>OY728153.1:689131116-691921783 GCA_963277665.1 Viscum album | reverse complement strand
GACCGAGTAGAGATGGATATAAAGGACAACATAATGTTCGTGGAGAAGCCAGTAGAGATCTAGGATCATTGGGAGAAGGTGATATGTGGGTGGACCATTCCTTTTCTTAGTATGTTGTGGGGGTATGGAGGCCTAGAGAAGAGTACTTGGGAAAGGGAGATGCAAATGCATGCCCAGTACCAAGAGTTTTTTTGAGTTTTTCTTGTGTGTTTTACCTTATGATGTAGTTCTTGAACCTTGTTTTCTATGAGATGATTTGTTTCCTTGTTTAATAAGGTGTGATTAATTACAGACATGTAGAAAGTGGGAGGAACTGATTCCTAATCGAGACACATTAATTGAGATGCGATTGAACCCATGCAGAAAAGTCAGTGCCACCCATAGCAGATAATATCTTGACTTTGAGTAAGGAATTACATAATTCATGTGTCTAGATAGTTGTTTCTTGTGTGTGGTATCTTTTGGATGTTTGGGTTAGTATATATGGGAGTATGTGTTCTTGGATGTTGAGGTTTCACTCCAGATTTCAAACAACATAGGGTGGATTATCCTTGATAGGTATCTTACGACGTGGTTGTTCAAAACCCTCTTTATTCTGGGTTTGGTTTTGAATTATCGAGGGCAAGAATAGTTTTAGAGGTGTCTAATGTAATGTCCTGAATATCCCCAATCCATTACTTTGTAAAATTATAGTGTTTGGGGTGTTATGGGAGGCAATAATAGCTCATTTCAAGAGTTTTCAAAAATTATAGTTTTTTCCATCAGTATGATGTGTTAGTGACTCAGTGTTGGTGAGTCAGGGCATCAGTAGGTTAGGGCGTCAGTAGGTTGAGGGGTTGGTAGGTCGAGGTGTCGGTAGGTCATGGCATTAGTGGGTCGAGGTATCGGTAGGTTGAGGCGTATGTAGGTCAAGGAGTCAGTAGGTCATGGTGTTTTTGGGTTGAGGCATTAGTAGATCAAGGCATAATTAGGTCAAGGCATCAGTAGGTCGAGGCGTCATTAGGTCAAGGCATTGGTAGGTCGAGGTGTCGGTTGGTCGGGCATCAGTGAGTCAGGCATTGGTGAGTAGTGTTGATAACTCGCTATCGGTGAGTCATGTCAGTGGATCAGCATTGGTGGCTCATCCATCAGTGAGTCTAGTGTTGGTGACTCATTATCAATGACTCACATCGGAGACTCACCCATCGATGAGTCATTTCCAATTTTTTCCCAATTTTTCTAGTTTCACCCCACTTACATTTTATTTGATGTAAATCGAGTTTAAAACCTAGTTTGAGCATTTATAAAGGTTTTTAAAAGGAAATTTATTATATTTTTAATATACTAATACTCTAGGGGATTTGAAATATTCAAACTGCATGGTCTTGACTATGATATGACTTTAATGAACTTTGAAACCATTTACCTTTTGTTGATATAAGATCTAACTCTTCTAAGCTGAGATATTCTCTTCCTGGTGTGTTTTAATTGTCTCTTGGTGCACCTAGAGCCATTATTACCCACATAGTTTTGTGTTGTGCTGTGACATTTGGATTTATCCTTTCTTGGAGTCTCCCTCCATCTTGTGTGACCCCCCTGTTTTTTGGCGTAAGGAGGAATTGTTGATCACCCGTTGTTCCAGGTAGGTATTTCTTTGTCTCTATTTCAATTATGTTTCTTGCAGGGTGGGTATACTCATGTCACCTTTTGAATATGGTTGGACCCAAATTTAATAAAGATAATAAAAAGTAATAAGATAGGGGTTGGTAAGATGATTATGATTATCACTATGTTTTATATGTTATCCTTGATCCATGTTTTATTTTTTTTATAAAGTTTGTATACCTTCTAAAAATCATGGATGTTGGTGGCCTCTTTTTGCACACCTAAATGACCTGTGAATATTTTGCATTGTTTCATTATTTAATGGATGAAATTTAGAAATTTGATTAATCATGTATATTTGGTTAAATATATGATTCCCCAAGATCAAACTTGTTCTGTGATCACCCGAGAATAATGAAAGTGGAATTAAATAATGAGTGCTACTAAATCTGAGGACACGTTACTGTTTGGTGTGTCTGTGTGCTGTGTATGGTTTTGTTCGACCTTGTGTTTGTGCTGGTTGTGTGGTGTTGTGGCTGGGGGGTGTGGATATGAGTATGGGGAGGTAAGTGTTGTGTAATTAATGGTATATTAGGTTGATATATTTATTTATTAAGGAATATATGAGATTATTATGCAGTGAGACCACATCTGGGTATGGTGTTATTATGAAACGAGGATGACGAGTGTGGTTGTGATGAGGTGTGTTGGGGGTTTACTTGTTGAGAGGAAGGACATGGATACATTACTTTTAAGAATGGTGGTGGTAGTGGTTGAATGGGTGTTCAAGAAAGGGGAGTGTGCAGTGGGGATGCAAGATGTTTTAGCTTTGTTGTTTTGCTGGATGTGGTGCTTTTCATGCAGTGGGGGTTCTGAGGATGGTTTAAGAGGGATAATTTTGAAGAAGGATGATGTTACCTTCAAGACACATTTGTGAAGTGAGTGTGGGTTATGCTGTTACTTTTAGTGTGGTATGTTTGGTAGTTTCCTAGGTAGAGATGGAATAAATGGTAAATGCTTAATAGCGTCAAGTGATTAAATTTTAGGTGGTTTCCTTTTCATCATTATGGAAGTGACTATCGTTCATGGTGATGCATGCATGTAGGATTGGCAGCAAGGGTAGTTTTGTGTGGGGTGGTTGTTTGTTTGAAAACCCATAGGTTGGGCTGAGTTTTTGATACCTATATATATATACTTTTAGTTCTTTGTAATTTTTATGCGAACCCCACTCATGTTGAGCACTACATACCGAACACTACCATTGTTATGGGGGATGGTGTTCTTTCCTAAAATCCTAGTGGGAGTATGTGTTGCTTGTAATTGTCTCTTTTCTTCTCTCTCTTTTAGGAATTGGTATCCCAAGACTCTTCGGGAAGGTTGTGGTGTGATTGCGAGGCCCAAGTGTGTGCGAGTGAGGTATGGTTTCCTAGGTGTCTTCGGGATGAGGCCCATGTGTTTGTGTGCAGGAATATGGTGTGGTTTGTAACTCCGGTGTGTATTGGAAGGAATTTAGTGTGGTTTGTGGCCTAGGTGTATGCAGGTAGGTTGTGATAGTGGGGATTGTGGAAGAGCATGGTAGTGTCACGATGTTCGCTGTTAGGGATGAGCAGTTAACTAGTGGGAAGTGGTGAAGGGTACCAAAATATTGATATGCTTACTAATTTAATTTACTTGACTTATGTTTTTGGTGATCGTGCCTTGGTGAGGTTGAGGTGGATAGTATACCTTGTTAGGTTCTTTTGAGTTTCTACTATTTTCTCATAGGGGAATTAGTAAGCTTCTCCCACTTGTGAACAAGTGAATTTGTCTTTTCCTACTAAGTATACTTGTATTCTCACCCTAAATATATAAAACTATTTTAAGGTTTCTAGGGAGATTACACAGACCGTTCCATACCATACTAGCTTGGGTGTAGGGATAGTTTCCATGATGCTGCTTAGCTTTGTTCTTTTGGTATTTACTTTGGTGGTTTTCATTTTATTTTTAGTAAATTTACATTAAACATGCATCTAGGATGGATTTTGGATTTTTATATATATGTATTGGAGTTATTTTGAGGCTGATACATCTTATCTCCTAATCTTGGTTACTATAAAAATGGTAATACATACCATTTTGTGAGATTTGAATACCCTTAGTGCTGGTCTCCACCCAGGGCCTATTGAAGGTGGGACTTGGGGGTCATTATCTCCTTTTCATCTTGAAGAAGGAAGGTCATGAAACTTTTCCACCCCTTCCCTCATATTGAAGAAGGAGGGTTGTGATAGAGGAGGGGTCTTATTTTGGGTAAATTAAGGGGGTGGGGTAGTTTAGAAATTTTTTCATTTTAAAATTATGGGTACATCACACTATTTCCACATGTTTTACCATACCATGAACCCTTCAATAGGCACACTATAGAACTCACATAGTTAGATAAAATGGTTGGGAAAACTTTGTTCCAACCTTGTGAAATGTATATGTTAAAATGTTGACCCTTCTCACATGGACTACACATAGTTTGGCCCATCGTGTGGCCAAACCGTGCGATGTGTAAAAATATTAAAATTTGATTTTTTTTTCTGAAGTAAAAGACTCGAGCCTCAAAAATAATAATTAAAATAAATAAATAAATAAAAATACAAGGGTCAATATGTGATATGTACAAAAAAAATATCTATAACATGGGTTATTTTTATCTATCAGCTTGTAGTAGATGGATCTTTAGAGGGTCTCAAGCTCTTAATTCCACTAATATGAGTATTTTTAGAAGTAATAAAATTATTTAAAACACTTATAGAAACAATTTTATTCTTTGATATTTGTGAATATTATACTTTAGTGTTTTAATAATTTCTCAACTTATCCTACATATTAAAACATTTTAGATTAATAATGTTCTTATGGTTTTTAAGTGTTTTGACCCTATCTTCACATTAATTTCTTATCATATATATATAATATTTAATAATTTTATTTTCTTCTTTCAAAGGGTTTTAATTATACTTTACCCTTATAAAATTTATCTCTAATAATGAATTCTTGACACCCATGGTTCTTTTATGATCTTCTTTAGATCTTCACTTATTTTTCAACAATTCTGCTAATGCTATTTTCATAGCTTCTACATCAAATACCAGCTGAAATTTCTCATCATATAATTCTTGAATAAATACAAATATATCTATGAAAACTTCATTAGTAAACATATTCATGTATTATATAACCTCAAAATAGAGGTCTTTAATTATTTTGATAACACCATTATCCTTATTTTCATCACAACTTGAACTAGATTCATCTTGAGGTTCATGATCAATAGATTTCACCAAATAGTTTCCACTTTGTTTTCCTTAATATAGTTGTGGATATTATTTTTTTATTTAATTATTCATAAACTTCTTACCCTCTATTTTATTTTTATTTTTTATGAGTTTTGGATGAAACCTACACATTTTTACTAATCGGAATGAGAAATATTTTTTTCATCAAAGACCCTTCTGAGTTATCTTCAAATTTACACAACATATGTCTTTGATAAAAATAAATTGGAATAAAAGAGATATAAATATATGGAACCTGATTATATCCGATACCAATTCAAGTGCCCAGTAATCTGTATAGTCACCTAAGGGGTAGGTAAAATCAAGGTGACCTATTTTATCAAATTCTTTTATACATAATTTTTTACCCTTTTAAAGCCCCATATCAACATTCAAACCTGTGTTACTTGTCAAGATATAAATTTATCTATTTATATTTTACCCAGTAAAAAATACCACATGTAACATAGGGAGTAAAGTAAATAGAATAAAATAGTATTTTTATTAGGTTTCCCCTGGTGTGGGTGACTATTTCCTTGTTATGTTTGGGTAAAGTACTATACATATATTTCCACTAATATCAAAAGTTGTACAATAGAGTATGTATCATCCTATACCCAAGTATATGTATCATATTTCACCCCAAAAGTTGTCTCTAAAAAACCTATTATAATATTATATTTGTGTTTTTATACCAGTTCCTAATAGATTACCACATTTTTTCCCCATTACCAAACAAGATCACCAAACCTTTCTAGGATGTCATTTTTTCATGACCTTCCCCCAATGGGAACCCCAACTGGGCCTACAGTGAATATGAGAGTAACCCTTGAGGCCTGCCACCAATAGGACCCAGGTTGGAGACCATCATATAGGGTATAAAACATATAAATGGGAGTAATTACCCTCATATATCCTAGTAATTCAAAAATAAACAATAGATCAACACCATAATATAAAAAAACTAAGATCCAAAATAATCTCACAATGCATGAATAATTTTAGAAAAATACAAATTTCATGATAAAAATATCAATAAAGTCCTAGGAAGTTACTCCATAGTCAAACCCAATATCCAAACTAGTATTATCCATCTTAGTAACCAATATAAACCTAAAAACATGAAAAATAGTTTTTATATATAGGTGTGATCATAACATGTATACTCAGTAGAGTCATACTCAATACCTCTCATGAAAATGTGGACGAATCATACTAATTCATATGTGAAAAAACAATTGAATCAACCAACACCTATTATGTCAATTACCACCTAGCCTCACCACTCACTAAATATTACATTAAAGCATAGTAAAATAGTACTAAAGAATATATTAAGAAAGTACCCTACAACCAATTCTATACTAGTTTGTTTCTCTCATAACCCAATGTTAAATGTCCTATGATCCCATTCACTTTCGCATCCATGCAACAACACAACATGTATCATCCACACATCTCATATTTAGTATTGTAGGGTATCATAGACACAAAGGACATCAACCTTGCTCCCTCCTCCTAACATGATAACCCCACCATATAGTATCATCTCATAGAACCCCTTTAATATCTCATAGAGTCTTCTTGTAAATACATACCATATTCTCATCTCGATACCCCACAAGGTTTTCTAGTTCACCTATACCTCCTCATCCACACCCCATAGGGTCTGTTAATACATAATGTACCTATCATCACACCAATACCCTTGTAGGGTATTCTAGTATACCACATAATATAGTAGTATGATCATACCCACTATGAATAATTACAACTCATGCTGCACATTGAAGGGAGAGAGGGGAAGAAGGAGAAGTCAGCCATCCATTCCCTTTACAACTTAAATATTAGAGGAAAACACCCATAACCCAAAGCATGTTGGCTGTTAGTAAGGATAACCAACTCAGTTGGGTGAATATATAAATCATAAGGAAAATAAAATTATAGTCATAGACACACACAATAGCATCCTAAGAGGGTTACACCTAAACAAAACTACCACATATCACACATGTCACCACACTACCACCTCATTGTACTCCATTTTCCACAAACTAAAACACAAAAACCAACCCCACATCCCATGAAAATAGCCACATCAAACTTGTTAAATTTCCCATTAATCATAGAATTATTAAATTTCCAATTTTTTCTATTTTAAAAACAATTTAAGTTCATTAAGACATTCAATTTCTTATTCAATGATAAACCACTTCTAGCCAATATGCTCATTAATTATAGCCATTACCCATTACCATTTCATTTTTAGCCATAGAGTTATCCAATACTAGTCAACCCCATTTCACGTTTATCATTACCAACAATATTCTATACTATAGAGAAACTACCAAACATTCTCACATGAACCAACTAATCCATCACCCACAACAACCCACTCATTCCCTCTTTCTAATCATAATAAGGAATCCACAACCTCATTTAAAAATCCATAACCTCAACCATATCCCACTATGATACCCATGTAATGTACCATAATACATATATCCCAAACTCATGAATGACTCCACAAAAAATTTACAAACATATCCTCAAAAAAATGGTTCAACCAAAGAAATAACAACAATAATTTTAGCATCAAGTGCCACCATATTCTTCCATATTCAAATATGATTTCATATCAATTCCTTCCTTATATACAATTGGTTCATTATCATATTTAAGTGATTATCCTTTAAAAAGTGGTGAATCTATGAAAAAATCACAACAATAACACATAAGTCTCAAAAAATAATTTTTTTTTATAAATAATTGAAAAAATAACCAAGTTTGAAAGAAATATCATGAAGGAAGGTAACCACATGTGAATTAACCATTTCTTAGAAATTTAATTAAGTCTATTTCATTATCTGAATTAGGTAAATACATACTACTCATTAAACAAAGAAAAAATAATTATAATACTATAATCTATAAAAAAAGAAAGAGAGTTCTCAAATACCCTACCTAAACATGAAATATTTATAGAATTACTACTCAAGAATAGAGGAATTAAGGATTAATCACCATCTAAGTTGAAGGGAACCATCCCATATTATAACCATAGTAACCCACTATCAATCCATGCTCAAACCTCAACCAAAATATAATGAAACTCACCATAGTGAATGTCTAGAAGGAGTAAATAATAAGAGAGGATAAGAGAGGAGGAATATTGGTACATTTATCTGAATTACCCTAAAAATTATCATGATGATATTGTATTTGTTTTAAAGAGTTTGTGTCAATGTCAATGAGTAAGTTATAGGTAAAGTTTATTATGGATGTTCCAGAGGTAAGTCCATTATAAGTTCATATTCTAGATGTTGAGACCATTAAAATTAGGAAAATTGTATATGTAAGGTATACTATTGGAATTTGGAAGGATCATTTCACCAAAAGTAATGAGTTAATGATGGAAGTGAATTTTGTTGAAGATTCAGATGTTATTTACTAAATTTATTAGAATTAAATATACAATTGATGATTCTTGAACTGTTATTCAAGTGACAGATAAGCACTGAAGTTATTTTAAAGTACTATTTACAACAATTGGTAAGTAAATGGGAGATTAAAGAGTTCCCACTAAATGATTTTAAAAAAGTTAAATAATGTAATTTTTTTATAAATAAATGTTTCATGGATGATATGAATTCTGAAGATGGAAAGATAAGATGACTAGAAGTCACCTTGTAAAGTGTAGTGTAGTTCAAAATGCACCTATGGAAGCATCATCACCAGAAGATACACTAAAGGTAATAAGTTTAAGGGGCTCCTAAAGAGGAATAAAAAGAGTTTTAAGTATATTGATAGCTAATAAAGTTCATATATGTAGAAATGGTGAGAAACATTGGACTCTTGAGGGTTATTTTATTGAAGTATATGAAGATCCTAAGATGATCTAATCCGAAGAAGAAGCTATAAGTAAATGTTTGAATAGGATAAAAGGGTAATATTTTGAGATTATTGGAATCATGGGAATCATAATATAGTGTGTTTGAAGTATTAAAGACTATTAAATATTGAGTAGAGTTAAAGGTAGAGCTATAAGTAGATGATTAAATTCTATAGAAGATCATTGACCAGGAGATGCTGAGTGATGTCTGTGAAAGTGAGAGAACTGGAAGATATTAGAAAGAGATTAATTTTTTTAAATATGACTATTATGGTGATGTTGAGATGTATGATTAACACTCTAATATTAATGAAAGTATGTTTGTGTTTTGAGATGAGTTTTATAAAATAATTGAAGATTATTGACACTTTATTTTATAGGAGATTTGAGAGATTCAAATCCTGATATCTTTAGAAGATATTGAAGGTGGGAAATTTAATAGTTGACATGGTGGTAATTTCAAATTGAAGCCTATATGTTCCCTGCATTAATCAAAGGAATCTTGGATATATATATAGGGAACATAATTCAAGTGAGTATAGATTTAAATGAGAATGTATTGATAGGGATTTTGAAATTATTCAGAAGTATAAAAGAGAGGAAAAAACAAACTAAGAACATCTAAGATGATTTATTAGGTTTAATAGCTTAGTGAACCAAAATGAAAAGTTTCAATGTGTTGAGGGATTACTTCTGATTAAAAAGATCAGGAGAAGGAAATCTATACTGACTTTAACTAATAATATATGGTAGTTCAATACATTGTATTTTGGGGAAATGAGACCTATGAGAGAACAATCTACTAGAATCACATGATAGCACATAGTGCATGATGGTTATAATATAAGTTTACTTGGAAGTCGATGTTCCATCCATGAGGAATTGTTAGGAGAACCCTTTAAGATTTGTGGTTCCAGTATAAACAATTCCATCATTCCCATTGAGAGTTATAAGGATCCTTTTAAAGATAACTCAACCACATGAATAATATTATTGTTTCAAATTTTAGGTTGAATATCACTCTTGAGTTATAGGATAATTTATTTACCCATTGTAACACTTATGAGAAAGTAAAAAAATCCATGACTTGGACATCCCAAGCGCAAAAAGGAGAAGGTTTCCCACACTGAGGATAAAATTTTGTCTACCCTAATTCACTAATTGATTATAATGTAATACCCACATTATTCCTTGATAATTTATGATGAGGTTAAATCAAAAAGGGAATTTAAGGTGATGCAATTTATGGGGATCCATGAAATAATTATGAATCTGGTAGTTTCATACAACTGATGAGTTGAACTGAAAGGGTTAAAAATACAGACAACCAAGGATAAAAAACATTGAATACTGATGTTTTAGTGGATTAAAAAATTAAAGTACTTGGAGAATAAAATTCTATATGATTATTATGAAGTTAAATATTTTTAAAATTTTAAGAATTAAGTTTCTATCATCTATAAGGTATGTTGTCTATACTCTCACATCCTTATTTTAAAAACTTAAAATAAAGGGGGGGGATGATTTTTGATGACCAAGAATGAATTATCTTATAAAGGGGGAGGAACTTAACATTTTTGTATTGAATATTATTAATAAATTTTTTATATGGTTATAATAAATAAGTTGGATAAAAATCTATTTAAATTAACCCTTAAAAGTAAAATTTTTTAGTTGTTATAATGTGGTTAATTTTTATGGATATCTCTAACATCCATGTTAATCGCTATTTTTTTATACCCTGATAATTTCTCACATAGAATTAGTATTGGAAGATTTATGCCTCATTTATTCAAGATAAGTGATTCCATACTTACCTTAAGGATTTAAAGTTTACATTAAAATCAACAGATGAAAAGGTCAGAAGAATAAAAAGGTTGAAGAAAGTTCCTCCATCACCCTAAGATGTTAATGATGAAGATTCAAATTTGTATCCTTAAAGGGATAGAAAATTGATCCCTCACATAGAATATTTTGAATTTATTATCAATAAGGGGGAGATAAATATCATTTAATTAAGTTTAAATGAGTATTAGAAACAAATATAAATGGTTATATTGAAGTACCCAACAAATAATGGTGATGCTATTGTATTTGTTGTTAATAGTTTTTTTAGAAAAGTCAATGAGTAAGTTGAAGGTAAATTTTCCTATGGTTGTTTTGAAATTAAGTCCTTTATAAGTTTATACTTCAAATAGTGGAATCATTATAAGTATAAACATCATAGATGTGAGATCTACCACTAGAATATGGAAGACTCGTGTCATCAAAAGTAAGATGTTAATGATGGAAGTTAATGTTGTTGATAGTTGGAATGTTATTTACTAAAGCTACCAAAAGAATATATACATATGATGATTATTAAACTATTATTAAAGTGAAATAAAAGTGTTAAATATGTTTCAAATTACTATCCACAACATTTTTTATGTAAATGTGAGATTAAAGTGTTCTCATTGAGTGATGAATCCAAAAGATGGGAGTATCGAATACCTAATAGAGGAGATTGAATATTTGAGTTAAATATGGATGAAATGAGTTAATCAGAAGTTACATAATGTACTTATGGATAAAGAAGAGTTTCTTGAATATTATGAATTTATAAAATAGAAATATTAGATGACCAAAATTCACTCAGTGAAGTGCAGTGTAGTTAAAGATAGACCTACAGAAGCATCATCACCAGAAGATATACTGAAGGTAATATGTTTGAAGGTACCAGAAAGAGGATAATGCAGAGTTTGAAGTAGAGTGAGAGATGATAAATACCAGATATTAAGAAAATGCGAGAGTCATTGTATTTTAGAGGATGAGTTGATTGGAAGATATAATGATTAGAAATTGAGCAGATCAAAAGAAAAAACTGCAAGTCAAAGTTCAAATAGAATGAAAGTTTAATGGTTTGAGACCATTGGAAAAATGAGAATCATAATAGTGGACTTTAAATGTATTAAAGGCTGTTAAAGATTCATTGGAGGTAAAGTAATAACCAAAAGGAGATTATTTACTTATATGGAATATCACTGAATGAAATATTCCAAGTGAAGTCATTGGAAGTGAGAAGGTGAAAATTTAAAATTGAAGCCCATGTGTTCCCAAAATTTATGATAGTATTATTGGATATATAAAGTTGGGACATTATTAAAATAAGTATATTTGTAAATGATAATGTATTAATAGAGTTTTTGACATGATTTAGAAGCATAAAATAGATGAAGCAGTTGATCAAGTGCATGTATAAAGATTTGTTTGGTCGAAGAGCTGAGTATACTAAAACATGAAGTTATGATGTGTTTAGTGATTCCTTTGGATTAAAAAGACTAGAATAAGTAAAACCACAATGACGTCAAGTGTAAATCTATGAAAGTTCAATATGTCTTAGTTTAAGGCAGTGAGAGCTCTATAATATTTTTCTTCCAGAATTATAAAATAGACAAACTTGATTGCTGAGTATAACGAAATCTCAAATGGTAATCAAAGTTCCAACCATGAGAAAGTTTAATGAGAACCCTTTAATACTAGTGGTTCTAGTATAAAAAATCCCATCATTCCAACTGATATTTAGAATGGTATTTTTGGGAGATATCTCAACCACATGCATAATATTTTGGTTTCATAGTTTCAGTCAAATCCTACTCTTAGGTTAAAGGATAATTTCTTACTTCATTATGATACTTATGAGAAAGTGAATAATATATTTCTCAAACATCCCAAGCGCATTAAGGATTATGTTTCCCATACTAGGGATGAACCTTTTAAAAATCCCTATATGATGTTTCCTTTACTTTATCTGCATTTCATAAGGGATTAAGTATTGAGGGAAAATATCAAATATCCATACACCCTAATTGATGATAGAGATTTGATCAACTTAAAAGAAGAACAATTTTAAGTTTAACTTAATTGGTAAAAGTTGGTCACCCTCAATTCACCCCATATTAGGGTGAATGCATGATCCTATGTGACTAATATTATATAAGAGAGTTTGATCCCAAATAACGATGATATTTAAAACCCCAATATATATGGTTGGAGAGAAAGTATAAGGCTAAGGGTTGACTATGGTTTGAAGGGATAAAATAAAAATCAAATAAAGGAAGTCTGAACCCTCTATTTAAAGAGGAATCTCGATAAGCCTCCTCTATGACATAGTGACCTCCCACTATTCCACAGTGCCCTCAGTCAACATAAGATCCATATTTCTAGGTTTTTGAAATTCCTTACCCTCAGAATATCACATGAATTTTAAAAAAATCAATTAATTATTTTAACGACACCACACCTTGCTCCATGGTGTGAAGAACACTATTTTAGATCTTCATATGGCCACCATGACCCTCAACATAGTGTAGGGAATGATCCCTCACTGTTTCAGATCACCATACCCAGGACTATGGTGTAGTGAGACCCAACTCACTGTCTCATTCCTCCTTAAGAAACATGAAATCTCCTTGACTTTATCCTCAAATAGCCACCACAACCCACCAACCTACGGTGCAAATTCCCTATAAGGAAATTCCTTAAGATCCTCACAAAAACACACTATCCACCATGACATGGATCCATTCCTTATTTCCGGCAGGAAAACTTTCCAAAGTAAATTCCCTCCAAAATGACCACTATAGGAATTTCACACTCCATGGTGCACCAAACACCAATATAGATGAACTACTACACCAAATTCCTCAAAAAATACCAATAAAAAATGGATGAAATCATTTAAAAACTCCATCAAGACCTCCAACATTCCCAAAACCATGGGTGTTTTACTCTCTAGGTGAACTATATCTCAAAACGCTAGCCCACATGCCCAAAATGCCAAAAAATGTCTCATAATGACCACTAAGACGCCTACCACCATGACGTGGTGCACCCATACATAGAAAAAACTCAACTCTTTCTTCTAGATACCTTTAATATCCAAAAATCATACAGAAATAATATAGGGTGGTTCGAACCATCACATTAAATACCTCTCAAATGATTTTCATTATCGAGAATTAGAACTAAACATAGAAGGAAAATAATATACACCACCAACCAAGAACTCCCTGGTATATACCTCTCAAATGAGATAATTCCATCCAGTAAATAGGTTAGAAAAAGAAACAAGAAATCTAACTTGACCAATAATAAGGAATAAATAAATTCCAAACATCATCTTAATAATCATCCCAATCATCATAGAAAAATGAATATAAAAAATACTCAGGATACTGAGTGCACATCTATGAATCATGTTCCCATGTCATTTATTTTATACCACCATTCCTCCATATCACTCAAACCAAAAGAATGTCTCACTCATAAAAAACCTTCTCCCCATGATTCTAGATCTCAATTGGCTTCTCTATAAATGTCAAACCCCCCTCAATATCCAACTATACCCAGTCAATTAAATGAGATTCATTAAGAAGATATCACCAAAGTCAAGACACATGGAATACATAATTAATATAATCCATATATTGTGAAAGTTACAATTGATAATCCACCTCACTAATATGATACAACACCTAAAAATGACTAATGAAATGGGGAATGAGCTTACACCCATTAGGAGGGGAAACCATCAAGAACACATGATCACTAACCTCAAACTCTAGATGCCTCATCCACCAATACACATATGAATTATTATAGCCCTGCTGATATCCTTTCATTAAAACTACCAAAGATACATTTATAATCACCCAATATATAGAATAATGGATAACCCTTAGATCGGTCTTAAGGAGATAATGTGTTTTTCCTAATCATTTTCCTGAAATAATTTTTTTTATATTTTTTATATTGAAACAAGTAAACATAGAATGAAAATAGTGATGAAAAAAGTGAAAATAAAATAATAATAGTAAAGAAAATAAGGAAAATAGAAACAAGTAAAAGAAATGAGTACCGAAAATAAACAAAATTAGCTTTAGATTGATTTGATTTCTATCTCTTATTATAGATATAAAATGATTTACCATCAATAGTTGACCTCACTGATTATATGATTGATGTCTCAATTCATAAACATTTATCTTTTTTAATAGTGAACAAACATGCACATAATGTCTCCCTATACATGAAAGTTTTTCCAATTATGAAGTAAATACAAGATCCAAACACCTCTCATGGGATATATTACATCTTTAAGTTATCTTCATAAGAAAATTAAAATCACATGACCTCAAAAAATTCACTCTATTGACTAAGGTAAAAGATTAAGAGGAAAAATAATGAAGTAAAGTAGCAAACCATTCCTACAAATGAGTGTGTCATTACATCTCCACAATTAAACTTCACGATTAGATATGAGTGAAGAATAAGAATCAATGATCTAATTGACATTGAATATCCAATAATATTATATCTTCACCTCTTAGAAATAGTTTTTTAGGATAGTCCTCCATGTTTAGAGGATAAGAACACACACACAATAAAAACAACTACACAATTTTATTTACATAATAGAAATAAAAATTAGAGGGAGAGAGAGTTGGGGGAGAAAATTTTGGTGTCATAAAATGAGAATAATATCTCTCAAAGAATTCTTGAGACCTCTATGTATGAATGAAATAAAAAATATTTAATAACTACTCTCATAAGAATAATCCTCCACATGGAATGCTCCTCAGTTTATCTTCAGCTTCTCAAAGTTCTACTTGAGTGATAGTAGAAAGGCTATTGTAATAGAATTAAATCCCCCACATGAATATTCTTCAACTCCAAGAAAGATTAATCTGGATGTATTTATAGACTTAATTCACTATTCATGAAGCTTCCAAGATGCTTCCCAAGTATCCTTAATTTAACTTGGAATCTTATTTTAAATAATTTAATGCGCAAGCTATTAAAATCTACATGTCAGTCAATCATTTGAAATAATTTCTCAAACAAATCTATATGGCTCAATTTTCCCCTTTTGAAAGCTCAAATTTGATGATTATTGGTTCTCTAGACTCATATTTAAGCTTTCTAGTTTCATTTAGTTGAAAAGTTTACAAAGGATGGAAGTCTTATGATGCTTTGTGAAAGCCTTGAAATATAGATTTAAATCCTTATGGTTAATCTTGAAAGCCTTATGATGTTTCTAATTTCAAGTCCGATGATGGCACCACCTTAAGACAAGAATATTGGAAAAGTAAAAAACACTAATGAAAAATAGTAAAGTACTATAATAAAAAGGATTATGAAAATAAATACTTATAAAAATAATGGAAATTTTCCATTTTTAAATGAATTTTTTAGATATCATAGAAAATATTATTCTATAAAAAATATTAAATATAAAACCATAGAACTTGAAACATTAATATTACAAACTCCAAATTTCTAAAAATAATTTTTCAAAGTTATTTCTATATTATTATTCAAAAAAATAAAAAATAGATTTCTGAACCTAATTTTATGAGAAAATTAACCCAAGAGTAATTTAAAAAATTTGGCATAAAAAATATACAATTTCATTAAGATATTCAATGAATATAAATTCCAACACAGATTAACCTACATTCAATAATTCTCTAATAAAAGAAAAATTCAACATAAAAAACTCAATTATTTGATCATAAAGGTATGTAAAAAATTTATCCAATAAAATCTACATAAAATTACCCAAAAAATAATATATTTATTTTCCTCAAGTAATTAATCATAAAAATTTAGTGAAAAAAAATAAATCTCAAGAATAAGAAACAGAAGTGACAATAATGAGTTTATTTTGAAATAAAATTTCCTCCATGAATCCTTTTATTAATAATAAGTGATTTGGATAAAAATTGGTTTTGGTTTTACAAAAACGATTTAAATTAGAAATATTTAAAGGTTTAAAACAAGAATAACTTTGTGTTTAATTGAAACTTAACAAACTTCTATTTACCTCTAGGTGAAATGAAACACATAAATCAGAATCTCATAATAATTTAGACACATCATTGGATGGTAAAGGATGAAAAATTTGTGAAATAAATTAAACCATCAAACAATAAAATAATAAAAAATGAAATATTAAACATATATTAGGATTTTAACTCTATATCAATTTTAAATGTATAGATTAAAAGTTTAAAACATAGTAAAAAAGTTTAAATATAATGGTGATTATAAATCCTTCTTCCAAAATTTAACAAAAATAAAAAAAATTAAGAGATAAAAATAAATGATGAAGCCAATATTGAATACACGGGGAAATAGGAAATATTAACCTATCAAAGTGTAAAAAAAGCCATCAAATTTTAGAAAAATTTCGAACCACTAAATATGGAAATTGAAGCTTGAAAAAAATCAATTTGGAAATTGTTTAGGGAATTTTGATGTGAACAATATTGATGTACATACCAACATAGTGAAACACCCCTAACCCACACTTAAAACTCAATATTTCCTCCAATGTTGAATCCCAATATGTGAGAAACAATTTAATAGTTTATGGTTTAAAAAATACTTTTAATTCAGAAATTCAAAATCATGTTTGAGGGGTTACAATAATGCTCAATTTTTTTCCACACAACTTAGTTATCATAAAAATCAAAACATGCCCAATTATTTCCAATAATTTCTACCACACTTTTTTATTTCAAAATTTGAAATTTTAGAATTATGCATGCTCAAAATTATTAAGCTCAAAAATTGTTCCAAAAGGGAAAAAAATAAGCATGAAATTGAATTATTTCATCAAAAAAAGTTAATAAAAAATGGTATAAATAACCAGTATAATTTTTAAATAAATTTTAGTATGAAAAATAACTTAAAAAAAGAAACATTCAATCATTTAAATTTAAGAAAAAAACAACATAATATTAAATAATATGAGAAGAATTTTAAAGAACATAATTTGAACTATTACTTCCCTAATAATTAAAACTTTATTCTTTGAAGGTATTAAATTGTAATATCCCCTTATGATTGAGAAAAGGTCTTCAGGTTTCCTATTTCCATCTCTTACAATGAAAAAAATTGACAAGATATTCAAAAATTTACATTAAATTAGAATTAAACCAATGTTTGAGTAAAGGGAATTTTATTCAAGATTTATTCAGCTTTTAAATTCTCTTGATACATTTTTATTAATGTATTTATACTCCAATAAGTTGTTTGAAATTATTCTCTCATAAGAACCTTCAAAATAGACATTAGAATTCACATTCTTTATCTCTTATGGGATAACTCAAACTAATTTTCAATAAATATTTGTAAATTAGGATGTCCAAATAATGAAATAGGAAAGTATTATCAATTTCAATACCAATAATTTAAAGGATTATATGATATTATTTCAATACTATTTCAAAAAAATTATTTTCAATAAAAATATTTGAGCAAGCGCTAACACACATTAGTTTAAGAAAAAAATTATCATGAAAAATAGTAAAAAAAAGTGATCACACATTGTTTTAGTTGAGAATATATATAATTTAGAGAAAAACAAATAGAACAAACAAATATGTCATTTATTTATGAATTAAAATAGATTTCTTAAATCCCAAAAATAGGTGTAGTAAATAGGATTAAATGTAACCCCTCACTTATTGAGAAATGTATAATAATAATTTAAACTTATAAAAGTTTTGGGTTATAGGATACAACCATTTATTCAATTGTTGAGTAAAAATAAGATTAAAACTATAATTTAGAATTTTTAGATGCACTGCCTCTATAGTTTCCTAAAAATAATACATCAAAATATTATTAAAAATAAAAAATTATGAAAAATTGAAAATAATAATAAAAAAAAGGAAATATTGGAGTTACCCCCTAAGGGGTTCTGTATTTAGACTATCTATAGTTGTAAAATCTTTATTTAAACCCCAATATGATGGGGTAGGGGGTGTATAGTTTCTTTATCACAAAACAACTAATCATCTCCTTTACAACATGTTTCCTTATATACAGTTCATTAGACTATCTTCAAGAACTTCAACTTCAAGTTCCTATTCATTAATAAAAGAGAATGTATTTACCCACTATTCTTGTTATTTTTCTTCTTTATGATGCAAGGTAGGTAAAGAAAATGTTTGAGGAACCTTAACCTTATTTAAACAGACCAATCCAACCTTAGTAATAAAATATTCATCAATTATTTCTATATAAAATTCATAATCACAAATAAAATGTAAGGAACCTTAGCATTAAATTCATAATCACAAATAAAAATCACTAAGATGAATGTTCAACTCTGGAAATGATGCCAATTTTTGATAGCATGTCATTCGAACCACCATAGATACATTTATAATCTCCCAAGATATACCATAGTGACTAACTATAGGGATAGTCTCAAGGAGGTAGTGTGTTTATCCTTTCAATATTTCTAATTTTTTTGTATTTTTTCTATTTTAAAATTAAAAAAAGTAGTATGAAAATAGTAATGAAAAAAGTGAAACTAAAATAAGAAAAACAAATCAAAGAAGGAAAATGAAAACAAGGAAATGAAAATCTAGTAATCAAGAAACTAAACTAGCTCTAGATTGATATGCTTTCTACCACCTATAAAACATATAAATGGATTTAACAATTAAAACCCAACCTCACCAAGTACATGATTTTTTATCAATTCATACACCTCTCTCTCGTTAAATAGTGAGCGCACATGCATGATATATTTCCCTATACATGGGAGTTATCCAAATTATATAAGAAACAGAATATTTAAACACCTCACAAAATATTTATTCCATATAGAAGTGATCTTCCCAAGAAAATTCAAATCACACAACCTCACAAAAGACACTTTGTCGAGTGAGGTGATTGAGGAAGATGAAAAAATTGAAGGAAATAAAGTAGCAAACCATTATTGAAAATGAGTGTTCTAATAAATCTCCCCAATTACCCTTTATATCCAGCTAAGAGTAAAGAAGAAGAATCATTGATCAAATTGATATTAAATATCGAGGTATATTTGAGATTCACCTACCGAAAATATATTTTTAGGTTTTCCCTCCATGTATGGTGGTTTGATAATACACACAAAAGAAAAATAATCACACAATTGTATTTTTAGAACAAAATTAAAAATTATATATAGAGAGAGAGTTGGGGGAGAATAGATCGGGGTCTAAGAATGAGAATTATCTCTCCTAAGAAATGTATGAATCCCTTATATATAGATAAAAAAATCAAAAAAAAAAATCAAAAAATACCCTAATAGGTATTTTCCTCCATGTGGCACTCTCCTAAGTTGATCTTCAAATTCTCACTGTTTTTCTCTAGTAACGGAAACAAATATCTTGTAAAAAAATGTCCCCCATATGTGTAGTATTTGACCCCAAGAAATATTAATCTATATTTATTTATAAACTTAATTTAGTCTTCATGAATCTTACAAGATGCTTCCCAATTGTCCTTAATTTAATCTGATAGCTTCTTTTAAAGAATTTATTTCCTAATATGTTAAAATCCATTATCCAGTCAATCATTGGTGCTTCTTTTTGCACCTTCCAACAACATTTATCTTCAATTGGGCCAACTTAACTTAATCAAATGAGCTCAGATGAGCTACTTCAGGACCCATGAGAGTTTAATAAATCATGATTCATCCTATTTAATCCTAGAGAGTGAGTCGATAACACTAGGGACTTAATTTTTATAGGAAGGACTTAAGGTTCACATAGTAAAATTACCAAACACATGGTGTGTGTGTAACTATAGTTGAGAATTCGCAATAGATGAGAATGATGAAGGCCTTATAACCTTAAAAAATAACACCTACAAATAAATATAAATCCCATAAATCAATTTCTTTAATTACTTAGTCAAATTACATCGACCCTAACTTGGTATCGGGATTAACCATCGATAACATAATCAAGATCCCAGGTTCATATAACACCCAGTATCAGTAAAAATCAGAATCTACACATAAAAATTTGATCTTTACTCTTCAATCATTGTTCATAGCTTCCCTTCAGACCATTGTACCTCAATATATGTTTGATGTTCTTCATGAATAATAACTTATAGTTGATTTTTATGGTCATTTAAAATTTTATCATCCAAATGTTTTTATCTTCGAATTCTTAAGGTGA
Source organism: Viscum album (assembly GCA_963277665.1). Taxonomy (NCBI): domain Eukaryota; kingdom Viridiplantae; phylum Streptophyta; class Magnoliopsida; order Santalales; family Viscaceae; genus Viscum; species Viscum album. The sequence goes on along the minus strand of OY728153.1, from coordinate 691,900,994 downwards.
GGAATAGATTTATCCTCTCATATTTTAAATCAGATGAGCTTATGAAAATGAAATTTTATGGACCTAGTTCATTGAATCCAACTTCAAAAGTTTGGTCTCTACTGAAACTAAACCTCAAATTCACCCATATAAAATGATTCTTCAGCTTTGGTCAAACTTGACTTCATTGTTATTTGTTGAAATAATTTCTCAAACCTTTATAGACTACTCAATTTTAATCTTTTGGTAGACCATATTCAATGATTATTGGTTCTCCTAACTAGTATTTGAGCTTTTTAGTATTGGTTGGTTGAAAATTTTACAAAGGCTGGAAGTATTACAATGATTCATGAAATACTTGCTATAGATATTTAATGCCTTACATTCAAGGCTTAAATCCTTACGATGTGGCTCCTCCAAAGTAAATTTTTTATTTTAAAAAAAACTTTTAAGGTAAAAGTGAGAAACCACCCAGTTCAAGCATCATGAGAAATTACAAAAACATCGAAAAGAAATTTGATCCAACTAAAAGCTTTATCTCTAAAAAGTTTTCAAGAGATATAGGATACTTGTGTGTCTGGAACATCCTCTAATAAGTCTTGAAAATGAGATGCCATCTTTTCCCAAGTTTTCATGTACTCATCTTGATTAATATCCCCTTCATTGGATCCCCTTGTTATTATAAGGTCCTGCTTATCAATCCATACACTCTTCTCTTCATTGGTTGCTACTTTAAGAAATATTCCCATTATCTTGTTAGATTATTCATCAGAGGCACTAATCACCAAAATACATTCCACTATATATTCATCTGAATGTAAAAGCATCTCTAAGTATTTCTCATGGGCCGAACTTGACTCTCGAAGCTGATCCGCGACATCAGCATGGCCACAAGAGTCTTTGGAATCACCTACAATCATCCTTTCCTTTGACTTTTTGGAAAACCTTATTTCCATTGGAAGAGGTAAGTATGAATAGTCCTTTATCCCTTCCCCTTCATGCTTTTCCTCCTACTTGGGTTGGGAGGCCCTCTATCATGAAGGTCATAATCGGTATCACCTAGTGAGAATTCATCAGACTCATCACTGGACACCCCTTGCTCTTCGGTTCAGGATCAAAGTCATGAACCAGATCGTCATTCACCATCCCTTCAAAGAAGTTTCCCATCTTAATAATTGTAACCTCCCTCTTTGGACTAGAATGGATCGATAGACCACCCACTATTACCTAATCCTATCCTATGCCACCTAATAAGTCTCCCTCTCTTCCAATCATCTGAGAGCTACCTCTTTCACTAGAACCACTTCCTGCTTGAAATGCCTATGCATAAGAAGAAGTCAAGGGATTCCTAGAGCCTACATAAATTTCCGTCACTATCTCAACATCTAGAAAATTGACACTGTCACATAGCACAACCCCTCATTTACACCCTACCATCATCACATAGAATCCCTCCTACTTTGAAGTTTCATACACAGGAACCGTAGGGCTCAGGTCCTTGCTCAAGAGTTGGAGTACCTTAGCCACCAATGGGTTTCCCCCTGTGACCCACTTTGCACCTCCTTAGAAACAATTGGAATAGATAATTGACTCTGACTAGACACACCCTCACCAAAACCCAAACTCTTACCATTGTCCCCTAAACTTTCATCCTTTTGAGGAGAAAGTTCCTTCCTCCCAGGTCTGTAGACTTCCACGGAGTGTCCCAGTTTTTAAAGAAGGAGTAGAAGTAGAACCACGACTCATAAAAAACCAGTTTCTACTGACAGAACTATTATTCTACTATAATCTACACAAACTTCAGTGGAATTTTGGAGACATCGATTTCCACATATATCCAGGGATAAACCGGGTGACAAATAGCTTTTGTTCTAGAATAAGGACATAGAAATATACCGACATGCTTTCCTAACATTCTCAAAAATCACGAGGTTTTGAAATGGTAAGGGGAGTTCTAGGAAACTAACCCAAATAGAAGCTATAGAGGAGTCACGATTCATGTGGAAATAGTACTAACATTGGAAGAGGTAGAACCGAAATCCATTGTAGCTGCACGAAGCACATGACCAAGCCTTCACTAGATCATCCTCCGATGCGAATCGAATCAGAATGTGTCTGGAGTCAAGAAAAAAAACCGTTGCTCCATCTTGTAATCCCCAGGAACCAAAGATGAGTCTATCGAATGTATCCACGGAAGGAATCCTCTTCTTGAAACATGCTATCATGGAAAGATTTAGAAGGCCCGAATCCTCATTGAACTCATTGGTCGAGGGTGAAAGGTTTGGAAATCCATTAAGCAGATCTAGTACTTTAGGGAAAAGAGAAATATGGGGAGGGGGGGAAGTCAAGGTTTGATAAAGGTGATAAGGATGAAGGTTCTCCTGTGAAGGACGTCAAAGGTCCCTCTCCCGGAGGGGGAGGAGGGACCGGCTCAGAAACCACTACCGTCACCAAATGGGAAGAACCCTTACGATGTGGATGATTTCAAGTTTGATGATAAAACTAAATGAAGACTAAAATATTTGAAAAGTAAAAAATTATATCAAAAATGAAAAATTATTTAGATAAAAAGAATTATGAAAATAAATACTTATAGAAATAATTGAAAATTTCCATCTTAAAATAAATTTTTTGAACTCCCAGAAAATATTATTCCATAAAAAAATTAAAGATAAAACCATGAAACTTTAAACATTAATATTTAAAACTCCAAATTACTAAAAATAATGTTTGAAATTATATTTCAATGATTATTCACCAAAATAAAAAAGATAAGTTTGATCCTAATTTCATGAGAAAATTAACCCAAGAATCATTTAATCAATTTTGCACAAAGCACACAATTTTATCAAGATATAAAAAGAATACAAATTTCAAAATAGATTAACCTATATTAAATAATTATCTAATTAAATAAAATTTAAATATAAAAAATTCAATTATTTTATCATAAATATGTGAAAAAAATATATCTAATAAATGATACATCACCTAAACCACCCTCATATGCTCTCAGGCCATTTGAACCCTCTTGGTCATGCTCTGCGCCATATTTTTCCAAGGAACACTAATTCTACAAACTCAGTCTAACAAAATAGATAATGATAAAGATACCTATAAAACACCTTTAATGAGGATATTCCAATGGAAGAGTGGTAGTTATTGTTATAATAAAACTCAACCAAGAGAAAATTCCTCATCCAATGTACACCAAAATCCACAATGAAATCCTTCAACATATCCTCTAGTGTTTGGATTATCTGATCCATTTTTCCATCTATATGAGGGTGGAAAATAGTTCTATGGAGAAAATATAATCCTAAATAATGTTATAAAACTCTACAAAATTATGAGGTGAAATGAGGAACCTATTAAAAAATAATTTTCCATGGCACCCTATGAAGTCTCACCACCTCATCCACACATCGCCTCATAAAAACCACTGTAACATGTGACTCTCTAATTGCCAGGAAGTGGTCCAACTTTGTCAACCAATCCAAGATCACCAAAATAACATCACATCATCACTAGGATCATGGTAGACCAGTAATTAAATATATCATGATTTCCTCCCATTTCCACTTAGGTATATCTAATGGATGCAAAAAATGACATAGAACACGATATACCACCCTTACCCCCTGATACAAAATATATCACTAATCTATTCATATCAGGATATAAAGGATAACCCCTTGATGCATGATACATCTTGGAAACACTATGATAAACTACCACTAATGACCTATATAACTCATGAAGAAACTCTTCATGCACTATAGATAGAACAACCTCCCCAAAAATATCATATAATATTGGTCATCATTTGGCCACTCCTCTAAAGTATCATAATGGACAGAATGATCCCACATTACCTGTATCTCTGAGTCTTCTCACAGAGACTTCACTACCAACCACATCAATGATGATTTCATTTTCTTCTAAAATAAGATACCTCTATTATTGACCTAATCCACATCACAATGAATCTCCATAATATCCTTCATCCCTCTACAAACATCTATAGATTCCAGAATAATATCTCCTTGTGACATAATACATAGTACATTTGTAACCACATTCTACTTCAAACAATGTACAATATATCTCAAAGTCATAATATTAGAGAAATTGAATCCACTTCAGTTGTCACAGATTCAGATCCATTTGAGATAAAACATACCTATGGATCATATGATCTGTGAAGACTACAAATCACTCACCAATGAGGTAATGTCACCGAAAATTCAAAGAAAAATTTATTGATGCCAACTTTATATCATGGTTTAGATAATTATGCTCATGGGTATGTTAATAAATGGACCCATATGAGATCATTTCTCTATGATACATCAACATACAACATAAACTGAGATGGGGAGTGTCAAAAAACACTAAAAAAATCACTACCTCCTTTGTAAGTGGAAGAATATGAGCAATGATAAATATATCATTTAGGTAATTGAACACTTCTTGACATAGATCTATCAAAAAAAACCTGGTGATTTATAGTAATGTTTATTAATGGTTCTATGACCCAAGATAAACTGGACATGAACATCCAATAATAGCTTATAAGAATGAGGAAAATAAGAACCACTATAAAATTATTGTGTGATTCCCATGAAGAAACTATACCAATGTTTGATGGATCTACTACCACTCCTTCATATGACACCAAATTTCCAAGTAAGTGCACCTCCCATGTCCAAGACTTACAATTAAATATCTTCCCATAAAGTCTATGGTGTCAAAGGACTTGTAAAACAACCTTAAGGTTCTCATCATCCACATAATATGAACCTGATAATATGTGGATGTTATCAATGAAAAAGACAAAAAATTGATCTAGGAACTCATGTAACATAGATTTCATGAGTCCCCTGGGAACAATAGAGTCATTGAAGACAATTAAATACATAAGAATGAGCTCAAAGTTCCCATACCAACACCAAAAAGTTGTATTCTGGATTTCATCCACCATGAATCTAATATAGTGATATCCATACCACATATTGATATTAGAAAACCACCTATATACCTTAAACTGTTTAAATGGATTATATATCCTTGGAAGAGGGTAAAATTTCTTGGATGTCACCTAATTTAACCACATATAGTCTATAAAAAACCAGAAACCAACATCCAAATTCATGGTGAATAACATAGGATCACCCCATGCTAACACACTGGGACAAATAAATCCTTTATGCATCAGATCTTAAATCTAAATCATTAACTATCATATCTCATAAGGTTCCATATAATAACGTTTCATAAAAATTAGAGAGGCACCAACCTATAACTGGACCCCTTACTTGATGTCAAACCTAGGGGGTAAATGTTAGAGTTGTTTTCCTAGAACCAACTGTTTATACTTTATATTTCATGTATATAAAAAGAGGTGAATATTAATTAAATATTTGAATACATATTGTTGATTTTTCTATGTGAATTTAATGTGATAATGTCCCAAAGTACTAGTTTTTTGAAAATGGAATAATAGTTCACCACCATGATAAAAACCTTGAAATTAAAGAATGATATTATTCAACCTTTTTGTATGCTGGGATAAAATTATATGTTGGGACACATAGTATATTTATTTTCAGGTGTAAGTGCTTATAAGAAGATGAGACTTTATCTCATGAGTTTTTCACTTAGTAATATCCAAGATGGGAGATTATGAGAATAGACCTGCCTATAGGAAATCCATATGTTTATGTGTCACTAGAAATTCCTATCCTTGAGAATTTGTAATGATCCTTATAATTTTATATTATTATTAATTCATTTCATGACTTTTGCACATTTATTTATTGATATAAACCATGATGACATATAATTATAGGGAATTTTGGTATGTTGGGTGTGTTATAAATGATATTTTATTAATAAATAAGTCAAGGAAGGATTTTTCCTCCCATATTTTTTAAGTTGATATCTCATCCCTATGATTGATATGGAACCATCACATTAAATACCATGGACATGGTGTATTTATGAGTTTATTTTAGATAGCCATAAAAATATGTATCAAGTATATAGGTTGATGTCATGGGTGTGAAAATTTCTTGATGAGATATCATAAAAAAGGGATTATATTACGCAATGAGCATTCATATGTGGTTTTCTCATTACAACATATCTTTATCCTTTGTGGGTTCATTAACCCGTTGTTATATAGTAATCTTGGAATTTATGAAAGATCGCATAATGACACTAAGGAAGAGGTCTACAGGGTCACATGAAGGTTATGTAAGAACCCTGAATTTAGTAACCTAGAGCTAGTGTATAATTTATGACATTGGAATAGATATAATGGATAAGATCATAAAGGACCAATCAGTTTAGTAGTTTTGGAGAGTTATATACATACATGATACCCATTTTACATTGGAGATAAAATATTAAACATATCAATGAATTTTTTTGGCATAATTTAAATTAATCAATGAATTATTCTTCATATCTTGGGGAAAGGAAAAAAATAAGGGTAAGCTCAAATGTCTGATAAGGGTTATGTACAACATAATCTATCATGATTAATTAATGCATAATCAATTTAGAAATGTGAATAACTAAAAACACATTCCATTTAATCAATAAATTGAGCAAGAAATGCATCCATGAATAATATCAATGAAAAATATTATGGATAATAATAAAAAAATTCTAAATGAATGAGATGCTTAATATTATATATCATGATATTTATACCATCAATTCCTTGCACCAATAAAGTTTAAAACTATTGGAAAAAACCCATTTAATTTAGACAAGTGATTTGTCTCATAAGACCCATCGATGCATCAAGGGGATATATAATTCCAGGCCACAACCATATCTGTATTTCCAATTCATTCCTCATAAATCTAATGATTAATTTAATTAATGAACAATGTTACATATAAATAAATTTTTATCTTTAATAGATAATATGAAATACTAATATTTACCCAGTCAATCAAATAAATTTCAAAGTAAAACACCATTTGTAAAAATGATATATGATTTAAGAAATAATAATATAAATGATAGGGAGTATGGATATTTAATAGGAGGGTAATATATAATTATCATAATAAAGTGAATGCTTCAAGAGAAATTTAATGTTTACAAAATTAATAAGAGACAAGAGATAACCATCAGTTCACTAAGAATATAAGTTTTGCAATAAAATGTTGTCCTTTGGACAAATAAAGGGAGTGGAATTGAAATATTAAAACAATATTTAATAAAATATTTTTCTCTATAAAACCATTTAGAACATATATAATAAGATAAATTTCATAAAATGGTTCTGGTGGTTGAGAATTCCATTATCGCTGTATAAGTTAAAAAACATTCCTTTTGAATTTTTGTAAAGAAAGTAAAAAAAAACTTTCTGAAAATAGTATAAATATTCTTTTAAAAGCTTATTTTCAAAATTCAATGATAAATTAAAATTTTCTTAATAAATAATATATTTAAATAAAAGGACTTTTGTAATTAAAAAAAATATAAACATGGAAGAATAATTACAGATTAAAAGAGAAATAAAATTTGTTTTTATTTTATACATTTCTTAGCTTGATTTAAGTAAAAAGTAGAGGAATATTTGGAAGAAAATATTGTAACTACTATGATATACATTTTATAATAAAATTATTGGATATTATTATGGATAAATGATAATATTCCTTTAATTAAAATAAAATTAATCTCAAAATAAAGTGATATTATAAAATAGGTTCTTACATATTTGGTAACTTTTAAATTGTAACCCCTTGAAATGATATAATTTAATGGAAACATTAATAATCATGAATAAATATTTATTCATTTTAAATACATCAAATTAGAAGTATATACACCACAAAAAAGTGAATAGGTTTATAATAACAAATATGTCTCAATGGAGTGTAAATTGAGACGAAATCCCTTACCTCATGCTTCCCTTTAGTTGAACATGATTTAAACTCCCATATAATGGTTTTAAACATGTTATTAATTTATAAATGAACAATATTAATATTTATAATATCATATATTATCCTCTTATAACATATTACCACCCATTATTTAATAATATTTCATTATTACCATTATTTTGGGTCTTAACTACTTTGTTTTTAAGGCATGTTCTGTCACAAAACTTACATTTATTATGCATAGGATATAGATAAATAATATATAGATTGATATTAATGTTATAAATATCTCATATATTCATTATATACATCTTTATAACCATTATTTAGTGTTTTAAATAGAAAATAAATTAGATCTTTTTTTGTGGAGATGATAGGCCGTACGTAAGCACGATCGATGATATCATTACTTTAATGGATGAAATGGTAAGTAGTTGGATGATATATTAATTTTATATAATTAATATAATTTCATATATATCATATTTATTCATTATTTCTATCATTATGACTATCCATGTGATTTGGTGATGGAAAACAAATTAAATCGGTTCATGAGGCGATAGTATGCTGTAGACATGAGCGATGAATTTGTTACCCATTTGATGGATAAGGAGATATATAATAGTATAAATAAACATAATAGAATATATTTATATGGTATATAATGGTTTTATTATATTTTAATTTTTAATACATGATTTAAGGTGATAAAATAATAAGTAAAAAGAATAATCTCGGTGAAGATGATTACCTTCACTTAGAGAAACCTCCTTTGGATATCTTATTAAGGACCCTAGGATTGGTCTTTTGAGAAGAGAATAACATCCATAATTTAGATAAGGATGTTGGAGAGATATTTTGGTAGGTCTTAGTTGATCTAAATGGATTAATAGATGTGAATAATTGAGGGGATGAGGTTCCCTTTTATAATTGTGGGATGAGACTTTCTTACAAGCCACTTAGAAATTTCCCAAAAGAATACAAAATAATATGGTCAATCCTAAAAAAAATGATTCCAAATGAACTTATATTATATTTTGGGAAATTATAAGGTCTAAATATAAATATAAAATATGATTTTTATAAGTTTTATTTGTAAACATACCCATATATTTTGGTTTAACCCCCAATAAACCCATTTAAACCTTAATGATGGTAATTAATGTTGACCATTTTTACTATGCATTAAAATAAAAAATTAAGTTAAAATTATCACCTAATATTAATTATGATGATTAAAAATATTGAATCCATTTTATAAAAATCAATTCAGAGAATTGGCTGAATTTAATTTAAAAACAAACCCACAAATCGTGTTAAAAAATGGGTTTTCAAGAAATACATTTTTCAAGAATAAGATGATCTTATATTAACTATATGAATAGTAATAATAAATAGATAGATTTTAATTTAATATACTTGGATATTTAATATATAAATTTAATTTAAATAATTCATCATTAAATATTATTTTAATTAATTAAAATGGATAGACATTATTCATTTTTAAACAAAAACAGTTTTTTGAAAAAAAATAGTTTTCTGAAAAATATCCCTTTTTACCTCCAAATGATATTATCATTATTTTTATCAAATTGATATCCAGAAAATTTTAATTTATAGATATTATAATACATTATTATAAATAAAATTATGAATATTTAAATTCCACATTTTCAATTATTCATAAAATTTTATTTTTATGGGAAAATTTTAAAAATTCATTCTAGGTTTATTTTTAACAAGTTCAAAATCAATATTCATATTATAAAATTATAATTTTTGTTCTATGAAATTTTAAAATTTTAAAATAATGTTCAAATTTCATAGTTGAATCTCGGGTGTTACATTATTTCCTCCTATAAAAATTCCATTCTCAAAATTTTCATGGATATTAACTTCTGAACAAATTATGGTGGTTTTCCTCATAACATCCTTTAGTTCTAATGTTGGTTCCTCTATTTTATAATTTATATAAAGTAAATTTACTAATAAATTCATCCAATTCCTCAATAAATTCTCTCTAGTATCATGAATTTGTACAGGCTTTCATAGTAAGATAGATCATATTTCAATTCTATTTCTTCATAGGTGAGAAAATGCATTGGGTTTGACATGTACTTCTTTAACAATGATATATAGAAAAATCATGCAAATTAGAGAGTATTGGGTGGAATTTACAATTGAGAATCTATAGATCTAATTATTTCCATAATTTCAAAAGGTCCAATGTACCTGTGTCTCAGTTTACCTTTCTTATCGAACCTTATAACACTCTTCCATTGAGAAAATTTTAAGCAAACATGATCACCTGCAAGAAATTACAAATATTTCTTCCAGTTATCAACTTAAATATTTTTCTTGCACTAAGATGATTTAATATAAGTATAAATAGTATTTAACTTTTTTATTTTCTCATAAAAATTTTATGGGCCTCCAAGTTTTCTTTCACCAACTTTATCCCAACAAGTTGGAATATGACATCTCTTACCATATAATGCTTCATACAACACCATTTGAATACTTGAATGGAAAATATTATTATTAAAAAACTATACCAAAGATAAATAATGATCCCACATACATTTAAATTCAAGTTATAATGAACTCAACATTTCTTACAATGTTTGAATAGTCCTCTTAGACTATCCATTAGTTTTAGGATGGTAGGAGGTGCTCAAATGAAGCTCATTTTCAATAGATTTCTAAAGACTCTTCTAGAATTTTGTTGTAAATCAAGGATCACAATTAGAATAAATTGAAATTTTTATGCCATGAATTATTATAACTTAATCATTATAGAGTCTTAAAAGGAAACCAATAGGAAACTATTCTCTTATAGTATGGAAATGTGAATATTTGTTTAGGTGATCAACAATAGCCCATATTGCATCATCCTTCTAGGAGTATTTGGTAGTTATGTGAAAAAATCTATTGTAATGTCATCCCATTCCCACATAAGAATAGATATAAACTTCATTAATACTCTAGGATTATATCTCCCATCATTTACCTATTATAAAACCAAGCATCTTGATACAAAATTAGTAATTTCCTACTTCATGTTATACTATAGAAAATGTTCCCTCAAATACCTATACATCTTGGTGCTACCAGGGTGTATAGAGAAATTAGTGCTATTATAATCATCCAAAAATTCCATTTTCATCTCAATTATAGATGTAATACATAATATATTTCCAAATTTTAGAACACCATATTCACAAATGAGTTCTACCAATTTACCTTCATTCACGAATTTAATTTTATTCAGAAAATTCTCATAATCAGATTGAGAAATTTTTATATTTTCTAATAAAAATGGTTTCATAATCAATTGAAAAAGGAGTGATGTATCATATTCCTTAATAATTACCATATCTATATTTGCTAGATCCTTGAATATAAGATCCCTATTAATCCTCATTTAGTTTATAATTACATAATCTTTCTTGCTCAATGAATCTGCTACCTTATTTTCCTTCCCTATGAGGTAGTGTATTGAGAAATAATAAAACTTGAGTATCTTAAGACATAATATTTTCCACATATTGATCCATTTTTGTGAAAAGATGTATTTTAGGATCTTATTGTCTAAGTATATCTCACATATTTCACCATACAGATAACGTCTCTATATATTCAAAGAAAAGATTATGAATTCCAAATTAAAATAATAGGTTGGATAGTTCTAATCATGAGTGTCTAACTACCTTGATGCATATGCAACAACATTATCATTTTTAACAAGGAAAAAACCAATTACCTTATTTTATTCATCACTATATATCACAAATCCATCATTTCTTGATGCTAAATTCAAAATTGGAGCATTTTCCAATCTCCTATTGAATTCTTCAAAACATTCTTCACATTCCTTTGTCCATATGAACTTAACCCATTTACATGTAATCTTGTTTAACAAGTTCGATAATTATGAAAACTTCTGAATGAATCATTGATTATAAAATTCCAAAGCAATGAAATTTCATACCCCAGTTATGTTTGATGGTGTATGCCATTCTTTGATTATATTTGTCATTTTAGGATCAACTGAGATTCCATCCTTAGAGACAATATAGCCATGAAAATAAACTTCCTAAACCTATAATTCAAACTTTCTAAATTTCCCATATAACTATTTGCTACTAATAGTCTCAAGAATGATCCAAAAGTGATTGTCATGATCCTCATAGATATTATAATACCCCAATACATCATTAATGAATACCAAAATTAAATTATCAAGATATTCCTTAAATAATATGTTAATTAGGTTCATAAAAATAGATAATGTGTTATTCAATACAAATGGACTTATTATAAACTCATAACATCCATACCTCATTCGAAATATTGTCTTTGTAATATCTTTCTTATCTACTCACAATTGATGATACCCATAAAAAAGGGAAATCATTGAAAAATATTGAGCTCTGTGAGTTGATCAAATAAGTCATCAATATAAGGAAGTGAATACTTGTTATTTATTATAATAGTATTTATTTTACTATAATCAATGCACAACCTCAGGGATCAATCTTTATACCTAATGAAAAGAACATGATCTCCCTAAAGTGAAACACTAGGGTGTTTAAATCCCGTATCACAAAACTTATCTACTGAATGAAAAATGTATTTTTATTGAACATAAAGAGTAAAACATACATAAAACTTGAAAGGAATTGTGGAGTCCTGAAAAAATATAAACCAAGATCATCATAGATGATAATATTTTTACCTTCTATAGGGATATAATCTGAACTGTAAATAAATGTCTGGGGGTAATGAAAAGAAGCCCTGGAAGCAAAGAAATCAGCTGCTATATTTCCCTCATGATAGGAATTATAAATGAGAGTATTTATTTGGGTCATTATTCTACATTTACAAACATGATAAGTGATACTCCAAGGGGGGAGATAACTCCTTTCATTTCATTAAAGAGAACCTAATAATCAATTTCAAAATCTAGTGGATGTTCCTGTAATTACTCAAGAAATACATCAATGCATTCCTATACAATAGGTGAATCCTAAAATTTAAGATTAAATTTTACATCCATATATTGTGTTTTCTCTTATTCAACAGGAATTTCATTTAGAAGAGATACTAAGGGTGGATCTAGACACAAATTAGATGATGAGGTCTCCACTCTTAAAGATAAATAATTCTACATCATCATCACAAATCATGATTTACTTCTCCTTGTAAGAAAGTTTTTTCATTATATTTTTAAATCCAATCCATATAAATTACTATATCTAAGTAAAAAATAGGAATGATAATAAATTTTGGGAATAGAGAATATTTATGTGTCATAATGGGAACTTAAAAACACATCCTTGTTGTAGTGATATTTTCTATTGGAGTTTTGATTGAAAACTCCCTTTTTAAGGTGCTATGGAAATATCTAATTTTATTGGAAAACATGAAAGATATAACAGGGTGTGAAGATACAGAATCAAATAAATGATTGGATGAATTTGGGTTTATGATTAAAGTACCTACCACCTCATCATTGGGAACTTCCAGCTCAACTTTAGTGATCATATAAGATTGGTCATCTCACATCGGCCTCCTATGCAGTATGTTTCCATGACGCTTGGGGAATTGGTGTGAATAATGCCCCATTTATCTATAGTTGAATCAATATAGATCATTTATTTTTTTCTTACCATTTCATTTATTATCTAGATGACCCTCATCACCACAATTTTAATAAACTCCCATTCCCTTCAATTATTTTCTAGGAAGTTTCTTCCCACATTTTTCACATGATAGAAATTGATTAATTTTATTATTATTCTTTGATACATTCCCTTTTCATGGTTTTCATATGAACTATTTTTATCTTATTTCAACTTTAACATATAGGATCTATAAAATTCATTCTTTGTTTTGATGGAATATAAAACTATTTCATCATATGATGAAAAAGTTTGAGAAACCAATGCCCTTTAAAGACTTGGATTAAGCCCTTCAAAGAAATGGTCAATATTGAATTATGTGTTGTTTATGTAATCCATAACATACTTTTATAGTCTTGTAAAGGTATCCTCATACTTCTAAACACTTTATTTTTAATTTTTTTATGCTAAGGAACTTTTATTTCATTTCAGTCTAGTGCTCATGAGGGAAATATTTATCAAATAATGGTTCTTTAAAGTCTCTCCATTTCATGTTTCCTATTTAATTTTCCTCCCAAGTATTCTATATCAATGACCAAAATTGATCAACATATCCATTGATATTGTATACTTCCATTATAACCTTTTCCTTTTCATCACATCATAAGGATAGAAATATTTTTTCAAGGGACTTAATCCATTTCTTAGGTACCATAGGATTGGTAGTCTCACTAAATAATGAGGGATTCTATCACATGAAGTGATACTATGTAAGATAATCATGACATGGAACAATATATTACTCCATTAGAGTAAGGTTTTTTTATAACCTGATTATGCAGCCATAATATAGCCATGATCTACTTAGTTCCAATGCTAGTTTTATTGGCTTGCTCAACATGGAAATTTTTACATTGACCACAAGTGTTGATACCATTTTTTCTTCCAGGAACCATTTCCAAAAAATAACATATAATAGATTATCTCATGAAATTATGAATTTTAAATCATAAAATATAATTTTGAATCTGGTGTAACACTTATCATAAATCAATAATTTATGTATTGTTAATTTCTGAATCATAAATTTGTTTTATTTTTCTGAATATCCTTAAGTCATCAAAATATTTTCAAATACTTAATAATTATTTGTAAATAAAATGTGAATTATCTTAATAATACCCCCCAGGAGTGTCAAAGTAGGTGTGTAGTAAGTCTCATTTTCATACACCAGATGATGATCAAGTCAAATCCCAATGGACCCTTTTCAGATTTCTTACCCCTTAGTATAACTATTCTAGAACTACACCCACTTGTAGTATCCTTACAAGGATGTATTTATAGGGAAAATCACATAATCTATAACATAAAAAAAATTAGTACGTGACTACATATTTTCACAAATCCCCCAAGTAAATCATAGGGTTATGTTCCCTAATCTATGTTTTCCTAAATCTAGTTTCCAAGGTTTCTACTAAACTTTCTCTGATACCAATTGTAATAAACATGACTCCAGTAATCCTGAGCCAATGTTTACTTTATTACATTGTCATAGATACAATGGGATAAATAAAAAATTAATTATATATATAATATTATTTGAAGCTAGATATGTAAATTATACCCATTTTACATTAGGTATAAAATATAAAACATAGTAATGGAAAACATTCAGTATCCTTGAACTCATTCAAATAATTCTTCTTCATATCCCAAGGAAAGGAAAAAAATTAGGCTGAGATGAAATTCCTATTAAGGGTGTCATATAGTTGAATCTATCATGAGTAAATAAAAAAAATATAGTAAGGTAAATAATTGAAAACACATTCTATTTAATCAATCAATTGATCAAAAAATGCATCCATGGATAATATCGATTAAAAAATATCATGGATAATAATAACCAGATTCTTAATGGATGAAATTCCTAGTCTCATATGTCATGATCTTAGACATCATGAAATCTATACTATCAAGACCTTTCACTAAGAAAATTTAAATCTATGGGTAAAAACCATTTAATTTGGTCAACTGATTTATCTGATGAGACCTGTCGATGATTCAAGGGGCTATATAATTCTAGGCCCCACCCATGAATGAATTTACAATTAATTCCTCATATATCAAATTATTTATTTAATTCGTGAACAATATTCCTTACCAATAAATGTTCATGTTGAATAAATAATAAATAATATCAATATTTCTACAATCAATCAAATAACTTTTAAAGTAAAACACCATATGTAGAAATGATATATGGTTTATGAAATAAGAATATATGTGATAAATAATATACATATTTAAGGGAAAGTTAATGTATAATTATCAAAAAAAATTTAATGTCTCAAGATAAAGATAACAACACAAAATAAGAGATAAGAGATGCCCATCAGTTCACTTGGAATGTAAGTTTTTTAATTATATCATGTCATTTAGAATTATAAAGGGAATAAAATTAAAATATTCAAATAATATTTAGTAAAATATTTATCTTTTTAATACCATAAAAAAATGTAGAAGAACCTAAATTTCATAATGTGGTTATAATGTCAGGGAAGTCTGTTATTGATGTATATGTTAAAAACATTCTTTTTGAATTTTTGTAAATAAAGTAAAAAAACATTTTAAAAAATATTAGAAATATTAATTTAAAAAGTTATTTTTAAAATTAAATGATAACTTAGAATTTCATTAATAAATCATTTAAAAAAATAAAAAGACTTTTTTAAAACAATTTTAAAAAACATGGTAATTGAAGAAAAATATATCCGATTAAAAGAGAAATAAAAATGGTTAGTCATTTAAAAGTTTCTTAGCTTGATTCAAGTAGAAAATAGAGGTAAATTTGGAATAAAACATGGAAACTCCTAAAATATGCATTGTATAGTAAAATTATTCGATCTTATGAAGGAGAAATGATAAGATTCCTTTAAAGAAAATAAAAGAAACCCCAAAAGAAAATGAGATTGTAAAATAGATTCATACACCATAGGTAACTTTTAAAATGTAACCTCTTGAAATAATGGTCTTGAATTGAATAATTAGTCATCATTAACAAATATTTATTCATGTTAAATACATCAAAGGTTCAGTATATACACCACATAAAAGTGAATAGGTGCATAATAACACATATGTCACAATGGAGTGTAAATTGAGATGAAATCCATTACCTCACACTTCCCATTAGTTTAATGTTATTTAGAATCCTGTATAATAGTTTAAACATGTTATTATTTTATAAAATAACCATATTAATATTTATAAT
This sequence comes from Viscum album, assembly GCA_963277665.1. Lineage (NCBI taxonomy): Eukaryota > Viridiplantae > Streptophyta > Magnoliopsida > Santalales > Viscaceae > Viscum > Viscum album. Next base: position 691,884,201 of record OY728153.1, on the reverse strand, counting down.
ATCATATTTGATCCTCTTATAAAATCTTACCACTCATTCATTAATAATATTTCACTATTACTATTGTTTCATGTGTTAACTACTTTATTTTCTTAAGTATGTTTTGTTACAGAAGTTATAGTTATTATATGTAGGATATGGATACATCATATCTAGAATTATATTAATGTTATAAATATAAATTTTTTTCATCATATACCTTTTTAGAATCATTATTGAAAGTTGGACATGGAAAATGAATTGCATCTCTTCGTGGAGACGACAGACCATACGTACGCATGAGAGATGATATCATTCCCTTAATGGGTGAAAGGGTAAGTAAGTAGATGATATATTAAATTTAAATAATTAATAAAATGTCATATGTATCATATTTATTCATTACTTTTTGTATTATGACTATCCATGTGATTCGGTGATGGAAAACAAATTATATCGGTTCGTGAGGTGATAGTCCGCTGTACACATGAGCGATGACTTCGTTTCCCATTTGATTGAGAAGGAGATGGATAAATATTATGAAATAAACATAATAACATATAATTATATTGGATATACTGAGGTTATTATATTTTAATTTTTAATACATTATTTAAGTTGATAAAAAATGTAGTAAAAAGAAAGAGTTCTGCGAAGATGATTACCTTCGCTTAGAGAAACCTCCTTTTGAATTTCTTATTAAGGACCCCAGGATTGGTATTATTGGAAGAAAAAACCTATATAATGTGGATAAGTATTTTGGGGAGATATATTTTTTTGGGTTTTATCGAGATAAATTCCTTAATATGTGTAAATAAGTGAAGGGAGGTAGTTTCCTTTTATAAACGGGGGAGGGGGCCTTCTTGGAAACCACTTGGAAATTTCCCAAAATAATACAAAATGATAAGGTAATTCTAAGAAAAATAATTAAAAATGACATTATATTAAAATTTTGGATATGATAGGGTTTACATATGTATATAAAATAGTATTTTACAAGTGTAATTTCCAAAATTACCCTTATCTTTTGGTTTAACCCACCGATAAGCCCGTTTTAACCTAAACCAAGGTAATTAATTTTTACTGTTTTTACTATTAATTATGACTAAAATTAAGTTTAAATTATTACCTAATATTAATTCTTATGATTATAAATATGGAATATATTTTATCAAATTCAATTAATATAATTTTTATAATTTAATTTAAAAATAAACCCATACACTATGTCAAAAAAAAGTTTTCAAGAAATGAATTTTTCAATCATTAGATGATCTTATGTTAACTATACGAATAATAATAATCATTATATGGATTTAAATTAATATATTTATATATGTAATTCATAAATTTTATTTAAATTATTAATAATTAAATATTATTTTAATAAATTTAAATGGATAGAAATTATGCCTTTTTAAACAAAAACATTTTTATGAAATAACAATTTTATGAAAATATCAATTTTTATCTCCAAATGATATTATCATTATTTCTATAAAATTTATAGTCAATAATTTTTTAATTATTCATATCAAATAAATTATTATAAATAAAATTAGGAATAATTAAAAACTATATTTTTAATTATTCATAAAATCTTATTTCTAAGGAAAATTTTCAAAAATTCATTCTAGGATTATTTTAAAGAAGTCATTTCAAAAATAGATATTCATCCTATAAAATTATAATTTTTGTGTCATGAAATTTTAAAATGTTAAAATAATATCTAACTACTATAATTGAATCTTGGGTGCTATAGGTTACACAATGTGTACCGACTGTACACTCTATGTACCCCACACATGTCCATGTAGTAATACACATTCAGTCCCTAACCATGTATTATATACATACAATAATAATGATACATGGGGTGTAGTTGGGAGTACATTCTGTGAACCCAAATTTTTTTTTCATAAAATTAAAATTTAATTTATTACTTCTTTAAACCTCAATAACACGTGTTCCGTGTGTCTTTTATTGATTCATGCATGTCATGTTAGAGGTTATATATATGTGTGTGTATATATATATATATATATTAAATTATTAATTAATTTATGATTAAATTTTTGAACAACATACCATGTATAGTCATAATATAACTACTACAATGTGTACATTAAAATCATTATATGAAACATTAATTAACATGTGATTCATGTGTAATTTAATTGAATCATACACACCATGTAATTATATGATAAAAAATGTATGCTAAATAATACATGAGTAGACTATATATGATCTGTATAAAAGATGAGTAGATTGAATAGGTTCTCACCAAGTTTATTCCAAGTACAAGATGTATAATTATTTTATTAAATTTTAATTAAAATTAATTCATTTTATTTATTTAAAACCACAATATATGGGTATCTCTAGGGTATATTGGGTGGAGATTAAGACAAATTAAATCAATTTATTATTTAGATAATCAATATAATCAATTCACATGTGTTTATATTAATAAAATAATGAATCAAAACGAATGTTAGATAGTTATTTTAAATGTGTATTAGTTGCAGTAGTGGATAATATGAGAATATATCGACTTGTGTACATGTATGATTTCTGTTAATTTAATTATTTCATGAGTTTTGCAATTATTTTATTAAATTAAATTGATGTCCAATGATTCATTCCTACCTTCTTATTATGTATGGTACAACATGTCCATATTTTATTTTATGAAAACCCCTTTATGACCCCCTTCACCCATGAGTGAAGTAAACACATTGTAAGTATAGAGTTCTCAGGTGCATGGAGTTGGTTCAAGAAGGATATAAAATGAATCTAAACCAAGGAGATACATATGATAGAGGTGGAATGCTGCAAAATTGAGCCTAGATTGGCTAAATAATTTTTCCCCTAGGGTTAATTATTTTTTATTATCCTCTCAATAAACAAACCTCTAGTTAAATCTAATGATATTCCATGATTTATTTATTTTATTTCCATCTGATGCATAATTTATTTAATGGATATAATACCATGATCACATAAACAAATGAATTAATATGGAGATATGGAATTAAAATAAAATTATTATGTGTAAATATTTTAGCTGTACATTGTTAATCACTTAAGTAAAATTTAATTAATTTAACAGTACATTTAAAAGATAAAATATGTAAATTTATGTATAATTAAAAAATCACTAAAGTTAATATTAACTCATTATGACTTTTATTATATTAATTAAGACAAATTATAGTTAAAGTGTCATTTATAGAGATATTCAGGGTCATTTTTAATTATCAAGGAGTCTTAACTAATATTATGGGTTGAATTAATTGAAATTGTATTGAATTTCATAACCATAGTCCATTTAATAAAAATTTGGAGGAAAGTGTTGTGAAAATCCAAGTCAATATTTCAGTATTGGGGAGTCCAATCAATATAACAAGGAACTATAAGCCTGAATTTAGAAATAACACATAACTAAAAAACTTCTTATGGTTTTCATGTACATTGTTTGAATCATAATGAGCATAATATGGGTCCTTTCCACAAGAATATATAAAGTGATAGGACATTCTGAGTTAAATGGTGAAGGCTATTGAGGCTTGATAAAAAATTGGGAGACTTAATTATATTAAAATTATTAAGTATCACATAATTTTTAATCAAGTAAAGTACTAATAATATGCTCTCTCATTAATTGTAAAATAATGAAAAGTTCATTAACCACATTGTCCCTCCGATCAAATCTAGAGAAAGACCATATCCTAACTGGTAGTAACTTCTAGTAATGGTTCATAAACCTATGGGTAGTGTTACATCCTGAAGAAAAGTCTTTCATGATAGAATCCTTAATACCTAATCTTCTTGATAATGAGCCTATTGATGATGAGTTTTTGTCTATGAAAAACACTTAAACTGTGTGATATATGTTTATTGTTTGATTCTTTCATCAATGTCTAGTAAACTCATGGGGTCACATGAGAACATTAATTACTATATCATGATCCAACATCTCCATGATATTTATTAGGAGAGAGAAATATATGAATGGTTTGAGATATACAAGGTTCTATTTATAAGAAAATATGGATAAGGTGCACCAGCTGAGCCTCACTTAGTCTAACTCATTGGCTACATTAATCATTTAGAGGTTTTAGGGTTTAATCTATCTAAATAACTATGCACTGATCTCATTATTTAATCACTACCTTATATCTCCTCTAGTTTTGTTGTGCATTATAATATGAACAATATAGAAAAATCCATCTCATATATTCTCACTCCACTCCACCAAGTTAATAAGGATATGAAGTATGGGAATCCTTCGTTCCTTATGGTGAATAAAAGGAAATTCTATACAAAGAGATCTAAGAATAACTCTAAGTATAAATATTCTTCACAAAACCCTTATAAGAAGAGTAGGATCAATGGGAAAGAAAGGGAACATGATGCTGTCTATTTTTCATATAGAAATATGGTCAACTGGAAGAAAAAATAAACCAAACAAAAGAATCAAGGGGATGCTTCAGGTGATTTTTTTACTAAGTGAAATTTATCTATTTCTAAAAATTGGGTATTGGATATAACATGTGGTTCTCACATATGTATTAAAATACATAAACCAAGTATATTCCAAAATATTTCCCATGGTGAGGTGGATCTACAAGAATCCAATGAAGTGAAACTTGCTGTTGTAGCTATTAGAGATTACCACCTCATGTTACTGATTAGAATGATCTTGATTTTTAAAGATTGGTAATATATTCCATCATTTACCAACAAAATTATTTCTATGTATAGAATTTATAAAGTTGGATTTATATTAAAATTTGGAAATAATGTTTTCTTCTTTTACAAATAAATCATTTTTTATGGTAATATATATTTAAATAACAATCTTTACAAATTAGATTACATGAACCAAGTAATGAAAATCTATAGTGAAGAGAGTCACATGTCTCGTAACAAACCCCAAATATGACATTATTAGATACGTTATGTAAATGAAAAGTGTTTAACTAAATTACACCAAGAAGGATATTTCAATTAATTTGAATTAAAACCAATTGGTGTATTTCACACAAGTTTACAAGGGAAAATGACCAAATCCCCATTTAGTGGAAAAGGTTAACGGGATAATGAGCTTCTAGTGATGGTTCATACCAATGTTTATGAACCATTTTAAATTAAATATATGGTTGTGTAATCATTCTTTATAACTTTTTTTGATGACTTTAGTAGATATGGATATGTATACTTAATAAGGTTTAAGTAAGATTCCTTTGATAGATTCAAGGAATATTAGAATTATGTTGAGAACATTCTTGGTAATAAGATTAATAAAATCTGTACAGACTATGTCAAAAAATATATTAATTAATAATTCACAAATTATTTTTAGGAGTTTTAGATTTTATCTCATCTCAATCCTCCTTACACACCATAATGGAATTGTATAAGTGAAAGGAGGAACACCACCCCTTTAGACATAGTATGATCAATGGTGGGTCAATCGAGTCTTCCATGATCTTTTTAGGTATATGAAATGAGTATAGTAACATACACACAAAACTGAGTGAAAACTAGGAAGAAAACTATATTCTATATTAGCTATGTTATGGAAATAAACCCATGTTATTGCATGTATGAGTGTAGGGTTGTGAAGAATTTATTAAGGTTATTTTTGTAAACAAACTTACACCCTAGGGTAATAAGTGTATCATTATATGGTATAATAAGGAAAATAAAGGATATTACCTATACAATCCTTTAGATAAGAAAGATATGGTTAACAGATATCCCACATTTCATGAAAGGGAACACATATCTATAGGAGATAGTGGAAGTGAGATAGATTTTGATGAATTCTAGGATCAAGATACACAAGAGATGACATAGGAATAGATTCCACAAAGCCTCATGGAAGAGGATATTACATAGACATAATTATTTTCTAGGAGTATAAAATAGTTTGGGGAACCAAAATGATATGGTTTTCTAGTCATCTAGTAAGGTGACTCATCATTAATTGATAATAAGGATCCTATAACCTACAAAGAAGTGGTAAGTGAAATAATAGCTACAAAATGGTAAGAATATATGAATTCTAAAATGGATTCTATATACCATAACCATGTTTGGGGTTTGGTAGATACTCCAATGGATATAATTATTGTTGGTTATAAATGGGTATTCAAGAAGATACTAGAAATGGATGGACAAATCAGTACCTATAATGCAAGATTGGGTGTGAAAGGGTTTAAACAATGTAATGGTGTATAATATGGTGAAACCTTTTAACCAATTTCCATGAAAAAAGACATCAACATTATACTGTCCATAATATATTTCTATGACTATGAGATTTTTTAAATAGATTCCAAAATAGATTTCTTAAATAGGAACCTTCAGGAAGATGTCTATATGACACAACTTTAAGTGTTTGTGACTCCAACAGATTCCAAAAAGGTTGGAAAGTTACAAAGATCAATTTATGGATTAAATTAAGAATCAAAGTCATGGAAAATTTGGTTTGATGAAGCTTTAATGTATTTTGGTTTCATAAATAATGAATGTGTTACTTGTGTAGATAAGAAGTTTAGTAGGAGTGTGTTAATTTTCCTAATAGTTTATGTTAACAACATACTACTTATTGTAAATAAATTTTTTGTCTTACAGTCTGTTAAATTTAGAGGAGGGATGAGGCATCACTCTCCTAGATCATGCTCTCAGATTTAGATCTAGCTCTCAGCCTTGTTCTCTTCCACCCAATGTTACTTATTATCCCCATAGTGATGGACCAATCCTCCTCCATCATATTCTTCATCTTTTGTATTGACCATCCTCCTCTTTGGGTTTCTTTGTGTCCTCAACAATGATGGTCCCTTTATCCTTATCTAGATTCATTGGGATACCTATTTACTGGTTATTTATCTCTGGGTTATATATATTTTCCCCATTTTCCCATTTTCCATTCCTTCTCTATCGATTTGGACCAACACACAGAACCCCATCTTAGTTGGGTGTGTTGGTTTTTAAGACGGGTTTGGGACTGTGGCGGTGGAAGTAAGGGAAACATGATTTATCCATTTTGATGGTCCCTTCCCTTAATTTATATTGATCTATTTGGGGTTTTTCATTAGGGTTTTAGTCTCAGTTTCTTATTTGTGTTTCAATTCCTATTCACACTTCATCATTCTTATTTATTCTGGTTATGGGTTTCAATCCCTTTTTTCCCTTAGGGTTTCCATCCTAGTGTTTCTCTCTCTCATTACACAATGGTTTATATTCATCCTTACCCCTTACCAACCTTTCCTTCCTACTCTGGATTCCTGGTCCCTTTCTCTCTTCTTGGTTAATTAGGTTCACTAGATACTAAGTGAGTTTTGGGATGTGTTTATGGAGCATTAAGAGTTCTCAGGCGGTGTGGCATGTGGTGGATTTCTCTAGTTACTATGTTCTTTTAGAGTTATCCTTTGATGATGGATTTGGTTATCTTTGGAGTCCATTAGTGTTGTTCATGATGGTGTTTTACAACTTCTTGATGTGGTTTGGTGATGATAGACATAGTCAAGGTTCTATATTTAATGAAACCTCGATGTTATGAGGGTTTTATGATGACGGAGTGAGTGTAGTGGTGGTGGGATGTACTCTAGTGATTTGTTCTCATTGGAGATGTGGTGAGTCAGGAGTCGATGGATCAAAATTTAGCAGGAATGGTGATGGTGTGATGAAGAATACTTTGTTTTGATGATGATGGCATCAGGGTGTTTATCGGTGGTAGCGTGATTTGCCGGATTTGGTTCCCGTGACGGTGCCTTTAGTTTTTTGAATTTTGATTTAGGCCTGACTTTTAAATTTTTAATTTGTATGGAGTAATTGATCATGAATGGTTACCAATTTTCCCTAAAAGTTGATTTTTATGAAAATAACAAAAAAATTGATTTGGAATATAGTATTCTAAATACCGATTGAACACATGCTTCTCCGTGAAAGACATAGGTGAAGCAACATATATTCTTAGGATCAGGATCCATTGTGATTGATCAAAGTGGATACTTAGACTAAGTCAATGCACATATATTAATGAGATATTGAATATGTTTATTGTTAAACAATATAATATGGGATTGTTTTTAGTATCACATTGCATCCATCTTTATAATAGAATATATCCTCAAATAATAGAAGAAATACATAGGATGAAAAGAAATCTATGCACATTAGCAAATGTATCAGTCATGTATGATATTATATATACCAGGATAGATGTCACCTACTCCTAAAGTGTGGTTGGAATATATCAAGATGACCTAAGTGACCAACATTGGATGGAAGTAAAGACCACCCTTAAGTATTTGAGGCCTACTAAGGATATCTTCTTGGTATATAGAGGTGATGAGGAGCTAATTATCAGTGGATATGTCTATTTTAGTTTCTAAACTGATCAAGATGATATAAAATCATATTTGGGATACATATTCACTCTTAATGGAGGTTTTATGAGCTAGAAGAGCTCAAATTAAGCAATGGTCAACAATTATACAATAGAGTCCATGTATATTGAGGCTTTTGAGGTATCAAAAGAACTAGTTTGGATAAAAAACATCATTCAAGATCTTCACATGGTTCCTTTCATTAAATAACCCAAAATACTATATTGTGATAATACTGTAGTGGTGGGTATTTCAATGGATATAGGGTCACATCAGTTTATGAAGCACATACTTCAGAAATATAATATCTTGAGGGATTTTTCTCAAAGAGGTGACATCACAGTGGGTAGAGTTTGCACATAATACAACATGGAATACCTCTTAACTAAAATCTTAACTTAGTAGAAACATGATCATAATATGAGAGATAGTAGACTAAAAGTCTTTAGTTGTTGTCTCTAGTCAAAATGAGACTCTATTGGAGTTACTTTCCTAGAATTATCTATTTTTACTTTAGTTTTAATGTATATTAAAATAGGTGATTATTAATTAAATATATTATTATATATTGTTAATTATTTTTCTCGACTTTAATGTAATAATGTCCTAGAGTATCTGTCACATTGAAAAAGGAATAATAGTTCCCCACTATGATGATGACCTTTAAATTCCATGATGATATTTTAAAACCTTATTATATGGAAAGATAACATTATATTATGGGAAACATAGTATTTTTTTTGTTAGGTGTGAGTTCTAATAAGAATATAAGATTTCATCTCATGATGTTTTTATTTGGTAATCTCTAAGATAATATATTATGAGAGAAGACCCACCTATAAGAAGTCCACATGTTTAGGGGTTATTGGATATTCCTATCTATGTGCAACTGTAATGACCCTTACACTTTAATATTATTATTAATTCATGTATTAACTCACACACTTTTATGTAATTCCATAAACTATGATGAAATATGATCAAGATGATGTTGGTTACATTGGGTGCCTAAAAAATGATATGTTATTAATGAATAATTTGAGGAAGGATTTGTACCTTCTATCTTTATAGAAGTTGACATCTCAACCATTTTATTGAGATAAATATATTACATTAAATTCCATGGACATAGTGTATTGATAGGTAAATTTCAAATAGTCAAAAAGAGACTTATAAAGCATATAGGTTGATGAAATAGGTGTCAAACCTTTCTAATGAGATATCATGACAACAGGATTATTTTACATAGTGATTGTTCATATTTTGTTTTTTCATTATGACATATCTTCTTCCTCTATTGGTGCCTTGACCTATTTATAGATGGTAATCTTGGAATTTAGGTAAGGCTACATAATTCCACTACAGAAGTGTCCTAGAGGGTTACACAAAAAGTGTTTCATTTGATTAAATATTATTTATATTTAATAATTTTAAAAATATTATTATCCAAATAGAGAAGAAATATTTATTAAAAATTTATCAAATGATCAAAAATATTAAATAAATATTTATTAATAAGGTAATTGTTTAATTATGAAAATATAAAATATTTATTTATCACTTTTTATTTGCACCGTAATAAATAAATATTATTTTTATTAAATATACAATGTATTTAGTTATGTGAATATTAAATAAACATTTATTCACCTTGATGTGGATAGAATCTTTATTTATTTATATAATGAATGATATTTGGTTAAATATTTATTCAAGGATTCAATAAATATTAAGGAGGACAAGCAAACTGGATTTTTTCAGTGATGAATTTTTATTCACCAGGTTTTTAAAACAAATATTTATCATTGTGCAAGTTAGCACACACCATGAAACAAAATAATAATATTATTTTATCACATGACATGAGGTTCTTTTTGGGTTTAACTTATCATTAAGGGAATTTGTGCAATTAATTGAACATTAAAACATAACCCTATGTCTATAAATATATTTTTATATCAATCAGAGAAAGATTAATTATTTTTCACAATAATCACCTCTCAAGATCTCCATCCTCCTATCTTCCTCTTAAGACTAAGAAAAATTATAGAAATTAATTTAAGCCAAAATAAACATGAAGTGATCCAAAAAAAAACAACACAAGTTGATCAATTGAACATGATAATACATGATGTTTCATTAGTGTTGCTTGAAGGTCGAAGGAGCACATACAGATTACCACTAGAGGGGCTCTACTTTGGGTTCTCACTATGCAACGAAGATACACTGATCAAGTTAGAATGATCAAAATCATCAACGAAGAAAGATCTCAAGGCCAAGGTAATATTTCTTATTATATTTTAAATTAATTTTAAATTAACATAAAAATATCCTTTCTATTCGTTAAAAAAAATTAGTCAATATTTATCTGATTTTTTGATGGTCATGAAATTCAAGCCATGCACATTGCGAATGATCCATTGAATCTAAAAAAAGATGATTTTTCCATAGGCCTAATAAGAACTTCCACCATATCTAAAACTATTAGTAAAGACACAACCTACCCAGGAATGAAATATGAAAACTCCTCCATAACCATAGAGAAATCCACTAACCATGACTTTACTAAAACTAATGAAAAAGTTACCAACTGAGATAGTAATAGATCCAAAAAACTATAGCCTATCTAACACTCCCTATAACTAATGAACACCACATGACAATTTTTATCATCACAGAACACAACTATCATCCAAGAGTAATCAACAAAAGAACAAATAGAGTAAAAATCTTCTATGCAAAGGATGACATCGTGTGGTTTCATTTTAAGTAAAAAAGAAATACCTAGATAACTAATGCCACTCCATCATTAGATCACAACCCCAAAACACATCAAACAGGCTCATCTTATCTCCAACTAACATGGTCAACACCAAGGGAACTGTAAGGATCTTCACCTCGAGTCACAAGTAATGGATAAAGGTCAGTGAAATAAAGGAATTCAATGATCTTGGATCAAATAAAGAACATACCATTACAGAAGATAAGTGGATGGAACCTCAAACAATTTTTGGTCCCTATGGCACTGGTACATCCATATAATGAAGGTAATCATGTCCTAATCCTCAACCTCACTAATAGAGACCACACCCAAGACCATAATAAAAGTTATGTCCCTAAGAGTGAGGGACATCATGAGGTTTTCCTTAAACACCACTATATCCTTATGGTGGAACATAAGCCTGCTATAACTATTTCTGATTCGACCTCTTGGGAAGCTGCTACTATTAGGATTGATATGGAACCTGAACGGACACATGATGATGATCCCCAAATATGGTCAGAAACTAAAATCACTAATTACCATACCTCTAAAAATCATAGAACACCAATCTATATCCCCCGCTAGGCTCAAAATAATTGTTTGATATAGAGAAATAGGAGGAAGAAAACAACTGAGGCTGACTCACAGCTGAATGAAATCTTGACTGCCCCAACACTTATGATATACCACCAACAACCCTTGTAACACCCCAAATATAGTATCCATGATTTTGTGGTTATCATACTACATTGGAACAAGATACATGAGATCACATTCAGAAGGATCAAATAGTTTAGTTATCTTGGGATACTAGATACATACATGATTTTCACATTACATTTGAAAACATGAAAAACAACTTAATATTATAGTGGGGAATTTATGATTTATTATAGTATCACTAAAATCATTCATAAATACCTTATTGGTAACCTAGGGAAATGAGAAGATAATAAAGGATGAGATCAAATTCTCAGTAAGGGAAATCATACAATAAAAGCTATCACAGAATAAATAAAGCATGAATAACATGGAAAAGTTAAACAATAATCAAATATTCCATATAAAAAATATCATAAAAGTGTAATATATACATGTATATAATAATAACATCAATAATCACATGGATTATAATTACTATTTTTAAAATTAGATAATAAATAATTCCAAACATCATAATCTTATCATCAAGGCCTTATTCTAAGAAATCATACATAAATAGTAAAGGTGTATGCCAAATACCCAAAATAGTTTATCAAATGAGACCTACTAATTCATCAAGGGGATATAACAGGCCTCTCCCATCACATATGAAGTCCAATACATTTATCATATGAAAAAAATAAATAAAAATTCAATACGTAATCAATATAAACATTCATATTGAAAAACAAGCATACAAAAAGTTAATATTTTCCACAATTTATAAATAAAAAAATATTATTATATCCCATAAAGAGTAATATGGAATATGGTATAAATAGAGTATATCCCCAGTAAAGTATAATATTAATAAAATAATTTTTACAAAGATGAAAATACTTTAAAAATATCACTAAAATAGTTCTTAAGGAAAATACTGTTTCTATTTTAAAACCACTTATATAAAAATCTAAAAAATTACAAAATATTATGGGAAAAGAATTTATTTAAAAATAACCATGTAAATAAATAAAGGATAATTAAAATTAAATAATACTCATGATGGTGGGAAAATCTGTTCATACAGTAATCATTAAAAAAAATATTTCGTTTACACCTTCGGTAAAAAGTGACTCATTCATAAAATGAAAAGAAAAATACTATTAAACCTTTTTATAGAATAAAAAAAAGTGCAAAAATAACTTTAATAAATCAAAATATAATATCAAAAAATTTCTTGAAAACATTTTAAATAAAATATGGGCATGGGAGAAAAATATTCCTAAATGGATTAAAAAATAAAGTCATTTTTCCTTTAAAACATTCTTTTGGTATTTTTGAGTTCCAAAGGAGGTAAAAATGGAAATAATACTTAAAAAACCATAAAATAAAAACATAAGAATAAAATATATTGTTCTTAACATAGAAATATCATATAATTCCTCTAATGTAAACTTAAAAATTAACAATCCCAAATGAGGATGCGATTGTGAAATAAATCCTTATTACCTTGGTAACTTTTTAATCATAACGCCTTAGAAGGAATAAATTTAAATTAAACTTTAAATACCATGAATATAAATATATTCATGATATAACATATCAAAGTGGTAGTATATTTACTAAATTATGGAAATAAGTGTTGAATATGGAATATGTCTCATGAAAACAAAAGCGAGATTAGAAATCCTTGAAAAGATCATAACATTGAAGCAAGAATCAATCAATGAAGTGATTATGTGTAATAAAATTAAATACTAATAAAACAAGTGGAAATAAAATATAAAATAACTATAGGTCATCACACACATAATCTTGGAATAACATTGAAAATGAATAATTAATGTAACCATTTGAAAAAAAAATTAAGTTATGAAACCCCTTACCTCAGGTTTGACTTCCTTTATAAGTGATTTTAACCTCATGTATAATAAATTTAAATTTATTATACATATATAAAAAACAATATACATACTTATAATATCATATATGATCCACTTATAACATTTCAAAACCACTTTATTAATAATTATTTATTAAAATAATCGTTTCTAAGTGTTAACTGTTTTTCCCTTTATACAAGTTTCGATTGGGTAGTTTTTGTCCATTCATTTTTTTCATGGTTCAATCATCTAAATAATGTTAATAATGATATAAATATCATATTTTTGGACCCACATGTTACTTTAGTGAGATATTACCTGGGGGGGGGGGGTAAATTAGGGTATAAAACTTGTTCGCATTTTCCCACATACCTATGAAACTCTCTCTGTCCTAACCAATCTTGGCCTAACTTATTAGTAGGGACACTCTTGTGTTCACCTGTTACGTGATGATACAATTAAATAGAGTTATTATCTTATCCTTATTCATATAATATCAATTATATCTCAATCCACATTCACTTATTATTTTCCTGTAAAATATAATACAAGAAAGCACACAGGACACAAGAATTTTACTTGGTTCACCCGCACTGGGCTGCATCCAAGGAGCACACACCAACATTGTGTCAATGTGCCCAAATCCATTAATCTTCATTAGAATTTTGGATACAATTATTATTATATGCTCACTCTATTATATGATCACTACCTTTACAATATTTAGGGTTTTGTATCATTACCACCCAAGGGTCACTCCCTTTGTCCTCTCCCTTTGCACATTACATCAAGAGGGAATTATTTTTTTCTCATAGGTTAATACACGTATTCACTATCAAATAGTTGATGCACTGATAAGTTCACATTTATCTTTACCCTTCTCTTTCATAAACTAGTTGTGAACATCACAAATGAAAAAACTTCTACTTCCCTATTGAATTAGTCTTCAAGGAATATATCCTTTGGAAAGATCTTCAATAACTAAAAATCAGTTTATGTGTCACAAAACTTAACTCTTTAATAGAACCTTTTCACCACTTCTATGAAAATTTAATCTTGTTAAAAAAACTTCATACTTTCATGAAACTCACAGACATTCTCAAAACTCACAACCTTTCACGAATCTTTATAAACTCTCATGAAACCCCTTGGTCAGATTCACACAATTCCTCTCTTCATAGAACATAGGTTCTTATGAATCCTTCACACAAGAAAAACCATCATGAAACTCTTTCACAAATTCAGAGCCTTTGGATCTTCAACAAGTCTGGAAACTATAAATGATAGGGTTAGTGGATTATTTATAGATGTTTTCACCCCTTCACAAAACTTTTTTGATCGTTACTTCCTTTTAAAAAAACTCTTCATACCCATTAACAAAACTCCCTATATTCATGAAACATTATATAAATTTTCCATTAAAAAATATTCTCATAATTTTATAACTTACCGCCTTTTTTCTATTCTCAACACTTCTTTTAATCACATAACTTACCACCTTGTTCTTTCATGGTTCAACAGTGTTTCCAAAAACATTATTTAATGAATCTATAAACCTTCATGCCACCAAAATTTCAGGAATTACATAATTTTTACATAATTTTAAGAGGTATCCATCTTTCTCAAAACTTATCCATTCCTCTAAAATTTGGAACCCAAAAATTTGGCAAATAATGGGAAAGGATTCCACCTTGTACATGAAATTTTCTATACTATTTCCAGAGCTTACATACCTCTGTCTTATAACATTGTTGAAATACCTGGTAAAACATCACATTGGAACTCCACAAATGACCTTTTCATGATGAATCCTATTTTGGGTGCTCCTCTTTCTTTGATAACTTTAACCCATATCTTAGTATTATCATGATTGACATTTCAGGATCACACATTACTACAAGCTTACTCTACCACTTTCCCTATATTGGGAGCATCACCATCTCCTGAAGTCTTTGACATGGTAAACAAAAAGTCCAACATTCTTCACCACACCATTTAAATGAAAACATATAATATAACACACCAAATCACTGATGTTGATAGTTATAGGGTTTACAATGAATCCAACACACAACACAATGAAACAAAAAATCTCATTTGTGTCCAAAAATCCCTCCCTTTGAATTTTATGGAAACACTTTTAAAAATCCTTTTCCTCTATCTTGATACCACTGGTTGAAACCTTTTCATCACCGAATATCTATGAATGACAATACCACTTATTTATTATTGTTGCCGATTGAAATTCTATATTGTATAATGTGTGTTATATGAGAATACCACTACTTTAATCCCACTTGGAAACAAATTTCATCACAAACCCATTATACAATTTATCTTTATTTAATGAACATATTTAGCATCATCATATTTAGACCCTTCATTTCTTACCCCCTATTAAGGGTGGGGATGTAACCCACATAGATTCACGATCTTTTCTTTTTTAGACAATAACTGCACATTGATTCATGATCCTTCCTTTCCCCCCTTTGAAATCAAATCCAAAGTATATTTATTACCATATGTACATAATATAGAATCCTTGTAAACCTGTACCTTGGGAAATAAGGGTGTCATTTTTAGAATTTTTATGATTCCCCCTATCTTCATGACGTCAGTCAATATAGGATTCCATCCTTTCTAAACCATTAAGACCATACATTATGTCATTTAAATCTTTCTCTTTTATCAATGATGTGTATAAGGGTATTTTTACTTCTCCTCCTTTGTTAAAATGGTCCTTGCATCTAATAAGGAGAAATAACCCCCCCTATGATATGAAACTATTACTTTTGATAGGCTCACTAGTTAGGCCCACAAACTCACTTTCTATCCTGCATCATTTATTTATATGTGAATGAAGGTCTAAGTAAATTTTTATTCCAAAAAAAACTTTTAATTACAGCTTCCTTCAACAAGATTTTCAGTGGGTGAACTTACAACACAGCGAAGAGCCATCAACAAAACCTTTAAGCCTACTAAGTTGGGACTCATTGTAGTAACCAAGAGATAAATTTTATAACACCACCACTATCCATTGCACTCATTTACTTCAAAATATCTCTAGTATCCATAAAACCTTAGTTTATTTCAAGGAATTCTTCCAGATATCTTCTTCAGCTCTAGACACCAAGCCTATACCAATTATTGAAATTGATTATAACACTCACTAAAACTAATAAAATGGATGATAAGATTTATTGAATTATTATCAATTCCAAATGATGAAATGAAAACTCATTTGGTCAAATTTTGAGATTAATTCTTGAATTGTACTTGGTAGTTGATTTCTTCACTCATCGAAAAGGTGTATTTCCTGGTTTTCTGGGAATACCATCAATCCTATTTTCATCTCGAAACTCCTCATGATTTTCTTAGATTTTTCACTAAACATAGCTTTCAGATTAATCATGAGAGTTATCCATCCATAGTAGACTATGATATCTTGAGAAAAATCAGATTATAACACATGTTAGATCAAAAAATAAAAATAAAACATGAGATATCATTTTGTTGTTTCTTACCCATTTTTTAATCTTTATGATCTAACATAAAATAGATCATATTCTCTAGACAAAAATGATTTATGAATATTGATACCACTTGACATCAATTGAAATATCAAATCTCAATTCCTGAGGTCAATCATTGTGACTCCTAATTACTTCTCTGATTCTTCTTCGATTTTCATTAATTGAGATTTCAGATACAATAAAATTTATTCTTATAGGATAAGAATTTCATCAACTCATCAACTTCTTCTTCTTCCTAACAAATATTTGTGAAAAGTTTCTTCAGTGCCTTATAATTGGATCTACCTTGAGTGATGTCACTTAAAAAAACTTCATTTTGAATATTTTATTTGGAATTCTCCTTCCATATCTTGGTAATTTCCTTTTCATCACATCCCAACTTAGAAAATATTCTTCCTTGGGTACTATTACCCAAAAGTACATCCTCAAATTTTACTAATTAGATCCTTATACTACATATCTATTTCATCTCTATTTATCCCTACTTGATTTATTAGCTTTCATGTATCATGTATTGTTTCAGGATATATCGTTCATATGAGAAACTTTTAGAGTCATTTTAGTTTTCTAAATATTATTCTTGTCTTTATATGAATAATTTTATTCAATGAATGATTTGTAACTTATCATCAAAATACTATTTTACCTATTCTTGGGAAATCCCACAATACTATTGTTCTCTTCCCTTATGGTACACTTTACAATCCCACTTAAGCACTCCTCACATATCTCCTATGTAATAGGAATAAATTCACCTTATATTTTTTCTTATGTAGTGGATCTTTTATAGTACTCTTATCCATCATTCTCATAGATGGAATAGATTCCTTCTTTTTTCTCTATATTTGTTTTCTTTCTTCCTAGTTGAGATGCTGTGAGTATATTGATGTTAATACTAAATGTACCTTTCATTGATATCCATTATTTTCCGCCAGAATAGTAAATATATTCTCTAACTTATCATAATTTATTTTAGTTAAAATATTCTTATTATGAGTCATAGGAATGGAGGAAATCCGTACATCACTTCAAGTTATCTTTGTTACAATAGTTCCTATCAATATGACCATGTTTAGCATAGACAAATAATTTCCCATAAAAACCATACCTTGTATAGTAGTTCCTTGATTGATATGTTATTGTAGTAGATTCTCCCCTTCCTTTAAGCCCCTGGGTTTTTAGGCATACACTCATGGTATGTGACATGATTCCATAGTAGTAGCACTTAGTGGCTACCTTCCTCTAATATCCATCTCATACATGTTTGGAATGGTTCTTCATCTTATTTATTGAATCTATATTTCTACATTTGTAAAATCCACTTTTAAATGATTCAATAGGAGGTATTTTTGTCTTCTCATTAAATGTTTTTAGCCTTCTTTTGAGATTTTTGTTCTTCCCATACTTATCTTTTAGTTGATAAGTCATCTTCCTCAAACATGAGCTTGCTTCTATTCTAGATTTTAACCACTCTTATAGTTTTGTTTTAATATAGAAAATTATAGCTTTAAGATTCTTCTTAGTAACCATTTATTTTTACACTTCATGTGAAAGTTCCTTTAGTAAGTCACTTTGACTCTTTATATTATCATCCATATTCACAATGTCATAATTATAAGACACATTTACTTGCCTCACCCCTTTTTCTCAAAAGAATCTACCATGTCTAAAACCAATTAATCATTCTCGAAACTTAGATTTTAAACCTCATTTGAGCCAAGGATATTGTATTTGGAGCTATATTTACACTCTTTTACTTTGGAATACATATCCTCTAATTATTTATCTTGAGTATAATTTTTTTCCTCGGATTTTTGGCCACATAAATTAGTATTTGATTAAATATTTTTAGTTTTTTAGCCTCAAATTTCAGCACTTCAACATGGATCCATTGAGATTCATTCTTCTTTATTATCTCCATGTTTTCTTACTTCATCACCCGATCGATCTGTTCATATATGTGAACACCTTACAACTTTTAATCACTTGAATTATCATCACCATAAGTAGTTATGACATCTCTTGGAATATTTAGATAATTACATATAACTACATCATCATTATACAAACAAGTAGATAAACAATTAGATCTATCCAACATCATTAACTTACGACTGTCCGGTTATGTTTCTCATTGTATCTCTCTTGAGCAGCATGGTTTTGTTTGAGGTCGTTCGATTTAGGGTGCAGTTGCGTTGGCTCATGAGATGATCCATGACATTAACCTTAAATGTCATGGGTCAAATATGGCTTTGAAGCTGGATATGAATAAAGCTTATGACAGGATGGAGTGGGGGTTTATCATCAGAATTATTAGAGGTATGGGTTTATCTTCAGGGGTTGTTGACATTCTGTTTCGTTGTTTTAGTTCATCCTGGATGTCTGTTTCATATATGGGAAAAACTCATGGTTTCTTCAAGACAACTCATGGTCACAGACAAGGGGACCCTATTTCTCTGACCCTTTTTATTCTCATGCAGGATTATCTGAGTCATCTTGTCAAGAAAAAGATTTCTATGGGTAATATTTTACCGTTTCGGAGAAGAATGGGACAGACACCGATATCTCATTTGATGTTTGCGGATGATTCTTTTTTTTCATTAATGCTAATGTTAGATTGGTAGGTGGTTTGATTAAAGTACTGGATGAGTACTGCTTATGGAGTGGACAATCGATTAATAGGGAGAAGAGTAGTTTTTACATTTCCAGTAAATGTGGTTACAATCAGGATCTTTCTATTTCTAGACTTTTGAATATGCAGAAAGGTTCTTTCCCTCTAAAATATCTTGGTTCTCTTTTGTCTCCTGGATGTATTCATATGATTTATTTTGATAATATTGTTAATAAAATCCTGAGACGTGTTCTTAACTGGAAGAATCAGTTTTTTATCTTTTGGTGGAAGGATTTACTTAATCAACAATGTGTTAATAGCTATTCCGATCCATGTTCTTTCAGCGTGCAATGTGCCTAAGGGGGTTATTTTGTCTATTTATAAGGTCTTGGATGATTTTATTTGGGATTCTCATATTGAGGGGAAATTCCATTGGGCATCATGGGAAAAAGTGGCTAGACCTTATCAGGAATGTGGTGCTAACATCAGAAGTCTTGGGGATACCATTCATTATCTTCATGCGAAGATGGCATGTGAATTTGTTGAGGGATGCACTCTTTAGGGCAGAATTATGGCCTTGTAGGATGATATCTATAGGGAGGAAAACAAAAATGTTTCTCCTTTCTGGGATTTAATCCATAATTTTTTGCCTATTATTCACCAACACTCACGCTGGATTATAGAAAGGGGAGATTTATCTTTCTGGAAGTGTAATTGGGTGGATCTATTATTGGTTTTCCAGGTTTTCCTTCTCCAATGATTTATTTCAGGGAATCTTGTATTTATCCCAAGTTTATTAATGCTATTCTTGATAAGGAACAAAGGAAGACTTTTGATCTTATTGAGATGAACATGGATCTGGATAGATGTGTTTTTACTGCTTCGAAGTCTGGTATGTTTTCTTCTAAAGAGTTTCAGAATATTTCTATTTACCAGGCTCAGCATGATTCTTGGAATAATATGGTATGGTGTAAGAGAATTCCTACTAAATTCAATTTCATTGTATGGATAATTATAAATTAGGCTATTTCAACAGATGAGAATGTGAAAAGGAGGGGCATTTTCCTGGCATCTAAATGTCATTGTTGCAGTACTCATAGGGAGGATGATTCCAACAATCTGTTTTTTGAGAGTGATTGTGGCTTGGTTGTATGTAATTTTTTTGGTGTATTTACTAAGTTTTCATAATCTTTACCTACTGAAACCTCTTTTCTTCAAAGGTGGTTTCATAATATGAATATTGGAGGTACTGAAAAATTTTCTAGATCTGTGTTATTGAGTGCAGGGTGTTGGTGCATTTGGTAAGTAAGGAATAAAGCTCATTTTGAGGATATTCATTATTCAAAAAGATTGGTTGTAATCAGAACTATAATTCTTCTGCTTGACTTGGTTCGGTATTCTAGAATTTCAAGAGATGATCCTTCCTTGAGGTATATCTGTCCAGTAATGCATCGTTCAGATCTTATGAGGAAAGGAAACTCGGTGAGTTGGTGTCCGCCTATCATGGGACTTAAGCTGAACTTTGATGGTTCATGTGTTGACTGCTGTATTCGGGGAGGTGGTGTTGTATGTAATGGGAGTGGAAGCATCTTTCTTGATTTTTCTGTGTTTTATGGGAGTGGGAATTCCATTCAAGCTGAGGCTAAGGCTATGAATATGGGTATTATGCTATGTGATCAAGGAAACATTTCTATTTCTCAAATTGAAACTGATTCAATGATTATTCTCAACTCGATGGAGGGTAAGATTTCTACTCCCTGATTGATTTCTTATCTTATCAGAAAATGTATGAGGTGGATTGAAATCAAGAAAACTCATCTTTCTTATACATGGAGTGAAGGTAATAAAGTTACGGACTACTTTGCATCCTTGATGGCGGCGGATCAAGGTAATAATGTTATTTGTTTCCATAGTATTCTACAGATTGAACCGGAAGGAGTGGGGTTGATTAGGGGAGATCAAATTGGTCTCCACTATTTTAGACCGCCTTAAATGGTTGTGTACCTACCTAAATCCCTGTTTTCTTTGGGTTTTTTTAATAAAAATGCAGTTTGGTGAACTAGATTTGTCCATACCTTCTGTTTGTCAGCTCCTGGGATCCTTTATCTCGATCACACATTTCTAAATTTTTTTCCCATTATATGATTTTTTTTTGAGTTATGTTTATTCTTCATATTATTTATCTTTACCATATTTTATGGGAATAACTTATTTCAGATCCAAAAATATATTGGATTAATTGAGTTCAAAATAAATCCAACAAGAGAAACCCGCCTCTAATACCAATTATTGGATCCATAAGGGAATTTAGTGAGAGATTCCTTGAGGGGGGGGGGTGAATAAGGGTATGAAAATCATTCATGTTTCTACATGTATATATGAATATCTCACTATAATAACTGATATTGACCTCACTTATTAGTAGGGTCAATATTTTGTTCACCGGTTATGTGATGATTCTATTAATTGGTGATCTTATCTTAGCCCTATTCAGATAAGATCAATGATCACTCAATATACATAAATTGATTTTTATCCTAAAAAATATAGGATAAGAAAGCACACAAGAAATAATAATTTTACTTGGTTCACCTATACTGGGATACATCCAAGGATAACACACCAATTCTATGTCAAAGTTCCAAAATCAACTAATAATCACTAGTCATGTGGATACAATGATTTTGATATGGTCGTTCTATATCAAGATCACTATGACCCAAGGGTTACTTCCTTTTTCTAGTCCCTTTTCACACTGCTTTAAGAGGTAATTTTTTGTGGATCATAGGCCAATACACATATTCACAGTCTAATAGTTGATGAAATGATTAGTTCCCAATGATCTTCACTTTTATCTTTAACAAACTGATTGTGAACATCACCAATGTAGTAGCCTCTCCTTCCCTGTTGAACTAGTCTTCATAGAATATCTCATTTGGAGGATCTATAATAAGTAGCAATCACTTTCTATGTTGTGAAACTTAATACTTATATAGAACCTTTGAACTAATTTTGGGTAACATTCCACTTGTTCACAAAAATTCATACTTTCATGAAAATTATTGTGTTTTTTGAAACTCACAAATTTTTGGGAAGCTTTATAAACCTTTCTGAAACCCCTTGATCAGATTAAAACAAGTCCTTTATTCAAATAACATATGTTCTTATGAATCCTTCACACATAGAGAACCTTTACCAAAATAGTTTTTGAATTCAGATCCTCTGTATCTTCAAAAATTTTGGCTGCTACAGATGAGATGGGTACCTATTTATAGACATCATTCCCCCTTCATGAAATTTCTCACTTGCCACCGGATTTTTGTGAAACTCTTCATACCTATTCATGAAACTCCCTACCTTCACAAAAATTCAATGAAAATTTCCTATTCATGAAACTCCTTATAATTGTCTAACTTACCACCTTTTTTCATTCGTAAAAATTCTCATAATCGCATAGATTACCACCTTTTTTTCATGGATCAATAGTATTATACAAAACATTCTTTTGTGGATCTCAAACATTTGAGACACTAAAATTTCATGAATTCCATGACTTTTATATATTTTCATGAGGTAGTCATGGAAATCCATATATTACAAAACTTGTCCCTTCCTCCAAATTTTGGAGACAAAAAATTTAGAAAAGAATGGGAAACAATGCCACATTGTAAACACAATTTTTGGTTGCACTTCCAGAGCTTCCATAACTATGTATTGATGCTTTGTTAACATACCTATTCAACAATCACAATATAACTACACAACTAATCTTTTCATGTTGTAGCCCTGTCTGGGTTCTCCTATTTCGTCAATAGCTTCAACCCATCTCTTAGTATTTTTATGACCGACATTAAGGGATCTCACATTTCTTCATGCACTCCACCACTTTCCCTATATTGGGAACATTCCTAACTCATGCAGTCTTTGACATGGTGAATAAAAAATCTTACATGCTTCACTAGACCATGCCAATGGAAAAATTGCACTGAAACCACCAACTCACCAGGGTTGAAAGTGATGGGGTTAAAAAAACCAACACACAACACATGGAAACACCAATTTTCATTTATATCCAATAATTTCTCCCATTAGATTTTTTGGAAACACTTTTATGAATCCTTTTTTTATCTCAATACCACCTGATATACATTTTTCAATATCAACTATCCATGAATTCCTATACCACTTATTAATTATTTTTGGTGATCGATACCCACTATTTCATAATGTGTGGTATACAATAAGACTACTTCTTTAACCCAACTTGGGAAAATTTTTTAATCACAAACTCCTTATGTGATTTATGTTTATTGAATGAACATATTTAGCATCATAATATTTTGAGACTTCACTTCATACTCCCCCTATGAAGGGATGTGTAAGAACACACATAGATTCATGATCCTTTATTTTATGGACAATAACTACATATGGATTTATGATCCTCCCTTCTCCCCCTTTGACATAAAATCTAAAGTATACATAGTAAAATATGTACAGAATATATAATCCATTTAACCTTGTACCTTAGAAAATAAGGGTATCATTTTCAATGTTTTTATGATCCCCCTTATCTTCTTCATGCTAGAAAACATAATCTTACATCCTTTCTAAACCATTGAGACCCTATATTACATCATTCAAACTCTGTATCCTTTATCAATGATGTTCATAATGGTATTTCTACTTCCCCCTTTGTCAACATGGTCCTTTCATTCAATAAGGATAAATAATTCTCACCCTATTATATGCAACTCTTCCTTTTGATAGGACCATTAGTTAGACCCAAAAACTCCCTTATTCTCCCAAATCATTTATTTATATGTGAATACGAGTCTAGTTAAACTTTACCAATCAAAAAATATTCTAGTTTTTGATGCCTTCAATAATATTTTTAAAGGTAGAACTTACCACTTAGAAAAGAGCCATAGAAAAACCTCTAAGCCTATTAAGTCAGTACTTGGTGTAGGAAACGAGAGATAAAGTTAATAACACCATCATTGTCCAGTTCACTCACTTCCAAATATCTCTAGTATCCATAGAACTTTATCTTCTTTTAAGGAATTATTACAGATATCTTCTTCAGCTCTAGACACCTAGCCTATAACAATTTTTTAAATTGATACCAAATTTCATAGATATCAATATGATGGATTTTACCCCTCATTGAATCTTTATTAATACCAAATGATGAAATGATTATTTGTTTGTTCAACTTTTGAGATTACTTCTTGAATTTTACTTGGTAACTAATTTCTTATCTCATCTACAAGATTTCTTTCCTTGTTTTATAGGAATACCATCTATCATATTTTCTTCTAAAAAATCCACCTAAATTTCTCATCTTTATCACCAAATATAGCACTGAAATTTGGAATGAGATTTATCTATCCATGGTAGCCTTTGATATCTCAAGAACAACCAGATAATATCATATGTTAGGTTAAGAAAAATAAAACATGATAGATTATTTTGTTTCTAATACACCATTTTCCTATCTTCAAGATATGATGTTGGATAGATTAGATGCTATAAACATCAATGCTTCATGGATCTTGATACTAGTTGACATAAATTTAAATATCAACTCTCAATTATCGATGCTAATCATTATGATTCCTCATTACAACTCTGACTCTTCTTCTATTATTATTCATTGATAATTTAGATTCAATTAAATTTCCACTTGTACTAATTTGAATCTATTGAAATTATAGATAACTTCACAATAACAATTTACATCTTTTAATGAAACTTAACCATGGATCACATCTCCCCTAAAACCTAAAACAATTCAACAACAGTTTATAGAATTTAAGCACATGCGGAGAGGGGATGTTTCAATTCCTCAAGTTTAGGGATAAGGAAGCTCATGCTAGACCACCCATTAAATATAAAACTTTCCTTTCCCCTTTTTATATTTGAGATAAAAATTCCATAACCTCATTGACTTCTTTTTATTCCTGATCAATATCCATGAAAATATTATTTATTACCTTACAAGAAAATCTACTTTGAGTGATGTAACTTACACCAAATTAATTTTTGATGTTTTCTTTAGAATTCCCCTTTTCTATCTTGGAAATTACCATTTCTTCATAGACCAGCTCATAAAATCTTCTTACCTGGGTAATCTTACCAAAAAGGACATCCCCACACATTATTGATTAGATCCCTTTTCTCCACATCTTATTTAAACTCTATTTATCCTTGCTTGATTTATTATCTTTCATGATATATGTCATATTTCAGAATGTATCTTTCATATGAGAGGATTTTGGAGTCTTTTCATTTTTCCAAATATTCTTCTCATTTTCCATGAGTATTTTGTTCAATGCGTGTTTTTAAACTTCTATTTAAACTAATATTTTCTATTTTCTTGGTAACTCCCACATTTTTATTCTTCTCTTTCCTTTTGGTACATTTTTCTATCCCACTTAACCACTCCCCTTATATTTCCTCTTTAACAGGTAATAGATCCACCTCACATGTTTTCTCTCATGGTGGATCCTTCATTTCATACTCATCCACCATTATCATATTTAGAGAAGTTTATTTATTTTTCCTCAATATTTGTTTTCTTTCTTTCTGGATACTTTGAGTAAACTGATGTTGATTCCTGATGTAAATTTCATCAAGTTCCATTATTTTCCTCCAGAATGGTAAATATTTTATCCAACTTAACATAATTTATTTTAGTGAAAACATTATTCTCACTAGTCACAGGAATGAAGGAACTCCTTATACCACTTTTAGTTCTCTTTATACAATAATTCCTAGACATATTACCATGGTTAGAGCAGATATAAAATCTCCCATAAAAACCATACCTTGTATAATAGTTCATTAATTGAGATTTTATTACATCATTTTATATCCTTTCTTTAAGACCATGGGCTTCTTGGAATACACTCATGGTACATCTCATGATTCCAAAATAATAGAAATTAGCACCTACCTTCATCTGAGAGTTGTCTCATACATGTTTTTAATGGTTCTTCAGCTTACGCATTGACTCTATATTTCCGAATTTGTTGACTCCACATTTTGATGATCCCATAGGAGGGATTTCTCTCTTCTCATTTGAGTTTTCATAATTCTTTTGAGATCTCTGATCCTCCCATCCTTCTCATTCAGTTGAGAAGTCGTATTTCTTAGACATGATCCTTCTTCTATTTTGGATTTTAACCTCACTTCCAGTTGTTTTTAAGAGGAATAATTATAGTTTTAATCTATTTCTTAGTGGATATTTATTTTTCCACTTCATGTGAAATTTCATCAAGTAGGTAACTTTGACTCTTTATATTTTCATAAATCTTCCCAATGACAACATTATAACCCACCTTTACTTTCCTTAGAATTTTTTTTCTCCTCAACCAACTATGAAATGTGTGAAACTAATTCATTATTATTGGACCTAATATTTTGAACCTCATTTGAGTCAAGGCTATTTTCTTTAGATCTATATTTACACTCTTGCACTTTAGAATACATATCCTATAATTACTTGTCCTAAGTATCATTTTTATCCATAATATTTATGGCCACATTAACTAGTATTTTATTAATGATTTTTAGTTTGTTGGCCTCAATTTTTAACACATCAACATGGATACCTTTAGATTCATTCTTCTTTATCAATTTCATGTTTTCTTCATCACCTGATTGAGCTCCTCCGATATGTGAAAAAATTACACCTTTTAATATATTGAATTATCATAATCATTAGTAGTTCCAAAATCTCTTGGAATATCATGATCCTCAGATAGACCTATAACATCATTATAAAAACAAGAAGATAGACAATTAGATTCATCCATACCTTCTATTTTTGAGCCGCTAGTATTTTTTAGTTCGATCACACATTTCTTAATTTTTTACATTATGTGGAATTACATTAGAGTTGTTATTATTACATATATATTTTTATATTTCCCATATTTTACAGGCATGAAACATTTCAGCTCCAAAAACTGATTGGATTAATTCAGGTCAAAATAAATCCAACAAGAGAAACCTGCCACTAATACCAATTGTTGGACCAACAAGGGACTTTAGTGAGAGATTACTTGATGGGGGGGGGGGGTTAATTAGGGTATGAAACGCATTCAAATTTCCCCATTTACCAATTAAAATATCATTTCCCTAACCAATATTGACCTCACTTATTAGCAGGGTGACTATTGTGTTCACCTGTTATATGGTGATCCAATTAACTTGTGCACTTATCTTTGAAATATTCAGATAAGATCGATGATCTCTGCATTAAAATGAACTGATTATCATCCAGAAAAATATAAGAAAATAAATAACATAAGAGAAAAGAATTTTTCATGGTTCACCCACACAAGGCTACATCCAAGGAGCACACACCAACATTGCTTTAATATTCCAAAATCCACTAATATTCACTAGTTTGTGGATTCAATTATTTGACTACGGTCAATCTATGAAAATATCACTAAATTTACAAGATTTAGGGTTTAGAATACTTAAACCTAAGGTTCAATACATTTTTTATTTCCTTTTCACACTGCTTTAGGAGGGAATGATTTTTTGATCCTAGGCTAATACATGTCTTCAGTGTTTGATAGTTGATGCACCAATTAGTTCCCATTGATCTTCACTATGTTCTTTCACAAACTGGTTTTAAACATCACCAATTTAGTAACTTGTACTTACTTATTGAACTATTTTTTAAGCAATATCTCTTTTGGAAGTATATTAAATAAGTACCAATCATTTATGTGTCACAAAGATTAAAACTTTTGCGAAACCTTTACACTATTTTAACAAAATATTCCTATTATTCTCAAAACTTTGTATGTTTTCAAAACTCAAAGTCTTTTAAAAAATTCACAACCTTTCATGAAGATTTATAAACATTCATAAAACCCCTTGGTAAAATTGAAAAAAATTCATTTCTTCATAGAATATATGTTCTTATGAATTCTTCATGCATGAAAAACCTTCGAAAGACTCTTTCATGAATTCAAAGCCTTTGGATATTCAAAAATCATGACTGGTAAAAATGAGAGGGATAAAGATCTATTAATAGAAATTACCACCCCTTCACAAAACTTTATCTCTCACTAATAACTTTCTTCAAAAATATTCATACCTATCCATAAAACTCCCTATCATCTTGAAACTTTAGATAAATTGTTTATTCATGAAATTTCATGTAATCACATCACTTACCACTTTTTTTACATTCTCAAAACTTCTCATAATTGCATGACATACCAAATTTTTCTTTTGTATCTTTGAAATATTCATTAAAAATTAATTTATGAATCTCCAATATTTCACAAGACCAAAATTTTACGAATTCCTTACCTTTTTAATTTTTTCACGAGGCAGTCCTAGAAATCCATCTTTCGCAAAACTTGTTCATTTCTCCAAATTTTGGGCCCTAAAAATTTGGAAAACACTGGTAAATGACTACACCTTGTACAAGAAATTTTCTATACCACTTTATAAGTTTCCATACCTATATATTAATGTTTTTTAATATACCTAGTCAATAATAATATTGAAACTCCACAAATGACATTTTTATGATGTAGCCTTGTCTGGGTGCTCCTACTTCTTTGATAACTTCAACCCATCTCTCAGTATTATCTTGATAAAAATTATAAGATCTTACATTTATTCATACAATCAACCAATTTAACTCTATTATAAACATTACCATATCATGTAGTATTTGACATGGTGAACCACAAATCTAATGTGCTTCACTACACCATGTTAATGGAAACACTGCATCCAACACACCAACTCACTAGGGTTGAAAGTGATAGACTTGACAAAAAATACAATACAAAACACATGGAAACAATAATTATAATTGGTTTAAAACACACATATATCCTTTATATACATATTTATATTTATCCATGAAACTTGTACATGAAAAATGAATCACAACGCTTTGGGATGTGGTAATCCACATTTACACATAAGCGACATAATCATTTTTAATAGGTGGACAGGTAAAAGTTAAATGATATATTATATTTATAGAATAATAATTATGTCATAAATATCATATATATCCATTATTTACATCTTTATAACGTTTTAATAAAATTAGTGATGAAAAAAATTACATTGCTACATGGAGATGGTAGGCTATACGTATGCACAAGCATTGTTTTTATTTTTCATTGGATGGTAAAGAAAAATTATAATTTTTATTAATTATTCAATAATAAAATTTATATCATATATAAAATATTATTTAATTTTGATACATCCTCATATCCAACCATAATAGGCATTGAAGAAAAATTAAATACATCATTTTCATGAGGCAGTAGCCCGTACTTACACATGAAAGATGTTTTCATTTTCAATTATATAGATAAGTAGATGAAAAAGTGTTATACTATAAACATAATAAAATTTAATTATATTTGATATAATTATGTTATTATATCACAATTTTTAGGATAGGTTTGAATGAGGTAAAATAAAAAATAATAAATAAAGCACTCGGTTAAGAACTATACTTCATCTTTAGACAACCTCCTTAGATTTATAACAAGAATATTCTTAGGATGGTATTATGATCAAAACAGGAACTGTAGGAAATTATCAGGGATGTTAGGAAATGATTTCTTCATGTCTTGGTTGTGATAATAGTCTCTTGAAGTGTGGATAATAGAGGAGAGGTGGTTTCCTTTTATAAGCGAGGGAGAGGGCAGACTTGGAATTTTTCAAAAGATTAAAATATATTAATGTATTACTCATAAAAAATAGAATATAAATGACTAATAATACAATAATATATGATATAGTATATAAATGTTACAATATAACTATATTTAGACATGTTTTAAGTAATTTTATCCTTTATCATTTTAGTTGTAACCCTTTTAACCCGTTTTAACTCTTACGATGGCAACTAACTTTTTTTACCAGGGTTACTATTCATAATGACAAAAAATGAATGTGTAATAATTTATAAATTTATAAATTATGATTCAAAATATTTATTCCATTTTATAAAATTTAATTTCTATAAGTTTCAAAAATTAATTTTAATATAAATTCATAAAATTCAAGGAAAACATTTTTTAGAGAAATGTTTGTTTTAAGTATAAAAACGATTTTATAGAAAAATAATGTATAATGTTATTTAAAATGAGATTAATTGGATTATGATAAATCAAAAGAGACTTATATTTCTTTAAAACCAAAATAAAACCAAAATTAATGTTGTAAATAATTGTTTTAACGAAAATAACTAAAAATAATTTTTTTAAACAAAAACATTATTTAGATTTACAAAATGTTAATAATAAATTTATAAGTTCAAAATTATATTTTTATATGAATTATATTACTTATTTAATATTTATTTTGTATATAATTTTTTACAAACTTTAATGTTATTCTTATATCATTATAATTTCATAAATGTGACAGTTTTTGTAAAATCAATATTATTAAATATTCATTCAAAAATCAAAAATTTCAAAAAAATTTAAAAACATCATCCCAATACTATTATGAAATTTTAATTTAAAAAATTATATTCATTACCTAAAATAAAATTTATAAAAATGGTATAAATTAGTTATATTTTCCATGAAAAAATACAATAAATACCATTTTTGAAGAAAATATATTTTAAAACCTAAAACGAATTTACTAAAAATTGAGTACTTATTAATTATCATTAATAAATAACTTTTAATTATTTAAAACCTTTATAAATATTTTTAATAATTTCGGTATTCCTATTCACAACACTAATTTTAGGTCTAGGTTATAATGGTCACATTTAAATAATAATATTTTTATACTATGTCGTAGTTTTCTTAATGCTCGGTGTTGCGTGTTAAGAAATCTATTGAGTTTATTATGTTTTTTAAATTAAAATTTTTGGGTCTTACATTTTCGATTTTAAATAAATATCATCCTCATAATTTTTATCTTTGTAATAAAGGGTTTTATATTTAAAAATAATTTTTTTGAGAACCCACATCATAAAAAGTAATTATAAAACTTCCTTTTAAAAGGGAAGTGGGAAAGTTAATGGTTACTTGAAATAACCTATAACCAGGTTCCCATATATAGAGATCATTATTGAGAAGTGAAAATATGGACATGGGGGAGAAAAATGATATACTAGGAATAGTATAGAGTGTTAGAGAACATGATCATTATAAAGTTAAATACTATAAAAACATAAATTGATAAGGGATAAAGAAGACCATAAATTCATTATAAATAGCGGTACTATGATAAATTTTTTATTTCTATATTATTTTCTTAGAGTAGATGGATTTTTTTACCATAAAGATAAAAAACATGTAAAAATACACCTACTTGATTTATTTCTATTTTATAAGAACAATTTCATTATTTGGTTGTGATTCGATCAATTTAAACTTCTATATCATCTATTACTCTGAGAAATTAATACTCAAGATGAATTTCTATTGAAGGAAGCAATAAAATTAACTTATAATAGATTATAATAATCCAAGAAAGGTTGAAAAATTATTCCTCATTTTTATATATATTAACTAATACCAAAATAGTAGCACAAGAAGTGATAATATCCAATATGAATAAACCTTCATAATGATAAATACTTCATTAATCTCTAATGCTTCAACAACAACAACTAAAGTTCAACTTAAATCATTCCACAAATAACTAACCTTAAAACTCTTAAAAATATTCTATACCAAATTGAAACCATAAGATTAAAATGATTTTATCACATATTATTCCATGATCAACTTAAAAGTTTTCTCCAATCAACATTAATCACTCATAAATTCACATACTAGAAATGTATACGCCCTAATCAAAAAATCTCTAAAACATGATAATATTTTTCAAAAATAACCTGAATCACTATAAAGACATAATAAAATCATGGATGCTTCTATAAGTTAACTTAATTACTATTCCTAAAATTTATTTACCTTAGTCATATAATGTTTCAAATATAGTGTTCTTATTCAAAAATAACATTAATCACTTTGTCACCAAATCACTTTTTAATCCCATGGTTTTTATATGATAAAATGTATGTTCCCAAAATTTAATAACACTTTTATCCAATTAACAATATTTACCTTTACATCAAAGATCATATTAATCCTAATGGTTATCAATACCTTTAAACTTATGTTCAAAAAATATAAAAGCATTATTTGTTAAATAACATTTTCACTAAAACACATATCAAACCAAAGGGTTTTATTCCCATAAATTTATACTAAAATATTCATAATCATATTAAATTCTCATCACATAAAACCTTAAAATGGGTATTTATGCATTTAAACTTATGATCAACCTTATACTTATCAAGCCATGACACATTAGGTTTATCCCATATCAAAATGGAATATAATATCTTTCAATAAGTTATATCCTCTCATTTATCATAATGGGTCATAAATAAAATGTAAATTAAACGAATAGTATCTCGCGGGAGTTCCAAGTTAGGTGCGAAGTCTTAGGCCAACTCATCATGCACCCGTGACAATTGAGTTAATTCCAAATCCACCCCTTTCAGAGTTTTTACCCCTAGGTACATCTACACCATATCCACATCCACTTTCTAGTATCTAGATAGGAATGAAATTACTAGGAAAACCACAAGATCTCTACTTTACTAAAGCTTTATAATATTAACACATACAAAGAATTATCCTTAGAATAAATCATATGATTATTTTCTCTAATCTATGTTTTCCTAAATATTTTTCCCAAGGGTCTTAATAAACTTATTTTAATACCAACTATAACACCCCAAATCCAGTAACCCATAATCTATGTTTATCTTACTATATTGAAACAAGATAAAGAGATCACATACAGAAGGATCAAATAGTTTACCATTCTTAAGAGACTAGATACATACATGATTATCACATTACATTTGAAATCATGAAATAAAACATAAAATTATAGTGATAAAATTATCATTTCTTCTACTATATCCCTAAAATCATTGATAAATACCTTATTGGAAACTTGGTGAATAAAAAACATAATAAAGGGTGTTCTCAAATTCATAGTAAGGGAAAGTGTACAATAGAAGCTATCACATAATAAATAAATCATGGATAATATGGAAGACATAAAAAATAATCAAATATTCCATATAACTAATATCATAAAATGGTAATATATCTATAGACGAAAAAACCACATAAATAAACACATGAACAACAATAACTAGTTTCATAATGAAAGAATTAATAATGTTAGACTGTAATGACCCCGAATCCAGTAGTCTAGAGTCAATGTCTACTTTATTACATCTAAATGGATAATCTTTCCAACTCTTTCCACTAGGGAATCATGTCACATGTTTTTTGGTCCCGTATTACCTCTTTCCAAAGGTGGATGGCTTCCATCACTATAAATGGTGACGTTGGATCCTTGATCAAAATGGTATTATGTGATATTGATTCCTACCATGGATTCCTCCTTAGAGATCATTTCCTATTCTAGGTCTCCCTAAAATATTTAATCCATGTTTGTGAAACTCTTTCCCAACACCATCATGATGTGGATTCCTATTAATTATGCTGATTTTTTATCAATAAGGAAGAAAAATTCAGTTATAGTAGATAGTAATGTTGGGAATGTCTAAGAATCTATAGAAATTGGGAAATATTGGGAACCTAAAAAGTATTAGTCATTTGAAGTTGAGAGAATCTCATATGTGGGGCTTCTTAGTTGAAAAACCCGAGACATACCGTGTCAGCCATGGGGTGGTTAATGATAGGGGAATAAGGCATCTGGGGATTTTTACCTGAGGCATCCCATGTTTATTATACGAGTTAGAGATTTCAAGTGGGTCATAGGTTCAATGTATTATGGAGATAGGTTGGTCAAAGGTTTAGTGTCTTGTGGAGATAGTTTGGACACATGTTTAGTGTCTTGCATCGATAGGGTTTCAGTGCATTCCCATGGAGAAGATGATCACACCATAAGGGTTTGATGTTAATGAGAGAGTGTTCCCCCATGGAGGGAAAATGATCACACTCTGGTTTTCATTGTGTCCCCATGGGGAAGATAATCACAATTTTGTATTTGATGGTGGTGATAAAAAGTGTTCCCCCATGGGGTGAGATGATCACACTTATGAATTTGATAGTGATTTTGAGATGTCAGTATTTAACCTCATGAAGGTTTCCTATGTACCCTATTAGTAAAAAAGAATCAAAACCCACATAGTTTGATGCCCTAGTTTAAGATTGTTTGAGTGGAACAGTCCATGTAGTTTAACATCATTCAGTAAGGATGCTGATGTTGTGAAAGTAGTGACAATGAGAGATGGTGTAGGGCTTATGCATGGAAGCTACTCGGGTGATGTTATAATTAGTGATGATGTGGTTGTGGCTTACACATAGAAGCTGTTCATTCATTAGGGTTTCATCCCAAGTGTAGAGTTTCATCCTAGGTGGAGGGTGGATAGTATGGGGATTTTCATGGAAGATTCCCATTATAGGTGGTTCATCCTATGATAGGGAAGGAAGTATCATCCCATGATGATCATATATAGATAATACTATGTTCATCACATAGGGTAAGAGTTTTGGAGTCATCCCATGCATTCATTCATGGGGCATACTATGTTCTCTTCATAGGGTAAGGCTATAATTTTATGTCATGTGCTAAGGAAGTTGTTATGAAGTTTAACATCATATGACTAGGATATTGGGGTAAGAAATTTTACATGTTACAAATTGAATATTGGAGGGACCTACACCCAGTGAGACCATTTTGAAGCAGGAGAGGAAGATATAGAAAACAGATTATCTACTATGAAAGGTCAACAATTTCCCTTGATGATTCCACCTGTGGGACTTACATGTATACTGCTCATGTGTCTATGGGTGGGGAATGGTGTGAACACTACAGTGAAGGAGTGGAAATAAGGGGTCCCTAATTTAGGGTGCATCTGCTTAGGATAAAGAGGAATTAGGGTACCTATGGTTAGGAGAAAAAGGAAAGGTAATGTTCTAGTCCATTCTTGAAGAAAATTGCGGTGGACATATTCCATTCCTTTCTATTTTTTTAAGAATTTTGTCAAAGAGGTGAGAACCAAAGCATCCGCACTAAGAGGGAACCTATGCACTTGAATTGTGCTTATCTGTGTTTGGATGATAGAGGAATTAGGTTAGTTACACATATTTTTTTTGTGTGAAACTCTATAATTATGAATGTAAGTATATTTTCATGAATCATAGGTTCTATCACAAAACCACTTACAGATTTTAGAGGCATATGTACATGTAATATTCGAGGTTATGCACAGATTAGGTTTGTGAAAAGGAAGATTCTCTTATGAGAACATGACTATTCTTGAGGAAAATTTCATTCAAAACTCTCAAACATGGGAAAATACATGTTGGGTCCCATGTGAGGTCGGTCTCACAAGTTCCAAACCCTTGGGAAACCATAGATTTTTGGAGTTTCACAATGTCATGGAAGTGGAGTTTGCATGAGTGAGAGTTGATTAATCAACTTATAGAGATCCATCCTCAAAGGATGATGGGGGGGGTGATTTTATATTTATAGTTAAAATGGGAATCCATAGGCATGAAAAGAATCTGGGTCAAACAACATTGTTTCATTCTTCCCATGCCCTTTCTATAGGGCTGTAACCGCGGAAGTGGACAATTTGATGTCACATTTATCTCACAAATAGTCTTTTATGTGCCATAATTGATGTTGTGTGAAATAATATAATGTTGTGTATAAACATTTTTCCCAATATTTCAAGGCTCCTAGAGTACTTGCGGAATTTAGATCTTTTGCGTTTCCTTATAAGCACAAATTGGTTGCGCGCGTTATATGCAAGTTGCACGCAAGACAAGGAAGTTTCATGAACTTGATATATTGGTTAGATAATCATACTTTAGTATGGAATGGATATTTTTATTAATAAAAAATATCCTTTTGGGTATCCATAAATGTTTTTGGTGCACCTCCCCCCCTCAGAATTGGAGCTAATAGGAAACCAGAATGTCAAGTTTCGAGGGAAATTCCGAATCATCGAATGAATTGACACTATGTTGCAAAAATATTCCATCATGTCATGTGAAGTTTTTTGTAAAACCATGAAAAATAGGGTTACAATATATATAAATAGGTAAAGGGGGTCCCATGTATGGTCACCTGACTTTTATTCTTGATAATCGCTCTCTCATGTGCATAATTAAAATTTTTTCATGAACTCCTAAGAATTCTACCATGAAGTTCACACAAATTTCTCTTACATGATTTATTTTGTGCACTCAAACCATCCTTTTATATGAACTTATTAGAATTTTCATGACATACCATATTTTTCACTAGATAATACCCTTTTTAATGATCCATCATTGTGAACCCTCTAAATATTCTATGAATGGACAATCTCACTAACTAAGACATTGATGATTCTACTACTGCTACCCAGAGGGATGATATGGCTGAGAATATTGAAATTATCCATTTAGGAGGATTGTTTCTAAAAATATATAGCCACTAAAAATTTTAAATGAAGCCTATAGGGAGTAATTATTAATAAATCTTCTGCTGCTATAAAATTTTGGACTCATGGATGATGTGTCCATCCCAACTATGGAAGTCAACACACCATGATTCCGGTTCACCCATCTTGATGAAATTAATCACTAGAATATCACATACTCATGTCATCTGGTCAAGGAGTGTGAATACCATTCAATCTATACCTTGAGTGGAAATATGAGGATGGTAAGAGGTGAACATCTAACAGACCAGGAGTTCCTTGTATGCTATGGGAGCATCATCTAGACCAGCATTAAAAATAATAGTATGGGATGGTATGAGGTCTAGGACATAATATATAGGGGGAAGTTCACTAAAAAGTGGGCATGACTGTACTGGTTATGATTCAATTGTTAGGATTATAGGGCGGAGCTATGCCACATTAGGTAATATGAAGCAGTGTGGATATCCCAATTCCACATCTACTGACAATAAGAGATATTGTCAGAGCTTCTTATTTGGTGGTCCTCAGATAACAAAACCTTCAAACTCCATCACGGGGAAGTGAGATTTAGCCTGTGGAACCACCACTGTATTGGAGGCATCCCACTGAAGGAATTTCAATATGATGAATTCCTTACAGTTCCCAACACCTAGGGGAATAGGGATAAGACCCCTATCATAAAGAAAATTCTTCTTAATGTGATGAGCCTAGTTTTGAAGCATAACCCTCATTTTCATTATGACATTGCATTCTAGATCTGGCTAGGAATGTTCTTAAAATCACTAGCTATTAATATAATAGAGTGGCCAAATAAATTCCCAGTGGCATGTCATAGAATAATGATGGGGTCTTGATGGATGATTATAAAGGATGTTTACTACCAGTAATGGGGTTAAAACATGAAGTATCGGAAGCTGAAAATATGATATATAGAATTATTGTACACATTCCTAAGTAGTTGGATATAGTCAGTAAGTGATGACTTCATGGGCCTATGTCTTGGAATATTAGTGATGGCAGGGATCATGGTGTTAGGAAACTAGGTGAATCTAGGAGTCTTGATGTTAGTCGGCCTCTACAACCAACTAGGTCATGTCCCAAGAGGAAACATGCATAGGTTAATTTGGATTAATTTCTAATTTTTACATAGGTGGATTATGAAACACTTCATAGGGTATTAATTTCCTAATTCCATAAATCCTCCAAAATGCTAGCTTGAATCCCTTTATCCTCAACATTTCCAATGTTTGACCAATAAATCTTAATGAAATAAGGATTATGGTCAGCATTAGAAAAACTGGTAACTTAAAATTTCATCCATTCATGACCCCATTGAGAGAGATGGTCAGTAATTTGGAGGGGATGCTAGAGTAGTAAGAGTACTTCTAGGCCTTCCAAGTTGGAGTGTTGGTTTCCAGGATAGATGAAAACACTTATTGGTAGTCATAAACTCCATATCATATTTCCCAATATTTCAAATGAATTAAGTAGCTAATGAAGTGAGTCTACACATAGATCCATAAGGAAATGAATCCTTGTAACCTTCACCAACTGTGGTGGATGTTTATAGCCAAAGTAACATGGGAGGTCATTATACTTCCACCCACCAATATCAATGTTGTCCTTTCTCAAGATTATTCTGGAAATTTGACAACTACATATGAAGGTTCA
This sequence comes from Viscum album, assembly GCA_963277665.1. Classification (NCBI taxonomy): domain Eukaryota; kingdom Viridiplantae; phylum Streptophyta; class Magnoliopsida; order Santalales; family Viscaceae; genus Viscum; species Viscum album. Next base: position 691,845,204 of record OY728153.1, on the reverse strand, counting down.
ATCCTTCGTAAACAGGTGAGGAGGGTTGTGACATCAGATGAGCCACATGAGCAGTAGGGTGGAAGACACGCTTCTCTTTAAAGAATCCTCTAGGAATCAAGGACTCAATCTAGAGTAGAAATAGGGCGTCTTAGGGTTCTACTATACCCCTACCCCCTAGCAGTGTAATCCCCCTTAGAATTGTCCATGATAATTGGTAGAGATATCTTAGGCTAGGAATTCCCTGAGGAAGAAACTATGGCATCTAGTGTAGCTAGCGACCGATGTGACCTATACCATACTCTGGGAATAATGGGGCATGTTGAGGATATCAATGATAGTATAACCAATATATTGGAGGCTCAATCAAGATGTTTTTGAGATTTCAAAGGCTGGGATCACCAAGATCACAACTGACATGGGATTCTGTGAGAAATTTACATACCTAGAAAAAATGGATTCATTCTCATGATAACATGGGGAGGTCAGGCCTACCTCCACCCAGATAAAATTAATGTTTGATGAAGATCCTAAATAGACAACATCTATTGAGGTGTTGAACAAAAATCCATCAGTCTCTAGGACTGATACACAAGGTTATAGTGATGAGGAGTTCTGGGTATCCACTACAATCTAGAAAAGATATTAGAAGAGTGGAGAGATCAATCTTGGGGATGATTACCTGACCGAGCTATTATTTTATGTAGTATGTTTTGAATTTTACTCACCTCATCCAACATTTATTTATTTTAAGGAGTTTAACCCAATATTTTTCCTTTTGTAGGAGGAATATGAGGAGGGATAAGGGGCCTTTGTTGAGGGGAACAAGAGTTCCCCCATAGAGTCTTAGGGGTCTTCCTTAGACACTTCTCTAGAATTACCAATAGGAGTGTCTTCTATAGAGGGGATTGAATGGGAGTTTTTCAATTCTACAACCTTCTCATCCATCTATAGGCGACCATGCTTAGACATTATGATGGGGTATCCTACCTCTAGAGGAAAATATCACCCAGGGTGACTCATTATCGAGATCCCCACACCGCAAGGTAAGGCTGAATCAAAATCCTTAATAAGTTTTATATTTATCAAAACATCATGGGGTTGTCTAGATCCATTTCATTAATGAGTTTTTTTATTTATGTATATTTGGTCTGGGAAGTATTGAGCGGCCCGATCCTAGATTTTGAGGTGACCATTGGTGCTGAGGGGTCCCCAATAATGGAATTTATCATTGAGGCCCTGGAAATGGATGTCGTCCAGAATATCACCTCTATTAAGTTCTTTTCTCTTTCATAATCATTTTTCCATGCTTGTTGTCAGAGGTTGAACTAACTGACAAGATTGAATTTTAAATAGTTATCAATAGGGTGAATTCCCAATGAATAGATATAGCTGTGAGAGTTGGTGTCCCTCTCCTAATAGTTGAACCATCCCTTAGGGAGTCAACTATCCAGGTTGATTCAACTTTGATGCCAATTGGGAAACCTGTTGTAGACACAGATGGGTGTCTAGGGAATCCAGATTCGAAGTTGGCATGGATGGTGCCACCAACAAAGAGACATATTGATATGAACCCTCTCTCTATATTGACCCCAATCTATCTAAGAGTATCCTAGAGAAAACCCCTATTTTCTTTGTTATCATGTATTTTATAGAGTATGGGACAATGCCACCTAAGAAATTGGAAGATTTTTGGATTGATGTTGCTGAAGAGAACCACATTATCCAACACAAGGCATGAAGGATAATGAATAACTTTATCACCCACAATCTAGAGCCACATCTAGTGAGTTATATGGGGTATCTACACCACTGGATACTGAACTTGGGCATCAGAGGGGTGGAATCTCATGTCCTCCATGTGTTTGATCACAAATATATCACTGATCAAGTGCATACAAAAAATAAATAGTTTGATTTTTCATGGAATAAGGATAAATATAGGGGTACCAAGATGCTTAAAGAAATAAAAAAAGCACTTTTGTAGATATAAGGGAATGTTCATGAGCATGTATCCATTTCTAATGATCAAGAAGGGATCATCAACTAACAAAGGACCTAGTTGGAGATGACTGAGGCTATGATAACAGATGAGACATCAATAATGGATGAGATCCAAAAATGAGTAGGACCAGGTGAGAATTAGGGTTTATGAGGTTTTATTGGTGGCTAAGAAGGAATATATAGAGCTTTCTAGGTTGTAAAAATTTCTGGAGGCCACTGACCGAAGGCTGGCTGTGATGGAGTAGTCAGTTTCTGAGGAAGAGCCTTTGGGAGTATTAGTTTGGTTGAGATAAATGAGAAGCTCTAATGTGTGGATGACCCTCTAAAATTTTAATGCTTGTTTTCATTAAATTCCCTGTATTCATGAGTGTTTTATCTTTTTTACACCTCGATTAAATTAATGAGACAAAACAAAATTAATCCCTAATCCCACATGAGTCATTATCGATGTGAGAAACACTACTAGAAATAAGAAAATTAGCGACCTCCATTGGCGGTTTCTAATGGTCTTTATAGACTACCTTACGACTGCCATTGGTGGATATAGTAGGCCTATCGATGATGGGCTTTAGTGACCACCAATGGCAGTCACTGTAGGTACTCTACTACACGACCGAATAGCAGTCGCTATAGGTCATCCAATAGGGATCGCCAAAAGCGTTCTCTATAGGCAACCAAAAATTCATCCTACAGAGCGGTTGTAGTGTTTCCAACCCATTAGTGACTACCAATGGTGATCTTTAACTTGATTTTTTTTTAAATTACAATTCTGCTTCTCGAACAGCAGAAACAGACCAAATGTCACAAAAAAATAAATTCCAAATAGTAGAAACACAATAATCCTAAAAAACAATAAAAAAACATACTTCTTCACATATCTATCAATCATAATAGCTCCAATCCATTCCAATAGTCTGTTTGAATAAACATACAATAAGTTACAAAAGAAACAACAAAAAAATAAAATAAAAATTGGTCATATTTATTCAGTTAATATATATATATAGAATAATCAAACAGTTTATAATTTATTACTTACAAAAATGAGCCCAAATCTAGCATCAAATATCTTTTTACAGCACATACAGTTAAACAATGAATTTTAAAAGTAAATCAAGTTACCGTATACTGATCAATCTAATAAATTCAAGTATCCTATCCATATACTGATTCTTCTTGAAGAATATAAATGTCTTAAATATCATTGTCTTAAGATTTCATGTCAATAAGTGCTCGTTTGGTATTTTTGACCCCTATACACATGATTTTCTCATTATTACAACAATGATAATAAATCTGCAAATGAACTCTTAATTGAACCAATCAATACCCAGATCATATTAACGCACGATTGATTTCAATAGACCCCAAATTCTTTAAGAAATGTTATCATAACATCACACGCCAAATAGAAGTTGTTTTTTCATTTTGACCCCTTCACGAGAGATGTGTCATTTTAATAACACTAAGCAATGTTATTTATTGTTTTCATTCATACTAAGCAACACACGCATCTTATTGATGCAGTGTTAATTCCTACATATCCAAAATTCCCCGATGATTTTTATCCCCTGATTTAATTACAAATCAAGTTCATTAGGTAGATATTGACATATTTTACATGATATATTAGTTAACTCTTAATTTGAGGGTCAAACACCACTTTTGATCATACCAAGAAATTCAAGTATCCGATCTACATATCGATTCTTCTTACAGAATATAAAGGTCTCAAATATAATTATCCTAATATTTCATGTAAATTGATGCTCGTTTGGTTGGTTTTGACCCCTACACACACGATTTTCTCATTATTACAACAATGATAATAAATTTGAAAATGAACTTTTAATTTTACCAATAAATCAATTTTACCGATCAATCCCCGCATCATATTGACACGTGGTTGATTTCAATAGAACACAAATTCTTTAAGAAATTTTCTCATAAATTTTCATGTCAAATAGAAGTCTTTTTCACATTCCCTCCACCTAAATCCCCCAACCCCTCCCCCTTGGACAACCCCCACTCCCAACCCTTAACAACCCCCACCTCTAACCTGAACACCCCCACCCAAACTCCCCCTAGATAGTCCCCCGGACAAACCCCACCCCACCTGAATCCACCAACCCACAGGACAACACCCCCTACAGCCCCCACTTCTCACCTATACCCTCCCCCTTGGACATCCCCCACTCCCCCATGGAAAACCCCCACTCACAACCCCTGAAGTCCACACCCCCAACCTGCACAACCCCTCTCAACATGAATAGCCCCACCTTCACACTCCCCCCAGACAGCCCCCCATCCCCACCCAGACAACCCCCACTCCCCCCAAACAACCCCCACACCCCCAAACAACCCCCACTTCCCCTAGAGAGCCTCCCACACCTAGAACCCCCCCCCCCCCCCCCCGAACACCCCCATGGACAAAACCATATAGACAGCTCCCCCACACCCCAAAAAACCCCTACCTCTCCCAACCCCCAGACAACCCCCTTGAATAGCCCCCACTCCCAACACCCCCTTGGACAGCCCCCACCCCCCAGACAACCCCCCCAGACAGCTCCCCCACACCCCTGGATAGCCCCCCTACATCCACCACACTCCCCTCCCCACCTACATAGGCCCCACCTCCTCCCCACCCACACATACCCCATATCCAACCATAATCTTACCACATGACATCCCCAAAAAACTCTCACAAACATAGCCACAACAATATGATTTTTCTAACACACATCAACAATTTAACCATCAAGTACCAACCCATTTCAAGGGAGATCATCATATCAATTCATTTATTTCAAAAATTTGGTTCCTTACCATATTTAAGTTGTCAAACTTTTATAAATGGTGTTTCCATCATTCAATCACAATATGGTTCCATAAATCATAGTTGTGAAAAAAAATTCAGCAATGGAAACAACAAACATCAACTTTAAATAAATAACATGGAAAATAGGTAAACACATGTGAACACATCCTTCCCATAAATTTCATTATGTCCAGATCATTAGAACTATTAATTCAATACATACTCCTCAACTAAAGTGGAAAAGAGCATGGTAATCTCAAAATTTATACAAAAGAAAAAATATATCTCAAATCCCCTACCTCAATAAAATATTTCCATATTATTGTGCAAAAACAAGGTAATGAAGATATGATCCCAATATAAATATCACACCAAGAGTCAAGGGAAACAAAGGTGAATGAATGGATTTTGGGAAAGTCCCTGAATTTATACTGAAGCTGGAAAAATAGAAGACCATGATGCAACACCTTGACCATGTCTCAATGGTTAGGTTTTTCATTAAAACTACAATGAAACAGAGGTGGCCACACCTTAATGTCCCTAATCAAAAGTGACCTACAAAATTCATGTTGTGGTAAAAAATAGTTTCCCCCACCCACACTCCCCCTGGAAAACCCCCACCCAAAAACTCCCCCTAGACAACACCCCCTATCCCCACCCCCATACAACCCCCACTCCCAACCCCCTCAGACACCCCACCCCCTAAACAACCCCCCTCCCCACCTATATAGACCCCACCCCTCACCATCTGAAAAACCCCCTCCCACCTGCACAGCCCCTCCCACCTAAATATCCCCACCTACACACCCCCAGACAACCCCCATCCAAAACTCCCACCGGACATCCCCCACTCCAAACCCCTAGAATTCCCCCACTCCCACCCCCTGAAAATACTCTCCCCTCAACATCCCTCAACCCTTGTAAAACCCTTAACCCTTAGATAGTCCCCCCAGACAACCCCCCACATCCCCAGACAACCCCCCATGCATCCCCCACACCCTCAAGCAGCCCCCACTCCTAACCCCCCTTGGATACCCCCCCAGACAGCCCCGACACACCCAGACAACCCCCCTATAACCCCCATACTCCCCCACACTCCCCACCCCCAGAACCCCCTTGGAAACCCCATGGACATCCCCCCTATATCCCCCACACCCCCATACAATCCCCACTCCCAACCCCCCTTGGACATCCCCCCACCTACAGAGCCCCCACCCCCTCCCCACCCACACAATCCCACAACCCCCCCTTGGACATCCCCCACCTACAAAGCCCCCACCCCCTCACCACCTACACAATCCCCACTCCCAACCCCCCTTGGACATCCCCCCAGGATGTGTGGCTCTCTGGGGGGAGTGCAGGGGCTGCAAGGGGGGCTGTGCAGGTGGGAGAGGGGGGTTGTTCAGGTGGGGAGGTGGTGCAGGGGATGTTTAGGTGGGGAGGGGTGGGGGATATATATGTTTATATACAGATGCATGTAACTATTGTTAATGAGTACAAGAACTTACTATAAGAGCTATAGCCTCTAGATCATTTTGATCATGAGTCCTCATCCACACCGATATTTTATCAGTCGGTGCACCTTACTCCTGTAACTATATACCAATAAAATATAAAATTATAACACAAAAACATATTAAATAGTAAATTTAAAAATTAATAATAAATACATTATGTCATATTTGAGGTACATGATGAGTCCTAAGCATGTGGGTGGTCCCTACAATGCTCGATTCTTGGAATGGTATGCTGACACATCCTACATTCAACTAATTCAAATTTTAAAAAAATAAAATGTCACACGTTATTGAAAATATATATAACATAACACATATACTAACCATAGTGATGTCACTAGACTAATATGCAACTAAGTCATCCCACTGTGATGGGAGAACACCTCTCATGACTTTTTCCAGAATTTCTGGGTAACCCACATTGGGAACCCAGTGCTCCCTCTTGACTTTACCTTTATGATATTTACACATCTAATGACATTTTCCCATACACACTAGATGAAAATAATTGGGGCACACTTTAATGTTATATATTTAAGAAAAAAAATCACACATGTTAGTATTTTTAAAAAATAAAAGGAAGAAACTAAAATTGTCTTTTTACCTGAATTTCCCTCCAAAGTCGATCTAATGTATCCTAAGGAAAGAAACCCAGTCATGTGTGGTCAATGGAAATCAATGTGCGTCACGTATGATATGACCCAAATGAAAAATAAATGCAAGGTAAGTCAATCCCATAGGATGAAATATCTCATCAAATGAAACATCTAAGGTCGTGTTAGAATTCCATGATGAAATGCCACAACCAGGGCCTCTCTTGCGAGTGGAAGAAGCGGTCGAGTCTGATCTTATTGAAAAAACTTTTATACACAATTAGATATATGTGCATATATATATATATATATATGTTTATAAATTACATAAAAAAATAAACAAAGTTACATTCAAGCATACCATGACCCTGAGACATAGATGGCTATATTGGATGATGTGGATCAGCTGCCTGTTCCCCTGACATTCTTGTAGTCTTAGAAAAAATTAGTAAGGGGACCATCCAAAGTGTGAAAAAGATAAATAATATTTAAAAAAATTAAACTTATAAAGTTGTTAATAAAACAAAATGGGGTAGAATAATTAGTTGTTAATTGATTTTAAGAAATCAGAAAGTTAACAAAACATAAATAAAATTATTTTAAAAAAAGGATTGTATCTAGAGTGTTATTTTCACGTGAAGTGATTTACTATAGTTAACTATTTTACCTAGTTATAAATTATTTATATAATATAATACTTATTATATTTTCCACTAGAAATATCTTTCTAATTTTACAAGAAGAAGTTAAAAATTCTTTTATCATGGGTAGTTGGATGAAACTATTATGTGAAACCACATAAGGTACACGAAGAAATTCCCCATTGAGGTATTCACATACCTATTTTATTATATCAAAGAACATCATGATGAAAAGTCACAGCTAGAGAAAGAATTTGATGCAGTGAAGGATGCATTAGCTATTAAAGTAAGTTGTTGTAACACTTTCACAATGCTAGTGAACGTCAAAGAAGAAACTTCACCCTATGCAATGAAATATTTTCTCAAGATGATAAATAATTTCAAAGAGATTCATGAGAGAAAAAAGTGTTTTAATATGTTGTTAAATAAGTGATCCATGCTTTCAAAAAAATTCATGAAGTATCCATGAATGTTAAGGATGCTCAACTGGAAGTGAAGACTATGAAAATAAAAGAGTTTGAAAACTCTTTATTTGAGAGAAGAAAAATGTATGAGGATGAAATAAAGAAATTGAATAGAGAACATGAAAATATGATGAAATATCTTGAAGATCAGAAATACTGTCAATATGAAATGTTTAGATCTAGAGGTCAAATTGAGAAAAATGGAAAGTACCCAAGCAGAATCATCACAATCTATTGGAGAAAGAAAAGATGCTACTAGAAGTGGTTATAAAAAGAGTATTGTAACAAAGAATAATATTAATAGTGAAAAAATTGCTTAAAATCATCTCAAGTACATCCCACAACTAGAACCTACAAAGAGGAAATCCACTATATAGTTAAATAAGTTAGTACTGAGTCTTTTTTTTCTGTAAGTGAAGGAAAAATTTTAACTTTTACACAAATGTGGAATAAGAAAAACGCCAATAAATTCACAAAATCATCAAGGGTTAATTTAGAACTATCTAAGAAAATTATATCCCAAAATAAATCCCAAAATAGTGGAGAAACTTCTCAAAAACAACAAAACATACCATGCTGGGCAAACTGCACCTAAAGTGAAAAGAAATAGATTTATCGGAAGATGATGGTGTTGTTGGAAGTTTGGGTTGATTCTAAATAATAATAAATAAAAATGCTTATGTACCAAATTAGTTTTGGGTTGTTTTATTGAAAATTATCCAACCAAATTGATTGATTTTTTAATATTTATTGAACTAATCAAAGTTAAAAATTAAAAAAAGGTTAAACAGTTCATAAAATGTTGAACAATTTTAAAAAAAACTATTTAAACTGAAGAGAGGGAAAACAATTATACCTTTCATTAAACATTAAAATAAACCATTTCTCCTTCAACAACCTCTCTAACCCAATAAATATCTTCTTCATGTTGAAATATGATATGTTGACCAAGCTGTTGGGAAACAAAGGAAACAATATCGGGTTAATCTTGTTCAAATAAAAATACTCCTTGCCAAGACATTTTCACACCAACTTGCCAACTAGGATTCAAATGAAAAGTAACAAAAAATACTTGTTCTTCTTGTGATGTCAAACTGAATGGTTCATTACCAACTACTTCATTTCTTTATAACATATAGTTAAAATTTACCAATGTAAAACAATATTAATCAACTTTACTTCCACAGACTAGATCAACCCAATTACACTTTAAGAATATGTATTTCAACCCATTTGCGTATACATCTTCACTGATGTCTATTAATTGACCATAGTAATAAACAGAATTGATGAATGGTCAATTGATGCCACTGTTTTGTATTGATCATTTGTCATCAACATCTTTAATGTGAAATAAAAATACATTAGAATCTATAGATTTATAATGATGAGCCATTATAGATGGACCCTCAACTAGTTGGTTAAATTTTTTAGTTATCATGGGGCCACCTAACTCCCTCAGGTTATGAACCTGCATGATTCATAGAATAAATTATTGATTTATACAGAAATAAATTAGTATTATACTTCACTCATAATGAAAATCAATTTATATGTACAAAATCCTTGAACCAATCATGAAATGACACATAATGAGGTTGTTGAATTTGATACTCATTCGCACGAGACATATCTTATTTTAGCTCATTAATGTGTTTCCTACAAATGATAATGTGATGTTTAAATGATCATATTATGCAAAAAAACATGTAAAAGTTAAACAATAAAAGTGATAATTCACTTACTGCATTAATTGTGCAACTGACAGAGTGTTGAACAAGATATATCAACGTGCTTGTATCCACTCGATGTTTTCCATATCAAATATGATTCCTTCTCCAATTGGACCATCATGAATCTGATATGGATTATCTAATTTTGTTTCAACATACATAATATATTCTTCACAGAAAGTATTACCCTCATCCATCAAATAATCATTGGCTATTGATGGCTATGAATGAGCTCTATTGTGTTCAAATCATTTCAATGTATTCAGATACCGCTCAATAGGATAAATCCACCTGAATTGCACTCGACCAACAACCATTACTTCATCATTTAAGTGAACTTTCAAGTGAACCATAATATCAAAAAATGTGGGGGAAATAGTTTCTCAAAGTGACAAAGTGTAAGTAAAATTCAGTCTTGTAAAATTTTTAAATCACTCATTCATTTATTTATTAAACAAATCTACCTAAAAAAATTACTCATCTAAATCAATAGTTGAACAAAATTGGGGGATAAAAAATCACAAATTTTGTTTGGAATCAACTTCTAAAGTAGTATGTGATTGTCATGACTTTTCAACCCTTTCAATGTCATGCCCATCAGATTCACACACTTTTAAATATTATAAGAGTAACCATTTGTCACCTTGAGCATCTTAAAAATGGATATAAATGTCACTTTCTCCTTTTTATTCATTGTATACTATACAAGAGGCATATGTGCCTTATTTCCCTCAGATAAATATAAATGAAACTGTTTCCTTAAACCAATTTCATTCAAATCAAGACATGCATTAACATAGTCCTTTGATTTTTCACTGACACCTAAAATAGTTCACAATATATTTGTTTTCAATGATTTCACTGGGGCGCGCACATCCATCTATTTTGGAGGACGCGCTACTGTTTCCCCACATTCTTGATTTCCAAAGGCGGGCGGAATCCATCACCTATTCAGGGATGTTTTCTCCTCGATCAAAACTGGATGATGGGATGTCGGTCTCTCCTTCCGTAGATTCCTCCTCAGAGCTTTCTATCTAGTCCATGTCTCCCTTATAGACTTAATACATTGTTTGTGAAACTCTTCCTAGTGACATGTCTTCATGAACTCCGATTAATTATGCCGCTTCAGTCAGGACTTTCCAAGGGGTCTGGCTAGGGTAGCAACCTTCGGTCAGGGGAGTAGTCACGTTGGACATCACTGGCATGTCTGGATGCTGGAACACTGGCGCATCTGGGTTTATTCCCCTTATGATAGGGCTTCTTGAGGGCATAGAAGCCCAAAAAATCCCACATCCAATGCGGGTAATTATATTCAATATTAATGTCTCTGAGGTTTTCCTCATATTCCCTTGTTTAACATAGGGTATGCCGTGAGTTTAACATCTACTGGAGATGGATCAGATTGATCGGAACACTGACTAGAGTGGATCAGATGGGTGAAACCCCTGGAGGGAACACTGATGCTGGGGATAACACGTGGTTAGGAACCCAATTACTGATAAGGGTAGTGAAGAGGTGAATGGCATGATCTCACCGGGATGTGGCGACCCAGGTAAGAATCAGGATGGATATAGAGAGTTAAATGAAGTGGTGGGGGAATGAGATGGAACCATCATGAAGGTGACAGTAGAGTTGGGCTTGAGCCTCGAAGAGACTTCCTATGTATCCCTGTGGTAGGGAATCAAAGTCCATGTAGTTCAGGATGGGGGTATAGGATCGGGGTGTGCATAGTGGAAAATGACCTGATGATATACTGGGGATTACCCATGGTAAGCATCCCGAGGTCGGTCTGATTCCACTGGGATGAAGCAGAGACATGGGTCCCCATGAAAGGGACGACAACGACTTACCACTATATGGGGATCACAATGTATTACTATCGGCTGGGGTACAATGACATACTGTCAATTGGGGAAAGAAATGGCTTGCCGTCGATTGGGGAAAACAACGACTTACCGCTGTTCAGAGAACACAACGGCTTACCACTGGTCGGGGAACACAACAGCTTACCACTAGTCGGGGAACACAATGGCTTACTGTTGTCCGGGGAACACAATATCTTACCGCTGGTCTAGGAACACTATGGCTTACCGCTGGTCGGGGAACACAACGTCTTTCCGCTGGCCGGGAAACACAATAGCTTGCCACTGGTCAGGGAACACAATGGCTTTCTGCTGGTTGGGGAACACAACAGCTTACCACTGGTTGGGGTTGTTCCTCAGGGAGGCTTCCTATGTACCTTTCCTAGGAGACAAGTATCAAAGACCATGTAGTTCGAATGGGTATAGTTTAACGTCTTTTAGGACGAAAAGGGGCGTACAGTTTAACGTCATGTGGGATGAGGGTAAACCAATGTGAAGTGGTCAGGATTGTTTGGTGAACCGACATGAAGGGGGTCTGGACCAGTGAGTTTTGGGATTGAACCTCTGGGAGGCATCCTACGTACCTTTCCTGGACAAGGATCAAAGTCCACATAGTTCAAGAGTTGTTGAACTGACGTGAAGGGGTCAGGACCAGTAGGTGTTGGGATTGAACCACTGAGAGGCTTCTTATGTACCTTGAGTCAGCAGGGATCAAAGTCCATGTAGTTCGGAAGAGTTTGGGGCTTACACTCTAGGGCGTCCCATGAAGGATTCCACAGTCAATGATTACTCTAAGCCCACATGAGTCATGATCTGTGTGAGAAACAAGAGGCAACAAATGCCTGACAATCACGTCACAAAAGATGCGTCTGTGGGAATTGAAATGGGGCTTACACATTGTAATTCCCCGACCCCAGTTACCCAGAGTCAATGCATTATTACATAACATTGGAATGATCACAAAAGATCAAGTCTTGAAATATAGATTAGTTTAGTATCCTTGGAAATACTAGATACATTAATCAGTTTTACATTACACCATGAAATTAAAAACAACAACAACATTATCTTCATTAACCACATTCATATCCCACAGACTATCCCTACAGGTCAGTCATAATATACTTCTTTGCATCCTGGGAAAAGTAAAACACAGAAAGGGGTGAGCTCAGATGCTCAGTAAGGTTAACAATATAGCAGGAACTTTCATAAATAAGCATAAACATTTAAGGTAATGTATAAGACTAAAACAAAAGCCTTTTAAACTTGAACTTCAGCATAATATGGAAAATATAAAATAAAATAATTCAATTTACTTATTCACATGGATATTCTACTAGTTGAATAATCACATGAAATATCAATAATCACTTTCATAATGTTGGAATGCATAATGCCAGACTTCATAACCACATAGTCAAGGACTTGTGCCAAGACTACAAATAATATTTTGTCAAGGCCTTATTCCAAGACACTAGTTTGTCTCATGAGACCTACTAATGCATCGAGGAGCTATAGCAGGCTCCGCCTGTCACTTAATAAGTTCAATGCATTCCTCATATGAAAAGGTTTAAACATAACATAAACATTCGTATTAAAAATAGCATACGAAATGTTAATACTTTATCCATAAATCATGAATGGTGTAAAAATAACACATACACTGTCAAAAATATCACAAAACCTTCAATACAATATGGAAGTTTTGTATCATAATAAATCAGCTTCAAATAATCTTAAAATCCATCAAAGGATGTTGACATAGATGAAATCAAAACCATTTTTAGAGAAATATCTCTTTCTATTTTGAAATAATTTAAAATTCATATAATTATAAAAGAAAACATTTATTTTAGAAATATTCTTATAATATTGTAAGGGAATCTTAGACGATGTTATAACAGAGGAAAATAGCCACACCTTCCGCATAATTTAAAAAAAACATTCTTACCTTCATTTTGTCCAAAAGGTCATAAAGCACCTTATTTGGGAAATGACAGAAAGATTCCTTTAAAAAAATATAAGGTAAAATAAGGGTATAAATGAATTTAACCCATTGTCTAGTAGATAGTAAAAATGTTTTGAAATACATTTTTAAGAAGCATGGATGTGGATGATAAAGAGGTCCCAGTAGATAATTGCGTATAAACAACCATGGATAATGAAGAGATTGTAAAATTAACCCTTACCATGTACTTTTACTTGGTAGAGGGTAGGATAAACTCCTTTATAATGGTTAAATAATTGTTATTAAATTATACAAGAACCATATACCTTAATATGATATCATATATGATCTTCTAATATTGATTTGTTAATGATATTTCAGTAGTATCCTCGTTTCAGGTGTTAACTGATTTGTTTTCCTTTATATGATTTGTCATGTAAGTAATGTTTGTTATGGATAACATGTATCTTATTCATATTTATAATTATATTAAGTCTTTAAACATTATTTTTAATCATAAAATAAAAATTACTCTTGAATGGATACGATGGGGAATGAATCTCATCGCTTTCATGGAGACGGTAATCCATACGTACGCACGAGTGACAATATCATTCTTTTGATATTAAAATCGTATATAATTGGATATAATATCATATATACAGAATCATTATTATGTTATATTTATTATTTTCATAATTTATACTCATTATTATACCCATCCAAATGATGAAGTGTTTGAATAACAAACTACACCACGATGTGGAGACGATAATCTGTACGTACGCACGTATGGTGACTTTGTCATTTATAGGATGGATATAATAATGAATATGGTTGTAAAATTTTTATAATAAAATCAAAGTATATAGAAGATACTGGATTTATTATTTTACAATGGAAACAAAAAAGAAATATGAAGTGGAAGAAGAGAATAACTTGAAAGAGGTGATGAAATATTTACCTCTTCTTCGGGTTCTTCATTTTGATTTGATCAAAAGGGCTCCTTAGGTTGGATTCAAGACTAAATTAAGGCCTCTAGGATGATGTTAGAATAGTTTATAAGATATTTTTTAGGGTTTGGTCGAGCCAAATGGCTTTGATGGTGTGAATTTGAGATAAGGGGAAGTTCCCTTTTATAAGAGGGGTGAGGGAAACCTTAGGAAAAGATTGAAATATTAATTTATAATAAAATCATTTTCAGTTTTTAATGGCTCCAAAATGATTTATTTCGAGGTTAAGGTGGTGATGGGTCTAGAACCACTCAACCAATAGGTTTTATAGAGGTTTGGGTCACTATATTAACGTTATTTTTTAGATTTAACTCTTAGCTAAATAGTTTGACATTTACCATGTCTCTTTGTATTTATATATTATATGGTTAATAAACTTACTATAAATTTTCAAGATAACCTCAAGTAGTTAATTAATGACATATATACTATTATTTAATATTTTTGGTTGAAACTTAGATTTTTAGGAATAGAATATCAATTAATAATATAATATTTGTTTTAAAAACTCTTTTATGTCAATTTTGACACTATTGGATATTTTGTTTTTTTAAATTCATAACAGCATTATTACTTAGAAAAAAATTAATTTAATCAACCCTAACATGTCATATTAACCTATAAAATTAGTGTAATTCAAAAAAAGTCTCAAATTACATTTATTTGGGTATTTAAAATATCAATTATTTTAATATTTCTTTAATAAGGTAATTACTACATCATCATTGTGTCATAAATAAATTAAATTATTTAATGTATAAAAATTATAAATAATGTACCATTATGTAGGAAATATTTTTATCTTTCCAATTAATATTTATAGTCGAATTTATCTTATGTATAACCCTATATTAAAAATGTTTTAGTTATGAAAACTTGAATTTAAAACTTTTAACTCTTCTTTGAATTAAATAATAATAAATGTCACAATCTAATCGAAGTGGAACTAAAGGATCATATTTTATTCCTAAGGTTGTTTTTGGTCGAATAACACTTATACAATATAATTGGGACATGTGTTTGGGTAATAATAATATCATTTGTACCTTTAATTACCCTATTTACTTTTAATCGTGGTAAATAAAAGTTAAAAGTTACAATTCAACAAAAAATTATTTTAATCTTATTGAACCAAATTTTACTTACTGATATCAACCGTGTCTCTTGGATTTTCAAAATTAAACTCACAGAAGCGGTAAAATTATGTTTTATGTGAATTTTCAAATGCTCCTAGGAGGTGGGTAAAAGACAGAAAAAAGTTCAATAAAATTTATATATATATATATAAAATTATTATAAACTGAATCCAATGAATTATATTGAACTTATATAATTATTATGTATCTATTTTGACCTAAAATAAATTTAAATAAAATACAAAATTATTTAAATAAAAAGTCAGTTTTAAACAGTAACTCAGTGTTTTTCACTATTCATCAAAAAATGAAAGTTTTCAGAAAAATACAAATATCTCACCCTCAGATAATTTCAATATTCTGAATCCAAAAATGAAGTCCATTTTGAAATATAAAATTTATAAAATTTCAAAAAGTGTGTATTGCTATTCATAACGGCTAGTTTGATTGGTTGTGGTGTGTTTGAACTCGAAGTTTCGAACAACACAAGCTACTGTATTATTCAAAGTGAAACGTACCATGGAAGATTGGGGTGTTACACACATGGTTAGCGAACCAAAAAGGAAACAGGTGCTTACGCGTGGTTCGCAACCCAGAGAGATGGAGATTGGGACTTACTCTAGGATGGAGGCTCGGGTGGCGACAAAGCCCAATGGGAAAGGGATGGGATAATGAAGGTTCTATTGACAATCTCTCCTCTGGTCTTTAGAACGGAAGAATAAAGGAGGAGTAATGGTACTGCATTCTACAAGAAAGATAGGGACTTACACCAAGATGGTTTCCCTTCCCCACGGGCAGACGCCACTCCGGTAAAGAGGATCTCATTCCATGTGAGGATTATCTCACTCCCATGGAGATGAGCGAGCATAGAGAATGTTCGAGATGGGGCTCCCTATGTATAAGGCACGGGGTGAGGCCATTGTTTAATGTCATGTGTTGAGGATGATGGTGCTTGGCAGTTTAATGTACTATAGCTCAAACAAGGTGGGTTCTCTCTACACCCCTAGGACTTATATAACTGATACCCACCCACCCTTGGGGAAGGGAAGGCATCAACAATGTTGTGGTGAGGGGGGGGGGGGTTAAAAGGATCCACTGAGGGGCCCACATTAGCATGACTATGCAAAGAAGTAATAGCCGCTAGCGTGCCTATGAGAGGAAGAATGAGGCGATGAAACGCAACATGAAGCACCGCCCTAGGGACTTTGAAATCACTTCATGAAAACCTGGAGGGTCGCACGAGAAAAGGGGTTTTGGAGCAAAGGGATTCACAAGAAGAGGCCTTGTGAAGCTCTGGTGATCCATGTAGTAGAGGGGCTTCGCGAAGGGGTATGATTAATGAAGTGAAGTGGCCTAGCCTAGGCATTGGGCACAGGTGCATATGGAAGGTGCTTTACGAAGTGGAAAGGCTTTCACGGAGCAGTGATTCATGAAGAAAGAGTGCCTTGCGATGTGCAAAACTGCAAAGCAGTGTGCTTTGCGAAGCACAGTGACCCCGCCTTAGCATGTGGGTTACATGTGAATGAAGGGTACTTCGCAAAGCATGGCGCTCCACAAAGGCCCGAGTCCCTTTGGGGTTCTGCTTCCTTCACGATGGCCCATGGGATCCACAAAGGGAATCCCTCTTTGAAGAGGGGTTGTGTTTAAGCCAAGGGAAAGGTCCTTCATGATGCTCTAGTACCTTGAAGAGATCATGTTTCGCATAGCATAAATTGCTTTAAGATTTGTGAGCTAAGAAGCTAAAAGGTCAAATGATCCATCCTTTGGGCTCGAGGGGAGCCCAATATTTATAGGCAAGAGGTGTCGCAAAGCAGAGATCGCTTGGTGAAAATCTACGTGGAAATTTTTTGTAACCGAGGAGCCTCCCACCTACTTTCTCTGCGGCATCTTTGCAAACATCAATCGGATCGCGGAACCTCCCGCCTCCTTACTCCGCGGTGACTTTTCAAATGTCAATCGGATCGCGGAGCCTCCCGCCTCCTTGCTCCGTGGTGGCTTCAAAAATTTCAATAGGATCACAGAGCCTCCCACCTCCTTTCTCCACAGAGGCTTCAGAAATGTCAATAAAATCACGGAGCCTCTCGCCTCCTTGCTCTGCAGCTGCTTCATAGAGGGGGTAGCTTTGTGCCGGCTGCGGTGCTGTGGGGCTCTGCGAACAAGCTTCGCGAGGAAACCCTAAAGGCTTTGTGTTTTCTCTTCATATTTACAAATTTTGGTGCCAAAAAATTCCCCCCCCCACACTTTAGCCAAGAATAAAGTGAGGGTCAAAGTCTGTGGGTCAATCACCAAAACTCCTTGGTCAATCGCAAAGAAGGCTCATGAAGGAGGCTTGCATGGCGGAGAGGTGACGAGCGGTCTGAGATCTCCATGAAGATCACCGTGGTCAAATGCTTCATGAATCACAAGGGGTCATCACCCATAAATAGGAGAGGCTGACCTCTCTTTTTTCCTCTCTCACCTCCACATTTTTGGAACCATTGCTCTTGATTCGCGAAGCTCTGCGTACTCCGTGATTTCTCTCCGTGAATCAGGATTTCTTCTTCTTGGTGCATAGTGAGTCTTTGACTCCATGGTGGTGCGCTCTACGGCTTGTGCTTGAAGGTCGGGGTAGGGATCCACAATTTCTTTTCTAGGACCGAGCTCTGTGAATGGGATTCACGAAAGTGTTTTGTGAACCAGAACAAAAAATGTTAGAATTTCCAAAAACTGAATGGCTCACCAGGAGGATACTAGGGGGTCCTTATGGATGCTTCCTAGAGGTTGGAAATGGTGGATAGCTCAGGTATATGGGAGTTCTTGTGAATCCATTCTGACTATAATTTCCTGGTAGAGCTATTGTCAGAGAGATAGGAAAACTATCCACTGTGCAGGAGGCTGCCTCTATATGTATTTGGCATAAGGGATGACTTCCTTATCCTTTAAGCGAGTAGGGACAAGCCAACTTACAAGTTTAGGAGCATGTTGTGCCAGCGCTAGTTGTTTAGGGTGGCTAACGACTATTCCTTGGAGGACTTCACACCTGTCAATGCTGAATGTCTTTAAAATCATGTGAATAACGTTAACAGTAAGGAACTGCAGCCAAAGACGTCTCCCCCACTGTACCATACTATTTTGAAGGAAGCCTTGAGGAACCCGGAGAAGGGGTGGACTGATGAGTGGGATCTGCGCCAGGGCAACAAATTCACTAATGACTGGGCCTTGGCCTACTGGGTAGGTGCCTTGTGCGGAGAATTCAGAGTGGAGGTGAGGAGAGTGGGCCTGTATGAGGCGGCTTGGGCCTCCCAATTCCATATCTATCATCCAAAGTAGCTGATTCTAGAGTTAAAAATAAGATAGTCATAGAGGACCAATACCTTTCATTTTCACCATGGAGAGGTCGGCATCAGCCTATGGGATCTACACCAGATTTCAGGGGTCCCAATACTGGGGAAAATGTACAATGAGTTCCTCCCTATTATGGGTTCATGGGAAGATCCAAAGAAGATTCCACCACTGGAGATGGCATTGATGGATCAGGTGTCGGGAGAGAACAAGCAGTCAGTGAGAGATGCCCATTTCAAATGGTGGTTGAAGCAGTTCTTGAACTTCTTGGAAAATAGGCAGTTCCCTGTGAGGCCTCTGACTTTCCCAAAGGGGGCTCAATGAGGCAGGGAGCACTCATACTGGTGTCTTTTGGAGGACATTCACTGGAAAACCTTGGGATTCAGTGTCAGTACCAAGAAACAACCGGTATTCAGGTTGGCGTCATTCACTACGGCGCTCATATATGGTTGGATCCTGCCGTTGAGAGACACAAACAGGGGTGTGCGACTAAGAACATTTCTCATGGTGTCCATGTTGGAAACAAGGGGATGGGTCAACCTCGGGATCTCGATGATTTCCAAGTTGTACAAGTTTTTGTGGCATGTCAATGAGGGGAAGAAGCCATAAAGGACATATGGGATATTCCACATTATGTATGGGTGGATTGAAGTGCATATTAGGGGTATCTATGAGTATCTGAACCCCATCTCCCCTCTAGGATTTAATTTTTTCTTAGCCATTCTGAATGCAGTGGGGAGATTTTCGACTAAGCTGACCTTACAGGCAGTGCTGAACTAGTTTTGGAAGGAAGAAAAGTTCAATTTCCACCTGTTCCCATTTCCAATAGGTGTGTTCAATGATGATAGTTGGGCAATAGAAGAGCATCAGTCCTACCTCCTGTACTTTTGGGGTAGAGTCCTGGTGGAACAGGTGGACCGTGAGTCCCTCTGTGAGCCATACACCCCACACCATTTTGCAAGGAAGTTTCGGTGCATGTAGCAGTTGACCCTGCGGGTCTATTTGGGGGTTCTCCATGAGGATCAACCCTGTGTGATGAGGCAGAAGTGGATCATGTTCATGCGGGAGTATGGGAAGATGCAGAATGAGATGCCTCCACCCACAACTGTCTTCGGGCTGGTGAAAAAGTATGCCAAGAGCTGGGAGACGGCCTACCCTGGGGAGATGCTTAAGCAGCCAACAGTTCGGGCCAGCGATGGGGTGCCTCCCCAACCTCGAGGCTGGGTCCAGAAGGTGGCAGGGACATCTCATGATGGTAGGGCTGCAGCGACGGCGAGGCCCGCACCGGTTGAAAGGGAGGCGGTAGCAGATCCAGCAGCAGAAGCAGACCCGGCTGTCCCATAGGAGTAGAGTCATCCGAAGGGGAGGCCACCAAGGGGATTTCGCAGGATATCCACCCGGTCTCTGGGGAAGTGGCTGCGCCACATAGACATGTCGGAGAATGCTGCTTTCTTGGAATATTGGGACATCTGGGATGTCAACTATAAATTCCTCAACCTGTAAAAGATGTGGAAACACCTAAACGATCTCGAGATGGATTTTCTAGGGATCAGCCCTGTTAGGGCCGACTTTGTAGTATCCTAGACAGAGGAGGAGCAATAACTGTCCGAGTTGGAGGACTTTGTGCACTCCGGGGGTTCCCTGTGTCCAATGATAGATCAAATAAAGGTGTTTCTAGATCTAATGGCCCCTCTGTAGTTGTTGGATGAATAATTGAGGGAGTACTTCCCACTTCCGGAAGAATTAGATGAGTCCTCATGGGGGGAGAAGGCTGGTAGAGGGATCCCTCTGGAGGAGGGTGAGGTTGGAGATTCAGACCTGGAGTTGGAAGAATTTACAGAGGGCCTTGAGGTAAAATCCTAAATTAATTCCCCAGAGTCTTCATCTAGGTCATATAGGACTTTTAAACAAATATTTTAACTATGCTAGAGGGCCTTATATGCAAAACCCACTTCCTCCCAACAACAAATGTAGCTGTGGGGACTTCGGGATCCGTGCCTATGGAAATGGTGGTTACCACACCTAGTGGGGTTGGGACACCCGTGGTGGTTCTTATAGAGTTTTCAGACTTCCCAAAAATATACGGAGGGCCACACCTTGGGGTCCCAATGGAAAAAACACAGAAGCGAGACCCACTATTTGATCTCTGTAATTCTCCTTTACAGAATTCATGACTGACACCCATTGATCAAGTTAATTGAAATCCGTGCACTTTTTTGTATGCACAGTTCTTCAAATGGAATGGGCTACCATTGAAAGGTTAGTTGGTAATCTTGGTGGCACCTTTCCCAGGGAAACGCCAGCGGTCGTGGAGGCAGATATCCAAACTGGCCAAGCTACGATGCTCCCGATCACTGGTGGGACCATTATCAGGACAGAGCCTGAGATCATTGAGGTGTGATCCAAAGATGAGGATCGATCAGATGACACAGGTCCTGACATACCCAATCAGACACCAGATGCAGAACCTGCTGATGAGTTCTTGGGGGCGTTTCCCATATACGAACCTACAGACCCTACAGATCAAGACAAGACGACCTCTGATGAGGAGGATAGCAAAATCGTCCGTCGTCGGTCATGGAAGATGATCAGGCATTTCATTGAAGAGACCCCTCAAGTACAATGGATAGAGAAGATGGGAAGGATTTGGTCCTGGCTACATGGACTATGCATTGGGGGAGTGGATGCCTAACATCCTCACATGCTCGTCCGAGATCTGATGGCCAAGAAGATTCGGGAATATGAATGTGGCCTTGGTGTGGGTTGGCAGCGGAGAAAAGCAGTGAACATCATGAGGCTCCAGGAGGCTAAAAACAAGATTCAATGACTGTAGGTCTGGGAAGATGAGCATTCCTCTTTCCTTAACACACAATCAGAGATTATATCACGGTTGAAGGCCTAGCTAGAAGAGGCCTAAGAATGGATAAAGCAAAACTCCGAGGAGAGGGAGATCATCCAGAGAAATGAAGAGTAGGCTCGTATTGTGGCTGATGAACTACATCCTATTGCTGCCGAGGAGGAGTGGGAATTGAACATGCGACAACGAATTATGGACGCTACAAGACAGAGAGTGGCAGAGTTGCAATGTTCTTTGGATGGGGTTAACCCATCCATAGGAGGGGTTGATCCTCGAGTGCTATAATGCATTTAACTTTAGACCATACTTTCATGCTTATATTATTTATACTGGGCACATGCATGAGTTCCATTATTTTTTTTATTCCGCTACATTCATGTAACATTCATGAAACATCCGGTAATCAATCCCTAAGCTCACATGGGTCATGCCCAATGTGAGAAACAGGGGATGACCATATTGTTATTCCACCTGAATATAAGAGTTCCAACCATTCTTCAGGCATCTAGGGTTTGAACAACCATTCCATATTTCCAGGAAGAAAGAGGGAGGCCTGAATGCATAAAGAAGGTCTCAGATTAGTCAAATTTCCATTTTCCCAATGTTCTCTAGTTCACAAGTGGGGTTAATTCAAGGGGCACTGGAATTGATCCAAACATAGGGCCGTGGAAGGTTTGAATCACGATACCCAAGATTCAGAACACTGTAGGGGTGGAGTGACAATAAAGGATAACTATTGACCATATTCATAACACAGTATCCTTATTGCGTTAGCCTGGCATGGGGATAAAAAATTAGGGCCGATTGCTGACCATGCTTGAAACACGAGGCCTAACTCAAAATGTTATCCATAAGTCTTCCAAAACATTTTACCAGGATAGTTGGTGATCTATAGGTCGAGCATCTGTACTATTAGGGGGTTCCTTTAGACATTAAAGAGGATGAGGGTCTGAATAAATGGGATGAAAAGTGTGAAGGGTGGAGTGATAAGTTGTTCTAATGGAGTCCCACGCTCTTTAAATTATGCCACCGTGGTGGAGAAACATTAGGTGGGTGAATCAGTCTGATCAGGGATCAAAAATACTTTTGAACTGGACCTCTTTGGTGAGGAACAAGGGTGACTTGTGGTTTTACATCATGCCAAGGAATATGATAGACATTTAGTTTCATGTCGCATGGTAGGGACAATCCACATAGTTTTAAAGGTCATACTACCTGGACCGTGATCTGGGCCGAGGGGATAGAAGGGTTAACAACCCTAAGGCTGGGCCCGAGGCGGAATTCATGGGCGTCGCTATGTATCCCATAAGTATGATAATCAAGTCAAATGTAGTTCTAAGCATGGAGTGATCAGATACCAATGATGATAGGGGAAATCCTCTCTGGTGAGAGATCTGGTGCATCCCATAGTTATTATGGGGCATCCTAAAGTTGTTCAGGGTAGATCTGTAGTTATTTGGTTTCCCAAAAGAGTTTGGGCTAAGGGGCTGAAAAAGTGGGGGTAGGATTTAAGATTCCTAGGGTTGGACCCATAGACAGAATGTCCGAGAATTCCTACATATCCCATGAGGATGGGAATCAATCCATACATAGTTCTAAGCATGACGCAGTCAGAGATCAACATTGATAGGGTAAATCCTCTTTTGTGAGGGATCTGGTGCATCCCATAATTTTTATGGGGCATCCTTAACTTGTTTAGGGTAGAGCTGCAGTTATATGGTTTCCCAAAAGAGTTTGGGACAAGGGGCTGAAAAATAGGGGGTAGGATTTAAGATTATTGGGGTTGGACTTGTAGATAGAATGTATGGGAATTCCAACATATCCCATGAGGATAGGAATCAATCCATATGTAGTTCTAAAATGTTGTCTTTACTCATTGTAGATAAGATGTAGAGAGATCTTAGTTTAAGGTCTTAGTGTTCAGACCAGAGATGGTAAATAATGGGGGAGACACATGGTGAGGTAATTATAAAACCCGACGTGAATGAGGACCTAGAGTCCATATCACCATGTGTTCCTTGAGGAGGTCTTAGGTTAAGGGACCAAAAATGAAAGTTAGGATGGGTCTGAGAGGGAGTTCCTACTTACCTCATGAGAATGGGAATCAAGCCATATGTAGTTCTGACCGTGGCATGGTAAGGTACCAGCTCTAGGGATAATAAGGTTTTGCAGGTTTGGACCTCACAACAAAAGAAGAGGCATTTGATAGATCTTGTTTTTACTTTAGGGTTTATGTGTGTTTTTTTGTGAAGTGATAAACCTAGTACATAGAATTATAGTATCTTTACAGGAATCAATCCACATGTAGGCATTGACAAATGGTATGGTGGATGACTAATTCCAAACATGATATCCCATCGAGTGGGAAAATCACGATGCAGTTCCATTTTTCTTCATGCAGCCAGGATAATAATGTGACAGTTTAGGGTCGTGTGATAAGACCAAACATGAATTTTAACATCATGAAATAAATAAACAACAATTTAAAGTCATGTGGTACCATAGGGGGAATGTGAATGACTTGATAAATCATAGCTGATGTGAATGAAGATGAGTTCAATATCACACCACGCATGATTCTGAGGAAGAAACCTCAGGTCAAGGGGCCAAAAAAGGATAGAAAATATGGGTTTGGACCTGTAGAAAAAATTTCTAGGTGTTTATACATATCTTGTGAGGATGGGAATCAAGCCGTATGTAGTTCTGGGAATGCAGTTTAACGTCATGCGAAACAAGAGTTAGAAGAGACTAGATCCTAGAAGGGGAGTATGTGGTGAATCTATTACAAACCTAACGTGAATGAGGGCATAAGCCCACACATGCCATGCCATGAAATACTATAAGAGTTGGGGCCTAAAAGGATGAACAGAAGAGATAATTAGTGGAACCTGAGATGGACCCAAAGATGAGGTGTCTGGGCGTTCCTACGTATCCCCTGAGGATGTGAATCAAGCCATATGTATTTCTAAGGAGAGGATGTATAAGGAGATCTTAGTTTAAGGTCTTAGTTCTCAGACCATGAAGAAGTGAAACTCTTCCAAGTGACTGCAGACCTCGATCCGTTCCCTAAACCCACATGAGTCAAACTCCTTGTGGGAAACAAGGGTGGAAGAGGTCTTTGCAACACATGGGATACACATAAAGGGGAAGTCGGAGAAGAGCCCCAAATGATTCCTTACTGTGGATTTGTCCTCCTAACATGCAAATTCACACTAAGGGATAGTACCAAGAGAGTCGAAATTACACTTGGAGATGATGGGGTGGAAAATTATGTGAATCATGTAACCGAAATTTAAGGTTTTATGGGGTTGGCATGACGATGTAGGATAACTATTGACTGTGTTTGAAACACAACATCTATATCATGTGACCTAGAATGGGAACAACGAATGAGGATCAACCGCTGACCAAATTCGCAACGTGGGACTTGTATCAATTTTTTTAAAACCCTCGAGGATGTTGGCCTATAATGGTAGGAGATCCCTTGGGCAGAGAATCCATGCCATTTGGGGGTCCCTTCAGATGTGAAATATATTGAAATCCAAAATTAATGGGAACATGAATCCTGAAAAATGGGTGAAAGCATGTCAAGGTATAATATGACACTCTAGGTTCTGAACCAGAGTACTCCTGGGCACATTGGTGATTCACCAAAGACGGTCAAGGGGCACAACTTAAAAGAAACCGACTTGAAAATATGAGTGTAGGACAAGGGAGATAAGGGTTATCAGAAGAGAGAGGTACATGTCATAGTTTTTACAAACCCAACGTGAATGGGGACATAAGCCCCTACCACACCGCATACCCCTCCCCTAGAAGGACTCAGGACAAGAGGCCAGAATGATAAGGAGGTTTCTAAGATATGGGGCTGGGCCCAAAGAATAAGTGCTCGGGTGGTCCTAAGCATCCCATAAGGATGAGAATCAAGACACACATATTTATGAGGAAGGATGATGTGCAGTTTAACATCATGCAACAAGGAAACAAATAGGTGAAGGTATCCCAACGAGGGATGTGTATGGCATGATGAGTAGCCTGAGGTGAATGAGGATAGAAGATCATACCAAATCATACAATCCTGAATGAACACTTGGTACAAGGGGACTAAAAGGTTGAGGGACCTGAAATGGGAAGTCCCAACCAGTTCACAGTTTAACATCTTGTGGTGAGGATGATGGTGCTCTTAGTTTAAGATCATAGGGCTCAGACTATAGTTTCCTAGTTTAATGTCACATGCATGAGATAGCTGAGTAGAGTGGGAAAATCATCATGCTAGTGGAAAACAAAAAAATAAAAACAATGATAGAGGATAACTATTGACTATGTTCACAACACATTATCCATCCTTGCGTGACCATATTTTGGGGGCAAACAATTGAGCATCGACCGTTGACCACATTCGAAACACGAGACTTGTATCAACTAATTACTCAAAATCCTGGGGGACGTTGGACTGAAATGATAGGAGAGCCCTAGGGCCTGGAATCTATGCTATTCAGGGTTCCTTTTGGATATGAATGTTGATAGAGGCCCAAATGATGGGACACACAAAGCTTGGCGGGACATTTACTTGTGAAAGTACAATAAATGAAGGAGGTATGTCTCAAGGGGATATATGTGGCGTGGAAAAAACATCCCAACATGAATGGGGACATAATTCCATACCAAACCACACAATCCTAGATGAGAACTTGGGATAGGGGCCGACATGGTTGAGGGATTTAAGACGAGAAGTCCCACCCAATTCACGGTTTAACGTTTTGTAGTGAGGAAAATGGTGCTCTTAGTTTAAGGTCATAGGGATCAGAACAGAAGATGTGTTCCCTCCCCTTATGCAGGTATTACCTTACCAAATATCTTAAGCCAATATGAGAAATGCTCGGTGTGGGAAACAAGGAGTAGGACTAGCCTCTCCCCAGCATATAAGGGCACGATAGCTAGGCTCACACTCCTTCCCGAGGAAGACTGGCATTTGAAGATATAGCAGTGCAGAATGAACCACTACACCCAATACCTGGGACATATGGGGGTGGTGAAAACAATAAAGTATAGTTGTTGACCATGTTCGAAATGCAGCATCCATCTCGTGTGACCTAAAACGGGAATCAAAAAATGAGCATCGACCACTGACCATATTTGCAACACAGGAATTGTATCAAATTGTCATTCGAAACCCTCGAGGACATTGGCCCGTAATGGTAGGATAGCCCTTGGGACGAGCATCCATACCATTCGAGGGACCTTTTGGATATGAATGATGATGGAGTACCAAGTACCGGGAGTGTGTGAAGAATAAATGTGCCCGTGCAATTTAATGTCAAGAAGGACAATGAAAGAGATGGGGATCTCCCGGGAAGGGGATATATATATGGTGTGGTCATGATGTACCCAACATAAAGGAGGGAAAAGGCCAACACCACACCATGTTTTTCAACCCAAGGGGAGATCTTGAAGTTTGGGGTTGGGCCTACAGATGAAATGTCTGGGAATTCCTACATATCCCATAATAATGGGAACCAAGCCATACATAGTTCTTGAAGGTTATGTAGTTTAGCATTGTGCGATGAGGATGTGGGAGAATAGAAGAAAGATGATAGGAGGGAACATGGTTCAGTCATTGTAATCCTAACATGAGTGGGTCCAAAGAATCCTACACGACACCATGCGGGATCCTCTAAGAGAACTATACCCAGGGGGATAGTCAAAGAGGAAATAAGGGGCTAGACTCAAAACAAGGCATTCGAGCGTTCTTACGTATCCCATGAGGATGGTAATCAATCCATACGTAGTTCTTATAGTTTAAAATATTTCAGGATGGCATATTGTTTAATGTCATGCGGGACATAACATTTTATGATTATGTGAGACCGGATACAGTTTAACGCCCTGCGAGACATAACAGTTTAAGGTCATTTAGGACTGGATACAATTTAACGCATGCGAGATGACATACCATTTAATTTCATGCGAGACATAATAGTTTAAGGTCGTGTGGGACCATATACAATTTAACTTCATGTGAGATGACATACAATTTAATTTAATCCAGGACATAACTGTTTAAGGTCATGTAGGACCAGATACAGTTTAAAGACATGTAGGAAGACATAGAGTTTAATGTCATGTGAGATAGTATATAGTTTAATGTCATGTAGGATGACATACAGTTTAATGTCATGTGGGACAATATAGAGTTTAACGTCATGTGGGATGACATACAGTTTAATGTCATGTGGGATATAATAGTTTAAGGTCATGTAGGACCCACTTGATCAGGTAAGGTACTGCTTGAGGAACTTGGAATTGGTGGGAGGAGTTATATGTTCACTATCCATGATAACCAGGGAGTATGCACCTTTGGGATAAACCATGTGAATGATGTAAGGCCCTTCCCATTTGGGCTCCAATTTGGGTGGTTTTTGCCCATGTGTCTTTGGTGTTCTCAAGGACAACACCAAGTCACCTTGCAAGAAATAGAGGAGGTGAAATTTCTTGTTGAAAGCTATAGATATCTTGTTTTGATGCCTTTACAGATTGTGTAGGGCATGAAGCCTATTCTCATTAAGTGATTCCAATTCAGCCAGACAGATTTCGGCTACTTTATCTGGTGCTTGCTAATTATAGACAACCATGCGTAATGAAGGAAACTTAATCTTGATGGGAAGGAAAACCTTTGTTCCATACACCAGGGAGTATGGGGTCACCTGTGTGGAATTACGAGTAGTCATCATGTAATCCCAGAGGGTTTTGGGGAGCTTTTCCAGCCAACTCTTCTTATTCTGACCAACCATTTTCTACAAAAAGTTAGAGAGGGTTTTGTTGAATACCTTGATCTGTCCATTTTCTTGCACATGGTAGTGGGAGGTATGGTTAGAAAAACTTTTGTGCTTGGCATACAATTTCTTTAACTTGGACACCCAGAAGTTGGTGCTGTTATCGACGAGGATGGAATGAGGGAATCTGAACTGGTAGATGATATTGGAGCTGACAAAGTCAATGATAGAACGAGCCATTACCTCCTTGAGTAGAACTGCTTTAGCCCACTTGGAAAATAAATCTACAGAGGTCAAGATAAACCTGAATTGGAGAGATTTCATTGGTGGATATGGTCCCACAACATCAAGTCCCCAGACTGCAAAGGGCCAAGAGTACTTGGTAGTTTGGAGAGGCTCTGGCGGCTGATGCAAAAATTTGGCCTAAATTTGGCACGCATGGCACCCCTTGGAAAACTTAATGCAGTCATGGATCATAGAGGGCCAATAATACCCTAGTCTCTGGATCAAGTGGGATAGTTTTGGCCCAGTCTGATGATCCCTGTAGGAATCGACATGAACCTCCTGCATGACTTGAGAAATCTCAGCTCCTTGAATGCAACGACGGAGAATCCCATAAAACCCACACTTGTAGAGGATCTTCTCAAGACCGAGACCACTCTGGAGGGTAAACTGTAATACGTGGTGTCAGATTAACTCATGCACAACTCGATATTTCGGGAGATTACCATTATGTAGGTATTTGACAAAAGAGGTTCTCTAGTCAGGTGTTACCTCAATCACTGCATTTGGGGAACTTGGAGGTCCTGACATGGAGGCGCCAGTGGTAAAGTATCTTACCTATGGGTTTTCATCATTATCTAGAGTAAAGAGATCGATGAATCTTCGGTGCTCCAGGTGGATAATCAAATCATCCAATTCAGGCTCCACAAGTGATGCAGCTAGGCTGGCCAAGGCATCAGCTTAACCGTTCTGGGATCGATGGACATGAGTGACTTATGGCTGAGATGGGAACTGGGCCATCAGCTGGAGGGTGAATTTGAATAGTGTTAGGAACTCTGGGTTCCTGACAACATAGTCACCATTGATTTTATTAATGACTAGTTTGGAGTCCCCTATCACATGAAAGTGGGGAACTTCAATCTTGAGGGACGACTCGAGTCTAGTAATGAGAGCCTGGTATTCCGTCTCATTGTTGGTGCAACCTTCTGATAGTAGGAATGAATACGGAAGAACACCTTGTGCTGGAGTGATGAAGACGAAACCCATTCCTACTCTATTGAGCCTGGGGTCATTGAGACTTCTTCTGGTAGGGCTCTGGGAAGCACCATTAATGTTCATTTTCTAGCATGGAATGAATTGGTCTACCAAGAGGATTGCCTCATCAGGAAAATCAAGGTCCAGAGACTAGTATACATGATTTGGATGAGCGGAGAGGAAATATTCCAATGCTTGACCCTTGATAGCGTTCTGAGGAACAAACCTGATGTTGAACTACTGAAGAATCACTACCCACTGAGCTAGATGTCCCGTCAACATGAGGAGGTTCAGGATGTACTTTAGCATATCTACTTAGGACACAAGCCATACCTCGTGGTGCTGTAAGTAATGTCGCAATTTCTGTATTGCGAATACCAGTGCAAGGTAGCTCTTCTTGATAGGGTAGTATCTAGTCTTCACATCAAGGAGCATGCAGCTGAGTTAGTAGAGACTATTCTCTGTTCCCTCATTTTTCTTCTGGGTGAGAAGGAGGATAAGAGATCATTCCAGGGTGGTCACATAAAGGACCAGCAGCTTCCCGGAGACAGGTGGCATTAAGACCAGAGGCTGGAGCAGATAGTACATGATTTCCGTGAAAGAAATATGACATTTTTTTCCCATTGGTAGATAGTTACTTTCTTCATGAGATGAAAAAATGGATTACACTTGCCGGCTAAATTCGCAATGAATCATCATATGTAGGACAAGTGGCCTTGGAAACCTTGCATCTCTCAGATGTTGCTTGGGGAAGGCATCTGGATAATGGCCTTGATCTTCTCTGGGTCGATCTAAATACCCCAGTATCTGACAACGAAGCCAAGAAACCTTACAAAGGTGACACCAAAGGTGACACCAAAGGCACACTTTAATGGATTCATCTTCAGGTGGAGAGAACAGAGGAAGATGAACACATTCTCAAGGTCTTTGAGATGGTCCTGGAACTGGTGAGATTTGACCACCAGATTGTCCACATAGCTTTCCACCAGTGTCCCGAGAATCAACTTAAATATGCAATGCATAACCCACTGATAGGTGACACCTTCATTCTTTAAACCGAAGGGCATGACTTGGTAATAGAAAGTACCTTGTGGTTCCCTAAATGCTGTAAAATATTCATCCTCGGGGGACATTAGGATCTGGTTATACCTGGGGTACCCATCCATGAAGTAGATGTCCTAGAACCCAGCCGTAGTGTCAGTTAACAATTCTGTCATAGGGAGGGGAAAATCATCCTTCGAACAGTGACGGTTGAGATCCCGAAAGTCGATAAAGACCCTGATCTGTCCATTCTTCTTCCTGACGGGAATAACGATGGCTAGCCATCTGGGGTACTGGACCTCCTTAACAAAATTTTCTTTGATGAGATTATCAACTTCGTCCTTGACCATGGCACCATGGGAAGGGTGCATATTTCTGGGGGCTTCTTAAACCCATAGTGATTTGCTGGGAGGCTGAGGTGGTGGACGACTACCTGAGGGTCTGGTCCTGTAATCTCTTCATAAATCCAGGAGAATACATCATGGTATGGCTTCAAGAAGTACACATACCATTTTTTCTCCTAGAGAGGCATAAAGACACTGATCAATGTGGGTTTCGGATCTACCTCGCTACCGAGGTTCACCTATACCAATTCATCTACCATGGTGGAGACACCATCTTCAAATGCAATAGGAGAATCCTTTAAATACTCTTCTTCAATTATGGAGGATGGATCCTTGGTGGTAGGAGTTTCCTATGAGTTAACAAATCCTGATAGAAGACTAGTACCAGCCTGAGCGGTAGTGGACACTGCATTGAGGGACTCCTCTGCTGCCGAAACCATGGAGATGAAGGATGTTGATCCAATCCCATCTGGTCTTCGGCCCAAGGGGCCACACATGATGATATCTAAGAAATAGTGGTGCATCATCTTGAGCCAGTTTATCCCATCATAATGAAATAGGAAAGTATGATGTATTTCCATTTCCATGGGGGGGACATCCCGATACCTTATGGGAGTAGGGGGCTCCGAGATCAACCGATCCTGATTCTTGTAGGAGTATGAGGTGATCTTCTGGTGTCGCTTAGACATGGGAATGTGCTCCCCCTTATTCCAGAAACAATGAATCATTGTCCCATGTATGGGGTTGTAGCCCCCAATTGGTGGATTGGAAAGATGTAGGCATCATCCAAATCTGTCCATGAGTCGGTCATAGCCGTAGCATGCTCAACCTCGTTAGCTTGAATCTACTTGTACTTGATCTTCTAATAGTCGACATCCAAGTAGCGGGCTTCACAAGAGGAAAATGGAGATTCATCACCTTGGAGTATGACCACTCAAAAATTAAGGGATTACTTGAGGCACTGGTGGTATGATGAAGGGACTACCGCATGCAGGTGGAGCCATGGCCTACCCATCAACGCATTGTAAGCAGTGTCCTGTGAGACAACCATGAACTCAGTGCTGGCTACCAAACCACCGAACTGGGTATTTAGGATAATTTTTCTGATCAGTGTCCTTTACGTCCTTTCATATCCTTGGATTTTCAGGTTTGAGGGACTCAGATCATCCTTGAATAACCCTAGTTTTTGCAGTGTCCGAGTCGGGATTAGGTCGATCTTGGAGCTTGTGTCGACAAGACTGTGACGAACCTCCACACCATTAAATTGGTCAGTGATGTACAATGGGAGAATTTTCCCCTATATGGGATAGCCTTCATCTTCTCCATAGAATGATATGATGGAATGACATTCAGCATGCTTGATCGCCTCATCATGGAAGGCTTCTATAGATGCTACCTCCGTCACGAATTGGAGGGGGATTCTTAAAGCCTCGGTGATGGCCTCACGAATATATGCTGATAGGAGAAGGTCATTAAGGATGGAGAGACTTGATAGAATGCTAAAAAGATGTTTGAGGACATCATACTTCTATGCCAGGTGTGATCTTCTGATTGTAGGAGCTCACTTTGTGACAGGAGGTATGGCGGGCCCTATCGGCTGGACCGGCGACTGACTGGTGCTAGGAATATCCAGATGCTCACTAGTTGAATCCTGTGGAGTGAACACCCGATGAGTGACAAATGAATGAGACCGGTCTGTAGCAGAGCGCGATTGATCACGACATAGTCGAGGTGGCTCCGCCTGATCAAGCAGCACAAACGGCGGCGAAGGCAGGCCTAATGACACCAGATGAGAAGGTTGCGCGTGGTGAGCTCTGTGCTGGGCCGACTGTCTAGTTTCAGTGTCATGCACAACATGGATATAAGTACTAAATGAGGCACTCTGATGACCCATATTTCCATGGCTCCGTTGATGCTGGAGACAACTGGGAACATTGGGAGGATCCACCTGGCACTCCTTGCTACCATAAATCATTTAGGGGTTTACCAGCTCTATGGTGTTAACCGAGGCGTACCCTTGACTGTCACTCGAAGAATCATCCACTACTGGACATATTCTGGGGGTAATTGCTATCTCTAGGTTAATGAAGTCACCAAGAGTATGGGAAGACGATGACATCGGTGGGGGACTTTGTAACACCCCAAGATTTCATAGTACATCATCTTTTCATAGTAATTCAATAACTTGCGCTACACTTAACACTAAGTTCGAGCACACCATGACTTACCAAACTAGCCATTAAAAAAATGGTTATGAATAGTATTAAAATAATTTTGAATTTTTTATACTTAATATAAGTTTAGAATCCATATTATGTGTTCTTAGACATAATATAAGAAAAAATTCATTTTTTGTAGATAAAAGAAGTCTTTTAAAAAAAATGCAATTTTACCGCTTTTAATGCGAACCCCTTTTAAAACAAATATTAGACACTTTTATATATTCAATTTAATGAAATTAAATTCTTCTTTATAAGAAGGATATAAAAATTTATTTTGGTTAAATTTTTGGTACTTTTCTGATAACTTGCATATTTTGACGAATAATAAAAAATACTAAATTTTAATTGAAAATAATTTTTTAAATCAAAATAATTTATAGTGTTAAAATTTTAATTTTAATGGTTTGAAAGTATAATTTGATTATATTTTTATCATTTAATAAAATTTAGGTCATTATGAGTAATTTTACATTTAAATTTGACATAAACACATGTCAATCTTTTGATAGTTTTTACTTTATAAAAACCCACTTTTTGGTTTTGAGAACGAGAATTAATTTTAAATTAATTAATGAAACTTACATGTTTTAAATTTAGTAAAATAGAATTCATTTTTGAATTCGGAATATCAAAATTATCTTAGGGTGATTTTTTGGTATTTTTCTGAAAACTTAAAATTTTTGATGAATAGTGAAAACACTGCGTTATTGTTTAAAACTGACTTTTTTATTTATGTAATTATTTATTTTATTTAAATTTATTTTAAGTCAAAATAGATATAAAATACCTATATAAGTTCAATGTAATTCATTGGAGTCATTTTATAATAAAATTAAATGTATAAAATCTTATTAAACCTTTTAACGTCTTTTACCCACCTTCTAGGCACATTTGCAAATTTGCATAAAACGTAATTTTACCACTTCTGTGAATTGAATTTTCAAAATATGATAGACACAGTTGACATTAGTAAGTAAAATTTGGTTCAATAAGATGAAAATATTTTTTGGTGAATAGTAACTTTTGACTTTTATTTACCACGGTTAAAAGTTAATAGGGAAATTAAAGGTAAAAATGATATTATAATTACCCTAACAGATGTCCTAATTCTATTGGATATGAATATTTCGACCAAAACAAACCTTAGGAATAAAATATTATCCTTTTGTTCCACTTGGATTAGATTAGAACATTTATTATTATTTTATTTAAAGTAGAGTTAAAAGTGTAAAATTCAAAGTTTAATAACTAAACCATTTTTAATATAGGGTTGTAGATAAAATAAATTCGACTACAAATATTCATTAGAAATATAAAAATATTTAATACATAATGGTATTCTATTTATAATTTTTAGAGATTAAATAATTAAATTTATTTATGACACAATGATGATGCAGTAATTACTTTATCAATGAAATATTAAAATAATTGATATTATAAATATAAAAATAAATATAAATTGAGGGTTTTTATGCCATCCACAAATTTTCTAGGTTAATATGACATTTTAGGGTTGATTAAATAATTTTTATGAAGTGATAAAGTATTTATGACTTTAACAAAAACAAAATAAAAAATAGTGTCAAAATTGACATAAATGAGTTTTTAAAACAAATACTATATTATTAATTGATAAAATATTTATAAAAATATAAGGTACGATCAAAGTAATTATATAAGGTTATATATATCAATAATGAATCAATTTTGGTTATCTTGACTTTTTATAGTAAGTTTATTAACCATTTATTATAATAATACAAGAGGACAAGATAAAAGTTAAACTATTTAACTAAGAGTTAAATCTAAAAGATAGGGTTAACATGGTGACCTAAACTTGTCTAAAACCTATTTATTGAGATAATTTCTAACCATACCCACCTTATCTTATAAATAAATCAATTTTTATCCATTATAAACCGAAAATGATTTTATAACAAAATAATATTTCAAACTTTTCCTAAAGTGACCCTCACCTCTCTTATAAAAAGGTACTTCCCCTTCTCTCAAAATCACACCTCCAAACCCATTTGGCTCAGCCAAAACCTACCCAAATCTACTCCCAGCTTCCCTAAATAAAACCTAGAGGCCTTAACTTGAGCATAAATCCAACATAAGGACCCCTTTTGTTCAAATCAAAAGGAAACACCCAAAGAAGAGGTAATTATTTTATCACCTCTTTCAAAGTTCATTTCTTCTTTCACTTTATTTTTATTTGTTATTTCCATAACAAAATAATAAATCTTGTAAATTATATATACTTTTATGTTATTAAAAATATGGTACAACAATATTCATTATTCTATCCATCCTATGAATGATAATGTCACCATGCGTGCGTACGTACAACTTACCGTCTCCACGTCGTGGTGTAATTTGTTTTTCAACACTATGTTATTTGTATGGATATAATTATGAGTAATATGTTTATAAATAATGAAAATAACATGATAATTTCTATGTAAAATTAATATACCATCCAATTACACACCTTTTACTCATTAAGGAAATGGAATCGTCGCTCGTGTGTACATACGACTTACCGTCTCCACGATGCGATGGGATTCATTTCCACATTCACCATTCAATGATGATTATAAAAATATATATAATTAATATGTAATATATTACATAATATTGAAACTTAATATATATATATATATATGTATGTATGTACTTACATATATCTTATCCACTTACTTCCGTTCAACACGATATGAAAAAGGAAACAACGTTTATGCATATGTACGACCTACCGTCTCCATAGACGGTGTTTTCCATTTCATATATTTATCTATTATAATTACTTATATTCTAAATATATATGATATATAAATCATTTTTATATTCTGTAAGTATTTAAATCATGATCTAAATTATTCTAACAATAATAACAAGTTAAAACATATACGATAAAGAAAGCGATTATTACCCAAAATGTTAATTTAACATGGAAATAATTATTAAATGGGTAGTATAAAGTCATAAATTAATCATGTATGATATAATAAATATTAATATGGTTATGGTATAATTTAATAACATACTATGGTCATTATACAAGAGGTTAAACATACCCTCGACCAAAGGGAATTGCAAGGTAAGGGTTAGTTCTTCAATCTCATTATTATCCGAGATTGTTTATGTGTAAGTATTTTCTGGGACATATTTATTATCCATGTCCATGTTTTATAAAATAAATTTTAAAATGATTCTTTTAAGGACTATTTAACTAAAACATCATTTTAAATGTTTTAAATAATAATTCTTCTAAATCTTTCTCATTAATGTCCATGTTTTCAAAATGGTTTTAATGATTTATTTATATGGACATGATTATTATAAAATGTTAATTCCTTTAAAAAGTATCAAAGTGGTATGGGACACTTTGAATAAAAATATCTTTTAAATTACTTCCTTTATAAATTTGTGACTTTTAAATGATTAAAAAAATGGATATTTCTCTCAAAAAGTTTTACTAATCATTTTCAACTATGTCAACATCCATTACTGGATATTATTCTTAATTAAGGTTGATTTATTATAATACAATATTCTATATTATATTGAATGAGTTATGATATGTTTGATAGTGGATGTGCTATTTTTATACCCTTCATGGTTTATGGTTGGAGTATTGACATTTCATATTCTATTTTTAATACAAATGTTTATGTTATGTTTCAACATTTTCATATGAGGAATGTAGTGGACTTAGTAAGTGACGGGTGGAGCCCGCTATAGCTCCTTGATGCATTGGTAGGTATCATTAGACAAACTAGTGTATTGGCACAAGGCCTTGATAAAAATTTTATTTGTAGTCCTGGTACGAGGCCTTGAGTATGTGTTAATGACGTCCGGCGTTAGACATTCCCTCATTATAAAATTAATTATTACATGTGATTATTCTACTAGTAGAATATCCATGTTCATGTTTATAGGGTAATGTTTGATTTATTTTCTCCATATTATGTTTAAAATACCATTGTTTTTATTACACATCATTCCTTAAAATTTTATAGCTTTCACTAAATTATTTACCCTTACAGAGCATCTGAGCTCACCCCTTTCTTATGTTTTGTTTTCCCAGGATTCCAAGAAGTGTATTATGTTTGATATAAAGGGTTAATCTAGGGTAATAATGACATTATTTATAGATTATTTATGTTTTCTTTTTTATGTTTGAATGTGTAACGTAACATTAATGTATGTAATATATTTTCCAAGACTACTAAATTGATCGGTCCTTCGGTATTTGATTCCTTGTAATCATGCCAATGTATTAAAATAATGTACCGACTCTGGGTAACTTGGGTCAGGGTGTTACAGTTGGTATTAGAGGAAGTTTTGTACAAACCTTGGAAACTAGATTTAGAAAAACTCTGATTAGAGAACATTACCCTAAGATAGATTTTGAGGATTAGTATAGAAGTACTTCCTATAATTTTGGTAATGTAGATATTTTGTGTATTTTCTATGCAATACATCCATGTCTGGATACGTGTTGGTAGAGGTGGCTCTGGAACATATGTACCTAGGGGTGAAAACCCCGACAAGGTGTTTCAGGCCTGACCCGGGATACCCTGGTACACGGGAACATGCCTTTCCACACTCTTGGTTATGACACTCTCAGGGGATTTGCTTAGGATAATTCACATTTTCTTTATAAGCCATTGTGAAGGATTTAGGAGTTAATAATTCCTAAAAAAACATTATTATTATTATTATTACTATATATTATATGCATAATCATTTCAATTTACGTTAGGTATTTTACAAGTTTGGAATTATTCATTGTAATTCATAAACTGACCTAGTGTATTCCATTGTTTAGAAATTGTGCCCATTTGATGGAATGAGAACCCCAGCAATATGCATGATCTAAAGAGTAAGAATGATCATATCTTTCATGGTATTAATCCAACATTTAGAAGGTAAATAGTCTCCCACGTATTCTCATCATATGAGGAAATAGTATCATGTGTTAATAATATAAGTAAATAATTCTCTGAGTCCTATGGATTTGAAGGGAAGAAAGATAAGAAAAGTATGGTAGAGAGAAAGATGGATAAAGGGAAGAGGGGAAAGATGGATTTCCCCATATG
This sequence comes from Viscum album, assembly GCA_963277665.1. Taxonomy (NCBI): domain Eukaryota; kingdom Viridiplantae; phylum Streptophyta; class Magnoliopsida; order Santalales; family Viscaceae; genus Viscum; species Viscum album. The sequence goes on along the minus strand of OY728153.1, from coordinate 691,806,573 downwards.
TGATAACTGTGGAAAGAATCACATTGGTAAATGCTTGAAGGGAATGTGAGTTTGTTATAAGTTTGAAGAAAAAGGACACCAAGTACGTGATTTCAAGGTTAAGAAAAAGGTTTCAAATGTACAATGCTTCATCTGCAAGGAGTTGGGACACTGTGTGAATCAATGTCCAAATCATTAGAGTATGCCCCAAATGATGATATTAAATAATAATCAAGTTATGATACTACCACAGATGAAGATGAATGACTAGTGTTCTTATTTTTTTATTAAATAATTATTTCATTTGAGTATTTTATCAACGATGTAATGATTATATGAATTATGGAAATAAATAAGGATTGAACTGTAGTACTATTTCATTGAGGATTTGAGATTATATGGTTCTAAGAAAAGTGACTCAATAGTAAGTTAATTTTTTTTGGAAAATATATGGTTAAAGGAAATATAAACCTTAATATGGTTCTGATACCGAGGTAGTGATTTTGGAATAAGATATGATTGATTTGGATAAATTATATTTGATATTCTTGACTACTTTTAAACTAATTAATTGTTTGTTTATTCCATTATTGTTGGAGTCTACAACATTTTTGGATATAGGTAGTATATTCAGTATTCTATAAGGAATAAGGGATCATGAATGTAATCAATAAGGTTTTATTGTAATTTAGGGTGTTATCGTGTTTTAAAAGAATACATGATGAAAGTATTCACATGTTATTACTTGGAAAAAAAGATCTTCATTGTGTTTACCTTCCTTATAAATTTTGGACTGTGAGTTTGGATAAAAGTATTTTGCATAAGTCTAAAGGTTGGAATGGATTAAGTTTGACATTGGATAATATTGTTAGGGTTAAATCATTTATTAAGATTATTTTTGAATTGTTATAAAAAGGACAACCCGGAGGTCGGGCGACAACTCGTCGCGTCTAGCAAAGCTGCGAGACTTAAACCCACAACTGAAGGGCGACAAGGGTGCATCACCTACCACTGGCCTATGTGATGTCCTGGTTTTTATAATGCATTTTTTAAATAGTCTAACAAATGAATTATAAATTCATTATTTTTGGAACCCTATACTATTAGGATAAATAGAATATTTTTGAATTCTATTATATTTTGGAGTGAAAGCCAAGTTTTTGGTAGGAATTAGTTGAAGGATGAAACTATACCTATCAAGTATATTTTTTCCTCTTATTGTATGAATAAATTAACTCTTAAACTTTAGGGAAGGGATCTTAAAATAAAAAATGTCTTATCCTAATACCTTATGTTTTTTAGAACTGATGATATTTTAAATCATCATAGATTGATGGCTTTGAGCCCTCAATTTTAAACTTGTTTGTGATTTATGACCTCAATAAATCCTTCTAAATATTTATTTTTTTACTCTAATTATGTATCTTTAATTTCCACCAATGTTCTCCTAATCGAGATCATAATTTGGTGGTGACTTTTTCATTTCTATTTACCTCTTATTAAGACTAAATTTTATTAAACCAACTTTTGATGTGGGTGTTCCACAAAGATATTTTTCTATTTTAAACCTTTTATTATTAAAGAAAAATTTCAAATTGCGAGGATCGAATTTATTGAAGGAGGGGGGAATAGAACACCCCAATATTTCATAGTACGCTATCTTTTCAAAGAAATTCAACAACTTGCGCTACACGCAACACCGAGTTTGAGCGCATCATGACGTACTAAACTAGCCATTCAAAAAGCGGTTATGAATAATATTAACTAAAATTTTAATTTTATATAATCAATATAATTTTAGAATCCATATTCTGTTTTTATTAAACATAATATAAGAACAAATTCATTTTTTTTTCCGATAAAAGAAGTATTTTTCAAAAAATGCAATTTTACCTCTTTTAATGGAGAACCCTTTTTAAAAACAATATTTGAAACATTAATATATTCAATTTAATGAAATTAAATTCTTATTTATAATAAGGATATAAAAATTTAGTTTGGAAATTTTTTTGGTACTTTTCTGATAAATTTATATTTTGATGAATAATGGAAAATACTAAATTTTAATTGAAAACAACTTTTTTAATCGAAATAATTTATACTGTTAAATTATGAATTTGAATGGTTTATAAGTATAATTATATTATATTTTTATCATTTAATACAATTTAGGTCATTATAAGTTATTTCAAATTTAAATTTGACATAAACACATGTTAATCTTTTGATAGTTTTTACTTTTTAAAAACCCGCGTTTTGGTTTTAAAAACGAGAATTAATTTTAAATTAATTAATTCAACTTCTATGTTTTGAATTTGGTAAAATATAATTTATTTTTTAAATTTTAATATCTAAAATATATTAGGGTGAATTTTTAGCATTTTTCTAAAAACTTTTAATTTTTGATGAATAGTGAAAAACACTACGTTATTGTTTAAAACTGACTTTTTACTTAAATAATTATTTATTTTATTTAAATTTATTTTAATGAAAAATATATATAATACCTATATAATTTCAATTTAATTTATTGGAGTCATTTTATAATAAAATTAGATGTATAAAATTTTATTGAACATTTTAACGTCTTTTACCCACCTTATATGCACATTTGCAAATTTGCATAAAATGTAATTTAACCATTTCTATGAATTGAATTTAAAAAAATCCTAGACATAAGGTTGACATCAGTAAGTAAAATTTGGTTCAATAAGATGAAAATATTTTTTGGTGAATAGTAACTTTTGACTTTTATTTACCGCGACTAAAAGTAAATAGGGTAATTATATTGAAAAATGATATTATAATTACCCTAAAACATGTAATAATTCTATTGGATAAGTGTATTTCGACCAAAACCGACCTTATAAATAAAATATGATCCTTTTGGTCCACTTGTATCAAATTAGGACATTTATTATTATTTTATTTAAAGTAGAGTTAAAAGTGTAAAATTCAAAGTTTAATAACTAAACCATATTTAATATAGGGTTATAAATCAGATAAATTAAACTATAAATATTTATTAGAAAGATAAAAAGATTTAATACATAATGGTATTTTATTTATAATTTTTAGAGATTCAATAATTAAATTTTATTATGACATAATGATGATGCTGTAATTACTTTATCAATGAAATATTAAAATAATTGAAATTATAAATATAAAAATAAATATAAATGGAGGTTTTCTATGCCATCCAAAAAACGTTCTAGGTTAATATGACATTTTATGGTTGATTAAATATTTTTTTGAAGTGATAATGTTTTTATGACTTTAACAAAAACAAAATACAAAATAGTATCAAAATTGATATAAATGAGTTTTTAAAACAAATACTATATTATTAATTGATATAATATTTATTGAAATATAAGGTTCATTCGAAGTAATTATATAAGTTTAGATATATCAATAAATAACCACTTGGGTTTCTCTTGGATTTTTATAGTATGTTTATTAACCATTTATTATAATAATACAAGAGGACAAGGTAAAAGTTAAACTATTAAAATAAGAGTAAAATCTAAAATATATGGTTAATATGGTGACCTAAAATTGTCTAAAACCTATTGGTTGAGAGGGTTTAGACCCATACCCACCTTATATTTGAAATAAATTAAATTTAAGCCATTCAAAACCAAAAAATAATTTATAATAAAATAATATTTCAAACTTTTCCTAAAGTGACCCTCACCTCCCTTATAAAAGGGTACTTCCCCTTCTCGAAAAATCACACCTCCAAATCCATTTGGCTCGGCCAAACCCTTCCCAAATCTACTCTCAAATTCCCTGAATTCAACCTAGAGGCCTTCCATTTATCATAAATCCAACCTAAGGACCCCTTTTATTCAAATCAAAAGAAAACACCCAAAGAAGAGATTATTTTATCACCTCTTTCAAAGTTCTTTTCTTCTTTCACTTTCTTTTTCTTTGTTATTTCCATAACAAAATAATAACCCCAGTACCTTCTACAAATGGGATGTTATTAAAAATATGTTACAACCATATTATTTATTCTATCCATCCTATGAATGATAATTTCACCATGCGTGCATACATACAACTTACCGTCTCCACACCCTGGTATAATTTGTTTTTCAACACTATGTTATTTGGATAGATATAATGATGATTAATATGTATATAAATAATGAAAATAACATGATAATTTCTCTGTACAATTAATATACCATCCAATTCCACACCTTTTAATCATTAAGGAAATGATATCATCACTCGTGTGTACGTACGACTTACCGTCTCCACGACGCGATGAGATTCATTTCCACGTTCACCATTCAACGATGATTATAAAAATATATATTATAAAAAATTATGTAATATATGAAATAATAATTCTACTGGGGGTATATATGTATGTATGTATATACTTACATATATCTTATTCAGTTACTTCTGTTAAATACAATATGAAAACAGAAACAACATTTATGCGTACGTATGACCTACTATCTCCATAAACGGTGTTTTCCATTTCATATATCTATCTGTTATACATATTTATATTCTAAATATATATTATAAATAAATCATGTTTTATATTATGGAATTATTTAAATCATGATCTAAATGATACGAACAAGAATAACAAGTTAAAACACATACGATAAAGAAATAAATTATTACCTGAAATGTTAATTTAACATGGAAATCATAATTAAATGGGTAGTATAAAGTCATAAATGAATAATGTATGATATAATAAATATGAATATGGTTATCGTATAATTTAATAACATACTATGGTACTTATACAAGAGGTTAAACGTACCCTTGACCAAAAGAAATTGTATGCTAAGGGTTAATTCTTCAATCTCATTATTATCCAAGATTGTTTATGTGTAAGTTTCTGGGATATATTTATTATCCATGACCATGTTTCATAAAAGACATTTTGAAATGAATCTTTCAAGGTAATATTTGACTAAAACATCATTTTAAATGTTTTAAATATTTATTCTTTTAAATCTTTCTCATTAATTTCCATGTTTTCAAAATGGTTTTAAGGATTTATTTATATGGACATGATTGTTTTAAAATGTTAATTACTTTCAAAGTTTTCAAAGTGGAACGGGAATCTTTGATTCAAAAATATCTTTTAAATGAATTCCTTTATAAATGTGGGACTTTTAAATGATTTCACAAAAGGGATATTTCTCTCAAAAAGTTTTTCTAGTCATTTTCAACTATGTCAACATCCTTTACTAGATATTATTCTTGATTAAGGTTGATTTATTATAATACAATCTTCCATATTATATTGAATGAGTTATTATATGTTTGACAGTGGATGTACTATTTTTATACCCTTCATGGTTTATGGTTGGAGTATTGACATTTTGTATGCTATTTTTATTGTGAATGTTTATGTTATGTTTCAATATTTTCATATGAGGAATGAAGTGGACTTAGTAAGTGATGAGTGGAGCCCACTATAGCTCCTCGATGCATCGGTATGTCTCATTAGACAAACTAGTGTCTTGGAAAAAGGCCTTAAAAAAAGTTATTTGTAGTCTTGGTACGTGGCCTTGACTATGTGTTAATGATGTCTGGCGTTAGACATTCCCTCATTATGAAATTAATTATTATGTGTTATTATTAAACTAGTAGAATATCCATGTGCATGTTTATATGGTAATTTTTGATTTATTTTCTCCAAATTACGCTCAATTTTATTTTTAAAAGTCTGTTGTTTGTATTACTCATCTTTCCTTAAAAGTTTATAGCTTCCGCTAAATTATTTACCCTTACTAAACATCTGATCTCACCCCTTTATTTTGATTTAATTTCCTAGGATTCCAAGAAGTGTATTATGTTTGATATGCAGAGTTAAGCTAGGGGAATAATGGCATTCTCAATGGATTATTTATGTTGTGTTTTATGTTTGAATGTGTAATGTAACGTTCATGTAGTCAATCTATTTTCCAAGACTGCTAAACTGATCGGTCCTTCAGGAATTGATTCTTGGTAATCATGCCAATGTATTAAAATAATGCACCGACTTAGGGTAACTGGGGTCGGGGTGTTACATACTTTTTTTCCCATGCGCCGCTGATGCTTTCTCTTTTGGGAAGAGGACGACTAAGACGACAATGTAGAAGTAGTAGATGAAGCTTTTGAAGGATCTGGTCGATTCAGGCATGCACGAATAATACCATGAGCATGGGAAACTGTTTTATGAGACATACAATAATTTTACTTCTAGGATATGTGGTTAGAAACAAGATTCCACTCACCTTCTTTGTCACTACTGCTATCGGGCTTCATGAACACACATGCCACATGTGCCAGAGCTGGGCCTAACCTGACTACATTGTTATCGACATGGTCTTTAATCCATTCCTTAAACACATATAACATTTTGAGGATGTTCCCCAGGATCCGGTGATTGGGGAAGTAGTTGGGGCGATCAGTTAGATCTGCATATTCTGGCCTCATGCATTCGGGAAAACATAGAAGTCCCTGTTCCAAGGAACTATAGGAATAACTGGGGACCTGCGCCTGATTGAATGAGTAAGTACAGTTTCTCCTATATGGGAAGGGGGACCTGGGAGAATAACCCTGAAAAGGGGTGGGAAGAGCCTTTCATGGAGGTGGATCCCAATTATCTTGCCTCGGTGGCAGCGGCGTGTTACACGGGGCGCCTTCCAATTCTGTGGTGGGCATTGCTGGGCCAGAGGTTGCACCTATGGTGGTGGGCCTCTGTGAGGCTGTAGAGGTGGCTCCAATGGTAATAAATCAAGTTTTTGGGGGCCTCTATTTGGTCCACTGCAGTGGGATTAGCCTTATAGGCCCTTCTTACGGGAATTGCAGGAGGAAACATGAGTGCCTGCTTGGCCTACTGCAAGGCTTATTCTATGGGATGGGCCTTATCAAATAAGTCTCAGAATCCCCCAAGGTAATTCTGGGTGATTAGAGATGGGACCAGTTTTGTATTGACATTTCCCACACACATCTTCATCAGTTTCTCCTGAGTTAGTGGAATGTCAGGAGAGTATGTGATCCCTTTCCACCCGGCGGCAAAGTCTGTGACGTACTCGTCAGGCCTGAATTTGCACTGGAAGAGTTCTGCAATACTTGTATTCTGAGTGGTGGAAATGAGATGGTAAAGAAATTTCCTATGGATATCTTTCCAGTCAGCTATATACCTGATAGGTAGCTGGTTGTACTAGACAAATGCAGGTCCTTCCAATGTCTGTACGAAGCTTTGGAGTTTGGCGGCCTCCTGCTGCACCGTAGTTCCCAACCTGGGTTCGCACTGTGAAATGAAGTTGGCCAGATGCTGCAGCAGGTCACCTGTACCATTAAAGGGTGAGAAGGTGGGATTTATGCAACTTGGGGGTGTTGGAATATCATCCACCCATGCCGGATATAGCTTACCATCAGGTGGGATTGCCACCTGTTGAGTTTCTAATGCCTCGAGGCGGGCAATTAGCGCTACCATGGGATCATCTGGGCGGGGGTTCCTATCTTGAAGGGGATCCCTGACCACCAGTGCGTTGGCTTGTTCTTCAACATGATAAGTAGTTCCAGTCGCTCGTGGAGTGGCTGATAGGATGACCTACGGAGGAGTTGGGGGAACCTGAGCTGGGTTCTGGGGTTTTTCACGTCGCTCAGGTGGATTTGGTGACCCATACCATGCCATCTTGCTGTAAGTTCCCACCTTAACCCTGTCTGCATGGGCATGATGGTCAGAGTCACCTAGAAGAAATTCTGAGGGGGAAGTTGTGTCTGCACCTTTTTCCCCAGCTGAGGATCACCGTAGTCTGGTTGTCACTCCGGAACATGCTCAACAAAAATGTTATAGACCATCTTCTTATTCTCCATGAGCTGTTGATGCAACATATATTTCTTTGGATCATCCTCCATCTTTTTTACTGAGATTGACGGGTTGGAGGGTTTGACGGATCCAAGGTTCTCCTTACCCTTTTTGAGATTTCGGTTGAGGACCAATGCCTCGGTGGATACGAGAAGACCTAGTATATTTCTCTTCTGGTGAGTAACACTTCCTAATAGGTACAAAAGTTGTGGCCCTCCTCCAGGGGGTAAGTTTTCCCCAATGAGTTATGTTTTCATCTCTTCCACTGATAAATCAGCAATGTTAACTAAGACTCTTCCTGGAGGCATATCCTCGATATCACTTGGAAATTCGGGCTGGTGCTTGATGGAACTGAAGTGAAGGGTAGCATATTGTCCCCAACCACAGATCTGTAAGTGGGGGAAGCCTCCTTGATAATCCTGCTGATAAATTTAAAGCTCTGGATGCATCGTTGTTGGAGGGTCTTATGGAGACCTGTTGACTCAGGGCGTTGGGCCATGGGGAGTGAGACTAGATCAACCTAACAACATTTTTGGCCAATGTCTTCAAAGTGTGCCTAAATATTTGGTCATAGCACTCATTTATGGGGAAGACGAAAGTGAGTCACCCATAGGGTCTGGTTAAAGCATCCAAACTCCTCCTGGGTGAGTGTTTCTGGTGCACTGAAATTCGGTGCTGCAACTGGAAAAAACATCTCTAGGAAATGGTCTGCTGTAAGAATTTACCACAAGATCCTTGGTCCAGACTCAGGGTATAGATCTTTATTTCCCCATTAGTCTATTGGAGGTGGCTGTGGAACCGGTAGCGGTACTAAAGTAGACCGATGAGATGGTAGGCTGGCCAGTGGAGAATATGTCTTGTGGGATGAGAAGCCACCGCATCTCAGGATATCCTCCGAAGAGTGATGTGACTTGGCCACCACATCGTGATAAGATGGGCTAGTGACCACAGTTTCTAGCATATGGACTACTACTGCTAGAGGTGAACCATGTTGTTTCTCGTTCGCTATCGGTCTACAGAATAAATCTCCATGATCTCAAGTCATGGTAGAGAATGCTCCTGGTGATGATGGTGGAGATTGCATGACTGGGCCCTATGGAGATGTCAAGTATTCATCATCCTGGATGTATCTATGAAGGGAGGTAGGGATCTGGTGGACCTTGCATTCTAGAAGTATGAGGCTGATGCACCTCGTTCCTGCCCTATCCCTTGACACGGAGGATCAAGGTGAGGGTTCCATTACTGAGTCATATTCCGCCTTATAATATGAGAAGTAGACATGTTTAATATCAGTCTGAATCTTCCCAGAATTCTTTTTATGGTGGTGACGAACCGCCTTCCTGCCCTAGGATGGCTCTTCGAGACATGGTGAATTTCTGGCATGGGGAGGACCTTCAACCAAAATGGTGCTAGGATAGAGAGGGATCTTGGCTAAGTGATATGGGGTGCAAGAAGCACCTAGACATATGTCAAAAGGAACACGGGGAAGACCTCCATGTCCATTGGTTGACACACAAAGAGGTTCTCCCTGGGAAGTGCTGGAGTGTGTTTGAGCACAGGTAGGTCCTATATGCTTATTTCCCCTAGTAGTGTTAGTGTAAGGAGGGTCCTTGTACTGGTCAAACCAAAAATGGGTAGGGCCTCCGTGATGGGTTCCGATAAAGTGAGGCTGACCTTCACTCCTATGATTTTTGGGGTGAGGAGGGCCTTCACCGACTACTGTAAGGACATGGGGGAGGCCCCGACACTAGAGATTCATTGGATGTGTAAAATCTCTACACCAGCAGCCTATGACAGGAGGAACAAATCCATACCCAATGACATGAGCACAGAAGAGGCTTCCGTACTGAGTGTCACTACCATAGAGATGACCCTCATTTGAATTGAATGTGGCATGGGGTGGACTTTCACGTCGAGAATGGAAGTAGAGAGGACTCACGATCTCAATGGTGGTGGTATGGGGAGGACCTCTGTACTGGGTATCATTGTCGTGGGTCAGTATGCGGTGGGTGCTCTCTGTGCCGACAACCATGAAATCGACTTAGCTTGCCCGTGGGGAAGTTGGGGCCTCAATCTGAGATGGATTTATGCATTCCCCTACTTGGAATAGACATGTAACTGATGGTATACGTCGATGGTGGAACGAGCAATAGTAGTCATTGACATTGAAGCCCCTTGGAGAGCGTCCTCCTCGGACTGTGCCTGACGCTGACATCAGGTCAACTGGACTAGGGATGGTGGTCCAGGTGCATAGCTTACCTATTCCTCAACTCGTGGGGCTAGTTGGTAGCACTGGAATGGCCCTTTGGGGGCCCTCCTTAGGAGTCCCTGGAATGGGATCCTGGCCGGGATGGCCTGGACATCCCCCACCTCATTTGCGTAGGGGAGGGAGTCATTGAATCATTATGGAGAGAGGCTCTCGAAACAGTTGTGCGTTAGAGTGAGGATCAGTGGCTCCTTGCATGGCCCTTGGGGGCAGCAGTGGCGATGAGGCATAGATTACTCTAAATCCTGGTAGGCCCTGTTTCTGGTTGGGATGATCCCCTCCTCCTCATATCGGCAAACAAGGACATTTATCACCCTTAGCTTAACGAAATCAGACAAGGATATGGGTCGTAGGCTCCCAACAATGGAGGATGTGGAGGCTTCCATGGGGTAAATAAAGACATGCAGGATTGCTGCAATGATGTTTCCCCTGACCCTACATTGTTAGGTGGGTGGTTATCGGTTTCTTGATATGGTAGATTGGATCATGAAAGGTAGGGATATTAAACCATTAGTGATGAAACAAGGAAATCAACGTCCAGTGTCCCAGTTCCATTCCATATTCCATGGCTTGTAATAAGGATCCATACTAACAACATTGCAGACCGGGATGTCCAACGTTCAACTGCCCGAAATTTTGGTGAGTTTTACGCTAGGCCCACTATTTTCTTGATGGGACTTGGTGCCAGATACATGGATCTAGTGACACTCTAGTCCACTAATTTCTTGAATGTTACTTATCTTCACATTGAGGAGAATAACTTCACATTGGGCTCACCATTTTTGTTCTTAACACTTTCTCCAGGGCACGCACATTCGTCTATTTTAGAGGACGCACTGTTGTTTCCCCACATTCCCGCTTTTTGAAGGTGGTTATCATATGTCTCCTATTTAGGGACATTTTCTCTTTGATTGAAACATGATGATGGGATGTCGGTCTCTCCTTCCATGGATTTCTTCCTCGGAGCTTGCTACCTAGTTCAAGTCTCCCTTATAGACTTAAGACGTTGTTTGTGAAACTCTTCCTGATTTCATGTCTTTATGGATGACGATTAATTACGCTTCTTCTGTTAAGACATTCTAAGGGGTCCGACCAAGAAAATAAACCTTCAGTCGAGAGAGTAGTCACATTGGACATCACTGGAGTGTCTGGACGCTAGAACACTGTCACGTATGGGTTTCTTCCACTTATGATAGGGCTTCTTGAGGGCACAGAAGCCCGAGGAATACCACATCGAATGCATGGAATTATATTCCATAGGAATTTATATGAGGTTTTCCTCAGCTTCCCATGTTTAACTCAGGGTATTCCATGAGTTTAAAGTCTAGTGGAGATGGATCAAACTGATCGAAACACTGACTGGAGTGAATTAGATGGGTGTAACCCCTAGAGGGAACACTGATGCTGGGGCTAACGCATGGTTAGGTACCCAATTACTGCTAGGGGGAAGTGATGAGGTGAATGGAATGATATCACCAGGATGTGGAGGCCCAGGTAAGAATCAGGATGGATATGGAGAGTTAAATTAAGTGGTGGGGGAATGAGATGGAACCATTGTGAAGGTAACAATAGTGTTGGGATTGAGCCACGAAGAGACTTCCCACGTATCCCTGTGGTAGGGAATCAAAGTCCACGTAGTTCAGGATGTGGGTATAGGATTAGAATGTGTGTAGAGGATAGTGACCCAATGATATACTAGAGATTATGCGTGGTTAGCAGCCTGAGGTCAGTCTGATGCCACTGGGATGGACCAGAGACATGGGTCCCAATAAAAGTGACAAAAACGACTTATTTCTGGATGGGGATCACAATGACTTACCATATATTGGGGTACAATGGATTACCATCAATTGGGGGAAATAACGAATTACTATTGATTGGGGAAAACAATGGCTTACAGTTGGTCAGGGAGCACAACGGCTTACCACTGGTTAGAGAACACAACGCCTTACGTAGGGGAATACAACGACTTAACGCTGGCCGGGGAACACAATGTCTTACCACTAGTTGGGGAACACAACAAATTTCTATTGTTCAGGGAATACAATGGCTTACTGATGGTCAGGGAACACAATGGCTTACCGCTGGTGGGGGGACACAAAGGCTTACCACTGGTTGGGGAACACAACGACTTACCAATGGTCGGGGAATACAACAACTTACCACTGGTCGAGGAACACAACGACTTACCGCTGTTCGGGGAACACAACGGCTTAACGCTGGTTAGGGTTGGACCTCAAGGAGGCTTCCTACATACATTTCCTAGAGGACAAGGATCAAAGACCACATAGTTCGAATGGGTATAGTTTAACATCTTGCAGGATGAAAAGGGGTGTACTGTTTAACGTCATGTGGGATGAGGGTAAAACAACGTGAAGTGGTCAGGATTGTTTGGTGAACCAATGCGAAGGGGTTCGGGACCAGTGAGTGTTGGGCTTGAACCTCCATGGAGGCTTCATATGCACCTTGCCTTGGCAAGGATCAAAGTTTACATAGTTCAAGAGTTGGTGAACCTACGTGAAGGGGTTAGGACCAGTAGGTGTTGGGATTGAACCTCTTATAGGCATCCTACATACCTTTCCTTAACATGGATCAAAGTCCATGTAGTTCAGAAGAGTTTGGGGCTTACACTCTAGGGTGGCCCATGAAGGATTCCATGGTCAATTCTTACTCTAAGCCCATGTGAGTCATGCTTAGTGTGAGAAAGAAGAGGCATCAAAGACCTGAAGATCACATTGAAAAATGTGCATCTGTGGGAAGTGAAATGGGGCTTACACGTGGTTAGTGGACCAAAAAGGAAATAAAGGCTTACGCATGGTTTGAAGCCCAGGGAGATGGAGATTGGGACTTACTCCAGGATGGAGGCCCAGGTGGCAACAAAGCCCACTGGGAGAGGGATGAGATAATGAAGGTCACATTTCCCATCTCTCCTCTGGTATTTAGCATAGAAGAAGAAAGAAGGATTAAGTGTTCTACATCCTGTAAGAAAGCTAGGAGATTACACCCAGATAGTTTCCCTTCCCCGCAGACAGACGCCACTCTGGCACAGAGGATCTCATTCCATGTGAGGAAGATCTCACTCTTGTGAAGATAAGCGGGTGCAAAGAATGTCTGAGATGGGGATCCCCATGTAAAAGGAATAGGGTGAGGCCACAGTTTAATGTCATGTGCTGAGGAAGATAGTGCTTGGAAGTTTAACACCCTCTAGCTCGGACTAGGTGGGTTCACTCCACACCCCTAGGACTTACTTAGCTGATACCCGCCCACCCTTGGGGAAGGGAAGGCATTAGAAATTCCGTGGTGAGAGGGTGTTGTGGAGTGACCCACTAAGGGGCCCACATTAGCATGGATATCCAAAAAAAGCAATAACTGTTAGTGTGCCTATGAGAAGAAGCATGAGGTGAAGTAATGCAACATGAATCACCGCCCAAGGAACTTTCAAAATCACTTCATGCAAACCTAGAGGGTCGCACGAGAAAAGGGGTTGCAGAGAAAAGGGGTTCACAGGAAGAGACCTTGTGAAGCTCTGGTGCTCCATGTAGTGTAGGGGCTTCACGAAGGGGTATGATTTGTGAAGTGAAGTGACCTAGCCTAGGAATAGAGCACATTTTCATATGGAAGGTGCTTCTCAAAGTGGAAAGGCTTTCGCAGAGTAGTGCTTCACGAAGCACAACACTGTAAAGCAGTGTGCTCTGTGAAGCAGAGTGACCCTTCCTTAGCATGTGGGTTACATGTGCATGGAGGGTAATTCATGAAGCATGAGTTTTCCGTGAAGACCTGAGTCCCATTGGGGTTCCCCTTCCTTCGCGATGGCCTGTGGGCTCTGCGAAGGGCATCCCTATTTGAAGAGGGGTTATGTTTAAGCCAAGGGAAAGGTCCTTTATGATGCTCAAGTACCTTGAAGAGCTCATGTTTCACTGAGCATAAATTTCTTTACGATTTGATATATAAGAAGGAAAATGGTTAGAGGATCTATCTTTTGGGCTTGAGGGGAGCCCGATATTTATAGGCAAGAGGCGCTGCGAAGCAAAAATCGTTAGACGCAAAGCTACATGGCACTTTTTCGTAACCGCAGAGCCTCCCGCCTCTTTACTCTACAGCAGCTTCGCAAAAATGAATTTGATCGTCGAGCCTCCCGCCTCCCGTATCCTTGCTCTGCGGCGAATTCATGAACTTCAACTGGATTGTGGATCCTCCCGCCTCCTTGCTCCGCAGTGGCTTCACCAACATCAATTGGATTATGGAGCCTTCCACCTCCTTTCTTCACAACATCTTTGAAAATGTCAATCGGATCGTGAAGCCTCTCGCATCCTTGCTCCGTGGAAGCTTCGCAGAGTGGGTAGCTTCACACCAACTGTGGTGCTGTGGGCCTCTGATAACAAGCTTCATAAGGCATTCCCAAAGGCTTTTCATTTTCTCTTCCTCTTCCCAAATTTTGGTGCCAATAGTATTATCACAATTTTTTTCAATGTTCATAACATCCAAATTATGCCTTAGCATGTTAGTTTTCCAAAAGAGGAGATTGTAAAAATGATTTTCTTTTTCCAATTGTGACTGTGCTGTCTACCCACACCATGAATATTAAGTAATTGATGAGCCACCAAATACTGAAATTCATATAATGTGTGGATGTTTTCTTCCTCAATATGCAATAAAATTTATACTGCTTTCATGATCTTTAGTGATGGGTTGAACTCTCTAGAACCATCAAATGTCAATCTATCCTTTATGAACCTGTGATGAGGGGGGAGAAAATGTTCGTGACCTATGTATGCCCATTTTTTGGAATGTTTAAACCATATATAATTTTTACTTTTATTGAAACAAGGGAAGGAAAATTCCCCTTTTGTACTGCAACCTGATAAATTTTCATAACCCAGGAAGTCATTGATTGTCCACAATAAAGTAGCCTGCAGTTTGAACATTTCATTCATTTCACAGTCATAAGTCATCACACCATTGCCCCAATATTCATTAAACTCATCAATCAATGGATGAAGGTAAACATCAATCTTATCCCCCAGACTTCTAGGTCCATCAATAAGAGTGGAAAGTAATATAAATTGTTTCTTCATAGAAATCCACATACGGATATTATACAGAACCGACACCACATGCCATGTGCTATGAGTTTCATCAACCATAGACTTGAATGGATTGAAACCATATGCTTCCAACCCCAATAAGACATTAAGAACATCTTAGGAAAAGTCGGGGTGTCTCTGATCAAAATCCTTCCATGCATGAGAGTCTGTCAGGTGGGTTAACATATCACATTCCTGATTTCTTTCTGTATGCCATCTAATTAAATTAGAAACTTTAGATGACATAAAAAATCTTTTCAACCTTGGATTTAGGGGAATGTAACACATTTTCTTTATGGTAATCGGTTTTCCTTGTTTCACAGTCTGAATTTGATGAGTCTGATTTACCCAGTTCTCTTTCCACCTGGAAGCACCATAGACCATACAAATATCCAAATGAATAGTTTCCTTTCTAAACAACATACAATTGTTTGCACATGCATCTATGGTCTCATATGTAAAACCTAAGTTCTTTTTCAACTTACGATCATGGTAATACAAATCAAGAATCTTAGCATCAACAGAAAGTACCTTTTTCAATAACACTAATAACATGTTGAATGATGTGTCTGACCACTGATTCAAAGTCTTGAAATGAAAAAAATCCAAGATAAATGACAATTTATGGTAATCAGTACATCTAAGATATAATTCTATTTTTTCATCATCAAGTACTTCATAAAACATCCTCGAATCATGATCTTCACCATAGCACATATTTATCTCACTAGTCTCAACATTATAGATTTCAATGCCTTTAGGATCCATACCATGTACTATTTTAGTAAGCATTTCATGAATTGGATCATTTATCCTCGCATCAACATCCATCTGAACTGCATCTGTATTTTGACAACGAATATATTCTTCCCCATGATGAGTCCATCTCTTATAATTTTTCATAAATCCATTCAAGAATAAGTGGTCTCTCATGGTATCTTGTGTAAATTGATATCTATTTTCAAATATTCTGCATGGAAAACTAATACAGTCAATTAATAATCCTCCAATGAAATCAATAAATTGGATAATTCCCTCAAAATATTCTCTAGATGTTCGATTTGGAAGATCAATCGAACTCTTATCCATATTAATATCCTTATAAAAAACATTTACACAAGACTTCATATTACATGCATTTTTTATATAAAATATATTTAAAATAAAGACTAACCAATTGCATGTGGAACATTGATAAAATAAGAAATTTATATCTCTGAATAATAAACAGGGGTGGAGGTGGTGCGGCGGTGGCATGGAGTCGGAGGAGAGGCGGTGCGGTGAGGGAGGGGATGGGTGACGGCGTCGATGGAGGCGGAGGCGGTGCAACGTCAGCGGTGCGATGAGGGAGGGGATAAGAGACAACCGCAGTGCAGAGATGGAGGGGATGGGTGGGAGGTGTAGGGTTTTGAGATCGAGAGAGTGTGAGGGAGGTGGGGGGTAATAATTTTTTTTGGGAAGCCTTGCGACCAACTTTGGCAGTCGCCCATGTCAGGGACCTCCAATGACCCTTTTTCTAGTAGTGAAATGAGTGAAAAATAGAAGACCAATTACTTATATGAGAGTGTCAGGTTGGGATGGAATACCTGTGGTCTGAATTCACTACTACAAATATGGCCTTTATCAGCACTAGAAAAGTGCATTAACAGTGCTAAAAAAGCACTGTTAATAAAGGTGAAGATAAAGGAGGGTCCCTTTTATCAACGCTCAGAAAAGCATTGATAAAGGCACCTTTTATCAGTGCTAAAAAAAAGCTCGGATAAAAGGGGTATTTTATCAGTGTTTTTTTAAGCGATGATAAAAGTTAAAAAAAATTAAAAAATTAAAAAGAATATAGAATGAGAGGGGGGGGGGAGATTTTAACAGTATTTGACCCCCCTTTATCATCTCTAGGAAGACCCCCTCCCACTCTACCATGCGTTGACCTTTCCCGCACATCCCCCACATGCCCGCGCGCCCCTCCCATCTTCCACCCGAACTCGAACTCGAGACCTCCCCCTTGCGTGCCTGCACCTTTACCACTAAGCTATTTAGTTTTTTTCTCTATTTAATGATATATATATAGTTATATTTATTCATATATTAATATAGATTCATAATATAAATATATTTAGTTATTTTAATATATATATATTTATTTATTTATTCATATATTAATATATATATATATATGTATATATTTATTCGTATATTAATTTTTATTTATATTTATTTATATATATATATTTAGTTATAATTTTTTATCTGTATATTCATTTGTATATTAATATATATTTATAAGATTAGTTTTAAATACATTTATAAAATATTTTTTTATGTGTGTTTATAAATAAATAAATAAATAAATACATATATACATACATATATACAACACACACACACACATTTACAAATAAATACATATATATGCGTATTTTAAAAGCCATAGAATGTTAAAATGAGTATAACTTCTAATCCAGAAGTCCGTTTTAACTCCACAACTAGTTAAATCGAATAAAATGAAACAATATTCGATGTGATATATGGTATGTGCCTATTAGACATCCGTATCAGAATTTATACCTATTTGAATGTAATAAAATTGTGGTATCCTGACTAAAAACTCAGTTTTGGAGGCCTTATGGGCCTTTTTGGGCCTAAAAAATTGTGACATAAGGTTCCATTGGGTCACAAGCACGTAGATCTCATAACAATATTCAATTTGATATGCAGTAGAGCTCAAACGGACATCCGGATCAAAAGTTATGTCCGTTTGAAGTTTAAGTTACATTTTCAACTTATTTTAGATCTTTTATTAAATTTTTTAATTTTTTTGGTGTCTTCAAATTTATATTAAATTATTATTAATCTATGATAATTAGAAAATTATTAATTATTAATATTTCTTCAAATATTATAAAGCAATTTTCACTACATTTATTATATATTAAATGTAATAGTCTATTTATACTTATGTAAAACATATTTAAAAAATATATATTATATTTATATCTATATCAATATACCTATATAACAATATATTATTTTTCGTAATTTTTTTTGAAATATAAACTTTATCAGTGCTAGGAAAAAGCACTGATAAAGCCCCCCCTTTATCAACGCTACTAAAAAAAACACTGGTAAAGCGGTCCCCTTTAATAGTGCTAAAAAAGCACTGATAAGGGGGGGGGGATTTATTAGCACTAAAAAAGCGTTGATAAAGGGTCACTTTTAAGAGTGCTTTTTTAGTGTTGTTAAATGTATCCTTTATCAGTTCTTTTTTTTCTCACTGAAAAATGCCCCTCTTTATCAGTGCATTTTTTAGCATTGATAAAGGGTGTTGCGGCGGAAACCTGGTTTTATGGTAGTGATTATTCATTAACCACCAAGAGTATATTGACCATGAATGATTAGTTTGAAGTGCATGAATATTTGTACAATCAAATTACTTTTTGAAATCTACACAGGTGCATAAGTGGGGTAACACTAGGGGAGGTGACTTATTCCTAAACAAAGTAAAGTGAGGAGCATGAATTAGGACTACTAGAATATGGAACACAGAGGTAGTGACATGAAGATAGAGGATAAATATTGAACATATTCAAAACACAAATTCCACAATCATTTTTCCATGGATGGGGAAAAATAAATTAGGGTCAACCATTGACCAAGTTCGACGCACGAGGCCTGTCAAAATGTTGTTAGAAGTCTTTCAGAGTGTATGCCTAGGATGGTAGGTGAGAAAGAATGTCCAAGAACTATTACTATTAGGTGGACTATTTATATTTGAAAGATTATAGGTATTAAAATCCAATAAGACTCGAAGTATGTGGATGAATTGGGGGAATCTCTATATGGAGCTCAACACTCTTAGGATTATTCCACTCTATTTATGAGCAAATAAGGTTGATGTATCTGTCTAAATGAATCCCAAACTCATCTTCCAAGGATAGTGTCGCATAATATGCAGATAAATTATCAAATAACTTGAATGGTGTGGTAGGTGACCAAAATTAAAGGGGTAAAAGGGTTTATTAGGTGAGGGAATTAGATGCTTTGCAGGTTTATATCATGCCATGAGGATGAAGGGCATGTATTTTAACATCTTGTGGAAAAGAAATTCACCACACAATTTAATTTCATATGGTGAGAATAATGTGTCATATAGTTTAACATTATTTGATTAGGACATTTGTTGCATAGTTTAGTGTCTTGTAACATTTATGTGTGAAGCGACATGAATAAATCCTATCTTTCTAGGGTAGTGGGATACATGAACATGAAACACAATGGTTGGTTCCTAATAGAGGAGATCATGAGTCCAAGAGAGTTGAGATTTGGCTCTAAAGTTTTCTTAAAATTATGGTTTTAGTGAGCACATCCAAGTTTTTGCTGAGGCCAATGGTGGGTACCGCTGGATTTGTACCCCCTACTTTTTTTACACCCAAATTTTACATAGGTCATGATAGTGACCTATGAGGAGAGTTTATGACTTTTTCTTTGGTTTCCCCAATGTTTTTTTGACCTAGAAGGTGTATGTGCCTCTTGGCTTGGGAAATTTCAGGTCATATAAGTCAAACCAAGAAGTATCAAATAGTTTAAGGTCATAATACTTGGACCAGGAGTTGTAAATTGTTTAAGGTCACAATTCTTGGACCATGAGGGTTTTTTATCAAAGGAGTGTGTGTAGAATGGAAGATAGGTAAACCTAAATGAATTGAGGTCCAAGGAATCTCGATGCCACATAGAACATATTTGATATAACTCACACACAATTTGAGGTCATGATTCTTGGATCTAGACTCCCAATTTAAGTCCATAGAGTTTATACAAAAGACGCGATTATCTGTTTAAGGGGCACCTTCGTGTCTCACCCTTGTTTAGAAAATTCCTCCCCAACTCCTAATCCCATATGAACTATGTTCTGCGTGAGTAACAAAGAGTAGTACAAAGTTATGATTGTTTTCATGGGGAACACAATAAGGGAAAACGTGGCTGACTTTGGGAGGTACCAAAATGTGTCGACTTATTTAGTCACCATACATGTGTGTATAGGGAAATGACACACATGGTGTTGGGATTACCACCAAAGAAAAGGGAAGTATAAAAGAAGGTAAATTGTGGCTTCTTGGAGCTATATGGTAAAAAAGGGATGTCCTATGGGTGGGAAACAACTATTTAACATATTTAAAAAATAACTTCCACACACACTCTAGTGATGTATGTGGAGAAAAAATTCAAGATCAACCACTGACCATGTTCTAAACACGAGAGCCATTATCTGTTACTAGGGTTATTTTGAGGCATGTTCTGAGGATGGTATGTGAACTAGTGTGTCCAAGAATCGTTGTCATTAGGGGATATGTTCATATTTATAGGGTGATGAGGAACAAAACTGAAAGGAGTGAGTTAGTGGTGTTACTGGACCCATGATAAGAGATCTAGAAATCACTATATATACCATGGGAATGAGAATCAATCCAATCATAGTTCTTGAATATAACATGGTAGGGGACTAATGATGGAAGGGTAGTTCCCTTTATGGAGAAAATAATGAATCATCTCATAATTATCATGTGAGGCATTCTATGTTCATCACATAGGGTAAGATAATAGTTTAACATAATGAGATAAGGGAGTTGGTTTTTTTGATCTCATATTTTTCACATGAAGAATCTTATGTTCATTACACAGGGCAAGGATACATTTTAACATCAGGTGTTGAGGATATTGGTTTTAGTCATCCCATATTTGTCATATGAGGCATCCTATGTTCATTACAAAGGGAAAGGATACATTTTATCATCATGTTTTATGGATGTTAGGATTTAGTTCATCTCACATTTTTCATACTAGGCATCATATATTCATCACATATGGTAAGGATATAGTTTAATGTTGTTGGTTGAGGAAGCTGGGTTTGTTAGTTTAGAGTCACATAGTTCATACTAAGGCTACATCTATTTTAAGGTTATGGAGCTCAGACCAAAGGGTATGGGTGTATAGAAGAGGCTTTTGTGGCATAAAAGAGTGATAACCCGATGTGAATATGGGACCAAGGAAATGAGCTAATTTTCCACACAAACATCCAAGACAAACTGCTCCCATGTTAAAGTCATGATGCTGGGGGGGGGGAGACCCCAAAATGAGTTTGTGGTGGGGATAAACATAGGATATGAGATCTAGGTGTCACTATGTATACCGTGGTAATGGGAATCAATCCATACATATTTCTAGAATATGTCATGGTATGAGAATGATTCCAATATAGTGGTGTCCTCTTGAGTGAGGATGCGATGAGAAAAATAAGAGGGATTTGGTTTTCTAAAACACTAGGGGTGAAGAAAACTATATGAATGAAGGGATACAAGGGGCCAAATTTAGATAGTTTAAGGTCATAATCCTTGGACCTGAAGGGTATCAGGTACTATAAGGATGTTCGAGTAGTGTAAAATAGTTAAAAACTTATGTAAATATGGAAACAAGGAGGCCTTTCACAACACAAAGAAATCCTGAAACTAGTTGCACATAGATTATGGTCATGAGGATTGTAATAGGGGAGGCCCCAAAATAGGTTGGTGCTGAGGATGGGACTTAGATATTAGATCTAAGAATCCCTATATATCCTTTTAGTCATGAGAATCATGACACACCTATTTATAAAATAAATCTTGGTAGGTAAA
Organism: Viscum album; assembly: GCA_963277665.1. Classification (NCBI taxonomy): domain Eukaryota; kingdom Viridiplantae; phylum Streptophyta; class Magnoliopsida; order Santalales; family Viscaceae; genus Viscum; species Viscum album. The sequence continues at coordinate 691,784,736 of OY728153.1, read as the reverse complement.
CAATGTTTTAAGGGTGGCATCCTCTTTTACAAAGACATCAAATCATCTCATATTTCTCATATAAGGCATCCTATATTCATCAAATAGGGTAAGGATATAGTTTAATGTCATGTGTTGAGGATGTTAGTTTTTTTCATCTCATATTTAATCATATGAGGCATCCTATTCTTATAATATAGGGTAAGGATATAGTTTAACATCATGTGTTGGGGATGTTGGGATATGTAGTTTTGATTCATGGACTAATGATGTTACAAGTTTAAGGTCATGGATTTCAAAATAGGGTTTTTAGTTACTTAATGAGGATTGTATGGAAGGAAATAATTATAATTTGACCTGAAAGAGGTCTAATGAGACTTGTTTCCATAAAATATTCCCAAAAAAAACTATTCATAGTTTAAATTCATGATGCTTAGAATAAAACCCAAAGTTTAATGTCATAGAGTTTGGACCAAAGGGTGGGAAAATATTGAGTCTAAACTTGAGGGGGAGAAACCGACATTGTTTTTAGTGATGGGGACAGACCCAAGATATGAGATCTAGGCATAGATACACATCCCAAGGGAATGGAAATTAAGTCATACATAGTTTCGGAACATGACTTGGTAGGTGACCAAAGTTGGAAGGATGGAATCCTATTTAGTGAGGATGTTAAGTCATCCCATGATTATCATAGGGTATCACATGTTTATCACATAGGGAAATTATATAGTTTAACATCATGTACTAAGGATGTTTTCAGGTATTATTAATTGAGATGACCATTCTTTCATCCTTATACCATGTCAGGCAGACATCTTGATTTTATAATGGATTGAGGGATATGATTGGGGATTAAACCTAATGAGGAGGCCCATGGTAGCTTTTCTGATTCTTTAAAAGGGGTCATAGGGGATTAATATTTAATATAACCTTAATTTGGGAGGGGAAACTTATTATTGGGACTAAAGATAAGGGTTCTTGGAATCACTATGTATCCCACTATGGTGGGAATCAATCCACACATAGTTTTTTAATACGACTTAGTAAGAAACCATTTCCAAGGGAAAGAAAAATTTCTTCTTTGGTGATTACCCATGGTATCATGTTGTTTTAAATCATATGATGATGAAATTTAATCATCTCATATTTATCTTATGATTCATCCTCTATTCATCACATAGGGTAAGGATATAATTTAACATCATGTGAAGAGGATGTTTGTATTTGTAGTTTAGAGTCATACAGATCAGACTAAAGCAGCTTCTAATTTAAGATTGTGGAGCTCAGACCAAAGATGAAGTTGATAGTTTATGTTCATAGCGCTTGAACCATGACATGCTACAATTTGTGGTCACATAGCTTTGGCCATGGGGTTCAAGTACAATACCTCTTGGGGAACCTGGTATTGGTAGGAGGTGTGATGCCCCCTACCCATGATGATTAATGAGTAAGAACTATTGGAATAGACCTTATGAATAACATAAGGTCCATTCCACTTGGATTCCAATTTCAGAGGCTTTTTTTAGGATTTCATCAGTGTTCTGAGAGACAATACCATGTCACTATGAAGGAATGATTTGAGGTGAAACTTGTTGTTAAATTCTCACACTACCCAGTTATAGTGCCTTTATAAGTTATGAAACACCCAAATCATGTTTTCTTAAAGAGATTAAAACTAAAATAGATGTAAATTTTCCATTCTATATAGTGTCTTATAGACATGAAAAACTTATCTATGTGATGAAAACTGAACCTATATAGGTAAAACTACCACTATTCCATATATGAGAGAATATGGGGTCACCTAGGTTGAATTTCAGGTTTTATTAAGATAGTCCTAGAGGGAATTAGTGAGTTTATGAGTATAACTATTTTCAATATGGAAACCATATTTTGTAGAATGTTAGATAGGGTTTTCTTGAATTACTAAATCTTTTCATTTTTCTATGCATAGTAGTGGGAAGTGTGGTTGGACTACATATTGTATGTTATATACAATTTCTTCAGACCGAAAACCCATATGTTAGTGGAATTATTCATGGAAATGGTGTGGGGGAACCCAAAACTGATGAATTACGTGGGATTTTATAAACTTGATAACAGACTAAGTTTTAAATCATTTAATACAGACTACTTATTCGTACTTTGAAAAGAAATTTGTTGCAGTTAGAAAGAACCCACTCTTTCAAGTTGTCACTGGTGGGTAGGGACCCACAACGTTGATTCCATAAACTATAAAGGGACAAGATTAGTTGGTAGTGTAGAGAAGATCTATAAGATTATGTAAAAAATTGGTATTGATCTGACATTCATGGAACCTCTTGGAAAATTTGATGCAATCATGAACTATAGCGGGCCAAAAATAAACCAATCTCTAAATTTTGTGGGAGAACTTCAATACAGCTTGATGGGATCCACAGGATCTTACATGGGCCTCTTGCATGACTTGAGGTATCTTATTCCCTTGGATGCAGTGGATGGGGTTTCCATCAAATCTATATTTAAAGAGAGTATGATCATGGTTAAGTCCACTCTAAAGGGTGAACTATGTTGCACATACGTGGGTTTTCTCACGCTTAGTTCATCCTAGCAGGAGAATTTTGTATTGAAGATACTCTATGAAGGCAGTCATTTAATTAGGAATTTACTTATATGAATATGTATTTGAAGACCCTAGAATATAATTATTGGTGACCAACTAATATACCTGTTGGTTTCTATCATCTGAAGGGTGGGGGATATGATCCTCTGGTGTGCCACATGAATGACCAAGTCATCTTGGTTGAGCTTTGTAAGGGACTCATCCATGCTTTCCAAAGTTTTGGTTTAACTATTTTGTGATCAAGGAACATGGGTAACCTTTGGATTGGTAGGGAACTATTCTATTAGTTGTCAAGCCCATTCTAGTAGGGGAACAAGTTCTTACTTTTTAATGATATAGTCATCCATGATCTGCTAGATTTCTAGATCAGAGTCTCCCTTCATATGTAAATAGGGTATAAAAATCTCTAGGGAAAACTCAAGACTAGTAATAAGAGACCGATACTCTACCTAATTGTTAGTGTAACATTATGGCAATAGGAATGAATACGATAAGATAACATGTGCATGATTGATGAATATGATCCCTAGGACTACCCTTTTGAGTTTAGGACCATTTATCCTTCTACTGATTAGACTTCGGGAGGCACCATTGAAATTAATCTTCCGACACAATAGAGCCTAGAATACTAAGATAATATATTCATCTAGAAAATTAATATATAAGGGATGTTCTTTAGGTTTTAGATGCACAACTAGGAATCCTATCAGCACTTAGCCTTTGATGGATTTCTATGAGACAAATTTGATGTCAAATTTCTAGAGGATTACCACCCAACATGCCAATATTCCTTTTAATATGGGGATATTAATGATATAAATTAGTGGTTAAAACCAAGAAACCCATTTTATCTACTGGTTATGTAAATAAGGTTGTAAATTCTTTACTACAAAGACCAGTGCGGGGTAACTCTTCTCAATAGAGGGGGAGGGGGTATCTGGTCTCTGTGTTGAGGAGCATGTTTCTGAGATTATATAGGATATTTTATATACCCTCATTGTTTTTATGAGATATAAGTGAACTTAGGGACTATTATGGGGTGTTCATGTAGAGGAACAAAGGATTTATTGAGACAAGTGACATCAGAACCAGAGGCTGTTGTAGATACTGCTTAATATCCCTAAAGGAAGTCTGACAATTCTCATACCATTATAAAGTAGTTACCTTCTTCATGATCCTCAAGAATGGATTAATTTTTTTTCAGGATTATAATAAATTTATTAATATGGGATACGTGTCATTAGAGGCCTCTTAACTCCCAAAGGTTGTGTGGAGGATGCATATGACTTTTGGCCTTGGTTTTCTTAGGATTAATCTCAATACTTATGTATCAAAAGTTGAAGTCGAGAAACATTCAATAGGTAACACTGAATGCACAATTCAAAGGTTCAATTTTAAATTTGTGGTAATGGAGGAATCAAAACCATTTCTAAAGATCTTTGAGACAGTCATAACACCAAAAATATTTAACTACCAACTCATCCATGTAACACTCCACTAATATTTCAAGGAGTGGTTTAAAGAGATGGTGCATTGACCACTGGAAAGTGGCTCCAACATTCTTCAAACCAAAAGGAATCACCCAGCAGTAGAAATTCATATAGGCTCCATGAAGGTGGTGGATTCCTTATCCTAGAGGGCCATCTAGATCTGATTATACCCATAGTATCCATCCATGAAAGAGAGGGCTTGAAATAAAGTTATATAATTAATCAATAACTATTTCATCAGAAGGGGAAAGTAATCCTTCAGAAAATGGTGATTAAGTTTCTATAATTCAATGAAGACTCAGATTTTTATATTATTCTTCATCACTAGGACAATTTTGGCTGGCTATCTAGGGCATTGGACCTCTCTCATAATGTTTTCCTTAATATTCTTGTCAGTTTCATCCTCAACCATGACACTATAAGAGGGGTGTATTTTTATGGGTGGATCTTTGAACATAATATGACCCAATGGGAGAATAAATAAATGGAAGAAAATATGGGGATCAAGGTATAGAATCTCATTATAGCTCCATGAATACACATCATGGCGCTACTTTAGGAAATCCACATACCACAGTTGTTCTTATGGTGACATGGCTGCACTGATCAGTGTCAGCCTTATATTTTCTTCATTTAAAAGGTTTACTTGAGTCAACTCATCAATAGTGGTGGATACACCCTCTTAAAATGTGTGAGATTTTTTCTCTAGATGATTTTATTTATATGAGACATGAGATTCATAGGGAGGAAGAAAATTCTCTAAAACTGTAGATTCAGGGACAACATCAGAACCCAATATGATGGGGGAAAGAGTCTTCCACAAGGGGATCTTGCTCTATAGAGACTACATTAATAGTAATGACAAGCCAATCCCACTTGGTTTTAACTATGAGATCCATTATTGATGTCAAATAAATGAAAATGGGTTGAATTACATTGAGTCATCCTTGCTTTGTAGAACATGTGGAAATTTTGTGGATCAGTGTCCATGGGGAGAAATTATCAATACTTTACTAGGGTAAGGTTTTTTGATACTAGACAATCCTACCTAGTGTTGGAGTATGAGGTAATCTATTAGAAATACTTATTATTGGGGACTATGAATCAACTTCCCATGTCCATTTTGTTGGGTTCAAACTGATAGATTTGGAGGATGAAGCTATCTTTCATGTCTTCCCAAGGATCTACTGCAAAGGCTCTTAGATAATTAGGGGAATTGATATTCTCAACCCAATCAACCTGGGGATATTTCCCTTCCCTTTTATAGTACCCCAAATCCAAATAAATTTACTTAAAAGAGTCAAAGGGAGAAGTATCACTTCAGAGTACCCTTACTCAGTCGTTAAGGGAGTATTTGAGGAACCAATGGTATGAAGATGGGACCACTGCATGAAAATGAATCCAGTACCTTCCAAATATGGAATTTTATATTTTATAATATAAGAAAATCATAAATTTAGTTCTTGATACCAAGAAACTGAATTTAGTCTTCAACCGAATCATTTTAATGGATTCTACTCACTCTAGTCATACACTTGAATTGTCAAGTTAGAAAGGATCAGATACTCTTCCATGATCCCCAGCTTATGGAGTGTTCAGTTTGAGTAATATTGATCCCAAAGCTAGTATAAACTAGGTAGAAATGGATATCCATACCATTGAACTGGATAGTTATATATAGTAGGCGTATGTTCCCATAAATGGTAGCACCCTCATCTTCTTCGTAAAAAGAAATGATGGCCCGACACTCATCTTGTTCATCTTCTTCTATGTTATATTCCTCAGCAGAAACTACCTCAGTCTTGATATAAGGGGGGGGGGGTCAAGGATTAAACAAAGGCCTAATGCGTATCATTTTATAGGCAGAGTGCATTAAGAATCAAGATCCTCACTGGTATATTGGAAAGGTTCCTCAACACATCATACTTCCGTGTGAGGGGTATGCTTTTTCCAATAGAGGACCATTCTTTAGCATGGAGCATAGTGGGAACCATAGGATTAGGCACTGAGGCTTGAATAGTGATGAATATACTCTACTATTTGTTATACAGTTTTCTCTAAACATCTAAAGACTAAGAACCGGATGGATAAGGTTGGGTCGTAGATTGGTGCAATTGATCATGGTACGATCACAACTAAGTCATGTAGTCAACTAATACAGTCAACTTTGGAGGTGTACCTGATGGGTTGGAATAGAAGGGATATGATTTCTAAGACTTGTGTGAGGGCTAAAATCTGATATCAGTACCATGAAGAGCCTCTATTAAAGTTATATCCACACTACTACAAAACTGGGCTTTAACAGTGCCGACATTTATCATCGCTAGAAAAATACATTGAGAAAGTCATTCTTTATCAGCGCTAAAATAAGCACTGATAAAGGGGGGCATTTATTAGCACTAAATAAAAGCGTTGATAAAGGGTACCCTTTATGAGCACATTTTGTTTAGTGCTGATAAAAGGTCACCATAATCAGTGCTTTATTTTAGCACATATAAAGGTTACCCTTTATCAACACTTTATTTTTAGCACTGATAAAAGTTACCCTTTATGGGCACTAATAATAATTCCTGATAAATAGTAACCTTTATTAGTGCTGATAAATGTTCATAAAATAAAATTTAAAAAATTTAACAATTTCATTAATTAAATAATTATTGTTAAAAATGAATAAACATATATATAAATTTTAAAAATTAATAAATAGTATATAGTAAATATATAGATATGTAAAATGAATAAAGTGAAATAATTAAACAAATAAAAATTTAAAATGATTAAATTAAGAAAAATATTAAACATTTTATTAATTAAATAATTATTGATAAAAATGAATAAATCTAATATATATATATATATATAGATTATTAATATTGATAAATAATATATATTAAATGTAGATATATAAATGAATATTTAATTAAACAAAAAAATGAAAAGTGAATGAATTAATATATATATATATAAATTATATGAAGTAATAAATAATATATATTAAATATAAATATATATAAAATGAATAAAATGTTAATTAAAAACATATTAATGTCTTATTCATTTTAAATATTGTTTGATTTTTCAATTTATCATATATCAAACATCGTGTTTTACAATGATTTCATGTATATATATATATGTAATTAGTGTAGTTTACATACAAACACACACACAACAATATATTTACGTAATATATAGAAACACATACACCAAATATTTATTTAATTTATTCAAATTTTAGTATATTTTATAATTTCATTATTAACACGATATATTTAATATATTATGTTTTTAATCGGTCAATTTTATTTATTTATTTTTAACACTATTATAGTTAGGGTGTTCATTTTTAATATTTTTTTATTTTTTATTCTATTTTTGAATTTGATCATTTTCTATTATTTATTTATATTTATTTATTTATTATGTTTTAGTATTTTAAATATTTCATCATATTTACTGAAATATATATATCCATATCCTTTTAATAATTTATATTTAATTAATAAAAATTATCCATTTTTTTAAATATTTTTAAAGTGCACTCATTTTGAATTATTCAATTTCACTCATTTTTAAAATGCATGTATTTAAGATTATATATCCACTAATAATGTTAAAAATATATTTTTAAATAAATATTTTAAATGTACATTTAATATATTTATATATTTATATATTTATATTTATTATAAAAAAATAATTATTATAAATAAATAATTATTATAAATAAATAATAATTATTTTTGAATAAGTATTTATATAATTATAAATAAATAATTATATATATTTAATAATTATAAAATTATAAAAATATATATAAATAAATCCTTTATCAACACTAAAATTTTATCCATGATAAAGATCCATATTTATCAGTTCTAAAAAGAGCAGTTAAAAATAATTTTTATCAGCACTAAAATATTAGCACTGATAAAAATGTTTTTCATTAGAACATTTTAAGAATTTGTAAATATCAAGATTTATCAGTGCTTTTTTATCACTGATAAAGATCTATTTTATCAAATATTAGCAATTTAACGCTGATAAAAGGGATCTTTATCAGTTCTTTTCTGGGAGTGTTGTTAAAAGTGTTTCTGATCTATTTAAAAGAACCCTAACTGGTACTCACTCATCACGATTCTGAATCTCTCACAGAAATCCTCTACAACCGGTGTGACTTTACTACGATCCATCGGAAGAATCAAGAATTGAATCCAATATATGTTATCTTCTACTTTTCCTATATCACTGTTTGATCTTTTGGGTTCCGCATTTTGCGTTTTTGCACTATTCTTAACCTTGAAGAACCCTACATCTCATCTCCTTATCACTGCTGTCATGAGTCCTCTGTGGATTTTAATGGATTTTTGTTAAGATGAATATCTATAGTTTGACTTCATGCAACTAGGATGAGAGACACTATGCAATTTAACTTCCTAGTGTCAGGATGAATTTGTGTAGTTTAATGTCATGCAACCAAGATGAGAGATGCTATGAAGTTTAACATCTTTATTATAGAATGAATTTTTGTAGTTTAATGTCCTATACCTAGGATGAGATACAGTGTGAAAATTAACACCTTGCTACTAGGATGAATTTTAACAGTTTAACATCTTGAAAATAGGATGAGAGACACTATGCAGTTTAATGTATTTCTTCTATGATGAATTTTTTCAGTTTAACAACAAGTAAGCATGAAGAGATATGATTGATGACCACTATGAAAATTATTTCATGATAAATATTGTATTAGTGTGGGGTTTGACTCATTCTTCATCCATTATGGCCAATGTTCATGCTCTATTTTGTGGATCATCTGGGATTGGTTTTCCAAATTAGTTTTTGGTAAGGAGATTTTTTCCCTAGAATTGGTTTTTATTTAAAAATGTGGGTTATTATGTTGTCAAAATGGCCTTAGAAGAAGGTGGTTTGAAATTGAAAATTAAATAGTTGTTTTTGAAGATAGAAATCTTGTTTTGTTATGAAATTTGGCTTGTGATCGAGTTTTTTTTGTCCAAAGATGTTCCTTTTAGTTGTGTTTTTGATTGATTCTGAAGCTAATTTTATGATTTTTGTGTTATTCATAATATGCCACCTAGAAAGGTCCCCAAAGTTTCTAGTGGGTCTCTCCCTATTTCGGATTCTCCTCAGTTTCTACCTATACTCCATGGAAATCAAGTTTCGTTAGAGGTAGTGAAGTGTCTTGAGGAATTTTAGCATGTCTTCAGAGTGTTTGGAACTCCCAAAGCTGTTAGATTTTGTGTTTTTTGGATCTTCTAGGGGATCCATCTTTGGAATAATCAAAGTTTTTTTCCTCACCAATGATGAAAGTTGGGATGATGTGGGAATATTTTAAGTCCCTATTTATCTAATGGTTTATACCTAAGGAGGTGATGATGAAGAAAAGGGAATAGATCATGAGTGTTCAACAAGGACAGTGGATAGTGAGGGATTATATTGGACACTGAAAATAGCTGGTTTCCTTTTGTCCAAAGTTGGTGTCACATGATCTATTTAAAGATTCTCTTTTTCATTATGGGTCTTCATCTAGAGATCAAGGAGTGAGTCCTCTCCTCTAAGGATATCAATTTTGTGAAGCTGGTGGAGGAAGCGTTTTTGGCTAAGTTGTTGTGAAAAAATCATAAAGACATTGGTTCATTTTTTGTCTCTCGTGTTGGGGTGAAGACGTTCAGAGTTTCCTCATTTTTGTTTTGTGACTATTATAAGTTCAACTTTCATTATAAAAGTCTGATGAAATTATCCTTTCTTAGTTCAACTGATTTTGTTTTTATGAATGTGAAAATTTAAATGGTTATCCTTTCATAATTTAGTTCCCCTCTTTCAATTGTTCTAGTTTGGAGATGTCTGTTTTTGTGGAAATATCTCTCTGTGTCTTGTGCGTGGGTTCATATATATTCTGTATTTTGACTATTTATATAGCTATTTATACTGATGTAGTGTGTTGGAAGAATATTGATATCTATTTGGCTCCATTGATCAATGAATCCAAAACATGGATTGGATGTGCATCACTCACAAATTTAATAACAAAACTAAGGATTATCTATGAACTTCACTAATATTGGTTAACTACAGCTTAGCATAGAATACAACTTGAGCTTCCTATACAACATACCCATGATTCTCTCATCTCACACATGCTCACCCCCGTCTATATAATATCACTTCATCATTCACTTTTCCTTCTCTTCCTGCACCCATTTACTTTATGCATGCAACTGCATAAATAATTCATCTTTACAAGTAGTAAATGGGTGTAAGAAGAGAAGGAAAAAGGAATTATTAATGGAGTTATGATATAGATTATGGTAAGCATGTGTGGGATGAGAGTATCATGGGGACTCCGAGCAGGAAGTTCTGGTTAGATGCTATGCTAATTGGTAGTTAACCAACAATAGTGAAGTGCAAAGAGAATCCTTAGTTTTGTTATTATCTTATTTATGTACCAAAGATACCATTTGGAAAGATGTAAAGGTAATGATAAAATATAATTTCATTATTTTACCAAAAAATTAGATAGTGAAACATTGAATTAATTTTCATTGTTCCTTGTAGAGTTCGTTTATTTTAGAAGATTTCTGTCCATGTGTCATGCCTTTACTGGAAGAGCAACGATGATGTCTTTGCTCAATCACAAAGGTAATCTTGATATTTTCACAGTAAAATCATTGTCCATAGAATTAATGCATTTTTTTGATATTTATGTTTTATTTATTTATTTTTAGTATTACTCAAATAATAATTTTTCCTTATATAGGTGGATTATTTTGTTCAAGTTGTGGTGCTTTATCCAACTTTCATGCTTATTCTCCCTTAGAACCTTTTCACCCATGCAGTGTTGCATTTATCACATTCTTTAAATTTCTATCCATTTCCTTTTTAGGAAGAGAAACGCTTTTGCCTCTTCTCAATTACAAAGGTAATCTTGATATTTTCATAGTAAAATCATTATTCATAGAATTAATGTATTATTTCATTTTTATGTTTAATTTATTTCTTTTTAGTATTACTCATAATAACCATTTTCATATATATGTGGAATATTTTTTTCAAGTTTATGTCGTTTTTTTGATGGATCTGATGTAGTGTTGGTAGTTCTAAAAAAACAATTCAATGTAAATCATGGTAACATTGATAGTTAGGATTGTTTTTAATGTATGCAATATTTTTTATTTATGTAATTTTATAAACCAATGTTTGTAATGTTTATAATATAGTTTTTATGGTATTTGTAATGTAAATTTCATTTCATTTAAATTATGTATTGTTACTTGTTTTGGATGATATTTGGTGTGTTTTTCAATCTGCGGTGTGCTGTTATAGCGCACTGTAGTAGTTACAGCACACTGCAGTGGTGATACGGGTTGTAGTTACAACACACTCCAGTATGGCCCTTTATCAACGCTTTTAAAAGCGCTGATAAAGAAAACATTTATCAGCTCTTTTAAAAGTTCTGATAAATTATTCCTTTATTGGTTCTAAATAAAAGCTATGATAAATGTCCCCTTTATCAGTGCTTTTTCAACATTGATAAAAGTACCAGGCTTTTAACATCGCTCATGTTGTCAACGCTTTTATAGCACTGATAAAGGACATTTATAGCACTATTAAAGGCCGGTTTTGTAGTAGTTCCAGTAAATTATTTCTCTTAACATGTCCCCTGCCTCTAATTTGATGACATCATTCATAATTTCCCGAGGGGTCCTATATAATACCACCTTTTTATTACAAAAATTTTCATTACATTTTTCAAACAGAGGATCATTAAAGTCTAGTGTCTTGGAAATAAGGTACATAATACATAAAGACATCTAAAATTATTGTAATACTCTTGAAAGGCTCATTAAATGTTAATCCTAAGTTCAATATTGCATCTCATAACCAGGGGACATACATCAAAGGAAAGGGTGAGCATAAGGTCCAGTAAAGGAAAACACGTAAAACAATTTACACGTGAACTTGAGAGAATACAATAAGAACAAGAGGAAATATCATAAAGTAATGAGAAGAGTCATATCATGATAATAATAACATGAATCATATATTGAAAATGTGGATAAAACATTTAATTTAGATATTCATAAGCATATCATCAAGGTCCATCTCCAAGGTGTCACAAAAATTACCAAGGTTATTCACCAAGGTATCATAAAACTTGTCATCTCTAGAGATTAATTTCTTTTATCAATGCATTGGAGCGCTATCCGGGTGCACCCTTAATATGTGTTTAATTTAATGTGATACACATATATCATAATTAAATATTTCATAAATAACCCAAATAGAGTAAAATAAATGGGTTTCATATCAAAACTGTGATGTTTTAAAAAGTTCTTAAAAACATAATCATTATATCATTTATAACTAACAGTTATAGAATGAGGGATTTATGTATGTAAATTCAAGAATAAAGTATATAATTTTTATTTCTTGATTAATACCCTTATAAATGAAATATATTTTGGTATTCACATAAATAAAATAAGAGAATTTCTAGAGAATAAGAGATAGATTTTGAGATGAAAATTCTATAGCATAACGACTATGCCACATGGTTTTAGAAAACATTAAAAATAGAGAGGATAGGGGTTACCAATTAATAAATGAATCATAATATAATAGAGGGACATAATAAAATGGAAATAATAACATGGTATTGAAACATAAAATACATACCACAAATAAGAGAACTTGAATGGAAAAAGAGACGTTGAGAATTCCCATACGAAAATTCGGCAGCCTAACGACATTAGTTAAAACTTAAAAAAATGATTTTTTGAGAGTAAAAAGGGACTCTCATCATTTGAAAATAAAATGGATAGAAATAAGGATATATAAGAACATAACACAACATAATAAAATGGAAAGTAAAATACATAACATAAAATAAGTCTTCAATAAAAGAGGAGGGTGAAGGTTCCCTTACCTTGAAGAGTAACTTATAAATCTCTAGGATAGGAAAATTTAGGGCCTGAGGGAACCTTGGGAGGAATCCCTAGGAGATAGAAAGTCCAGATATTCATTGAGGGTAAATTTGTAATGAAAGTAATGAAATAATGGGTTGGTATCTATAGAAAAAGTGAGAAAATATTTTATTAATTTTCAAGGGACACCTCATTTGTGGTATTTGAAAAACCATGGGATTTACAAAGGTATTTTTCGATGTTTTTGGACACTTCGGACTCCTCATATAATATTTTAATACAAATGAGTCAAATATAATTTTAAATTGCATATTATATCATTATGATGTCATAAAACACACCGAAAACTCAAACACTGTATTTTTACTATTCACCAAAAACAAAAAGTTTTACAAAAATATCATAAATTCACCATAACCTAACATAAATGTTCTGAATTCAAAAATGAACTCCATTTTATGAAAATAATTTTCTAAATATAAGATATTCAATATTTATGTAAAATCGCTATTTACCTAAAAAATACTTATACTTAACTAATAATTTCTGAAACAGCTATTTACTTATGTTATTATATCATATTACCATTCAATATGCTTAAATCATATTTATACTTAATTAAGTGAGGTTACTATTCCATTGGTCATATTACTATTCATAATTGTAATATTACTATTCATAATATTATATTCACTAAAAATTTAGTTGATCTTACCAGAATCTAAATTTCTTATTGATCACAACTATATATGTCAGTTTTTTGAAAATAATTTTACATTTTTAATTATTTAAAGTATAAAAAATATTTTAAAATACTCTTTTTTAAATATTCACCAATAATATGAAACTTCAAAAAATTCATCCTATATTTATTTCGACATTTGAAATTCAAAAATAATAGTTATTTTATCATAATAAGAAAAAAAAATTTCATTTATAAAAATGGATTATAAAAAGTAACTAAGGCCTTGTTACATAGCCCCTTATAACACCTACATAGGATCTAAGAGTAAGGTGTTCGATGGTGATCTAATTTTGGGGCGGCTTAGAAAACATTCATTGAGTGGTGATTTCTATCAGATTTAACTTCTCCTGAAGGTGATTACATTCAAGATTAACATGTTGAAGCTCGAATTGGGTTTAGTCAATAGAAAATACCAGTGATACTACCTCATTCCCATGCTCCTAAAGATGGGATTCGTATAGCCTAAGTCTACTGGATGAGGCCATTGACTCTTCATTTTGTATTAATTAACCTTGATTATTTGTATTTATAAAAAATAATCATAATGTTAAGATTATATTTTCGAACGGTCGTATTGACCAAGAGTCATATAACAGTCAAAACCTAATGGTATAATTTTAATTATACTCACTTCATTAATAAAATGATATAGTTTTGTTGAGTATAAAATAAAATCACAAACAAACTCATGAAACAAAATATTATTCAAAAGTTTAGGTCATTACATTCTTCCCCCCTTAAAAAATTTCTTCCTTGAAATTTCAACTCATACCCTCTGAAGAGAAAACGTGCGGGTACTTGTACCTCATATACTCCTCCAGTTCCCACATGGCTTCTTCATATTTTTGCTTCCTCCACAACACTTTAACATGGTGGGTAATCTTGTTGAGTATAACATTGTCTCTATGATCCAAGATCTCCACTGGATTCTCTATAGCGATCCGAGCCTTTTCTTACATTACTATTACATCATTTTAAAGATAAAAAACATAATAATATTACACATATAGGATCCAAAGGTTTAGTGTCTTAGGAAAACTAGGACCATACATAACAGATACAACATCAAGAATAAACATTTATTTGATTTATTCTTCTCTAGATTCTTATTGGAACTTGTCCTCTCCTTAGTACATGTAGCCACCTGAGGATATAAATCAAAAGGAGTGAGATAAAAGCCCAGTAATAGGATAGATAAGAACAATATAGCATGGTGTGAGAATAATCGTAACATAGGCAAAAGATCATGAACATGAGAGGAGCATAAATAAATGACTTGAAATGTGGCAATGCATAAAAATGAAACATCATGTTTTAGTGGTTAACTACCACACAAACTTGTGAACCAAGCAAATATATTGTTCACACATCATTTCACATTTAATCATGAGATTCATCACTTTACCCAATGCATTGGAGCGCTGTATAATTCTGGGCGCACCCGTCACTTTGAAACATTCATAATTGCGCTATATAATTTTGGGCGCACCCATCACATCATAACATTAAAATTATCATGCTTTCCACAAGGAACATACATCAAAAGTGAACATAACTTACCCATGGTAAGGAATGGGTTTCATATCATAAGAATACATTCATAAGATTTGGGTTCCCAAAAGAAAGAGGGAACAACATTGTAACATCCCAGGTAAATAAAGAATATTACATTTTCATATTTATTAATATTTTTGAATAAAATATTAATATTACTTTAAAGGTAACGCTATGATCTATGGCATACCCAATACGTAACAACGAGTTTTTTTGAAATCTTATGTTGCACTCTAATAATAAAATAATATTATTTTAAATGGTAGTTAGCGCCTAGCGATTGTATTGGTAGGAATGAATAGAAATAACTAAAATATGATTATATATTTTTGTAAAATATTTTTACATTTATCCAATAAAATATAAAGGCTTAAAATAAGAAAATAATTAAATTTTAAGCATAAATACTCTAATATTCACTAAAAGGTCGATTTATCGCCTTTTGATGGTGAACCATCTTTAAAATAGTTTTGGTCACTCTTATAAATTCTATTGGACCAAATAAAATTCTTCTTTAGAATCGGGACATCAAAATTTACTTTGTGTAAATTTTTGGTATTTTTCCGATAAAGTTCATTTTTTTAATGAATAGTGAATATGTTGTATTTTAATTCAAAAACACTTTTTAATCTAATTTATTTATATGATTATATTATTTTTTAATTGGTTTAACATGAAATTAGAATATATTTTTACCATTTAATCCAATGCTGGTCATTGGAATTAATTTCACTTTGAAATTAGACTTCAACTAGTGTGAATATTTTGATATATATTGTTTCATAAAAACACACTATTTGTTTTAACAACGGGAATTAATTATTAAATTAATTAATGAAACTTATTAGTTTTCAATTTTGTAAAATAGACATCATTTTTGAATTCGGAATATCAAATATATCTTAGGGTGAATTTTTGGTATTTTTCTGAAAAACTTAAATTTTTGATGAATAGTGAAACCACTAAGTGGTAATTAAAAACTGATTTTTCATTTAAATTAAACTTTACCACTTTTGTGAATTGAATTTCAAAAATCCTACATACATTGTTGTCATTAGGATGTAAAATGTGGTTCAATGGGATTAAAATAATTTTTTTTGGTGAATAGTAACTTTTAAGTTTTATTAATCGCGATTAGAGGTAATTAGTGTAATTTAAGGTAAAAATAATGTTTTAATAATATTAAATGACCTTGAAACATGTACTATCATTATTGGATGTGTCATGGACGACCAATAAAATCCATGGGTCAACTTGGGGACCCCATGGATCCACTTGGGTAAGAAAATGACATTAATAAATTTTTATTTAAAGTTAAAATAAAAATGTCACAAACATGTATGGTTTTACTAAAACAATTTTTACATGGGGTTATAGAAGTAATATTTTTGACTATAAATATTCATTAGAAATATAAAAATATTTCCTAAATCATGATATTTTTTTTTATAAATTTTATAAATTAAATAAGTTAATTTATTTATGACACCGTGAAGATGCAGTGATTACCTCATAAATGGACGATCTAAATAAAATGAGAAGATAGGGTAAAATATAAGTCTTAAACTTCTCAAAAATCTATTGGATGGGTGTATTTATAAACCTTATCACCTTAGCCTCGAAATATATTCTTTTGGGACCTTTAAAATCCGAAAATAATTTTATAATAAAGTAATAGTTTATAACTTTCCAAGAGTGCCCCTCCTCTTATCTTATAAAAGGCCCCCACCTCTACCTCCTTAAACACACATCTCAAGCCATTGGATCGGCCAAAACCTAACCATTTCATCTCTAAAAATCCCTCTATTCATCATTGAAGCCTTAACTTTGGCAGAATCTCTTCAAGAAACCCTTTTGGTTCAAACCAAGAGGAGTTACCCGATTTAAAGGTAATGTCTTCACTTGTGTTCTTTTGTTTTATTTTTCTTCTCCAACCCCCTAAACTCTTTTTATTACTTTATTGTGTAAAAAAACCAGTATATTAAATATACTATGATGTTTTAATGAGAAATATTCGAGCTACACTTACACACACCTTCGTCTAATGGTTAAAGAACATACTGTTTCTGTGGATGGTGAATTACTGGCTCACGAAGCGATGATTGTTCAATCTTCTCTTAACACCTTTCATGGTGGCCATTATGATGTCACTGTATTTTATATATGATATATATGGTATTTATGTTTTCTATATGCTTATGTATTTTATATTTAAAACATACCTTTATGATTTTCATGTTGTGCAAATGTGATAATTTCATACGAGGAAGTGTGGACTACCGCCCCCTCAAGTGATGTGACTCGTTCATGAAATACATGGAATGTATAAAGAATGAAATTAATGAAAATATGTGATCTATATAACATATATATTATACTATAATTATAATATATATATCTCTATTTTATTTTTAATTCCATTAATATGACAAAGAAATGAAAGTAGCGTTCATGCGTATGTATGGCCTACCGTCTCCATGAACGGTTCATTTCATTTATTTTTATCTCCAAATGTTATGGAATAGTATAAAATAAATATTTACTGGATATATATGATATTTAAATCATTAATACTATACTGGATATGATTTACTTATAACTACATGGACAATCATTTTCAAAGGAGTATATTTTTGACTCATGTACCGAACATCGGCAAAAACGTCTGATATGAACTCACATTATTAACCAATTATTATAAAATTATAATATGTGACATAAATTGAATAATAAACTTTAAATGAGGACCTTAAGAAATTATAAATTGACCAAAGTTTATTATTCAGGAATATAAATAAACGAACAAGACAAGTCGGACTTGAGGTAAGGGATCCTACCTCTCTCTTTCTTTTTAAGTACTCTCTTTTATGTCATTTCTTTTAAGCTCATATTTATTATGTTTGGGGATGTTATTTTATATTCCTCATACTATACTTTTTATGTTCATTTTATGAGAGACCCTATTTCATCTCAAAAATCCATTTTTGGAAGTTTTAAGTGGCGCCGTTAAGCTGTCGAGTTTTCGTAAGGGATTTTTCATCTCACTTTTATTCCCGTGAGATTTATGCTACATTTTCCACCATTTCCTTTAAGTGGTGTATGTACTGACAATTATTATACTCTTTTTGTAATATAATTTTATTTATGGGTATTTACATCTTCATTGTATGACCCTTCTTCCATGGGGTGTATGTTTCGAAAGTTACCCAAATCGGTAAGGGAACCATTCACCGTCCTCTTTTTAAAAGACTTCTTTTTGTTATGTCTTTTAATTTACATCTTATTATTTTGGGATATGTTCTTATATATCCTTATTTATGTAAATTTTATGTTCAAGTGATGAGATACCATTTTTTCTCTCATAAACTCTAAATCTGAATTTATAAGTGACGCCGTTAGGCTGTCGAATTTTTGCAAGGGACCTTCTTAACCCAATTTTGATTATTTGGGTTAAACTTCTACTCCTTGAATATGTTGTTCTATGAATATGTGTGAATGAAATCTGATTGTTTTACTCTTAATATCCAATTATATTTGGTGTATTCTTTTGTCACACATAATTATGTAATTGATTTATCTTTAATCAAAGGATACCATCTTTATAAGGGATTTAGTCTCAAATTACATTACATTGAGACTTCCTTATTGTTATGTGCCAATTCACTTTGATATGGTGTATATACTGTCCTTAGACATATTATATCATGAATACATTTATTCTCATGATATTATAAAGTTTTGATTAAATGTTATTCCTTTAAAATCTTCAAAGTGGTATGGGACACTTTGATTCAAAAATCTCTTTATTAAATGGTTTTGAAAATAGTTTGATAAATCATCGATTTTGTCGATATCTTGGAATGATATATTGTGATTTCAAATGAAATGTTAATAGTGAAATGTTTATATATGTGCTATGATTTTTATAATAGTACTTGGACATTTTACGGGTGGTTACGTGATAAAACATATCAAAGGTGGTTCCATGAATACCAGGACGGGTGGTTATGTTATAACATCAAATGCATTGGGTATGGAAGTCAGTCGTATGGCTATTCCATGTAGTGATATGTATGGAAGTTGACAGTATGGTTATTTCATTTAAGTATTTTTATGTCCCAAGTTACCTTTATATGTTATGTGTTCTTTATATGGGTTTTATGGTAATATTTTGGTTACAAAAGGGTATGTAATGATATTTTATTCAGTGAAGAGTATTTACTACTTCATAAAGGTGAAAAGTATTACTTTGATAAAGTATTCATGGTTTACTTGTTGTTTTGAAAAATTAACAATTTTCCTTCTTTGTGTATCCATTACTTAGCTTTTTATGCTAATCCCAAGTCTTTTTTGAAATGTTTTTCATAGGAAATAATGTAGAATATGGTTAAGGATGGGATCAAGGAAAGACATGCTATCTAAAACATGGAACTAGACATGCTTCTTGTTAAGAGTTTTTATTTTATGGAAACATAGTAGAAGTGTCTACTTTTTAATCTTTTGAGATGTAATAGTTATATACTAATTCTCTAAAACTCTAAACATGAAAAGATCCTCTATGTGAATTATTCATTTAATTCATGATTATGTAATGTTTTAAGTCTGGTTCCTTATAAACATACTTGATACAAGAATCATCAACCATGAATGAGAGGTAAAAGTTGAGTTCTTAAAAGAAGAGTTCTTTTAGAAAACATTTGGATTGACATAAACTTCATTAGAAAACATGTATATCCCAGAAAAGGAAATAAAATTATTAAAAAATGATCTTTAAGGAGTGACCATATCAAAAATGGAGTGAAAGAGGGAGAACCCGAAGGAAGAAAATTGGGTTCGAGATTCCCCTTACCTTGTATCTGAATGATTAATTCTCTTTAATGTCCTGTATAATGACATTATATTCATTAATTAGAAATTCCAGAACCTTTTATACATTAATAGGGTTCATTATGGTTTCATTATGTCATTTTATGTTCATTTGGATGACTTATAGAGTTTTAAAACATTGTTCGAGGATGTTCGTTTTTATGGTTTTTCTTGGGTGGTTCACTTGTATTCATAAATTGATGTTTGGGTAGAACATGGGTAAACATAAAAAAATGATATTACATGTAATTAATGATATTTCAGGAGTTTTAATTATATTATAATTAATTATATTAGATCTATGTGGATGAATCATTAGATAAGAATTAAATGAAGATTGTTTGGGTTAATTTGGGCGGTTTTTCGATCACCATGAAGTTGTTTTAATTTATCACTTAGTAATATTTTAATAATTCAGTTACATAACTTTAAATAGAACATAATACATATAAAATATTCTGGTTCAACCATAAAAATGGTTTCATGACCAGATCTAAAGGTAGAAATGGAATAAGAAAGCATGTCATTCTTAATGGTGATAAATTAACACCTCACGAACAACGTCTCTTTAATAAAATAAAAGGAAGAGGGAAAGGGAGTTGGATGCTATAATATCCCATTAGAATCATAAAATTAAATTATACTTATAATACTAGAGTTACAATACCATTTGGATGAATATATATGGGAAGAGATCAAGAAATGGACTTGAACTTGAAAGGAAATTAAAGGAGAAGAGGGGGAGAAATTACCTCTTGAATCCTCCTCTTGAGAACCTCCTTAAGGGCCTAAGCATGGTCTTTTGATGAGACCATCAGCTCTTGGTCTTGGGGGAGTGTCTAGGTAAGGGTTTTGGGCAGATTTTAGATAAGGATTGGAGCTTCAGAGGTGTGACGAAATGAGGGTGTGAAGGGTGGCTTTTATAGTGGAGGGGAGAGGGGTTTCCTGAATATAAACTTCATTAGTTTATTAATTTCCCATAAGAAAAGGAATAGTGAGTATTGAATAACCAATAATAGTAATTTTATCATGTGATAATGAACCAAGTGGTATTACATCAACAGAGCATCATCAATGACTCAATTAATCCATTATTTAGCATTTATTGTAAATTATCAGATTCTATTATTCATAAAAAATTCAAGTATCTCAGAAAAATCCCAAAAATTTACCCCAACCATTTTTCGACGTGTAGAATCCAAAAATGAATTCCATTTTAAAAAATAATTTTCTAAATTTAATTAATTTAATATTTAATTAAAATCATAATTTACTTAAAAAAACAGTTTTTAAGATTAAAACTGATTTTTTAGTGCTTTCAAAAATTACAAAGGGTCTTATAAAATTATCTAAAAACTATTAGACATTTATTTGATAAATAATGAATAAATTTTAAGAAAATAAATTTTCCTTTAAATTAATTAATTATTTATAATTAATTATTTATGACTTACAAAATTCCAAAACGTTTACTAAGGTCAAATTGTCACTTTCTAAGATGTCTAAATTTTATTTAATTATTAAAGGGTAAGGTTAATCTTATTTTGGATGATTTACTACTCATAAGGGTCATATTACTACTCATAAGGGTATGTTACTATTCCTAAGGGTAATTTACTATTCACCGAAAATTATTTTTGTTTCATTTGACTCCAAAAATCATCTTG
Source organism: Viscum album (assembly GCA_963277665.1). Lineage (NCBI taxonomy): Eukaryota > Viridiplantae > Streptophyta > Magnoliopsida > Santalales > Viscaceae > Viscum > Viscum album. The sequence goes on along the minus strand of OY728153.1, from coordinate 691,762,885 downwards.
AGCACAACCGTGTATGTCCGATTTTTAAAATTCCAAACACATAAGTGATAAAATTATGTTTAAAGTTCACTTATAACTTAGTAGTTCATTATTTTGTGTTTTCATGTTATTTTATGACATAAATATAAGAAGGTAATTTCCATTGAAAAACATTGGGTTGTTACATTCTTCCCCCCTTAAGAAATTTCGCCCATGAAATTTCACTTTACACAAACAGGTGAGGGTGTTTCTCCTTCATTGCCTCTTCTAGTTCCCAAGTTGCTTCCTCAAACTTATGGTTCCTCCATAACAAATTGACAAGATGGGTTGCCTTGTTGCATAGAACATTATCTCTCCAATCTAGAATCTTTATTGGCTGCTCCTCATAGGAGAGATCATCTTCCAGCTGCACCACCTCTGAGTTTAGTACATGTGAGGGGTCTGGTATGTACTTCCTCAGTAGTGATACATGAAACACATCATGAAATTGATCCATATTTGGTGGAATTTCAAGACTATAGGCCATGGTTCATATGCCGTCAAGGATCTCAAAGGGGCTAATATACCTTGGGCTTAGATTCCCTTCCTTCCCGAATCGCATGACTCTCTTTCATGGAGATGTTCGAAGGAAGACTTTATCTCTAATATCGAACTCCAAATCCCTTTGACGGTTATCAACATAGCTCTTTTTCTGACTTTGATCATCTTTGATGTGTTTCTAGATGACTTGAACCTTCTCTATCATCTCTTGAACAAGATCGGGTCCAAGTAGCTTCCTTTCTCTAACTTTATCCCAACAGGATGGAGTTCTACATCGCTTTCCATATAGAGCTTCATATGGAGCCATCTGGATACTCAAGTGGAAGCTATTATTGTATGAGAACTCAACCAATGGGAGATGCTGATCTTAACCACCTTTGAATTCAAGAGAGCATACTCTTAGCATATCTTCAAGCGTCTGAATAGTCCTTTTAGACTGGCCATCAGTTTGGGGGTGATTGGTCATGCTGAAATTTAATTCAATACTCAAAGCATGTTGAAGGATCCTCCAGAATTTGTATCTGAACCTTGGGTCACGGTTAGACACAATTGAGAGTGGAACACCATGCAGTCTCACCACTTCCTTCACATATATCTTTACAAGTTGTTCAAGCGAGAGGTCTTTCCGAATAGTGATAAAATGGGCAGTCTTGGTGAGTCGGTCAACCACAACCCATATCATATTATTTCCCTTTGACATCTTTGGGAGACCCATGACAAAGTCCATAGAAACATTTTCCTATTTCCACATGTGTATAGGCAATGAATTCATCATACCCTTGTACTTTTATCACTCAGCTTTAACTTGATGACATACCAAGCACCTTGATATATATTCCACAATCTCCTTCTTCATGTTATCCCACCAGAAGTGTTCTCGGAGATCACGGTACATCTTGGTACTCCCAAAATGGATAGAAAAAGTTGAGCTATGTGCATTATCCAATAGCGACTTATTTATCCCGGGTGATGAAGGCACACAAATCCGTGTTCCAAACCGAATCACACCATCATCGTCGATATGGAACTCTTGCAGCTTCCCTTCCTTTACTGCATTCACCATCTTTTGTATCTCCACATCATCCCTTTGTGCTTCCTTAATCTTCTCCTGGATGGATGGTTGCGCAATAATTTGGTCAAGGTAGGATGTATCCCCTACCATTATGATTTCCAAATTCATCCTTTGCATATCTAAGAAGATAGGGTCTTTCTCAATCCACAACATGGATAGAGTAGCAGGTTCTTTTTTCTTAGAGCATCAGCTACCTTGTTCACCTTTCCAGGATGATAGTGAATAGATCAATCGTAATCCTTTATTATATCTAACCATCTCCTTTGATGCATGTTGTGATCCTTTTGTGTGAATATATACTTTAGGCTCTTGTGGTCGGTGTATATGTCACACTTCTCGCCATAAAGGTAGTGCCACCAGATTTTCAAGGAAAAAATCACGGCTGCCAGCTCTAGATCATGCGTCAAGTAGTTCTACTCATGGATCTTCAACTGTCTTGAGGCATAGGTATCACATTGTCATTTTTTATGAGTACACAACCCAAACCTTTATTTCAAGGATCATTTTATATCACAAAACTTTCTCCACTTTTCAGTAATGTGAGTACAAGTGCGGTGATCAACCTTCTCTTTAGCTCCTTGAAGCTTCCCTCATATTCTTCCATCTAGACATACTTTACCCCTTTCCTTGTTAACTTAGTTAGCAGGCTTGACAATCATGAAAAGTTTCTCACAAAATGTTGGTAGTACCCAGCTAATCTAAGAAAACTATAGATTTCTGTGACACTAGAGGGCCTGGGCCATTCCTCAATCGCCTTTGTCTTTGAAGGATCCATAGAAATTCCCTCACTTGAGATTTCATGTCCCAAGAACATGACATGATTCATCCAAAAGTCACACTTGCTGAAATTGGCGTACAACTTATCCTTTCTCAATGTCACCAACACAAGTCTTAGATGTTCTTCATGTTCCTCCTTTCTCTTAGAGTAGATGAGAATATCATCGATAAACACTACCACAAATTTGTCTAGGTAATGTCTAAATACTCTATTCATAAAATCCATGAAGATTGAAGGGGCATTAGTAAGTCCAAAGGGAATCACCAAAAACTCATAGTGCCCATACCTTGTTCGGAAGGCAGTCTTCTGAATATCTTCCTTCTTCACCTTTACCTGATGATATCTAGAACAAAGATCCACCTTTGAGAAGTATTGTGCTCCTCTTAACTAGTTGAACAAGTCATCAATCTTTGGGATAAGATACTTTTTCTTTATGGAGATCTTGTTGAGTTCCAGATAATCGATACACAGCCACATTGTTCCATCCTTCTTCTTCATAAATAGCACCGGTGCACTCCAAGGTGATGCACTAGGGCGTATGAACCCTTTGTTTATATGCTCTTGCAGCAGCTTCTTTAACTCCTCTAGTTTGATTGGAGCCATCCTATAGGGAAACTTCGAGATAGGAGTATCACTTTGTATGAGTTCAATTGAGAACTCTACCTCACGATCTGGGGGAATTTCAGGTAACTCTTCAGGAAATACATCACCATATTCCCTCACAATGGGAATTTCCTCAAGGTTGGCACTTTCCTTCAACTCAACCATTTGGGCGAGGTATGCTTCTTCATAAGGAATCAACACCCACACCATTGAAGGATTTTTCAAAGGAGATTCATGATCTTCCTTTCATTTTTAGAGGATCATGGGATGGTTCAGAATATGAAAATATATTTACATTTCCTAACAGTTGATATGTGCTCTATATAACAAGATCCAATCCATTCCCATTATAGCGTTGAATTCCACTAAGGGAAGTATTATGAGATTTTCTGGAAGAGTCTTACCACATATGCCATCGGGAGAAGAGTCAAACACTTGGGTTGTAATGATTACACCACTTGGTATTTTTACAGATATCTCTACTTAAAGGTTTTGGGACTTTTATTCTGTAGTTCTAGCAAACTTTCAAGATATAAAAGAATGCATAGAACCATAATCAAATAAGACTTTTTCCATTATTGAGTGAATAGGAAGTGTACCTTGTACAATTTCATTATTATGATCCACCCCCACAGTAGTGATGGAAGAAGCCTTCCCTTGTTCCTTTGGCTTTAGTGGCTGCTGACACTGATTACCCTCGAGAGCTCGAGGTTTAGTGCACCGGTTTGCATAGTGCCCTAGCTCCCTACAGTTTTAGCATTGCACCATGAGTGGTTCCCTTCTTTCATTGGCTACATTCTCCTTCCTTTTCATGTCTTTTTGACACTCTTGAGCATGGTGTCCTTATTTCCCACACTTGAATCATTTCACCATCCCTTTGAGGCAGTTCCCATGGTGCAACTTCCCACATTTTTGGCATGTGGGTCGTTGATTTTTCTTCTCGCCTTTGTCATTAGATCCACCATCTTGAAACTCCATCTTTCTTTTCTTATCACCATAGCCATGGGACCATTCTCCAAACTCCATCTCAACTTTGAGAGCAAAATGAAAAAATTCTTCATAACTACCAATGTCTCAAATTTCAAGAGCCTTTCGAAGGTGTGGTTTTAATCCACTAAAGAATCTATCAATTTTGTTATCATTGTTGATAACAAAACCCGAAGCGTACCTTGCAAGCCTTGTGAAATTCACTTCATAGGTTGTGAAAGATTATTATTCTTTTTTCTTGAGCTCTATAAATTCTATCTCCATCTTCATGTGAAGAGTTCATGTGAAGTACTTATTAAGAAACATTATCTCAAAGTCTTCCCATTCCATATCTTCAATTTCCTTCCTTGGCTTGGTGTTCTTAATCAAATACCACTATTGATCGGCTTCTCCATCTAGACGATAAATGGCTAGGGTCACCTTCTCTATCTCAGAACAGTGAAGAACAGAAAAGATCTTCTCCATGGAGTTGACCCACTGTTCCTCAACTAGTGGATCAGAAGATCCACTAAATGTCGGTGGTCATTTCCTCATAAAACATTCGATAGACAATTGCTCCCTCTTTGGTGAAGGAGGAAATTCCCCAATATTATGGTTATTTTTCATAACCTAAGAGAATTGGGTAAGAATCGCCATGAATTGTTGAACTCCACATCCCAAATCATTGGGGATGTCGTTCGGGCAATCGTTTCATTGGCCCTCGCAAGAGTTGTTGGCCTGATTTCTCCTAGTTCCCACCATTTTCTAAAATAGAAAAGGTTAGAAAAAAAAGTAAACAAGTCATGAATACCTAAATTATTCATTTGAAAAATTTATACTAAAATAATAACATCTGGGATCCCTATGAAAATAATCTTGTGTGAATATTTGTACTTAATCTCATACAAGAGGTTTTCTCTAGGGTTCACTAATCTTAATTCCCAAATTAACTAAACCTTGCCTCTGATACCAACTATAGCGACCCGAGCCTTTTCTTACATTACTATTACATCATTTTAAAGATAAAAAACATAATAGTATTACACATATAGGATCCAAAGGTTTAGTGTCTTGGGAAAACTAGGACCATACATAAAAAATACAACATTAAGCATAAACAATTATTTAATTTCTTTTTCTCTAGCTTCTTATTGGCACTTGTCCTATCCTTAGTATATGTAGCCACCTGAGGATATAAATCAAAATGAGTGATCTAGAAGCCCAGTAATAGGATATATAAGAACAATATAGTATAGGGTGAGTATAATCATAACATAGGAAAAAGATCATGAACATGAGAGGAGCATAAATAAAAGACTTGAAATGTGGAAATGCATAAAAATGAAACATCATGTCTTAGTGGTTAACTACCAAACATACTTGCGAACCAAGATAAAATATTTTTCACACATCATTTCACATTTAATCATTAGATTCATTACTTTACCCAATTCATTGGAGCACTGTATAATTCTGGGTGCACCCTTCACTTTGAAACATTCATAATTGCGCTATATAATTTCGGGCGCACCCGTCACATCATAACATTATCATTATAATTATTTCCACAAGGAAAATAAATCAAAAGTGAACATAACTAAACTATGTTAAGTAATGGGTTTAATCTCATAAGAATACATTCATAATCTTTGGGTTCCCAAAAGAAGGAGGGAACAACATACTTGATACAAGAATCATCAACCATGTATGAGAGGTAAAAGTTGAGTTCTTAAAAGAAGAGTTCTTTTGGAAAACATTTGTATTGACATAAACTTAATTAGAAAACATGTATATCCCAAAAAAATAAATATTATGAAGAACAAATTATCTTTAAGGAGTGACCATATAAAAAATGGAGTGAAAGAGGGAGAACCCGAAGGAAGAAAATTGGGTTCGAGATTTCCCCTTACCTTGTATCCGAATGATTCCTTCTCTTTAATGTCCTGTATAATGACATTATATTCATTAATTAAAAATTAAAGAACATTTTATACATTAATAGGGTTCATTATGGTTTAATTATGTCATTTTATGTTCCTTTGGATGACTTATAGAGTTTAAAAACATTGTTCAGTGATGTTCGTTTTTATGGTTTTTCTTGGGTGGTTCACTTGTATTCATAAATTGATGTTCGGGTAGAACACGGGTAAAAATGCATAAATGATATTACATGTAATTAATGATATTAAAGGAGTTTTAATTATCTTATAATGAATTATATTAGATCCATTTGGATGAATCATTAAATAATAATTAAATGAAGATTGTTTGGGTTAATTTGGGTGTTTTTTTGATCACAATGAAGTTGTTTTAATTTATCACTTAGTAATATTTTAATAAGTCAGTTACAGAACTTTAAATAGAACATAATACATATAAAATATTCTGGTTCAACCATAACAATGGTTTGATGACCAGATCTGAAGGTATATATGGAAGAAGAAAGCATGTCGTTCTTGAAGGTGATAAATTAACACCTCACAAACAACGTTCTCTTTAAAAAAATAAAAGGAAGAGGGGAAGAGGGTTGGATGATATAATATCCAATTAGAATCATAAAATTACATTATATGTATAATAATTTAGTTACAATACCATTTGGATGAAGATATATGGGGAGAGATCAAGAATGAACTTGAACTTGAAAGGAAATTAAAGGAGAAGAGGGAGAGAAATTACCTCTTGAATCCTCCTCTTGAGAACCTCCTTAAGGAAATAATATTGGTCTTTTGATGAGACCAGAAGCTCTTGGTAGTGGGGGAGGGTCTAGGGAAGGTGTTTGGGAAGAGTTTAGAGAAGTATTGGAGCTTTAGAGGTATGAGGAAATGAGGGTGTGAAGGGTGGCTTTTATAGTGGAGGGGAGAGGGGTTTCCTTAATATAAAATTCATTAGTTTATTAATTTCCCCTAAGACAAGGAATAGAGAGTCTTGAATGAAAAAGAATAGTAATTTTATAATTTTATCCCGAACCAAGTGTTTTTACATCAGTAGAGAATCATCTATGACTCAATTAATCTATTATTTAGCCGTTATTGTAAATTACTTGATTCTACTATTCATCAAAAATTCAAGTATCTCAGAAAAATCCCCAAAATTTACCCCCAGAATTTTTCAACCTGTAGAATCCAAAAATGAAGTCTATTTTTCAAAAATAATTTTCTAAATATTATTAATTTAATATTTAATTAAAATCATAATTTACATAAAAAAAAATTTTTAAGATTAAAACTGATTTTATAGTGCTTTCAAAAATTACGAAGGGTCTTATAAAATTATCTAAAAACTATAAGAAATTGATTTGATAAATAATTAATACATTTTAAGAAAGTAAATTTTCCATTAAATTAATTAATTAGTTATAACTAATTATTTATGACTTACGAAATTCCAAAACGTTTACTAAGGTCAAATTGTCACTTTCCAAGATGTCTAAATTTTATTTAATTATTATAGGGTAAGGTTACACTTATTTTGGATTATTTACTATTCATAAGGGTCATATTACTATTCATAAGGGTATGTTTCTATTCCTAAGGGTATGTTAGTATTCATCGAAAATTATTTTTGTTTCATTAGATTCCAAAATTCATCTTGAGCACAACTGTGTATATCAGATTTTTAAAATTCCAAACACAGAAGTGATAAACTTATGTTTAAAGGTCAATTATCACTTAGTAGTTCATTATGTTGTGTTTTCATGTTATTTTATGACATAAATATAAGAAGGGAATTTCCATTGAAAAACATTGGGTCATTACATTCTCCTCACAAGGGAGGTCATGTTCCAATTGTACCACCTGTGGATTTAGTACATGTGAAGGGTTAGGTATGTACTTCCTCAAGAGGAATACAAGGAAGACATCAAGAACTTATGATAGATTTGGAGGAAGTGCAAGCTGATAGGCCATTGCTCTTACGTGATCAAGGATTTCATAGGGGCCAATGTACCTAGGGCCGAGCTTCCCTTTCTTCCCAAACCTCATGAATCTCTTCCAAGGTGAAATTTGATGGAAGAATTTTCCAAAAACATAAAACTCCAAGTCCCTTTGATGGTTGTCAAAATTTCTCTTCTTCCAACTCTGACTAGCCTTAATGTGTTTTTGAATGACATGAAACTTTTCTGTTATCTCTTCCAAAAGATCATGCCCAAGAAGCTTTCTCTCACCATATTCATCCCAAAAAGTAGAATTTCGACATCACTTCCCATATAGAGATTCATAATGTGCCATTTTAATGATTGAGTGGAAGTTGTTGTTGTAAGAGAACTCAACTAATGGGATATGTTGATCCCATCCACCCTTAAATTCCATTGAGCATGTTCTCAGAATATACTTGAGTATTTGAATAGTCCTTTAATATTGGCCATCATTTGGGGGGGTGACAAGATGTACTAAAATTCAATTCGGTACTCATATAATGTTGAAGAATTATCCATAATTTTGATTTGAAACTTGGATTACTATCAGATACGATAAAAAGTGGAACTCCATGCAGCCTTACTGCTTCCTCACGTAAATCCTAGCATGTTGATCAAGAGGGAAATATTCCAGAATAGAGATAAAATGCGCAGTCTTGGTGGGATAGTACACTATAACCCATATTTCATTGTTTCCTTTGGAAGTTCTCGGGAGACTAGTAACAAAGTTCATAGTGATATTGTCCCACTTCCATGCTGATATGGGTAGCAGTTGTAATACCCCTTTAGAACATTGTCATTCTATCTTCACTTGGTTACATACCAGACACCTTGTAGTGTATTCAAAAATACCCCTTTTCATATTATCCCACCAATAATGATCATGAAAGTCTCTATACATTTTTTTTATTCTAGGATGTATAGAGAAAGTAGAACTATGAGATTCATCCATCAAATACTTCTTTATTTCCAGAATAGATGAAACACATAGTCTTTTAAAAAATTTCAGTACACCTTCTTGATCAATATTTAACTCAGGAAACTTCCCATCCTTCACATCCTCAAACTTCTTCTGTAACAAAGGATCTTCTTTCTGAGCTTTCTTGATTATCTCTAGTAACAATGCTTGAGAAATAATTTGGGATAGGGTTGATGATGCCCCTTACATTATAATTCCTATTTCAATTTTGCCTAGGTCTTTAATCATGGTATGTCTTTGAATCCTCATCATGGATAGAATAATAGGGTCTTTCCTACTTAATGCATCAACGATTTTGTTTTATCTTCTAGGATTAGAATGAATTGAATAATCATAGTCTTTAATAAGTTCTAACCATTTTCTCTATCTCATGTTCAATTCCTTTTGTGTGAAAATATACTTCAAAATTTGATGATCTGTGTATATATCACACTTCTCCCCATAAAGATAGTGCCTCCATATCTTTAGAGAAGAAACAACCGCATCTAGCTCTAGATCATGCGTAGGATAGTTCTTCTCATGAGTCTTCAATTGTTGAGATGCATAAGAAATCACCTTGTCATTTTGCACAAGGTTGAACCCAAGACCTTTTAAAGACACATCACAAAAAATAAATAATCCTTATTCGCTTGAAGGAAGAGTTAGCACGGGTGTAGTAACCAATCACTTCTTCCGCTCTTGGAAACTTTCCTCACACTCTTTTTCTAGATGAAATTTACCCCTTTTCAATTTAACTTAGTTAATTGATTTTAAAGTCATGATAAGTTTTTCACAAACCTCCTATAATATCCTGATAATCTAAGGAAACTAAGAATCTCAATTATTATTATAGGCCAAGGCCATTTATTTACAAGAATTGTCTTTGTAGGGTCAACTGTGATTCCTTCATTGGTTATAATTTTCTCCAAAAAAGTAAATTTTTGTAACCAAAATTCACATATTCTGAACTTTCCAAAAATCCTCACCTTTTGTAGAGATTGAAAAATAACCTTTAGATGATGCTCATGCTCATCATGACTTTTGGAATATATCAAAATATAATCGATAAAAACTACCACAACATTATCAATGTAGTCCTTAAAAAATATATTCATCAAATCCATAAAAATAGTGGTAGAATTAGTCAATCCAATGGGAATAACTACAAAATCATAATTCCCATATCTTGATCGAAAGGTTGTTTTTTGGAATATCTTACTTCTTCACCCTTAATTGATGATAACCATATCAAAGATAAATCTTGGAGAATAGTTGAGAGCCATGAAGTTAGTCAAATAAGTCATCAAATCTTGGAAGGGGGTATTTTTTCTTCAGTGTGATCCCATTTAGTTCTCTATAATTAATGCATGGCCGCATTGATCCATCCCTATTCTTTATAAATATAATAGGTTCTCCCCAAGGAGACACACTACATCAGATAAACCCCTTCTCTAAAAGATCTTGGAGTTGTTTATTTAACTCCTCCAACTCCATGTTCTCCATCCTATGCATGGTATTTGATATCAGATGAGATTTAGGTATGATTTCAATGGGTAACTCTACCTATCTTTCCAGGGGAGGTTCGGGTAGTTCCATAGAAAATACATCAATGTATTCCTGGGAAATGGGGATATTTTCTATCCTTATACTCTCATTTACTTATTTTTCTTCACCAATAAAATCTATATACAAAGCTATGGGTGGTGCTTTTAGAAAAAGATCAGGTTGAGAAATATATCATTGGAAGATAACTATAGGTTTCCCATTCAAGACTACTGATATTTCATTGCTAATTCATTTGATCTTAGAATTATACTTTGAGATCCAGTCCATCCCTAGTATAATGTCAAATTCAAACATGGAAATGGCTACTAGATTTGCAATAAGATTATTCTCAATAAATTAAATACTAGAGTTTATAAATACTTTTTATTCTTGTAAAATCCATCTAGGAGTCTCGAATGATGGATATAATTTTATAAATTTTGGGGTTGATTCTAAATTCTTTGAAAACATGGAGGAAATAGAAGAATGCATAGAACCAGAATCAAACAAAGTACTTTCTAGCTTTGAAAAAACAACAAGAGTACATTCCACCACATCATTTGGAGCTTCAACATCAGCTATTTCTATAGAAAAATCACAACGTTTCTCCCTTGGACTATGTTGAGGCTAATGGTGATTCCCCTCCACTGCCCTCATATTTGGACACTGATTGGAAAAGTTCCCATATTGTCCCAACATGAAGCATTAAACTTCAGGTAGGGCCTGCATCATCTTGAAGTTTTTATTAGCATTGGGAAGTTGATGCTTCACCTCACTACAAAAATTCCACTTGATATGGCCATCTCTTCCACACTTGTAGCACTTCCTGCTTCCAAGAAGTCAATTCCTTGAATGCTTCTTCCCACATTTATTACACATGGGATGTTGCACTTTCTTGACTCATATTCCCTGATCAAAACTCGTCCCTAAGCTTTGATCCATTGATCTCTTATTATCATTGGATTTTTTATACCACTACGTATCACTTAACTCTAGTTTGACTTTCATAGCACTCTGCATGATCTCCTCATAGCTATCATAGTCTCAATTGGCTATATTTTTCCGTAGATGTGGTCTTAGTCCACCAACGAATATATCAAAATTCCCATTAGGATCCATGAAAAATCTTTAGTTGTAATGGGAAAGTATTGTGAAGTTCATCTCATAGATTCCAACAAATTCATTCTCTTTCTACTTCAGCTCAAGAAACTCATTCTCCATTTTTATTCTCATCGAAAAAGGGAAATACTTTTTGAAGAAGATCCATACAAACTCTTCCAAATCTATAGATTCAACCTCCACTCTTGGACTCATGTTTTTAATCTGTTTCCACCACTAATAAGCTTCTCCCTCTAAGAGGCAAACTACAAGGGTGACCTTCTCTTGTTCTGAACAGCGGAACACAAAAAAGATCTTCTCGATAGAGCTGATCTACTATTCAACAATCAATGGGTTGGTAGATCCACTAAAGTTTGGTGGTCATTGACACATAAAAGACTCAACATAAATTTTTTCCCTTCATGGTGAAATTATTCTCTCATATTGATTCAAGATATTTCCCATAACTTCAGTTAGTTGGTTCATCATTATCATGAAAGTTTCCATTCCAGCTTCCATCGGAGGGCTGTCAACACATAGTCAATTCGGATCACTATTTGCACGGTTCCTCCTATTTTCCCCCATTTTATAAAATAATAAAACCTTAGTGAGAAACTTATTTCATTCATGAATCTTTTATCTATAAAGGATTTTTATGTCTTAAAACCTCATGCTTAACACATTATTCTTTTACAACAATTTCATTTCTCTATAAATCCTTCATAATGATTCAAAAAAATATGGTGATTAACCAAACATATCACCAAGGAGTGTCAAATCAACAGTTTATCAAGGCCCATTTTCATGCACCAGTTCCTATTCAAGTCTATCTCAAATTAGTGTTTTTGGGTTTTACCCCTATATATATCTATGCTAGATCCACATCCACTTGTTTGTATCCAGACTGGGATCTATTTGTTCAGAAACCTCTTACTTAATATTTCTCCAAAATAACATAAACTTTTTCTATATTTAAAATTTCCTATAGGGTTCTTCCTAAAGTTTTCACAACCTAATTTCTAAAAATAACTAAACTATCCTTTGATACCAACTATGGAATCCTAACTTTTTATTACAAAACTTTTCAATACTTTTTACAAATAGAGGATCTTTAAATTATATTGTCTTGGAAATAAGGTACATAATAAATAAAGAAATTTAAATTATCTTAATACTCTTTAAAGGATTCTTGAAAGTTTATCCTAAGTTTAATTACTACATCTCATAACTTGGAGACATACATCAATGGAAAGGGTGAGTATAAGGCCTAGTAAAGGAAAACAAGGTAAACAGTTTACATATGAACTTGAGAGAATACAATAAGGACATGAGGAAATATAAAAAAGTCATGAGAAGAGACATATAATAATAATAATAACTTTAATAATATATTGAAAATGTGGTTACAAAATTTAATTTAGACATTCAAAAGCATATCACCAAGATCCATCCCCAAGGTGTCATAAAAATTACCAAGGTTAGTCACCAAGGTATCATAAAATTTATCATCTCTAGAGATTAATTTCTTTTCCTAATAAATTGGAGTGATATCAGGAAACAAACTTAATATTTATTTAATTTAATGTGATACACATATATCATAATTAAAATTGTCATAAATAACTCAAAGAGAATAAAATAAACGGGTTTCAAATCAAAATCACGATGTTTTAAAAAGTGCTTAAAAACATGATCATTATATCATTTATAAACCACAGAAAGGGAATGAGGGTTTTATGTATGTCAATTAAAGAATTAAATATATCATTTTTATGTATTTATGAATACCCATAGAAATTAAATATATTTGGTAATTCACATAAATAAAATAAGAGAATTTCTTGAGAATAAGAGAGAGATTTTGAGATAAAAATTCTACAGCATAACAGCAATGAAACATGGATTTTGAAAATATTAAAATGATATGGGAAAAGGGTCACACATTAATAAAAGAATAATAATACTACATAGTGAAAGAATAAAATGGAAATAAGAACATGGTATGGAAACTTGAAATACATAGCACAAAGAAGAGAACTTGAATGGAAAAAGAGACGTTGAGACTTCCCTTACAAAAATTCGGCAGCCTAACGACGTTAATTAAAACTTCAGAAAATGATTTTATGAGAGAGAAAAGAGTTTATAATAATTTGAACATAAAATTTAAATCAATAATACTACAAAATAACATAAAAAACATAATAAAATGGAAATCAAAAGACATAACATAAAAGAAGTCTTGACTAAAAGAAGAGGGTGAAAGGTTCCCTTACCTTGAAGAATAACTTCTAAAACTCTAGGATCAGAACCTTTAGGGATTGAGGGAACCTTGGGAGGAATCCTTGGGGGGAAAAAATACCATATAATAGTTTATGGGGTATTTGGAATGAATGTAATGAAGGAATGGGTTGGTATTTATAAAAAAAAGTGAGAGAATATTTTATTAATTTCCAAGGGCCACTTCATTAGTGGTATTTTCGAAACCATGGGCTTGACCATGGTATTTGTCCATGTGTTTTGCCAATTGGGACACCTTATATAATATTTTAATCCAAATAAGTCAAAATCATTTTAAATTACATATTACATCATTATGACGTCATAAAACACACCGAAAACTGAAAAATTGTATTTTTACTATTCACTGAAAAACAAAACATTTTATAAAAATATCATAAATTCACCATAAAATAATATCAATGTTATGAATTCAAAAATTAACTCCATTTTATGAAAATAATTTTCTAAATATGAGATATGTTATTTTTATGTAAAATCACTATTTACCCAAAAATACTAATACTTAACTAATAATTTCCAAAACAGTTATTTACTTATGCTATTATCTCATATTACCATTCGAGATTCCTAAATTATATTTATACTTAATTAAGTAAGGTTATTTTTCCATTGGTCATATTATTATTCATAAGGGTAATATTACTATTCATAATTTACTATTCACCGAAAATTAATTTGATCTTATCAGACTCAAAATTTATTATTGATCACAACTATATATGTACATTTTTTGAAAATCATTTCACATTATTAATTATTTAAAGAATAAAAAATATTTTAAAACAAATTTTTTTTCCAATATTCACCAATAATATGAAACTTCTAAAAATTCATCCTATATTTATTTTGAAAATTTAAATTAAAAAATGATGGTTATTTTACCATAATAAGAAATAACCATTTTATTTATACAAATGGATAACACAAAGTAACTATGGTCTTGTTACATATCCCCTTATAACACTTGCATGAGACCTAATAGTAAGGTGTGCAATGGTGATATAATCTTGGGGCCGTTCAGACAACATTGTCCGAGTGGTGATTTCTATTAGCTTGAACTTCTCCCAAAGGTGATTATGTTTAAGATTAACATGCTGATACTCAGCTTGGATTTGGTCCAGAGAAAAACCTAGTGATGCTACCTCCTTCCCAATCTCCAAAATATGGGCTTCGTATGGCCCGAGTCTACTGGATGAGGCCATCGACACTTATTTATGTATTAATTAGGCATGATCGTTTGTATTTATAAACAGTAATCATAATGTTAAGAGTATATTTTCCAACGATCATATTGACCAAAAATTATATAACAGTTGAAACCAAATGGTATCATTTTGATTATTCTCACTTTATTAATAAAAGGATATAGTTTTTTTGAGTACAAAATAAAACAAAACACAAACTCATGAAACAAAATATTATTCAAAAGTTCAGGTCGTTATAGGTCTACATGGTGTTCTTATTCACCGAGTATCATATAGTGATTTATCAGTTTGAAAATTTTCATATAGGTGTACTCTAGATCCTATTTGGTAGAATATTCTAGGGATAGAAGAACTCTAGGTGAATCTCTCAATTCATAAAGAATGAATTCAAAAAGGGTTCAAGATTGTTTCAACAATGATGGGGGACTTTGATTTCTATTTCACTGCTGACACCTGATCTTTTGAGATTTGGTAGGCCGTGACATAAATGCAGGGGTGGTGGTCAAAGGAGATGTGGTAGTTGTAGGAGTTTCTTGTCTTCTCATGCGGGGAAAGATAAAACCATGAGTGTGAGAAACTTTGTTTTGAGTTAACCAGTTGTTTTAATTTTTTTGTTCCCCATATAAGATCCTGTTTCCACTCACCAAAGTCTTCACTATTACTATCGGGGGGGGGGGGGGTGGTAGAGACATGTTCTATATATACCGAAACATCACCCAATCTATCCAAACCATATCCCACTTGGTGATATAGGAAATATTTGAATAAAAATCATTATTTATAGGTATATATGAGGATCCTATGTTATGAGAAGTGATTGGTGTAATTGGTGAGTTTGACCATTTTTGGGTCTCTTGCATTCCAAAAAATTTAGAATCCCTTTTTCTAGGGCACAAATGAATTTACCTAGGACATATGAATCCTTGAAGTAGTATGTATTGTTATTTATTTTTATGAAATGAACCTAGGGTGTTTGGACCTGATGAGGGCCCATGAAAATATTTTATTGGTGAGGTTGTGTGGGGTGAGGCTGCACCTGATGAGGTTGCATTTGGAAAGGTTGCGACTAGCATGGATCACCAGAAAAAGGATCATGTAGGCGAACCAGCTTGGGAGACTCTACATGAACAACAATGACCATTTTTTCTTTCACAAGACTTCACATGGGAGTTGTAAGTGGTAATGGATGTGATCATTTCTTGGTATGCTTCAAGGATTTTTCTAGATACTGAACTTTCTTAGAGAACTCCCAAAAAATTCCCAAATAATTTAGGTAGATGAGGGTGGTAACCAGATAATTTTTGACTTTATCCATGAACATCATAATAAAATTTTCCTAGGATATTAACATGTTGAGTGATTATGTGAGTTCTTTCTATTGATAAATGAATTCTGTCACACACTCATCAAGTATATGTTTTCATTTGGCGAGGTTTATGATGTTGGTATTGCATGAGGTGGAGCTACATTTGTAGAGGAAGTATCTGCAGAGATCCTCCAATAACATGATGGATCCTATGACTAGTTGTCCAAACCATATGAATGTGGGTCCTTCTAGGGTTTTTAAAAACATCAAACTTGGTAGCTTCCCACTTTTATGGAGTCCCCAACATTGGGACACACTATGAGGCATAGCGGTACAAATGTTGTATAAGATCACCTTTACCACTGAATGAGGTAAATATTGTATTTCAAAAATTTTTTGGAGGATAAATTTTGTCTACCCATGTTGGGTACACAGTTATTTTGAGATTAATTCACACCTTTCTCATTTCTATATCCTCAAGGTGGGCGGTGAGAGCCGCTATCATGTCATCCTGGTGAGTATTTTTGGTTACTAGTGCTCCGACTAACTCTTCGATCTAGGAGGTGGGGAGACCTTTATCTTGAGGCATATGTGAATGTTTCTTAGGTGGAGTGGGGGAATCATATATTGGAAATTTTTCATAGTATTTTCCTTCTGTCCTAACTGAAAGCATAGGGCCACCTCGATCAAATATATACACCTTTCTAAAAGTACTAGGTTCCCAATTGGAGGATATATGGGGATTATTTTTACATTTCAATGAACCAAGTGTTTCTCAAAAATAATCTTTGCAGTAAGCCTTGTGTATCCTTCTTTCTCTTAGAGAAAAGAGCCCATCATGACATCTGACTCAGTTTTTGGTGTAGTCTTTAATGGATGGATAAGATTAGAGAGTCCCTTTCCTTTTTTGATATATCAGAAAGAAAGAAAAAATGTTTCATTAGAGGGACTCCCAAGGACACACACTAATCTCTATGGATGAGTGAGAGAACCCCTCAGGGGATCCACATGGTATTGTGCCAAGACTTGGGGTAGGTTATCCCTACCATTACTTATGACAGTGGCTCAATTTCACTAATCCTCAGGAGGGTATATTGTTATGAAATTCACCATATCATCAGTAATAGATAAACCTCCACTATTGGTGGAAAGGTATTATTTATTGTCCCATTGTTTATGTGGGATAAGGATAAAATAGAGGGAAACATACTTCCCCCAGCCCATGATTTGCATATACTAAGCTGAGTATATGATGAATCACTGGATTATGGTAAGGATATTGATGCAAGTACATGGTATATTTTGGCAGTAACCATTTTATTCAGGATGTTGAGCTACTGGGAGTGTTGCAATTTTAACCCTCTTACACTATTGGTGAATGAAATTGAGGTGCCCGTGGCTTCCTAGGATGGTCATCTAATGGTCTCAAAGGAATTTGAACATTGTTGAGATATTCTCATAGAAACAAACTACCAAGTACTTAATGATGGACTTGGGGATTTTTTGACCCCATCATCAGGGATTGTAATCCTTAGTTGATGGGATTCTACCCCCATCTCTTGAAGCAGGGGTGAATGTTCCCTCAATGATTCATACATAGTTTGGGAGTCTGAGAGGTCAATGAAGACACAACTCTTCCTAGGGACCTATCTCTATTGGTATGAGACATATCCAAGATCAAGTTTTTAAGAGACTCTTGGGTTCCCTCCATGCGCATTATGACCTACACCACATGAATGATCCCCACAATTGTTGTTCTCCCTCTTTCCTTGGGATGGATCTTCAGAGTAGGGAATACCTTCATCATGGGGAGGAACTCCATACTGGTTGGTGGTATTGTGATGGGGATCTCCTCACTAGTTGGTGGTAGAATAGGGAGGACCTCTGGACTGGGTTTTGGTACCACGGGGAGGACCACCGTATGGGTTGGTGGTAGAATAAAGAGGATATCTACATTGGTTGGTGGTAGCATGGGGAGGAACTTCGCACTAGAATTATTTATCATGGGATAGTCCATAACAGTTTTCAATGGCATTGACGACTGAGAGATTCAATCGGACCTTCCTAAGAGGTGGATGAGGTCTTGATCCCAAATGGGAAAATATGGATCCCGGATCAGTAATTGCAAGAATGCATTGGGATGCATCGCTGGTGGAATGGGCCACTAGAGTCATAGAGGAGGCCTCCTGGTAGGTGGTATTTTTGTCTTACCACCAGCATTGGTGATGGTTGTTCTGGACTGGGGATAGTGGTGTGGGAATGGGATCAATCAGCTCATTGACCTATGAGACTAGTTAGTTTTATCACTGAAATGGAAGGGTGGGAGCCCTCCTAGTTGGCTCATTGGTAGTTATCGCTATAGTTATAGCTTGAACATCCACGACCTCCTCGACCATGGGGAGTGAGCTATTATAACACTTTGGGGAAAGACTTCTAATGTAGTTTTCTATTGAAACTGAGGTGGTTACCACCTAAACAACACTCAAGGGTGGAAGTATCAATTCTATTCCGATGATTCAAGATCATGGTGGGCCATTTCCCTAGTGGTAATGAACCATTATTGTTCATATTTAAGAACAAGGGTGTTTATTACCTACCTCTAGATGATCACATAAGGTGATATGGAACATGGGTGCCTAGTATTTAAAGCTATGGTGGATGTCATAGAAGGGATGTAATCATGTGATATTATCACACCTACATTATCCCTTAACTCAAGCATGTTGGTGTTAGGTCATTGATCTCTTGTAGCTTGAGTCTTGTAAGGGATATAGAATCATCCATCCATACAAATTTGATGAAAGATATTCCCAATTCCCCAACATCATCCATTCTTTTTTAGGTAGATAAAGGTTCCACATTTATTATGTTAAATACTGATGCTGCCCAATGTTATCTACCCTAGGTCATAGGAGAGTTTCATATTATCCCCACCACATGTTTTTTGGGACCCAATTCCCAATATATGGATTCAGTGACATGAAAATATGTTGGTTCCCCAATGTAACTAGTTATCATATTTAGATAATAATACATTCATTTCAAGTTTGTCATTTTTATTTACAATTCTTTTTATTGGGGCTGCACATCACACATGTTTTGTCCCTAGCTTCCCTCTTTCTAAAGGATGGTAGCTTCAATCATTGTAAATGGTGACATTACCTCCTTGATTGAAACACAATGATGCGATTTTAGTTCCTAATTCCATAAATTTGACCATGTAGCCTATTTCCTAGTCAGAGTCTCCCTTAAATATTTAAGTCATGTTCATGAAACTCATTTCCAGCACCATCTTGAGGTGGATGACTGTTAACTATGACGATTCTGTCTTGAAAAGGTATAAACCTTCGGTTAGATTAGACAATAACATTATAAATTTATAATAATATATAGACATTAGGAATATTGGAAACCTATAAAGTCGTCCTCATTTTAAGTCAAAGGCATATCATATATGAGGCTTATTAAGCACAAAACCCAAGGAATCCCATGTTTTCTAAGGGGTAGTTGATGCCAAGGGAATAAGACATATAATTATTTTTCCTTAGTAATACCTTTTTTATTGTATATGGTGGAGATTTTTGGTGGGTCAAAAGTTTAGTTTCTTGTAGAGACAGGCTGGTTATAGGTTTAGTGTCTTGTAGAGACAGGTTGGTCAAAGGTTTAGTATCTTGTGGAGACAAGTTTTCAGTGTGTTACTATTGGGGAAGATGATCAAACCATGAGGTTTTAATGGAAACGAGAGAGTGTTCCCCTATGGGGAGGATAATGATCACACTCTGGTTTTATGTGGGTTTCCATGGGTAAGATGATGACACTTTTGGATTTTCTAGTGGTGAGAAAAAGTGTGCCCACATAGGAGGAGATGATCACACCTATGGATTTGATGGTGATGTTGAGATTCCAATATTGAACCTCATGGAGGTTTCCTATACACCTTATCAGTAAATAGGGATAAAAACCCATTTATTTCGATGCCACAATTTTAGGTTGTGTGATAGGAATGGTCTATGTAGTTAACATCGCAAAGTAAGGAAGCTCGTATCGTGGAAGGAGAATCATTGAGGGATAGTGTGGGCATTAAATGTGGAAGCTAACTGAGTGATTCTATGAGAAGAGATGATTTTGTTGGGTCTTATGGTTGGAAGCAACCTAAGAAGTGGGGTTTCATCCAAGGTGTGGATTTTCATCTTAGATAGAGGGAGGATATTGTAGTTCTTACACATGGAAGATTCCCCTTTCAGGTGTTTCTTCCCATGGTATGGAAGGAAGTGGCATCCTATTACATGGGGAATCCTATGTTAATAACATAGAGTAAGAGGTGTGGGTTCATCTCATTCTATTTATACATATGGAATCCTACATTCATCACATAGGTAAGGGCTATAGTTTTACATCATGTGCTGATTACGTTATCATGCATTTTCACATCATACAACTAAGTTGTTGGGCTATGTAGTTTTACATCCTAAAGCTCGGATGTTGGTGGGTCTTACACATAGTAAGACCATTTTGAAGTTGGATAAGAAGATCTAGAAAAAGGCCTCCCCACCAGTAAAGGTCAGTAATTTCCCTTGATGATTAAACCTTTTGGGATTATGTGTCTACTAGTCATGAACCTTTGGGTGGGGTATGGTGTGAACACTACTATGGATGAGTGATAATGAGGGGTATAGATGTTAGTGTCCCCATGCTTAGGTGTAAGAGGAATTAAGGTACCTATTATTATGAGAAAAAGGAAAGGTAATGGTCTAATCAATTCTTGAAGAAAATGGGGGTGGATATAAGGGTTGATGATACTGGTCACAATGAAATTTGGGGTGTAGATGAACCTGTTTGAATGGGTACATGGAACCTAGGAAATGAACTTGCATTCATCTATATTTTTAGAAGGATTCATTGGTATTTTAACCCTAAGGTTTTTGTGAAAATATCTATAATTATGTTTTCAAGTAGATTTGTGAAAAATATAGGTTCTATCACAAAACCCATGTATAGATTTAAAGGCATATGTTTGTGAAATATTCAAGGTTCCACAAAAATTAGTTTTTTTGTAAATAAGGATTATATTGGGTGAACTTGACTATCCATGATGGATATTTTGTGATGAAATCTCAAACATGGGACAATAATTATTGGGGACCATGTGAGGTTGTTAAAAAAAGTTCCATACCATTGGGAATCCATGGATGTTCGAAGTTGTGCAATTCCATGAAAGTGGGGGTTTAACAAGAGAGAGATGATACTATGACTTATAAATATTCATCCTTAAAGGAGGGGGAGATGCTCTATTTATTTTAGAAATGGGTGTCTATAGGCACGAAACCAATATGGGTCACAAAATATTGTTGTGAAATTCCCATGACTTTTCTATAGGGTTGCAACTACACAAGTGGACAGTCTGACGTCACCTTTCTCATGCCAATAGTCTTTCATATTCCATCATCGTTATTACGTGAAAACAAATTCTATTTCATGCAAACATACTTTATGATATTTTAGGGATCCTATATAATCCATGTAATTTTGATATTTCATGTCACCTTTTGAGTGAAAATTGGTTTCACACATGATAAGGAAGTTTTGCGCAAGACATGGAAGTTATGCACACCTAATCCATTGGTTCTAGAATCATCCTTTGGTCTAGAATGTACCTTTTTTAGGGAAAACCAAACTTTTACAGATAAATACATGTTTTCAATGCCAACAGATTCAAGTCATAAAATCCTACAGGATAGATCAGTTTAGTAGTCATGGAGAGCCATATACATACATGATACCCATTTTACATTGGAGATATAGAAAAAAAACATAGTAATGGAAAAAATTTGGCATCCATGAACTCATTATAATAATTCTTTTTCATATCCTAGGGAACAGAAAATAATAAGGGTGATCTCAAATGGTGAGTAAGGGTAATCTGTAGCGAAATCTATCTTGAATCAATAAGGCATAATCAATATGGTAAAGAAAATAACTAAACACCCATTCTATTTATTCAATAACTTAACTATCATGATTAGATAAGACCTAATCAATATAGAAAGGTAAATAACTAATGAAACATGAAATTTAATCAATAATGTATGAATGGAATGAATCCATAGATAATATTAATGTGAAAATATCATGGATAAATAAAATAATTAAATCCTGAATGGCAGAAATGATTAATATTGGATTCCATGATCTTAGAAATTATGGTATATGTACCGTCAATACCATTGAAAATTGTAAGAACCTGGATCTTTGTTTTAGGTATGTTTTTCCTTTTTTGGTCATTTTTGAGAAAAAGAGGAAAATCTGGAAAATTCCTAAGTACACGTCGTGTACTTTATAAGTACACGCCATGTAATTTGCTATAGCGCCAGGCTGTGTGTTGGCCTTGTTTGGGCCACACACATGGTGTGTAGGGGAAAGGTGGAGGCTGCTTACAGCAGAGTATAGAAAAGTTGAGTACATGCCATATACTCAAGAAGTACATGCTGTGTATTTTTTTTTCATTAAACAGATCGGGGTCACGGCTGACGGACATAACATGCTTCTTCTTCAGGTTCTTTGTCCGAGAGTGACCCGTATGGCCACAAATCTTCTCCAAACCCCCATGCCTTCATCTGTTCTCCGAATCGACCACTGTTGATTGCATTGGAACCGCAACGGTGAGTTATTCCTTCTCCTAGTGCCTTGTTTTCCAATTCCTCCTCTTTCTCAAGATATTGTGGGTTGATCGTTTTGGACTTTTTCTCAAATCCTTAACGTTCTAAGGAGAATCAGTCATTGTGGTTCACGAATATCGATCTCCTCGGATCGAGGTAGGTGGTTTGTGCCTTTCTAAAGCATGTTTTTGAATATTTTGTGCAATTCCACAAATTACTATGAACGAAGTATTGTGTGTTTCCTATTTTTGCCCTTGTTGTTTTCCTGCTTTGCTTGATTTCTTGAGTAGAGGTCAATGATTATGAATAGGGTAATTTTTACTATGCTATGGATGTTTTTCCAGGCATGTTTTTCATGTTAGGCATTTTTCCAGTTGCCATGCCTAGTTGTAGGAAAGTGGAACTGTTGTACTGTTTTGCTATTGTGCCTTAGAATGATAGCCAAGTAGTTTTTGAGGTTTAGTTGGGGAAATACGCGCGCTATGCATGTTTTTTTTACATAGGGCTGTGAGAACCTAGTGTAGTGGACCACATGGAGAATGGACGTAAGGGCTTATCTAGAGTTTCTTTAATTTTCGATGCGAGACCACAGGGGTAATTGACGATGAGTGCTTCCTCATAGAGTCTATAGTTCCTCAAGGCGGGCCACATGGGGAATGAGATGTTGAGTGCTTCCCTAGAGAGCCTTTAGTATGATACGAGACTATAGGGGGAATTGACGGTGAGTGCTTCCTCAGAGAGTCTATTATTTAGCTGAACCATAGGGGTGAGACTGTGTGTGCCTCTCAGAGGGTTTCTGGTACTTGTAGGTTGAACCATAAGGGTTAGGCTATGAGAACTACCCAGGGGGTTACCTATTGTTCTGTTTGTTGCTTGGCTGTTACTTGTATGCTTTATATGCTAGACACTATGGATTGTAGCTGCTGTGTGCTTTCCTGTTTACTACTTCCTATGTTTTTACTTGTCATATATTCAGTGACTGTTGAGCACAGATCTTTGGGTGGTTTCCCACTGGGACCTTGTCTCACACCCTATTTGGGCCACGCTTTTTGGGCCAAGAAGATTATATTGTTGTAGGTATAGATAAGGGCAAACACCCTTCTACTTCAGGTTCTTGATTGCCGTGGAGCTAAAGAGCATGGGACCAAGCTGAGGCTTGCGATGTTGAGGAGTCACTCATCTGTTTTTCTTTTGTACTTTGGTTAAGTACTATTTTTATCATTGTGACTTTTTTGGCTGTTTTCCTATACATATATACATATCATGCATCATTGTTATATATGTGTGCTCTAATTTTATTCTTCCAGTATTCCGCTGTTTATTTCTGTATGGACTATTATTACTTCCGTTGTTGTGTGTTGTTTACTTCCGCTGTGTACTTTGTTAATGAGGGCATAGTTTTCCCACTATCACACCCAAGGCCCTTGATACTAGTCGGCAGCCTCTGGCGTTTGAGGAAATGCGCTTGAGGCTATGTGACCAACCGGGTACGGGGCGCCTCTAGGTGGATTCCAAAATCGGGATGTTATAAAGTGGTATCAGAGGAGTTCGTTTCTCTTGTTTTACTGTTTGGATCCTTTATCCAGGGATAGAACAGATTCAGTACTTGGTATTAAGTTGTGCTCGGGAGTAGCTAACCCATGTATATGGAAAGGCCAATCTACCTCGCTTATTACAATTTTTTGGTTTTTCTATGTTACAGTTTATCTGATTTCACCTAGAGTGATTCACATTCCTTGTGATGTTATTGTTTTTGATATTGTGGTTTTATTTCAGTCGCAACCCGATGAGATGGGGGTATGCTATCTCATGCATCATATAGGCACTTGTTAGAAATCACATTCCATGAATTCTTGCTATGCCATCTAGGTTTCATTAGCAATTTCATGTTGTTGTGATAGATGTTGTGTATATTATGCATGTTGTTGTGATATATGCTTTGATAGAATCCCTACAGTCTGATATAGAGGTTGTTTGTGTTGTAGCTTAATTAAATGAATGCCAAGTTCTGGTTCTTGAGGTGTTATGGGCCCTCATGAATTGGAACATGGTGGATCATTGACTTGTTTCCCTTATATATGATATGTAGAAGATGCCAAGATTTGATTCACGGTGACTATGAACCCTCATGGATCAGAATTTGGCACATCCATGCTTGTTTTCAGTGTTTTCCGGGCTTCAGTGCAGTTTTAGAGCTACTGCCCAGAAAAATCCAGAATACACGACGTGTACTTTATATATACATGCTGCGTAGCTTTCAAGATGTGTCACTGACTGTGTGAGAAGAAAAACAGGTTGTGAAAAATCTCCAGGAACACGCCGTGTACGGTAGATACACATCGTGTAGTAGTGAGCCATGTACCTAGCCATGTCACTAACAACACGGGTTAGGGAAGATCATGTATTACACACCATGTTTTGTATGAACACACCATGTAGCCTTGTTCTAGGTACCCGACCCTGTCATGAACAACACATGAAGATGTTATCTCCTCTTATAAATTCCATGTTTTTTAGGAACACACCGTGTAAGGGTCAGCTGTGTACCCGGCCGTGTCTCCAACAACACGGGTCGGGAAAAATCTTCAACTGCATGCCGTGTTTGTTCGGAACACGCCGTGTAGTATAATTCGTGTAATCAGCCATGTAACTAACAACACGGGTCATTGAAACCTTGTCTACTACACACTGTATCCATAGGGAACACGCCGTGTAGTCTCATTTTAAGAAGACCATGTGAGTTAGCCGTGCAAGGAGACTCAGGTAGAGGAATAGAGTTAAGTACACGCCGTGTAGAGTTTATACACGTCGTGTAGTCATGTTATGCAGAACTTAAGTGTTTCCTTATCCAGTTTTCATTTTGTTTTCCCTTGTTCTCTATCCTTGATAAACCTAATCTAAGGTATGATTTTGATCTTTCATAGCTATGCCTCTGAGATGTCCTCCAGTTGTACGTCAGTTGTAGGATAGTGATCGGATGCCAGATATGGATGATTAAGGACTTCCTGCCAATCATCTAGTCATGCCAGCCTTGGAACCGACTGTCGTACCAGTTTCAGGCGCTAATTCATAGTTTAGGGAAGGATTTATGAGGATGATGCAGATCTTTCAGGGAGAACCACCTCCTACCATGTCTATGTAAAACTTGACATGGGTTTTCGAGCAACAACATCCTCATACTTTCTCAGGGCAAGGAGGACCGTAGGCTTTAGAGTCATGGATGGAAGCCATGCTGACTATCTTTGAGCATCTGGAAACACCTCCAAAGAGGTGGGTTATGCTCGCTACCTATATGCTATGAGACTCCGCCAAGAGGTGGTGGGATGTGATCTCACATGCAGGTCATCAGCAGGTTATGGATTGGGAGGAGTTCCAGCGTGTGTTTTATGACTACTTCTACTCGGATACCCTGAGGGATGATCGAGCCTAAGAGTTCATGAGTCTAGAGCAGGGTACTCTTTCTGTTATTGAGTATTCCTCTTGTTTCACTGAGCTTCAACATTTCACACCCCTCCAGGATGGAGATGGGATGTTCTTAGAAAGGATGTTTGAGGATGGTCTCAGGAGGGAGATCCGGTCGCAGGTGAATATCTTCTAGTTGACATCCATCACTTCCATCTTCAATCATGAACTGATTGTAGAGTGAAAGATGAGAGACTCTGAAGCTACGAGCCATGGCATTTCTGCTTCCATGTGTAGTATTCCTCCAGTTGATAGCAGGAAGCACCGTAGGGAGTCTACGAACAGTGATCCGTGGAGGCGAGATACATCTTCAGGTAACCAGGTAGTATGCTACCGGTGTGGAAGGGAGGGGAACACGATGCCGCAGTGCCAGAGAGACCCAATAGAGTGTCGATCTTGTAGCAAGATGGGTCACCTTCAGTGTTTTTGCCTGGTTTTCTCACCAATATCTATTAAAGGGGGTTCTTCCATAACTCCTTTTTCAGGAGCGACACCACCATTTTCTCACAAGTCAGGGAACTAGAGCTCTTCTGGACTTTCGGGCTGAGGTAGAGGTCGAGGCTATGGTGGTCAGTCACCAGTCTTTCAGCGTCAGCAGGTAGGATCATCTCAGAGTAGTCAGGTAGGGTCATAGGGCCGCGGGGCAGACCAGACTTTTGCGGTGGAGCAGACCTATCAAGATCAGGATCCCGGACCTTCTACAGTTTGAGGTATGATCTTAGTAGCCTCGATTTTATCTTCATCTCTTTTTGACAATGGTGCTATGAATAGCTTTATCTCTGTTGCTGTTTTGGAGAGCTTTGGAATCTGTATCTTTTCTTCTTCCGACTTGTTGACACTAGACACACCTTTGGGGACGAGGACATCTAGTGTACGTCAGTGCAGAGAGTTCCCTCTCGAGGTTGTGGGGTATCGTTTATTATGGGATTTCTATGTCCTAGATATGACAGGCTATGATGTCATTCTTGGGATAGACTGGTTTGTTCCCTTCCAGGCATTCATCAACTGTTATCGCCGCAAGGTGAGTTTCATTTCACCAGAGGGTGAATCTTTTCTTCATAGAGGATAATGGGATGTTCAGGAGAGTCGAGCAGGAGTCGATCATCATGGTCTAGGAGGGGTTACGACCCATATTTCTAGTCTTTATCTGGATGACCAGGGGACTTCTCAGTTGGAATTTCCTCCAGTGGTTGATCGTTTCAAGAATGTATTTCCAGAGTACTTTTTATGTTTTACTCTAGAGCGTGAGGTAGAATTTTCTATTGAGCTCTTTCTAGGAGCGGCACCGATGTCCATTCCTCCTTATAGGATGGATACACCTGAGTTGCAGGAGCTCAATAAGTAGTTGGAGGAGTTACAGGTAAAAGGTTTAATCTGACCTAGTACTTCCCCTTGGGGTTCGTTTGTCCTGTTTGCGAAGAAGGCAGACGGTACCCTTAGTCTCTGTGTGGATTATCGGAAGCTGAACCAGTTGACGATCAAGAACTGATATCCCTTGCTGAGGATTGATGATATTTTTGATCAGCTTCATAGAGCCTGGGTGTTCTCAAAGATCAATTTGAGGTCTTATTATCATCATTTGCACGTTATACCATCAGATATACCTCTGACAGCCTTCAGAAGCAGGTATAGTCTCTACGAGTATACAGTGATGTCATCCGGTCTCACGAATGCGCCATTAGTTTTCATGGAACTAATTAACCGAGTGTTCTATCCTTACTTGGATTCCTTCTTTGTGGTATTCGTGGATGATATCTTGGTGTACTCTCACACTCGACATGACCATGATACTTATATTGAGATCGTTCTGAGTACACTAAGAGAGCATCAACTTTATGTTAAACTCTTGAAGTGCCACTTTTGGATGGATCAGATTCACTTCTTGGGTCACGTCATCTTAGAGGCAGGAGTATCTGTGGACCCAGAGAAGGTGAGAGTTGTAGTTTCCTAGGAGCAGCCAAAGAACATTTTTGAGGTACAGAGTTTCCTAGGGATGGATGGATACTACATATTCTTTATTCAGGACTTTTTATGCATAGGAACACCATTGAATGGTCTGACCAAGAAGGGGAAGAAGTTATTATAGTCAGATTCTTGTGAGTCATCTTTTCAGGAGTTTAAGGGAAGGTTGACGTCATCACCGATACTAGTCTTTCCAGATCCAGAAAAGAGATATACTGTTTATTGTGATGCTTCAGGTATCGGGTATGGTGTTGTGCTTTTGCAGGGAGATGGAGTCATTGCATACAGGTCTCGGCAGTTGAGGCAACATGATAGGAACTACCCGACACACAATTTGGAGTTGGCATTTGTTGTTCATGCCTTGCACAGTTGGAGACATTACCTTCTGGGGGAGCACTTTGTGGTTTTCACCGATCATAAGAGTCTCAAGAACATCTCACTCAGTGTGATCTGAATCCAAGACAACACAGGTGGGTCGAATATCTTCAGTCTTTTTATTTCAAGCTTTCCTATATGCCAGGAAAGGGAAACTTAGTGGAAGATGCGTTGAGTAGGAGAACTCATATTTAGGTAGTTCAGGAGGCCAACAGTAAGTGGCATCTTATGGCTATGTTCTCTAAGATACATCTCGAGGTGCATGACAGATAGGGAAAAACTTACCTATCTTCGGTAGCAGTTACCTCTACACTTCTTGATCCGGTACGAATGAGGCAAATATCAAACTCAGAAGGCTTAGTCTTGCGGGAGATTGTGTTAGGAGAGGACTCTCTTCCCGGATGGACAGTGGGCGAGGATGAGATAATTCATTTCTAGGGATGCGTATGGGTGCCAGCAGACATACACGAGGAGCTGATAGAAGATTTTCATTCCTCAGTTTTGGTAGTTCATCTTGGCGTCACCAAGATGTATAGGGATCTTCATTGCCAGTACTGGTGGCCTGGAATGAAGAGAGATGTTGATGGTTTCGCCTTGAGGTGTTCTACTTTTCAGTAGGTGAAGGTGGAGAATCAGCGACCAACAAGCCTTTTATAGCAGTTACCCATTACGGAGTGGAATTGGAACGATGTCGCGATGGACTTGATGGATGGATTTCCGAGGCCGCCTAGAGGGAATGATGCTGTTTGGGTTGTCATTAACAGGCTTACGAAGGTTTCTCACTTCTTACCAATCAAGGAGACCTTTAGTGTTGATGATCTGGGACAGTTATACATCCAATAGATTGTATGTCTACATGGAGTTCCACACTCCATTTTTTTAAACAGGGATGCACACTTTACTTATCGGTTCTGACAGGGGATTCAGAGGGCTTTGGGTACACAGGTACTTTTGAGTATAACATACCATCCCCCGACAGATGTCCAATCCAAGCATACTGTCCAGGTTCTTGATGATATTCTCTAAACTTTCATTTTAGACTTTGGCGGTTCTTGGGAGAAGCATATCCCTCTTGTGGAGTTCTCCTAAATCAACAGTTTTCAGGTGACTATTCAGATGGCACCTTACGAGGCTTTTTACGGTAGGCCATGCTGATAACCTTTATGATGGCTGGAGGCAGGAGTGGCAGCTTTACTGGGACCTTGTCTTGTTTAGGAGACCTCAGAGCAGATAGAATTGATTCAGAAGAGGATGAATAAAGTACAGTCTCGATAGAAGTCTTATGCTGATCAGTGGAGATGACCTCTCGAGTTCGAGGTTGGGGATCAAGTTTTCCTACATGTCGCACCAAGGATGGGACACAAGAGGATTTAGAGACAGGGTAAGCTTTCACCGCAGTACATTGGGCCGTTTGAGGTATTAGAGAGAGTTGGGCCGGTTGCCTATCGGTTACAGTTACCTCAGAGGTACTGGGCCATGCACGACATCTTCCACGTCTCTCAACTCCGAAGTTACTTTCCAGACCCGTCTCATGTCTTTCAGCCCGAGGAGGTTGAGCTCGAAGCGGAGGCAACATTTGAGGAGAATACTATCCGGATTTTTGATTTCAGTATGAAGGTTCTCCGTGGGCGGTCTATTCCTCTAGTACGGGTTCTATGGCCCCATGGTCGAGTATAGGATGAGACCTGGGAGAGGGAGGTCGATGTACGATCGCAGTGGCTGGAGCTGTTTGAGGTTTCTTCTTCTATGCCTCACTAGGGAAATTCGGGGACAAATTTCATTAAGGGGGGAAGTTTGTAAGAACCCAGATCTTCATTTCAGGTATGTTTTTCCTTCTATGGTCATTTTTGAGAAAAAGACGAAAATCTAGAAAATTCCTAAGTACACACCATGTAATTTATACGTACACACCGTGTACTTTGCTGCAGCACCAGGCCGTGTGCTGGCCATGCCCAGGCCACACACACAGTGTGTAGGGGAAAGGTGGAGGCCGCTTAAAGTGGAGTACGGAAAAGCTAAGTACATGATGTGTAATCAAGAAGTACACGCCGTGTATTTTCTTTTTTTAATAAACGGACTGGGTTCACGCCTGATGGACAGAACACGCTTCTTCTTCAGGTTCTTTGTCCGAGAGTGAACCGTACGACCACAAATCTTCTCTGAGCCCCCGTGCCTCCATCTGTTCTCAGAATCGACCGCTGTTGATTTCATTGGAACTGAAGCGGTGAGTTCTTCCTTCTCCTAGAGCCTTGTTTTCCAATTTCTCCTCTTTCTCAAGATATCGTGGGTTGATCATTTTAGACGTTTTATCAGTTCCTTGACATTCTAAGGAGAATCAATCAACGTGGTTCACGAATATCGATCTCCTAGGATCGAGGTAGGTGGTTTGTGCTTTTCTGTTTTAAGTATTTGAATATTTTGTGCAATTCCCCCAATTCCGGTGAACGGAGTATTACGTGTTTCCAATTTTTTCCCTTGTTGTTTTCCTGCTTTTCTTGATTGCTTGAGTATAGGTCAATGCTTTTGAATAGGTTCATTTTTACTATAATCTGGATGTTTTTCCATGCATCTTTTGCCTGTTAGGCATTTTGATATTTTCCATGCCTAGTTGTAGGATAATGGAACTATTGTACTGTTATGATGTTGTGCCTTAGAATGATAGCCAAGTAGTTTTTGAGGTTTACTTAGGGAAATACGTGCGCTATGCATTTTTGTTTTACACAGGGCTGTGAGAACCTAGTGTAGTGGACCATAGGGAGAATGGACGTAAGGGCTTCTCCAGAGTGTCTTTAATTTTCGTTGTGAGACCACACGAGGAATTGACGATGAGTGCTTCCTTAGAGAGTCTATAGTTCCTCAACATGGCCCACAAGGGGAATGAGACATTGAGGGGTTCCCCAGAGAGCCTTTAGTATGATACGACACTATAGGGGGAATTGACGATGAGTGCTTACTCAGAGAGTCTATTATTTAGCTGAACAAGAGGGGTGAGACTGTGTGTGCCTCCCAGAGGGTTGATAGTACTTGTAGGTTGAACTATAAGGGTTAGGCTGTGAGAACTACCCAAGGGGTTGCCTGTTGTTCTTTTTGTTTCTTGGTTGTTACTTGTATGCTTTATATGCTAGACACTGTGGATTGTAGCTGCTGTGTGCTTTCCTATTTACTGCTTTCTGTGTTTTTAATTGTCATGTATTCACTAACTGTTAGGCACATATCTTTGGGTGGTTTCCTACTGGGACCTTGTCTCACACCCTGTATGGGACATGCTTTTGGGCCCAAGCAGATTATATTGTTGCAGGTATAGATATGGGAAAGCGCCATTCTACTTCAGGTTCTTGATTGCTATGGAGATTGAGAGCAAGGGACCAATCTGAGGCTTGCGATTCTGAGGAGTCACTCATCTATTTTTCTTTCGTACTTTGGTTTAGTAATGTTTTCAGCATTGTGACTTGTTTGGATATTTTCCTAGACATATATACATATCATGCATCATTGTTATATATGTATGATCTGGTTTTATTCTTCTAGTATTCTGCTGTTTATTTCTGTATGGACTATTATTACTTCCGCTGTTGTGTGTTGTTTACTTCCACTGTGTACTTTTCCAATGAGGGCATAGTTTCCCCACTATCACACCCAAGGACCTTGCTGTTAGTTGGTAGCCTCTGGCATTTGGGGAAATGCGCTTGAGGCCTTGTGACCAACTGGGTATGGGGAACCTCTTGGTGGCTTCCGGAACCAGTACGTTACAAAAATATGGTTTAATAATATGGGTAAAAAACTATTTGATTTGGCCAATTGATTTTTCTCATGATACCTGTAGATGTATTGAGGGACTATATAATTATGGCCCTCGCTAATTATTACATGTCTAATACATTCCTCATATATCAGATGATTGATTAAATTAATGAAAATATTCCATATCAATAAATATCAATATTGATTAAAGGATATAGATTTATCAATATATCCCCATGTTATCAAATTAATTTCAAAGTAAAAACCAAATGTACAAATGATATATGATTTAGGAAATAATCACATACATGATGTAAAGAATATGGATATTTAAGAGAAATTTAATTTTTAATGAAAAATTATCACAAGAAAGTGATTTCATTAACAAAATGATAACAATTATAGAATTAATCAAGAGTTTAGAGGTGACCATTGATTCCTATGGAATATAGGTTTTTATAATAAAATCATGTATTTTGAAAGAATAAAGGTAATAAAAGTGAAATATTAGAACAATATTTCATAAAATATTATTCTTTATAAAACCATTTAAAATTCTTAGACAAAGATATATTTTGTAAAATGGTTAGGGTGATGGGGAAGTTCGTTATCATTGTATATGTTAAAAAAATTTCCTTTTGATTTTTTTTTCAAAAAAGTACCTTCTGAAAATATTATAAATATTCCTTTAAAACCTTTTTAAAGCTTAGTTATATCATAAATTGTCTTTAATAAATCTTATGATTAAATTAAATGACTTTTTTAAATCAATTTTGGAAAACATGGATATGGAAGAAAAATATATCTGATATAAAGGGAAATAAAATCAGTTTTTATTTTAAACATTTATTTGATTGATCTAAGTACCAAAGAGAGGAAAAATTAAACTAAAATATAAAAAATAATTAAAAATCAGTTGTATATAAATATTATTTGTTCTTAATAAAGAAAAATGATAATATTCCTTCATCAAGAGTAAAATAAATCCCAAAGGGAAGTGAGATTGTAAAATATATTCTTACCTCTTTGGTAACTTTAAAATTGTAAACCCTAGAAAGAATAAACTTGTATTTAAACATTTACCATAATGAATTAATTTTTATTCTTGTTAAATACATCATTTAGAATTATATACACCACATAAAAGTGAATAGGTGTATATTAACAAATACATCTCAATTAAATTGAAATTAAGATGAAATCAATTACCTTATGATTTCATTTAGTTGAGCATGACTTAACATCCTATATAGTGATTTTAATCATTTTTTTAATTTATAAAATAACTATATAAATATTTATAATATCATATATGACCATCTTATAACATTTTACCACCTGTTTGTTAATAAAATTTCATTATTTTCATTATTTTGGGTGTTAATTGCCTTATTTTCTCATAAAAGTTTCGATTCTTGTACATAGGATATACAAATATAATCTAAGAAATTATAATAATTTTATAAATATAATATTTACTCATTGGATCCATTATTTGAACCATTATTTAAATTTGGACATGAAAAATAAACCGCATCGCTTCGTGGAGATGGCATGTCGTATGTATGCCCAAGTGATGATATCATTCCCTTAATGAGAGAAAGGGTAAGGAATTGAATGATATATTAATTTTATATAATCAATATAATCTAATATATATTACATATATTCATCAAATTTATCCTTTATTTCCTTCCATGTAATGTGTTAGTGAAAACCAAATCGCATCTCTTCGTAAGGCGGTAGTCTTCCATACACACGATTAACATTATCGTATTTTAAATGGAATGGAAAGTGAGAATTTATATGTGATATTATAACTTAAAAATTAGAATTATTCCATATTATATATATATATATATTAAATACATCATTATATCTAATTGTGAGAAGTGTTTATGAAAAATGAGTTACATCAGTTCGTAAGGCGGCGGTCCGCCAAACACACGATCAAGGATTTCATTTCTCATTTGATGGAAGAAGATATAGAAGGTTATAAAATTAACATAACAATATCTAATTATATAAGAAGTTATAGTTTAATTATATTGGTTTTATTTAATAATATTTTAATTAGGTGGAGGAATAAATAAAATAAAAATGTATGTTTAAGAACATTACCTCTTCTTTGGAGAACTTTTTTAGGTTTCCACCAAAAGCCTTACTAAGTTGGATTTATGATAAAAAGGCCTATAGGATGTTTCAAGGGAATGAAGGAAGGTATTTGGTTAGGTATTTTCAAAATATAATGGCTTTGGAAGTGTGAATAGGGCAGGAGAGTGGGTGACCTTTTATAAGTGGGGGAGATGACACACTTGGAATTTTTTAAAAGAATGAATTACACCCGTGTTCTTCATAAGAAACAACAATAAAAATGGACCATTCTCAAAAAATATATTATATAAGTTAAAAATATGGATATAAAATAGTGATTTTATAATTTTTAGGTCATTTTTAATTCTTATCTTCTTATTTTAACCTCCGATAAACCCATATTCACCATAACCATGATAATTAGTTTTTACTATTTCACTATTCATTATGGTAAAAAATTAATTTGGACTTATTAGATAATAATAAAAATTATTATTAAAAATATTTAATCTATTTTATCAAATTTAATTCCTAGAAGTGGAAGCATTTAATTTAAAATAAAACCTGCAAACATGATGAAAAAACGGTTTTCCAAAGGAAAAGTAATCAAAAGTATAAAAAGTTTTATATAAAAATTGAACATAAAATTGATTTAAATGAACTAAATTGGACTTATTATAATATAATTTAAATAATATTTACTTTAAAACAAATTTTAAACAAAATGGAACTTGTAAATTCTTTAATCGAAAAGAAATTTTTAATAAGAAATAGTATTTTTCACTATTTATTGAAAAATGAAACTTTTCAAAAAAATCCCAAAAATTAACCCTAAATTAATTTTGATATAAAGATTTAAAAAATAATTTTTTTATTTTTTTTTTCTAAAATTGAAGAAACATAATTTTAACATAAGTGCAGAAAACATGATGAAACCATTTTCTTTGAAAAATATATTTTTTCAGAATACATTTATTTTAATGTCAAATGATTATTATTATTTATTTCTAATCAATAGTAACCAATTATCATGTGAAAAACATATATTTTCCATAATTTATTTTTTACTATTCATAACCCCCAACATAATGACTAGGTTAGTATGGTCATGTTTAAATAATAATATATTTTTAATAATGTGTCACATTTCATTTAAACCCAGTGTTCTATGCATCCCAAGCTATTGAAGAGATTAAATTTATTGAAAAATAATTATATTATAAGGTCTTGGGGTGTTAAATTCTTACCTCCTTCAAAAATTTCATCCTCAATTGTTTTTGGATATTACCTTCTAAACAGATGATGGTTCTTCTTCTTTATAACATCCTCTAGTTCCCACATTGCTTCCCCTATTTTATGATTTATCTAAAGTACCTTTACCAGTTAAGTCATAAAATTACTCAATAATTTCCCTATAGTATCAATAATTTAAATGGGATCTTCACAACAAGATATATTAGGTTCCAATTCTATTTCTTTCGATGTGAGTACATGCATTAGGTTTGGCATGTACATCCTTAATAATGATATGTTGAACACATCACATACTTGAGAGAGGCTTGTTGGAATTTCCAACTAGTAATCCATATGACAAATTCTTTTTATAATTTAAAAGGGTCTGATGTACCTAGGTCTCAATTCTTCCTTCTTACCAGACCTTATGAAACCCTTCCATGGAGATAATTTCAAGAAATCATGACATCCCAATTGAAATTTGAAATAATCCATTAGATTGTAAGAAGTACTATTTTTCCGAATTTGATATGGTTTAATATGATCCTGAATAGTATTTACCATTTATGTTTTCTCTTAACCATGTTCTCATCCAAAAAGTTTCTGTTCACCAACTTCATCCCAACAAGTTGGAGTATGACATTTTTTACTAAATAATGTTTCATATGACACCATTCAAATTCTTGTATGGAAACTATTATTATAAGAATAATCTAACAAAGGTAAATAATAATACAACATACCTTGAAAGTAAAGTGATAATGACCTAAAAAGGTCTTCCAACATTTGAATAGTCCTTCTAGATAATCTATTAGGTCTAGGATGGTAGGTGGTGTTGAAATGAAGCTCAGTATAAATAGCCTTATGAAGACTCTTCCAGAATTTTGATGTAAAATTTGGATCATGATTATACACAATTTAAAGACGTGTAACATGAATTTTTAAAAATTCATTAATACAGATCCTTAGGAGGTAATAAAGAGGTAAATATTCTCTTATAGTGAGGAAATGTATCTATTTGTTTAAACGATCAATAATAAACCATATTGCATAATTATTTCTAGGAATCTTTGGTTGTCCTATAAAAAAGTACATAGTAATATCATCCCATTTCCACACAGGAATAGGAAGAGGTTTCATTCCTCCTATAGGATGTTGTCTCTTATATTTCCCTTGTTGAAAAACCAAACATTTAGATATATAATCAGAAATTTTCCAGTTCATGTTATCCCAAAAAAAATGTTCCCTCAAATCCCTATACATAATGGCGCTATAGGGTGTATAGAGAAATTATAGCTACGAGAATCATACAAAAATCAAATTTTTAAATCTAGTAATGATGGAACACACAATCCATTTATAAGTATCATAATTCCATCTTCATAAAAAAAGTCTGCAAATTTCCTATCATCCAAAAATTTTACTCTCTTATAAAAATTCTCATCATTAGTTTGATAACTTTTTATCTTTTGTAATAAATATAGTTTCAAAATATTTTATAAAATTAGTGTTGTCTCCCCTCCTTAATAATCGCCATATCCATTTAACTAGATCTAGGAACATAAGTTCCCTCTGAATCCTCATTTTGGTTATAACTCCATGATCCTTCCTAATAAAAGCCTACACTACCTTATTTTACTTCCTTAGGTGGTTGTATATTGAGAAATTATAATCCTTGAGTATCTCAAACCATCACCATTGATTCATTTTGATATCTTTTTATGAAAAAATATATCTTAGGATCTTATGGTTTGTCTATATATTGCATCTTTCAAAATAGAGATAATGTCTCCATGACTTCAAAGAAAAGATTATACATGAAAACTCATGATCTTTGGTTGGATAGTTCTATTTGGCAGTCTTTAACTACACTGATTCATATAAAACAACTCCATGATTTTTTATAATGAAACAACCCAATACTTTCTTTGATTCATAAATATATATAATAAACCCATTATTTCTTGATGGTAAAGTACAAATGGGAGCATTTTCCACACTTTTATTCAATTTTTAAAAAACGTTCTCATCTTCCTTTTTCCATTTGAAATCAACCCCTTTACATAAAATCCTGGTCAAAAGTTATCTAATTAAGAAAAATTATAATTGAATCACTAATAATAACCTTCCAAACCAATGAAACTACGTACCTTAGTTATTTAGTTGGTGTGGGACATTATCTAGGTACCTTTTTCTTCACACGATCAACTAATATTCCATCATTGGAGACAATATAGTCATGAAAGAAACTTTTTGAAGCCAGAAATCAAAATTACTAATTTTTTAATATACCTATTTCCTTATAAGAGTATCATGAATGGTCCTCAAGTGATTGTTATGGTCTTAATATCTTTTAGAATACACCAAGATATCATTAATGAACATAAAAAAAATTATCAAGATATTCCTTGAATACTCTATTCGTTAGTTCCATAAAAAAAGGGTGTATTATTCAATCCAAATGCAATTGCTATAAAATCTTAATGTCCATAACTAATTCGCATTGATTTCATTAGAATTACTTCTTTCTTTACTCAAAATTGATGATACCCAAAATAAAGGTCAATCTCTGAAAAATATTTAGCTCCATGAAGTTGATCGAATAAGTCATCAATGTGAGAAAGATGATAATTTTTCTTTATCATAATAACATTTATTTTTCTATAATCAATGAGCATTCTCATGGATACATCTTTCTTCTTAATGAAGAGAACATGAGAACCCCATGGTTAAACACTTGGGCGAATAAATACCTTATCACACAACTGATCTTATAGTTTCTTTAACTCTACCAATTCCACAAAGGACATTCTATATAGAGTCTCTGATATTATTCTTTAATCATGTAACAAATCTATGTAAATTTTAACTTGATGATTTGGTGTATGTCTAGGTAATTCCTTAAGAAATCCATCAATGTATTCTTATACAATAGCTACATCTTCAATTTGAAGATCACATTCTCCATCCACATATTCTGTTTTCTATTATTCCCCATGAATCTCATTCAGAATATCTAATAGGGGTGGATCTAGACATGAATAATATGGTGAATTCTTATCTCTATAGATAAAGAATTCCATATCTTCATCATGAATCATAATATACTTATCCTTGCAATAAATATTTTCATAATATTTTGAAATCTAGTATAAACCATGGATTATATCAAATTCAACCATTATTATAATAATATAGTCCAAAAATAGAGAACATTTATGTGTCAAAATGGGTTCTTCCTAACATATCCTTGTTTTAGTAAGACTTCCACTATGAGTATTAATTGAAAAGTACCTTTTTATGGTTCTAGGGAAATATATAATTTTCTAAGAAAACATGGAAGATATAAAATATTAAAAATATCAAGACTAAAATAAAGAATTTACAAAATTTGAGGCTATGATTAAAGCACCTTCGACCACATAATTGGGTACTTCCACCTCAACTATAGTGATTACATAAGCTTAGACTTTACCCCTTATCTTCCTATGTGGTAGATTACTATGGAACATGGGACATTGGTTTAAATAATTCCCTATTTATTTATAGTTTAAGAAATTGATAACAATTTTTCATTCTTTACTTTGAATTCTTTCACCGGATAACCCTTATCACCAAACTTATAAAAAACTCCCACACTGTTAAATCATTTATTAGGGTGATTATTTATATAGATTTCATAAGATGGAAATTATATTATTCTATTATTATTATTTGACACATTACCTTTGTCTTGATGCTCATTTGACCTCTTATTTTATTTATTTCCCTTGAACATATAGGATCTAGAAAATTCATTCTCTATTTTGATGTCACATAATGTATTTCATCATATGATGAAATTTTTTGAGAGAATAGTTCCCTTTAGAGACATGGATTAATCCCTTTAAATAAATGGTCAATATTACATTCCATATTATGTATGTAATCCATTTTATATATTGATAGCCTTGTAAAGGTATCCTTATACTCTATAATAATTTCTTATTAATTTTTCTTTAAGGTAAGGAACTTTATCTTCATTTCAGTTTGTTTCTCATGAGGTAAATATTTTTCTATTAATGTATCATTAAAATATTTCCATTACATGTATTCTATTTCATATTCCTCTCTATTATTATATATCAATAAACACCATTAATCCGCATTATCTTTGAGATAATACACATAAGTGTAAGATTTTACTTTTCATCACATCCTAAATATTGAAATATATTTTCAAGAGACTTAACCCATTTCTCAGCTACCATATAATTAGTAGTCCCATTAAATGATGGTGGATTCTATCACATGAAATAATCCAATATAGGAAAATCACACTATGGAAAAAAAATTTGTTCAATTTGGTCTAGTTTATTTTTCATAATCTGATTTTTCTTCCCTAATATTTCCATGATTTTCTCACTTCTAATACTAGCTATATTGGCTTGCTCAACAGGGAAATATCTAAATTGGAAATGAGTTTTGATACCCTTCTTTCTTCCATGAACCATTTATAGGAAATGACATATACCATATTATTTCATGAAATTTTTAATTTTAAATCATTACATATAATTCTGATTCAAGTGTTACATGAATATTTTTATTTTCATTTTTTACCTCAGAATTTTAAACTTGGTTTCATTGATGATATTTTCAAAAAATTTATAATGGTTTGTAAATCAAATGTGAATTTTAATAAGAATATCCCCTAGGAGTTTCAAAATAGGTTCATAGTAAGGACTATTATCATTTAATAGGCAATGCTCGAGTCAATATTGATGTGCCTTTTTCAAAGTTATTTCCCCTATTTACATCTGTTTTAGTACCATTACAAATTATAGTTTCCATATAGGTATATAATTTCTTGGAAAAACCACATAATATATTCCTTAATAAAACTTTATAATGTTCTTATATACTTATCCTTAAATTATACTGTAGGGTTATGTTCCAGAATATATGTTTTACTTAATCTAGTTCTCAAGGATTCTACTAAACTTCATTTGATTCCAACTATAATGAACCTGACTATAGTATCCTAGAGTCGGTGTCTAATTTATTATATTGGAATGGATACAAGGGGTAAAATCACAAAGGGACTATCATTTTAGTAGTCTTGGAGATCCAAATACATACATGATACCCATTTTACACTAGGTATAAAAAAATAAAAAATAAAAATGATACACATTTGGCATCTTTGAACTCATTCTAAGAAAATTTCTCCATACCTTTGGGAAAGGAAATAAAATATGGGTGATATCAAATGCTCAATATTAGTTACATATAAAGGAATATATCATGAATCAATAGGGCATAATCAATATGGAAAAGTTAAATAACTGAACACACATTTCATTTAATCAATAAATTAACTATCATGATTAGATAACATGTAATCAATATGGAAAGGTAAATAACAAAAAATGTTCCATTTAATTAATAAACTAAGAATGAAATTCATATATAGATAATATCAATATGAAAATACCATGTATAATAAGAATAACTAAGTTCTTAATGAATAAAATTGTTAATATTGGATTCCATGATCTCAGACACCATGGTATCTATACCATCAATACCATTCACAAGATGATTTAAAACTATGGGTAAAAAAATTTAATTCGGCCAAGAGATTTATCTTATGAGATTTTTCGATTCACTGAGGGGATATATAATTCCAATCCCGAAACATCATTGCATGTCCAACATATTTATTATATATATATGGATTGATTAAATTCAAAAACTATATGACTTATCAATAAATAT
Organism: Viscum album; assembly: GCA_963277665.1. Taxonomy (NCBI): domain Eukaryota; kingdom Viridiplantae; phylum Streptophyta; class Magnoliopsida; order Santalales; family Viscaceae; genus Viscum; species Viscum album. The sequence continues at coordinate 691,721,335 of OY728153.1, read as the reverse complement.
CCATATTGATTAAAGAATATGGATTTATCAATATTTCCCTAGTTAATCAAATAATTTTTGAAGTAAACACTGTATATAAAAATGGTATATGGTTTATGAAATAATAATATACATGATAAAAACAATATTTATATTTAAGAAAAATTTAAGGTTTAATGAAAAATTATCATAAGAAAGTGATTTATTCAAGAGAAATATAACAATCACAAAATTAATCAAGAGTTGAGAGGTGACCATTTATTCATAAGGAATATAGATTTTTGAAATAAAATCATGGATTTTGAAATAATAAAGGTAATACAAGTGAAATATTAAAATAATATTTTATTAAATATTTTTCTTTTTAAAACCATTTAAAACATGTATAATAAGCTACATTTTATTAAATAGTTATGGTGATAGGGACGCCCATTATCACCCTATATATTAAAAAATTTCATTTTGACTTTTTTCAAAACAACATCATTTGAAAAATAGTAGAAATATTCCTATAAAATCATTTTTAAAATTGAAGGATAACATAAAATATCCTTAACAAATAATTTTATTAAATAAAAGGACTTTTTCAAAACAATTTTTAAAAACATTGATATGGAATAAGAATATATATGATTTAAAGGAAAATATAGTAAATATTTATTTTAAACAATTATTTTCTTGATTAAACTACCAAAGAGATTAAAATTTGGAAGAAAATATATTAAATCTATAAATATCTAGAAAATAAGAATATTATTCAATATCATGAAGGAGAAATAATAATATTCCTTCAAAAATAGTAAAAGTAATCCTAAAAGAAAGTGAGATTGTAAAATAGATTCTTACCTCTTTGGTAGCTTTAAAATTGTAACCCCTAAAAGAAATAAACTCTTTTTGAAACATTTAGCATAAATTATAAATATTTATTCATGTTAAATACATATAAGGGGCAATATATAAACCAAATAAAAGTTAATAGGTTCATATTAACAAATATGTCTCAATGAAATGGAAATTGAGACGAAATCCCTTACCTCATGATTTACTTTAGTTAAATGTGATTTATCCTACAATATATTGGTTTTAAGAATGTTATTAATTTATAACAGAACCATATTAATATTTATAATATCATATATGATCATATTATAACATTTTACCACCCGTTTTCTAATAATATTTCATTATTTTCATTATTTTGGGTGTTAATTGCCTTGTTTTTTCATGCATGTTTTTCCATAAAAGATACAATTATTTTACATAAGATATAAATTAATCATTTAAAAAATTATAATAATATTATAAATATCATATTTACTAATTATATAAATTATTAGAACCATTAATGAATGTTTTATATGAAAAATGAATCACATTGCTTTGTGTAGATGGTAGGCCATACGTAGGCACAAGGGACAATATCATTCTGTTTATGAGTGAAAGGGTAAGGAAGTGTATGGTATATTAATTTTAAAGAATAAATATCATGTAATATATATCAATTATATTTATCTAATTTATCCTTAAATTCCATGTAAAGCGTTGGTGAATAATGATTCACTTCACTTCGTGAGGTAGTAGTCCACCGTACACATGATCGATGTTATCATATTTTAATCAAAATTGAAAGTAAGAATTTCTATGTGATATTATAACTAAATAAGTATAATTATTTCATAAATATTATATATATATATACATTAAATCCATACTTATATTGAACCTTTATATGTTTTTAGTGAAAATGATTTATATCAGTTTGTGAGGCGATAGTTCGTCATACAAATGATCTAAAAATTTGTTTCCCATTTGATAGAAGAGGATATGTATATCGGTTATTACATTAACATAATAAAATATTATTAAATTTTATATAATTTTGTTATAGTATTATCATGATTTAATAATATTTAAATTATTTGGAATAAGAAATAAAATAAAAATTCTCATTTAAGAATGTTACCTCTTCTTCAGAAAACTTCTTTAGGTTTGTACCAAAACCCTTTTAATGTTGGATTTATGATCAAATAAAGGCCTATAGGATGTTTTTAGTGAATTAAGGAAGGTATTGGTGTGGATATCTTCCAATCCAAATTCCTTTGTAAGTGTGGATAGGGGAGGATAGTGGATGACCTTTTATGAGTGGGGGATAAGACAAACATGGAATTTTTGAAAAGAATGAATTAAGACCATGTTTTTTTATGATAAAAATAATTCAAAAAGAAGAAATATTAAACCTTGGATGAGATAAAGTCTAAATATGTCCATAAATAATAAATTAAACAAGTTTTAGGTCATTTTAACCCTTATATTCTTAGTCCAACACCCAGTAAACCCATTTTCACCTTAACCACAATAATTAATTTTTACTATTTTGATTATTAATTATCAAAAAAAATTAAGATGAAATTATTAGATAATAATAATTATTCTCATTCCAAATATGGAATCCATTTTATCAAATTCAACTCATTTAAGTGGTAGAATTTATTTAAATATAAAACCCATGGATGTGATGAAAAAATGGTTTTCCAAAGGAAATGTATTCAAATGTATAAATTGTTTTTATATCAAAATTGAAAATATAATTGATTTAAATAACCTAAATTGGGTTAATTATAATAAAATTGAAATAATTTTTCTTTTAAATAATTTTTTTAAAAAATGTTACTTATAAATACTTTAAAAAAATCCAGTTCTCAATAAAAATCTGTATATTTCACTATTCATCAAAAAATGATTTTTTTTAAAAAATATTGAAAAATCACCCTAATATTATTTTGATATTATGATTTCAAAAATAAATATTATTTTTTAAAATAAATTTTCTAAAATTGGTAAAAATTAATTTTAACATAAAGGTTCAAAACATGACGAAACCATTTTCTTTGAGAAATATGGTTTTTTAGATTTTATTTAATTTAAAATGATGATTATTTATTATTTATAATAAATAGGTAACCAATTATCATGTGTAAACCATATATTTTTCATAATTTAGTTTTTCTTCTTCATACATGTCAACTCAATGGCTAGGTTATAACAGTCATTATTAAATTATTATATATTAATAGAGTATCATGTTTTTTTAAATATGGTGTTAAATTCATCAAAAGATACCAAATATATTAAATTTATTTAAAATAAATATATTTTAAAAACTTGGGGTGTTACACATGAATCATAATCTCACCATCAAAGCCTTGTGCAAAGACATCACACATTAGTAATTATGGAATACACCAAATAACAAAACTTATTTGTATCTTAAGACCTACAATTGCATCGAGGGGAAATAACATTACCTTACCATCACATACTAAGTCCAATTAATTCATCATATAAAACAAATGAATAATAATTCAATATATAATCAACATAAACATTTGTGTTGAAAAAATGTCATACAAAATTTTAATATTTTATATATTTAATAAATATAACAATATAATCATAATTAATATGGATTAATATAGTGGATAGTATAAATATATTATATCACTAGTAAATCATAATATTAATCATGGTATTTTTACATAAATTAAAATACTTTGAAAAGATCATCCGAATATTTCTCGAGGAAAATTCACTTTTCATTTTGAAATCACTTATATTAATATCTAAAAATTTATAGAATGTTAGGAAAATAATTCTCTTTAAAAAGAAATATATAAACTTGTAAATTAAGTTTCAAAGATAATAATATTCATTACAATGGAAAAATACATTTGTGTGTTAAGCATTCAAACAAATATTTTGCTCACACATTCAGTAAAAATTATCTGATTCAGAAAATGTCTAGAAAATTACATGTAAACATTATTATAGAAATTAAAACAAGGGTAAATCTGAATTTAACAAATAAATTGAGAATATAAAAAAATTCTTGAATTTTTTTTAAATAAAATATGGATATTAAAGAAAAATATTCCCGACTGAATTGAAAAACGAAGTCAGTTTTCCTTTAAAAAATTATTCTACTATTTTTGAGTTAAAAGGATGTAAAAATGGAACCAATACATTAAAAATATAAAACTAACTATAGAACAAGGAAATATATTGGGTTTAAGATAAAATTATCAAATAATTCCTCAAAATTAAACATAAACTTAAACCATCCCCAATAAGGATGGGATTTTGAAATAAACCCTTACCACTTTGGTAACTTTTGAATCATAACCCACATTTACGAAATAACATAAAATTAAACATTAAATACTATGAATATAAATAGATTCATTATATAACATATAAAATGGGTAATATATACACCACATGAAAGAAACAAGTTGTGAATATTATATATGTCACACAGAAACAAAAGGGAGATGAAAAACCCTTTAAACAATTATGACATTGAAGTAAGAATTAATCAATTAAGTGATTATGTGTAAAAAAATTAAATACAAATAAAATAATTGTAAATAAAATATAAAATAATCATATTTCATTAAACATAAAATATTTTCATAACACGAACAATGAATAAGTAATACAACTCACTAAAAAGAAATTGAGTTATGAAACCCCATACTTTAGGTCCGAATTGCTTCATAAGTGATTTTAAACTCATGTATAAGAAATTTAAATTTATTATAAATCTATAATATATATGTACATAATTTTAATATCATATATGACCAAATTATAATATTCCAATACCCTTTTATTAATAATTATTTCTTAAAATTATCATTTCCAAGTGTTTAATGTTTTATTTTTCATGTAAGTTTCAGTTCATTAGTTTTGGTCATTGAATCTTGATCATGGTTCCATAATAGAAATAATTTTAATCATTATATAAATATAATATATATTCATTAAATACATATTTATAATCATCCATGAAAGGTGTATATGAAAAATTAATCACATCAGTTTACGGTGGTGGTAGTCCACATGTATGTGCGACCAACATTATCATTTCTTAACGAGTGAAAGGGTAATAAGGTAAATGAAATATTAAATTTACATAACCATAATTATATCATAAATATAATATATATCCATTAGTTCCATATTTATTACCATCCATGTAAATTGGTGATGAAAAATGAAATACAATATTACATAGATATTGAAGGTCGTACGCATGCTTGAGTGATGTTTTTACATTTCATTTGATGGTAAAGAAAGAATTAGAATATCTATTCACCAATTAATAATAAAATTTATATCATATACATATTATATTATTTCATATAGATCTAATATTATTACTAACCATAATTGGGTATGGTAAAAAATGGAATGCAACATTTTCATGAGGTGGTAGTCAGTACATATACATGAAAGATGATTTCATTTTCTATTATATGGAAAAGTAGATATAAAAGGGCGATACCATAAAAATAATAAAATTTTGGTAAATAAGAGATACTTATGTTATTATATCATAATGTTTAAGATATTTTTGATGTAGGTAAAATAAGAAATAAAAAAGAAAACATTTGGTTAAGAACTATACATATTCTTCAGACAACCTCCTAAGGTTTATACCAAAATCCTTCTTAGGATAACATCCAGTGTAACATAATAACCCAAATCGATGTATACAAGTTCCATGATCTGGTTTTACACAAGTCCTCAAGCATGTCTCCCCATATTCCAGAGGCTTCCGACTATCAATGAGGGACTAAGGTGTGTTCATGGATAGACTATGGCCTCATATCAGAGTAAAAAACACAGAAATAACCAAGAATAATCCATATAATTAAATAACTAGAGTTTATAAGGATTAAATATAAAGAAAAATATACTAAAATTTAAAATGTAGAAAGGGCCTATATGAACATGTCATATGTACAACACTGGTCACCCGCTGGGTCGACCATGCATGCATGAGTACATAAAGGAACTGAAATAAAATGTACATGGATATACTACTAATATCGATCTATACTACATACCTGGTCTCTAATACACTACCTAGATTCTAAATCCTAATCAATATAATCTATATGAGTGGATCCACGTAATCATGCAATGTTGGTCCTTATCCCCATCTATCATGTATCTGCGCTCAACCTGAAAGAAGATATAAGGTCTGCATGCACACCGAGGTGCATGTAGAAGGGGTGAGAAACAATCTCAGTAGGCCATCCCCAATTATGGACCTATAAATATTAATTTATAAATTCATGTTCATGCAATACGATTATTCTAGCTGATATACATCTAGAAATGACAAATAAAATAAATAAGGTGAAGCCATGGTCGGTCCATGAGTCTTGATCCCGATCAACTAGACATGCCAACATGTATATAGATTTATTTTTATATGTATATATGTATTCCCATAAAACACACACACACACAAAGATATATATATATATATGAGTAAGTTGAAAAATAACATGAAATATAATGCAACAGATCCTTGGGTCCATAATCCCGATCGACTGGGCATCCTGTGAATAAGGCATTGAGCTAGATGTTGTGCCACTCAAACCATGTATAAATAGTCAATAGTCAATCCTTGTGTCTGTAATCTTGATCAAAAATAACTTCTTTGTATATTGATGAAAATGTCTCTGGGAAATCCACTTTACCATAGGGGGATACATGTCCCAGCCTTAGGATCACCCATAATCACCTCCAATCCCTATAAAAGAAGATTCGAGGTAATATTTGGATGTCCTGTAGATATGAAACTTATAATTTTATAAAAAAACTAGGACCTAAGGTACATAACCAATGAGTCCATGTATAAAGATAATAATGATGAATTAGATAATTAATTTTCCCTATGATTCCATCCAAGGAATTCCTATATGGGAATTCGAGTATCACTCAAGGCATATAGATTCCATTTAATTAATGAGCCTATCCAAGGAATTATGTATATGGAAATGAGGTATCACCCATGAATTAATTTAGTTCATGTTACCTCTAAGTCCATTTAAGGATTTTCGCGTAATTAACCCAAGTGTATCTTAGGGTATATATAATATCAATCAACCTATGATCCCATCGAAGGAATTCTGCGTAAGTAACCCTACTATCTCTCAAGGCGTACATATAATATGAATCAGCCTATGAGCCTATACAAGGAATACTATATAAGGAACCAGAATATTACTCATGGATTACATTAATATCATTCATCCTATGATACCATCCAAATAATTCTATGTAAGGAACCCAAGTATAGCTCAAGGAATATATATAATACCAATCATTTTATGAGCTCTTCCAAGGAATTCCATACAAGGAACCCAAGTATAGCTCAAGGTGTATATATAATATCAATCATCCTATGATCCCATCCAAGTAATTCCATTTAAGTAACCTGATTATAACCCAAGGAATACATATAATCTCAAATAACCTATGACATAATCCAAGGCATTCCGTATGAGGAACCCGATTATCGCTCAAGGCATAATATAAATTTATATAGACTATGAGTCCATCCAAGGAATTCATATAATATAATCCAAGTATCACTGAATGTTGGATACTAGTAAGTACATATGTACATCTCAATTAAATAACATTCACATAAGACAGATAACAGTAAGTACATATAGACATCCCAAATCATAAAATGCCTTAAATCATGATCATCAGCTGAGAACCAGGAAGCACCAATAGAAATCCTAGATACATAATAATTAACCATATAAATGTATATATAAGAGAGAGAGTGGATGAATTCATAAACCCACCATTAATTCCACTATCTCTCAATATTACAAGTTTGGTATGGGTTCCAAGGTTATACCCACTACCATCTTTACCCAAGCCTAACATAGTAGCTTAGGGTCGGTCAAACAACAGGGCACCCACTGGGTCCCTCATATCATAAAACCAAACAGGCATCATACTTTGGATCCTTAAGGTCTATACATAATCAAAGGTACACCTGTTAGAATCCTATAAGACATAACATAGGAAGATGAATCCTACATGGGACTCTCAATATTGGCATATGTAGGCAGGTTTATCTTATAAAATATCCTTGAAAAGAGTAAATAACTTAGAGGAATCCTAGAAGGGGTTCTCTAAATCAACATGTAAGAAAATGAATTCCATAGGGGACCCTTGGAAATAGTAAGCTAGTAAATTCATATTACATGGGATCCTATAAGTCAATATAAGTAAAGGAATCCTACATGGGATCCCTGAAATAAAAATGGTAAGTGAATAAATCCTACACGGGATCCTAGAAAGGAATTAATATCTTAGGGAAACTCTTCCTGCTACCCCCCTCTATTATCTCATGGACTCCTGGCTAGAAGGTAACATCTCACATGGGAGATGCCCCCATAGTAATGATACATAAAAATTAGTTAAGTGATATAGAACATAGAAAATATCATATCAAGGAATCAATCATAAGATATTTTTTTTTGATTATTAGCGGAATAATATCTCCATCAAAGCTCATTCCCCCAAAAATTCCTCTTAGAGCTAGTGGTTATCTTACTCCATAGGCAAAAGATATAGGATATCACATCCAGAAGGATTATGTAGTTTAATAGTCTTGATAGATTAGATACATACATGATTTATTAAATTACATTTAAAAAACGAATTACTACGTAATATTATAGGAATACATGTATCATTTATTATATTATATCCCTAAAATCATTCATAAATCCCCACTTGGTAACATGGGGAAAGGAAAAAATAATAAAGGGTGATCTCAAATGTTCAATGAGGAACATAATATATCATATACTTTATAAATAATGAATAATATGACAACAATAAACAATAATAAAATATTACATACAACAAATATATCCAGAAGGTTTAGGAGATAGGAAAGAATGCTCCTAAAAAATTATTATAAAAATAAACAGTTCAAAGAAAGTTAGAATATAAGAACATTACAAAGCCGAGTGTGCACCTCACCACTATGGTCCATCTGTGCCAGACTAGAACAGTAGCTTGAAAAAACAAAATACCAACTTGAACTAACCTCCAAAATTGATATTTTAGAAAGAGAATCAGTAACCTGGTTTTCCTCTGTTTAATCATGGGAGACATCAAGAGGGATTGACTCTGCAAGACTAAGACAAGAAATCTAATGAGAAAACATCCTCCATGGAACATTCCTAGAATGGTCTTTGAGAATTTTCATAGTAACAGATGAATCTGACTCAAGCCATAATCTATGCCAACCATAATGAACTACATACCTTATCGTCTTTATCATAGCCCACAACTCTACTTGAATTGCAAATACATTGCCAATGAAGTGGAAAAAATAGCCCATTATGAAGCCCCGATGGGTGTGAAAAATTATTCCACAACCAGAAAAGATATAACTAATATAATAAAAGGGGAATATATCTATAAATGTAATGAAAATATAAATAAATAATAACTAGTTTCATAATGATAGAATGTATAATGTTGTATATCATAATATTACTATCAAACCCTTATACCAAGTCATAAAATGTAAATATCTAGGGTGTACACTAAATAAAAAAACATGTGTTTCACTTGGGACCCATTGATGCATCATGGGGATATAACAGTCCCTATCCATCCCATAATGAGTCCAACACATTCATTGTATGAAGTAAATGAGTAAAAATTGAATATATTATCAACATAAAAATTTATATTAAAAAACTATAATATGAAATGTTAATATTTTCCCCAATAAATAAATATAAAATTTTGATCATAATCCATCTAGAGTAATATGGATGATTCTATAAGTAGAGTATAACCCATTCAAATCATATTATTTATCAAAGTATGATGACATAGATGAAAATGATTTCAAAAGATGACTTGAAAATTTCTTGAGGAAAACAACCTTTTCATTTTGAAATCACTTATATTAAAATATTAAAATATATATAATATTAATAAAACCATTTTTTTTGAAAATAAACATGTAAAATTTTACAGGAATCTTAAAATAAAAGAATAATCATGATGATGGGAAAGGTCGTTTGTGCGGTAAGCGTTAAAACAAATATTTCATTCACACCTTTGGTAAAAAGTTCCTTATTCAAAAAAAAAACAAGAAGATTACTTTTAAACTAATTATATAAAGTAAAAAAGTAAAAATAAATTTAAAAAATCATTAGATAATATCAAAAACATTATTGAAAACGTTTTATGGAAAATATGGACATAAAAGAAAATGATTCCTGATCGAATTGAAAGACAATGATGGATTTAATTTAAAATATTCTATCGGTATTTTTGAGTGCAAAAGGAGGTAAAAATAGAACTAATACTTAAAAATACTATAAATGAATATATAATAAAAAAATATATTGGGTTTAATATATAAATATCATATAATTCCTCTAATTAAAACTTAAACATAAACAATCCCAAATAAGGATGAGATTGTGAAATAAACCATTACCACTTTAGTCAATTTTAAATCATAAACCCCATTGAAGAAATAATTTAAAATGAAACTATAAATATCATTAATTTAAATAGATTCATGATATAACATATAAAATTTATATCATATACACCACATGAAGGAAACAAGTGGTGAATATCGAATACGTCTCATGGAAACCAAAGTGAGAGGAGAAACCCTCGCAAAGTTGATATCATTGAACTGAGAATTAATCAATGAAGTGATTATATGTTTCAAATTTAAGTCTGAATTAAAATTTTAAATAAATAATCGAATAATAAGAGGTAATTACACATGTAATCTTGGTATAACATAGAAAATGAATAATTAATAAATCCCAATGAAAAGAAATTGAGTTATGAAACCCATTACCTAAGGTCCATATTTCTCCGTAATTGATTTTAACCTCCTGTATAATAAATTTAAATTTATTATAATTCTGTAAAATAACCATATAAAAACTTATAATATCATACATTATCTAATTATAACATTTCAATAACCATTTATTAATAAATCTTTATTAAATATGTTATTTCTAAGTGTTAACATTTTCATTTTTCATATAATTTTTGGTTCACTAGTTTAGGTCCTTTAATTTTGATCATGGATACATAATATACATAATTTTAATAATGATATAAATATAATATAAATTAACTATTTACATATTTATAATCATCCATGAATAACATATATGAAAAATGTATCATATCGTTTCATGGAGGTGGTAGTCCACACGCATTCATGAGAAAAATTATCATATTTTAATAGATGGAAGGGAAATAATTTAAATTATAAATTATATTCAAATAATAATTTTTTTTTAAAAATTTAATATATATATATATATATATTCACTAGTTCCATCATTAAAACTATTAAAGTAAAGTGGTGAATAAAAATGAATTACATCTCCGCGTCGAGACAGTAGGTCGTACGTACGCACAAGCAAGGGTTTATTTTTTTATTGGATGGTAAAGAAAGAATTAAAATATTTTTTCAACATTAAATAATTAAATTTATACCATATAAATAATATTATTTCATTTTTATCCATAATTATGAGCAACTATAATAGGTGGTGAAGAAAAATGAAATACATCTTTTTTTCAAGGTGGTAGTCTGCACATACATATGAAAGATGTTTTCATTTTATATTATATGGGTAAGTATATGAAAAAGGGTTATAAAATAAACATAATAAAATTTAAATTTTTGGGACATAATTTTTTTATTATATAAAAATGTTAAAGAGGGTTTTGAAGGATGTAAAAGAAGAAATAAAAATAAAACACTCAGTTAAGTATTATACCTCTTCTTTATAAAACCTCCATAGGATTATACCTAAATCATTTTTAGGATGGTATTATGGTAAAAAAGGAACTATTTTTCATTGGTAATGATTTTAAGAAAGTATTTGGGCTTGTATTTTATAAGTTTATAGGCTCTTGAAGTGTAGGGAAGAAAGAAGCGTGGTGTCCTTTTATAAGCACGAGAGCAGACACACTTGGAATTTTTCAAAAGATTAAAATATTTTAAGGTATTACTCAATAATAATATCTCTAAAAAGACACATATTTGAATAGATGAAGATATAGGGTTTAATATGACCATATAATAGGATTTATACAAGTTTTAGTTCATTTTACCCCTTATCATTTAAGCTTTATCCCTTTTAAACTATTTTCTTCACATTATAACAATCCTTTTTACCGAATTTAATATTTATAATGACCAAAAATTAAAGTGTAATCTTTAAAAAAATTTAAAATAATTATTAAAAATATGAATGCTTTTTTATTAAATTTAATTTATATAAGTGGTTGAAAATAATTTTAATATAAATGCGCAAAACACAATGAAAACCATTTTAGAAATATTTTTGTCTTAAGAATACAAATTATTTTATATCAAAGTAAAGAATAATATTGATTTATATGGGATTAATTATATTTTTTTATTAAAAGGATACTTTTTTTAAAACCAAACCCAAACTGAAAGGTATCTTGTAAATAATTGTTTAAAAGAAATGAACTAAAAACAGTTTTTATTTGAACAAAAACATTATCTAGATTTCCAAAATGTTACGCATAAATTTCCAAGTTTGACATTATATTTTTATATGGATTATATTATTTATGTAAAATTTAGTTTTTCTATGAAATTTTTTTTATAAAATTTCATGATATTATTATATCATGATAATGTCATAAAAGTTAGTGTTTTTGTAAAATGGGTATTTTTTACTATTCACCAAAAAATAAACTATTTCTGAAAAATATTACAAATTTATCCTAAGACTCTTATGAAATTATTATTTCAAAAATAATATTCATTCCCTCAAATAAAATTTCTAAAAATGGTATAAATTAATTATAATTTCCAGGCACAAAATGTAATAAAACACATTTTGAAGAAAATGTATTTTGAATCATAAAATTAATTTACTAAAAATTGAGTCCTTATTTATTACCATTAAATAATAAATTTTCATTATATAAAACCTCTATACATATTTTTCATAATGTTTTTATTCCAATTCAAACCGCCAATTTAACGACTAGGTTATAAAGGTCATATTTAAATAACAATATTTATATAGTATAGTGTTTTTTGCTTAAAGATTGGCATTTCATGTTAAAATAGATATTGAGATCATCATTATTTTTAAACTAATTTTTTATACAGTTACATTACCCCCTTAAATAAATTTTTCTCTCACAAATTTTATCTCAGTAATTAAGGGTTCAATATTTGAAAATTCTTTTATTGAAAATGCACACTATACAAAGGAATAATAAAATTTCCTTTTAAAAAGGGAAGTGAGAAACCAAAAGGTTAATTGAAATGACACATAATCAGGTTCCTAGATAAGGATATCATTAGCATGAAGTGAAAATATGGATATTGAGGATAAATATAATTTCCTCGGAATAATAGATAGTGATAGCGAACATATTCATGAGAATGTTAATTACCACAAAACAATAATTCATAAAGTGATAAACAAGACCATAAATTCATTAGAGATGAAGGTACTAGGATAATTTTTTTAATTACAGATCATTTTATAAGAGTTGAATAATTATTTTATCATCAACATAGAGAACATGGTAAAATATAATTACTTTATTCCTTTATATTTCATAAGAAAAATTTTAATTCTTTAGTTGTGATTTAATCATATTCCACTTATATCTCATCTCTTACTCCAATAAATAAATATTCAGGATTAAATTTTCATGCATGAAGCACTAAAATTAAATTTTCATGGATTGTAAGACTCAATAAAAGGACGAAAAAATATTTCCCATATTCCTTTATATTAGATAAAACTAAAATAGTTAGCACAATATGGGTTAATATCAAATATGAATAAACCTTCATAAGGATAAATACTATATTAATCTCTAATGATTATTTAAAAATAACAAAATTTCAACTTAAATCATTCCATAAATAACTATCCTTAAAAATATTTAAAATATGATAGAAAAAATTAAAACCCAAAGACTAGAATTATTTGTTATTCCAAGATCAACTTTATATTTATCTATAAACACCATTAATCACTCCTAATGACACAAACCAAAAATGTACATTCCCTAATCATATAATCTCTAAAACATGCTAATCTTTTCCATAAATAAACTAGATCACCATAAATATATAATAAAAACACACATTATTCCAAAAATTGACTCAATATTTATTCCAGAAATTCTATTTACCTAAATAATATAATGCTCCCAATATATGTGTTATTCTTAAAAAATAAAATTAATCACTTAGTAACCAAATTTATTTTTAATCCCATGTTTTTCTATATAATAAATCAAATGTTCCCAAAATATAATAACCCTTTTATCCAATTAACCATATCTACCATAACATAAAAGATCATATTATCCCTAAATGTTATTTATACATTTAGAATTATATCTATAAAATATAAAAGCACTATTCCTCAAAAAAAACTTTTCATTAAAATAAATACTAAACCAAAGTGTTGTATTACAATAAATTTCTCACAAAATAACCTTAATCATCATAAAATATCATCACATAAAACCTAAAAAGTAGTATCCATGCATTTAAACTTATATCCATCATTTTATCAAACAATGATACTTTAGTCTTATCCCATATCTCTATGGAATATCATAGGTTTCCATAGATTTTATCCTCTCATTAATCATAATGGTTTATAAAGATAATGTGAATTAAACCAAGAATATCCCTAGGAGTGTCTAGATAGGTGTGTAGTCTTAAGAAAACTCATCATGCACTGGTGAAGATCGAGTTAATACCTATTATTTACCTTTTAGAGTTGTTACCCTTAGGTTCATCTGTGCCATAGTTGCTTCCACTTTCTAGTATCTATACAAAGTTGTAATTTCTAGGGAAAACAACATAATATATAGATTATAAAATATTTATAATATTTCCTTATACTTGGAATTATCCCTATAATATATCATAGGGTTATGTTATCTAATATTTATTTTCCTAAATACAGTTCCCAAGGGTGATGTTAATCTTCCTCTAATACCAACTGTAACACCAAGACTCCCGTAACACAATTCTAGTGGTTATCTTAATACATAGTCACATGATATAGGAGATCACATATGGCAAGATACAATTGTTTAACAGTCTTGGGAGATTGGATATATACATAATTATCATCTTACATTTGAAAAAAAGAAATATAACTTAATATTATTGTAAAAACTTTATAATTTCTTTTATTATACCCC
This sequence comes from Viscum album, assembly GCA_963277665.1. NCBI lineage: Eukaryota > Viridiplantae > Streptophyta > Magnoliopsida > Santalales > Viscaceae > Viscum > Viscum album. The sequence continues at coordinate 691,706,239 of OY728153.1, read as the reverse complement.
TAAAATAATTCCTAAATCCATTGTTGTTAATCTATGTAATGGAAAACATAATAAAGGGTGACCCCAAATTCTCATTAAGGTAAAGAGTACATTATAACCTATCACAGAGTGACTAAAGCATGAATAATATGAAAGAGATAAACAATAATAAAATATTTCATATAACTAATATCATAAAATGAGAATATATTAATGGATGGAATAAGAACATAAATAATAACATGGATGACAGTAAATGTTTTCATAATAATAGAATTAAAAATAATAGACATCATAGTATTAACTTCAAGGCCTTATACCAAGATATCATATGTAAATTGGTAAGGTGTATTCCAAATAACCAAACTAGTTTGTCTCATCAGAACTACAGATACATCAGGTGTTTATAATGATCCCCACCCATCACATAAAAAGTCTAATTCATTAATCATATAAATATAATGAATAATAATTCAATACATAATCAACACTAACATTCATATTAAAAAATTAGCATAAAAATGTTAATATTTTCCATAGTTAATATATTGAACAATATAATAATAATAAATCCAGAGTAATATGGAGAATTCTATCAGTATATTATATACCCTGTAAATCCTAATATTAATCAAAGTATGTTTATATAGATGGAAATACTTTAAAAATATTACTGTAATATTTATTGATAAAAATACCATTTTCATTCTAAAATAAATTATATTAAAATATAAAAAATTTGAGAATATAAAAAATATATTTTATTTTAAAATAAACATAGAAACTTGAAAATTAATCTTCAAATAAGATAATATTCATAAAAATTGGTAAATCCATTTGTGTGGTAAGGATTAAAACAAAGATTCCATTCCCACCTTCCGTAAAAAGTGCCTCATTTAGAAATAAAAAAGAGGATTCTATTAAACAATTTTATAGAATTTTAAACAGGGGTAATTATTTTTTTAATTAATCAATATAGAATTTCAAAAAAATTATTGACAACATTTTAAAGAAAATATTACATGGATGAAAAGGATTCCTGGCCGAATTGAAAATCAAAGTCGATTTTCATTTAAAGAATTGTTTTAATATTTTTGAGTACTAAAAAAGATAAAAGTGGAACTCATACATTAAAACACTAGATATAATAAAATAAGAATAAAATATATTGTTTTTTATATTTAATGATCATATAATTCCTCCAACTGAAACTTAAACATAGACAATATTGAAAAAAGATGAGATTGTCGAATAAACCCTTACCACTTTGGTAACTTTTGAACGATGGCCCCCATAAAAGGAATAATTTAAAATAAAACATTAAATAACAAGAATATAAATATATTCATGATATAATATATAAAATGGGTTGTATATTCACCAAATTAAGGAAACAAGTGGTTAATATGGAGTATGTCTCATAGAAACAAAAAGATAGATGAGATACCTATACAAAGATAATAATATTGAAGTGAGAATTAATAAATTAAGTGATAATGTGTAAAAATTTAAATAAATATAAAATAGTTGAAATAAAATATAAAATAGTCATATGAAATTACAAACATAATCATGGAACAACATAGTCTATGAATAAATAATATAACCCATTGAAAAGAAATTGAGTTATGAAACCCCTACCTTAGGTTTGGCCTGCTTCATAAGTTATTTTAACCTCATTTATAATGAAATTATATTTATTATAATTCTATTAAATAACCATATAAATAATTATAATATCATATATGACCCAATTATAACATTTATACACACTTTTATTAGTAATTATTTTTTAAAGTCATCATTTTTGAGTGTTGATTGTTTCTTTTTTCATGTAAGTTTCTTTTTGGTAGTTTTGGTACATGCATATTGATCATGATTAAATAATATTAAAAATTTAATCATGATATACAAGTAATATATATTCATTATAAACTTAATTATAATCATCTATTAAAGGCGTATATGATAAATGAATCACATCACTTCACGGAGGTAGCAATCCACATGTACACATGAGTGACATTATCATTTTTTAACAGGTGGAATTATAGAAAGGTAAATGATATATCATCTCTAAAAAATAATAATTACTTTATAAATATCATATATTATTATTATTTACATATTTATAACCGTCTAAGTAAAGTGGTGATGCAAAACGAATTACACCGCTACGTGGAGACGATAGGCTGTACGTACACACGGGTGATTTTTTTTTCATTATATAGTAGGGAAAGAATTAAAATATTTATTCCCTATTACATAATTAAATTTATATATTATATGTCATATTATTTAATTTTTATCATTCATTATGACCATCCATAAGAGGTGGGGATGAAAAATGAAATACATTGTGTTCATGAGGCGATAGTCCACACGTACATGCAAAAGATGTTTTTATTTTCCATTAGATGGATAATTAGATGAAAATAGTTATAAATTAAACATAAAAACACTTAAATATATGGTACATAATTATGATATTACATCATAATGGTTATGATAGGTTTTAAGGAGGTAAAAGAATAAATAAATAGAAAATACTTGGCTAAGAACTATATCTCTTCTTTGAAAAAACTCCTTAGGTTTATTCCTAAAGAATTATTAGGATAATATTATGATAAAAATTATATATAGGATATGGGGTGGTATTTTAGGAAATTGTTTTTTTAGGTATAGTCTGAGATAATAGGATCTTTAAGTGTGCATAAGAGAGGTGTGGTGGTTTCCTTTTATAAGTTAGGGAGAGGACACACTCAATTTTTTCAAAAAGGTTAAAATATATTAATCTTTTAAAAAATATAGATAAAAAAATTAATAATATTAAAATATAAGATATTATATTGTTTAAATATGACCATAAAAAAGGATTTAGATAGGTTTTCATGCAATTTTATCCCTTATCTTTTTAGTTTTAACCCTTTTAACATGTTTTAACTCTTAATGCTGTAATTGATTTTTTACCAAAGTTACTATCCATAATAAATAAAATGAAATTGAAATCATTAAAAAATTTGTACATATGAATTAAAAATATGGATTCCATTTTATAGATTTCAATTTCTATAATTGGAAGAAAGTAATTTGAATACAAGTGTGTAAAACATAATGAAAACCGTTATTAGAAAAAATATTTGTTTTAATCATAAAAATGATTTAATAGAAAAATAAATTATAATGTTGATTTTAATGGAATTAATTTTATTTTTTAAATAAAAGGATAATTATTTTTGTTGAAAAAAATACCAAAACCTAAAGGTATCTTTTTAATACTTTTTCCAAATGAAAGAACTATTTTTTTATTTGCATAAAAACATTACTTAGATTTCAAAAATGTTAAGCATAAATTTATAAGTTCAACATTATATTTTTATATGAAATATATTAATTATTTAATATATATTATTTCTATAAAAAAGGTTTAAAAAAATTTAAATTCATTCTTATATCATTATAATTTCATATAAGTTAACGTTTTTGTAAAATAAATATTTTTCACTATTCACCCAAAATCAACCATTTTTGAAAAATCTAAAAAATACATCCTAAGAATATTATGAAATTATAATTTCAAAACAAATATTCATTCCCTAAAATACAATTTTAAAAATGGTAGAAATTAATTATAATTTATGTTCACAAAATACATTAAAATCCATTTTAGAAGAAAATATATTTTGAAGCATAGAATGAATTTACTGAAAATAGAGTTCTTATTTTTTATCACTAATCAATATATTTTCATTTTATAAAAACTTTTTACATATATTTCATGTTTTTTTCATACCTATTCATGCCTCTAATTTAATGACTAGGCTATTTTTTCATTCCTATTCCTGGGGAGCACGTTTGTTTCCCCACAATCCCACTTTCAAAAGGTGGGTGTATTTCATAAATTTTGTCAGATATTTTCATTACTTGATTGAATTAGGATGATGGTATGTCAGAACATGATTCCATGGACTCCTCATTAGTGCTTGTTTCCTAGTTTGGGTGTCCCTCATTGAATTGAGTCATGTTCATGGAACTAATTCCTTGTACCATCTGGTTAATTACACTAATTTTGTGTCAACAAGGTATAAACATTCGATTAGGAGTTTAGTTATGTTTGGAATCATTGGGAATGTATGTACATTGGGTATATTGTTCACCTACAAATATTCCTCTTTAGAGTGCATCTCATATGAGTCATATTAGGCATGGAACCCAAGGCATGCCATGTCGATCACGAGGCAACAAACGCTAGGGGAGTAAGTATTCTAATTATTTTCACCTTAATAATCCCATATTTATTACATGGTGTGGATATTATAGAATAATGATTTCGTTTAACATCTTGCAGATATGGGAACAATGTTAAAGTATTATGGGGATAAGTTTAGTTCAAGTTTAATGTCTTTTGGGTACAAAATGGGTGAAGGTTTATCGTCTCATTGGGAATGATTTGGAAAAGGTTTAACATCTTTCAGAGACATATCATACACCCAGTAGATGTGGATCAAGGAGGTGTGTCCCAAGGAGGGTGGATGTCACACCTGAGTTGATCAATGGATCAGAATGCCCCATGGAGGAAGATATGGGAGGTGCATCCCTAGGAGATAAGATTTCACACCTTTATTGTGGATCAAAATTCCCTCTCGAGGTAGATATAGAGGTACATCCCTATAAGGAAAGATATAAAACCTAGATTTGGGATCAAAATTCCCTCTTGAGGTGAATCTAAATGTGCATCCCTATGAAAGAAGATGTCAAACCTTAGTTTACCAATAGATCAGAATGCCCCATGAGGTGGATCCAGAAGGTGAATCCCTAGGAGGGATGATTACACACCCGGGTTTACCAATAAATTGGAATTCCCCATGGAGGAGGATCTAGAAGGTGTGTCCCTAGGAGGGAAGATGTCACATCTGAGTTTACCAATGGATCAAAATTCTCTGTGGAGGTGGATCCGGAAGGTGCATCTCTAGGAGGGAAGATATCATACCTAAATTTACCAATAGAATATTACACCCTGTGGAGGCGAATCTAGGAGGCACATCCCTAGGTGGGAAGATGTCACAACCATGTTTACCAATGGATCATAATGTCCCATATATTTAGATCCATGTGGTTCATACCTAGGAAGGAAGATTTCACACAATATTTTACCAATATTGGGATTAAACCTCAGGGAGGCATCCTACGTACCTTGTTTAAGAGACAGGGATCAAAACCCACATAGTTTTATGCTGCAGTTTAAGGTCACGTGATAGGACCAATCCATGTAGTTTAAATTAATGTGGTATGGAAACTTGTGTCGTGGTAGGAGTATCAATGAGTTATGGTGAAAGGCTTGTATATAGAAGCTTTATGTGGTGGAAATTCATCCCATGATGAGGGAGAATATTTCATCCCATGAAATTCGTACATAGATAATCTTATGTTTATTTCACAATGTAAGAGGTGTGGGATCATCCCATGTCAATCGTACATGGGACATTCTGTTTTTATCACATAAGGTAAGACTACAATTTTACCTTATCTGTTGAGGGCGTTGTCATGCCTTTTAATGTTTTATAACTAAGATATTGAGTAAGTCAGTTTTACATCATATAGTTCGAACATGGTGGGGGTCACTCCTCAAGGGTGACCGTGTCAAGGAGAGAGGAAGATCTAACATAAGGACCTCCTACCAAGATGGGTACATAGTTTCCCTAAAAGATGCCACCTATAGGGCTTATGTGACCAATTATCTTGTGCCTATAGGTAGGACATGGTGTTGGAACATCCGTGGAGGAGTGGTCAATCAAGGAACTTATGTTAGGGTGCCTATTATTACAAGAAATCAACATTAGGGTATCTATGCTTGAGAAGAATCATGTATACCTAAGGCCCAAGATACACTTAAAGTGAAGTGGGTAGACATAAGAGTGTTTGGCACTAGTCACATAGGGACTTGGGGTATGACTAGTCCAATCCTGAATTGGTATGGGGGGCCCAGGCACTCGAATCTCATAAATGAGTTTCAATTGAAGGGAGGCATGATAGAGAGGACCATGATAGGTTTTTCTCAAATCATGTGGGCTTGTAGAGGTGTGTCTTGCAAATCTCAGAGGCCTCATGGAGGTGTGTCTCATGAAGATCCGGGGCCTCAAAGAGGCTAGGGGATTCAAAATAGATTAGACATTGTGAAACATGGTTCCCCTTCTTCATAGTGAAGTATTGGTGACCATGAGGTTGGCTTCATGAATGGTAGGTTCCTTGTGAAGCTCTAAGTACCTCAAAGGGATTTCTTACCTCAAAGGGGTTTACTCTTATGTTAAGGGAATGATCCTTTACAAATTTCTTCTCCACCTCGGGTGGAGGCTCTCAATAACACATGGGAATAGGTTTCATGAATGTGGGATACCTTGGTGGATCCATTTTATCTTTCACTCGTGATGATCAAGACTGTCGATAACTTGTACCTTTTTTTGGAAGCTCAAAGGTCATGTGTCCCCTAAAAATTCAAACTTAAGGAGGGTATTTATATATTGTGGGTTTCATGAATAATGGACCCCTTCATGAATATTTATAAGATTCATGAGTGATGGGGCTCCAAAAGTCTAAATGGAACTATGAAGAAGTTACTATCAACCCTCCACACGATCGTGAAGTTCTCCTCAACTTGGTGTTGAAATTTCATGGATCATGCCATCATATCCTCACATGGATAGGGCCTTCACGAGCTTTATTGATTTTCTAAGGAGGGGAGATTTGAAAATAAGACCCTTAGATGGATTTTTGGGACATTTTGTCCGGGATTTTTTACACACTAGTAGTGAATTCCCACACCTCCCTCGTGACATGCGTATTTTAGCATAAAAAATGCCCCCTCATAATAAGAGCCTACATATAGAAAAGGGTTAGATTTTTAGGGAAAACCACTAAAAATTTGAAATTTGTTTATGCTCATAAATCATGTTCGCGAAGCCCAATTGTGAGGTGATCGTGAATCCATGATCACGAAGTCCTAGGAAGTATTAATATAAATATCCTAGGTGGAACCTTATAAAGACCAAAATAATTTTATAAATATAAAATCTCATGCTCTCTATTTGTGAAGATCACCTTTTTCATAAGAACTTGGTGATTCTAATCACCTTCACTCACGATACTCAAACTCTCAATGAACTGATCTATATGAACTATACTTTGAAAACTCAATCTTTACAAGATGAAATATGTAAAGACGACCATAAAAAAATAACCATTGTAAGTAGATCTTCACAGACAAGACCCAAAAAAATTCCTTAGTCTCCAAAAAAATTGATACTGAAGGAGCCATCAAACTATGGCTTCTTTTTAAGAATAAATAGTAGGTAATATGATGACCGAGGAGAGAAATTTAAGTGCCTCAGACCATGACTCACTCATATCACTACTAATGGAAGCTCAAAATGTGTGACTACTATGAAAGAGACTTCCACTTTATTGTTTCGGGATAAGGGATGATATATTCATCCTTGAGGAAAGCAGAGATGAGCCTGCCTACTGATTTAGAAGAATACCGAGATAGTAATAGTGGTGTAGAGATACTGGGGGCCACATCTTGAAGGACCATGAATAACTCAAGGCACACACTCTCTATAGCCACATCAAAAATATTTATGGGGAGAAGCTGGTGGATAAGAAATCCCCCCTCATAGTATGAGACAATTCTCAAGGTGGGTTTGGGGGATCCAGTCAAGGGATGGATGAATATTTGGGACCTATGCTAGGGTGGAAATTTTACCAATGAATGGGAATAATCTTATTGGTAATGTGAATCATTCCATTAATTTTAGGATGACCTGAAATAAGTAGAGATTTAAGAGGTGTCATGGGACTCATAATTTCACATTTTCTTCCACCTAGATGTCACACCAAATTTGACGAGAATGTGGTATTTAGGGACCAAAAAATTATGTCTACATCATGGGAAGGTTGGAATCATCTTGTGGGAAATTTAACAGATCATTAAGATCCCAATTCAAGGGGTGATGTATGAAAAATTCCTCCCTATAGAGAATGTGTGGGAGGACCAAGACTATTTGTTGGACCTAGAAAAGGTGTTGATGGACTTGGTATAATGGGCTAGTGAACACAATATGGAGATGAAATACATCCCATTAAATAAGTGGATCAGCTACGTCCTGAATGATCCAATGGATAGACTACCTAGCAGTCTGTACACATTCCTTGGGGAATCCCAGCAGGACAATGAGAACTCCTACTAGAATATCTTGGAAGTGATCTAGTAGAATCTATGGGCCTATATCATAAATATTGAATCTCGTAGGATTAAGCTTTCTATTTTTATTAACATTTTTATTTATGACTAGATTCTCCTAGTGAGGGATGGATGCATGGGGGTGTGTCCTAGAACCTTCATCATGGAGGCCACGTTGGGGATGGGGAATCCTGCAAATTTGGTTGTCTCGATGCTGGATATGATATATAAGGTGATCCTACACATAATTTAAGGGAATACTCTGGTCCATTTGTGTGGGATCCTCCACTTCTTTTACATCTCAGTTTCCATGAACATGGGGGGATATGAATACCCAAACCCCATATCCCCTCCCATTATAAATTTATTCCCAGTGATTCTGAATATCTCTAGGATTTTTCTGCTCAAATTGGGCCTTGTGGACATGCTGGCAAGGGCCAAGTCAACAGAGTGCTTCAGGTTTCACATTCTACCCCTATTAATGGGTATGGTTAATGATGATGGAAGGGGGACCATCGAGTAAAAATCATACCTCATAGACTTCTAAGGTGGGGTACTAGTGGTGAGGGTTTTCTATGATCCAATATTCAATCTTGTTGAAAATTTAGAACATGTTCACATGTAAGGATGGAAAATGGTAGAACAAGATACCACCACTTAATACCACATATATGATCATCTACAAATATGAACTGAGATGAGAGAGAACATATATTAGGGAGATAGTAAGGCACCAAACCCCATAGGCTGATATAGTATAGGCCCCACAACAATGGGGTCATGTATGAGTGGTGGTCAGAGCATACCATGGAGGCTAGGTTGGCCCGGTGGGAAGAGTCATGACATCTGCAGAATTGAAAATCCCTACTTTAGCACATGTAGATGTTGTAGTGAGGGGGAATCATTAGGATCAGATATCCATGTAAAGTGGTTGTGGGAGGATGGAAACCCCTATGAGTGTGGTTCTAAGAGAATTTAACTAATGCCTAGGTAAGATGTTGTGTCATCTAGACATCCTAAGTGAAGTAGTCTTCCTAGTTACTTTAGAGATCTGACATATATTTAGATAGCTCAACACTATCCATGGGATGTGGTAATATCTCTACAAAGATGGAATAATCCTCACTAGGTTGGGCCACTCTAGGTATGACTTACATGTGACCTTGGAGGAGTCATTTCAATATATAAGAGATCTAAAATAATTGGTCCACTCTTAGGGAACTGAACATCCTCTGACCTCATGGGTGAAGGTGATGCTGGGGATGTCCTCCTCTTTGAATCTATCGACTAGTGATTTGGATACTCACACACCTATGTAGGGAGATTTAGATTATTCCTAGGGGAGTTATGCCTATCATGATTATCAAAAAGAAGGATGCCCTTCCATTGACTAGATAAATTCTCTGATATCATGTTCTTTGGAAGCTACCAGGACACTAAGAGTGTTGTCCATCTCTTCTTGTACTTGTGCAGGGATCAGTGATCATGAAGGCTGATGAGGTTCGTGATGAACCATAGAAAGAAGGTGAGGGATCCTTATCCCTTTAAGGAGAATGTACATGTGACCTCCCCTATTTTGCAGTCATAGAAAACCAACCATCGACCAAAGAAACACCATTGATTGAGGTTGTGGCTTATGTTGGAATATAATTTCTAGAGGGGTCCCCTGTGAACATGTATTATCTCCTCACAAGATTGTAATATTACCATTAGTCATTTCCTCTTTTTTAGTTTTCTGTCCTCCATTTAATTTCTTCATTTGACTGACTCATATTGAAATAATAGTTCAAACTGTGTTCAGGGACCAACTTCCAACCAAAATATATGAGTTGGTGGTTCCAGAGGTCAAGATAGTGACGAAAATCACTATTCTCCCAAAGGAAATGGTCTAGGAGACTGTGGTGGTTGGACCAACCATAGTGGCGCTACTATAAGGGACTATTGAGACTATTACCTCAATGGAGGGGGTTGTGTGGTTCCCATGATGGGGTTAGATAAAGATGATAAAGTGGTAGAGCCCATCCTAGAGGATCTATTAGAGGTGGCTGTAGGAGCTGAAGTCGTCATGGGGGAGGTGTGAATTCTTCCAATAGTTGGAGTGTTTGAAGAGAATACTTTGGACATTACTTCCTCATAATAACCACTGGCAGCGGCTGTGAGATCCGAAGTTGAGATTGTTCCACTAGTAGGGGTGACATAGGAGGCTTGGATAGTTACCTCCACCTCAAAGATACCACAAGGGCAGCCGAGTCTTTTGGTACTGTAGGCAAATGGGCTGATGAAGACCTATTTTGGGGAATATATTTCAAACCATCTTGTTACATTCCTATGGATGAACTAGAAACCAATGTGTTTAGGTTATTCCCTCCATATGTTCCTAAAACACCCTATGAATTTGAGAATTCTATCTCAAATTCCACTTTGGAGAACCGATTCATTCATCTCATGGCCTAAAAGGACATCTGGAACTTCATCACCCGCACTCTAATGGCAGACCTATCAGTTTGGGTGGGATCCATCTACAATTGGATAATGGATCTAGGGACTAGTGGGGTGGAATCCAGAGATCTTCATGAATTTTATCATGACTTACTCATAGAGCATGCACATGGTAAATGGCATGTGTTTGACATAACCTAGAAGAAGCGTAAGGTTGAGGGTTCCAAGGTGATTTAGGCAACTGAAGGGGAGATTTCCTGCCTGGAAGGACTATAATAGAAGCATGTGGTCACTGCTACTACTTAGGATGAGATCATCAATAACCTTAAGGCCCAATTGGTGTCAACCGAGGCTAAGGTGGTAGAGGATATATCCTTGGTAATTGAAAGTTGAGTCAAGAAGAATCAGATGTGGAATAGGGTTGAAGAAGTCCATCCTAAATCTAAAAAAGTTGTGGTTGTTTGGGTAGAGTATTAGCAGAGTTGGGAGGCCACTCAACAGAGGCTAGCTAACCTTGAACGTCTATTCACTGGGGTCAATCATTAAGGGAGTTTCACAATGGAGAGGCTCCAATGTGTGGATGACCCTCTAGGACTTCAATTGATCTATTTTAAATTCCCAAACTCTAGAACATGTTTCTTTAATATAATTTTATCATCTCATTTCAATCATACTTACAAGATAACCAATGACCAATACCTAAGATCACATGAGTCACTCTCATTTCTATAAATAATGGATGACCATGTGAATGCTCATTTGTATAAGAGTGTTGAGAAATAATTAAACACTTGGGTTTGTATTTTTTGACTTCTAATTGAGAGTTTTCATGCTGAGAGGGGATATGAATAGAGAACAATGCTCTCAGAACAACCAAAGTCCTTTTCCAATTTGTTCTAGTGAACAAATGGGGGTAACACCGGGGGTGCTGAATTCTACTAGATGAAAGGGAAATGGAGAGCATGAATCATGATTCCCAAAACCCAAAACGAAAAGGGGTGGAGTGATGATGGAGGATAACTACTGAACATGTTCTAAATACAACACTGACTATTGCTTTTCTAAGTATGGGGACAAAAAGGGTCATCTACTGACCATGTTCGAAACATGGGACCTATATCAAAATTTCATCTAATGTCCTATGGGGCATATACCCAGGATTATTGGTGAGACTTTGTAGCTAGGAACCATTACTATTTGGGGGGACCCATTCTAATGTAAATGAGGATTATGATCCCGAAAATGGGACACACAAAGTATAGATATTGTGTTATATAATGTTCAAATAGATTTAAACCCTCTTGAAATTACACCACCAAGACTTTGAGAACATTCAGTTAGGAATGCTAGTATGAATGATGTTTAATAATGTCTTCTAGGGGTAGAGTCATCTCAGAATCCAAGCGATGGTTAAAGAACATGAATGGTGTGGTAGGTGACCCACACCAAAAGGGACTCTCAAGAAAGGGCCAAATATTATTTATAGTTTTACATCGTGAAATGAGGGTGATAAACATGAAGTTTAGCATCCTACAATGAGGATGTTGGAAATGTAATTTAATGTCATATGGTGAGTATGGTGAAAACATAGTTTAACATCATACTATGAGGATGACAAACTTTAATTTTAACATCATACGATGATGAATGTGTATCAAACAATTTAACGTCATATTATTGGGACATTGGGACTGATGTGAATGGTACTCGCCTAGCCAAAGTGCATGGAATGAGGCGTAGGAGAGTGGAACAATAGGGGTAACCCCTAGAAGGGACTATAACGAAAATGGGTTTTATAAGACCCTTCATGAAAGTAAAAACATGATGTTAGTTAATGGATAAAGGGATCCAATTCCACCCAACACACTCCCAAGAGGGCTGACACATAGTTTAAAGTCCCGATGCTTGCACCCGGGCTTCCAATTTAAGGTTATGGAGTTTGGACCATTGAAAAACTTTCGTTTAAAGTCATAGATCTTGGACCATGTTCACCCTAAAGAGTTTGGAATGGAACTAAAGAGTAGTAACCTAGTTTGAATGGGTCAAATGGAGGCCTTATGGAACAAAAAACACAAGGGGAAGGTTGAAAATAGTTTAGGGATATTATTCATGGACCATAGATCTTTTTGGACCATAAAAAACAGTATAAGGTCAAAATGAATGGACCGTAGGGTGGATTATTTCGATGGAATATGTGTGACATCAAAGGTAGGTGACCCGACATGAATTGATGGACCTAGGGGGCCACCCAATGCCACACAAAGCATCTCCAAGGAAACTGGCTCACAATTTAAGGTTATGATGTCTGGACGATGTGCATATCAAAAAAACATGTGTAGTGTGGCAGAGTGAAAAACCCAACATGAGTTGAGGGTCAAGGAGGACTAACGCCACACAACCCATATTCCTCCTAGGATGAATTGAATACAGTTTAAAGGCATGATTCTTGGACTTAGGATCTAGGTTTAAGGTTATAGAGTTCAGACCATGGGGTGCTCGTGCATCTCAAACTGGATTAGGGAAACCCCCTCCCAAATCCTATGCTCATATAAGATATGATTGGTGTGAGAAACAAGGACTAGTATAGAGCCCCTATTTCTTGTAGGGGAGAACACAAAAAATGTGAAAGTGACTGAAAAATACCATGAGAGAGACTATGAATTTGATAACCTAGATAGTGGGAGAGGGGAACCGATGAAAGGGGAACACAATTTGACCATGTTTGGAAGATTGGTTCAACACCCACATTTGTTAGAGATGGGGAAACAAATATAGAATCAACCATTGACTGAGTTTGAAACACGAGATATATTGTTTTCTGCTAAATATCCTTCAAGGTGTGACCTAAAGATGGTAGGTTAGCTAGTGTGGTATGAGACCATTCCATTGGGGAGATTTTTTTTTTCAGATTGGGAGGATGATGATTATCGAAATAACATAAAATGAAAAGAGAAAAAGTAGAGATATGGAAGGTTTTAGAAATAATTCAATTATAGGGATGGGACTGAGATGAAATATCCATGTGTCACTACGTATCCCATGAGGATGGAAATCAAGATGTACACAGTTAGGTGACACAGTGTTGTAGGAGACTGATGCTGGTAAAGAAAAAAACCTTTTGTTAATGGCATAAAATCATCCCATATAAATATATGAGGCATCCTAGTTTTATATGGGGTATTCCTTGACATCCCATATTGATCGCATGAGGTATCTCGATTTCACATGGGATAAAAACTGTAACAATTGGGTCTCGATGACAGCATAGACACCCTACCTTTAACATGGTCGTCAGGTCCTAGCTCTCCAAGTACCACCAATTTCCCCACAGATACGTGGTCCCCACCTTGGAGCCCACCCACATGATCGAGTCGGTCATCTGAAAAATGATAGTCCCTATAGGCCAACACATGTCCTTTCAAGTGTGATTTTTACTCACTCACACATAACTTGGGAAACTTCCCAGGAGGTTACCCATCCTGATTAGTACTTCAGGCCAATCAATATTAACTGTGGAGTTCTAATCAGGTAGGCTCCTGAAAAGGAAGGTGATCCTTTTTTTCATGAGTCATATCATTTAGAAATTTAACCCATTATCATTCTAGGGTGTCAAAAAAATAATTTATTATCATTCCATATTTACTATATGATGTATCCTGCATTTATTACATAGGGTATGGCTATAGTTTAACATCATGTGATGAAGACATTGGACTTGGAATTTTAAAGTCATATAATTCATACTAGGTTTTATATTAGTTTAAATTCACATAGCTCAGAATTAAATGGGGATTTTCTAGTTTTGGGTCATATAGATTTTACCAAAATGGGGGTATAAGTATCCAAAAAGAGGATTGAGTGTCATAGAAGAGTGATAACCTGCTAATAATGGAGGGTCTAAGGGACCCTCTATCACACAATACTCAAAAAATCATACCATGGATCAATATCATGACATTGGGGAAAGAAGGAAAGGCCCCATAGTAAGTCACTAATGGGGGTTGGGCCCAGGATGATATTTTTGGGTGTCACTACATATCCTATGAGGATGGGAATCAAGCCACAAGTATTTATGGAACATGATGTAGAGTAGACCAATTCCAAAAGGGGGATACCCTCTCGATTGAGGACATCAAATCTTATCATATTAGGGTATGATTCATCTCGAATTTATATAGGGAAGTCTATAGCTTAATGTCATGTGCAGAGGGAGTTAGTGTTTCTTCATCCCATATTTTTCACATGAGTCATCCCAATTTTTACGAGGTAAATCTTCTCACATTAAGAGAAATCACAAATTTGTAAGGGTTAAAATAAAAGTTTAATCTTGTGTGTTCAGGACATTATCAAGGATTACAAATTGATTTTACAATAGTTTTCTTCATTATACTGGTCCATGAGGGAATCTCATCCCACTGATGGGTTGAGGTAAATGAATGAGGGTTATACCCAGAAAGAAGGCCTGTGGGAGAACTCTGGGGTGATAACACCATAGGTAATGGGTGGGTTTGCAGTGAATCTATAGCTGGGCCTGAAGATAGAAATTCTAGGTGTCACTATATATCCTATGGTGATGGGAATCAGGCCACATGTATTTCTAGAGAAAGGTAGAGGCATAATCTTTCTGAAATACTAGGGATGAAGAAAACAATGAGAAAGAGGGGTGAATGTACACAATTTGGGGTCAGAGTTCTTGGATTAGTTTAAAATAGTTTAAATTAATAATTCTTGGACCATGGGATGGGGAATTGAAGATGTTTGTGTAGTGTAAAATAGTTAACACTTGACGTAAAGGAGCCAAAGAAGTCCCGCCCCATATGAAATTATCTTTAAGACGATTGTACATAGTTTAAGGTTATATAACCTAGACCATGGAAAAAAATTTAATTTCATGATTATTGGGCTTGGGGAAACGTTTTTCTTAAGGGTATTTGTGTGGAATGAAAGTGGTAGGGCCCAAAATGAAGGGAGGTCATGTAGGCCCACATACCACACAAATACTAGGAAACAAACAACACATAGTTTGAGGCTATAATTATTAGACCAGAGTAAAGGTGGAAAAAAATTTAAATTAATGATTCTTGGACTAAGGGGATGATGTTGGTCTCAAGGGTATCTATGTGGCATAGAAGAGGTAACACTTTATATGAAAAGAGCCAAGGAGGATCGCATATCACAGGAACACCTTGAGATGTACTGTACATAGTTTAAAGTTGTGATGTTGGGACCATAAATGCGGGAAAGTGGCTGAAGGGTTAATAAATTTTTGGATTGACCCAAATAAGAGAATTTGGTAATCTCTATGTATCCCATGTGGATGAGAATAAAAAAATACATGCTTCTAAAACATGGCATGATAGGAGGCCAACACCATAAGAGGAAAATCGTCTATGATGAAGGAATTGAGGCATCCAATGATTTTCACATGGCATCCCCTGTTCATGACATGGGGTACAACTGAAGTTTAATGTTGTGTGCCAATGATGTGTTGTGTTTTTTCATATAATATCATATGAGGCATCCTGATTCTAGATGGGGTATGGTTTCTTATCACCTCATGTCTATCGTATGAGGCATCCCAATTTCAAAATGGGGTAATATCATCTCTCATTAAGAGGAATATTGTTTTTATATAGGGTGAGATTGTAGTTTAACAACATGAACTGAGGATGTTAGGCTTTATAGTTTAAATTAATAAAACTTAGACTATGGATGTTGTTAGTTTAAAGACAAAAATCTTACAATATAGGGGATGAAAATAGGTTAAGTTCACAATTATTTGACCAACTATAAATAGTTTAAGGTCATACTACCTAGACCACATGAATACTTTTGAGTTGAAGGCTATAAAGATCAAAACTTAGGTATGTTGTAAGTTTATGGTCCCAAAACATGGACTATATAATTATCCTAATTTCAAGTAATTCATGAGAAACTTGGAATTGGTGGGAGGTGTGATAATCTATCCATACATGGTGACCAAAGAGTGCAATACATTGGAATAAACCTTAGGAGTGATGTAAGTTACCTCCCACTTGGGCTCTAGATTTGGTTTATTTTTGTCAGGTATCATTGGTGTTTTTGAGGTCCCATATCGTTCCAACCTGGAGGAAGGAGTAGATGTAAACCTTTTTTTTAGTTCTCTCGCTATCCTATTCTTGTGCCTCTCAATATTATGTGAGCCTAGAGCCTATTCTATTTGAGGTATTATTACTCATATATATGGAATTCTTCCATTATTTTATGTGTCTTTTGGTCATAGACTACTGTTTGGAGTGATAAAAATTGAACCTTTATGGGAATTACTACCTTTTTTTTCTATTCACTAGAGAGTATGGGGTCACCTGGGTGGAATTATGGATCATTTTCCAATAGGACCATAGGGAATTGGAGAGCTTGTTTGACCAAATTTTCTTGTTATGTCCCACTGTCTTCTGCATATTGTTAGAGAGGGTCTTAATGAACACCTCAATTTTCCCATTTTTTTGTGCATGGTAGTGAGATGTATGGTTGGACCATATGTTGTACTTAACATACAATTTCTTCATCTCATTAGCCCAAAATTTAGAAATGTTTTCAGTGAAAATAACATGAGGAACTCTGAATCAATGGATTATGTGGGATCTCATGAACTTGACCATGAACCGAGATATGACTTCCTTGAGGGAAATCCATTCTATCAATTTGGAAAGGAAGTCCATTATAGTTATGATGAACCTATATTGGATATTTTTCATTAATGGTTATGGACCCACAACTTTGAGTCCCCATATTTCAAAGGGCCAATAATACTTGGTGGTGTTGAGAAGATCCAGTGGTCAATGCACAAAATTAGCATGAATATGAAACACATGATACTTATTGAAAAACATTATGCAGTCTTGGACAATGATGGGCCAGAAGTAGCCAAGCATCTAAACCTGATGGGAGAGCTTCAGTCTTGCATGATGTGCACCACATGACCAGAAATGGACTTCCTACATAACTTGAGGGATGTAGTCTCCTTGGATGCAATAGAGTAGAATTCCATCAAACCCAGATCTCTAAAGAGTCTTCTCAAGGTTAGGTATGCTCTGAAGGATGAACTATACTACACTCCAATGGATTCTCTCATTCTTGGCTCGGTCTAATGGGAGAGTTCCAAACTAGATATAATAAAAAAGGTAGTCATACAATCAGACGTTTTATCAACTTTGGGGGGACCTGAGGGACTTGGTGCATAAGTGTCAGTTGCTATTTTTTTTACCTATTGGCTATCATTATCTGAAGTGGTAGGGATGATTACCCTTCTGTGTTACACATGTATGATCTGGTAATCTTGGTCAGGCTTTGTAAGTGATGTGACCAAAATTTCCAAGGTATCGGCTCAACCATTATGCGATAGAGAAACATAGGTCACTTTTGGATGGTAATGGAATCAGGCTATCAGTTGATGTGTATGCTCTAGAAGGGGAACCCGATCTTTCTTTTTGATGATATAGTCACCATTAATCAATTTGATAAATAACTCAGAGTCTCCCGTCACATGAAAGTGATGGAAATCAATCTATAGGGATAGATCAATACTGGTAATGAGAGACTGATACTCTTGCTTATTATTGGTGAAGACTTCTAAAAACATGTATGAATTAGTAAGGATGGCCTATACTGGAGTGATGAATATGATCCCTAGGACGACCCTATTGATATTGGGATTATTGATCCTTATACCGATTGGGATCCATGAGGCACCATCAAACTTTATTTTCCAATATGGAACAACCTGATCCCCTGAGAGTAAAACACCATCTTGGAAGTCAACATACTGGGGTAGTACTTAAGGGGTTAGATGAGGGGCTAGGAAGTCTACCAATTCCTGGAATTTAACATCTTTCTATAGAAAAAACCTAATTTTAAACTACCAGAGGATAACTAACTAGTGTACTAAACATCCCATTAGAATGGGGAGATTGAGAATATACTTCAGTGGGTCCACATGGGACACAAGTTGTATCTCGTGATGTTGAAGGTAATGCCGTAAATTTTAAACTACAAAAAATAGAATGAGGAAGCTCTTCCTAGTAGGAGGGTATCCACCCTTCATGTCAAGGAGCATGTGATTGAGATATTATAAACTATTTTTCCACCCTCATTGTTATTCTATGTGATAAGGGAATTGAGGTACCATTCTAGGGTGGTTACATAAAGGACCAGAGGCTTTTCTAAGACAGGTGGAATTAGAAACAAAGTTGTTTCAAAATACTGCTTGATATCCTCAAAACACAATCTAAAATTCCTCATCCCACTGATAAATGGTTCGTTTCTTCATGATCCCAAAAAAGAGATTACACTTACTAAATATATTTTCAATAAATCAGTGTATGTTGGGTAAGTGGGATTATAGTCTCTAAAAATATTATAGGTTGGTCGGGGGAGGAATTTGGCAAATGGTCTTGATCTTATATTTGTCAATATTTATTCCTATGTATCTGATGATGAAGTTGAAAATTTTTCTAGTGGTAACCCAAAATGTACACTTCAAGGGGTTAATCTTCAAGTGCTGGGAATAGAGGAAGACAAAAACTTTCTCAAGGTCTTTGATATTGTCATAGAGCTGGAGGAATTTGACCAATATGTTGTCCACATAGCATTCAACCAAGGTCCTGATAATTGATTTGAGGATGTGTTTCATGGACGCCAGATATTTAGATCCTACATTTTTCAAGTTGAAGGGAATCACCTAATAATAGAAGATCCCTTGCGGTGTCCCAAAGGAGGTGGAATCCGCATCCTTAGGATCCATCAAGATCTGATTATACTTGGAGTATACATCTATGAAGTAGAGATCCTAGAACTCAGTTTTAGCATCAATCAATAACTCTATCATGGGAAAGAGAAAATCAACTTTTAGACAGTGGCAGTTGAGGTCTTGGAAGTTGATACAGGATCTGATCTGATCATTTTTCATTGTGATTGGGATGATATTGTCTATCAATTTGGGGGTATTGGACTTCCCTAAAAAAATTTTCTTTGATGTGATTGTCTACCTCGACCTCGACCATAACACAATGGGAGGGGTTTCTTTTTATGGGACACTACTCGAACCTGAAATGACATTCTAGGAGACTATGAAATTGAATGATTACTTGAGGGTCCTGCCCCAACATCACATCATAACTCCCGGAGAAGACATAGTAGTGTTATTTTAGGAAGACCACATAACGTTGCTGCTCCTATAGGGGGTATGGATGCGCTGTTCAACATGGGCCTTAGATCTTCCTTGGTACCAAGGTTTACCAAAATTATCTCATCAATGGTTTTGGAGATCCCTATTTGAACACAATAGGAGAGTCTTCCAAATCTTATTAATTATCTAAGATATAAGAATCATAGGGAGGATGTGGTTCTTCTGGGCCATCCAATTTAAGGGTAGTACTATCTCCTACTTGGGAAGACACATAATCTTTGCTGAGGGGTCCCTGTACTGCTAGAACTTTGATGATAGAAGATGTTGATCCAATTCCATTTAGCCTCTGAAAAGGGGTCCATTGATGATGTTATATCAATTTTGAAATGTCATATTCCATTTATTAAACCATTCTCTATGAAATAGATGATAATTACACAAACTGGTAGACATAGGGAAAACTTTTCAGTACACTACTAGAAAATGAGGCTACTACCACAGACCTATAGCCACAGTTTTAAAACCGTGGCTATTGGTGGACATAGCCACAGTTTTAAAAACGTGGATATAGGATAGTTTTCCAGGGACTATTACCACGGTTTTGAAAATGATGGCTATAGGTTGTGGCTATAGGAAAAAAATTTCAATGTCCTACTGCCACGGTTTTCCAAAACTTTGGCAAAAGAGTTCCCTCCCTTCCGCGGGAAAAAATTGTCCCACCAAAAATTTTGTGGAAAGATCTACTGCCACGATCTTGAGGCTATTCCCACAATTTATATTAATATATATATATATATATATTAAAATATATATTTATATACCCGAAGTGTCGTGCGGTGTAGTGGTAAGTACGCTGGTTTGTAAAAGGGAGGTACAGGGATCGAAACTCACTAGTTTTATTTTGTATTTAAGCTATTTCCACGGTTTTCTGAGGCTATTTCCATGGTTAAAACAATGGAAATAGCCACCGATAGCCACAGTTTAAACCGTTGTTATAGGTCAATCGCCACGGTGGCCAGTTTGGAGGCCTATTTCCACAGTTTTGAAAACCGTGGAAATTGGCAGCTATTGCCACGGTCAAAACTGTGGCAGTAGGTTGGGACCTACTACCATGGCGATAGCGGCCACGGTTGGTCAAAACCATGGTCTTAGGCTATAGACACGTTTTTGGGACCCATTTCCATGGTTTTGAACCATGTCAATAGGATTTTTTTTCTAGTTATGATACTTCACAATAGTTGGGGGATTTTGGTGTCACCTAAGCCTATCTAGTGTAGGAGTATAGGGTAATCTGTGGGTGTTACTTGTTCTTAGGGATGTAAAACCCATTTTTCTTGTAAAAAATAAAACATTTGTCTAGGTATGGAATTGTTTCCTCTAACCGATGAATCAAGAGAATTGTTTTTTTATCCAAGTCTTCCCATGGATTGACCGTAGTGTCTACCAGATCATTGGGAGCATTGATGCAATCAACCCTATCTGTCTAAACCTTATTCCATTGTGTTAGAAGACATATAGATATCATGATTCTTAAGAGTAAAAGAGGGACACATCACCTTGTATATACACTACTCAACCATTGAGAGAGTATTTGAGGAACTTGTGACATAAGGAGGGGAACAATTCATATAAATGAATCCAGGGCCTACCTAGCAGTGCATTGTAGGTGATATCCTGCAAGACTACCATGAATCCAATGCTCTAAATCAATCTAACAAAATGGGTATTTATCGAAACCCTACCACATGGTTTTTACTTTCTCTTTTTGTAACCTTGAATTATCAGATTATAGGTATTAAAATCTACTTCAGTTAGTCCCAACTTGTAGAGTGTCCAGGTTGGAATGAGGTTGATCCCTATACCAGTTTCCACTAGGCAACAAAAAATCTATATAACATTAAATTGTCCTATTATGTATAACAGGAATATGTTACCTTTCATAATGACACCCTCTCTTTCCCCAAAAAATGAGACAATGGCTTGTCATTCCTCTTTCTCGTCCTCCTTTTCATAGTAGGCCTCTACGATATCGACCTCATCTTTGAACAGAATAGGGATTTTCAAAGATCCATCAAGGGCCTAAAACATTTATTTTTTCATGATTAGGTCTAAGAGGATAAAAAAATCATAGTTATTCTAGTGTGGTGTTTCATAACATCATACCTTCATTCTAAAGGCTTATCTCTTCCCATATAGGGTCTCTCCTTTGAAGGGGGAATAAAGGATAGTGCTGGATGAACTACTAGGGTTTGGATAGTGGTGGCCATATTATACTAATAATTAGATATCCTTCTCTAAGAAACTACTGGATGAATGTCTACTGGATAAGGTCTGGCTCTGGCTAGATGCTATTGACCTTGGCATAATAATATCTGAAATTCTCAGTCAATTAACATGGCCAGTTGTAGAGGCATTCTTGAAGGAGCAATCTAGGAGGATAGTGATTGATGAGATCTATGAAAAAAATTCTTCTTGGTCTCAATATCATGGATGTCCTAGTTTAAGAGACTTGCCTGAGAATTCTTGTGGCTCACATGTCCTTGGCCCTTGCTTCAATGGTTTCATTCGGAGGCACCTAAGGGGTTTTCATAGAATTCCTTATTATTAAGAATTGTAAAGAGGTCTACTAAATTGATTAAATTAATAAAGACACAATCCTACTCATCATTAGCGAGTCCATCCATTAGTGGATAGACCCTAGGTGTATCTCTTAACATAGGAGGCATGAAGTCACCGAGAGTGTGATATGGGTTTGGTACCGGTGGGGGATTATAATTTTTCTCATGCCAGATGAACTTACTCTTTTGAGACATGGATTACTATGATACAAATGAGAAAGTGGTGGATAAAGGAGTTGTGGTGACCATAGGAGGTTTGTGCCTCCCAATAGAGCACATATGATACCATGAGTGTGAGAAACTGCTTTATGTGCCAACCATTCATCATATTTTTCTGTCTTGCAGCTAGGAGCATGCTTCCATGCACCCGATCTTTAACTGTTGCTATTGAGTTCAAAGGAGGCATGTTTCACCTGCACCAGAATTTCACTTAACTTAACCAAAGCACAATCCACTGGGTCCTAGAACCAATATTTAGACATGTATCATTCCTTGATAGCATGTCTAGGGATTCTATATTATGATAAATAATCAGGGAGCCTAGTGATTCTAGACTCCACAAGCCTTCTTTACTCTAGAAGTTTCCGAATTTCCTTCTCCAGGGCATATATGAAGTATCATAGGACCTATGAATCCCTAAAGGAATAGGTTCGATTTCTTTTATATTAGAAAGGTTCTCTTGGAGCCTGGCCTAGATGAGGGGTTGGAGACACATTTTTTCATCTTGGCAGCTATTCCTAGTGAGTTGGTGCCTAATAGTTCTTTATCGGGTGAGCATGCCCCTGGTAGGGACAATGCACTTGGTGAGGCTCCTCCAGTAAAGGGTCCACTAACTCACTACAACAAAATCACATATTAGTGGAAGTTTTTTTATTTAGCAGTGGTTTAAACCACCTTTAAATCTTTCTACGATAGTTTTTAAAAACCACCGCTAAATTTTGCATCGTCATCCAACTTGTATTGGTTACTTCATTTTGTGATAGTTTCTAGGAATCTTCTCAAAATGTTTGTTTAGTTTTGGTTTAAAATTCCACTATATCCTCTATATTTTTTTCGAAGGGAAACCACCACTAAAATGAGAAAACCGCTTCTATATAATATCAAAATTTTTTAGAAGTGGTTAAAACTGAATCTAAAAAAATATTGAAATTATATAATAGATGTTTAAACCACTACTAAAACTAATTTGGCATATTTAGTTGTGGTATAAACCACTTCTAAATATTGTTTTAAAAAAAAGGAATCCACAAAATCTTTATCCCCATAACAAAAAAATAAAAATAGAGACCAATATATCATAATAAAATTTATCCATCCCACCTCCAACACCTATTTACAAAGATCCTGTTTCAAGTATATAAGAATAAATCCATTATATAATAATATTACAATACAAATGATTAAGAACAAAAGATAATCATGGTGCTCAATAAGGTTATAACCATAACATTTGAAATCGTTACACATAAAGTGTCAAATGGGACTTTGTTTTATGGTACTAACCATATAATTTAAAATTCATTTTTAAAATCAATTTGAACACAAAGACAAATATAAATAACTCATAAGTAACATCAAAACATAATCACAATCATGTAATGAATTCACTAAAACCAACCCATAGGCCAAATACACCCATTATTAATTGTGAAAACTATAAAAATATGAAACGATCAACTCTATAAATAATCTTTGTATTAAAATACATTTTATAAAGCATTATATTTGAGAAAAACCCTCATTGAAATTTTATCAAACACATAAAGGGAAACAATTTTTAAATATACATTGACACTTATTTTTAATGGGATTGATGGTGTACTAAGTATGATAGACCAAAAAAAAAAGAAACACACTCTCTAGATATGTGACAAAAGATGATATGTAGTGAAGTATATCTGGCATCATGATCATGAAAAATCAGCTAGGAAGAAGGAAAGGAATTGGGTTTCCCAGGGGGAATTGTATTGATAACCTCCTGAGAGGAAAACGACTACCTATCACTTGTTCGGATGTTGGAATGAAGAAGTTCATAAGCATGTATGATTACAAATATATTAGACTCTGTAAATTTAATTCACCAAGAAATTAGTGAAATGTGTGGATGAAATCATGTTCTAAATTTATAAAATTATATCATGAATTTAAAAAATCAAAACACACTCAAATTAAAAATCTCTCCCTTTATGTGGAAAATAAATTAAGAGAAAATAATGAGGATTCTTGATCAAACTAACCTGAGTAACTTATAATATATTTTCAGAGATAAGAAAACAAGTTTCAAAGTACTAAACACCCATGAAACTCTCAAATAAAAATAATGGAATGAAAACACCAACCTTAATCAATTGAATAATTTCACTTTTAATGAATACCACATGAATAAGTCGCAAGAGGGACTCTGAAATCCCTAGAAACCAAGAACACTAATTTAAGATAGCCCAAGACATGATACATCACCACCATAGACACTATGGTTAGATAATAAAAGAAGAACATGGAATAAACACAGAGAAATAGAGGGGATAATGAGAAGGAAGCTATTACCTTAAGATCTAGATGATAAATCCCTAATAAATATATTTAGAACAACCAAGAGAATAGTGAATAAGGTTAGAATTAGCTGATAGAAGCTTGTGGGAAAGAAAATTCGATGTGGGTGATATATAGAAGGGATCCCGAAACTAAACACTTTAAATGAATAAAATTCTCACCCCGAGTAGGTTTGATGATTCACCCATATGGTTATAAAAATCATGTAGTAACCATGAAACCTCATATAGAAACTCAATGTGAGTAAACATGGTTTCTTGTAATTCCTTCATGGTCAATGTTAACCATGTGAAAATGCTCTGAAAAACCAATTTATGAATGATGACCCCATTAAAGAAAACAATGACCCTGTCCTATATGTCCCAAGTTTATGTAAGTGATTTAATCCATCAATAATTGATGTTCATGCATTCCACTAACCTATAACCTAGAGACATTTGAGTTAATACACCAAAAAAATTGATCATGATCTGTCATACATAGTCATATAATTATTTAATGATAAAAGACAAGATGAGGAATGTGATCTAGAAATAACCCACGAATCATAGATTTTGTGATTCCTTGAGTTTTCTAGAAGGGATACCATCAACACATTCTAAGAAAACCATTTACACATTATGAGTTAAATTGATATTAATATATACTCAATCGTAACATAGAAATACAAAGTGTGTTTACCCTTCCAAAAAATACTCCAAAAGAACCAAGCATATATTTTTTCATAAAATGTAACGTAAATGAAGATATCCTTACTAGAAACCACAACATGGTTTCTGAATCACCAAATTAGTGTTAGTTTGTCATAAGTTTTGTTTCACGTCATATTTGAATCTAAAGTGAACCCTAATCACTAACCAATAAAATTTTCTATAAAACCTCTCCATCTCCATCCTCACTTCATGCTACCAGAACCTTCATGACAATTATATTGAAAATTAAATAGTGTTTTATATTTAAATTCAAACTTAAAAACAATAAAAGTTTGTGTACTAAATGATTTTGAAGTTGTGTGATTTACCTATTCACTACTAGACATCGATGAAATAACATCGAGTAAAGATCCAATAATCTTCTAATATAATTCAATCAATGCTTTTTACAGAGTGAAAATATTTTCATCTTTTATCTTTATATGATCCCCCTATTCCTAAATTGTGATTTTCATGGTAACAAACACCCTATACACATGTCGAGGTAGTGAGTGACTATAAATAAGAGTACATATAGTTGGATTCCTTGATGGCCTACCAATGATCTAAAATGGAAATGGTACCAAACCCACCCCACACACTCAACTAGGATGCTCCATCCCAAGGACTTGACCAACTAGGTCATCCTGGGAGACTGAGAAGGATTTCACGGGATTGACATCCAGTTTTTCATTAATTTTTACGTATATATAGAATATTATTCATATTTTAAGAAATAAATATTAACATAGTATCAACTAACAGTAAGTTATTACAATGAAAAATGAATTCATACCCCAAATTCTTTGGTAGGACTATTAACATAACTTCTATCAGATTTTGTATGAACATCCAACCATAGTTCTGTTCAGGAGGATTGGTGTCCTAAATTCTGTAACTACATTAAAAAAAGATAAATCAACAATTTAATATATGAAATTGATAATTTTGTCTTATAAATATTTAAACTAAGGAAAATATTACTAGAGTCGATCAGTTTATGGAAAAACTCTTTCACCTAGAAATGTGAGGGATGATTTTGTTTGTTCAACTCAATGCATTATTCATTAAAACATTATGAAATAAATAACATGTAATTTAATAGTAATGTATTCAATGTAATCTCCTACTCATATTCATGTATATATGTAAAATGATATTAATATAATAGTATATATTTAAATACCATGTGCTTCTCATGATGATGACTACCAATAAAAACCTTTCATTTCTCTTTAGGTACCCCTTTGGGTACCTTATCATATAGTTACTGAGTTCTCAAAGAAGTATTATTGAATTCATTCCATTATATCAATTTAATATCCATCTATTTATTACCCAAATTCTCAATGTCCACTTTCATGTGATATTTTCAGTAACAATAAAGTTGAAAAAAAATCAGTACAAAGATATTAATTTTTAAATTATTAGAATTTAATAATATAATAACATTTAATTAAACTGTAATTTATTAAAATTACATTTATATTTGAATAAAAAACTTCATTTTTCTAAGATTGAGGAATATTCGTCCAGTCAGCATAGGTAATTAGAAGGGTAACTAGCTCATTCACCACCTGTCCTAGAATCTAGCCAAATAAACTTGCGATATCACCCATCAAGACCCCATAGCAGTCAAATAGGACAACTATCTCTAGTCTGTTCAGATTACAATCATATTAACTATTCATATTTTCCTTTATAGTACCATTATTTCAATATTTTATGAAAAATAGTTAGAATTATAAAAAAGTGAAATAACTTTATTCATATTAAAATTTGTACCAGTAACTATCACCTTCCAATATCCCCGTGATGAAACGGGAGTGAAAAACTACACCCTTACTTCTGAGATAGTTGAATTGGAAGGAACTGTACCAGTTATTGATGGGAAACTGATGAAGGGTGTTCCATATGCTGACAGAATGGAGGATGTGAGATATAGTGTTGGGGGGCAGGCATAGGGTGTCTCAGATGCTATAGGGAGGGAAACTGATGGATCATCATCTATTGGTGTGGTTAAGGGAACATTGACTGAGAGTCGTTTGGGATTATTAAAATTATTCCTCCTTGAATTTCCTATAATTTAATCAAATAAAATTAACTTCATAATATATATTTCAAAAAATTCATATAGAAAAAATTAGGAATGACAACAGATGGATAATACTGACAAACAAAATATACATTTCTATGATAATGAATTACCATAAATATAACATAAGTGGTTGATAAATGGATGGATAACTACACATATAATAATTTTGTCCTTCAATCATGTCATTTTCCTACTCCATCATTACCTAATCTACTTAATCCACCTTTTCAATACTAATATTTTCAATATCATGATTGAAAAATAAGTTCACTACTTACTGTTGATGGGATTCAATGTTAGAGGTAAAATCTTCCACTTCATTACCCATATCATAAAATTCTCTTTGTTTTTTATGAACAATTACACTCAAACCTTCATCCATGATATCTTAAACATAATATACCATTTTATATTGCGATTATAATATATACAGATCATGTAATTAATGGTCACCGACATCCATCAAGTATGATAAGTTCATAGATGTAAATTGCAAGGAATCTCTTTTAACACCCTTGATAATTATACCCACTTGAATTTGAATAAAACAACTAAAAATGTCCATATTAGATTAATTTTATAATATCAAAAAGCTTTCATAGCATCCCAATTTAGAAACCATAAATATACCACCATTTTTTGTTTTTAAACCCTCTTCCTGGTTGATTGTACAAAATTTAAATCCATTCAAATTATAAGTGTTGAAATTTCTAGCTTGTTTTAGAGGACCTTGATCTAGAAACTTTAGATCTTTGGAAAAATCATCTCAATTATCAGTATTCATGATCTATAAAAATTATTATACATTATTATATTTACAAATATACATGTCAACCAAATATCCATATTGATTACAATATTTATGAACACATATGTCGTACACACTATTCTACAATCCCTTTATTAACAACTTTTGTTATAACTTTCTCATTTCATGTATGTATTATCATTCATATCTTAGTTTGTATCCCAATATCTTTAATAAATGGATTCGAAATTTCACTATTCTGCATCACATATCTATGTTCTTATACTAAATCCATTTCTATTAGTGTAACATTTGAGCTCCTCCCAACTGATTGGCCAATAATAGAAAATATTTTTTATTTCCCATGTAGTAGAGATTGAGTCGATGTGTCTTTAACATGGTCAACTCAATTGAATATTTTCCTGATCTCATCCAAGTATCTATAACAAAAGGTAATACACTCCTATTCCAAATAGTCTTCAGAAATAGATCTTTTAGTTTGAGATGTATTTTTCATGTATGATTTCAAATTCCCAAGATATATATGAAATAAAAAAATAAAATATAATTTTTAATTTAATGAATTACTAATAATTTATTATTTAATATGAAAAACATATAAATAAAGTACCACTCAATTTTATACATCCATCAATAATGTACAATGTCTCATATTTTAGCTTCCTTGACCAAATGAATTGTTAAATGCATCATGATAGTAAAAAAAATTTCTAAAAAAAATATCTCCTAAAGGCTTTCAAGCTCAAATGGTTGTAAATTTTTCTCACATATTCTTTAAAATAATGTGAAAATTTTTAGTACAATAGAACTAGCCTTTTTAGGTAATAATATACACAGTGCCAGTAATAGAAACTACTATAAAAAAATATGTGAGTCATGAATTTTCAATCCATGTAACCTATGCTGATTTAAGTCCAAACACCTTGAGATGTTACTTTAATACCCATCATATAACTTCACATGTTTTAAAATTACAAGGAATGTATATTTATCCTTATTTTTCATTACAAAAATTTCCAAAGCATACTTTCCATTCTCATCTGGCCAAAGATCGAAATTTATTTTCATTTCTTGTAAGTACTTCTGAGCATTGAGATGGTCCTTCAATTTTCCATTCCAATTATGTAATTTAAAGATCAAATTTTCACAAACATTATTCTCAATACGAATATCATCAAGATTATGATACAAAAAATTTAATTCCAGATATGGAAATTTTAAGAATACACATTTTTCTTCCATTGTTTCATTCTGATTTAACTTGATGAGGGACTTAAAACTTTTTTCCCACTATCATTCAAATTATACACCTTCCCAATTTCAGTTTCAATATTTTCATGTTTTTCCAATATTTCAGAATCTCTAAACAACTTTTGAGGTGGAATTCGATCAATATAACCATTTAATTCTGACTTGTTATACTGAAATCTACGATATGAATCATGTAATATTAAATGACACAAGAAACACCATTATTTACTTTGATGTAGTCATTTGGGACCAAAATCAAAGTTATAAATAGGAAAATCCAAACACATGTATGTGTTCCAAATAGCTAAATTCCCAAGTCTAGTGAAGTAACTAATGATTTATATTAGATTAGCTTTCATTTTGAACATTGTTCTTGAAGATGCATCATATGTCTCAAAACTGTTGCTCCAGAACTCCTATAATTCTTCAATTAGTGGCTTTAATTATACTTCATTATCATTTCTAGGAATGTTTTTTAGGAATAATCATAAAAATGAAAAAAATACATTTGTTTCATAAACATGCACATATGTAGATTGTAATGGATTAAAATAGTCAAATAAATGCTATAATGGGTACTAAATGTCCCAAATGGTTTGAATCCTTTGACAACCAATCCAAATAAAAAATTCCTACCCTCGGATGAGAAATCTGGATGTAATGAATTAAATGAATTCTGCAATTATGAATCTCTTAGATAACGTATTAACCCATCATTGTATTTATCTATATAATCCCACTTCATGTTCTCAGTGGTATTTGATGACATGAGTAATCTTTTTAATCGATGATTTAAATTAAAGTAACATAAAACCTTTGTATGTGTGCTCCTTTTCTTTTTCTTCATAGTAGTATGTTGTTTCATATTTCCAACATCACCCATTGACTGCCATCTAGAAGAAGAACATTTTTTGAAATTCTGTCTGCTTGAATGCTCTCCCCAATAAAGCATACAATCACTGGGACAAGAATTTATTTTTTCATAATTTAGCGAAAGCTTGTTAAATGAATTTTTTCATTTCATTAAAAAAACTTAGGGATATTAGCTTCATGAAATTAATCATGCAACAATTCCAATATCATGGACATAACTTTATTTGTAATTCCATATATGCATTCGATATGGTCTAACTTCATAAAAAAAATGAATTTTTCAATATTTCAATCATGGACCATACAGATCTTGATTTTCATCATCAAATAAACCATGAAATGAATTTTTCTGCTTAGTGAAGTCCTCTCTTACATTAGTCTCCACAAAATCCAGAGGATGATCTAATGATATGTTATAATCTTGATCTAGTTTTCTTATTGTCCCAAAACATCACTTGTCAAGTTGCTATTTTTAGCAACCTCAAATGGTTGTTATGATATGTTTTGATGTTGAAGTTGTTGTCTTTCAATTATGAATGTATCGTTTATGAGGTTTTAAAATTCATTGTCAATTTTCGATGAAGTTGGGAGCTCATTCTATCAATTGACATCAATGTTCAAACTTTATATAATGTTCGATTATCCCTGCCAAATACAACACAAATATTTATTAGGTAATTTATTCAATATCACGTGTTCATAAACATTATCCCACTTAAACCATATTCTAAATTTACATTTAAGACATGTAAATATTATTCCCCCATCAACAGATCGATTGAAAATTGAAAAGTCTAAAAATTCCTCCAAACCCTTAGCACACTAAGGTGTGTTCCTAAGTAATGTGATCTATTTTTTATACATATATTTCACAATGTACCTAAAATTTATTAAAAAAATTAAAACACATAAGTTTTACTAATTAGGAAAAGAGTGAAATGGAAGTGAAGAAACACAACCCAAGTAGTTATAATAAGAGTCATATAAGTACTAAAAAAATCGGAGTAAAAAGGAAATCAATCATGGATAGTATTATGTAAAATAAAATTAGGATAATAATCATACAATCATTAAGAAACACTGTTTCGCACGGAATCCGGGGATGACCTCCTCGACGGGAGATTCAAACGTTCCGATCGGTTTCTAATGGGTTTGTTCGTAGAACCGGAAACATCCAATGATTCCACATCCGTTTGGACCTACTTTCCAAAGGCAGGCACTCATTAGCTTGTGGACTAATGAGGATTAGGAATTTTCATTGGTCGAGAGGATGGGAGGTCGGACTCATCACACCATTCTGAGGAGAATTATTGTCTACTCCGGGACTCTCTTTATAGATTTAAGTTATGTTCGTGAATCCTTATTACATTACCAAGTATAAAATGTGCTTTCCTTTAGTTTTAACAATCAATGATTAAATATGCAAGAAATTTAGAGAATCTTTTATATGTATTCGAGGTTCTTCATCAATAGAGAATCATCTATATCTGTTTAGAGATTCTTGGTCAATGGTATCCTTCAAAACATTTATATAAAAGTCTCTTGGTCATTATGATGACCAGGCTGGTTTTAAAGCCACTCAGTGGGGCACTTGAAGTTTATCGTCATTCAGAAGGACAAATATTATTTCAAAGTTGGGATCGAACCCATAAATGGGCTACCTACGTATCCTTTGTTTTGGAAAAGGAATCAGAACCCACGTAGTTCGAGAAATGGAGTATGATGTTTATGATTGATGGCTCAAAGATAAATGTCATAATTACTTTTACACTCTAAGCTCACGTGAGTCATGCTCGGTGTGAGAAACAAGAGGTATTGGTAAAATTTAGACAATTGTGCCATGAAAGATGCAATCATAAGAATTTGTTTGGGGCTTATGTATAGATGACTGCCCAGATAGATGAAGGTTTAGGATTTACTTTTAAAGAGAAAATCCATGAACAGGGTCCATAAAGTTATATGTGCTTCATGGAGATTTGAATACTCTAATCTTGGGGCTTACTCCTAAGGAGGATTCCAAAGTTAGGAGGGGACTTATGATTGGGTTTTACTCCTGAAAAGGAAACCCAAATCAAAGGTAAATTATGACTGGTTAAGAGAAATTTAAGGGAACTTGGGGTTTATTCCTAAAAAGGAGACCCAAGGTTAAGGGACTTGGGGCTTACTCCTGAAAAGGAAGCCCAAAATTATGACTGAGTCTTATTCTTGAAAAAGGAGACCCAGGTTAGGGATTAAGGTTTGGGGCTTATTCCTGAGGAGGATGCCCAGATTAAAGGTTTTATCACTGGGGATTATTCCTGAAAAGGATACCCAGGTTAAGATTCTCTCATCTTAAAGGATGAGGTTGAATGAATGAACTCTCCGTATTTTTGTGACATAAGGATATTTAAATCACTAGACTTTGAGAGAGATTCCACAGAATTCCTTTCAGATAAGAAAGTCAAATCAAGAAATCATGCCATAAATGGCTTTTAAGAGTGTCTTGAAGACTGAATCTTGAAAAGGAAAGGTGAAATGGCTTAAGAGGGGTAAAAATGGGCAAGATGGGCACCCAAAAAGATAGGGGCGCGCAAGTGTTGCAAGGCGCGCAAGTCTTCCGTGGGCGCGCAAGTATTGGTCGCGTAGGTATACCTGCGCGACACATAGTGTACTTGCGCGATTTTCAACCAGCAATCAAATACTTGAGCGACTCTTTTTTAAACCCTTTAGAATGTTCTCGAGGTTCTTCCAGAAAAGGGACACACAAGTTAGATTAAAGGAAATAAGTCGGCGCGCAAGTGTTTGATTAGTTTCAACACTTAGGCCTTCCTTCTTCTCTTTAGATCTTCCGTTCTAGGTAAGAAATTACCTTAGAAGTGTTCCGGAAGCTTTGAGAAGAGACTTGGGCGTTGGGAGCTTCAATCCGAGTTTCTAGAAAAAGATCCTCTCGAATGGGGGGCCCACAGGGTCTATTTATAGGCAAAAGAAGACCCCGGGCGGTTACCGGGCGGTTACCAATTAGGCCGCGCAAGTCACCTGTGCGACCAAGGTAGCTGCGCAAGTACACTTGCGCGCCAGTTAGATAACTTGCGCGGTGATGTTGCTGTTGATCCTTTCTTCCTTCCTTTGTTGATTTTTGATGTTTTCTTCAAAGGCTGAATCACTTTGAGCTCAGATATTCCCTTTTCCGATCTTTAGATTATGTGACGAAAGGAGCGTCAACAAAAGTCCCCCCTCAGAGTTGGATCCGGAGAGAAATGAGGATTTGACTCTGAGGAAATCAAATCCCTTCAAAGGAAAAGGGAGGGCGCGCAAGTCTTTCAGTGCGCAGAGGGCAGTGCGCAAGTCTGCGTCGCGCAGGCCTTAAGCGTTCTGGGTGTGGTGCGTAGGTAGGCTTCCTGGCCTATAAATACACGGCCTCACCTCCGTACAAGTATCCGGATTTCTGGACTTCATCCCTTCTCGAGCTCTCGCCGTGCAGGTCACCCAATCCGCGCAAGTCTCTTTTCCACTATTCCCTTGCTGTCGCGCTCCTGTAAAGGTATTCGTACTTGCGCGGTTTATACATGCGCGTCAAAAACTAGCGCGGCACACGAAATACTTGCGCGTCCTTGTTTAGACTTGCGCGACTTAATGCCTTGGCCATTTTTTTCCGAATTTTTTCACAAATTTTAAAAAAATAAACCCATTTAAGAGTTAAATTTTGTTCAACTTTTGTACAGATTCAATGGCTCCTAAGGGAATTGGAACGGCTGATGAACTGGCTAGCAAGCAGATTAATGACATGATGAACATTATTGGCCATGATTACTATGATATCTACGACAACACTTTCCCATATTTGGATAAGTACTTGAAGAAATATCATCTTAATTTCCCACAGAGCATCTACCTATCTCTGTGTGTTCATGGTCATCTGCAAAGAGTCAATGTTCCAAATGCAGACAATTATACACCTGAGATGCAGCTGCCCTGCTATTTCTCTATTTCGGTTATGCTGTGTATTAAGAGTAACAACAATGGTGTGAACTTTCAAATTCTTCCTCAATGTCATTCCCTTGCAGATATGAAAATGGCAAACCCATGGGCTGAAATGTTTTCTACTAATGGTTGGTGGAGAGAAGACAAACATGATATTAGAGCAATATCTGAAAAGATTACTCTCTCCAAATGGCTCTTTACTTCCAATGCTCCATTCTCAAATCCATGTATCCATCTTCCAAGTCTCTTGGACAGAAACAGGGTCACTGTTTGATCAGCAGAAAATTTTTCTCAAACCGCACTCAAGAACATCCTTTTACAATTGTTCCAAGAAGAGCTGGTATCACTGCATCTCTTATTGTATCCAGTTGAATGAATGAATTCTAGGTGGTTGCTAATGAAGATCGGGATTCCGTAAATCAAATGAAGTGTTATTTTGAAAGCCTCTTGTAATTCTTGAAAGAAGAGAAGTGACTCGAGTTTGTGGATGTCCTTATAACCCTTGTGTATCAATGAAAAACACTTTTGTCTTCAATCATTTGTACCTGCATTCTTTCATTACCTGCTTCAAATTTACTTAAGCCAATGGGCTTAATAATCATAGTTTGATTTTTACTAGGATTATTACAAATAACCCTACAAACTTTGAATCTTTTAACTGCTCAATATTACCTAAATCATACAAAAATGTATATTTAGTGAGCTGGAACTTGACTTTTATTCAGAGTTCCTTTGTCTTTTGTGTGGGCAGTTTAAAGTCATGCACGCCGGACATAAAGGGGCTAATGTTTAAGGTCGAAATAGCTTTGACCGAAAATGGATTAAAAATGGATTCAATTCCTTGACAATTTATCTGAAAACATATTACCATACTCAAGTATGAGGGAAAAAATGTAAACTATGGCTTAAGAATATTTGAATCTGAGGAATGATATGAAAAAAGAGCTAAAAGGCATTAGAAGAAGTAGTTTCCAAGAATGAAGTTATTATTATTTAACAAAACCCGTTAGGGGGTTGAAATATGCAGGGCCACCTATGGGCATTGGCTGGATGGTCAAATAAATAGCATCTTTTGGCTGACAAGTTTGTTATGTGGACTGTTTATGCAAGGCCACCTATGGGAACGTGCTGCATAGTCAGGCAAAAGAACTCCCAGAAATTTACTTTCCTAGTGCTAAAAGCCAGTGAAAGTTTATGGAGATTCAAATTTTCTAAAGTATAGAGTTTGTTGTATGAAAAGAGGTACTTGAATATGGAGAAGATATTTCCAAACAAGAATATCGAAGAACTGGATGAATATCACTCCTACGAAGGTCTGACCCAAACATAGGGAAGAAGAATAAACCATAGACTTGAATACTTTCAGACCATGAAAAAGGATATGGGAAAAATATGTTAAGGATGGCTATTTTTTTTGCGGATCCCTACATATTGTCGTTTAAGACAAATAAGGAAAAAAGAGGCATTCTTCCCCAGAATGAAGTTACTATTATTTAACAAAACCCGTTAGGGGGTTGAAATATGCAGGGCCACCTATGAGCATTGGCTGCATGGTCAAATAAATAGCATCTTTTGGCTGACAAGTCTGTTATGTGGACTGTTTATGCAAGGCCACCTATGGGCACGTGCTGCATAGTCAGGCAAAAGAATTCTCAGAAGTTTGACATTTTTGTGACTAGAAGTCATGAAAAGGGTTATGAAGATCTGAAAATATTTAAGGTTAGGATTATAACACATAAAGATGGGTATTGTCCAATGTATATAGAGATACATAGGTCAATGAAAACCATAATCATGTTGTGGCTGGGTCCTGAATTGAAACTTGGACTTCACTACGTATCTCATAAGAATGAGAATCAAGCCATACGTAGTTCTTGAAATGCATTTTAACGTCGTGCAGGACGAAAGTATGAGTGATCTTAGTTTAGGGTCATAGAATTCGGACCATAATAATGAATACACAGTGTGTGTTTTCATGAGGACTTTTCAGCCAAGGGACTGAAAGTGAAATTTGGGGTTAGGCCCAAAAGACTTGGGACTGGATTCGAGGGACACTCGAATGTTCCTACATATCCCATAAGGATGGGAATCAAGTCCACGTAGTTCTAGAACTACCCTTTGTACAAATTTGGTTCGTACATTTGAAGGGTGAAAGGGGACTTTAGTGCAATGATGGTTTTAACCTAAGATAAAAAGTTTAGGCATTACCATGTATGCACGTAGTCTTTTGAAATAAAACATGATTGAAAAAAATCAATGTCAATAATGGTTCCTTCTCAAATGAGGGAATCAAAGAATATTGTAGTTTATTGTCGTACCGGACAAAAGTGTTGTATAGTTTAACGTCATATAACAAGGACGAAAGTGAATCAATGTAAAGATATTGATTCCAGGGGTGGTTTCACAAATCAACATCATATGAGGTTGTGGTGAACCGATGTGAAGAGATTGTTTTTGGGCATGAACACTGGGAGGTTGCCTACATACCCAGCCTGGAGGGCGAGGATCAAAGTCCGTGTAGTTCAATTAAAGAATGAATTAATGATCAAGTTGTTCTTGTGGACAATGATCTAATAAAATAAAAAAAAATATTGTTGGGACTTACACATGGTTAGTGGCCCAAAGGGAATTTTATGGTTGATGTTCGCTCTAAGCTCACGTGAGTCATACTCGGTGTGAGAAACAAGAGGTAATAACAACCTTAACGATGCATAGTTTAATGTCATGTAGGACATAAAAAAGGGACTATGCAGTTTAAAGTCTTGCAGTTAGGACTATTGGTGCTGCACAGTTTAGTGTCATGTAGCAGGGACAAAATACAGTTTAATGTCATGTAGGACCTATCAAGGATTTTCTGTACAGTTTAGCGTCATGTAGTTAGGACAATGGGGATAAAATAGTTTAATGTCATATTGGACGAAAGGGGGACTGTGTAGTTTAATGTCATACTGTAAGGACAAAATAACACACCATTTATGTCATGTTGGACGAAAGTGTGAATAGTTTAAGGTCATATGCATGGACCGTGGATGGTGTAGTTTAATGTCATGCTGGACTTTTGATGATTATATAATTTAATGTCTTTTTGGACGTGAGGGACTTTTATACAGTTTAGCGTCATGTAGTTTAGGACGTCACAGTTTAACGTCTTGCTGGACATAAAGGATTTGCAAATAGTTTATGGTCATATACATGGACCAGGGATGATGCAGTTTAAGGTCATGCTAGACGGTTTAGGGAACTTTTTCATAGTTTAATGTCGTGTGGGACGAAGTTGCAGTTTAAAGTCATACTGGACCATTGCTGTACAGTTTAAAGTCATGTAGCTAGGACTAACTGGTTCTGTACAGTTTAAAGTCATGTAGCTAGGACTAAGGTGAACCAATATGAGGATATCAGTTCTGGGGACTTTTTACAGTTTATCGTCATGATGGACGTTGAAAGTGCCACACAGTTTAATGTCATGTTTCTAGGACACAATATAGTTTAATGTCATCTCGGACAAAATATAGGATCTTCTGTACAGTTTAATGTCATGTAGATAGGACATCACAGTTTAACGTCTTGCTGGACATAGTATGATCTAATGTGATTGTTTTGGATCTGGGAACAATATTTTGTGTTTATACAAAATACATCTTCAGAAATCTGGCATTAGTTGGAGTCGTGATGTGTTCTCCATCCATTGAGATCAGAGAATACGCTCCATTGGAGTAGACCTTATGTATTGAATAAGGTCCTTCCCATTTTGGTTCAAGCTTGGGAGGCTTCTTTCCTGGTATCATTGGTGCTCTGAGAACCAATACCAATTCTCCCTGATTGAATGAACGAAGACGAACTTTTTTGTTAAAAGCTCGTGCTATCCGATTCTGATAGATTTCCAAGTGGTGCAAAGTGCACAATCTTTTCTCATCTAACTGTTCCAATTCATTCAACCGCTTTTGGGATTGCTCATCTGTTGATAACTGATCACAAATGGCTATTCTGAGTGAGGGCAATTGAACTTCAATTGGCAAGACTGCTTCTGTTCCATATACCAATGAATATGGAGTAGACTGCGTTGCATTGCGAGTGGTAGTCCGATAAGCCCAGAAAGCATGAAAGAGTTTATCAGGCCATGACCTCTTATCTTTATCCACCATCTTTTGCAGTATATTTGAAAGAGTCTTGTTGAAGGCCTCTATCTGGCCATTAGCCGCTGCATGATATCGAGATGAATGGTTGGACTTAATGTTGTATTCTTGATACAATTTCTTTACCTCAGAAGAACAGAAATTGGTGCCGTTGTCTGTCAATATGGTATGAGGGACACCAAATCTAGTAATGATGTTAGACTTGATGAAGCTAACAATGCATTTAGAACTGACTTCTTTGAGAGGTATTGCCTCTGCCCATTTGGAAAAGAAATCAGTAGCAGTAAGAATGTACTTAAACTGCTTGGCCGTAGCTGAAGGGTAAGGTCCCACCACATCCATTCCCCATGTGGAAAATGGCCATGAGTATTTAGCTGTATGAAGCAACTCTGGAGGTTTATGAATGAAGTTGGCATATACTTGGCATGAATGACATTTCTTTGTGAAATTAACACAATCTTGTATCATTGAAGGCCAAAAGTATCCAAGCCTTCGAATTTGATCAGGCAATCTATGTCCAGACTGGTGGGCACCACAGACTCCTGCATGCACTTCTTTTATGACATCCATTGTCTCTTCACCATCAATAGATCTGAAGAGAACTCCATCAAAACCACGTTTGTAGAGAATTTTCTCGAGGTGGTTTGGACCATCATAAAGAGTAAAATTGACCACACGTCGCCGAATTTGTTCTTTCTCGGCTCTATCAGGTGGAAGTGTTCCATTTTTAAGGTATTCCTTGATAGGTGACATCCATCCTGTAGTATGACCATACGGTTCAGGAATGGGACTAATTTCATTAATTTCCTCTGTTCTGACTTGAACATAAGGTGAAATTGCATGACGGTGGGCAATACAGATGGTTGTCTCATCCCGATTTGGATCTGCTAAAGCTGTGGCTATATTAGCCAGTGCATCAGCTTGAGCATTTTGTGATCTTGGGACATAAGAAAATGTCGATTCTGAAGGGAATTCCGACATTAACTCTCTGACGTAATCATACAAAGGGATTAATTCTTCTTTTCTGATGGCATAATCCCCATTGACTTGTTTGATTACCAGGTCTGAATCACCTTTCACCTTTAAGTGATTCACTTGTGCTTGAAGCGCTAACTCGAAGCCTGTAATGAGAGCTTGGTATTCAACTTCATTATTGGTACCACCTTCCCACAACAAAAAGGAATAAGGTAACACTGCCTTATCTGGAGAAATGAGCACAATTCCTAAACCAACTTTGTTGAATTTAGGATTTTCCATTTTCTTCCCTATTGGAATTATAGAAGCACCATCAAAATACATTTCCCATGTTTGAGGAATCTCTTGAATAGAGAAAACTTCCTCATCAGGGAGTTCGATATCTGAATATGTGTCTTCCACTGAAGGATGTTCAGCCAGGAAATCAGCCAGAGGTTGGCCTTTAATTGCCTTTTGAGACACATACTGGATGTCGAACTGCTGTAGAATAACCACCCACCTTGCCAGACGTCCTGTAAGCATTGGACGACTAAGGATGAATTTGAGTGGATTATTACGAGATACCAATTGGACCTCGTGATGTTGCAGGTAGTGTCTCAGTTTCTGAACTGCAAATATTAATGCTAGGCAGCACTTTTCAATACTCGAATACCGGGTTTTTGCTTCAAGCATAGTTCTACTGAGATAGTAGAGACTATTTTCATTCCCAGCATCATTCTTTTGAGCGAGAAAGGCACCCAATGATCGCTCTAAAGATGTCACATAGAGGATAAGAGGCCTACCCTCAACAGGTGGCATGAGTACTGGTGGACTCAAGAGGTATGTTTTGAGAACATCAAATGCTTCTTGACATTCTTCAGTCCACTGGTAAGTTACTCCTTTCTTCAATAATTTGGTAAAGGGTAAACTTTTGTCTGCCAAATTGGCGATGAA
This sequence comes from Viscum album, assembly GCA_963277665.1. Lineage (NCBI taxonomy): Eukaryota > Viridiplantae > Streptophyta > Magnoliopsida > Santalales > Viscaceae > Viscum > Viscum album. The sequence goes on along the minus strand of OY728153.1, from coordinate 691,665,564 downwards.
ACGCCGAATATAGGCTAAGTGTCCTTGAATTCCTCTTAATTATTTCAAATTCTGAGGAGGTGACATACCAAGGATTGATTTGGTCTTCTCAGGATCGACTTCAATACCACGATGGCGTATAACAAAGCCGAGGAATTTTCCTGAGGTTACCCCAAAAGCACATTTTAAGGGGTTCATCTTCAAATTATGTTGTCGAAGCTTGTGGAATACGACTTCCAAATCAGCTAAGTGATCAAAACGTTGTTTGGATTTAACCACCAAATCATCTACATAGCATTCAACAAACTTCCCTAAAAAAGGTTTGAAGATACGATGCATGGCGCGTTGATATGTTGCACCTACATTCTTTAAACCAAATGGCATCACCCGGTAACAAAACACACCTTGAGGAGCTCTAAATGCTGTATATTCCTCATCTTCTGGGGCCATTCAGATCTGATTATATCCAGAATATACATCCATGAAAGAAAGTACTTCATAGCCAGCCGTCACATCAATTAAGAGTTCTGTAATCGGAACTGGGAAATCATCTTTAGGACAATACCGATTAAGATCTCTGAAATCGATGCAAACCCTAATTTGTCCGTTCTTCTTCTTTACAGGGACAATATTAGCCAACCACTTGGGATATTGAACTTCTCTGACGAAGTTAGCTTTGATAAGCTTATCCACTTCAGCCTCGATTTTGGAAGCATAGGTTGGGTGTGTTCTTCTCGCGGCTTGCTTGAATCCTCGATGTTCTTTTGGAAAACCCAAATGATGGGTGGCAACATCAGGATCAAGGCCAGGCATCTCTGTATAATTCCAAGCAAAAATATCTTTATTTTTCTTTAGAAAAGAAATATACATCTCTTTCTCTTCAAGGGTCATGACCGCTCTAATTAAAGTGGAGCGTGGATCTTTCTCTGTACCCAGATTTACTTCTCTGAGTTCATCCACAGTGGTAGAGATACCCTCTTCAAATGCTGGAGGAGCATCTCTAAGATCTTCCTCTTCCTCTTCATCATGTGTTATTTCTTCCGTTTCTACTTGCAAAGTAGATGAAAAAACGAAATTCTCATGATCATAAGAGATGTCAAAATTTTCACATTTTGAAGAAGAAGCTTCCATTTCCGACCCTATTGATGATAAAGGGTCTTCTTTGGGAAATAAAGAGGAGAAGATGGATTGAGAATCGACATCAATATTCACCTCTGGTGTTGCTATAACTTCTTCTAGCCTGATTAGCGAAGTATAGACTTGTTGGATTTCAGTAGACGAAATGAAAACGTCACCACTTATGCTTTCATCACTGCTTGGTAAGTTACCAATTTCTCCCATGTTGTCTGGCTCGATTGCCGTAATTGACATTATGGATCTTTCCATAAGAGTATCTTGATTTGGGCCTATTTTGTCAATTTTACTGATAGGTAATACATAATCTGTACTCACATGTGAAAATGGATTTATTGGAATTTTTTCCAAACCATATGGAGCATTAACTTTGGTAATTTCTTTCATTGTAGATTTTTCTCTTCCCTTCATGTGAAAAAATTCCGCCTCAATTTATTGAGACTCACATGTCTTGAATGGGGCCTTATCACCATACAATGTTCCAACTTGACCATCGAAACAGTATTTGAGACATTGATGGTATGATGACGGAATAGTTGCATGCTGATGTAGCCAGGGTCTTCCAAGCAAGATATTGAAAGCTGAGTCTTGATCAACAATCATGAAATCCGAATTGGAAACAAGATCTCCAAACTGAGTTCTGAGCGTAACTTCTCCCAGTGGTTCTTGTTCATTTTTATCATATCCTTGCAACATCATGGTAGAAGGAGATAAATCAGATTCTGTGAGGCCCAATCGACGAAGTGTGCGAATGGGCATGAGGTTGACTCCTGAACCATTGTCAATGAAAGCTCTTCGAACATCTATACCATTGACTTTTCCAGATAAGTACAAAGGTTTTATGTGCCCATGCACAACATCATCTTCATCTTTATCAGTAAAAGATATCACTGCATGGCATTCCGCAGGATTATTCTCTATGTGATAGATTTCAGCTGCAGCAATTTCAGCTTCAAACTCCTGAGGACTTGACAAAGATTCGATGAGTGCTTTCCGAAGATCTCTTGACAGATTCAAAGCATCCAAAATTGATAACTTGTCTGGTACTTGGGCCAAGTGTTTCAATATATCATACTTTTGATCTAGAGGTCTGCGTTTCCCAATAGGAATATGCAGTTTAGCAGGTACCTTGGAAGCAGATGCTTTGGAAGCTGATGCATCTTGTATTTAAGTTGGCAACATCTTTGGTTTTTGAAGATTAGACTGATTAGATCCATTTACTTGCTGAGATAAAGGAGATGGAACTTTTAATCGGTCTTCCAAAATAACTGTGCCGAAACTGAGTTGGCCATTGGCAGAAGAACTTGCTTGTTCGTTTTGAGCTCGCTGAAGGGCTCTACCACTAGTTTCTGCTGCATATACAGTGCTAGCAGGGGTAGAATTAGAGTAGTGGCTTCGGAAAGATCCACGTCTTCCCCTATATCCTGAACCTCTATAACTTCCTCGGGTTCCCTTATTTGATACAGGGAATTCAGGCTCATCAAGACTAGAATATGAATCTGTTAATTGAATCATATTAACAGAACCAAAGATTAACTCTTCGTCTGATAAAGACTCTGCCTGGTTAGCCTGTTTAGGCTGTGCCGTTTGGTGGGACGGTGCCCATGGCTTTGAAGTAGATGACATGAAATCTGCCAGAGTCAAAGACAATTTAGGCTTTGATACATACTCATCTTCTCCTGATTCCTCTTTCTTCTTTGAATTGAGCTGCCCTTTTGAGGATTTGTCTTTTGATGGAGGCTTTACTGCAGATTTTATAGGAGACACAATTGGATTCTTCCATTGTGTTCGCAAAATGGAATGGGTCCGATTGATTGTCTTTCTGACCATCCAATCATCATATTTTTTCGCAGTTTTGCTTTTGACTTCCTGCCACTCTCCTTCTTCCTCTGGATCTGTAGCGGTAATACACGCTACATGAGCTGAAGAACCCTTCAATTTGACTTGTCCCAAGTCTACCATCATTTGCAGGAGGTCTTTAAAGACAAAACACTCCTGGATGGGATGCCCCAACATTTGATGAAAGGGACAATAATTGGGACGGTCTTCATCTCCTTCCTTGTTTGGCCTCTTCGACACTGGTAATTGAACCAAATTATTTTCCAGGGCTGAAATGAAGTAACCAGGAACTTTCTCACTTCGGAAAGAGTATGTTTTAATCTTCATATCCTCAAATTGTTTTCGTCGTTGATCTTTTTGATCATTTGGACGAAACATCCTTTGTTGTTGGCGTTCAGGAGGTGGAGCCCTTCGAGAAGATGAAGGTTTTGAAGTAGATTTAGGTACAGGTGCCTGTTTAAGCATACTGTAGCAGTTTCTGCTTTACCCATTCTTCTTCCTGGAGCTGATGGAATTACACGAGATTTAACCTTAGCCTGTATAAGGGAATCTTCAATCTGTTGAGCGATTGAAGTAAGGTCTCGAAACCCTCCTGTGTATTTCACAGGGATCAATGGCGTGCGTAATTCGTCACGCAAATTTGCCACACAGATTGGCAATAATTACTCCTGAGGGAGTGCTAAACTCAAGGAATACGTTAATCCCTTCCAACGAGCAATGAAATCAGAGACTCTTTCATTTTCCCTTTGCTTGCAGTTTGTAAGATCGAAAACTGTCGTTTTTGGCAAAGTTGAACTAAACTGAAGAAGGAATTTTTGACGAAGATCCTCCCATCCGATGACTGACCGGGATTGCAAGCTTGTATACCAGACAAAAGCTGGTCCTTGCAAGGTTCGCACGAAGCATATGAGTTTCACTGCTTCTTGCTGCTCTGGAGTTCCCATCATAGGATCACAACAAGATACGTAATGCGTCAAATGTTGTTCAGGGTCTCCTGATCCATTGAAAGTAGGGAAAATAGGGTTTCCAAAACTGGATGGAGGAGAAATTGAATCTACCCATTCAGGGTAAACTTTCTTTTCAGGTTGAACTTGCGCCCGTTTCCCTTCCATAGTTTCTAACCGAGCTGTTAATGACTCAATAGTAGTTATTAACTTTTGAGAAACGTCAGGTTGAACTTGGTTTTGGGTAGGTGCAATGAATGGTGCTGGGACAGACGTGGTGGTTGGTGCTGCAACTAATGGTAGTGCTGCCAACCGTTGTTGCGTTTGACCCGTAGGATTAGACCTCTGAGGGTGTACTGATAAAGGAGGATATTATTGATCCATCTCAGTAGTTACAACAATTTCCTTAGGCTGTCGGACTTCAGCATTCTTAAGAAGAAGACTACTCTGAAGTAGTTCTGCATTCAACCTTCTTAATTCTTTCATTTCTTCCTCCTGTTGTGCAAACCTTTGCTCTAATGAGAGCGATTGACCTCCTTCAGAGGAAGGGTGATAAGTAACCTGATTCTTTCCTTTCCCCTTATTGGATCCTTTTCGGAGAGGGGGAAGTGGGTTATTTGAAGGAATACTCAGATTTTGGGTAAGCCTTTGATTACGTGTGCGCACACCTTCTTCATTTAGGTCTGTGTGCGCAACTTCTTGAGCAGGAACGTCTTCGTCTGATCCCTCTGATTGAGCCTCATCTGGTGAATCAGCAGCAACGGCATTGATGAAATTAATGGATGCATATTGCATGGAATCCTATCTATCAGCATTTCTGTGATATTGTCTCCTTCCATGTCCATGATGAAACATGGCATTCCGTTGACTTGATCCCTCAAGAATTTCTTGGAGAACTGTCACTTGGAGAGAATCTCCTGACAGCTTGGCTCTTCGTTCCTCTTGAGGCTTATTCCCTAATCGAGAGAATACTGACTTTCTCTGAGAGAGGGATTGAGGATTTGAAAAAGTCCCCAGTCTGGTGGACTGGGGATGTTCCTGCTGCTTCCGCTCAACTCCTCGAATCCCATTCGTTGACTCTGAGGGTTGGGTTAGAGAAGTCCCCAGTCTGGCAAGCTGGGGTGTCTCTTGACATGCTATGTCTGAGATCTTCTTAAAATCTCTCTTGATCTTGCGAATCTTAGTTCGGAAATTCGCTGTATGCATTAACCTGTATCCACTTTTATCACCTGGTTCAACAGACCGTTGGATGATTTCCGAAACATCTGTCATTTGATGACGTGTTTGCTCCAGACGAGAGGCTTGTGCAATATTCTCGCCTGCTTGATGTAGGAGCAATTCAACAACTTGTTCTCTATATACTTGATTTTGAGAGGAACTAGTTGAAGCCTGTTCTTGAGCAAGATTTTGATTATGAACAAAGCTCATTGACTGTGGCCGGCCATGGGCAATAACATTGCATGAGACCATTTTCGGCGGGCTTTGCTGACCGGAAAGCACTGTGAAATGTAGTGCTCCGTGAACACCCCATCCTCTGATATGAACATCAGATGGAGAATTGGCAATTAACTGACGCAATTTTCTTAGTGCGCCAAGGCATGAACGTTGAAGGGTTCTCTATTTCTTTTCAGCCTTTGGATACCGAGAGACTGATAGAGATGCCAAATCAATCTGGCGTTGTAACCCTTCTATTATATTAAGATGATTTTCATATTCATCGTAAGATAATACCTTCTTCTTTAATTGACAAAGAGTTTTCCATATGTTGAGATGAATATCATGGATTCCATCATCCGTCAACATCTTTGGAATGTCGTACTGGGAGTCATCCAAAGGCCAAAACATGACTGGTACTTCACCTTTTGCCAGTTTTTTCCTCATGTTCAACATTTCCTCTTTATCATTAAATGAAGATTCTTCTACCTGTTTGGACCAGAGTTGGTGTTTCCTTGTTGCTTCATCGGATTCAACAAGATTGGTAGAGAAATGGCTATTCATGTTGGAAGATGAATGGCCCAGGGATGGTTCGGAGAATAACCTGAACCCCAGGCTATCTTCTGATGGAGAAAGAGTTTCACCTGCCGATAGTAAAGCATCAGACATGAATGGTTTTACGTTTGCAAGTGCCTCGAGATAGGAGGGCTTTCTCGTCACTACATTGCCTTCTGAAGAATTTTCGAGACAACGTGAATCACTACTGCGGAGAGGACTTTCGCAGTGAAGTTCATCACCATGAGAAGGACCGTCATGATGGGTTACAGCAAAAGATGAAATCTCTTGCTCCTTGGTCTTCTGGCCACACAGAGGGTTCCTGTGGCTCTCATCTGAAGAAGAAACTTTAAGATTGACTGAATTTTCATGAAGCAAGTCTTCATGAGGAAGTGTCTGTTTAAGACCTTCAGAATTAATGTTCCCGTTATTGGGAACTGAGGGAGCAGAATCTTGAATTCCGATAGATAAATGTCTGAGGGCTTCAAGAACTCCAGCATCGAGCAAGGCCTTGTTGCAGATTGGCCTTTGATCTCCTGACTGTGCTGGGCAGATCTTTTTCTTAGATGCCTTCTTACTCGCTTTAGAAACCACTTGATGACGAATGTGATTGCTCTGAGTAGGTGTATGTGCCTGATCAGGAAAGATGGTCAGGTTAGGCTGACGATCTCCACTCAAATCAGGTGTATGTGCCTGACTTGGTTGTCCGTATGATATGGGGGAGTATGCCCCATAACCCTCTTGGACTGGAACAGATGTGTGTGTCTGTTCCGGAGTGAATCGTTGATGTGTCACTCCATTGCTAGGGATAGATTTATGTGTCTGTCCCTGAGATGATGCTGAAGCTGTTATGATATCCTGGCAAGCATCCAGAATATGAGCAGGAATTTGCTTCTGCTCTTTCACCATTGACAAAATATGTTTGGTGACTTCAGCCACCAGAACGGGGATATACGTCCATTCCGGGATTGGAGTAGGTGTATGTGCCTGCTCCTGTCCTCCTTTTCCTGTCAGTGAATCCTGACAGTACTTAAGTGTGGAGGCAGAGAGTTGAGTCTGCCTTCTGTTTGTCGTCGGGACTCTCCGACTGACTTCTCCGGGCGCTACCAAGCGAGACTGTTGGTAGGCCTGATTAGTATTAGCAGGTGTATGTGCCTGCTGATTACACTTCGCCAAACGCGGTTGACGAGATCCATCATATGTAGTCAGACGAGCCTGCTGACTAACTGGTGATGTATAAGGAGGTGTATGTTCCTGCCTATGGTACTCTGCCGGAATTGCCTGGCGGGATAGGCTTGATGCTGTCAGACGAGTCTGCTGGACATCGGAATTAAAACGAACAGGTGTATATGCCTGCTCGTTGTTTGCCACCAAGTTAGGTTGGTGGACTTCTCCGGAGATGGAAGGGATGACAACCTGCTTATTATTAACCGGATTCCGTCTCTGGCGGTTCATCTTGCCGTCTCGGGTTCAAGGAACCCGAGCTGAATGCCTGGAGTCGGTACCCTCATCATGTTGAGGGTGCACTACCGCACGAGTCTGGCGGCGATTGTTGATGGGATCCCTTGAGATGGACTCCTGTCTTTTTGAATTAAGGTCCTGCGGGACCTTCTCATTCACTTCCTCAGAGTAAGGGAGTGAATGGAAATTTCGTTCTGGGGATAACGACCCGAAACAGTTGGAGACGGTAGTCAGCACCGCCTGCTTCTTGATTGCTGGCTGCCGTTGTCCGGACGACCAGGTAGAGTTGTTAACTTAGAGGGATTGACGAGCGGCCTCCAGAGTTGGGATAATACCGTTGCGACGGTACTCCTTAACTAGTGCATTAGAAACCCAGCGTTGAAGATGCTGAGTTGGTGATGTCATCCTCAGAGCGGATGACGTTCCAGCAGGAGTAGCAGCATTGGTTTTCACAGCAGCAGACCTCACAATAGAGGTGTTCACAGCAGCAGTATTCACAGAGGTGAATTTAAGGAAAGCCATTTTGTAGAAGATCTTGAGAAAAGAGTGCCTGTTCCATGTAGCAGACATAATCAAGATGAATCCGGCCACTGCATATTTTGGATGACCACATGTCAATGGTTTCTTTGTTGGCCCAAGGGGCCTAACAAATAAGAAGAACATCACTTTAACTTGGTTAAGGATTCACGTCGGGTTCACCATTTTTGTTTCGCACGGAATCCGGGAATGACCTCCTCGACGGGAGATTCAAACGTTCCGATCGGTTTCTAATGGGTTTGTTCGTAGAACCGGAAACATCCAATGATTCCACATCCGTTTGGACCTACTTTCCAAAGGCAGGCGCTCATTAGCTTGTGGACTAATGAGGCTTAGGAATTTTCATTGGTCGAGAGGATGGGAGGTCGGACTCATCACACCTTTTTGAGGGGAATTATTGTCTACTCCGGGACTCTCTTTATAGATTTAAGTTATGTTCGTGAATCCTTATTACATTACCAAGTATAAAATGTGATTTCCTTTAGTTTTAACAATCAATGATTAAACATGCAAGAAATTTAGAGAATCTTTTATATGTATTCGAGGTTCTTCATCAATAGAGAATCATCTATATCTGTTTAGAGATTCTTAGTCAATGGTATCCTTCAAAACATTTATATAAAAGTCTCTTGGTCATTATGATGACCAGGCTGGTTTTAAAGCCACTCAGTGGGGCACTTGAAGTTTATCGTCATTCAGAAGGACAGAGATTATTTCAAAGTTGGGATCGAACCCATAAATGGGCTACCTACGTATCCTTTGTTTTGGAAAAGGAATCAGAACCCATGTAGTTCGAGAAATGGAGTATGATGTTTATGATTGATGGCTCAAAGATAAATGTCATAATTACTTTTACACTCTAAGCTCACGTGATTCATGCTCGGTGTGAGAAACAAGAGGTATTGGTAAAATTTAGACAATTATGCCATGAAAGATGCAATCATAAGAATTTGTTTGGGGCTTATGTATGGATGACTGCCCAGATAGATGAAGGTTTAGGATTTACTTTTAGGGAGAAAATCCATGAACAGGGTCCATAAAGTTATATGTGCTTCATGGAGATTTGAATACTCTAATCTTGGGGCTTACTCCTAAGGAGGATGCCCAAGTTAGGAGGGGACTTATGATTGGGTTTTACTCCTGAAAAGGAAACCCAAATCAAAGGTAAATTATGACTGGTTAAGAGAAATTTAAGGGAACTTGGGGCTTATTCCTGAAAAGGAGACCCAAGGTTAAGGGACTTGAGGCTTACTCCTGAAAAGGAAGACCAAAATTATGACTGAGTCTTATTCCTGAAAAAGGAGACCCAGGTTAGGGATTAAGGTTTGGGGCTTATTCTTGAGGAGGATGCCCAGATTAAAGGTTTTATCACTGGGGATTATTCCTGAAAAGGAGACCCAGGTTAAGATTCTCTCATCTTAAAGGATGAGGTTGAATGAATGAACTCTCCGTATTTTTGTGACATAAGGATATTTAAATCACTAGAATTTGAGAGAGATTCCACAGAATTCCTTTCAGATAAGAAAGTCAAATCAAGAAATCATGCCATAAATGGCTTTGAAGAGTGTCTTGAAGACTGAATCTTGAAAAGGAAAGGTGAAATGGCTTAAGAGGGGTAAAAATGGGCAAGATGGGCACCCAAAAAGATAGGGGCGCGCATGTCTTGCAAGGCGCGCAAGTCTTCCGTGGGCGCGCAAGTATTGGTCGCGTAGGTATACCTGCGCGACACAGAGTGTACTTGCGCGATTTTCAACCAGCAATCAAATTCTTGAGCGACTCTTTTTTAAACCCTTTAGAATGTTCTCGAGGTTCTTCCAGAAAAGGGACGTGCAAGTTATATTGAAGGAAATAAGTCGGCGCGCAAGTGTTTGATCAGTTTCAACACTTAGGCCTTCCTTCTTCTCTTTAGATCTTCCGTTCTAGGTAAGAAATTACCTTAGAAGTGTTCCGGAAGCTTTGAGAAGAGACTTGGGCGTCGGGATCTTCAATCCGAGTTTCTGGAAAAAGATCTTCTCAAATGGGGGGCCCACAGGGTCTATTTATAGGCAAAAGAAGACCCCGGGCGGTTACCAATTAGGTCGCGCAAGTCACCTGCGCGGCCAAGGTAGCCGCGCAAGTACACTTGCGCGCCTGTTAGATAACTTGCGCGGTGATGTTGCTGTTGATCCTTTCTTCATTCCTTTGTTGATTTTTTATGTTTTCTTCAAAGGCTGAATCACTTTGAGCTCAGATATTCCCTTTTCCGATCTTTAGATTCTGTGACGAAAGGAGCGTCAACAAACACATAAATATTCATAAATAAAAATCATCCCATCTGAAAATAACAAATCAACTTGGGCATAACTGTAGTCACATGAGGATCAAGAGGGTCTCACACATTTATAAAAACTTTTTTCTTAATGTATCAATCAAAATTTCATAAAGATATTTATAGGAAAATCCATTTTCATACCATTTGAAAACTACATTTCAAATATTCTTTGAAAATAATTTATCAAATTGAACATTTAAAACCAATCTTGAAATCTAACTTTTTCTATAAAATCACTTTTGAAGGAAAGAGAGCCCTCTTTAAAAAAAGTCATCTTATATCAAGCACCCATTTTTAAGAGAAAAATTTCACCTTTTTAAAACATTTAGAGACACCACGAGACTTATGGCCTCAAAACCATTTAAAATAATATTAAATTCTAACTACCATAAATTGCTGAAACATGCCCCCAAAATAACAGACACACATTTTAATGAAAAAACTATTTCCAAACATCCCTTTAAATAGATAATTACCATTAGAAAATACACCAAGAGTTTTAAAAAACATGTTTCATATGATCGTTAATGAATAATGACAATCCCTCTAGGTGGTAAGACATTACATGAATGACAATGTTGAATGATAATATAGATAAGATATATATACTATTTATTTTTTATATTAATTTTTTAAATAAATTATATAATTTATTTTATGTTTATATAATTCAAATTTATATTGGTAAATATATATAATGTTAAGTGAATTATTAATGAAAGAGAAGTTTGAGAGTTTATAAATCATATACGAAAATAAATCTTAATGAAATAATATAGCATTAGACCAACATAGGATAACAAAAATATTCTAATCTAATCAAATAAGGACATATACCTTTATCCCATCCCCCTTTCAAACACTTTTCACATGCCCAATTTAAAGAAATCTATATTTCTAAAGCATTCATAAGAAGTCAAAGTTTTTAGTTTGGTGAAAAAACTATTTTAAAAATTTCTATTCCCATGTAATATTAATCAAATAAAAACAATAATGATTTCAAAATACCAATGTCTATCCATAAATTTTATTCTCCTTTGCATGATGTATAAAATAATGATTTATATTGAAATGTGGTTAATCTAACTTATGATTTTCTGTGAATACTATAAACTATATTAAATACCTACTTTAAACAAAAAACACATGTAGTTAAAACTACTCAATTAATAAACCACTGAAAAAAATTCTTCAGAACATTAGTTTATATGCTACGAAATATTTAAATAACAAATTTATGTCTCAAAGTAGTAGTCTACCCAAAGAAAATAGATGGAAAACATTGGATTAAAAGCATAAATATATTATCTACCTAATATAATCCAAATATAAACACCCATGAAATACCTTATAAGCATTAAATGTAAATTACGAAGTCGAAAATGAATAAATAAATCATGTTGTATTTAATTTTAAACATCACAATTATTTGAATAATTCTAAAAAAATCTATATAAAAATATATAATATGAATTATTCCAATAAAATAAAAAGAATTAACACATCTAAGGGAACACACACAATATAATTATTTACTAACTAGTTATATAACTCACTCAAATAGAAGTATATACTCATTTCTAAATGTCCCAAATAGTTTTAGAAAAACAATATATATGAAAAATTTATAAAACCTATAAGCTTTAAAACATAAAATCAGTTTAAAAGAGAAATGAATGAAATTTATACAACTTAAAACAAATTTTATAGCCCATAAATTATATAAAGAGTCAACTAAGATGAATTAATTCTAGGAAACGCATTATACTAGATTTTTATTATAATCAAGACACATAAATAATTATACGAAACCAAAACATGAAGATTACCCTTATAATTAGAGACCGAGGTGATGTATACAAGTATTATACTGCACAATCGAGCTAATAATCAACCTCCTCTACGTATAAAACCAAAATAAACATCATTATAGATTCCTAGGAGTTAGTAGGAGTAAAAATTGAGAGAGGTGGAAAGGGAATAAGAGAGTAGAAAAAAAGTAATAAAAAGGGAGGGATTACCACTGGGGGAGTCAAAGGAGAAGGGGGAGAAGTGGGTTGGCCGAGATGGTTCATAGAAGAAGTCTAGGGTGATAGATCAGGGGGCTCAGGGTTGACCACAACTCCAGTGTGGGATCAAGTGAAGGGGATGGCTCAGGGGATGGAGAGGGATTGGGAAAGGGTGATGGATCACGTGAGGGATAGGGTAGGGGAAATAGGTTTGGGGGGCCGTGAATGCAGTTCTAGTGAGGGCTTGGGGGGATTAGGGTCATAGGGCTTTGGATATACCTGAGTTCTAGTGATGGGGGAACCACATTGGTTCTAGGGACAAGGAATGGGGTCGGGGGGGGGGGGGAGAGAGATTGGAAAATAATGATGGGTGTCCAGGGAGGATGATGGGGTGCATGGGAGAAGTTTATTTTTTTTAATAAACAAATAACATTTAGTTATAGTTTTTAAAGAACTTCCACAAAATAATTTTATTTTTTTAGTGGAATTTTACTAAAACACCGCTAAAAAACCACATCTAAACAATTTTTTTGCAGTGACTCTAATAGAACATGGACCTCAAAATGTATGGTGGTGGAAGTCTCTGATTTTATAGGGCTTCTCACTAGAATTAGAAGAGGCAACGAGAGTGACTATTGTCTATTCTGTTGCAAGGCTTACTTTAGAAACATAACCTTATTAGCGGACTCCCAAAATCCATCAAGGTAGTTCTAAGTGATGAGTATAGGGACCAGATCCATATTCATGTTCCCCACACACATCATAAAGAGCTAAACCTAGGATAATGACATGTCTAGTGAAAACTTGAGACCCTTCCACCGAGCAATAAATATTTCCACTCACTCATCAGGACTCTATTTTCACTTGAAGAGTTTAGAAATACATTTATTATGCATGGTGGAGAAAACATGGTAGAGGAACTATCTACAAAGGTCTTCCCAACTAGGAATAGACCCTATGAAAAGCTGGTTGTACCTGACCAACACAGGTCCTTCTAGTTTCTGAACAAAACACTGAAGCTTGGAAGACTCTTGCTGCTCTGGGGTTCCCGACCTAGCTCCACACCTTGAAATAAGGGTTTTCAAGTGCTACAAAATGTCACCCATCCCATTGAATGGGGAAAATCACGGATTTAAAAACATTTAGGGTGATCATATATTTTCCACCCATGACTGGTATGCCTTTCCATCAAGAGGGATTGACACTTGTAGGCTCTCTAGGGTCTCAAGGAGAGTGGTGAGAGTAGATATCAAGTCATCATGGAGAGTTTATTTAGACAAAAATTAATTAATAGGCTTATAAACTTGAGGATCATGCTCATCAACTTAGAGATAAGCATGATCTAGAACTTGAGGAAGATAATCATGCTACTCGGGAAGGTTCAGCAACTTGTACCATGATCACTTGCCATATACTCTGCTTCAACCTCGATTGGTTGCATGGGGCCCCCAAGCCCGAGCTAGGGAATCTATCCACGGAGGACTTATTTTCCCACTGGAGAAGATATGGGGACTCATGGGGTGGTTCCATAATTTCGTTGTGGATCAATAGTGACATTGGTGATGATCCTTTTATGCTCTTCAAGATGTTAGAGCAAGGAAGATACCATGGGTTCTATCTCTACTTTTGGAACAACCTTTAATGGATTAGAGGGATTGACATGATCCTTTCCCTATTTGATGTTCCAATGGATAGGAAATAATGACTCATTGGAGGGATCTATAAATCCAATTTCCCACCTCTATTGATGTGTGAGGACACCTTTCGAGGGGTATTCCTATTACTGCATCACCCCTTGAGGAGGATATTCCCTATCAAGACCAATGGTGGTTAACCTATCCCATATTCCTATAGAAGGATAGGGAAGACCTTTTTTAATGTAATGGTATCTAGAGGAGAGCCTTCATCAGAATGGAGAGTCAGGAATGAGATATGATAAGGATGAAATGGAGAGAATCATACTGTCCTCAATCTCTATTTTGTACATGCAAAGATGCTTCCTCCATAACTCAGTAGAGAACTATGATGCTCTTGATGTGAGTTTTTTGAAAGGTATAACAGTAATCGTAAGATAAAGGGAGCTGAGACAATGGTAGAACCATGATCTCAACACTTCTACACTACTGCTCAATGGTGTTGAGGTGTTCTTGACTCGCCAAGTATGCCAAATGAGGATCATGGAGGCAGTGAAATGTTGGCTAGATTATTTGGCGGAAACACACTAATCATCCCTCTATGAGTGACTCCTGGATGTTAATGTTTGGAGTTTCAAGAACTCATAACACCGCTGACAGCTGGTCGGTGACCAGGACCTCCCAGATGATCACTTTCCTAGAAGAAGATTCTTGTACTAGGTCGGACCAAGCTTCGATTGGTGTGGGCTGAGATATAAGTTTTAGCACCGATGTGGATCTTTTATGCTATTGTTTTATTGGTATATGAGTCACTGTGTGAGTAAAATGATCACTACATGTTGGGACATCTCTCGAGGGTGGTGCCAACCTCATCATCACATCCCTATAATTGGGGGAATTCACCACTCTCTCATGTGTTATGGATGTAGTTTCCATCTTTGGATTGATGTAGTGCTTGAAATTTGAAGGTGTTAGCCCAAATCCTAACACATCTCCAACTTCTTGGGTGGAGGTGGAGATAATGGAACCTGTCAATGATGGAGATAACTACACCATGATCCATTGGAAGGGGTCTAGAATTTCCTCCAACTACAAGTACCTATAAAGGGATTTGGGGATCCTATTGACCTTATCTCCTAGAATGGTAGGCTTCAATGGGTGGGATTGTAACCTAGAATTTGGATACTAGGGTAAAGGATCCATTATTGATTCTTCCATCTCCTCATAATATGATATGTCAATGAGGTCAATGATTACATGGTGCTTCCCAGGTTTCAGACTCTGATGGATGGTATTTTCCCTTCTACCCTGGGTAGCTATTAAGGGAAGGGTATGTATTCAGTACGGGGAGTACCTCTACACTGGTTTATGGTAATGAAGGGAGGACCTCGACTTTGGTAGTTTGGAACATGGGGAGGTCCTCTATGATGACCGTTGATAGAGTGCGGAGGGACTCCTCTTTAAGTAGTAAGAGCATGATGATGACCTCTATGTTAGTTGGTTGTGAAAAGGGGTGGAACTTTATTTGGAATGTTAAGAGCATGGGGAGGACCTATGTGTTGGTCGATGGTAGTGGGGGGAGGGCCTTTGTACTGGTTGTTGAAGGAGTGGGGAGGACCTCCACTATGCCAATTTTTAGGGAAGGCATGACCTATGTGCGAACCTATGATGGTGCGAGGATGACCTCTACTCTAATTCTCCAATTCATGGGTTGGTCTATAATAGATTTTGATGGTGTTGGTGATTGAGAGAGTCAACCCAACCTTCATATGAGGAATCTGATGTTTTAATCTCAATAGGGTATAAAAATCCCTACTTTATGATCATATGTATCTGGAGGGATGTACTGATAGTGGTAGGGACCACAAGATCCATAAAAGATACCCCTTATTGGGCGTTATCTAGGTTCTACCCATGACATATGCGCCGGGTGCTCTGCACCATGGATGGTGAAGCGGGGGTGAAATCCACCTAATCCTTGGCCCATGGGACTGATTGGTACTGGGATTGTTAAGGATTGGTGGGAGACCTCCTAGGTAACTCCTAGGAAGTAGTCGCAGCCTGTGTGACTTCAATGTCACCTACCTCATTGGTGTAGGGTATTGAGTCATCAGATCACTCTGGTGAGTGACTCCCCAAATAGATATTCATCAGAACCAGGGATTGTTTCACCTTTTATGGCCCTCGGGGGCGGCTATGTTAACAAGGAACTGATGCCTCCATGTCTTGTTGGGCCATATCCCTTTTGATAATGACACCTCTTTCTTGTACCAGTGTACAATGGTGTTTATCACCCTCCTTGATAATTTTAGAGGGTGGGATAGGGTGTGGGCGCTTGGTAGTTGAGGGTGAGGTGGAATATATGGTGGAAGAATAGTTGTGTGGGGGTTTTTGTATCAAATTTCTCTATCCCGACCCCTGTAGACACCCAATTGTTGGATTCTTATTACTTGAGTCCTATATGGAATGTGAATTCCACCATTTATATAGGTACAAGGAAAGCGATACCCAATTCCCCAACATTTTCCAATCTTCTGAAGCATAGAAGTATCCATAACAACGATGTTGAAAATAGAGGATTCCCAATGTTAAGTGCCCCAATTTGCAGGTGAGTTCCAAGATGGGTGCACCATTTTCTTAGTGGGTCTTGGTGCTGAATGTTTGAATATGACGACCTGATAATCCAACGATTCCCTATATGATACTAATACCTATAAATGAGGAGAAAATATTCACATCAGGTTCACTATTTATATTTTTGATTCTTTCACTAGGGCCACATAGCGCTCAGATTCCTTACCACACATTCACACTTTCCAAAGGCGGCTGGCTTTCATCACTTTCATAAGCGATGTATAATCCTTGATCGAAACAGGATGATGGGATGTTAGTTCCTCCTTCCATGGATTTTTCCATGGATCTCATTTCCTATTCTGAGTCTCCATCATATATTTAAGTCATGTTTTTGGAACTCATTCCTAGTGCCATCTCAATGTGGATGCTGATTAATTAGAGTACTTCTATCTCAATAGGGTAGTAACCTTCATTCAAGAGAGTATCCACATTGGGTATCTCTAGCAATGTCTAGACATTGGGTATATTAGGCACCTATGAATCTTCCTCTTTAGATGGAATCTCAAATGAGGCATCCAAAGAACGAAACTTAAGGAATCTTGTGTTGATTGTGAGGTAATGAATGCTCGGTGTATAATTAATTCAAGGATTTTCACCTCAAGTATTCCATATTATTGCATGGGGTAGGTATTATAGATTAGGTTGTGAGTTTAATGTCTTATAGAGATGAAAATAAGGTTAATGTATTGTGTGGGGTAGGTTGGTAACTTTTTTAATGTCTTGTAGAGATATAAGGGGTGAAAGTTTATTATCTTGTGGGGAAACTTTGGGAACATGTTTAACATCTTTAAGAGATAGTTCATATGCCTAGTGGAGGTGAATCAAGGAGGTGTTTCCCTAGGATAGAATATTCCACACTTGAATTTACCAATAGATCAAAATTACATGTGGAGGTGGATCTTGGAGGTTCATCTCTAGGAGGGAAGATTTCAAACCTAGATTAAGGATTATAACACCCTCTTGAGGAATATTCTGAGGTGTGTCCCTATGAGGGAATATTTTACACCTAGATTGTGGATGAGAACACCCTTTTGTGGTAGATATGATAATGCATTCTTAGGAGGGAATATGTCACACTCGAGTTCCCCAATGTGTTAAAATTCCACTTGGAGGTAGATCTACTAGCTGAATCCCTTGGATGGAAGATGTCACACTTTATTTTACTAATAGATCAGGATTACCCATGGAGGAGAATCTAAAAGGTACATCATTAGGAGTTAATATGTCAAACCAAAGTTTTCTAATAGATCAGAACATCCTGTGGAGGTGGATTTAGATGGTGAATCCCTAAGAGGGAAGTTGTCACACCCGAACTTACCAAATGGATCAGAACACCTTGTGGAGGAAAATCTAGGAGGTGTATCTCTAAGATGTAATATATCACACTTGAGTTTTCTGATAGATCAAAATTCCCCATGGAGACTGATCTGGGAGGTGTGTCCCTAGAAGGTAATATTTCACACATGAGTTTACTAATGTCGATATTGAACCTCAAGGAGGCATCCTATATTCCCTATTTAAGAGACAGAGATCGAAACAAATGTTGTTTATTGCAACAGTTTAAGGTTATGTGATAGGACTAATCCATGTAGTTTAAAGTTGTACGGTAAGGATGCTAGTGTTGTGGTAGGATAATCAATGAGGGATGGTATGATGATTACATGTATAATCTACCCATGAAGGAATTTCATCCAATTATTATGGAAGAGATTCCATCCCATCTGAGTTATACATGGAGCGTCCTGTATTTATTACATAGAGTAAGAGGTATGGTGTCATCTCATATCAATCATACGAGGGGAATCTAGGGTTTATCACACATGGTAAGGCTAAATTTTACATCATGTATAGAGGATTTTTTCATGTTGTTTAACATTGTATGACTAGGAAGTGTAGCTAGGAAGTTTTATGTCTTGCAAATCAGATGTTGTGGGGGTCACTTCTTAAGGGGTACCACATAAACTTGAGAGGAAGACCTGACATAAGGACTTCCTACCAAGAAGGGTGCACAATTTCCCCCAAATATACCACCTATAGGGATTATGTGAGAACTACTCATGCACCTTTGGGTAGATAATGGCAGTTTAACTTCCATCGAGGAGTGGCCAATCAGGGGACCAATGTTAGAAAACCAATGTTTATAATAAATCCTCATTGGGGTACATATGATTAGAATAAATAGGTGGAATGAAGGCCCAAGACCTATTTGACGTGAAGTGGAAAGACATAGGAGTGGGTGGCACTAGTCACATAGAGAATTGGGGTGTGGGTGATCTATTCCTGGATTATTATGGGGCCCCTGGGCATTCAAACCTTATGAAAGGGTGTCAATTAAATGGGGGAACCATGAAGAGTCCTAAAATAGGTGCTCGAAAATCATGGTGGCCTTTGGAGGTGTTTCTTTTGAAGCTCAAGGGACTCATGGAAATGTGTATCATGAATCTCAAGGGCCTAACATAGGCCAGGGGATTCAATAATGAGTAGTATTTGTGATGAAGGGTTCCCCTACCATGGAGTGAAGTCATAGTTCCCATGTGGTGGGCTTCATGAAGGGTAGTTGCATCATGAAGATCCAAGTACCTCAAAGGTATTTCTTTCCTTGAGGGGATTTATTCTTCCATGTTGGGTAAGGGAATTTTAAAAATGCATCTACACTTTTGGTGGTGGCTCTCAAGAACAAATGGGAGTAGGGTTTATGAAGGTGAGGTCCCTTGGGGGATCCATCTTCTCTTTCACTCACAAATCTCAGGAGTAACGCGAAATCAAACCATTTTTCAGAAGCTCAAAGTTGGCACATCCCCTAAAAAGTATGAATTAAAGGGGGGTAATTAAAGGGTGTGGGCTTCATGAATATTGGATCATTTTATGAAGATTTATGAGCATTGTGAGTGACGAGGATCTACGAGTCCAAATGAAGCTACATGGAGGCTACTGCTATCCCTCTGCATGGTCGCGAAGTGCTCCACAAAATAGTACTGACATTGCATAGAGCGTAGCATCAGGTCTTCACACATCCAGATCCTTCATGAGCTTTGAACATTCGTGAAGGAGGTGATATTCAAGAAGTAGATCCTTAGATGGATTTTTGTGCTATTTTGGCCTAGATTTTATCTAAAATGACCATACCTACCTCCACCTCTCCCGTGAAACATGTATTTCGGCATCAACAACTATAATGGTCAAATTTAAATAATAATATTTCTATATTATATCATTGTTTAATTGAATCTTTACGTTGTGTGTTAAAAAATCTATCAAGTTTATTATTTATTTTTAAACTAAAATTGTAGGGTGTTATACCCCTTATCCTATAGGAACCTTGATGGATACCCTCTTAAGATGACCTTGACCAAGATTTCATTATCTCAATCATCTAAAACTTCTTCTACACCTACAAGTACATTGGAAATGTAAATAGTGTGGATGCATATCGAATCAAAAGATATAGTGCCTTCTCTAAACACCAATATTGAGACTCCTCATTAGGAAACATATCAAGGGTAAAGTGAAGGAGGTATATAAACCTAACACAAAGCTCTCTCAGATTCTATCTCTATTAATAAAGAGAGATCATATCCTATATTTTTCAACTTTTTCATCATCAATGATAAAAACTCAATGTGAAACTATCACTGAAAATCACCCCATGAAACATATGAATCCTTCTTATCCTTGAGATATAAGATCCTCCACTATTGCATCACTACCCACATATGATGGATGGTCAATAAAACCTGATAATTATCCCTATATTGGATTAGGTTGAAATCAATCTAAAGAACCTCCCTCCAATGTGTTGTATCTAGATCAAAGACACTCCCCTCATTCTTATACATAACATAATACTGGAAGTCACAAAATTTATTTATCCACAAATCATACTCTTCATCCAATTCAATCATTATATGGTCATCTGGGTCATCCTGCTGAACCTTAAAAACATGGGCTATGTAGGAATTATGACTGACCAAAATATCAACAAACCAAGAACCAGATTCCCATGCCCGGTAGTAAGGATTTTATTTAATCAATTTAATTTAACTAGATTCATCTAATTCTATAGAATAATCCACCATCCAAACAAATGCTCCAGTAAGAACTATTCTTGTACCTATCCTATGTATCTACCCTAATAAACAACACCATTTAACTTGGTCATTCTGTAAACTCAGGGTATTTACATCAGATCATTGAGGGGGGGGGGGGTATAAAATCCCATGTCTTAGCCAATCTCTGTGGTCTATGTCATACACCCAGATCAATTGGTCCCATTTTCCTATCAACCCATGAAATCCTCATTAGTAATTAACTTCAATATCTACCCAACATATTAAATAAGATCTTTGATACTATCTTTCATTACCTACCCACACTGGGAACCCCTCAAAAATATACAATGACGATGAGAGCGACCCCCTAACTCCTGCTTCCAATATGACATGAGTTAGCGGCCAGGACCAAGGGTACAAAACATTGAAATGGGAGGCATGAAACTCATATAACATAGGAATATAGAAACAAAGCATTGATCAACCGTATAATATAAACAAACTAATATCCATAATAATCTCACAATGCATGTATAATTTCATAGAAATACAAATCACCAAGATAAAAATACCAAAAAATTCCTTGGAAACAACTCTACGGTCAAACATAAGATCCGAGATAGTAATGTATATCTTGTTCAACAAAATCAGCTTGGAAACCTGAAAAATAGTTTATATGTATTGGGGTGAGAATAACATGTATACTTAGTAGGGTCAAACTTAATATATATCATGAAACTTTAGAAAGGGCATACTAATTAATCCATGGAAAAACAACAGAATTAACCATAACCTATTAGGTCAAATAATACCCAATGTAACTAAGGATCACTCACAAAATATCACATTTAAGAATAGTAAAATAGTTTTAAAGAATATAATAAAAAGTTACTAGGAAACCAATTCCCCAATGGTTTTTCACTCTCATGCCTTAATATCAAAAGTCCTATGCTCCCAATCCTTTCCATAGTTATGCCACCATGTCTCATCCACACAAGTCATATCAGATATAGTAGGTTTTAATGAACATGAAGGAGATAAAACTCATTCCCTCCTCCTACCATGAACAAATAACACCATATAGTATTATCTCATCAAATATTATAAATACCCTATATGGTCTACCAGTGCACCAATCCCATATCCTCATTTCAATACCCTGTAGTGTTTTCCAATGCACCTATACCTCCTCATCCATATGCTATATGGTATTTTGGTACATTATATACCTGTACTCACACTAATACCAAATAGCCACACATCATACTATGGTAGTATGATCATACCTATCTTTATAAATCACATCCCATGCTACACATGGAAGGGAGAGTAGGAAATAGGGAAAATTCAACCAACCATTCCTTCACCCACCTGGATGTTAGGGGTAAAACATTGAACCCAAATCATGTAGGATTCAGTAAGTATATTTGATTAATGTTGAGTGTATATATAAATCACAAGGAAAATACAACTATAATCATAGCCACACACAATCCCTGCTTAAGTGGGCCACAGCCAAATAACATCAGCACATGTCACACAAATCACTACACTACCACAACCTCACTCTACCATCACTACTAACTATCACTCCACTATCAGCCCCATATCCCATGAAAATAGCCACATCAAACATGTAAAAATTATAATTAATCATACCATTATTGCATTTCAACATTTTTTGATTTACCAACCAGTTAACATTATTTAATAAATTCAATTTCATATTTAATGGAAAACCACTTCCATCAAATACCCACATTAATTCAAGACATTACCCATTTTTATTTCATTTTACCCGTGAATTTATCCAATCTTTGTATACGAAAATTCAAGTTCATAATTACCAAATATATTTTATACCTTTGTGTAATTGTAAAAGTTTCCCACTTCAACCAACCGAGACATATCCCATAAGAACCCGTTGTGACATCTTGACTTGGAAGCCACTAAACAGGTGCCCTGACATAGTAGTCCACATGGAGTCACACACACCTCCCCATATTTTAGAGGTTTCTAACTCGAAGCAAGGGCCTTTGGTGTGTTATTGGGGAGACTATGCCATCATGTTAGAGTGGATCACTTTACATAAGTAATGATAGATAAATAGAATAAGCATATGTAAATAGATTTCACGATGGGAAAAAACACTATAACAACATGAAAAATAACTCATTGTAGTGGAAACATGATATAAATTAATAACTCAATGAAAATTTTCATAAAAATATAAGAAAAAAATAATAATCCAAAGTTATAAACAGAATCATATACAAAATTATGATATAATTTCACATCCCTATAAAAGTGGAAAATAGGTATACATGGAAATAGGTAATACATAATATATAAAAGAATAAAAAATAAGACAAAAAATATCCAAGTATCCCAAGGACTATCCCAATCATCTACTACCAAGCTCAATCCCAGTGTAAGAAAGCAAGATCATGTGTCAAAAACAGGACACTTCCACTTATCAATGTCTTCATACATATAATTTACTCAGGTACCAATGGTATCCTAGATAGGTTGTGAGATTAATCTTAGTAGGCCACCCAAAATTACGTCTATACTATCTAGTATGTGAATATAAAATAAAACAACGTGAAAGTATATATATAAATGTAAAGAAATTTTATAACGATAACTGATACTTTATTTAGACTTAGATGGAAATTTCTCTGAACAAGTAATCATTTAGTAAGTTTATTTAAGTTCAATTTATATATATGAGTCACATGAGGTTTAAAAACACTGAAAATGTACCATGATAATAATAAAGGATCTAAGGTATAAAAATGAAATCCTGTAATGATGATAACAATTAAAGGGGATCCAAGGTAGTATCCAAGGAATCCTTGAACTCAAGGGTGGAGCTAGATCAGTAATAAAATGAAGCCTCCATATAAGGGGTCTGAGTGGAATCCAAGGGGAATCACCCAAGGCATTACACTGTAAATAGTTCTAACTGAGTCCAAGGATCTCATCCAAGGTAAAACGGGCTAAGCATGACTAGGCCCAATGGGGTGAATCCATGGTAACACGTGTATGAAGACATCAAGATGGATCCAAAGAGTGTATCCAAAATATCCTAATTATAAGGCACCATCCATAAACATTAATTAATCTTGAGTTATTACAAGAATACACATTGAGGATCTTTTTAGCTTTAGAGTTTTAGAGAATTAGATCATAAATCATGCATTGCATTCCACATTTAAACAAGGTGGTTACATAAAAGATAGTATTCATTTTCTCCCATCAAGGAAACATATTTAAAATAAAACATGGATTCTTTCTTGACACTTACTCGACACTATCATCACATCATGTACCTTTCCCTTGACCAGTGAATTTTTTTTCAAAAACTTGGGGTGAACATAAAAAGCTCAGTAAGGGATAGAAAAATACGGAATGAAACCATTAGTCCATGTATACATAAGAATCAATGAAATCATACTTTATTCATAGAATATAAGCACTTTAACATACCTCATGAAATCATAAGATTTATGAATAACTCAAAGAAAACATAATACATAAAGGTAACTTGAGGCATTAATAACATTCTTACATAGGGAGTAACCTTCATGGTTACGTTTGGAATACCCATTATAGTATATTCCTTAAATATATTCGGAGAAACCTTAGAATTTAACCCCTTCACATTACCCAATGCATTTGAGAGTTTTATTAGTCTCACCTTCCCTTAGTTTATAACCCCTTAGAATTACCCAATTCATTTGAGAGATTTATCGGGTTCACCTTCCCTTATCTTTATCACGGAACCACCAGTCTTCATAAACAATGCCCAAGAACCATAACATAATCGTATCACATAAAACATGCATAACGGAAACAAAATATTTCAACATTTCAATCACAAGATATCAAAAACACATTGATATAATAAAAACAGTATAAAAACCATTTTCAAATCCAAAATAAAATAAAAGTAAAACATGGTATTTATTTTTCATTTAAAAAAAAGTTATGGCTTGTAGAGGAATCCAAAACTCAAATAATGGTCACGACGGCGGAGAAGTCATTGTCTCTGCATACATAAGACAAAAACATTCCCTTTTTTAATTTAGTAAAAAGCTTCATATAAAAAGATTCCTTTTGAATAAAAGTAAAAGTCAAAGGGCTTTACACACTGTATAAAAGAAAGTTGTGTATAAAACAAAATATGCCTCAATGAAAGGAGATTGAGACAAAGTCCCTTACCTCATGTCCGACTTGAATCGATTGTTATTTAATATTCTGAATAATAAACTATAGTTAATTTATACTTTCTTAAGAATATTTTTCAAGTTAATTATTCCTTTTATATCACTTATTACCATGTTATAAACATTATGTAATTATTTAAGTTAATAACGGTCGTTTTGTCGATCTTTGGTACTTGAGTCAAAAATAAACTTCTTATTATTACAAGTTGTTCATGTGGTAAATTATCATTTATATCCAGAATTATATTCATGATGTATATATCATATATATCATATATATCCAATATATACATGAATTTATAATATTACACAACATTTAGAGGTAAGAAATGAAATGCACTGTTCATGGAGACGGTAAGTCGTACGTACACATGAACACCACTTTCATTTCTATTTCATATTTAATGGAATGAAATAATAATGATATAAAGTTATATTATAATTACAGTATAATATAATATATAACATCATTAACTCCATCCTTTATACGACCCACATATGGTAGTAACGATTCAAATCAATTTGAGGGGGCGATAGTCCTCACTTCCTAAAATGAAATTATCACGTTTACCCATAATGGAAACCATAAAGATATTCCATAAATGAAAAATAAAGAATCATAAGGAAAAAATAAACATAATAATATCATATATAAATATAGTGACATCTTAATGACCATCATGATATGTGTTAAAAGAAGATTGAACAATCATTGTTTCGTGAGGCAGTAATTCGCCACCCATAGAAACAGTATGTTCTTTAGCCATTAGACGGGAGTGTGTGTAAGTGTAAATCAAATAATTCTCATAAAAACATCCTAGTATATTTACGATACTGGTGTTGTTACAAAATATGGTAATGAAAAGAGTTTATGGGGTTGGAGAAGCAAAATAAAACAAAAGGACATAAGAGAATACATTACTTTTAAATCGGGTAACTCCCCTGGGTTTGAACCAAAAGGGTTTCTTTAAGAGATTTATACCTAAGGTAATGCATATAGGATTAATATAGGGATGTGGAGAGATAAATTGAGTCGATTTTGGCTGAGCCAATGGCTTGAGAGGTGTGGGTAAGGGGGTAGAGGTGTGGGCCTTTTATAAGAGGGAGGAGGGGAACTCTTGAAAAGTCTTGAAATGTTACTTTATTATAAAATTATTTTCAGATTTTAAAGGTCCCACAATGATATATTTATAGGATAAGGTGATAAGGATTCTAAATACACCCATACAATAGGTTGTTTACAAGTTTATGTCTTATATTTTACATTATCTTTTCATTTTATTTAAATCGTTCATTAATGAGGTAATCACTACATCATCATGGTGTCATAAATAAATTTATTTATTTAATTTCTAAAAATTATAAAAAAAATACCATGATGTAGGAAATATTTTTAGATTTAAAATTACTATTTATAGTCTAAGAGATCATTTATTTAGACAAAATTAAAATTGTTTTACTTAGGTGTTACATACTATTGTTATATTTTCCTTTCTTTAAAAATAAAATGATAAAATGTCACTATCACACAAATGTGATTCCATGGGGTCCCTAAGTTGTCACAAGGCATCACATGGTCGGCCATGACACAAAAAATAGAATTAGGACACATGTTGGGGTCATTTTATATTATTATGATATTATTTTATTACCCTTAACTACCCGATTACTAATTAATCACGATAACTAAAGATAATTACGGTCGTTACTATTCATAATGTCAAAAAACAAAAGAGTCTTAATTAAATAATTTGGAAATTCTGATTCAAAATATGGAATCCATTTTATCAAATTCCAAACACAAAAATTGCAGTAATTAATTTAAAAATAATTCCCGTTGTCAAAACAAATAGCGGGTTTTCTAAACAATATCTATCAAAAGTTTAACACTTGTTTATACCCAATTCCAAAGTGAAATTAATTACAATGACCAACATTGAATTAAATGGTAAAAATATATTCTAATTAAACTTTAAAACAAATTAAATAGAATATATATCTATATAATTAAATTAGATGAAAAAGCAGTTTTGAAGTAAAATACATTATTTTTCTCTATTCATTAAAAAATTAACATTGTCAGAAAACTACCTAAAATTTATCCAAAGAAAATTTCAATGTCCCAATCCTAAAGAATAAGATTATTTTGACAAAATGATCTTATAAAATTTTCAAAAGTTTGATTTATAAAAGGTTTTCCATCAAAAGGCGGTAAAACGATCTTTTAAAAAATATTAGAGTATTTTATGCTTAAGATTTGATTTATTCGCATTTTAAGACTCTAAAACACTATTTAATTTATAAATAGACATAGATATGAAAATATATTATTATTTAATTACTTGGGATGTTACATCCTTCCCCCCTTTAGAAAATTGCTTCCCCAAAATTTATTTACTTATCGAATAAGCAGGGGTATTTATCCCTCATTGCATTTTCAGATTCCCATGTTGCCTCTTCAATCATGTGGTTTTTCCACAAAACCTTTACTTGATGAATAACCTAATTCTGCAATACTTGATCCCTGTGGTCAAGAATCTGGACCGGTTGTTCTTCATAAGATAGATTCTCTTCTAGCTGAACTACCTCTAGACTCAAAACATGAGATGGATCTGGCATGTACTTCCTTAACATTGAAACATGAAAAATATTGTGTACCTGAGATAAAATCGGAGGTAAAGCCACTAGGTATGAAACTGATCCAACTCTCTCCAGAATTTCATATGGTCCAATGAACCTTGGACCCAGATTTCCTTTCTTACCAAATTGCATCACACTTTTCCATGGTGAAAATTTGAGGAAGACATGATCACCTACCTCAAAAGAGAGACCCTTCCTCATATTGTCCGCATAACTTTTCTGCCTGCTCTGAGCTGTTCTCATGTGTTTCTGTATCAGCTGAACTTTTTCTGCCATCTCTTCTACCAATTCTGGTCCCATCAACTTCCTTTCACCCACTTCATCCCAAAAAGTTGGAGTTCGACACCACTTCCCATATAATGTCTCAAATGGTGCCATATGTATACTGAAATGAAAAATGTTATTATAAGAAAACTCAACCAATGAAAGATGTAGGTCCCAACTTCCCTAATAATCAATCGAACAAGCACGTAGAATATCCTCCAAAGTCTGAATTGTTCGTTCTGACTTCCCATCGGATTGAGGATGAAAAGCTGTACTAAAATTTAATTCAATACCCAATGACCTCTGAAGGATTTTCCAAAAGTAAGAAGTGAACCTGTGATCAAGATCAGATACAATGGAGAGGGGAACTCCATGTAACCTAAATATCTATTTAAGATACTAACGAGAAAGTTTATCTAGAGAAAAAGTATCTCGTATAGGAAGGAAATGAGCAGATTTATTCAAGTGATCAACAATAACCCAGATTGCATTATTACCTCGAGGTGTCTTCAGTAACCCCACAACAAAGTCCATGGATATATTCTCCCATTTCCACTATGGCACTGGTAAAGGCTAAATCATCCCTTTCAGTAACTACCACTCTGCTTTAACCTGTTGACAAGTAAAAAACTTCATAGTAAAATCAACAATATCTCTTTTCATTCCATCCCACTAGTAATACTCCTGAAGATCTCTATACATCTTAGTACTGCCAGGATGAATAGAAAACAGAGAACTATGAGCTTCACATAACAACTCTCTCTTCAACTGTGAATCACAAGGCACACACAATCTCTTCCAAAATATCTAAACAAAATAATTATCAATGTTGAATTTAGGTAACATACCCTTATGAACCATCTCTACCTTTTTTTGCAACTCACTGTCTTGCTTCTGAGCTTGCTTAATTCTGTCTGTTAGAGAAGATTTCACTGATACCTGAAACAAAACAGAAGAACATCCTACACCAACAACTTCTATGACAAAGTTAATCAAATCCTTAACCAAAGGATCACGTTCCAAATGTAACATGGTTAATGAAGCATTGATTTTTTGACTCAAAGAATCAACCACTTTATTTTCTTTTCCCGGATGGTAATGATTTGTGCAATAATAATCCATGATTAATTCCAGCCATCTCCTCTGTCTCATGTTCAATTATTTCTGAGTGAATATATACTTTAAACTTTTGTGATAAGTATATATTTCACACTTTATACCATACAAATGATGCCTCCAAATTTTTAAATCCAAAACTAGAACAACTAATTCCAAATCATGTGTATGGTAATTTACCTCATGAGTTTTCAACTGATGTGAAGCATAAGCAATTACATGATCATTCTACATTAGGAAGCAACCAATTCCTTTCAATGAAGAATCTCTATAGATAACAAACTCACCATTCCTGGAAGGTAGTGCCAAAACTGGAGCATTCACCAGTCTCATTTTAAATTTCTGAAAACAATCATCACATTCTTTTGTCCAGATAAACTTAACACCCTTCCGAGTTATCTTATTCAATGGGCTGGACAACTGTGAAATTTTTCTAAAAAACCTTAAGTAATATCCTGCCAAACCAAGAAAACTACAAATCTCAGTTACATTTGTGGGTATTTTTCATTCTTCAACAACTTTGGTTCTTGCCAGATCAACAGTTATTCCATCTTTAGATTCAATGTGACCAAGGAAACAAATTTGTTGCAACCAAAACTCACACTTTCTGAATTTCCCATACAATTTCTTTTCTTTTAAGGTTTTCAAAATAATCCTTAAATGACTTTCATTCTACTCTTTACTTTTATAAAACACCAAAATATCATCAATGAAAACAACAACAAACTTATCCAAGACCTCATGAAAAATTCTATTCATAAGGTCCATGAATATAGCAGGTGCATTGTTTAACCCAAAAGACATTACCACAAATTCATAATGGCCATATATTGTATGAAACACGGTCTTCATAATATCTTCTTCCTTTACCTTCAACTGATGGTACACCGATCTCAAGTCAATCTTTGAAAAATACTAAGCTCCCCGGAGCTGATCAAACAAATTATCGATATGAGGAAAATGATATTTTTTCTTAACAGTGATGTTATTCAAGGCTCTATAATCAATGAAAAGTCTTATTGATCCATCATTATTTTTAAAAAATAAGACAGGAGCACCCCATGGTGATTTTCTAGGTCGAATGAAACCTTTATCTAATAAATATTGCAATTTCGCCTTCAAATTTAAAAGTTCAATTTGAGCCATTCGATAAGGGGGTTTTGAAATTGGCTTAGCATCAGGAACTAAGTCAACAGTAAATTCAACTTTCTGATCTGGTATTATTCTAGGCAACTCATCAAGAAAAAAATCAGGATACTCATTTACCACTGGAACATCATTAATTTTAATGGTTCCTTTGTTTTCAACAATATGTGCAAGGTAGCATTCATTTCCATCTTTTACAAGTTTCCCAGCCTCTTGATATGTTATCAACAGTAAGGGTTTATTCTTGTACACAAACTGAAATTCTTTCTGAAAAGAAACTTCTTTAGCTCTAAATTCAATCTTAGCATGGTAAAGAGAGAGCCAATCCATACACCAGATAACATCAAACTCTACTAGAGGTAAAACAATAAGGTTTTCAAGTAGGTTCTTTCCACGGATAAGGATAAGAATATTCTTATAAATTATTTTTGCCTCAACATTTTCCCCAAGTGTTTTTACCAAAATTTCCGGAATCATTTCTTAAGATGGAATTTCCAATTTACTAGAAATTCTTTTAGAGATGAAAGAATGTGTAGACCCTGAATCAAACAACACATTGGAATAATCTGAAAAAACAAACAAAGTACCTGATACCACTTCATTTGAAGGCCCATAATCTACTAAAGTATTTTCAAAGGATTTCACCACACCTTTCTTCTTGTAGTCTGGCTTCTTCCCATCAATCGAGCTCTTTTTAGAACACTCGTTTGCATAATGACCCATCTCTTTTCACTTGAAACATTTCACTAACTGTAAATCAAATTTGGTCTTACCATCACCCTGATCTTTTACAGTGCAATCATGAGCCTTATGTCCCATATTACAACATCTGTAGCACTTTCCAAAATTCAAAAGACATTCCCCATCATGCTTTTTACCACATTTATCACAAACTGAAAACTTATTTTTCTTACCATCAGACCTTTTTGAAGGATTCTTCCCTTTCTCCTGCCACCTCGGTCTATTCTTCTGTTGGTTGTTATAGAAAACTTGATCATCAAAAAACTCCATTTCCACCTTCTCAGCACATTGAACAAGCTTTTCATAACTTTTGAAATCGTGAGAAGCAAATGCCCTTCAATATTTTGACTTTAATCCTGAGTAAAAACGATTAATTTTACTATCAAGGTCTCAGATAAAATTTGGAGCATACATTTCCAATCGAGTGAACTTTTCTTCATAAGAAGCCACTGAGTCATCCTCTTGACTCAATTCCAAGAATTGTTTTTCCATACTAAGTAGAAAATCCTTAGGAAACTATTTCTCAAGAAACATACCTTTGAATTCATCCCAATCAAGAGCATCAATCTCATCAGCGTCCCTGATATTTTTAACCATCGACCACCACTTATCTACTTCACCATCCAAACGGTAAACAACAAGACTAACCTTTTGATTGTCTGAACACCCCATGACATCTAAAATATTTTTCAGTGCTTTAATCCACCCTTCAGCTAGCACAGGGTCAGATGATCCTCTAAATGATGGGGGGTGTTGCCTCATGAAATGTTCCACCACTGACATGTTCTTCTGCAGTTGATCTGACTGATCTCGTTCATGGATACCACCACCATTTATCGCTTGGGTCAACTTCACCATTACTGTAACAAACTGTTCAGTTACAATTCTGACCATATCAGGATGCTGATTTGGGAGGTCATTTCCTTCTGTATGCCTTCCTAGCACTGCTTCCCCGTTTCCTCTGTGGAAAACCATTCTGAACAAACATGTCTTAGATGAAGCAACATGGTAATCTTTAAATTCTATACCGTTTCAATTTGACCATAAAAAAATATTTTTGGATAATTATTTAATAGAATTATAACTTTTAAAGTTATCTAAACTGACCTCTAATACCAACTATAAGGCCCCAACCTTAAAAATTACTTAATCTT
Organism: Viscum album; assembly: GCA_963277665.1. Lineage (NCBI taxonomy): Eukaryota > Viridiplantae > Streptophyta > Magnoliopsida > Santalales > Viscaceae > Viscum > Viscum album. The sequence goes on along the minus strand of OY728153.1, from coordinate 691,633,751 downwards.
GAGTTATTACAAGAATACACATTGAGGATATTTTCAGGTTTAGAGTTTTAGGGAATTATATCCTAAATAATGCATTGCATTCCACATTTAAACAAGGTGGTTACATAAAATACAATATTTATTTTCTCCCATCAAAGAAACATATTTAAAATAGAACATGGATTCTTTCTTGACACTTCTTCAATACTATCATGACATCATGTACCTTTCCCTTGACCTGTGAAAAACATTTCAAAAACTTGGGATGAGCATCAAAATATCAGTAAGGGATATAAAAATACAGAATGAAAACATTAGTCCATGTATACATAAGAATAAATGAAATTATACTTTATTCATAGAATATAAGCACTTTAACATACCTCACGAAATCATAATATTTATGAATAACTCATAAAAACATAAGAAAATAAGGTAACTTGAGGCATTAAAAACATTTTTATGTAGGGTGTAACCCTCATGGTTACATTTGGAATACCCATTACAGTATATTCCCTAAATATCTTCAGAGAAACCTTAGCGTTTAACCCCTTCGCATTACCCAATGCATTGGAGAGCTATATCGGGCTCACCTGCCCTTAGTTTATCACAGAACCACCTGTCTTCATAAACAATTCCCAAGAACCATAACATAATCGTATCACATAAAACATGCATAAAGGAAACATAACATTTCAACATTTAAATCACAAGATATCAAAAACACGTTGATATAATAAAAACATTATCAAAACCATTTTTGATACCAAAATAAATGAAAAGTAAAACATGGTATTTATTTTTCATTTAAAAAAAATTATGGCTTGTAGAGGAAGCCAGAACTCAAATAATGGTCACGACGGAAGAGAAGTCATTATCGCCGCATACGTAAGACAAAAACATTCCCTTTTGTCATTTAGTAAAACGATTCGTATAAAAATATTCCTATTGAATAAAAGTAAAAGTCAAAGTGGTTTACACACCGTATAAAAGAAAGTTGTGTATAAAACAAAATACGCCTCAATGAAAGGATATTGAGACCAAGTCCCTTACCTCATGTCCGACTTGAATCGATCCTTCTTTAATCTCCTAAATAATAGACTGGAGTTAATTTATACTTTCTTAAGAACACTTTTCAAGTTCGTTATTCCTTTTATATCACTTATTACCATGTTATGAACATTATGTAATTTTTTAAGTTAATAACAGTCGTTTTTTTCGATCATTGGTACTTGAGTAAAAAATAAACTTCTTATAATTACAAGTTGTTCATGTGGTAAAATATCCGTTATATCCAGAATTATATTAATTATGTAGATATCATATATATCATATATATTCAGTATATACATGAATTTATAATATTACATAATATTTAGAGGTAAGAAATGAAATGCATCGTTCATGGAGACGGTAAGCCGTACGTACGCATGAACGCCACTTTCATTTCTACTTTGTATTTAATGGAATGAAATCATAATGACATAAAGGTGTATTATAATTCAAGTATAATATCATATATAACATAATTAACTCCATCCTTTATACATCCCACATATGGAATTAATGATTCAAATCACTTTGAGGGAGAGGTAGTCCGCACTTCCTAAAATGAAATTATCGCGTTTACCCATAATGGAAACCATAAAGGTATGACATTTATGAAAAATGAAGAATCAAAAGGAAATAATAAACATAATATATATCATATATAAATATATTTACATCTTAATGTCCACCATGAGAGGTGTTAAAATAAGATTGAACAATCATCATTTCGTGAGACAGTAATTCGCCACCCACAGGAACATTATGTTCTTTAACCATTAGACGGGAGTGTGTGTAAGAGTAAATCAAATAATTCTCATAAAACATCCTAGTATATTGAATATAATTGTTTTGTTACAAAATAAAGGAATAAAAAGAGTTTAGGTGGTTGGAGAAGAAAAATAAAACAAAAGGACATAAGAGAAGACATAACCTTTAAATCAGATAACTCCCCTTGGTTTGAACCAAAAGGTTTTCTTGAAGATCATTCTTCCTATGGTAAGGATTCTAGGATGAATATAGGGATGTGGAGAGATAAAATGAGCATATTTTTTCCTAACCAATGGCTTGAGAGGTGTGGGTAAGGGGGTACAGGTGGGTGCCTTTTATAAGAGGGAGGAGGGGAACTCTTTGAACGTCTTGAAATGTTACTTTATTATAAAATGATTTTCGGATTTTAAAGGTCCCAAAATGATATATTTCTAGGATAAAGTGATAAGGGTTCGAAATGCACCCATCCAATAGGTTTTTTAAAATTTTAAGTCTTATATTTTACATTATCGTTTCATTTTATTTAAATCGTTCATTAATGAGGTAATCACTACATCATCATGGTGTCATAAATAAATTTATTTATTTAATGTCTAAAAATTATAAAAAGAATACCATGATGTTGGAAATATTTTTATATTTCCAATTACTATATATAGTCTAATATATCATTTATTTAGACCAAAATTAAAATTGTTTTACTTAGGTGTTACAAACTTTTGTTATTTTTTCCTTTCTTTAAAAATAAAATGATAAAATGTCACTATCAAAAAAAAGTGATTCCATGGGGTCCCTAAGTTGGCACAAGGAATACCATGGTCGGACATGACACAAAAAATAGCATTAGGACACATGTTGGGGTCATTTTATATTATTATTATATTATTTTATTACCCTTAACTACTTGATTACTAATTAATCACGATAATTAAAGACAATTATCGTCGTTACTATTCATAATGTCCAAAAAACAAAAGAGTCTTAATTACATAATTTGGACCTTATGATTCCAAATATGGAATAAATTTTACCAAATTCCAAACACAAAAATTTCAGTAATTAATTTTAAAATAATTCCTATTGTCAAAACAAATAGCGGGTTTTTTTTGAAACAATATCTTTCAAAAGTTTGACACTTGTTTATGCCCAATTACAAAGTCAAATTAATTACAATGACCAAAATTTTATTAAATGGTAAAAATATATTCTAATTAAACTTTAAAACCAATTAAATGGACAATCAATCTATATAATTAAATTATATGAAAAAGTAGTTTTGAAGTAAAATGCAGTATTTTTCTCTATTCATTAAAAAATGAACATTGTCAGAAAAATACAAAAAATTTATCCAAAGTAAATTTCAATGTCCCAATCCTGAATAAAAAGTTTATTTTGACAAATAGAGCTTATAATTTTGTCAAAAGTTTGATTTTAAAAAAAAAATTTCATCAAAAGTTGGTAAAACGATCTTTAAAAAAATATTAGAGTATTCTATGATTAAGATTGGATTTATTCTCATTTTAAGCCTCTAAAACACTATCTAATTCATAAATAGACATAGATATGAAAATCTATTATTTTTTACTTACTTGGGATGTTGCACTAATACGCATAAGATAGTGAAGGGATCATGTGGTTTCATTCTAGGAATCCCTTAGTAGATAAGGACCATGTTCCATGGTGGGTATCACCCTTGGAAAATGACTCCTTGAATCGGAATGGAATCCTATGAGTGATCAAGAAATTACTTCAAGAATCTAAGGTTGGATCAAATCTAACCACTCCTATAAATATGAAAAGGTACATATGAAATAGGCACCTTATACATAATTCGTTATTCATTTAAGGCCATGTAATATTCATGCATTTTAATAAGTTAGTTTGTTCATTCCATTGCCTTTCATACTAAGTAATAAGGATAAATTGGACATGAAACCATTTCTTACTTTAATTACATATTGAATTATTATGTGCATTCATTATCCTTTCATAATCATGATAAGGTAATATAAGGACATGTAACCATATAAAATTAAATTAAAAATAAATAGGACAAGTGATATATATAATATACTGTCAATTTATAATTGTGTTTTATTTATTATATTAGAATAATTAATTAAGAAGGTTTAAGTGATACTATAATGTAATATCCATTATCAATTCATTAATTTAATTAAATACTTACCATTATTAAGGCCAAGTCATAGTACTCCCAAATGGTGGTGTAGATGATCAAAACAAACCACTAAAGGAATAAAATAGGTAACACCTAACTTTGGGAGATTGGAATTGAGGTTATAACTTCCAACGATGTGATGATTATTTATAAAAGGGTATCTAGAATACAAGAATAATGATTATAATCATGAAATATGAATTAAATAAGAAATGGAAAATGAAATTGGCATGTGAAAAATGAAAATCGTTTATAAAATGAAGATACTTTAGGGATGAGTCATCAATAGTCTACCTCAAGTCTATAACACTCTCTTTGTCTAGTATCAACCTTTAGTTTCACCTAGATTATAAGAAATAGAAAGCATAGATAAATACCCTAAAAATAGGGAATATCATCATGAATCAAAATATCATCATTGAGGAGAAGAAAAATGATGAACCAAGACTAAGGATTATATATCTCACCTAGAAGAATCCAAAGTGATAAACAATGCTTTGATTAGACAATAGTTAGAAGAGATATAGAAGAACCTAGGATTGAACCATGGTGAGAGCACTCAACTTAATGAGAAGCCTATTACATTGGAAATGAGAGAAATAAAGAGGGTGAGTTTAATTAGTTTTTAAGGCAAAAAATGTTTTTTCAACCGAAAAATCGAAGTTACATGGTTTGGCCACATAGTTGGAAAAACCGTTTATCCAACTATAAGATCCCATATTTTTATAGGTACATAAATATTTATGTTTTTTTTGAACCTTATTGGTAAATTCATGTTCAAAGAAAAAATAATTTATTGGGTAAACTAACCTAAAGTTCATGGATGTCTATTTGTTTGAATAAATTCAGGCTTGGGTTGTGAGGAAACATGAGAAAATCGGAGAGGATCCACGCGGGGAACCATTCAATTTTTTTAATTAATAGAGTCTGAGTATAAATGGGATAAGTGTTACCAATGGTTTTTGGTATGTTGAGAAGCCTTAAAGGGGTTTGGGTTTTTAAAAGGAAACTAGGGTGAAAACTATCTGTAGAAAAGTTACACGTTGTGTAACTGTAATACACAATGTGTAATTATCACTAGACACATGTCGCGAATAGTTTCAGGTCATGAACTGATTCATGACATTAAAGGATTAAACATCACATTACTATATTACAAATCATGTAACGCTCAATTGGGGTAAATAATAATCTAAGCCGACATGTTTTTCGGCGCATACCTCTAAAAACAATTTCATGACGTGTAACTATATTACACACCATGTAATTAACTGACATGTAGATTTAAGGTATGTTGGTTGTCTGATTTTTATTTACTACTCATCTGAAGCTTCTCCCTCTTGACCTAGGGCAACCTTACAGGTGATTTTGGAAGCCTTCCCTCCCTTATAGATATCCTGATCACATATATGTTCCCTAGTAAGTCGGTTTTCTTCAGTTTTCCTATTCTATTCATTCATTCTATGAATGTTGTAGTGTAATCTCTTGACCTTGTGCATTATTGTTTTTTATCTTAATTGGTTATGATTTAGGAAACTTATTGTAATCATCTTCTCCCTCATTCTTATTGGTGAATCATGTTTGAAACATTGGTTGATCATTAGTTAAAGTAAGGGGGTCTAAACCTTAACCCTATGTTTTGATAATTGTTGAGTACATGTAATATTATAACTGCATCAATACATGTGCAAATAATTTGATTAAATGATGAACTAGATTATTTATTAGAGTCCATTTGGGTACAAATGGTTATCTTCCAAGATTTTGGCTACTGTTCGGGTGAGTGAACCTTTTATAAAATGAATTGACTAATGTATTAAAGTGTGTTTAGCTTGAAAATAATTTTGGGTGATTTCTTGATATAGTTTCACCTTGGATTTGCTTGTTTATTGAGATAATTGATATTTTATTGGTTATGAACAATTGATATATGAAATGTGTAATTGAAATATGAATGGTAGTTTGTATAATTAACCATTGACCCTAATGATTTGATATTGTGATATCCCTATTGTTATGACATGTGTAGTTATAAATGCTATAATGCTTGTACGAGGTGTTTTCATAGTTGAAATGATGAAATTCTTATATAGCACGATATTCCTAGTGATAAATTCTGAAATGATTATATACCAGGCTACGCCCTAAGACATGATGAAATTCTTATATAGCATGTAATACCCAGTGACACATAATGAAATGCTTTTATACTTAGCTTGGACTTGATAAATACTGAAATGATTATATACCAAGCTCATCCATGATTTATTGATAAAATGATTATATAGTGGGTTTTGACCGAGATTTGTGTAATTTATACCTTGGTTATAAGTTTATGGTTGTCATGGTTGTGAGACATGCCCAGAGACATTTCGACATAGTTATGAGGATAGTTATCTTTTACCACGATTCTATGGTTATGGTTGGCATGGTTATGAGATATACATAGAGACATTTCAAAAAAGTTTCAAAGTAGGTTGATGTGGTAATAATTTAATTATCTAATTAATTAATACACCTATTTATTACATGATTGCATACACTTATTATCAGAGTGGTTATGCTTATAAATGGTGATATAAAACTAATGATTTTATACTCACACCCTATTCAGGACACCTTTAAGTACCCGAGTTGATTATATGGATAAATGTTTTTAAAAGTGAAAGGGATCACACTGTTGAGGGTTTTATTGATGGATGAGATGGATTTTGAGATGGACCAACATTAGGTTCGAGATAGGGGGCTTTGGAGCATTTTTTAGTCTTTTAGTATTTTATTTTCTATTACTTCTAGCATGATATTTAGTCACATTGTGGAACATCATAACATTCTCTCTTTATTAATTATTGATATTTCAATTGTCTTGATTGTTGGTTTTATGTTATATTTTATTGTTTCCATTATTTCTGCACTCTGATATATATTGATTATTATTGGTATTTTAATGTTCCACTTTGTTGTAACTCTATAACCAGAGGTTATAGTATACCCACAATAAATATTACATCCCCAATACTAGTTGGAATCCTTTGGCGTATGGGTAGGTGGGATTAAGGCCTCGTAACCAGCCCTTTTTGGCCACATGAGAGAATGTTGGATCGAGGGACATTACAAAGTGGTATCATAGCACAACAAGTTTATTTTCTATTTCATTACTATTTGGGAAAGGTATAAAGGAGACTAGGACATGTCAAGACTTGGTAATGATCTTTTACATGTGAGTAGTTTACTCATGTATGGGGGATAATCCAAGTTCCCAGGGGTGGATTAACATATATACTGTTTTCTTTTTACAGTTGATTCTATTTCACCTTGAGTGATTTATATGTTTTGTGAGGTTATGATTTTATGATGTTATTAGTTTTTGAGATTTATACTCATGACACTGTATGGAATGGGATGTGCATGAATACATCATAATAGGTATATAGGGATATATATTGACATTCATTGTTCATGATAGGGATATATTTATTTTCATGTGATATATACTTTCCTATTGAACTATATCATGAGATACCTATTGTATATGAGATATGAAATAAATGAACTATTATTTCATGCTAAAACACTTGTAATCCATGTTTAGGGAGACCAGAAGTTAGTGGTTCTCTATTATTGTCACATTTTTAAGTTGACCCTATTTTTATAGCCGATTTTCTAAAGAGTGTTTTTTCTTGTAGAGAAAATGCCTCCTCATTGTCTTTGATTTGAGCATCAAGAGAGTAGAAATTAGTATCCTCATAATGCAACTAAACTGAAGAATCTTATAGCTCTTGAGGATTATATAGATATTTAGCTTTGTGACAGATTCTTAAGGGTTATGAGATACATGTAAATAGATACTTTTCACACTATGTCTTCAATGTATGAGCTAACGAGAGAGTTTTAGATACAACATAAACCTAGGTTCACTAGGGAGGGAGGCCCCAGGTTGTTGAGATTTTGATCGAGTCAGTCTAGATGATCTTTAAGCATCTTGGGAAACCCATAGATAAGAGGGTGAAGATTACTATGTACATTGTTTTTGAAACGTTTGGGGCCGAAGCCTCATTTTATTATTAAATCAAAGTAAAGACCTCTTTTAACTAGGTAGAGGGAGACCCATTACATAGCCCAAAGGCCTAGTGGGTAGGTAGCCCATTACATATCCCGTAGGCCCAAAATTTTGGCCTAAGGCCAATTCTGTGAATAGTAACCCAGCTGCTACAGTACCCGCCGCTGCTACAGTGCCCTGCCGCCGCTACAATACCGCTGATCAATATTACAACCACTGCTATAGTGCCGCTACAGTACTGCTATAGTTCATGTGCCCTATGGGTTTTGAAGCCCCATTTTTCATATAGGATTACGGGGTTCTTACCACTAAGATGAACCCCAATTATATGCTTCATGAACCAGCAAAGCATTGGTGGGGAATTATAGAGAATTAATGGAAGCAGGAGGAGTCATCTTGGAAGTAATTTGAGATTAATTTCCTGAGCAATTTATATCCTGATAAATTGAGGGATGAGAAGGCTTGTGAGTTCATGCACCTGGCATGGGAGGTCTTTTCAATGCTAGACTATACTGAAAATTTCTCTGACCATTGCACCATCCTTGAAAGATGATGAGATATATAGGGTGAGATGTTTTTAGGATGATCTTTACTATGATATTAGGTTGGAAGTGAATGTGTTCCATATAAGATGTTTTGTATAGGTGATGAATTCGGAACTCATAATAGAATAAAATTTGAGAGAGTCCCTGAATAGAATCCAGACTATTTTAGTAGGTAAAACTATGAAATTTTATTCAATTTTAAAGAAGCCTAGATGTGACTATTTTCTCTAGGGAAACAACAGTCAGAGTAGTTAGGTTTGTGAGAATCCATATCAGGACCATGTTTCATTTTAGTGCTATCAATTTGGTAAGATGAGCCACAAACTACCTCATTTACCATAATCCACGTTGGAGTGTCATTCTTACAGTAGATTGGGAAACCTATAGTGGTTTTATAGGGTCATACATAAGTAGACCAATGATTGGGGAACATTAAGGAACTGAAGTCTTGGAAGGAATCAACTACTCAACAACAGAGAGGTAGCTGAAGTTCCATGAGATTTTATAGTTGAGGAAGGGGACGTGGTACCCCCATGAAGGAATGGTAGTACTAGATATAGGGTATAACTTAGGGGAGTCAGGCTAGAGACCATGGTAGAGTGGATGGTCAGCTATACATTATGAAAACTACAACACATAGTGTGGATGCATGACCATATACTATTAGAGGTATGATCCTTATATCATCTACCCTTTCTTGTGCTTTGTTTGATAAAAAATAATCATATTCCTTTTTATCTAATCTTTTTGTAAACACTTTGGGATTGGATATAGAAATAAGGGATGGTATTTTAACCAATGACACAACCTTGGGAGTGTGATCAGACAATATAAATTATTGCAAGGAATGTTACCTAAAGATTGGTGGTTATTGTTTCTTCTGGGAACTGTTTGTGCTAGAAATGATAGGATTTGATTTGAAGCTTAGTATGTATTAGTTAGTTATATACTAGGATCATATTAACTATTACCATAGGATAACTACCTTTTTATCTCTTAAAGGTGGAAGCTATTATTAAAAGGGTGAGTGGGATCTCTAGGCTGTTCATGTAGGATCAATTCTGTGTAGATTGGATTGTCTCACAACTCAAATAACCAGTCTTTCTCTAAATGATGGGGAGATATAGTAGGATTATTTTCCTCCGATGGTAGACCATTTTCAATATGTCTTTCTTGAAGAGTTATATAGATTACTTCTTGAGTGATAGATCGAGTCTATAATTGAGTTAGTGCCAGGAGAAGAACTAGTTTCTATCCCACCATACAGAATGGAACCAATAGATCTTAGAGAGTTTAAAGTCTAGTTATAATATCTGAAAGCTAAATTTTTTATACATCCTAGTACATATCCTTGGGTTCTCCAATTCTCTTTAATAAGACAGCTGATGGGACTTTGTTCTAATGTGTGGATTATTAGAGGATGAACAAGATGACGTTCAAGAACAGATATCCCCTTTCGTACATTGATGATCTCTTCAACAATCCAAGGGGTTCTAAGATCTTATCCAATATCAACATGATATCTGGATACCATCACATGAGGGTGATACCATCAGACATACCTCCGATTTATTTTAGGAGTAGATATGGATTTTATGATTTCTTTGTGATGTCATTTGGTTTGAACAATGCACTAGTGGTATTCCCAGCCTTAATGAATCAGATCTTCCATCCTTTTCTATATTTGTTTGTGGAATGTTTTGTATTTGATATCTAAGTGTACTCAAATTTAGTATATGATCATGACAAACATATTTACATCATCTTGAGTACATTGAGAGGGCCCCCGATTTACAGCAACCTAACTAATTTCATTTTTAGATTGAGAAAGTGCACTTCTTGGGCCATATCATCTCAGTGGTAGGAGTTTCAGTGGACCCAAAGAAAGTTACAACAATTATATCTTGGGTGAATATGAGGAATGTATTTGTAATTTAGTGTTTTTTTGGTTTATTAGGTTATTAGCAGTGATTCACCTTGGACTTTACCCATTTGTAAGTACCAATTTCCGGGATGACCAAGAAAGGGGTGAAGTTTTTTTGGTTAGATGCTTGTGAGAGAGCTTTATAGGAGATGAAAGGAATGATGACATTAGAACCTATGATCACTTTACCTATTATTAGGTAAATAATATACTATATATTGTGATGCATCCAAATTTAGACTCAGATAAGATCTAATGTAGGTTGATTGAGTGGTTTATCATGGCTCCATAAAGATGAGAACACATTAGAGGAATTATCATACTAACGATTTAAAGTTATAAGTAGTGGTACATGCCTTGAGATGCTAGAGGCATTATCTATTTTGTGAGAGGTTTGTCGTATACACAGATCACAAGAGAACTGGGTATATCTTTATTTGATGGAATTGAACCTTTAGAAGAGGAGGTGGGTTGAGTATCTATAGTCTTTTGACTTAGAGTTGGATTATACATAAGGTAGGGGAAATTTCATTTTTGATGAAATGATCCAAAAGATACATGTAGAGTTAGTGCGAGATTCTTGCAATGAGTTGTGGGTAATGGTTCTCTTTAAAGACATACCTCTAGATGTTGAAGTTTATTGGGATGATTATCTCTGACTTGTAAAATTTTTATACCTATGATTTTGGATTGGATCTATAATGAGAAGTTATCTAATCTAGAGGGATTAGTTATGAGAGATAACTTATATGGTGGGGAGGCACCATTGGGATGGTATCTTGCCTTTAAAAATACTCTTCTTTTCCATGGATGAGTACTGGTTCCTATGGGATTTCATGAAGAGATAATTAAATATTTTTATGCTTCTAGATGGGTGATACACCTTTATTTGATGAAGATGTATCATGATCTCTATAGACATTACTGGTGGTTAGGAATGGAGAATGAAGTGGTAGGATTTATGGTGAGATGTTTCACTTGTTAGTAGGTGAAAGATGAACATCAAAGTCCATCTAGGTTTTTAAATCTTTTTCCCATTCTTCAGTAAAAATTAGATCATTTCACTATGGATTTTGTGATAGGATTACCCAAAACAACCCATATGAATGATGTTTTATGGGTGATTATAGATTGAATGACAAAGTTATCCCACTGCTAACCTATTTGAGAGACCCTCATAGTTGATGATCTGGGTAGTATTTATGTGTGAAATTTAGTTCGGTTGCATGGTTTTTTGAAAAGTATTGTTTTAGATAGAGATCCTCATTTTACATCACATTTCTAGTAGGGTATTTATAAGGATATAGGATATCAACTTCTTTTGAGTATGACCTACCTTCCTTAGGTTGAAAATCAATCTGATAGGACTATTAAGGTTCTGGAGGATATGTTATGAGCCTATATTCTAGATTTGAGTCGTTCATGGGATAATCATACGGAATTTTTGGATTTTAAATATAATAAAAACTTTTAGGATTCTATCTAGATGTAACATTTTTAGGCCTTGTATGTAAGGCTGTTCCATTTGACTCTTTTTTGGTTGGAGGTAGGTGAGTCAGTGCTTGTTTGGATTAGTCTCATTCAGGTGATGTCTGAGCAATTTCAATTGATCGTATAGTGGTTGGTGATCACACAGAGTAGGTAAAAATCATACATTTTCCATCAAATATAACCTATGGAGTTTGAGATTGGTCATAATGTTTTCGTTTAGGTGTCAATTAGGTTAGGGTAACTCCTTATCAAGAAATAGGGAAAGCTAATGCCATGGTTTGTTAGACTGTTTGAGATAGTGGATAGGGTCATTCCAGTGAAGCATCGATTAACCCTTCCACAATGCTACAGTTCTATACATGATGTGCTTCACATGTCATAGCTTCAAAGATGTTATTCACACCCTTCTTATGGGATAGATATAGTATAATCAAACTTAGTGCTGATATTTCCTTTGAGGAGAATCATATACAAATTTTGGACTATAGTGAGAATTATCTTCAAGGTAGGGAGACTCCTTTGGTTCTAGTGTAGTGAAATCATGGGCCAGTTCAAGAGGAAACCTAGGAGAGGGAGTCTGATATGTGAGAACAGTGGATATAATTATTCTCCAAGACACCACACTGATGCTTGGAGTAGCTTGGGGATGAGATGTTATATTGTTGGGAGGTTGTAAGATCTTATATATTTCCAGGTACATCGATCTTTGAGTTTATCATGTAAACCTTGGTGGATGAGTCTTGTTTTGAGATAAAAATAACTTATTAGGGAAAATGACTTAAATTTCATGGATGTATATTTTTTTGAATAAACACAGTCTTGGGTTATGAGGAAACTTAAGAAAACTAGATTCAATCTATGTTGGGAACCATTCAATATTTTTTTTGAATTTAAATGGTCTTTTTATAAATGGGTTGAGTGTTACCATGGGTTCTTGGTTTGTTGTGAATCCTTAAAGGGGTTCTTGTTTTTAAAAGGAAACTAGGGTGAAAAACTGTATGTAGAATAATTACACTTCTGTAACTGTAATATATGCCGTGTAATTATCACTAGAAACATATCGTGATTGGTTGCAGGTCCAAAACTGATTCCTGAGATGAAAATAGTACATGTCGTGTAACTATATTACATGCCATGATATTCCCCAACTTGCAATTTTAAGGAGTGTAGTGCAGTTGATTTTTATTCCAACTCATGTGTAACTTCTTCCTCTTGACCTAGGGTGAAGTTCCAGGTGTTTTTTGAAGCTGTCCCTCCATTATGAATGTCCCTATAATGCATCTGATATCTATTAAGTGGGTTTTCTTTAGTTTTCCTCTTCCTTTCCATCATTCTCTGAGAATTTCAGTGTAATCTTTTGACCTTGGTCATTGTTAGTTTTGATTTTGATCAGTTATGACATAGGAACCTTCATGTGATTATCAGCGCCCTATTTCTTGTTGGATAATCCTATTATAATCATTGGTTGATCATTAGTTAAAGGTATGTGGTCTAAAACTTAACCCTATGGTTTGATAATTTTTGAGTATATGAAATATTTTTATTTCACTAGCACCCGTGCACCTCATTTGATTAAATGTTTTATTGGATTATTACATGGATTCCCTTTGGATCCAAACGATTATTGACATGGATTATGGATATCGTTTGGGTGAGAAAAACATTTATTACTGACTGAAAATTCATTTTTTTGATTTTTGAAACACTTTTTGTTTATGTGAGAACCCACCATACAAATCACTTTAAGGCCAAGTGAGAACCAGCAAATCATCACAAGGAACCATAAACTAGCTGGTCAAAGAACACTATCCAAGACCACGCCCGTCCCAAAAAAACCCCATAAAAACATGTGATACCATCACTTTGTGGCTTAGTGAGAACCAAACTCAAGATCCTCCATGATCAGAAACACCATCATCAGATTTTCCAACACCATCACAATTTTCCAAAGAATCCTTTGAACCAGCCCAAAGTGGGGGCATGCACAATGGACAAGGCCAAAAGAGTATAGGATAATCATCAAATGAAATTAACAGACAATGGAACACAAAACCAGAACCCAAAGTGCCAAACAGTGAAACAGGGGGAGAAAGCAAGGAAATAGACCAATCACCGAGCGTTCCTGAGGTCATAATTAACTAGGTTGATAAATAGAAATTTTTATAATTAACCATTAATCTTAATGATGTGATATTGTGATATCCTTATTGTTATGATATGTGTTGTTATTAATGTTTCAATTCTTATATGGAGAATTATCTAGGTTGATAAATCATGAAATGCTTATATAGAGGGCTATGATCAGTGATAAATGATGAAATTCTTATATATCGGGCTATGCCCTGAGAAATGCTGAAATTGTAATGTAGCAGGATATTCCCAGTGATAGATGAGGAAATTCTTATATACCAGGCTTGGACTTGATAAATGATAAAATGATTATATACCGGGATCTACCTTGATTGATTACTGAAATGATTATATTGTGGGTTTGACCTAGAATTGTGTAATTTATAACATGGTTGTAAGGTTATGGTTGGCATCGTTATGACACATGCTCAGAGATATTTTGATATTGAACCAAGGTAGGTTATGTTTTACTATGGTTATATGGTTATGGTTGGAATGGTTTTGAGACATGCTCAGATACATTCTAGAATGGTGTTGAATCAGGTTGATTTGGAAATAATTTATTAGTTTAATTAATTAATACACTTATTTATTGCATTATTATATACAATAATTATTATTCTGGGTATGATTAGATGTTGTGGTGTCGACCTACTGAGTTATACCCACACCCTATTCCGGACACCATTTGGTTCCTAAGTAGATTATATAGATGTAGGTTTGGACAAGGACAAGGGACCACAATTGAGTGTTTTTTACTAGATGGGATGGATTTTGGAGATGAAACAACATGGGGTTTGGGATCAGGGACTTGGGAGTGTTTCATTGAGTCTTCTAGACTTTTTTTATTAATTCTAGCATGACATTTAGTTACATTTCAACATATCATTAAATTATTCCATTATTATATGTTGGATATTTTGGTTTTCTTGATTTTTTGTTTTTTCACAATATTATATTGTTTAAATTGTTTATACACTTTGATATTTAATTATTATTATTGGTATTTTAATGTTCTTCTATGTTGTAACACTGTAACTAGGGAGTATATTCTCCCTACTATACTTATCACACCCATGCTGCTAGTCGGAAGGCTATGGAATATAGGGAGGTGATCTTGAGGCATCATAACAAACCCTTTATGTCCACCTTAGAGAGTTCCAGATTAGGGGATGTTACACCAACTATGCATATGGAACTATCTCAAGGGGGAACTCGCACAGTTAGGCCTCATGGGTAGATAAACCATGCACCAACCGTGAAATTAATCTCTAATAAAAACTGTAGACATGTTTCATGGGCATGTTCCCTTGGATCCACATTTTTATCAATCCGTGTGGCCTACATATCTATTCTGTCCAGCCATACACGATTAGGAGAAACCATGTGGACTAAATCACATGGTTTCTACTAACTATGTGGCCAAACTATTCTCTCCACCTGCCATGTTTTTTATCTCAAAATAAGCCTAGAACACCCCTAAAACATGAATAAGCTTATTAGTAATCCATTAAAGGTAAAAATAAATTAGACCAAGATTTAAAGGATCCATGCCTCATTGAAAATCAGTTTCTTACAGTCATCGCCCCTTAATGGAAATCATCCTTGTGTTCACATTACAAAGGAGGAGAAACACTATCTGAGAATAACTCTATCCACTTAACATATACATTGGCCTCCTTCTCCAAAGCCTCATCCTATACAAGGCCATGCTACCATAAAAACCATACTAAAGGGACATACCAACCTTAGAGATCCTACATGATTTGGTCAACAATTCATATTGAATTCTCCTCAAACGAAGAATCAATATCTTACTCAACATCCTATGGATCAATAGTCTGATATGGGTTGGTATGATAACAGTGAAGCTATGAAACATGGAATATTTTATTCATGGCATGGTACCTTTGAGGTAGTTGAAATTGATAGGCTAAAAAAAATAAAGTCTCAAAAATCTCAAATGGCCCAACATAATGCATCAATATCTTCCCTTTACTTTGTATCCATCTATGAACAAGTCTGGGTAATACCCACAAGAACACATGATCCCTGACCTCAAACTCCAGAGGTCAACAGAGGCGATCAATATATGAATTTTTTTCTAGGCTGAGTATTAGATATATGATTCTTAATCAGCTGAACCTACTCTGAATTATCCTACATGAGATGAGGACCTAGTAACACTACCTCTCCTACCTCTAAATACCACACTGATGAATGAAATGGCCTACCACACAAGGCCTCATAGAGATATATCTGAACCATCACCTAAAATCTATTATTATAGGCAGAATTTATGAGATAGATATGATTCTCCCAAGAACCACTGAAATCATGAACGCATGCTCAGATCATTTCCTATAAAACATGTATCATCCATTCTGACTAGAAATCTATATGAGGGTGGAAGGTTTTACTAAGAAGCACCTATGTACCCATAACCTTCTGCAACACCTTCCAGAACCTTATTGTGAAATAGGAATCCCTATATGAAATAATAGTATAAGGGACCACATGTATCCATATGATATCATAGACATATAGTCTTCCCAACTCATCAACTAATAAATTTACTTGAATAGAAATGAATTTTACTACTTTCATCAGTCAATCCATGACTACCCAAATTACGTCTCTCCCTCGAGGCGACCATGGTAATCTGACTAAAAAGTCCACATTAAAATATTACCATTTCCATTATGGGGTTGGTAATGGGTTTAACAAAGAATAATACCATTGGTTTTGTACCTTCACCTATTAACAGGTGGAACACCTAGTGATAAAACATGTTATCTGACATTTCATCCTAGGCCACCAATACTAACATCACATATCTTGATACATCATGGAGAAGCCTAGATGAAGTTACCACTAAGATGTGTGGGATTCTCTCATCAAATACTTTATCATATCTATAGGAATCAAAACATTCCCATGTATATAGAGGATGTCATCTCCATAGATAGACAGATCTGGAGGCAGGTCCTGACCAGAAATACTCCCCTAGAGAACCAACCATATAAGATCTAAAAAATTTCTTCTCTTTACCCTATCAAGTAGAGAAGAGGTAACTATCAAGGTTGTGAGATAAGACTACTCATAAATATCATGAAACTCAAAATATATCTTAGAAAATAGGGCTATAAATTTTTATTTATCATGGGATTCCAGTATGGCCTATGCCTGAGTTTTCTAGCTCAACACATCAGCTACCACATTACCCTTTACTTGCATATAGGAAAGACTTAAGTCATAAGAATAAAAGAATTCAAACCATATTCACTATCTAATATTCAGTTTACATCATGTAAATATATATTTTTGGCATTTGTGGTTTTTATTCACCACAAAGTGATCATCCCTCAGATAATGTCTCCAGTAGCCTAAGGCCTGGAAAATAGAAGGTAGATCAAGATCATGTGTTAGATAATTTCTCTCATGAAGCCTTAACTACTGAGATCTATATGCAATTAATATATATTCATATATTATAACTATAAACAATTCAATTATTGATTCATCATAGAACACTATATTATCATTTATATGCTTTGGCAGAATTAGAATAGGTGCAGAAAAAATCCTTTCTTTTAGCTCCTAAAAGTATTTATCGCACACTTCTAACCACAAGAACAAACACCATTATTTTTAAGAACATTAAGAGGTGAAATAAGTCTTTATAAGTTTTTTATGAATTTCCTATAATATCAAACCAGCCCCAAGAAACTCAATATATCAAACACAATCTTGGGATGCTCCTAGGAAATCACAACACAAACCGTTTCTGGGCCATCCGATACTCTTAATTCTGAGATTATATGACCCAAGAGGTGAACTTTTTCAATCCAAAAGTGGCATTTAGAAATATTGGATTAAATATGATTCTATATCAATGTATTCAAGAAAATATCAATATGTATAGCATGGTTTATATGAGTATGAGAATACAAAAAGATTTCATCCACAAATACTCTGAAAAAAGAATCCAGATATGGGTGGAAAACCCTATTCATCAAATCCATGAAAATGGTGGGCATTTTCATAAGACTGAAAAACATAATTTGATACTCATACAGACCATATATACTGTGAAAATATATATAAGTTATGTATAAAGGATTAACTTTCACATGATGATATCCCAATCTCAATTTAATCTTTGAGAATACCCTACCTCCTTAAAGCGGGTAAAAGAGATAATCTATTTGAGTAAGTGGATAATGATTATTAACCATAATTTGGTTTAAACATCGGTAATCCATGAATAAAGAAATGGTCCCATTTCCTTCTTGGTGAAAAACAAGGGTGAACCCCAAGAATAAGTGTTGGGTCCGATAAAACCCTTGGCCTATAAGTCCACCAACTATCACATAAGCTCCGAGAGTTGAGTAGGTTTCATCTTGTACAGAGGAATGAACACTAGAGATACTTTTGGAACAAGATCAATTGTAAACTCTACCTCTCTCTTATGAGGAAATCTAGAAAAATTTTCGGTACAAATGTCCCAGAAATGATGTACTACTAGTGGAAAATCTGTCAGATGCATTCCCTATTCATCTATAAAGATAATAGAAATCTGGGTGGTCACTCCCCCTAGACCATGATTATATGCTCCAAATCTACTATCCTAGACATTAAACTCACCCTTGTGTTCCCAATGGTGATGTAAACTACACCATATAGTGATACAAGTCCACATAAGTGAGATATAGTACCATCCAATCATGTATGAGAACAAAATCGATGTTTGTCATCTCGAGTAGGAAGAGGTCCCATAAGAAGAGATGATTTATTACCTCAAGGGGAAAGTCCCTGCTTTGGTGTATTTCCTATGTACATACTTCTAACAATTATTTAAGGGTCATCACACGACAATAATACCGAATTTATAGACCAATACATTCAATGGTCTACAAATAGATAAAGGAGTGTGAAGCACCTGTATCGAATAAAGAAGATACACTAGTAGAGGTTAATATAATAGTACCTCATACTATTGATAGTCCTACACTTTTATCCTCATGTATCAGCTATAAATCATGCATCTGTACTGATCCATGTCATAGTCCCACAACTAGACTACCATGGGTAGGTCCCCTCTGCTGATGCTGATAATCAAAAGTTTGGTTACCATATATTTGAACATATTCTCAACCTATCATTCCAGTGATACTCCAAATCCCCTCCCAATATAGTGTAAATGATCCCACTCTTGAAGGTGGATTTGGTGTGGGGACTCTTCCACTAGAATCATATGGAAAGGTCTGACAGAATCTCAGAATATTCCCCAAACAACCACAAGAACAACACTCAAGAGGGTTTCTATCACATTAAGGATTTATATTAAACTTCCATCCAAAATGATGGTATATAAAAAATCCACTAGTTTTTATACATTATACCCACTACTATAATGATAAACCTCAAGGCTACGCTTCCTACTACCAGAAAAATGACTTCCCTGTCTCAAAATTGAACCATTATTCCTATTATTATCGCCTTCGGTAAGGTTGTACATAGTGATAGAAGTTGAATTAATGATCTCATAAAATGTGGGTAAGATAAATACATTCACCTGATTATAGATTGTATACATAATCCCATTATTGAAGCATCTAGAATAAGATAACTCATCATCAGACAGAAGTGGTAAAAAGTGTTGTAACTCTATAAAATAGGATGAATATACCATAATAGACATAGAAATATACTCCATGTTCATGAACTACCCAAATATGTTATCTCTCAACATATTAGGTAAAACATAATCATAGAAGGTATTTTGAATGTTTTACCATACCATGCACTGATGATGACCATCATGGGTAATCACATCCCACCAGCGCTTGCACAAATCTCTAAAAATTTAGTAAGAAATATTTTTTGTCCTCTATAGTGGTGTATCTAGATACTAAAATATATAAAGAGTGGAATATATACAAGAATCAGTAGGATGTGGACCGCCATCCCCTAAAAATGTGGGAGGGTGTTGTTGTTGTAACTTACGAGTCAGATCAACCATAGTAGGTGAAGGTCGCAGGGCACCCTGTATAGACTACATTAGATGAAGAAAAATATCTTGATTCTAAGAATCATTTCCTAGATCAGGTATAATAGGAGGTTCCTTAAGAGAAACTATAAGAAGAATCACTATTTTATCATGGCCCACCACCACTAGAGCATGGTCATCGTCGCCCTCTTGGAACACGACTAGATGACGTTATGGTGGAATAACTCTAAATTTTTTGAGCATATGACCTAGACCATGATTTGAAGTAGATAGAGTGGAAAAGAAGAATTAAATCATAAGGAAAGGGCTCATTACCCATGTTACTACCCCAAATACACTCCTAGAAGGATATGAAATTGTTAAGCATTCAAGTTTAATTGAAATGGGTTCTAGTAGGGGAAGGTTTAACTATACCTTTCCTCTTTATTTACTTGAAAGCATTTATTTTTTATATTTCAATATTTACAATTTAAATTTTAATTTTCATATACACATATATCAAGGTTTGATTAAAATGTATTCCCACTCCCAGTAAATAAGGGTTCATACACCTTTTCACTAAAATCGACACCCATTAAATATTTATTTTATCCCCATCGACATTCAGCTTTAGAATGTAATGGGTGATATATGATGCCTCGACATGATTAATTAACACTTACTATTCAGAAGTACCCATACACCTCTTAAATTGAAATTGGTATCCACTTAATCACATCTAAAGAGAAGCTCAGTTAACTAGAGGTACATAGTCGACATGGGTATAAACCAAATATTTAAGATTCCACCCTAAACTTATACAAAAAAAATATTTAGGTTGATTCTAACATTTTAAATGACCAAATCCTTACCCTGTAGAAGATGTTAGTAGCACAAAAATATATAAAAACCATATATCACTCAACAATCATCGACACCACAAGTAATGAAAGCAGTTAAATGCACTTATATGGCATGGAATATGCATGACATGTGAATTCTAGATGCCTATAATGATGCCTGTAACAATTCACCTTACCTTAGAAAGATAAGGTAAAATATCCATAAGGCATATCAAATACCACCATTCATGTTCATAACCCAATGGTGAAAGTATAATAACTGTAATAAAAAGAATTAAAAATAAAAATTTACTATTCCTATGCAACTTGGTATTTACCCAAAATGTGGATTAGCTACTCCCAATAATGGATTATAAAAAAGTTACATCTTGTTCCTAGTATACTGTCTAGATTTACCAAACAATAATACAAAATAAAATAAAACATCTTATACCACTTTGTGATATCTAGACCCAAAAGCAACTAAATAGGTTCCCCGAGACGGTGGGCCACATCGATATAAGCGCACCTCCGCATATGTCAATGGATACTTACTAGAACTTAAATCCTAGGGTGTGTCCATGGGGAGATTATGTCCTCATGTCCTAGTGGACCACAACATATAAGTAATGAAAGATAAACAGTGGAATCATTTGTAAATAGATGGCATAATAGAAACATGCACTATAATAACAAGACTGGTAAACTACTATAATGGAATCATGATTTCAATGAATAACTCAGGAGAAGTAGACATAAAAATCCATGAAATAGATAATAAACCAAATATAAAAACTGAATAATATAAAAAATGATGATGTAATATTGTGTCTATATAAAATAAAAAAATAGGTATACATGGCTGTAGACAATACATGCTATACAAAAGAATAAAAAAGAATCCAAATATTATCCAATAATTCTAAGAAATTTCTTGTTCATATACTACCAAGATCTATATTAAATAAAGAATGTAAGATTAGGTGTCAAAAAATGGGATGCTTCCACTTATCAACACCTACATATATATAATTGCTTGTGTACCAATGGAGACCTGGATAGGGTGTGAGACAAATCTTAGTATTATTCCACCAATGAAATCTGTACTATCTAGTCTATGGATATAAACTAAAACAACATACATGAATATATATAAATGTAATTCAATTCTATTATGATAACTGATACCATCTTCAGACTCAATTGGTAATGTATCTGAACATGTAATCATTTAATTGGTTCATTTATGTTCAGTTTATATAGGCGAGTCATGTGAGGTGTAAAAACACAAAAAATGTATCATGATAATAATAATAAAGGGTACAAGGTATAAACATGTCATCCTATAATGATGATAATAATTAAAGGGGATCCAATTTATTAACCAAGGAATCCTTGACCTTAAGGGTCGAGCTAACTTAGTAATAACATTTATCCAAGATATAAGGGGTCAGAGTGTAATCAAATGGGCATATCCCAAGACATTCCACTGTAAATATTTCTAAATGAGTCCAAGGATCTCATACAATGTAAAATGTCCTCATAAGGACTAGTACCAACAGAGAGAATCTATGGCACCACATGTACGAAGATGTCAATATGGATCTAAAGAGTGTATCCATGGAATATTATTATTTAGAAGATAGTGAAGGGATCCTATGGTGTAATGTTAGGAATCCACTAGAAGAAAAGGACCATGTTACAAGGTGGGTATCTCCCTTGGAAACTGACACCTTGAATTGGAATGATGTCCTCTGAGT
Source organism: Viscum album (assembly GCA_963277665.1). Taxonomy (NCBI): domain Eukaryota; kingdom Viridiplantae; phylum Streptophyta; class Magnoliopsida; order Santalales; family Viscaceae; genus Viscum; species Viscum album. Next base: position 691,611,031 of record OY728153.1, on the reverse strand, counting down.
GATCAAGGCATTCCCTTAGGAAACTATGGTTGGCTCAAGTATGACCAATCCTATAAAGATAAAAATGTCCATATTCCATAAGAACCTTATACATAATTCATTATTTATTTAAGTCCATGTAATACTAATTCCTTTTAATAATAAAGTTGTTTCTTTCCATTTCCTTTCATTCTAAGTGATAAGGCTATATATGGCATGTATCCATTTATTACTCTAACTCCATATTCAATTATTATTTGGATTCCTTTAACTTCACAATCATGATAAGGAGGGATAATTTCATTCAACCATATGAAATTAAATTTTAATTTACTGTTCCATGTGATACATATAATATACTTTCCATTTACAAACAAGTTTTATTTATTATATTAAAACACTTAATTTAGAAGGGTCAAGTGAAACTATAATGAAATATCCATTATCAGTATCTTAATTTAATTTAATACTTACCTTTATTAAGTTCAAGTCATAACACAACCAAATAGTGGTGTATATGATCACAAAAAACCATTAAAGGCATAAAATAGGTAACACCCTATTTGGGGTGGTTGGCATTGAGGTTATAACTTCCAAGGATGTGATGATTATTTATAGAAGGAGATCTAGCATACGAGCACAATTATTATAAGCATGGAATATGAATTAAAGAGGCAACGACGGGTGAAACCAGTGTGTGAAAAATGGTGATTGTTTATAAAACAATGTAACTTGAGTGATGAGATAGAGACCACCTACCTCAAGCCTATATTACTCTCCATGTCTCGTATCAGCCTTTAGTTTGGCATGGATTGGAATAAATGTAAAAAATAGACCGGGTATATGAAAATAGGGTACATGATCCTACATCAAAATAGAATCATTAAGGAGAATAAAAATGATCAACTGTGCCTAAGGATTTTAGATCTTACCTCATGGAATACAAAGATACAAATGGTTCTTTGACTGGACTCTGGATAGAAGGAATATAAAAGAACCTAGGTTAGAACCAAAGTAAGAGCTCTCAACATATAAAGAATACTCTACCTCTTTAAATAAGTTAAATAATAGGTAGGGTGAGTTTAATATATTTTAAGTGGAACATATTCATTTAAACTAGAAAATTTGGGTCAAATGGTTTGGCCACACGGTTGGCCAAACCCTGCACCAACCGTGTGCGTGGCACTACCTCAAAGGGGATCCCAAACTGTTAGAATGCACAGTTCGAGAAACTGTGTGCCGACCTTACAGTTCATATCTACTAAAAAACATAATTTTTTCATGGGAATACACCCATGGTTGCATAGTTTCCTTAATCCATGAATCCTCCTTCTCCCATCTGTCCATCCCCACACGGTTAGGGGAAACTGCATGGACTAGGTCACAGGGTTTTGACTAACCACACATCCCAGTTCTTCTCTCCACAGGTCGGGTTTCTGAGCTACAAAAAATCCCTATGAACCACCAAAACTTACATGAACTCATTATGAATCCATTAAATGTCCAAATAAAATAATTAGACAAAAATTTAAAGGACCTACACCTCATATAAAAACTAGGTTCTTACACCCACCCATTCCCTCTTTCTAACCATAACAAGGTAGCACCAACCTCATTGCACAATCTATAACATCATCTATATCCCATTATGACACCCATGGAATATACCACAACATCAGCTAAACAACTTCATGAAAAACTCCACATAATCATACAAACATACACACAACAATAAGTTTAACTAAAAGATAGAATAATAATTTCCGCATCATGTTCGACCATATTATTCCATATTCAAACACAATTTCAAATCAATTAATTCCTTTTATAAAACTAGATATTTACATTATTTATGTGATTAAACTTATAAATAAGGGTGTATCTACACCATGATCATAATAGTATCACACATGTATCAACAACATCAATTATTTTCAGAAATAATAATGAGGAAGCACCAAGTACAAATGAAATATCATGAAAGTAAGTAAACACACAAAGATAACCCCTTTCCCATTAATTTTTTTAGGTATGATTAATTATCTTAATTACATCAATTCATACTACTCACCCATGGAATAAAAAATCATGTTAATACTATCATTTAAACAAAATAAGGGATAATTCTTGAATCCCCTTCTGTGATATTAATCTTTCAAGGAATAATTACTCAAGAATAAAAGAATAAAGGATTAATCTATAATGAACATGAAGGGAAACACCCCAAAACCTAACCATAGAAACCCTACATCAAACAACACTCAAAAATCAACCCAAAACTAAAGAAACCCACCATAGAAAACCCCTAATAGGAGAAAAGAATAAGAGCAAAGAGTTTAAGATGGTGATATATTCCTTGATTCAAGAGAGTTCTATATTGATGATCCAAGAGTTTTAAACCCCAAGATATATTTCTATAGATCAAGGATGGGGTCAAAGGTTATCTGTATTTTGATGGGAGAGAATAAAAATCAAACCAAGGAAGTACATACCCTATACATATAGAGGAAGACTAAATAGCCTCCTCCATGGTGTGGTGACCTCCCACCATGACATATTGTCTCTGGTCAACATAATATATTGATTTATAAGGGTTCAAAATACCTTACCCTATGAATATCACACACATTTATAAAATTCTACACCCTAATCTACGACGTAGAGAACACAATTTCATCTCCTCAAGTGACCACTATGACCCTCACTATAGAACATATAATGACCCCTCACCGTTTCAGAACACCATTCCTAGGACTATGGCATGGTGACACCTAACACAATATTTCTTTACTCCAAGAAAAACGTAGTGTCTTCATGTCTTTAGACTAAAATCTGCATGATGCCCCCACCTATCAGAGAATTTTAGTAGGGCTCATTTCCCATGATCCCCATGACACAATGATCTCTATTATCACTTTTATCCATTCCCCATTTCCTAAAAGGAAAATTTTCAAAGGAAAATCCCTCCAAAAATAGCCACCATGGGTGTTTCATTCCCCATGGTGCACCACGAATGAACATAGTTGACCATGATTCCCAAGGACTCAAAATAGGCAACAAAAAATGATATAATACATGAAAAAACTGCAATACAACCTCCAATACACCCAGAAACATGGGTGTTACACTCCCTTGGCTTACCTTCTCCTAAAATGCTTTCTAACCTGACCACAACACCAAAATAGGGCTCACCAAGACCACCACCACACCTAATACCATGAAATTATACACCCCTAAATAAATATAAACTTAAATTTATCCCCCAAAATACCTCCATAATCCAAAAATCACAAATTAATAGGCTAAAAAGGTCTAGAATATAACACATTTCATCAGGTGATCTGGTCTTTTTTCTCAACTAGAGACTTTTACAACCATAATATAGGCTACTAATGTGCATGCAGATTAGTCCCTACAAATAATTGTGAAACCTAATATTATATAGAATTTGGATAATTGGCATTCTTAAAATCTTTATCCTATTATGATCATAAAAAAAGTAGTTCCTCTATCTTAAATTCATGATAAAATAGATGAACAACAAAAGTTCATATTGGTCACTTCCTAAAATGCTATACAGCTTCTTCTTATTTCTTAATTATCTGTATTATTCATTATATTCTATTATATAATAGTACCATAGGGAGATAATTGGTTCCTTATTATTCTATTTCTCCTCCTCCTACTATTATAATTTTATATTCTGGATCAAAATCTTAAAAATCTCATCATATTATTTATTCTTTCAATACACAGAGAGATATTCTTCTTCCAGAATACTTCATCGGGTTGTCATATTCTCTATATCTATACATCTCTCCTTCTATATCTTATATTATAGAATAATAAGAATATTTTGTTTCCATATTTTAATATGGAAAACACCTTGATTATAATCACCATGATACTTCTCATTAAATTCTCAACAAAATATTGTGCGTATACTTCCTATGATATCTGAATATTCTGATTCTTCTTAACAACATGTCTCCACTGATATTCCAAGAACACCATTATTCACATTTAAAATTTTCATTAATAATCCAATGAATTTATAAAAATTTTATTCTCATTATGTCATAGTCAATTTTATCTCAATATATTTCTATAAAAAGACTCATAATCATACTTTATAATGAATTTCACAAAATCCCTAACCATAAATCTTCATTTCTGCATGATATTATGTAGCAGTACAATTGTTTCATGGCTTCTCATATCATAGTCTGGAAACATATAAAATCCCATAACAATAATAAACCTATATTTTATTCTCATTATATTGATTCCTGATATTATCTTCTTCTCCATGGATTTAAGATTAATTTATTAATACTTGTCTTTCAACAAAATTCCCATCGAATAGTTATGATGTATATTTCATGAAAAACCATTTCAAAATAATTTGGTTTAACTTTTGGAAATAACTTCTATAAAATCTCAAATTTAAATTTCCCTAATGGAAAAAAATTATGCACTCTAAAAAACTTATGAATCACCTAATGATTTTGAGACTTTTATAGGGTTTCTGAATTTGTACATTTCCCTTAAAAATTAAATCTCACATAATATTTTATAATCCGTATACATTGTTTATTTTTTTAACATAGATTCATGATTATTAAAATTCGTATGTACTAATACAAATATCTTATGTATTACATAGGATTATTGACTGTATTTTCTCATGAGCTTCAAAAAAAATATCTTATTCTTGTCTCTGGAATTCTTACAGAACAACGTATGGTTTTTATTTTTGAAATATTTCTGTTTGAGATCTAAAAAAAAACTTACATAACAAAAAAAAATACACATTTGTTGCCATTATGAATTCCCTGTACAAAACAAAGAAAAATATCTTACAGAACATCCAAAAAAAATATTACATATACATGATTCTCTATAATTTGAAAATATTCTATTGAATCCAAAGAATATCTTATGTGTATAATTAGGATGATTTTTTTGGGTCTAAGACAAAAAAAATTGTTATATACACTCCATGAATTTGAAAAATTATATCCTCAAAAACAAAATACCATAAATTTTTCAAATTTATCTCATGACATATATGATCCATTCCAAAACACCTTAAACCAATTATTATTGATCTAGAAAAAATTCAAATATTTTCAATATTTTCAACAAAATTCCAAATCCTTGAAGCATATGAACACTCAACTTTTATTATTTAAACCAAATCTTCCAATCACCTTAATACTTTCATATATAAAACTCATCTCTTCTTTATTCATTAATCAAAAAGATATTTTCTATAAATCACAATATCCATTAAGAATGATAATCCATGAATGAATTCTCAATATTTTATCCAACCTTAATATTTTACCCTACAACTGTATTATGTGAATAATCATAGATAGATTCTCTAAACTTATTTATAAGACAACATATCATACTTTACTTAACCTTTATAAATAAATTTTGTTGTAGAGAATTTTCCCACACACATCAACACATGTATTTAATTATCTATAAACTAGATCAATAATCATCACATGTATATGCTGCAGCCTTGAATAAGTTTATAGTGGAATTAAAAGTAGCATAAATAACCCTTTACCACTAATAAGGGTAGTATCTCACATTCCATTCCCATTATAATAGTGAATCCCCATGATACAATGGTATGAAATATCTCAATACTGACCTTAATTAATTAATCTATTCCTCCATCACCCAACATCTACATGCATTGAATTTCATTCACATAAACATATGGAAAAAAATAATAATATGAACATTATTAATCCATTTAGGTTCTTGAATCCCCCATTTTATATTTTTTATCAATATCCAATTCAATTATAAAGTCAATGTTATTCTTATCCCACTTATTGACTAAAAATGAAAAAGTATAGAAGTAAGGAAAATCATTCTCATATATTTAACTTAATCTATTTTAACCACCTTGAATTTTTTATCTTCTCTACTTCATTCTCCCAATTTATTGAGAGATAAATTATAATTCTATTAATAGAATAGAGATATCCCATTTTACATAGCAATAAACCATCAATTAATCAACTCTAAGTCTTTATGAGCTAACTCGATGTAGTAAACAAGACTGATTAACCTTGACACCAAAGTTGTCTATAAAATGTCAACCATGTGATACCAAAACTTATTTCTATATACAAGGGATTATAAAATAAATTTCAAAATAAATTTTATCACATGTACTGAAATAAAAAAACATAAAAACATTCACGTGTAAGAACACGTCTTACACTTTTTTTATTTTTAGGTTGACATAAAATCCACCTTAAAATCATATTTGACTCAACTAAAAATAGGATGAAAAAGTGATTACCATACCACAACTTCATATTTTTATGATAACTATCTATAATTCTATAGTAACATTAATTAATTTTATATGGAACCTTACTCATCATGTTTTCTCCAACTCAAGTTATTAATTCTATAACTATTATTCATGGTTGGTAATCATTATAATGAATTCCAAGAATATTCCACGGGATACCAATTTTAAATGTTTTAAGGAGGATACAGTTAAATCACTCCATGTTGATTGATTCTTCATGATTCTATTAATACATCACCTTCAATTATCTATACAAATATGCATAAAAATTTAAAATAGGATTAAGTTGGGTACCTAATTTTCCTTTTAATAAGAGAAACAAGGCTGATATTTTATTCTAAATCCATAAAATATTATCTTTATAGATCTAAATTCATGTGAAATTTTCATAATAGTTCCCTTTTTTGAATTTATATGATTTATCATTCATGGGAAGTATGGATTTATTATTTTCTTCACCTTTCATCTATTGTGTAATGAGCCTTTTTCACTTCACATATAAATGTACAATATATTTTTTTATCTTGCTAAAACTTCATAGTGAATTATATAGATATCTCTACGAAATAAAGCATTCCTTAGGTGAATACTCAGCCTCCTTTTTTTGTATATACTCTTTCTTCACTAGAGTGTTCTTGGAACATAGAGTTATTAGCGATTTATCCTTTTTATTCCATAGTTTTATATCTAGATAGACATATTTCACACTTGTTAGATGTATACCCAAATAGTATTCATATTTCATGTATATTTTCAATAGTGTTTAGGTTTCTCTTCTTCGGAAGTCTCTCAAACTCTTCATATTGGATGTATTCCACCAAACTAATCCTTATACTCCGCTCTTTGATTGATTCCTTCTTTGATTTAATCTTACTTACTTTACTAATAGTATCTATGGCCTATTTTTATTTGTCCATGATATGTAATTTTCTCACATAGTAGAATCATCTTCTCTTATTGGGTGAGACATGCTTCACTATATTATTCTTGGGTGTGTCTTCTTCAAGCTTTTTTTCTTTTACACCATAGATGAATTGCTTATATTTCTCCTCAAATAATTTATATTTTTATAGTATTTTAATTTCATAATCATATGAATTATATTCATTTGGTTTATATTAACACTCTTCTTACCTATGACCACATCCATTGATATTAAAGTATAAATTTTACAAGTATTAAAATCTATTCTTTATCAATAAATTAACCTTATTATCTAAACTCTGATTTTGTACAATATGTATTCTCATCATTTTTTATTTCCCTCTTAGCTTATTCCTTATTTTATTTCCATAAATTGAGATATAATTCTAATATTAATTATACTTATTCCCAAACTTTTGACAACACCAACATTGGATAATAAATCTCGATCTTTTGACTTTGGTAGAAGTCTGGATAATTTTTTCAACATATTGTTTTTAGACAAGAAAACTATTCCTTTGAGATTTTTTGGGGGATACAATAATAATAATAATTATTATTATTATATCCATTTTTAATGTGGTGGTGTATATTTTCAATTTTCACTAATCATATTTTTTCCAAAATTTGATTTTGATCCTATAATAGTAGATGAAACTACATTAGTACAAACAAAAATATTTGGAACATGGATTGCATTTCTCCATGATCTTATAGTAGAAGGATATCTAAATAATCTCAATATATTATATCCAATAACATGAGCATTTTTATAGGTAATATACTTATTATATGAACTTTTGGAAAATTGTTTCTTCTCATTTGTTTGTTAAGATTTTACTTGGGCGTTTTCCATATTTGTCAACATGACCTTCAACTCAATAAATTTTAGATTAAGAATTTTCTTATTATATTAAAGTATTTTAAACCAATATTTATATTCCATTATTATCTTATCCTTATAGTATTCATGAATTTTTTTCTTCTTGAAAATAGTTTTCATGCTTCTTTACCTTTCTATATTTTATGTCCAATTGGGTATTCTTTACATTCATTTCTACTTTATTATTTTATTCCAATGAATGAATCATATGATCATTGATTTTATTAGTCTTAAATTTCTTATAAATTATAAGTTTCAATGTCTCGTTATCTATAGAGATTTTTTCTCCATTTATCATTGATGATTTATCCTTGTATTTCAATTTTTCGATAATAAAGTTTCAGTTTTTTCTACTTTAATGCTAATTATTTTTTCATAGCATCAACATAAAAAAATATAAAAAATTTATCATCATATAACTTCTCAATAAATTCAATTTATCATTATATAATTTCTCAATAAATTAAAATATATATGTGAAATATTCATCAAGAATCTTATCCATGTATTCCCTATCCTTAAAATAGAGGTATTCAACTAATTTGATAGATTTATTATCCCCATTTTAATCACACCTTTAACTTTATTCCACTTGAGAATCATAATTAATTGAATTATCTAAACTACTACCAATTTTCTCACCTTAGATTGTGGTGGATCCTCTTTCTATTTTAAATTCATTATCAGCTTCTTAGCCTATATTGTCTTCCTGATTTTTAGTATCATGGTTAAAATAGGAACATTTTTACTAATAAGAATGTGAAATGAGTTTTCTATTTGTATATCTTTTGAATTATTTTAAAATATTCACTTTATATAAATCCAAAAGAAAAAACTAGGAATAAAATATATCTAACCAAAGGTAACCTTGTTAGATTTGATACCAATTGAAGTGCCTAGTGATCTGTGTAGTCACGTGAGGGTGGGAGGGGGTGAATAAGGCTTACATATTATATAAAATTAATTTTTAGTTAAACTTTTAACCTTTTAAAGTTCCCTCTAAATATTCAATCCATTATTACATTTTACGATATAAATGGATCTGATTATGTTTTATCCTACAGACAATTGCATATATAATACAAAAAGTAATGTAAAGAGAAACACCTATTATTTTTTACGTGGTTCTCCCTTGGCGTGTTTGAATTTTTCCTTACTATGTTCAGGTCATGTCTAATACACATATTTCCACTAATATAAAAAGTGTTATAATGATACAATTATTATCCTATACCAAAGGGTAGGTATCATCTGTTACCCCAAATACTATTTCCAAAAAATCCTATTCCATTCTCCTAATTGTGTTTTTATATAGGATATTTAAAGTTTACAACATTTACCTATACTATAGAATAAGATCACCAAAATTCTCAAGGATTTCATTTCATCAAGTGATCTGGTCATATAATCAACTAGAGTATTTAATAACATTAATATAGTTTACAAATATTCATGGAAACTAGTCACTATAAATAACTATGAAACCTAATCTTATACATAATCTAGATTATTGGTCTTTCTAAACTCTGAAGAATCCTATAATATTAAAAACTTGGTATCTCCTGAATCTAAAGGTTTTGATATAGTAGATGAACAAAAACTATGCATATTGGTCTCTCACTTAATTCTTCTTCTTCTTCTTTCTTCATTATTTTTCTTCTTCACCATAATTAATGATATAACATTAATAGGGTAGGAAATGGTTATTTCTTCTTCTTATAATCCTCATAATGTTCTTATAATTTGATGTAATATAAATTCTACTAAAAAATCTCATTGGATTTTTTCTTAATTCGATAAAAAGAGACCATATTCTTCTTCTAGAATTCAGTATTAGGTTCTCCTCTTCTCTACCTCTCTTTCTAACTCTACCTCTCTTCTTCCATCTCTCATATTCCATAATAACTAGAATATTTTTTTTATATATTTTAATTTGGAAAACTCCATGATTATTGACAGGAGGAAAATTCTCACTAACATCTCAAAAAACACATTGTTATGCACCCCCAAATCTCTGAATATTTTCCTTCCTCATAAAAACTTGTGTTCACTAATATTCTAAGAATACCCTTTTTCTCATTTAATTTTTCCAATAATTTTCATAGGATTTTTTTCAATTTTTATTCTCATTAAATACCATTCAAATATATCTCAATGTAATTGTTACATAAGACTCAGAATAATTATTTCTCAAAAATTTTATAAAATCCACAAATAATTGATATTTCTATTAGTATGATAATATAAAATAATTTTTTTATGGTGTGGATTTTAATTTCATGGTGTGAAAACATCTAGAACTCCATAATAGACATTATTTTTTATTTTATTCTTATCAGATTACTTCACAACATTATCATATTTTCCATGGTGCAAATATAACTTTCTCAATACTCAGTTTTAATCACAATCCACCTTTTAATAACTGTGAAGTATATTTCATGAAAGAAAAATTTTAGTATCATATAGTTCAAATTTTGAAAATAAAATAGGAAAATATAAACTTAAAATTTCACTAATTCGTTAAAATTACACACTGTGAAAAACTTACACCACATGGAGTGAGTCTGAGACTTGGATAGGGTTTTTGAATTTGTATATTTTTCTTAACAAGTTTCTCTCACATAATATTTTATAATCATTATGAATTACTTATGGTTTTTTCGTTAGATGGATTCTTTAAAGAAAAAATATGTACTCATCCAAATATTTTACGTATAGTGTAAGATTCTTGACTTAACTACATTTACTCATGATATTTGGAAAAATATCTTACTCATTACTCTAAAATTAATATGTAGTGGCATAATTTTTTTACCATTGAAATATTTCTATTTGAGATCCCAATAAAAAAACATACAAAACATCAATAATATTATGTATTCCTTGACATTACAAATTACCAACACATAAATCTTTGCAACATCTTGTGCATTAAACTGAGAGAATATTATGTATACATAGAACATACCTAATTTTACATTTTTTATAACTTTATTCAATATATTACATATATTATAAGCACCCAAAACTTTTCTAACTTTCTGGTCTAAGACAAACATATTTTATTATATATGCTCAATGATTTTTCCAAATTGTATCCTTAAATATATAATATCAGAACTTCTTTATATTTATCTCAATAAACCTCTGATCCATTCCAAAAATCTTAAAAAACATTTAATAAATCTAGAAAATATGATAATTTTTTCAAACATTTTCAACATAATTGAAATTCCTTGAAATATATTAACATTTAACTTTCTATAGTTTAATTAAATCTACAAACATTCTCAATACCTTCATTTATCAAACTCTTCTTTTCTTAATTCCATCATCTAAAGGATTTTTTCTATATATTTCAACATCCATATTTCATGATAATTGATAGAGATAATATTTTAATTGTATTTTAATATATTTTTCAATGTTTTAGTCCCTTCCAATTTAATAATTTGAGCTGATTTGCATCATTTTTGGATTCTTGGTGAGTTTTGGGCTAAAATATGAAAATTGATTAATTCTATAATTTTAATATATTTTTATCACTTTAGTATTTTGAGCATAAATTTTTCAATATTAATCCAAATAATATGAATATTATTTAGGTTTCCTTTTTCTGTTGGATTCAACTTATTATCCTAGAACTAGAGATCATTTGAACATAAATATGCCCAAAAAATCAAGTTGAAAAATATTTCTAGATGATAGAATGGAACCAACCTTAGTAAATTAGGCATAACTCAAGAATCATACCTCTAAATGAATAGATTCAATCTGTATTTGAAAGAGGAATTGAATAATAATTCTCAAATTAAATTTCATAGAGAATTTATCTCATTAATTCATTCATTGAATGTGCTAAGGTGGAGTAAGTTGAAGAGTCACTTTGGATAGAAATACTATGATTGATTGATTCATACATAACTTTTTCTACCTATGTCTAATGACCATAAATTTTTTTAGTGTTAATATAATACTCAATTTGAACAAATTTTAAGAAGAAAACTTGGTGATTTTTGGATTCTTTTTGTTTTTAAAAGGATAAAACTTATGGTGTAAAGATTATAGAGGAGAAATCTTCTATTCTTCCTTATTTATCTTTTCTTCTTCTTAGTTTTATAATTATTTATTCTTACCACTTATTTACAGATAACCTTCATATAGAGGGGTAAAATTCTCTGTGACTCGGGAAGGGTAGGTTTTCTCTTTTTTAATTATTGAATTCTTGCACTTAATTTAATAAAACATTTCCTCATATCTATGTAGTTTATTTTAATTTATAATAGTGGGTTTTATTATAAAGTATGATCATATTTGGTTTTAGATTCTTTTTTTATTTTTCATTGTTCAATGATCACTATATCACACTACTAGGGTTTGGTTTACATACGATATAATGGATCATGGATTAATAGTTATGTATTCAGTGATCTTTAGTACATGTGGGAGGGGTAGTGGATATTCATTATTGTTAGGGATATACAAGACCCAACCCGGAATCACCTAAGTCAATTGGGGGTATTCCCTGCAACTCTCACACACATGGTAATCAGAGTAGACTAAGTTTAGATCTTGTAATGGTTTACTCTCACCATCACCATTTAACCAAGGGAGTGAGAATAAGATATTGTGGAATCTCACTTTGATTAGATTATTATAAGAATAATGAATAAATTTGAACTAGGATAACATTACATTTGTAAGATCTACCCTGACTAGATCAACCCTCTCATATCAATGTTTTCCATAATTTTCTTCATAAATTTGTGTTTAAACTTTATTTTATTTATTTATTTCTTTTAAAAATAAAAAAATTTCTAATATAATATACACTTATTTTACTAATTTAAAGTGAAAAAGTGATTTTTGTATGATCCTCTCTAGAGATAAATTTGGTTAACCAAATTACTAAATTTTTAACTTAGTAAATAATTGTTTTTTCCAAAAACTATGATAGGAACATGTCAAAACTTAGCACTATTTTCCAAGAGGCAGGTCCAACAATCAAATTCCCACATTTCATAAATAATTTTCTTCTCATTAATTAAAAAAGCTATTTTTTCTATGATTTATTCTAAATGAGATTATTCTAATTGGATTGACTATTCACATGGGTATGAAAAAATGGTTCATAATAACAAGGATTCCCTATTACAAAGGGTTTATGAACTAATTATTTTGGTCAAGAAAATATTGAATGTCCATGTCGGAGGTCTCTCACTTCAAGAATTGATAGAAATGATTAATCAATTCAACACTATTTATGAAAGATTATAGACCAAGTAAGAAGCACCATTGGATAGTGGACCTCAACCTAAACCATAATTAGAACAAGTTTGGATAGAGAATATACACTCATATTTAAAATAGGGGATTATAACTACCTTCCACCATATAATACCACTCTACTCTATGAGTCACTTTCCACTGAAGAAGGAATTGAAGATGAAAAAACATAGGGAGTTGATCATTACATGAATTCATTAGAGTCTTATTTTATTAAATTTGAATTGAGTATCACATATAATTGATTTAAATTTTCCTATTTGTCTAACAATTTTATTTCCTTGGAGGATGTAGAAGAATAGAAAGATGATACATATAAAGAGGAACATATGGATCTCCCTGTACTTGTTAAGAATTTAATAGAGGGAGTACATGAGGAGATAAAAGTGGATTTTCCAAGGGAAACCAATACCCAAGAATCTAAAATTAGAGGGGAAGAATTTGATATTTATTCTTCATTATTTAATTTTATTAAAATATAATTATACTCTAACTTTCACTTCAATTATTCCATTGATGCAAAAAACCTAAAGGACGCACTGGAGAACGAAGAATAGGTTATGAAAATGGAAAATAAGAAAGGGGATGACTCATTCTTTATCCTACCCCACCATAAAAATAGTATCTCATTTTAATGGGGGTGGATATTATGTAATATATCTATATATTCCTCAATAAAAAGTAATTAGTGAATTATATAATGAAAAAGTGTTGGTGGTTCATACCAATGAAACTCTACCCACCATTAGATATGGGATAACCAACTGGAACTTCCCTTCTGGAGGTAGTCAAAACCCCTGACCCACATAAGGGATTAAACCAAGATCTATCCTTATATTATCATTATATTTATATTTTCTTTTCTTCTTATAAATTTTTTATGTTTTCTTTTCTACTTTTCATTGTAGGTTTTTAGTGTTCATTACATAAGAGCTTAAATCAACATTTAAATGCTAATAATTATTGTTTTAACTCTCCATTACACTTTCATTATTTATATAATTCAATTAAAAATGAATTAAATTTTATATCTACCTAAATTAATTGTGGAAACATAATAATTTAATTTTAGTGTAGGTAACCATTTTAGTTTTGGAATTTAAAATTTCTGTTCTACTATTTTCCAAATCAATTTGTGTGTTTTATCAAATTTTTGTTTGTATCATTTTTTTGAAACCTGTGAGTATAAATGATTACCATTTATATTTTTTAAACCCATATCAATGAGTGAAAAAATTTATTTTATGAAACTTATCTTAAATTAATGTTAAAATCACTTTATTACAAGTTCATATCTTTGGAATTTTCTTGTAATGTCCTCTGATTTGTGAATCTCATACCACACATCCCTATATTTATATTTGAAATCACTTTACTATGAGGGTCCTAAACCATTTTTCTCATATTATTTATATTAACTTAATTTCTTGAGAGAACCAAGCCATACTCAATTTAACCAAAGTTTAATTTATTCCTATAAAAACTTGAGGGTTTGAGGTACTTGTATTTTAAATGATATAGGAATTTATTTGGTTTTAAATCCCCCATTTTCAATATAATACAGTTTATTATGGACTTGATTTTATTTTTAATACCTTTATACCTTAGAAGGAATAAAAAACCCTTTAGTTTAGCCATATTAAAAGCCAATTTTTGTTATCTAACAAGATCTTGAAGTAATATTGCATGATCTAGTTGAACTTATGTGTGGGGGGATGCTCTAATGAGTTGTAATACCTCATTTTGTGACACTTTGGGTGGAAAATAAAATTTTAAAGAGATGATTTTATACTTAGAAATTAATTCTATCAAAATTGGTGCCTTTTGTAGCTTTCATGATAAAAGGAGACTTTCCTTTCTGGAGCTTCTAAAGGAGGAAGAAAGCTATACCTATCTAGATATTTTGAGAGAGAAAAAGAACATAAATGTTATTATTGATTCTAAAATATTGAATGTATAATATTTCTATGATATTTTCAAATATTCTTAGAGTTGATTTGTTACTAGGGGAAGTGAGTAGGAGACCATACTTGAGTGAAAATTAGAATCATGAATTTTTTCTTCATAAAGAGCCAAACCCTCATTATTCATAATCAAAATGTTTCACATCTAAATCCTATCAACAAAAATAAATATAATAACCCTAAAAATTACAAATTATAAACACATGTCATTGACTCACATTTGGTGGAGATGTATTAATTTATCTATCCTATGGTGACTCATGAATGGGTTTGGATGAGAAAATCCTTGTTAAAAATTTACATTTGTGATATGGGAGAAAATTCATTTAAGGTAATTTTCTTATGTGAATGAGAGTATAAATGAAGATAAAGTATATTGAGTGATCTAAATAGAGCACTTAAAATAATGGTTTCTTAGTAGTCATGATATATTTTGGTTCTTGTTATCAAATTGGTGGATCTCATTGGTATGTGTTTAAAGTTTTCTTTGATTTTGTTTTAATGCTTACTTGTTTAGGAGTAAAAGTTCTAAGTGAAGGGGAATTTATAGAGATTTTATTTTCATTAATTTTTCATTTTTTTAAACTATTTAATTCCTTATGATTTAATGATTTGAGCTAATTTGAAACATTTTTTAATTTTTGGTGAGTTTTGGGATAAAATATTAAAATTACTTAATTCTAAAATTTTAACAAAATTTTTATCAATTTGGCATTTAAATCATAAATTTTTAAATACTAATATTTTTTTGATTATTTTATTGAGTCTTACTTTTTTGTATGATTTAATTTATTCTTTTGTACCTATAACTTATTCAAAACACAACAGACCCAAAAAATTCAATCAATTTGAAAAATATTTTTGGGAAACAGAATGGACCATGTCTTAGGAAATAAGGTATAAATCAGGATTCAGACCTCCAAATGAGGTTGTTTTATCATTATTTGAATGAGGAATCATAGAATCATGTTTCAATTAAATTTCATGTATAATTTCTCTCATTAACAAATTAATTGAACATACAAAAATAGAGGAAGTTCAAGAGTGAATTCAGATAGAAAAGTTATGATTGAGTAATTCATGAATAAATTTTCGAAACATGTACAATGACCGTGAAATATTTAGGGCTGGTAGAAAACTATATTATAAATACCTTTAAAAATAATACTTGTATATTTTCATCCATTCAATGGGAATAAAATGATAAAACCTTTGGCAGAAAAATTCTAGAGAAGAAATTTTATGTTATTCATTTTCCATATTTTCTTCTTCTTAGTTTTTTAATTGTTTGTTCTTCCCCCTTCTTGATGGATACCCTTCATATGGAGGGGTAAAATTCTAAGTTATTGGGTAACATGAGGTTTTCCATTTTTTAATTCTTAAGTTATTTTGATTTATTTAATAAGATATTTTCTATCATCTATGAAGTTGATTTCAATTTCTAATAGAAGTTTTTTATTGTCAAATATGATCGTATTTGGTATTATATTCTATTGTTGATTTTTCTTTCGTTAATGATAATTATGTCCCTTCTCTTGGTTATGGTTTATATAAGTCGGAATTGACTAGGTCTTAGTGGTGAAGTACTCAGTGATTCTTAGTACGTGTGGGAGGGGTAGTGGATATTATTGATTATTTGGAATAAAAAATATCTGATCAGGAATTTCCTAAGTCAATTAGAGCAATTTTATGTAACTCTCTCACACATTGTATGAATAGTGGACCAAGTTGAGATATTTTCATTCTTTACTCTCACCATCACTATTTGAACAAGGGGGTGAGAAGAAGCGATTGTGGAATCTGACTTTAAGCGGTTAATTAGAAAAATATGGGATGTAACACCATGATATTTTATGATAAGTATTATTTTTAATTTATTTGATGTCATGTATTTTATGCTACACCAATATTATCCTGTGCTATACGCAACACCGTATTATTTTGCAGTATACGCAACACTATTCTTGGATTGTGTTACACACAATTTCAAGTTCGTTTGATAGTAGTCATTCTACGCAACATTGAGTATATATATATATATTCAATGTATAAATGAAATATGGTTGGATTCTATTATAAGAAACAACGAAGGAGTCTTGCACAACACGCAACCCTGACTTGGCTTGCATTACATGCAATCACGACCTTCCTCGATAGCGTGTGTTGTACGCAATACCAGGTTTTACTAAACAACGTCATATGGTTATAATATTATTATGGACTAGCTGTTATGAATAGTATTAACTAAATTTTGAATTTCATAACATTAATATTCATCTTAAACATTTTCTAGAACATGGTATGAGAACAAACAGATTTTTTCGGGTAAAATAAGTATTTTTCAAAAAATGTAGTTTTGCTGCCTTTTGATGGCGCACCCACTTTAAATATAGTTTTTGAAATGTTTATAAGTTCAATTTGACAAAATAAAATTCTTCCTTGGAATCAGGATATAAAAATTTAATTTGGATAAAATTTTCAAATTATTCTAATAACTTTCATATTTTAATGAATAGTAAAAACACGCTATATTTTAATTAAAAACAACTTTTTTCATCACAATAATTTATATGGTTAGATTATCTTTTAAATTGGATTTAAAGTGTAATTATAATATATTTTTACCATTTAATCCAATGTTGGTCATTGGAATTAATTTCACTTTGAATTTGGACATAAATAAGTGTCGATCTTTTGATAGTTATTATTTCTGAAAAACACGCTCTTTGTTTTGATAACGGAAATTACTTTTAAAATTAATTACTGATGATTCTATGTTTTGAATTTCAAAAAATAGAAAACATTTTTGAATTCGGAATATCAAATATAGCTTATTCTGAATTTTTGGTATTTTTATGAAAAACTTCAATTTTTAATGAATAGTGAAAACACTGAGTTTTTGGTTAAAACTGACTTTTTATTTAAATAATAGTTTATTTGATTTAAATTTATTTTAGGTAAAAATAGATACATAATACTTATATAAGTTCAATGAAATTCATTGGAGTCATTTTATAATAATTTTAGATTTATAAAAATTGTATTGAACTTTTCACCGTCTTTTACCCACCTCTTAGAAGCTTTTGCAATTGTTCATAAAACTTAATTTTACCGCATCTGTGAGTTGAATTTAGAAAATACGAGAGACACGGTTAATATCAAGGAGTAAAATGTGGTTCAATTAGATAAAAATAATTTTTGGTGAATAGAAACATTTTACTTTTATTTACCATGGTTAAAAGTAAATAGGGTAGTTCAAGGTTAAAAGAATATTATAATAGTTATAAATTACCTTAACACTTGTCCTAAACTTATTGGATGAGTAATGGCCGACCATGGGCATCCTTGGGTCGATTTTGGGACTCCATGGAGCCACTTGGTAGTGATAATGACAATTTGGATTAATTAATTTAATGTAAAGACAAAATTGACATTAACAAAAATCTTTTAGTAAATTAAATTTTATATGGTGTTATATAATTCATATTTTCGACTATGAATATTCATTAGAAAGATAAATATATTTCCTACATCATGGTATTTGTTTCATAATTTTTAGACATCAAATGAATTAAATTAGTTATGACACAATAATGATGCAGTATTTACCTCATTAATAAATCATTTAAATAAATAAGATTATAATGATTAAAATATTATCCAAAACATGTCCAATTATGATTGGATGATTTTATTTCGATCATGAGTCATCTTCTTATCATATTTAATGATTTTGGGAACTTTTTAAACCGAATATAAGTTTATAATAAAATAATATTTTCACACTTTCCAAAAGAGCCCCTCCTCCCCCTTATAAAAGGAGACCATTTCTATCAAATTCCTCACACCTCTAAAGCCATTTGGATCGTCCGAACTCTGCCCAATTAATCTCACTACATCTATATCCTCCCCCTAGAAGCCTTACATTAGGTACAAGGCACTTCCAGTAGTCCTTTTGGGTCAAACCAATAGAAGTTACCCAAATTAAAGGTAATCGTTTCTCTTAAGTTATTTTCTTTTATTCTACTTCTCCAACCCCTAAAATCTTTTTAATCCTTTATTTTGTAACAAAAACAGTATCATAAATATACTAGGATGTTGTTATGAGAAGTATTCAAACTAAAATTACACACACCTCCATCCAATGGATGAAGAACACAATGTTTCTATGGATGGCAAACTAATGCCTCACAAAACGTTGACTGTTCGATTTTCTCCTACCGCCTGTCATGGTGTCCATTATGATGGTACTGTATTTATATATAATACATATTATGTTTATTATTTCCTTATGCTTATTTAATTCCCAATTATATCAAGCCTTTATGGTTTCTATAGTGGGTAAATACGATAATCTCATTTGAGGAAGTGTGGACTAACGCCCCCTCAAAGTGATGTGATTCGTTAATACCTTATGTGGGGTGTATAAAGAATGTGTTTAATGATATTATATATGATATTATACTGAAATTATAATATAACTATGTATCATTATGTTTTAATTCCATTAAAATAAGAAATAGAAATGAAATTAGCGTTCATCCGTACGTATAGCTTACCGTCTCCATGAATGGTGCATTTCATTTCTTACCTCCATATGTTGAGTACTATTATAAATACTTGTATATTATGGATATATAATGAATATATATGATATATAAATCATTATTTACATTCTGGATGTAAGTATATCATGATATAAATAATAATAACATCAAGAACAACAAAGTCCAAACACGTACGATAAATAAGATGATTTTACCCAAAACGTTGCTTTAACATGAGATTTACAAAAGAACGGGTAATATAAAGTCATAATTGACCATATATGATATTCTAAAAATGAATATGATTCTGTAATAAGTCAATGAAATTATTTAAATCATTATACATGAGGTTCAAATACGTACGAAGGACATCTGACCTAAGGTAAGGGATAACTTGTCTAATCTCGTTTTTATCCGAGATTGTTTATTCGTAAGTATTCACAGGGGTTATATTTATCATCCATGTTCCTACTTAATAAAAATGGTTTCATGAATGTTTAAAATCCTTTTTACCCATTTTTTACTTTTACTATATGGTATGTAAGGAATATTTCTTTTGTTTACGTTACGAGGTACTTTTTTGACTTTTCCAGCAAAAGAACGAGAAGAATGTTTTTTTAACTTATACAGCATGAATGGATTTTTATGGTTTCATAATGCATTATTTTCATGAAGCTTACTCTACAATATTTCATAATTATTTTCAAAAAAATCCTTTTCTTTTAAAAATTTAATGGAATTTTGTGAAAAGAAAATGTTTTTGAAGAAGAAAGGATATTTTCCTCAAGAATTCATTTCAAGTGTTTTATCAAAACCATTTTCCATATAAGATGAAATTATTTCATATGTGTATGTATAATGTCTCTATGATTTACATGGTTTCACATTTCTTATGATTAAATATCCATTTGTTTTATATGGATTATGTGATGATGGGATGATGTTTATAAAACCCATTTTATTCTTTGGGTTATGATGAATGTTTTATGTTTATTTTGTGGCACAAGTAAGAATGATTTCATTATGAGATGGGTGGGAACTATATCTCTCTCCAATGCATTGGGTAAAGATTTATATCTCATGAGATAGACATGGCTGAAACGACAAGTAAATCCGGTTCAGTAATACAGGGCTGGAACAACAAGTAAACCCGGTTCAGTAAGGGAATTTGTCCACTAAGATGGTCTTGGCAGAAATGCCTTGGCTACTATGGAAATCATATAATGCGATTAACGTTTTTCCACAATTAAAAGTTTTATTCCCATGATATTTTATCATTATTTATGTTCCATTATGATCTATGCCTTATGTACTTCCATGTTTTATCTCATTGCTCATGATTTTCATGTTTAAACATTATGGTCATGTTTTTAAGTTCAAATGTGTATGGTTTGTTTTATTTTCTCCATGATTACCCTTACTGAGCATTTGATCTCACCCTTTATATGTCTTCTTTTCCCTAGGATATAAAGAAAGGTTTTAGGTAAGAGAACAAAAGGGGATGATCTTTATGGTACATGTTGAAGATATTTCATCATGATTAGAAGATTATGTTCCAAGTTTCCAAAGACACTAAACTATTAGGGTCCTTGAGTGTTGTTTTTTTTGTTATGTATTAAGTATTCCACAAAAGTAATGTAATGTCCATGTACATCAATCTTTGGGTCTCTACATTGGATAAATTAGAACTAGGATAAAATTTCATTTAGAATACCTACCCCAACCTGATCACTGTTCCCATATCACTATTTTCCATAACAGACCTCCTCAATTTTCATTAAAACATTATTTTATTGATTTACTTATTTTAAAAATAAAACCATTTCAAAAATTAAGTCCACTTATTTTTCTAATTTCAAATGAAAAAATTGATTTTTTTACATACCTTTCTGGGGAAAATCTAGGTTAGGCAATTTACTAAATTTTTAACATAGGAAATAATTGTTTTTCCACACCCTAAAATAGGAATGTATCGATAATATATAGATTAATTATAAATATTTTATCTATAATTACTCTTTAAACTTGAATCTATTTTCTTTTAAAAATCACAACCATATTCTCCCAACTCCTTTAACAGAAAAATTATCCCAATTCACACAGAATTCATAAAAATGATGTGTTGTAGACAATAATCCCCTAATACATCAGTACTTATGTTTAGTTTATAAAAAATATCATGAAAATCATCACATATATATTATACTATCTTAAATATGTTTATAGTGGGATTCCAATAAGTACAACAACAAACATTTACCACATTTAATGGAAATATCTCTTATTATATATCAATTATATTAATGAATCCTTATGATAGAGTAGAAGGAAATATCTCAATCTTCACAATTATTAATTGGTATTTTCCTCCTTCACCGAACTTCAGTACACATTGAATTTTCTTCACATAAATATATGGATATAAAATAAAATAGTAACTTTATAAATCCATTTCAGTTATTTAATCCTACATTTTTATATGTTTTCAATACCCATTTCAATTTTAAATATAATTTTATTCTCCCCCTTATTGGCATTAAATAAAAAGGAGTATAAGTAAGGTATGACCATTCTCATCTCTTTTAACTTTATTATTTTATCCCTCCTTTAAGTTTTAATCTTCTCTTATTTATTCTCCCCCTTTATTGAGAGACTATGTTTGATTCTCTTAAGAGAAAGGGTGATGTCACATTTTGTTAGGTCCACTAGGTCAAATATCCTTAGGGGGGGTGAATCATTGTATGACATATTAAAATTTATTCCCCTTTGGATCATGTTTCATCATGAAACAAAACTACCATATCACATGTTCCCAGTGTAATGTTGAACATAATTTAAATAATTCATGAGACACATAATTTTTTACTTGGTTCACCATCATTAGGCTATGTACAAGGTGCATATAATGGTGGTGTGACGATGTACCAAATTAACTAAGGAACACTTCCAATAATGAGTACAGGGTTTGGGATAGATCTTCTTATGCCCAGGATCACTGCCTTTTCAAAGTTTAGGGTCATCTCAGTACATTCCCAAGGGTCACTCCCTATGAATTTTTCTTTGCCTCCCTACCTATGGAAGGGGTCACCATCTTCCTCTTCCTTCTATCACTTCTCTTGGAATGAAATCCACTCATAGTTTATAGAAATGTAGCTCAAACACAGTTTATTGACATGTAGGTCACTTCATTTGCATGAATTCCACATCCTCAACCATAGGTAGATACTCTTTTGAAGTTCCTTTTTCACCCGTAGATGAAGTCGACCTTCTCAGGTATGATTAGATATTGGAAAATAATTTTTCAAACTGATTTGAAGCTTTCTCAAGCTTCCTTAAATGTTCTACAGCCCACCTGATCCTCCCACATACTTTGTATAAGGTTTCCTTTGCATAATTCCTTTTCCACGTACCACTACCACTTCTGCGAACTTCCCTCCATGCGTGGAATGCCTCTGATTTCGCTATAACATACCACATATGCGCACCGACTCCCCAAACCTCCTCTATGAACCTCTTTCGAAAATATTCTCTAGAAACTATCCTCTACCCAAGGACTGTTCTTTGTCCGAAGACTACCTCTACCTCTTCATACCACCAGAAGATTCACTTCTTTAACATATAGGAGATTTATCCTCTGTTTACTAAGCCTTTATCATCTATGAACCACTTCTTCCTTTACTAGCATTAGTGCCTCGCAAAATCCTTTCATGGAATTCATTTTGTGAACTTCCTCTCCCTTCAAGTAATTCTCCCTCATGAATCACTTATTCTTCATAGACTCCCTCACGTACTACATATTCTTCTTCTGTGTACTACATCCTTTGCGGTATATAGTTTCCCGCAAAAAAAAATCGGTTGAATTGCTTCCATGTGAAACAATTTCGGACTTATCCAAATTCTTGGAGAAAAAGGTTTAATCTAATGAATATTTCTCTCACTCTAATCAATGGTATTAATGATCCTTATATAGGAAAAGATATTCTCAAAATCCACAAATCCAAGATTTAAAAAATCTTCAATGCAACACTGCCTTCACCATGTACCGCTTCTCCTACTACTTATCACAAGCCATCCGCGAACAATTTTTTGTACATGGTCCATGTACTGTATCTCGTACTATGTAGTAGAACATTCCACAAACCTCAATTCCTCACACATACCTCAATCCCTTCACCGTGAACCATTCTTCATACCATTTTTTTCCACTCTTCATAGTATTCTGACTGCCAGGTATGTGGCCACAAACTATTCTCTCACATGGTATATAGAACATATTTCAAGTTATGTGGTTCCCTTATTTTTATAATTTTATTCACAATTCTTCACACCATTCACTCCTATGATTAAAACCTTCCTTTTCTAACATGAAATTTCTGATTTTGAGGCCCAAAAATTTAAAAAACACCTAGAAACTGTGCCACCTTAAAAACTTACTTTCGACAAACACCAACCATACTCATTCATGGTAATCTGTCTTAGCCAACAAACACAATATAACCCAAAACATAGTGAGAGGATTCCTTGAGGGATTTTATACCAACACATTTTACTTAGAAATGTTCTCCAAATTGATCTACTCTAATCCTATTTAAGCTAACCGAGTGTATAAAAAAAGGAATGAACCTAAAGATCAAATATTTCCATAAATTATCAAGAATATAAGACAAACACTAATTTATCTATCCAAGGGATGATAAAATAGATTCCTAAAGAAATTTTATCACTAACACTCAACTAAACAAAAATATCAAAATCATTCAAGTACAAGAATGTATCTTCCAATTTTTTATTTTTATTTTTTAGTTTGACATATGCTCCCCCATAAAAATAAAATTTTATTCAACTCAAAATAGGTTGGGAAAGTGATTTTCATATCTCAAATTTATCTTTTTATGAGAAATTCTAGTTTCATGTAACTTAATTTCGTTTATAAGCATACTAATCTTATCTATTCCCCCTAAAGGCATAAACTTCATCACTCTTCATCATTGATTTTCCACTTTATAATGAACTCTAAAAATATTATTTGAGATACTAATTTAACATGTTATAAGAAGGTAGTAGTTAAAGAACTCCATGATGACTAATTCTTTATGTGGCATCATTACTAAAATATTCTATTTGGACCTTTTTATGCATCATCTTTAATTCCCTATAAAAATAAACACAAAAAACACATATTGGAATATGGCCGGGTCCTCCATTTCTTTTTAATAAATGTAATGGGGTTGAAATTTTATTTTCAACCTAGAAAATATTCTCTCTTTATCTCTAAATTCATGAAAAAATCTCATTCTAGTTCTTTTTTTAATTTATAGGATTCAATATTTATTGGAATGGTGAATTATTTGTTTCTTTGACCATATTTTGACATGTAATTAGTGTTTTCACTTTAAATATGAACAAAAATTATAATTTTTATACCAGATCTAACATTATAGGAAATTATAACTGGGCTGGAAAAATAGTTAATCATTCCTTAGTCACATGCTAAACATTCTTTTTGTGTATGTAATTATTCAAAATATTATTCTTAACACTTGGAGTCACTAGTGATTTATCTTTTTTCTTTATTAATTACCTTTATCTAGATATCCATATTATATACTTTTTAGATTTATACCTAAATAGTTTTAATCTTGCACATAGATCTTCATCAGTCTTCACGTTTACCTTCTTTGGTGGTATCTTATACTCTTCATCTTGGATGTATTCCACTAAACAAATAATTTTATTCCTCTCTTGGATTTAATCCTTCTTAGATTACATCTTACTTCCATTGAAAATATTATTCATGGAATGTTTGGAATGATCCTTGATATGTAATTTTATCCATAAATATAAGAATATTATCTTATTTTATAAGATATCCTCTACATTATTCATATTGGATGTTACTTTATTAGGCTTATTATTTTTCCTATGCCCCATGGTAGATTTGTTTTCATTTCTCTTTTTCTTCATTACCTTTTGTGGTATTTTATTTTCATAAACATATTAATTGTGCATGGTTGGATTATACCATCACTCTTCTTCCCTTTTATGACCTCTACTGAAATTATCATATATATAATCCAAGTATTAAAATATATTTTTGATGGATAAATTTATCTTATTCAATGAACTTTTCTTTTTTATAATATGGATTATCATCATTTTAGATCCCCCCTTATTTTGGGCCATATCTTATTTAAATAATTTAATATATAATTAAAATAAAAAATTTCCTTATTACCCAACATCCAATAACACCAAAAATGTCCAATAAATATTGATCTTATCTCCTTTAGTAGCAGTTTGGATAGTTTTTTCAGCTTTCTATTTTTGTACAAAATAACTGTTATTTTGATATTTCTTTGAGGATATAATGCTTCTAATTTTTGTTACATACAAACTTTATGTGGTGGTGGATATTTCTATCATTTATCTCTAGATATATTTATCCATCATTTTATTTTTAATATATAATAGAAAATAAAGTTGTACAAACAAAAAAATTTGTAAGATGGGTCACCATTCTGTATGAGATTACAGTAGATGTATCTTTAGATGATATAAATCTATTATTTTCACTAAAATTATTATTTTTAAAATAAATAAACTTTTTATAAACATGTATGGAATCACTTATCTTCTCAGTAATTTGTGAATAATCTTCTTGGGTGTTTTTCATACTACTTAACTTGGCCTCCAATTCAATAAATTTTAGATTAAGAATGTTCTTCTAGCCTTTATGTTCTTTAAGCCTATCTAAAAATTCCTTTAATATAATCTCAATTTGTCCTTAATTCATTTTAATTTTTTTATTTGAAAAGTTTTTCATGCTATTTTACCCTTCTCATTTTTATCTCTAATTGGGAATTCTTGACATCTATTACTGCTTTATGATTTTCTTCCAATGCATGAATCTTATCTTTACTATTTTTTTATGAATTAATTATATCATAAATAGTAAATTTAAATGGATCCTTATATATAGAAATTTTTTATCTATTTATTATTTAATACTCATCCTTATCTTTCAATTATTTAACTAGAGAGTGACATTTTTGAAACTATTATATAATTGATTTCTACTTGGATTATTCATCAAATTCTAATTGGGATTCATCATCATATAATAGATAAATAAATTCAAATATATATGTGTGTGTAAAATTGAGTAGGAATATTATTCCTTTATTCCCTAACAGAAAAATAGGGGTCTTAAACTAATTTTATAGAACTATTCTCCTCATTTTCCTGACAAATCGAACTTGATTAATATTTAGGATCAGAATAAATAAATTTAAATAAACTATTACCAATTTTTTTATATTTAGGAAGTGGTGTATAGTCTTATGCTTTTTAATTCTACCTGATGTTCTTAGACACTATTATATTCTTATTTTCAGGGTCATTCTTGAAATCTCTACATTTTTAAATTTTTACATTAGTGAAAATTTTTCATTATCTTAAAATTAGCTCTTCATATATCTATAATGGAAAAATATGTAAATAATTAAGACAAAAACAGAAAGAACTTGGTTAGCTCTGATACCAATTAAAGTTCCTAGTGATCCATACACACACCAAAGGGTGGGGGTGGGTGTGTGTGAATTTTGGTGACTTGTTTTATCAAATTCCTTTATACTTAAACACTAACCCTTTAAAGACCCCTCTTAATATTTGAACCCCTATTACCTATTAATATATAAATATATATTCTTATGTTTTACTTTAAAAACAACACTACATGTAATGAAAAATTAAATATAATGACTTAATATTTCTTATAAGGTTTTCCTCTGGTGTTGTTTACTATGTCCTTGATGTGGTCATGTCAATTATCATACATATATTTTAACTAAAATTGAAAACAATACAATAAGGAATGTATAATTCTATACCTAAGGGTAGAACTCATCCATTACTCCAATGGTTATATACCCAAAATCCTATTACTACATCTCAATTATTTTTTTATACTGGACCCCATAAATTTATAAAATTTCATTTTATTACTAAACAGTATTAAAAAAATTCTCTAGGATATCATTACATGAAGTTATTTGACCTTGTTCCTCAACTAAAGTCCTCAATATACTTAAGGTAGTATAATAATATGTATAAAAATCAATCTCTATAAGTAAAAAAGTAACCAGGTCATACATAGAATTTAGATCACTAGTCTTCCTCAACTATGGATCCTCCTATGATCTTCAAAACCAAGTAGCCCTTAAATATAAAAATCTAAATAAAACATATGAACAACAATAGTTTATATAATTTTATCCCTAAATTCTTATTCAACTTATTTATTTCTTCTCTATAATCTTCACCATATTCCTTGATAAAATAGTTTCGTAGGGAAGGACATGGTTGCTATTTCTTCTCCTTGTCATTCTCCTCCTCCTCCTCCTCGTCTTCTTCTAAATCAATAGACTTTATGAGATTTTTCAAAATCCCATTGTTTGAATTATTCTTTTGATTAAAAGATATATATTATTCTTTTAGAATAGTGTAGTAGGTTCTCATCTATTATAGTTCTCTATCTATCAATATTATTCTTTCTTTTATATTTTAAAATCAGATGAATATATTTTCTATATTTTAATAAATAAAAATCCAAGATTATCATCACCAAGGTGCTTCTTATTAATTTCTCAACAAAATTATATGGGTATGAATTTCGTGAACTGTAAATATTATCAGAAATCTTGACATCCAAACTATAATTATATTCTAAGAACAACCTCCTTCTCATTAAAACTTGTTAATAATACTCCTATGAATTTCTCTAATTTTTATTCTCATTATATCGTAGTTAAATATATTTCAATATCATTCATTAAAAATACTTTAAATTATTTTTTAAAAAACTTTCAAAAAATCCATAACCAATAAATTTTCATATCTACAAGATTATGTGAAACACTAATGTTGTTGTATGGATTCTTATATCCTGATGTGACAAAATCTAATATTATCCAAAATTTATCAAATTTTATTTTATTCTCTTCAAATTTATTCATGGAGTTATCTTATACTACATAATTTGTAACATCCTTACTTGGGTTCCACATAAAAGTGCCTCAAGCCAGTCAGTTATGTGTTCTTAGGCATGCCTCCCCATATTCAAGAGTCTACTGACTAGCATCAATGGTCTAATATATATAAAATGTGAAGACTATAACTACTTTATCAAAGAATATAAAAAGAAAAATTAAATAATAATAATAACCAAATGATACAAATAATAACCAGAGAAAACCAGTATCACATGATGACCAAAATCAGAATACAATATCTAAACCAAATTAGTAGATATGTCATTCCAAATATGTGTCAAGTTTTAAATGAAAAATAAAGAAAGAAAAACTAATTATAAAAAGGAGATCCCAACACCATGAATGGTCCCCTCATCAATGATTGAACCTGACTCATCCATCTAACATTGGGTTCTTTCCTTTATCTTGTCCTACAAACATGAAGTCTATTTAGGTAATGATCAGAAAAACCAAGTAGGGTGTGAGTAAAACTCAGTTGGCCATAACCATAAGCATCTAAAACAACATTAAATAAATAAAATTTTCTCCAGTTGTATAAATAATAAAGTATAATGAATAATGTAAACAATTATCACATTTCATTATTCTTTAATTGAAGACATAATTTCCTAGGTTCATGAAGACACCCAACAAATCAATACTTCGGCCAATGTAAAAATTTGAACTATCCCCAAGGGATATCACATATCACCTAGATAATAAAAACTCATTATCACATGGTCTTCATTATCCATTTCATTTCAAATCATATCCTAGCAATTTTAACCCATAGTCCAAAGCCAATCTCATGGGCATAGAATGTCGTGTCTAGAACCCCGTGGGTATTTGAAGCATTGGTATCTGTCCCACACCCCTGGTTATTTGGAGCATCAGTCTATATCCAAAACAATAATATTCTCATGCATGAATTTGGGTCTAGAATTTCATGTCTAGCAACCCATATGTATTTTGAGTGTCAGTCCATGTCCCACACCCCATTTCTCAATTAATAACTTATATCAAATATATCTCATCTAACAAGGTTAATCAATATTAACTCTCTTATCAACACTTCTCATCATGTAATTCCATTTATATTATCAAAACAAACATGGTTTAACACTTTAAATCTCAATTAATAATATGAACATTTTACCATTGAACCATTTTTAGAATTTAATCACCCAAACCATCAATGTTTCATGTTTAAACCAAAATTAACTTTATTCACATTATCAAGAAATTAAATATTCTATCAATCATAGTTGGGGTCCTAGACTAATGGTTAAGGAATCCCTATAATTTTTTCTCCAACCATGGATCAATCCCTAACTATAGTATAAATTGGGGGATTGGGCACGAACTGACGATGGTGAGGTGATGTAGTGTGGATGGTTCCACAATTGGGTCAGCGGTCAAAGTCAAACAGATGACATTTTTTGGGGAGAATGCAATGAGGTGATATAATGGTAGGGTTGAAGGTAAGACTTTGATGGAAAAAATTTGTTTTGGGGTCCATGGTTAGGTGATTCGGTGTGGATGAAAGAAATGGAAGGATCAATGTTGGGTTCAGACAAACTACATCGCAATAGAGTTAGAGAAACAATAGGTGACATGGGTTGGCATCATCAGTTCAACGATGATGATGGGGGGATGGTGGTGTTGGAGGTGGGTTTCCTTCTGTGGCTGTGATGAGATTCTATTTCCTAACAATGAAAAAGAGAAAATTTTGGACTTTCAGGTTATGGGCCAATGGGACATAATATTATAGGATTTAATTCTTACTAGGACCATGGGACATGTAATGGGATCCTTCTACCTAGAAAAAGAGGTGTTTCCTGGTTTAATAAAAATAAGGAGGTTCTTCACTCCTACCTCTTGAAAACAAATCTATCAATTATCCAATTACACAATCCCATTTACCCATCAATTTCATGATCATAATTCAACCAATTTCAATTGACCCAAGTTTAAAGCAATTAATTGACACATGGAAATTTAATTTTATCAATTCAATTTTGGATGAAATTTCCCAATCATGGAAATTGATATTTTAAAATTACATACACGTAATTAAATAAATTCTATGTGAATTGATTTTTATACTACCTACCATAAGATCATTGATGGACACTCCCTAATAGAAAACCCCAAATTGAAGAGAAATGCTCAATTGTAAAATGAAGAATGAGATCTAGATCCAAAACTTATATCCAATATCAAAATGATTAGATATATAAAAACCCATATCTCTATCCATTATCAATGGAAGAAAACATCCCTTCAAAATATGATAGAAATATGATAGAGGTGGAGAAAGCCAATCTGGTTGAGAATACCTTATCGATAGAGGATCGAATTATTCAATCCATTAATCTATTCTTAAATAAAGTACTTTGGAATCCATTATAAACCATTCAAAAGACTCAAAAAATAGAGTGAAAAGTTAGGGTCGAGTTGGGTCAAATAAGGGTGGAGGATGAGGGATTTGGGAATTTTAAAACTAATTTTAATAGGATTAAATCCCACATGCATGGTTTCCTAGGAAAGGGCATATGGTTTACCAAAATATGTCCCCTAACCACTTTCCTCTCTTGCGGGGGTGAAAAATTTGAAAAACTATGGCCCAAATATGCAATCACTCCCTGTCTGGGGTTGTACAATTTTTTGGGGTAGGGTGCATGGTTTGGGAAAAATGTGTGCCATCTATGCACTGCCCAAAACCCATAAAAACATCAATTTTAACCAAACCATGCCCAAAAAAAGACACAAACAATGTAAATCCAAGATAAAGAATATGATTACTTATTAATAATCTAGATTCATCACTAGAAAATGATGGGATCTCACAATATACCCATCATATAACATCTCATCCTCGAGTTGTACTCACAAGAATCTCTAAGATTCATAGGTGAAAATATTGTTCCACTGAGCCCACATATCTAGTTCTCTCTCCCATGTTTCCCCCTCAACATTCCCATGTTTCCAAAATACATAAACTATCCATAGTGACATTCCCCATAACAGTTTCTCACTAAGTTCCGCAACACATATCAGATGATCCTCAAAAGATGCATCCGCATCAATATCAGATTCATCAACATCAATAACATGATAAGGAGAGGGGTGATACCACTGAATCTGTGACACATGAAAGGCACCATGCAGAGAAATATAACTTTTTTGAAGATCCAATCGATATTCCACTAACCTTATTATCTCCACAATCTCAAAAGGTCCAATAAACCTGGGTGCCAACTTGCCCGGTCTTCGAATCCTACAATGACCCAATCTAGGCGACACCCGAAGGAAAACACAGCCACACTCTATAAACTCTAGGGGCCATCTACATCTATAAACATATTAATTCTCTCTAATATTATCCATATACATAAACTTTTGAATCAACTAAACCTGATCTTCCATCTACTACATGAGAATCGATCCCAATAGCTCCAACTCACCTACCACTATCCAACATAGAGGTGACCTGCACGACATACCATAAAGTGCCTCATATGGTTCCATCGGAGTATTTTCTTGATAACTATTATTATTGGTGAATTCCATAAGTGATAGTTTCTTCTCCCAATACCCAACAAATTCTAGAACACATGATCATATAATATACTCATGCACCTAAATAGTATGCTTTGATTTCCCATCGGTATGTGGGTGGAATTCCATACTCAGTAAAACCTATGTACCAAGTGACTTATTCAATCCCTACTAGAAGCATAAAGTAAAATGTGTTTCAAATTATAAAACAATACTCTGTGGCACCCCATGTAGATGAGCTATCTCCCAAACATACAAATCTCCCAACCGATCTACTGAGAAAGCATCCCCTATAGGAAATAAATACTATAATTACATCAGTCGGTCCACAACCACCCAAATAACGTCATTATTATAAGGAATCCTCTAGATACCCACCAAGAAGTCCATGGTAACATCATCCCACTTCTATTATAGAATGGGTAATGGTTGTATTAAAGAACTAGGTCATTGATTCTTAGACTTCACCTGTTGATAGGTGTAGAATTGTGTCACAAAAACTGTAATCTCCATTTTCATGTCCAACCACCATTACTATCAATGTGGGTCATGGTATATTTTTCTCAAAATCAGATGAAACTCCTACTTTGAGGCATGAAATCCATTATTAAGATCCTCTCACATACAAGTAGGCATAAAAACATGGTCCTGATCAAATATGATCTCATCCACATTTATAGTCCAATCAGAAGGTGACTCCCCACATTCAAGGATTTACCTTAAGTACAAACACTCTAGATCCTCATACCACCTCTCCTGGATCAAGATTAGAAGTTTATACTCCATGAAAACTAATATGAGAGTAATCTTCTACTGGCCCTCCTGAACCGCAACACACATATCATCCAACAAGGTCATCATCTTCCACTCTGAACTAGACTCTTGAACTACTTGAGTCTATGTTTTCCGGATCAAAACATCAACAACATGGTTTCCATTCTTGAGTTTATATTCTAGTTGAGAAATAAAATGAATTCATATACTAAACCTATATCTTTTTTTAGATATTCAAATCTCATAAGTAAAAATATATACTTTAATATCTTGTAATCAGTATACACATTAAACCATTCACCCAAAATATAATACCACCAACAGTTCAAGGAATAAACAACTGAATTTATCTCTAGGTCATGCGTAGTGTATTTATGTTCATGAAACCTCAATTACTGAGACCCATATTCCACAACTCAACACCCCTGTATCAACACTACTCTAAGACCGATCCTAGATGTAGCATCCTACACTAGGTTCCACTAAATTATGCCTAGAGACGATGGGCCACAAGACCTCAAACATGCCTCCCTGAATGCCAGAGGATGTGACTAGTAGTGAGGGACTAGGTTGTGTTCTTGGGAAGAATATACCCTCATAGATCGAAGTATTCATAGCAAAAACCATTGATAATAAATAGAGGAAGCATAATTTAGAAACATATAGAAACATACCGATATAACAATAAACCAAGTGAAAGCTGAACAATAATAATAATAGATACAATGATGAAGATTATTATATCTCATATGTCTATAAACAATTTTAGAGTGAGTATCTAGGTATAAAATCATATACTACATGGTGGAAAAATATACAAAAAGTAAAAAACTGCTACTTAGAACAGCTCAAGCATAGGATCGATTCTATGCCCCGTGCGCCATCCTAGAACTATAAATCACTCAAGCATCGAAAGCCAACTGATTCCCTTTATCCAAACATGAAATAATAAAATATTCGTAGGTTCCAAGGGAGGACCAATTAGGGTACGAGACACAATATCTGTAGGCCAACACCCATGATGTCTAGGTCAATTCATTTCATGAAATAAATAAATGGGAAATATTACATAATAATAAATAATGAAAGGTGATAAAAAAATAAAAAAACAATAAACTCCTTAGTATGGGTTCCTAAATGGACCCCGACCAATACCCCATGCTTTGGACTAAGATGGATGTCTGAGAAGAGGTACTTGTGCAAGTCATAAATGTATACAAGGGCCACTGTAAACAAAGAGACTAAGGAAGGAATTCCCCCAATCTTGTGATTTGAATTGGGATCTCATTTTAATTTCATCATAATATATTCCTCAAAATATAAAGAAAAAACATCACATATGTCACAAGAAATAATTCCATCAAATATAAGGGTGGAGTCCCAATCCCATTTAAGGTGATCTAATAAGAATACCAAGCAGTGCTACATGTGTCTCTGATAGAACCAATTCCACAAAGTGCATATAAGGAAACCCAAATAGTCATCCCTTGTATCACTCATGGCATGGTGAACTCTGAGTCCATATCAAGCATCTCACATAGGGGACTGGGTATCACCCTCCTCATGGCTTAGCTATCTTACTAATGGGTCTGTCCTTAGTTACCCCCCTAGGGAACCAACATCACTCACGAGTGTGAGAAACCTCTCAGAGATCCTATGCATGGAAAGATAATGTATTCCTCCTAGTGTGTCCAGATGATCCAATCAAACATGACTAGTCCATCCATGGATTCCTTTAATCAAAACCCATGTTCTCCCCTGCTCCATATTTGGTGAGCATAGAAACCAAGGTACATGTCAAAAGGCATATAATTTATAATTCATATGTCAGCAAAAGGCATAACAATTTCTCAAGATAAAAATCTAGAAAGATAATGCAATTCAACTCAAGTGAATAAACTAGGAATATGAAATTAAGCACAATCATAATCTCTATTGCACAAGGCATAATCACTAGGCACCCGAAATAAGTAGGATAAATGGAACACAAGAATAATTATTGAAGCTACCTAGCTTGTATATATATAAAAAAGTCAAATAAATGAATTGTAAGCATGTGGAATTTAAGGTGAAGCATTAAACATAATATTTTAATTATAAGGTGTGAGGAAACATAACCAAGGACCTATCTCATAGACAACCATTTGATCCAATTTAAATTCAAGGTCTATGGAATTTAACAAATGAGCAACACACACATGGAAATTAACCATTTAAGGCATTGGAAACTGGTAATATAAGGTGAGAAGACCCAAGAGGTGGCCAATCAAGAAGTTAGAAAACCAGGGATGGATTTTTCAGTATGATAGAGTCATAATAACCATGAGGAACCCAACAATTTAATTTATTAGAAGCATTTGAGGCGTCACTAGAAGAGTCCAACACATGACACAACGACGTGTAATATAAAATGAGATGAAATTAACAGGAAGGACATAAACCACATACCTTGATGTAGTATCACTCCAATCATCTATTTTAAAGGCTTGAATCAACATATATTGGGAAAAATAAAATGATTTTTCCAAATCCATGAAAACAGGGAAAAATAGTTGCACTAAAATAGTGAAACATATGGAAGAAGAACATGAAATAGATACAAGGGGAAGAAGGATCTTACTAAGAGATATCCATTTCTTCCAAAAGTGAGTGATTCAGTTTTCAGATGAAGGATGTTTCATAAAACTTATGGTGAGGGGAGGAGGAATTTCACACATGAAGGGGATGAGAAAACCAACTAATGAAGAAAGTAGGAATAAGAGGGGTGAAATAAATCATTAAAGATGTGTTGAATAGTAATTTCACTAATAAAACAAGGGTGTATGGTTTTTCCATGTGGTTGTCCAAACCATACACTAACCTTTCACCAATTACTTATTTAAAGGGGTAAATTTCATGGTTAGGTTCACAATTTATCCAATAATGTGAAAACTGTGCCAAATACCACTGTCCAAGACCTGCAGTTGGTCATACAGAAAAATGCATAGGGTCATACAAGTGTGCTCCTAGGGTTTCACAATTAAAAACAACTCATGTGGCCCCCAACACCCCAGTAACTGTAACTATACAGTTTAGGTAAACCTTACGATCTAGGCATCAAGGATTATCCTAACCATGCGTCCCAATATTTTTGTTCAATTTTGGGGCCTCAGGATCCAAACAATCCCTAGACTCACCTAGAGTCCCTTTAACCTTATAGGTAACATTATTAGTTCTATTTCAAGAAATTTAAACAAAAAATAAATAGTTTGAATCTTTAAGAAAATATAGGATGTTACAACATCTCATCCTTAAGACAATTCATCCCTGAGTTACCCTTCTGGGGGTGGTATGATGTCATCTGGGAAAATCATAAGCTACTACACATATACATCAGCCTCCCGCTCCAAGGTATTATTCTTCATGTGTCTGTGCTGCCATAGAACTCAGACCATAGGAACTGGCCTACCTTAGAGAATCTTTGTGCTATGACCAATGATACATATTAAATGCTCTTAAAAGGAAGTATCCTCCTCTAGATCTATATCCTTAGAGTCAAATGAATGAGACAGGGGTTGATATGATATTGTCTAAGATGAGATATGTGGAAGACGTTATGCATGACATGGTACCTAGGAGGTTACATAAATCAAGAGGATACCCACTCAACTCACTTAACTATCTCAAAAGGCTTGGCATATCATGGAGATATCTTGATCTATCTCCTGATTTGTCTATGAACCAATATAAGATATATAAAAAGAATGACACATTGTACCACCTTGAACTCGAGAGGTCAATAGTGACGATTGGTATATGACTTCTTCCAAGACTGAGCTACAACTATATGCATCTGAATTATTTGGACTTTCTCTAAAGTCTCCTAAACAAGATGAGGAACCATTAGAGCTGTCTCGCCTACCTACAACTAGAATATAGGTGAACGACATGGTCTACGATAGAGATCATCATACATATGCATCTGAATTTTTTCCAAGAATTTTTTTGTAGGGAAACTCAACCAGAGGAATATTATTTCCCCATGAACATCCAAAATCATGGATATAGGCTCAAAGAATATCCTCTAACACCCGTATGGTCTTGTAATACTACCCATCAATGTAAGGGTGATATGTAGTACTCAAGAGAACTTGTGAACCTAGTGCATTTTTTAACCCTTTATAGAACCTTGAAGTAAACTAGGAATATCAGTATGATATGATAGAATGAGTAAAACCATGAAGTATCACTATCTCTTAGATTTCAAGCCTTTATAACTTATCAATGAAGATTGTTCTTCAAATTGGTAGAAAGTGTGAAAACTTGGTCATCATATCGATGATCACCCATACCTCATCACTTCCTCAAGGGGATCTCATCATGACTATCTCAAAATTCATGGTGAATTAATTCCATTTCCACCAAGGAATGGATAGAGGATGTAGAAGTTCAGCATGTCACTGATGTTATGCCTTTACCTATTGATAGGTGGAGCACTGAGTGATGAAGCCTCCTATATTCCTCTTAATACCTGGACACCAGTACTAACGATGCATATCTATGAACATCTTAGTAAGCCCAGGATGAACTTCCCCAATAGAGTCCTGAGATTCCCTCATGAAATATTCCCACATATTAGAAGTCTCCGAAACATGACCATAGAAGAGTAGAGTTTTAGTACCATCAATAGACCAAACAGGAGGATTGTTATATCTTATGATGATTGCGCACAAGAATAGTACCTCAGAATCCGATAGTTTATTCAGCTAGAACCACTCTATAAGGGAGGATGTTGCTATCAAAGCTACAAAAAATCATTCCTCATGTTGTTCCTGATCCTCCAGGTGAATTTTCGAAAAAAGAGCCATCAACTTCCACTCACTACTAGCCTCCATGATGGATTTCCTTTGAGTATTACATCTAAAGTTATCATCAATGATATTACCCATTTCTAGGATTGTATGAAAGATCAATGTAAAAAGATTTCAAATATTCCACCCACCTATGATGCCATATATTCAAGTCCAGTTATGTGGAGATATATTTGAAACTCTTGTGATCCATGTAAACTACAAAAATATCACCCAATAAGTAAATCCTCTAAAAAATTGATCATAAACCATGACTTCAAGATCAAGGTAATGCATAGGTTAGTTCTAATCATGAAACCTCAGCCGATGGGACCCATATTCCATGAATTGATCACCTTGCGTTAAAAATACACATAGAAAAAATCATGAAGCATCATAGTAAATTGTATAACTTCTTCCCAGATTGAGTAGAATCAAGATCAAAATTTAAGTGATTATTCCCTTTAACTATAGAAAAGAGATCTCTGAAGCTACATTACATACAAATTGTACACCCTTCTGATTCAGGGCCATAAAAGGCACTGCTAAGTCGAATAAGTCCAGGATGAATCACCTGTAATAGCCAGATGGATCCAAGAATCTACATATTTTAAAAACATTATGGGATAATACCAATAAACCAAAAAACTCATCTTATCTATGTCAATAGATACTGTAACGCCCTGGCCCCAGGTCGCCTCAGTAATGGTGAAGTTTTAAATAAAACATGGTGTGTAATTTTTTTATAAAAAGAAAGCTGATAAATCACACATCATGTTTAACTAAAGAGGATTTTTTCAGTTTAGGTTCTAGAGAACTAGATACACATCACTCTTGAGGTCCCCTCACTGGGACCACCACTAAGGGAAGGGTGATGACAAGCTCAGGTGGATTCCTAGGGTAGTATTTAGCTCCTCGATTTACTTGGTCTATATACACTGTGAATAATTATGGTCAATCCTATTCATAAAGCACTCGACCTTCCATATAGAGGCACGAGAGGTGTGGAGGACAGAGATTTCAGAGTGGACTCATTCCCTATAGATCCCTAGAACTATATCATGCTTGAAAATATAGATGTCATAGAGTTCCTCGTACATACTAAAACATAGGACCTGGAACAGGTAGGCCGCTCGATGGTCACTCTCCAAAGCATCTTCTAGAAATTTACCTACATCTCGGTAGCTATAAACCCTAGTGAAACATAGAAAAATAACTTTGTGATACTTTCCTCTTTCCCTATATTCTTAAAATTGTGTATTTTCAATATGGTAATAGACAAAATTTTCTAATTGGTAGAGACAAAGGATGTTTGGGTGGTTTGACACCCAATGGAGTTGTTTTCGGGTCATACGTAAGTTTTCATAGGGCTAATATTCTTATGAGAATGTATTGAGAATTATAATCTCTAATAGTTCGGTAGGAAGTAATAAGAGGTTGGTTAGTGAACTCATGTCTTCCATCTGAAAATTTCAAGAGACATGTTTTACTCAGTAAGGCATAACCATATTAAAACAGAGACATTATTTTGTAAAATCATGTTAAAGTACCAAAACATAAAATATAACATTATCCATTTATACAAGGTTCATAAAACCAATGGTGTTACATAACCATTCTCTCCCTCTCACGAATCACTAGTAAGGATTTTCTAACATCATCTAAGATGACTCTTCACCGGTTTCACTAGTGTTGGAGGTTTCCCCAATTCCCAGTTAAACGGATCCCTAAGGTGGTTCCAAACGCCTCAATCTCCTTAGTCCAGATGTATCATGGGAAGCTCAGATCAATCATATGTGGACATCTAAGGTTCCAACAAAGGAAAGTGTGAAATGTATGGATTTGGGAGAAATCATCTTGAACTTTTTGTCTATAATGCAAGCGGGTAGACTCATCCTCAATAATTTTGAAGTCCATGACGTAACCTCAAAGAAAGTAGGTCATGATTTGACAAAGGAATGATTCTCAGAGGTCACCCTATTTTTCAGCCTCCTGGATGCCCATTAGTGATTGAAAATTCTCAGCAAAGTTAAAATATCGAAACAATCCTTCATAATACATTCCTTTTTATGCATAGAATGGATGTTGGGCATGAATCATAAGAAAGTAGTGAAATCTAGATCCTCAGTGGAGTTTAAGCACACGAGGGGAATTGGATACATGATAGAGGTGTTGACATGATAAATGAATGTTATCAAAAGTTTCATATCCTTCTAAACATTCCCTGGCCACTATAGTTTCTAATATTTATGTTAGAAGGGATAGATGACTTGATTCATCTGCCATCTGAAACTTTTAAGAAAAATTATACTCAGTAAGTGATAATAAAGTTTTTAATGTTGTTATAATTTTCCAGGGTTTTCTAAACTCATCCTATGATACAAACTATCACGCACTGACCCTGGGCTACCCCTGAGCCGGTGGGGTTTTAAATAAAACATGGTGTGTAATTTTTTTTATAAAAGAAATGCTGATATGTTACACATCATGTTCCACTAAATAGGATCTTTTCGGTTGGGATTATGGAAAACCAGATACCAATATTACAATCATTCAAAATTGAAAGATAAAATAATCTACAAAAATCTTCCGCCAATCAGTGTAACTCAAATCTTCTAAACTTGTAAAATTTAAGTTAAAACTTAGGGTGATAATATGATTTCCCAATAAGGGGGTTTTAAAATAAAATAATATTTATATTTAATACTTTTGAAAACATTAATTTAAAATTATTCATAAAGCATTTTAGTAAGAAAAGCTACAATACATAAAGCACAACATAACATTTTTTCAAAAAATTACAAGTAAAAATCTCAAGGAATATTTACATAGTTACAATGAAACATGTTCTAATAATAAGCATGATTTTAAAAAATATATGGTGCGAGTCATGTAAATCAAGAGTTATTCTAACTATAACATGTGTGACTTGAGAAAGTTCAAGTAAATAATCTGCAAATGAACATAATACATGATCAAAGTTGCGCATAAAATGATGAGTTCAATTTCATTCCTTACTAACTATAAATCATAAATTGGAAGATAAATCTCAGAATGTTGAATAAAAATTATGTCATAAGCATTTACTTCTTATTATACTCATAAGTAAATGCTCTTAACCAAGTATATTCTAATAGTCTAATATACACTCGGTTAATTAATTATCATAAAAATGATGAGGCAAATGTATAATTCCAGACGATGCCAAGGCCTCATGCCATGACCTAATTTTTCTCATGAGAACTACCGATGCATCGCATGGCTTTAATTAACCGGTCCCCAACCTATTGGCATTTCATTAACTGATCCCCAACTCATAGGGCTTTCATTAGCTGGTCCCCAACCCTTCATATACTGAGTCAAATACATTACTCATATTTTGAGTAAGGTATTATATTCAAATGTCCCATATGACTTTTAACATTAAATTTCTCATTTCATGTTATTCAAAGTGTCCCATACCACTTTGAATAATTTAGTTTTTAACTCTATTAAATGTTATAAAAGTTTTTATTACATTATTTAGCATTTACATATACAAAGTGATTCATGCATTAAGTGTCAACAATAAAACTAACAGCTGCATGGTTATGGAAATTTAATAAATTAAAATTATTGTAGACAGATTATAGCACATGTAATGATATCTAATGCATATAAAATATAGGTTTTGTCCCATAAAATGATAACCCTTAAATCTTAAAGTCCTTATTATGAAAGAAAACTTTTTATATTCCAAAAATCATAATTTTAATTTAAGGTAGATGTCATTTGTATTTAAAACATATGCTGATAAATTGGTATCATATATGTTTATTTAAAACTATGTGAATATCTATATATTTATATATACATATATAACCAAAAATACAATGTGTATAAATAGGTTTTTTTCAAGGAAGACAAGGTATTTTAAACCCTTACAATTAATAAATACTTCATAACATTATTTAATCCCCAATTTCATCGGATTGAAAACCAAAACTTATTTTAGGTTTAAATTACAGAAATGCATGGACATACATACATAAGAACTAATGTTTTGCATAAGAATACTAATCCATTTGATACCAAAACATTATTCACATCCAAGCATTTATTTAAAGATTGAAAATCATCTTTAATAACATAAAATAGATTTTCAATTAATTAATTTTATATGTCTGAATATGGAATAAGTGTATATTTGGTTTTTTATAATCTAAAACCATGTCAATTGAACCCTTATATCATTATCGAACATAGAAATATTAATACACACAAAGTTTTAACCTTTGAAAACCTGGATTCACCTTAGAAATGATATATATATACATACATATAAATAAATGAATGGGTTTGGAGATACAAATATAATCCATTGCATGTTTCTTTGAAGAAAACATGATCTGTAGGTAATATAAACACACCCTTAAGAGAATTTTCAAAACATAAGTATAAATATAAATTACAAAATAAATCTTTAAAGATAAAAATGAAAAAATATCCCTTAAATTGTTAGTTTTGAAAATAAAATAAAATAAAATAGGACATAATATTATTTGAAACAATTACATATTCATACACATTTATTAATCATTGGATATATATATATATACATCCTTGAAAATAAATTTATCCTATCCAGAATTTTTACCATAACTTTTAAATATATTAAATATGCCCTTAAAGGACAATAACCTTAATCATAAATTAATAAGAAGAAAATAATATCTTACTAAATAAATTAATCCATGAAAATAAATATTAATTCTTTATATAAGTAAGTTAGAATTTCATTTTGTGTATTTGAAAATACATATTACTTACAATAGATTCTAATTACACAAAACATAGGTATAAATAAAATTATCCCATAAAAAAAATATAATCATAAAATAAATAAATGTTTGAAATAAATATTTAACCCTTACCATGATTTTGATGATTGGATACAGTAATTAAGGAAGAAGGAGTAGGGTTTGTGATACCCTCAGCAACAAGTATAATTAAATTCATAGGATTAAAAACACAAAAATAAAACACTAGAAGGCAGCGCTTAACTCCACCATAGATTGACAGAGGAAAAATGTGTTCACTAGTGTGTATAGA
Organism: Viscum album; assembly: GCA_963277665.1. Taxonomy (NCBI): domain Eukaryota; kingdom Viridiplantae; phylum Streptophyta; class Magnoliopsida; order Santalales; family Viscaceae; genus Viscum; species Viscum album. The sequence continues at coordinate 691,567,812 of OY728153.1, read as the reverse complement.
TATCTGCACTCAATAAATATTACCCGAGATGCTTTGTGAATATAGTACTGATTTAAAAAAAAGAAAAAAAATTCCTATGTGAGATCCGATTCATACTAAAAATAGAAGATACCAAGATTTCCAATCAATTTATGATAAAATTATCAAAAGAAACACCCGAAAATTACACAATCTGACTAAAAAAACAGTATTTGAAAAAAGTATCACAATATGGTTAATTAAAAAAACTTATATATTTGAATGATAGTGACACAAGTGGAGAAAATAGAATATAGAAAACCCAAACTTTTAAGAAGAAAATCAGGACAAAACAAAACCTACCTCCAACTAGGTCGAAGAAGAAATCAAAACTCAAATCTAGATTTTAACTCACATCTCAGCACCAAGATTGAAACCTATCCGCATGCCTTGAACATGTCACCCAGTGGCCTGATTGACCTAGAACTCCTCCATGTATTGAGATCCCCAACGATGAATTCAACTCCCTCAGACACAGCCGGTCAATTGGACTCCAACAACCGCTGCATGTGACTCCGACGACCGCGGCGTGTGACTCCCGCACGACATGCTCCCTAGGCCACAATGTTTCCCGAAATCCCTGACATCGGACCCCAATCAAGTACCTCATTGGAACTTCTTGAGCATCACACCCGGTCTCCCTCGGCATCGGCTCGCGCTTTCCCGTCCTGCTCGAGATCCCCGGCGCCGCAACGCAACAACCCAAGCGTGGACCCAAATCTCTTTACGAGATTCTCCTTTTTTTTGTTATATGATTTCCTCCATTATTATTATAATATTTTTATATTTATATTATTATTACTATTTCATTATATTTTTATATCCTTACTATCATCTATTATCATATATTATATCATTAATTTACAAATTCAAAACTTGTATAAAACTAATATTCTATTAAAAATAATTTTATCAATACATTTTAAAAAGTAAAAGTTCTTATTATTAAATTCATATATATTTCATAGTATATACATAAAAATTTTAAATTAAATTAATATTTGAAAATTAATTATCTTTAAAATTAAAATAATTATTTTAATTTGTTACAATTTGAAACTTTAAAAAAAATGTTAATAATGTTATGAAATTTTAATCTAATTGAAATTTTATAATCAAATAATTATTACTTTAGATATATAAATATGTATATTCATATTTTCAAAAATATATAAAACCCATATAATTATTCATATAATAGTTTAAATAAATATCTGCATAATTAAAATATTGCAAAAATAATGTTATTAAAATAATTTAATATAATAATTTTCAATGTCATGTATAACCTCAATATAAAATTATAATTTTATAATAGTATTTTTATTATAATTTCATATAATTCAAATCCAACACACACACACACACACATATATCAAATTTTGGAAAAAAACAACAAATTTGTTATATTCATATATTAGTATAATTAATATACAAAATATTCTATTAAATGATAAATCGATATGAATAAATTTTATTCAATAAAAAATAGTTATTTTAAATTATTCTTTGAAAAAGGTAAGATAATATTTACTTTGAAAACTATACTGGTTAATACGATAATTAAACCATAAAATTATTATTATTACACATGAAATAGGTTCATGGTGTCACAGATACGCCTATGTTAGATATGATATAACCTAAGAAGTGAACCTTACTGATACAAAAGTGGAATTTACCTTGCTTTTTGTATAGCTAGTGCTCTCTCAGTGTACTCAAAATGATATCATGATGGTTGACATGGTCATGTTTTGTGCATGAAGACACTAAGATGTCATCCACAAAGACCACCACAAAAAATCAAGTTATGAGTGGAAAACCTGATTCGTCAAATCCATGAAGACTGTCAATGCATTTGTCCGACCAAACATCATAACCAAATACTTGTCCAAGAAATACTTTCTCTGGGGCACATTACATGGTATATATGATGATATCACATGAACCTAGTGGTATCCCAATCTCAAATCTATCTTGGATAAAATAGTTTCTCCTAAATGGTGGTCAATGTGGTCATTGATATGAGGTAATAGATACCTATTATTCACCATAGGTTGGTTCAATTGGCAGTAACCTATGAAAAATATAAGGGTACCATCCTCCTTCTTGGTGAAAAGGGCTGGTGAATCCCATGGAGATGTGTTGGGTCAGATAAAACCCTTTGCATCAAGATCTTCAAGCTTCTTTTTGAGTTACCAGAAATTTGTAGGTTCTATACTTTATAGAGGAATGGACACTAGTACCGCCCATTGAACTAGATATTTGATGAATTAAACATCCCTTTAAGGAGGTAATCTAGAAAAATTGTCAGGGAAGACATCCCTGAATTGATCCACAATAGGAGGGAATTCAACTAACTGCATTCCCTAATCACTTATAAAAAGACATGTCAACTGAGTTGTCACTATACCTAGCCTAGTATGTTTGGGTCCCATTATACTTTCCTAGAAATCCCATTTTTCATTATGGATATATGTGTTTCCCTTGGGTGATCTAAAATACACTCAATGATTATAGAAATCCCCTTGGGAATAATAAGGGACAAGCCTGTCCATATCAAGAATGACGTCGAACCCGGTTATCTCAAGGATGAAGAAACTGCAAAAGAAACATCACCCACCAAATTTCAATGGAGAACTCTTGAAATTGGTTTATGACCATTATTATGACCCCTAATATCATGTTGAGAGATATGATTCCATATAAGTACTCAATTTCAAGACACAGACTTTCCACAACCATAATAGATATGGAAGAGTGTGATGCACTTGTATCGAAAAGGGAATAAAATATAGTAGAGGATACCAGAATAGTACCTATAAAGATAGATGGTTCTGGACTATACTCTTTAGGTTTTAGATGCATTTCATAAATATGCCCTAATCCACAATCTTGAGATGCTGCCTGACTAGCTTGAGTAGATTCAATCTGCTGACGCTGAAGCTCTGGGGCCAGACTACCTCAGCCACGACCACTACCAACTTGTCCTGATCAACTGGTAGAAGACCAAATCCCAACCAGAAATGGAGTAATAGATCCTATACCCGATATAGTTTCTGGTAGGAATCCCCTCTCATTATATTCTTGAGGTCAAGAATGGCAGAAGCGATGAAGATGATCCATCCTTCTGGAAGCCTGACACTCAATTGGGTTCCTTATTCATCGGGGATTCTTATGGTCTATCCTACCACACCGGTGAAACATTTTTTTTCAGGGTATGGAAGGGATCATAGAATGGGATTTCCCTTAATTATTTTATTACGGGGTACTTTATGGCCCCTCTCAACCACACATATTAGGTCTATCATTTGTTTCATCTTCCCTAGAAACTCCCAATGGTTCCCTTATCCATATTTGGGTATGAACCTTCTTTCCAAAGGCCAGTGGTCATTTGGGTTTTCAGTCCCAGTGACTTTTAGGGACTCACATTGGATGAGAGTATGGGTGGTCGGGCCTATATCCTCCCTTTGTGGGGATTACTGCCTACCCCAAGACTCGTTTATAAATTTATGATATGGTCATGAATATCTTCATAATATCGATATGGGACCAGTTATCCTAACCAACTATTGTAGATTAATTCTCTTTTATATGAAAAAACTGGTATTTCTTAGGTTAAATCAAATGTATGTATCTAAGGGTCTTCATCATCCTTTAGTGACTGGTGATTGCTTATATGATGGAGCTATATGACCAAATGTTTTGGAATGTACTCCCATGTATGGAGGTGATTAACATTTTGAGGATGGTATTGAGCCATTATGAGGTGTCCTATGTATTTGGTTATTATAGGAATCAAAACCTACATAGTTCATTCATGTCCTTATGATTGACACCAAGGTATATAATCTTATATGTAAAGGATGTTCTAACTATTCCACCCATCAGGGATTATATATGGGGTTTCCCTAGTTGAGGTATATTCACAATATTTGATGAGGTGTTCCTTGCAACCCCATAAGCCCAGATGATTTATGCTTGGTGTGAGAAATAAGGGATAATAGATGAACAACCTTATGGTGTATGGATATGGTGCTTGGGTATTGAAACAATCCTTGGGTTCCTTGATGTAGATCTCAGACTTTGAGAAAACATCCTACATATCCTGGATATAGCAGGAATCATAGTCATTGTAGTTCAGTTTATATTGGGGATTACACACTAAGTCAACCCTATACTATTTTATACTTTTATAGAAAAGATGATATTATCATTTCTTCTCCCTAAGCCCACTCAATCCATGCTCATTGTAAGAAATAAGGGATAAAAAATATTCAATTTCATTACCTTGAATAAGGGATTTGGATGTCAGGATTTCCCTGGATGATTGATATGGGACTCAGACCTCGGTGAGAGGTGTCCTATGTATCCTTAATATGTAGAGAATCTGATTCATCATAGTTCTATTTATGTTAGGTCTTACACACTGAGGTTTCCCTTGTACCATTTTCGGGGTTTATAATGCAGATTCCACGATCATTGTGATTCCCTAATCCCACGTGAGCTATTCTTGTTGTGAGAAAAAGGGATAACAAGAAATCAGTTCTATTACTGTGAATAAGGGAACTGGATATTGGGATTGAACTAGATGATTAATGTGGGACTTAGACCTAGAGGACAGGTGGTCGACGTATCCTGAGTATGGAAGGAATTATAATCATCATAGTTCCCTTTATGTTGGGGATTACATACTGAGTTTTCCTTTATATTTGGGGCTTACACACCGAGGATGGGCAGTGTCATCAATTCCCAGAATTCCCTTTTGATATGGACTTCTTGTATGAAAGGTATTGTAAGACCAATTTGGCATGCCCTGGGAGCCATCGCATGATATATGCGGTATCTTTGGGGAGTTTCCACGCGTCCTAGTTGACAGATGTGTAGGGTATCTCAAGAGTCATCATGTGTTTGGGATGAAACCTCTAGGAGAAATTGTGGGACCTGTACATCATGTTTCGAAATCATCATGAGTCCCTAGGTTACACACACAGATTCCATCATATGATTCAGGTGATGTGTCCGGGTGTTGTCGTGTGTCTTTGGATGACACATGTGAGCACCATTATATGAGTATGGAAGAGTGTCCAAGGGACATTGAGATTCCTATGTGATGGAATTAAAGTATTGATGAGACTGGAGTGGTGTCTGTGGGAGAGACGTGTGGCTTGTTCTGGTATGTATGGAATGTTTTTTGAGTCCCTGGTGATGTGTAGAAGGAAGTTCACGAGGTTTGGGTGATGCCTCTCGGTGCTTACACGTGTCTTTGGATGACACATTAAAAGTGTATAGGAGGGTCCATGAGAATATCCTTAACTTTATCCTTCCACCTTTGATCACAGTTTTTCGCCTTTATATTGCAATTACCATGTCTTTGTTTGTTTCCAGTTTTTCTAGGTTTCATGTGATCCAGTGGGCATGTAGAATATTCTTCACATAACCCACTGGATGCCCTTATCACTATCTATGAGTGATTATGAAAATCCCTTATTCATAAAACATTACTATTCCAACTATCCTATGGTGTATTACTTGATGGAAAGCTAGCCGGTCAAATGATCAGTTGTTCAGAGAAGTCTGTAGAAGAGTCTGAGTATCCAACATGTGTAGTACCGGTCAGAGTCCAACCCTTTCTTCATGTTGGAGTGGGGAATTTATAGGTATAAACACCCTATGTTCTTGTTGGGTTTTATGTTTTATATGGTGAAATTCAAGGCTAGAGTTGAAAAAGGTGCTTGGTGCCATGCGGTTTCGTGAGTCTCTTCTATGGATTGCTTTAAGTGTGTTGCCTGATTTTTAGTGATCACAAGTCTCCTTCGTCAACACATCCTTTATTGAATTATTGATGATTATTGAATACTTTTTCAATTATGTGGTTTTGTTGAAGGATGCCTATGTTATAATTCTCATATGTTTGATGGCCTTCATAATATTCAAATGCTTATGGGAAGACACTCATGAGACCTTGGGTGACTTGTCCTAGGGTCTCGTAGGGCAATGCTGTGGGTGTGCTAGGTGCATTTCATACCTTTTAGAGACCATGAGTACATCTCACCTCCTATCTTTTAATCCTTTTTTGATGTAATAATGTTTGGGAGTCATGTGATATTGCATGTGTGTTGTCGAGGGAATTTCTTCTTTTTTTTGGAGATGTGTTGTGAGACCAATATGGGTCACATGGGGGGCACACAAGAATTCAAGGGAAGAACCTATATATTTTCACTTAAGTGTTGAGGAGTTGTATGGGGACTTCTCCTAACAAGGATGAAAATCCAAAGCGATCTCACGAGGCGAGGTGGATGTGTCGTTGAGGACTCAAAGTGCCTTTCGGGTCATCGGGGGTGCGCATCGAATGAATTTTAGTGAATTTGAACCCCTCTTTCCTCCTCTCCTTTATCTTCATTGTTTTATATGGAAAAGGATCAGAGGTCATGTGAGTTGGAATGATTAATGACCAATATTTTTTACTTGATTTTTTTATGGTGTCTCACCTGACCTATATGGGTTATATGGAGAGTGTGCAAGAATGTGGTGTATAGGTCCATCTATCTATCTTTATAGTGTCATGGAGTCTTTTGTTCACTCTCTAGGACATCCATACAATGAGACTAACAATCCAAATGGGTTTTATGAGATGCACCAAAAAAGTCACCAGGGACTCTCAGTGCTTCACAGGTAACCGGGGTCACATGTCACATGTCCTTTAGTGACCACAAACCCCTCTTGCCTCCTTTCCATTATCTCCTTCATTTAATACGATGATGGATCTGAGGCCTTACGAGATAGATTAAACATTATCTAGGGATTTTATTCTTCCCAATGATGACTTATTACATGAGTTGTTCAACCAATTGGGGTCCTTTCCTTTGAATATCATCCCTTATTATTTTTGAGGGATTTCATGTGATTTGTAAGGAGAGACCCTATATCTTCATGAAGTCTTTTCGAGGGGGACTCTGTCAGTCTTACTATGGGATATTATCTATGAAAGAATATTTCACGTGACCATGAAGTGGTCGTGTGATCGCGAGACCTTTAGGGGACCTGCAAGCCTTCGATCATCCACTTCCTTTTTTTCTTTCATGGGGAAGAACAATACTAATATTCAGTTATTTATTCCTTTGGGATTTTTCTGATTCCAATTTTTAAGGAGTTAAAAAATAACCCCCTAGGAGTGACATCAGAGGGGATAAGGACACGGTTATAGGGAAACTGAGTGCCCACTAGGGTCCTTGACGGTCTCACGAACTAGTGTTTTTGGGGGATGTTTGGTCTACCGAGAGACTTCTGGTGTTCTACAAAATTCTTATATACAGGGGGGAGTGGAGGGAATTTCATTACACTAGATTCCTACTCTTCTAGAGAGATGCCATTATTGTGTATGTCGCAAGGCCCATCAAAAACCTTGATCACAAACCCAGGTCGCAAGCTTTCACCATGAAAAAAATGGTCCGCTTATTAATGACAACATCATCTCTCTTGACAAAAGATTTTATATGGTCTTTCATTGGGATGGTGTTCTTATATCTAGGGTAGAAGAGCTAATTATTCTTGATCTGTACATTCCCTATTGATTTGATTGACAATTTAGTTGTGTTCAAATAGTCTCCCCCATTCCATTGGCCAACGTTCGAGGGGAGTGATACCCTTGCATCATCCTCCAATTTTGGAAGACATTATACCCTAATGATAATGAAGATATGATTGTATTTCCACTATTTTATTATCCTGATTTCACCATGTAGGATTATTACCTAGCTTGGGTTACAACTTATCCTGATGAGGTGCTAGGAAAACTGGTCCTCTATATGGAAAGCCCCCTTGCATCACCAACTCGTCAATACGTAGAATAAATGGAATTGATTGAGGACATATGTGAGGCATCTAGATTGAAACCCATCTCTGATGATGGTTATTTGGATGACATGTCAGATTCTATTAAGGATACCATTCCTCTCATACAAGTTATAGATGACTCACTGGTCTTGAGAGAGGCACATATGGATTCTTCTCCTATTTAAACATTTATATGACTGGTCAAAAATAATTCTAATATTCCTACATCATCGGATGCTGAGGTTTGATTAAATATTATGAAGATCTGGGAGGGTATCCATTCCCTTATTATTGGACTCATCTAGAGAAATTTTTCCATCAAGGGGAATGTCTCCTCCAGTTGTTTCACGATCTAGGGCTTTATGACTGCTATCGATAGCCCATGTACTGGATTATGCAATGAACCATTATGACCTGATGGGACCTATCCATGTAGTAAAAGGACCTACATAATTTTATGGAGGAGGATTCTCTTGAAAAATAGACGAGGGAGATGATGGAGGTGCTAGCGAAAGGTCGTCGACTATTGTCTGAACTACAAGCCCATATGGATGCTTGGATGACACAAATATGGAGGTATGAAGATATTATTTCTCATTTGGAGTCCAACCTTTCAACATCATTGAACTCATTGTAAACTACTCAAAGGAGGGTTTAAGAGTTGACTAATCTAGTAAAAGTTCTTTATCACTAGGAAAAGGTTGAAGAAACGGTGAAGGTGACCCTCCAACACTCAATTAAAGTCTCCCTTCAGTCTCTCTCCTACCTTTCTAGTTCTATCAATCATCTTTTTTTGTGACACAATTGGTCATATTGTATCCCATAATATTTCGCAACACTCATTTTTTGGTTGAGGTTTTAGAGAGACTACAAGATTCAGATATTCCTAACTATTTTTAATATTGTAAATGAATAAGTTTTCTGAGATTAACATCAAATTTCACACCTTGTACAATATATTTCAACTCCAATCATATTAGAAATTACTATAAATACAGATCCAATACTTTATCTTGAATGTAGAGGGATCATCTGGGCAGGAGAAGTGTCCTGACTAATTGGTGGTTTTCACATCTGAGGGTGGATTCTTGAGTGTGATAAGGCCATGTAATGGGCCTCATGATTATTGTTGTGTGATTTTAGTATAGGGTCTTTTATCTATAACCTTTGGGTACTGATGTTTAGTGTATTATATCTCAAACCTTAAGGATGACACAGAGTTTAAAGTATTACCACCAAGCCATTTGTGGAACATAGAGTTGGCAGGCCATGGATGACTCTAAACACTTACGGGGTGCTGAGTCCCACCATGGTGCTGTTGGGGTTCATGAAGATTGGATTTCCTTTCTAGCAAGGAGGAAATGTCTTTAGTCGACTGGTTAAATCCCTTGTATGTTGATAGCATGGCCAAATAAAGATAATCTCCACTCTTTTCCATGGGATAAGGTGGGATTATGAGGTGAATATAGTTGAGGATGGAATTATACGAAATATATGCCCACCTAGATAATTGGAGTGTGGGTGATGTAAGTCACAATAAAAAAGTTTGATCTATGTAATATGGAATGGGGTAGACATTCCTGGTATGTCCCATTACACTATGGTGTGTTAGGTTCCACCATAGTGTCCTTGAGGCTCACAAAGATTAGGAGACCATTTTATATTCATCCAAGATGTCTCTGGTTAGTGGGTCTGAACCATTTTCTATGTTAGTAGCATGTTTGAACTGACAGATATATTTTCATTTACAGGGGCTATGAAATATTTATGAAGGCTCAAACATCAACATGATGAAGTTGGGTATGGAAGGAAGGCTATCTAGGAAGGGTTATAGTACCCTATATAAACTTAGCTCCAATTGAATATCTTAGGACCTATGCCCTGTGGTTTCAAATTACAATGTGTGGGCCACCAAAAGTTTAAAGAATGAAGGGTCACATTCTGGACATGAGAAAGGGTACAAAATATGGTGATTAAATGTTGAGGATATCAGATCTACTAGGAGAGTATGATATGGAGACTATAAATAATATTCCAAAGTGCTCAGGTCATGGGTAAGGTATGGGATAGTCAATCTAGGGATAACTAATAACACCATGGGGTGCTGGGTTCCACCTTGGTGATGTCAGTATCACAAGAATAAAAAATCCCTTTACACTGGGCTAAGATTTATCTGGTTGGTGGTTATGAGCCCTTGCATCAATAGCATGGCCAATAAGAGATATCTCCTTAACTATTTTGGGGTAATGAAATATTGGTAGTGACCTAAGATTCTTTATATCATGAAGTGGGATTTATGGAAAATGTAAGATCCAAGAAGGGTTCGAGAACCCTAAACATTGCACCACCACTCGTCGAACATATTCTCGTGGTAAAGAGATATGACAAATCATTGATCAATTTTTTTATGGAAAAGGGGGATCAATGAGAACAGATTGGATTTTAATTGGGATATAGAGTAGAACCTATGAGATTTATGCCTTATTTATTTTTTCATTCTAATTTTTTCCCCTGAACTCTGAAGATGAAGAGTTTAGTGGGAGGAGACTTGGATTTTTCTCCGGATGCCCTTTGTAGGTTTTCAACCTAAAAAGTTTTGTGCCTATTTCATTATCAATTTATTCTCTTATTATTTGGACCATTATGTGTTATAGTTTATTGTTGTACAAATTTTTCCAAGGTTTGAGTAGTTTAAGTTTATTCCACTTGGGGACCTAATATGGGAGATATTACACAAGAAGCTCACTAGGATATCCAGAGTCAAGAGTACCCCAACATCCTTCAAAAAGGGAGGTGGAAATGTTTTTAAATAATGTCTTGAGTTCCTTAGAACATGAGAAATGATATGGTACAATCATTCTTGGAGTAGTTCAGACATACTGAGCTGTTGAGTGCTTCCACAATGATGATGTATGGGATCACAAGGATTGGAATGTCCTTTTCTAGTGTAATGCCTTTGGTTGACGGCCATAGGCGCATATGTAGGATCGATAGACATGTAATCATAGTCAATAAAAGGGTCCTTTAAGCTAGATATCATTTCTATGGTCCATAGAAGATTATAGAGATCTGAGACACACTAAGCATGAAGTGTGGCTTATGGGTTGGGGTGCTTCAGAATAAGGTAGAAGTACTCTATTCTCTAGTTGGATTGGGTAAGGCTATTTTGGTCCTTTGATAAGAAGGGATGATGAATGATGGTTTCCATAGTTTAACATAATGTGTTGGGGACGTTCATCCATGTAGTTTAACATCATTGTGTAAGTATGTACTTCTATGGAGTTTAACGTCATGAGATAAGGATGTGAGAAATGATGTGAAAGGTAGTAATGTTGCGGCTGGACCCAAGGGTGAGTAATTGGGTGTCACTACATATAACATAATAATGAGAATCAAGCCACATTTAGTTCTATTGGGACATGCAGCTTGACATCTTGAGGTGAGTATAAAATCCATGCAGTTTAACATCATACAGTGAGGATGATGCAACATAGTTTAATGATGCAGATAGTTAGGGTCATTTGACTCAGACCATAAGGTAAAGTCCCTATCATAGAGATGTGAAAAGTGGTTTGATGAAGTGACTCGACATGAATGAATACAAAATATTCCTTAGCCACACCATGCATCATTCTAATAGAACTAAAGCCAATGGGGCCAAAGGATGTTATATCTATGGCTAGGATTGAAGATGAAATGTTTGGGCATCACTATGTATCTCATGAGGATGATAATAAATCCACATGTAGTTCTAATAGTTCCATGTAGTTTAATATCATGTGGTAAGGAATCAATGTAAACCAATATGCCTTTCTTGTGAGGGTAAACCCCTACCAGAATTCCTAAGATCACATGAGCTGTGTTCGGTGTGAGAAATAAAGAGCGGCATGGGTTTCCTCATAGTATATAGACATAAGGGGGTATGAAAAGGGAATTTTGTATCATTTATTGGTTGAACCAAGATATTGGATCAAAGAATACCTATACATATCATTAGAAATGAGAGTTAATACATGAGTAGTTCTAGAAGGCCTATACAGTTTAATGTAACGCAGAAAGGTTGATGGATTACCCAACATTAATGGGAAAATGAGTTGTGGACTTGGGAAGTTTTATGTCATGCGATAAAGATGTATTTACATGTAGTTTTACATCATACGGTAAGTAAGTGGGTGAATTCATGTGAATGAAGATGGATATCACATATCTGTGCATTTTTATGTCATTCGGTGAGTACATTAGCCATGCAGTTTAATGTATTGCAGTAAGGATGAACTTCGCACAGTTTAACATCATGTGGTCAAGAAAAATGACGATATTTACTCTGATGTTGATGCCTGGTTTCCAGAAGCTATGCAAAGTATTTCTTAAGAAATCATGCATTAGTGGGGTGTCTGAAGTGCTCCCCATCTATGGTGTCCAGCGAATAGACTCCATTATGATTGACCTTGTGTATAACATAAGGTCCTTCCCACCTCGGTTCCAGCTTCATGGGATTATTTCCCTATATCATTGGGGTTTTGGGGACCAACACGAGTTCTCCCTAAAGGAATGAATGAAGGTGAACCATTTTATTGAAGGCACATGATATCTGTTTCTAGTGGACCTCGAGGTTGTGCAGTGTGCGAAACCTCTTCTGGTCCAACCATTCCAACTCATCTAGCCATTTTTGAGATTGTTCATCCTCTGATAGCTTCCCATAAATGGAAATTCTAAGTGTGTGTAAATGGAATTCTATGGGTAATTCTACTTTGGTCCCGTACACCAACGAGTATGGAATTTCTTGTGTATAAGTATGCGGAGTGGTACAGTAGGTCCAAAAAGCATGGAGAAGTTTGTATGCCCAAGAATTATTGTCCCTTTCCACCATAATTTAGAGTATATTTGATATAGTCTTATTAAAGGCCTCAATCTATCCGTTTTTTACCAGATGATAATGAGATGACTGATTGGAATTAATTTTGTACTCTTGGTACATCTTCTTCAAATCTTTAGAACAGAAGTTGGTGTTGTTTTCCATCAATATTGTGTGAGGGACCTCAAACCTGGTAATGATATATGACTTAATGAAGTTGATGATTCTCTTGATCCCAACTTCCTTGAGTGGTATCACCTCAACCCATTTGTAAAAGAATTCGGTAGCAGTAAGGATGTACTTGAACTACTTGGCTATGACCGGGGGATATGGCCCCGCAACATCCATCCCCTAAATGGATAATGGCCATAAATATCTCACTTTATGAAGTAATTATGGGTATTGATGTATGAAGTTTTTTAGTAATTTGAAACACATGAAATTTTACGGCGAATTCTGCATTATCCATTATTATGGTTTTCTAGTAATATCCCAACCTCCTAATTTGGTAGGAGAGCCTGGTTTTAGATTGATGAGCACCTTAAGATCCAACATGGACTTACTCCATGACGATGAGAAATTATCCTTCTACTATGAATATGAATAGAACTCCATCAAACATATTATTGTAGTGTATTTTCTATTCATTTGGTCCATGATGGAGATTGAAGTTCACTTCCCAATGTCGGATCTGTTCCCTTCCAACACGATCTGTTAGAAGCTTACCATCTCAAGGATAGCTGATTATAGGCTCCATCCATATAGGGGTTGTCAATGGTTCATCATGCTTTAGGTAGGTGTTGAATTGATTGATTTCTTCCACATAAAATACTTTTATTGATGACACCATTCTTCAATGGGTGATAAAAAAGGCGGTTTCTTGCCGATTGGGGTCGTCCATAACGACGACTGTATTATCCAATGCATTGTTGTGAGCATTCTATGATCGAGGGACATAATATTGTGTAGGATCAAAGGTGAATTATTCCATTAGTCCCCTGACATAACCATTGAGGGGTCCAGTTCTTCATTATTAATGGAATATTCACCATTGATCTGTTTTATCACTAGTTATGAGTCCCATTTGATGTTCTGGTAGGCAATGTGCAACTGTAGGGAGAGTTCTAATCCAGCTATGAGGTATTGATACTCGACTCCATTATTTGTGCAGCCTTAAGATAGTGAGAAAGTGTAAGGTAGAACTAAATGTTTTATATAGAAAAATATAATCCCTAGTCCAACCAAATTACGCTTTGGGTTCTCCATCCTTATGCTGATGGGACTCTGAGATGTTCCATTAAAGTAAATCTACCTTATACGAGGAGTGTCATGGATTTAGAATGCCTCTTTATTGAGTATTTTGGTGTCCTCTAGTGTATTTACTGGGGATGGGTGTGCTTCTAAGAAGTCATCCATAAATTTTCCTTTCACCGACTTCTGGGAGATTAACTAGATGTCATATTTCTATAGAATGACCACCCATCGATCCAAGTGCCCAGTCAACATAGGGAAGCCAAGAATATACTTGAGCAGATAAATATGAGATATCCTATGGATCTCATGGTGATTCAATTAATTCCTCAACTTCTCCACTGTGAATATGATTGCAAGGAAATTATTTTTAATATCGAAATATCTGGCCTCAGTACCTAGCATGGTTCGGCTGAGGTAGTAGAAGATTTTGTCACTACCGACATCATTCTTATACATGAAGAGGGTACCCAATGAACGATCCCTGATGACCACATATAAGGTGAGTGTCCTCCCTTATAATGGGGTCATTAGGACCAGTTGTTGTAGCAAGTACTGCTTGATACATTCAAAGTCTTTTGAACCCTAATCTTCACATATATATGTGACTCCCTTCTTTCATTAGAGTCTTGAAGGAAGAGTTTTTTCAACCAATTTAGATATGAATCTCTGAATACAAGCAAGATGGCCTTGAAGTCCCCTTAATTATTTTAGATTTTAGGGGGTGACATTTCTGGGATAGAACTATTCTTCTCTAGGTATACCTCAATGCCACAGTGGCATACCATAAAGTTGAGGAATTTGAATAATGTGACCCCAATAGTGTACTTTAGTGGATTCATCCTCAAAATGAGTCGTTGCAGCTTATCAAAGATTTCTCAGAGGCCCAAAAAGTGATCACATACCTATTGGAATTTGACAACCAGGTCATTGACATAACATTCATCTATGCTTCCAAATAATGTATTAAATATGAGATGCATGGTTCATTGTTTTGCGACACCAACATTCTTTAATCCAAATAGCACGACCTAGTAGTAGAAGATCCCTTGAGGTACATTGAATGTAGTATCTTCTTCATCTTCAAGGGACATTTTGATCAGATTGTACCTCGATTAAACATCCATGAAGGAAAGGTCTTGGAATCCATTAGTTGCATCAATTAATACTTCTGTGATTGTAAAGGGGAAATCATCCTTTGGGAAAAGTCGATTAAGGTCTCTAAAGTCAATGCATACCTAAATTTTCACATTCTTCTTATTTTATGGGTATGATGTTGGAAAGATAACTTGGATATTTTAATTCTTAAAAAAAATTCATTGTTCAAATTTTCACCCTTTGCCTCCAAATTTTTAGATTTAGAGGAGTTTCTCCCCTTGGATACCTGCTTGAAGCCCCAATTCTCGTCAGATTTACCGAGTTGGCGTGTAGCCACATCTAGATTCAATCTGAAAATTTATGTATAATTCCATGAAAACACATACTGGTGGTACTTTATAAATGAAATGTACATCTATTTCTCTTCATGGGTTATGAAGGAACTAATCATAGTAGGCCTTGGATCTTATTTTATCCTCATGTTTATCTTCTTGAGCTCATCTATGGTGTTGGAAACACCTTCCTTGAATGATGTAGGGGTGTTCCTAAGATCTTCCTCATCATTTTCCATTCTGGAGTCTATGGATATATCCTTGGGTGAGTATGGAAACCTGGGGGCCTATCCATCACTAACAGGGTGAGGGAGTTTGTGTGAATAAACATAATCATCCCTCTCCATCTGAGTTATTGTGGGTAGATGCTGAAGTTGATTGTTTATGAGGATAGGAGAGACTTGGACCTATGGAATTGGGTATGCTATTTCGACCATATTTATAGGGATCACATAATAACAATCAATCATGCTACATGGATTCATAAGGGTGGTCCCTAATCCATTAGTAGTTGCAACATGTGCATCATTTTCCACCATTGGTTATCCACCTCCCTTATTGTAGAACTCTAATTTGGCATATGTGTCCTCATAGGTATTGAAGGGGAATCTATTCCAATATATAATTTCGACCTTACCATGGATGAGGTACTTCAAAAATTTATGAAACGTTGATGGTATCACCGAGTTTCTATGTATCCAAGGACTCTTGAGTAGGACATTATATGTGGTGTCTTGATGGATAACCATGGACTCCGCATTAGATGTGAGATCCCCAAATTGGGTCTCAAACTTGACCTTCTTGAGGGTCCTTTTCTCATACATATCATTCCCCTGGATGGTTGGATATGTATTGGATACGTCCCCTTCATTATACCCCAAACGTGAGAGAGTTCGGGCTAGGATAAGATTGATCTCATATCTATTATCAACTAGTACTTTTTGGACATTGATATTATTGAGTCTTCCTGATACGTACAATGATATGATGTGTCCTTGGATGGACTATTCCTGGTCTTGATTAGTGAATGAGAAGGAGACTTGGAATCCTATGGACATAGTCTCCACTTGATAGACCTCAGCTGTAGAGACTTCCATCTCAAATTATTGTGTGCTCTAGAGGGATTCAACAAGTTCCACCCTGAGTTCTTTTGAAATATGAAGTGCGTCAAGGATTAAGAGATTCACTAGGACTACAATGAGTTGTTTCAGAACATCATATATTTTCCCAAGAGGTCCCCACTTTCTGATATGGGGATTCTCTTGAGCACGTGGTTCAAGAGATGGAGTAGCTAAGGTAGATGGACCTGAAGCTTGTGTAGTGGTTGAGGGAGTATCTTCTACCAGTGGTGCATGTCACGCTTGTCTTCTCCATTTCGTAAGTCGATCAGATTGAAACCCTGATAAATTGTCATGCAAGGTAATCAATTCTGGGGGGACTACTAGTGGGATCTGAGGTGCCTCCCTGTCACATCTGGGATTACTGGAGTGCTTTACCACGAGTCTCGGCTGCATAGATGTACTCTTTGGTGATGTGACAATAATATTGTACTCATCCACACTCACTTTGTCCCTTGTATCCTCGGCTTCGGTGCATGTTCCACCACCATTCTTCTATTATATGTAGGAAAACCATATTCGGGTGAATAATTTTCCTTGGAGAAGGGGTTATTCAAGTGTATTGTTTTGAAAGAACTGAATATGACCTCTTTATCTGATGAGGATTCTATTTGGTGAGGTGGTACTTGTTTTGCAGATGTTGCAGGTAAGAAGTCGGCAAGGGTCATGGCTTGCTTTAAAAAAAATATAATTCTTCCTCTTCCGTTTCTTCCTATTTCCAGTGGTCACATCCACCATTAGGAGGCACCTCAAACATATCTCTTTTGGGTGGTAGAGACGTTGTGAGGTTTTTCAACTATGATTTCAAGGCTCCATGACCTCGATCAACTTTCTTATGAGTCATCCAGTTGTCAAAACTTTGTTCTCATGTGGCTAGGACATTCTACCAACCTTCCCCTTCTTCTAACCAGAAAACAATTATGAAATCCACCTATTCTGGAGAATTTTATAATATCACCTATCCGGAGTCAACCATTCTTTGAAGGAAATATTTGAAGATAAAACAATTTTGGATATTATGACCTGACCTACTATGGAAAGGGTAGTAATTAGGATGGTTAGTGAGGTTGAATTCCTTAGGATTCCTAGGTTCTAGGAGTGTGAGAAAGTTCATTTCCATTGATTCCAAGAAATATCCCAAGACTTGCTTATTTTGGAAGGAGTATACTTTGTTTATCAATTCCTAAAATCCCAAGCAATCCTAGTTTCTTTGTTCTTATGATCAAGGGAGATTCTATAGTTGATGCTGCTCAGAAGGGTGTACTATGTGATTTGAGGCTTTCCTAGGTGCTTGGATGAGCATTACTATGGGATTGAGAGAGATAGTTGTGGCTTCCTCTCTTCCTGGTCTCTTCCCATGGGCTGCGGGTATGAGCTGAGACTGAGGTCAAGTTTGTTGAATAGCTTCTTTAATGTGTTGTGTTGTTTCAATGAACTCTCAGAACACACTCAGATATTTCATAGGGATTATTGGCATCATTAATTCATCCTTGACATTCTTATGAAAGAGTTCCGGCTTTTTCTCATGTGAGAGTGGGATGCTGAGCGAGTACGTCAAACCTTCCATCTTTTTATGAAGTCAGACACCATATTTTTCTTGAAATACTTGCAGTTTTTCATGTCAAAGATCGTGGGCTTCCTCAGCGTTGAATTGAATTGATAAAGGAACTAATGAGGAAGGTCCTCCCATCCTATAATAGATCCGACTGGTAGACTACTGTACCAAACAAAGTCTACCCTATCAAAGTTTGTACTAAGCACCTCATCTTTGTGGCCTCCTTATATCTCGAGGGACCATCATCAGCCCACATTGGGATCTGAAGTTTGTGAGATGTTTTTTATGGCCTACTGCACCGTCGAACGTGGAAAATGTGGGATTTATAAAGTTGGGTGGATGTGGAGTATCATCTACCCATTCGGTATATGTATTCTTCTCAGACTAAATGGGTGCACATCTTCCTTCCATGGATTCCATTCGATTATCCATGGATCCGATGATGGTAAGTATATATGGGGTAATACTACCTGAGCTACCTATTATTTCAAGGGAGTAGGTGGGGGCCAATGAGGTGGTCCCAATTTCATTTCCCACCAATCCTCGATTTTTACCATGACTGAAGGGTTACATTGACACAGGAGGGGTTGCCACCCCAATAAAGGGAAGTCACGATCATTTTTAGACTACTCATTTTTTTTGGATCAGCTATCTATATCTATAACCCATCTGATATTAATATAATAATCTTGTTGGTGGATCAGTCATGGGGGGAAGAACCTCTGGCTGGAGATGACACACAATGATAAAATTTCCCCCGAGTAGCTCCTCGTTGAGTTGACAGAGAGTTTTCATATCACTCTCATATTGTGACAACTAATCTTCCATAGATAGCAACCATGATGAAGTTGCATCATTCCCTTTATCTTTTCCAGTATTCCGCCTAGAAGGTGGCAACTCATTATTTGACAGTGCCAAATTTTGAAGCCCTCTTTGATTCTGGGTGCACACAACCTTATTTGGTGCATCCAAATCACCCGATTCTTTGGGTATGTCTTTCATATCATGACCCTTTTCATTTGTTTCATGATCATCATCTACTACATTGAAAGTGACATCATTTACACAGGTGTATATGGAAATGGTGGTTGTACCATTGCTTTCCATGCAACAGGATGACTCTGCATTGCTTCCATCAGGGTCATTATTTGACCCCTTAGCCTTATTGGAACATTTTGGATTGTGAACCCAGTGGGGGTTTGATTATCATTTATATAAGTTTCTATCATCTTGGATTATAGATATTGAACTTTAGGGAGATTTCGGTTGTGATCACTGAGCGAGCCTCAACCAACAGAGGTTTATCTTGTGGTGGGAGGAACTGGTGGGACGCTGATCGATTATTTCTTCCTCCCAGCCTAGATAATTTGGATTCCCTCGGTGGTGATGACGATGATGAAATTTCCCCTAACCCTAGGAGGTGGTGTTCATTTTGGGCTGCCATTGGATATGAATATATAAATTCCCCCAACCCATTGGGATAAGGATAATCTAGATTCACTTTGATGTCTCTAGGGTCCTTTCAGGGGGCGATGGATCTAGGGATGGTGATTAATATATAAATTCCCCCATCCCTATGTGCTAGGATTAACCTGCGGTTGTTGAAGGTATATCCTGAATCCTCTTGGGAACTGACAACCTGAGGGGTGTATGCAATGGTAGATATTCTCCTGGCCCAGGGGGATGAGTTTTCTCCTAGATGACTGCTATGGAGGCTTCCACTACAATTTTCCGTAATGGGACACATCTATGCTTGTGTAGGATCTAGGTTCATGGGCATCCCATGAAAAGGGTTGAACCTTACGATAAGTTGTCTAGGTGCTCAAAACTTTGATCTACATGTTTGGAAAGTCCTCCTATTTTCCTGGGGGCCAATTATAAATATTTTTTGGCTATCCTCCCTCCCTCTCTTTGGTTCCTAGGAACCGCTAGAGCAGGGTAATTCTATTTCATTGACCAACTAGCCGGATCATTACTCGGTCCCCTAATCTCACCAAATGCTATAACATTATTGGATGTTGTATCTGAAGGGTTTCTTATTTTAGCAGAGTGAAAAAGTTTAATGCTCCACACTATCCCCATCCTCAAATGCAGATTCCTTATGTGGTTTGGAGATCAGCTTCTAAAGTGTCGTAATACAATGGCAGCAAGCATGTTACATTGTTGCATTGTGCTTTTTTGATTTTGGATCTCAGGCCATAGAGATAGCATTCAGGTTGAGCTATAAGTAGTGTATCTTGATTTTATAAAGGTGAAACTCATATCCTTGTTAAGGGATATGTCGTCCCTTTAGTCGCTGATGAGTATCCCACAAATTATGGAATAGATAAGGAATAAAATCCCTTTATAGCTTTTTTGGGATACCATATATGGAAGTTGAGAGGGGCCAGAACATGATGGGGAGGTTGATTCTAGCTAACTATCCCAATATATCAATGTTGACCTCTTCCTCATCCGACTTACATGCCTCCACCTGGTCTAACCATAGAATATAGCTCTAATGGTCGCTTGCTGATGGGAATGGAGTGTTACTGGAAGTTGATGGGGAACTATATACAGCTTACCGTATTGTTTCGAGAACCTCTCTATATAAAGGTGTCAATTTTTGGTTCACCTCTAAATAAGAAGATGTCTGAAAAAATGGAGGATTGTCTTTCCCATGGGAGATATCACTGTGGGGAGGTTGACCATAGTGAATTTCAAGAGTAGAGTTACTGTGATCGATGTCCACACTACCATGAGGATGACTATTGCGATAATGAATGTATCCTACTTCCACTTCAATAGAAGATTCAATAGAATCTTGTGGTGTTTAGAGTGTGTCTCGAACAACCTCAAGGACATTGGCATTAAGAAGACTAGAGATATTAGTCATGTTCAACATCATGGTCAGAGAATGTCAACCTGCTTTTTGTGATTATGTAGGGATATGAGCCTGCAGTGTGATGGTTTCCAAAATCTATACATAACCATGAAGTGTTGTGGGAGTATAATCCCACTATCGTGGATTTGTTGGAATATGCCGATATTCTATCTCATTGCCGATAGGGATATGAGCCTTTCTTGGGGAATGTGAAACTCTCACTTGGTGAGCCTCAATTGGAACAAGAATGTGATCCTGGTCTAAATATTCATTCAATGCTGGAATATGCTGATGGACCTTCAGAATGGGAGAAGGGATTTGAGCCTTCCCCTGTATTGACTTGGAATGATGCTGGTGCAGTCATTCATCGGTGGAAGTAGGGATACACGCCTTGATTCCATGACCTACTGGAGTATGTCGGGCAGGTTCACTGATAGGAATATGAACGTGTCCTAAAACATCTTCCACTATCACTTGGTTAGGTTTAGCCATAACAGGGATATATGCTTCATCCTGGGCCTTTGGGATATACCTGCAGAATTTTTCGATAGGCATGTGCCCCTTTCCCAAGGTGTGTTCCGCTCTCAACTAGCGGGCCCCCGTTGGAATGAGAGTATGATCCCATTCCAATGCCTCACCCTTCATCAACATATGATGATAATCCTACCAGGTTGGAGAAGGAATTTTCACTTTATTTGGTATAACACTTGATCATGAATATCAGAATGTTGAGTCATTTTTCCTGTGGGGATAGAGTATGCACATTTCTCTACATCTGCAATAGTGATGAAATATACCATTGGAGTTCTTCAGACATTGTTAAAATATATTGGCATTTTAACAAAGTGTGCGTGGGGATATAAGCCTACAAATTTTTTATATCCATATTCTACTGACATACATCTTCATTTGAAGTGGGGACACGTGATTTCATCTATCCTCCATATACCATTGGGATATGATGATGGCATTCATGTGAGGGGGGTAATAGTATGATCCTACCCCATGATTGCTATGGGAATAGGCCTAAAAATTTGATCTGAGTGGATAGGGATGTTATCTTTCTTGCGAGACCCTGCTAGAATATGATGGCAGGATTCATAGGTAAGAGAAGGGATATGAGCCCTCTCCTAGGTGGCTATTGGGATACGCCCACATACCTATCTTGAGTTAGTAGGGTTATGGGGCTAATTATTAATTTCTGTAAAAGTTTGCTAGTGGACCTCATCGGCAGGAGCGAGAATATAAGTCCTCTCTTAAATGTAAAACATCTTCTCCCTCCATTTATTCTTTGACATATCCCATTCATGGGAATCCAAGGTGGTTGTGTGTCGGTTGGTACCCTCAGAAGAAGATTTATGGGTACCAGTAGGATGATGTTGGTGAAGACGGTAGTAGCTTCCTTCATTCATGACACCTAAACTAGAAGGGATCCTAGTTTGGATTTTAGATCCACCTTTATCTGGTATGGAAGGTGGTGGTTTTCATGCTCCATGGATAAGCTCCTGAAGTGGTTGGTCATAGAAATGGTGGTTATTGGCTTGGTAATGACCTTTTTTGGGTGATGCAGACTCACTGGTTTCTGTTCCTGAAGAATCTCACGGGAAGCTTCTACAGTCAGTATTGTACCATACCGGTGGTACTCCCAAATCATGGTATTTTCTAACTACTACTGGATTTATCTAACTGGGGATATTGTTTTATGACTCGCAGGGGTTGCCACAGCAGATGAGGTACCAAAACCAGTGTTGGAAAATGAAGATATTTTCTCAAGTCTAGAGGTAGAAATAACTCAAACATCAAAGAATAAGGCTACTGATTAGTGCTATATAGTAGGCATGAAAATTCTCAAATAGGTATTCTTGGTTAACACAATTTTCCTATATTCCGATTCCGACAATTCTACTCACATGGAATTTTTAGTATGAGGATGGTATTATAGGAACCATAGTTTATGTTGGTATTATTGCTTTATTTGTATATAAAATTTTCAAAACAAAGTTTCCTAAGAGAACCATGTTGATCCTAGTAGCACTATTTTCATATAGGGGGAAAGTCAACATGGATTGATAGATTATAACCCAATAATTTATTATTATAGAGATTCGTGTCAGGTTCTCCATTTTTTCATTAGGTTTTGGATAGGAACATGGAATTTGATTTACCTTAATGATTATATTTAGGTGTAATTTATGGCCCTGACCAATCACACACATTGGGTTTTACATTTATTTCATCTTCCCTAGAAACTACCAATGGTTCCCTTATCCATAACTGGGTATAGACCTGATTTCCAAAGGTAGACGGTCGTCTGGGTTTTCAGGCCCATCGACTCTTTGGTAATCACATTGGTCAAGAGGATGGGAGGTCAGGCACATTACACTCTTTTGGGGGGATTTTTTTCTACTATGAGACCCTCTTATAGATTCAATATATGTTTTTTAATCTCTTACTAATCTCTATAAGGGACTACTTACCCTAAAAACGATTTTAGATTAATTATATTTTATATGAAAAAGAGTAGGATTTATTAGGTTATCCCATCTATATATATCCATGATTCTTTATCATCCTTTGGTGATGGGTGAATTCTTAGATGTTGTAGACATACGACCAATTTTTTTGGAATTTACTCCCATATATGGATGTGATTAACATTTTGAGGATGTAATTGATCCATAATGAGGCGTCATACATAGCCTAGTTATTATAGGAATAAAAAATCACATAGTTCATTCGCATCATTGAGACTGACCCTAAAGAATACACCTTTACATGTAAAGGATGCTATTACTATGCCACCCATCAGGGCTTACATACGAGGTTTCCCCATTTTATGGATATTCACAATGTCTGATGAGGTGTTCCTTGGGTCCCCCAAAGCCCAGATAAGCTAAGCTCGGTGTGAGAAACAAGGGATAACATATGAGTATACTTACGGTGTATGGATATGGGGATTGGGTATTAGAATAGTCCTTGGGGTCCTCGGTATAGATCTATGAACTTGAGAAAGCATCCTACATATCTGGGATATATAAAGAATCATAGTCATCATTGTTTAGTTTACGTTGGGGATTACACACTAAGGCCACCCTATACTATTATAGAAGTTTATAGCATAGATAATATGATAGTTTATTCTCCCTAAGACCACATGAGACATGTTTTTTTGTGAGAAACAAGGTTTAAAAAATAATCAATGCCATTTCATTGAACAAGGTATTTGGTTGTTTGTATTTCCCTAGATGATTGATATTGGACTCAAACCTTAGTGATAGGTGGATTACGTATCCTAAATATGGTGATAATTAGAGTCTTTTTACTTCCCTTTATGTCAAGTCTTACACACTAAGGTTTCCCTTATACCAATTTGGATGTATGTAATGTATATGTCACGATCATTGTGATTACCTAAGCTCACATGATCTATGATCATTGTGTGAAATAAGGGATACTAATAAATTAGTTCTATTTCTTTGAATAACGGGAATTTGTATTGGTATTTCCTTGGATGATTAGTGTGGGACTCAGACCTCAAGGAGAGGTGGCCTACGTATCCTGAGTATAGAAGAAATCAGAGTCATCATAGTTCTATTTATGTCAGGGATTTCACACTTAGGTTTATCATATATTCGTGGGTTTCATGATGAGGACATGAAATTTAATAAAGTCATAGGATTCCCTTTTGATATGGACTTCTTGTATGGAAGGTGTTGTGAGACCCATTTGGCATGCCCTAGGAGCCATTGCATGATCCATGCGGTGTATTCCAGGAGGTGTCATATGTATTGGATAACACATGTATAGGATGTCACAAGAGTCTATGTGTTCCCCAAATGACACCTCTAGGAGACATCACAGAACATGATATCATGTCTAGAGGGCATCACAAGTCTTCAGGCGACATGTATGGACACCATCATATGAGCCGTGAAATGTGTCCTGGTGGTGTCGCATGTTTTGGATGGCACATGAAGACACCATTATATGAGTTAGGAGAAGTTTCTGATGAACATCATGATTCCAAGGTGATGGACTTAAAGGATCCACAAGACCGGAGTGGTGTCTGTGGGAGAGTTGTGTGACTCATTATGGCATGTCTGGAATGCCCCGTGATCCCCAAGTGATGTGTTGAAGGAAGGTATAGAGGCATGGGTGATGTGTCCCAGAGTTATCGTGTGTATAACACATGTGAATCACATAGGAGGGACTATGAGCATATATTTCGCTTAAGCCTTATGTATTTGACAATAGTTCTATCCTTTATGTTGTGAGTACCTTGGATTTGTTTGGTGT
Organism: Viscum album; assembly: GCA_963277665.1. NCBI lineage: Eukaryota > Viridiplantae > Streptophyta > Magnoliopsida > Santalales > Viscaceae > Viscum > Viscum album. The sequence goes on along the minus strand of OY728153.1, from coordinate 691,542,590 downwards.
TGGTTGTTTTGGGTTTCATGTGATCTAGAGGACCTATAGAATATTCTTTGCACAACCAAAAATATGCCCTTTGTGTGATCTGTGAGTGATCACATGAATTCCTTATGCCTAACACATGACTATTTCAGCTATTTGTCGGTGTATTACCTAAGGGAAAGCTAGACGTTCGAGTAACCAGTCATTAGAAGAAGTACGTAGAGGAGTATGAGTGTATGACGTGTGTAGTAGTGGAAAAATTCCAAACCATTCTTTGTGTTGTAGTGGATAATTCATAGGAATCTCCACCCCACATTCTTGACGGTTTGTGTGGCCTATATAGAGAAAGTCTCGGCTAGAATCGATGAAGGGGCCTGGCACCACGTGGTTTCATGAGTCTCTACTGTTGACAGCTTCAAGAGCATCACTTTATTTTTAGTGATCGCAAGTCTCCTTCACCAACACATCCTTTATCATATTATTTTCGAATATTGAAGACTTTTTTTATCATGCTTTTGTGTTAATGAACCTCCATGTTTTTATAATGACATGTTTGAGGGCCTTCTCAAGATTCAAATGCCTATGGGAAGAAACTTGCAAGACCTTGGGTGGCTTGTCCTGGGGTCTCATAGGATAGCGCTATGGGTGTGCTAGGTGTGTTTCATGCCTTTCAGAGACCATGAGTACCTCCCAACTCCTCACTTTTAACCCCCTTTATTTGATGTAACAAAGGTTGCGAGTCATGTAAGAATTAAAGTGGGTTGTTGAGGGTATTTATTCAATTTTTTTTTCAGACATGTCGCATGAACAATATGGGTCACATTCGGGGTGTGTGTACATTCCATGGATGAATCTGTTTGATTGTCCTTAATTGATTATGAGTTGTCTGGGGTGCTTTTCATAGTGAGGATGAAAATCCAAAGGGATCTCGTGAGGTGAGGTAGACATGTCGCTGAGGAATCATGGTGCCTTGTGGGTCATCAGAGGTGTGTGTCACATGTCTATTATTAAATGTCAACCCCTCTTGACTACTCTTCTTTATCTCCTTTGTTTTATGTGATTAATGCTCAGATGTCATGTGATTTTTCATGAGTAATGGCCATTATTTTTACTCTGTTTTTCTCTGGAATCTTTCCTGACCAATGTGGTTCATATGGAGAGTGTGCAAACATGTATTGGACATGTCCATATTTCTATATTTAGAGCATTGTGGAGTTTTATGGTCACTCCTAAGGACATAATTTTAGTTGAGACTAATAAGATGGATGGGTTTCACAAGATGCACTGGCCAAGTCACCAGGGACTCACGATGTTTCGTATGTTACTAGGGACACACGTCACATGTACATCAATGACTACAAACCCATATCACATTATTTCCATTATATCCTTTATTTTATGTGATGAGGGATCAGATGTATTATGATATGTCTTATAAATTATCTCGGGATTTTATTTTTCCCAATGATTACTTGGTGCATGAGTTGTTCAACCACTGGGGTCCTTTCCATTGAATATCATTCCTTCTTATTTCTGAGGTATTTTGTGTGATTTTTCTGGAGATCCCCCACATAAAAATTAGGGATTTTTTAGGGGAACTCCACATGTATTTCCAGGGGATATGCACCATTTGAACATATTTCATGTGACCTTGAAGTGGTCATGCGATCATGAGTTCTTAGGGGCTCTACAACCCTTCAATCATCACCTTCTTCTTTTCTTTCACTGGGAAGAACAATACTCATATTTAAGTATTTCTTACCTTTGGATTTTCCTGATTCTCATTTGTCAGGTGTCAACACACACTATGGAGCTATCAATGCTTGTCACATGGTTATCACCGCCCCTACGTGCACCCTTGAAAAAATTATTTCTACTTACAGAAGAACCATCACCATGCCTCAGAACTGAACCACCCTGGCTCAAATTTACAGCCACTCTGAGATTCCATTCTATAATTAGGTAATGTTTCATTAACTCAGTAATTATAGTAACCAAAAGATGTTCACCTATGAGTGGACAACATATACAAGGCTATACTGAAAATGCATCACATTAATAAACTCATCACCGCTTAGTGAAGGATAAAAACACTAATCATAGTGCCCTATGTAAGGTGTATAAAATACCTAGAATGGTCCACCCTCAGATTCTATAGGAAGAAGTTATTGTAGAAGGCCATCTGACAGTATGGACAAACCATTTTCTAATGATGCCCAGTTTAAGATATGATGTCCCCATAACACTTGGAAAAGTCACTTAACATGTAGGTATAGAGATTTAACCTCCTCTATAGATGAGTATCAAGGTGTTTTAAGATAGATACCATGGCCTCAATCCATGACTTAGCAGCTTGAGGTCAACCATTGCCCGAGAAGGAGGGAGGATTCTACAATTCGAAGTCCCACATTAGCTCTTCCTTGGAAGGGGCAGGCCAGGGAGAACCCTAAATAGACTACATGAACCATAGGAAACTATCATGAAACTGAGTAGTGGTTCCCAATGAAAGATTAGTATGAGGTTCCATAGGTATAACTATAAGAAGTACTGTGGGTAGAATAGGACCCATCAACTTCAAAGTTTTCTCATTACTCTATTGGAATACAACACAAGGATTTCATGGTGACACAACTATAAAATTTCTATGTGCACTCCTCAGACAAGATTTATAATAGATATGGAAAGCAATTTAGAAAATGGAAAATTAGAGTAGGAATAAGGTCTCCCTAAAACACAGTATAGCTGACAACCTACTTCAAGAGCTAGTTTTAGATAAAAAGTACAAGATCACTGAAGGATCACGAAGACATGAAATGAAAAGCCTTTTACCAATAGAATCCATAATATATGAATTCATGTTGAATTAGAAAATTTCTATAAATCTAAAAAACCAAGAACTACACAACACAATAACCAATTCAAAATGAAAATCACATGAAAAAAGGAAATTCAAGATTAAAGTAGATAAGACATGGAATAATTCATTGAATAATGAATGGAATTTAATCATATGGTTCCTAGTATTATGCATGCTTACATTTTCCCGCATATCATCAGGTTAAAATAATAAAAATCATCATTTCAATTGTACCACTATAATAATATCATAAAAACGTGTTTCACCCAATAATTAAGTCATATCAACCAGAAATGGAATAATAAATAATTGAAATTTCTTATCCCATGTAATTTGGATTTTCACAATACATGGGTTAGCTACATGTAAGAACCAGGTAAATTCTAAATTCCAATGTCCTAGAACATTGTCTAAACTCAAAAAGTAACAAAAAAACTAAAATATACTCTAATACTACTTTGTAGTGTCCCACCTCAGGTGACACTAAACTGTGCCCCAAGATGGTGGGACATAAGACCACAATTGCACCTCCCCAAACACCAAGGGTTGCTAACTAGAAACGAGGGCATAATGTGTGTCAGTAGGGATATTTTTCCTTCGTAGATAATATTATTCATAGTAGTAAACCATAGATAATAAATAATGGAATCATAATTAAGAAATATATAGTAGTATAATGATATAGCAATAATTCAAGCAAGACAAATAACCATGAATAAGGTAAAAAATAATAATAATAGATACAATGATAAAGATGATGATATGTCATATGTCTATACAAAATGTGATTATGGGGAGCTGGGGATACAACTATATACTAAATTCTAGAAAATAAGAAAAAATGAAAAAACTAATACTACATGCTTCTTGAGCATAGGCTTGGTCTGCTTTCCCATGTTGCATCCTAGAGCTATAAATCAATCAAGAATTAGAAGCCACATTCTTCCCTTTATCCAACCCATAGATCATAAAATCTACTTTGGTGTCAAGGGCGAACCAAGTAGGTTTTGAGATAAAACTTAGTAGTCTGAGTCCCACAATGTTTTAGAATGAGCCATTTTATGAAATAAATAAATGATCAATTTTTCATAATAATAAACAATGCATGGAGATGAATAAATAAATAACAAGCACCTCAATTCGAGTTCCTAAATGGACCCCAAACAATACCACCTTCTTCGGCCTAAGATGAATGTCTAAGAAGAGGTACATGTGCAAGTCGTAAATGTATACAAGGGATATTGTAAACAATGAATATAAAGAAGAAATACCCCCAATCATGTGCTTTGGCTTGGGGTCTCATTTTCATGCCATCATAAAAGATTTCTCAAAATATAAATAAGAAACATCACATATGTCACAAGCAATAAATATGTAAAATCCAAGGCTAGAGTCCCGATCATGTCTAAGGTGATTTAATAATAATCCCAAGGGTCACTATAGGTGTATCTGATAGAACCAATGCCACTGAGTCAGTCCAAGGAAACTTTTATAGGCATCTCTTTTATCACTCTTGGCATGGTGAACTCTGATTCCATACCAAGTATCTCACATAAAAGACTAGATATCACCCACATCATGGAATAGCCATATTTAAAATGGTTCTATCCTTGGTTGATTTACTAGGGAACCAACATCACTCACAAGTATGAGAAACCACTTGGAGAGCCCATACATGGCATGAAAATATATCACTCCCGACGAGTCAAGTGGATCCAACTGAACACAATGATTCCATCCATGGTGTCCTTAAATCGGGACCCATGTTCTCCCCTGACCTATAGTAGGTGAGAATTTACATTTCACAAGGAATAGAATTTTCAATTCACATGTCACCGAATTTCATAATAATGTATCAAGCTAGAAATTTAGCCAAATAATGATATCCAACTCAAGCCAATAAACTAGGAATAATACATTAATCACAATGATAATCTCTAGTGCACAAGGCATAATAACTAGTCACCCAAAATAATCATGAGAGATGGTATACAACCATAGGCATTGAAGCCACCAAGAATCCATATACTGAAACAAGTCTAATCAATGAAATGTAAGTATGTGGCATTTAAGGTTAAGCATTAAGCATAAGCATTAAATTAGAAGGTGTGAGGCCTAAATCTTAAGGAGATATCTTATGGACAAAAAATAATTTCAATTCAAATTTAAGGTCTATGTTATTTCACAAAGTAGAAACACAAACATGGTAATTAACCATTTAAGGCATGGGAAATTGGCCATAGAAGGTGAGGACACCCAAGTGGTGTCCAATCAACAAGGAAGAAAACTACGAATGGATTTTACCCTATGATAGGGTCATAATAAGCATGAGGAACCCACTAATTTAATTTGTTATACACATTTGAGGAATAAAAATACGATTCTAGCTTGTAGAAAAAAAGACATGTTATTAAAAATGCAACGAAACAAATTGGAAGGACCTAACCACCAACCTCGATGTAGTAGTGATCCAATCATCCACTATCGATGCATGAATCGACCTAGAATGGGAGAAATTAAATGATTTGTCAAACAATAAGAAAATAGGGAAATAGAGTCACACATAAATAGATCAACATATGGAAGAGGATCCTTAAAATAGAATCAAGGGTAAGAAAAAAAATTATAGAGATCAATCCATTGCTTCTAATGATGTGTGATTCGGTCACGAAATGTAGGAGGTATCACAAACCCTGTGGAGGGAGGAGGACAAAGCACAATCATGAAGAGAGAGGAGAAAACCCATAGCAGAAGAAATAAGTAATAAGAGAGATGAAATAAATCCTAAAATTTGTGTATAATAGTAATTTAACCCAAAAAACAAAGGTTCACAATTTGGCCGCATGATTTGTCATGTTGTGCACCAACCATGATTCAGTTAATACTTCAAAGGGACAACTCACATGGTTAGCCACACAATTTATCTAACCATGTGAAAATGTGAAAAATTACACTGTAATGACCCAAAGTTTTTCTTAATGGAAAATCCCTCTTGATCTTATTAATTGACTCTTTATATAATTTTTTTTTATAAAATGTAAACTTCATTGGTTTTATGATAAGAATTGTGACCGTTACTTTTATAGTCATTGAACAGTGATCACATGATTAGTATAAATATAGGGCTTTAACACATCCAATTTTACTTAGACAAAGGAAGCGATGGCCTCATCCAGTAGAATTTCCCCATACGAAGCCCATATATCAGAGCTCGGAAAAGAGGTGGTGTCCTTGGGCTTCACTCTTGACCAAGCCCAAGCTAAGCTTCACCATGTCAAGCTCGAATGGGACTGTCTACGGGAAAAATAGAAGTTGATAGAAATTACCACTCGAGCGATGTTATCCGAGCCACCCCAAGAGTCTGTCACCATCGCACACCTTACCCTTAGGTCTTATGCGGCTGTTTTAAGGGTTTATGTAACAAATAAATAGTACTATGTTCATGTACATTATTTTTTTGTATATAATAATGAATATACTTTCTTGTCATTATCGATACATTGTGAATAGTTTTTAAAGTACAAATAGTGTTTTTAGTTATTACTTAATTAAGAATTATATATTTTTAAAACTAAGGGATTTTTGAATTAAATAATATTTTAATAATATTTAATTATTATTATTAAATTAATTTTTTTTAAATATAAATGATTTTATTATTTTATGAATGCAATTATAATTTTTATTAATGTTTGAAAGCCATTTCTATCAAAACCCATGAATTTTCGATAAATGTCGGTTTTTATTTTAAAAGTAAAAATTAACATATTTAGAAAATTATTTAGATAAACTAATTGTTATTTCTGGAATCAGGATGTCAAAATTGTCCAACGGTGAATTATTCATAATTTTCTGAGACAGTCAAATTTTTGGGTAAAAATTAAATACCGTTTAAATATATAATTTGTTTTATGAAATAATAATGACCCAATAGTGATGTAATAAAATACTATAATCTTTATGTTCGGCCAATATATGTTTTAAAATTATAATAATGTGATTTTGGGTTTGTTTGACTTACTTTTCAAAGCATTAATGGACCCCTCAAGTCTTATTAAACACCTTGTCGTTTTAAATTAATTTCCATGGGAGTGTGACTCACCTCCAAATAAGCAACCTTATTATTTTAAGAAATTCGGACTTTGGCCTTATAAAATATTGTCTTCCTCTTCCCTTTTCCAAAAACCATGGTAAAAAACCATGGTATGGATTGTGGTTTGGATTAATTTAATATAAGAGGTCCCAAACCTAAATAATAAATAATTCCCTCACCTTTCCTATATAAACCCACCCAAACTCCCACTTCCTCCTCACTCAAAGCCTTTGTAGTTTGTCCAACCTCTTCCCAACTCTCTCTAGCCTTTGGAAGCACACTTCCAAGTAAGGGTTTTTTCTTCCTTTCTCATTTTTTGTCAATTTTCTTTAAGTTGTATTGCCCTTTCAATTTCCATTATGAATGTTGGGGTATTATTTCACACCTCCCCCATACTGCCCTCTTATTGTTTGAATGATTGGAGACCCCTTTCTCTCTCATTAAATGCCTCCCATGTACACCCGTTACTATGATGAAATTCTGAAAGAACTTCTCTCTCTTCTTTTACATTCTAGTAATAATTTTGTATCATGAATCCAAATTCCATTACAATTGTTGGGACATGTATCTATATGACCTCCTTACTTTCCATTACATGTAAATATGATGAGGAAACCATTTCTCTCTCATAAACCATTTTTATGAATTCTTATGTCACACTGTTACGCTGCCGAAATCGCACCGATTTTCTAAGCCAATGCCATTGTGTAGTGGATACCATGCCCATTTCTCCATCAAGGGTATTCATCTTTATGCACATTTACTTATTGATTACAAAGATTCATGTATTATTTCCATATTCCTTTATCGTGGAATAAATAATTATGTTTTATGAATCCGTGTTTTATGATCCATGTGGAACACTAATGCATGAAATTAAATGTTTAAGAAGGGTACGCCCTTATAGCGCTCCAATGCATTGGGTAAAGTACAGTATCATGATACATCATGTGCAATGAGTGTTGACTCGTGATAATTCAAGTGCAACGAGGGTTTACTCGTGCTTTATGTGCAATGAGAATTTACTCATGCCTTATGTGCAATGAGCCTTGGATCATGAAAATTCCATGTTAAGTGTTGTTGCCACATCTCCATGTTATGATTATCATGCTTTATCATGCCTTTATATTCATGTTTTTCTTATGATCTATTGATATTACTTTTGTCTAACATGTATTGTACTCATCATGTTATTCCATGTGTACTCCCTTACCGGGCTTTATAGCTCACCCTTTTCTTATGCATGTCCAGAGGTTATCCCATGCAATGCTAGGTACGAGGGAATGTAGTGGTCATGTAAAGGAAGTTTTCAATAAAGATGTTGTATTTCATGTTTTAAATTTTTTATGTAATGATCCTAAGCCACAAATAAACTAAACCTCTCGATCTTCTTTGTTCTATCAAGTGAAGTTTTATGTAATAAATCATGTTTAAGTTGTAATAAAAGCAGGATTTTCATAGTTGGTATCAGAGGATGGGTTTGGTTATTTTTGGGATTAGGATTAGAAAACCCTATTAAAGCCTTAGAGACAAGACTAAGTACAATATAAACGTGCCTAAGTTTTGGTGAGTATTGAGTAAGTGGGTTATCAAGAAAATACATCCCTGTCTGGATACGAGCAGGTATAGGTGGCTCTGGAACAGATGTATCCAAGGGGTAAAACCCAAAAACACCGCTTTGAGCTAGACTCAAACGGGAAATGGTGCATGACAATAGGCCTTACTGCACTCTTGGTTACGACACTCCCGGGGGATATGCTTTGGTAAATTCACAAGCTTAGTATGAACCCTTATTAAGGGAATAAAAAAATGCCCCTAAGAATATATGTTAGAAAGTAGATCATGAAAAGCCTAGATTGAAGCCTATAGACTCATGAGTTAAGGAAGCAAAAGTTTATTTATAAGTCATAAAATTTTGTCTTTGGATTACCCTTTATGTGTTACCCCTAACTTTCCTTTTATTCTAGCCAATGGCCGGTAATAGGAGGACTCGGGCTAACAACCGATGTGAAGATCAGTGTGATGACTATACTAATGAGATGCCCAATCCAATGGGAGTGGGAATTGTGAACTTTTTCACGCTTCTCTCTCACCTAACTCATGTTTTGAATAGATACAAAGGTCAAGAGGAATGTTCAACCCCCCCTAAGAAATAAAAAGTCGCTATCGAGAGCTTCATGAGACAAAGGCCTCTTACTTTTAGTGGATCATCCGATATCACAATCACTGCACAAGGGATCAACTCCATTGAAAAGATCTTCTCCATCCTTAAATGTTCTGAACAAGAGAATGTTCTCTAGAATGATTATCATATGGAGGGTGAAGATGATCAATGGTGGACATTGATCAAAAATACGAAGCCTGAGGAGGAGATCGAGGCATTAGAATGGAAGGATTCCCAGAATATGTTTTTCGATAAATATTTTCCGTGCACCCACCAGCTTAAGATGGAAAGGGACTTCCTTTACCTCAAGAAAAAAGACAAAGAATCTGTTGGAGAGTACAAGGAAAACTTTACAAGGCTTGCACGATACGCTTCAGGCTTTGTCGTTACCCCCGAATGAAAATTTGACCGCTTCTTTGGTGGGATGAAGCCTAGCTTGCAGAAAGCATTAGCGATCCGTGACTTCGACAGCTATGAGGAAATTGTCGGATGTGCCCTCAAGGTCGAAATGGAGATCGGAGAATCACATGGGTATCGTGGGGACAAGAAGCGTAAGGTGGACTTCAATGCTGGCGGTCCGATGGATAAATTCAACGGTGCTAAGAAGATCCAGCACCCCACATGCCAAAAGTGTAGGAAGAAGCACCCTGGAAATTGCCTTAAGGGGACGAGGAAATGATTCAGGTGTGGAAGAGAAGAGAACCTAGCTATTAACTGTCGGCATGAAAGTCCCATGGCTGCGACAGAGGAGAGGAATGATCTGTTTGAACCTAAACGTGTTGTTCAATGCTACAAATTCAAAGAACCAGGTCATTTTGCAAATCAGTGCCCTAATCCAAGGGTTTTCGAAGGCAACCAATAACCTCCAAGGTAGTAAGGAAGAACTTTTTCCATCACTTCTGCTGAAGTGAACCCCGAAAACGAAGTGGTGACAGGTACGCTAGTTATTCATTCAAGAATAACGAACATACTTTTTGATTCAGGTTCTACTTATTCTTTTATATCTCGAAAGTTTAGTAGAACAATCCCAGCACCACCAAAAATCATGGAAGTGAAGATGTCAGTGAGTACGGAAAATGGGGAAATCATTCCATCCGATGAATATAAGTCCTACCCTGTTATAATCTATGGGTTGAATTTCCTGGGGAACCTCTTCATACTCCCTCTGGTGAAATTTGAGGCAATTCTTGGCATGGATTGGCTTTCCATATATAGATCCAACATAAATTGTCGGGAGAGGGAAATCACACTCCATATGGAGAATCGACCCCCGATTCTTTACAAGTGTAAGGAGGAAGATGAATCTCCTTTAGCCCTATCATCTCAAGCATGGATATTACATCCCTATGAGCACGCGTATCTGGATCAGATGATTGAGTCCAAGGAAGAAACCATCCTTGAAGAAATTCCTATTGTGAGGGAATTCGCTGAAGTTTTTCCCGAGGAACTTCCTGGTCTCTGTCCTAGAAGAGATGTTGAATTCTCAATTGAAATTATACCCGGGGCTTTACCAATATCCAAGACTCCATATAGAATGGATGTTGTATATCTTGAAGAGCTGAAGAAAAAACTACAGGAGAATCTGGAAAAAGGTTTTATACACCCAAGTGCTTCACCATGGGGTGCACCAGTCCTCTTCATCAAGAAGAAGGATGGGTCAATGCGGCTTTTCATCGATTATCGTGAACATAACAAAATCATGATAAAGAACAAGTATCCTCTCCCAAGAATTTATGAATTGTTCGATCAGCTGCGTGGAGCAAAATACTTCTCCAAGGTGGACTTGCGGTCAGGATATTATCAAGTAAGGGTGAAGAAGGAAGATATCCCCAAGACTGCTTTTTGTACAAGATATGGGCACTATGAATTCATAGTAATTCCTTTTGGACTCACCAATGCTCTAGTAATCTTCATGGACTTGATGAATATATTATTTAGAGATTACCTAGAGAAATTTGTCATAGTCTTTATAGATGATATTCTAATATACTCCAAAACCAAGGAGGATCATGAGGAGCATTTAAGAACTGTACTGGAGACTTTGTGCAAGGAGAAACTCTATGAAATTTACAAAAAGTGTGAGTTTTGGTTGAAGTAAGTCTCATTCATGGGCCATATCATCACAAGCAATGGGATATCTGTGGAACCCTCCAAAACAGATGCAATTGAGGGATGGCCGAGGCCAACATCGGTAATGGATATATGTAGCTTCTTGGGGTTATCTGGATATTATCAAAAATTTGTGAGAAATTCCTCACAATTGTCCAACCATCTTACCAAGCTAACTCGAAAGGGAGTAAAGTTTTCTTGGAGTGATGAATGCGAAGAGAGCTTCAAGGAGTTGAAAAGAAGGCTTATCACTGCGCCCTTTCTCACTTTACCCACAAGTGGGGACCTTTTTGTGGTATTCAGTGATGGTTCAAAGAAGGGCTTAGGCTGTGTGCTGATGTAGAATGATAAAGTGATATCCTATGTGTAACAGCCCAAGATTTTATAAAAAATATTCTTTTTAATGTCTTGTGTTGTACGCTACACCAAAAGGAGCTTTCACAACACGCATCCTTGACTTGCCTTGCATTACACGCAATCACGACCTTCCTCGATAGCGTGTGTAATACGCAATACCGAGTTTCACTAAACAACGATATGCTATTAAAATATTATTAAAACTAGCCGGTATGAATAGTAATAACCACTTTTTAAAATTCTGTAAATCTTATTTTTCAAAATGAACTTCATTTTTGGATTCGGAGTATCAAATTTAGCCTAAGGTGAAATTTTGGTACATTTCGGATAACTTTCATATTCCGATGAATAGTGAAAATTACTAAATTATAATTAAAAAAACAACTTTTTTAATCGAAATAATTAATAGTGATAAATTATTAATTGGAGTAGTTTTAAAGTATATTTAGAATATATTTTTACAATTTAATACAATACTGGTCATTGGATGTAATTGCACATTTAAACCAGACATAAACAAGTGTCAATCTTTTGATAGATATTGTTTCTTAAAAACACGCTATTTGTTTTAACAGCGGGATTTAATTATAAAATTAATTAATGCAACTTCTATGTTATGAATTTGGTAAAATTGACTTCATTTTTGAATTCGGAATATGAAATATAGTTTAGGATGAAATTTTGGCATTTTTCTGAAAACCTTCATTTTTTGATGAATAGTGAAACTACTAAGTGGTAGTTAAAAAACTGAATTTTTCATAAAACTTAATTTTACCGCTTCTGTGAATGGAATTTCAAAAATCCGAGAGACACGGTTGATGTCAGTAAGTAAAATGTGGTTCAATGAGATGAAAATAATTTTTGGTGAATAGTAACTTTTTACTTTTATTTACCACGGTTAAAAGTAAATAGGGTAATTAAGGGTAAGAATGATATTAATATTACCCTAACACATGTCCTAATTCTATTGGACAAGTGTATCTCGACCCAAAACAACCTTAAGTGTAAAATATTATCATTTAGGCCCACTTGGATTAGATTAGGACATTTATTATTATTTAATTCAAAGAAGAGTTAAAAGAGTTAAAATCAAAGATTATTCAGTAAAACATTTTTAATATGGGGTTATACATAAGATAAATTCGACTATAAATATTCATTAGAAAGCTAAAAAGATTTCCTATATAATGATATTTTATTTATAATTTTTAGACGTTAAATAAATTAATTTATTTATGACACAACAATGATGCAGTAATTACCCTTTTAAGGAAATATTAACATAATTGATGTTATAAATACTCAAATGAATGTAATTTGAGACTTTTTATGAATTCCAATAATTTTCTAGGTTACTATGATATATTAGTGTAGATTTAATCAACTTGGTTTGAACATATAATTCTGTTATGACTTTCACAAAAATCATATATCAAATAGTGTCAAAATTGACACAAAATAGTTTTTAAATCAAATATTATATTATTAATTGTTATTTTATTCCTAAAAATCTAAGGTTCGGCCAAATGACTTAGATAAGGATATATATATTAATAATAAACAATTTGGGGTTCGTTTGGCATGTTATAGTAAGTGTATTAACCATATAGTGAAAGAAAACAAAAAGACACGGTAAAAGTTAAATTATTTAACTTAGAGTTAAATCTAATTGATAAGGTTAAAATAAGAACCTAAACTTGTCTAAATCCTATTGGTTGATAGGATTTCGACCCATCCCCACTTTAGCTTCGAAATAAGACCCTTTGCAACCATTATAAACCGATTTTTACTTTAATATAAAATAATATTTTGAGATATTCCTAAGGTGCCCCTCTCCTCCCTTATAAAAGGGCACCTCCTCCCCCTCCTCCTCACACCAATTTGAGCACTCAAGCTCGGCCAACCCCTGCCAAAATCTTTTCTCCACTTCCCTAGAAACATCCTAGAGGTTCTGGTCTTCCTCAAAGACCAATTTTAGTTCCCTAAGAGGAGGTCTCCAAAAGGCGCTTCAAAGAAGAGGTAATTACCGTTACCAATTCTTTCATCTTTATTTCTTCTTCCACTTATTCTTCTTAGGTTGTTTCATTATGAAGTAATAACATCAGTATCACTCATATACTGATATGTTATTATAAGTATGAAACAACCCTATTTCACCATCTATCTATCCTACGGAAAAAGAAATCACCGCGCATGCGTACGTACGGAATACCGTCTCCACGCCGTGGTGTAATCTATTTTCCACCACCACCTTACATGGATGGGTATAATGGTGTAAAGAATAACTCTACATAGTTATTAAAACATCATATTTATTCTGATATATTGTATAATCCACTCCAATTCAATTCAATATTTATGGAAATGATATCATCGCTCGTGCGTACGTACGGACTACCGTCTCCACGACGCGATGAGATTCATTCTCCATGTTAACCATTTAAGAATGATTATAAAGTATATATAAGAAATAATAATGAAATATATGACATTATAAAGCTACTAGATTTATATATATATATATATTTATGTCATCTACTTACTTCCATTCAATACAATAGGGAAAGGAAAACAGCGTTCATGCGTACGTACGGACTACTGTCTCCATGAACGGTGTTTTTCATTTCATTTATCTATCTATTATATATATATATATATATATATATATACTGAATATATATGATATATAAATCATATTTTATATTCTGGAAGTAAGTAAATCATGATATAAGTAATAATAATGTCAATAACAACAAGTCAAAACACCTACGATAAAAGAAACGATTTTACCCAAAACGCTTCTTTAACATGGAATTTACAAAAGAACGGGTAATATAATGTCATAAGTGAACCATATATGATATCATAACAATGAATATGATTCTGTAATAAGTCAATGACATTATTTAAACCATTATACAGGAGCTTCGGACACGTACAAAGCAAATCGGACCTAAGGTAAGGGAAATATCACAATCTCACTTTTATCCGAGATTGTTTTTACATTGGTAATTACTGGGGTGTATTTTATCATCCACATCCATGTTTCATCAATATGTAATATTATTTCAATCCTTCTACAATATTTTATATCCAATTTTACCCTTCGTTAAGTTTTTTTGTAAAAGATATGAAAGGAATCTTTTGTCGTTTTTCGTACGAGGTACTTTTTGACTTTTTTGACAAAAGTACGAAGAATGTTTTTTTTAACTTATACGGCATGAATGTATTTTTAAAACATTGTTTCCAAGAAGCTTCCTTTACAAGTTTTCAAGTTTATTTTTAATCAACTTCTTTTATTTTAAAGTTGTATGACATGTTATGAAAGGAAAAATGTTTCTGAAGAAGAAAGGATATTTTCCTCAAGAATGGAGTTCAAGTGTTTTATCAAAATTATTTTCCATCTAAGATAATAAAGGGTTCTGTTTTTATCCCTATTATTAAATTGATTTGTTCATGTTGTGATGGAATTATTTTTATGAATTCCTTTATCTTATATGAATTGTTTTATGATGTCATGTTGTTTAAGAATCCCATTTTTATGCGATGAAGTATGATTTATGATTATGTGGCACACATAAGAAAGGATTCATTATAAGATGGGTGGGACCTATATCTCCCTCCAATGCATTGGGTAAAGATTTTATATCTCATGAGATAGACAGGGCTGGAACGGTAGCTTATACCGGTTCAGTGAAACAGGACTAAAACGAGGGTTACTCTATTCAGAAAGGGACTTTGTCCACTAAGATAGTCTTGGAAATTAGTCTTGACTAACAAGAAATGATTCTCTATGATTATGTGTGTATGCCACAAAGTTTCATGTTTTAAGTTATGATTATTGGGATTACTTTTTCACTGCCATGATTTATCCCATGATTATGAAATTATGCTCTCTTTTGCAGGTTATGATTTCCAAAATGTTATGTTCTTATGAATATGATGTGATTGATATTTATTTTGTTTACCCTTACTGAGCATTTGAGCTCACCCTTTTATGTTTTATTTTCCCCAGGATATAAAGAATGGTTTTAGGTAAAAAAAGAAAGATCTTTATGGGATATTTTGAAGATCTTTCACCACGATTAGAAGATTATAGTCCGAGTTTCCAAAGACACTAAACTATTACGGTCCTTGTGTGTGTGTTTTTGTAATGTACTAAGTATTCCGCAAAAGTAATGTAATTTCAATGTACGTCAAGATACGGATCTCTACAGTTGGTATCAAAGGAAAGGTTTAGTCAACCTTTGGAAACTAGTATGCGAAAACGTTAGTGAGATCCCTAGAGAAATTTCTAAGGTATGTCTAGGGATGTCTCTAAGGTTAAGTATACGTATAGGTTATAGTCCTAGAATTGCTCTAACGATCTTAGAATTTAACCTAAGATGTTAGATATTGAGGGTACTACCCCTTTATTATGTTGTTTTCCCTAGCATGATTTTTGCCTCTCACACTATTCTTTTGGGGTTTTAGACGATGGATGGAACCCGAAGGAACCGTGTTGATCAATGCAATGGACAATGCAATGATTGTCCCCCTGAGCAACCAAACGATATGGGAGCTGGAATGCAAAATCTTGTAGCCATGCTCACACAACTTTCTCAAGCTATGAATCATGCAGGACTTCCAAACGAGCAAAGGAAGGAGCAACATTCTGTTGAATCCTTCATGAGGCAGCATCCGCCTTCTTTCAGCGGGTCTACTGATCCATTAGTTGCTGAACAATGGATTAGTACTACTGAAAAGATATTTTCAGTTCTTCAATGTTCTGAACATGATAAAGTCATCTTAGCAGTATATCGTTTGGAAGGTGAAGCTGATCAATGGTGGAATCTTATCAAGAATACGAGGCAAAGAGATGAAGTTGATTCCATGGAATGGGATGAGTTCAAGAACTTGTTTTTCAGTAAGTACTTCCCTCGTATTCTTCAAACGAAGATGGAGAAGGAGTTTCCTGAACTAAAGCAAAAGGATGATTAATCCGTTGGTATATACGAAGCAAATTTTACAAGACTTGCAAGGTATGCATCTGGCATTATCATCCAACCTGAAAGTAAAGTTGATCGATTTTTCAGTGGCTTAAAACCAAGTCTTCGAAGGGCATTAGCTATAAGAGACTTCAGTAGCTATGAAGAAATTGTGCGTTGTGCTATCAAGGTAGAAATGGAAGTTGGTGTTACATATCCATCTCATGGTTTTGACAAGAAACGAAAGATGGAGTTCAAGGAGAAATCTCAGAATAATGGTGAAAAGAAGATGAATGTTTCCTTATGCACAATGTGTGGAAAGAAGCATGGTGGAGATTGTCTTAAAGGGACTAGAAAATGTTTTAAGTGTGGAAAAGAAGGTCATCGAGTAGCTGAGTGTCGAAGTAATGGAAAAAGGGATTCTAATGAAGTGAATAAAGAAAACACTGCAGAGAACGCACAACCAACACTTCAATGCTTCAAGTGCAAGGAGATGGGACATTATGCCAATAAATGCCCTAATCCAAGGGTTAGTGATGATCGACATGAGCAACCGCTTAAGGCAAAGGACAAAGGGAAGTCACATGCGATCACTATTGGCAATGTTGAATATGACAACGATGTGGTGGAATGATTAAGTTTTTATGTAATGGGATTCCAAAATAATGTTGTATCATGGAATATTGGAATATTTATGTATTGGTCTAATGTGGTATTCAAAGTGATTGAGATATTATGCGCATAATGAAGGGAAAACGAGAAAATGAAATGTTTAACAGTATTCATGAGCTCATGATTGATATAAGGACTAAGTGATATCATGGTTTGAGTATATAGAATTTTGAGGATTTTGGTATGTGGAAAGTGTTAACTTTTAACTACATTCAAGTTTTCACTAAGGTTCAATGGGTATTCAAGAGAGTACAAGATTAAGGCCTTTGAATGTTTGGAATGTGTCCAACAAGATATATCTTATGATATATGGGGATCAACGATGGTATTAAATCTCTGGTAATCGTTTTCACTATGTTATGAGAATGGACTGCAGTATTATGGATAAGACTAAAGATTGGAATGGATTATGTTGGACATAAGTTAGTATTGTTTAAGGATATAAGTTTTTTCGATATTATTTATGGGATGTTATAGTAATATAGTTTTAGAAAAAGGACAACCTGCAGGACGGGCGGCAGCCCATCGCTTCGGACAAGGCTGTGGGAATCGAACCCACAACCGAAGTGCGACTGGCCTTTATCGCCTACCACTGGCCTACAGGAAGTCCCTGTTTAGTAGAAACTAGTTTTATTATATTAAGCAGTATGATATATGAAGTATAAGTCCATTTTAGGAACTATATATGATTAATCTCACTATAGATCGACTTATGTATATAATTTTTGCTAACCTTTTGTTTGAGACAGATGGAATGACCCGTCATTCTATCACATGATCTGCTAACACTTCACGAATAAAAAATTTAACTTCATTTATTTAAGAGATGAAGTGGAAATTGTTCTAGGCACGAACAATAGTGAGATTGTACCAAAATAAAGAAAGTATTTATTCCAATTCAAATTTTCAACTTTAGGGAAATGATCTTGAAAACCAAAAATGTTGTCCTAGTGATCTTATACCTGATGAATCAGATGGTACCTTAGATCATCACAAATTTATGGATTTGTGATTATTGGCTTTTCCATAGCCATGTTCTCTACCACTCTCCATCAGAACATGATGGTTAGATTTCTCTTCCATATCCATATTTTCACCTATGTGGAAACCCAATGATTAGTTTATTTGGGTAACCATTACGTTTCATACTTTTGTTTTTAAAGATTGGTTTTGATATTCCTTTTTACGATGTGGGTTTCTATTAAAGAAACTTTCAAATAGTAAACCATTTATAACCCCGACGAATTTCGAGGGCGAAATTCATTTTAAGGGGGGTAGAATGTAACAGCCCAAGATTTTATAAAAAATATTCTTTTTAATGTCTTGTGTTGTACGCTACACCAAAAGGAGCTTACACAACACACATCCTTGACTTGCCTTGCATTACACGCAATCGCGACCTTCCTCGATAGCGTGTGTAATACGCAATACCGAGTTTCACTAAACAACGATATGCTATTAAAATATTATTAAAACTAGCCGGTATGAATAGTAATAACCACTTTTTAAAATTCTGTAAATCTTATTTTTCAAAATGAACTTCATTTTTGGATTCAGAGTATCGAATTTATCCTAAGGTGAAATTTTGGTACATTTCGGATAACTTTCATATTCTGATGAATAGTGAAAATTACTAAATTATAATTAAAAAAACAAAATTTTTAATCGAAATAATTAATAGTGATAAATTATTAATTGGAGTAGTTTTAAAGTATATTTAGAATATATTTTCACAATTTAATACAATGTTGGTCATTGGATGTAATTGCACATTTAAACCAGACATAAACAAGTGTCAATCTTTTGATAGATATTGTTTCTTAAAAACACGCTATTTGTTTTAACATCGGGATTTAATTATAAAATTAATTAATGCAACTTCTATGTTATGAATTTGGTAAAATAGACTTCATTTTTGAATTCGGAATATGAAATATAGCTTAGGATGAAATTTTGGCATTTTTCTGAAAACCTTCATTTCTTGATGAATAGTGAAACTACTAAGTGGTAGTTAAAAAACTGAATTTTTCATAAAACTTAATTTTACCGCTTCTGTGAATGGAATTTCAAAAATCCGAGAGACACGGTTGATGTCAGTAAGTAAAATGTGGTTCAATGAGATGAAAATAATTTTTGGTGAATAGTAACTTTTTACTTTTATTTACCACGGTTAAAAGTAAATAGGGTAATTAAGGGTAAGAATGACATTAATATTACCCTAACACATGTACTAATTCTATTGGACAAATGTATCTAGACCAAAAACAACCTTAAGTGTAAAATATTATCATTTAGGCCCACTTGGATTAGATTAGGACATTTATTATTATTTAATTCAAAGAAGAGTTAAAAGAGTTAAAATCAAAGTTTATTCACTAAAACATTTTTAATATGGGGTTATACATAAGATAAATTCGACTATAAATATTAATTAGAAAGATAAAAAGATTTCCTATATAATGATATTTTATTTATAATTTATAGACTTTAAATAAATTAATTTATTTATGACACAACGATAATGCAGTAATTACCCTTTTAAGGAAATATTAACATAATTGATGTTATAAATACTCAAATGAATGTAATTTGAGACTTTTTATGAATTCCACTAATTTTCTAGGTTACTATGATATATTAGTGTTGATTTAATCAACTGGTTTCGAACATATAATTCTGTTATGACTTTCACAAAAATCATATATCAAATAGTGTCAAAATTGACACAAAATAGTTTTTAAATCAAATATTATATTATTAATTGTTATTTTATTCCTAAAAATCTAAGGTTCGGCCAAATGACTTATATAAGGATATATATATTAATAATAAACAATTTGGGGTTCTTTTGGCATGTTATAGTAAGTGTATTAACCATATAGTGAAAGAAAAAAAAAGACACGGTAAAAGTTAAATTATTTAACTTAGAGTTAAATCTAATTCATAAGGTTAAAATAAGAACCTAAACTTGTCTAAATCCTATTGGTTGATAGTATTTCGACCCATCCCCACTTTATCTTCGAAATAAGACCCTTTGGAACCATTATAAACCGATTTTTACTTTAATATAAAATAATATTTTGAGATATTCCTAAGGTGCCCCTCTCCTCCCTTATAAAAGGGCACCTCCTCCCCCTCCTCCTCACACCAATTTGAGCACTCAAGCTCGGCCAACCACTGAAAAAATCTCTTCTCCACTTCCCTAGAAACATCCTAGAGGTTCTGGTATTCCTCAAAGACCAATTTTAGTTCCCTAAGAGGAGGTCTCCAAAAGGCGCTTCAAAGAAGAGGTAATTACCGTTACCAATTCTTTCATCTTTATTTCTTCTTCCACTTCTTCTTCTTAGTTTGTTTCATTATGAAGTAATAACATCAGTATCACTCATATACTGATATGTTATTATAAGTATGAAACAACCCTATTTCACCATCTATCTATCCTACGGAAAAAGAAATCACCGCGCGTGCGTACGTACGGAATACCGTCTCCACGCCGTGGTGTAATCTATTTTCCACCACCACCTTACATGGATGGGTATAATGGTGTAAAGAATAACTATACATAGTTATTAAAACATCATATTGATTCTGATATATTGTATAATCCACTCCAATTCAATTCAATATTTATGGAAATGATATCATCGCTCGTGCGTACGTACGGACTACCGTCTCCACGATGCGATGAGATTCATTCTCCATGTTAACCATTTGAGAATGATTATAAAGTATATATAAGAAATAATAATGAAATATATGACATTATAAAGCTACTGGATTTATTTATATATATATATGTATGTCATCTACTTACTTCCATTCAAGACAATAGGGAAAGGAAAACAGCGTTCATGCGTACGTACGGACTACCGTCTCCATGAACGGTGTTTTTCATTTCATTTATCTATCTATTATATATATATATATACTGAATATATATGATATATAAATCAGATTTTATATTCTGTAAGTAAGTAAATCATGATATAAGTAATAATAATGTCAAGAACAACAAGTCAAAACAACTACGATAAAAGAAACGATTTTACCCAAAACGCTTCTTTAACATGGAATTTACAAACGAATGGGTAATATAATGTCATAAGTGAACCATATATGATATCATAACAATGAATATGATTCTGTAATAAGTCAATGACATTATTTAAACCATTATACAGGAGCTTCGGACACGTACAAAGCAAATCGGACCTAAGGTAAGGGAAATATCACAATCTCACTTTTATCCGAGATTGTTTTTACATTGGTAATTACTGGGGTGTATTTTATCATCCACATCCATGTTTCATCAATATTTAATATTATTTCAATCCTTCTACAATATTTTATATCCAATTTTACCCTTCGGTAAGTTTTTCTGTAAAATATATGAAAGGAATCTTTTGTCGTTTTTCGTACAAGGTACTTTTTGACTTTTCCGACAAAAGTACGAAGAATGTTTTTTTTAACTTATACGGCATGAATGGATTTTTAAAACATTGTTTCCAAGAAGCTTCCTTTACAAGTTTTCAAGTTTATTTTTAATCAACTTCTTTTATTTTAAAGTTGTATGACATGTTATGAAAGGAAAAATGTTTCTGAAGAAGAAAGGATATTTTCCTCAAGAATGGAGTTCAAGTGTTTTATCAAAATTATTTTCCATCTAAGATAATAAAGGGTTCTGTTTTTATCCCTATTATTAAATTGATTTGTTCATGTTGTTATGGAATTATTTTTATGAATTCCTTTATCTTATATGAATTGTTTTATGATGTCATGTTGTTTAAGAATCCCATTTTTATGCCATGAAGTATGATTTATGATTATGTGGCACACATAAGAAAGGATTCATTATAAGATGGGTGGGACCTATATCTCCCTCCAATGCATTGGGTAAAGATTTTATATCTCATACAGGGCTGGAACGGTAGGTTATACCGGTTCAGTGAAACAGGACTGAAACGAGGGTTACTCGATTCAGAAAGGGACTTTGTCCACTAAGATAGTCTAGGAAATTAGTCTTGACTAACAAGAAATGATTCTCTATGATTATGTGTGTATTCCACAAAGTTTCATGTTTTAAGTTATGATTATTGGGATTACTTTTTCACTGCCATGATTTATCCCATGATTATGAAATTATGCTCTCTTTTGCAGGTTATGATTTCCAAAATGTTATGTTCTTATGAATATGATGTGATTGATATTTATTTTGTTTACCCTTACTGATCATTTGAGCTCACCCTTTTATGTTTTCTTTTCCCCAGGATATAAAGAAAGGTTTTAGGTAAAAAAAAGGAAGATCTTTATGGGAGATTTTGAAGATCTTTCACCACGATTAGAAGATTATAGTCCGAGTTTCCAAAGACACTAAACTATTACGGTCCTTGTGTGTGTGTTTTTGTAATGTACTAAGTATTCTGCAAAAGTAATGTAATGTCAATGTATGTCAAGATACGGGTCTCTACACTATGCCTCAAGGCAGTTGAAAATCCATAGCGGCATTATCTCTATGGGGAGAAATGTGAGATATATACCGACCACAAGAGTCTTAAATATATATTCACACATAAAGAGCTTAACATGTGTTAGAGAAGATGGATAGAGCTCATCAAGGATTATGACTGTTCAATCCATTACCACCCTGGGAAAGCGAACAAGGTGGCAGATGCCCTAAGTAGAAAGGATCCAGTGATTCTATCAATGGTGATAATTGAGAAGGATCCAATCTTCTTAGACTTGATGAAGATGGACATGGGAATCATAAGGAAGGGAACATCATCAATCATTTCACAAATTATTTCTCAGCCATCTCTTTTGGAAAGGTTAATGGATTATCAAAAGGATTATGTGGGAATTCAGGAAAAAGTGGAAGCTATCAAAAAGGGTAAATCCTCGGAGTTTGATGTTAATGAAGAAGGAATTGTGCGGTTTCGGAAAATACTATGTGTTCCGTAATGCCCGGAGCTGAAGAAGGAACTTTTGGATGATGCACATAGTTCAAATTTCTCTATTCACCTAGGGAGCACAAAGATGTATCGAGACCTCTGAGAAAACTTTTGGTGGGATAATATGAAGAAGGAGATTGCAGAATATACATCAAAGTTCTTGGTGTGTCAGCAAGTGAAGGCAGGGAGGAAAATGTCTAAGGGGATGATGTAACCATTGCCCATACCAGAATGGAAATGGGATAACATCACCATAGATTTGTCACCGGACTTCCAAGGACATCCAAAGGCAACAATGCAATTTGGGTTGTTGTGGATCATCTTACAAAGACTGCACACTTCTTTGCTATTTAGGAGGATTTCTCTTTGGATCAACTGGCACATATATATATATCAGGGAACTGGTAAGGTTGCATGGAGTACCACTATCTATTGTGTCTGACCGAGATCCAAGATTCACCTCTAAGTTTTGGAAGAGTCTTCAACATGCTCTAAATATTGAACTGAACTTTAGTATGACCTATCATCCATAAACTGATGGCCAATTTGAGCAGACTATCCAAACACTTGAGGATATGTTGAGATCATGCTCAATGGACTTTAAAGGAGGATGGGATCAACATATTCCTCTTGTTGAGTTCTCTTATAATAACAGTTTCCACTCGAGCATCCAAATGGCACCATATGAAGCCCTGTATGGGAAAAGGTGCAGAGCACCATCATGTTGGGACGAGGTCAGTGAACACAAGCTGCTTGGACTAGAAATGGTTGAGGAAATAGTGGAGAAGGTGAAAACCATTCATCAGCATATCAAGGCAGCCCATAGTCAACAGAAGAGTTATGTAGATAATCGTCGACGAGACCTTGAGTTTGAAGTTGGAGACATGGTTTTTCTATGCATATCTCCGTTGAAGAAGGTCATGAGGTTTGGAATGAAAGGGAAGTTAAGTCCAAGGTACATCGGGCCCTTCAAGATTCTTGATCGTGTCGG
The DNA here is from genome assembly GCA_963277665.1 of Viscum album. Lineage (NCBI taxonomy): Eukaryota > Viridiplantae > Streptophyta > Magnoliopsida > Santalales > Viscaceae > Viscum > Viscum album. The sequence goes on along the minus strand of OY728153.1, from coordinate 691,518,456 downwards.
GGTTGTGGCCTATTGACTAGTATTTATGCCTACTATGGACAAATTACATGATGTCTTTCATGTATCCCTCATAAGGAAGTACATACCAGACCCTTCACATGTACTCTATTCTGAGGTGGTACAATTGGAAGACGATCTTTCTTATGAGGAGCAACCAGTGAAGATCTTAGATCGTAGAGAAAAAGTTCTACAAAATAAGACAATGCCCCTTGTCATGGTGTTGTGGAGAAACCACAAGTTTGAAGATGCGACTTGGGAATCGAAGGAAGTGATGAAGATGAGTTACCCATATCTGTTTTAGTGTGGGAAAAGGAAAATTTTGAGGGCGAAATTTCTAAAGGGGGGAATATTGTAACGACCCAAAGATTCATTAATGGAAAATCCCTCTTGATCATATTAAATGTCTCTTTATATAAAATGTTTTTATAAAATTTCAACTTCATTGGTTTTATGATAAGAACTGTGACCGTTACTTTTATAGTTGTTGAACAGTGATCACATGATTAATATAAATATAGGGCTTTAACACATCCAATTTTACTTAGACAAAGGAAGTGTTGGCCTCATCTAATAGAATTTCCCCATACGAAGCCCATTTATCAGAGCTCGGAAAAGAGGTGGCGTCCTTGGGCTTCGCTCTTGACCAATCCCAAGCTGAGCTTCACCATGTCAAGATCGAACGACATCGTCTACGGGGAAAGTGGAAGTTGATAGAAATTACCACTTGAGCGATGTTATCTGAGCCACCCCAAGAGTCTGTCACCATCGCACACCTTACCCTTAGGTCTTATGCAGCTGTTTTAAGGGGTTATGTAACAAATAAATAGTACTATGTTCATGTACATTATTTTTTTTGTATATAATAATGAATATACTTTTCATTATCGATACATTGTGGATAGTTTTTAAAGTACAAATAGTGTTTTTAGTTATTACTTAATTAATAATTATATTTTTTTAAACTAAGGTATTTTTGAATTAAATAATATTTTAATAAAATATTATTATTATTATTAAATTAATTTTTATTAAATATAAATGATTTTATAATTTTATGAATGCCATTATAATTTTTATTAAGGTTTGAAAGCCATTTCTGTCAAAACCCTGAATTTTCGATAAATGTCGGTTTTTATTTTAAAAGTGAAAATTTACATATTTAGAAAATTATTTGGATAAAATAATCGTTATTTTTGGAATCAGGACGCCGAAATTATCCAACGGTTAATTTTTCATAATTTTCTGAGACAGTCAAATTTTTGGGTAAAAATTAAATACCGTTTAAATATATAATCTGTTTTATGACATCATAATAACCCAATAATGATGTAATAAAATACAATAATCATTATTTTCGGCCAATATATGTTTTAAAATTATAATAATGTGATTTTAGGTTTGGTTGACTTACTTTTGAAAGCATTAATGGACCCCTCAAGACTTATTAAACACCTTGTCTTTTTTAAATTAATTTCCATGGGAGTGTGAATCACCTCCACATAAGAAACCTTATTATTTTAAGAAGTTTGGACTTTGGCCTTATAAAATATTGTTTTCATTTTCCCTTTTCCAAAAACCATGGGCAAAAACCATGGGATGGTTTGTGGTTTAGATTAATTTAATATAAGGGGTCCCAAACCTAAATAATGAATAATTCCATCACCTTTCCTATATAAACCCACCCAAGCTCTCACTTCCTCCTCACTCAAAGCCTTTGGAGTTCGTCCAACCTCTGTCTGACTCTCTCTAGCCTTTGGAATCACACTTCCAAGTAAGGGTTTTTTCTTCCTTTCTCATTTTTTGTCAATTTTCTTTAAGTTGTATTGCCCTTTCAATTTCAATTATGAATGTTGGGGTATCGTTTCGCTCCTCCCCCATACTTCCCTCTTATTGTTTGAATGATGGGAGACCCATTTCTCTCTCATTAAATTCCCCCCATGTACACCCGTTACTATGCCGAAATTCCGAAAGGAACTTCTCTCTCTTCTTTTACATTCTAGCAATAATTTTGTATCTTGAATCTAAATTCCATTACAATTGTTGGTACATGTATCTATATGACCTCCTTACTTTCCATTACATGTAAATATGATGAGGAACCCCTTTCTCTCTCGTCAACCATTTTTATGAATTCTTATGTCACACTGTTACGCTGCTGAAATCACACCGATTTTCTAAGCCAATGCCATTGTGTAGTGGATACCATGCCCATTTCTCCATCAAGGGTATTCACCTTTATGCACATTTACTTATTGATTACAAAGTTTCATGTATGAATTCCACATTCCTTTATCGTGGAATAAATGATTATGTTTTATGAATCCATGTTTTATGATCCATGTGGCACACTTATGCATGAAATGAAATGTTTAAGAAGGGTGCGCCCTTATAGCGCTCCAATGCATTGGGTAAAGTATAGTATCATGATACGTCATGTGCAATGAGTGTTGAATCATGTTAATTCAAGTGCAATGAGGGTTTTCTCGTGCTTTATGTGCAATGAGGATTTATTCATGCTCCATGTGCAATAAGCCTTGGCTCATGCTAATTCCATGTTAAGTGTTGTTGCCACATCTCCATGTTATGATTATCATGCTTTATCATGCCTTTATGTTCATGTTTTTCTTATGCTCTATTGATATGCCTATTGTCTAACCTGTATTTTACTCCTCATGTTATTCCATGTGTACTCCCATACTGGGCTTTATAGCTCACCCTTTTCTTATTCATGTCCTCAGGTTATCACATGCAATGCTAGGTACGAGGGAATGTAGTGGTCATGTAAAGGAAGTTTTCAATAAAGATGTTGTATTTAATGTTTTATGTTTTTATGTAATGATCCTAAGCCCCAAAGAAACTGAACCTCTTGATCTTCTTTGTTGTATCAAGTGAATTTTTATGTAATAAATCATGTTCAAGTTGTAATTAAAGCAGGGTTGTCATATACACTACCCAATACTTAAAGTTGGCCACATGGGTGCTTTCTTAGGGTCACAAAGTTGTAGAAAAATTATGCACCCCTAACACCCCACTATCTACAACCACACGGTTCAGGGAAACTGTGGAGGCTGGTCTGCACTGTTTCTCCAAACAGTGTGGCCCAGTCATTTAATTCCATTTCAAGGATTTGGGATCCAAATAAGGAAACTCACACCCGAGACCTCCTTGAACCTTTTAGTAAAAATTATTAAGGCCATTTAAAGGAATTTTAACAAAAAAATAAATAGTCCAAACCTTTTAGAAAAGTTGGCAAACTACACTAAATGCGTCAAATAACAATGTATACTCCTCCCCTCACTCAGGTAGGACCAATATTGGTGTGATGGTCAAATACTTCTTCTAATCATAGGAATAATTCTCACATTCTACTGACCATTAATATTTTATCGGTTTCTTGGTCAATCCGGAAAGATGTTCTTATAATCTGGAAAATTATAGGTTGAACATCTAATAATTACCCACTAGCCCCAGAAAACTACGAATACCAAAACAATTATTAGGATACTCCCAAGATAAAACTTCCTGGACCCTCCTAGAGTCCATTGAAACAATTTCTATGGAGATGATGTGACCCTATAAGTGTACTGATCGATCCATAATGGAAACTTGAATATCTTGGCATATAGTTGGTTCTCTCTTAGTGTACTCAGGATGATGTCAAGATGGTGGAAATGATCATCATGAATCTTGGAGTACTCAAAGATTTCATAAAAAAATAATACAAAAAATTGATCTAGGTATGGGTGTAATATTCTTTCCTCAAGTCCAAAAACACTTCTGGTGGGGTTTTCAGTTTGAAAAACATCATGAGAAACTTATATAGGCCATACATATTTCTAAATGAATTTCTGGATATATTAGAAGGCTTAAATCTCAAATAATTATCCCATGATCTCATGTCTATCTTGGAGAACATGAAAGCTCCTCTAAAATGGTCAAAGAGTTCATAGATATGAAAAAGAGGATACTTGTTCTTCACTTTCATATGGTTCAACTTCTGGTAGTCAACACATAAGGGAAAGGTCCTGACAAACTTCTTTGCAAACAAAACCAGGGAACCCCAAGGTGATGTACTCAAACAGATAACCCCATTATCCATTATATCTTCTAGTTGAGTATTAAGATATTGATGTTTTGTTTTTTATATTTTGTATGGTGGAATAGAAACTGGTTTAGCCTCAAACATGATATCAATAATAAATTAGACCTCTCTCTCAAGTGGGAGCTCTGATAATTCCTTAAGAAACACGTCCTGGAACTGATCTACTTTAGGTGGAAAGACATCATAATTCAAAGAACCATTATCCAAAAAAATAATTTAAACATGAGAAGTGAGCTCTCATAGTTGATGATTTATTGGAAATGCATGGAAAACATTAATATCCCACTATCCATGATGAACAAAATTGTCACCCTCAGGAGATGTAAAGGTCACTCACATGTGGTAACAATCAATGTGGTCTCAGTATACTATTAAACTTCTATACCAAAAATCTAGTCAAATCCCTAATTATCAAGGATATAAATATCCCAAGGAAAATGAAACTCACCATCCATGATAAAATACCCATTTCATAAACAGATTCCTTAAGAGCCTACCCAAAAGGTGTATTGATCATCATAATCCCACTCAAAAACTCCACTGTAAGACTCAAACTATTCAAAAATTATATAGATATAACAGAATGAGAGACACCTATATCAAATAATACACTATCTTACATAGAATATAAAATAAAAATACATATAACTATCGATGGTCCAACCTCATTATCCACAAGTGTAGGCTATACTACATGAAAATGTCCTTCTTCTCTTCCCTGTGATGTAGTTTGAGTCACCTGATATAAAAAACTATACTGATATGGGATATCTTTCCCAGAAGCACCTCATCAACTTCCTCAACCTCCATGGCTAGTAGAACTCCAACTTCCAGATGGATATGGGGTTGAAAACACCCTTTCAACACTCTGATTCTGCGTAGTTCCTCCATCATTACCCATCTATAAGGGGATCCTATAGAAACTCTATATATTTCCCATCCGTCCATAAGCTCGACACTCTAATAGTGGTTGGGGACAATTCCTACAAAGGTGAAATGTAATACGCACTAGTGGAAGCGAACTTGAGTAAGATCCTAGGTATCCTTCCCCCTAGCCACTCTTCTACCAACTAATCTGATCAACATTATCATAATGATGCTTCTTAACCTTGGAAGACATACCTCTTGATCATTTAGCAGAAACCATATATCCTCTACTAGAAGCCTCTTTCAGGTTCCCCCCAGAAATGAGAGTATGCTCCAACACATTAGAAAAATTATTTAACTAAAACATGTTAACCTTGGTCTTAATCATATATTTAATCCCATCCTGAAAACATCCTTCCATAGAAATCTCATCCACTCCCAAATCGAGGGAAAAGTGTCATAAGTTTGTAAAGTGACCAACATATTCCATCGCATACATACTTTCCTAGTTCATCCTCATAAAATCTACTGCCCTATAATATTTTAGATTCTATAGATATAAGTTCTCTAGGAAATTCCATTGGAATTATTTCCATGCCATGTTTTCCAGCTTTCCATCCCACATTTGGATGTCCCACCATTACTTTGCTGATCCTCACAACATATAAGCTTCCAGAAAGACTCGCTTCTCAGTAGGAGTCTATAAGAAGTCCAGTATCACTTGAATAGACCAATCCAGAACATATCTAGCATAGGTCCACCCTCTCTAGTGAAATTTTGAGGGTGATACAACTGAAACTCACTCCTCAAGTTGGACATACTCTTCAAAACCTACCCTGGGTCTCTTTCCATAAACTGCATGAACCAAGAAAAATTCTCATAAAATTGATCTCCATATTCCTCACATAAAACTATTGGAGCCTCTAGTTCCACTATTGGAGGAGGTATATCTATGTAATTCCAAACACACATCTTAGTTCAAATTTCACAACATTACAAAATTATGGGGATTCACATAAAGTCAAAACAATTCATCCCCCAAAACATGGAACATGGTCAAAAATGAGGTACTATCACTAACCTCAAAAATCTTATTTATAGGTGATGATTAATAAAGGGTAAAAACAATATCATTATTCAAGTTTCTCATTAGACACCCATTTTCTACATTTTTCAGCATTTTAAAATTCTCAATTTCATATTAGGAACCTTTTTTCAACTAATTCCACAAGAAAAGAAAATAACATTCATTTAAAAACATAACCAAAAACTTATTTTATATGCGTGCCTAAAAATGGTTCCTATTACAAAAATTCCTAAGTACCAATAATGATGCATGCTTACTCAACTCTCATGCCATACCAAGCCATGATTCAAATATCATAAAATCCAAGAAACAATAATCACATCACACAACAAGTGCATCACTCGAGGTAAAATAACATTCATCTATAATAAACCACATAAATAACAACAATCCCACCATAGGTGCTTGGTTTTACCCCCATGCATGGGTTAGATACTCCCATTCATTATCTCTTTATTGAAGCCCAACTCATCTTATTATTCTATTTACATTTCATCAAATAGTAATAAAAAATAAAGAAAAGGAAACTCACTGCCTTTGATACCAATTTGTAACATCCTGATCAGGGTGACACATACAATTTCCCTAATCCCATCAGTCGTGTGACCTATGGTTCACCTCCCCGTACACCAGAGGCTACTAACTAGTTGTGAGGGTCTAATATATGTAACATGGTGATACTATACCCTCTTTATCAAAGAAGGAAAACAATTAAAATAAATAAGATTAACCAAATGATATAAAGAAAAACCAAACAAAACCAATATAACTTGATGACCAGAAAAGGAATACAATATCCAAACCAATACATTAGATATGTGATGAAAAATATGTGAAAGTTTCAAATAAAAAACCAAAAAAAAGACACAATGACATACCCAAGAGGGTCCTGACACCATATTTGGTTCCCTCATCCATGATCCACCCCAACTCAGCCATTTAACATTGGTATCTTCCACATATCCTTTCCTGCAAACATGAATTCTATTTGTGCACTAATTAGGCATCCCAAGTAGGGTGTGAGTACAACTTAGTAGCCCACCCCCAATAATGTCTAAAAAATATCCTGTCAAAAACAATGTATGCATTTGTATATAGAATAAATTATAATTAATAAAGTAAATAGTTATCACATTTCATTATTCTTTAATTAATTACATAATTTCTCAGGTTTATGAAGATTCCCAACCCATCAATACCTTCTTCGGGCAATGCTAGAGTTTGAAATATCCCCACGGATTATCACATATCACATAGATAATAAAAACTCATTATCATATGGTCTGTAATTGTAAATTTAATTTCAAATCATATCCTGGCCATTTGGAACCATAGTTAGAATCCAATATTATGGGTATAAAACGTTATATCCAGCACCCCATGTGTATTTGGATCATCAATCCCTATTCTAAACCCCATGGTTATTCAGAGCATCATTCCTTGTCACATATAATAATATTTACATGAATATATTTGGGTCTAGAACGTCATAGATAGAACCTTGTTGGTATTTAGAGCATAATTACATGTACCAAACCCTATTTTAAAATCAATCACTTATATAATATATATCACATTTTACCCTAGGTTTCAGCTTAGTTGGTAGCATCCCTACGGGGACTCTGCGAGGTCTCATGTTTGATTCTCGTTGGGTACTGATTTTTTGAATTAGTGTAGGATTTTTTTTATATTTCTCCCCTACCAATAACTATTATAATATATATCACATTTAACAAGATTAATCAAAATTAAACCTCTCATCAAAATTTATAATCATGGAATTCCATTTAAATTATCAAAAAAATATGGTTCAACACCTTAAAACTCAAGAAATAATATGGAAATTTCACTATTAAAACCTTTTTAGCATTTAATAACCTAAACCATTAACCTTTAAAGGTAAATAAAAACTTACATTTATTCCCATTATCAACCAATTTAATATCCCCTTGATTAACAAATTACACAATCTGATTAACCCATCAATTTAATGATCACAATTCAACCAATTTCAATTACCCCAAGTTTAACCAAATTCATTAACACATGAAAATTTAATTAAATCAATTCAATTATAGATGTAATTTTCCAATCAGGGAAATTTAAATTACACAATTACATACATGTAATTAAATTAAGATAATGGGAATTTATGTTTAGACCACCTACCTCGTGCTAGTTAATGTACACTCACCAACAGAAATCTCCAAATTGAATCAAAATGTTCAAATGCACAATGAAGAATGAGATCTAGATCCAAAACATAGATCCAAGATCAAATAGATTAGATCTATCAAAAACTAGATCTAGGTCCATTATTAATAGATGAAAACATCTCTTTGAAATATGGGAGAGAGAAATGAGAGATGGAGAAAACCAATTAGGATGTGAATCTTTTTCCAGGAGAGGTGCATATTCTTCAATCTAGTCTTTGATTCATCAAGAATAGATTTTAGAATCCCATTGATTCCATACAGAAGCCTCAGAAAATGATAGGAACTATTTCGGGTTTAGTTTGGTTTAATTAGTGAAGACCATGGGGTTTTGTAATTTTAAGACTAATTTTCAGCGTATTAAATCCTGCATGCATGGTTTCCTGGGAAGCGGTGCACGGTTTTTCAAACCATGATCCCTAACCATGTGAGTCTCCTTTGGGGGTGCATAATTACTTATAATAGGGTTTATGGTTTGACAAACCATGAAATAACTGTGAAATCCCTCTCTGTTTGGGGTTGGACGGTTTTCTACGCCAGGTTGCACTGTTTGCGAAAATCATGCTCCAACAATGCATTGCCCAAGAATCCTAAAAAAACCTCATATTTTCACCCAAACACAGCCAAGACATTACTAAACCATTTATAACCAAAAAATTGAAAAATATTACCTATAAAATAGATGGATATATCAATATAAAAGGTCAGTATCTTAGACAATGTGTGGATTAATTTCTTAATAATCATATTGAATCATAATTACCCTTTAACAATTTGCGATGTAAATTTCATAAAAGAAACATTTCAACATAATCCAATTTAACTTCTAGAAATAAATTCTTGAAAATCTCAACTTTAAATCACACTAACTGATAAAACATACATATCACCTGGTGAGTTTGAGACTTGCATAAGATTTTTTACATTGTAAATTTTTTCTCAAAAAGTAACTCTCATGTAATATTTTATAATCCTTATGTATTAAATACGTTTTTTACCTTAGACACATGATTCTGAAAAATATTATATACTCTTCCAAACATCTTACATATTTTTTTATGATTGTTTACTTAAAAAAATTTCCTCCTATGATTTTAAAAAATATCTTACACATGTATTTAAATGTCTTATAAAAGAAATATAAGGTTTTACCTTTGAAATATTTCTATCTAAGATTACAAGAAAAAATACTTACATAACATAAAAAATTATAGGTATCATTTCCTTTTAAAATTCACTACACACAACTTTGAGAAACATATTATTCATATTATTCATAGAATATTACATATACAAGGAAGCTCTATAATTTTCCATTTTTTTTAAATGTTAGAGAATGTCTTATCAATATTATGAGATTCCAAAATTTTTATAATTTTATAGTCTGAGAAAAAAGTAATATATTATGTATTTTTTATTACTTTTAAAAATTATAACCTCAAACACATAATACCATAAATTCTTCAAATATGTATCAAGACAACTCTGATACATTTAAAAATAATAATAAACTACATTTAATGACTCTAAAATATTTGAATGTTTCCAAACCTTTTTAGTATAGTTTCAATTACTTGAAACATATGAACACTCAACATTTAGTATTTTAAATAAAGTTTTGAACCCTCTCAATAAATTTAGATATCAAACTCAACTATTCTTCAAACAACCTTCCAAAGTATATTTTCTATAAATTTCTTCATCCATTATACATGATAATCTATATATGCATTCAAAATATTTCATCCAATATTACTCTTCAACTTTGCTACTCTATTTTATAAACAATCATAATAAACTTTTATAAAATGATTCAACAACCAACTGAGCCTTCTTTACATAACCTCCATAAACAAGTTTTTTTGGAGACACTGTTTATCTTACAAATCAGCACTTGTATTTAATTATTTAAAAACTATCTTAGAGATCATCACAAGTATATGTTGTTGTCTCAAATCTATTTATAGTGTAATTACAATTAGAACAAATAAACCTTTACCACTATCAATGGTAATATCTTAAATTAATTTTCTATTATATTAATGAATGATTATGATATAGTGGCCAGAAACATCTCAATATCTAACTTGATTAATTAAGATTTTCCTCCATCATCAAAATTTAGTACACATTGAATTTACTTCACATAAAAATATTGAAAAAATACAACCTCAAATTCATCAATCCATTTGGTTTCTTCATATTCTACTAAATTTTAGAGGCATGTAAATTCTATTTATTGATTTTCTTTAAGGAATGTTTTTTGTTTTTTGGATTTGATAGTGTGATGTGTAAAGTTAAATGATCTCAAAAATTAAAATTTTAGCCTGAATTTGGATTCAAAATAGGGTGCTTATCTTGGGGTATAGTTTGGGTAAAAATATGCATTTCTATTGGAAGTAGGAAATGGTTTTGGTATGGTATGAAATTTGTTTTCAGAGTTAAATAATCATATAGTACCCATGCATTTCAAAAAATTCAAGGTAGTGTGTGTTGTATGGTTATGTGAAAATTTATAATTACTAGTTAGAATAATCATTTATTTCAATAATTGTTTGATAGAAATGGTTTCATAGTTAGGTTTTCCATTAAATAACCATGAATGTGGATTAAAAATCCATATTTTTACATAAAACCACATAGTAAGAAATAATTTAACCATCATAATCACCGTATACTCCCCATTAATTTTTTATGATCTTTGTATGGTAAATTTTAAGGATCTATTATATTTTTTTATGGATCATTGATTTTTTGGATAAATTTAACATTCAGAAAAATTTAAGGGTTTCCTAGATATATTTTCTTTTGATCTATCTCTTTTTTACCCCTGGTAATCTGGTAAAGGAGGTTTGGATAGATGTAAATTTGGATCTTAAAATTGATGAGGGGGTTTTGTTTATATGATTGAAGGATTCTTTCTTAGATCTTGATTTTCATGAATGTTGGAATCCAAGATGACAAATATATAGTCTGATATATCATCATTGGGATTAAGATCTATAAGTATAAATCCATTTCATTCTAAAAATATTAATAATGAATCTGATGTAGATGAATTTAACAATAATTTTTCAATTACATGTTATTAAAGTATGATTAAATATTTTTTAGAATTGAATTATTGGAGTAAACCGATAAATCATTAAATGATATATAATAAGTAAAGAGAAAAAATTATATGTATTTGATAAATATGATTTAATATGTGACATAATATTATGAATTGTGTTTACTTATAAACAAATAGTGAATTATTTGGAAATTATTTAACATATAAAATATTAGGATATGTGTTTTTTTACAAAGACACATTGGATGGTGAATTTTTTTTTAAAATGTATATAATTTTATGTGTATTTAATATTATATGATTTGATATGTGGATATTCTTATTGTTTTTGTTGAAATTTAAAATATGACGCCGAATTTTGATTTTGGGATATCATGAAAATAAGGTTTTAATATGAGGAATAATCATGATGGGGAAAATTTAGTTAAAAGGATAATTTAAATTATTTTTTTGATTTTGTTGAATATATTATTGATATATCATGAAATAAAGAATATAAAAAATATTAGAATATAATGTTGTAAGAAATTTTGGGAATATAGGATTCCATTTGCTGTGTTTGTGCCTAAATGGGAGAAATATGGAACCAAGGTATTCAGATTACTAGAAGTGTTCAGTTTATTGTTAATAATTTCTATAATCAAGTGTTTTATGTGAACTTTGGGATAACATTATATTTGGTGTATTAAAAGAGTTATTTTTCCATGGTTTTTGGAATTTTGATGAAAGAAGAGAACATCACAAAAAAAGGTCTTCCTTACACCATGAAGGATGGTACTTGAGAGAAAACTAGATTTCTAAATAGAATCCTACACTATGATGGATGAGATCACGTCCCAAGGTCAGCTGTAGTTGAATAAATGTATCTAGAGCTAGATGAGTATTTCACTGTAAAGTTGGAGGGCACATAAATTTATGTCTTGTGTAAGAATAACTAAAGTTTTAATAATAATAACTAAAATAGCTCCATGTAAAAATAGGTAAAATCAGGTTACAGTTAGTGATATGTATGATTAAGAATATAGGCTATAACAAAGTTTCTTAGTGAAAGTGTCTGATTAGATAATCATCACATCTTGACTTGGTGGTTATATCATGCTAGGTTCATTTTTTGTGGAAAATAGAAAATCTAAATTAGAAAATCAAGAGGGAATTCATTCCATGATGGAGTGCATCACACAAAAATGAAGGTGTTATTTGAGGAAATGTGAAGAGATAACAAAATGATCTTTTGGATATTTAAAAAATAGATTAGGTTGGATTCCATGGATATGGTTATTGTAATAAGATCATACTATATTAGAGTAAATCATGGTTCAAATAATTAATTTTAATGATAATCATTCTATAGTGAAGTTGTCCATTCCATGAATTATTAAAATCCAAGAAGTGTCTAGGGTTTAAATCCATCTTGAATTATCTGAGATTTTGGTTGAACTACTTAATTAGTGTTTAATGATTATTTCAAATATCCAGTTAGGGGATGCTATATAGAAAAATTTATGGAGAAATTTTTTGGAATAATTAGTACCTTATATTGTAGTAATAAAGGTATATTGAATTGTGAAAAGTATTGGTAGATCTAGTATAAATAAGATATCCTGATACTGTGGTGAATTTAATCAAATATCTAGAGTAAATGAGAAGAATGTAAGTGAAACAAAAACACCCACACTAGTTTAGTGTTTATTCTTCGTGAATAGTTCATATAAGTGATTATAAAGTAATTAAATATTTTTAACTATCCTTTGAAGTAGTCAGTGGATAGAGGGAAAGTGGGAGTAACCCTTGGATAAATTGTGTATCTTTCCAAAACCTTACATCCATCTAGAGTGAGTATTGATATCCTCTAGTACTCAAAAAAATATTAGAATATACTCAAAGGAGTATCACTCAGTGGAGAGCTAAGTAAAATATTTGTGCCATTTTTCTTTTTTATTCCACAATATAGGTGTTTGAGATTTATAGGTTTAAGTGTTTCATCCCACATGATAATAATATCCAGTTGAAAATGATAATATAAAACTCCCTAACTCACTCCCTTAGGGTGTATTTGGGCATATGGTTGCAACCATTGGTATTAGAGCCATAAGTTTCAATATTTTTGAATATTTATATTCTAAATGTTAAACATGAATAATGACATAAATGAAAAATGATTTCCTTTATTTAATGGATGGAACTACCAAATATGGAATAAATGAATGAGATCTCATTAGTGATCTCCCGAACTTGATGTCTATTCTATCATTATTCATGGAATATGATTCAGTGATGTTACGAAGTTGTTGACGACTGATGTCTATATTAAATTACTCAATATTGATGAAAAGAAAAAAAATTCCCTATCTGAATAATTATAAAATCATATATCAATGAAGGTTATGAATTTTACTTTAGAAAAAGAAATATGGGATAAATTGGGAAACATTAATGAAGGAGAAACCAAAGTAAAAAAAGAAAATATGTAACTATTTTATAATGGTTTTGATTATTTGAATATGATAACAAAGGATAAAATTAAGGGTCTCTCCAACCATCATTTAAGTTGTAGGATCCATCCATGAACATAGAGACATAATGAAATATGTTGAAGTTATAAATAATCCTATTATAATATTACCAATATTTTATAATTTAACGATGTCATATATAATGGTTCAAAATTTCATGGCATGTTACTTAGCGATCTCTATGAGTTGGAGGTCTCAGGAGAATGTTTAAGAAGAGAATAGTGTGTTTGAGCAAAATTTTGATATATGGTGGTTATTTTGTAGCATGGATCAAAGTGTTTTAATATAATAGGTTATTTAAAAGGAATGTATGTGAAATACTATTGGTGATTGTAGTGTAGGGACCTTGGAGGTCAAATTATGTGGGTATTTTGTTTTGAGGGTGGTTTTGGAATGGCCCTAGATTATGGTGAAGTGTGGTCTGGGGGTGAATATTTTGCAGTGTAGCCAAGGTCCTTATTGGATGGAGATTTAGGAAACTAATTTTGATGTATTATTTATTTGATAGAAGAACAAACCTGGTGTATAAGTTTCACCGTAGCACTACCCTAAGTTTATATGAACTATGATGGATTGTTAGTGTGATTTATAGGGAGGATATAGAACAAGGTCTGTTGCAGCATAACATATTGGGTTGTGCCATGATATTTGTATCAAACCTACCCATTTAACAATAACATATGGTACTATACTGAAACCATCTAATTTTATAGTTGGGTATAAATTTAATGACTCCCTCAAGTTTCATTCATTTACTTTTCTGTCTCTTTATTAATGGGTGACTTGGGTGTAATTTTTGGTAACATTTCCATCCCATATTTCTTGGATTTGATCCTTAGATTGGGATATTAAGTGTTATTATTATATGTTGATTCCTTTACCATACCATATTATTTTATCTCTCTGTTAATCTCTCAAAGAAGGACTTGTCTATGAGATGTGATCATATTTTGATGGTTTTAGTGAGTGGATGATGACGGATATTTAACTTTAGGCTATTAAATGATTGATTTGTGTGATCTTGATCATTAGATCATCTTCTCCTACAGTCTTTGTTTCTCTCCTTCATTATCTTCGGAAGAAGGATGTGGCTATGAGTTGTGGTCATATTGTGATGGTTTTAGTGAGTGGATGATGATGGATTTTTAACTTTAGGTTGTTGAGGGATTCATTGGTGTGATCTTGATATTTGGATCATCTTCTCCTTTCCTTGTCCATCAAATTGAATTATGAAGCTCCGATCAAGGTATACGATATAATAACTCTCCCATTTTCTATATAAATTGTGAGATTAAAAAAATTGTATGTCTTTCAGAAAAGAGTATGGATTGACCTAATAAATATAATAAATCATTCCAATATAAAATTTACGGTAAGGGATGATTCCATATGTGTTTACTTACTTTCATGATATTTCTGTCAGACATGGTTCTTTCTCTTTTCTATCATTTAAAATAAAATATTTTGTTAATCCTTATCTGCTCCTTTTGTGATTGTTTTATAAATTCACTTTCTATAAAAGGCTAATAACATAAATATAATAATGAACTAGTTGTTTTGATAGAGGAATTAATATGTAATCTTGTTAAATATAGAAAGTGTGATAGTTCTTGATACTAAAATTATTGTTTTATATTGTAATGAATTTTGTGGTTGTGATTATGTTGGTGTGATTTTTCTAGGGATGTTCATGAGATTAGGTAGTGAGTGTTTCTATAGATTCCATGAGTATAAAGTGGGTTACAATGGAGATAGTGGTTGGGTAGTGAGTGTTAAGGTAGATTCTATGGGTGGAATAGTGGGTTATGATTGAGGTTGTGGTTCATGCAATAAAGTTGCGACTAACTTTCAATAGATGGAAATAGTGGATGAGTTAGTTTTTTTGGTTTTAGGCTTGGTTGGTTGATGTGGGTTCATTTTTAGTTTCAAGGTAGAAATGAAATGTTATATTAACAAGGAAATGGTAAATTAATGAGGGATGAAATTGACCAAGGGGGGATAAAAGTGAAATGATGAAACATGAATGAATGTTGGAACTAGTTGAAAGGTTTTTTGTCATTAAATATAGAATTGAATGGATTAATGAACATAAATTGGTCAATAATGGTAAATATATAAATTTTGTAATAGTGTGGAAAAATGGTAATGGGTGAATGATTTTTTGACTATTTTATATGGGGAAGTGGGCTAGTTATAATTTCATTGTTGATATTGATGGAGTCACAAGTCAGTGGTAGTGTGGTGATGTTTTGGACTGTAGTAGTTTTGTTCGGTGAGTAACCATTAGGCTTTTCCTTTGTGTGGATTATATCTACTTGTATTTTCCTTATGGTTTCTATATGAACCTACTAAAGTTAGATACCATTATCTATTCCCAACATGATATAGGTTATAGGTGTTTCCCCCTAACTTATATAATGGGGAAAGAATTTATGGCTTGTTACTCCCTCTTCTACTCTCTCACTTCCTAGTATAGTATGGGCTATGATGGATCAAGGCTGGTATGATTATATTACCATAGTATGTGGTGTACTTACATACCCTATGAGGTAATTATGAGAGGGTACATGATATACGAATAGACCCTATATGATATTGGTATGATTATATGAGGTGTATTGGAAGAACTTGAGGAATATTGAGATGATGATATATGATAGGTGCACCGACAAACCCAATGGGAGTTTTGATGGGATGTGACGAGGTGTTGTTGATGTGAGGATATATGGTTGGGGTTATACATGGTAAGAATAGGAAATGGGGTTTAAGAACATTATGTTCATGATATCCTACTATACTAGTTATGAGATGGATGGATGATTAACATGTGAGGCATGGTGTTCATCGATAAACTATGGGATGTATTTAACATAAGACATTCACTATTGGGGTATGAGAGTGACATGAAAATGGGGAATTGGTTTTAGGGTTCCTTATTATTATATTATTTGATACTATTTTACTATACATGGATGCAATATTTGGTGAGTGAGTTTTAGCGAATTTGGGTAGTAGTTGACCTGATAGGTGCTTGTTAGTTCTTCTATTTGTTAACTGATGCATCAATATACTCTTTACATGTTTTCATTACATGTATTGAGTAAGATCCTACTGAGTATACCTATCATGATCACCACTATATATATATATAAATTGGTTTTCATGTTTCTGGGGAATGTTTGGTGACTTGGATGAATAGTCTTAACTTGGAGCTTGGAGTTTTATGAGAAGTCACTACCTAGAAGTTTTATTGGTATTTTATTTTGGTTTTTTACTTGTATGAAATTATTAACGCATTGTGAAATTATTATGGATATTTTTTTATTTTTATTAGGATATTTATTGGTGTTTTATTTTATTTTATTTGGTTTCATGAGGATAATTCCTCCCATATGTTTGTTTTATACCCTCCGTGATAGTCACCAACCTTGGGCCTATTGGAGACGAACCTCAATGGTTTCTCTGGTCATAAATGTAGGATAATGAGGCGTTTCCAATGGGGGAAGGTTATGATATATTGGTATCATAGATTTGGGTTGAGAGATAATATTGATATTAGATTTTGACATTGGTGAGGATTTCATGGGTTGGTAGAGAAATGATACTACTTGAGCATAGTGCGTGACATAGTTTAGAGCTCAAATGGTTCAATAAACGGGCCAAGATTTTACTAAATGACCAAGTGAAATGGTGATTATTTCATGGTAGAGACATAGGGGAGATACAGGGATTATTATTGGTTGTTGTTATGTTTTAAATGGGGTAATTATGGGGAAATTAAATGAATATAATTAAATAAACATATGAAAATTAAATATTTCCTAATGGGATTAAGATTTTGGTTCTTTATTTAGATAGATTCTAGCTAGTCATTATCAATGCATGGTTCAGATCATTGAGGTTAAATGGGATGAATCAGTTGAATATAAGAAAGTTGAACCAACTGAGGAGGATAATATTTGGAGGAAGAAGACATGTACATTTCAAAATTTAGGGATAGATAATTATGAGTAGAGAATATTTGATCTAGAGATAGATGACTAACTAGAGGATTTTGAGACCACTTTTTCTCTAATCTGATATGGGGATGAGTATTGAGTTCCATGTCCATCAATCATATTAAAGGAGAAATGTTGCAGTGGTGGATCGCATATCCACTAAAGCAGAAGGATGGATATTTCCCAGGAGATGATTTTTAGTATTAGTTTCATGATGGGTTTCTATTATCATTAATGAGGGTGGAGAAGAGGCAAGAGATACTATCCCTTTAGTAGGGGATCCTAAATGTGTAGGATCTTGGGATTATGTTTAAGTACCTATTTCTCCTCACCCCTAATCTATTCCTATACTTGGAGTTTTTATATTGGTTTTAGGAGTAGGTGATACACCCAGTGATTCGATATGTAGTCAACCCATTTACATTGATTATATACTTTGTTGTAAAAAGTAAGGCTGAGGTGATTGTGAGGATTCATTCCTAATCCAGTTCATCTTTATAGTGGAGACATTAGGGTTCTTAAAATAGTATGGTTGTTTGTGATGGATTGTAGGTTTTGGGGAAGATGAGGTTTCTACCAGATGTGAGGAAACCTTGGTAGTTTTATCCCCCCCATTTATCTATGTACGATAATTACCCTAAACTTACATGGAGATTTGGGATAGTGTAAAATTATTTTGGGAGGTATGGACATTTAAAGTTCATTTACCAACCATCTTTGGGGATAAATGATATGTAGATAATTAGGTTTCTTATCAGTCACAATAGTGTTGGTTACCTTAAAGTCTATATTAATAGCACGTGAAACTAGACTTTGTTCCCCTAAGAGGAGATGAGATCATAGAAGGATATCCCCATGATGTACCTCATCCTCAAATACATAGGGATGAGTTCCATCATGGAGGTGGTTATCAACCATGAGGAAAAGAAGATAAACATAATAAGATTTATTCTATGAATATTTCAGTGATAGAGGGACTAGAGATTGTATGAGGTACCATTTTATAATCTTCTAACTTGATTTATTATTCAATTTATTATGTAGTATAACAATCTTTTGTTACAGCTGCCTCAGTAAATGACTTAGGATCTGAGGTGTAGAGGCTTCCAGTTCTCCTAATGTTTAATATTCTAGTTTGAGGTTATGTGAGTTTTCTTGATGTGTGTTAGAGTTTTGAACTAATGATGCGGAAAAATTAGTCACATGGGGATATATTTATACTTTAGAAAGATCTATATGATGTCATTATTAGTTTCAACTAGTTTTATTCTCCCCATGTGATTATCAATTTCTTTTAAAAGAGAGTTGTGCTCTATAAAGAAGAGGTCCAGTGAGTGGTGTTTTTTAGAGAGTAGTAGTATCATATGGACCATTTTTTTAGATGCATCACTATTTAATTTTTATGATTTATTATTGGTTTCAATAGAGGCACATGTGGTGGTTTTTCATAGATTCATGGAGTAGTTTCCAAATGTTTTCCCTAAAGTGGTTGGGGATTTACCCCCTCGATACAGTATTAAGTTTGGGATACAACTACATCATAATTCCTATCTTATTTCAATGGATACTTATTAAATGAAACCTTTATAGATATGTTAGTTGAGGATTTAGGCTGTTCACTCAATGTAGATCAGATTTATTTATCTCGAAGTGTTGTTGGGGAGTGCTACCATGTTATTCTCAATGAAGGAAGATGATAGTATCAGTCAGTTTATAGACTACTGATGATTAAATCATGTGATAGACAAGAACCATCACCCTCTCCTAAGGATCTATGATATATTAAACTATTTGAATGGATCCATCTAGTTTTCATATAATGATTTATTGAATAGATATCACCAAATCTATGTAAAATAGGAGGACATCTTGAAGACTTCTTTTAGGTGTTAGTATGTGCACACCAAGTTCATGGTCATGAAGTTTTATATCACAAAAACCCAAGACATATTCATGGGAATAATAGAATCCATGTTCCATGAGTTCTTGGATTAGTTCATGGTCATGTTCATCAATAACATTCTTCTATAATTATGGTTATGAATATAATATTGATTACATTAGTCCCATTCTATAGGTCCTTCGACGCCAATGACTTTATGGGAAGATATCTAAGTATAAGTTACCGATGTGGCTGATGAACTGAATTGGAAATGTGATGTCTTAGAATGGATGTGTAGTGGATCTAGTGAATATTGATGTAGTTGTTTCTTGGTAATCATCCTATAATATTTCATAAGTTTGTAGTTACTTTAGAATCATAGACTATTATCAATGGTTCATTTTTGACTTCCCTCAAGTTGTGAACTCATTGAAAGCCTTGAATAGGAATTACTATAATTTCTTATGAACTGATCAGTTTTGGTATCTTTCTAATACATGAATAAGAGGCTGATTAGTGTGCATTTTCTTCGGTTCTCTGAGGATGGAGTGATATTTAAGTTTTTATATGATTATTTCATATCAATTTAGGGGTTTTCTTGATGAAATGATGAGTAGTGATATCATATGGGTTCAATAAGTTATATCCACAATAGAGTAACTATGAATCCCATGATCTAGATTTAGTAGTGTTGGATTTTTCTTTAAATATATAGTGAAATTACCTCATTAGTGGTTAGTTTATACTTTTCATGGAACACAAGAGCCTAATGTATTTTTTTATCATATTAGGAAATGAATAAATAACTATATAGGTGTATGTATTTTATCCTAGACTATGAATTTTAAATATATTACACCCTAGGGAAGGATAATTTAGTTATATATGTGTTGGGTAGAAATTCAAGGGGGATTGTTTTTGGAATTTAGATGTGTTCAGAGAGGGATATTGGATATTTTAGTGATGCATATTGATGTAAGGGACAATGGTAGTAGAGTTTGACTATTTTAGATGACAATGTAATCATTATTAATGTACTGGGTGAAGGATTCATAGTGGGGAGACTCATACCTAGTGGTCATGTGGGATTATATCATTAATGATGATGCTCCAAAGGGATGACCAAAGGATGCAAAATATAGAATGATGTTTCAGGGGAGTTGCTTATTATTTTAATGGTACATGAGGGGGTTCTTCATGAGTTTTATATCCCTGTAGTGTTAGTTCATTCAATAATGGAAAATATGTATCATTTTTTGGGAGGTTATATTTGGTTGTTAGGGATGAAGAGGGAAATGGAAGAGTTCATATCATGATGCATGGTTTATCATAAGTTCAAGGTAAAGCACTATGATCCAAAGGATTTATTATAGCCTTTGAACATAAATGAGTGAAAATTGTAGGAAATATGAATTTATTTTTTCACTATTCTATCATAAGACCAGGAGGATGTGATGTTATATAGGTGATAGTGGATCAATTGATGAAGTCATCCCATTTACTAGTGATTTCAGAGTTGGGTGCTATGGAGGATTTGGAATGATGGTATGTGGATGAGGTTGTGTGGATTCATGGAATACCAAGGAACGTAATCTATAATATATATCTCCATTATATATTATAAGTTTAGAGAGTATTTTATCATGATTTGGGATCCTATTTATGCCCTATCACTAATTTACATACTTATACAGATGAGTATATATAGTGTACCATCTTGAAATTGGAGGATATATTGGGAGATCCCATCCTAGACATTATAGAAACTTGTATAAATAATTTTCTCTTGGTTGAGTTGTCTTATAATAATATCTTCTACTCTCCCATTAGCATGTATCTATTAAAGTAATTTTATGGGTAACATTTTTGTTCTCTATTATACTGGACTAAGGTTGGGGTGTTAGTAGTACTTGGGCTAGATGTAGTATAGATCATAAAAGAGAATATTTAGAAGATCCAAGTGTATATGATATTAGTATAGGTATATCATAATTATTATATTTATCATAGGAGGAGGTTGTTAGAGTTCCAGGTTGGGAATCTTGTGTTATTGAGATTTTTCTATCATCATGGCAATCAAAGGCTTGTGTGGGAGAATAAGCTTGATCACTAGTTCATCAGTTACTTTGAGGTGTTGAAGTGAATTACAATGGTGGCCTATCAGTTAGTACTCCCTATATAGGTTGATGAGATCCATGAAATTTTCCATGTGTTATATCTCTAGTCACATCTTCATGATTATTATCATCTCATTGATTAGGGAGAGATATATATTGAGGATAATGTGATGTTTTTTAGAGTTCAATTGATATCTAGTATCATTAGGTGAAGGCACTGTATGGATTATCAATTTATTTTGTTTGAGTTATATAGAGGCATGTTGGTGTGGAGGACATTACATAGTCATATTATTTACATATCCATTATCATTATATTGAGATATTTTGAACCTTGTTTTTATTGTTTTATGAGATGTTTGACCTTGTGTTAAATTTAATAAAGTGTTTCCCTATTTATTTACTATGGATTTGTTCCTCATTAAATTATTTTCTGATTTGGTAGTGGTTTAATCCTATTTGAGAGGTATCTCTGAGAGAGTTTTTGGTTTGTTATGTCAATGGTCTTTACATTTGAGTTTGGTTTTTTTTATTAAGGATAAAAATCATTTGATAGGTATCTAATTAAACATTCCCAACCTTGACGACCAGTTACTTTGTGAACTATGAGATATAGAGGTTTCAAGAGAAGGTTTTATGAGAGAACAATGGAGTTGAGAAGAATTTTCAATAGGGAGGTGATTTTGTAGTGTGCAGGTACGTGTTGTGCCATAAGAGGCTAGTTGAATATCTTGATTGTGGTGTAGTGTTGATTATTTTATCGTAGGTCCCTAAGAGATAATATTTGGTGGTTGTTTGGTTTTTGAGGGTATTTTTAGCATGGCCCTTAGTTGTGGAGTAATGTATTATGGGGTGGATATTTTGAGGTGTAGCTAAGGCCCTTAAAGTGATGAGTTTTGGGTGACAAATATTAATGTCTCTATTGATTTGAGGGTAACTGCAACATGGTGTATAAGTCTCACTACAACCTTACCCCAAGTTTATAGGAACTAAGTGGTATCTTTATTGTTATTTATAGGGAGGAGTTGGACCAAGGTCTATTTCAGCATAACATACCAGGTTGTACCATGTTATTTTTAAAAAACCAAACCATTTCTATGGGACTTATAGTATTGTGAAATGGCCTTATAATTTTCTATCTTGGTATAATTTTTGGGACTACCCTAAGATTCATTTATTTACCTATCTTTATCACTATTCTAAGGTGAACTGGTTGGCATTTCAGGATACCTTTATATCCCCTATTTCTTTTCATTGAACCTCAACTTGGTAGATTGAGTTTTATTGATCTAAGGTGAGTCCTTCCCCTTTCCTTTTTGATTTTTCTCTCAATTCATCTACTAAATAAGGGGTTTTATATGAAATGTGTTCATATTATTATGGTTGGAGTGAGTTTTTAATGTTGGATGTTTCACTTTTTGTTGATAAAGGATTCATTGTTATGATCTTGATCTTTGGATCATCTTCTCCTTACCATGTCTTTCACAATATATTGTGATGATTTTTTTTGAGGTAGGGGATTTGAGAACTCCCCATTTTCTATGAAAATTATGGAGTTACCATGATTTTTTCTATTTGGTAAAGGATTAAAAATTAAACTAATAAAGATAATGTACCATACCTAAATTAAATTGATGGGAAGGGATGATTCAACAAATGTTTACTTACTTTTTTCATATTTATCTCACATTTGGAACTTGATCACTACTATTATTGAAAATCATATTTTTTATTGATCTTTTGTTTGTTTTTGTTTTAATTGTGTTATGGATTCACATTTCATAAAAGTATAATCATTTAAATATGGTAATTAACCATTCATGTCAATAGAGGAATTAATATGGAATCATGTGGAATGTAGAATGTGTGATAGTACGTGATATTAAACTTTTAATTTTTTATTGTGGTGAATTTTTTGGTTGTGATTATGTTTGTGTGATTTTCTGTGGGGTTGTTCATGAGTTTGGAAAATGGGTTCTATATTATGTTCATGGGTAGCACATAGGTGGATTTAATTGAGATTGTGGTTGGCCAGTGGGTGCTATGGAAGATTCCACATATGGCATAGTGGGTTAAGATTGAGGTTTTGGTTTATGTAGTGGGGAAATGAAAACATTTCCAGTGTTGGTTAGAGAGGATTTGGGGGAGGGGGTTGTTATGGGAGATGGATTATTTGGTTGATTTGGGGTCATTTTCAATTTACTGGTAGTAACATAATTTGATTTTAATAATTAAATTATAAATTAATGTGGGATGTAATTGACATAAGGGGATGAAAATGAAATTATGACACATGAATGAATATGGTAGTTTGATGGAAGTGGGTTTTCAATATTATTAAATTTTATGAATTTATGATTGTAACATGGTTGGAAATGGAAAATATAGAAATGGTGTAATATTGTGGATAAATGGGAATGGTTGAATGACTATTGAGACTGTTCTATGTGGGTAAATGGTATGGTTATAGTGTCATGGTTGACAATTATGGTAACATAAGGTGGTGGGGTGTGGTAATGTTGTGGGCAATAATTGTGTTGTTTTTTGGAGGCCCTTTAGTTTAATATTTTATATGGATGATATCTACTCCTGTTTTAATTATTATTTATACACACACCCCACCTGATCTAGATACCCTTATTGATAACCAACATTATATGGGTACTATATTTTCCCACCAAAAATCCAAGATGGAAAGGGAACAAATGTATTACCACTCCCTCTACCCCACACTCCCTTCCAGGTGTAGTAAGGGATATAATAGATCGAGTTATGTATGATAATAATACTATATTATGTGGTGTAGACCATAAAATGTATTTTTTAGAGAGTACATAATGTACTGGAAGACTCTATGGGGTATTCGTATGATGATATTAGGTGAACTGGCATACCTTGGGAGGTATTGAGATGAGGATATATGATATGTTCATAAGAAAACCAAACATGGTATTGATGGGATGTAATAAGGTGATACTAGAGTGAGTATATATATAGGGTGTCATGAATGGAAGGAGGAAGGCATGAGGTTAATTCCCTTCGTGTTCATGATACCCTACAATATAGGTTATGAAATTAATGTATGATTATGATGAGATACATCATGTGCTGTGAAACTACTAGAGAGGCACTGCAGAGATACACTCCCAGGTTCAATGCTAAAAAAACATAATTTTATAAATTAACTTTGGTACAAAGTGATATGATCTAAGATAATCTTGAAAAAATTTCTTATTATTATTACATCTCATAATACTCTAACCCAACTAAGAGAACCTTTTGTTTTTTGTGTCTTAGAAGACCAATTATATAGCTAAATTATTTTACAATACTTGTGAAAAAATAACCATATTCAAACAATACTAAAATCCCTTCAAGGATAATCATAGGTTACACTCATATTTATAACTTGGAAAGATGGAAACATAATAATGGTTTGTGCTAAGATACTCAGTAAGTGTAAATATAGGTAATAATAATAAAATATCACAAGTGAGCATAAGATGGGAATATATGGGTAATACAGATATGAAATAAATTTATACCCAAAAAATATAGATAATAAATCATGTAATTTGGTAAAATTAAAGAATAAAAATAGTTTGTAAACATTAGTAAATAAACATTATCCATGGGAGTGTTAAATTGGGATACCTTAGAAACATGGGAAAAACATTAATATAGGGAACATTACATTCACAGGCATCCCTATTGGATAAAAATATACGACTAAATAATGTATTTAAAGTATGTCACATATATTGGTATAGGGAACATTATTTTCATGAGCCACACCATCAATAACCATTTTTATAAGCAATTAAAACATACCTGCATATAATTTTATCATGAGATATTAACATTTAACCAATACAATTTAGGGTGATATAGGACCCCACCCATAATTCATCCATGATTACATGTGATATAAAAAAAATCATTAATCATATTATAAATAACACAAGGAAATAAAATTGGTTTCATATACCTTTTAAATGAATTAACATAATAAAATCATTTATAATCCCATCAGTAGTCATAACATGATAAACCCATGGAAAATAAATGGGTATCCAAATATATTCAGTAACTTTTTAGTTAAATAACCTTACATAAAGATAATAAATCATATTATATTTACAACATATATATAAAAGGTATATATTTAAGTCAATAATTTATCCAATCAATTGATGTATGAAATCTAGATTAACTTCGTTTATCCAAATAAAGGAAATATAGAGTGTTCAAAAGGAAAAGGCATCAGAAGAAAAGTTATGCCTATTCAAGGAGAATGGTTAGACAATATAAAGGTAGTGATGGATCATATCAATGAAAGTAAAGAACAATTAAATTTTCTATACAGAGAAAGATGGTGGTTGTAATATGAATATCATTTATCAATTATAAGATATATAAAAGGACAATTAATTAGATAAAAAAAAATACTTTTATAGAAGTTGTAGAAAAATCCCTTCAAAAATAAGAAATATCCTTGATATTTTGAAATCATTTTTAAAGAAATATTTTCTAAAACTCAGATAAAAATAATTTCATTTAGAAACTAAAAAAATTTTGAGAGAAAGATTCATATAAAATTACAAAGGTGGTGGACATGTGTGTTTACATATAAAATGTTAAAAATAGATTCTTTTTACACTTTTATGAAAATGATCCATTTGTAAATCATTAAAAATATATATAAATTTTTTTAATAAGTTAAAGTAGTAGAAAATGGCCATAATAAATTATTGAGGTATAGATAAAGAAAATTTCAAAAGCATCCAATTAATATGGACATGGAAAAAGGGAGGCTCTCAGTCTAAAATAAAAGGTAGGTTTAGTTTCCTTACAATGGGTAAATAATGAGACAAGGGGGAAAATAGAATAGGGATAAGACAAGTAAAATACCAAAAATGATCATAATAGAATAAAATTATAGGGTTTTTAAGATACAAGTATTCATATTTCCTATATATATTATCTTTTAAAAATAATATATACTTGAAAATGAGATTGGCGATAAAACTCCCATGGTATGGGTAACATAATAATCAATGGATATTGAGAGGAAGATCATGAAATATAAATTAAAATATCTTGAAATTGAATATATTTCATACTTTAAATACATATGGTAGTGGATAAACCATATAAAAAAATTTAATGGTGTGATGTATTAAGCATGTCTTGTGATATTAAATTGGAGAGACAAAAAACCCCTTAAAACCTTAGAATTATTTGAGTCAAAACACCTTGAAGAATATGATTTCAAATTAATGTTAAATATCATGAATAATGAATGGATAATGATAAAAAAATTAAAGGGGAATTATATACACCATTATAAATAAAACATCATGTATAATCATAAATAGGTATCAAGGGGTGAAAATTTTAGAAAAGAAACACTTACCTTATTTTCCCTCTTAGTCAAATGTACTCTAAGATCTTGTATAGAAAACATAATAATGTTAATAAAATATTTAGGTCTTTTTTCATTGACATAATATTTTATAAACTTAATTATTAATAATTATATATATGATTATTATTTATTTATAATATATTTTTAATTTCGGGTGTGAGTGATCTTCATTGTTGTGAGCTAGTTTTCTATTAGTAGTGAATTCGTCTATAAATGTTCAGAATTACTATATCACAAAAGGTATTGGAATTTATGTTTTTAAATTATTTATAATATTATAATTTAATTCTATGGTAGTTTTGGTTATTATCCTTAAAGATGATGTTGGTGATGGGAATGTTTCAATTATTTTTAACGAACAAATATCGATATCTTAATCGGTGAGTTTAATATTATTGTTACCATTATAGAACCAAAATAAAATATTTTTTTCCTTATGGATATCATGTCACAACTTGAAAATTATCCTTTTCCCATGGTTAAAAACCATGTAAATAGGGGAAAAACCATGGTTGTAGGCTATAATCATGGTTTTGGCCACTATGGATATGTATTCCATTGCAATAGGTGTCTGACCCATTACCAAAATATTAAACTTTGGTTATAGTCCCCTATAGAAAAATATTGTGACAAAAAAATAAATTTCCTAAAAACCATGAATTTTTTGTTGTAAAAATAATAAAAATCATGTATTAATGGAAAAACCTATTCACAATTCTACATATGACCTTACCACTAACCTAAAAATCGCTATATATATATATATGAATATATGAATATATATATATATTCATAAATATTATTATTAAACATTTAAAAAGTAGTAAAAGAAGACATCAATGAAGACCTATTTCCATGGTTT
Source organism: Viscum album (assembly GCA_963277665.1). Lineage (NCBI taxonomy): Eukaryota > Viridiplantae > Streptophyta > Magnoliopsida > Santalales > Viscaceae > Viscum > Viscum album. The sequence goes on along the minus strand of OY728153.1, from coordinate 691,490,314 downwards.
TGGGAAACTGTGGCCGTATGTGTTTGGCATAAGAGGTATGACTAACGTTTTGGAAAACCATGCATATATGAACTCTTTACCACCATGTTTTTTTGAAAAAATATGGACGTAAAAATTTATATACATTCTAACACCATAGTTTTTATAAAACCATATTCATAGAGATTTCCCAATAAATTTTCTAAACAATTTAGTGTTTCCCACCTCCAACTACTTCCACAGTTTCATATAACTATGGCCGTAATTTTTTTCTATAGACACGGTTTATATAAACTGTAGATATAGGTTGAATCAAGCAGCCTTAAGAGCATAGTTTAAAGTTAATTGTGGTAGTAGGCTAAACTTAAATCACTATTTTTCAAAACATGGAAATAAAAATGTGCTTGTAGGTCAATTTTATAGTTGTTTATATTATCAGTAATTAGGTTCTCATGGTTATCCATATTATTAATTTATATCATTGTTCAAGTGGGTAGTTATATTGACCCGAACATGAACATATCATAATTGATTTATGATTATGATTATGGAAGTGGTTTATTTTTGAATAATGTCACAATTGTAGATGGATAATGATAATATTCATATATTATTAATGTGGTGAATAATTCTTTAATAATTTTTAATAAATTATAAAGAAACTAGATGAAAAACATGATATGTTTGTTTGTAGAGGTGGTAGTCTGCACAATGCTGAAATAAAATTTTCATTCCATGATGAATGAGAGTTATCTAAGGTGGATTATAATTTTAATATTCATAATCCTATCATATATGTTAAATTTGTTTTAATTCCATCCCTATAACTATCTAATAGAGGCTGTGGTGAAAAATAGAGGACGTCACTTCATGGAGGCGGTGGTCTGCCCAAAGTACGAATAGAGATTTAATTTTTCTTAATGGAAACAGGAGAAAGATGGTTAATAATTTTTATCTTAAAAAATATAATTTATTATAAAAAACAAAATTATTTAATTATATACTAATTTTAAAGTTATATTTTTGAAATTAAGAAAAAATAAGAGAGAATATAGGGAAAAAAGTATCCATGTTGAGGAATTAAGATTTTCCTTTAAAGAATACTTATAAATGGAGGTCTTAGGAAAAATATATAGTGAAAAAGTATCAAGTATAAGTAATATGATTAACATATAGGTAAAATGGCAGAGTTTTAATTGGAAACTGAATTTTTGGAGTGGTCTTGAATGGTTGGTGAGATATCCCTTTTATAAATGGTGAGAATGATATTTTTGTAAATATTTCAAGTTAATATTAAAAGATCAAACATTTTAGAAGTGAATAAGACTAAATAATGGATAATAATGGATTTTGTTCTTCAAAAAAGGTTTTTGATACCTCAAATATTAATTTTCACACATCTTTTAGTCCTCTACTCTTTGAATTTTAAAATCTACTTTTTTTGGTTTTACTGTGGTAACAAATTTTTAGAGAAATAATTTAGTTTTAGTGACTCAAAATAAAATTAACCTTATTATATATATTTTTAATACTGATTAAAAATATGAAATTAATTTTAATAGATAAAATTTTACTGCTTAAGAAAAATTAATTTTATCATCAACTCATGTAAAGTGTAAAACACGTTTTTAGAAAAAGTTTATTTTTAATCATAAAATTCATGTGTAGGATAAAATTATAAATGTATTAAATTTTAATGATATATATTTATTAATTAATAAAAATAAAGGTTATATGTCTCTCAAATATAGACAAAACCTAATTTTACCAATATAATATTTAATTAAAAGGAAGTACCAAAATAGTTTTTATTGGAAAATATTACTTAAGTTGTTAAACATATGATTTAAAAATTCACAATAGTATTGTGAAATATATAGTTTTACTCCTTTAAAAATAGTTTATCATAATTTTTTTTATAAGTTTTTAAGTTATACTTACTTCTAGATATAGTCATAACGCTTCGATTTTAGTGAAAATTGCATTTATAACAATTCACCTAAAAATCAATAATTTTAAAAAAAATTAAAAATAAAATAGAAGGTAACATTGAAATTATATATTTAAAAAGCGAATTTAGTTTTATCAAATTCAATTTATAAACTTTATAAATTTAATTATTTAAATGAAAATACAAAATATAGAAAATCTATTTTCACTGAAAAATGAATTTTTAAACTTCAAAAATATTTAGTATTATTTCATATAATTTTATAAAATTAGTTGATATATATATATATTTCCTATTATAATAAAATTTTAAATTTGATCAATTTATTAAAGTCAAATACAATACCTTTTTAAATGGTTCATCAAAAAACATCACTTTGAAAATATTAATTAACATAAATAATAACATTATGAAACTATTTTAATTGATTATTATATTATTATCAAAAAATTATTATATACTTCATGCGAATTTAACATGTCATAGTTTTTTGTTTAGGTGTTGTATTAGTTTGGTGTTGCATGTGACACAAGCAATTAAAGATAATATTAATTCAATGAGTCCAAAATCTTGGGTCGTTACATTCTACCACCTAAAATAAATTTCATCCTTGAAAATTTAATTATTACTCACTAATGAAAGTAGGTGAGGGAATTCTTAACATATTCATAATCTGGGATATATCTTTTTATATGAAATCTACCTTACCCTTTTAGGCTATATTAAGTTACTCATCTTTCCAAAAATAACATTAATCCTTCATACACTCATATACCCAAGTATATATATACCCTCATCATACATTCACTATAATACAACTTTACCAAATCCATATGAATCTCCAAGACATTAAACCATAGTAAAATCGATATTATTCCAAAAATTAACACTATATTTAACCCTAAAATTTATTAAACACTAGTTCAAAAAGTTACACACTGGTCATTATATATTATAATACAAAAAAGTGATTAAATTAAATAAAAATATTATGATATAATTATAATTTACAAGGTTACCAATACTATCTAGCTTAATTTTTTCTCAAAATTCAATCAAACTTTTATTATCTTCACATCAACTGCAAATTAAATCTAATATTTATCCTTCTCTTAATCATGTGTTCTTCAATAGTTATCCCCCAAAATATAAATTTAGCATAAAATAAAATTTCAAGGTTCTTGATACCATTTAATTTTTGTTTCCACATCTTTATAAAGAAAAAATACTGTATAATAATCCTTTGATGTTTCACACATTCCTCTTAAAGTTTATAATATTCCAGAATATCATCGATAAGTATAACTAAATAATGAAAATAACCAAGAATATCAAGATTTAATTTCTATTAGGATATCAACCTTGAAACCTATAGTAGGACTAGGAAACTCACCTTTTCCATCATAACAAGCACAAAATAATATTATCATCGATTTAAGTATTCTCATTTATTCAGTTATAAGCCATAGTTGTTTCTAGATACATTCCATTCTCAATATTGTTTTCATAATCCCATTTCAACCATGTACTAATAGAAAAATGGTTATAATAATTTCCAAAACATGAATATGGAAACATAAATAAAAATATCAATTCCCCAATGACACCTTTTTTTAACACATGATACTTTTAGTTCAACCTATGAATCTATTATTCTAATCCTTGGTTATCTATGGTCATTTTCTTATTAGATTATCTTACCTAATTAGTCAACATAATACTCAAATACTTTATTACTTTTCATCAAGGAGAATTTGAATTAACCAAAGCATATCCCCTGAGAGTGTCAAAATGGGTGTGCACATAGTCCTCTTTATCATGCACTAGGTAATAGACGAGTTTATAAAAAAATACAAACTTTTCAGTGTTTTTACCCTTATGTATATCTATGCTAGAGCCTACACCCACTTATAGTTTTTATTCAAGGACTTTACTACTAGAAAAACCACACAATCTAAACATTACCAAAAAAATTTATATTATCCTAAACATAGACTTATCCCTTATACTAATCCTAAGGTTTTCACTAAAGTTATATTATCTTAATAGAAAATTACTAAAATAATACCCCAAAATAACTAAACAATAATTTGATACTAACCATGACATCCCAAATGCACCCTCCTAGTTTTAGTGCTAAGTTCACATACTTTTACAAATTAAATTTGATATCAAGTGAAATGATCTAATATAAAATTAAACAAACTCCATATTAGTATTACTTCTTACATTATTTTCACAAACCTCATATAGCCTTTTTTAGTGTCTTTGAGGACTAGTTTTATAGGAGTATTACTTTATAAGACTTGTGAAAATTCTTCCATATTAGATCAATACTATACTCCCTTATAGGCTTCCCATAGGTTAGACTCATATTTATGACCTTACTAAATGGAAAAAAATAAGAAATCGGTTGTACGAGATACATAGTTAGGGGAAACATTGGTGATAATAATCAAATATCATAAGTGATCATAATATGATAATATAAGTATATCCAAGATATATAATAAAGCTATACCCAACTAATCATAGATCATAAATTTTGGTATAAGGAAAAATTATTGAATGAATAGAGTGTGGATACATTAGTCAATAAACAAGATCTATGAGAGCATAATTTTAGGTTCCATAATAAATGTGAAACAAATAGTATTATAGAAAATGTTAACATAATGAGCCACACCATTATAGAATAAGATAATAATGAAGAATAAATTTTAGATATGGAACATAAATTAGTATTGGGAACATTAATTTCATGAGACACTTCATCAAATATTATGCTTATGAGTAACTAAATCATAATCAAGAATACTTTACTCATGAGATTCAAAATTTTAATCAATTCAATGAAGGGATATGTAGGACCCCACACAACATTCATCCATACTTTTGTGTGTTATAAGTAATAAATCATTTATTATATCATAAATAATGCATGGAAATAAAATATGCTTCATATATATTTAAAATGGATTCACATAAGGAAATCATTCATAATCTCATCAATAATCATAACATGATAAACCCATTCAAAATAAATGGGCATACAAATATATTGAGAAACGTTATATGAAAATACCCTTGATTCAAAAATGTAAATAATATTGTATTTACACCATATAGAGAAAGTCTAGAGTGACCCAAGACTTTTACACATATTATTAAATAATTATTAAACATAATGTATATTAGTATAACACACGGATCTTAAATTAATATGTCTTTATAAGACTAGGTTCATAATATAAAAAATGAAACTAAAAAATTTCATCATTATTTTATTCTCCATAGTTATCATCCTAATGTATTTAAGATCCTAAAACTGTATAGCATAACGTGGGGAATACATAGAAAAATGGGTGAGTTAGAAAGCCCAATAGGAAATTAAATAGGAAAAGGAATCATAACATGTGAGTCAAAGATATAACATGAGATCATATAATATAATTAACATTATTAATCACATGGAAACATAATGTAAATAAAATGGTATCAGAAGATAATGACATCATATGAAATGTCACAGAAACATAAAACATAACATAAGAATATGTCAAGGCTAACTACCAAGAAAAAACTACCTGATGGACAAAGACCCGTAATGGAATAGGTTCACTCTATAATACCATACATGATGTCTCATGAGGCTAAAACATTACCCAATGAATTGTATAGATATATAATTTGGGATCACCAGTGATAGTCATTTCATGTACAAGAATATGCATTCTATATAAGGAAACCAATAATAATGTAGAAACATAAGAATTACCCATGTAAAGACAATGTCTTACATAATCTTACCTCACATCATAATCAAGTGAAATATATTTAAGATGGAATTTGAGAAGTGATCATAAGGAATGTATTTTCCCATAAACGTAAGGGAGAGTGAGAAAGAAATATATGTAATATACATATATACATTATTTAGAACTATTACATAATAATAAATTTTATTTTCATTAATGAATAGAAACACTTTTAAAATTTTTAGAAACATACTTGATGGAAATACCATTTCCACTTTGAAAATAACTTTTGAAAAAAATAAGAATTTAAAAAAAATTATTGAAAAAATTTCATTAAATATAACTATGAACACCTTTAAATTTTTCTTTAAAAATTTAGTTTTCATGTGTACGGGTAATTTCATACATTCCATATAAGTTAAAACATGTCCCTTTCATACTATTGTAAAAAGGTTAAAAGTCACTCATTCAAAAAAAGGAAAATAATATTACTTTGAAAATATTTTTTAAAAATTAAAACAAGGGTAAAAATTTCTTTAATGAATCATTTGAATAATGTTAAAACCAAATTTGAAAACATTTTTAGAAAATATGGAAATGGAAGAAAAGGATTTTTGACTGAAGAGAGAAATGAAGTTGAATTTTCTTATAAACTTTTTATCACTCAAATTATGTAAAAAAGAGAGTGAAAATGTTAATATTACATGAAATTTTTATAAGTAACCCGAGGATAAGAAAATATATATTTTTTATTACAAAATGATCAAATAATTTCCCATAATGGAAAATCAAGCATAAATAATCCCGATTAAAATGCGATTGAAACATAAACCCTTACCTATTTTGTAACATTTGAATCATAAATACCATGAATTTATTAGATTAAATATAACATAAAATACTGTTAAATATGAATTATTCATTATATAATATTTAAAGGGTCTTTATATACACTATATAAAAAAACTAGGTGAATAAAAGAACAAGTGTCTTGAAGAAAGATGTTTTCTGATGAAACCCCTTACATTGATCCCGAATCATCATGTTTTTTACTTATATTCCTAAATAATAAACTTATATTAATTAATAAATTTATTAATAAACATTTTAATGTTTATAATTCCTTTTATTTATTTTTTACCGTAACATATTCCATTTTATAACTAATTACTTTTGCTTGAGACGTTTTAATGATAAACAACTCATTGGTCAAAAATCACATTGGTATGTAGACTAAGGTAAAAAATATTATTATTTAATCATATATAGAATGGTAATAATGAAATAATTATAAATTTTATACATATATTATACTTTTAAAACTAACCATTAAATATGGAAATGAAAAATGAACTACGTTACAATCCTGGAGCTAGTAGGTCGTGCATACGCATGAGTAATGTTTTAATTTTTCAACAATCATATTGGAAAAAAGGTGAATTTTATTTTATCCTTAAAATATAATAATTATATAATAAATATCACATTATTTCTTTCAATAATATTATATAGACCATCAATGTGATGTGTTAATAAAAATGAATCACATCGCTCCATGAGGCAGTAGTCCTCCGTACACACAAATGACAATATCATTTATTCAATGGATAGTATGGTTAGGAATTATATGATATATTTAATTTAAAAAATGATTTATATTTAATTAATATCATATATAAAGACCAAATTAATCCTCATTACCTTTCATCTAAAACATATATAAAAACGAATCACATCGCTTTATGAGGTGGTAGTCTTCCATACACATGAGTGACGTTATTGTATTCTCTACGGAATGGAAGGTAACAAGGGAATATATGATATTATAATTAAAAAAGTATAATTATATCATAAATATCATATATAAAAATTAAATATATCATTATATCCCTTTATGAGAGGAGGTTGTGGAAAACAAATTATGTCAGTAGGTGAGGCAGTGGTCCGCTGTACACACAATCAACTATTTTGTTTCAAATTTGAGAGAAAAAAATAAGTTTGAAAGTCAAAAAATTAGATTAAAAATCTTTTCATATTTAATATAATTAGCTTTTTATATAAGTATGGTTTAATAATATTTTAATGAGGTGTAAGAAGAAATAAAATAAAATTCCCAGTTAAGGATGTTACCTCTTCTTCAGAAAACTTATTTAGGTTTGCAACAAAAGCTTTTCTAGGATGGATTTATGATCAATCCAAGGATTATATGATGAGAGGAGGGAATTGAATAAGTTATTTTGGTAGGTCTTGGATGAAAAAATTGGGGTTGTTAGTGTGAAATAGAGATGAGATTGGGTGTTTTTTTATAAGTGGGGGAGGTGAAACACTAGGAATATTTTAAAAGAATGAATCCCACCCATATTTTTCTCTTGCTAAAAGGCTCCAAAATAAATCATTTTAAATTATTATAAGATATAAGGTATAAATATGGACACAAAATAGTAATTAGACATTTTTTTTGATTTCTTGACTCAGATTCCACTTCATAGTGCCTATTATTATTGGGACACAAGGCCTGATGAATGCCTCCACATACTACATAGGTTTCCAACTAGCAGTGAGGGTCCAAGGTGGTACAATGGGGAGACTATACCATTATGGTAAAATTATATATTTTTTGAAATAGATAGGTAAATAGTGTAATAATAATAAATAACTTACAGAAGAAGAAAAAGCATCCAATTGTAATAAATAACTATGATTTAATATTATATATCAAGTGATGATATGTCATATGTCCAACAAAGTGAATTGGAGGACATGGAAGTAGGAATGAAATACAATACATGTATCAAAATAGAAAAAATACCAAAAATATTATCTCCATTAGCACCATGAGCCATAGCTTGGTCATGTGCTTCTCTACTCCCATTATATAAGCAACTCAAGTATGAACCACCAGGTGCTCGCCACTATCCCTACCCACATCAACATAATATTACCGGGTAAAATCAGTGTCCTAGATAGGGTGTGTGATAAACTCAGTAGGACACCACCAATGGTGTCTATAAATATCCAGTTAGTGTATATTGTATGTCCAGTGTGAAGGTATAATGGTAGGCAGTAATAAGGATGTAAGGGGTCAGCTCTTGTTCCCGAAAGATACCAGGTTGTCGTTACCTACTTCAACCCATGCGATCAAATCTCTAAATAAGTAACCTTGTGTATACACCTATATGAATTGCTTACATAGTGACTTATACAAACATATATATCACTTCTACTATTATCATAGTCCCAAGGAATAAATCAGACATCCATAAGCTGTATCATGAGCCTCAAGAGTATCAAGGGATGCAATGCCCAGAATCACAAGAATATGGATCACCATGCCCAGTATCATAGTAGTAGGGTCGCATTTCCTGATTCATAATAGTTGGGTCACCATGCCTAATATCATACCATGAATGGTCATCATGACTGTATATAACAGAAAGGGTTTTCATGAATAATTTCATATCAATAGGGTCACCATTCCTAAATCATATCACTTGGGTCGCCATGACATAATCATAACAATAGGGTCACCATACCCATATCATAGATGCAGGGTCTCTATTCCCATGTATCATATTTAATGAGGGTCTCCATGAATTTAAATTATAATTAATGAGGGTCACCATGCCCATATATCAAATCAATAGAAGGGATGCCATGCTTGTATATAACCATGGTAGGAGGGTCACCATGCCTAATTATAATTAAATATAGGGGTCTCCATGCCCACCATCATATTAGTGATAAATAGATAATGGAATTAATATGAGCTAATATGTAGTTTACAATTCAATTAAATTATTCTTTAATAAGGTCATAACAATTATTCATTTTAAAAATAGGTGAAATGGTCACACTAATAACTTCCATTCAATTCATTATAGATTGATAAGCGTGTTATCCATACTACCCCACAAAATTATCTATTTCATTTATGATATCATAATTATAAGTCACTCAAAAACCATATATATGATTATTTGGACGTTTATACATCTATAATAACAATGGAAATTTTATTGACACATCATAAGGGGTTGTAACAATTGAAGGGGACCTAAAATAATAATTAGGTTCTAAAATTAACAACTAATTAACGAAAGATTCATTTGGGGGGGGGGGGACACATGGTGAGACCACCATGTGGAACACTATGCAAAATATAAATCATCTCAACTTTTAGGGATAAATACTTGGACACTTACCATATGTCTATATAGAAGCACTCATCCAATATCAGCCTTTGGTTTGGTCCAGATTGGAAAAAATGACAAAATAGACAAACACCATGAAAATTTGGCATAAGAGCGTACACCTAAATAAATATATCAAGATAAATACAAAAGAATAAAGGGAAAAGTTGAATATATATATCACTGGTGTGAATCCAATGAGATGATCATAAATTGAATCAGAGTTAAGACCAAAGATATATTAGTGATACTAGATTGGTGAAGGAGGGAGCTCAAATTTGAGGAGAAAGGATGGATTTCTACTAGAATGAGTAAAATGAAAAATGTTTTTAAACTTATAAGTTATTACCATAAGTTTGGTAATTTTACCCAAATATACTGGGTCACATGGTTTCCTACACCATGCACCAACCATATTTGGGTCACTTCCCAAAGAGAGGTCCCATATGATTCATGCACATAGTATGGAAAACCATGTACAAACTATGTAATTTTCCTCTATTAAAAACTGTTAGGAATCTACATGGGAATGAGGACCCAGTCACATGGTTAGGGAAATCTAAGAACCATATTCTTCTTATAATAAATCATCACAAAGTTAGGAGAAATAATGCGGCTAAAGCCTCATGCATTCTATTAACACCACGGCCTAGTGCTATCCCCTACCAGCTGAGTTTTCAGGTGCCCAAAAAGTCCTAGACACTCTTGTTTCATCCTTATCCACACTGGGAATCCATATTAAGTCAAAAAAAATATTTAATCTAGAGATTAAAGTACTTTTACCTCATAGAAAAACTAGTTTCTTATAGTCTTCCCCCTTAAATGAACTCACCCTCGAGTTACCCTTCCAAGGGAGGTAAAATGATGTATAAGAAAAACTATAACCACTGAGCATGTACATTGGCCTCCCACTCCGAAGTTTCATTCTACACCCAACCATGTTTCCATAATAGCCATATTAAAGGGATTGATTGACCTTGGAGATCCTTTGTTCTTTGATCAAAGATGCATATGAGATACTCTTTAAAAGAAGCATTTGCTTCTAGCTCAAAATCCTTAGGATAAAAATCATGAGATGTGTCGATATGATAACAAAGAGGCCGTGAAATGTGAAAGATACGATATATGGAATAGTACCTATAATGTAACAGTAACTGATAGGCTATTGTCCTGACTCTCTCTAGGAACTCAAAAGGACCAAAAATGCAAGGCTACAACTTCTCTTGCCTTAATATCTGTCTATTTCTAGGTCTGGATGATACTCATAAGAAAAAATGATCCATAACATAAAAATATAGATATCATGAATGGTGATCAAAATAAGATTTCTATATAGACTTAGTGGTAGAAATATTTTTTCTGATCAACTACACATTCTCTAAAGTCTCTTTATCAATATGAAGACCTAGTATCACTATCTATGCTACCTCTAATCAGCACAGGGGTGAACAAAATCAAATAACATATAAGGCCTCATATAGAGACATTTTAATCATCTATTGATAGCATTTATTATAGGATAAATGGATGAGATGGATATTCTTCACCCAAGAACTGCTAAAATCAAGGATTATTTCTCGGATGAGGTCCTCCAACACCTATATTGTCCGTTCTAACTAGCCATCGGTATGTGGGTGAAATGATGTGTATAGAAGCAACTATATACCAAAGGATATCTATAACTCATACCAAAACCTCAATGTGAAATGAGAATCTCTATCTAAAATAAGGGACACCATGTAGCCTTATAATTACACAGACATATAGTCTTCCCATCTCATTAAATTATAAAGTCTCTTGGATATGATGGAAATGGGATACTTTCATCTATCTATAAATAAAGAGGTCACTGATAATGATGAAAGTACAGACTATCCATGATGGTCTTGAACCTCTATGTACATATCGTATAATAGGGTCACAATCTACCACTCACTACCAGCCTCTCGAACCATCTATGTTTGAATCCTCCTGCTTAGAGTGTCGACAACATCATTTCCCTTCCCAAGCATATAGGTAAGCTCGAATCCAATGTATTGTAGCTATTAAAAACCCCTTATTTACCTAAGTTTCAATTCATTCTACGTGAAAATATACTTGAGGATTTTTTGGCATGAAAACCCCCAAAAAATGCTCTCCCAATAGGTAATGCCTCCAACAATGCAAGACGCGAACAAATGTTTCCAACTCAATATCGTGCATTGGGTAATATTTCTCATGAGGCCTCAGTTTCCATGACATGTATGCAATGAATCAATCTCCTTGAATTAGAACTGCTCCTACCCTAACACCTAATGCATCATAATATACCGTATAGCTTCTTACTAAGTTTGGAAAAATCCTGATTGATGTGAATTCAATCTCCCTTTTTGCTCCATTAAGGCTATCTCATAGGATTTTTGACAATATTAACTTCAAAAACTTCTTATTCATGCCCATAATAGGTTCTTATAAGAGTGAGAAGTTTTTTATAAAATTTATATAATAACAAGATATCCCTAAGAAACATTGAATCTCAAATATGTTATTGGGATACTTCTAGGTAACCAGAGATCTCACCATCTATGGGTCAACTGATACTCCTGCCTCTAAGATAACATGACCCAAGAAGTGAACATTGTCGAAAAAGAAGGGGAATTTACTAAGATTAGAATATATATGGTTCCATATCAGTGTATTCAAAAATGATATCAAGATTTGTATCATGGTCTCTTTGAGTATGAGAATACACCAAGATGTCTTCTAAGAAGACCACAAAAAAGGAATCTAGATAGGGGTGGAAAAACCTATTCATCATATCCCTAAAAAGGTTGACTCATTCATGAGAATGAATAGCATAACCAAATACACATATAAATTGTACCAACTATGAAAATATGTACATTGTATATCTAAAGGTCTAAAACACACCTATTAATAGCTCGATCTTAGGCTGGTCTTCAATAATACCCTTGTTCTTTTGAGCTAGTCAAAGATATCATCTATTCAAGGTAAGGGATACAAATTATACATAGTAAGAAAATTAAATTTTTAACAATCCATGAAAATACTGGGTGTTATGTTTATTTTCTTGGTGAAAAGGACCGGTGAACCCTCTAGAGAAGTATTGCGATATATAAAACCCTTGGCCTCTAAATCCTCTAGCTGCCTCTTGAGTTATTTTAAATCAATATTAGACATCCTATAATAATGAATGGACACTAGATTTATATTAAACTATAACTCTCTCTTAGGTGGTATTATGGAAAAGGAATCAAGGAAAACATCCCCAAAATGATTGAATATAAGAGATAATTTAGTCTAATGTAATCCTTGATCATCTATAAAAGGTTATAAATTTATATGGTCACTCCTACTAGAAAAAGATTCTATAGTCCATATCTACCTACCTTGTCATTCCAATCACCCTTTAGAGTATAAGTAGTACCCTATGGTGTTGTTAATGGAACCCTATGGTGAAACAAATACACTTAGGTGTGATTGGGGACAAACCGATGCATCTCAATAATGATATAAAAACCAATCATCTTCAGTATGAAGAGGTATTATAAGAAACTATGGTTTCTTTACTCAAGGGGGAATTCCTTGCATTGTATTACACTCTATGAACGTATATCCAAAGGGGTTTCAAGTGTTATAATTCCAAAATAGTACAAAATATCAATCACAAGTATTTCCATAATATCTAAAAAGATAAAGGATTGTGATTCCTAAGTATTTAATATGGAGGACAATATAGTAGCAGCTACTATAAGAGTACCTCAAATATTAGATAGACCAACACCCTACTCCTCTGGTATAGGATGAATGAATAGATATGGCCTGATCCATGACTCTGTGATGAAACCGGACTACCTAGAGTGATTTTGATCTACTGGTACTATATATATGAAGCATAGATACCTTGGATATGACATTATCTTCTACTTGTATGGAATATATTATTTCACCTACCTCTATAAGAAGGTTCTACTAATCCGTCTCTAGAAGGTGGAGCTAATATTGATCCGCTCCCACTAATGATTGATGGAATGGTCCTAAAAAATTTAAGATATCCCAAATGTCTACAACCTCAACACTCAATGGGTATACTGGGACACTGTGGATTCTTATGCATAGGATTCCCACACTAGTGAAAAACCACATAACTATTAGTGGGTTTCACATGGCCTTCACTATTCACATGATTAGTCTCAAAGAATCACTTCTGACTACTAGTTGAACTACTACTCTATCTCAGTTCTAAACCACCCTAGCTAATACCATCAGCTTCCCTGAGTTTATTATGTGTGATGAGGTCCTATTTCACCATATAATACATGGAATTAAATTCAAAAAAATCACCTAATAATGAAATTTTATTCATAAGGCCATCCTCAAATATTATTAATTCCATTGGTTCATCAGTATTATAGATTATAACAAAGTGTTTAAGCTCTATAAAATGAGTTGAGTAGTCCATAAATGTCATATAAACCCACTTCAGGTTCATGAACTCCTTATAACAATCACCCCTTAGTGTCTTAGGTAATAAATAGCGATAGAAGTTATATTATAAATCTCTCTAAATAACATCCTGATGCTTTCCTGCCATATTTAGAATATCCCACCAAAGTTGGGTGAATCCCTGAAGAATATAAGTAGGGAGCATTACTCTCCTCTCAGGAGGTGTCTCTAGGTTCTTGAATATAGATAGGACTACCTCCATCCATAAATTTGTAGCCTTGTGGCAACTATCCCTTAAAAAAGGTGGATACTACTGCTGAAACTCCTGCATAATATCTACTATAGAAGGTTTAGTTTGGAGAGATCCCGATAAGGTCTAAATAAGCCACAAAACTCCCCTACAAACTAAACAACATCACATTCATCTAGAATAATAATAGGTGAAGTTGGTTCCACTACTGGAGGTATCACTAGTGGCTCAGGGTCCACCATCTCTATAGAATGGTTGTCACCACCCTTCTATAACAAGACTAGAGGACAGTATGGTGGAATTGCTCTACAAATTCCCAATACACGCCTCATATAGGATTTCACAATGACAATGTCACCGATACACAAATAGGACATGTACATTCCTTCCTATGTAATAATTACCCCCCTCAGCCTTCTAAGAGAGATAGATCTGGGTGAAAGAAAATATCATGTAGAACACAAGAGACACTACCTACTACCCACTACTAAGGTTGGGTCTAGGTAATGATCTATGTTTTTCTATATTGGTCCCAATATAGAGAGTGTAAATTTTAATATATATAATAAAACACACTTTAAATGTATATTGTCATCCTTATTTGATGAAGATGATTTAATTTAGAAATTTAATTTAATTTAATTTAATTATCATTTATATAGCAATTTTTCCTTAAAGGATTGAACTATATGAAAGACCCCTGAACACCGTGCGAGGGGAGGGGTGAATCAGGGTGTCAAATTTTTCTTCTTAAATTTGTCGATCTTGTTCCCACAATGGTAGGAACCTATTAAATCTGTCAGTTAAATAAAAACATGAAGATGACAGATCACTTTTACTTGGTTCACCACAATGGGCTATGTCCCCAGTGCATACGCCAAAAGTGTTTCAGTTGTACCTAAATATACTAATCTTCACCGTTGTGGAGTACAAGAGTTTGGCCCCAGTCATTATGTTCCACGCACACTGCCCTTAAAAAAGTTCAGGGATGCTTAATTACTTCCCTTGAAACAATTCTATAAACTACCCCTAGACCACTATTGTGAGAGAAGTATAACTCAGTTTATCGACATGAAGTTCATGTCAATAGATAGGCATTGAGGACTTTGTTTCTATCCCACACAAGACCCTACATGCATCAATGACCTGAGTACATACTCACTGAGCACCCTGAATACCCAACACTAATACTCACTAAAACCCTTTATAAATACCCTTCGCAAAGATCAACCCTTTTCAAAGCACAACACTTTAAAAATCTCACACCTTCGCAGAGAAAAACCCTTCACGGAGCTCACTGCCTTGCAGAGCACAACCCTTCGTGAAGCTCACTACCTCACAGAGCAACATACTTCACGAAGCTCACTGATCCAACACAGATTACCCCATATTTTTGAAACTCATATGACTTAGTATCATTGACATCATTGAATACTTTAAAAGTCTCTTCACGAAGCTCAAGCTGACATAGAATAGCCTGCTTTGAAAATCACCCCTTTCTTCGCAGAGTCACAACGATTTCCAATTTTCTCTCTCAAAAATCATAAAACGTGAAGTGGGGTGGCCTCTTATTTATAGTAATGTTCAAACTTGGAGCTCCACCTGTTCAGGCACAAAGTATGGATCAGCCAAAAACAACATTGCAGTGCATCTCTCTCTTTGCAATGCTCGTCGTAACCGCAGAGCTCCCCATCAAAACCATTCACACCGCCGTAAAGAACCACAACAAAGCACAATCGCAAATCAAGTATCGTAATCACAAAGAACACCATCATAATCTTCATGTCTTTGCAAAACACACTTCAGGAATCCCATCTCTACGAAACTCATGACATCCCCATACTTTCATGAGTCCTTCAATAAAAACAACTTTCGTAATGCTTTACATTCCCCAAATTTTGGACCCCAAAAATTTGGAAAACACTAGAAAATGACATCACCTTAAAGAATTATTATGGATTGAACTATATGATCCCTTTCCTAGAAATATCCCTTATCATACGTGAATGAATTGACAACAAACACAAACCCTACTACTTTTTCACTAAGGAACGTCCAAAGTTCCAACACTATATGGATCACCCCCATCCAATTTAAAAGGGACTATAAACCTTATAAATGGGAGTCTGGTTTCCATTTAATCCCATAAACTTGATTATCAAGTCCCAATATGAAGTGTTGGGACAATTTAGGTACATATAAATAAAGCACCAAAAAATGCTATAAGAAATTCAAGCAGTAAATAAATGTGGCATGGAATAATGCATGACATATAAATCTGATAAGGTTCCTAAAATGATGCATGATAAATTTTTCCTTGAAATATCTATAAAATGATAAAAATAACACTCAATCATAATATTAAACATCACAAATCATGTGAATCACCTAATGGTGGAATCAAATATATTGTAATAAGAAAAATATAGAACAACATGTCCCATCCTAGGCAATTTGGCCATTACAAATACATGGGTTACCTAATCCTAGGCACATCTCATCACGAAATTCCAACACATTATTAATCTCCTATCTAATATTCCTAAATGATAAGACAAAATAAAATAAATTTCCTTTGAAACCATTTTCTGATGTCCTGACCCAGATGCAACATCATGACACCTCGAGCTGGTGGGCCGCATGGCCTTAAAAGTGCCTCCCCATATGCCATAGGATTTTGACTAGTATCAAGGGTAAACAATGGTATAGTTGAGAGACTATAAAATCATGATCAGAGTAACTAAATAGTTAAATAAAAATAAAAATAGTGGAATCATGATAAATAATTGATATAGGAAGATAAAGCATCTAATAGTAATAAATAACTAACATCTAGTATCATATTCTAAATGATGATATGTCATATGTCCATCAAAGTAATTAAAAACACATGGCAGTAAGAATGAAATACAATACATGTATCAAAAGATAAAAAATACCAAAGAAACTAATTCCAAAAGCATCATGGGCCATATCTTAGTCCTATGCATCCCCACTCCCATGCTATAAGTAACCCCAATATCAACCATAGGGAACATTCCCCTATCCCTGCCAGCATTTACATAATCTTCCAAGGTACCATCAGTGGCCTGTATAGGGTGTGAGATAAACTCAGTAGGCTACCCCAAATAGTGTCTACAAATATCCAGTCAGTGTATATAATATGGCTAGTGTGAGGATATAATGGTAAGAAGTAATAAGGCTATAAAGGGTTGGCTCTAATTCTGAGAGGGCACTGGGCCGACATTACCTGCTTCAGCCCGTGTTAAACTATCTCAGAATAAGTGAACTTGTTTGTACACTTATAAGAACTGTATATGTAGTGACGTCTAAATCCATATATATTGATACTACTACAATACTGTACCCAAGGCATAACATAGGTATCCATAAGAAGTAGCATGAGTATCATGAGTATCAAGGGACACAATGCCTGATATCAAAATAATAATAGACACTATGCCCAGTATCATAGTAGTAGGGTCACCATAACTCATTCATAACAGTAGGGTTAATATGTACGACATCATACCAAGAAGTTTAGTCAGGACCATACATAAATTTAAGGGTCGATATTCTTAGTTTCATATTTATAGGGTCTTCTTTCTTGAATCATATCACTTGAGTCGCTATGCCCACGTCATAACAATTGGGTCTCCATGCCCATATCATATCTGTAAGGTCACCATTACCATGTATCACATTTAATGAGGGTCACTATGCCTGTATATCACAACTGATGATGTTTTCCATCCTTATATATCATATAAATAGAAGGGACACCATGCCTCTACATAACCACAATATGTGGGTCATCATGCCCAATTATAATTAAGCATAGAGGTCACCATGACCACTATCATATCAGTGGTAAATTGTCAATGGCCTTTATACTATCCAATATGTAGTTCATAATTCAATTAAAATTTTCTTTATAAAGGGAATTATTGTTGTTCAATTTCTAAATAAGTGACGTGGTCATACCACTCATTTCATTTCAATTAATTATATATTGAAAATCATGTTAGATGTTCTATATCACAACAATTATCCATTTCATTTATGATATAACATTTATATGTCACTCCAAAACCATATAGATGATGGTTTGAATATTTATAAATTTATTAAAATAATGGAAAATTGGTCATCACACCTCATGGGGTGGAAAAAATTCAAGGGGACCTAAGGGAATCATTATGTTATAAAATAGACTATAAATTATAAGTAGATTAATTCTCGAGGGGGGGGCACACAATGAAACTAATATGAGGCACAAAAAAATCATATAAATAATATCAAATTTTAGGGATAAATACTAAAACACCGACCTTATTCCTTTAGAGGAGAACTCACCTAGTATTAGCCTTTGGTTTAGTAGAGATCTGAAGATAACAACAAAACATACAAACACCCTAAAAATAGGGTATAAGAGCTTAAAACAAAATAAATTCTTAGAGAGAAATAAAAAATTAAGAAAAGGAATAATATGAATAGATAAATAAACAGTGTTCATCAAATGATATGATCAAAATTTTAATTGGAGTTTAGAAGGAATATTTATTGATGAATCTAGCTTGATGGAGGAAGGATCTCAAATGGGAGTAGAAAGTGTGGGTATCCATTGGAGTGGGAAAAAGAATAAAAAGGTTTAAATGTATAAATCATTAAGGGAATCTTGGTGATTAAAACTTGAAATACTGGGTCACATGGTTATCCAAACCATGCAACAACCATTCTTATGACACTTCCCATAGAGAGGACCTGCAGAGTTCATGCATATATTATAGAAAACCATCTCCAAACTATGAAATATGCATCTGTTAAAAATTGTATAGAATATAAATGGGAATGTGGGACTAGGGGGATGATTAAAAAAATACCATGTATCCTATTATAATCACTGAAAATATCCCAAGGTTAGGAGAAACTGTAATATCATGGCTCTGGGTGCCACTCAATGGGTGCCCCGAACTCGGTTCAGCACATGACCACAATCACATTTACCCAAATTCTAGAGGCTTCCGACTAGTAGTGAGGGACCAGGTTTGATAGTGGGGAAACTATTCCCTCATTTGTCAAAGTGTAGCGCAGCGGAATGGAATAAAACATACAACAATAGCAGAAGTAGTAAACCATAAACAACTGAATTTAAAAACTACAGTATAAATAACCAACCAGTATATAAATAATGGTGTAACATGCCTCAAATCCTAAGAAAGCATCTATAACATGTTACACAACAATACAGTACTGTACAAGTACAAGAAAGTAAAACAGAGAAAAACAGCCGGTAGCATCATGAGCCTTAGCCCGGTCCCATGCTCCCCTACTCCTCACCAACAATAATGTACCTGTATAAGGACCCTTTCCCTTATCTACACCTGCAGCAATATAATCTGTTTGGGCCGAAAAGCATGGCCCAAACAGGGTGGGAGAAATATATCCCAGTAGGCACTAACCAAAGGCCCGTTCCCAAATGTGTGTAAACATGCAACAATAGTGTACAAAAGTAAATGCAATAAACTAAGCAGTACTCAAAGTAAATAACTTACCAGTTATATTGCCATTTTAATTATTCATTCAACCATTTAATATTAAGAAATCACCACAGTGAATTTCTAATTAAACAGTCAACGTCCTCAGACAAGAAAAACCTCACCCTTAGGTAATCAGAATCTCACTCTCTGGCATTTCCCTCAGGCATAACAGAATCTCGCCCTCAGGCATACGAAGTGTCACCCTTAGGCATAGAAGTCAGGCCATCATGTACGAAAGGTTTCCCTCGGGAGAAATAGAACGTCTCCCTCAGGCTAATATAGTCACACCCTCAGGATAAAGTAAACACCTCCCTCATGCATAAGTAACCAGGCCATCCCCAACATATAAACATGCAATTTACACACAATTCCTCTCAAGTCAAAATTAATGCATAATTAAACATGGCATAACCATAGGTATCCTAGCCAAATGACTAAATAGATGAACGCACCCCTCGGGATGGTCCTTGATCAAAGCAGTGATCCCAAATAGCATTTTATTATCAAAATTAATTACCTATTCAATTCTAGGTATTTAAAATAGCCACAGACTCAGCCACACGACACCCCAAATATGGATTCGTAGCTCAAAAAATGAAAAAAATGCACAACAATTAGAAAATAAACACCATGCCACCTACCTTAAACGCCAACGAACGATATACATGAATGTTGATTCCCAAAATTCCCAAGAACGACGTAGATATGATGTAGAAGATAACTTGTTCAAACTTAAATAACTTCCCTACAGGAAATAATTGGTATGAAATACTCTAAGAGAAGGGAGAAATCACTCGTGCGGTTCCAAGGAGATCGACGGTGCAGAAAATAGATTCCCGACATGCGCTCGGAGGATCTCCAATGCTCCGGCCTCCCTCTTCCGCTCCTTTCCCCCGTTCTAAACCTTCCCTGTGAACAGGGGAGGCTAATTACCATTTTATGTGAAAAAAACAAAGTAGACGGTGTGTATTTCTATGTACACGGCATGTACTCCCCATTTTTTAACTGTTCCTATGGCGGTTTCCCGCCAGCGTGGCACTATTCACCTGCCAATGTGACTACACGGCATGTCTCCTTGAGTACACGGTGTGTTCTATCGCACAGTTGGCCATCGAATTACTATTCACCTACCGACTGACTACACGGCGTGTATGGGACCACTACACAGTGTGTAGTCGGTCTTTACACCCTTCGTCACCAACATGGCTACACACCCTGTGTACTCATCCCTCATAACCAAAAGTACATGGCGTGTGGAAAAGTACATGGTGTGTACTTCAAAAAATTTTGGATTTTCCCCATTTTCCTTATTTTCTCAAAAAAACTTAAGGAAAGGAGAAAAGAAGAAACCCATACCTCAGAAATAAGAACCGGGTTCTTACAAACTTCCCCCCTTAAAGCAATTCGTCCCCGAATTTCCCTTCCAAGGGTGGAGAAGATATAGCCGTAAATAACTCCATCCCCTGAGCAATCACATCGGTCTCCCACTCCTAGGTTTCATCATGCACTTGGCAGTGCTGCTATAGCACCCATAGGAGAGGAACTGACCGGCCTCAGAGAACCTTTGTGCTCCTATCAACAATACGTATCAGATTCTCCTCAAAGGACACATCTTCCTCTTACTCAACCTCCTCTGGCTGAAAGATGTTAGATGAGTCTAAATGGTAGCAATGAAACTAAGATACATGGAAGACGTTGTGCATGGCCCAATACCTCTGTTGTAACTACAACCTAGAGGCAACCGACCCGACTTTCTCCTGAATCTCAAATTGCCCCACATACCTTGGTGAAATTTTTCCCTATCTCCTGATCCATCTATGTCCCAACCTCAGTGAAACATGTAGGAAAACCTGATCCATGACCAAAAACTCCAAAGGTCATATAAGGCTATCAGAATAAGACTTCTGAAAAGACCGCGCGATAGCCATCCTCTTCTGAATCAACTGGACCTACTCAGAAGTCTCCTGCACGAGACATGGTCCCAGTAAAGCTGCCTCACCTGCCTCTGACCAGCACAATGGTGATCGGCATGGGCTACCATATAAAGCCTCGTATGTTTCCATCTCAATAGTTTCCTGAAAATTGTTATTATAGGAAAACTCCACTAGGGGTATATGCTTCTCCCAAGATCCCCCAAAGTCTTGGACGCATGCACGAAGCATGTCCTCAAGCACCTGTATCGTATGCTCTGACTGGCCATCGGTCTGAGGGTGGAAAGCTGTGCTCAGAAGCACCTATGTACCCAGTGCACTCTAAAAACTCTACCAGAAATGAGACATAAAATGGGCATCCCTATCTCAAATAATAGAACGAGGGAACCCATGAAGACGTACGACCTCTCGGATATACGACTTCCCAAGATCGTCAACACTGAAGGTCTCCGTGATCAGCAAAAAGTGATCTACCTTCGTGAGTCTGTCCACAACAACCCACATGGCATCACTGCCTCGAGGTGACCTCAGCAAACCAGTCATGAAATCTATCGCGACATCATACCATTTACACTCCGGAATGGGTAACTGCTGTAACAGTCCAGCTGGCCTCTGATTCTCCGCCTTCACCTGCTGACAGGTGGAACACCTCGTAACCAAACCGGCTACTTCTCTCATCATACCCGACCACCAGTACAGACATCTCAAGTCATAGTACATTTGGTAACCCCAGGATGAACTGCCCAAGCTAAAGCATGAAACTCCCGCATCATCTCCTCACGTATATCCCAGAGAACCCACACTCGTCCATGGAAATGCAAAACTTCATCATTGCCTATCGTCTAACTAGGAAGAGGTTCCTCACTTGCCACAGACTCCCATAGAACTAGGC
This sequence comes from Viscum album, assembly GCA_963277665.1. Taxonomy (NCBI): domain Eukaryota; kingdom Viridiplantae; phylum Streptophyta; class Magnoliopsida; order Santalales; family Viscaceae; genus Viscum; species Viscum album. Next base: position 691,467,377 of record OY728153.1, on the reverse strand, counting down.
CTTCTAAATCAGATATCTGTCTCATCCTCACTCTATCCACGAGGGTAGAGGTCAAATATAAAGATGAAAGATAGGTCTTCCCCTAATTTTCGTGCACCTCCAAATGCATCTCAGAGAATAAGGCCATAAGATTCCATTCACCACTGGCCTCCTGCACTACCTGCAACTGAGTCTTCCTGCTCAGTGCATCAGCTACTGCATTTCCTTTACCAGGTGTATAGGCAAGCTCAAAATCAAAGGAATGAAGTTATTCAACCCACCTTCGCTATCTCAGATTCAATTCACACTGAGTAAAGATATACTTGAGACTTTTGTGGTCGGTGAAAACCACAAAATGTTCTCCCAAGAGATAGTGTCTCTAACATCGCAATGAATTCACAACTGCAGCCAACTCAAGATCACGCGCCAGGTAATTCCTATCATGTGGCCTCAACTGTCGAGACCCGTACGCAACTACTCGATTTCCCTGAATCAACAAAGCTCATAGCCCAATAGCTGATGCATCACAGTAAACATTATAGCTCTTCCCCTGCTCTGTGAGTATCAGGATCGGTGCTGCTGTCAACTTTCCCTTCATCTCTTGAAAGGCTATCTCGCAAACATCTGACCAAAAAAACATCACACCCTTCTTAGTCAATCCCATCAACGATGTTTCCAAGTGGGAGAAGTACTGTACAAAATGAATGTATTAACCGTCCAACCCTAAGAAACTCTGTATCTCAAAAACGTTCTTAGGATGCTCCCAAAAAACTACTCCTCTCACCTTCTTTGGGTCTACTGCAACTCCTGCCTCTGAGATGATATGACCTAGGAAGTGTATCTGGTCCATCCAAAAGTGGCACTGTGAGAGCATATCATATAGCTGATACTCTCTCAGTGTACTCAATACAATAACAAGATGAGTGGTGTGGTCGTGTCGAGTGTGAGAGTACACCAAGATATCATCCATGAATACTACCACAAAAGAATCCATATAAGGATGGAACACACGATTCATCAGAGCCATGAAAACTTCTGGTGCGTTCGTGAGTCTGAACGACATAACTGTATACTTGTATAGACTATACCTTCTCCTAAAAGCTGTGAGAGGTATATCAGATAGTCTAACACGCAGCTGATGATATCCTAATCTCAAGTCAATCTTCGAGAACACTCGTGCTTCATGAAGTTGATCAAAAATATTATCAATCCTTGGCAAAGGATATAGGTTTTTAACCGTCAACTGGATCAGATTCCGATAATCCACATAGAGTTTGAGGGTACCATCCACCTTCATCGCGAAAAGGACAGGGGAACCCCAAGGAGAAGTACTGGGTCAGATGAACCTCTTTGCCTGTAACTCCTCTAACTATCTCTTGAGCTCCTGAAACTCAGGAATGGACATCCTATAAGGAGGAATGGACACCGGTGCTGCTCTTGGGACAAGCTCAATAGAGAAATCCACCTCTCACTCTGGAGGTAGACCTAAAAAGTTTTCCATGAATACATCCCTGAAACGATCAACCGCTGGAGGGAAATCCTTCTGATAAGTCCCCTGGTCGTCCAGATATAAGCTCGCAATCTGGGTTGTGACTCCACCTCACCCATGATGCTCTGGTCCAGCTTGACTCGCCCGAACATCCCATTATCCCTTGTATAGAAACATTCCGCCCTCTAGTGACGTGAAACTCACCCTACGATGATAGAAATCTACAAAGGCTCAAAAGGGAACCAAAAATTCCATCCTAAGAATGAAATCATAGGCTGTCATCTCTAAGACATAGAGATTCCAAAGGAAGTGACACCCACCAAAATCAAGGGGTTATTCCTTGCACTGACGCACACTAGCCGTTCTAGTCCCCAACGGAGTGTCTAAAGTCATGATATCAGAAGAAGTAGAAACATAGAGCCCAATGCTCTCCACAACGGGCACAGATATAATACTATGTGTAGAACCCGTATTAAAAAGTACTGAAGATAAGACAAAAGCTACTAGAATAGTACCAATGATTGTAGAAGGTCTGAGATCCTGCTCCTGCTGGGTCTGTTGCACTGCATATGCCTGCCCAGTACCACGACCCTGTGACATAGCCTGGCTACCCTGAGCTGTCCCGCCCTGTTGCCTTTGAGATCATAGTGTCTGGCTACCACGGACACGACCACCATCTCTGCCAGCACGCCCGGACTTATTCCAGTTCCTTGACTGGTAAGAAGCCACTGGTCTTGCTCTAGCATGCGAAGTCTGCACAGAAACCCTCTCACTAGCCACTGGTAGGAACGCCCTTCAAAAGCGCTACAGATGACCCATCTTGCCACAAGCTCAGAACTCCTCTAGATCATGTGAACACTACGGTCTCTTGTGCCCCTCCTTACCACATTGGTAGCACCTAATCGGGCCACATGAATAAACTGCATGGCCGGTACTACCACCCTGAGAGAAGTCCATCTATCTCTTCCTCTTACCAGCTGAAATGGTACCAGTGACTGGTGCTGAACCACCCTGGCCCACACCACTAGCTTCCCGCAGGTTCCTCTCTGTAATCTGTGCTGGGTTCACAATAGCATATACTGTAGGCAACTTGAAAATGTTCACCAGTGCTCAAATTTCATATCGAAGACAATCCTCAAAGCGTCTGGCTCTCAGCGTCTCATCGCCCACCAGAACTGGTGCAAAACGCTGAAACTCGGTAAAGAGAGCAGAATATTCCATCACCGACATAGTTCCCTGTAGTATGTTCATGAACTCTCGATCTCTATATACCCGCAACATCTCTGGATATAATAATTCATAGAAGACTACCTGGAAATCATCCCACACCATTGTTGGAGTTGGTAGTCTAGAACCAACTACTTTGTACTTTATTCATTAAATAAAAGCCTTATCACATCTTGATTGTTCTTCTGCGTGACATGTCATGTGATAATGTCCTAAGGATAGCTGTTGCATTAAAGGGTCGTAGCGGATCCCTTCTATGATGAGAACCCGGAAGTGCCATAACACTATTATTGAATGTATGTTTTATGGCCGGATGATATTACTTGAGGGACACAAATAATACAGGTCATTAGGGGTGAGGACTCATAAAACTTTGAGGCACCTTTTCATGGTGTGCGCCCTTGGTAATATCCAGGAGGATATTTTGAGAACGAGAACCGCTAGTAGGAAATCCACATTTCATAGTGTCATTGGATGTTTCTATCTATAGATGTGTGTATTGATCCTTAGACTTTAAGATTATTATTAATGGGTATTACAACTCGCGCACTTAGATGTATTGACGAAAACTGTGACGACACACTGTTCTCAGTGAGGTAGGATACGTTGGGTGCGTCACGAGTAATACCGCATTAATATATAATGCAAAAAAGGATCTGTCCCTTCCGTTCCATAACAGAAGTAGATATCTTAGGCCCTTTGATGGAATTGATATATCCTAAATAAATCTATGGTCATGGTAAGGTATGGGCAAGTTCAATTCCGGGAAGTCAAAGAAAGAATAATCAAGCACATGGGTTGATGGCACTAGCATGCAACCCGCTTGATTGGATATATCGAGACAAATGGATTATATTACATGGTAAGTGTTCGTAGGAGGTAACACGTCATTGCGGCGTTAACTTCTTTCTCTATGGGTGCCTTGGCGTGTTGCTAGATGCTAACCTTGGAATTTAGGCAGACTCAGCCTAATTCCACTGAGAAAGAGGCCTAGAGGGTCACACACTAAGTGTGTCCATGTATCTAAGTTAAATATTAATTTAACAAGTTAAATAAATATTATTCCCGACTGTGGTTTAATAATTATTTAAGGATGTCTGATCGCATTTATTTTGACACTAGTTATTCGAGAGAATATATTGTGGACGAAATAATATATTTATTAACGAGTAATGCAGTTAAATTTATTTAAGAAATAAATAGTCATTACTCAAGGTGTAATAAATGTGGTGGAGAAAAATGGAAAATAAAAGTACACGCCGTGTATATTAAATATACACGCCGTGTAGTTTTATGGAAAACAAGTACACGCCGTGTATTAATTATTACACGCTGTGTAGTTTTTCCAGTTGGGATTTTGAGGATTTAATATTATTTTATTAAATGATATTTATTATAATCAGTGTGGACGCATGTCAAGGAATTAATAATTCGACATGGGGGGGGGGGTTCAATAAGAGTTAATGAAATAAATAAAACGCGTAACGCGTTTATTTATTGTCATAACTCTATTAACCTCAAACATGATTATAAATATCCTCACAACCCCAACATTTTGAAGAGCCATTGGTTGTGCACAAAGGATTTCGAAATAGTCTCAAGCCAAGAGAGAATTCCCTTTCCACCAAGAACGTCCTCAAGTTACAAGAGCAAGATCCTCCACCGGATCAAGGCGGTCAAAGGTGGATATCGCAAGTGAAGGTTCTTCCGCGCTAGCACTCGAAGATCCCTTCAGCGACGTCTGGAGATACATGACACACATGTGGATCACCGCTAGAGGAATCCTACACTTGGATTCTACGACGCAAAGATGGATCACCGAATCGTGACCAGACACATCAACGAAGAAAGAATTCCAATGAGGTAATTCTTATGCATTAATTAAATTAATTATAATCAACATATGATGATCCTTCTCAAGGGTTCTGGGACTCTTATTTTTTTTCGTTCTTCGTTCTATTCTGAAGATTCGACGTTTTATATCGTGACTGATCTCGGATTGAATGTTGTTTAACGTTAAAATTAAAGTTGGGAAAACCCACTAACGCGCTTCCACTGTGCCTGGAACCTACATGTTGTATCAAAGGGTTCATATCGTTGGTTATAATTATTTAGTTTTTCGTTGGTGATTTACGCATTTAATAATTTAGTTATTTCAATTCATGATTAATCGTTCTGAAAATCTGAATCTCGAGATCTGTTCTTCCTCCCTCGTTTCTCGTTCACCTCACAGAAACAGATTTTTCTTTTAATTTTGATTAAAATAAAATAGAGGAACTCATCCGGAGGAGCCAAACGTTTCTGGCCGTATAACACCAGAATACACGCCGTGTATTCGGAAGTACACGTCGTGTAGTCTAGGTTCAATGAATTGACTAATCCGCCAAATCAGGCCGTGTATTGGATTCTTTCTAAGAATTTAAGACACCGTGTGTTGACCAGAAACAGGTGGCACACGGTTTCCAGAATACACGCTGTGTGGTCCAATGAACACGGCGTATAGTCCCTTCGGGATAGGGTTAGGTCGTGTACTCCGTACACGGCCTTCTCGGCTAGAAACCGTGTAACGCGGAAACTACACGGCGTGTGTCCCACTGTACACGCCATGTACTCCAAAAATTTCCAAAGTACATTAACACGCCTTATCCCCGGGCGTGTACTTCGAATGGACGGTGAAGAAAAGTACACGCCGTGTAGTCAGAACTACATCCCATGTACTCACCCAAATTATGCAAATTTATTAAAATTTATTATTATATTATACAAACCCTTGAGACATGTACCATGGTGCAGGCGTAAAGCTGAGGCACAAAACGTGATAGGTGTTTTATATATATGTGTTTAATTTAACCTCTGCGTAATAAATGGGAATTCACCGGGTTTCCTCCAAGGTACAAGTTACGTACAAGGATAATTTTTAAGGAATTTATTTGTTTAAAATTATGATGGATGAGAATCTCAAGGAAATTCAGAAAATTGATTTAAGATAAAAGGATTGATTAATTAAAGATAATTAATTGATTTGAGCGTGATTTATCTTAAACAAGAACGATTAAAGAATTGAATGCTAGTTTTATTTATGCATAAATATCGTTGCATGTATGGATGATCATGATCTAGACCGAGACCTTTGTATGAGAATGGTTTCTTTTAATTTATTTATTTAAATTAATTTTTTTGGCCTGTGAGCCATCTCCTCATTAATATGTAGGGCCTGCGCGCCCAAGGATTCTTTTATGTAAAACCCCCTTTTTACCCCTCACCTGCGTGTGAGATAAATGCATATGTAATGGATGGAGCTCCCAAGCTAGTAGAGGAGGCTCAAGTCAGGAGGCAAGGTGAAACCAATCCATGGAGATACAAAGGTGGACAGGTGGAAAGCTGTAGACACGAACCCGAAAGGTTCAAGGTGTTTCTCCCCTAGGTCTTGGGTTAGTTTATCAACCTCTAGATAAACTAACCAATAGAAAAGCTCATTATCATACCATTTATTTTATTTCTGTCAGTTGCATGGTTTATTTATTGTGGGTGTGTTGTCACGATCACACAATTAATGAATTAAACGAGCATGCAAGATGGAACTAAAATAAAATTAGCTTATACGTAAATATTATCTTAGACATGGTTAATCACTTAAGTATATCCCACTTAATATTAACAAGCATGTAATCAAAGATAATAAAATGGCAATTTACGTATAAGGATAAAATCCCTCAAGATAAATATTAAGTCGACATAACCTTCCATAATCTTGGTTAGAATCAAACCATAGTTCAAAGTGCTTGACCAACCCTAGTTGGGGTGCTTTCAATTATCGGGGAATTCTAATTCAAGGTTTTGGGTTGACTTGACTTGGTTCGCATCAAGGGTTGACTGCCACAGCAGGACTTGGTGTGACCAAGAGGCAAAGGTTGAGAAAATCCAAAAGGATTTCAGGATTGGGGAGTCCACTCAGCAGATCAAGGAACTGTGAGTTAATGCAGTTGGCATTTGGAATGCCTACCTAAAACCCTTCAAGTTGCTTGACCAACCCTAGTTGGGGTAATGCAAAGGGAAATATGGATCCTTGTCACTAGAGTATTCACGCAACAGAATATTCCGAAGTCAATGGTGAGGGCTATTGGATTTTGATAAAATAGTGGGAGACTAATAAGTATTAATTTATTTGTCTCAATTTTATAATAAATTACTAAACCTTTTCTTATCTTAATTTGTAGAAATTGCAAGAAAATGACATCAAACAAATCATTGCGCACCATAATCGAGAAATAAAACCTTCTCACCGGCACCAATTTCCAAGAGTGGCAGAGGCGTTTACGCGTCATCCTTCGCCATGAAAGAAAATTATAAGTGATGGAAGAGCCTATTCCAGTTGCGCCTGGGAAAGAGGCTAGTGATGAGGAATTATCTCTCTACATGAAACACATGGATGATGCCATAGATGTCCAGTGTTTCATGCTATCGGCCATGTCTAATGAGCTCTTGAAGCAACATGAAAACATGGATGCGTATAACATGATGTCTCACCTTAAAGATCTATACCAAGAGAAGGAGATATAGGAGAGGTATGAGATCTCCAATGCTTTGTTTACCATGAAGCTTGGAGAGTCTGTGCCAGCTGGGCCTCATATAGTCAAGCTTATTGGCTACATTGAACGTTTGGACATCTTAGGGATTAAATTCCCAGATGAGTTGCGTACAGATCTCATCCTATCATCACTGCCCAAGACCTTCTGTAGCTTCATTGTTAACTATAACATGAGCGGCAATGAGAAGAGTCTATCGGAGCTTCTGACCTTGATTCGCTAGGTAGATAAGGACATGGGGCGTGACAAACCCGTGGTCCTTATGGTGAACAAGAAAAGGAAGGACAAGGCAAAGGGGACAAAGACTTATAAACGGTCTGAAGCCCCTGAGCACCATCCCTCCAAGAAGGGGAAGATCCAGAGGCAGGGAAAGGAACGGGAGGCAGTGTGTTTTGCATGTGGCAAACATGGCCATTGGAAGAGGAATTTCACCCAGAAGTGTGGGGATGCTAAAGGTGTGTTTGTTATCGAGTGAAATCTTTCTATTTCTACACATTGGGTATTAGATACAGCTTGTGGGGCTCACATCTGTATTCAAATGTAGGAACCAAGTAGATTTAGAAATATCGCTAGAGGAGAGGTGGATCTTCGAGCTGCCAATGGTGCAAGGATGACTGCATTGGCTATTGGAGACTATCACCTCTCATTGCCAACTGGCATGATTTTGGTTTTACAAAACTGTTATTTTGTGCCTAGTGTTACCAAGAACATAATTTCTGTATCTTGTTTGGATATGGATGGATTTATTTTCATGTTTGGAAATAAGGGTTGTCTCTTTTATAAGAACAACGTATGATATGGTATGGAACATTTGAATAATGGTTTGTATGTATTAAATTACGAAAACCAAGTGTTGGCAATCGATAACGAAACAAAATCACATGACTCATACATCACCCAGTTATGGCATCACCGCCTTGGTCATGTGAACAAGAAGCGCTTGACAAAGCTATGCCAAGATGGCTATTTAGACTCTACTGAGCTAAAACCACTTGATAGATGTCACACTTGTTTACAAGGAAAAATGACCAAGCTGCCTTTTGGTGGACAAGGTGAAAGGGCCACAGAGCTTCTAGGATTGGTACACACAGATGTGTGTGGACCATTTCCAGGAGAAGCTAGAGGTGGATATTCTTACTTTATTACTTTTACTGATGATTTGAGTAGATATGGATATGTCTACTTAATGAGGTATAAGTCAGAGTCCTAAGAGAAATTTAAGGAATTCAAGAATGAAGTAGAGAATCAACTTGGTAAGAAGATAAAGAATCTTTGATCGGATCGAGGTGAAGAATATATGAACCAAGAGTTCATCGATCTTCTACAGGAGTCTGGGATTATATCTCAGCTCACTCCTCCTTATACACCACAGTGGAATGGTGTTAGTGAAAGGAGGAACCGCACCTTGTTGAACATGGTGAGGTCGATGATGAGTCATGTGGATCTTCCATTACCCTTTTGGGGATATGCATTACAAACTACAACATACACATTAAACCGAGTACCAACTAAGGCGGAAAATGGAATTCCATCCGAGTTATGGAATGGAAGGAAACCCACTTTGTCGCACACACGTGTATGGGGATGTGAGGCATTTGTTAAGGACTTCTCAGGAAAAAAAACTAGCACCCCGGTGCATGAAGTGTATCTTTATAGGATATCCCAAGGAAACGAAAGGATATTACCTATATAACCCCAAGACAAGAAAGTTACTATCGCCAGACAAGCCGTCTTTCTTGAGAGGGAGCACATCCTCAAGAAGGATAGTGGGAGCAAGATTGACTTCGACGAAGTTGATGCTCAAGATACACAGGAGTTGGTACAGGAACAAGTTCCACAGGTCCTCATGGAAGAGGTTCCAGAAACATAAGTACTGCATAGGAGCTCAAGAGAGGTAAGGGAACCAGAGAGATTTGGTTTCCTAGTCACCGAGGATGGTGAATCATTATTGTTGGACAATGATGAACCTCTCTCCTAAAAGGAAGCAGTAGAAAGCTCAGAAGCTGCAAGATGTCTAAAAGCTATGAATTCTGAGATGGATTCCATGTATCAGAACCAAGTTTGGGTTCTGGTCGATGAGCCAGTTGATGTAAAGCCTGTTGGTTACAAATGGGTATTCAAAAGAAATATGGACATGGAAGGTCAAGTTAGCACCTATAAAGCAAGGCTAGTGGCTAAAGGATTCATACAACGTCAAGGAATTGACTATGATGAAACCTTCTCGCTAGTTGCCATGTTTAAATCCATAAGAATCATACATGCCATAGCAGCTTACCATGACTACATGATTTGGAAGATGGATGTCAAAACAACATTCCTTAACGGGAACCTTCAGGAAGATGTCTATATGACACAACCAGAAGGGTTTGTGACACCAGGTGAAGCCAAACAGGTTTGCAAGTTGCAGAAATCCATTTATGGATTAAAGAAAGCATCCAGGTCATGGAACATTCGATTTGATGAATCCATAAAGGAATTTGGTTTCATTAAGAATGAATGTGAGCCATGTGTTTATAAGCGGTTTAATGGGAATGTGGTCGTCATCCTAGTGGTATATGTTGATGACATATTGCTTATTGGAAACGACGTACCAGCCTTACAGTCAGTTAAGGACTGGTTGAACAAGTGTTTCTCCATGAAGGACTTAGGAGAAGTAGGCTACATTCTAGGGATCAAGATCATTCGTGATAGATCCAAGAGGCTGCTTGGACTAAGTCAGGGTACATACATTGACCAGATACTAAAGTGATTTAGTATGGAAAAATCCAAGAGGGGATTGGTTCCAATGTCACATGGCTTACATATTTCTAAGAAAATGGGTCCCCAAACACAACAGGAGAAAGATAGGATGAGAAAGATCCCATATGCTTTGTCTATAGGATCCATCATGTATTCCATGTTATGTACTAGGCTTGATGTTGCCTATGCACTGAGCATGGTAGGCAGATATCAAGCAGATCCAGGAGAAACGCATTGGACTGCTGTTAAGACTATCCTTAAGTATTTGAGAAGAACTAAGGATATGTTCCTAGTATATGGAGGAGATGAGGAGCTTGTCATCAGAGGGTATGCTGATGCTAGTTTTCAAACAGATCAGAATGATCTGAAGTCGCAAAATGGATATGTTTTCTGTCTCAATGGAGGAGCTGTGAGCTGGAAGAGTTCAAAGCAGCCAGTTGTTGCCGATTCTACAGCAGAGTCCGAGTATATAGTGGCTTCTGATTCAGCCAAAGAAGCCGTTTGGATTTGGAACTTTGTCCAGGAGCTTGATGTGGTGCCTAGAAGTAAATATCCCATTACATTGTATTGTGATAATACTGCAGCGGTGGCTCTTGCAAAAGAACCATGGTCACATCAACAGAAAAAGAACATACTCCGGAAGCATCACCTCATGAGGGAGTCTATGAAAGGGGTGAAGTTGCAGTGAGTAGAGTATCCACGGAAGAGAACGTGGTGGACCCCATGACTAAAGGCCTATCTCAGCAGAAGCATGAATATCATGTGAGAGCTAGCGGGTTAAAGGTTGTTAGCAGTTGGATCTAGTACAAGTGGGAGTCTGTTGGAGTTGGTGGTCTAGAACCAACTACTTTGTACTTTATTCATTAAATAAAAGCCTTATCACATCTTGATTTTTCTTCTGCGTGACATGTCATGTGATAATGCCCTAAGGATAGCTGTTGCATTAAAGGGTCGTAGCGGATCCCTACTATTATGAGAACCCGGAAGTGCCATAACACTGTTCTTGAATGTATGTTCTATGGCCGGATGATATTATTTGAGGGACACAAATAATACAGGTCATTAGGGGCGAGGACTCATAAAACTTTGAGGCACCTTCTCATGGTGTGCGCCCTTGGTAATATCCAGGAGGATATTATGAGAACGAGACCCGCCAGTAGGAAATCCACATTTCATAGTGTCATTGGATGTTCCTATCTACGGAAGTGTGTATTGATCCTTAGACTTTAATATTATTATTAATGGGTATTACAACTCGCACACTTAGATGTATTGATGAAAACTATGACGACACACTGTTTGCAGCGAGGTAGGATACATTGGGTGCGTCACGAGTAATAACACATTAATAGATAATGCGAGAAAGGATTTGTCCCTTCCGTTCCATAACGGAAGTAGATATCTCAGGCCCTTTGATGGAATTGATATAGCCTAAATAAATCCATGGCCACGGTAAGGTATGGGTAAGTTCAATTCCGGGAAGTCAAAGAAATAATAATCAAGCACATGGGTTGATGGCACTAGCATGCAACCCGCTTTATTGGAGATATCTAGAAAAAGGGATTATATTACACGGTAAGAGTTCGTAGGAGGTAACACGTCATTGCGGCGTTAACTTCTTTCTCTATGGGTGCCTTGGCGTGTTGCTAGATGCTAACCTTGGACTTTAGGTAGACTCAGCCTAATGCCACTGAGAAAGAGGCCTAGAGGGTCACACACTAAGTGTGTCCATGTATCTCAGTTAAATATTAATTTAACAAGTTAAATAAAAATTATTCCCGACTGTGGTTTAATAATTATTTTAGGATGTCTGATCACATTTATTTTGACACTAGTTATTCGAGAGAATATATTGTGGATGAAATAATATATTTATTAACGAGTAATGCAGTTAAATTTATTTAAGAAAGAAACAGTCATTACTCAAGGTCTAATAAATGTGGTGGAGAAAAATGGAAAACAAAAGTACACGCCGTGTATATTAAATATACACACCGTGTAGTTTTATGGAAAACAAGTACATGCCGTGTATTAATTATTACACACCGTGTAGTTTTTCCAGTTGGGATTTTGAGGATTTAATATTATTTTATTAAAAGATATTTATTATAATCAGTGTGGGCGCATGTCAAGGAATTAATAATTCGACATGGGGGGGTTTTCAATAAGAGTTAATGAAATAAATAAAACGCGTAACGCGTTTATTTATTGTCATAACTCTATTAACCTCAAACATGATTATAAATATCCTCACAACCCCAACATTTTGAAGAGCCATTGGTTGTGCACAAAGGATTTGGAAATACTCTCAAGCCAAGAGAGAATTCCCTTTCCACCAAGAACGTCCTCAAGTTACGAGAGCAAGATCCTCCACCGGATCAAGGCGGTCAAAGGCGGATATCGCAAGCAAAGGTTCTTCCGCGCTAGCACTCGGAGATCCCTTCGGCTATGTCCGGAGATACGTGACACACGTGTGGATCACCGCTAGAGGAATCCTACACTTGGATTCTACGACGCAACGGCGGATCACCGAATCGTGACCGGACACATCAACGAAGAAAGAATTCCAACGAGGTAATTCTTATGCATTAATTAAATTAATTATAATCAACATATGATGATCCTCCTTAAGGGTTCCGGGACTCTTCTTTTTTTTCATTCTTCGTTCTATTCCGAAGATTCGGCGTTTTATATCGTGACGGATCTCGGATTGAACGTTGTTTAACGTTAAAATTAAAGTTGGGAAACCCCACTAACGCGCTTCCGCTGCGCCCGGAACCTACAACCAAGTCTATGTGATGCTCTGAATGGGTGGTAACATCCCACCACCTCTTGGCGGAATCACACAGCATGTATGTTGCGAGCTTGACCCTCCGCCGTGGAGTCGTCTCAAGATGCTCAAAAATAGTCTGCATTGATCCTAGCCAAGACTGCACAGCCTGTGGTCCGCCATCCCCTGAAAACGTAAGTGGATGCTGCTGCTGGAAGATCTGAGTCAGCTTAGCCATATATGTGGCAGCCTGGGGTGCTCCCTGAAATGTCTGCATGAACCGCATAAAGCATTCACAGAACTGTGCATCCACGCATGTGTTTGGTATAATGACTGGCACCGCATCTGGCTCTACTAGAGGATCCACTGGTAGCCATGGCCCACCATCTCTGGAGTATAGTCATCGCCGCTCTCCTGGTGAATAACGCGCGGTCGTCTCGGCGGCATGACACTACAAGGTCAAAAGCACGCCTTTAGAACAAGATTAACAACAACCAAAAATGAAGAAACCCAAAAGGAAATAGGAGGAATAAAGCATTCAAAATTTACAAAACAAGACTAAACGGTGTGTATATTGACTACATGGCGTGTACTTGAATTCTCTTCCCCTGCCCGGGTCCTTCTACATGGCTATGCCACACAGCTCCCATTGAACAAAACTACACGGTCTGTATAACATCGACACAGTGTGTATGGTGTAATTTCAAACTGCCCGTGTCATTTGTGACATGTCCGACTACTTGGATTGAAACTACATCGCGTGTTACACCCGAAAAGGGCATGTAAACCACCCCATTTCCCAGCCACATGGATAACTTCACATGATCTGTCCTCAGACAAGACCACACGGCGTGTCCCTCGGGTACATGGCGTGTTATAGATGAGCTCTGCCGACCCGTGTTGTTAGTTACACGGCCGGACACACGACTCAAACTACATGGCATGTTATATCTATACACGTCATGTATACGAGAGGATTACCCTGACCCGTGTTGTTAGTGACACGACGGACACCAGGTCAACACTACACGACATGTACAGAATCTACACGGCGTGTTTTCCCCAAGCTCTTCCCTTCCCCGTGTCGCCGCCCACACGGTTTGTGACACGGGAAGAGACTACATGGCGTGTACTCGGGGTACACGGTGTGTACTCAAAAAGTTTATTCTTTTCCCGAACAGAAGACCATACATGGCATGTTGAAGGTACTACATGGTATGTATACTAGGTTTCCAAACAATATGCCTCAAAAACTTCCCCAGAACCCAAAAAATACCGATAATCAACACCTAAGTGTCAAATTCCGACCTGTGAGGGTCCATACTCCCCACGAATCAAAGATTGACATCTTATCTGTGTTATAACATAATAAATAGTCAATGATCCACCAAATTCTGGTCAATGGGGTCCCATACTCCCCAAAACCAAATTTTGGCGTTCATTCTATAAACCGGCTCATACAAAATACCCTATCACATAACATGTATTTATCAAGAAGCTATCACAACAACATTCTTTTCTAGCACCTTAACTATCACAACAACATGAACTTTCTAATGCACCTAAATGGCATGGAAACTATGCATGGAATTTGATTCCTATCATGTTCCTAATGATGCATGATACGGAATACCCTCATCTCATCGGGTTGCAACTAAATAGAACCCATGGATCAAATATAAACAGCACAATACAAGTGTGTCACCCTTCGGTGAAAACAAATCAACTGTAAAATTGCAAAATCAGAAAAATTGCAACACAAGGTAAATTGGATTTTCCCTGTACATGGGTTAGCTACGCCCGGGAACAGCTTATTACCAACTACCGTTCTTTTCCTATCCCTGACTAAGGCTCCAAATAGTAAGTCAATGAAAAAAACTCCTCTGATACCACTTTGTAACATCCCGGCTCCGGGTGCCACTCAACGGGTGCCCCGAACCTGGCTTGCCACATGACCTAAAGTGCATTTCCCCAAACACCAGAGGCTATCGACTAGCAATGAGGGCCCAGGTCTGATAGTGGGAAAACTATGCCCTCATTTGTCAAAGTGTAGCACAGTGGAATGGAATAAAACATATAGCAACAACAGAAGCAGTAAACCATACACAACTGAATTTAACAACTATAGTAGAAATAAACAACTAGTATATAAATAATGGTTCAACATGCCTCAAATCGTAAGAAATCAGCCAGAACATGTTACACAACAATATAGTACTGTACAAGTATAGGAAAGCAAAACAGAGCAAAACAACCACTAGCATCACGAGCCTCAGCCTGGTCCCATGCTACCCTACTCCTCAGCAACAATCATGTACCTGTATAAGGACCCTTTCCCTTATCTACAAGTGAAGCAATATAATTTGTTTAGGCCGAAAATAATGGCCCAAATAGGATGTGAGAAATATATCCCAGTAGATACCCACCAAAGGCATGTGCCCAACTGTGTGTAAACATGCAACAACATTGTACAAAAGTAAATGCATTAAACTAAACAGTACTCAAAGTAACTAACTTACCAGTTATATTTCCATTTTCATTATTCATTCAACCATTTAATATTAAGAAAATATCATAGTGAATTTCTAATTAAACAGTCAGCGTCCTCAGACAAGAAAAACCCCACCCTCAGGTAATCAGAATCTCACCCTCATGAATTTCCCACAGGGATAACATAATCTCTCCCTCAGGCATAACAGAATATTGCCCTCAGACATATGAAGTGTTGCCATCAGGAACAAAATTCAATCCCTTAGGCACAAAAGGTTTCCCTCAAGTGAAATAGAACATCGCCTTCAAGCTAATACAGTCACGCCCTTAGGCTAAAGTAAACACTGCCCTCAGGAATCAGTAATCGGGAAATGACCAACATATAAACAAGAAATTTACACACAATTCCTCTCAAGGATAAATTAATGCATAATTAAACATGGCATACCCAAAGGTATCCTGGCCAAACAGCTAAACAGAGGAACGCACCCCTCGGGATGGTCCTAGATCCAAGCAGCGGTCCCAAATAGCATTTTATTATCACAATTAATTACCTATTCAATTCTAGGTATTTAAAATAGCCACAACCTCATCCACACTACACCCCAAATATGGATTCATAGCTCAAAAACGTACAAAACACAAAAAATTTAGAAAATAAACACCAAGAAACCTACCTTAAACGCCAACAAACGATATACGTGAACGTCGATTCCAGAAACGCCTAAGAATGACGTAGATCTGACATAGAATAAAACTCATTCAAACATAAATAACTTCCCTCCAGGAAATAATTGGTATGAAATACGCTAGGAGAAGGGAGAACTCACCTGTGCAGTTCTAGGGAGATCGACGGTACAGAAATTGGATTCCCAACGTGTGCTCGGTGGATCTCTAATGCTCCGTCCTCCCTCTTTCCCTCCTTCTCCCCGTTCTTTGATTTTCTTATAAACATGGGAGTCTAATGCCCATTTTAAGAGAAAAAGAAAATTACACGACACGTATTTCCAAGTACACGGCATGTACTCCCCATTTTTTAACTGTTCCTCTGGCAATTTCTGGCCAGTGTGGCACTGTTCACCTACTGATGTGACTACATGGCTTGTCTCCTTGAGTACACGACGTGTTCTGTCGCACAGTTGGCCACCACCTTACTATTCGCCAACCGACTGACTACATGGCGTGTAAGGGACCACTACACGGTGTGTAGTCAGTCTTTACACCCTTCATCTCTAACATGGATAAACACCATGTGTACCCATCCCACACGGCCAAAAGTACACGGCGTGTACTTCCAAAAATTTTGGATTTTTCCCCATTTTCCTTATTTTCTCAAGAAAACATAAGGAAAGGATAAAAGAAGAAACCCGTACCTCATAAATAAGAACTGGGTTCTTATAGAAACATTATGGTCTTGGTGGTTTCTTCTAACTGGGTGGCCGAGGGCTTTCTCCCACCGATCAGGATTCCATGATCCAAACAAGCCCTGGACACCCCTATTTCCTCATCCTCACTAGGAATCCATATTAGGTAAAAAAATATTTAAAATGAAAATTAAATTATCCTAACCTAATTGAAAAATGGGTTCCTTCATTTTGGGTCATTTGTAATCCTTATCTTTTTAGTTTAATCATCGGTAAATCCGTTTTTACCTTAACCGTGGTAAATAATTTTTTACACTTCTCACTATTCATTATGATCAAAACTAATTTGGTATTATTATATAATATATATGATTTTGATTTTAATTATGGAATAAATTTTTAAAAATTTAACTCATAGAAGTGGTAGAATTTACTTTAAAATTAAACCCATTGACATGTTGAAAAATAGTTTTCCAAAAGAAACAATTTCAAAATATTAAAAGGGTTTTTATATCAAAAATTAAATGTGAAATTGATAAAAATGACCTAATATGTACTAATAAACATATAATTTAAATAATATTTTATTTTGAATCACATAAAAATAAAATAGGTCTAGTAAATGATTCAAACAAAAAGATATTTTTCAATAAAATTAGTATTTTTCCATATTCATCAAAAGATGAATCTTGTTAGAAAAATTTTAAAACATCATCCTAATATAATTATGATATTATGATTTTAAATTGAAGTTATTTTTTTAAAATACATTTTATAAAATCGGTAAAAAATTAATTATATTATTTTCTCATTGAAATTAGTAAAAAATATTTTTTAAAGAAAACACATTTTTGATGAATAAAATTGTCTTTCCTAAAATTAATTGATAATTTAATAACAATTTATAAAATAAATTATACTTTTTATAACCTCTATATAAATTTAATAAATTATTTATTCCTTTTCATACCTGCTAATTTAACTGCTAGGTTATATGGGTCTTATTTAAATAATAATATAAATAGTATATCATGGTTCATTAAAAATCAGTATTGTGTGCTATGCAAGATATCAAATAAAATAAATTTATTTTAAAAAAATCAATAAGCATTGGAATTTAAAATTTTCTTCCAATATCAGTGTTTCATGTCATATATGCTATCAAACATTATATTATTATTTTAAAATTTTAGGGCTTTATAAAGGGTATGAAAATACGTTAATTATTTACAAAATCAGTCGATGTATGAATCTTATGTGAGAACACTTCACTTAAAGGAAGGAACTTTAGATTTTTCACAAGTAAGATAAATTGAAATAAATTTTATTCATATTCATGTTTGATGGTTAATCATTTCACACCCTGACTTTAGCTTTCCTTTTATTTTTTTATTTCTTAGTACTTGATTTTTTTGTTGGTTTATAAGTTGAGTTACCAGTTTAAAGTTTTGAGTTTTGAGAGTTTTGGTTTTTTTGGCCATGTGAATGGTTAGTGTGGAAGTTTTAGAGGTAAACCGTGTATTTAGATGAAAAAGGGGGAATTTATAGTTCATTTTTTCTTGCATGAGTTTTCTTGCATGGTTTGGACATGGTTTAGTCCCAAATGTGTGAGACAGTGGAGTAACTATGAAACTATCTTGGGGTGTTTGAGACCTAGTGCATGGCTTCTGCATGGTTATATTAAACCATGAGGAAAGTGTGCACGGGTTTCTATCATGTTAATATTTTCCTTTTGAAAAGTTTTCACTTGGTTTCCAAACTATTCGGACAAACTCTGAAAATCCCTAGGGACATTTCAGTAGGGTTAACATAGTTGGGGTATGGTTTGGTAGGCCATAAAACCTATTAGTGTGAGTTTCCGAGAGTCCCAACATTGTAATTCCATGTTTCCCCTCCTATATTAAAACCCTATTTCAACCACTTCCCCATTCAACTTTGGTGTATGAAGCATTTCTCAAACCCCTCTTCCATGGACTCTCTTTATTGGGTTGATACTCTACATTTGATCTTTGGTATGTTTATTTGGATTTTGTAGAGTTCTCCTTATCTTATCCTCTTACTCTACTGTTTATTCTTTATTTCTTGGTTGGTTTATCTATTGGATAAACCCCAGTGGATTTAGTTTGAAGTTTTATTGTGTTTTATTTTGACTTAGGGTGAGCAGTTTTGTTCTTGGATTTTCCTTATTCAATGTTTGTAGTTTCAATGCATTCAAACAATGATGAGGTGGGTGTTTCCATCCATTTAATGTCCAAAACTTTTCATGAGATTATTGATATTTCTTAAATTAGTTTTAAATGTATTCCCCATGCTTGTGTTTTGGTATGATGAAGTGTTATGGCTTTCTATATTGGTGGTTTTGTTGAAAAAGGGGTTTTCAAATGTTTTACATGGTAAATCCTATATATATATATATATATATTAAATTTATATATACGATAAGTGTCTTATTAAATGAAAAGTTTCCTTTTTAATATATTTTGGTGTGTTGAAATATTGTTTGGTGTTATTTATGTTTTGATAAAACCATTTGGATAGTTGAATTGTGGTTTGAATGGGTTTTGGTCTCTTTATGGACTTAGTGCAAGTGTTAGGTGCTCTTGGGATTTGATGTATTTCCTATTGTATTACATTATAATGATTCTTATATCCTTAATTGATCCTTATACTTTTTTATGGTTTTCTATATACATGGTGGTGAATATGGTCATATCTATATGTGCACGATGTGTGAATATTGATGTGTGAACCCATATAAATGGAATTTCAATAGAATGTATCATTTGGTAAACTTGTCTTTTCCAGAATTCCTCTATCATTTTATCTTCCTCATTCCATCTATTTATAAAATGGTTTACACAATTCATAATTTTTTCTAAAATGTTTTCTGTATTTCTAATGTCTTGAAAATGATGTTTCAAGTTGGGTATTCTAAATATTACTTTAAAGGCCTATCTGGTATTTTGGAAAGATGTGATATTGAAAACTAGTTGAAATGACTACCTGCAACATTGGATTTTTTTGGTTAAATACCTTGGTTTTGGGTATGGTTTTAGAAAGAAAATTTTTTCCATCAGAAATTATTTTTGATATCAAACACTAAACCTCATTCAGTACATATGGATGTATATTTGGTAAATAATTAATGATTCTCATATACTCAGACATGACTAGTACCTGGAGATATATCTTGGTAAATGGTTTCAAACTAAAAATGTTTGTATGCATATTTTGGACTTTTGAAATTATTTCTATATGCTTGTAACCCCCATGGTTATCCTTAAATTGGAGAGGATCTCCGCATGAATTGAATTAGTGAGTGGGTAAGACATGCACATTAGCATTAGTTAATGTCAATAATTTATTATACTCACCAGTTTCCCCCTATACTATTTTCATGGGATCCTGGACATAATTTTGAGGGTAGAGTGATGGTTAAAATCGGGTTCCTGATGAGATGGACTAGATCCCTCATGGTAGATGAATGACTAGGGTGGGGGTGCCACTGGTGTTCGGTGAGTAGTGCAGCCAGGTTGGTGATATACTATAGACAATATCATATGATGAAACACGGTTATAAATTGATTACATCAAGGGTTATAACTAGGTATTTTTCATATATTTCCATGACTATGTAAATTGAATGTTCATTTATGTCTTTATGGAATTTATTTACCATCTCTATTTACATTTTCATATTTATATCCATGCCATTTTCTTTTCTTCTAGAATTTATCTTATGATATACCATGATAATTATGTTTTTTATTTCCACTTATTTATGAACATACCTGACTTATGAATTTCATCTTGGAGTTGGTTTTAAAAATTGTATTTTGAAATGGAAAACTATTTTAAAATAAATCTACATTTTTTTGATAGAGGGTTTCCAAAAGTCTATGTTTTGTTATTTAAAAGATAAAAACCTATTTTATAACTTTATTTTCAAACTAGTTTTTATATAATACTTTAGGAAAGGACATGTATGGATTCTACAGTGCTTAATCACTAATTAGTTTTATTATCACACTCTATTTATTCCACTAAGTATTGGTAGAATCAAGTTATTTTTAGGATTAGGTTTTCTTTATGGTTCACCCATGGAATTGGTTGGTTTTGTTGATGGTGGTTACCAGGAGGTCACACTTTTTTTTTCTAGTTTTGGTTTGATTTTAGTTTTATTTTTTGTATCCTTATATGGAATTTAATATGTTTTATTTTTTTAGTGATTTATGTATCCTAGTTGGCATTCACCTTCTATTTTATCTAATGTTTTATTTTATATTTTGGTGTTGGGATAAATTATCACCAATAATTTATTTGTGATTCCTTGGAACTTGTGATATCCCATGGGGAACAATTATTACTTTCATGCCTTTCCATGGACATGTCTTATAGTTTAGTTCAGGGTCGACATGGGCTAATGTTTGGAAAAATAGTATTAGAATAACCCTTTTCTCTTTGTGGTGTCAGGTAGACTAGAGATAGGTTCATCTGGTCTTAGGATATAGGTCATGTGTAGGTTCTTGATCACTACTACTCATGAAGAAACCAGAGTTTATAAGGATATTTTTTGAATTGGGTCTTTTATTTTAATTTTGGGTTTATGCTATCGGTGCATCATCTAGTTTTTTGAGTATATATGATTTGGGGGATGAAAATAGATGTGTTATAGTTTTATGTAGCGTGATTACATGTAATAACGAACCATTTGAAGCATGAGAGAATCATTCAATATACTTTTAGTTGTTGGTTCATTCTTAGTGCATGGTTTGGTAAACCATGTGGCTATTTCATGCCTGACCACTAGTTCCCTATTTTAGAGGATTTAATGTGGGTGTTTTTATTCACACGGTTTTGGTTGGTGTGAGTGGGTATAAAAATTATTTTTTTAGAATTTATAAATAGGGGATTTATTTTTGTGGTGAGAAAATGGTTTTAAAATAAAAGTTAGAATTTTTTATATGGATTTAAAAGTGGGTAATCTGGATTGATTTTATTCCAATAAGGCTTGAAATGGGAAATTGAATTTGAAAATAGTTATGGTATTTGAAATGGTTTGGAAGTCAAATGGATTTAGATTTTGAAAGAAAAATGGTGGATTTTAAAAGAGGGGTTCTGATTCTATTTTATGTTGTCTTTTGGTTTGTGAGATAGGTATATTGGCCTATAGTTTTTTCCTTTCTGATTTTTAGTGGAGTTTTGAATTGTTTTTTATCAAGATTTATGTTTTTATATAATTTAGTGTATTCCACCTAGAAAGGTTCGGAAGATGTATAAGGAGTTTGTTATGGTTATTGAATTTTCTTAGACTTAAATCAAAGTGGGGGGGAGGGAATTCTTCATTGTCACTTCCAATATTCCATAGTGATAAAGGCCCAATATAGTTTTTAGAGTGGATAAAGTAAATTGAATGTTTTTTCATGTCCTTATAAAATCATAAATCCTTGAGGACATGAGTTGTCTTGGGTCTATTTGAGTGGTGGTTTCAGATTAGTAGAGGGTGATCGCTCTAACCTTGTTACAAGTTAGAATGACCTGAGATATTTTTATGACCAAATTCATCAAATGTTTTGTTTTTCTGGATGTGAAAGTGAATAAAGTTTTAGAGCTCCTAGGTATTTAGAAAAATCAACGGATGGTGAAGGATTAGTTTACCAATTCAAAGAGCTGATTCCTTTTTCTTTAGATATGTGTCTTAGTGATATATTTAAAGATCATCTCTTTTTTTGGGGAATTACACTTGATATTAATGATTGATTTATTTTATTTGGGTAAGTCTTGTTGAAGAATTTGTTGGATGAGGCATTATTATCTATGTTAGACACCAAATGGATGTTTGTGGTAGTTAGAATCCCAACCTATCTTGGTTTTAGTCACAATGCGCCAATTTATGAGGAGAGTAAACTAGAGAAACTTGTTTCAGTGAAGTCTCATTTAACAATTCCTAATATAGATCAATGGTACCTATTACTCATGTACTTACATTGTGGTTAGTTTGGGTATTCTATGTTATCATTCCTTAGTAATCCAAAGAATTTAAATTAATGCAATCGATTGGGATATCTTCAGAAATTATATGAGGTGGGACCTCAGTAGAATAAAAAAACTAATGTATTTCTAGAACCTATCATCCCTTCTTCTCCAATATTTTTAGGTAACCCTTTTATGAATTTACCTACTTTTCCCTCTTCCTATTATTCTTTGTATTGTCGTTACCACAATTGTTTTTGTATTTTTATTTGATCTACTTTCTTATTAGGATTTTAAATATCTCTTGATGGTTTAGAGATGGATGTGTCACATGGTAATTAGGAATTTTGGTTTGATCTAGTGATCACTTTGAGTTTCCTCATTTGGTTCCTTCTTGTATGGGAGTTTGGTAGATTCCTTGAGTGTCTTTATAAGTTTTGACCATGTAGTTAGATTATTATATAATGGGGAGACAAACTCTAGGTATCCCTGTTGTTTTATATTGAGTTGGTTAGGCGTGGAGATAGTGGTAACACTATAGATTCTATTTTTTCGAGATCATTTAGAATTTTTTTATAGGTTTCATGTTGAGAGTTTCTCTTTGAGGTTAGGAGTTCCAATTTTGTTCCTTATCATGGTTTGGGTAGAATTCTAGGGGAATAAAGTTTTTATAGTGGGGATAATTATCACACACCAAACTCTATTTTCCTTTTGTTGTTTCTTATTCCTTTATGTTTTCATTAGTTTTCTTTTTGACTTCCTAGATTAGTGTTTTGAGTTTTGGGAGTTTTGGTCTATTTTTGACCCTTTTCATGGTTAGTTCACATGGTTTGGAGGGAAACCATATAGTTGAATGATAAAAGAGGTGTTTAGAGTTAATTTCTTTCTTTAATGGGTTTTGTTTCATGGTTTGTACTAGGTTTATCCTAAACCATGTGAGATGGAGGATTAACCACACAAATTCCTTTGGGTGGTTGAGACCTAGAATACAGATTCCACATGGTTAGAGTAAACCATGTGAAAACCATGAAGGGGTATCTATCATCTTGAAATATTCTTTATGAATGTATGGATAATATTTTTGAAATCATACAACCAAATAGTGTGAGGCCCTGGTGTCTTTCTAGTAGGGCGCGTATGGTTAGTGCACAATTTTGTAAACCATGTATCCTAATAGTGTGGAATCCCTAGAATCCACAAAAAATGAAATTACATGTTTTCCCCTCCTAATGTAAAACACCATTTTAACTCTTATCCTCCCCCATTTGACTTTTTCATGGGAAGGGGTTCCCAAAAACCTCCTTCCTCATCTCCTCTTCATTGTGTTGATACTCCTCCTTCAATATTTAGTAAGTTTCATTGGTTTTTAACTAGTTTTACTTATCTCATCCCCCTCCTCTATTATTTCATCATTCATTCATGGTTGGGTTCTATCTTGTACTAACCATAGAGGATTGATGATGATGTTGGTTTGTGTTTTTTTATCTAGAGTGGGAGGATTGGTTTTTGGTTCTTCTTTGTTCATTTCATGGAGTTCCATTCTGTTCAGACACAATTAAGGTAGGAGTTTCAATCCATTTATTTTTTGAAAAATGCCATGATATTCTTGATAATTAGTGAATGATTTTTAAATATATTCCCTAAGATTTTGTTTTTCTTTGATTAATTATTATAGATTTCTATGTTGGTGGTCTGGTTGAAAAATGGGTTTTAAAATGTTTTCCACGGTTATACCTATATATATTCAAAGTATATGTATGCAAAGAATTTTATAAAATACCAAGTGTCATTTTAAATGGATTTGGGTTTTTGAAAATTATGTTTGGCCTTGTTTTAGTTTTGATAAAATTGGATGGAAAGTGAAATTGTGATTTGAATGGAGTTTTAGTCACTTTATGGACTTGGTGCTTGTGTGATGCGCTATTTTGATTTGATGTGTTGCATCTTCTGTCATATTATGAATATTATTATATATTTTTTTGAACCATAGATTTTTTATGAGTTTACATATATATTCATGTGAATATGGGAATATATATATATATATAGACACACATGGGGTGTAAATATAGATGTGTGCATACATATAAATGGAATTTATATAGAATACCTCCTTTGGTAACCTTGGATTTTCGAAAATTACTATATCATTTTATCTACCACTTTAATTATATTTCTAAAATGGTGTCCACATTTATTAATGCATTCTAAATGGTTTCTTGGATTTTTAATGTCTCCCAAATGTGGTTTCGAGTTGTGTTTTCTAAATTTTTCTTCAAAGTATCATTTGGTTTTTTGGAAGCTAGTGCTTCTTAAAACTTGTTTATAGGATCTTTTGGAACCTTGGATGTTTTTTTGTTAACTATTATGGTTATATGAATGATTTTATAAATAATAGTTTTCCATTATAAATGGTTCCATATTTAAAATAGTAAGTCCCATTTGGAACCTCTGGATATATCTTTGGAAAATGATTGATAACTCTCATGTATTCATGATCGATAAGGACTTTGAGTTGTCTCTTAGTAAATGGTTTTAAACTCATAAAATTTATAGTTCTTGTTGGACAGTGTGAAATACTTTCTATGTGATGGGATTCCCCAAGGGTTTCCTCAAGATAGAGAGGGTATCTACATGGATGGTGTTTGGGAGTGGGAAAGGAATACACATTATAAATAGTTAATGTCAATAATTTGATAACATCTAATCATTTCCCATATACTATTATCATGGTATCATAGACATCATTTAGATGGTTGAGTGATAGTTAATGTCTAGTCCTAGATGAGATAGTCTATATTTCCCATGGTAGAAAAATGGACATGGTAGGGTTACCACTGGTGTTAGTTGAGTAGAATATATAGGTTAGTGATAAAACATGGATAAAATAATATACTGATAGATGGTTTTGAATTGAGTATGTTTAGGGTTTCCTATAGGGTTGTTTATGAAATTCCCGTGACTATGTACCTTGTATGTTACATTATTTCTTTGGGGAATTTTAGTAACCTTATCCATTTAATTTTGTGTATCCATATCCATACTTCCTCTTTTTCTTCTAGAATTTATATTCTGATATAACCTTAAAATTATGTTTAGTACATTTCCTCTACTTTATTCACTTACTTGTGTTGTATCATCTTGGAATTGGTTTTCAAATGGTGTTTTCAAATAGAAAACAGGTTTAAAAGTAATCCATATTTTTTCGATAAAGGGTTTTGGGGAAGTTGTGTTTGGTTGTTTAAATGATAAAAACATTTTTTTATAACTGTATTTTAAAACCAATGTTTATGGAATATTTAAGGAAAGGACATGTATGGATTCTATGGTTCCTGACTACCAAGTTGTTTTATGATCACACCTTGTGCCACTCAATGTTGGTAAACCTGATTTCTTTTGTAGGTTAAATTTTTAATTCTAGTGCACCCATGGAGCTGGTCGGTTTTGTGGATGGTGGTGACCAATAGGTCACATGGAGATAATTTTTAGTTCTGGTTTGGGTTTTGTTTCATTTTTAGTATCCATATTTGGATATTTTTATGTTTTATTTACATAAAATGATTTATGTATCATGGTTGTGATGAACCCTATATTTTAAATTATGTGTTATCTCATGTTTTTTATCGGAAGAAATTTTTCCAAATGTTTTTTGGGGATTCCTAGGAAATTTTTCCTACCTATGGGGATCAAGAATTCCCTTTGAGCCTTCCCAATGATAGGTTTTGGTGTGTAGCTTGGGGTCAATGTGGACTAGTGAGTAACTAAAAAAGACAAAGTTTGTCATGGATAAAATATTTGATTGTAATTAAACATTACATAATAATTGTGGAGAAAGAATATGTATTGGATCATTTGATGATTATTCTTGATAAATCATGAGATATATCAAAGGAGAATTACTTAGGTAAAAAACAATTTTTATGTATTTTAGAAAAATATCTTTTGAAATAAGAAATATCCATAATCTTTTGAAAACATTTTGAAAGAAATATTTTATAAAACTAGTAGAAATGTAATTCATTTTTTAAATCATGAATATGTATAGATAAAGTTTCATATAAATTGGAAAAGGTAGCAAAAAGATGCATTTTAACAAAAAAAAGTTACAAATAGATCATTTTTACACTTTGACGAAGAAGAACCATAATGAAAATGTTAAAAAATTCCAAAAAACATTAAAATAAGTACACATAGTATAAAATGAACACAATTAATTATTTAGGTATAGAAAATAATTTTTACCATGGAATGTAATGAATATGTACATGGGAAAAGGGAGGTTCTAAATTGAAATGAAAAGGCAAAGTCATTTTTATTACAATGGGTACATAATGTGACCAATGGGAAAATTGAATAGGGTAAATATAAGTAAAACCCCATGAATTAATTGAGGAGAATAAATTTATAGGTTTTTATACAGAAATTTTTATAAATTTACTATATGTATTATCTTTCAAAAGGAATCTCTACTTGGAAATGAGATTGTCGATGAAACCCTCTTGTTATGGGTAACGTGAGAATCCAAGGTGATTAAGATGAAGATCATAAAATAGACATTTAAATATCATGAAATGTAAGATATTAATTCTATAAAATAAATAGGGTATTGAATACTCCATATAAAATAAATAATGGTGATAAATATCAAACATGTCTCATGAAATGAAATTTGAGACAAATAACCCCATAAAGACTTACAAAATTCCAAGTCAAAATACCTTGAAGGATACAATTTCAAATGAAAAATTAAACACCAAAAATAATTATAGAATAACTATAAAAAATATTATAGTTGAATTAGATACACCATTATCTTAAAAACATGGTTTATAATAAGAACTTTTTCTCAAGGGGTGAAAATTTAAAACAAGAGACCCTTTTCTTGTGTAACCGCATAGTTAGAGGAACTCTAAGGTCCTGTAAAAAACATAAATATCATGATAAATAATGTAAAATATTTTTTCATATAAATAACCTTTTATAAAATTCATTTATAATTACTCTCTACATGTATATTAGTTAGTTATTATCTATTCTCAATATCTAGTGTGAGTAATCTTGATCATTTTGAACTATTTTCATAATAGCGGTGTTTTTATTTATTATTATAACAAATTTCATTATTAACATATCATAAAAAGTAATTTAATTGATGTTTTATAATTATTTATAATTTTATAATTTTATCCTATTAGAGTTTAGGTTATGATATTTGAATATGAAATGGGTGATGGGTATGTTTTGTTGTTTTTTGACAAACAAATTTTAATATCTTAATTTACGATTTTAATATTAATATTACCACAGATAAATAAAGATAAAAAATTTATTTAAATATTTATATCATAAATTATAAATAATTTAGTTCTCATATCCATCCATGATATTATTTTATAGCGTTGTTTAAGTAGGCAGTTAGACTGACCCAAACACAGACATACTATAATTAATGGATGATTTTTATTACGAAAGAAGTTTATTTTAGAGTAATAACATTATTAAAAAAAATAATGATTTTATTTATATAATTTTAGTTTATTGAATAATATTTTAATATTTTTTAATAAATAATAAATAAAATAGATGAAAAAAGATACGTTACTTTTTAGAGGAGTTAGACCGCACAGACAATGATGAAAGTTTTCATTTCTCAAAAAATTAGAGGGAATAAAGGAATAGTATAATTTATATCTTCATAAATATGTTATATATGTCAAATATTTCTCAAATTAGATCTTTATAACTAGTGAAGAGAGGTGGTGGAAAAAAACGGAGGACTTCACTTCGTGGAGGTGCTAGTCTGCACAACACAGAATGATAGTTCCATTTTTGTTAATGGAAATAGTGAAATTTGGTTAATAGATATTTAAAATTATTAATAAAAATCACCAAAAAATAAATAATTATTTAATTATATAGTAATTTTTAAATTAATTCTTGGAAGTTAATAATGAAAGGAGAGATGTTAGAAAAGAAATTTCTCATGTTGTGGACTTGAGCTTTCCTTTAGAAGACTCCTTAGAAATTAAGGTCTTAGAAAAATATCCTATGAAAAATGAATCAATGATATGGAATTGTATTATAGGGGAATTATAATAGATGATTTAAAAGGGTAAATCAAATTTTGTGATTGTTCATGAATGGGTAGTGAGTGGTCCGTTTTATAAGTGAGGAGATTGACATCATTGTAAATATTTTAACTTAATATAAAGAGAGCACACTTTCCACATGGTAAAAATAAAAAAATGGTTAATAATGGTGTGGCGAAATATTTAAGGTTGGGAATCATTCATATATTCATTTTCACACATGTTTTAAACATGATTTTAAGTTTTTTACTCATAGAATTTTCACTTTTACCATTTTTTGTTTTACCAGATAACTAATTTTTACTGAAGTAAATTGATTTTAATTACTAAAAACCAAATGGAAGTTATTAAATAATTTTTAAATAGTTATTAAAAATATGAAATAAATTTATCATCTAATTTTTTTTGTTTGATAAAAATTAAATTTAACATTAGTGTTCGTTGCACGCAAAAAACTGTTATTAGAAAAGTGTAATTTTAATCTTAACATTTACGCGTCACGTGAAATTATCAATGTATTTTATTTTAATTATATATATTAGTTTATTATTAAAAAACAAGATTTATATGTATTTAAAATAAATCCAAAACCTAATTTTATCAAATTAGTATTTAATTAAAAGAAAATACCAAAAAGTAATTTTTTGGAAAATATTATTATGTTTTTAATTTCCAGTTTTCTAAATTCATAATTTATTTTTTAAATATAATATTTTACTCCATAAATAAATATTTGATTAGGATTTTAAAAAAAATTTAACTTACACTTCTTGATATAGTAATAAACATTACAATTTTAGTGAAAACGTTTTTAACTATTCACCTAAAAATCAATTATTTTAGAAAAATATCCAAAATTAAGCCTAAGATAATTTTAAAATTCTAAATTTTAAAATAAATTTATTTTTATCAAATTAAAATAATAAAATAAAAATATTTCATTTTTAAAATGAAAATTAAAATTATGAAGAAAAACTGCTTTTTTATTGAAAAATGATTTTTTAAACATCAAGCATCATTAATCTTATTTAATATAATTTTACACGTAATTTAATGTTTTAATATTAGTTTATAAATCTATACATTGACTATTATTATAAAATTTTAATAAAAATCAATTTATTATGGTAAAATATAATATTTTTTAAATAGCTCTTCAAAATACATCCTTTTTTGAATATTAGTCAACAAAATAACAATAATATGTAAATATTTTATTTTGTTATTATATTTTTATTTATGAATTATTACACTGCTCATTTAATTTTAATATGTCATGGTTTGTTTTAGTCAGGTTTTGTATTTGATTGGTGTTGCATGGGCACAAGCTATTGATGATAGTAATAATTTAAAGGGACCAAAATCATGATTCATTACAACTATAACAGGGATTGAGCAGGGGTTGTTAGATATTTGGGCATGATATCGACATGATAGTTGGGAAGTGGTTATGGGGAATATTATTATTATATTCTTATATATTATTTTACTATGATTTTCTGTGATATTTAATGAGTGATCCTTGGTGAGGCTGGGTGGTAGTTGACTTGATAGGTGCTTGTTGGTTCTTCTACTTATTCACCTATTCATTAGTTTTCCCATTCTATGTTTTCATGAGATGTTTTTAATATTATCATAATGATTATACATTTTATTATTGAAACACCTTGATATTTTGGGATTTTTTAATCTTTTTGATATTTTAAATTTCACGCAACACTAAATATAGCTTTTATTATACAAAAGTACAATGTCTGGATTGCCTTATATACAAAACAAAGTCATTATTTTGATACATGAAATACTTATTTATCTTTTGACACAAAAAACACTATATTTTGATTGTATTATATAGAATAGTAAGTCCCTTTTATTACTTTCGTAATATGAAAGACTGAGTTTTACCAAACTACCATATACTATTAATATTGTTATTAAAATATTAGAAGCGTTACCACCTAGAAGTTGTAAATAAAATTAAATGTAATATTAACTAACTTGTGAAAATATTATTTTAACATGTATATAAAAAGAATAATTTTTCAATCAGTTGGAAATGAAATTAATAACTCTTTGATAATGAAGAAATTTATTTTCTAAGAAAGCTATTTTTTTCTTTGTACAAACACAATTTTATCTCAAAAAAATTAAAAAAAACCACTTTTTATGAATGCATTAAATAAAAAATATATATAATATATTCAATCAATTTTTTTTACTCATCCAATATATTTGATAGGTATAAGATAATAATAAATCTAATTTTATGAATAAAAAAGATGAATTCTTCTAAAAGGTAATTTTACCGCCTTTTAAAGGATAACCCATTTTAAATATGATTTTTGACACTTTTAGTCATTTTATTTGAAAAGATAAACTTGATTTTTATAATACAAACATAAAAATTTTATTAGCGTGAATTTTTGGTATTTTTCTGAGAAGTTACATTTTTAATGAATATCGAATTACTCTAGATTTCAATTCAAATCTGATTTTTCATATTATTTATTTATAAGATTAAATTAAATTTTTAGTTTTAATGTTTAAACAGATAAATTATAAAAAATTTATAAAATTTAGGTAATATGAATCAATTTCAGTTTGAAATTGGATATAAAAATTTAGCAAACTTTTGAAAGTTTTTACTTTAAAACATATATTGTTGTCCCATATACCAGATTAAATTTAAATTAATTTCTGAAACTTATTTGATTTTAATTTGAAAAAATGGATTCCATATTATTAATTGGAATAATTTTTAATTTATAATGATTTCAACTTAGTTTTTTTACCAAAAATATTATTGAATTTAATTAAAATTAATTACAACGATTAAGGTAAAATTAAGATTAACAAGGTACAAAACTTTAAACATAAGGGAAAAAATAACATAGAAACTTGTCCAAAGTCCATTTATGGACATATTTAGACCATAAACTCCCTTGTATCATATTGGGTCCGTTATTGGAGTTACTTTAAAAGATAAAAATGTGGGTGGAATTCCCTTTTAAAAAAATTACAAGAATTCCAATCATTATCCTATATAAAAAGGTTCTCACCCATCCCAATTATTCAAACATATCAAGACATTTAGATTACCAAAATTATACTCAAATGATATTTCAATATCCCTACCATAATCTTATAATCCTTACTTTGGGCATAAAGGATCAAAGGAATCCCTTTGGTGAATACTAAAAGGAGTTACCCAAAGAAGAGGTAAAATCCTTCCTAAAGACCATTTCATTTATTTTTGTTGTCCACCACTTTAATAATTATTATTACATGCTTATAAAATAACCTCAGTATCCTCAATATAATTGAATTTTTTTATTATAAAATTTATACCAACACGTACACAAACCATCAATAACATCATGGGTCCGGGTGCAACCCAAAGGTGCCCCGAACTTAGTTGGTTAGGTGACCTCAAGATCATTTCCCAAAAAAATAGAGGCTACCAAAATGTAGTGATAGACATGGTGTGATATTGGGGAAACTATGCCCTCATTTGCAGCGTATACACTACGAAAAAATTGATATTGAACAATATCGAAAGCAATAATACCAAATAAGAATAACAATAGAAGACTAAAATTAAATCCAATAGAAACCAAAATATATATGTATGATTAATGGAATATTTATATAATAAAACAACCAAACAAGTCACAATGATGGAAATAAATATAGAATCCAATGTACTAAAGAATCAAGTAAACTACAGCAGCATCGTAAGCCTCAGCTTGGTCCTATGATCCCCAGCTCAAACAACAATCAAGTAGCTGATGAAGATACAAGATTTCCCCTATCTATACCTAAAATAATATAATCTATCTAGGTCCAAAAGTATGACCCAAATAGGGTGTGATAAGAATCATAGGAGTGATCTGTGCCTAACTATCATCAAATATATATAATAAGTAATATATAAAATGAATAAATTAACTAGGAATAACATAAACATAAAAAATACCAATGTTTTAAATTACATTTATTTAACATTTTTTGTTCATAAATGACCCCATTGAAAATGTTCTCATAGTCTAACCCCTCTAGTCTAACATAGAATCAAACAATTATTAATGACCACCTGGTCAAGGTCTCACAGTTTAAACCCTTGGTTCAAGGATTCATTTAATCAAATATAACTGACCACATGGGAAGCTCTCATGGTCTAACCACTTTGGTCTAACACAGAATAAAATAATTATAAATGAATACCTGGGAAAACTTGGGCAGTCTAAGACCTTGGTTCAACATTCACATAATAAATCATAGACGAACACCTAGGTAGCTCTCATGGTCTAACCCATTTTTGAGAAGCTCTTACAGTCCAATCCCCTTGGTCAATATTTACAATGCACATCACAAGCATTTCATATAATCTGTAACTTCATCCTAACAAAACAATGCATGGAAAACAAGGATAGCCTAATAGGCATTCTAGGCCAAAATTCCATAAAAAATAAATCAAGGGGAAGAACACCCATGAGGTGTCCCATAAACAAGGTATCTAACCTTACACATAATCAACAACCATTTATAAATCCATCAAACCATAATAGGTAATAAACATGGTTTAATTCCAAATCATGTAATTCCCAAAACATGGGTATGTGGAACTTATAGCATATATAATCCAAAGACAAACAATGAAAGGAACAAACCACCTAACAAGATGTCTTATGATTGATATACATGAACATCTACCCTTGAATCGCCCTAGATTGGAATAGATCGGTGGGATTCCAATACACCTAATGGTGTCTCAATCGGAGCTTGGAAGGAGAATCGAGAGGGGTTCAGAGTTCATCGAACGTTTTTTCATGATCCCGAATTAACCACATCTAGAAGAATATGTTTTCAGATATGAGACATGAACCCACTATGATTTATCCAATTAAAAGAAATGTACACAACATGTTCATTAAAAGTACATGTCGTGTAGTAGCCTTAACTGACCCCCAAATTAAGCAGTTTTCCAGGTCACTACATGACCATGTACTTTGCCATTACACAACCATGTACTCATACATTACACGGCTAGTATGCAGCTATACATGGAAACTGAGTACACAGTGTGAACATGGAAGTACATGATGTGTACTCATAAAATACCTATTTCTTCCTTTTTCCTCAAAAACAACCTAAAATCAAGATCCATAGCTAAAAATAAGATCCAGGTTCTTAAAAACTCCCCCCTTAATGAAAATTTCCCCCAAATTTCCCTTCCAAGGGTGGTGAAGAATAATCAGCGAACAACTCTGGCCACTGTGATCGCACATCGACCTCCATCTCCCAAGTCTCATCCTGCATTCGCCCATGCTGCCATAGAACCTGTACTAGAGGAACATACCAGAAATAGAGAAACATTGTGCTACAATCCACGATCCAAATAGGGTACTCCTAGAATGATTAATCCACACCCAACTCATCCTCCTCAGGTTAGAAAACATGAGATGGGTCTAAAAAGTAACGTCGTAGCTGATAAACATGGAAGATGTCGTGTATAGCGCGGTACCTCTATGGTAACTGAAACCGATAGGAATCCAACCCGACTCTCTCCAAAACCTCAAATGGACCGACATATCTTGGTGAGATCTTCACTTGTCTCCTAATCACCCCATATCCTAACCTCAATGTGACACATAGGAAAACCTAATCTTAGACCTCAAACTTCAGTGGTCATCTCCATTGATCAAAAAAAGATTTTTGATGAGGCTATATAGTATCCATCCTATTCTAAATCAAATCCACCTTATCAGTGGTCTCGTGGACAATATATAGTCCCAGCATAGCTGCCTCTCCTGTCTCTAGACAACATAAGGGTAATCCGCATGACCTACCATACAAAGCCTCATAAGGTTCCATTTGAATCGTGGTCTAAAAACTGTTATTGTAGAAAAAAAAAATACAATATGGATATTTGTATCTCTTAAGATCCCCCTAAATCTAGGATGCATGCTCGAATCATGTCATCCAAAACCTATATTGTTCTCTTGGACAAGCAATATATCTAGGGATGGTAAGCTGTACTCAGAACTACCTATGTACCCAAAGCCCTCTTTAATCTCTACCAAACACGAGAAGTAAACTGGGTGTTACTGTCTAAAATAATAGAGCGAGGAATCCCATGAAAATGTACTATCTATCATATGTACAACTTTCTAGTCTCATCAACACTGAAGGTTTCCTTAATCAGTAAGAAATATGAAACCTTCCTAAGTGTGTCAACAAAAACCCATACAACATCATTTACTCGATGCGAATTTGGTAAACCTATAACTAAATCCATCATGACATCATTAAACTTCCACTCAGGAATGGGTAACTACTGTAATCACCCCACTGGTTACTGATGCTAATCCTTCACCTGCTGACAGGTGGAACACATCATTAAAAAAACAGCTATATCTTTCTTAATATCTTGCCACCAATACTGATTGTATAGATCTCGATACATCCTAGCGGAACCATGATGAACTTCCCATTCCGAGGCATGAAAATATCACAACAACTCCTTTCATAAGTCTATTGACACCCATATGCGCCCATGAAAACACAAAACCTCATCCTCTTCTATAGTCCACCCAGGAGTAGGGTCCTCACCTGAAACACTCTCCTATAGGACTAGTCCTTCGGAATCTGATAGCTTCCACATTCACACTTGATCCAGTAGAGTAGAGGTAAAAACTATAGAATAAAGAAACATCTACCCCTGTCTAT
This sequence comes from Viscum album, assembly GCA_963277665.1. Lineage (NCBI taxonomy): Eukaryota > Viridiplantae > Streptophyta > Magnoliopsida > Santalales > Viscaceae > Viscum > Viscum album. The sequence continues at coordinate 691,431,942 of OY728153.1, read as the reverse complement.
TGTACACCTCCAAATGAATCTTAGAGAACAAATCTATATGTTGTCACTCACTATTGGCCTCATAAACTTCTTGTATTTGATTCCCCCTACTAAAATCATTAGCCATTGTGTTGCCTTTCCCATGTGTATAGGAAAGCACAAAGTCAAAATATTGAAGGTACTCATCACATCTTCACTGTCTCAAATTTAGATCACGCTATGTAAAGATGTACTTGAGACTTTTATTGTATGTATATAACACAAAACACACTCCCAAATGATAATATCTATAAAAATGTAAAGCATGGACAACCATAACTTACTAGAGATCATGAATTGGGTAGTTCCTCTCATGTGGACTCAACTACAGAGACCCATACTCAATTAATCCTTTCCCACATATAAGAACTTCTCCCATATCAATACCTGATGAGTTGTAGTAAATAGTGTAACTCTTTCCCAGCTCCAGAAAAATTAGGATTTGTACTGAATTCAATCTCCCTTCCAGCTTCTGAAAGGCTGAATCACAGTAATCTATCCATAAGTACTTAAAAACCTTCTTAGTTAGGTCCGTTAGTGGCACTGCTAAGCGTGAAAAGTATATAATAAAGAATCTGTAGTAACCATCCAACCACAAAAAACTCTGTAACTCAAATATTTTCTTTAGTTTATCCCAAGAAACTGGCACTCTCACCTTCTCTAGGTCTATTGATACTCTTTTCTTTGAGATTACATGAACCAAGAAAAGAATCTGGTCCATCCAAAAGTGGAACTTTGAGATCTTAGCATATAACTGATGCTATCTTTGTGTACTCAATATGATCTCAAGATAGACGGCATGGCCGGGTCAAGTGTGAGAGTACACCAAGATATTATCCAAGAAGAGTGCCACAATAGAATACAAGTAAGGATGGAATACTCGGTTAATCAGTTCCATGAACACTTCTCGCATGTTTTTGAGTCTGACCGGCATAACCAAATACTATTATAGGCCACACCTACTTCGAAAGGCTGTAAGAGGTATATCAGCTGGTCTAATGCATAACTGATGATAATTGGATCTCAAGTCAATCTTCAATAACTCTATAGCTCCCTAAATATGATCAAAGAGAACATTAATACTCAGTAAGGGATATCAATTCTTGACCATCAACTGGTTTAGCTTCCGATAATCCACACAAATAATGAAGGTATTGTCTGCCTTCTTTGCAAAGAGGATAGATAAACCCCATGGATATGTTCTGGGTTGGATGAAACCCTTTGCCTAAAGCTCCTCTAACTGCTTCTTGATCTCCTATAACTCGGTTGTAGCCATCATCTAAGGAGGAATGGACACCAGTGCCACTACTAGAACAAGATCAATAGATAAATCCACTTATCGCTCTGGAGGTAAACCTGAAAATTCAACTTGAAAGATATCCATAAAGTGATCCACCAATGGACGAAAGTTTATATGTTAAGTCCCCTAGTCATCCATACATATACTAGTAATCTGTGTTGTAAGTCCACATAACCCATGATGCTCAGGCCCAACTCTTCTCTCCTAGACATCCCACTCTCCTTTTTGTAGAAAAGATCCTCCCTCTAGTGACATGAAACTTACCCTAAAGTGATAGAAGTCAACAAAGGCCTGGAAGGAGACCAACCAGTCCATTTCGAGAATTCCATCAAATCCTTTCATCTCTAATACATAGAGATCACATAAGAAGTGACACCCACCAATCTCAAGAGGTCACTCCTTCCACTAACGTACACTAGCTGTCCTAATCTCCAATAGAGTGTCTCGTATCATAACATCATCATAAATAAAGATACATATCCCAAGGATCTCCACAAAAGAGAATATATAAAACTATAGGAATCCCCTATATCAAAAATAACAGAAGATAAAAGTGAGGCAACTAAAATTGTACCTCTAACCATAGAGGATCCGGGATCCTTCTCCTTCTAGGTCTGATCAATTGAAAAAGTCTCATCTATACCATGGCCCTGCGACCCTACCTCCCTACCCTGAGCTGATCCGCCCTACTTTCATTGAAAACCTATCACATGGATACCATGGCCAGGACTACCTCTTCGGATTATACGTCCTGATAAATCCAGTTCCCAATTTGATGAGAAAATGGTGGCCCCGATTCTATATGTGGAGTCATAACAGATCCCCTCTCACTAGCTGCTGGTGAGAACTTCTTTCAAAAATGATGAATGTGTCCCATACTATCATAAGATCAACACTCGATTATGTCCTTTAGGAAATGTGGTCTTGTATTCCCAATCTTCCTGCTTAGGTATCACACCACATGGCCACCTGAAGAAATATCCCTATGGTGATTCCTGCTATTAGTCAAAGGAGTACCAGCCCTGGATACTAAACCACCGTAGTTCATAGATCCAAACTCTCTCATATTGAGCATAGTAATAATTTCCAAATTCAATATAGAAGTCACATAAATAAACTTTAAAACATTCACCTATTATTTGATATCATGCCTAAGACCATCCTCAAATTGCCTAGCCAGTGATAACTTGTCACCCCCAGAACTGATGTGATGTGCCGAAGCTCTTTAAAGTGAAAAGAATAATCCATCACTGAAAGAATTCCCTACTCCAAATGAAATAAATACTGGTCTTGGTTGGCCCTCAATGTATTAGGGTAGATGTAATCATATAAGGTCATCTAGAACTCTTCCAAAGTCATATCCTGATGAAATCCTGGCTGTGTGATAACATCCCACCATCTCTTAGAAAAATAATGTAGCATGTATGATATGAGCTTCAACCTACTCTCAAGAGTCATATATGAATTCTAGATGATAGAAATAATGGAATCTAACCATGAATTTTCATCATGAGGTCCTCCATCCCTGGAAAACATGGGATGATGCTACAGCGTGAACACCTATGTCAACTCTTCCATAGTCGGGGAAGGATTTGGTGCTCCCTGAAAAGTCTGCATCATCCTCATAAAGCTTTCACAGAACTATGAATCAACACCTATGTTTGGTATAACAGTTGATTCCAAAATGGTCATGATGAGAGGATTTGATGGTAGTCCCTAATCTAACATTTGTGGTGTTTGATCACTATCATGTACCTGGCGTACAACCGATGGACATCTTGGTGGCATGAATATCCAAGGTCAAATGCACACCTCAATACAATATTAATGAAAACTCTAACTTAGAAGTATAGGAATAGAACATGTGAAGGAAAGCATTAAATATTTACAAAATAGGTTTACTGGAATGTAGAACCACTACACAATGTGTTCCCTTAAGCCTTAACATGGGTGCGTACCCTTGCCATCCTGGTAGAGTAACACCCCATACACACAGTGTGTTTCTACTGAGACATGACAAGTACTTGAATATTTCCTCTAGTAATTTTATATAGCTATAACTACATGGTTCTACTAGTGTAACAATATAAAGACTTCACCCTCTAAAAACAATATTTATAACAAAAGTTCTATCCCCCGTGTTTTAAGTCACATGGCCGGATACAAATTCGACTATAGGACTCCATGTACTACCAATACATGACTTGTTCTACCAAAAGTTTACCAACCCTGTGTCTCTACTCACATAGGTATTCAGACACTCAAAACTACATAGTGTGTACATAAGATACATGACGTTTACTTAAGAAAATTAATTTCATTCAGAACAAAAGAACACATTGCGTGTGTTAATAACACCACACACCATGTTTTAGGGTTTTCCGAATAGTAAGCCTCTAAAACTTCTTCAGAACCCCAAAATCTTAATATTTGGCCAATGTATGCTAAGTTCCAATCTGTGAGAGCCCATACTCCCCACAAATCAAATTTTGGCATACTTATACATATCATATATTAATATAATTCAATTAAACATCAGACCTGATCCACCAAATTATGATCCAATAGGGCCCATAACACCTTAGGGACCAAAGATTGGCGTTCATCCAAATGAAACATTACATATAACAATACCCTATAAAAATAGTGGTTATTTCTATCCCTAAATCTATTACAATAGAATACATATCTTGAACAACATCTATCAGAACAGCATGAAATCTGTAATGAATCCTACATGGAATGACAAGAATGCAAGACATGTGATCTCTAGAAAGTGCCTATAAGATGAATGAGATGACATACCCTCATTTCATTAGGTTGCAACAAAATAAAATCATAATGATATCAATATTAATAGCACTAAACAAGTGTGTCACCCAATGGTGAAATCGTATCAACTGTAATAGTTCAAAATCCAAAAAAATACAATTCAATTAGAGGTAACTTGGGTTTTCCCTGTACAGAGGGTAGCTATTTCTAGGAACAACTAATTACCAAAATCTATTTCCTTCTTATATATTTCTAATGTTTCCAAATAGTAAGACAAACTAGGAAATAAAAAATCCTCTGATACCACTTTGTAACGTCCCGAGTCTGGGTGCCTCCCAAAGAATCCAAAAACCCGGTTGGTGACATAACCTCAAGCCCATTTACCCAAATTCTAGAGGCTTCTGACCAGCAGTGAGGGTCAAGGTGTGATATTGGGGAAACTATTCCCTTATTGAAAGAGTATACCCAATGAAAAAATAGATAGTGAACAATAGTAGAAGAAAAAATACCAAATTAGAATAACAGTGGAAGATTAAAAGTAAATCCAATAGAATCCACAATATAAATATATATATATATATATATATATATATTTGTGTGTGTGTGATGCATAGAATTTGTATCTAATAAAATATCCAAACAAGTCACAATGCTAGAAAGAAATACAGAAACAAAAATATAAAATAAATTAGCACACTCCAGGAGCATCACAAGCCTCAGCTTGGTACCATTCTCCCCAGATCCAACAATAATCAAGTACTTGGTGAAGAAGATTGATTGCCCCTATCTATACCTAAAATGGTATAATCTTTTTGGCTCCAAAATCATGAACCAAATATTGTGTGAGATTAATCCTAGTAGACAACCACTAAAAGATCTTTGCTAATTGTCAATAAATATATATAGTAGGTAATATAGAAAATTAAGCAACAAACTAGGAAGTAATTATAAGTAAACAGTCCTACTATTTTAAATTACATTTAGTTATCATTTATTGTTCATCAATGATCCCTTTGGGAATGTTCTCGTAGTATAACCCCTATGGTCTAACAGAGCATCAAACAATCATAAATGACCACCTAGGAAAACTCTCACGGTCTAAACCCTTAGGTCAAGGATTCAATTTTTCAAATATAACTGGCCACATGGGCATCCCTCACGGTATAATCCATTTGGCCTAACATACCATCAAACAATTATAAATGACCACCTAGGCAAGCTCTCATGGTCTAAACCCTTGGGGTCAACATTCACTTAATCAATTATAGATGACCTCTTGGAAAACTCTCATAGTCTAACCCCTTTTGTGAATATCTTATAGTCCAATCCCCTTGGTCAACATTTACAGTGCACATATTAATCCTTTCATATAATCATTAGCATCATCCTAAAAAAACAAGGCATGGAAAACAAGCCAATCATAACAGGCATTCTAGACCAAAAGGACATAAACAATCAATCACAGGGAAACACACCCATGATGTGTCCCATAAACAAGGTATCTAACATTACACATAATAAACAACCCTTTTTTAATCAATCAAACCATAAAAAGTAATAAAAAAGGTTTAATTCCAAATAAAGCAATACCTCAGACATGGGTATTCATAACTTTTAGCATATATATTCCAAAGATAAACAATGAAAGGCATATACAACCTACCTTGATATCTTATGATTGATATAAATTAACGTTGGCCCTTGAATCAACCTAGATTGGCATAGATCAGTTGGATTCCAATACACCTGACGGTATCTCAATCAGAGCTTAGAAATAGAATTATGATGGGTTTGGAGTTTGTCGGTCATTCTATTGTGCTCCTGAATAAACCACGTCCAAAAAAAGATGTTTCCATGTATGAGACACAATCCACTATAATTTATCAAATAAAAATAAAATTGCACGAAATGTTCATTAAAATGACATGTCATATAGTATCCTTAATCGACCCCCAACTTAAGAGGTCTTCCAGGTCACCACAAGGCCATGTAATCGGCCGTTAAACGACCAGTATGCGGTTGTACACAACAATTGGGTACATAGCGTGTACAAGGAAGTACATGGTGTGTACTCAAAAAATCCTCATTTATTTCGTTTTCCTCAAAATAAACCTAAATTCAGGATCCATACATAAAAAAGAAGATTTGGGTTCTTACACCTCCCTATAATGGGTAATGATCTTTCCGTTCCTCAGTTCGGTGAACTACCACCTCATGAAATGATGCATTTTTTCATTTACCACCTCTCATAGTTAAGAATTATATTTGAAAATATATGTTTATATGATATATATGATATTTATGATATATTTTATTCTTTTTAAATTATTATATATGTAACGGCCTGGACCTCTCTGGTCTATTCCTTTGCTGAATTACAGTTTGTGGGGTGTTCTGGGAGGTTAGGGTGTCTTTTTCCCAACATTTTGCCAATTTTTTCAGTTCTGTGAACAATGTTTCCAGAACGGTAACCTTCTAATGGTAAACTTCTAACAATGCCCATGAACAGTGTTTCCAAAATGGTAACCTTCTAATGGTATCCTTCTAATGGTGACCATGAACAGTGTTTCCAGAATGGTAACCTTTTAATGGTGACCATGAACAATGTTTCTAGAATAGTAACCTTCTAACGGTGACCATGAATAGTGTTTCTAGAACAGTAACCTTCTAAGGGTGACTATGAATAGTGTTTCCAGAATGTTAACCTTCTAACGGTGACCATGAACAGTGTTTCCAGAACAGTAACCTTCTAATGGTGACCTTCTAACGGTAGACTTGAACAGTGTTTCCAGAATGGTAGGTGTACAATGTTTCCAGAACGGTGAGGTTTATCGGTAACCTCTAATGGTGAGGTCTATCGGTAACCTCTAAAGGTGAGGTTTATCGGTAACCTCTAACGGTGAGGTCTAATGGTGACATTTTCTTTCCTTTTCCAAATTCTGAGTATGTGAACAGTGTTTCCAGCTTCCTACAGTTTCACCCCTTTGACGTTTCTTTTGAATCAAAATACATTTAAATCCTTAATTTAAGTACTCTTAATGCCGATTCAAATACCCTAAATCCTATATTAATTATTCCTATGGCTCGGGATGTTTTTACTTGGTCAAACCGTGTGGGTTAATGCAATCCAATTTTAATGGGGAATTAAGCGTATCTTAAACCATCGCCCCATTAAATATTCAAAATGGACATGATATCATCCTCTATTGTTCTTCCTATTTGTTCTCAGCTATGAGACACTAGAAACTTTCAATCCTTCCTATAGGAGTTTCACAATCAAACTTTACTCCTAAAATTGGTTCCACTTGGTTTTGGATGTAACCAAGCTGTATCGGTCAATCCTCGATATAAGGTATGTTTCATCATCATTCATTTTGGTATCTTCTTCTCATGTATCTCATTTACATATTATAGCATGTAATCTCCATGTTTTTAATGGGGTTTTTCTAGGGTTTTGGTTGGTTCGGTCGTACCGTGGCATCCTCGGGTGGATGCAGTTGTCACGAGAGGAGGATCGTGACCCATTGTGTGGATAAAGAATGTGAGGAACTGTTTGAGGTAGGGGATTCGTTGCTTCTCTTTTATTTTATGTGAAACTGTATTGTTAGCATGTTTAATCCCACTGGATGACAATGGAATTGACATAAAAAATATTTTAACTGAAAAAATAAACTAATATCGATCATGTGTTATTGCTTAATGTTTTTCTAGATAGTGTGATATCTATGCTTACTTTGCTTTAATGTTCGTTCTTGATGGAAATCGGTAAATAATGTAAATTGGGATTAATTGATAATTTTTTGGCTAAAGATAAAGAGGCATATAGACGAATCTTGTTTTTGTTGGAATTTAATGTTAATCTGATTGGTGAAGTAAGCATGTTTAATTAATTGTGATAGCTTACATATTAGGTTTCCTGAATTTGGAACATACGAATAACAAATATGTTAATACAAGATGGATTAAGGAACTGATTGTTTGATAACTCCTTAAAGGGTTCTGAGTTACCCTCTTGATGGTTAAAGGTCCAATAGCCCAATTGATGTGATGTTTTTTTTCCTACTTCTTGTGTTGTGACGTGATCCTGGATGGGTGTTGTGATATGTGGGGGCATGGAGGCCTTTTAGTGGTGGCAGCAGATGACGCCTAGAGTGAAGAGATGCGTTGATTTATGCATGTGGGTGTCATGGAAGACACTAGGGATGATGGAATGGGATGGATGTGATTGTCGGATGCTTTCTGTTTCTTATTTGTTGTTTATTTTCCTTACTTTTCCCCACTGCTCAAGGCAGCTGGTCTTAATTACCCATCTTCCAAAAGAGGAAAATACACATGGGGTATGTCACGAGCTTTCCATGTTTAGCTTTTCAAGGACAGATGGGTATATTCTCTTGCTATAAGTGGTAAAGACTCGATGGGTAGTACATCTACTCCACATGTTGAGCCCCCTTGTGTTTAGTAGCATATAATGTTTTTCTAGAATTCCTGGGAATTTGGGAAAAATTTTATACAATGAATAAATGAATAAATGGTGTCAACCCATGGGGATGGAGATTCTGGAACATAATGATGAGGTTTTAATCTTTGAAGGAACAATTGACTTTGGGTGTGATTCGAATGAAACTTAATGTGGAACTGTTCATGGTTGATTAACATTTTATGAATTAATTAACATAAAGGGGAACTGATAAAAATGGAATGAAGTAATCTAATAAAGCTCTTTAAATGGTTGTGTGCATATTGGATACATATTATTAGAAGTAGCAGCCCAGAGTCTGAGAGATGTTAGCTGTAGTTGTGTCTAAGACTAGGTTATGCCCATAGTGTGGTTGTGAGTTATAGTATATCATGTATTTTTTGTGTTTCTATATGCTACTCCACCCAGTCAGTAAGGGAAACTGACACCTCGGGGATTTTGAGCCCTGAGGGGGAGGGGGGTGTTTTCCCCAACATTCTAGTGGGAGGATGGATGGATGACTACCCCCTTTGGCCCCGCTCTCTTCTCTTGTTAGTTACTTGTGCTGGTAGGCACATTGGTTAGTTTTCTCCATATATGTGTGTAGAGGGCTATAATGGCTTGTGGTTATTCATGTACATATATTCTGGATATAGTTTTCTATGGAATACTATAGGTGTAATGTGTATAGGTTGTGATGGATTGAGGATCCTTACTCGTTTTATGGGCTGTAATGGCTTGAGGTATAATACCTGATGTATGACACACGTTATACGAGCTGTGTTGGCTCCCAAAAAATACCTGGTTACTTTGGAGTGTGGACGTGGTGGTTTTGTTGCACGAGGTGCATATTGTGGTGCTTCACCCATGTTTCTGAGGGAAATCCTTTTTGGAGAGAGATGCTCAGGACGTGCAACGTTGGGGCAAAGCGGCAAACCAGTGCGGAAGTAGTAGTGAGGTACCCTTGATATTCTTTACTATATGCTATATTCTTGTATGCGTTACTTTGTGAGAGTAGCCATGGTGAGTTTGGGAACTTAGTGTACCTTTTTAGGTGACGAGTTAGTTTTACTATTTGTTCACTGTGCTTTTTCATGCTTTCTTTACTTTTTCATGAGAGGATTCGGAGAGGATCCTACTGAGTATACTATTATACTCACCCTATGTATATATAAACTTTTTTTCAGGTCACTTGGAGCAGGTTGGAGATCAGGTTGGTTACTACTGGCTTGTGGTTCCATGACCTATTCGGGCTTGTGGTTGCTGCTATTTTTACATTCTTTTGGGTACTTGCAGTTTTACCTTCTAGTTATAGTACTTTTTCATGACATTTCATATATGAACTTGGGTTTATTTTATATTCCAGTTCTGATTTGGAGTTGATTGGTGTCTGTCTTATCTCTCTCTTCCGCATGTGTTCTCATAGAGGGTAATGCCACCCATTTGTGTGTTTACTATACCCTCGGTGCTAGTCGCCAACCTGGGTCCTACTTGAGGTGAGACTCGGGGGGTCATTATCTCCCTTCTCACATTGCCGGCCTAGGAGGGGTACACTTTGTGGGGAGGGGGTCATGGAACAATGGTATCAGAGGTTTGGTTGAGGGATAGGATGGAGTTTGGAGTTAGGAACAGGTGAGGTTTCATGGGTTGGTAGGGCAATGATGTCATTCATGTTTATCAAGTGAGGTAAAAAAATGGAGACCGAATGAGGCATAGGCGGTTAGGGTCCCCTATGATCAGATATATAGAACTTTTATTTTACAATGTCTACTAAACAAGGTGATACTAGTTGCAGGTTAGATTACTAGGAAAGGATCATGCATCATTCTTCTTTGGGCCTATGTTTGAATGGTTAGACCTTGGGATAGTTTAACCTAAAATGAATAAAAGAAAAAAATTAATTAACTAATGTTTATTCTTCCATATTCCAGGTTTAGGATCTCTAACGATTTGTTATTTTATAGGTATGGATCCGGGTTGACGTTCTCATCAGGTTTGCGCAGAAAATGTTCAGCAGAATATTCCAGAAGATCGTCTCAGGGTAGAGGTTGATGACAATGAAACTTGGAGGAAGACACTTCGAGAGTTTCAGTGCCAGAGTCTACAAAAGTATGAGGGCTCTGTTTCAGATGCATTCACAGAAGCCTGTTAGAGGAAGTTTAGATTGGCTTCAGTTCGATTCATGCTCGTAAGGAGTACTGAGTGTCCTTGACTGTGACGATGCTGCATGGAGTAGCGAGGTAGTGGTGGTTCTTGTTCCTCGGGGATCGTGAGGAGTCAGCGATCTCATGGGAGGAGTTCCAAGACAGATTTAGAGTCAATTTTCTTTCTTTGACTACGAAGGCATCTGGTCACCAAGAGCTTCTTACCCTTCAACAGGGGACCTCTGGTGTTCGAGAGTTTGGAATCTGTTTTGGTAACCTTTTATGATATGATTCATACCTGCTGCCTGATGAGGAGGTCAGGTCAAGGAATTTCAAGGAGGCTTTGCATCTAGAGATCCAGCGTCAGGTCACTCCATTTATGCTGAAAACATATCTTGAGGTAATGGTGAGGGAAGAGGTTGTCAAGAGGATTTTGGACCAGACCAGATCATCACGAGAGGGGAATAAAAATGATTCCTCACGAAGCAAATCTATGGTCCGATGTTCCCAGTTTTCAGGGCAGAAGAGTATCCATTCAGCCGGGGGTAGGTCCCACCGCTTCACATCTAGTTTCTCCAGAGGTATCAACTCTCAGGACTATTCCAAGGTATCATGTGCTTTTTTTTCTTGTGGTGTTCATGGCCATCAGTAGCGGGAGTACTCGACCTTTTAGAGTGGTCATCGCACGCCAGGCGCTATGCTCCAGGTTCTTCTGTTGAGGCAGTTCCAGCCGAGGCAGCAGCTACCAGTTGTACCAGCTTTGGATTAATAGAGGGTAGATGGGATAGGCAGAGGACATCCCCATGATTCTCCCCATCCTCAGAGAGCAGAGCGAGGCCATGGTGGTGGTCTTCATCATGGTTAGAGAGGCCATGGAGGAGGTCGTGGTTATCTTCGTGCTCTAGAATTGCCAGATCCAAGTGAACCAGTCATCGTTCGAGGTACCCTTTGGTTGCTTTCCACTTTGGTGTATTCCTTTTTTGATTCAGGAGTGACACACTCCATCATATAACCTACCCTTGTCCATGCATTGGGACTTGAGGTAGAGAGGCTTCCAGTGCCCTTGGAGTTGACTATGCCAGTTGGAGGTCGAGCTGACTTGTTTGAAGTATGTATAGATTGTGAGCTAGTGTTGGGGCAGCACCGCTCTTGGGGATATTTCTTATGTTTACGAATACAACCATATGATTTCATCCTCGGCATGGATTGGTTGTATTTGGTGCAGGATATCGTGGATTGCTTCAGGAAGAAGGATGTTTTCATTGGTGCAGATAGAGAGCAAGTGGTATTTGCTGGTGAGAGAGATCCTCAGATTGGTCATAGGCATGTATCATACGTATTATCCATGATGACTGAGATGATTCCGAGTTCTTCAGAGGTTCAGTAGGTGGTGTTTCCTAGGGTCATAAAGAAGTACCCTAATGTTTTTCTAGAAGAGGTTGTAGCATTACCCCCTCGACGAGAGATTGAGTTTGGGATCGAGCTACATCTAGGAGCATATCCTACCTATATGTATCCATATAGGATGACCCATTCTAAGTTACGAGAGCTACATATATAGCTTGATGGTCTGTTATAGTGTGGTTTTATTCGGCCAAGTGTGTCACTGTGGGGTGCACCAGTTTTTTTCGTGAAGAATGCTGATGACAGTTTACAGTTGTGTGTCGATTATCTTCATTTAAACAAAGTGACAATAAAGAATCGCTATCCTATTCTATGGATTAATGATTTATTTGATAAAATGAAGGGTGAAAGTTGGTCCTCAAAGATCGACTTGCGGTCAAGATATCAACAGATTCATGTAAAAGATGAGGGTATCCCGAATACTGCTTTCCGTTGTCGTCATGGGCATTACGAGTTCGTTGTAATGCCGTTTGGCATAACGAATGCTCTAGATATGATCATGGAATTAATGAATGTTGTGTTCCATGAGTTCCTGGACAAGTTTGTGGTGGTTTTCATCAATGGAATCCTTATGGACTCCACGTCTGAGGAGGAGCATGCAGAGCATCTACAAGCCATTTTGGGAGTTCTTCGCCAACATCATATATTCGAGAAGTTGTAGAAGTGTGAGTTTTGGGCTCGAGAAGTCTGTTTCTTGTGGAATATTGTGTCCCAATAGGGATTAGTTGTAGATCCATTGACAATATAAGTAGTTGTGTCTTGGGAAGCCCCCAAGATAGTGTTAGAGGTGCGAAGTTTCCTTGGTCTCACAGGCTACTACAGGAGGTTCGTAGCCCATCTCTCATGAGTTTCAACTCTGCTGACAGCTTTGACTAGGAAGGATCTGGCATTCATATGGACTGATCAGTGTCAGACAGCTTTCGAGTATCTAAAGTAGAAGTTATTAAGTTCTACAGTCCTTTGTCTTCCAGCTGAGGGAGGTCTATTTGATGTTTTCTATGATGCTTCACATATGGGGTTAGGTTGTGTTCTCATGCAGCAGAGGTTAGTTGTTTCTTATGGGTCTCAGCAGTTGCATACCCATGAATGCAACTATGCCAACCATGATCTTGAGTTGGCATCCATGGTGTTTGCTCTGAAGTTGTGGAGACATTACCTCATTGGTGAGTGCTTTGTGGTTTTCACCGATCATAAGAGATTTAGGTATGTTTTCTCCTAGAATGACTTGAACTTATGACAGCATCAGTGGATGGATTTCTTATAGGAATATGACTTAGAAATATTGTATACACCTGGAAAAGGGAATTTTGTAGCTGATCGACTGAGCCGAAAGTCACATAGTTATGCTGTGCATGAATCCGATTATTCCTGGAGAGTAATGGAAGAACTGTCAACATTACATCTTGATATGGGAGAAGGTAGGGTAGAGGTTTTCCTTTTTAGATGATGGTACAGTCATCCCTAATTTAGAAGGTGGAAGAGTCCCAGTTGGGAGATCTAGAGGTGGAGGTATGGAGAGATCGAGTTGTTTGTGGTGAGGCCCCAGATGGTTGGTCAGTGGATGAACCACAACGATTGTTGTATCATGGAAGGTTTTTTTGATCCCGTGAAGATGCTCTAGACGATTCTCAGAGAGCTCCATAGTTCACCTTTAGCAGTACATCTTGGTGTGAAAAAGATATACTGATCCTTGGGGAGTCAGTTTTGGTGGCCTGGGCTGAAGCATGTGGTTGTAGAGTTTGTGTCTAGATGTTTAGTTTTCTAGAAGGTGAAGTCTGAAAACCGTGTTCCTGGTGGTTTTCTACATCAATTAGAGATTCCTTAGTGGATGTGGGAGGACATATCAATGGAATTTGTTATTGTTTCACCTCGAGCTCTAAGAGGACATGATTCTATTTGGTTGGTAGTGAATTTTTTAACAAAATCGGCCCACTTAATAGCAATCAAGGAGTCAAGCTCAGTGGATGTTTTGTCGAGGAAGTATCTAGAGGATGTGTTGAGAATTCATGGAGTTCCTAGGATGATCATTTCTGATCGAGATCCTCATTTTACCTCCAGGGTTTAGAGAGGTCTCCAACATGATTTTAGTTCCCAACTATATCTTAGCACTGCTTTTCATACTCAAATGGATGGACAGACAGAGCGAACCATCCAGACTCTTGAAGACATGTTATGCTCTTGTGTTCTTGATTTTTGAGGTTCATGGATGAGGCACTAACCCTTGGTGGAGTTCACTTACAATAATAGTTTTCAATCCACCATCAGTATGGAACCCTTTGAAGCCTTGTATGGTCGGCCTTTCCGTTCTCCGTTGTGCTGAACTGGGGTCAGAGAGTCAGCAATTCATGGACCGAAACTAGTGATGAATATTATAGAGATGGTTTAGGTGATTCGTGAGAGGATGAAGACAGCACAAGATTGTCAGAAATCATATGCTGATCAAAGGAGGAGACCCTTGGAGTTTAATGTTTGGTATCATGTGTTTTTTAAGGCGACTCCCCATCGTGGGCAGCGAAGGTTTGGTTGTGGAAGTAAGTTGTCTCTATGGTTTGTTGGGCCTTCTGAGGTGTTAGATCGTGTTGGAGTTGTGGCGTATCGAGCAGCACTTCCCCCATAGATGAGTCAGATACATGATATTTTCTAGATATCACAGCTCGTTCGTTATCTTCATGATGACTCTCACATCATCGATTGGGGAGAGATTGATTTTGATAATGATGAAACCTTTGAGGAATGACCTATGGAGATCCAAGACCATAAGGGGAAGGTGTTTCATGGATGTTCTATTCCCTTAGTTCATGTCATGTGGTGACATGGTAGCATGGAGGAGAGTACCTGGGAACGTGAGTCACAAATGCGTGTCCAGTACCCAGAGCTGTTTTAAGTTGTTGTGATGAGTTTTCTTTCATCCTTTATTTTATGTACCTTTGATGTTATGTTTGCTTAAATTTTTTGGATAAGGAATTTTTGTTCCCATGCTCTCGGATGTCTTGGTTTTGTTTCAAATTTCGAACAACTCAGGGTGGTTTTCCCCCGAGAGGTATCTTACGGGGTGGTTGTTTGAAACCCTCTTTTCTTCTGGGTTGATTTTGAATTATTAGGGATGAGAATGTTTTGAGAGGTATCTAATATAATGGCCCAGACCTCTCCAGTCCATTCCTTTGTTGAATTATGATTTTTATGGTGTTCTGGGAGGTTAGGGTGTCTTTTTCCCAAAGGTTATCCAATTTTTCAGTTCTGTGAACAGTCTTTCCAGAACGGTAACCTTCTAACGGTAACGTTCTAATGGTAACCTTCTAACGGTGACCCTGAACAGTGTTTCTAGAACGGTAAACTTCCAATGGTAACCTTCTAACGGTGACCATGAATAGTGTTTCTAGAACGGTGACCTTCTAATAGTGACTTTGAACAATCTTTCCAGAATGTTAACCTTCTAACGGTGACCATGAACAGTGTTTCCAAAACAGTAACCTTATAACAATGACCATGAATAGTGTTTCAAGAACGGTAACCTTCTACTGGTGACCATGATCAGTGTCTACAGAATGGTAACCTTCTAACGGTAAGCTTCTAATGGTGACCATGAACAGTGTTTCCAAAATGGTAACCTTCTAATGGTGACCTTCTAACGGTAGACTTGAAAAGTATTTCCAGAATGGTAGGTGTACAGTGTTTCCATAATGGTGAGGTCTATCGGTAACCTCTAACGGTGAGGTCTAACGGTGACCTTTTCTTTAATTTTCCAAATTTTGAGTATGTGAACAGCGTTTCCATCTTCCTACAATTTCACCCCTTTGACGTTTATTTTGACGTAAAATTCATTTAAAGTCTTATTTTAAGGACTCTTAAGGCCAATTCAAATGACATAAATCCTATATTAATTATTCCTATGGCTCAAGATGTTTTTACTAGGTCAAACCGTGTGGGTTAATGCTAACCGATTTTAATGGGGAATTAAGCGTATCTTAAACCGTCAACCAATTAAATATTTAAAAGGGACAAGATATCATCCTCCATTGTTCTTCCTCATTGTTCTTTTCTATGAGATGATATAACCATTAAATCCTTCTCGTAGGAGTTTAAAAATCAAACTTTACTCCTTGGATTGGTTCTTATTTGTTTTGGATGCAAACGAGCTCTATCTATCAATATTCTATATAAGGTATGTTTTATCTTCATTCCTTTTGGGATCATCTTCTCCTGTTAATCCTTTCCATATTATATCATGTAATATCCATGCTTATAATGGGTTTTTTATTGGGGTTTGGTTGGTGCGGTCATACCGTGGAATCCTCGGGTGGATGCAGTTGTCGCGAGAGGAGGATCGTGACCCGTTGTGTGGATAAAGAATGTGAGGAACTATTTGAGGTAGTGGATTTGTTGCTTCTCTTTTCTTTTACGTGAAACTGTATTGTTATAATTTTTAATCCCACTGGATGACAGTGGAATTAAAGTAATAAATATTTTAACTGGATAAATAAATTGATATTGATCATATGTTATTGCCTCCTATTTTTCTAGATAGTGTGATATCTATGCTTGCTTTTCTTTGATGTTTGTTCTTGATGGAAATAGGTAAAGAATGTAAATTGGGATTAAATGAGAATTGTTTGGCTAAAGATAAAGAGGCATGTAAACGAATCTTGTTCTTATTGGAATTTAATGTCAATTCGATTGGCGCAGTAATCATGTTTAATTAATTATGATATCTTACTTATTAGGTTTCCTGAATTTGGACCCTACGAATAAAAAATATGTTAATTCAAAATGGATTAAAGAAATAATTGTTTAATAATTACTTAAAGGGTTTTGAGTTACCCTATTTATGGTTAAAGGTCCAACAACCCAATTGATGTGATGTTTGTTTTTACCGTTGCTTGTGTTGTGACGTGATCCTAGATGGGTGTTGTGATATGTGGGGGTATGGAGGCCTTTTGTTTGTGGCAGAAGATGACACCTAGAGTGGCAAGATGCATCAGTTTATGCATGTTTGTATCCGGGAAGACACCATGGATGATGGAATGAAATGGATGTGATTTTTGGATGCTTGCAGTTTCTTATATTTCTTTATCTTCTTTACTTTTCCCCACTGCTCAAGGCTGCTAGTCTTACTTACCCTTCTTTCGAAAGAGGTGATGACACAGGGGGTACGCCATGTGCTTTCTGTGTTTAGCTTCTAAAAGATGGATGGGTATATTATAGATACCCAAATCTTGACGTACATGGACATTAAATTACTTTTTCGGAATACTTAATACATAACAAAAATAGAGACACAAGGACCGTAATAGTTTAGTGTCTTTGGAAACTCAGGACATAATCTTATATTAATGGTGAAAGATCTTCAACATCTCCCATAAAGATATTCACCTTTTTGTTTTCTTACCTAAAACCTTTCTTTATATCCTGGGGAAAAGAAAACATATAAAGGGTGAGCTCAAATTCTCATTAAGGTTAAGCATGGAGAAAATAAAACAAATCATATTCATTTTAACAAAAAACATGAACATAATGTTTAAACATCAAAATCTTGAGCAATGACATAAAACGTGGAAGTACGTAAGGAATATATCATAGAGAAAAATTAATCATGATAAAGTATCATGGGAATAGAAAATGTAATTGTGAAAAACCATTACGCACAAGATATGATTTCCATAGTAGCCAAGGCATTGCTTACAAGACCATCTTAGTGGACAAAGTCCCTTACTGAACTAGGTTTACTTTCCATTCCAGCCCTATATTACTGAACCAGATTTACTTGCCATTTCAACCATGTTTATCTCATGAGATATAAATATTTACCCAATGCATTGTAGGGAGATATAGGTCCCACCAATTTCATAATGAAATCATTCTTACTTGTTCCACAACATCAACATAAATCATTCATCATAACCTAATGAATAGTGTGGGTTTCACAAACATCATCCCATTATAACATAATCCATATAAAATAAATGGATATCATTTGATCATAAGAAAAGTGAAAGCATGTAAATTATAGAGACATTATACTTGAAACATAAACATATGAAATAATGTCATCTTATATGGAAAAAATGGTTTTGATAAAACACTTGAAATGAATTCTTGAGGAAAATATCATTTCTTCTTCAAAATAAATTTCTTTTCACAAAATGCCATGAAATTTTAAAAGAAAAAGGATTATGTTGAAAATAATTATGAAATATTTTAGAGTAATCTTCATGAAAATAAAACATTATGAAACTGTAAAAATCCGTTCATACCGTATAAGTTAAAAAAAAAATTTCTTGCTCTTTTGGCGGAAAAGTCAAAAAAGTACCTTGTAACGTAAACAAAAGAAATATTCCTTACATACCATGTTGTAAAAGTCAAAAATGGGTAAAAATGACAATAAAAATTAATTAAACCATTTTTAGAAATCATGAACATTTATGACAAATATAACCCCAGTGAATACTTACGAATAAACAATCTTAGATAAAAATGAGATTGGAAAAGTTATCCTTTACCTTAGGTATGATATTCTTCGTACGTATCCGAACCACCTATATAATGATTTAAATAATGTCATTGAATTATTAAAGAATCATATTCATTGTGATGATATCATATATGGTTCACTTATGACTTTATATTACCCTTTCTTTTGTAAATCCCATGTAAAAGCAACGTTTTGGGTAAAATCATCATATTTATCGTACGTGTTTCGTCTTTGTTGTTCTTGATGTTAGTATTACTTATATCATGATTTAATTACTTCAAGAATGTAAATAATGATTTATATATCATATATATTCATTATATATCCAGCATATACATGTATTTATAATAGTTCATAACATATGGAGGTAAGAAATAAAATGCACCGTTCATAGAGACGGTAAGCCGTACTTACGCATGAACGCTACTTTAAATTTCTATTTCTTATTTTAATTAAATTAAAACATAAGTATACATAGGTATATTATAATTCCATTAAAATATCATATATAATATCATTAACCACATCCTTTATACATACCACATAAGGTATTAACGAATCACATCACTTTGAGGGGGATGTAGTCCGCACTTCCTCAAATGAGATTATCGTATTTACCGACTCTGGAAACCATAAGGGCTTGATATAATTGGGAAGTAAAGAAGAATAAGGAAATCATAAACATAATATATATCATATATGAATACAGTTCCATCATAATGGCCACTATGAGAGGCAGTAGGAGATAATCGAACAATCATCGTTTCATGAGGCGTTAGTTTTCCATCCACAAAAACACTGTGTTCTTCATCTATTAGACGAAGGTGTGTGTAAGTGTAGTTCTAATCCTTCTCATAAAAACTTCCTAGTATATTTTTGATACTTTTGTGGTTACAAAAGAAAGGATTAAAAAGAGTTTAGGGGTTGGAGAAGTAGAATAAAAGAAAACAACTTAAGAGAAACTCTTACCTTTAATTTGGGTAACTTCCTTTGGTTTGAACCAAAAGGACTTCTTGAAGTAAATTATGCCTAATATAAGGCTTCTAGGGGGAGGATAGGGATGTAGGGAGCTTATTTTGGCAGAGGTTGGATGAGAAAAATGGCTTGAGAGGTGTGAGGAATTGGATAGAAATGGTCTCCTTTTATACGGGGGAGGAGGGGCTCTTTTGGAGAGTGTGAAAATATTATTTTATTATAAACTTATCTTCGGTTTCAAAAGGCCCAAAAATCATTAAATATTATGATAAGATGAATCATGGTCGAAATAAAATAATCCAATCATAATTGGACATGTTTTGTATAATATTTTAATCATTATAATCTTATTTATTTAAATTATTTATTAATGAGGTAAATACTGCATCATTATTGTGTCATAAATAATTTAATTTATTTGATGTCTAAAAATTATAAAAAAATACCATGATGTATGAAATCTTTTTATATTTATAATGGATATTTATAGTTAAAAATATGACTTATATAACACCATATAAAAATTAATTTACTAAAATATTTTTGTTAATGTCAATTTTGTCTTTACATTAAATTAATTAATCTAATGTGTCAATGTCTTTCATTAGTGGCTCCATGGGGTCCCAAAATCTACCCAAGGATGACCATGGTCGGCTATTACTCATCCAATAAGGTTTGGACAAGTGTTAAGGTAATTTTGAATTATTATAATATTCTTTTAACCTTGAACTACTCTATTTTCTTTTAACCATGGTAAATAAAAGTAAAAAGTTACTATTCACAAAAAATTATTTATATCTAATTGAACCAAATTTTACTCCTTGATATTAACCGTGTCTCTTGTATTTTCAAAATTAAACTCACAGAAGTGGTAAAATTATGTTTTATGAACAATTGCGAAAGCTCCTAGGAGGTGGGTAAAAGATGGTGAAAAGTTCAATACACTTTTTATAAATCTAAAATTATTATAAAATGACTCCAATTAATTTAATTGAACTTATATAAGTATTATTTATCTATTTTGACCTAAAATAAATTTAAATCAAAAAAATTATTATTTAAATAAAATGTCGGTTTTAACCAAAAACTGAGTGTTTTCACTATTCATCAAAAATTGAAGTTTTCCAGAAAAATACCAAAAATTCTGCCTAAGATATATTTGATATTCTGATTTCAAAAATGATGTCTATTTTTCCAAATTCAAAAAATATCAGTGGCATTAGTTAATTTTAAAATTAATTCCCGTTATCAAAACAAATAGCCTTTTTTTAAGAAACAATAACTATCAAAAGATCGACACATGTTTATGTCCAAATTCAATGTAAAATTAATTCAAATGACCAAAATTGGATTAAGTGGTAAAAATATATTCTAATTACACTTTAAACCAAATTAAAAAGACAATCTAACCATATAAATTATTGTGATGAAAAAATTTGTTTTTAATTAAAATATAGCACATTTTTACTATTCATCAAAATATGTAAGTTTTCAGAATAATATGAAAAATTTATCCAAATTAAATTTTTATAACCTAATTCCAAGGAAGAATTTTATTTTGTCAAATTGAACTTATAAACATGTAAAAAACTACATTAAAAGTGGGTGCGCCATCAAAAGGTGGCAAAACTGCATTTTTTGAAAAATACTTATTTTACCCGAAAAATTTATTTTGTTCTCATACCATGTTCTAGAAAATATGTAAGATTAATAATAATGTTATAAAATTCAAAATTTAGTTAATACTATTAATAGTGGATAGTCCATAATAATATTATAATAATATATCGTATAGTGAAACTCGGTATTGCGTACTACACACGCTATCGAGGAAGGACTTGATTGCGTGTAATGCAAGCCAAGTCAGGGATGTGTGTAGTGAAATCTCCGCTTGGTGTTGCGTATGACATAATCAAAACATATATTATTTATACATTAAACAAAATCTATACTTAATAATTGTGTGTAACAAGATCCAAGAATAGTGTTGCGTATACTGCAAGATAATACGGTGTTGTGTATGGTGAAAGATAATCTTGGTGTAGCATAAAACAGAATACATAAATGAAATTAAAAATAACAATTCTAATAAAATATTGGGTTGTTACATTATACCCCCCTTAAAATGAATTTCACCCTCGAAATTCGTTGGGGTTATAAATTGTTTACTACTTGAAAGTTTATTTCATAGAAACCCACATCGTAAAAAGGAATACTAAAACATAATTTTAAAAAGGGAAGTTAGAATCATAACGTTCACCCAAAGTAACTCAGCACTGGGTTTCCACATAGGACAACATAAGTGAAAATATGGATATGGGAGAAAAATCTAACCATCATGTTCTGATGGAGAGTGGTAGAGAACAAGGCTATGAAAAAGCCAACAATCACAAAGCCATAGATTTGTGATGATCTAAGGTAACATCTGATTCATCAGATATAAGAGTACTAGGACAACATTTATTTCATTCAATATAATTTCCCTAATTTTGAATAATTTTTGAATTAAAAGAAATTCTTACTTGATTTTGGTACAATCTCATTGTTGTTCATGTCTTGAAAAATTTCCACTTCATCTCTTAAAGAAATGAAGTTGAATTTTTTTTCCGGAAGTGTTAGTGGATCATGAGACAGAATGATAGGTCATTCCATATATCTCAAACATAAGGTTAGAAAAAGTTATATACATAAGTACATTTATGGTGATATTATTCGTATATGGTTCCAAAAATGGACTTATACTTCATCTATCATGCCGCTTAATAAAATAAAACTAGTTTCTACTAACCAGAGACTTCATGTATGCCAGTGGTAGATGACAAAGGCCTGTCTCACATCGGTTGTGGGTTCGATTCACACATCCTTTTCCGAAACGACGGGTTGTCTCCCGTCTTGCAGGTTGTCCTTTTTTCTAAAACTACAGTATAATAACATTCCTATAATAATATCGAAAAAAAGTTCTAGCCTTAAACAATACTATCTTATGTCTAACATAATTCATTCTAATACTTAGGCTTATCCAAAATACATCTGTCCAATCTCATAGTATACAGAAAAAGATTACTGGAAAGGTCACAAAATAGTAACGTGAATAACATCATTTATCATACGATATATCTTGTTGGTCACATTCCAAAAATGAGAATTCATTAATCATGTATTTTATTACAACATGAATAACCATACAACCTTAGTTGAAAACATGAATGCTGTCAAAAGTTGTCTCTATCCACATTCCAAAATCCCAAAAATTCTTTATACTCAAACCATGATATCACTTTGTCCTTATATTATTCATGATATCATTAATACTATCAAACATCTCATTATCTCTTTATCCCTTAATTATGCGCACATCCTCTATTTTCCAAAAATATCTGAATAAACTTTCATGGTTTATGGTACCATTCATCATATACTTTCAAAACTAAAGAAAAGGCAACAATTTAACAATTCTTAGATTTTTCTTTATTCCAAAGTACCATACATTATTTTTGATAAACATACAATGATTACACTACCTTCTTAAACCACTAACTAAGCTTAATCATTTCTTCCATATCATATATCATTTTTAGTCTCTCCATCATCATCCACATAAATACTACCCATATTACTATTCTGATTCTCTTTATGAGATTTTCCGTTAGGGCATTGGTTTCCATAATGCCCGTACATTCCACATTTAAAACACTTAACAACTGTTGATGTCTTAGAAATACCATTATCCTTGTCTATGGTGTTAACTGGACCTTTTACCTTACAATTACTAGCTTTGTGTCCTTCTTTTCCACACCCAAAGCATCTTCCAGTTCCTTTGAAAAAATATCCTTGATGCCTCTTCCCACATGACTTACATGAGGTAAATTGAACTTTCTTTCCTCTATGATCATCATGAAACTCCATCTTTCTCTTATTAGCTGAGTCAGGAAACTTACCAAATCTAAGATTATTGATCATATTATGATATTGCTGATTAGGCATAATAATGACGTTTCACCTTCCAAATCCCATTTCATTTGCTTGATCATGAAGAATATCATTACATTTTCCATCATATTCTCCATTATCGTGAATCTTCCTGTTTCCAGCCATTTTCTAAAACCCAAAAAGAATAGTGTGAGAGGCAAAAATCATGATAGGAAAAACAACATAATAAAGGGGGAGTAACTTCAATATCTGACAT
The DNA here is from genome assembly GCA_963277665.1 of Viscum album. Lineage (NCBI taxonomy): Eukaryota > Viridiplantae > Streptophyta > Magnoliopsida > Santalales > Viscaceae > Viscum > Viscum album. The sequence continues at coordinate 691,408,218 of OY728153.1, read as the reverse complement.
CTTAGGATTAATTCTAAGATCTTTACCGTAATTCTAGGACTATAACCTATACTCATACTTAACCTTAGGGACATCCCTAGACATACCTTAGAAATATCTCTAGGGATCTCACTAAAGTTTTCGCATTCTATTTTCTAAAGGTTGACTAAACCTTTCCTATGATACCAACTTTAGAGACCCAAATCTTGACGTACATGGACATTACATTACTTTTTCGTAATACTTAATACATTACAAAAACAGACACACAAGGACCATAATAGTTTAGTGCCTTTGGAAACTCGAAACATAATCTTCTAATCATGGTGAAAGATCTTCAACATCTCTCATAAAGATCTTCCCCTTTTTGTTTTCTTAACTAAAACCTTTCTGTATATCCTAGGGAAAAGAAAACATATAAATGGTGAGCTCAAATGCTCAGTAAGGGTAAGCATGGAGAAAATAAACCAAATCATATACATTTGAACAAAAACATGAACATAATGTTTAAAAATAAAAATCTTGAGTAATGACATAAAATGTGGCAGTATATAAGGAATATATCATAAAGAAACATTAATCATGATAAAATATCATGGGAATAAAACATGTAATTGTGGAAAACCATTAAGAACATGATATTATTTCCATAGTAGCTAAGGCATTGCTGCCAAGACCATCTTAGTGGACAAAGTCCCTTACTGAACCGGGTTTACTTGCCACTCCAGCCCTGTATTACTGAACCAGATTTACTTTAAATTTCATCCATGTCTTTATCATGAGATATAAATCTTTACCCAATTAATTGGGGGGAGATATAGGTCCTACCCATCTCATAATGAAATGATTCTTACTTGTTCCACAACATAAACATAAATCATTCATCATAACCCAAAGAATAAAGTGGGTTTCACAAACACCATCCCATCATAACATAATCCATATAAAACAAATGGATATCATTTCATCATAAGAAAAGTGAAACCATGAAAATCATAGAGACATTATAGTTGAAACATACACATATGAAATAATGTCATCTTAGATGGAAAAAATGGGTTTTATAAAACAGTTGAAATGAATTCTTGAGGAAAATATACTTTCTTCTTAAAAATCAATTTCTTTTCACAAAATTCCATGAAATTTTAAAAGAAAAGGATTTTGTTGAAAATAATTATGAAATATGGTAGAGAAATTTTCATGAAAATAATGTATTATAAAATCGTAAAAATCCTTTCATGCCGTATAAGTTAAAAAACTTTCTTCTCGTTCTTTTGCCGGAAAAGTCAAAAAAGTACCTCATAACGTAAACCAAAGAAATATTCCTTACATACCATGTAGTAAAAGTAAAAAATGGGTAAAAAGGAGTTTAAACATTCATGAAACTATTTTTCAAAATCAGGAACATGGATGATAAATATAACCCCAGTGAATACCTACGAATAAACAATCTTGGATAAAAACGAGATTGGAAAAGTTATCCCTTACCTTAGGTCTGATATGATTCATACGTATCAGAACCTCCTATATAATGGTTTAAATATTGTCATTGACTTATTACAAAATCATATTCATTGTTATGATATCATATATGGTTCACTTATGACTTTATATTACCCGTTCTTTTGTAAATCCCATGTTAAATAAACGTTTTGGGTAAAATCATCTTATTTATTGTACGTGTTTGGACTTTGTTGTTATTGATGTTATTATTACTTATATCATGATTTAATTACTTAAAGAATGTAAATAATGATTTATATATCATATATACTCATTATATATCCAACATATACATGTATTTATAATAGTACATAACATATAGAGGTAAGAAATGAAATGCACCGTTCATGGAGACGGTAATCCGTACGTATGCATGAACGCTACTTTCATTTCTATTTCATGTTTTAATGGAATTAAAACATAATGATACATAGGTATATTATAATTCCAGTATAATATCATATATAATATCATTAACCACATTCTTTATGCATCCCACATAAGGTATTAACGAATCACATCACTTTGAGGGGGCAGTTGTCTGCACTTCCCCAAATGAGATTATCGTATTTAACGACTATGGAAACCATAAAGGCTTGAAATAATTTGGAAGTAAAAAAGCATAAGGAAATAATAAACATAATATATATCATATATGAATACAGTTCCATCATAATGTCCTCCATGAGAGGCGGTAGGAGATAATCGAACAATCATCGTTTCATGAGGCGTTAGTTTGTCATCCACTGAAACATTGTGTTCTTCATCCATTAGATGGAGGTGTGTGTAAGTGAAGTTATAATAATTATCATAAAAACATCCTAGTATATTGAGAATACTTTTGTTGTTACAAAATAAAGGATTAAAAAGAGTTAGGGTTGGAGAAGTAGAATAAAAGAAAACAACTTAAGAGAAACTCTTATCTTTAATTTGGGTATCTTCCTTTGGTTTGAACCAAAAGGACTTCTTGAAGTGCCTTCTGCCTAATGTAAGGATTCTAGAGGGAGGATAGGGATGTAGGGAGCTTAATTGGGTAGAGTTTGGATGATCCAAATGGCAAGAGTGGTGTGAGGAATTGGATATAAATGGTCTCCTTTTATAAGGGGGGAGGAGGGGCTCTTTTGGAAAGTGTGAAAATATTATTTTATTATAAACTTATATTCGATTTCAAAAGGTCCAAAAATCATTAAATATGATGATAACATGACTCATGGTCAAAATAAACCAATCATAATTGTACATGTTTTGGATAACATTTTATTCATTATAATCTTATTTATTTAAATCATTTATTAATGAGGTAAATACTACATCATTATTGTGTCATAATTAATTTAATTCATTTGATGTCTAAAAATTATGAAAAAAATACCATGATGTAGGAAGTATTTTTTGATTTATAATGAATATTTATAGTCTAAAATATTACTTATATAACACCATATAAAAATTAATTTACTAAAAGATTTTTATTAATGTCAATTTTGTCTTTACATTAAATTAATTAATCTAATGTGTCATTGTCTTTTATAAGTGGATCCATGGGGTCCCAAAATCGACCCAAGGATGACCATGGTCGGCCATTACTCATCCAGTAAGGTTTGGAAATGTTTTATGGTAATTTTGAATTATTATAATATTCTTTTAACCTTGAACTACCCTATTTACATTTAACCGTGGTAAATAAAAGTAAAAAGTTACTATTCACCAAAAATTATTTTTATCTAATTGAACCACATTTTACTCCTTGATATAAACCGTTTCTCTCGTATTTTCGAAATTCAACTCAGAGAAGCGATAAAATTATGTTTTATGAACAATTGCAAAAGCTCATATGAGGTGGGTAAAAGACGGTGAAAAGTTCAATACAATTTTTATAAATCTAAAATTATTATAAAATAACTCCAATGAATTTCATTGAACTTATATAAGTATTATATATCTATTTTGACCTAAAATAAATTTAAATAAAAGAAATGATTATTTAAATAAAAAGTCGGTTTTAACCCAAAACTCAGTGTTTTTACTATTCATCAAAAATTGATGTTTTTCAGAAAAATAACAAAACTTAAGCCTTAGCTATATTTAATATTCTGAATTCAAAAATTATGTCTATTTTTTCAAATTCAAAACATTTAAGTGAGATTAATTAATGGTAAAAGTAATTCCAGTTATCAAAACAAATAGCGTGTTTTTAAGAAACAATAACAATCAAAAGATCGACACTTGTTTATGTTCAAATTCAAAGTGAAATTTATTCCAATTTACAACATTGGATTAAATAGTAAAAAATATACTCTATTTACACTTTGAAACCAATTAAAAAGATAATCTAACCATATAAATTATTATGATAAAAAAAGTTTTTTTTAATTAAAATATAGCGTGTTTTTACTATTTATCAAAATATAAAAGTTATCAGAATAACATGAGAAGTTTATCCAAATTAAATTTTTATACCCTGATTCCAAGGAAGAAGTTTATTTTGTCAAATTCAACTTATAAACATTTCAAAAACTGGATTTAATGTTCGTGCGCCATCAAAAGGCGGCAAAACTGCATTTTTTGAAAAATATTTATTTTACCCGAAAAAATTATTTTATTTTCATACGATGTTCTAGAAAATATGTAAGATTAAAAATAATGTTATAAAATTCAAAATTTAGTTAATACTATTCATAACAGCTAGTCCGTAATAATATTATAATAATATATCGTTTAGTGAAACTCGATATTGTGTACTACACATGCTATCGAGGAAGGTCTTGATTGCGTGTAATGCAAGCCAAGTCAGGGATGCATGTAGTGAAAGCTTCTATTGGTGTTGCGTATGACATAATCAAAACATATTTTATTTATACATTAAACAAAATCTATACTTAATGTTGCATAAAATAATTTCCACAAAACGAACTTGAAATTGTGTGTAACAAGAGCCAAGAATAGTGTTTCATATACTACAAGCCAATACGATGTTGCGTATGGAACGAGATACTCTTGGTGTAGCGTACAACAGAATACATCAATGAAATTAAAAAGAATAATTCTAATAAAATCTTGGGTTGTTACATATATGCTCTTTCTATAAGCGGCAAAGACTTGATGGGTAGTACATCTTCTCACCGTGTTGAGCCCCCTTGTGTTTAGTAGTATATAATGTTTTTCTAGAATTCCTGGGAATGTGAGAAAGTATTTCTATAATGAATAGATGAATAAATGCTGTTAACCCATGGGGATGGAGATTCTGGAACATAATGATGAGGTTTTAATCTTTGAAGGAAAAATTGACTTTTGGTTTGATGCTAATGAAACTTAATGTGGAAATGTTCATCGTTGATTAAGATTTAAAGAATTAATTAATGTAAAGTGGAGCAGATAAAAATGGAATGAAGTAATCTAATAAATCTCTCTAAATGGTTGTGTGCATATAGGATACCTAGTCTTAGAAGTAGAAGCCCGGAGTTTGAGAGACGTTAGCTACAGTTGCGTCTAATACTAGGTTATTCCCATAGTCTGGTTGTGAGTTATAGTATATCATGTACTTTCTGTGTTTCTATACGCTACTCCACCTAGTCTGTAAGGGCAACTAACACCCCGGGGATTCTGAGCCCTGGGGGGTGTTTTCCCCAACATTCTGGTGGGAGGATGGATGTCTGACTACCCCCTTTGGCCCCACTCTCTTCTCTTGGTAGTTACTTGTACCGGTAGGGACGTTGGTTATTTTTCCCCATATCTATGTGTAGAGGGATGTAATGGGTGTGGTTATTCACACACATATACTCTAGATATAGTTTTCTATGGACTACTATAGGTGTAACGTGTATAGGCTGTGATGGCTTGAGGATCCTCACTCGTTGTATGGGCTGTATTGGCTTGAGGTATAATACCTGACATATGATACACGTTATGTGAGCTGTAGGGGCTCCCGAAAAATACCTGGTTACTTTGGAGTGTGGTCGTGGTGGTTTTGTTGCACGAGGTGCATATTGTGGTGCTTCGCCCAGGTGTCTGCAGGCAAGACTTTTTGGAGAAAGATGCTTAGAACGTGCGACGTTGGGGAAAAGCGGCAGACCAGTGGGGAAGTAGTAGCGGGGTACCCCTGATATTCTTTACTACATGCTATATTCTTGTATGTGTTACTTGGTGAGAGTATCCAGAGTGATCTTGGGAACTTAGTGTACATGTTTATTTGACGAGTTAGTTTCACTTGTTGTTCACTGTGCTTTAGAATTCTTTCTTTACTTTTTCATGAGAGGCTTCGGAGAGGATCTTAATGACTATACTGTTATACTCACCCTATGTATATATAAACTATTTTTCATGTCACTTGGAGCAAGTTGTAGATCAGGATGGTTACTACTATCTTGTGGTTGCAGGAGCTGTTTGGGCTTGTGGTTGCTGCTGTTTTTACATTCATTTGGGTACATGCAGTTTTTACCTTCTAGTTGTAGTACTTTTTGATGAAATTTCATATATGCACTTGGGTTTCTTTTATATTCTAGTTCTGAGTTGGAGTTTATTCCTGTCTATCTTATATCTCTCTTCCGCATGTGTTCTCTTAGAGGGTAATGCCTCCTATTTGTGTGTTTACTATACCCTCGGTGCTTGTCACCAACTCGGGGCCTACTGGAGGCAGGAATTGGGGGTCATTATCTCTCTTCTCACATTTTCAGCCTAGGATGGGTACACTTTTTGGGGAGGGGGTCATGACAATATAACACATAACTTCATTCATTCCATTTTGTGTAAATATGCTAATTTTGTTTGGGGAAGTCTGGACTACCACATTCTGAAAGCGACACGATTCATTCGCACTCTACATTGAATGTATTAAAGATGATTTTAATAAATTTATATGATATATAAGAAATAATAATTCTATTATAATGATGTTATATATATCATTTAATTTATTTCTTTTAATATGTCAGTAAAACAAAAAACAACATTCATGCGTATGTTGGATCTATCGTTTTCAGGAACGGTGTATTTCATTTAATATTTTTATCTTTTATAAATTACTATAAATAATTATACAATAAATTTATATGATGTTTCATAGTTCAAATTATGTAGATCATGATATAAATATGAGGATAAAAACATAACAAATTAAAACACAAGAGAAAAACAAAGTGATTATTCCCCGAAACAAAACATTAGCATTGAGTTGATAATAAATGTGTAGTATAAAGTCATAATAAAATAAAATATGGTATTATATATAAGAATATTATTCCATGTTTTATGTATAATAAAATTATATTTATTATACATGAGTTTTGAATGAGTATAAAGAGCATCAAGATTTAGGGTAAGGGTTTTCCCGTATCACTTTTATTTTCCGTGAGACACAATCCATGTTCACCACGGATTTATTATATGTAGTGTGTTTAAATCCCATTTATATATTCTATTATTAATATAACTAAATTAACGGGTATTTAATTATCCATTTTATGATCTTTATTTAATGGGGATTATGTTTAAAAAAGTTACCAAATCGGTAATGTAAGGTGGTCTCAATTTTCCTTCTTTTAGACACATGTCATTTTATTCACCTACATTCTTTTAGAATGTGTATATACCACCATTTTACATTTTATATAATGAACCTATTTCTAATAATGATATTTTTGGATTCATGTAATTTCTTTTTCTTACATGGGGAGTATAATTCAAAGATACCAAGTGGTAAGAGTTTATTGAAACAATCTCATCGTTTATCGAGATTGTTTATGATTATTGTTCTATAAATGCGATATTATGATCCACATATCAAGATTGCCAATGAAGTGTCTTACCCTATTTATATTCATGATTTATTCATGTATTAGTACCATTTTCCCACTCTTTGGTACTTAAGAAAGTTAATAAATGGATTTTCTGAAAATCTGACTTTATTTATCATTTTAGTCAGAAATCAGTGTTCTTTCCAAATCGTGCTTAATAAAAATGTTTAAAAAAATGTTTTAATATTATCATATGATATTTAAACAAAATCTGTACCTATATTTTATCTTTTTACGTAATGTTTTTTAAAGGAATATTATTTTTGTTTTCTGATCAAGGCACTTTTCTAAAATTTTAATTTATAGAAGGATTGTTCCGAATGTATGAACTTACCCACCATCATGATAGTCATTTAATTGAATATTTCTTTATATGTTTACAAGGATATTTTTAAGGAAAAATTTCCCTAATATTTTGGATTTTTTTTAAATTTTAAGTGGGTTTCAAATAAATTTTTTTTCAAACATATTTTACATTTTAAAAGTGTTTTAAATGTTTTCAAGCTTATTTTATATGTTTTCAAAAAAATGGTTTTAAAAATGATTTAAAGCTTTGTTTATAAACTTTCATGTAAAATGGTTTTAAAAATCATTATCATGTTCTTTTTAAAGTTTTAAAGGAATTTTTTTTGAAAATGTTTTCAATCTTCTTTTATAAGTTTTCACCTAAAATGATTTTCAGAATGTTTTCAATATTATTTTATAAGCTCTAAAGAAAAAAGGGTTTTAAAAATGTTTTCAAGCTTTCCTCATGAGTTTTAAAGGTGTTTTTGAAGAAAAAGGTGTTCAAAATATTTTCAAGCTTCTTTTATATGTTTTCAAATCTATTTTGAAAGAAAAAGTTTTTCAAAATGATTTTTTTAAAAGTGTTTTTTATAGAGGAAAAGATATATTCCTCAATACATGTTTTAAAGGAAATTTTAAATCTTTCGTTATAAGAAAAGGACACTGAAATGGTTTTATAAAGATGATTTTCAAAGAATGGCTATTTTCCTTTATCAATGTTTCACGTGATATTTCAAAATCCTTATCTATCTAATATGAAATATATTTTTATAGTTTACACTTTACTGGGGATATGATCTTAGAATACCATTCATATTATTTATTAAATATTTTTGTTTTTATGAAATGATGTTTATGATACTAATTTCTCTTCCACAGGTTATATTCTTTTGAAACCTGCTTCTTTTCACACGTTATGATTTTGATGAAATGATTGTGAAACATATCTATTTTCTCTAGGTAATGATAAGATGAAATGTTTATAATACCCATTTCATTTTATGGGTTATGATATGATGTTTATGAGACCCATATCTTTTTATTAGTAATGATATGATGCAGGTTTTATTATGTAGTGGCACATGTATGTAAGATTTTATTATGTGATGGGTGCGACCTAAATATATCTTCAATGCATTGGGTAATGATTTATCACTATGGGAAAAACTGGTTTTTGTGACGGACTATTTGAGACGGTAATAAATCTCATCGCAAATAGTCCATCAAAGAGGTTATTTGCGACGGGAAAATCAACATGTCGCAAATAACTAATTATTTGTGATGGGCCTAGGCGCCCCGTTGCAAAAAACCTACGCGTAGTTTGCATGCCAAACTGCGCGAAAGGGTATTTGCGATTGGTAGGCACCACCCGTCGTAAATACCGGGAGGCGGTAAACACTAGTTGCAACGGGGGATTCCCTATCCCAACTAGTTCGACCCCCAGAGGGTGTTTACGATGGGACCTGTCACAAATAACCGACGGTGTTAAAAACCTATTTGCGACAAGATGTTTCCCATCGCAAATAGTGTGTCGGCAGGTTACTTTTTGCGACGGAACCCGTCGCAAATAACATTTTAACCGCCAACAGTAATTAATGCGGTTGAAGGTATTTACGACGAGACCCATCGCAAAAAATACTATTTGCGACAGGAATCTTCTCGCAAATAGTATTGTCACAACTAATCTGACATATATATAACCTCATCCATTTTTTCTTTCCTCCTCAATTCCATCTTTCTCTGCTCCCCTAAACTCTAATTTTAGAGTGAAAAATTTTCAGAGTTACTTTTTTTACGAAGAAGTTGTGAAGCCATCTACAATTATAAGAGATCAAGTTTGAATGTACTTATGTTTTATTTAATTTAGTATTTATTTCATTTCATTATATTAATCTTAATTATTGTTTATTAGTTGTAATTAAGTTAGATTTAAATTGATTTCTAATTAATATTTATTTGTAAAAATTAAATTAAATTATTAGTACTAATTCTTAGTAATTAGTAATAATTAATAATTATTAACGATAATTATTAATATATAAAAATAATTAGCAGTAATTAGGAATTAATAGCTGTATTTTGCAGTAATTAATAACAATTAACACTAATTAGTAATAATTTGAAAAAAAACAGCAATAATTAGGGAAAAAAGTAATAAATATTTACTATCAATAATAAATACTAAGAATTAGTAATAAATATTAATAATTTGCAATAAATATTAAAAATTAGTAATAAATACTAGTAATTATTAATTAATAATAATAATTAGAATTTATTATTAAAAAATAGTAAAAAATACTAATAAATAGTAATAAAGAGTAATACAGAGTAATAAATACTTATAAATAGTAATTAATAGTCATAATTAGTAATAATTAGTAATAAGTTGTAATAAATATTAATAATTAGTAATAAATACGAATAATTAGTAATAAATACTAATAATTAGTAATAATTAGTAATAATTAGAAACAAATAGTAATAATTAGTAATAATTAGTAATAAATACTAATATTTAGTAATAATTAGTAACAAATTCAAATAAATATTAACAAATAATAATAAATACTAATAAGTAGTAATAAATAGTAATAAATAGTAATAATTAGTAATAATTATGAATAAATAGTAATAAATAGTAACAAATAGTAATAAATAGTAACAAATAGTAACAAATAGTAATAAATAGTAATAAATAGTAATAAATTCTAATAAACACTAATAAATACTAATTAATACTAATAATTAGTAATAAATACTAATAATTAGTAATAACTACCAATAATTAGTAATAAATAACAATAATTAGTAATAAATACTGATAATTAGAAATAAATAATAATAATTAGTAATAAATACCAATAATTAGTAATAAATAGTAATAAAGAGTAATAATTAGTAATAATTAGTAACAAATAGTAATTATTAGTAATAATTAGTAATAAATAGTAATAAATAGTAATAATTAGTAAAAATTAGTAACAATTTGTAATAATTAGTAATAATTAGTAATAATTAGTAATAAATAATTAGTGATAATTATTAATAATTAGTAATAATTATTAATAATTACTAATAAATAGTAATAAATAGTAATAATTAATAATAATTAGTAATAAATAGTAATAAATAGTAATAAATAGTAATAAATAAAAGTAGATAATAATAATTAATAATAAATAGTAACAAATAGTAATAATCAGCAATAATTTGCAATAATTATTAATAATTAGTAATAAATAGTAATAAATAGTAATAAATAGTAATAAATAGAAATAAATAGTAATAAATATTAATAAAATAGTAATAAATATTAATAAATGGTAATAAATAGAAATAAATAGAAATAAATAGTAATAAATAGTAATAAATAGTAATAAATAGTAATAAATATTAATAAATAGTAATAAATAGTAATAATTTGGAATAATTAGTAATCATTAGTAACAATTAGGAATAATTAGTAATAATTAGAAATAATTAGTAATAATTAGTAATAATTAGGAATAATTAGGAATAATTAGGAATAATTAGTAATAATTAGTAATGATTAGTAAAAATTTGAAATAATTAGGAATAATTAGGAGTAATAAGAAATAATTATCAATAATTAGGTTTAATTGTGAATAATTATCAATAATTAGGATTAATTATGAAACATTAGAAAAAACTAGGAATAATAAACATTAATTAGTATTAATTGGCATTAATTATCAATAATTAGGAATAATTAGGAGTAACTAATAATAACTAGTATTAACTAGTAATAACTAGTAATAACTAGTAATAACTCATAATAACTAGAAATAACTAGTAATAAATAGTAATAATTAGGAATAATTAGGAATAATTTGAAATAATTAGGATTAATTAGGAATAAGTATCAATAATTAGGATTAATTAGGAGTAATTAGCATTAATTAGGAATAATTAGCATTAATTAGGAATAATTAGCATTAATTATCAATAATTAGGAATAATTAGGAATAATTAGTAACAACTCGTATTAACTAGTAATAACTAGTATTAACTAGTATTAACAAGTAATAACTAGTAACAACTAGTAATTACTAGTAATAACTAATAGCTAGTAATAACTAGTAAAAATTAGTAATATGTTGGAATAACTAGGAATAATTAGGAATAATTAAGAATAATTAGGAATAATTAGGAATAATTAGGAATAATTAGTAATAATTTGGAATAATTTGGAATAATTTGGAATAATTAGTAATAATTAGTAATAATTAGTAATAATTAAGAATAATTAGGAATAATTATGAATAATTAGGAATAATTAGGAATAATTCGGAGTAATTAGGAATAATTAGTAATAAAATCTATTGTAATAAATTGTAATAACTTGGCACATTTTCCAGTGGATTGACAACACTCCTTTTGCTTGATGACTCTTCTCCTCTCTCATTGACTCAGAAAATTCTGAAAATTATGCTTCTACATATGCATATCCAATATCATATGCATGAATTTGAATATGCATTCATAGGACCACATTTTTCCTAATGTTTTCAGGGGGTGACAATTGCAAGAAGACGAATCATCAACGAAAAGGGGAATCTTTTATTCAAAAACTCATTTACTTGTATATTTATCACATTGAAATCACAATGAAGAATATTCTCATAAGTACTCTTATACATTCTCGTATGCACGAGAATGAATATGCGTACCTCCGAGAATATTCTTTATTCTGATTTTAGAGTGAGAATGGTCCAAGTAAATGACCCTTCGAACAAAAGAGTAGTCATTAATCCACTAGAAATTAGGTCTCCCGTAATTAATGGTATTTATTAAGAAGTAGTTGTAATTATTTTTCTTATTTTGTTTGGATATTTTGTTTCTAATTTCAAATTATTCAAAAATAGTAATGATTTTATATTTTGTCAAAAAATATGGAAGAAGGAAGTCAACAACAGTCATTTTTAGATGATCATGCTTGGATAAATCAACACAAAAATCCAAACATTTTTGGTTTAAATCGTGTGTATATTGATGGTGTTGAAGATTTCTTATCATTTGCATCATCAAAACCAGAATTTTTTAGAAGTCACAATTAAGTGTCCTTGTAAAAAATGCGCTATGAGAACATTTGACACATTTGACAAGGTTGAGGGATATCTCTTGCAGTCTGGTTTTCATCCAGATTATGTTTTTTTGGTATCAAAACAGTGAACACAGTTCCAGATAAGATACTAATAACTTGATTCTGGATCCATCACGGTTTCAAAACTTAGTACATGATGTTACAGGTCCATATATTCAACAAAATGAAACTCAAGATGATGTTTATTTAAATAATGAGTTGACACCATCCAAATTTTATGATTATTTGAGGTCTAGTGAGAATGCTTTATATCCTGGTTGCAAGATAAGAAAATTAGAAGCAATTTCAAAATTTATGGCTAATAAATCAGATAATGAAATTTCAAAGAACTATTTTGATAATATATTTTCTTTGGTTAAGACAATGTTACCGGAAAAAAATGTGTTTCTTACAAATTACTATAAGAGAAAGAGGCTGGTTTGTAGTCTGGGATTTAGTTATCAGAATATTCATGCATGTGAAAATGATTGCATCTTATATTCTGGTGAAAATGAGTCATTGGATAGTTGTTCCACATATGGACAAGCTTGGTATAAATAATCTCAACTGGGAAAATCTGGATTGATTCATGTAAAAAAGTTGAGATATTTTCCCCTTACACCCATGTTGCAATGTTTATTTATCTCTCAAAACATAATGTTAATGATGTCATGGAAGAAAACCAATATTTCAATCAATAAAATCTTGAATCATCCATATGATGGTGATTCATGGAATTTTTTTTACCAAATACATCCGTTTTTTCTTTTAGAATCACGAAACATGCGATTGGGTCTTTATACTAATGGTTTCTACCTGTTTGGTTATTATGGTAGTTAGTATTCATGTTGGCATGTTTTTATAACTAATTACAATTTACCTCCATGTATTTTGATGAAGGGGATATATATCTTTTTGAGCTTATTAATCCCAGGACATCTGAAAAACAATATAGATGTTTATTTGAGACCATTTATTAATGAGTTAAATTCATTATGGAGTAATGATGTTAGTACATATGATGTTGTTGTGAAAAAAAATTTCATATTAAAAGTTCCATTGATGTGGACGATTAGTGACTTCCCGGCATATGGCCTGTTATCTGGCTAGAGTACACATGGTCTGAAATCATTTCATTACTATATGAAATACTACAAAGCCTTTATGCTTGTCAATGGAAGAAAACTTGCTATTTTGATTGTCATTGCAGATTTATTCCAGCCGATCATCCTTTTCAGAGGAATAAATCTCATTTCAGAAAAGGAACAATTGAAAGAGATTAACCTATAAAAATTATCTTATGTATAGAGTAAAAATAATTTTTATTTTCATTACCTCCTATCACATTTGGGCCAATAGTAAACCAAAATAAAATTCACGGCTTTGGGAAAGAACATAATTGGATAAAAGAGAGCATTTTTTGGGATCTTTCATATTGGACTGAGTTGTTGGTATGCAACATGTTGGATTTCATGTGTGTTGAGAAGAACTATTTTGATAATTTATTTCCAAAAGTTTCGGATACACTAGGTGAGACCAATGATAATGTAAAGGCACGATTAGATCTTGCTCAAATTTGCAGATGACCGGAACTTGAACTGTTTCAAAATAACGAATCACAGAGGTTAATGAAGCCAAAAGTAGCATATACATGATCCAAAGAGAGTCTCTTATTATTTTTTTAGTGGATTGTATATTTGAGACTTCCAGATGGTTGTTCTTCCTATTTGGGCAGATGTGTTAAGAATGGTCATATTACCGTAAAAAAAAGTCATGATTGTCATGTTATAATGGAAAGAATTATGATGATTGGATTCAGAGGTTTGTTTAATTCTATGATTTGGGATTTGATAATAGACATATCATATTTTTTCGATAATTTTTTGCGGCAAAAACACACAATGATACTCTAAGAAAACTGGAAGAAGATGTTGTTGTAATTATATGTAAACTGGAAAAAATCATCCTACCGAATTTCTTTGACTCAATGGAACATCTGATATTATATTCGCCACATGAAGAGAAATGTGGAGGTCCGGTACAGTTTCGATGGTTATACCAATTCGAAATATGCATGCAGAAATTGAAGAAAAAAGTATGTAACAAAGCATTAGTTGAAGGATCAATTACTGAAGCTTATTTTCAAGAGGAAATTGTTTTATTCTGCTCTAATTATTTTGAATATAAATATCCTTCAAAACAAAAATGCTCATACATATGTTCTGCTCAATTATGAAGAAATGACATCATTTTTACTGTGAGTGCTTCTATCACTTATTCTATAATTTATATTACAATAAGTAAACTTATTTTATTTGTAGGTTATATGATAATCATATCAAGAAACAACTTCCACAAATTACAGCAGCTTCTCTTGAAGAACGCTGACAAATTGTTTTTCTCAATGTTTTCAAAAACTGGTAACATAAATTATTGATGGTTTAACATATCAATTCAATTTATTATTTATTATATTGATAATTTTTTTTCAAATTACCAGGTGTCTCAATATACTGATAAAATTGATAAGAGTCTGTGTATATTGAGTAACCAACCATCCAAAATGGCTAAATATTATAATTTATATGTGGTGAATGGTTTTCAATTTCATACACGTGCATATGAGGAATAAAAAACAATGAACAATGGAGTTTTCTTGAGAGGATCACATCATAGAGAAAATGAAGTTGACTTTTACGGCATGTTGGATGAAATTATTGAACTATGTTATCTAGGTAAAAATTACATAACAATGTTTAAATGTAGGTGGTTGGATACTAAGAGAGTCTTGCGTGTTCATCGGATTCATGGAATCATCGATATTAAATATAAAATTATTCTTGCAGTAAATGAACCATTTTTACTAGCTCAACAGGCACATCAAATATATTACTCAAAGTACTGTGCTACTTTAAGAGACCTGAGTGATTGGTGGAGCAGAATAAAAATGAAATCTCTGTAAAATAAGTTTACTCAAACTGAATATAGTCCCGATGAAGTACAAGGAATTTAAATGTTTCAAGATACTACTCAAAATCCATATTTTTCATAAAGAAACATGAATATCGATGATGACACCCCACAATTAAGGGTCGATGGTGATGATGATGTTAATGGAGTTACAAATTAATTTGAAATGGAAAGAGATGATGAAACTAAAACTCATATGAATATTGATGATGCCAATGATGAATATTGATATATTAACATCGTCATATATGAAGATGATGATGAAGGTGAACATTGAAAAAGTTAAATGCTGTTTATAATCATAACTAATATATATCTATATGTAATATTTATTTTCAACTACCTTCTAATAATAAAAATTTTGTGTTTTAGATAAAACCTGATTTATTTTGTGAGTTGGAGAAGGCTGAGATACCTTTATATGAGAAATATTTGGGATCATCTGACCCTCACCCAACTGGCGGTTCAGGGGGTACGCAGAGGGGGCCCGGTTTTGTGCGACTAATAATTCCTGACCCAATCCCTGAGCAACCACCATATCATGGCTTTGATCCACACATGCAGAGGTATGGTAACCTATGTATTTTAGTTGGATTTCATTAATTTATTTATATACTAATTGTTTTATTATTTGTTCTTTTTTCACAATTTTTCGCATGTAGCTGTTGGACAGGGGAGCACTATCTTGTGCAATTATTTTTCTCATCTATAGATCGCATGGGAACAGATTCCCATTGATTTCCAGCTTGGAATTTTCAATCATTAGATGTTACATAAATAAATAATATTTATTTAGAAATTTATTTCATTAATAACATGATATTATAAATTATCTGTGGGGTTTATTGCATCCTATCTATGATAGCATGCATTCCGCTATCCACAAGGCATGGGAGGGGTCTATGCTTCAGTGTTTTCATCAGTTTTTTTCACAATTTGATAAGGACAACCGTTATGAATGTAGGAGTGATAGTATTTGATGAGTCATGTAGAGACCAACAACTAGAGTACATTTCACCTCATGTTTGGGATGTATTATGTTCATAATAGTTGAGTGGTGGATTTAAGAAGAGATCTTCATTGGTCCAGTAGAACTGGGGGAGTCAAGAGGTGACACATCGAGCTGGTAGCCATACATTCAGTATGCATAGATAGTATCTGGTAAGTATCTTTTTTAAATATTTTATATAACATTAAATATAAACAGTTTATTTTATATTCATATAGGTAGGAGAGCATCCTGATATTATGGAGTACAACGTTTATCGGAGAATGTACAGTGATCCACCCACTAGAGATTTTAGAGGTGATTGCCATCATCTGATTGTGGTCACTATTATTTCTTTTTTATTTTGAAAAATAATTGAATATAATATTTTCACTATTTTAATTTCAAATTGGAACTGATGTAGTAATATGAGGCCACAACCTCTCTGAAACAAACTGAGAGTCATGCCGAGATGGCTGATCAGATTAGTGTCTGCCATTTTGATGAGGTAACATGAATGAAGGCGACCTAGTATGCATTTGAGAAGGGCCAAGTAGTTGGTATCTGCTCTCATTTGAATCCGGGGACTTATTATGGTACTAATGTGATGTCAGCATCTAGATCGAGAGGAGCTTGTGGAGAGGTATCATATTTTAGCTCATAGTATTAGGAGCAGTTGTGAGCTCAAACTGAAATTATATAGAGTTTGCAGAAGTAGTTGTAAGAGATGCGTTAACAGCAGCATGAGGAAGACATGCATCGATGTCCATAGTAGTAGCAGGAATAGATGGAGTACATGCTCCATCTGACTCGTAGTTTAGGGATGGAGTTTCCTCCACTAGCTCGTCCAACTCCTCCAGAAGACTACCCCTAGTGATTTTTTTTGTTCTTAAAAAAAATTGAATTCAACATTTGTTGTAATATGAACTATTTAATTTTTTTGTCTTTTATATTGGTGCGAATATTACATAATTCAATTTTTCTTTATGTTAAATATTTTAATATTTTAATATTTATTATTAGAATTATATATTTTATAGTTTTATTACTTTAATAATAATAATAATAATAATATTTTATGATATTTTATATTTTTTTGCGAATACTGAGAATTTTAATATTTTTTATTTTTTTATTATTTTATTAGTATTATTATTATTATTTCCATAATCATAATTTTATTAATTTATATATTTTATTAATTATTTGTGATGAGGACATTTGCGATAGGACCCTATCGCAAATTGATTATATATATATTAAAACTTATTTGTGACAGGTTATATTACCATCACAAATAAATTTTTGCGACAATCCCATCACAAAACGTTAGGTATAAATAACATATATAAAAAAGAACTATTTGTGATGGGATGGAAGGCCCGTCGTAACTACTTTTTGTGACGGGCCCATTGAAACATGTTCTTGTATATGTAATATAGTTAATCCGAGATATATTTTTAAGGGGAAGAGTTCCCATCACAAAAAATACTAGTTGTGTCACTGTTTTCTGCAACGAGCTATTTGGGACGGGACCCCATCAAAAAAGAGTTTTTGCAATGGGATCTCATCGCAAATAGCTCATTGAGAATATGTGTAATTACAGTAGTGTATATCTCATGAGATAATAATAGGAAAATATTAAATGGTATTGATCCAATATGAGAAACATGTGTGTCCCAATACAGTATGGGAAGATGGGGAAACCAGATCCACTATAGGATGATGGGGAAACCTGATCCACTAAAGGAAGATGGAGAAACTTGATCCACTATGGGAAGATGGGGAAACCTGATACACTATGGGAAGATGGGGAAACCTGATCCCTTATAAGGAAATTACTATGACAGGGGATAGTGTTGTGTCCCACCCCATATATTTAGTCTCTATAAAGTACCATGATAATTTATATAAATGAGCCTTGACTTATAGGGGATTTTTTATATACTTATGATTTTTCTATAAAATATATGTCTTATGCCTATGATATGCTCAAACAGTTCATGTTATTGATTATATTTTGATTCATGTTTAATGAACTACCAATATTAATGCGATGATTCATGTTTATGATCTTTGATATGCAGGGTATGATTTTGTAATGTTATGATCACATTCTCATAACCATATGGTTATGTCTATGCTGACATATCTTCCTTGTTTACCCTTACCGAGCATATGAGATCAACCCTTTTTTATGTTTTCTTACCAAGGTTATGAAGATATATTTTATGTATGATATGATTAATAGGGTTTCTAGTCTTAGAGAAACTACTGGGTTGTAATGTAGCTCACTCATATACCAGGGTTTACATTTCCATGTTTCCAAAGGAACTAAACTAATATGGTATTTGGGTGTCTGTTTATGTAATGTTTTAATTATTTTGTAAAAATGTTGTAATGTTTATGTATGTTAGGACTCAGTCGTTATAGTTGGTATCATAGTGAAGGTTTAGTGAACATTTGGAAACAAGGATAAGAAAACTATAGTGAGATCCCTAGGGATATTTCATAGGATATTTCTAAGGATGTATCAAAGTACAAGGCTAAATATTAGTAAAAGTTAAAAAAATTCTTGGATTTTGGTAAAGGTTAGGGTGATTCATTTCCTAGTAAAACATGATTGTATGGATACTAAAAGTGGATGTGGTTTGGGAATAAATGTAACTAGGAGAAACAACTCTGACAAGGTGTGTTAGGCCCGAAATGAGCATAAACTGGTACACAAAAACAGGACATAATGTGCACATGGTTTTACACTCCTGGTGGATATGATTTGGGAATTCACAATATAAGATCCCATTACCATTTTATCTATAACACCCTTAACCCCATCATGGTTTTCCCCTCCCTTGAGATTGGGAGAATAACTATAACGGTGACGTCAAATATTTTTTAGACTTTCACTAACAACCGTTCATTACTACTGGATGCAGAAAGATTTAACAATGTGTAACTAGGTTACACACTATATAATTATTAAATTATGTAATTCAGGAAATATGACATCATGCTGGGAAAGGATACATGCCGTGTCCGTGACTTATGAAAAGGTCAGTTTTTAATATGAGTTAATAGTTTTTTGGTGTATTAGTACATTGTGGATTGGACGGTGTGTAACTATATTAAAAATCATGAAACAGTATGTGTTCAATTTTATAAATGGTCGAGCAACTATTTTTTTGTGAATCATTCTACAAACATATTGTCTCTTGAAACAGAACTCTTATTATGCGATTTTTGGAGACTCCACTCCACCAGATTGATCTTTTCGACACTCAATCTCCATTGTGGTTTCCGTGCAATTATCTAGGTGAGTACCCCTTCCATTACATTGTTGCATTTGGTCACAATATCACCATTAATTGAAAACTTTGGATTTTTTGGTGTATTGTTGTTGATTTTTCTTTGTTTCTTCCAAGATCTTTTTTGTGATCTCATTCTGGAGGTATTTTCCTCTGTTGGTCGTGGCGCGACACATGTTTTTCTTTGAGTTATGTGAGTTTCCTCTCTTCCACCAACCTCTTTTCTTCTAAATTGAATCAATATTTATGTGGATTTGATTCTAGGACCTTCTTGGATGTTTTTGGGTTTTTTTTATTTTGGATTCGGTTACAGGTGTGTGCGACCATAGTTTTGAGATAGGTGGTTCCATATCTATCCTTATTTGATGAACCTGATTATTTTGATTTATAAATTTTTTTGTATATTGAAATTAGAAAACAATTTGTGTGTGTTGAAAAGGGTTTTAAGTGAGAAATGGTTTTTCACTGGTTATTAAAAAATGATGAAAAATGGGTATTTTCAAATCATTGAAATTGAAATTTTGAAATGGTTTTCAAAGAATTGAAATGGATTATAAAAAGAGTACATAGGTTACCTTGGGTAATTTTGTGGAAGGTTTATCCTAGGGACACCATCGATTGTTTTTTGATTATCAAGGTGGTTTGTATTATGGATTTCCTCTATTTCCTAGTCCCATTGTTCCAGGGGTCTGATATTGACATTTTTGGGGGTCTACTCATGGGGTATTTCTCTGATTCCTAGGTATGTGTTCTTGTACCAGAATTGTGAAATTGATTGATTGTGGTACGAGTAGTATATATCCTAGACCTATAGTATTCTTTGGTGTTGTGATACATGTTATTTTGTTTTTTTATTTCTTTTCTTTCTGAGCTAGTATTGATATGCATGTTTATGATTGTGGAAAATGATATAGAAAATGTTCTTTGAAATTGATATAGCTTGTTTTTTAGAACTGTAGAAGAAGGTAAATGTTTACCATGTTTTCTATAAAGCTTTTTTACTTCTCATCATGCCATATTATTACTTAAAAACGTGTATAAAAGAATTTTTATACAGATACTGGATATAGAACACCTAGGTGGGATCCTAATGAGCATGTTAGCTCACACCTTGCACACATATCTGGTGGTGTGTAGGCCTTTGTTTGTATTCTAGTGTAGGGAAATGAAAGGCACCAAAATCAGGTGGTGAGGTTCATTCCAGCTGGTTGGGTAACTGGTGGTGAGATGGTGGGAGTCCATCCTTACCATTTTTTGTAGTAACTATTTGGTTTTTAGTTCTTTGTAGTTTGAATTATCTTAGTGTTTTATCAACTTTTCTAGTTGTTTGTTTCCATTGTTTTCTTACAGTTATGGAATATTTATCATGTTCATATTAAGTTTTTTCTTCTTGTCAAATATATATTTTTTCCATATGGTTATTCATGTTGGGAAAATGATTTTGTCTGTTATGTTGTTCAATGACCGGGTTCTTGTCGCGAGTCCCTGGGGATCAGGAATGCCCTTCGGGTATATGAAGGATTGGGTCGGGTTCTAGGTTTGAGGGTAACCTAGGTTGGTTATCCATAATTTGGTATTAGAGGAGGTCTATCCTCACGATTCCTTATCTGGGGACATCAGTGAGATATAATATATGATTGTCGAGACTTGAGAGGTATGTTACGATAAGTGGCTAGCCAGCTCTTAACGTAACGAGACTCAAGTTTCAATGGGATGTTGGGATGTGTGTATTTATCATTTGTTTTTGTTTTAAAAATCTCAATTTTTTACTCTTGGTTTTATAGTTAGATATGATATTTCTTCTGTTTTCAGGTCGTTCTTATGTTTCAGTGTGCAACAATATGCCTTTGAGAGATCTTCCATGAGTTTCTCAGGAAGGTGCAGCTGATGCTCCTCAAGGGAACACACCGATAGATTAAAATCTCATTGAGAATATCATATGGTTAGTCCATGATATCGATTAAGGTACACCAATAGTTAAGAATGTAGTGTTTGAGGTACAACCTGGTGCTGGAGGAGAGAGAGAGAGATCACAAGAGTTATTGTGTGAGAAGTCGCCATCCATTAAAGGAATGACAGAACCTCAATATGTGGAGGACTATCTGGATATGATCAATAAAATATTAAATTTTCTAGTGAAACCTGAGAATATTAGGGTAAAGTGTGCAGTGTTCGAACTCAAGGGTTCCAACAAGCGATGGTGGGATTATTTGGTCCAAGTAGAAAAACATGTGGGCTCAGATTGGAAGGGTTTCAACGACCTGTTCTTTTAAATTTTTTTCCCAAATTCCTAGATGGTGGAAAAGTATATGGATTTCCTATCTTTACAACATGAATAGAATTTGGTGTCAGCATACAAAAATCATTTTTTAGAGCTGTTCTATTTCCCCTCTCACATGGTGAGGAATGACTAGATAAAGGCTCAGATGTATATGTAGGGTTTTCTATATGATATCAGACAATATATTTTCATATTGAAACTTTCTACCAATTTGAAGATAGTATACAGATATATGATGACAGAAATGAATATGGTAGTCAAGGATGGATTTTACACCTCTTCTCTTCCATTGGGTGGAAACTTTAGTGGCACACATATAAATAAGAGAAAGTTGCAAGATCATTACAGGAGTAGTGGAGGTGGGTCTCAATAGCAAGCCTCCTCTGCACCATCTGTTATAGTCAACAAAGTGCCTATGAATTTCTATTAGGGTTGCAATAGAGGACACACCAGAAATTCTTGTCCTATTCCTGTGAAGACATGAAATATATGTGGACACATTGGTCATTTATAATGATTATTTAAGGCTGTGAATATGCCCTGTTATGGTCAGGGTTCTTCAGCTCCAAAGGCTACTGATGTGCTGTTAGAATTTTGAAAGACTATAGGGCACTAGCCACATGACTCAAGAATGAAGCATTTTCAAATAGTTGATGAGTGCCCCATATAATTTGATGTATGTTTGGAAATAGTGAGGGGTACTATCCTTATTTAATCTTCTATACACATTACATTATTTGATACTGGTTCCTCCTAATCATTTTTATCTTCTCATTTTGTTGATGTTCTTAAACATTCAAAGGAGATTATTTCCTTTAAAATAGATTTAGAACACCTCTTGGTATGAGGAAAGAGTGGGGGTTTAGGTGTCATTCTTGTTCATTAGTGATAAATGATATAGATTTAGTCTAGTATTTACTCATTCTTAATATGGATCTCTTAGATATTATCATCAGTGTGGATTTTCTTGTCACTCATTGAGCTAAGGTTGATTGTTATCATCGGTGTGTTTAGTTTTTTACTGCTGATGGGTGCTCTCGTGTGTTTCAGGGGGAATGGGACCTGAGGTCAGTTCGTGTTGGACCTTCTCGCCTAGATCTCAAGAGTTTGTTGGTTTCTATTGCAATTGAGCCTAATGAATCTTCTTTTGTTGATGATCTTCCCATTTTTATTTGAGAATTTCCTAAATTTTTTCCAAATGACTTCTCTAGTATTCCTCTAAAGAGGGATAGATTTTAAAATTGATATGATGTTTGGTACATAGCTGATATTTATTCCTTCTTATTATATGGTACTAGTGGAGCTGAAATAGCTCAAGATTTAGTTGGATGACCTATTGGGAAAGGTTTCATTCACCCTAGCATTTCACCTTAGTCATCCCCTATGCT
This sequence comes from Viscum album, assembly GCA_963277665.1. Taxonomy (NCBI): domain Eukaryota; kingdom Viridiplantae; phylum Streptophyta; class Magnoliopsida; order Santalales; family Viscaceae; genus Viscum; species Viscum album. Next base: position 691,384,620 of record OY728153.1, on the reverse strand, counting down.
CTTTACTATGAAAATAGATGATTCACTTCATTTATGTATGGACTATCAAATCTAGAATAGTTTGATTGTTAAGAACTAATATCATTTACCTTGTTTGGATGGTTTATTTGACTAGGTAAAGGGGTAAATGTGGTTTTCAAGATCTACATTTGGATAGGTTATCATCAGATTAGAGTTTGGAAGTTTGATATACCTAACATTGACCTTTAGAGTATATAAGGACATTATGAATATCTTCTGATGCCTTTTAGTCTAACCAAATATCCTATATTTTTATGGATTTGTTGAATCATATATTCCATCAATATATTTAAACTTTTTTGGTAGTGTTCGTGGATGATATTATGGTTTATTCAAAATCCAAAAGTGAGCACGAGCACCATCTGAGTTTGGTTTTGGAAATTTTGAGAAGTCACCATTTTAGTGGAAAATCTTTCAAAATGTAGTTTTTGGATTCATGAAGTGTTGTTCTTGTGGCATAGAATTTCTAAGTATGGCTTATCACTTGATCTAGAGATGGTAAAGGCTGTTTTTTCATGGAAGGACCCATAGAATGTATTTAAGATATGAAGCTTCATTGGTATTACTAGATACTACCACCGATTATTCAAGGATTTTCCTAATATGGTGTCACCTTTGAATGCTGTTACTAGGAATGTAGTGAAATTGTCCTGGGATGAAAAGTTATAGAATTCTATCAATGAACTGAAAATCCTTCTTACATCGGCTCCTATTCTGATCTTACCTGATCCCGATAAAGAGTACATGGTGTTTTGTGATGTTTTGAGTGCTAGTTTGGGATGCGTTCTTATGCGGAGTTATCATGTGGTTGCTTATGAATCTCTTAAAATTTGACCGCTTGAAAAGAATGACCCCAATAATTATTTATATCTTGACGCAGTCATGCATGCACTCAAATTTTGGTGGCACTATCCTTTTGGGGAGATGTCCATGATCTTCACTGATCATAAGGGTCTGAGTTATATCCTTTCTCAAAAGTAATTAAATCTCCAATAGATACGATGGGTAGAATACCTTTAGATGTTTGACTTCGATATAACCTACACCCCAGGGAAGGGAAATGTCATTACAAACTCTGTTACCAGGAATGTTCCTTCACAGATTGTTTTGGAATCAAAGGAAGAGTGAAACCTTATGAGGCTTTTCTCTCAGTTTCACTTGGACACTCAGGAGGATGTTTCAAGAATGGTTTTTACTAGTATCTAGTTATCATCATCTTTCCTAGAGTCTATTTTTTAGATTCCGCAGTAGGATGATGAGTTCCTGAAGACTAGAGAAAGCCTTTATAGTGGGGAGACCATTTTGGGTTGGTCTCTATCTTCAAATGATAAGATTCACTTCAGGAAAAGGATTTTCACCCCAACATCTATGAGGAATTTAGTCATGTTAAATTGTCACAACTCTTCATGGGCCATTAATCCAGGCACAACAATGATGTATTATGACACAAGGTGTCAATTCTGGTTTTTAGGTACGAAGTGTGACATTTAGAAGTTTGTTTCTCGCTATTACACCTACCAATGGATAACGGTAGGGCACTTGAAACCTTCTGAGTTTCTTCAACCTATTCCATTGAGAGTTTGTAAATGGGATGAGGTATCCATGGACTTTGTTGTTGGATTACCACAGACTCCCCAAGGGAGGAATGATATCTAGGGGGTTATTGATCATTTAACGAAGTATGCTCATTTAATTCCGATCAAGGACACCACAAAGGTTGAATATCTAGGTAAGATATATGTGTAGATGATTATGATGTTACATTAGAGTCCTACTATTGTTTAGGATATCGATCCAAGGTTTAAATCGAGGTTCTGGAGGAGTCTTCTAGAGGAAATGATAAATCAGGTCAAGTTGAGTATAACTTACCATCCACAGAAAGATGGGTTTTTGACGTATTTATACACCATGGAAATGGGTTTTTGACGTATTTATACACTATGGATTTCATCGTGTGTAACTATATTACACATAATGAAATGTACCACATCTAGTTTTAAGAATAGACAAGATACTATTTTTTCATCAATATTTCTCCAAACCTCTTGTTCCTCAAACCAAAACTCTTCCACAGTGATTTTTGAAGACTCCTCTCCACCCAAATCGATCCGTTCGACACTCGATCTCTATTGTAGTTGCAGTCCCATATCTTTGGGTGAGTAACCTTGTAATGCCCTGACCCCAGAAGCCTAGATTCGGTGAATTATTATCTATCATTGGTATGACCTAAAAAGATCATGTATCGAAATACCTATTAGTTTAGTAGCCTTGGAAGTACTACATACATTCATAAGGATTACATTACATCATAAAATGGAAAACTAGAACAAAATTATTTCCATAGACAACACTGAGATCCCATAGACTATCCCTATAGGTCAGTCATAATATACTTCTTCACTTCCTGAGAAAAATAAAACATAGGAAGGGGTGAGCTCAGACGCTCAGTAAGGATAACAATATAGCAGAAACATTCATAAATAAGAATAAACAGTTAAGGCAATGTATAAGAATAAAACAAAAGCCTTTTAAACATGATGTTAAGCATAATATGGAAAAGATAAAATCAAATAATTCCATTTACTTATTCACATGGATATTCTACTAGTCGAATAATCACATGAAATATCAATAGCCATTTTCATAATTATAGAATGCATAATTCCAGACATTCATAACCACATTGTCAAGGCCTTGGGCCAAGACTACAAATAAGATTTTTCCAAGGACTTGTTCCAAGACACTAGTTTGTCTCATGAGACCAACTGATGTGTCAAGGAGCTATAACAGGCTCCACCCCTCAGTTACTAAGTCCAATGCATTCCTCATATGAAAAGGTTTAAGCCTAACATAAACATTTGTATTAAAACTACCATACAAAATGTCAATACTTTATCCATAAACCATGAATGGTGTAAAAATAACACATCTGGAGTCAAACATATCACAAAACCTTCAATAAAATATGGAAGTTTTGTATCAACTTCAAATAAGCTTAAAATGCATCAATGGATGTTGACATAGATGAATTTAAAACGTTTTTTAAAGAAATCTCTCTTTCTATTTTGAAATCATTTAAAATTCATACAATTATAAAAGAAAACATTTATTTTGGAAATATTCTTATAAGCTAGTAAGGGAAGCTTTGATGATGTTATAATGGTGAAACATAGCTTCACCTTCCGTATAAGTTAAAAAAATATTCTAAACTTAATTTTGTCGAAAAGGTCATAAAGCACATTTTCTGGAAAACAAATGAAAGAATCATTTCAAAAAATATAAGGTAAAATAAGGTTATAAATGAATATAATCCATTTCCTAGTAAATAATAAAAATGTTTTGAAATACATTTTTAAGAAACATGGATGTGGATGATAAATAGGTACCAGTAGATAATTACGTATAAACAACCTCAGATAATGAAGAGATTGTGAAATTAACCCCTACCTTGTTTGATTCCTTGGTCGAGGGTAGGTTAACCTCCTGTATAACGGAGAAATAATTTTTATTAAATTATAAAAGAACTATATACATTAATATGATATCATATATAATCTTCTAATATTGATTGGTTAATGATATTTCAGTATTATCATCGTTTCAGGTGTTAACTGATTCGTTTTTCTTTATATATTTTTTATATAAGTAATGTTTTTTGTTGATATGATGTATATTATTCATATTAAGAATGTTATTATGTCTTTAAACATTATTTTTAATCATCAAATGAAAATTATTCTTGAATGGATACGATGGGGAATTAATCTCATCGCCTTCATGGGGACGATAATCCGTATGTACGCACGGGCAACAATATCATTCTTTTGATATTAAAATAATATATAATTGGATGTTATATCATATATAAAGAATAATTATCATTTTATATTTATTATTTAAATCAATTTCACATCATTATTATACCTATCCAAATAATAATGTATTGAATAACAATTACACCACGACGTGGACATGGTAAGCCGTACGTACGCATGTTTGATGACATGTCATTCAAAGGATGGATAGAATAATGAATATGGTTGTACCATATTTATAATAACATCATAGTATATAGAAGATACAATAGTTATTGTTTTATAATGGAAACAACATAGAAATAGGAAGTGGAGGAAGAAATGAACTTGAATGTGGTGATGAAATATTTACCTCTTCTTCAGGTTCTTCTTTTTGATTTGTTCAAAAGGGCTCCTGAGGTTGGCTTTATGACTAAAGGAAGGCCTATAGGATGAATTAATAATGGTTGAGAGGGTATTTGGGTAGAGTTTGTCAGAGAAAAAAGGCTTTGAAGGTGTGAATTAGAGATAAGGGGGAGTGACCTTTTATAAGAGGGGTGAGGGGTACCTTAGGAAAAGCTAGAAATATTATTTTATAATAAAATCGTTTTCAGTTTCTAATGGCTCAAAAATGAATTATTTAAAGGATAAGGTGGGTATGGGTCTAAAAACACTCAACCAATGGGTTTTAGATAGGTTTGGGTCACTATATTGACCTTATCTTTTAGATTTAACTCTTAGTTAAATAGTTTGACATTTACCATGTCTTTTTGTATTTTTATATTATATGGTTAATAAAAATACTATATACTTCTAAAAGAACCCCAAGTTATTCATTAATGATAAAACTATCATTATATTAGTCTTTGAACCAAACCATATATTTTTAGGAAAATAATATCAATTAATAATATAATATTTGTTTTAAAAACTCTTTTATGTCAATTTTGACACTATTCGGTATTTTGTTTTTTCTAAATTCACAACAGCATCATTGCTACAAAAAAAATTTATCTAACCAAACCTAACATGTCTTATTAACCTATAAAATTAGTCTAATTCATAAAAAGTCTGAAATTACATTTATTTTGATATTTATAATATCAAATATTTTAATATATCATTAATTAGGTTATTACTACATCATCACTGTGTCATAAATAAATTAAATTATTCAATGTCTAAAAAATATAAATAAAATACAATTATATAGTAAATCATTTTAGATTTATAACTAATATTTATAGTCGAATTTATCTTATGTTTAACCCTATATTAATTTTTATTTATTTATTAAACTTTGATTTTAACTCTTTTAACTCTTCTTTAAATAAAATCATAATAAATGTCCTAATCTAATCCAAGGGGACCTAAAGGATCATATTTTATTCATTTGGTTGTTTTTGGTCGAATTACACTTATCCAATAGAATCAGGACATCTGTTAGGGTAATAATAATATCATTTTTATCCTTAATTACCCTATTTACTATTAACTGTGGTAAATAAAAGTAAAATGTTACTATTCACCAAATTTTTTATCATCTTATTGAACAACATTTTACTTATTGATATCATCTGTAATGACCCGACTCTTTGGAAAAGGTAAAGATTGTTATTTTTGCTTTAAAATCTTTCCTTTAATCTTATTTAAGGTGTGTAACGTTCTAAGGAAGGTTCGGGGAGTGTCTGGGGCTTGTTCGGAGCTCGGGAGTTGGAGAAATGGACTTACAGACAGGGGCGCATGGCCCACACATGGCCTGCGCACGGTTTGGTTAAACCGTGCGGCCTTTGGTTTGAAGGCAGTGAGATGCGCATGGTTTTCACACAACATGAATAGTAAAGTAACACGGTTTGGGTAAACCATGCGGCCCTGCTTTCTGGAGGCAGTGAGGTGCGCATGGTTTGCGCACGCTTTGGCAAACTGTGCGCCTAAACCATGCGACCCTGATCTGGGTAAAAATTTACAATTTTGCGATTAATTATATTTAAGCCTAAAACCTATTACTTTATTCTACTCACGGGAAGAACCATAGGGGAGCCTCCTTTTAGCTCCAAACCCCTCTCCTCACTCTTTCTCTTGTCATTTCTTCCCCTGGGGTCCGTTATTCGATCCGTTGAAGGTGTGAGACCACCCAAGGTAAGGCTAACCTCACACACTCCTTTATCCTCATAAAATCTTGTTTTCCATCTTGTTATTTTGATGCAGGCTCATATACCCTATTTTCAGGGCATTGAACCGAAACTCAGATCTCTCCTAATCTACTTCGAATTTGAGGTCGATATCAAGCGAGCCTACATCTACTGCCCTAAGGTAGGTGGTCACGTGGTTTCCATTTTGGGTTTTCATCATTCTTGAGTTTATTTTTTCATGCTATAGTTTTCTTTTTTCGAAACGCCTTATTTATATTGGTTGCTTACTGTCTAAATGACCCTTGTGATAGGAGGGTATGGGAACTACCCTCGTTTGGGTATTTGGGTACCGTATGACCCCGGTATGGACACCCATAGGGGTTATACCTTGAGTTTTAGCCCTTTTTCACCTTTGGACCATATGGGTATGTCTTGAAAGCCATTTTCCATGTGTGGAAAATGGGATGTTTTGGTTAGGGCATGGCTAGGATGAGTTAGCCTAAACCCCTTTTATTATTTTAATTGCATGTTTGATTGAAATGTGATTATGTGATGTTGTGAGACGGAAATTCCATGTTTTATTGATATGAATGTTATAAGAAGTGTATTCCTTATAACCTTTTCTATTAAATGATTATGCTTTGGGCTAGGGGCAGGCCGTGAGATCTGCCCTAATTGAATGATAAAAACTTCGGGCCAGGGGTAGACCATGAGAGCTCACCTATGTTACGACTTCATGCTAAGGGTAGACTGTGAGAGCTCCCTTGAATCATTGTTAAGCTTCGGGATAGGGATAGACCGTGAGTGCTTCCCCAAGGTTTGGCCAAGGGTAAGATCGACAGCGCTTCTCCTGGGTTAAGGATGTCCGTGAGTTCCGTCCCGGTCCTACGCAATGTATTATATATGTGTGTGTATATATATATATCTATACTCAGGTGTTTGTTCAGACTACTAGACATGAGATGAAGCAGGTATACCCGCTAGGTGTTCTTCCAGAACCCGAGTGGGATAGTTTCTTATTGCTTTACTTTACTTAAATGCACTCTATTTCTTACTATTACAGTGAACACCTATTTGGATTACACGTAGACCCCGTTGGTGGTGGCCTAGTGAGACTTGTCTCACACCCTTCCCGGCGGCCTCCTGGACCCTTTGTAGACTTTACTGCTACAGGTACTAGTAGGGGCAAAGGCCCGACGTCAGGTTGTTGATACATGTATGATCTAGCTGGAGTTCCAGAGAAGAGGATCGCGCCTGGATAGAGATGCTCGTGGATTACTTTTTTCTCTTTTTGTATTACTGCATAGAATAATTGTCTTCTATTTCCATTGTATCAGCATTCCATGTATCCATTTTCTATTAGAAACTACATATGAAGATTTTGTATATTTATCAGGTTTTGCTTACTTTTGTTGGTTGGTTTGTATGTTTCCCCTTTTCTCATGTTTATCCATTATTTGTGGTTCCGATATTTCTATTACCTTGCTGCTATTCCGCTATATGCTCTGACATGGGGGTAAAGTCTCCCCACTGACTTACCACTACACCCCCTCTGCTAGTCGGCAGCCCCTGGCCTATGGGTAGAGGAGCCAGGGGTCATGTGGCCAACCGGGCTCGGGGCCCGCGTTGAGGGGCAGCCGGGTCCGGGATGCCACAAAGTGGTATTAGAGGGTTTTCTTTCTTTCTTGATTTACTATTTGGCGAAAATAGAATTGGATAATGGGAATGGTTAGGGACTTAGTTATAAGCTGTTCTTGGGCATCGCGAACCCATGTACAGGGTAAAGACTAAGTTTCTTAAATCATGTTGTTATTGATTCTGCTATTTACTATTGATATCATTTCACCATTGGGTGTTTCACATGTTTTGTGATGTTATTGAGATTTTCAATGTTGGGATTTGGATTTCATGGTTCAACCTGATGAAATGAGGGTTCTGGATTAGAACATGCATCATGATAGGCCCAATATGATTAGGTCATGCATCTTGCCATGCCACATTTAAATTTTCATTGAGCATTGCCTGTTGTTTATTTCCATGCCTTGTTGATGTGTGTGAACCTGTTCTAACCCTCCTTGCAGGTTGTGAATTGAGGAATAATGTGGTTTTAGTGGGTGTCACTCTTTAGTTCATAAGGTGTATGGGCCCTTATGGATCGGAAAATGACATTACAACTAAACAAATCATTTTCTTAAAAGGAAATTTAAATACTTAATTATCACCAGTAAATGAGAAATAACATCCCAGTGTGTGTCATGTTTCAGTTCATGAGGAGTATGTTCCCTTATGGGCTGGGAAGTGCCATGTTACTGGATTTGGAAATCTTGAATGTTTTCTTGTCATTCTAAGAACCCTTGTAGGAGTGGGTAGGTGATCATATGGGTAGGAAGGCTTAGTAACTGTCCTAGCTTCTAGAGTTCAACCTCTATTTTGTTGGATTCCTTATCTGAGACATTCGTTTGGCATTGTAGTACTATGCATCCACGACATCCTCGACTCGTGTGCGCTAAAGGCAGCAAAAACCATCCTCCTGAGGTGGCGGGCCCTGATCTACCAGTTGATCTTCCTGTCGAGCCACCTGTGACTCCTCTTACTATTCCTGAGATGGGCGTCGATGCCTAGTTTCATGAGGGTTTATTGAGGATGATGCAAAATATTCAAGGTGGCGTGCGACTTTCCCCAAGTATGGAAGAGTTGACCTGCGAGTTTCAGTTACAACATCCTCCAACTTTTTTGGGAGATGGCAGACCTCTTTTTGCTGAGTCTTCGCTGGAGGTGATCCGGACCATCTTTGAACATCTTGAGACGCCTCCCGAGCGTAGAGTCAAATTAGCCGTTTATATGCTACGCGATTCAGCTAGGAGGTGGTGGGACTTCATCACCTAGTTGAGACAGTGGGGAGACATGGTATGGGTAGATTTCCAGGTAGTCTTTTATGATTTTTTCTTTCCCCAGACCTTGAGAGATGAAAGAGCTAGGTTGTTTATGAACCTGCAGCAGGGAACCATGACAGTCATGGAGTACTCGTCCGAATTCACTGTGCTGCAGCGTTTCACCCCATCGCTAGCTGCCGATGATCTGATGGCCACTAGGCGTTTTAAGTATGGGCTATGTTACGCCATATGGTCTCAGGTAAACGTGTTCAAGTTGTCATCTATTCCTGAGATTGTTAACCAAGCTCTGATTACTGAGTGGAATCTGAGGGAAGCGGATAGTGAGAATATAACGACCCATACTTTACATACATTGTTATTACATCAGAATTTAACCACACTTATTACAACATATAACAAAACCAAGAAAGGACCGTATAGGTATAGTGTCTTTAGAAACTAGGAAACATAAACAACTGGTTCATAAAACGTCTACACTGTCTCCCATTTATTTCATCATATCTATAGTCCCTTTTGGAATATCTTACTTAATAACCTTCTTCCTAACCTGGGGAAAGAAAGCATACAAAAGGGTGAGCTCAAATGCTCAGTAAGGGTAAACAAAAGAAATATCAATCACATCATATACATAAGAATATAACTTTTTGAAATCTTAACCTGCAAAAGAGATCATAATTTCATAACATGGGATAAATCATGGCAGTGAAATGTAATCACAATAATCATAACTTAAAACATGAAACTTTGTGGCATACACACATAATCATAGAGAATCATTTCTTATTAGTCAAAACTTATTTCCAAGACTATCTTAGTGGACAAAGTCCCTTTCTGAACCGAGTTCACTCCTCATTTCAGTACTGTTTCACTGAACCGGTATAACCTACCGTTCCAGCCATGTCTATATCATGAGATATAAAATCTTTACCCAATGCATTGGTGGGAGATATAGGTCCCACCGATCTCATAATGATACCATTCTTATGTGTGCCACAAAATCATAAATCATACATCATTGCATAACCCATGTAATAAAAATGCGAATCTTAAACATCGTGACATCATAAAAGAATTCATATAATATAAAGGAATTCATAAATATAATTCCCTCACAACATAATCAAATCAATTTAATAATAGGGATAGAAACATAACCCTTTATTATCTTAGATGGAAAATAATTTTGATAAAACACTTGAACTCCATTCCTGAGGAAAATATCCTTTCTACATCAAAAACACTTTTCCTTTATTAACATGTCATTGAATTCTAAAATAAAGGAAGTTGATTAAAAATAGACTTGAAAACTTGTAAAGGAATCTTCTTGGAAATAATTTTTTAAAAATCCATTCATGTCGTATAAGTTAAAAAAAACATTCTTCGTACTTTTATAGGAAAATTCAAAAAGTACCTCGTACGAAAAATGACAAAAGATTCCTTTCATATCCTTTACTAAAAACTCACTGAAGAGTAAAATTGGATTTAAACAATTGTAGGTGGATGGAAATAATATTACATATTGAGGAAACATGGATGTGGATGATAAAATACACCCCAGTAAATACTAAAGTATAAACAATCTCGGATAAAAATAAGATTGTGATATTTCCATTACCTTAGGTCTGATTTTCTTGTAAGTGTCCGAACCTCCTGTATAATGATTTAAATAATGTTATTGACTTATTCCAGAATTATACTTATTTTTATGATATCATATATGGTTATATTCTTAGTTTCTTGGTATTAATATTTCATTGCTACTTGTTATTTGGGTGTTTATAACTTTTTGTTCTTATGCGTGTCTTATCGAATAAATTCTTATTCTTCTCTTTAGGTTATAGATACCTCATTTCCATAATGGTATTAGTGTAATATATATGATATTCATACATTAAATTAATTTATATAATCATTATGAAATGAAGATCATGTAGAACGAGTCGCATCACATCGTGGAGATGGTATTCCGTACGTACGCATGAGTGATGATATCGTTCCTATGATCATGGAATTTTATTGGAGTGTATGTATAATATTTCATAATTAGTATCACTTTATAGTAGTCATATATAGTCATTTATTATACCATTATACCCATCCAAGTAAGGTGGCGGTGGAAAATAGATTACACCACGGCGTGGAGACGGTATTCCGTACGTACACACGCGTGGTGATTTCTTTTTCCGTAGGATGGATAGATGGTGAAATAGGGTTGTTTCATACTTATAATAACATATCAGTATATGAGTGATACTGATGTTATTACTTCACAATTAAACAACTAAAGAAGAAGAAGTGGAAGAAGAAATAAAGATGAAAGAATCGGTAACGGACATTACCTCTTCTTTGAAGTGCTTCTTTGAGACCTTCTTCTAGGGCACTAAAATTGGTCTTTTAAGAGAACCAGGAACTCTAGGATGTCTCTAGGGAAGTGGAGAGGAGAAAATGTCAGGGGTTTGCCGAGCTTGAAGGCTCAAAGTGGTGTGAGGAAGAGAGGGAGGAGGTTCCCTTTTATAAGGGAGGAGAGGGGTACCTTTGGAATAACTAAAAATATTATTTTATTATAAAGTCAAGTTAGGTTTTAAATAGCTCCAAATTGATTTATTTCGAAGCTAAGGTGGGTATGGGTCGAAATACTCTCATCCAATAGAATTTAGACAAGTTTAGGTTCCTATTTTAACCTTATCATTTAGATTTAACATTAAGTTAAATAATTTTACTTTTACTGTGTCTTCTTGTGTTCTTATACTATAAGGTTAATAAACTTACTATAAGCAGCCAAACGAACCCCAAGTTGTTTATTATTAATATATATAACCTTATATAAGTCATTTTTCTTAACCTTAGATTTTTAGGAATAAAATTACAATTAATAATATAATATTGGTTTTAAAAACTAATTTATGTCAATTTTGACACTATTTAGTAATTGATTTTTGTGAAAATCATAACAGAATGATTAGTTCAAAAAAGATAATTAAATCAATAATATCATGTCATATTAATCTAGAAAATTAGTGGAAATCATAAAAAGTCTCAAATTATATTTATTTGGGTATTTATAACATCAATTATGTCAATATTTCATTAATAAGATAATTACTGCATCATCATTGTGTCATAAATAAATTAAATTATTTAATGTCTAAAAATTAAAAATAAAATAAAATTATGTAGGAAATATTTTTATCTTTCTAATGAATATTTATAGTCGAATTTATCTTTTGTATAACCCCATATTAGAAATGATTTAGTTATTAAACATTGATTTTAACTATTTTAACCCTTCTTTAACTAAATTAATAATAAATGTCCTAATCTAATCCAAGTGGGCCTAAATGGTCATATTTTATTCATAAGTTTGTTTTTGGTTGAATTACACTTTTCCAATAGAATTAGGACATGTGTTAGGGTAATAATAATATCATGTTTACCCTTAATTACCCTATTTACTTTTAACCGTGGTAAAAAAAGTAAAAAGTTACTATTCACCAAAAAATTATTTTCATCTCATTGAACCACATTTTACTTAATGACATCAACCGTGTCTCTTGACGTTTTGAAATTCCACTCACAGAAGTGGTAAAATTAAGTTTTATGAAAAATTCAGTTTTTTTAACTACCACTTAGTGGTTTCACTATTCATCAAAAATTGAAAGTTTTTAGAAAAATACCAAAATTTCACCCTAGGCTAATTTCGATATTCCGAATCCAAAAATGAAGTCCATTTTGAAAAATAAAATTTATAAAATTTCAAAAAGTGGTTATTACTATTCATAACGGCTAGTTTTAATAATATTTTAATAGCATATCGTTGTTTAGTGAAACTCGGTATTTTGTACGACACAAACTATCAAGGATGGTCGCGATTTCATGTAAAGCAAGCCAAGCAAGTGTTGTGTAGAAAAAGATTCCTTTGATGATTTATATAACCTAAAAGTCTCGGGTGTTACATTCTACCCCCCTTAAAATGAATTTCGCCCTCAAAATTCGACACTTTGAAACAAATAGATGAGGATACCTCTCCCTCATCATATCCTCAAGCTCCCATGTAGCTTCTTATAATTGGTGGTTCCTCCATAAAACTTTCACCAATCGAGTGGTCTTTTTTTGTAGGACTTTTTCGCTATGATCCAAAATCTCTATCGGCTGTTCTTCATAAGAAAGATCCTGCTCCAGCGGTACAACTTCTGAGCTGAGTACATGTGAAGGATCAGGTATGTACTTTCTCAGTAGAGATACATGGAACACATCGTGAACTTGAGAGAGATTCGGTGGAAGCGCCAATCGGTAAGCTACCTTCCCAACACGATCCAATATTTTGAAAGGACCAATATATCAAGGGCTCAACTTTCCCTTCTTTCCAAATCTCATGACCCTCTTCCTGGGAGATATTCGTAAGAACACTTTATCACCCAATTCAAATTCTAGGTCTTTACTTCGGTTGTCAGCATAATTTTTCTGTCGACTCTGAGCTGCTCTTATGTGTTGTTGAATAGATCTGACCTTTTCTGCCATTTCATCAACGAGATCAGGTCCTAATAGCTTTCTTTCCCCAACTTCATCCCAGCAAGTTGGAGTCATGCATTTCTTTCCATAGAGAGCTTCATAAGGAGCCATATGAATACTAGAGTGAAAGCTATTATTATAAGAAAATTCCACCAAAGGTAGGTGTTGATCCCAACCACCTTTGAAATCCATAGAGAAAGCTCTCAACATATCTTCTAGAGTTTGAATTATTCTCTCAGAATGACCGTCTGTTTGAGGATGATAAGCAGTGCTGAAACATAACTCTGTATCCAGAGTATGCTGAAGACTTCGCCAGAACTTTGAGGTAAACCTCGGATCCCGATCAGATATAATAGAAAGTGGTACTCCATGCAATCTTACCACTTCCTTTACATATATCCTGGAAAGCTGATCCAGAGAGAAATCCTCTCTAATAGCAATGAAGTGTGAAGAATTTGTAAGACGATCAACTATAACCCAAATAGCATTATTGCCTTTGGATGTTTTAGGAAGTCCTGTGACAAAGTCCATAGTGATGTTTTCCCATTTCCATTCGGGTATGAGTAATGGTTGTAACATCCCCTTAGACTTCTGTCTCTCAGCTTTAACTTGTTGACAAACCAAGCATCGAGAGACATATTCAACAACATCTCTTTTCATGCCATCCCACCAGAAGTACTCTTTCATGTCCCTATACATATTCGTGCTTCCAGGATGAATAGAGAATGAAGAACTATGAGCCTCATCCAGCATCTCCTTCTTTAACTCGGGGATGGGAGGAACACAAACCCGATTCCTGAACATTATTATCCCATCACAATCAAGGTTGAATTCAGGAACATTTCTCACCTTCTTTTGTAACTCGACATCTTCTTTCTGTGCCTCTTTAATCTTCACATGTATAGATGGTTGAACATTCATTTGAGAAAGATACGATTTTCCCCCTTTCATTATAATTCCAAGATCCATCCTTTTTAAATCCATAAATATTGGATCTTTTGTGATCCTCATCATGGATAAACTAGCATGGTCTTGTCGACTTAATGCATCTGCCACCTTGTTTGCTTTCCCAGGGTGGTAATGGATTGAGCAGTCGTAATCCTTAATCAGCTCCAACCATCTTCTTTGGCGCATATTCAGCTCATTTTTTGTGAAAATATACTTTAAACTTTTATGATCAGTATAAATGTCACACCTTTCTCCATAAAGATAATGCCTCCAAATCTGTAATGCAAAGATTACCGCGGCTAACTCCAAATCATGAGTTGGGTAATTTTGCTCATGTATTTTCAACTTTCGTGAGGCATAAGCTATCCCCATATCATTTTTCATAAGAACACACCCCAATACCTTCTTGGATGCATCACTGTAGATCACAAACCTTTCTCCACTACAAGGCAGTGTGAGCACAGGTGCACTGGATAACCTTCTTTTCAACTCCTTGAAATTCTCTTCACATTCCTCTGTCCAAACAAACATGACTCCTTTCTGAGTCAACTTGGTGAGTGGATTAGATAATCGTGAAAATTTTTTCACAAAACATCGATAATATCCAGAAAAACCAAGAAAACATCGGATCTCAGTTACTGTTGTTGGTCTCGACCATCTTTCGATAACCTCTGTTTTTGCTAGATCCATATATATCCCCTCTTTTGAGATTATGTGACCCAAAAATGAAACTTTTTGAAGCCAAAATTCACAATTGGTAAATTTGGCATAAATCTTCTCCTTTCTCAGGGTCTTCAATATAATTCTCAAGTGATCTTCATGTTCTTCCTTGCTCTTTGAATAGACAAGAATATCGTGTATAAAGAATACCACAAACTGATCAAGATAGTCTCTAAAGACTCTATTCCTCAGATCCATGAAGATAGTAGGGGCATTAGTAAGACCAAATGGCATCACTATAAATTCACAGTGTCCATACCTTGTACAGAAAGCTGTCTTTGGTATATCCTCCCTTTTGACCCTTAACTGATGATACCCTGAACGAAGATCAATCTTGGAAAAGTATTGAGCTCCACGTAGTTGGTCAAATTGGTCATCAATGCGCGGGAGATGATATTTGTTCATGATAGTGATCTTGTTAAGTTCTCGATAATCAATGAAGAGTCTCATTGATCCATCTTTCTTCTTAACAAACAGAACAGGTTCTCCCCAAGGAGATGCACTAGGGCGTATGAACCCCTTATCAAGATTCTCTTGGAGTTTCTTCTTGAGTTCCTGCAACTCAATTGGGGCCATTCAATAAGGTGTCTTTGAAATAGGAAAAGCACCCGGTTAGAGTTCTATTGAAAACTCAACTTCCTGATTCGGTGGAAGACCCGGTAATTCATCCAGAAAGACATCATCAAACTCCCTTACAATGGTAATATTCTTAATTGTGAGTTTCTCACCAACCATTTGAGATAAATAACCTTCATTTAGTGGAATCAAGACCCATAAGATGGAAGGAATTTCCACTGGAAGGTTATGTTCATCCTTGCATCGATAGATGATCATAGATTGATCTGGAATATGAAATGTGACTTCCCTTCTTTGGCAATTGATATGAGCTCCATGTAGAGAAAGCCAATCCATGCCAAGAATCACATCAAATTCCACTATAGGAAGGATCACAAGATTTGCAGGAAGCACTTTCCCACAAACATCAATCAGAGAAGAATTATAAACTTTTGATGTGACTGTTGTGCCATTTGGGGTTGTCACAGCTAACTCAACATCTAACTGTTGAGGTAATACAGTGATATCCTTAGAAAATTATTCAGAAATAAAGGAGTGGGTGGATCCAGAATCAAATAAAACATTTTTCTACTTTAGAGTGGATGGTAAGTGTACCTTTCACCACATCGTTATCGTACTCCACATCGCTGATAGAAATTGCATGTGACTTTCCATTGTCTTTAGCCTTAAGAGTTTGTTGACGTCGACCATCATCATCAACCCTTGGATTAGGGAATTTATTGGCATAATGTCCCATCTCCTTGAACATGAAACATTGAAGTGTAGTAGGTTAATTTTATGTATCCCTTCCTTTGTTTGCATCATTAGACATATTCTTCCCATCATCGCGGCATTCAAATGCCCGATGACCTTCTTTTCCACATTTGAAACATTTACTTGTCCCTTTAAGACAACTCCCTCCATGTTTCTTTCCACACTTTGAGCATAAGGGAAAGCTCATCTTCATTTCAGTGTGCTCTTTAGATTTTCCTTTGAATTCCATTTTCCTCTTCTTATCAAACCCATATGACTGATGGGTTACTCCAGTCTCCATCTCAACTTTGAGAGCACATCGAATGATTTCCTCATAGCTATTGAAGTCCCTTATGCCTAACGCCCTCGAATAATTGGTTTTAAGCCACTAAAGAATCGATCTATCTTACTCTCAGGTTGGATAATAATACCAGAAGCGTACCTTGAAAGTCTTGTAAAATTTGCTTCATATGTACCAACAGATTCATCATCCTTTTTCTTCAGTTCAAGAAACTCTTTCTCCATCTTTGTTCTGAGAATATGGGGGAAGTACTTATTGAAAAATAATTTCTTGAACTCGTCCCATTCCATGGACTCAATTTCATCCCTTTGCCTCGTATTCTTAATAAGATTCCACCATTGATCAACATCACCTTCCAAACGATACACTGCTAAGATGACTTTATCATGCTCAGAACATTGAAGAACTGAAAATATCTTTTCAGTAGTACTAATCCATTGTTCAAAAACTAATGGATCAGTAGACCCGCTAAATGAAGGTGGACGCTGTCTCATGAAGGATTCAACAGAATGTTGCTCCTTACTTTTCTCGTTTGGAAGTCCTTCATGATTCATAGCTTGAGAAAGTTGTGTGAGCATGGATACAAGATTTTTTATTCCAGCTCCCATAGCGTTTGATTGCTCAGGGGGACAATCATTGCATTGCCCGTCGCATTCCGCATTAACACGGTTCCTTCGGGTTCCAACCATTTACTAAAACCAAGAAGAATAGTATGAGCAACACTAATTATAATAGAAAAACCACCTAATCAGGAATAAAATTTCACACTTAAGGTCTTATCCTAGGTTATTCATGGCCATTTCTAAAACACTATGATTGTGTTCTATGCTTAGACTTATCCTTACGGTTCTTACTAAGGCCTTCACATCCTAGTTTCCAAAGGTTGACTATACCTTTCCTCTGATACCAACTATAATGACCCATACTTTACATACATTGTTATTAATTCAGAATTGAAGCACACTTATTACAACATATAACAAAACCAAGAAAGGACCATATAGGTATAGTGTCTTTAGAAACTGGGAAACATAAACAACTGGTTCATAAAACGTCTACACTGTCTCCCATTTATTTCATCATATCTATAGTCCCTTTTGGCATATCTTACTTAATAACCATCTTCCTGACCTGGGGAAATAAAACATACAAAAGGGTGAGCTCAAATGCTCAGTAAGGGTAAACAAAAGAAATATAAATCACATCATATACATAAGCATATAACTTTTGGAAATCTTAACCAGCAAAAGAGATCATAATTTCATAACATGGGATAAATCATGGCAGCGAAATGTAATCACAATAATCATAACTTAAAACATGAAACTTTGTGGCATACACACATAATCATAGAGAATCATTTCTTATTAGTCAAGACTCATTGCCAAGACTATCTTAGTGGACAAAGTCCCTTTCTGAACCGAGTTCACTCCTCGTTTTAGTCTTGTTTCACTGAACCGGTATAACCTACTGTTCCAGCCATGTCTATCTCATGAGATATAAAATCTTTACCCAATTCATTGGAAGGAGATATAGGTCCCACCCATCTCATAATGATACCATTCTTATGTGTGCCACAAAATCATAAATCATACATCATTACATAACCCATGTAATAAAAATGGGAATCTTAAACATCATGACATCATAAACAAATTCATATAATATAAGGAAATTCATAAAAATAATTCCATCACAACATAATCAAATCAATTTTATAATAGGGATAGAAACAGAACCCTTTATTATCTTAGATGGAAAATAATTTTGATAAAACACTTGAACTCCATTCTTGAGGAAAATATCCTTTCTACTTCAAAAACACTTTTACTTTCTTAACATGTCATAGAATTATAAAATAAAGGAAGTTGATTAAAAATAGACTTGAAAACTTTTAAAGGGATATTCTTGGAAATAATGTTTTAAAAATCCATTCATGCCGTATAAGTTGAAAAAAAACATTCATCGTACTTTTGTAGGAAAAGCCAAAAAGTACCTTGTACGAAAAACAACAAAAGATTCCTTTCATATCCTTTACTAAAAACTCACCGAAGGGTAAAATTAGATTTAAACAATTGTAGGTGGATGGAAATAATATTATATACTGTGGAAACAAGGATGTGGATGATAAAATACACCCTAGTAAATACTAAAGTATAAACAATCTCAGATAAAAATAAGATTGTGATATTTCCCTTACCTTAGGTCCGATTTTCATTGTAAGTGTCCAAACCTCCTGTATAATGATTTAAATAATGTTATTGACTTATTCCAGAATCATACTTATTTTTATGATATCATATATGGTCATATTCTTAGTTTCTTGGTAGTAATATTTCATTGCTACTTGTTATTCGGGTGTTTATAACTTTTTGTTCTTATGCGTGTCTTGTCGAATAAATTCTTATTCTTCTCTTTAGGTTATAGATACCTCATTTTCAGAATGTTATTAGTGTAATATATATCATATTAATTCATTCAATTAATTTATATAATCATTATGAAATGAAGATCATGTAGAATGAGTCGCATCACATCGTGGAGACGGTATTCTGTACGTACGCACGAGTGATGATATCGTTCCTATGATCGTGGAATTGTATTGGAGTGTATGTATACTATTTCAGAATTAATATAACTTTATAATAGTCATATATAGTCATTATTTATACCATTATACCCATCCAAGTAAGGTGGCGGTGGAAAATAGATTACACCACGGCGTGGAGACGGTATTCCGTACGTACGCACGCGCGGTGATTTCTTTTTCCGTAGGATGGATAGATGGTGAAATAGGGTTGTTTCATACTTATAATAACATATAAGTATATGAGTGATACTGATGTTATAACTTCATAATGAAACAACTAAATAAGAAGAAGTGGAAGAAGAAATAAAGATGAAAGGATCGGTAACGGACATTACCTCTTCTTTGAAGTGCTTCTTTGAGACCATATTTTAGGGCACTAAAATTGGTCTTTGAAGATGACCAGGACCTCTAGGATGTCTCTAGGGAAGTTTATAGGAGAACGTGGCAGGGGTTGGCCGAGCTTGAAGGCTCAAAGTGGTGTGAGGAAGAGAGGGAGGAGGTTCCCTTTTATAAGGGAGGAGAGGGGCACCTTTGGAATAACTAAACATATTATTTTATTATAAAGTCAAGTTCGGTTTTAAATAGATCCAAAATGATTTATTTCGAAGATAAGGTGGGGATGGGTCGAAATCCTCTCATCCAATATAATTTATACAAGTTTAGGTTCCTATTTTAACCTTATCATTTAGATTTAACATTAAGTTAAATAATTTTACTTTTACCGTGTCTTCTTGTGTTCTTATACTATAAAGTTAATAAACTTACTATAAGCAGCCAAATGAACCCCAAGTTGTTTATTATTAATATATATAACCGTATCTAAGTCATTTGACCGAACCTTAGATTTTTAGGAATAAAATTACAATTACTAATATAATATTTGTTTTAAACACTGTTTTATGTCAATTTTTACACTATTTAGTAATTGATTTTTGTGAAAATCATAACAGAATGATTAGTTCGAACAAAGTTAATTAAATAAATAATAACATGTAATATTAATCTATAAAATTATTGGAATTCATAAAAAGTCTCAAATTATATTTATTTGTGTATTTATAAGATCAATTATGTCAATATTTCATTAATAAGAAAATTACTGCATCATCGTTGTGTCATAAATAAATTAAATTATTTAATGTCTAAAAATTACAAATAAAATACCATTATGTAGGAAATATTTTTAGCTTTTTAATGAATATTTATAGTCGAATTTATCTTATGTATAACCCCATATTAGAAATGACTTAGTTATTAAACTTTTATTTTAACTATTTTAACCCTTCTTTAAGTAAATTAATAATAAATGTCCTAATCTAATCCAAGTGGGACTAAATGGTCATATTTTATTCCTAAGTTTGTTTTTGGTCGAATTACACTTGTCCAATAGAATTAGGACATGTGTTAGGGTAATAATAATATCATTTTTACCCTTAATTACCCTATTTACTTTTAACCGTGGTAAAAAAAGTAAAAAGTTACTATTCACCAAAAAATTATTTTCATCTCATTGAACCACATTTTACTTACTGACATCAACAGTGTCTCTAGGATTTTTGAAATTCCACTCACAGAAGCGGTAAAATTATGTTTTATGAAAAATTCAGTTTTTTTAACTACGACTTAGTGGTTTCACTATTCATAAAAAATTGAATGTTTTCAGAAAAATACCAAAATTTCACCCCAGGCTAATTTCGATATTCTGAATCCAAAAATGAAGTCCATTTTGAAAGATAAAATTTCAAAAATTTCAAAAAGTGGTTATTACTATTCATAACGGCTAGTTTTAATAATATTTTAATAGCATATCGTTGTTTAGTGAAACTCGGTATTGCGTACGACGCAAGCTATCGAGGAAGGTCGAGATTTCGTGTAAAGAAAGCCAAGAAAGTGTTGTGTAGAAAAATATTCCTTGGATTATTTATATAACATAAAAGTCTCGGGTGTTACAGCGAACCAGGGCGGTTCAGCACCGAAAGCTTCCAGTGGGTCTTTTTAAGGGAGGAAGAGACGTTTTGAGTCTTCCCATGGGGGACGTAGCAGTCAGGCCCCCAGTAAAGATAGTTATTATATTTTTCATTAGTTCAGGATTAAGGGACACTTCAGGGCACAGTGTCCGTGGAACCCAGTGGCCTGCAGAGGCTGTGGCCGGATGGGTCACCTTCAATGTTTCTACAAGATTCTTTCTCCAGTGCCTAGTGAGCAGGGATCTACACCTACTCCACGATCTGGCGCTGGATCGGCAGGATCACACTAGTTAGGCGGATGGAATACTGCTGGCCAATCAGGCCGTGACGGTAGTCGAGGAAGAGGTAACCAGGCATATGACTCTCAGCACCAGCAGGGCGGGTCTGCTCAGGGTAGTCAGGCTATGACTCGGGGTCATGGTACCAGCCAGTTATATGCAGTCGAGCCTACGCCGCAGGAGCAATACACCAGACTATCTACTGTATGAGGTATGATCCTAGTTTCATATACATTATTATATGCTTTGTTTGATACAGGTGCTTGTCACTCTTTTATATCGGAGGTGATTGTTGTAAGTTTGGGCCTTAATGTTGATTCATATCATGGTATGATCACGTTAGATACCCCTTTAGGTGTTCGTTCAAAGGGCGTTCGACGTTGTCATAATTGTCCCCTCGAGGTGGGAAGTTACCTTTTTGTGTGGAACCTGTATGTTTTGGATATGGAAGGTTTTGATGTAATAATCGGGATGGACTGGTTAGTTCCCTATAGAGCCCGGATTGACTACTATCATCAGAGGGTGGTGTTTACAACACTAGAGTGAGACACGCATATGCATAAGAGAGAATGGGATATTAGTGCGACACGAGCAGGACTCGAAAAACAGAAGTTGGGTGGTGTCACAACACAGGTTTCCAGTCTTTATCTCAATGACCAAGGGTTACAATCCACTGCTTATCCTCCTGTAGTGGAGCACTTTAGAGATGTCTTTCTTGATGACTTCTCTAGTCTACCTCCAGTGCGAGAGGTGGAGTTTACCATTGAGCTTGTACCAGGAGTAGCACCAGTGACCATTCTTCCATATAGGATGGAACCTAAGGAGCTGCTGGAGCTCAAGAGTCTACTGGAGGACCTAGAAGCAAAAGGCTTTATACGTCCCAGCGCTTCTCCTTGGGGATCACTGGTTCTCTTTGCTAAGAAGGTAGATGGTACCCTTCATCTTTGAATAGATTATCGCATGTTAAATCAGTTGACTATCTAGAATCGGTATCCTTTACCTCGAATAGATGACCTCTTCGATCAGATCTGAGATGATAAGGTGTTTTCTAAGATAGATTTGAGGTGGGGCTATCACCTGGTGCGTGTTAGGACTTCGGAACTACCTCGTACGACATTCAAGAGTAGGTATGGTCTCTATGAGTACCTAGTCATGCCGTTTGGGATTACGAATGCACCTCCAGTGTTTATAGCTCTTATGAATCAGCTTTTTCACCCTTAGCTTGATTGTTTTTTGGTTGTATTTGTGGACGACATCTTAGTCTATTCACACTCAAGACACGACCATACAAGTCATCTTGAGATCGTGATGAAAACACTAAGAGAGCATCAGCTTTATGCTAAGCTCACTAAATGACACTTTTGGATAAATAAGGTTCACTTCCTGGGTCACATTATTTCTGAGTCTAGAGTTTCAGTTAACCCTAAGAAGGTGAGTGTTGTAGTCTCTTGGGAGCAACCCAAGAATGTCTTCGATATCAGGAGTTTCTTGGGGATTTCTGGATATTATAGGCGGTTCATTCAGGACTTTTCATGCCTAGTAGCACCACTTATAGCTTTAACCAAAAAGGGAGTGAGATTAGAGTGGTCAGAACCTTGTGAAACAGCTTTTCAGGAACTGAAGGGCAGACTGACTTCAGTACCGATACTGATCTTGCCAGAGCCGGACAGGGCATATATGGTCTGTCGTGACGCATCAGGTATCGGGCTTGGAGCTATCTTGATGCAGGATGAGCGAGTCGTTGCATATGATTCTCGTCAGTTAAATCCCCATGAATGGAATTATCCGACACACGACCTCGAGCTCGCAGCGGTTGTAAATGTCATATGCTATTGGAGACACTATTTGTTGGGAGAGCATTTTGTGGTATTCACTGACCACAAAAGCCTCAATTATATCTTCACTCTATGGGATCTAAATCTCAAGCAACGCAGGTGGGTCGAGTACCTAAAATCCTTTGATTTCGAACTGGAATACACTCCTGGGAATGAAAATTCGGTATCTGATGCGCTGAGTCGAAAAACCCAGTTACAAGTGGTTCGGGAATCTAATGAGGAGTGGAAGCTGATGGACATATTTTTAGAGATGCACGTTTAGGTTCAAGAAGGTCAGGGTCAGACTGTTCTCTCAGCCTTAATGGTGACATATACTCTTTTGGAATGAGTTAAGGAAAGAATGTTATCAGATCTGGAAGGCCTGGTTCTATGAGAGAGTGTCAATGATGATGCCACTACAGTTTGGACCATGGATGAGGGTGATACTTTATTGTTCAGTGGGCGTGTATGGGTCCCATAAGACATCAGAGAGGAGATGATGAGGGATTCCCATGCCTCAACTTGGGCAGTTCACCATGGAATCACCAAAATGTATCGTGATTTGCGACGACAGTATTGGTGGCCTAGCATGAAGCGGGAGGTAGTCGGTTTCATCACGCGTTGTTCCACCTGCCAGTAGGTGAAGGCGGAACATCAGTGTCTGTATGGGCTTTTGCAGCCATTTTCCTTTCCAAAGTGGAAATGGGACGATGTTTCTATGGACTTTGTAACTGCATTACCCAGGTCACCTCTGGGCAATGATTCAGTATGGGTTTTCATCGACCATCTGACTAAGGTTGTGCATTTCTTACCTATGCAGGAGACCTTCACGGTTGATGACTTGGGATGGCTGTATGTCAAGGAAATAGTGCACCTTCATGGAGCACATCTATCTATTGTCTCATACAGAGATCCTTGTTTTACATCTCGTTTCTGGAAGGGTTTACAGAAGGCCTTGGGTACGCAAGTACTCTTGAGTACGGCCTATCACCCATATACTGACGGATAGACCGAGCGGACTATACAGGTACTAGTGGATATGTTACGTTCCTGTGTTCTAGATTTAGGAGGTTTATGGGAGAAACACATTCCTATGGTCGAGTTCTGTTATAACAATAGCTTCTAGGCTACCATTGAGATGGATTCCTATGAATCCTTATATGGTAGGCCTTGTCGCTCGCCTTTGTGTTGGCTTGAATCAGGGGGGGCATCTGTTCTAGGACCACGTCTTGTGCAGGAGACTACCGAGCAGATACAGCTTATCAGGAAGCGTATGCAGACAGCTCAGTCTAGACAACAGTCTTATGCTAACAAGCACCGACGACCTCGTGAGTTTGAGGTCGGGAACCGGGTTTTCTTGAAGGTCTCACCCAGGTTGGGGCTGAGACGTATACGGAAGCAAGGTAAGCTTTCACCGAGGTTCGTAGGACCCTTTGAGGTGATGAAGCGGATCGGGCCGGTAGCTTACCAGCTTGCACTTCCGCAGAGATATCAGGCCATGTACAATGTTTTTCATGTATCTCAGCATCGCCAATACATTTCAGATCAAACTCATGTTTTTCAGCCTGATGAGGTTGAACTGAATATGGATGCTTCCATTGAGGAATATCCGATGCAAATTGTCAACCGAAGTGTGAAGACACTCCGAGGTAGGTCTGTTCCTCTTATACGGGTGCTATGGCAGTACGACCGGGTACATGACGAGACTTGGGAGTAGGAGCCTGATATACGATCTCAATGGCCAGATATTTTCGCTGGTGACACCTCTTTTCCCTCAGAAGTCCAACTCAGGGATGAGTTTCTTTAAGGAGGGGAGGTTGTAACAACCCGACTCTTTGGAAAAGGTACTGATCGTTAGTTTTGCTTTCAAATCATTCCTTTAAGCTTGTTTAAGGTGTGTAACGTTCTAAGTAAGGCTCGGTGAGTGTCCAGGGCTTTTTTGGATCCCGGGAGTTTGAGAAATGGACTTACAGACAGGGGCGCATGGCCTTCACATGGTTTGGGTAAACCGTGCGGCCTTTGGTTTGAAGGCAATGAGATGTGCACGGTTTGTGCACTACATGAATAGTAAAGTCGCACAGTTTGGGTAAACCATGCGTCCCTGCTTTCTGTAGGCAGTGAGGTGCGCACGGTTTGCGCATGGTTTGGTAAACCATGCGCCTAAACCATGAGACCCTGATATGGGTAAAAATTTACAATTTTTCCATTAATTATATTTAACCCTAAAACCTATTCATTTCTCCTACCTGTTGATAGAACCAGAGGGGAGCCTCCTTTGAGCTCCAAAACCCTCTCCTCACTCTTTCTCTTTCCGTTTCTTCCCCTAGTGTCCGTTCTTAGATCCGTCGAAGGCATTGGATCACCAAAGGTAAGGCTAACCTCACACACTCCTTTCTCCTCAGAAAATATTGTTTTCTGTCGTGTTATTTTGATGTAGGATCAAATCCCTATTTTCAGGGCATTGAAATCAAACTCAGTTCTCTCCCAATATAATTCGAATCTGAGGTCGATATCAAGTGAGCCTATGTCTACAGCCCTAAGATAGGTGGTCACATGGTTTCTATTTTGGGTTTTTGTTGTTCTTGAGTTTATTTTGTCATGCTATGGTTTGCCTTTTTCCAAACCCTTTATTTATATTGACTTGTTACTGTCTAAATGACCCTTGTGATAGGAGGGTATGGGAACTACCCTCGTTTGGGTATTTGGGTACCGTATGACCCCGGTATGGACACCCATAGGGGTTATACCTTGAGTTTCAGCCCTTTTTCACCTTTGGACCATATGGGTATGTCTTGAAATCCATTTTCCATGTGAGGAAAATGGGATGTTATGGTTAGGGCATGGCTAGGATGAGTTATCCTAAACCCCTTTTATTATTTTAATTGTATGTTTTCTTGAAATGTGATTATGTGATGTTGTGAGATGGAAATTACATGTTTTATTGATATGAATGTTATAATAAGTGTATGCCTTATAACCTATTCTATTAAATGATTATGCTTTGGGATAGGGGCATACTGTGAGAGCTCCCCAAATTGAATGATAAAATATTCAGGCCACGGGTAAACCATGAGAGCTCCCCTATATTACGACTTCACACTAAGGGTATACTGTGAGTGCTCCCTTGAATCATTCTTAAGTTTCGGGATGACGATAGACCTTGAGAGCTTCCCCAAGGTTGGTCCAAGGGTATGATCGAGAGCGCTGCCCCTGGGTTAAGGACATCCATGAGTTTCATCCCGGTCCTACCCACCATATTATATATATGTGTGTATATATATATATATCTATACTCAAGTGTCTATTCAGACTACCATCCATGAGATGAAGCAGGTAGACTCGCCAAGTGTTCTTCCGCAACCCGAGCGGGAGAGTTTTTTATTGCTTTACTTTACTTACTTGCACTCTATTTCTCATTATTACTGCAAAAACCTATTTGGATTACACGTAGACCCCATTGGTGGTGGCCTAGTGAGACTTGTCTCACACCCTACCTAGTGGCCTCTTGGGCCCCCGTGTAGACTTTAATGCTTCAAGTACTAGTAAAGGAAAAGGCCCGACATCAGGTTGTTGATACATGTATGATCTAGCTGGAGTTCTAGAGAAGAGGATCGAGCTTGGATAGAGATTCTCGTGGACTGCTTTTTTCTCTTTTTGTATTAATATATAGAATTCTTGTCTTCTATTTCCATTGTATCAGCATGCCATGCATCCATTTTGTATCAGACACTGCCTATGAGGATTTTGTATATTTATCAGGTTTTCCTTACTTCTGTTGGTTGGTTTGTATGTTTCCCTTTTCTCCTATTTATCCATTGTTTTGGCATCCGATATTTATATTACCTTACTACTATTCCGTTGTGTGCTCTGACATGGGGGTACAATCTCCCCACTAACATACCACTACACCCCCTCTGCTAGTCGGCAACCCCTCTCCTATGGGGAGACGAGCTAGGGGTCATGTGGCCAACCGAGCTTAGGGATCGGGATGAGGGGAAGCCGGTTACGAGATGTAACATCAACCGGGTCTCTCAGATTTTTGAAATTCAACTCACATAAGCGGTAAAATTAAATTTTATGTAAATTGGAAAATGCTCCTAGGAGGTGGGTAAAAGACGGTAAAAAGTTCGATAAAATTTTTATATATCTCAAATTATTATAAACTGACTGAAATGAATTAAATTGAAATTATATAGGTATTATGTATCTATTTATACCTAAAACAAATTTAAATAAAATAAATAATTATTTAAAAAAAAATTATGCATTAAACTATAACTCAGTGTTTTTTAATATTCATCAAAAATTGAAAGTTTTCAGAAAAATGTGTAAAATCCACCCTAAGCTAATTTCGATACTCAGAATCCAAAAATGAAGTCTATTTTGAAAGATAAAATTTATAAAATTTCAAAAAGTGGGAATTACTATTCATAATGGCTAGATTGATTGGTCCCGATGTGTTAGAATCTCGAAGTTGCGTACAACGCAAGTTGTTGCATTATTCAAAGGAAAACGTACCGTAGAAGCTGGTGGTGTTACATTCTCCCCTTTTTCAAATAATTTAGTCCTCAAAATTTCTAGAATGTTACTACATAAAATGATTTGGGTGGTTCTTCATAATAAGTTCCTTGGGTTCCCACATTGCCTCTTCTATCTTATGGGTTCTCCATAGAACTTTTACCAGATGAGTCAACCAGTTTCTCAGAAATTGTTCTCTTGTATCAATAAACTTGACAAGATCTTCACAATAAGATATATCAGGTTCCAGTTCTAATTCCTTATAGGTGAGTACATGATTTGGGTCAGGCATGTATTCTCTCAACAGTGATACGTGTAATACATCGTGAACATTGGAGAGACATGGAAGCATTTTCAAATGGTAAGCTACAACCCCAATTCATTCTAGAATTTCTAAAGGTTCGTTGGACCTGTGACTTAATTTTCCCTTCTTACCGAAATGTATAACACCATTTCATGGAGATGCCTTCAAGAAAACATGATCTCCTACCTAAAATTCCAAATTCTTCCTTTAGTTATCGGCATAGCTCTTCTGCCTACATTGAGCTTCATTGATGTGGTTTTGGATTAACTTTACTTTTTCTATCGTTTCCTCCACCAGTTCTGGGCCTACATGTTTTCTTTAACCAACATCATCCCAACAGGTTGGTGTGTGACATCTCTTTCCATATGACGCTTCATATGGTGCCATCTGAACACTTGAATGAAAGCTATTTTTATAAGAAAATTCTACCAGAGGTAAATATTGATCCCACACACCTTGAAAGTAAAGTGAGCATGATATCAATATATATTCTGTGGTTTGAATAGTCTATTCTGGTTGTCCATTAGTTTGAGGGTGGTAGGCAGTGCTAAAATGAAGTTCAGTATCCAGGGCTTTCTGAAGAATTTTCCAGAATCTTGATTTAAAATGGGGATCACGATCTAAAACAATTGATAGTGGTACTCCATGAAGTCTCACAAATTCATTAATATTTAGTCTTACTAGACGTTCAAGTGGTAAATTTTCTCTTATAGAAAGAAATTGTGCTGACTTGGTAAGACGATCAACAATGACCCATATTGAATCATTCCTTCTAGGAGTCTTTGATAGTCCCATGACAAAGTCCATCGTGATATCATCCCATTTCTACTCAGGTATGGGAAGAGGTTGCATGACTCCTCTAGGCTGTTGCCTTCCAGCTTCAACTTATTGACAAACCATATATCCTGACATAAAATCAGAAATCTCAAACTTCATTTTTTCTGACAAAAAATGTTACATCAAATTTTTAAACATTTTGGTGCTCCCAGGGTGTATAGAGAAATTGGAGCTACGAGAATCATCCAAACATACTGTTTTTAGATCAGGTATATTGGGAACACAAAGTCTTTTCCCAAATTTCAAAATTCCATATTTATATACAAAGTCACTCAATCTCCCATCATTTATAGCTTAAATCTTCTTTTTAAAATCCTCATCATCAACCTGATAAATATTTATCCTTTTTAGTAAATATGGTTTCGCAACCATTTGAAAAAGGATTGATGTTTCATCTTCCACAGTTATTCCCATATCCATCTTTACTATATCCATGTATATATGATCCTTTTCAACTATCATATTGTTCAAAACTCCATGATCTTTTTTGATCAAAGAATCTGCCACATTATTTTCCTTCCCCAGGTGGTAGTGTATCATGAAATCATAATCCTTGAGTAGTTCAAGCCATATCATTTGCCTCATGTTGAGTTCTTTCTATAAGAAAATATACATCAAACTCTTGTGATCAGTATAAATCCCACATTTTTCACCATAGAGATAGTGTCTCCAAATATTCAAAGTAAAGATTATAGCTAATAACTCTAGATCATGAGTAGGATAGTTTTGCTCATGAATTTTTAGCTGTCGTGATGCATAGACAATAACCCTATCATTCTACATAAGGACACAACGAAGTCCTTTCTTTGAAGCATCACTATAAAAAACAAACCCATCATTCCCCGATGGTAGAGTCAATATAAGATCATTGACTAATATTCACTTAAATTCTTCAAAATATTATTCACATTCTTTTTCCAAAACAAATTACACCCCTTTACCTGTGAGCTGGGTTATTGGGATAGCCAATCAGGAAAAATTCTAGAAGAAATGTCGAGAATAACCTGATAAACCAATAAAACTGCATACCCCATTTATACTTGTCAGTGCTAGCCATTCTTGGATTTCCTTGGTCTTAGAAGGATCAACAGAGATTCCATCCTTAGAGACAATATGGACAACAAAAGAAATCTCCTGAAGCCAGAATTTACACTTGTTAAAGTTCCAATATAATTCATGTCTTCTAAGAGTCTTCAGGATAATGCACAAGTGATTTTCATGATCTTCATATCTTTTAAATTATACCAAGATATCATCAATAAATACCACTATAAATTTATCAAGATTTTCCTTGAAAACTCTATTAATTAGATCCATGAAGACATAGGGTGCATTAGTCAATCCAAAAGGCAATACTGTAAACTTGTAATGCCCGTACCTGGTTCGAAATACTGTTTTCAGAATTTCTTCCTTCTTCACACACCACTGATGATATCCAGGTTGAAGGTCAATCTTTGAAAATTATTGAGCTCTATGAAGTTGGTCGAATAAATCATTAATGCGAGGTAGGGGATACATGTTCTTTATTGTTATAGCATTGATCTCCTTGTAGTCAATGCACAACCTCATAGATCTATCTTTCTTCTTAACAAATAGGATAGGGGCTCCCCATGGAGAAACACTAGGGTGAATAAATACCTTATTACTCAATTCCTCTAGTTATTTCTTTAGTTCCACTAATTCCACAATGACCATTATATAAGGGTTCTTCGATATGGGCCTTGATCTAGGAATTAAATCAATGGAAAACTCAATTTCTCATTCTGGAGGATGTCTAGGTAAATCTTCTGGAAACACATCAATATATTCTTTTACAATAGGTACATCCTCTATTTGAACATCCTTTTCATCACCCACAATTATTTCATTATTTTCCACCCCAATAATTGAATTTAGTTGAGCTACTGGGGGTGGATCTAGATAGGAATTAAGTGGTGACGATTCTGCTCTAAAGATAAGGTGTTCTTTATCACCGTCATCAATAATTGTAACTTCTTTCTTCTTACAATAAATTTTTGCATCATGGTCCGAAAGCTAATCTATACCAAGGATTATATCAAATTCAATCATGGGTATGATGACGAGATCAGAAGATAAAGAACATTTATATGCCCTAATGGGGACTGATTCACAAATCTTTGTTGCAATGATACTTCCCTTAGGAGTTTTTTACTAAAAAATACCTTGTTAAATCCAGTTGGAAATATCTATTTTTCATAGAAAACCGGGAAGATATGGTACAATGTGATGATCCAGAATCAAATAAATCATTTCCTAAACTTAAGGAAACCATTAAATTACCTGACACTACAACTTTCGAAGCTTCAACCTTAGGAGTAGTGATAACGTAAACTTTGCATTGATCCCTTGGACTTTTCTGAGATATGTTCCCTTGGCACATAGGACATTCATTTTCATAATTCCCCTTTCTCTGAAATTGTAGCATTCAACAGTGATAACCTCTTTCTTAACCTTGTAATCATGAGATTGGTGGCCTTTTCACCACACTTATAATAGACTCTCATTCCCTCCAGGAAAATACCAGGGTGTTTCTTCCAACATTTACTGAAGGATGGATATTCAAATTTTCCTTTCTTTCAATTATTTCCATTTCAAGAGTGTTCAACAGATCTCTTCTTCTATTGCTTTACTTTATAGTGGTAAGACTTAGAGAATTATTTTTCTGTCTTGATAGCACATGAGACAATATCTTCATACAAAGATAAGGATTTTGAGACTAATTCTCGATGATGAAATGGTTTTAACCCATAAAATAAATGATAAATCTTACTTCTTGGGTTACGTATATAATCTAAAACATGCCTCGCTAACCTTGTAATGTTAGCCTCATACTTTGTGACATTCTCATCCTCATTTTGCATCAGACTCAAAAATTTACTTTCCATATCTGCTTGATGGTCACGAGGAAAGTATTTTTCTAAGAAAATATCTTTAAACTCTCTCCATTCCATAATTGATACTTCATCATCTTCTTTTGTGTTTTGAATCAATGACCACCATTGATCAACATATCCAGTGAGGTGGTAAATAGCCATGACATATTTTTACCTTTATCTACTCCCCAAGGTGTGGAATATTTTTCTCTAAGGAATTTATCCATTTCTCAGCTACTAATGGATTTGTACCCCCATTTAATGTTGGTGGTTTTTGCCTCATGAAGTGATCTAACATTGATCCTCCATGCTGTGGATCTGGGTGCTCTATATGGGTAAGGTTATTATTCATAACCTGGGTGAGTTGTCCCAGCATGGTGATTAGCTGATTAGATCCACTATAATTATCTTGAGTAGGAGGGAAATCCAAATATGGAGTGCGTGAATTGATACAGTTTCCATTACTTCCACTAGGAACCATTTCTAAACAATGGAATAAACTAGATTAGTTTATGAATCGAAATACATAATTCTAAACTTGTAAAACACTTAACATAAATTGAGCTGTTTATGAATATAAATCATAATCATAAAAAATGTATAATTTTAGGAATTATATACTCATAAACTCTTCATAATGGTTTTTAAAGAAAAAATGAGAATTATCTTAAGCATATATCTCATTAGTGTCGTATCTAAGAGTTTATTAAGGCCCGTTGTTGTGCACCAGTTCCCGTTCGAGTCTAGCTCAATGTGGTGTTTTTGAGTTTTACACCTAGGTAAATCTGTGCCAGAGCCACCTCTACCTGCTCATATCCAGATAGGGATGTATTTCTTGGAAACCTCACAAAATCTCTACAATACCAAAATTCTAGAAAGTTCTTCAATACTAATCCTCAAAGTCTATCTTTGGGTAATGTGCTCTAATCAGAGTTTATTGAAATCTAGATTCCAAGGTTTGTACTAAACTTCCTCTGATACCAAATATAACACCCCCACCCCAGAATCCCAGAGTCGGTTCATTTTTACGTATCATTGGCATGATCTCAAAAGATCAAGTCTCGAAAGACCGATTAGTTTATTAGAATTGGAAGTATTAGATACATTGATAAGGTTTACATTACATCATAAAATGGAAAACTACAACAACATTGTTTCCATAGACAACAGTGAGATCCCATAGACTATTTCTGTAGGTCAGTGATAATATACTTCATTGAATCCTGGGAAAAATAAAACATAGAAAGGGGTGAGCTCAGATTCTCACTAAGGATAACAATATAGCAGAAACTTTCATAAATAAGCATAAACATTTAAGGTAATGTATAAGACTAAAACAAAATCCTTTTAAACATGAAATTCAGCATAATATGGAAAATATAAAATAAAATAATTCCATTTACTTATTCACATGGATATTCTACTAGTCGAATAATCACATGAAATATCAATAGCCACATTCATAATGTTGGAATGCATAATTCCAGACTTTTATAACCACATAGAAAAGGCCTTGTGCCAAGACTACAAATAATATTTTGTCAAGGCCTTGAACCAAGACACTAGTTTGTCTCATGATACCTACAAATGCATTGAGGATCTATAGCAGGCTTCACCCATCACTTATTATGTCCAATGCATTCCTCATATGAAAATGTTTAATCATAACATAAACATTCATATTAAAACTAGTATACAAAATGTTAATAATTTATCCATAAACTCTAAATGGAGTAAAAAGAACAAATCCATAGTCACACATATCACAAAACCTTAAATAAAATATGAAAGTTTTGTATCAACTTCAAATAAGCTTAAAATCCATTAAAGGATGTTGACATAGATGGAATTAATACCTTTTTTAGAGAAATATATCTTTCTATTTTTAAATCATTTAAAATTCATATAATTATAAAATAAAACATTTATTTTTGAAATATTCTTATAATTTCGTAAGGGAAGCTTTGATGATGTTATAAAAGCAGAAAATAGCCACACCCGCCATATAAGTTAAAAAATATTATTAACTTAATTTTGTTGAAAAGGTCATAAAGCACCTTGTTTGGAAAATGACAGAAAGATTCATTTCCAAAAATATAAGGTAATATAAGAGTATTAATGACTTTAACCAATTATCTAGTAAATTAGAAAAATGTTTTGAAATATATTTATAAGAAACATGGATGTGGATGATAAATAGGTCCCAGTAGATAATTACGTATAAACAACCTCTGATAATGAAGAGATTATGAAATTAACCCTTACCTTGTTCTTATCCTTTGTAGAGGGTAGGATATCCTCCTGTATAATGGTGAAATCATTTTTATTAAATTATACAAGAACAATATACATTAATATTATATCATATATAATCTTCTAATTTTTCTTTGTTAATGATATTTCAGTAGTATCATCGTTTCAGGTGTTAACTGATTTTTTTTTCCTTTATATGATTTGTTATGTAAGTAATATATGTTGTGGATATGATGTATATTATTCATATTCATAATGATATTATGTCTTTAAACATTATTTTTATTCATCAAATGAAAATTAGTCTTGAATGGATACGATGGGGAATGAATCTAATCGCGTTCATGGAGACGGTAATCCGTACGTACGCACAAGTGAAAATATCATTCTTATGATTTTAAAATAATATTTAATAGGATGATATATCATATATACATAATAATTATCATTTTATATTTATTATTTACATCAATTAAACATCATTATTATACCCATCCAAATAATAATGTATTGAATAACAATTACACAACGATGTGGAGACGGTAAGCCGTACGTACGCACGTATGGTGACATGTCATTCAAAGGATGGATAGAATAATCAATATGGTTGTAACATATTTATAAAAAAATCATAGTATATAGAAGATACTATGTATATTATTTTAGAATGGAAACAACAAAGAAAGATGAAGTGGAAAAAGAAAGGAACATGAAAGAGGTGATGAAATATTAACTCTTCTTTGGGTTATTCTTTTTGATTTGATCAAAATGGCTCATTAGGTTGGATTTATAACTAAAGTAAGGACTCTAGGATTAAGGGAGGACAGTTTTTAGGGTTTTTGGGAAGAGGTTGGACGAGCCAAAAATATTTTTTGGTGTGAATTAGAGAGAAGGGGGAGTTCCCTTTTATAAGAGGGGTGAGGGGCACCTTAGGAAAATCTAGAAATATTATTTTATAATAAAATCATTTTTGGTTTCTAATGGCTCTAAAATGAATTATTTAAAGGATAAGGTGGGTATGGGTAGAAAACCACTCATCAAATAGGTTTTAGATAGGTTTGGGTCACTATATTAACCTTATATTTTAGATTTAAATCTTAGTTAAATAGTTTGACATTTACCATGTCTCTTTGTATTTTTATATTATATGGTTAATAAACTTACTATATACTTACAAGAAAACCCCAAGTGGTTCATTAATGATACAAATATCATTATATATGTCTTTTGGATGAACCTTATATTTTTAAAAATATAATATCAATTAATAATATAATATTTGATTTAAAACCCCTTTTATGTCAATTTTGACACTATTTGGTATTTTGTTTTTTAGAAATCTATAAAAGCATTATTACTTCAAAAAAATTATCTAAAAAACCCTAACATGTCATATAAACCTATAAAATTAGTTTAATTCATAAAAAGTCTCAAATTATATTTATTTGGATATTTATAATATCAAATATTTTAATATTTCATTAATCAGGTAATTACTGTATCATCATTGTGTCATAAATAAATTGACTTATTTAATGTCTAAAAAATATAAATAAAATAAAATTATGTAGGAAAGTATTTTAGAGTTATAACTAATATTTGTAGTCTAATTTAGCGTTTGTGTAACCCTATATTAAAAATGTTTTATTTATTAAACTTAAATTTTAACTCTTTTAACTCTTCTTTAAATAAAATAATAATAAATGTCATAATCAAATTCCAGTGTACCTAAAGGATCATATTTTATTCCTAAGGTTGTTTTTGGTCGAATTACACTTATATAATAGAATTAGGACATTTTTAGGGTAATAATAATATCATTTTACCCTTAATTACCCTATTTACTTTTAATCGTGGTAAATAAAAATAAAAAGTTACTATTCACCAAAAATTATTTTCATCTTATTGAACGACATTTTAAATACTAATATCAACTGTATCTCTAGAATTTTTGAAATTCAACTCACTGAAGTGGTAAAATTATGTTTTATATAAATATGCAAATGCTCCTAAGAGGTGGGTAAAAGACGGTAAAATGTTTGATAAATTTTTTATATATCTAAAATTCTTATAAACGGACTCGAATAAATTACATTGAACTTATATATGTATTTTGTATCTATTTTAACCTAGAACAAATTTAAATAAAATAAATCATTATTTAATTTTTTTAAAACTATAACTTACTGTTTTTCATTATTCATCAAAAATTGAATGTTTCCAGAAAAATAACAAAAATTCACCCTAGGAAAATTTTGATACTCTGAAACAAAAAATGAAGTCCATTTTTAAAGATAAAATTTATAAAATTTCAAAAATTGGGTATTACTATTCATAACAGCTATTTTTCTTGGTCGCGATGTGTTAGAATCTCGAAGTTGCGTACAACGCAAGTTATTTCATTATTAAAAGGGAAACGTACCGTGGAAGCTCAGGGTGTTACAAACCTCCCCTTTCCTTCATTTCCTTTGATCACGATATCACTGTTGGGTTATTTCTTTGGATCCATTTGTCGATGGTTGGTGATTCTTCTTGGGTTCTTCCTAGATCTCTTTTGTGATCTCGTTCCATATGTATTTTATTTTATTGGTTTTGGTGTGGTGGGAGTTCATCTTCAAGGTATGTGAGTTTCCTCTCTTTTTATCACCCCTTGTATTCTAAATTGAATCAATATTGATGTGTATTTGATTATAGTTCCTTCACTGATTTTTTGGTGTCATTAATTTTGGATTCCATTACGGGGGTGTGGAACCCAAGTTTTGAGGTAGGTGGTTCTGTCTCTAGTCTATGTCGATGAAACTGATTTTTTTCTTTATAACTAGTTTGTATATTGAATATGGAATGATTATTTTTTGTGTCTTGAAAAGGGTTTTTAGTGAAAATGATTTTCCCAAAGTTATAGAAAAATTAAGAGAAAATGGGTACTTTCAAATCATTGAAATGGAAATTTTGAAATGGTTTTCAAATCATTGAAATGAATTGTGAAAGGAGAACGTGGGTTACCTTGGGTACTTTTGTGGAATGTTTATCTTGGGGCCATTTCCCATAGTTTTTTTTATTATAAAAGAGTTTTGTCTTGGGTATTTCCTATATTTCATAGGACCATGATTTTAGATTTTCAATATTAACATTTTGGGGGGGGTTTACTCATGGGGTATTTCTATGCTTCCTAGGACTGTGTTCTTGGATCAAATTTTCCCACATTATTGATTATGGTATGATTAGTATACAGTCTAGACTTGTAGTATTCCTTGGTGTTGTGATATGTGTGATTCTATTTTTTAATCCTTGGATTTCATAGTAATCGTTGATAAAAAGGATTATTCTATTGGAAAATGATAAGGAAAATGTGCTTTGAAATTGATATACATTCTTTTGTTTAGAACTGTGGAAGAAGGGAAATGTTTAACATGTTTTCTATAAAACTACATTACTACTTATCATGCCATGTTTTTACATGAAAAGGAGCACAAATGAATTTTTATACAAAGACTGGTTATGGAAAACCTTGGTGCGATCCTTCCGAGGATATTAGCTCACACCATGCCCACCAATCTAGTGGTGTGTAGACCTTTGTTTGTCTTCGAGTGTAGGGAAAGGCAAGGCACCACGGTGAGGCAATGACGTTCATGTTAGCTAGTTGGGTAGATGGTGGTGAGATGGTGGGAGTCTATTCTTTTCATCATTTAGAGTAGCTTCTTTCTTTTTAATCCTTTTCAATTAGACTCTTCTTGGAATTTTTAGATACTTTTTCAATTGTCATTTTCCATAATTTTATTATAGTTATGTCATATATATATTTTTTGAATTCAATTGTTACTTATTGTTTAATATATATATGCCATGAAGTTATTCAAGTTGGGTGAAATAATTCCCTTGGTTGTGTTGTTTTATTCTCAAGTGCTTATCACCAACCCATGGGGATTAAGAATTCCCTTTGGGTATGTGACAGATTGGGTTAGGTGCTAGGTTTGAGGGTAACTAGGGTCAGTTCGCCACACAAAATCTCTTTATGAACCATCATTAAAGATTTTAAATAGAATTAGATTATGAATAAACAAGGATAAACATAATTTTTCATATATTAAAGAAGTATGTGTCATTATTTAGACATCATATAAATAATTTTTCATGATTATGAGGTTTTATGATATGAAAAGTGTTTCTAACCATATGGTTTCTCATTTTATTAAATAATAGGAACTGGAAAACAGCTAGGTTAACATTTAATGATTAGGATGTGGAAATTATGGGCATGATGAAAATTGATTTTATGTGTGAAAATATCCTGAAAGACTTTGGAAGGTCCATGAGTATTAGTAATATTGTAGAAGATAAAGATACCACAAACAAAATTTGAAATGTATGGGTTGTTCTGTCAGTATTATTTAAATTAATTATAACAATAATGATTTGATTGAGGTTGAGGAACCTTAAGACATGATTCATATGTCATATTCAAGGAAATGGGTTTTAATGGATAAGATGACGAAACCTGAAAAATAGTTTACTGATAAACATGGATGATTAAAGTGTATATGTTTTGGAATTCAAAGATTATGTTATATGAATAAAAAAATATCTAATTATTTTCAGTATATGTTTTATATTAAGTATTGAAATAGAAATTTTGAATGGTGATGAAGACTTAGAAAATTTATTTAATAGAAAGGTGATATTTTTAAATAAGGGAAGGTAATTCTTAGTGTGTTTAAGATGTTGAGACAATTGTGTTTATCTTGGACACAGATATGATTGATTTGGATAAACTAAATTGGGTAGTGTTTATGACATCAGAATAGATAAATAATTTATTAACATTGTGGTCTATGTTATCATGGATGAATTTTACAACTTCTTGTCTTTATGGAATATATACAGTAATCTTCAGAATAAAAAATCATGCATGTTTTCCAAAAATATTTATGGTAATTTAGGTTATTACCATGTTTCAATAGAATATACAATGATCTAATTCACATGCTTGGAATTTTAAAACCAATATATAGTTTTTGATATATGGGGGATTAATGTGAACATGATTTCATGATTGTCTTCATAATGTTTTATATTTTCATCTTTGATAAGGGGTATAAGGTTAACCATTTATAGAAATTTTAAGCCACAATTCCAATGAAGTTTTTGAGATTCAAGTATTACCCCACTAAATGAGGATTTAAGAATATTGGATAACCTATTATAACTAATTTGTGTTGATAATAACTAAATAAATATGGGATGAATTATAATCAATGTCATAATCGTTTAGTACTTTTAGAATGACAGATTCACCTTCATTTCTTAGAGTTAGAGATAAAGTCGAAATCAAGCAAGGAATATAAAAAAGAGATATTTTGGATATGAAATGGAATAAAATCAAGTAAGTTTATATTCTTGTGAATGTTATTCAAGTTTATTAAAAATTACCTCGAAACCAAATATTTTATCTAAGTACCTCTGTTTTTAATGAATCAAATAGCCTCTTAGATAATCATAGATTTATGGATTTGTGTTTTTTAATTTTTTCCTAATGATGTTATATATCACTCTCAATCAGAACTTTATATTTATATTTCTCTTCCATGACCTTGTTTTCACTTCCCGCATATGTTCTCCTATGTTGGAAACTAGTTATGAGTTACTTCGAGTGACCGTTATGGTTCCAACTTTCCTATTTTAAAGGAAGTTTTAGTATTAATTTTTACGATGTGGGTTTCTATGAAAGGAACTTGAAATGATTAATAATTCAATAAATCAAATTAATATCTCAGAAAAAATTCATTTTATGGGGGGTATAATGTAACACCCTGAGAGTTTTTGTTTTGTTTTTTGAATTTTTTTGATATTTTTTATTTAATGAAAAATTGAATATAAATTTTTTTATACAAAAGCACTAGGTGTGGGTTGAATTATATGAAAAACAAGTAAAGTATATTATACATGAAACAATTGTATTATTTTATGGTACACTCCACAATATGTTTGGATTGTATTACACATAATATCGAGTCCTTTCGATAGCTTAAATAATACGTAATATCAAGTTTTACCAAACTAAAATAAACTATTAATATTGTTATTAATTTTTTTTATTGTTACCACCTAGACAATGTAATGAAAATTAAAAATAATAATAATTTTTTTTGAAAATATGATATAAACATGTATAAAAAAATAATCCTTTTTCAATCTGTTAGAAATAAAAGTAAGTACTATTTGATAATGAAGAAATTCATTTTTCTATGAAAAGTATTTTTTCCTATGTACAAAAACAATTATATTTCAATAAAATTAAACAAACCACTTTTGATGAATGGTTTCAATATAATTTATATATTATATATTCAATCAATGTTTTTTATACTCATACAATATATTTTATAGGTATAAGATAATAATAAATCCAATTTTATGAATAAAAAGATGCATTATTCTAAATGGTGATTTTACTTCCTTTTAATGGAGAATTCATTTTACAAATGATTTTTGAAAATTTTATAATTTTTATTGGAAAAAATAAACATCATTTTTAAATAATAACATAAAAATAATACTAGGGTGATTTTTTATGTGGAGATTAATTCCTTGAGGAATAGTGAATAATTTTGGATTTTAATTCAAAACTTCATTTTCATATAATATATTTATAAGGGTAAATTATATTTTTGATTTGTTTTAACGTTTAAATAGATAAATTATACAATTATTAATCCAATTTAGGTCATTGGAATCAATTTTAATTTGAAATTTGTTATAATAACTTAGAAATCTTTTGAACATTTTTACTTTAAAACCTGCATTGTCATTCTATCTATGGGATTAATTTTTATTTAATTTCTGCCTATTTTATGATTGGAATTTGGAAAATTAGATTATATATTTTTAATAAACATAATTTATAATCTCTAATGTGCTCAAATTATTTTATTACCAAAAATATTAGTGAATGTAATTACAATGAATTTCAATAATTAAGGTAAAATTAAGCTTAACAATGGACTAAACCTCAAAATGAAGGGAAAATGACATTGGATTTAAATTTTTGTACCTTTTAATCCTTTTTACTGAATTGGTTCCATTATTTTATCCAATTTATATGGGAAAACATGGGTGAAATTCCCTTTTAAAAAATTTACAAGAATGTCACTATTCCTCCAATATAAAAATGAACTAACCCCTACCACTTATTCTCACCTCTAAATACCTTTGTATAAAAAAACTACTCAAATAATATCCCAAAAATATCTACCTTAATCATAGAATATCCCCTTTGGTCATAAAGACATCCAAGGAAGCCCCTTGGTGAAAACCAAAAGGAGTTACCCAAAGAAGTGGTAACATCCTTAAGATATTTTATTTTATTTTCATTATCCACCACTGAAATTATTATTATTCCATGATTATATAATAAACTTAGTATACTCAATATACTGAAATTTTATTATTATAAGGGTTATACCTAAACTTACACACACCACCATCTAATGGGTAACAAACATACCGTTCTTGTGTATGGTGAACTACCTCCTCAAAAAATGATGTTGTTCATTTTTCCTTTACCACCTCTCATGGTTGATAATTATTATTTATAATATAGTTTATATGATATATATTATTTATTTATTATTTATTAATTATTATAAAACTCATAACTTCATTCTTTCCATTTCATGTAAATAGAATAATTTCGTTTCGGGAAGTGTAGACTATCGCCTCCTCAAAGCGATGTGATTCTTTCACACTCTACATGGAAGGTATTATAGATGAGTTTAGTAAAATTAAATTATATATATATTATAATAATTATATTGTAATTATTCTATATATATATTTTCATATATGTAATTTACATACTTTATTTCAATATGATAGTAAGATAGAAACACCATTCATGTGTACGTGTGAGCTATCGTCAATGAATGGTGTATTTTGTTTAAAATTTATATATTTTATATAATACATTAAATAATTTTATAATAAATATATATTATATTTATAACATATTTCACCTTCTTGAGATCATGATATAACTATGAGGACCAAAAATATAACAAATGAAAACACAGGAGAAAAACAAAGCGATTATTCGCTGAAACGTAACATTAACATTGAGTTGATAATAAAAAAGTAATATAAAGTCATAATAAAATAATATATGGTATTATATATAAGAATATGATTCTATGATATATTTATAATAAAGTTATATTTATTATATGGACATTTTTAATGAGTAAGAAGAGCGTCAAGACTTAAGGTAGGGATTTTCCTGTCTCACTTTTGTTTTCCATGAGACAAAAGCCACCTTCACCACCTATTTCTTATATGTGATGTGTTTACTGAATATGGATATATTAAATGATTATTATAATTAAATTTATGGGTATTTATATATCCATTTTATGATATTTATTTCATGTGGTTTACATTTCAAATGTCACCAAGTCGCTAAAGTATTTTTTTTCTCAATTTTCCTTCTTTGAGACACATGCCATGATATTCAATTATAATTTTTAAAACTAGTATATACTTCCATTTGACATGTAATATCATGAAAATACCTATTTTCATGATACTTTAAGCTTCATGTAATTTTTTTTCTTACATGGGGAGTATAATTCAAAGTTACCAAGTGGTAAGAGTTTATTAAAACAATATCATTATTTATCGTGTTTGTCTATGATTATACTTTTTTTTGATTAAATCATATGATACATATCTGAAAAGAACCCATGAATTTTTTTCCTATATATATATATTCATTATGTATTCATGTATTAGTAAAATTTTCCCACTCTTTGGTACATAAGATAATTATGAAATGGTTATTATGAAAATACAACTTTATTTCCCCTTTTAGTCGGAAATCTGTGTTCTTTCAAAACCGAGTTTTCAATTTTTTTCAAAAATGTTTTAATATTATCATATTATGATTAAAAGAAATTTTTAGACATGTTTTACCTTTTTAAAAAACGTTTTTAAAATTAATCTTTTTGTATTTTTCCGATCAAGGAAATTTTCAAATTTTTTAAGGTGAAAAATAAATGTTCATCATGTATGAACTTCCCCGCCATCATGGCCATCATTTCATTGAAGCTTAATTTATATGTTTACAATGATATTTTTAATGAAAATTATTTCTTAATGGTCTATATATTTTTTAATTTAAAGTGGTATTTAAAGATGTTTTTTTTCAAAAATGTTTTACATTTTAAAAGTGTTTTAAATGTTTTCAAGATTCCTTTATAAGTATTCAAGAAAAACATTTTTAAAATTTTATTCCAGATTTTTATAAAATTTTCAAGCAATTAGGTTTTTTAAATGTTTTCAATATTATTTTATAATATTTCAAGGAGAATGTTTTACAAAATTTATTCAAAATTCATTAAAATGTTTTCAAGGAAAACAATTTTCAAAATGTTTTTGAGATTCTTTTATAAGTTTTAAAAAAAATGGTTCTCAATTTTTTTTCAATATTACTTTAAAAAATTTCAAATAAAAATGGTTTTGAAAATATTTGCATGCTTTCTTTATCAGTTTTCAAGATATTTTCAAAGAAATGGTTTTCAATATATTTTCAAGCTTCATTTATAAGTTTTCAAAGATATTTTTATAGAAAATGGTTTTAAAATGATTTATGTCTTCAAAAGTGTCTTTCATAAAATAATTTTTTTTTCATAAAGAAATGTTTTAAATAAAGTTGTAAATATTTCTTTATAAGAAAAGGCATTTGAAATGGTTTTATAAACAATATTTTCAAAAATGAATATTTTATTTAGAAATGATTCATTTGATTTTTTAAAATACTTCTCCATATAAGATGACATACTTTGTTATAGTTTATGATTTACAGGGGATGTGATCCAAGGATAACATTTATATTATTTCCTGAATTGTTTATGTTTTTATGGATTGATGTTGAGTACACCCTTTTCTCTGCTATGGGTTATATTATTTTTAAACCCTTTTATTTTCATGGGTTATGCTTTGATGAAATGAGTACGAGACCTGTCTATTTTCTATAGTTACTTACAATATGAAATTTTTATGATACCAATTTCATTTCTCTGTTATGATATTATGTTTATGAAACCCATCTATTTTTATGGGTTGTGATATGATGCAAGTTTTATTATCTTGTGTCACATGTATGTATGATTTTATTGTGTGATGGGTGAGACCTATATCTCCCTCCAATTCAATGGTTAAATATTTATATATCATGTGAAAATGTTGGGAAACAAGTTTATGGGATTGATCATTAATGGGAAACATGTGTGTCTTGATCTAGTATAGGAAGACTAAAAAAACAAACCCACTATGGGATGATGTGGAAACTTGATGCACTATAGTAATATGAGGAAACTTGATCCACTATGGGCTGATGTGAAACCTGATCACTTATAATGAAAGGTGTGTGGATAGGGATAGTGGTGTGTCCCACCCAGTAGGTGTATTCCTCATGATGTTATAGGAAAAGACCTATAAATTATCCTTGACTTGTAGGGAATTATTTTTTATGCTTATGTGTTTGCTAAAAATTCTATGTCTATGCCTATGATATGATCACATAGTTCACGTTCTTGAATACCTTATGATTAATGTCAATGAAATTCTAATAATTTTTCCATGATTCTTA
This sequence comes from Viscum album, assembly GCA_963277665.1. Taxonomy (NCBI): domain Eukaryota; kingdom Viridiplantae; phylum Streptophyta; class Magnoliopsida; order Santalales; family Viscaceae; genus Viscum; species Viscum album. The sequence goes on along the minus strand of OY728153.1, from coordinate 691,339,899 downwards.
TTTATGATATTTTATATGAATGGTATTATTTTCTAACGTTATGATCACATTATCATACCCTTGTGACCATGTTTATGCTCACATATCTACCTTTTTTACCCTTAATGAGCATCCGAGCTCACCCCTTTTTATGTTTCCTTCCCTAGATTATGGAGATATATTTTCTAGAAAATATTTATAATAGGGGTTATAGTATTGAAGAACATAGTGTGACATAATGTATCTTACTCATGTTCCATTGTCTACATTTACTTATTTCCAAAGGAACTAAACTAATACCATTTTTGGGAGTCTGTTTGTTTAGTTTTTTATGTTTTCAGAAAAATGAGGAAATTTATATGTATGTTAAGACTGGATCATTATAATGATCACCCTTATATATATATATAAATATAAATTTTCTATGGTTTTCATGGCAAGGTTGGGTTACTAGGTTGGGTTGTACTAGCTTGGAGAATGGGTTTTTCTATTGATCCACTGCCTATACATTTTATTGGTATTTTATTTTTGATTTATACTCTTTTGACATAATTTATGAATTACAATATTATTATGGATCTTGGACTATTTATATCATGATGTTAAATAGAATTTTTTTTCTTCATAGGTTTCATGAGGGTAATTCCACCCATATGTATGTGTTATATCCTCGATGCTAGTCTCTATCCTGGGGCCTATTAAAGGTGGGCCTCGAGGTCACTCATTTCAGCGTTATATGCCTAGTAGTGGTTCCCAGTGTGGGAGGTTCCTGAAATAAACAATTGAAGAAGGAAATATCATAAAATTATATCTAAAATATTTAATTAGAAATATTATTGAATATGAAATATGGGTGAATCTAGAGAGCATATCAAGTCAATAAAGAAAGGAAATTTCATTTAAATCCATAGAGATTCTTAATATACATGATATGATAAATGAAGAAAAAGATTTATGTAATGAACATCTCTCACTACTAGAATGGAAATTGAAGTGAGGAAAAAGGAGATATGATGGAAAGATACCTAAAATAGGTTTTATTGTGATAAAATTTGGTATATTGAAACTATATGTCCAAGGGAGTTTGATGGAGAAGATAAAGATAAACCAACATGAAAAACTAAAGAGATAATTTCCTCCAAAATGAAATTTAAAATTTAAAAATATACATAGAAAATATTTCCAAAGGATAATAATTTTATTAAAAGAAGAAGACAAAGATGAGGCATGCTTGGTATATGATGAGACTAATTTTTTCCCAGATATTAAATATGTGATGATGAAAACGTTAGATAATTGAAATTATGAATCTAATGAAGAAGAAAGACAAGAAGGTGTTTTTTATTTAAAATAATAACTCTAGGGTACTCTTTATGAACTTTATTTATAGATAAAGAAAAATAATAAAATTGGTGGGCTTAAAAATCGTTCATAAGAGTTTGTAAACCAACGTAATGTCAAAATCAACTTTCTTGAGAAGATATCAGAAGAACATTTTTCCCCTCAAACTACATCAAGAGATTTTTGGGATTTCAAGGTAAATATATAATAATAAAAAAAGATTATTTAGGATGTGAATACTCTATTTTAATATATATAAAGAGTTGAATCCATTAAGTAAGAATTTATTATCATACAAAAGAAAATTTAATTTTATGAAAAAAAAGAAGTTATAAAAAAAGCTTCAATTTAAAAAGTTTTTAGATAAAGTGTTTATTGAAATAAAAATATGATGTATAGTGAGTGTTGAGAAAATTATAACTGAATAAAGTCCCAATAATGTGTGAAAATAATGTCATGGTAGTGAAGGTGAGACATCCCAATTCAATGTAATTTTGGAAAAATAAAAAGGAAAAAACCGTGATAACTATTAACTAGAAATATATTATAAAAAATAAGAAACTACTTAAAGGATTGACATTTGAGAAGGGGTTATGTAAAGATTTTTATCCTGATAAATATCAATTTTATAGCTCTCTTGGCTATTAAATGACTTATTTTAAGGATGTAACATACTAATTGAAAGCATAATTACTCAAGTGTCAATAAAGGAAGATGATAACATATCCTATAACTTATTAGAGGAATAAAATTTTATGTACATTGTTACCATTTTTTAACATTGTTCACATGGATGTGGGTTATAGGAAATGAATGATTGGAAATTACTCTTATAAAAATCAATTGTGAATGGATATAATGAAATTAAATGTGATTAATTTAGTGAATAGTTTTTACCTATTGATGGAGAAAGAGTATGACCCCACTACATATATTGAATTAAATGATGAAAGAACATCCCATGTACCAAAAAAACTAGGTATCTCATGGAAGGGAAAAAGAATAATGAGAATGAAATATTGATCAAAATTTCTCATAGAAAAATGAACAATAATAGAAATTGGAATAAGGATAGTGGGTGTTCACCCAAAATGAGTATAAACATAATTATCTTAAAGAATGTGAAGGGATGTGTTAATGAAATAGTTTGTTTTGGTAAAAAAGATAATTAAAAATTAATGAAATTGGAAAGATAAGGCTATCCAAATATGAATTAATGAATAAAAAATTTATCTATTAGGTTGGTTTATAGAATAATATTTTGAGTGTAAGTCCACTATGTGGCTTGGATATTAAAGTCACATCCAATCAGAATGGATTATTGATCAAACACAATGATAAAAGTGTATTGAAAAGGGTTTATAGAACAAATTATTACTTATATAAAGTGGATGACAAGGATAACACTTTCCTAATCATAATGGTAGAAGAAAAAAATATTTGGAATTAGTGTCTTGATTATATTAATCAATAAGTCAGAGAGATTTTTTAAAATTTGAACATTATGGTTGAAATTCAAAATCTAATATGTGACCAGTATAATTTTTTTGTACATGTATAAGAGGTAAAATGATGAGAAGAACCTACTGAATGAAGAAGAAAATAACTTCAAACCTATTGGACCTAATTTACACAGATTTGTGTAGTTCCATAAATATTTCCAAAACACATGGTGAGTGGTACTTCATTCTATTTATTTATAACTCTAGTAGAATGGGTTTTAAAATGTTTATGTAGTAAAAAAGAGAGGTAATGGATTATATTATGTGATTTTAATGGGAAGCTATAAATTAAACTAAAATAATGATCAAAGTTTTATGATCAAAAAATGGAATATAACACACCTATATTGAGGTGGAAGGTTACCTAGAATATCATGAAATCAAAGATAAATTCTCATCAGTTAGAACACAAATAAATTTGTTATATAATGGAATAACTATATAAAGATCAATATGTAAAAAACCATTCTCATTGAGAGTGAAATCTGAACACTACTAGAAAGTTGCAGTAAAAGTGGTAGTGTACACACAATGTTTTCATTTATTGATCCCTAAAGATAATAAGATACCCTTTGAAATGTGACATGGTAGGAATCCATCACTAAAACTCTTTAATGTGTTTGGTAGAAAATGATACATCCTAAATAAAAGGAAAATCATTGAAACTATCAAAAAGATTCAGATGAAGGGATATTTATAATTTACTCATTCAAGAGTAAAGAATACAGGTGCTTTAAAATAGGTTACAAAATAATGTGGAAAGAAAATATTCCAACGATATTGAAGAAAATATCTATATGTAAATTTGGAATTATATATTTGAGTGAATTTTGTGAATTATAGGATGTGATTGATATAATTTTAGATTATCACATAATCTCGTGTGTGAAGATGATTCTGAGATTGAATTAGTAGACAAAGAATCCTTTTATGATAATTAACAGACAACTCAATGGAGAAATTTATAAGATACATTCAATAAATCAAATATGATTAGTGATAAATATAATCCATTATGAACTTAGAGGATGAGAAATTTAGAGAATACCACTATATTATCTCATGAGGAGTCATAATCAATTTATTAAGTAGTAAAAAACAAGTCACAAGTCTATTCTATGAATGAAGTTTGTGTAAAACAAAGAAGAATCAATATTCAGAGCTCATAAAGAGGCCCATAGATCACAACATCATTTAAATTAAGTATTGGTTTAAAAATAAATATGATTTCCATGGAGAGGTGATTCAAAATAAAGAAAGGTTGATGTGAGAAGGATATATATGAGTTGATTATTTTGATGTGGAAGAAACATTCAAACTTATAGAAAGAATCAAATAAATAAGACTCTTCTTAGCTTTTTATATTGAAGGAACTTTCTGAATTTATCAAATGGATATTGAGACAACATTTTTTAATGGAGTGCTCATGCAGGAGGAATACTATTTCCTACACAACATCGTTAATTACCATTGGTGATAAAGGTTAGAATTTATAGAATGATCGATTATAAAAAATACTAAAAGTCCATAATATAAGTTAATATAAAAGAAAAACCTATAAATAAAATGTTTATAAATCTAACTAGATCAATTATAATAATGAAAACAAATAAAATGAACTTGAAAATATAATATATTTAAGTATAAATATATTTATTTAACCTTGTATCAGGAAATAGTGAAGTGAAAATAGTAAAATAATAGCCAAGTTCACATCAAAATTAGGAATAAGAAAATTATTAGTTGAGTATTCACTGTATAACTCCTAAAATCCATTTTTCATATAGTCATGTACTTATAGTTTATTTAAAATACAATTAACCCAAAACAATATTTAAACATAGTTACCCTAACTCACATAATTTTCATGCATGAATCAAAAAAAAATCAATGCATTTTAAATCATATCAACCGTCAATATACATTGGACATGCATATAGTGGGAAATAATATAATGTATAATCAATGGATGTAAAAACCTGGCATGAACAATTATTCAAAAAGAAACACTTCACAATATAAACCATATTATGTTCATCCATGTGAAAAAATTGTTTTCCATGTAATTAAAACTAATGAAAGGAGTGTTTTTAAGGTTTAATTTTAGATTCCTTAATAAAGATGGTGGAGTGGATGTTAAAATGTTTGGATGTGATTAAGATATAAGACCATATGTTGGTAGTCAATAGTAGATAATCGTATGATACCCTTAACAAGCCTAAAGGTGAATTTATAGAGACACAAAGGACTTTATGTAAGGGTTAAATTTTTGAATATGTAAAGTACATATATGAGGTAACATAAGGTTATTTCCCAAAACTTTGTTCACCAAATTTAATACATAAGGGTCTTTAAGATGATATGTAATGGAAAAATCATGGAGTTCTTGGAAGAATACACTTTTTATTGGAAGAGGATGTTTATGGAGTTGGAGTTTTTCACAAAGTGAATTGTTTCCCATGAAGATTAGATCTATGTAGACATTGTCTCCATGAGGATTAGAAGATAGTGGAATGAATTTGACCAACTGAAGTCTGGTTTAAGTATTAGGCTGGGGGAATTTGATTTGTATGACCAAGGACTTGATATTTCAATTTTAATCACCGTAAAATTTCTTAAATGAAAGTGTTTGTAGAATTATATCATGTATTAGGACTAAATTAAAATCCTTGTAAAATAATTTTATTTTTATATTGACTTTATTTATTCCAATAATTGTCTTGCATAAGTTCTTATCTTGGTTTTGTTTTGAAGTGTGCATTATGATGATGTTACTTAGGTGTGGAATGTCTTTTATGTTCTGGTACATCGATAGCATGAATTCATTATGGTTATTTTTTTTAATTTTTTACATATTCTGGAGGTGTAACATACGGGTTTTCATAAGTTTCATTATAACCAATATTTGGTATAAATGATTCAGTTTTAGAGCTTCAAATAACCTGAACCTAGACAAGGTGTTTCAGATCTTGGTTTAGTAGCATCATTCTGCACTTAGCCTTATAGGAGAATTATAGAAAGAATTTCTTGATCCATTTCACATGTTTTTGAATTATTTGGGTGCTTACTACTTATGGAATAAATGTAGTTGAATTAGGGTAAGGTTTCGGTGGAGAAGTTTAACAAGAAGGATTTAAGATTATATAATGTGTATATATGCAATTTTCTTCTACATAAGGATCTCTACCTTCTATTTATGCATTCTGAGATGTAAATAATGAAGATTAAATAATTGGAAAAGGTATAAAAGAAATAAATTGTGACGATTATAAGGTCACTAGAAAAGAACATGGATTTTAACATCTGTAAGGTGAAAATAACTTCAAAACTTATGAATACTTTTAATAAAATGTATGAGAAGCTAAAAATAATGAACAAGGTGTTCTTATTGTATTGGTTTCTTGATATGAGAAAATTGGAAGTAAAATCGGTGGATGATCACATCAATGACTTCAATAACATGAAGACACTATTGGAATTAGTGAAGGTGAGAATCATGGATCTTTAGTGGGAATTACTCTTCATGTCATATCTCTCAAAATATTAGGATGTGTTGGTTGCCTAAGTGATTAACTGAAGATGCAATATAGACTTCATGTTCTCATATGTTAGGGATCTAATTATAAATGAGGAGATTCACTATAATTTGATTTAATAATCTATCATAAATTTATATAGTATAGAAGGTAGGGAACATTCCAAAACTTAGAAAAGTCATAATAAAGGAAAAGGAAAGAGAATTTAGGGCCATAATATCTTAGTGTAAGTAGGACCAATGTGTTGGAATTATAGGAATAAAGGCTATATAAATGTGGATTCTAGTGAAAAAATAGTAAATTTCAAAATATATTCTTCCAAAAGTTCAACAAAAAATATAGTACCATAGGATATGAGTGGTGTTTTTCTAAGTGTCACTATTCACATTGTTTTTGAATATTCTATTCATTATCTACTATAGTGACAAAATTTCCTTTAACCCCATTTCCTATACTATTGATGAAGAATATTATATTATTTTCTTTTTTTGAGTAGCTAAGTAATATCCCCTCATCTCTATGAGAATCCAACATTTTGTGTTCCTCCTTATCGAGAATAAAACATTTACTTTGAAATATTTGATATTATTTCAATGTTGGATTCTTTTCATACCATAGCTTGTAAAGAGCGTTTCCTTCATTTCAACACAAAAAATACATGTTAGATATGTAGAATGATTCCAAGATTGATTCCTACAATAATATCTCCGATAGGTAGTTTTAAATAATCATTATTCTTGCCATGTCATTTATGATTTGATTTATCCTCTCAAACACCCCATTTTTTAGGATTTTTCACTACCAAAACATGGAGCCTTATCACATGTTTCTTGATATAATCCTCAACTTGTATGTTTTTTAATTCCATGCCATTATCAGTTCAAAGTTTCATAATATTCTATTCATGAAACCTTTTATCTTCCATCTAATATTGTGTTATGCAACTAAACACATCATATATGTGGGAAATGAAAAATATCCATTCCATATCATTGAAACCATCATTTAAAAGAATATAATACATCTTAACATTAATTTATCTTGGTGAGATAGGTCCACGAACATTATCATGCACTAATTCAAGCACTCTAGTTGACTTTTGTTCCTTTTTCATTATTTGTAATTCTGATTTTCCCCTTCTTGACAAGCATCACACATGTGAGTATGATTCTATGATATCATGAGTAGATATAGAGCTACATCACATTAAACTAGATCCTTTATGTATGGTTGTAATATATGGAAAATTCATTTATGCAACAACTTGGTTTCTTACTCCTTTGATATAAATCACATATCTTATTCTCCACTAAAAAGGTATAAATTCCCCTTTATGTGATTTATCTATAAAACTATTATACTATATTTTCCCTTGATTATACAAAACTTCTTGGTAATTCTTATAACATTAACCAAGAAACATAATTTTCTAATAATTAGAATTTTTTGATTGAGACCTTTGACAACGAAGACATCAACATGTCTCATATATGTGCCCTCAAATTTGGATTTTTTTGAGATAATAATATCTAGTCCTTCATCATTTAAAAATTTTAAAATAAATTCCTTTTCATATTTTATTCCTATAACAAGATCCTTATTTTACATCATATGGTATGTGCATCTATTGTTAAGGATACCTATGAAATAATGAGTTATTTGTTTAAGGAAAATCATTGGAACCAGTTCCTACTCAGCTATTTTCTTTTAAATACACATAATTGAATTCATATATGTTGTTGAATAATATAATTGATCTTACTTATTGTAACATAGAATGAATTCATCTTATAGATATAAATAACATTTTATCATTTCAGATCATTTGATGATGAATTGAGCTATTGCCTCTGAACAATTTGGATTTTCTTCGACACATTCCTCTACATTATTGATGATTAATATCTGGCCATGTGTCTAAATCATCAACCCCAAAAATAGTGACCATTAAAATCATTATTGGAATATTGATCTCTATGTAGCTGTGTTTTCTTCTCTTGTTCCCTTCTATACCTTTTATCTTTGGAACATACCTTTTGGAAATGTCCCAACATTCCATATAAATATCACATATTACAAGGTGAATTAGAGTGAGTCATTATTATAGGAATATTTATTCCTTGGATTCTATGATCCTTATAATTCTTATTTTTAAGGAAAAAAATTTCAAATTTAGATTGGGTACATGTATTCTGACATCAATCATAAAAAATTTGTATTTGTGATCAATACCTATACCAGCCTTTTCATTTTGATATGACTTTTTCTTCTATTTTTCTAAACATATATGCTCTACTTCCATATTTTTTTATCACACATGTGATCTTCTTTCTTGAGGTCATACTGATCATTAAGAGTCTCTCTCAATCTTCTAATTTTCTTCAAAGTTTAAAAACATCCTCTTCATGAACTTTGATACATTTTATTTTATCTTTTTCTTTTTTAGTCAAACCATCAATCAACCTTTTTTGTTCTTCAACATTTATCTTGTAAACAATGATATTTTCTAATTTCTTTGCCATTAAAAACCTAAAATTTTAAAATTATTTCTTCAGATAGGACTTATCTTATTTATACTAGTTTATATATAGTTTGTCATACTGAACCAATCCATTGGCGTTATTTATTTTGGCTATCCAAACATCTATTTACTCAAGAGTGGCTTCTAATTCATACTTGAAATCAAATATTACACTGATTTCTCCATCAAAATTATCATTTTCCTCCCTTATTACAGAGTTACATGTAACCAAAATAATATTTTATGCACAATCTTTATAGTCCTCCATCTCTTCAACCTCAGATTCTTCATAACATCTATTCTCTTTTGAAAGTAGGTTCTCTTCTTGAAGAAATTGTTCTTAACTTTCACATTGGATTATGACTTATTCATGATAATTTTGAATTAATCCTCATCATTGTCATAGAATTTTTTGGGTAACCTTGGATCAAGATGTCTGACATTTTTATATCAAAAGGATTCTAGAGGATCCTACACCATGGATTTCTCTTTTCCTTTGCATTAATTTGATGAAAGGAATTAGATGACCTCATATGCATCAACTTCTTTTATCTATCATTTATATTTAGTTTCTTTATGTCCTTGAATACCACCTCATTGGATTTATCTTTATTCATAGCCTCATTATCATTATTTCTCATCTCGTATATAATAACAGTACTATATAAGCTATCCAATTTCATCTCTTTCAGATATTTATTATCCAATATAGAATCTTTTGGATTTAACCAAGGCGGTACTCTTCTCAGAATGTGCTTTATGATCTTTACATCATCAAGGATTTATCTGATACCATGCATATCTTTCATAAAAACATTCAACTTGTCAAAGAATGCATCTAAAAACTCATTGGGGTGTATTCTTACGTCCTCATACTTTTTTCCAAAGAGCATATAATTTTTCTTCTATGAATTTTGAATCATATTAATAGATATTTAATATCTTTTAACACCTGTAATGAGTGAACTGAAATGCAATCAACTTCAGGTATACTGTGTCAGATAAATCTCATCTTAAGGAATTTATTCCTTTATCATCAATATCTAATTATCATAAGGATTCTTTTGATATAACTCCACTGTTCATACTAGAATAAATTCCATACATCACAACTGTAAAGACATCCGTACCTAATGATCAGAAGTAGTGCGACATTTGATTCTTTAACAACTAAAAATTTCTTCCAACAAAGAATTGAATCCCATTGTTCTTAACAACCTCCATTGAATCATTAAGAGAGAAATCCTGATATTAACCTTTCCCTTTGATAAAAATTGTATTCAAAATTGGGTTAAATAACTTGAGAGGGAGGGGGGTTAAATCAGGGCATGAAAAAGTAAAACAACTTACTTTTGGATCATGTATTGTTGTTAAAAAAGACACACTTCTCTATCTTTCTTGTAGAAACATATAATAATAAATGAAACAATGAATGTGAGTTTTTATTAGGTTCACCTGCACTTAGATATGTCAAAGTGTAATATATATGGAATGTGCCTGTATACCAAATCCACTATTGCACTGCAATTAAAATGTTTGGAGTGAACTCACTATCCCTTCTAGTTTACTACCAATTAAATATTTAAAGCTCACTACTCTCTATTATAGTTTTATAAAAAATCATTCATATGATTATTTCACTGATGAGTTGAATTAATATTTTTTACACCAAATTTAATGCATCATGAATCTTTACTTTAATCTCCCAATTAATATATCTTTATCACATTATTTCAAGTAAAATCCTTCCAGTTCTCATAAGATCCACTTTTGCAAAACCCTATGTCAACATTTATGAAACCACCCAATTATTCACTAAAATTTTAACACATTTGAAAAAAAATCTTTTTTGAAACTCTAAACCATTTAAGAAACATTCAAATATTTTGTGAAACTCCCTTCCTATATGAAACTAATATTCTTATGAATGCTTCATGTATGTAAATATCTCATGATATTCCTTTAAGAATTAAGATCCTTTATATTTTTGTTAAATATTCCTCTAATCAAATGAGTGGGGTAGGCACATACTTGTAGAAATTTCCTCCCAATCATGAAACTTTCAAGATCTACATTTCCTTTTCATGTAACTATTCATTATTGTTCATAGAACTCCCTATTTTTGAAAAATTATTGGGAAGTTTTCCATTTTTGAAAATTATCTTAATCATGTAACTTACTTTTTTTTATTTGTGCCTCATCCATATTTTATAAATAACTATTTCAAGGACTTCCAAACCCCCATGACATAAAACATTCATAAATTACATTAATTTTACATATTTTATGAGGTAATCTTGGAAATAGATATTTTGTAAAACATGTACCACCCTCCAAATTTTGGAACAAAAAATTTGGAAAACATTGGTAAATGATGCCACATAGTACATACAATTATATGTACCAATTACAGTGCTTCCATAATTCTGTCTTGAATCTTTGTCAAAATACATAGTCAAAATATTTGTGGGAACCCCACAACTGACCTTCTTAAGATAATTTGTCCACAAAAATAATCTTCATAAAACACTACAATGTTAGTTAAGGGATTTTTGTCAAAAAATTTCTCACCATAATGCATTTAGTTCACTCACCTATTTTAATTCACGGTGTACTTCATTTATAGAAACAACCAATTGTCTAGAATATTTTTTTAATTTTAGTAAACTTTTGATGGTGTCTCTGAGGCCATAAGAACCAAAAATATCTAATACAATGGAATATCATGGAAGAGATAAGAAATTTTATGTTCTATAAGTAGTGTTTTTAGAATAAGTTAGACAATAATGAAAATTATGGAGGTTTAATAGTATTTTGTTTCATTTGAAAAAGTCAAAAACGTAACACACACTATATTCTTCTCATAGATGATGGAGATCTTGAGAGAATATACGGGGTAAAAAATATGAAAAACTCAAGTCAGGGGGTTGGGGGTAGAGATAAATGATGAAATAGATTTAATATAAGTTCTTGAATAATGGGATATAACAAATAATCCTACTAGGAATAGAGTAATTCTAAATAAATGGAATTATCATGAGAAGGAAGAATTATATGGTATATGGAGCTACAATTCATGGCTTTACATGAAGGGTTTAAAAAAAATAAAAGTTATAGATTCTTCTGACATCATTCCCCCATTTGTTAAACACATGACTATTAAAATGGTATTTTACATGATTTCCATGACAAGATTGTATCTGTAGAAGTTAGTTATGAAGATCAAATTTCTTCATGGGGAATTGGATAAAAAAATTTACATGGATTAATTATAATATTTCATTAATAAACAAAAATTAAATTTTGTTTCCAAGATATATCTAAGACTTTATGGATTTAAAAATTCACTAAAGAAATTTAACCATAAGTTTAATGCCTTTATTGAAGAATAATAATTTATATAGGGAAATGATGATAATTAATATTATGATAAGGTGTTTGATGATAGAATATTCATCACATTACTTATCAACATTTTTAGTTGCTTATTGCTAGTTTGATAAATGAAAAATATCGATAAACTAGAGGCTGAATTGTTTATAAGTTTCATGATGAAGGATATATATCCAACTAAGATTTTCTTATATATTTATATAATAAAGAAATTAAATTTCTAGAAATTTGTTATTGGCTCTATATGAAAACATCTAGAAGGTGGTGGAATGATTCAGAATGAGTGAGGGAAAACCGGTTACAACTCGTTGGGGTAGAAAATATCATTTTGATAAATGAGAAGGAACCATGAATGAATGATAATTCTATGTAAATTAATTGGTAGTATGAGGGTTGATATATTCCATGGGTTTTACAAGTCTGGACATTATACAACAATTGGGAGTAGTTAGTGAATTCATGAAAAATATCATAAGAGAACATTAAGATGTGTTAATGTGTATACATTGATATCTAAAAGGTTTTTAAGATTTTTCTATATGTTTCATAACAAAATAATAATTTCAAAGGTTTTATGATTCAGAATTTGGAGGAGATTAGAATACTCAAAGGTGCACTACTGGATTTTTGTTAACTTATAGAGGTAGATCTATAAGCTTAATGTGGAAAATTTAACTTGTAGAGAAACATTCAAATACAAAATAAGTGGAAATTAATTTAATAGAATTTAAGAAAGAGTTTATCTGGATGAAGGGGATAATGGAATATCTCATAAGAAGTTAAGAGAATGGGGTGATGTTTTATGACTCAAAAAGTATGATTCACCTATCCAAGAATCTAATGTTTCATTCTAGGAAAAATAATGTTCAATTAAAATATCAATTAATTTTGATGTTGTTATAAGAAAGTGTTTTGGATCTACAAAAGGAGAATGTATCTCATTAATTATGAATATATGCTAGATAAAGTTCTAGTTTGGGATGTCTTGGGTTTTTTCCATGCCTCAGTCGAGATGAGGTGACAAAAAAATATAGTGAGGGAACTATGAAAATGAAAATGAAGATTAAATAAAGACAATGATTTTGAAAATACTGACAAATAAATTGGTGGTGAATCTTGGAAAATGATTATAAAGTGGGATATTTTTATGTTCAACCATGTGAAAACCCATTTTACTATAAATTAATTTTTAATAATATATGGAGTGGCTCTAGAGGATTAATTTATAATGCCTATACGGAGATGATTGATTTTAAATTAAAATATCTAGAAGTTAAAAAGTTAGATAACCATATAATTAAAATAAAATGTAGGAAATAAGAAGATACCCTTAATAAGACTAATAGTTAAAGTGATGAGACTCAAAAGAAATTTCATAATACTAAATTATATGAGTTTGTAAAGGAAATCTATGTGGTTATGTGGGAGCCCTACCCAGATGGGTTTTCTATAAATGAATTATATAAGGGTCTTCAGTATGATATGTAAGAGTAATGTCATGGAGTTTTCAAAATCAAACACAGTTTCCCGGAAGAGGAAGTTGATGCCATGGGAGTCTTTCAAAAAGATGAGGGGTTCCTGTAAAGATCAGATTAATGTATAAATTCTATTCATGATGATCAAAAGAACATAGTACTAGTTTCACTATATGTAATCTTATTTAAGTATTAGGGTTGGTATATTTTTTCAAAATGACATAGGGATTGAAAATTCAATTGTAATAAAATTATGTTTCTTGAATAAAAGTGTTTTCAGTGTCCCCTATAGACTGGGAGTAAATTACAAACCACATAAAATAATTTATTTGTTCTTTTTCATTTCTTTATTTCATTTTTTTATTTTGAAATATCTTGATTGGATTTTATTTCTATCTGTGCATTACTATGTATTGGGTTATGTGCGACATATATTTTATGTTATTCTACATCAAGATTGATTTTTTTTAACATTATTCAGATTATTAAATGTAATTTTGGAGGTGTAACTTATAGGTTTTTAAAAGTTTCATCAGAACTAATAAACCCCCTTCATCAAATAGATTGTGAAAAATAAAATCACCCCTCATTCTATCCATGAGAGTGAACATAAAACTAACCACTGACCCCTGGATCAGTACCTCTTGGGAACTCATGTTGTGATCCTCTAGATGATGATTTCATGAAGATGAATTAATTATTGTATTTCCATCCTTCTATTTATATCTTACACATGGAATTATATTAAAGACAAAATACCACCCTTTTTTGATCTTATTATATCTCCTAAAATTTATCTATCTTAAATTAGATGGAAATATATATAAAAAACAAATCTAGGAATTACCAATATTTCCAAATAATAAATCTCAAATAACCTCAAATGTAGGAGATAATGAGATTATATATTTTCTATATATATAAAAGTCATGGGCCAATGGTATCCCTCATGGTTCCCAAAATATGAATTATAAATTAGTATCATGGAATATCACACCTTTCACTGCAAAAATAAATTCACCTTACTGATACAATATTCTCCATATCTATCGAATCTTTGTAAGATACCAGTCATGACACAAACTCCCCAAATAACATTCTAGAACCATATTTATCATATAACCATTAGATAATAAATTAAAACTCACCGTAACAAACCCTCTTGTAGAGAAACTTCATAACCATGATTCATAATAATTTCAACATCTATCATATTCTTATCTATTGAGGGATAACACCATAATCACTCTACAATGGTTTTATGAAAATATAAGACTTATCATTCTATGTAGGTGTTCATAATTCATGGAAATAAGTCATAATGTGAACTTGTTCTTTAATTAATTCTTGCAAAGGCTCAAGTAATTCTGTGTTAGTCTAACATGACCACTTTTCATTCATACATGTGATTCAAAAACCCACATATCTCTTTATGTAAATTTAAAGTCACATGGTTTATTTTGACATGGTGGAATTATCGTCAAATTATTTATATATATTCCAAAAAACACCCCTTTATTGTTACACAACCCCCAGAACATGTAGTTAATTATTACATGATCCATAACTTCTTTTATTCAATCTAATGCAATCCATCTAGATTATACCACAATTTAATCTTACATGAAACCCTTTAAAAACCCATAATACTTAATATGAGATGATCTAAGAACTATTTCTATCAATCATACATAGCATGATTTCCATTTTCATTTCCTTTGTATTTATTTCCTCTTAATGTTTTCTTCCAAATTAGCCAAATTTAAAATTTATCTATTCCCTTCCAATTTAAATAAATATTTCTAAAAATCATAAAAAATACATTATTAAAACAGTAAAAGTAATTACAATTTTTTAGGAAATTAAATTATCATATACTCTCATACACAAAAAAAAATTGATTATCCTCAAGCATATAATCTTCATATTATCACACTGAAACCCCATCCAAACAAGGTTTAGATCACATGGTCAACAAAATAGGACAATTATAAATGAGGAATAAAATCTCAAGCATCACATGGAAATTATTTTTCTAACTCCCCATTTTTCATGAAAACTAATAAACCCATATATTATAAATTTCCTCTTGGAATTGGTGATAATTTTTATTTATTATATATCTATATCTCAAATTATTATTATGTATTCATGAAAAAATTGTGTTCTACCTAAGTAAAAATTCATTTCTATCCTTATATAAGATCATATAACTGGAGTTATGCTATATCCCAATTGAATACATCCTAACAGTAATCTTGAATGTTTTCTAAATCTACACTTAGAAATAAAACTAACAATATTCATGTGAACTTTCATTTAGGTTCTAATTAATTTGAGATAATGGTAGATATGAAATTATGTAAAAAAATTAAAATCAAATTCCTGAAAAATTAATTTCAAATCAATAATCACAATGCATGATATTCAAGTATGTTGAATAATCTTACCACCTTCATCATCATTTAAGAGACACAATCATCCATAATTCTTATCTTTAGAACTTTTAGGTTTAGAAACACAAATATCAATATAATTATATATTTTGTTTCACTTTACCAAAAAAATTTACTTTCCAAAATTTCATCATTTTTCAAAAAATTGAGGAACCAAATGGGTATAATGAATGACCAATTTTGAACCCCTATCTCAAATTAATAATAGATAATTCCCATCAATAATTTCATGAAACTCATACCTAGTGGTATCATGAATCAATAATATTTCTATTTAAATCTCAATAGAATAATAATGCAGTTATACCAAAGAATAATGGTAGAAAGGATACATTGGCTTGTAATGTGTATTCCTATGAAGTAAAGTCATGCCACTTAAAGAATCTTATATGATAAAACATATGATAGGTCTCTTGATCAAATATATAAATAAGTAATCAATAAATATACTAAATCATTATACTGTGGTTCAAAATATTTATGATTCGACATGACACAATGTTTGTTCTCATAGTGACGTATATCCTTAGAATCATTCAAGAAACTGGGTATTAAAAATAACATGAATTTTTTTTGGAACCCTCTTGGTAATGGGAAAAATAACATCGAACAATCACTAATGGCATTCATAATAATAAAAAATTAGTGAACATAAAATTTATAAAATTAAATAAAAAATGTATAGTGAATTTCATCTATATAAATTAACCAATATTCCAAAATCTTAATGATTTAAATCAATATTATAATGGTTTTCATTACTAATCCAGCCCCATATTGCTCATTCAATTTCATCAAAAAATCATATTAAAAACATGGTATAATTGTATTCCTAAGAAAATCATGTATCCTAGATAAAAAAATATACCATGAAATTTAAGCGTTGTATGAAAATTCATAAAATAAAATTCCAATGAAATTATATAGTAATTAAAAGATATAAAGAGTATTAAATAATAATACCCCATCCATTGAATTTCATCCATTTAATTTCTTGATTTTCTTCTTCTTGTTCTTTCATCATGATGGGCTACAAAATCAGAATACACTAGTTAAAGTACGAGGTCGACCCCGATTGAAATCAAAAATAAAATGAAATGAACCTAAAACCAGTTGTCTAGATACAATGCATTTATATTTTACATTTTAATTAATAAAATATTAAAATCTCAAATTACCAAAAATTTTATAAGTCTTGAAGAACTAGGTACATAGATGGTTCCATAATTACATTGGTAATTTTAAAAAAAATATTAAAGTTATTATTCCTATTGTACAAAAATTAAAGTGACCTATTTACTAAATTTGGACATTCTGATTCCAAATATTGAATCCATTTTTCAAAATTCAAAATACATAATTTTATAAAATTAATTTACAAATAATCTCATAGACAGATCAAGAAGAATGGTTTTTAAAGTTAAAACATTCAAAAGATCGAATGTTTTTATATTCAAATTCAATTTGAAATTTATTCCAATGAACTAAATTGGATTACATTGTAAAAATTTGAACTAATTAGTCCTTAAAAATAATTAAATATATTATTTTACACTATAAATTATCTAGATGATTTTTTTTTAATTAAAATGAAATATTTTATTACTATTCATCATAACCTGAAACGTGTTAGAAAAAAAACAATTATGTTATGATTAAAAATAGGAAGTTTATTTTTTAAAATATAATTTAAAAATGTTTGAAAAACTATATTTAAAACAATTGTACCATCAAAAGGAAGTATAACTTAATTTAGAAAAATATTTCCTTTTAATGCATAAAATTGGATTCATTCTTATCTTAGGAATATAAAATAATTTGGATAAATGTCAAGAAATTTTATTAAATATATAATAAAAAATTCATAATTTGGTTTATAGTTTTCATTTCTTCCAATTTTATGACTATGATATAAAAATACTTTATTGTGTGGTTAGTTTGTGCGTTGCATATAACTCAATCCACATAGGAAATTGAATTTTATTTAAGAAGAGACATACTGTAAAAGCTTGGGGTGTTATATTATTCCCTTCATAGAGAAAATCACTCCTCAAAAGTTTAATGAATATTACCTTTTAGACATATGAGGGTGGTTCTTATTCATTACATCCTCAGGTTCCCATGTTTCTTCTTCCATTTTATGGTTTTTCCAAATAAACTTTAACATTCTACTCATTTGATTACTTAACACATTTTCTATAGTTTCAAGAATATTGATAGGATATTCACAGTACGATAAATCAATTTCAAGTTATATTTCTTCATTTGTAATCACATGTGTTGGTTCTGGCGTGTACTTCCTTAATAATGATATGTGGAACTATCATGAAATTTTTAGAGACTTGGTGGAATTGATAATAGGTAAGGTAGAACTCTAATTATTTCTAGAATTTATAATGGTTAAATATACATAGGGCTTAATTTTCATTTCTTAATGAACCTTATGACACCCTTCAATGGGGATACTTTCAGAAAGACATGATCTACCCCTCAAAAAACCAAATCCTTTATTTAGATTCCATTATAACTCCTATTCATAATTTGAGCTACTTTAATATGATCCTGGATAGCCTTTACCTTTATCATTGTATCTTCAATAGGTTCTGGGACTATAATTTTCCTTTCAAAAACTTCATCCCAACAAGTTGTAGTATGAAATATATTTATATATAATGCTTTATACAATTTCATTTGAATATGTCAATGGAAGCTATTATTCTAGGTAAACACTACCAATGTTATGTACTAATCACACATACCTTGAAACTCATGTGGGAATGATCTCAACATGCCATATAATTTTTTAATATTCATTTTAGATGGTCCATTAGTTTGGTTATGGTAGGAAGTACTCAAATAAAGCTCAGTATCTAGAGCCTTATAAAACATATTCTTGGATTTTGGTGCAAAATGGGGATCTAGGTCAAACAAAATCAATAGAGTTGGAAAATGGAGTCTTAAAATTTCATTAATATAGAGTATTGATAGGAATCAAACAGATACATCTTCTATTATAGTAATAAAATATGCGGTTTTATAATTCGATCAACAAAAACTCATATCACATCATTCCTTCCAGGAGTCCTTGGTAGTCCTATAAAAAGTCCATTGTAATGTCACCTAATTTCCACACAAGTATAGAAATAGGTTCCCTAACTCCTCTAGAATGTTTTCTCTTAGACTTAAATTGTTGATAAAAATATATCTTTACACATATTTAACAATTTACCATTTCATATTATCCCACCAAATATATTACCTCTGATCCCTATACAGCTTGGTACTACCTAGGTGCATCGAGAAACATGAGCTATTAGCATCATCCAATAGTTCTATTTTTATCTCAGTTATTGATGAAAAAAATAACCTCTTTACAAATTTCACTACACCATCATCAAAAGAAAATCCTTCCAATTTTTCATCATCCATGACTTTTATCACGAAAAATATCATCATGAAATTGAGATCATTTTATATTTTCCAAGAAATATGATTTAACATTCATTTAAAAAAGGAGTAGTGTCTCACCTTCCTTAGTAACTACTATATCCATCTTTAAAAAATCCATGAATATAAGATCTCCCTCAATACTCATTTTGGTCATAACTCCATGATCTTTCTTACTTAATGCATCTTCTACCATATTTTCTTTTCTTGGGTGGTAAGGTATCATGAAATAATAATCCTTGAGTAACTTAATCCATATTCTTGGCCTCATGTTGATTTATTTCTGTGAGAAGATTTATTTCAAACGCATGTGATTCGTGTATATCACACATATTTCACCATATAGATAGTGTCTCCATATCTTCAGAGAAAAGATTATGGCTGCTAACTCAAGATCATGAGTTGGATAATGTTTTTCATGAGTCTTCAACTATCTTGATTCATATTAAACAACATTATAATTTTTTATAAGGAACAAGCCAATCCTTTCTTCGATGCATCACCATATATCACAAACCTACCAATTCCTGATGGTAGAGTAAAAGTTGGAGCGTCGATCAATCTTCTCTTCAATTATTGAAAACATTATTCACATTATTTTTTCCAGACACACATAACCCATTAAAATGTTAGATAGGTTAATGTCTTATCCAATAAAGTAAAATTCCGAATTAATCTCTAATAGTAACCTACCAAACCAATCAAACTACATACCTCAGTTATATCTATTGGATTATGCCATTATTGTAATGCCATTGTGTTCACATGATCAATTGAGATTCAATCCTTAGAGACCATATGGCCATGAAAATAAATTTCTTTAATCCATAATTCACACCTCCTAAATTTACCAAATAACTCTTTTCTTCTAAAAGTCTCAAGAATAATCTGTAACTAATTTTATTAGTCTACATACATTTTATAATACACAAAGATATCATCAATAAATATAAAAACAAAATTATCAATATATTCCTTGAATACTATATTTATTAGATCCATGATTACAGATGTAATATTAGTGAGTATAAATGGAATTACTATAAGCTAATAATTACCATAAATCATTTGAAAAGATACCTTCAAAATTTATTCCTTCTTTACTCATAATTGATGATACCCAAAACAGAGGTCGATATTCGAAAAATATTAGTCTCCATGATTTTTTTCAAATAAATCATCAATGTGATGCAGATGATACTTTTTCTTTATCGTAATATCATTGATTTATCTATAATCAATTCATAACTTTATAGATCTATATATCTTCTTAACAAAGAGAATAGTGGATACCCATGTAGAAACACTTGTGAAAATAAATCCCTTTTTACCCAAATCCTCTTAGTGTTTCTTCAGTTCCACTATTTCTATAGTGTCTATTTTATATAGAGTCTTTGATATTGGAATTTCATCAAGGATTAAATCAATAGAAAACTCAAATTCCTGATCTAGGGGGGTTTTAGGTAATTCTTCAGGAAATAACCAATTTATTACTATACAATAGGTGCATCATCAAATTGAAGATTAACTTATTAATCTTTGTTTTTTTTCAAATTCTCCCCAAGAATTTTATTTAGCAGATCTACTGGGGGTGGATCTAGATAAGGATCATATGAATAAGTTCCTATGTTAACGATTCATAATTCTACATCTTCCTTGAAAATCATAAATTCCTTCTTCTTGAAAAACTATTCACATCATATTTTTAAATATATTCAATATTAAGGATTATATCAAATTCAACCATAGTTATGATGATAAGGTCAGAAAATAAATCACGTTTTTGTGTCATAATTAGGATAGTGCAAGACATCTTTGTTTTACTGAGTCATCCCATAAGAGTTTTTATTGATAAATCCATTGTTAAATCAAAAGGAAAATGTTTAATTTTACTAGAAAACAGGGTATATATAATAGAGTGGGATGATCTAGAATAAAATAAACAATTCTATAAATTTGAAGATAGGATTAATTTACCTACCACCATGTAATTGGGTAATTATTTCTCTACTATAGTGATTTCATAATCATGGACATCTCCCATTGGCCACTTCTGTGGTAGATTACCCCGATTCTTGTGAAATTAATTTGAATAATTCCCCATTTATTTTCAGTTGAATCATTTAATATCATTTTTTTGTTTCATACCATTTCATTCATGAGATAAATGAACCTTATCTCCACACTTGTAACACACTCTTTTACTATTGAGGAATTTCCCAACCTGTTTCTTCCCAAAATTTTCACAAGATATAATTTTTTATACCCTTATTCTTCATAGGTTATTAACCTTTCTCATGGTTCTCATATGAGCTCTTATTCTCTTGGTTCCCCTTGATGATGGAGGATCTAGAAAATTGCTTCTCCATTTTGAGGGAACATAACACTCTTTCAACATTTAATGAAAATGTTTGAGAAGAAAATTCACTTAAAATACATCGATTAATAACATCAAATAAATGATCAATCTTTCTCTCTGGATTATGTATATAATATGTAGCTTATGTGGACAGTCTTTTAAAATTAGACTCATATTTCACAACAATTTATTCCTCCCTTTTTATTATGTTATGGAATTTTATCTTTATCTTAGTTCATTATTTATGAGGGAAATATTTTTTGATGAATTTTTCTTTAAAATAACTCCATTACATGTGTTCAATTTCACCTTGATTCCAAATATATTGGACCAATGACTACAATTGATCAAAATATCCCTAGAGATAATATAATTGAAGCCCTCCCTTTTCATTTTCATCACATCCCAATGATAGAAATATATTTTCAAGGGACTTGATCTATAGCTTAATAACAATTGGGTTAGTATTCCCACAAAAATATGGATTCTTCTTACACATGAAATGATCCAACCTAGGTGAAACATGGTTATTTTTCTCATCCTGAGTAATCTATCCTAATATGGCCATGATCTTCTCAGCTCCAACACCAAATGTATTGGATTTCATAGTTGTAAAATAACTACATTGTCTACAGGTACTAATTCCCTTCCTTCAATTAGGTTCTATCACTATGTAATGGAAGAAACCCGGTTATCCTATAATATTAATGAGTAATGACCAATAAAATAAAAATTCATCTAATGGTAAAAGTTTTTAAGTACTATAAAGAATCATCGATGTTCTCGCATTGTTTATATTTATTTTAAAATATGGTTCCCAAGGTTTCTACTAATCTTTCTATGATACCAAATGTAAGTACCCCAAACCCAGTATCTCGGAGTTAGTACCCTTATTTATTTCATTGGAATTGATACAAGATTAAATCTCAAATGACCTAATAACTTAGTAGTTTTGAATTACTAGATACATACACGGTACCCTTATTACATTAGTAATAAAAAATTACTAGTTACCATTCATATTGTCCAAAAATAAAAGGGACATATTTACTAAATTTGGACTTTATGACTCCAAATATGGAATCCATTTTTCCAAATTCAAAGCAAATAATTTTAAATAATTAATTTAAAATTAATCCCGTTGTTGGAATGAGAAGATATTTTTTAAAATTAAAAGCATTCAAAAGATTTA
Organism: Viscum album; assembly: GCA_963277665.1. Lineage (NCBI taxonomy): Eukaryota > Viridiplantae > Streptophyta > Magnoliopsida > Santalales > Viscaceae > Viscum > Viscum album. The sequence continues at coordinate 691,316,698 of OY728153.1, read as the reverse complement.
ATGTTTTCATATTCAAATTCAACATGAAATTGATTCTGATGACCTCTATCAAAATAAATGATAAGAATTTATTCTAATTGTAAATTAAAACTAATTAAAAATTTAATTTAACACTATAAATTATCTAGATGAAAATATATTTTCAATTAAAATGAAATATTTTATTACTCTTCAAAAAAAATGACACATATCAGGAAAATAAAAAAATTAATCAAGAGTAAAATTTTATATTATACTTAAAAATGATAATTTTATTTATTTCAAATATAATTTATAAAGGTTTCAAAAACTGTAGTTAATATTTTTGCACTATCAAAATTTGTAAAATTTCCTTTAAAAAATATAGCCTTTTAATGTATAAAACTAGATTCATTCTTATCTTATTCCATAAAAATAATTTGGATAAATTTATATAAATTTGATTAAATATATGATATATATATTTCATAATTTTTTTAATACAATTCATTCATACCAATTTAATGAATAGGTTATAAAAATATTTTATTGTGTGGTTAATATGGTTGTTGCATGTAACATAAGATGTCAAAGAAATTGAGTTAATTTAATAATAGACATCCAAAAAATATTTGGGTTTTATATTAAAAGGTGATTGATTTATATATCCTAATAAAAATTAGAAAAAAATTTCAATGACCAAATCCTAAGAAGAATTAAAAAATTTAGGTTGCCTGCCATAAGTTCTTTGTTTAATATATTTTGTCTAGAAAATACCTCACTATTTCATGTAATAGAAGATTGTAAAGAAGTAACTAGTCTAGATTTATGAATGGTATAAGATGATTATTTTCCAAATTAATGAGTAGTATTAGTTTCTCTAAAATAATATTCAATCTTCCTTGATGATGTATCATTTACACTTCTATAGGACCAATTTAACAATTGTTTATTAATCCTAAAAAATCAAACATTAATCCATGGAATGACCAAACATTATGACCATCTTTAAACTATTTTTTTAGTATATTTTATTAAATTTTCAATCATCTTAATAATCCATTTTTCTTCTTTTTTGCATCAATTTATAAATTATATTTCTTACTCATAGTACCTCCTTCATTGCGCTTATACATGGAAATAACCGAGCTTTCTATCCTCACTCGAATCCTTAACTTTTTCATCAATATTTATTATAACCAGATGAATATTAAATATGATCACTTATGAAACTAAATGGTAGATTCATACTTTTAACATCAATAAAATACCATCACATTAGTAAAAATAGAAATCCAAGAATACTGGATGCTTTCCCTTGATCTATCTCAAGTACAAGAAAGTCAATAAAAATAGATAATTTCCACTTTAGCAAAAAAATATTCAATAAAACCACATGGATTTTTCATTTTTTTCTAAAAATTGACGAGAAACTTTTGTGGGATTAATATCCTCTAATACAAACATATTTAATGTTTAGTATGAAATAATTTTTACACTGTCACCTAAATCACATAAATATTTTCTAAACTCACAAGATCTAATATTAATAAGTACTAAAAAACTACCTAGATCATGTTTTTTTCATTAATAGACTCATTGAAACCATGAACATAAATTATACTCTGATTTATATTTCATTAACATTCTCAAGCTTCCTCTTATTTGAATCCATCTAATTTATGAAATTTTATATTCAAGAATATTCTATAAAGAATCTATGAGGGTGATTTTAATTTAAATTTTCTTAAAAATTCTTAAAAACACACTCATTCTTCCATCAATTTCCCCTTAAATTATTCTTTACATGAATAGTTTTGGTGGTTCGTATGGTTGTGTGTGTTGTTCCCTAACTTCTTTTATTGATTCCTTTTTATTTTTCTCCCTCTTTTCATTATCCTTACATTCTTTATCAACCCTCATATCCTGAAATTCTAAATGTTCTATTACACTTTCTTCCATGTTTTTTCCACTCATCAAGGTAATAGACATCAATTCTCCACAAGGGATAACTTTTAAGTCATCTATAAAGACTCATCATTATCTCTCATTGAGTTGGTTTGTAAATTCCCCAACATGGTACTCAATTTTTCTCAAGGAGACCTTTTGATCCTTTGAATATTATTTTAGTTAATTAATGGAATACACAAGGATTTTTATGAATGTTGATAAGGTATCCTCTAGTGAATTTATTTTAATTGTAAGAGATGATCATTATTGTTGTTGGAACCATGACTCTCTTTGTTATAATCCTTTATTTCTTTGTTTCAATCAACCCTAATTTTTTTTATAGTTAAACCCCACATAAGTTTCATCATTAGTATACATACCCTAGATAAAGTTCAATGATATTATCATATCCATATTCTTTATAAAGTATTACATTTATACAACCATACATTTATTATTATATACCATGTAAACTAATTTTCTTTAAAATCCTATTTTACATTACAAACTATTACTATAAATTTAATGTAATAAATCACAACTCACTCCTGGAATTGTTTCATCAAAGAACCACCCACAATAGTATCCATAACTATAATATTTCATTACTACAAACCCATATAAAATGTTTGAAATTTAAAAATACATATATACACCATGATAATGAAACTTCCTAAACAAGTATATAAACCTACCCTTTTATTGGAAAGTGACTTTTTATAAAATTAGTCAATATTTAAAATATGGACATGAATATTCCTAGATTTTTATAGAGGAATGAATCTTCTTGGTTATTTATTTCAATCTCATCCCATGTAGTGAGGGAATTTGGTGCCAATATTTGTATCCATTATATTTGTTTTTTTCTTAACTAAAATATAAACAATATTTTACGTGCTACATAATTGGTGACATAATTAAATTGGTGAATATAATGATGTTTAGGAAAACATCCAAAGAGTGCATTTAGATCTTAACGTGCTATCCCATTGAATTAAATTGAGTTTGAGATTATTTTGATGATCACTAGATTAATCTCGAAGTGGGTTTTAGCAAACAAGGGAACTAGGATTCTAGGTTGTACCCCACACTTGAAGGTAAACCGTACCCCATGATTTTTATTTTCCACTGATATCCTTTTCAAATATCTATATTTACCCATTTTTTACTATACTCTATCAACAACCTTTTCTCAAGATCCTTTATTACTCAATATTGTAGTCGAATATATCTTTTCCTTTTCCTCAAGTCGATTATTCATGCATTAAAAAAATTTAAACTGATAATCATAGAATTAGGAAAAGAATAAAAATAAAATTAAAAGTGAAAAAATAATGAAAAGTACTAATTAACCTAAGTTTCCTTAATCAATGTCCCAAAAAGGTTATTTTTTTGACCAACATTAGGGAACCATTAATCTCTATAGGATATCAAGTTTAGAAATTATAAAATGTTCTATCCTTAAAACTAAACTACATGGGAATAGTATGGTTATGTCCTAGGTTAAATCCATGTTGAAAATTAATAAATCTTGAATTTTCGTCACATTTACTTTTTATTACAAAGAATAAAACCCCGTCAATTTTCCTTTTTAAGGGAAATTAGATCATTTTTTTGTTTATAGGGTTATTTATTGATTTTTTTTGTGAAAATGGATATATTAATCGGTTTTATGTGTTTTTAATCACTTTGAGAAATAATTGAATAATCATTCAATTTATTTGAGTTTTTGGAAAAAGTTATTTTGAGGTTAAAATTAGAAATTTTTGCTATGTCTAGAATCTGTTAAGACTTTTTTACAGGATATCGTATGATATTTTTTTTGATTCCCACAAGACATTTTCTAAACCCATATGAATTTTGGAGTTCGCATAATATATTTTTCAAGTTCATGTACAATATTTCTATATATTATAAGATATTTTTAGAGTCTGAAGAATTTATCCCCTATGTAAGATAATATTGAGTAGTGTAAGATATTTATCATCCCATACAATGTTATCTATTTGAGAAACATAAAATCTCAAACGAATTTTCATCCATGTAAAATATTTTCTTCTTTCTCAGAAGATTTATTTTACCCTTTAAGACATTTTAAAGTATTAAGATATGATATTATAATGTTATGACCTAAAAAGTCTTATGGTTGAACTATTATATTCATAAAGGATCTTTAAAATTTTTAAATTTCAAGAATCTAGGAGAAGAATATTCACACTACATGTTTTTTACTAGTAATGTGAAATGAGAGAGGTGAGGTGACAAGGGACAAGACCACATTGTTTTAATCCCACAGAGGTTAGTCTTTAGATTCTGACATAAAGTTCAAAAAAAAAGAGTTGATCCTACCCCACCAAGAATAATCATGTGGGTAGCTTAGGGGTTTGCTCATTTTTTTTAAAATTAAATTATTATTTACAATAATTTAAATATTATATAATTTTTTATTCCCAATAGTAGATGTAGGTAAACCAAAAAATAGACCACATTTCATATATTTTATTATTATTTATTAGTCATTACCCCAACTAATAATGAGTGTGGATAAGATATTTAAAATAAAATCATATATTGTAAAATATTTTATTTAAAAAGATATGTTCATGGGTTTTCCCACACCTAAGGGGGTTTACCCTCTTGAGAATAAAAATTCATGGAATTAGTTCATATAAGAATTCAATCTAAAAAGTAAATTTCTTTGGCTCACCATGTATTGTATCCACCGCATATCGGAAAAAAATTGTGGGTTGTGGGCCTATTTTTCATTGCTAATTTCAACTAACCCCATGTAATAGACACATGATTTATCTTAATGGGAGATGAAGAGGGTGTTGATCATGGTATAATTTAGAGATTTTTAAATACCCAACCCATTTGAATATCATAGACAATCATTACTTTGAAATAAAACTCTATTGTTTCCACAAGATTAATGATCATAGAAAAGTGTTGCATGTGTGTGGAGGTTCTTGAAGAGTGATTTGGGATTGTAACCATTTTTAAATATTTTTTACTTTATTGTGTATGTTTAAAGAAGACACAAATCTGATAGGTGGTCAGGATAATGATTGATAAGATCATGTTGGCTGAAATATTTTCACATAAAGCAACTAAAATTAACATAACAAGAGGATAATTAGGGTTGATTTATCCATGTGAGGATAAAATCCCAAGTCACTGTGGTAGCGAGGACCCAAGGAAACCTTCCTTTTGTGTCTTTTTATTTTCATCTTATATATTTCTTTTTCTCTGGAAAATTTATTTTTTAATAAAGATTGTCTTTTATTCATAAATTATATTCCTTCAAAATTGTTCTTTATCATTGTTTTATTTGTGAATGTAACTTGATTTTTATCAAAGTTTAAACTTCTTTGCTGAGGTCTTGCCTTTAATAACAGTGAGTTCAATTTGTTTTAATTACTTGGAGGTCTTCAATACTTTGAATCACTTTAATAAGAGGATTAACACCCATACTGGGATCTTGGTATATTTTTTAGGTTGAATTAGGTATTAACATAGATATATTTATGAGAACATTTAGAAATCTAATTAGACATTATTTATATATAAGGAAGAAGATAAGTGTTTAAAGTTCAACACCATTCCAATTCATCTACTCTATAATATAAATTTTACACACCTTTTTTATATGAGTTTCCCATTATTTAAAAATACCAATTTCTCATTTCTAGATACGCATTTTGATTTCAATTTTTTTTTCAAACCATCAAATCCACAGCTTCATTTTTATTCTATAAAAAAAAAGAAAAAAAAGTGATAGTTTTATAACTTAGCCTGTAATATCCTCAAGAAACAACCTTATGACTACTATATTTTATTTCAATGGGATAAAATTTTAAAGGGGATTCACAAGAAATATCCTCTCTTTCAAAAATGTTAAGAAATATTACTAGAGAAATTAGAATTATAAAATCATAGATTTTTTTTTGAAAACAGCAATTGTTGGAATCATCTAAATATTCAGTAATTTTGGGATCCTGAATTAATGAAGAAAAAGGAATAAATTAATAACTGAGTTATCATTGCAATTTTTTCTAGGAAAATAACTTACCAGTATTCCCTCTGTAACTCATAAATCCCCATTTTCTTAGGGTCATGTAATTTAGTTCATTTAAAAAACTAGGTAACCCAAAACTACATGTAAAAATAACTACTCGAACTCATAAAATGGTTATGAATGAACTAGAGAAATTAAATAATGTATTATAAAGCATATTGAACATAAAAATACAATGGTAATGCATAATTAAGGTGATAATATATATCATAATACATGAATTAAAAACCCAACATGATCTATTATTAAAAAAAAATCACTTAATAAATCCCCCTTTATCACATATCTTAGAATAAAAAAATTACCCCTCATAGTTTTCATGAGTGATAGAATATAAATAATCATCTAACCTAGCCTCAACACCTCATAGAAACTCCCACAATGATACTATAGATGATGATGATCCCAGAGATGGTTTTATGAATATATTTACCTCTATTTCATAGTCATGTTTTATATAAAAAATACAACCCTTATATATTTCAGTATATCACTATCTCTACTAAACATACATTAACATAAATTCTCTAAAAATACGACTGCCTTTGGGAATCATGAATTTTTTTTCTTGTTTGGTTTTTCTTGTTTATGGTTTTAAAGTATTTAGGGATTGAGGATTTAAAATTTAGTGATTTTTAAAAAATAAGACATGAAAATAGTAATAGTGATGTTAGTAGTAATGGTGTGATAACTATGTGATATGGATCTATTGTTTATAGTGGAAATTTTCACTGTTTGATCATTGTTTGACTAAAAGTGCGAGTCACTAAGAAATCCATGTGGCTAAGTGGGTTGTTGCTATAGGATGTCACATAGATTGATCATGTTCTGTCTAATTATGTAGCTTTTACCAGGTAAAAGTGTGATTTAATTTTCAAGGGTCAGAAGTTATCACATAGTTCTCCTAACTGTGCAGCCTAACCATGTGACCGATTCATGATTCTTAGAATTTGAAATTCTCCATGATTCCCTAAGTCATTTTTATATATAATCCAGTTATAATATCACTTTATCTTGACCTAACCCCTCCATGATGCTCTAAAGGGTTATCTCCTCGAATCGTTGGCAATTTTCCCTTCATTATTTATGGATCTCTACATGGTATGTTCTATTTTCCATTCGATATATTATCAACATTCTAGATATCTCCTAGATCACTTTTTACCTTGTTTCATTAGAACTCTATGGGGATTTTATTGTGATATCTAAAGGGTTTTTTTGGGGAATTGATAATATTATTTATTGATTTAGGCTAGTGAAGGCCAAATCCCTCTTATTCCAATCTATTTTCTTAAAGGCAACTAGTTTTAGTCTCTTGGATGGTAGGCTTCTATATATAATGTTATGTCACATGAATTACTCAAAATTATTATAAAATCATTTAGTGTGGTTTATGAAATTTATTTATTTGAAATCTATGGGGGATATTTTTTATAACTATTTCTTTTTAGAATGAGAAATTATTTTGAAATGGGTTTTTCTTTAGAATTAATTTTACACAAATCATGTGTTCAATGAAATACCTCAAGGTATATTTTTTACAATAAAAATCTATCCTGAAGCATGAAATTAGTGAATAATTCCTTATGTAAATGTTTATAAAAATATGATCATGATTTTTATTAATTTTTTTAGAAAACATAACTCATTGGGAACCTTGGTTTCACTAGGATATGGACATATTCCATACTTAGTGGGTGTGCCACAACTATGGATATGATTGTGATATCAAAAGAAAGTGGTAAAAACCAATATCAGTAGGATTCAAGGTATTCTTAACTATGTGTTCTTTTGTGTGTCTTTATACGTATTCCCATAAGCTAGAGCCCAACTTGTTCTAAGTTTATTACATGATGGTATCATTTCATATTAGTTTCTCACAGGTTTATCATTTTAGATATTGTTTTTATTAACCCCTTCCCTATATTTTTTCATTCTTTCTTATATTCATTTTCTAATGGATTTTGTCATGGATAGTTTTTGGATGGAAAAACCAAAATCTGTTTTATGTGTATTTTGTTGAAGGAAATAAATTTATGAATCTTCTTTGTTTAAAATATTAAAATAATAGTTTCTTGTTGATAGACATTATATAGATTAATTGTGGTATCTAACTAGGAATTCTCCTCACACCCTATATATGCCTGTGTGTGTATGAAGATCTATTTTTATTGAAATAGGTAAATGGAGGGGAGTCATGTAGTGTGTTTAGTTCTCTTGGTTGATTTTTTCTTCATAGTGAGTTGGGTTGGTGGTGACATATAATAAAATAAATACTTGGTCTTTCTATTTTTTTATATTTATTCAAAAAAATTCTTCTCCGATAATCTTTTTTATGTCTCATAGTCAATTAATTGTATTCCATGTTGTAATTTGAATGTTTTTCTCTTTTCAGTTACTATTGAGACTTGTTTTAGTGTTTGTTTATATCTCCACCATATGGAGGGTCATCTCACGTTGAATTACATATCAACCTAAGTTAGTTAATTAAAAACTGGTATAATATCTAATACTAATACCGATGTGTACTAACACTCCCTTAGTTTAGTTAGATAGGAGTTAGTACCATCATAAATTAGGTATTTAGTGGGGAAGGGTGCCTAACTAACTCACTTCTATCAATTCTCTTAAGATACCATGGGTGGTCATGGATTTTCGTCATGATTTGGGCCAACTTTTTAGGGTTAGTTATATGAACATATTTTCTTGTTTATCTAGATGAACCTATTATTTTCAAATTATTTTTCTCTTGTTTGTTGAATCCATGGTTTCTTTATATTTTTGAATTTCAAAGGATCTAATAAGGATTCTTTTTTTGATTCAAATATTATATCTTAAGCTAAATGGATTTTCTCTATTGTGTTTATTAGAACTATCCTCATAGAATATTCATTTCGAATCTATGAGAGGAATAAATGAGAGAAGTTTCATAGGTGAATACTCTAGTAGACCATTCATTTGAGGAAGTATTTGTGCCCAAAATTCAGACTCTAGGTCAGTTGGGTATTGAAAACCAGTGACGAATAATGGACCATGGTTCAGAATTTACCTAGTAGAATCTACCTATCTTACATAGGGAAAAGGGATAATAATAATCCTAATAGTGAATCATATATATTGAGATAATCTTTTAATTCTTGAAGACTCTGAAGGAATGAAGGGTGGGCTCCACCGCATATATTATTAAAAGATCATGAAGAAAATTGTGGGACTTCACCATGAAAGCTATGTGAAATGAGGATCTTACTTGTACTAATTTCAAGAAGGTATTGAATTAAAAATTTTATCTAGAAATATTTATAGTGGTGGATAATCATTCATTTTTGACATCAGAGAAAGTTGAGCATTAATTTATAGTGTATTCCTCTCATTTAACCAATTTGTCTCACTTATCACATTATATTGTTTCTAATGAATACCTTAAAGAGTGGAGGTTCGATATGGGGTTGAGGGTTGATACTCAGTTGGTGATAATTATATTATACCTACCAATATTTTTTTAGGTTTTTGATAAAGCATCCATGGATAAGGTATAATTATATTATAAGATAGGAATTTTTTGAGCATCTGTTGAATGGGTGGTAGCTAAGGTGTTTCAATTGGCTAGAAAAAACATCATAATGGTGATCATTTTGCTTCAGGACCAATTTCTGGGTATAATTTGGGAAACAATGGTGGTTTTCTATCAGTGTGGTAGAACTATTAATACTTATAACAACATTATGTAATCACCATGTAAATTCCATCATTATGAAAAATACAGTCACCTTAGGTATTTTTTTAGAAGTTTTTCACGAGGCAATAAAGTTTGAGCCACTATTACCAATGGTTCTAAGGTTTTTTAGACACCTAAAAGGGTTTTTGATTTCTGGATCATTAAAAGGGGTATTCTCACACAAAATATAAATCTTTGGGAGGAGATTAGGCTAGATGAATTTATGATGTATATAATAAACCAGAGTAATTAAAAGTGGGGCTAGTTACTATGAAAAGTATGGTGTTACATTCATCCTCTATAGTCCTAGATTTTTTTGATACAAGTAAATGTAATTATTTTATAGTGTATATGATTATTTAAATATTATTATTAATGTCAGATATTATTCCATTCATTTTGGATATTTCTACTCCCTTGGGAAAGAGGAAGGAATAAGGTTTTAAATATCACAAATACTAGGTGATGATTTCTAACTTTGAAGTTGTTTGGGAGTTCTTAATTCTTGATCTTGATATATTGTAATTTATTATTAGTATGGATTAGATGATCAATGTTAACTTCCATATGTACTTTTACCATCATCATGTTTAGTTTTATTCTTTTTATGTGTTACCTCATGTCTTTCAGTGTGAGTGGGATCCTAAATTTGGGAGAGTGGGGCTATTGTTCTGTATGCTCGAATGATCTCATGCCAATTGGTAGATATATTTCTTGAAATCATTGATCAATGTTTGAGTATCACACATGCAGTAAGGTATATTTTTTACCATAAGGTCATTCCTGATTATTTTTATAGATTACTACCCTAGAGAGATGCTAAGTTCACTATGGACACATTCCCTTGATTGATGCCCATTTTTATTCCATTATATCGTATGGAACCCACTGAGGTAAATGAGTTTAAGTTTAACATGTGGATATTGAGGATATGGGATTTATTCTTCATAGTTCTTCACATTGGGATTTTATATTTCTCTTTAAAAATAAGGCATAATGAACCTCATGGTCTATGTTGATTACAAAAAGATTAAAATGGTGACCATAATGAACAAATACACCCTTCCAAGGGTTGGGTATCTCACTGATTAACGCTTAAGATCCTCATGTATTTATAAGATTAATCTATAATTATGTTACCATTAGTTATGTTTTTGAGAAAATGATATACCAAAGATAATTATTATGAGATAGTATGGAAATTTTTAGTTCCTAATTATGCCATTCGGTTATACTAATTCTCTCGTGGTATTTATTGCATTGATGAACCAAATAACTCATCAGTTCTTGTACTCCTTCATTTTTGTTTTTGTGAATGATATTTTTGTGTACTCTGATAAAGAGAAAAAACACATGGATCATTTGTATATCATCCTTCGAATTTCAAAATAAGATCATCTGGATGGAAATATTTATATATATGAATTCTGGATCCATGAAGTGATGATTTTGAGACAATGATATTTGAGAAAGTGAATAATAGTGGATCCAAAAAATATTCGGCTAGTTTTTTGTTTGGAGAATCCTAGAATTGTGTGATAAATTTAAAGGTTCTTGGTATTATCTAATCATTATAGGTGGTTTCTGAAGGATTTCCTCTAGCTAACAAGATGGAAAACAATTAACCCATAAGGTTGATAATTTTGAGTGGATTGATAAAATTTAGATATATTTTAAGGAACTAAAGGTGATATTGACTTTGGATATAGTTATGAATCTTCTAAAACATGTTTTAGGCTATAGTGTTATTTATGAATCCTAAGTCAAGGGATTAGGTTGTATCTTAATATAGGGATACTAGATGGTATCTTATATATCTCACCAATTATGACCTCATGAAAAGAACTATCCTACGCCTCAACTTGAGTTGGTATCCATGATGCACACTCTTAAAACATAATTCCAATATTTCTTTGGGGAGTGATTTATGGTATATTCATATCATAAGATCCTATAATATATTTTTACTCAGAGGTATTTTAACTTGAGACGTAGATTCTAAGTTGGTTATTTTCAAAAATTCAATATTGATATTGAGTATACGATTGTAAATGAGAATGTGATCACCGACACATTGAGTAGTAAGTTACTGACTCAAGCCTTGAAGGATTTAACAGAGGACTGGTCTATGATGTGTTTTTCTATTGGGATGATCTTGTAAGTAGATGAGGATGTTCCTTAGGTGTTAGTAGTGCTATTGAAGTATGAATCATAATTTTATAATCTAATTAAACATGGAAAAGAAAAAATAGTTGTTAGAACTATTAAGATAAATACTCGGTGGGGGGGGGGGTAAATTATGTATGGAAATATTAAAACATACTCACCTTCGGATCTTGTTTCATTGTAAAAAAAACTCTTCTCTATCTTTCCCATAACAATGTATGAACCGAATCAAAATTTTATGTGACAAACAATAATTTTACTTGGTTCACCCTCACTAGGGTTTGTCCAAGGTCCATACGACAAAAATGTGCTGATTATACAAAATCCACCCCGTCTCACTACCAAGAATTCTAGTTTGGGTTAAATATCTTCTGTACCTAGACTTGCTGCCTTTACAAGGATTAGGGTCTGCTAACTGTATTCCCAAGGGTCACACCGTATTTCTCTTTCTCTAGTTCACTACTAGTGGAAAGGATCACCGTATTCCTCTTAATATTCTTAGTGAACATAGAAGCGATCCACTCACAGTTCATGAACTTGTAGGTACCTAAATTATCACTACTAAATACATACTCAGTTATAGATATATTCCCTATTGAGGATACACTTTCATCCAATTGATTAATACCACTTTACAACATATTTATTGGGAAATTCCTTATAAACTACTTTTGGGATTCTCACTACATTTGTAAGGCTCCTATTTCAAAAATTTCATATAGCCTTCTCGAATATCATAACTTTCATGAAGATTATATTATCTTGTGTGAATCACACCTATTTCATGAATCTCAACTGGACTTTGTGAAGCTCTTTCCTTTAAAAAAGAATACTTTTCCTTCAAAAGATTACTTACATTCATGATGCTCAGAACATTCGGTTTGATTTTATAGCCTTTGCGAACATTGTCACATGAAACTCCTTCCCAAACAACCTTCAAAATTTCAGAGCCTTAAAATTTTCATTAAGTATCACTACTTTTCTAAAGGGGGTATACGTCTATTTATAGGTGTTTCCACCGATTACAGAACCTTCCATCCATGTCATCACCATTTCATGATGCGCCATCTTTCTGTTATGATACACCCATATTTGTGATGCTCCTGGATAATTATTTGTTTGTTATGACTATTGTTGTCACAAAGATCACTGTCAAACTCTTCATGCTGTTGTGATACTCCAATCACAATACTCCTCATCTTCATCATTCACAATGCTATTCATACTCATCGATCTCACAATTATAATCTTACCACCTTTGCAAACCACCCTTCATGAACTCAATATTCAAGAAACTCATTCACCTTCCATATTTTCATAAGGCCTGCAAAGAAATCCCTATTTCATGATTCTATCCAGACTTCAAATATTTGACCCTGAAAAATTGGAAAACACATGGAAACATCATCACCTTGTGTACGGAAATCTCTATACCACTTCCAGGGCATCCATTCTTTTGTCTTAGATCTTTTTCAGCATTCCTAGTAAGAAAATCTCTAAATTGCACAACTATCCATAGAAACTATCTTTTTCAACAAACAAAATCAACCCAAAAATATGGCAATGTTACCCTGAAGGATTTTCCCAACAATAACCATTTCCAATTCCTTAGTAATATCCTTAAAGGCGTGGAGTCCTTAGTTGCTTGGTCTCAGTATCCTATTGGTGTTTGGTGTTTGTAAAGTAGGTCATTATTTCTAATATATCTAAGGTAGGAGTTGATAAGTATTGGAAACCATTCTAGTTGGTCTGTTCACCCTCAGACTACCAAGGTGTTTCACAATTTGGGACATTTGTATTGGTATCTAGGGATGAGGTGTCCCATTGCATACTTTGTGTAACGATTCCTTACTTTCTAGAAGATTAAGCTAGAGAACTATAGACTAGATGATTTTTTGAAAACAATAAATATTGCGATGTAGAAGTGGGAAGATATATCTATGGAATTCATCATTATTTTACCATGGAATCTATGTTGGAAGGATGTGATTTGGGTGGTCATTGAACAACTTATGAAATCATCTCATTTCTATCCTATAAACAAGTAAAGAAATGTGGAAGATCTTGGTAACCTATATTTTTGATTCATCATGAGGAATTATAGAGTTTCTAATGTAGTTTTCTTTGAAAGACACCCTTAGTTTACATATAGTTTTTAGAAATGTGTTTAAGAGGTAATAGATACCCTATTGAAATTAAGCATTACACATCACTCTTAGAAGAATGGGGAGAATTATAAATTCATTTATAATCATGAGGATATTCTTTGGGAATTCATTCTTGATTTTATTGGTTTATCATAAAATCATATGCCTTTGGTAAAATTCTCTTCTAAAATAGTTATCATGAATCAATTAAAATATTTCAATTAAAAGGATTGTATGGAATACCATGTTAATCTAATTTATACTGGGAGGAGTTGGTATAATGGTATTCGGTTAGACTAAGTCTTTTTCAATAGATGGAAGAATGTGTGTTGTTTATTTGAAAGTGGTTAGTGATGGCTCAGTGTCATAAAAAATCATATGTATACCATTGATGTTGGTGATTAGGTTTTTATCAAAGTGTCAAATCAGTTGGGACATCATCAATTGGGTAAGCAGGGAAAGATGGAACCAAGGTTTTTTTGACTCTTTAGATATTATTTAATAACTTGGAAAGGTGTCTTATCAATTATAATTTTCATCTACCTTGAATTTGTTCATGATTTGTTTTCTTATTTTAAAACTAAGGAGGTAAAATCCAATCCTTTTCCATGTACATGAATTGAATAATATTGACCTTGAACCTGACACTTCTACTGTTGAGAAGCTAGTTAAGATTATGGATCATCAGGACAAAACATTTTGTAGTAAAAAAATTCCTTTGGTTAATTTAATATGGTAGTGTATACAAGATATCCACAAGACATGGATGCATGAATCATTAATAAGGTAGTAGTGGCCTTATATGTTTTCCATTCCCAAATATTGAGTATCTTTGTGGGGAAAAAGATTCATGGTGGAGGTAATTATGAATAAATCTATTTAATAGGTATGTTTTTGGAGCTTGATTTGTATATTTTTAGATTTTAATGGTTTTCAAGAGTCGTGGGTTAAGGATTTGGAGATTTTGAGAAAAAAGTTCAGACACAAAGTCTATGCATTTTAATAGAAACACTGTAATATGGATCTATAGGTCCCACATGAAATTTGTATGGTTTGAGCATAGTTTTTAAAATTTTGTGAGTCTCCAAGAAATACATGTGGATAGGTGGGTTTATTTTGGAGTATATAAAACATCTTGAGATTTTTTTCTAACAACATGTCTTTTCACAAGTAACTACAATCTTCAGTTTTAAAGGGGTATAATCTGCCGCATGATTATCACACAATTTTCCGAACCATGTAGCTCATGAAGGATTCTGAAAATTAGGAATTTACTCAAATTCCATTAGTTATTCCTAAGTCTAATCCCCTATTAATGTATCATTATATAAACCCAAACCCTCCTTGAAACCATATAGGGTTTTGTCCTTGGATTATTGTTAATTTCCCTTTGTTTTATAGGGATCTATTTAAAGAATGGTATATTTTCCATATGACATCTTATCTTATTTCTAGATATCTCCCAGAAAATTTTTTCCCTTGTTTTATTGGAACTATCTAGGGTTATGATTGTTGTATCCAATGGGTTTTATGTGGAATTTATGATGTTATTTATATAAATTTTCATACGAGGACTAGATCCCTTAAATTAAAATCTTTGTTTTCAAAGGTAACCAGTTTTCCTCCAATGGTGAGGTAGGTTTCTCTATATAATAGTTCTCTCACATTAATTACTTAATGTTATTATAAATTACCTTGTTTTGGTTTATGAAATTAATTTAGTTGAAATAGATTATGGAAATTTATCTTTTTTGGAATGGGAAATGATTTTAAAATGGGGGGTTTTATTTAAAATTAGTTTTATGCACATCAAGTGTCTGATGAAATGCCTCTAAGATTATTTTAACTCTAAAAATTGATTTTTGGGAACATAAGATATGACTATTTTCTTATGGAAATGTTTTATGAAATTTTGAACATGGGTTTTCATAAATGTTTTGGTAAACATATCACATTGGAAACCATGGGTGGATTAGTTACTGGACATATGTGAAGTATAGTGAGTGAAGAACCACTAGGGGTGTGATTGAGATAATGATAGACCATGATAGGACTCAATATCAGTTGGATTAATGGTATTCTAGGATTAGTGTTACTTAAATTGTCATATAATATTTTCCCATAGGATATATTCCAACTTGTGCTTGGTTTATTACATGATGGTATAATTTCATGTTGGTTTCTCACATGTTTTTCAATTGGGATACAGATGTATTTGATTTCATCACTCTAGTTTATCATTCATTCATATATTAATATTATTTTGGTGTTGAATATGAATTTATTTTTAAAGGAAAAACCAAATTATGTCTTATATAAATTTTTTAGAAGGAAATATCTTTATGAAAAATGTTTTTCTTGAAATCAAGAACAAACTATTTCATAGTGATATAAGTTATATATATTTATGGAGGTATCTTATTGGGTATTTTCCTTACACTATATAGATGAAATTTATGATATATAGATCTAGTTTTGTAGGTCATATACAAAATAAATGGAATCAGGTTGTTTTATATCATATCCTTGTTGATGTAATATTTTAGTGGGTTGGGTTAGTTTTAATGAATGGTCACATGGGGACTTGGTTTTACTCTTTTTTATTATTACTTTTGGTATTATCCTTTTGTCTTGTATTTGTATGAATCATAGATGTTATCTTTTCTTCCACATTGTAATCCAAAATTTTATCTCCTTTAAGTTACTCTTAAGACATTGTTTTGGTGTTTGTGTGGATCTCTTCATTGTGGCAGGTCATCTTAGATGATATGAAATATCAATATTAGTTAGATTGTTACAAAAATGTATCTGAAAACCAAATCCATACATTATTAATATTTCCCAAAAAAATTCAAAATCACCTCAATGTTAAATGATACTTGGTTTCATTATCTATTATAAATTTAAAAATCATGATATATTAGCATCCCTCATGACACCACAAATATGAACCTTGCATTACCTTTTTGGCATGTCACATCCTTCACAACACAAATACAAGAACCACAACATAACTATCTTCTCCATATACATAAAATCTTCATTAGAAAATAGTCACATTATAAGATACCCAGATCACTGTTGATTTTCTATGGGTTGAATGAAATTTTTTCATGGTAATGATTTAAAATAGAAACCCATATTGAAAGACCACCATGCATGAAACCCAAATAGATGATGTAAGTGAAAAAAAGTAACTATTGTATACCTTACATAAAATATATTTCACTTTGAACTTTAATGAATATTGTTGATATATATTACTAAAGGGTATCCATTAGGCTTCCCTCTTCATGGGGAATCAGTATGTTGAAACAAAATTTCCTGAAACCTTGGTGGGATCATCCTCTCATCTACTGTATACTAGTACCTCATTAGATAAAATATAAAGAATAATGAGTGATTTTTAGAGAATAGAGAGAGAGAGAGAGATATTCAAACAAAGAAAGGGAAAATTCACATACCCATCTAGTGGGTACATCCTTCATATATAGAACATTGTTAACTGGTATACATTAACTCATTAATTCATAACATATGAGTTAATTCCTTACTATTTTTGTATTTAAAACATATCAACTGAGATATTTCTTCCCATGTGTTTCATATCATGCAATACTCATAATTATTCAAAAAAAGTAGAAATATTGTTGAATGATAACACTTATCAATTGACACACATCAATCATAAAATATGATAAACAGTGTGCCCAATGTAGTGGAAACTTATGATATCACTATATTATAAGTAATGAAAACCCAAATAAAATTTTTCATGTATGGAAATAATACCATATGTTATCTCAAATAATCTCAAATTATATGTGAAAAATATTTGATAGATATAAGGATTTGAATGAATATATCCATTAATCTCCCAGTTTCACTAAATCATTATAGAATAATTTCCATTTAAATTTATATTATACCATATACAACTACTTTTGAAACTCTATAATATTTTATTTGGATATATTTCAAAATAGTTTTGGAAAACTATCATCAAATTCACCTTGTATCGCATATAGAATACAATGTGAATATATATCAAAAAATCATTTTAAATCAACTATAAAAGCATCTATTTGAGTAAAAATCAATCCCCAGTCATTCTACAATTAATTTTGACCCCTTGGGACTTTGTAGTGTTGATAGTAAACATAAATTCACAAATATAAAAATATATGAAAATAGTAGCTACTATAAAATTATCAATGGTACGTAAGAAACAAATGGTTCTGGCATGATCTTCACCCGACAGATGTATCTCTATAACTCTGTCCATCAACTGCATCATATGAAAGCATGAATTTTCATGTGTTCCCTTTACCTAAGACATTGAGTGAAAATGGGACATAGAATATGTAAATATAATAAATCTAACTCATACATAATCTATTCTTCATATATAGTCTAACAATGTTGAGAAATATATCACATGTTGATAACATTTATAGATGAGAAAATCAGATGCCACACATTTGATATACAAGAACATCATATCTTCTATCTAGCAATGGCAACACATTTCTTAAGTCTATGTCAATCTAGGGACCATATGTTACACCATTGTATTATTATTGTTCTTTAGTATGTGATTTTGGGTTACTTTGATGTTTTTAGTGTTCTATATGTTTTATTGGGTATTTTAAGATGTTTTGTGGGCTTGCTGGACAAGATGGTAGTTGGCCACACCATGGACTAAGGAGACCATGCCACAAATTACATCCCGAACTTTGTAAAATTTTATGTGTGAGGGATGGTTATGTCCTATAAATTGAGTTGTTTTATGGGGGGTATAAATTTTTAGTGAGGGATACTTTCCACATGTTTTTTAAAATTTATGAGATGGGGTTTTCTACATCAGAGGGTAAAGGTTGTTCCATCGAGACTGCCTGGGAAGTCACCTTCTATTGTAGAGGTATATGGTTATTCCATAAAGGTCATGGAATCAATACTTTAGGTTCTTACTTATTAATAGATTCCATGACACAATATAGAGGTACAAACCATGGTGTCTAGGTGCTCAGGAGGCCAGCCTTACCCAATCGAGGTACTCCATGCCACAGGCTATGGGGCTGCACTAGAGTGGTTTTTTAGTGATGATAACTACACCATAAACTAAGATAGATGTACTATGGTGGGTTTTTAGATGGAGGCACTATACAGTGGTGGTCAAGGAAAAACTATAACGAAGTGTTCAATACTTTTAATTTTTTTTGGTTTTACCATGTTCCCCTATTACAGATTTTAGGGAATTTGGGCATCTTCTCCCCCTCTATGTATGATGAAATCCATGGAGAGGCCAAGGAAGGTCTCCATACTTATTCCTTGGTTTCTTTATTATACTCCATTAATTTCAAGTGGATTTAAAAGGTAAATCCCTATATTCCCTCATATATTCTATTCTCTCAATTTCCTTTTATCCTTTCCTTCTATTTTCATTCTTTGAAGTACACTAACATCCTTAGGGATTGAAATTAGGGTTTGTTATGGGTCTAACTAAGGGGATTTCAATGTTTTGGTTATATATAGGTAATTTATTTACTTGGTTGGGCCCTCTCTATCGAAGGAGACTCATTATAACTTGATTACCATTTGATTTGGGAAGGTATTTATATACTTTCCCATTATAATATATACCTTGAGATTATTGAATATTTTAAAATAATTTTCTTTTGAAAATAGATCTATATGTGTTACCATGATGGGTTAGATTTTTTTTTAATATATTCTTTTCTTGGTTTGGAATTTTTTTCATTAAAAGTGTTTGTGAAAATTCATGTGTGTCCATTTCAAAGGAATCTAATAGTTTTAAGGGAATTTACAATAGTTTGGGATTTGAAGGAGTTTCACCAAACAAATTAGGTTTTAATTAAATAATTTCATGTTTCAAATGGTTTTTTGGATATAAATGTAAGAGTATGTCCCATGTTAAAGTATTTTTGAATCATACTGAACATTTAGTTATTTCCAAAGAAATCATAAAGAATAATTTTCTTTTAAAATGGATTTCAATATTTTTTTTTCATGAATTGGTTTTAATAGGTGTTTTAGAAATAAGTTTTACATGGTTTAGAATTTATTCAAATTCAAATAATTTTTTGAAATTCCCTTCTAGAAAATTATCAAGGAGCCTCCTAGAATAATATGAGACCATCGATTAAGCCCTTTATACTTATTACGCTTGACATGAATTGATTATGTTTTGATATTCTTAATTTAATAGGGGATGTTTCATGTGATGGTATTAGAGTTGAGGTGAGATGAGGTTTATTTCAAATGATTTAATCATTATTTATGTGATGATTATGTAGTTATTTGATTGATGACATCTATTTATTATTATCATGAGATTCTTATGAAATTATGTAAATACAAGATGATTTATAAACTAGTTTAGGTTATAAACTAATTAGTGCATCAATTTTGAATTTTTTCTAGGATGTAATTTTGGGATTGTGTTTCATGAGTGATCATTGGATGGATTATCCCACCCTTGATAGATAAGCACCCCCAGGATGGATTATGTGGCCTGAATAGTCCCATTAGACATCCGAGATAATATAAAAGTTATTTTAAGCTAGCCAAGGGTTCCGAGTGACCATTCATAGACCATGATACCTAAGTCTTAGGGAGTTTTCAATGGAACCATGACCCCATTGAGTATATATAAAGTATCGTATTATATAACTTGTTTCTATACACTTTCTATTTATTGGTATTATGGAACTACTATTTGGTTTTTTATTTTATTATGATATAATGATATCTTGGTGGTAATTTATAATTATATTTGTATTCACTTGAAATTATGATTTTATTTCCAAAATTATTACCAAAATATTTATAAAGGTTAGGTTTTAATTAAATAATTTATTTATGATTTAAACGATGGGGTTTTTATCATTTTTTTTGAAAAGAGGAAGAAAAAAGTGATTAGATTTTATCATGAATATAAGAGTGTTATTTTTATTATTTAGAGGATATTTTTTTAAATTAATTCTTTGATTTATGATTTTGTTTTAAAATCATGGTTTAAAGATGGATGATACTCACTTGTTTTCCACAGGTCTTACCTTGGTTTTTGAAAAAAGATAAAGTGTGATACTTTTTATCCTTAGTAATACTCATGTGAAAAATATAATTTATAAATTATGTTGAAACTAGAATTTATGAATTTTATTATGAATGTTATTGTATTTAATATTTGGTTAAATATCAC
This sequence comes from Viscum album, assembly GCA_963277665.1. Classification (NCBI taxonomy): domain Eukaryota; kingdom Viridiplantae; phylum Streptophyta; class Magnoliopsida; order Santalales; family Viscaceae; genus Viscum; species Viscum album. The sequence continues at coordinate 691,295,459 of OY728153.1, read as the reverse complement.
CGGGAACCTCTAGCTCACACCATGTATATACACTGGTGCACATGTATATAAATCTTTCATGTTTTCTCTCAGGTTCCTCATATTTGATCGCAGTGTGGTTTTCCTTGACATGGTCCATTGGTGGATGGGTTGTGATGTAGAAGGTGACTATGGGTAAGATAGGATATGTGTTTTGTATTTAGGATTTTATTTTTATTTGGATATTTTTGTGTCATCCAATTTGGGCATGTGTATTTTTCATTATTCCAAATATGTATGTTTTGATAGTATATTGGATTTTATTATTGTTTATATTACTATATGGGAGTCATAATTATTATTTTTTGTGTATTGTTTGGATATTTATTATTATTTATTTATTTTTTTTATTTTTTCTTCATTTTCATCTATTTAGTTTGATGAATATGAATGTCCAATGTATGGATAGGTCATTCCCAATTATTGGTAGTTTCTAGTGATTATTTATTTGATTATTTGAGGGTGAAACCATTCCATTGTGTGTAATCTTGATACCCAAACACTAGTTTTTAGCCTTTGGGGATCAGGAATGGCCTTCAGACTAGTGGCAGACTATGCTAAGTTACTTATTGGTATAACTCAGTCAGGTTCATTACAAATGATACAATAAACTAGGTTTTCAAAAAAGGAATAAGTTCTCATATTTCCCCCTTTTTATTATGAGAGTTTAATAATATAGAGATATTAATGTTGGGACATGATCGGTAGGTATGAGGAAAGTATAGAAAGCTCATTTTTTATCCCAATCATTGAATTTCTAGGGTTTTTTGGATTTTAATCATTAAATGATTTTTGGGTTATTATTGATGTTTTTTGATATGAATTGATGGTGTTTTAGTTGACATTAACATTGTGTGAGTATTAATATGGAACATTTTTGGATTTGGGATAAAATTGGAAAAACAATCATAGGCATATTATTTTCTTGAATGACCTGATGAACCATGCAGTGACCAAGTGATTGATTGTTGAAACATTTAAGAGGTAGTAGCATGATTGGGGAAAAGATCTTCAAAAATGGTCGCCAAATCAAGCATAAATTTGCATACCATTTGTATATTTTATTTATAACTTCTGATTCTTAGATTGCTCTTAAGGGATTATTAGAAACATGAAATTAATTAAATAAGTTGTTGTAATGTTTTAATTATATTTAATTACTTTTTAGTTGATATTTATGGTTTTATTTCTTGAAGTAGTTATTGTAAAATTGGTTTTGAATGCTAAAAATGTATTTCATGGAAAATTGGTTATAGTTTTCAATGAGGTATTAGGGATTGTTTTTAAAATTAATATGGTGTTTATGAAATTTTTTTTAGATATGGCTAAAATCATTTTGAAATCTGAGAAATGTTTTTGTTTTAAAAATAATATTATTTTTTTGTAATTGACTTTGACCATATTTTAGTATGTTTTCAACAATATTTAGTTACCAAATGATGATAAGGTTCTGTTTCTAAAATCTTTATATGGTGATGTGTTTTTTGAAATAAAAATTAAAAATGTAATAATTTCAAATGGGTTTCTTATATTGAAGGAACCTTATTATTTTTAAATCCATTTTAAATATTTTAAATTCATTATCTGGGAAGTTGGGGTATAAAATTGTGATTACATAGTGAAATTTGTTTTTTTGTTTTATAAATAACATATAAGGTTTTAATGTTTATATTATTTCTCATAGTTGTTTCACTGAATTGTGCTTTATATTTGTCCGTTGGATTATTTTTGGGACCATTTTTTTGGTGAAGGAACATTAATGGGTTCAGTTCACGTTTCATATCATTTATGTATTATTCCTAGAAGTTTCCAATGTTCAATGGAGAGAGTCTATCTCTTGGAATAACCTTTAAGAAGATTATTATCATCTTTGGAAAGAATTTTTTTTTCTATTGGACCCACATAGACATTATGTATAATGGAGGATCAATGATATATTAGCCTAAGTTGGTCACCAATGATCTCCTGATGCTGGTTTCTTTGGATATAGTATTTTTCAAATCTTAGATCAACTGTAATTGGGTTTGGTTTATCCCCTTTTAAAGAAGTTGTTGATTAAGAATAAGGTAGAAGGATGGGTTAATTAGGGTAGATATTTTTTAATCTTTATTATCATCATTCAAAGGAGAGTTTTATTGTGTATTTTTATGGAGGAAATTTCAAAATTTAGAGAGTCTTATTCATTATTTCATGATTTTCATGAATTGTTAACTAGTTGGGCTTGTGATTGTTTTTACATATCATGATCCATGGGGTGAGATCTATTTTGAGTGATAAAATATGGTAAAACCTTTAGGTGTGTGATTAGGTAAATGGAATGAGTTTATTTATTCTGGTTAGACTAAGAGTTCTACCAAGTTAATATTTTTAATTAGGATCACCATGAGGTGGTATTCCACAAGCATGGCCCAAAGCTGTAATTTTTTGGTTGTTTCATAAACTAGGGTTGGAACCAAGTTATTCCATATTGATTAATATATTTGGATAGAGTGTTTATTCTATTATTATTAATGTGGTGGATGGTTTGACCATGCCTTCTAGTATTTGGGATATTCCCATGGTTGATCCTTTTTTAGTGTTCTTTGGAATTCATCTCATTTTAGTAATTGTGAACCCTATATTCAGATAGTTGTTGAGTCTGATATAGGATTATTGATCTCATTTAATGTTTTGTGGAAATGTGACTTTTTTGGTTATTCTTTTATCCTTAGGTATGTTCTACTTGTCTTTCAAACCATTTATAGATGAATAATAAATAACGGGGATACATATGTACAATCTCAGTCATTATAGAGGTATGTGATGGATAATTGACTTTTGGAATTTTATTATAGAGATTTATTTGTATCTAAGGATAAAATCCTTTATTTTATGTAAATATTTGGTTTTAAAGTTATATTTCCTCATGGGAAAATTTTAGTTTTACCTGGCCCTCTCATATCTTATATTGGGTGTTGAGGTTTGTTTCTAATTTCTATTTATTTAGTCCAAATATTTTTTAGTGTTAGAAATTGGTATGGTGGGGAGAATAATGAAACCCTATGTAATTTTTTAATTTGTTATGTCATCTTGGGTTATTTTTATGTTTTTTTATGTCACCAGTTTTTTGGGTGTTTTAGAAGTCCTAAGGAGTTGCTATCTAGGATGGTAAATAACCACACAATGGCCTAGAAAGACCACATTGTAGGATATATCCTTTATTTTATTAATTTATAGGGTGAAAGAGTTGTTCCTTCCATGGAGTGTGTGATATGATGTGGGGGGTTAAGATTTTTGAGTGAGAACATTTTTCCTCACATTTTCTATTTTTAGGACATGGGTTTCTTCACACTATAGGGGAAAGGATGCACTATAGAGACTGTTTGGGAAGGATATTTTCCTCACAGAGGTATAAAATTATGCTATGGATGCCTATGGATTGGGATATTGGGTTCTATCCAATTTAAGGAATTAACACAATAGTATAGAGGACCATTCCATGTTGTCCAAGTTTTTGGAAGTTAAACCATGACTGATCAGGGTACTCTAAGATATAGACTGGGAGGCAATGCTATGGAGGTTTTCTAGTGAGGACACCACATCACAAGCCATGATGGATTCACTATGGTGGATTTTTTCAGTGTAGGTTCTATTCCATCATCATAAAGGCTATACTATAGGTCATGCTTCACGATTTTGAAATTTTATAGTTTTACCACTTTATCCCATCAAGATTTTGGGGATTTTTAGACCTTTTCTCCCCCTCCACCCATGTCTCCCATCTATGGATATCCTAAGGGAGATATCCTTCATTCTATAGTGATTCCTTTTTTTATCTCTATTTATTTCAAGTGGGTCTCAATGGTAAATTCTTCTGCTCAATCCTCTATCCTCTTATCCCCTACCACCTCTATTCATCCCCTTAATTGTCTTTACCCATAACCCCTAATATCCATGAGGATTGAAATAGTTATTTAGTGTGGGTTTAAACAAGGGGATTTGGATGTATATTGATTATATAAGGATTTTCCTTGCTTGGTTAGGACTTCATCGCCAAATGAGACTAATTATGACTTGATTTCGTTTTGATCAAGGTAGGGGTTTTAGTTTTGTTCGTTTCAAATATATTCCAAGGGATTATAGATTATTATAAATTTCTTTTGTTTCCAAAATGTACCTACATGTGTTTGAATAAGGGTTTAGAAAAGTTTCTTTTAAAATATTTTCATTTATTATCCTGGAATTGTATGTGTGCCATGTGTTTATGAAAATGACCAAGTAAACAATTTAAAGAAACTTAACTGTTTTAAAAGAGTTTTTTCATTGATTTTGGATTTTAAAGAGGTTATTCACACCAGTTGGTTTTAAATTAAAATGTTTCATGTTTTCATATGGATTTTTTGATATAAATGGGTGATTTTTCCCATGTTAAATTTTTTAAAAAACATGTTATCATTTTGGTTATTTCAAAGAGGGTCTTAAATATGATTATCTCCAAATTTATTTGAAGGAATACTTTATTGATTTTGTATTAAATGGTATTTTAAAATGATGTTATATATGGTGTAAAAAGGATTTAAATTATATGTGTTCTTTGAAAGTCACATTTGTAACTTTATAAAATATTATTTTAGAATAATGTGAGACCCACTATTGATCCCATTTACCCATAATGATTTATTAAAATTGATTATTTTTTGTTTTGATTAATTTAAAAGGGGATTTTCATGTGTCGATGTTGGAGGAAAGGTGAGGTTTATTTCAAATGAATTATTATTGATTTGTGTCTTGATAATGTGGTCATTCTATTGATAAAATCTATTAATTACTATCATGGTATTCCTAAAAAATAAAATAAAAATTTGATGAGCGATAAACTAGTTTATATTGAAAAATAGATAGTTTCTTAGTCTATTTTTTGCTTTAGTTAGAGGGTTTGGACCCATGGTAGTGGAGAAGTTATGTGATAAATTATGTGGCCAATGAAAACTAATATCCCCTAAGAGGGATCGTGTAGCCTAAATTTTCCAATTAGACTACTAGGTAGGTAATTTTAGGATAGAATAGGGTTCAGAGTCTCTAGTCCTGGACTTTATTAGTTGAGTCCTAGAAACTTTCCTATATACCCTACTTCAAATTGAGTATATCAAGGGGATCCTGTTCTATACATCATTTTTATCCCCTAGATCCTCATTAGTTTTATGACACCATTTTTTTGTTATTATTTTTTATGATTTTTTGATATCATGATTCTAGAATATGATTATATCTAGATTCAATTTTCAATTTTGATTTAATGTTAAAACTGATCAAGAAAATTATTTATAAATTAAAATTATAAAATTGATTGATCTATTTAAGAAATTCTTCGGAAAATATAATGAAAGTCAAATTTGTTTTGATCATTAATTAGAGGTCCTATTATCATTGTTTGAAATAGTATTTTAAAGGAATGATTTGCTTTATTATTTGTGTTTAAAATATCAGTTTTTCATTAGATGTGAATCTATTATTTTATAAAGGGTTCAACGTGGTTTTGGAAGCAAAGAGATAAATTGTAACGTCCTGGTTCTGGAAGCCACCCACAGGCACCCCGTACTCGGTTGGTCACATGGCCTCAAGCGCATTTCCCCAAATGCCAGAGGCTGCCGACTAGCAGCGAGGGCCTTGGGTGTGATAGTGGGGAAACTATTCCCTCAATGGTATAGTACACAACAAATGTAAACAAAACATGAAATAGAAAAAGCAGTAAATATCCAACGACAACAAACAGTGCAAGAATAAAATAATAATCAACTGGAGCACATATGTATATATGAAATGATGCATGATACATATCTAGGAAAGCATCCAAACAGGTCCCATTGATGGAAATACAAACAACACAAAAACAAGTACAAAAGAAAAGATAAAAAGCTTTGTAGAATCGCAAGCCTAAGCTTAGTCCCATGCTCTCCTGCTCCAAAGCAATCAAGTACCCGAAGTTGAATGGCACTTTACCTTGTCTATACCTGCAACAAAATAGTCTGTTTGGACCCCGAAAGCATGGAACAAATAGGGTGTGAGACTAAATCCCAGTAGGCAACCACCCGGAGATCTGTGCCTAACAGTCAGTGAGTATATGATAGGTAATAGTACAGTAAAAAGGAGGCAGTAATTAGAAAGTAGTAACAGGATGATATGCAACAGTAATAAATCCACTGAACAACAAGCAGTAGTGAAGAAAACAGATAACCACAACAGGAACCCCTCTGGGAAGTACTGACAGCCAAACCCCTCTAGTCCGATCCAAGAAGTACCAACAACCCTCTAGGCAGTGAACTCAGCCAAATCCTTCTGGTTTGGTCATACAAAATTATAAGACTCTGGGGAATCTCGCTCGGTCAATTCCCCTTATAGTCTAGGGTAGTCAGGGGCTCTATGAGGAAGATCACGTGGTCTAACGCTCTTATAGCCCCAAGGTCTAGAAACTCTCTGAGGAATCTCACTCGGTCAATCCTCCTACAGTATCAAGTGTATCACAAACTCTATGAAGAAGCTTGCTCGGTCAATTCCTCCTCTAGAATGGAATGGTTTAAGGAAATCCAAACAAGTCTGAGTCTCTAAGGAAGCTCACTCAGTCTACACTCCTATAGTCTATAATATCCAAGACTCTCTCAGAATCTCACTCAGTCTATCCCATGCTGTCTACAATGTCCAAGAATCTCTGGGAAGCTCACTCGGTCTATCCCTTATAGTCTATAATGTCTATGACTCTCTGGGAATCTCACTCAGTCTATCCCTTATAGTATATAGCGCCAGGTTGTCATGGTCCCGTTCCAGTCAGTGCAAAATAATTCTATAAGGCCAAAGCACACCTATAGAGCTACTTGGCTAACCAGTCTACAGAATAACAAGAATGTCAAAAATATCATTCCATCATATGGTTATAAGGCATGGAAAATAGGAACAACAACCAAAGGATAAACATAACCCAAAGTTATTAAATAGAACAAGGCATGGGAAAAAAAATCCAAGCACAGAAATTATCCTCATACATGATTAAATTACCTCTACACAAGAATACAATCAAGGCAGAAAAACACCAAGGGAAAAAAGATAAATGTGCAATACCTCGGTCATAGGTATTAGTGGAAGTTTGCACATAAAACTAAAATAATTCGAAAGGTAAGGCACAAACCAACTACTTTTATTCTAGGAGATTGATATACTTGAACAATGAGGCTTGATTTTCCTTATAATGTCATAGATCTACAAAAACTCACAAAACATTAAACCTATGATATCTTGAGAAAGAGGAAAAATCATGGAATGAAACTCAAGAAGATGGAAGAGCTCACCACTGTGGTTACAACGCAATCGATGGTGGTCGATTAGGCAAACAGACGGAGTCTTGGGGGATCAGAGGATGTTCATGGCCATATGGAAGCTCTCAGTCAAAGAACCTTGAGAAGAAGATGATTCTGTCGATTAGGCACAACCCCGATCCGTTTAAAGAAAAAAAGAAAGTACACAGTGTGTACTTCCAGAGTACACGGTGTGTACTAGGCCTTTGCAAACTCTTCTTTAAGAGTCCTCCACATCGCCCCTACACACCATGTGTGTGGCCCATACATGGGCAGCACACGTCCTTGCACGACATAGAAGTACACAGTGTTTACTCATAAAGTACATGGCATGTACTTTGAAATTCCCAGATTTTCTTCATTTTCTTAAAAATGACCAAAAAGGAAAAACATACCTGAAACGAAGATCTGTATTCTTACAAACTTCCTCCATTAAAGAAATTCGTCCCCAAATTTCCATAGCAAGGAATAGAAGAAGAATACTCGAACAGCTCTAGACACTTCGATCGTACATCGGCCTCCCTCTCCCAGGTCTTGTCCTGTATATGCCCGTGATGCCATAACACCCGTACCAATGGAACAGACCATCCACTGAGAACCTTCGTACTACGATAAAAAATCCAGATAGGATGCTCCTCAAATGATGCATATTCTTCGAGCTCAACCTCCTTTGGTTGAAAGACATGAGACGATTCTGAAAAGTAACATCAAAGATGAGATACATGGAAGATGTCGTGCATAGCCCGATACCTCTGAGGTAACTGCTACCGATAGTCCACTAGACCAAGTCTCTCCAATACCTCAAATGGACCAATGTACCGTGGTGAAATATTACCCTGTCTCTGAATCCTCTTATGTTCCAACCTCGGTGTGACACATAGGAAAACCTAATGCCCGCCCTTGAACTCCAGAGGTCGTCTCCGCTGATCAGCATAAGACTTTTGTTAAGACTCTTCCATAGCCATCCTCCTCCAAATAAACTCTATCTTCTTTGAGGTCTCCTGAACAAGATGAGGTCCCAAAAAATCTTCCTATCCTACATCCATACAGCACAATGGCGATTGGCATGGCCTACCGTACAAAGCCTCTCAAGGTTCCATCTGAATAGTCTCATGAAAACTGTTGTTATAGGAAAACTCCACAAGGGGAATATGCTTCTACCAAGAACATCCAATGCCTATAATGAAATCTCGGAGCATATCCTCAAGCACCTAGATCATACGCTCGGACTGGACATCTTTATGGGGATGGTATGCTGTACTGAAAAGTACATGTGTACCCAAAGCCTTCTGAAGCCCTTACCAGAACCGAGAAGTAAAACACACATCCCTGTCTGAAACAATGGAGCGTGGAACTCCATAAAGATGTACAATCTCTCATATGTACAAATTCCCCAGCTCAACAACGCTAAAAGTCTCCTTGATCGGAAATAAGGGAGAAACCTTCATAAGCCTGTCAATGATAAGGAGGAATAGACACTGGTACCGCTCTTGGAATGAGCTCAATCGATAAGTCTACCTCACGATCCATAGGTAAACCTGAAATGTCCTCTGAAAATACATCCCTGAAATGATCCACCACTGGAGAAAAGTCTAACTTTGAAGTCCCTTGGTCATCCAGATAAAAACTGGAAATTTGGCCTGTAACTCCTCCAATCCCATGATGCCCTGGTCCAGCTCTACCCGCCTGGACATCCCACTCACCTCTATGAAGAAAGGATCGGCCCTCTGGTGATACAAAACTCACCCTATGGTGATAGTAATCGATGACTGCCTGGAAGGGAATTAACCAGTTCATACCGAGGATGATATCATAGCATGTCATCTCTAGGACATAGAGGTCCCATAAGAAGCGACACCCTGCAACCTCAAGAGGGCACTCTATGAACTAGAGAACACTAGACGTCCTCATTCCCAATGATGTATCAAGAGTCAACATGTCGGCAGGTGAAAAGATACAGAGCCCAAGGCTCTCCACAACAGCAATAGAGATAAAGCTATGCGAAGCACCATTATCAAAAAGGGATGAAGATAAAAATGCGGATAATAAGATTGTACCTCAAACTATGGAAGGTAAGGGATTCTGCTCCTAATAGGTCTGCTCCATGGAGAATGTCTGGCCTGTACCGCTGCCCTATGCCCCTGGCTGACCACTCTGAGCTGATCCACTCTGCTGTCGCTGGTAACCTGGTGACTGACCACCAGGATCACGACCTCCACCTCATCCCAAATGGCTGGAAGAACTCCAGTTCACAGACTATTGAGAAAATGGCGATACATTTCCTATACGTAGAGTCATAAAATAACTAATACCACCAGCTGTAGGTGAGAATATCTGACAAAAATGCTGAAGATGGCCCATCTGGCTACAACATTGGCACTCCATTGGGTCTCTATGGCATCGAGGCCTAGTTTTCCCACTCTTACCACACTGGTAGCATACAACCTGGATACGCAAAGATATATCCTACATACTCCGATCTCCTCCAGTAGAATCCCTACGGTGCTTCCGGCTATCAGCAGGAGGAACACCGACTCTAGATGTCCGACCGCCCTAGCCCACTGCTCTAGAATATCTCAGATTGTGCTCAAAGATCAGTGCCTAGTTGACGATAGAGGATATCGCAGTCAACCTAAAGATATTCATTTGGGAACAAATCTACCACCTGAGACCGTCCTCAAACTTCTTATCAAGGAACAACTCATCACCTGCTAGAATTGGGGTGAAGCGCTACAGCTCTGTCAAAAGAGACGAGTACTCCGTAACAGAAAGAGTACCCTGCTCGAGACTCATAAACTCCTAGTCTCAGTCAGCCCTCAAGGTCTCCAGATAAAAGCAATCGTAGAAGATGTGCTGAAACTCATCCCATGTCATACTCTGCTAGTTCCCTGACTGTGAGATCACCTCCCACCATCTATTGGCAGTGTCTCGGAGCATATAAGTAGCAATCTTTACCCTTTTTTCTGGAGGTATCTCCAGATGCTCAAAGATCGTCAGCGTTGCCTCTAGCCACGAATCTTCAGCCTAGGGTACTCCATCCATTGAGAAAGTAGGAGGATGTTGCTGCTAAAAAACTTGCGTCAACTCAGCCATTGATGGGGCAGGAGGCGACACTCCCTAAAAGGTCTGCATCATCCTCAGGAAGTCCTCCCTGAACTGCGCATCAGTGCCTACAACGGGTATAACTGCTGGTGCTAAGGTTGTTACAACACGAGGATGTACAGGAGGTCCCTGATCACCCATATCCAGTGTCTGATCACCACCTGGTAGCTGATGTACAATTGGAGGAGGTCTCAGAAGCATAGCTCTGAAAGATCAAAAGCACACCTTAGATCAGGATTATCAAGGACAGAGAACACAAGAGTACAAAACGGGAACATGAGAAAGAAAAACTAATGTTTTACCAAACACGACTACACAGTGTGTATCAAACTACACAGCATGTTCCTTAAATCCATTCACTTGGGTGTGTACTACTGCCACAAATGGTCGTGTAACACCCCAGACTACACAGTGTGTTGTCCCCACACACGGCGTGTACTTGAACTCCAATCCCCTACCCGAGTCTCTTTACATAGATAACTCACACGGTCCTCTTAACCCTAGACTACGTGGCGTGTTCACTAAGGACACGACGTGTACTAGACAAGGTTTCGACGACAGTGTTGTTAGTTACACTGCCGGATACACGGCTGACCCTTACACGGCGTGTTCCGAACAAACACGGTGTGTATAGGAGAAGATAACACTGACCAGTGTTGTTCGTGACATGGCCAGGTTCAAAGAACAAGGATACACAGCATGTTCGTATGAAACACGATGTGTATTACACAAGCATCCCCAACCCATGTTGTTAGTGACACGGCCGGGTACACGACTCACTACTAGACGACGTGTACCTACCATACACGGCGTGTTCCTGAATAATTTTTTCACAACCCCGTGTTTCTTCTTACACAATCAGTGACATAGTTTAAAACTACACAACGTGTAGTCATAAAGTACACATCGTGTATTCTGGTTTTTTCCAGGAAGTAGCTCAAAAACTGCACCGAATCCCAGAAAACACATAAAAACAAACATGGTGGTGCCAAATTCAGATCCGTGAGGGCCCATACTCCCTGCGAATCAATGCTTGGCATATCATATAAGTCATATACATGAGAAACAAGTCAACAATCCACCAATTTCCAATTCATGAGGGCCCATAACAGCTCAAGAACCAAAATTTGGCGTTCATTTAAGCAAGGTATAATGCAAACAATTTCTCTATCAAACTGCGTGGCTTCTATCAAAACATCTATCACAAAAACATGCATAATCTACACAATGTCTGTCAAAACAAAATTAAATCACTAATGCATCTAGATGGCATGGACAGAATGCATGACATGTGACTTCTAACAAGTGCCTATATGATGCATGAGATGGAATACCCTCATCTCATCGGGTTACGATAGAAATAGAACCACAATAGAAACAAAAATAACAACACAAATCATGTGAGTCACTCAAGGTGAAATCATATCAATCGTAAAATCTCAAAACCATAAAACTACAATAAAGGAGGTAGATTGAATTTTCCCTGTACATGGGTTAGCTACTCTCGGGCACAACTTACTACCATGTACCGAATCCATCCTATCTCTGGGTAAAGGCTCCAAACAATAAATCAAGAGAATAGAATTCCTTTGATACCACTTTGCAACGTCCTGGTTCAGGATGCCACCCAGAGGCACCCCATACCCAGTTGGTCACACGGCCTCAAGCGCATTCCTGAAACACCAAAGGCTGCCGACTAGCAGCGAGGGCCTTGGGTGTGATAGTGGGGAAACTATGCCCTCATTGGCAGAGTACACAGTAAATGTAAACAAAACATGCAATAATGGAAGAAGTAAATATCCAAAGACAATAAATAGCGGAAGACTAGAAAGACAAACAACTGGACCACATATGTATATATGAAATGATGCATGATACATATCTAGGAAAGAAGCCAAATAGATCACTATGATGGAAATACAAACAGTACCAAAACAAGTACAAAAGAAAAGATAAATAGCTCCACAGGATCGCAAGCCTAAGCTTGGTTCCATGCTATCCTGCTCCAAAACAATCAAGTACCCGATGTCGAAGGGAAATTTCCCTTGTCTATACCTGCAACAACATAGACTGTTTGGGCCCAAAAGAATGGCCCAAATAGGGCGTGAGACTAAATCCTAGTATTCAACAACCCGAAGATCTGTGCTTAACAGTCAGTGAGTATATGGCAGTTAATAGTATAGTAAACAACAGGCAGTAATCAGTAAGTAGTAACAGGATGAAATGCAACAGTAATCAATCCACAGAACAACAAGCAGTAGTGAAGCAAATACCTAACCACAATGGGGACCCTTCAGGGAATTAATCACATCCAAACCCCTCTGGTCCTATGCATGAAGTACCAACAACCCTCTGGGAAGTCCACTCAGCCTAACCCCTCTGGTTTGGTCATACGAAATTATAAGACTCATTGCGGAAGCCTTCTCAGTAAATTCCCCTTATAGTCTAGGGTAGTCAGGAGCTCTCTGAGGAAGATCACGCGGTCTAACCCTCTTATAGCCCCCAGGTCTAGAAACTCATTGAGAAGCTCAATCGATCAATCCTTCTATAGTCTCAGGTATATCACAAACTCTCTAACGAAGCTCGCTCGATTATTTCCTCCTCTAGCATGGAATGGTTTAAGGAAATTAAAACGAGTAAGACTCTCTGAGGAAGCTCAGTCAGTCTACCCTCCTGTAGTCTATAATATCCAAGACTCTTTGGGAAGCTCACTCGGTCTATCCCCTATAGTCTACAATCTACAAGACTTTATGGGAATCTCACTCGGTCTATCCCTTATAGTCTATCATTTCCAAGACTCTCTAGGAAGCTCACTCAGTCTATCCCTTATAGTCTATAGCACCAGTTTCTCACGGTCCCCTTCCACTCAGTGTATAATAATTCTATAAGGACAAAGACCACCTATAGAGATACTTGTCTATCCAATATAAAGAATAAAAAGCATGTTAAGAATATCATTCCATCCTATGGTCATAAGGCATGGAAAACAGGTACAATGGCCAAAGGCTAAACATGACCCAAAGGTCGTAAATAGAACAGGGCATGGGCAAAACATCCAAGCATGAAAATTATCCTCATACATGATCAAATTACCTCTACAAAAGCATACCATAAATTCAAGAAAACAAAATGGAGAAAATAGTAAATACGTAATACCCAGTTCACAGGTATTGGTGGAAATTTGAAAATAAAACTCAATGACTTCGAAAGGTAAGGCACAAACCACCAACTTAGATTCTAGGATATGAATATACTAGAACCATGAGGATTTATTCTCGTTATAACATTGTAGATCTATGAAAACACAAAAAATGTTCGACCCATGATAAGTTGAGAATGAGGGAAAATCATGGAATGAAACTCAAGAAGAAGGAAGAGCTCACCGATGTGGTTCCAATGCAATCGACGGAGGTTGATTCAAAAAACGGATGGAGGATCAGGGGATCGGAGGATGTTCGTGGCCGTACGGATGCTTTCAGTTGAAGAAACTTGAGAAGAAGATGATTCTATCGATTAGGTGTGACCCCGGTCCGTTTAATGAAAAAAAGAAATTACACAACGTGTACTTCTGGAGTACACGGCGTGTACTATGACTTTATGTAATCCGCTTTAAGCAGCCTACACATCAGCCTTACACACCTTGTTTGTGGCCTGGACACGTCCAACACACGTCCTTGCGTGGCATAGAAGTACACGACATGTAATCATAAAGTACATGATGTGTGCTTTGAAAATTTCCAGATTTTCCTCTTTTTCATAAAAATGACCAGAAAGGAAAAACATACCTGAAGCGAAGATCCGGTTTATTACATAAATTATGATAATTTTTTTCATATTATTCATATTATGAAAAATCTACTTTATAAATTATGATCAAAATAGAATTTTTGGATTGTATTATGAAAGTAATTTCATCAACTCGTGGACAAAATCCTACAATGCATATTTACCTTACACCATACATATATACCTATGTGCATGTATATGTATAATTCATGTTCTAAATAAAGTTCTTTGTATTTTATCTTAGTTTTATATCTATTTGGATGGTACACTGATGGGCAAATTGTGTTTTGGAGAGTGACTGTACGTTATAGAAGAGATGTTGTAGTTTTTTGATATTTGAACTTTATTGGGGTGTTTTTGTGTAATCATGTTCGTACAAGTGAATTTTTTATTTATCATCTTCTGTATATTATATAATAATAGTGTTTTTATTATTATTATACATGTTACTATATTAGAGTAACCATTTATATTAGTTATATATTATTTGGATTTTTATTATTGTTTATTCCACGTTTTTCATGATTCTTATTTTCATCTATTTATTTGGATGAGCATGAATGTACAATTTATGGATAGGTCATGTAATATTCTTATTAGTTTAAACTTATTTTTTATGTTATTGTTTAGGTTTGGATATGTTCCCAAATGTGAATTCTTCATAACTAGGCACTATTTTTAATCCCACGGGGACCGAGAATTCACTTGAAGCCTTGTGGGGGTCTGTCCAAATGATGTGTTATGTTTCATCAAGTTAGTTCATTACACCTTATGTCATAATTCTCATACATGTGAAAAAATACCAGCTTTGTTTCTCTATAACTAAAAACATAATCGATAATATACCCAACTACCCCTTGATTAGATAAGCCTCAAGGCCTGTGTAATAATGGTATCGAATTACTAAGGTTCTTGTTCTATGGTTCTTAAAAAAGTTATTTGGGAATCCAAATATGAACCATTCACCACCATTATAATAAAGAAATAGTGTATGAAACTCTATGTGTTATACTTAATGGGTTATCTAGCACAAAACCACATTTTCTTCCACATGAGGACATTATATTTATCGATACAAGAATTTTACTCACAAAAACATTAAAACTTTACCACAACCTAAAATAATCCATGAAGAACATCATTTAGGGATAACTCAAAGTCATATATTGAGAGGTTAATTATCAATTCACTTCATGATATATATATATATATAGCCAACATTAAATAAGGATACAGTGGATATATAATTTTTGATAACATGATAGATTTTATATAATTAAAAAACATTAATAAGATTTAAAAAACTATACTTAAGATAATATAAAACATATATAATATGAAAAACTGTATGACCAACCTAATTTTTATTCTACTTTTAGGGGTTTTGTTAAAATTATTACATATATATGAAATTCTAGCTGCATCACTATGTTTCCACCTGATAAAATACTCCCACTAAAATATTTATTGAGTAACATATATATAAAAATCAACTTCAAATAATGGAGAGGCTTATGTATCATATTCCTAATGATCAACTCCTTAATGTGACATTCAAACCCCTTTACATCACAATTTTTTTATGACGTTAATAACATTCATTGAATATTTAAAACTCTTTATATGTTTATCATCACCGCCATCCATATAAAAAATTGAATCAATATTTTTCCTTGAAATATTTTGGTAACATAAAAAACTCTTTACATCACCTTTCTCTGAAATAACCTAAAAATTTTAATATGTTTAAGTGAAATTAAATTTGAATGTAATAATAGATTATTTTCTATCTTTGACCATATCAAAGTCCAATCATACCCCAACTAGTTTCTCACACAAAATATTCTCTCCAGAATAACATGACAAGATTGAAAAAAATAATTTATGATTAAGTAGTAACACATATTTTCTATGGAAAGAATATTTTAAAAAACTATTATATATATATCTTATATAGAAATATGTGTTATTAAATAAATATTATTCAAATAAGAGTTAATATTTAAAATATTCCACTGATGGAGGTGGGATCAAATCCATCAAACATTAATAAACATTTGGATAAACACCTTTATCTTGGATAAAATATGTTATCCTTTTCTTATTCACAACAACATGTTACAATATATGATGGATCATTAACCATGTGTATGAATATCATATTGTATATAAAAACTATTTTTTATTAAAACAATTCTCTTATCATATAATAGTGATGAGATTAAGATACACATCCTTTACATAGATCCATCTATGATTGATATATATTGTTCATTTAAATATTTTATGTAGAAACCCTTTTATTCATCACATGAATTTAAACTCCAAACTTTATCAGTTATTCCATTTTTTAATTCATTTATATTTACAACACTTGTAAAACATAAAACTAGAATCACATACCCTTTAATCAAAGAATTTATTTTTATAACATCAATACCTAACATGGACTCTTAGTAGAGCTTCTAAAACTCTATTAGATATCCCAAAAATTACATCTTATGAAACCATTACTCCTTACTGATAACACTTTCAGGATTCCATTAACACAACTGGATACTAAAATAAAAATAATTCTATTTTCCAACTATCTTTTCTTCTTGTAGTTTGAACTTTTCCCCACTTGTACTATCAATGCATCACCTGAACCTAGACATGAGAAACACAATTCATTTATTCCCAACACTTTGTTAAAATTGGGTAAAATTATCTTTAACTATTTCAAATATTTATAACATTTCCAAAAATGATAATAAAATGAATTATATGACCAAAACAAGCCTTAAGAAAAATTCCATTATCTCCATGTCATACAAAATAATATTGAGTATATGATTTGTGATAAACGTTACTTAGTTGAATTTGAATCAAATAACTCTGGAACGTTTTTTGAATCATTTTATGATTATTATAAGAATCGATATTAAAATTTTGAACAATTTCAATACCTTGTTTCTTGGAAAGGAGTTACTCTATCATATTGAATATTAATTTATTAGGAAAAAATCTTAAGTTTCTATATCAATCTAAGATTTTTCATTCACTATCATCCTTTCTTTAATATTGATCCCATGTACAAGTTGGATGATTATGATATCATTTATCCATAAATAATATTTTATTAGATTGTATCATGTTTTACAAATAGTTAATATTTTTTTATTAAATACGTTCCTAGTAGAATGATAAATCATTTTATTACCACCATATCCATTAGATGTAAAGATCATTATTCCACTAAGAAATTATTTTTATTTTGTATTAATCCAAAAACTAGTTTTGGTATGCTATAATTCCAATCATATCACATATGAATCTTTCATGGTTGAGCGAAAAACTCTCTATCTAATCCATCACATGGTTGAACCAAACACTATTACTTATTTAACATAGTCTTATTAGGGTCTCCTCACTAAGTGTAACCCAAATAAAACACCAAGAACAAGAACCTAGTCCTATTAGGGTCACCATTTACTTTCTTTTCTAACATAATATAATACAAGGGAACCAAGATTTTGTATGACCTATTCAATTGGTTAATCAAGGTATTGATAAGTGTTATATTTGAAAGAAATACAATAAATTTAAAGGGTATTTAATCTCATCATATGATATCATTTATTCCATTTATATGTATGAATAAATATAATTTTTTATTTTGGAATGTGATTCCTTCCACAAAATCAATTCTTTTTCAAACCGTGTTTATGTAAAACTCTTTACAAAAATAAAATATCATGTTACTAACCAAAATTAATTTTCAACTATATTTATACATATCTAAATTCATCCCATGAATATGTTATTTGAAACTACTTCATGTAACGTCTTGGAATCATATAAAATCTAAAATCCCCATAAGAGTAATCTTAAAGTGATAGATAACCACCCCAACATTTTGAGAAAAGGTATAAACCTTGAGGACAATGATTGGTATGAACCAAAGTCCCTCCACACAAGGATACTTTACACATGAATGAATTCAAACACATAATTATTCTAACAACTAATATTTATAAATTATAATTATCCTTAAAATTCAGGCTCATAAACTAATATAAGAAAATTAAAGGGAGAAAAAAACTAAATCAATTATCTTATAAACCATGTAAGTCCTTAGATACATGTATGTTAACTTATATGTTGTTTAACACCATAAAAAAATGAATAAAACTATTTATAGTATATCAATTATATCTATGAATAATAAAGAAAGGAATAAAAAAATAAATGAATAATTGATAAATTTTAACATGAGAGAGAAAATTTATAATAAATTCATAAATAAATATATTATAACCACATTAGAATTAATCCAAGAATTATTTATATTCCATAATTAAATAAGAATAAAATTTTATTATTTATTTTTCCAATATAAACTCTTACATATTATTTATTATATTAAATTTTCATTAAATATATGATATTATATAAAATATAAACATTTTATATTACAATTATATTATGTAATCAATTCACATAATCTAAATATGACAGGTTTAATATTATTTAATCCTTGACCAAATCAGTTATCAAAAATCCTTTTGATATGGATTATCTAATTTCTAAAATATGGTCATTAATTCGAACAATAAAAATTAAATAATTCTAAAAAAACATAATTAATATAAACTCCTTTATATTTTGTCTTTATTTTTTAATTTATATATCATGAAATACTTTTTATTACGATTTCTAATTTTTTTATAAACCAATAAATTCATTTCTAGTAGAAATATATAATTGTTTTCCATTTTGGATCCCATGTAATATTATATAATATATTGTAACATACCAAACCCTAGTAAGCCAAAGTTAGTTGTTACTTTATCACATTATCACTAGATTCATGTGATCATATCCATATGGATAAAATATTTTAGTAGTATTATAAAAGTAGATATATGATTGAATCTCACATTAAATTTGAAAACATAAAATTCAATATATTATTTTCTTTGAGGACAATATTATTCCATCTATCATATCTTTGAAAATCAATCATAGTAAAAATCCTAGAATCCTTGGGAAAGGAAATAAAATAAAAGGGAAATCTCAGATGCTATGTAAGATAATGAATACAATGAAATATATCACAGAATAAATTAGGAAACAATAATATAGAAGTAATAAATGAGGATAAAATAATTCAATATAAATAATCACATGAGCTTGTAACATATCTTTGTATAACAAAACTATTTGAATAATCACATATATGTTAATAACTTATTTCAAATTTTTGAATTTATACTGTCTGACATCTTAAACTTACCATCAAGGAATTCTTCTAAAACTTCATACATAAATGGGTAAGGCATATAACAAATACCCAAACTATATTGTATCATGAGACCTACAGATTCATAAAGAGGCTATGTAGTTTTGGTCCCCACCTATCATGTAATAAGTTTAAAAAATTTATCATATAAATAAATAATACAACATAATCAACATATCTTAATAATCTATAAAAATCCATATTGGAAGAAAAATAATAAATAATGTCTATACTTTCCCCATTAAAAATGATTACAAGCCATCTAAATAAATATGGAGGATGTTATCATTAGATTATATTCCTAGTAAATCATAAGATTTATTAAAGGATGTTTACGTGAATGGTGATTCTCTTAAAAGATCAAGAAAAATGTTCTTGAAGAAAAAAACTTTTCATTTTGAAATGACTTACCTAAAATATAATTTTTTAAAAAAATGTTAGTAAAAAATTTCTTTATAAAGAAACATGGAAAGTTTTATTGGAGTTTACAAATTAAACAGTATTCAAGATGGTGAGAAAATCCATCTGTGCAGTGTACGCTGGGATAAAGATTCTGTTCAGACCTTTAGTAAAAAGTACCTTATATAGAAAACAAAATGAAGATTTATTTTAAAATTTTTCATATAAAGTCAAAAATGGATAAAAATAAATTTAACAAATCATTTTATAATATTAAAATAATTCTTGAAAATAGTTTTTTGAAAAAATAGGTATGGGAGAAAAATATTCCTCATCGAATAGGAAAAAAATCAGTTATCCTCTCGAACATTCATTCAAAATTTTGAGTACGTAGAGAGAGGAAAATTAAATTAAAACTTTTAAATTCATGAAATAACTGGTGGGGAAGAAATATTATTGGGTTTGATATATAAATATCCGATAATTACCAAAACATAAACTTAATAATAATCAATATCGAATTTGATGAGATTGAGAAATAAACCCTTACAACAAGTACACAATTCTTTTCAAGTTATTTTAACCTCATGGACTAATTTTTTAAATTTATTATAATTTTATAATATAAGAATATAAATACTTATAATATCATATATGATCCACTTATAACATTTCAACGCAAATTTATTAACAATTCTTTATAAAAATTGTCATTGTTAAGTACTGAATGATTAATATTTCATTTAAGTTTATATTTTATAGTTTTATTCCTTGAATATTTATCATATATATTAATTAAATACATATTTATAATTATTCTTTAAATATAGGAATGAATAATTAATCACAACACTTCATGGAGATGGTAGTCCACATTTACACATGAGCGACTATATCATTTTTTAATTAGTGGAATGATAAGAAGATAAATTATATCTTATATTTTTGAAATCATAATAATTTCATAAATATAAAATATATTCATCAGTTACAATATTAAAAACATCCAAGTAACATCGTAAAGAAGAGATAATTACCCCACTATGTGGTGGCGACAAGTCGTACTTATGCATGAGTGATGTCTTTGTCTTCTATAGGTTGAAAAGGATATTAATAATGGTGTTGATTCTATAATAATAACAATTTACTATATTTAAGATAAATATATTGTTACATGATCGTTTTCATAGATGATTTTAATTGGGTATAAATATAAATAAAATGAAAAACACTCATTTAAGAACTCTACCACTTCTTCAGACAATATCCTTAGGTTTATAAATACATCTATATTTAGATTGTATTATGATCAAACTGGGACCACTAAGACATGAAGATAAGTGTTTGGAATGTATTTTGGTAGGACTTTTCCTAAATAAAAGGCTATTAAAATGTGTATAAGAGAGGATATTTGGTGTCCTTTTATAAGTGAGGGAAAGTACAAACATGGAATTTTTCAAAATATTAAAATATATTAATGTATTAAAAAAAGGATTGAAAATGACTCGTATTATAATTGGATATGATATTAGGTTGAAATATTATTATAAAATAAGATTTAGAGAAGTTTTTAGGTCATTTTATACCTTATTATTTTTTTAACCCCTTTACCACACTTTAACTCTTACCGTGCAAACTTTTTTTTTATTAAATTTACTATTCATAATGCTAAGAAATTAATTTAGAATCATTTCAAAATTTGGAAATTATGATTATATATATATATATATATTTCATTTTATCAAATTCAGTTTCTAAAATTTGGAAAAATTAATTTAAAAATAAATACAATAATTAGAACATAATATTTTTATTGTAGGATAATAACTTTATTAAATTTAGGATATAATTTTATATCTTTATCATTATATATATAAGAATCATGGGTAAATAAAGAATAATAAGAGTAATCTAAAATTCTTAGTAAGCATAATGTATAATAGAATCAATAATGAATCCATGAGAATGATGAATATAGAAAGGTAAATAACTGAGAACACATTACATGTAGTTAATAACTGATAAGTTAGTGACTAAATAATATGAAAATGTAAATAACTGAAAATAAATTCTATCTAATCAACTAACTGAGAATGAAATGCTTCCATAAATAATGTCAAATAAATAAAATTCAGGGATAATAAGAACAAAATATATATTAAGAAAATTCTAAATTATTAGACACCATGTTTCCTAGGTATATGGAACTATTATTTGGAATCAATTTCTCAATATGGTTTAAAACATACTATTTACTAACCATTTATTTTAAACCATAACTCTACTGTCAAGACATTTCACGAGAAATTTCAAAAATACTCTGATTTGGAAAAAAACTCAATAGGATTGTTGCCAATTGATTACATCCCATGATAATGTCGATGCATAAAGGGGCTATTTATAAACACGCCCCACCCATGTCATACGTTTCCAATCCATTCCTTAACTATTGAATAATTGATTTAATTCCTAAAAAATATTCCTTATAAAATATCAATATTGAATAAAGGATACAGATTTACCAATATTTCCCCATATAATCAGATAACTATCAAGGTAAACACCATATGAAAAATGGCATATGGTTTTGGCAATGAAAATATCAATGAAAAAGGATATGGATAATTAAAGTAAATTAAATTTTCAATGAGCATATAAAATTTAATATTTTAAGGGGACTAAAAAAGGAATCAAGGAAGTGAATTTTAAATACTACCCCTGTCCAAATATATCATAAAACAACAAAATGAAAAATACAGATAGTATAAATATAACATATTCAAATTGGAGAAAAAATATAGGGTTTATTTCTTTGATGAATAGAAATACTATAAAAAGATACGTTAATAAAATTTTTCAGTTAATATACTTTTTTATATTGAAAAAAATCCAAAAAATACTTTTCTGAGAATATAAATTTTTATTTTATTCATTAAATATTAACCATTAAATATTTCAAAAGAGGATTCAAAGATATGATGGTGGGTAAATACAAACATGTATTACAAGTTAAAAAGAACATTCCTTTTGCACGATAAAAGGTTAAAAATGTTCATTTTTTCAGAAAGTGAAAAGAATATTCCTTTAAAAGTGTCTGTAAAAGACCCAAAGGGTAAAAATGTATTTAATAAATCAATTTTAAGGTTAAACTATTTTTGAAAATATTTTTAGAAAAAATGGTTTTTATAATAAAATAGTTTCTTTGACTAAAGAGATAAATGAAATAGGATTTTATTAAAAACTTTTTCTAAAATATTTTGATTACCAAAGAGTGGAAAAATTGACCTGATACTTGAAAATGGTCATGAATACCAATAGGATAATAATATTAAAGTGTTTATTGAGAAATGGTCTTATAATTTCCTTGAATGTATGTACCAATGTAAAAAGTTCATAATAAAATTGGATTATGATATAAACTATTGAAAAGATCATAAAATTGATGTCAGAATCAATCAATTAATAGATTATGTGGGTTAAATTTAAATACACATGAAATAAGAGGATATAAAAAATAGTTATTAAAAATTGAATGCACACATAATTTTAGTACATAAATGACAATGAGGACGTAATATAACCCAATGAAAAGAAATTGGGTTATGAAAATATGTTCTACTTGGTAACGCTTAATTAAAAATCCCTTAGCTGAAGTAATTAAAATTGAAAATAAAAATTAAATGATGACAAAATAATTCATGATTTAGTATATAAAAATTGGCACTAGATACACCACACAAAATAATTATGTGGTTAATATGATATTTATCTCATAGATATAAAATGTGGGACGGAAATTCCTTACATTGTGTTTTCTTTTGGTTGAACAACCTCTAAACTCAAATATAATGTTTTTGAAAAAGTAATTAACTTATAACTGAACCATACTAATATCATATATGATATTATTATAATATCTTATTACCCATTTTTTAACAATCTTTCATTATCTTCCCTATTTTGGGTGTTAATTGTATAGTTTTTCGAGTATATTTTTATTTTATAGTTGTTTTTCTTCTTACATAGATCATGATTTCCTAATCTAAAGGATATAAAACATGAATTAGTTATCACATATATTAATTATATATTTATTTATAATAATCTATACATTTTGGGGATAGGAAATAAAATGCACTATTCATGGAGATGGTAGACCGTACGTATTCATGAACACTACTTTCATTTTTAAGAAGTATTTAAATGAATGAAAAGTAAATGATATATATGAATATATATATATATTATAATGATAGTATCATATTTATTTCATATATGTAACATAGTTTAATTAAAACCCACTTTTATACATTCTATGTATAATATGAATGAATGAAAACACTTTAAGGAGGCGTTAGTCCACACTTCCACAAAGGATGTTATCATATTCGCCCAAATGGAAAAAATAATGGTATGAGTTATATAAAAATTAATTAAGAATAAATAAATTACAAATATCATAAATATCATATATAAATTGAGTTTCCATCATAATTCCCACAATGAGAAGTTTTAATGGAAGAACGAACAATCATCGTTTTGCAAGGTGGTAGTTCACCATACACAAATTGGTAAGTTCATTACCCATTAAATAGAAGTGTGTGTATGTGTAGGTATAACCATTATAATTAAAACACCTCAGTATATTAAGTATAATTTTGTTATTATATAGGTATCTTATAAAAATTATTTAAGGTTTGGATAATTTAATGAAACAAAATATGATTGTTGAAGAATGTTACCTCATTTTCAGGTAACTCATTTTAGTCTATACCAAAAGGCATTATTGATATTCATTATACCCAAGGTTAGGATTATAGGATTTGGGGAGATTATTTGATAATAATTTGTGAAATAAAATGGAATTATAATTGTGAATAAATGGGAGGGGTGAGTTCCTTTTTATAGTGGGGGAGGAGTGACATTTTTGAAAATATTTGAAAAGGGAATTACACCCTGGTTTTTCCTTTGTAAAGTGGATCCAATAAAGAAATAAATTATATAAAAGTAGTATAGGGTCTAAAAATACCTATAAAATGAATTTTTTAAAAGTTTCCTAGACATTTTTTCTCTTAAGTTTAGCTTTTAGTACATTTTAAGCTATTTTTTCTCTTAAGCATTGAAATTAATTTTAATTACATTCAGTAATATTTTTGGAAAAAAACTAAGATTAACCTAAAAGAAATTATAATTTATTATTTTTAAAAATATTTAAGATATTGTTAATACAACCAAAAATGTGGTACAAATTAATTTAAAATTTATCCCGCAAACGAGATGGCAGTGCATGTTTTTAAAGTAAAAATTGTCAAATGTTTTCTAATTTTTTATATATAATTTTGTATTGAAAATTATTCCAACAAACTAAATTGTATTAATATATATAAAATTTATATATTTTTACATTAAAACCATTAAAAAAATACAATTTAAACTTATAAATAAATTAGATGAAAAAATAATTTTGAATAAAAATTTAGTATTTTTCACTATTCATCACAAAATGAAACTTCAGTGAAAAATAAAAAAATTCATCCTAGCCTAATTTTGATGTCTATATATAAAAAATAAAGTATATTTGGACATATAATATTTATAAAAGTTCCAAAAAAATATATTAAAAATAGGTTAACCATTAAAATGTGGAAAAAGTGCCTTTATAAAAATATAGGTTTTGGTGCATGAAAATAGACTTGTTCTCATATTTGGCCAATAAAAAAAATTGGATTAATATAAAATTTTGATTGAATAAATATTCTATATATTTCAATAATATAATTTACTAATTTAAATTTATTTAAATTTTAAGAAATTTTTTAATGAGAATAAAAAAATATTATATTTAATTCAATTGGTTTTTATATTCATTTCTAATTAATTTGGTAACCTATGAGTTAATGTTATATTTTTTTAAACCATATATTTTAATAATTTAGTTAATATTACTCACAAACACTAATTTAACATCTATTTTACATCTTATTATATTAAATAACTATATTTTAATAATATATTATTATTCGCTAAAACTAGGTCTTGAGTATAACTCAAGCTATCAATGAATGTAATTTTTTCTTGTAACACAAGATAACTGAGTATTCTGTGCATTGAAAACTATATCATAGATTTAATTTATTTAAAATATTAAATATATTATAAATTATTGGGATATTATATTCCCTTACTCTCTTGGTGTTTCATGTCATATACACTATTGAATATAATGTTCTTATGTTAGAATATCAGGGTGTTACAATCTCCCACCGAATTAAATTGCATCCTAGAAATTTAAACATGATATTAGAAAACCAGGGTTTTAAATTAGAAAACACCTTTGCTTAAATATCACATCGTGATAAGGGTTTGTAAAACATTCTTTAGGAAAGGTAGAATGGGAAGTACAAAGTTAACGTGGAATAAAATATAACTAGGTCTCTAAGTTGGAGAAAATTAATGGTAAGAAGAGATTCATACATAGTGGAAAGGAATAAATATTTATAGGAAGGTGATTGATGTCATCAATGACAAACAATTGAATGATCAGTGTATTGTTCATGGCCTCAAATTCAAAAATCCTTGATGATTTAAAAGACCATTGATTCAACACAAATTAAGGTAATATGACAAAATTTTATTTCAAGATCATTTTCCAAATGTTGAGTAATTATTTTACTACCTAAAATATAATAAAATAAAATTACTTAATATATTTCTATAAACATAATTTTATCATTTATTTTTTCATTGATCAATTTAAAATTAATCCATTTACTCCATGAAATGAAAATTAAAAAATATCTTTGTTCATTGAAGCACTAAAAAACACTTTTTGCAAATCATATGACCCATAAAAAAGTAAAAAATATTACTATTTGTCTCTAACTAATCCCCAAAGTCAATATGGATAATACATTAATCTCTAAACGTGAAAATTTATACTACTGGTTCATTATTAATTTTTATTCGTCAAATTGTTTAGCAAAAAATAATTTCAGATTAACCGGGAAACCGTGTGGGCCACTGGTAGGTGAAAAAACCATATTATCCTTCTATAATTTGTTTAAGTACTTTAGAAATTATAGACATTATGGGTTGTCACTCGACATAAAATTTTTCCTTTTTATAAAACCATATTAATATAATTTCCAAAATAAATATGATGGATATTCTGAAAATAATGTTAATCAGTAAAATTGAACTTAACAAAGGATTTCAATACAACCTCAATACATAAATAATTCATCCATTTTATTTAAACATAAGCCACTCCTTTGTCTAAGGTTTAACCTTGGCAATTCATTGTCATTATTTATTCAAATGATTAACAATGTTTTTTTAAGAAAATGCGAATTAACCTAAGATTATCCCCTTAGAGTGTCGAACCAGGTGCATATTAAGGTCTATTGTCATGTAGTAGGTTATGCTCAAGTTAGGTCCAATGTAACATTCTGATGTTATTACCCCTAGGTACATCTGTTCCACAACCAAATTCACATGTAGTATACACATAGGGATGAATTTCTTGGAATACCCATATAATTTCTACCTCAAAAAAATTATAGGATGTTATTATATACTTATCCTAAATTTCCACCTTATGGTTATGTTCTTCAATCTATGCTATCCTAAATATAGTCCCAAAGGTTACAATTAAACCTAGTTTAATACAAAATTTAGTGACCTAACCCTAGTAAACCCGAAGAATCTTTCATGAAACCACTACATTGGCATAGGATACAAGTAAATCATGTCCCAAAGGGCTGAAAAATTTAGTAGCCTTGGTAAAACAGATACATATATGAGTCTTTTTTTACAAATGAATATAGTAACTACAACAATTTTTTTTTCTTTTAGGATAATTACTTTATTCTATAAAGTGCATCCTTACATATATTTCTTATTACCCTTCACAGAATCATGGGTAAAAGAAGCATAATAAGGGTGAGCTCAAATTCTCAATAAGGGTAATGTACAATGGAAGAAATAATGAATCAATAATAATGACCAATATGGAAAGGTAAATAACTAAGAACACATTCCATATAGTCAATAAGATTGAAGGAAGTTATTAAATAATATGGAAAGGTAAAAAACTGAAAACACATTTCATTTAATCAATGAACTGATAATGAAATGCATCTATAGATATTGTCAAAGAAAAAATATCATGGATAATAATAAATGAATCTAAATTAATTTTTTTTTAATTATTGGATTCCTTGTTTCCTAGGAACATTGAACCATTACTATCAAGAGGTTTTGCAAGATGGTTTAAAAAAACAAGTTACAAACCAATATGGTTTGTTCAACCTTAACACTATAGTTAATACCTTTCACAACGATGTTTAAAAAACACTAATTTGGAAAAAAATCAAAGTTTTTATCACTAACTGATTTGTTCCAATAAAACTACCGATGCATCAAGGGACTATCTATAATTGGACCCCACCTATGTTATAACTATCCAAATGATTCATTATCTATAAAATAACCAATTTAATTCTTAAAAAACATGCATGATCAAATATCTGTATCAAATAAAAGATACATGTTTTTTAATATTTCCCCAGATAATCTAATAACTATCAAAGTAAACACCATATGAAAGATGGTATGTAGTTTATGTAATTCACATAATCCTAATAAATGATATGGATAATTAGAGAAAATTTAATGTTCAATGATCATATGAAATTGAATATTTCAAGGGAACAAACAAAGCAGTGAAAGAAGTGAATTTCAAGAATATCCTTGTCTAAATCAATCATAAACCATATAGAGGAATAATAATATGGTAACAATAAAACATATCAAATGTGGAATAAAAATAAAGGGGTTTTTTCATGGATTAATAGAAATATTATAAAAATAACTTTTAAAACCAATATTGATGTAAAATATACTTTTTATTCTGAAAAACATTTTGAATATAATTTTATTCAAAAATAACTTTTAAAAAAATTCTTTAAAAAGTATAATTTTAAAAATTCTAATGAATCTTTGAAGATATAATGGAATATTAATCCATACATTCTGTAAAAGGTAAAAAGAACATTTCTTTTTCACAGTAAATGATTAGAAAATTTTCTTGTTTGGAAAATGACTAAAAGATTATTTCGAACATGTTAGTACAAGAAAAAATGGTAAAATGTATTTAACAAATAATTTTGGAAAGGTTAAAAAAATTTTGAAAACCTTTTTAGAAAATTTTATTTTTAAAACAAAATATGTTCTCTGACTAATGAGATAAATAAAGTATAGTTTTCTTAAAAAAATTCTAAATCATTTTGAGTGCCAAAGTGTAGGAAAATGGTACTAATACTTGAAAATTTTCATGAATACCTAGATCAGAATAAAATTAAAGGGGTTTTTAAAAAAATATAATTTAATTTCCTCAAATGGAGATTTAAGGGTAAACAATCTTGAATAAAATGGTATTTGACATAAACCCTAAAAAATATCATTAATTTGATGTGAGAATAAATCAAGGAAAAAATTATTCATGTAAAATGTAAATAAACATAAAAAAGTGTAAATATGGAAATATATGTTAAAAATTTATTACATAAATAATTTTAGAATATAAATGACTTTGAGGAAGTAATATAACCTCTAGAAAAGAAATTGAGTTTTGAAAAATTTTCCACATGGAAACACATAATTCAAATACCCTTAGATGAAATAATTCAAATTTTAACTAAAACTACCATGAAGATAAAATAATTCATGATATAGTATATCAAAATGTTATGTAGAAACACTACATAAAATAAATAAGCTGTCAATACGAAATTTATCTCACAAATGTAAAAAGTGAGATGAAAACTCCTTACATTGCATTTCTTTTTTGGGTAAAAATATTTAAAACTCATTTATAATTGGTTTAATAATTTTAATAACATATAAATAAAACACAATCATATCATATATTATCTTTTATAATATCTTATTACCTATTTGTTAATAATCCTTCATTATCTTCACTATTTTAGGTGTGTGCTGTTTAGTTTTTCGAGTATGTTTTGATTTGTTACATATTATTCTTATTACATCGATCAAGAGTTTATAATATTATGGATTTAAACCATTATTTAATAATCATATATATTCAGTTTATATTTATTTTTAATAATCTATAAATCAAGGATATAGAAAATTAAATTTAGTGTTCATGGAGATGGTAGGTCATACGTAAACATGAAAACAATATTCATTTATATTCCATATTAAAAGGAATTAAAATTAAATGATATATATGTATATGTAAATTTTAATTCCAATATCATATTTATTTCATATATGTATCATAGTTTTATTAAAACTATCCTTTTTACATTTCATGTAAAATGTGAATGAATCACATCACATTGAAGAGGCAGCAGTCCACACTTCCACAAACGATGTTATCTTATTCCCACAAAATGAAAAACATAAAAGTATGTGTTATATATAAGAATAAGAATATATAAATTATAAATATCATATATATCATATATAATTAGAGTTTTCATAATAATTCCTACCATAATAGGTGGTTAAGGAAGAACGAAGAATCATCGTTTTGCGAGACTATAGTTCACCATACATGAATCCGTAAATTTGTAACCCATTAGATAGAATATTCAGTAAGTGTAGGTACAAAACTAAGAATAAATAAATATGAGAATATTTAGGATACTGTTTTTTATTATATTGGCATCATATAAAAAGGTTTGAATGAATGGAGAAGTAAATGAAACCAAATATGATCAATGAAGAATGTTACCTTGTTTTCAAGTATCTCCTTTTGGTTTATACCAAAATACATTATTGGATTGATTTATTAGAAAGTTGAGGCTTCTAGAATTATGTTAGGTGTTTTTTGAGATTATTTGAGAATACTTTTTGTGATCCAATGGGTTTTAGAGGTGTGAATAAGAGTGAGGGTTGAGTGATTTTTTATAGTGGAGGAGGAGCTCCATTCTTGTAAATCTATTAAAATGGATGTCCACCATTGTTTTTCTATAATAAAGTGGATCCAATAATGAACAATATTAGATCAAATGTAGTATAGAATCTAAATATCTCAATAAAATGAATTTTTTACATGTTTCTATGTAATTTTGGATCTTTTGTTTATGGTTTAGTCCATTGATATGTTAATTTTTCTTATAATTCTTTGTAATTAACTTTAATAAAAGTCACTAATATTTTTTGTAAAAAACTAAATTTAACTTATTATAAATTTGAAATGATGATTATGTAAAATATATAATCCATTTTTTGAAATTAAAATCACAGTAAAGGTATAAATTAATTTAAAATTAATCCCACAGATGAGACGACAATGCATGTTTTTAAAGTAAAAATTTTCAAATGTTTGCTAAATTTTTATATATAATTTCATATTGTAGGTGATTAAAATGACATAAATTGGATTAATTTATATTAAATATATAAAATGTGACATTCAAAATAATCAGGAAAATAATTTATCCTTATAAATAAATAATATAAAAAATAAGTTTTGAATTAAAATTCTGTATTTTCCAGAATTCATCAAAAAATGAAACTTCTTAAAAAAATAGAAAAAATTACCCCTAACCTAATTTTTATGTTTTTATTTAAAAATGAAGTTTATTTCGGAATATAATAAGTATAAAATTTAAAAAAATTGAACTTTAAATAGGTTATCCATTAAAAATCAAAAAAATCACCATTATAAAAATATAGGTTTTAAGCATGAAATTATGTTTGTTCTCATATTATGCCTATAAAATCCACTTGATGAATAAAAAACATTTTAATGAGTATTATATATATATCATTAATATAATTCAATTATTTTAATTAATTAATTTTTTTTTTGAAAAAAAATCCATTGGGATAATTAAAAAATTTCCTTTAAATTCAATTGTTTTTGTGTTCATTTCTAATTATTTGTTAACCTATAAATTCATAATATATTTGTGTAAACAATATATTTTAATGATTTAGTTCATCCTACTCATAACTAAAAATTTAAAGGCTATCATATATCTTTTTATATTGAATAAAAACATTTTAATAATATATTGTTGTTCAGTAAAACACAGTCTTACATGTAACAAAAGATTTCTAAGAAAGTAACTCAGTACTGTGTGAATTATAATCTATATCATAGATTTAATTTATTTAAAATATTAACGATATTATGAAGCCTCAACATATTATATTACTTTATGCGACTGGTTTTTCATGTCATACATGCTATTGAATAAAATATTCTTATGTTAGAATCTCGGAGTATTACAATGTTAATCCCAATAATATTAATTAAATTATGAATAATTAAAATGAAATAATTTAATTTTATAAAAAATCCAAAAAAATGGCGTTTCATCAGTAATTGAATACAAAATAATTTTTTATTAAAAAATAATCATTTTCACTATTCACTTGATAATAATTTTTTAATTGAAAACCCCAAAAATTTACCCTAAAACAATATTGACATGCCAATTTCCAAAATGATTCTATTTTCATAAAATGAATTTTATAAAAATGAGAATTTATTTATGAATAATAATATTGAATAATGTTATGTGCATTGTCCTATTCCTTATCTGGAAATAATATCTTACTGTAATTGAATTGCAGCTATTACATTCTTCCCTCTTTTAAAAATTTTATCCTGGAAATTTCCAAAATATGACATAATGGAAAAATAATGGTAGTTAATCATAATATCTTATTCAGGTTCCCATATCACCTCTTCTATCTTATGATTTATATAAATTAACTTTACCATCCATGTCATCTGATTCCTTACCAATTTTTCTAAAGTGTCAAAAAAGTTATACAGGCTCTTTAAATTAGGATAAATCAGGTTTTCGTTCTATTTACTCAAAGGAGTGAACATGAATTAGATCAGGAATAATCTTCTTTAATAAAGATATATGGAACACATTTTGATATTTAGATAGGATAGGTGGAATTTCCTAATGGAAATCGATAACTCAAATTGTAACACCCTAAGCTACCACGATACGTTTCCCTTTGAATAATGCAATAGATTGTGTTATACACAACTTAAATTTTTAACACACCCCGACCAATCAAACCACCCGTTATGAATATTAATACCCAATTTTTGAAATTTTATAAATTTTATTTTTCAAAACAGACTTTATTTTTGGATTTGGAATATAAAAATTAACTTAGGGTGAATTTTTGGTATATTTCTAAAAACATTCAATTTTTGATGAATAGTGAAAAACACTCGTTATTGGTTAAAACCAACTTTTTATTTAAATAATAAGTTATTTTATTTAAATTTATATTAGTTAAAAATATATACATAATACCTATAAATGTTCAATGTAATTCATTGGAGTCATTTTTTAATAATATTAGATATATAAAGCTTCATTGAACTTTTTACCGTCTTTTACCCAACTTCTAGGCACATTTACAAATTTACATAAAACGTAATTTTACCATTTTGGTGAAATGAATTTCAAAGATATAAGTGACACAATTGACATCAAAAATTAAAATGAGGTTCAATAATATAAAAATTATATTTTTTGAATAGTAATATTTGACATTTATTTACCACGGTTAAAAAAATAAGGTAATTAAAGGTAAAATTGATATTAAAATTACCATAACACAAGTCCTAATTATATTAAATATGTCTATTTCTAAAAAAATAAACCTTATGAATAAAATATTATCATTTTGGTCCACTTGTATTAGGTTATGACATTTACTATTATTTTATTTAAAGAAGAGTTAAAAGTGTTTAATTCAAATTTTAATGACTAAACTATTTTTAATATGGGGATATACATAAGATAAATTTGACTATAAATATTAACTATAAATATAAAAATATTTCATACATAATGTTATTTTATTAATTTTTAGACATTATATAATTAAATTTATTTATGACATAATGATGATACAGTAATTACCTTATTATTGAATGATTAAACAATTGATATTATAAATATTTATATATTGTAAATTTAGACTTTTTAATGAATTAAAATAATTTTATAGGTTAACATGTCATATTAGGGTTGATTAAATAAGCTTTTTTCAAAGTGATAAAGTTGTTATGACTTTCACAAAAACAAAATACCAAATAGCGTCAAAATTGACATAATTGAGTTTTTTAAAACAAATACTATATTATTAAGTGATATAATATTCCAAAAATTATAAGGATAGGCCAAAGGGCTTAGGTAAGGGTAGATATATTAATAATTAACCACTTGGGGTTTTCTTGGTTTTTTATACTATGTTTATTAACCATTTATTATAATAATACAAGAAGACATGGTAAAAGATAAACTATTTAACTAAGAGTTAAATCTAAAATATAAGGTTAATATGGTAACCTAAACCTGTCTAAAACCTATTGGTTGAGAATTTTTAGACCCATTATCACCTTATCCTTGAAATAAATATTTTTGGAGCCATTAGAAACCAAAAAGGATTTTATTATAAAATAATATTTCAACTTTTCCTAAAGTGACCCTCACCTCTCTTATAAAAGGGAACTTCCACTTCTCTCAAGATCACAGCTAAAAATCCATTTGATTTGGCCAAACCCTGACCAAATAGCCTCCCAACTACCATCAATTCATCTTATAGGCCTTACTTTGATCAGAATACAACATAAGGATCCCTTTTGATCAAATCAAAAGCAATCACACGAAGAAGAGGTAATTATTTCACCACCACTTTCATGTTCTTCTCTTCTTCCACTTCCCATTTCTTTGTTATTCCCATACCAAAATAATAACTCCAGAACCTTATTAATACTGTGATGTTCATATAAATATGGTTCAAATATATTCATTATTCTATCCATCTGATGAAAGTAAAAGTCACCATAAGTGCATACGTACGACTAACCGTCTTCACGTCGTGGTGTATTGTTATTCAACACTTCATTACTTGGATGGGTATAATAATTATGTATAATTGATGAAAATAATAAATATAACATTTTAATGATGATTTATATATGATATAACATTCAATTATATACTATTTATCCTTCAATTGAATGATATTGTCACTCGTGCGTACGTACAGATTACCGTCTCAACAAATGCGATGAGATTCATTCCCCATCGTAACCATTCAATAATAATTTTCATTTTATGGTTAAAAATAAGGTTTAAGAACATAAAATCATTCTGTATATGAATAAAATACATCCTATTCATATCATAAATTACTTACGTAACAAAACATATAAATGAAAATGAATCAGTTAACACCCAAAACTATGATATTACTAAAATATAATTAATAAAGAAATATTAGAAGATAATATATGATATCATATTTACTTATATGGTTCTTGTATAATTTAAAAAAATATTTAACTATTATAATGTATGTTATCATACCTTTGATCTTGGAAAAGTAAAAGGTAAGGGTTTATTCTATAATCTCTTCATTATCTGAGGTTGTTATACATGAGTATCTACTGGGACCTCTTTATCATCCACATCCATGATTCCCAACAATGTATTTCAAAACATTTTTACTATTTCCTAGACTATGGGGTAATATAATTTATACCTTTTTTTAATTTTAATGAGATGTTTATAAAGGAATCTTTCTATAGTTTTCCAAAGAAGGTACTTTACAAAATTTTCGACAAATTAAGGTAAGAATGTATTTTTTTAACTTATACGGCGGGTGCAGCTATTTTCTGCCATTATAACCTCATCGAAGAATCCCTTACAAGATTATAAGAATATTTTCAAAATTAATGTTTTCTTTTAAAATTATGTGACTTTTAAATGATTTCCAAATAAAAAGAGATATTTCTCTCTAATAGTTTTTATTTCATCTATGTCAACATCCTTTGATGGATATTACACTTTTTTGAAGTTGATTTATTATGATAAAAATCATAAATTTCTTATTTATGTTTTTTTATATGTTTGAATATGGATGTTTTATTTTAATACCATTTATGGTCTATGTTTAAAGTATTAACATTTCGTATGATAGTTTTAATACAAATTTTTATGTTATGTTTCAACCTTTTCATATGAGGAATGCATTGGACTTAGTAACTGATGGGTGGAGTCTGCTATAACTCCTCGATGCATCGGTAGGTCTCATGGGACAAACTAATGTCTTGGCACAAGTCCTTGAGAAAAATATTATTTGTAGTCTTTGCATGAGGCCTTGACTATGTGGTTATGATGTTCGGCATTTTGCACTCCATCATTATGAAATTGGCTATTGATATTACATGTGATTATTTGAATAGTAGAATATCCATGTGAATGCATAAATGGAAATATGTGATTCATATTTGCCATATTATTCTGATTTTTAAGTTTAAAAGTCTTTTGTTTTAGTCTTATACATTTCCTTAAATGTGTATTCTTATTTATGAAATTTTTTGCGATACTGTTATCCTTAATGAGAATCTTAGCTCACCCATTTTTATGTTTTATTTTTTCTATGAGGTTAAAAAGTATTTTATGGTTGAACTATAGTGATAGGTTAAGGTATATAATTGTTCTCAAAGGGGAAATAATTTTGTTGTTATTTTTCATTTCATAATGTAATGTAAAACTTTTGTATGTATCTAATACTTCCAAGGATACTAAACTGATCAGTATTTCGGGACATGATTTCTTGTATCATGCCAATGTCATGTAATAATGCCCTGACTCTGGGTTATAGGGGTCGGGGCCTTATAGTTGTAATGAGAGTGATTTTAGTACAATCTTTGGAATCTATTTTTAGAAAAAATATCTAATTAGATAACATTACCCTAAGATAGACTTTGAGGATTAGTATAGAATAACGTCCTAGAATTTTGGTAATATAGAGATTTTGTGAGTTTTCCAAGCAATGAATCCCAGTCTCGATCTGACAAGATAGAGGCGGCTCTGGCACATATATACCTATGAGTGAAAACTCTAACAAGGAGTTTTGGTCTTGACTTGGGGTATCATGGTACATGATAACTGGCCTTACTACACTCTTGGTTACTATACTCCTAGGGGTTATACTTAGGATAACTCAAATTTTCATTACAAACCATTAGGAAGAATTTATGAGTATATACCTCCTCAAAGAAAACATTTTTTTTGATTATGGATTATATCCACAAACTATTCAATTTATGTTAAGTGTATTACTTGTTTGGAATTATGTATTGTGATCCATAAACTAATCTAGTGTATGACATTGATTAGAAATGGAGCCTAGTGGAAGGAATGAAAACCATATAAATGCATGTAATCCATGTAGGGATTTCCCTCCTACTCAAGATAATTATAGTGTATATGGTGATGCAACTGGTTCTAATCAACTTATCACTATATGGAGATAGGTCACTCAGGATATGAATAATAACCTTACCTGTATGGAGCATCTTGATCCACAACGCGTAGGATCAATGTTAGACCGCTTCATGAGGCAATAACCACCAACATTCAATGGGACCACAAATACATTTGTAGCTTAGCAATGGACAAGTTCCTTAGAGAAAATATTTCATGCTTTGGGGAGTAGAGAAAGGGAAAATGTTGTCATGGAAGTTTATCACCTGAAAGGAGATGCAGATCAATTGTGTTTGTTAATTTAAAATATAATGGAAGATGAAGAAGTATCAAATATGTAATGGAGGGAGTTTAAAGATATTTTCTTAGAAAAATACTTTTCTCATGACCATTGAGTGGATATGGAAAAGAAATTTCTGAGTCTAAGGAAAAAGGAAGATGAGAATGTCGCAAACTACATAGCTAACGTTACAAGGTTAGAAAGACATGGATCAAATTATATACATAATATGAGAAGTAATATTGATTCATTCTTTATGGGTTAAATCTATTTCTCCATCTATCATTAGCCTCATAATACTTCCCCTCATAAGAAAATATTGTTTAATGTGCTATCAAGACAGAAAAATAATTCTCTAAGTATTATGACTTTAAATAAAAGAAAGAGAAGAAGAGATCTACTAAACACTATGGAAATGTAAATAAGGGGATGTAGGGAAATTTTTAATTTCCATCATCTAGTAAATGTGGGAAGAAAGACTCTTGTACTTTCCTAAAGGGAATAAGAGTTTATTACAAGTGTGGCAATAAAGACCACCAAGCTCGTGATTGTAAGGGAATGAATGTGAATATCATTGTTGAATGCTACAATTGTAGAGAAATGGGGAATGGTGAAAATGAATGTCCTAATAACAAAGGAAAATTACCACAGAAAAGGCTAAGGGATCAAGGAAAATATTATGCGATCACTACTGCTGAGGTTAAAGCACCAAATAACATAGTGGTAGGTAATTTAATGGTATCCTCAAATTTATCCAATGATTTATTTGATTCTGGATCATCACATAGTTTCATATCTTCCCAACTTTCTAAGAAAATTAGTTATTTACGATTTGATTTAATAAAGAACTTGTCAGTCCAAACTCCTAATGTAAGTAACACTACAATAAATTTTTGTGAATCATTCCCCATTAGGGTATATAAATGTTCTTTATCTGCTGATCTCATCATCACACCCTTGATTGAATTTGATATAATCCAAGGAATTTATTTTCTTTCAAACTATGATGCAAAAATTTATTGTAAGAAGAAGGAGGATACAATTTTTTATGATGATAAGGAGTACCTTATCTTTAGAATAGAAACTTAACCACCTGATTCTTATCTAGATCCACCCCCAGTAGCTCTACTAGATTAAATTACTGGGGAAGAAGAGAATTAAATAACTATGGGTGAGGAAAAGAATGTTGAAATAGAGGAAATACATATTGTATAAGAATATGTTGTTGTGTTTCCAGAGTATTTTCCTAGACATCCTCCAGAATGTGAAATTTAGTTTTCTATTGATTTAATTCCTAGTTCAAGGCCCATATCGATTACCCCTTATTGAATGGCCACCGTGGAATTAGTTCAACTAAATAAAAAACTAGAGGAATTGAGTAATAAAGGATTTATTCTCCTTAGTTTTTCTCTATGGGGGTCCCATGTTCGTTTTGTTAATAAGAAAGATGGATTTACGAGGTTGTGTATTAACTACATAGAGATCAATGTTATAACAATAAATAACAAATATCCCCTCCCTCGCATTGATTATTTATTCGAAAAAATTCATGGAGATCAATATTTTTAAATGATTGACATTTGATCTAGATATCATTAGTTGTTTTTAAAGAAGGAACAAATTCCAAAAACAACATTTCAAACCAGTTACATGCATTACAAGTTTATAGTAATGCCTTTTGGATTGACTAATGAACCGTTTGCCTTCATGGATCTAATTAATAGAGTATTCAAGGAATATCCTGATGAATTTGTAGTTGTATTTATTGATGATATCATGGTATACTTAAAAAGATACGAAGATCATGGAAATCAATTGCGAACAATTATTAAAAACCTAAGATGAAATGAATTATTTGGGATGTTTAGCAAGTGTGAATTCTAGTTTCATGAGGTTTCTTTTCTTGTCCATATTGTCTCTAAGGATGGAATCTATGTCGATCCTTCAAAGACCAAGGAAATCCATGAATCTCCCGCACATATGAGTGTAAATGAGGTAATCAATTTTATTTGTTTAGCTAGTTATTATTGATGTTTTGTCCATAATTTTACCTGATTGGATAACCC
The DNA here is from genome assembly GCA_963277665.1 of Viscum album. Classification (NCBI taxonomy): domain Eukaryota; kingdom Viridiplantae; phylum Streptophyta; class Magnoliopsida; order Santalales; family Viscaceae; genus Viscum; species Viscum album. The sequence goes on along the minus strand of OY728153.1, from coordinate 691,255,902 downwards.
ATTAACCAAGCTCGCATATAAAGGGGTTAAATTTGTTTGGATAAAAGAGTGTGAAGTGTGTTTGGAAGAAATGAAGAGAAGATTATTCAATGTTCCTATCTTGACGATACCATCGGGGAATGATGGGTTTGTTATTTATAGTGATGCTTCAAATAAAGGACTTCGTTGTGTCCTTATGTTGAATGACAAAGTTATTGCCTATGCATCACGACATCTAAATATTAATGAAAAAAATTATACCAATCATGATCTTAGGTTATCATAAGTAATCTTTTCTTTGAAGATATGGAGACACTATCTCTATGACGAAACATGTGAGATATATAATGATCACAAGAGTTTGAAGTATATTTTTTTACGAAAAGAACTCAACATGGGGCAAAGATGATGGCTTGAACTACTCAAGGATTATGATTGCAGTATACGCTACCATTTAGGGAATGAAAATAAGGTGGTAGACTCTTTCAGTAGAAAGGATCAAGGAGTTTTGAACAATATGAGAGTTCAAATGGATCCTATGTTCATGGATCTAGTAAATATGGATACGAGAATAATCATGGAAGGTGAAACATCAATACATTTTAAAATGGTTTCTAAACCATATTTACTAGAATGGATATAAAGTTCTCAGACTCATGATGAGCATTTTCAAAAGAAAATTAAATTTGTGAACAATTATAGATTGATCGACTTCGTATATGAAGATGGGAATATGAAATTTGGGAAGAGACTTTGTGTTCCTAACATACCTAATCTAAAAAGGGAGTTGTTGGATGATGCTCATAGCTCTAATTTCTCTATACACCCTGGTAGCACAAAGACGTATAGATATTTTAAGGAACATTTTTGGTGGGAATACATGGAGAGAGAGATTGCTGATTATGTGTTAATATGTATGGTTTGTCAACAAGTGAAAGATGGAAGAAAACATCCTAGAGGATTCATGCAACATATTCCTATACCTGAGTAGAAATGGGATGATATTAAAATTTACTTCGCCATTAGACTACCAAATACTCCTAGAAGGAATGTTGCAATTTGGACATTCTTGATCATCTTTACAAGTCATCACATTTTCTTACTATAAGAGAAGATTTACCTCTTGAACGTCTAGAATGACTATATATTAATGAAGTTGTAAGACTTCATGGAGTACCCCTATCGATTGTTTCTGATCATGATCCCCATTTTACATCAAGATTATAGAAAAGTGTTCAGAAGGCCTTGGATACTGAACTTCGTTTGAGCACCGCCAACCACCCTCAAACTGATGGACAATTAGAATGGAATATTCAAACCTTAAAATACATGTTGAGATCTTGATCACTTGACTTTCAAGGTATGTAGAATCAATATTTACCTATGGTAGAATTTTCCTATAACAATAGCTTCCATTCAAGTATTTAGATTGAACCATATGAAGCGTTATACGAAAAAAGACGTCACACACCAACTTGTTGGGATGATGTTGGTGATAGAAAACTTGTTGGCCTAGAACTTGTTGAGGAAACAATTGAAAAAGATAATATTTTCCAAACCCACATCAAAGAAGCTCAATATAGAAAACAGAGCTATGCCGATAATCATAGGAAGTATTTGAAATTTCTAGTAGGAGAACGGGTTATCTTGAAGGTATCTCCATGGAAGGGTGTTATACATTTCAGTAAGAAGGTTAAATTAAGTCCCGCGTATATCATACCTTTCTAAATTCTTGAATAAATTGGAGTTGTAGCTTATCATTTAGAAATGCCGCTAAGTATCTCTAAAGATCTTGATGTGTTCCACGTATCACTGTTGAGAAAATACATACCTGAACCAATAGATGTACTCACCTATGAAGAAATAGAAATTGAACCCAACTTATCTTATTGTGAAAATCCTTTCAATATTATTGATACCAGAGAACAAGTGTTGAGAAACCGGATGACTCAATTGGTGAAAGTTCTATGTGGAAATCATAAGATGGAAGAGGAAACATAGGAACCTGAGGAACCTATGATGAAGAACCACCCAAATCATTTTATGCAGTAATATTCTAAAAAATTCAAGGATGAAATTATTTATAGGGGAGAATGTAACACCCCAAGCTTCCACGGTACGTTTCCCTTTGAATAATGCAATACCTTGTATTGTACGCAACATGAAGTTTTAACACACCACGACCAATCAATCTAGCCATTATCAACAGTAATACAATCTTTTTGAAATTTTATAAATTTTATTTTTCAAAATGGACATCATTTTTGGATTCAAAATATCAAAATTATCTTAGTGTGATTTTTTTGGTATTTTTCTGAAAACATTCAATTTTTGATGAATAGTGAAAAACACTACGTTATTGGTTAAAACAGTCTTTTTATTTAAATAATTTGTCATTTTATTTAAATTTTTATTAGGTAAAAATAGATACATAATACCTATAAATTTTCAATTTAATTAATTTGAGTCAATTTATAATAATATTAGATATATAAAATTTTATTGAACTTTTTACCGTCTTTTACTCACCTTCTAGGCGAATTTTCAAATTTGCATAAAACATAATTTTACTTCTTTTTTGAATTGAATTTAAAAAATCAGGGAGACACAGTTGATATCAGTATGTAAAATGTGTTTTAATAAGTTGAAAATAATTTCTGGTGAATAGTAACTTATGACTTTTATTTACCACGATTAAAATAAAATAAGGTAATTAAATGTACCAATGATATTAAAATTATCCTAACACATCTCCTAATTTTATTGGATAAGTTTATTTCGGCAAAAATAAAACCTTAGGAATGAAATATGATCCTTTTGGTTCACTTGGATTAGATTAAGACATTTATTATTATTTTATTTAAAGAAGAGTTAAAAGTGTTAAACTCAAATTTAAATAAATAAACCATTTTTAATATGGGGTTATAGATAAGATAAATTCTAATGTAAATATTAATTATAAAGCTAAAATGATTTCATACATAATTTAATTTTATTTATAATATTAGACATTAAATTATAAAATTTATTTATCACACAATGATGATGCAGTAATTACCTTATCAATGAAAGATTAAAAAATTGATATTATAAATATTATAATAATTATAAATTGACACTTTTGTTAAAATACACTTATTTTATAAGTTAAGATCAAATTTTAGCTTTTATTGAATAAACATTTTTGAAGTGATAATGTTTTTATGACTTTCAAAAAAACAAAATACCAAATAGTGTCATAATTGACATAATCGAGTTTTTTAAAACAAATACTATATTATTAATTCATATAATATTCCTAAAAATATAAGGTTAGGAAACCAGACTTAGATAATGTTATATATATTAATAATGAACCTCCTGGGGTTCACCTGGTTTTTTATATTATGTTTATTAACTATTTATTATAATAATACAAGACCACATGGTAAAAGTTAAACTATTTAAATAAGAGTTAAATCTAAATGACAATGATAATATGGTGACCTAAAACTATCTAAAACCTGTTAGTTGAGAGGTTTTCTACCCATCCACACCTTATACTATAAATAAATTCTTTTGGAGCCATTATAAACCGAAAATAATTTTATTATAAAATAATATTTCAAGCCTTTCCTAAAGTGACCCTCACTTCTCTTATAAAAGGACTCTTCCCATTTTCTCAAATTCACACCTCCAAAACCATTTGTCTCAGACAAAACCTACCCAAATATCCTCTAAAATAATCTCACTTAATCTTAGTGGCCTTCCGTAGATCATAATCCAACATAAGGATACCTTTTGATCAAATCAAAAGGAAGCACTCGTAGTAGAGGTAATTATTTCACCACCTCATTCAAGTTCTTTTCTTATTCAACTTCCTCTTTCTTTGTTATTCCTATAACAAAATAATATCTCCAATACCTTATTAATACTGTGATGTTATTAAAAATATGGTATGACCATATTCAATATTCTATACATCATATGAATGAAAAGGTCACCAATCACGCGTACGTAGGGCTAACCGTCTCTACGTCATGGTATAGTTGTTATTGAACACATAATTATTTGGATGGGTATAATAATAAAGTTTAATTGATGTAAATAATAAATATAACATGTTAATGATTCTTTATATATGATATAACATTAAATTATATATTAATTCTCCTTCAACTAAATGATATTGTCGCCCGTGCGTACGTACGGATTACTGTCTCCGCGAACGCGATGAGATTCATTCCCCATCGTAACCACTCACGAATATTTTTCATTTTATAGTTAAAAAATAATGTTTAAGAATATAATATCATTCTATATATGAATCAAATACATCCTATCCATAACAAACATTACTTACGTAACAAAACATATAAAGGAAAATAAATTAGTTAACACCCGAAATAATGATACTACAAATATATTATTATCAAAGAAATATTAGAAGACCATATATGATATCATATTTATGTATATGGTTCTTGAATAAATTAGTAACAATGATTTAACTATTATAAATGATTTTAATGTACCCTTGATCGAGTAAAATGACAAGGTTGGGGTTAATTCTACAATCTCTTCATTATCCAAGGTTGTTTTTACATGAGTATCTACTGGGACCTCTTTGTCATCCACATATGTGTTTCCAAAAATTATATTTCAAAACATTTTTAGTATTTTCTATACTATGGTTCAAAGTAATTTATAAATTTTTTTATCTTTAGTGAGATGTTTATAAAGGAATGTTTCCGTTTTTTCTAATCAGGGTACTTTACGACCTTTACGACAAATTAAGGTAAGAATGTATTTTTTAACTTATATTGAGGGTGTGGATATTTTATTCTTTTATAACATCGTCTAAGATTACCATAAAATATTATAAGAATATTTTCAAAATAAAATTTTTCATTTATAGTTATGTGACTTTTAAATTATTTCAAAATAGAAAGATATATTTCTATAAAATAGTTTTGATTTAATCTATGTCAATATCCATCAATAGATTTTATGCATGTTTGAAGATGATTTATTATGATAAAAATCAAAGATATTGTATTGAAGGTTTTGTGATATGTTTGACCATGGATTTTTTATTTTTATACCATTCATGGTTTATATTTAATGTATTAACATTTCGTATGCTAGTTTTAATATGAAAGTTTATGTTATGATTCAACATTTTCATATGAGGAATGCATTGGACCTAGTAAGTGATGTGTGGAGCCCGCTATAACTCCTCGATGAATCGGTAGGTCTCATGAGAAAAACTAATGTATTGGAACAAGGCCTTGACAAAATTTTATTTTTATTCGTTCCACGAGGCCTTGACTATGTGGTTATGATGTCCGGCATTATGCATTTCATTATTATGAAATTGGATATTAATATTACCTGTGATTATTTGACTAGTAGAATATCCATGTGAATGTGTAAATGGAATTATTTGATTTATATTTTCCATATTATGCTAAAGTTTAATTTTAAAAGGATTTTTTTTAGTCTTATACATTTACTTAAATGTTTAAGCTTATTTATGAAAGTTTTCACTATATTGTTATCTTTACTAAGCATCTGAGATCACCCCTTTCTATGTTTTATTTTTCCTAGGATGTGAAGAAGTATTTTATGTTTGACTTGTAGAGATTGGCTAAAGGATATAACTGAGTTAAAAGGGGAAAAATGTTGTTGTTGTTTTTCATTTCATAAAGCTTTTCTACGTTTTTTTAAAGGTTGGGGCCGAACCCTCAATTTATTATTAAAGCAAATACCTCTTTAGACTGGGTAGATGGTGACCCATTATAATTCCCGAAGGCCCAAGGCCAAGTGGCCAGCATACAGGGCTAGAAAGCCCATTTTTTGGCCCAAAGGACCCCTCGGTGAACAGTATTACTACAGTACCCGTGAAGCTACAGTACCTACTACAGTACCGCCACTGCTATAGTACCCTGCTACTATCCCTCCGCCGCTACAGTGCTGCCACTGCTACAGTCGCCGCTGCTACAGTACTACTACAGTGACCTGCTATAGTGAAACTACAGTACCCTGCTACAGTCCTCGGGAATTCTCCCATGCCCGGATTTGATCCTGGGTCTTTTGGATGCCAAGCAGGAGCCTGAACCACTAGGGTACAAGCTCGTTGGCTTTTTATTGAAGGTTAGGGAAAAGCCTAATTTTATTATTTAAAGCAAAGACCTCTTTAGACTGGGTAGAGGGATACCCATTACATAGCCCAAAGGCCTAAGGCCAAGTGGCCTGAATACAAGGCTTGAAAGCCCATTTTTTGGCCCAATGAGCCCCTTGGTGAATAGTACTACTATAGTACCCGGGATGCTACATTACCTGCTACAGTGCCACCACCACTATATTTCCTGCTACACTGCCTCTGACGCTATAGTGTCACCGCCGCTACAGTTCCACCGCTGCTATAGTACTACTACAGTGCCCTGCTGAAGTGCTTCTACATTACCCCCAGAAATTAGTCCCTACCTGGATTTGATCCTGGGGTTTTCATTTTATAATGTAATGTAAAACTTATCTATGAATCTATTAGTTCTAAGGATACTAAACTGGTCTGTCTTTCGGGACATGATTCCTTGTGTCATGCCAATGCTATGTAATAAGACACCAACTCTGGGTTACCAGGGTCAGATCATTACACTAATTATTTCTAGGATTTCAAAAAGGCCAAATGTACATAGGACTAGTTTTTCCTTTTATACCAAATATTATAACACATTTTGATTAATATACCTTTTAGAAAACATTATCCCCCACTTTAATTTGTAAATATTTATTTATTTTATTGGAATAAAATTTTTCTCTTATTTGAGATGAATTAATTTTATTATGAATAGTCTATAATTTCACCACTATCTTCTCTATAATGTATGGGACTATAAGATTCCATTCACCTACTTTGTCCCAAAAAGTAGAATTAATACCCCACTTTCCTTATTATGCTTCATATGGTGTCATTTGAAGGATTTAATTGAATCTATTATTATATAAAAGAAATGAATATTTTAATGTAGAGAGGCATTATGGTTATGAATTGATGGAGTATTTTCCTGCATGTGGAAGTTCAATGTGGGATAATAAAACTTAAATGGGATGTTTTAGAGAGATAGGTTTAATCTAAAATGGTATAAAATAATGATAATATTTCAAAGAATATAGATTGTATCGTTATGACATCCTGAGAACAAAAACTTTTTTCTTATTCACTAATATATTTTTGTTTTCACTTCTATGAGTTTTTTATATCTCACATTTAAATTCATTGAACCAAAAAAATCTATCCATGAACCAATCACACTAACCCCACATTGAAATTTAAGTCATTATTCACTCAAGATAAATTAAATCTAGAGTTATGATCAAATTTAGAAAGTGAATTTGTCACCATAGGTTTGTGAAAATTATATCTCTACATATTGTGAGACATAAAAAATATTTTCAATCATGAGTACTTTTTTAAGGATAATTCTATGGCTACGGTCTGGGGGGTAAAAAATTTAAAAATTTAAGGCTATAAATAAGAGATAAAACTATAAAATATTGATGAATGAATATATATGTAAAAATTAGGAAATATAGCTCACTAAATTCCTCATACATGTGAAACAAAACACCTATTTTTTTTACCATTCATCATGATCCAAAAATTGAATAAAATAAATGATTTTATCATAAATCTCTATATTTAACATTTCCTTTTTGATTTTTTATTTTTTCTGTTTATTTTTTAATCTTTTTTTCATGGAGTATGATATAACTATCAAATATATTTATTGAAATATAATTAATTATGTCTATTTTTAGAGGGAAATGACTCATAAATATAATCATAATGAATAATTCAATTTCACCCCCATTTTTTTCATTTTCAAATTTTCCTATTTTTTTCTCTTTGAGAGAACCAGATGATATAAATAAAGCACATTGAATTAAAGTGACTCATGACCATTATTAAAATTCATATAACAATGAAACATGACTTACACACCAAAATTGTGATTCATCCTAGAGAACACACATGAAGGGACTATCCCCATACTCAAACATGAAATATTCATGAAAATTTTAGAATTGAATATTGCTTGGGAAAAATCATCTTGTAATGTAGAATAAACCAATAAAGAAATTCTTGAATATTAAGGGTTAAAAAAGGGTAATTTTAAGAGTTAGTTTCAAGGTAACATATTATAATCCAATTAAATTCTCCAATAATTATAATTTTTTATGAACTATAAATAGCTGAAATAGGATAATCACATGTTTTGGTTTTCACAGAAAATCACCGTTTCCCCCAAGAAATTGTGAGTATAAGGAAGAATATGTAAAATAGATTTATAATACCTCACAGGATGGGAAAAAATAATTTTACTAAGTTGTTAATGCATATGGATTTAAAATATTAGTCAAATAATTATTGAAAATTAAATCAAAGTAAATGTATCAATATAAAAAACAATTTTAAATATATTTATTAAAAAACAATTAAAACTCTCTCCAAATCAGTTCAAATGTAAAATATGATAAATGATATTCATTCAACCACAAATTTCCAAAAAAATAAAAATCAAAATCAAAATATACAAAGACTTTTAAAAATGATGACACACCCCCAGTATATAAGATAGAATTTTTTTTATTTAAACTCAATAAAAAATAATGTTAGAAAAACCAAAAGAAGGAAAGATAAAACCTGAGTTTATTTTCTACTAATGACCTTCAATTATGCTTTTCAATTCTACAACATGGACATATAAATTATTAAACCCAAAATAAATAAGAAAAATAATAAAAAGTTAAATGAAATGTAAAAGATGATCTAACTTTGTTTGAACTCATAATTGGGTTCTAGGTTTCTACCACCTTTAGTCCAGAAGTTGCAGCACATAATCCCCAATCTAAAGGTGTATGTGAGTTGCGTGAGTTAAACCACCACATGTAATGTCTCCCAACATCCATAACTTGATTAAAATAGTTTAAACCCCATATAAAATTAAAAATTCCCCAAACTCAAGAAGAGAAGAATGAAATAATTTGAGGTTTAATGGGTGAGGGAAAAGAATTTAGGGGTGATCCATGACAACTATCATGGTGTCCTCCTCTATATGATATTAATGTTGATGTATAGGAGTAAGTATCATCACCACATTCTCCTCAAGTATTTCTTCTTATTATTTATCAAAATTCCACACCATTTTCTCCTCAATAGTTACCACTTCATTCTCATCATAATCACTCCATATACAAGGCATTAGAAGAAATTACATAAAAGAAAAATGAGGGTAGTGAACTAGATTTGATAACAGTAAAAAATGAAAAAAAATTGAATTCAGTGTTACGTCCAATCCTTTTAACTGATCAACTTCATGTGTTGGATTTTATTAAAAGGCCTCAAGGAGGATTATAGAATTTAATAGTAGTGAATGTTTGTGTAGTTTAATTTAAACATCCATGAGGTCTTATTCAAAATTATGAAATTTAATATCTTTTTATTCATCAACCTCCTCATGATATAACTCTGGAAAGTAGTGTGAAAATTTTATTGATCTACTTTGAAAAGGATTCCAAAATATATTGTTCAAGTTCCTCCTTCAGGTCCTTTATAATCTCCTTGAAAACATCTCTATTACAATTATCTATAAAAATGCATCACATATGCCTTTCTAAAATTTCAACTATTTCAATCAATGAATTTTAGAATTAATCATCATCGAATCCTATTTTTTTAGTTTTTTTTCGTGTTTTTATGAAAAACTTTGTGTATAAGAATGTGGACTCCCTAGAAATGAATCAAAATTAAAGAGAGGGACTTATCTCTCATCCCACACCAATAAATTTTTTTCCTAGTAATGAGTAATATTTATCACCATAGGATGAATATCTCAAGGAGGATGCCCAAAAAAATCATTTTTTTATTTTCACTATTTATAAAATAAAATATAGTACTTTGATAAACAAAAAATATATTGGATTACTTTAAAGATGAATGAGGTATATAAATATATAAATTAAAATTAAAATAAATAACCAAAACACATGTAATTTAAAAACGTAATTATGTTAGTGAAAAAGAAATAACAAGTTCTTTCAAGAAGGACATAATGATGCAATTATTTTCATTAAATATGATCAATATTCTATCCAATTTTGAGATCCACCCTATCAATAAACACATTAAAATTGATTTTTTATTATTAAAAAATAACCCTATGCATGTAGGAAAATTTTCCCTCATATCAAAACCACAATATTACTCCATCCTATATGCGAACCTACAATAATAAAGGAGAGGAATAACATGGTATATGAATAATAATACAATAGTAGTGAAACTGGTTTGAACCATACAAAAATATGTTTTGACAAAAAATAAAATTCATAGAATATAATAAAAAAATTATTAAAGATCAATAAAATCAACCACCACTACACCCCTAAAACAACCCATGATGTTTAATTCTCTATTTTGATAAAGATTGGAAGGAGTATGGCAGGGAAACAAAAAATATAAAAGAAAATAAATAAAAATAATGGAATAATAATATAGATATACTACCTCATACACATTAAAAATTTTAAGATAAATTACAACTGATAAATTCCAGCTTATCCCCATTAAAATGGATATCACATGAAATGGAATGAGAGGTATATATTTATAGGGCATGGGATACTCCTTTTTTATGCCAAAACAAATCCTTCAAAATTTTACAGTTGGTAGCCCTAATAAATAGTTGACCTTGAAAAAATGTTATTATTAAAAGTTTTTGGTAATATATTAGATCATTAACCCAAAAAAAAATCACTCTATTTGGACACTTTGAGAAATAGTTATGATATATTTAATCGAATAAATGTTTATTCCCTAGTGACTATTTAAATTCCCACATACTAGGGTCCCATGAATTTATGTCCTTGAAAGAGATAAAATAATTATTTTAAATAGAAATAAAAAATGTTCCTCAAACGTTTTTCATTCACCATGTGAATTTTAATATCATTTAAGTATTTAACTTGAGTGATACGGTCCCATATTCAATGTTCACAAGATTTAGCTTCAAATTTTGAGGCCTGGATTTTGAGCCAGGTTTGGGCCTCAAAAGGTTGGATTGGGATTTGGGTTATATTTAATAAAAACAACCATAATATGTATTAGATCCTACAATAAAATTAATTTCACAATTTGAATCATTGTATTATATGTTATAGCTCAAAAACCAATCTGATCTAAAAATATTTAAATTATAAAATTTTTCCATGCTTATAATTAAGTTTAAATTATTAATAAAACATAAATTACACTTAAAATATGAAATTAGTGGGATTAATACAAGGAATTACATAATTATATATGTGATATTTTGAGTTTCATCAATATTCTTCAATTTACCATTTCATATTGTCCCATAAAAATGTTCCTTTAAATATAGATACATTTTTTTAATGGATGTATAGAAAAAATCTAGGCATGTTCTTCATATAACAATTCTCTCTTCAGGAAAGGTATGTATGGAACAGATTAACTCTTTCGAAATTTGAGTATACCATTTTGATAAAACAATCTACCAATCTTACATCGTTAACAACACTAATTTTATTTTTTTAACTCTTATCTTTGAGATGAGAAATTTTAATCTTTTCCAATAAGGATGTTTTGTCAATAATTTGGAAAATAATCTATGTTTATCTTTCACAAATAACTCTCATATACGAAATTACAAATTCCTTGAATAACAAATCCTTTACAATCGTTATCCTAGTCAGAACTCTTTGATCCTTCCCAATCAATCCCTCAAATACCTTATTAGACTTCCCAAAGTGGTTGTGTATTGAGAAATTATAATACTTGAGAAACTCTATCAATTACCTTTATATCACATTGATAAATTTCCATGAAAATATATATTTCAATCCATTGTGATCAATATATATGTCACATTTTTTACTATAGAGATAATTCATCTCATTAAGGAAATAATTACAGTTCCGAAATTCAAATCATGTGTTTAATAATTTTTTGAATGGATCATTAAATACATTTATGCATATGTAATAACTTTATCATTGTGAATAAGGATACATATAAAACCCTTCATTGACATGTCACTGTATATCACGAACAAATCCCCTTTCAATGGTAATGTTAACACCAGTGCATTGATAAACATCCTCTTTAATTCTTCAAAAAATTAGTTACATTCCCTTATCCATAAGTACACACATCCTTTACATTTCAATATGGTTAATGGGTTTGTTAATAAGGATTTTTTGTAAAAAATCAATGAAATAAACATTCTAAATTTTGGAAACTATGAACCATAGTTATGTTTTTCAATGTTTGATATTCTTTTATTTCCATTATAATTAGAGGATCAACTGATATTCCATCCTTAGAGAAAATATGTCCAAGAAAAAGAACTACTTCAATACAGAATTCATACTTTCAATATTTCTCATATAACTCATTTTTTCTAAGAGTCTCAAGGATGATTCATAAATGAATATTGTTACCTCTATAAATTTTTGAGTATACCAAGATATAATAAAAAATACAACATTAAAATTATCATGGTATTCCTTGAACAATATTTTTATCAGATCTATAAAAAAGAGGGTGAATTATTCAATCCAAATGGAATTACTATAAACTCATAATATTAATACCTCATATGAAATGATGCATTTGTAATATATTGCTTCTTTAATGAAAATTTATAATACCCAAAATAAATATAAATATTTTAAAAAATATTTAGCAACTTTATGTTCATAAATAACATCATGAATATGAGGTAGGAGATATTTTTTATTCATGATAATTGCATTGATTTCTTTATAATAAACTCGCATCCTCATAATCCGATTATTATTTTTTCACAAACATAATAGGATATCCCCACGGAGAAAATCTTTGACATACGAGTCCCATATCACACAACTCATGAAATTACTTCATTAACTCCACTAGCTCTATCATTGCCATTCTATTGAGAGTATTATATATATGATTCATATTATAGACGATTTCAATAGAAAACTCAACTTCTTTATTAGGTGGATTTTTATGTAGTTCTTTAGGATACATATTAATGTATTATTCCACAATAAAACAATATTTTATCATAAGGTTACCATTCCAATCCTTAATTTATATCCTATATTGTTATCCCATAATTTCATTTAGAAGAGAAAATAATGGGGGATCTAGTCATAATATAGATGATGAAGTCTATGTTCTAAGGTAAATTAATTATATATATTTATCAAAAATACTGAATTTATTATCTGATAAATAAAATATTTCAGCATACTTTGAAATTAAATATATACCAAGGATTATTTAAAGAACTATCATAGTTATAATAATCAAATTTTTGAGTAGGGTACGCCCATGAATCCTAATGGGGATTGACTAGAATATTTTTGTTACAATAGTATTTTATCTTGGTATCTTGAATGATAACTCCCTTATTAATATTCTAGGGAAATATATAATTTTCTTGGAAAACATTTAATATATAAAAGAGTGCAAAGACCCATAATTCAATAAATAAATTTCTAAAATTTAAGTTATGATCAAAGTACCTGGCACCACATTTTAAGAAACTTCATCTTCACCTGTAGTAATTTCATTAGTGTAGACTTCTACTATGAGAATCTTCTATCATATTTTACCTTGACATTTGTGGAATTGGTTGAAATATTGAATCATATCCTTATAGTTAAAACACACTAATTTTATGGATTCTCCCTTACCCATTCATTCATCATCAAGATAGATTTTCTCTATACACTTATAGAAAACTCCCTTTCCCTTTATGAATATATCATGGTGTTTCTTTCCATAAGTATCACATGTTTAAAATTCCCCTAATATCTTATTTCCCTTATCCTTTTTTTCTTCAGGAGGTTTCCAAATATCCACTTATTCTGTTTATTTCCTTATAAATCATAACACTTGGAGCATTATTTCAATTTATTTATAACATATGATACTATATCCTCATGTTATTAGAATGTTTAGGAGACTAGTTCCCCTCTAGGGATTGTATTTAACACAATAAAAAACATTCAATTTTACTCTTTGTATTATGTTTGTAGTCCAAAACATGGCTTGTTAACCTTGTAAATTTGGCTTCATACCTAGTAACATTTTCTTATTCCTTTCATCTTAGACTTTAGAATTGTCTTTTTATATCCACTAATTATTTGTGTGGAAAATATTTTTGAATAAAATTTCCTTAATATCCTTCCACTCCATGAATTCTATTTTCCTCAAATCATTAGTGTTTTGAATCAATGAAGACCATTGATCAATATCCCCTATGGGATGACAAGCATCCAAAAAAACCTTCTCCCATTCATTGCTTCTCAAAGTGAAAAATATATTCTATAAGGAACTTATCCATTGATCAGCTACTAATGAATTTTGGGTTCTATTGAGTGATTGAGTATTTTGTTTCATGAAATGATGTAGCATTGTTACACCACATTGTGGATCAACAGGATGCTCTATATGGTTAATTTTATTTTTTATAGTCATAGTTAGCTGCAATAATATAGTTTTAATTTTTTCATCCCTAGTTATAGATCCATATGAAGCTTCATTGTATTTCCGAGGAGGTAAATTACTAAATATATTACATGCATTGATATGGTTTTAATTCCTTCTTCGAAGAACCTTTTCAAAATAATGTAATACACTAGATCAAATCATAACATTATAAATAATAATTTATAATTCCAAAATAGGTGAAGTAATTAACAAAATATGAAAATTTATGCATATCTAATATTATAATAATATGTTTTGTATTATCAGTAATTCCATTAAATAAAAAAAATATTTTCCAATATTTCATAATGGTCTTTAATGAGAATGTGAATCAACAATAGAATAACCCCCATGAGTGTCTATCTAGGTGTGTAGTTTTAAGCCCACTCATCTCACACCAATGACGATTGATTTAACACCATAATCCTTTACTTTCATAGTTGTTACAACAATATTCATCTATTCCATAGAAAAATATAATGTTTATAATATAAATAAGGATGTGTATATCAAGATACACACATTTTATACATTACTAAAACATGTTAATATTGTCCAATACATGGATTTATCCCTATAGTCTATCATAGTATTATCTTCTCTAATATATGATTACATTAATATAGTTACCATGTTTATGATAAACGTACTATAATTACAATTGTAACAACCACAACCTTAAAAGCCCAAATTCAGTCATTAATTTATTACATTGGAACTAGATACAAGTGATCAAGTCCTAAGGGAAAGAATATTTTATTAGTCTTGGAAAATTGGATACATGATTTTTTATCAAATTACATTTGAAAATATAAAATATAATATAATATTTTCATTGAGGATGTTATTATTCACCCTTGAATATCCTTAAATATAATTTACAGTAAATTTTTTGGCTCCTAGAGGAAGTAAAAATAATAAATTGGTGACCTCAAATGATTATTAAGGGAATGCATACATAGAAGCTATTATAGAATAAATAACTCATGAATAAAATGGAAGAAATAGACAATGATAAGAAATTGCATATAAATAATCCCATGATATTGAAACTTATCCATGGATAACATACCTATTTGAATAATCACTTGGACATAAATAACTAATTTCATAATGATGGAATGCATAATGAAGTGAATCTAAAACTTACTATCAAGGCCTTAAGTGTAGAAAACATACACAAATGGGTAAGGGACATGCCAAATAACCAATAAGTTTTTCCTCATGATATCTACCAATTAATAGAGGGGCTATGTAATTTTGGGATCCACCCATTACATAATAATTAAAATGTATTGATCATATTAATAAAACATACAATATAATAAACATGCCTTACTAATCAATAATTAACTGCATGGGAAGAATTAGCATACAAAATATCAATACATTCCCTATTCAAAATGATTTTAATCCATCTAGGGAAATATGGTGGATAATATCATTAGAGTATAAACCCAATATAACATAATATTTAGTATATTATGTTGACATAGATGAAAATAATTTTAAAATATCATTGAAATTTTTCTTGGGGAATCTAGCCATTTCATTTTGAATTCAATTATTTGAAATAAAAATTTAAAAAATATTAGGAAGTAAATTTCTTTCAAAATTACCATCAAATATTTTTAATTAATATTTAATTAAAATATTATTCATGTTTAAGGGATAATCCATTCGTGTGGTGCATGGTAAAATAGAGATTCTTTTGACACCTTTGGTAAAAAGTTCCTAATTATAAAAATGCTAAGAATATTGATTTTAATATTTTTAAATAAAGTAAAAAATTAATAAAAATGAATTTTATAAATCATAATATAATAGTAAAAACATTGTTGAAAATCATTTAAAATAAAATATGGACAAAGAAGCAATAGATTCCCATATGAATAAAAATAAAGTTGGTTTTCCTCCAAAATAACCTTCTAGAATTATGAGTACTTAAAGTGGATAAAATGAAAGGAAAACATATAATTTATATAAATAACTATATGAGAAGAAACATTATGTAATTTAAGATATAAATTTCATTTAATTCCGCTAAAAGAAACTTAACCATAAGCAATCATGAAAAGGTATGAGCTAGTGAAATAAATCCTTACTTTATTTCTGAATTGCTTTGTTAGTGATTCTAAATTCCATTATAATAAATTTAAATTTATTAAAAATATATTTTAGAATAATATTCATAGTTATTATATCAAATATGATCCACTAATAATACTTAAACAACCTTTTGTTAATATTTCTTTGTCAAAATCATCATTTTTGAGTGTTATATATTTCATTTTTCATGTTTGTTTTAGCCCATTAGTTTTGGTCGTTGAATGATTATAATGGTTAAATCATATATATAATATTAATCAGGATATAATTATCATATATATTCATTATATAAATTTTTATAATCATTATTTAAAGGTAGAAGTGGAAAATGAATCACATTTCTTTATAGTGGTTGTAGTCCACAAGTATGCAAAAGAAACATTATCATTTTTAAAAAGTATAAGGGTAGGTAGATAAATGGTATATTATATGTATAGAATAATAATATTGGAATAAATATATAAATTATATTAATTATTTACATATTTAAAACCACCAATTTAAATTGATGATGAAAATGAATTACACCACTATGTAGAGTTGGTTGGCCGTAGGTATGAATAAAGAATAATACATTTTTTGAAAGATGAAAAGAAGGAGAATAAGGGGAAAGAAACTACAAGAATAAAAATTTTTTACATGTAATTTAATTGTGTTAGTATTTGAGAATTTTTATAGAATATTTGAAGGACATAGAAGAAGAAATGAAATGAAAAATTCTATGTTAATAACTATAACTCTTCTTCAGATAACCACCTAAGTTTATACTTGAATCCAAAATAAAAAAATATTTTGATTAAAATATAACCTATAGAATGTGGAAGGAATGTTAGGAAGGTATTTTGGTATGTATTATCCAAGATAGATTTATTTTTATGTTTTTAATAAGATAGAAGATTCGATATCCTTTTATAAGTAAGGGCGGTGACACACTTGAAATTTTCCAAAAGATTAAAACATGTTAATGTATTACTTCAAAACAATCACACCAAAATGACACCTATTTTAATAGAAGAGGATATAGGGTTGATATAAGACCATAAAATAGTATTTAGACCAGTCTCTAGGTCATTATAACCAGTATTCTTTTAGTTTTAACCCTTTTAAAATGTTTTAACTCTTACTGTGGTAACTAACTTTTTACGAAAGTTATAATTCATGATGAACAAAAATTAAAGTATCCTACTTAAAAAAAATTCCATTCTTTATCCAAATATGGAGAAAATTTCATAGAAATTAAATTTTTACAGGTTTAATAAATTAATTTAAAATCAAACCCATAAAAATTCATGAAACCCCGCTTTCCAAGTAAATTTAATTTTGAGTATTAAAATGTTTTTATACTAACATTAAGAATAATATTGGTAATAATTATATTAATTTAATTATTTATAATTAAAAATAACTAATTAAATTTTATAAAAAAATAAAAAACAAAATAATACATTGTAAATACTTTTAAAGAAGATACATTTTTCTTAAAAAATAGTATTTTTCGCTATTCACTTAAAAATAATTTTATTTCAGAAAAATCCAAAATATTTATCCTAAGATAATATTGACATGATTATATAAAAAATGATATTATTTTCCTCAAATATTATCTCTAAACATGAGAATTTATGTTTTAATAATATTATTGTATAAATATTTGTGGGTTGTGTCTTTGTTTTTATAGAATCAATAATTACTATAATTAAAGTTTTGGTGTTACATAGATAGTGAAGATATATATATTATATCATGATAGGGTGATATCCACAAGTGTTATACTATATATTACATAGGTTTTATATATTATAAATGTTTTTTGGATTACCATATTGCAACATTCATACGATTAACACCGTGATAATTATCTATCACAACATATTTTTTGAGACCTATGTAGGAATAAGAAGTTGTGAATGACTAATAAAAAATAACATTAAAACCAAAAATTTATAGCCTATGTTAGAATAAATTCCATTTATTTAGGTTATCAAATCTTATGATATGTGATCATGTATAAATAACTCAGCGGGGATATGTATTTAACAATTGGATGCAATAACATATGTTTGATATGTGGCTCTATTTTTCATCTATGGATTCATGTCATCATAGAATACAATATCGTATATAAAATGAAACAATGGGAATAAAGTAAAATATTTAAACACTTAATCTATTATAATATCACATTTCATGTAAAATTATTCCATCACAGATTATAATATTCTTTAAGTTATATACAATCCCAGTTTATTTTCCCATTAATTTTTATGATATTCCTAATGTTATTTAAAATAAAATATTTTTATTTATTTTAAAACAGGACTTCTTAAATAAAAATTCATGGTAATGATATGATTCTACTATTTATGTGACTAAAAATCTCATATGAACATGACCAATGAGACATCTATAGGAACCCGTCAAAGATCTGTATTAGCTCAACTCGTTAGGCTGTGAAACTCTTTGTATCAATAATGCTGCTCATGAGTAGAGATACACATTTAGTAACCATTCATGTGTGAGTGTTACTAAGAATTGTTTAACTATTTACCCATTTCCCTGAAATAAATTTTGGGTTTCTATCGATCGATTGTTGCTCATTCAAGGAAGGGAAACCAAATCGAAAACCATAATCCTAAGATCAACATGCATAAAACCCAAAACCAAACTATAAGTTATACGATGAAAATGTTGTGTTCCTTAACTTGAATAGCTACAAAATCAATCATCATTTAATATTCCTAAGAAAGATAACTCAAGGGAAACTATCAGAATCTATTCTCAATGGTGTATCTATGGGTTTAATCCAAATTACCCAATGCATTTGTGGTATCATCCTATCACCCATGGTATACTAGTAACACACTTGGAAAGGATAAATAATGAATCAAGATTCATGGGGGGGGGAGAAAGATTCAAATATTGAATTTACTATCTCACATACCCATCTCATGGATACTACCTTTTTATATATCCCTCAGCTAGACTACATGCTTTAGGTTCTATATTTATAACATATGATTTAATTTCTTTCTATTACAATATTTTTAACCAATTAGGTGAGAAATTTAATCCTAGGAATTTTATATTATGAAATTCTCATAACATTGATATATAGTATAGGATTATTCTAGAATGATAACACTTATCATTTTTCTACCCATTAATCGTAGAATATTATGTATGATATTTCCAAGGAAGTGGAACCCTATGAAATCTTTATATAATAAAGAATAATACACCGAAAAATCATGTTACTTGAATTGATATCATAACATATCATATCTCATATCATTTCATATGATTTTTTTCCTAATATATCATATATATATAAGTATTTAAGAAAATATCCTCATCAATCAAGTCATAGAACTGGCTTCATCAACAAGACATGATGCAGACATCTGTAACTCGCCATAGAAAACCATTTTTGGTGAAACTCTATACCTTTTAGTCTTAAATATTTCTCTTACCATCATATTTTTATTCATTCTCATACATTTTTATTATCATAAAAAAAGGTATCATGAAAATCAGAAGCTTCTCAGTCCATGTATGTGACTATGGAACATGTAAATAGGTCATGTTATTAACTGTTTCTTTAAGTCATTCTTTACTAGGATTAAGTGATTTGAGTTAATATGATTTGAAAAATTTTCATTCATACATGGGATTCAAAAAACTATATCTATCATTAAATAGATTCTAATTCATGTATTTTATTCTAACACAGTGGTTCTCCTTCCATATTATTAATACATGATTTTTTTCAAGCACTCATTTATTATTATATGACCTCCCAAACATGCAGTACATTCTTACATTATCTTCAACTTATTTTATTTAAAATAACAAAAATCCATAAAAATACTATTGATATTTAATCATACACAATACCACTTAAAAAATATCAATATTTAATTTAACATGAGTCAAGTTCCAAACCAGATAATTATATCCAACACAATTTACCTATGAATTTGTTTTATATTTATTTCCCATTTTTTGAAAAAATATCCAAAATAAAAAAAAATTATTCTATATCAATTAACATAAAAAATTCCAAAAGGTTAAAAACTAACTTATTAAAATAATAAAATTAACTAAAAATATGGTTTCATGAAATTGGACTATACGTATATTGTAACACCCGAGACTTTTATGTTATATAAATCATCAAAGGAATCTTTTTCTATACAACACTTGCTTGGCTTGCTTTACACGCAATCGCGACCTTCCTCGATAGCTTGCGTCGTACGCAATACCGAGTTTCACTAAACAACATTATGCTATTAAAACTAGCCGTTATGAATAGTAATAACCACTTTTTGGAATTTTATAAATTTTATTTTTCAAAAGGGACTTCATTTTTGGACTCAGAATATCGAAATTAGCCTAGGGTGAAATTTTGGTATTTTTATGAAAACTTTAAATTTTTGATGAATAGTGAAACCACTAAGTGGTAGGTTAAAAACTGAATTTTGCATAAAACATAATTTTACCGCTTCTGTGATTGGAATTTCGAAAATCCGAGAGACACGGTTAATATCAAGGACTAAAATGTGGTTCAATGAGATGAAAATAATTTTTTGGTGAATAGTAACTTTTTACTTTTTTTTACCGCGGTTAATAGTAAATAGGGTAACTAAGAGTAAATATGATATTAATATTACCCTAACACATGTCCTAATTCTATTGGACAAGTGTAATTCGACCAAAAACAAACTTAGGAATAAAATATGACCATTTAGGCCCACTTGGATTAGATTAGGACATTTATTATTAATTTATTTAAAGAAGGGTTAAAATAGTTAAAATCAAAGTTTAATAAGTAAATCATTTTTAATATGGGGTTATACATAAGATAAATTCAATTGTAAATATTCATTAAAAAGCTAAAAAGATTTCCTACATGATGATATTTTATTTTTAATTTTTAGACATCAAATAATGTAATTTATTTATGACACAAAGATGATGCAATAATTATCTTATTAATGAAATATTGACATAATTGATGTTATAAACACCAAAATAAATGTAATTTGAGACTTTTTATGAATTCAACTAATTTTATAGGTTACTATGATATATGAATGTTGATTTAATCAACTTGGTTCGAACATATAATTCTTTTATGACTTTCACAAAAATCATATATCAAATAGTGTCAAAATTGACACAAAATAGTTTTTAAATAAAATATTATATTATTAATTGTTATTTTATTCCTAAAAATCTAAGGTTCGGCCAAATGACTTAGATAAGGATATATATTTTAATAATAAACAATTTGGGGTTCGTTTGGCATGTTATAGTAAGTGTATTAACCATATAGTGAAAGAAAACAAAAAGACATGGTAAAAGTTAAATTATTTAACTTAGAGTTAAATCTAATTGATAAGGTTAAAATAATACCCTAAACTTGTCTAAATCCTATTGGTTGATAGGATTTCGACCCTTCCCCACTTTATCTTCGAAATAAGACCCTTTGAAACCATTATAAACCGATTTTGACTTTAATATAAAATAATATTTTGAGATATTCCTAAGGTGCCCCTCTCCTCCCTTATAAAAGGGCACCTCCTCCCCCTCCTCCTCACACCAAATTGAGCACTCAAGCTCGGCCAACCCCTGCCATTTTCTCCTCTCCACTTACCTAGAATAATCCTAGAGGTCCTGGTCTTCTCCAAAGACCAATCTTAGTTCCTTAAGTGGAGGATTCAAAGAGGCGTTCCAAAGAAGTGGTAATATCCATTACCGATCTTTTCAATTTCTTTCTTCTTCAACTTCTTCTTCTTTAGTTGTTTCATGATAAAGTAATAACATCAGTATTACTTACATACTGATATGTTATTATAAATATGAAACAACCCTATTTCACCTTCTATCCATCCTACGGAAAAATGAAATCACCACGCGTGCGTACGTACGGAATACCGTCTCCACGCCGTAGTGTAATCTATTTTCCACCATCACCTTACAAGGATGGTTATAATGGTGTAATGAGTAACTAAATATGATTATTATGAAGTAATATTGATACTGAAATAATATATATATACTCCAATACAATTCCACGATCATAGGAATGATATCATCACTCGTGCGTACGTACGGAATACCGTCTCCACGATGTGATGCGACTCGTTCTACATGATCTTCATTTCATAATGATTATATAAATGAATTGAATGAATGAATATGGTATATAATACACTAATACCATTCTGGAAATGAATTATCTATAACCTAAAGATAAGAATAAGAATTTATTCGACAAAACACGCATAAGAACAAAAAGTTATAAAGACCCGAGTAACAAGTAACAATGAAATATTACTAACAAGAAGCTAATAATATGACCATATATGATATCATATAAAAATGTATGATTCTGGAATAAGTCAATAACGTTATTTAAACCATTATACAGGAGCTTCGGACACGTACAAAGCTAATCGGACCTAAGGTAAGGGAAAAATCACAATCTCATTTTTATCCGAGATTGTTTATTCGTAAGTATTTACTGGGGTGTATTTTATCATCCACATCCATGTTTCATCAATATGTAATATTATTTCTGTCCACCTACAATTGTTTAAATCCATTCTACCCTTCGGTGAATTTTTAGTAATATGTATGAAAGGAATCTTTTATCGTACGAGGTACTTTTTACTTTTCTGACAAAAGTACGAAGAATGTTTTTTTTAAACTTATACGGCATGAATGGATTTTTAAAACATTATTTCCAAGAAGCTTCCTTTACAAGTTTTCAAGTTTATTTTTAATCAACTTCTTTTATTTTAAAGTTGTATGACATGTTATGAAAGGAAAAATGTTTTTGAAGAAGAAAGGATATTTTCCTCAAGAATGGAGTTCAAGTGTTTTATCAAAATTATTTTCCATCTAAAATAATAAAGGGTTCTGTTTTTATCCCTATTATTACATTGATTTGATCATGTTGTGATGGAATTATTTTTATGAATTCCTTTATCTTATATGAATTGATTTATGATGTCATGATGTTTCAAGAATCCCATTTTTGTTACATGTGTTATGGGATGATGTATGTTTTATGATTATGTGGCACACATAAGAAAGGATTCATTATAAGATGGGTGGGACCTATATCTCCCTCCAATGCATTGGGTAAAGATTTTATATCTCATGAGATAGACATGGCTGGAACGGTAGGTTATACCGGTTCAGTGAAACAGGACTGGAACGAGGGTGACTCGGTTCAGAAAGGGACTTTGTCCACTAAGATAGTCTTGGCAATGAGTCATGACTAACAAGAAATGATTTTCCATGATTATGTGTGCATGCCACAAAGTTTCAAGTTTTATGTTATGATTATGGGGATCTCATTTTCACTTCTATGAATTATTCCATGATAAGATATTATGATCTCTTTTGCAGGTTTTGATTTTCAAAAAGATATGATATGATTTTTATTTCCTTTATTTGCCCTTGCTGAGCATTTGAGCTCACCCTTTTATGTTTTCTTTTCCCCAGGTCAGGAAGATGGATATTAAGTAGAATATGCTAAAGGGACCCTAGATATGATGAAATAAATGGGAGACAATATAGAAGATTTATGAACCAGTTGTTTATGTTTCCCAGTTTCTAAAGACACTATACCTATACGGTCCTTTGTGGTTTTGTCATATGTTGTAATAAGTGTGCTTCAATTTTGAAGTATTAACAATGTATGTAAAGTATGGGTCGTTATAGTTGGTATTAGAGGAAAGGTATAGTCAACCTTTGGAAACTAGGATGTGAAAGCCTTAGTAAGAACCCTAAGGATAAGTCTAAGCATAGTACACAATCTTAGTGTTTTAGAAATGGCCTTGAATAACCTAGGATAAGACCATAAGCATGAAAATTTTATTCTTGAATTATGTGGTTTCCTATTATAATTAGTGTTGCTCACACTATTCTTCTTGGTTTTAGTCAATGGATGGAACCCGAAGGAACCGTGTTAATGCGGAATGCGATGGGCAATGCAATGATTGTCCCCCTGAGCAACCAAACGATATGGGAGATGGAATGCAAAATCTTGTAGCCATGCTCACACAACTTTCTCAATCTATGAATCATGCAGGATTTCCAAACGAGCAAAGGAGGGAGCAACATTCTGTTGAATCCTTCATGAGGCAGCGTCCACCTTCTTTCAGCGGGTCTACTGATCCATTAGTTTCTGAACAATGGATTAGTACTACTGAAAAGATATTTTCAGTTCTTCAATGTTATGAACATGATAAAGTCATCCTAGCAGTGTATCGTTTGGAAGGAGATGCTGATCAATGGTGGAATCTTGTTAAGAATACGAGGCAAAGGGATGAAATTGAGTCCATGGAATGGGACGAGTTCAAGAACTTATTTTTCAATAAGTACTTCCCTCGTATTCTCCGAAAAAAGATGGAGAAAGAGTTTCTTGAACTGAAGCAAAGGGATGATGAATCTGTTAGTACCTATGAAGCAAATTTTACAAGACTTGCAAGGTACGCTTCTGGTATTATTATCCAACCTGAGAGTAAGATCGATCGGTTCTTTAGTGGCTTAAAACCAAGTCTTCGAAGGGCGTTAGCCATAAGAGACTTCAATAGCTACGAGTTAATTGTTCGATGTGCTCTCAAAGTCGAGATGGAGATTGGAGTAACCCATCAGTCACATGGGTTTGATAAGAAGAGGAAGATGGAATTCAAAGAAAAATCTAAAGAGCACACAGAAAAGAAGATGAGATTTTCCTTATGCTCAAAGTGTGGAAAGAAACATGGAGGGAGTTGTCTTAAAGGGACAAGTAAATGTTTTAAATGTGGAAAGGAAGGTCATCGGGCATTTGAATGCCGTGATAATGGGAAGAAGATGTCTAATGACGCAAACAAAGGAAGGGATACACAGAATGAACCTACAACACTCCAATGTTTCAAGTGCAAGGAGATGGGGCATTATTCCAATCAATGCCCAAATCCAAGGGTTGATGATGATGGTCGACGTCAACAAACTCTTAAAGCTAAAGACAAAGGAAAGTCACATGCAATTTCTATCAGCGATGTGGAGTACGATAACGATGTGGTGAAAGGTACACTTACCATCCACTCTAAAGTAGCAAATGTTTTATTTGATTCTGGATCCACCCACTCTTTTATTTCTGAAGACTTTTCTAAGGGTATCACCGTACTACCTCAACAATTAGATGTTGAGTTAGCTGTGTCAACACCTAATGGCACATCAATCGCATCAAAAGTTTATAATTCTTCTCCGATCGAAGTTTGTGGGAAAGTGCTTCCTGCAAATCTTGTGATCCTTCCTTTAGTGTAATTTGATGTGATTCTTGGCATGGATTGGCTTTCTCTACATGGAGCTCATATCAATTGCCAAAGAAGGGAAGTCACATTTCATACTCCAGATCAATCTACGATCGTATACCAATGCAAGGATGAACATAACCTTCCAGTGGAAATTTCTTCCATCTTATGGGTATTGATCCCACTAAATGAAGGTTATTTATCTCAAATGGTTGGTGAGAAACTCACGATTAAGAATATTCCCATTGTAAGGGAGTTTGATGATGTCTTTCCGGAGGAATTACCGGGTCTTCCACCAAATCGTGAAGTTGAGTTTTCAATAGAACTTGTACCGGGTGCTTTGCCTATTTCAAAGACACCTTATAGAATGGCCCCAATTGAGTTGCAGGAATTGAAGAAGCAACTCCAAGAGAATCTTGATAAGGGATTCATACGCCCTAGTGCGTCACCTTGGGGAGCACCTGTTCTATTTGTTAAGAAGAAAGATGGATCAATGAGACTCTGCATTGATTATCGAGAACTTAACAAGATCACTATCAAGAACAAATATCCTCTCCCACGCATTGATGACTTATTTGACCAACTACGCGGAGCTCAATACTTTTCCAAGATTGATCTTCGTTCAGGGTATCATCAATTAAGGGTCAAAAGGGAGGATATACCAAAGACAGCTTTCCGTACAAGGTATGGACACTATGAATTTATAGTGATGCCATTTGGTCTTACTAATGCCCCTGCTATCTTCATGGATCTAATGAATAGAGTCTTTAGAGACTATCTTGATCAATTTGTGGTAGTCTTTATAGATGATATTCTTGTCTATTCAAAGAGCAAGGAAGAACATGAAGATCTCTTGAGAATTATATTGAAG
The DNA here is from genome assembly GCA_963277665.1 of Viscum album. NCBI lineage: Eukaryota > Viridiplantae > Streptophyta > Magnoliopsida > Santalales > Viscaceae > Viscum > Viscum album. Next base: position 691,229,081 of record OY728153.1, on the reverse strand, counting down.
ACCCTGAGAAAGGAGAAGCTTTATGCCAAATTTACCAAGTGTGAATTTTGGCTTCAAAAAGTTGCATTTTTTGGTCACATAATCTCAAAAGAGGGGATATCTGTGGATCCAGCAAAAACAGAGGTTATCGAAAGATGGTCGAGACCAACAACAGTAACTGAGATCCGAAGTTTTCTTGGTTTGGCTGGATATTATCGACGTTTTGTAAAAGATTTTTCACGATTATCTAATCCACTCACCAAGTTGACTCGGAAAGGAGTTAAGTTTGTCTGGACAGAGGAATGTGAAGAGAATTTCAAGGAGTTGAAAAGAAGGTTATCCAGTGCACCTGTGCTCACACTGCCTTGTAGTGGGGAAAGGTTTGTGATCTACAGTGATGCATCCAAGAAGGGATTGGGGTGTGTTCTTATGCAAAATGATATGGTGATAGCTTATGCCTCACGACAGTTGAAAATCCATGAACAAAATTACCCAACACATGATTTGGAGTTGGCTGCGGTAATCTTTGCATTAAAGATTTGGAGGCATTACCTTTATGGTGAAAGGTGTGATATTTATACTGATCATAAAAGTTTAAAGTATATTTTCACACAAAAGGAGTTGAATATGCGTCAAAGAAGATGGTTGGAGCTGATTAAGGATTATGACTGCTCAATCCATTACCACCCTGGGAAAGCAAACAAGGTGGCAGATGCATTAAGTCGACAAGACCATGCTAGTTTATCCATGATGAGGATCACAAAAGATCCAATATTCATGGATTTACAAAGGATGGATCTTGGAATTATAATGGAAGGGGAAAAATCTTATCTTTCTCAAATGAATGTTCAACCATCTATACATGTGAAGATTAAAGAGGCACAGAAAGAAGATGTCGAGTTACAAAAGAAGGTGAGAAATGTTCCTGAATTCAACCTTGATTGTGATGGGATAATAAAGTTCAGGAATCAGGTTTGTGTTCCTCCCATCCCCGAATTAAAGAAAGAGCTGCTGGATGAGGCTCATAGTTCTTCATTCTCTATTCATCCTGGAAGCACGAAGATGTATAGGGACCTGAAAGAGTACTTCTGGTGGGATGGCATGAAAAGAGATGTTGCTGAATATGTCTCTCGATGCTTGGTTTGTCAACAAGTTAAAGCTGAGAGACAGAAGTCTAAGGGGATGTTACAACCATTACCCATACACGAATGGAAATGGGAAAACATCACTATGGACTTTGTCACAGGACTTCCTAAAACATCCAAAGGCAATAATGCTATCTAGGTCATAGTTGATCGTCTCACAAAGTCTGCACACTTCATTCCTATTAGAGAGGATTTCTCTCTAGATCAGCTTGCCAGGATATATGTAAAGGAAGTGGTAAGATTGCATGGAGTACCACTTTCTATTATATCTGATCGAGATCCGAGATTTACCTCGAAGTTCTGGCGAAGTCTTCAGCATACTCTGGATACAGAGTTGAGTTTCAGCACTGCTTATCATCCCCAGACAGACGGTCAGTCTGAGAGAACAATTCAAACCCTAGAAGATATGTTGAGAGCTTGCTCTATGGATTTCAAAGGAGGTTGGGATCAACACCTACCTTTGGTGGAATTTTCTTATAATAATAGCTTTCACTCCAGTATTCAAATGGCTCCTTATGAAGCTCTCTATGGAAAGAAATGCAGGACTCCAACTTGCTGGGATGAAGTTGGGGAAAGAAAGCTATTAGGACCTGATCTCGTTGATGAAATGGCAGAAAAGGTCAGATCTATTCAACAACACATAAGAGCAGCTCAGAGTCGGCAGAAAAGCTATGCCGACAACCGAAGAAGAGACCTAGAGTTTGAAGTGGGTGATAAAGTGTTCTTACGAATATCTCCCTGGAAGAGGGTTATGAGATTTGGAAAGAAGGGGAAGTTGATCCCTAGATATATCGGTCCTTTCGAAATATTGGATCGTGTTGGGAAGGTAGCCTACCGATTGGCGCTTCCACCAAATCTCTCTCAAGTTCACGATGTGTTCCATGTATCTCTCCTGAGAAAGTACATACCAGATCCTTCACATGTACTCAGCTCAGAAGTTGTACCGCTGGAGCAAGATCTTTCTTATGAAGAACAGCCGATAGAGATTCTGGATCGTAGCGAAAAAGTCCTACGAAACAAGACCACTCGCTTGGTGAAAGTTTTATGGAGAAACCACCAGCTTGAAGAAGCTACATGGGAGCTTGAGGATATGATGAGGGAGAAGTATCCTCATCTGTTTGTTGCAAAGTGACGAATTTCGAGGGCGAAATTCTTTTTAAGGGGGGTAGAATGTAACACCCGAGACTTTTATGTTATATAAATCATCAAAGGAATCTTTTTCTATACAACACTTGCTTGGCTTGCTTTACACGCAATCGCGACCTTCCTCGATAGCTTGCGTCGTACGCAATACCGAGTTTCACTAAACAACATTATGCTATTAAAACTAGCCGTTATGAATAGTAATAACCACTTTTTGGAATTTTATAAATTTTATTTTTCAAAAGGGACTTCATTTTTGGACTCAGAATATCGAAATTAACCTAGGGTGAAATTTTGGTATTTTTCTGAAAACTTTAAATTTTTGATGAATAGTGAAACCACTAAGTGGTAGGTTAAAAACTGAATTTTGCATAAAACATAATTTTACCGCTTCTGTGATTGGAATTTCAAAAATCTGAGAGACACGGTTAATATCAAGGACTAAAATGTGGTTCAATGAGATGAAAATAACTTTTTGGTGAATAGTAACTTTTTACTTTTTTTACCGCGGTTAATAGTAAATAGGGTAACTAAGGGTAAATATGATATTAATATTACCCTAACACATGTCCTAATTCTATTGGACAAGTGTAATTCGACCAAAAATAAACTTAGGAATAAAATATGACCATTTAGGCCCACTTGGATTAGATTAGGACATTTATTATTAATTTATTTAAAGAAGGGTTAAAATAGTTAAAATCAAAGTTTAATAAGTAAATCATTTTTAATATGGGGTTATACATAAGATAAATTAAATTGTAAATATTCATTAAAAAGATAAAAAGATTTCCTACACGATGATATTTTATTTGTAATTTTTAGACATCAAATAATGTAATTTATTTATGACACAAAGATGATGCAGTAATTATCTTATTAATGAAATATTGACATAATTGATGTTATAAACACCAAAATAAATGTAATTTGAGACTTTTTATGAATTAAACTAATTTAATAGGTTACTATGATATATTAATGTTGATTTAATCAACTTGGTTCGAACATATAATTCTTTTATGACTTTCACAAAAATCATATATCAAATAGTGTCAAAATTGACACAAAATAGTTTTTAAATCAAATATTATATTATTAATTGTTATTTTATTCCTAAAAATCTAAGGTTCGGCCAAATGACTTAGATAAGGATATATATTTTAATAATAAACAATTTGGGGTTCGTTTGGCATGTTATAGTAAGTGTATTAACCATATAGTGAAAGAAAACAAAAAGACATGGTAAAAGTTAAATTATTTAACTTAGAGTTAAATCTAATTGATAAGGTTAAAATAATACCCTAAACTTGTCTAAATCCTATTGGTTGATAGGATTGCGACCCTTCCCCACTTTATCTTCGAAATAAGACCCTTTGAAACCATTATAAACCGATTTTGACTTTAATATAAAATAATATTTTGAGATATTCTTAAGGTGCCCCTCTCCTCCCTTATAAAAGGGCACCTCCTCCCCCTCCTCCTCACACCAAATTGAGCACTCAAGCTCGGCCAACCCCTGCCATTTTCTCCTCTCCACTTCCCTAGAATAATCCTAGAGGTCCTGGTCTTCTCCAAAGACCAATCTTAGTTCCTTAAGTGGAGGATTCAAAGAGGCGTTCCAAAGAAGAGGTAATATCCATTACCGATCTTTTCAATTTCTTTCTCCTTCAACTTCTTCTTCTTTAGTTGTTTCATGATAAAGTAATAACATCAGTATTACTTACATACTGATATGTTATTATAAATATGAAACAACACTATTTCACCTTCTATCCATCCTACGGAAAAATGAAATCACCACGCGTGCGTACGTACGGAATACCGTCTCCACGCCGTGGTGTAATCTATTTTCCACCATCACCTTACAAGGATGGTTATAATGGTGTAATGAGTAACTAAATATGATTATTATGAAGTAATATTGATACTGAAATAATATATATATACTCCAATACAATTCCACGATCATAGGAATGATATCATCACTCGTGCGTACGTACGGAATACCGTCTCCACGATGTGATGCGACTCGTTCTACATGATCTTCATTTCATAATGATTATATAAATGAATTGAATGAATGAATATGGTATATAATACACTAATACCATTCTGGAAATGAATTATCTATAACCTAAAGATAAGAATAAGAATTTATTCGACAAAACACGCATAAGAACAAAAAGTTATAAAGACCCGAGTAACAAGTAACAATGAAATATTACTAACAAGAAGCTAATAATATGACCATATATGATATCATATAAATATGTATGATTCTGGAATAAGTCAATAACATTATTTAAACCATTATACAGGAGCTTCAGACACGTACAAAGCTAATCGGACCTAAGGTAAGGGAAATATCACAATCTCATTTTTATCCGAGATTGTTTATTCGTAAGTATTTACTGGGGTGTATTTTATCATCCACATCCATGTTTCATCAATATGTAATATTATTTCTGTCCACCTACAATTGTTTAAATCCATTCTACCCTTCGGTGAATTTTTAGTAATATGTATGAAAGGAATCTTTTATCGTACGAGGTACTTTTTACTTTTCCGACAAAAGTACGAAGAATGTTTTTTTAACTTATACGGCATGAATGGATTTTTAAAACATTATTTCCAAGAAGCTTCCTTTACAAGTTTTCAAGTTTATTTTTAATCAACTTCTTTTATTTTAAAGTTGTATGACATGTTATGAAAGGAAAAATGTTTTTGAAGAAGAAAGGATATTTTCCTCAAGAATGGAGGTCAAGTGTTTTATCAAAATTATTTTCCATCTAAAATAATAAAGGGTTCTGTTTTTATCCCTATTATTACATTGATTTGATCATGTTGTGATGGAATTATTTTTATGAATTCCTTTATCTTATATGAATTGATTTATGATGTCATGATGTTTCAAGAATCCCATTTTTGTTACATGTGTTATGGGATGATGTATGTTTTATGATTATGTGGCACACATAAGAAAGGATTCATTATAAGATGGGTGGGACCTATATCTCCCTCCAATGCATTGGGTAAAGATTTTATATCTCATGAGATAGACATGGCTGGAACGGTAGGTTATACTGGTTCAGTGAAACAGGACTGGAACGAGGGTGACTCGGTTCAGAAAGGGACTTTGTCCACTAAGATAGTCTTGGCAATGAGTCATGACTAACAAGAAATGATTTTCCATGTTTATGTGTGCATGCCACAAAGTTTCAAGTTTTATGTTATGATTATGGGGATCTCATTTTCACTTCTATGAATTATTCCATGATAAGATATTATGATCTCTTTTGCAGGTTTTGATTTTCAAAAAGATATGATATGATTTTTATTTCCTTTATTTGCCCTTGCTGAGCATTTGAGCTCACCCTTTTATGTTTTCTTTTCCCCAGGTCAGGAAGATGGATATTAAGTAGAATATGCTAAAGGGACCCTAGATATGATGAAATAAATGGGATACACTATAGAAGATTTATGAACCAGTTGTTTATGTTTCCCAGTTTCTAAAGACACTATACCTATACGGTCCTTTGTGGTTTTGTCATATGTTGTAATAAGTGTGCTTCAATTTTGATGTATTAACAATGTATGTAAAGTATGGGTCGTTATATATATATATAGAATAATCAGTGGGTTTCTTGATTTTTAATGTTGAATCAAAATTTATAAGGTTGAGAAAATATTTATATAGCTTGAAACATGAACCTATATATTGGTACACAAAATTAAATTCCTTCCTGAAAAGATAGAATTTATAATAGGTGTTTTAGATCATAATATTTATTTGAAATAATCTAATAGAGAGAATATTTTAGTTCTTATCTTTGTTGATGACATTATATTTATTGGTATAAATTTTAAATTAGTGGATGATTTGAATGGTTAATGAGATGAATTATTAAAATTAGAATTATTTGGGAGTTTAAACACATTAATAGGTTAAAGTTGAATAAAAATAGATATATAATTTGGTTTACCAAGATAAACCTGTAAGGGAACAACATATTAAGATTAAAATACATGATTACAAGCTAGTTTCCACACCCATTGTAGTTGGAACCAATGTCATGAGCACAAATATGGAATGTCAATTAGTCCCACACTAAAATGGAATACAATTGGTTGTTTATTATATCCTATAAAGATAAGGTTAGATATAATATATTCTATATTACTTGATGCATATTTAAAAAGTTTTTCGAAAAGGAAAAACATATCACAACTAGGAAATAAATATTGAGATACATTCTAGGCATAAGAAATAATGGGTTGGAGAATAATGAAAGAATTGAAAAAACATATATTAATATTTGGATTCATATTGGGATAGAAATAATATAGATATAAAATATATAATTGTATGAGTATTATTTATTTAGATAAATGGAATTTGTTGGCTTAGTAAGAGGTATGAATATACCTTTCTTAGAATGATATAAGATAAATACATATCAGTTAAAAATATTTGAACACAAATATTCTGGATAAAAAAACAACTATAAGATATCAAATGATATATGAATATGAACATAATAGTGAATTTTTAAAAAAAGTGCAATTTGGGTGAAAAAAATCCATTACAAAATTACTATTTGATTTGTTTTGAATTTCAGTGTCATTTAATTTAGGAAAAAGTGGATTAAGGAATCATAATATTGTATAATGTCAGTATAAGACAATAAGTGGAGAACATATTCACAAAAAAATTGGCCACATTGAAAATTGAGAAACATTATTTTATCAATGGTGTTCATCCAAATCTCCTATATTAAGGAAGATAAAAAATACCACTCCCTTAGTGCATCTAATATAAGACTTGTCTTCTTGGGTTTTTTGGGACACTACCCTTTGGGTTTACTATCAATGGTGGAGATATTATTGATGATGAAATTATATTTTAATTCAAAAGTGGATTTTACCATTAATGGGATGATATTGATTAAATATTGTGGGAGATAAAATATATTTGGAATAAAACATAAAACTCAACGCACTTGAAACAGGGGGAGTTTTCAATTTAAGAATTTATTATCAATCAATATGGGCCAGAGTTGGGATGTAGTTTTCAAGAAAGAATAAATTTATATGTTAAACTATTTTTTCTATAAAAAATAACTCACATTGGATTGGTGCGATGAATAGGTTATTCTGTTTATTTATTGGTTCTTTAGTGGAATTTCTCTTGAGAAATATTAGGTTCCTAAAAAATCCAGTGGGGTAGAATATTTTAACCAAGGTTTCAATTGGTTGTTTTTTTCTTCTAATTGGATTAATTTTGGTAACAAGGTATTTATATAAGTGTAAGTTTTATTTTTATCATCGATCATATATGGAATCAATAGTTTTATGTGAAATCATGGATAACCCATGAATTAGTTCATGTATAGTGTTTTTGGTAAAGAATTGTGTATGTTTTTTGAAAGAAGAGGTCATCACATCGCAAGAGGAATTTTTCACGACATAAAGTATAGTAAATAAGAGTATCATGGTGTTCTAAATGTGATCTTACGTCAGGAGGGATGATCTCAAATGGAAAGAGAAATTACAAACAAATAAATGAATCTAAGCTAGAAGAGTATTATGATGTGAAGTTGGAGGATACACACCAATGGGCCATATGTAAGGAATAACAAAGGATCTAAATAATAACTATTGGTGTACCACACTTTGATAGGTATTATCACACTACAGTTCTTGATTTTTAAGATTAAAATTTAATGATAAGAGAAAGTTTCACAATTACAGTGTTTAATTAAATGTGCCTCACATATTCACCTCATGGTTAAATTATGGGAGGTGAGATTTTGGATGAAAAGGAAAAAATATTAGTTGGCTAATGGTGATGGAGAGTGTCATACTATAATTGAGGAGACATTTGAGTAAATAAAAATATATATTGTTATGATCATATAGGTATTTAAAAATGATATTTACCTAGATTTTGTGGATATTTTTGTTGAATTAAGATCATTTCTTAGTGGAGTAAATCAAGCTTAAACTAGAAAATTTTCATGCACATCACACCAAGATGAATTTGGTAATGCTGTGAATCATAAAATTATAGTAAGTCTCTAGGATTCGAATATATAATTTTCTCTATAGTATTTTTGTCAAACATGGACAATATAACTAAAGTTTTATGATAAGTTCAATGACTCGATGAGATGGTTTCATATAGAAAATTCATATAGAATAATTTGGGAAGAATTAATCATTGATATTAGAGAAATTAGGGTAGAATAATTAATGAATATTATTGACAGATATGGTAAAATTTATATATCTTGATGCGATGATTAATTCAATTAAATATTTAGAGTTAATGAGATGAAAAAGGGTGCAACAACACCATCCAAATTGGTTTTGTGTTTATTATTTATGAATAATTATTATATTAAATATTAAATTCCTCAATAATTTTAACACTAATTTGATGTTGTGAGTGGGTACATAGAATGTAGGAGTGACGCTTGGATCTATAGTGAATCTTCCCCAAACCTTGTTACCATTTACATTGAGTAGTGATATCCCATTGTACGTCAACTCGCTATAGGTGTAAGCTCCAAGGAGTATCCTTTAGTGGTGAACTAAGTAATTTAAAAATTCCATTTGAGTTTACATTTCTATATTTGAAATTGTGTGTTCTTGATATTTATTGGTTTAAGAGTTTTCACTAACATGAGAACAAGATGTAGTTACAAACAAGAAAAAAAAACACCCAGATTCACCCCCTGATAGGGTGTATTTAGTCCTATGATCACAATAACATTATTCTTGTTCAAATATTAGTATAAATATTTTACTTGAAAATGATGATGATGAAACTATCAATAATATTATTTTTATTTTTTATTCATCAATATCTATAGAATTGAGATTTATTATGAAATAACATGTTTGTATAATTATGTTTTTAAATTAGTATGGTTAGGATAAGAGTATTGGTAGATAGTTGTGAAATGAACCAGGAAATGAGGATGTTATATGTATGTTTAATAATTGGTGTTTTTTTATTAGGAATTGAAATATGATTAGGTATAGGGTTTGTTAATTACTTTAAACTGGTAAATGAAATTGACCTATGGTCTATTTTTGGGATTGTAGAGACAGTATATGTAAAAACTACGGGTTTTTTATGTATGCTTGAATTTTAGATATTATATAATATATATGTATTTTTGGTTGAGGAATAGAATATTGAGGATATAAAAGGATGATTTTATGGGAGAAGTAGGGGATGTGCTAATATTATATAGAAAAGTGATCGTTGAGTTTTTAAAAGAATATCTTCAGTTACCCAAAGAGCCAAACATATTTATGAGGGGGTTATGTCTCGAATAATGAGATTTCATTGGTATCCCACCATGTAACAGGTATGTTATAATTTTTTTCTTTTAATAATTTGTATTTTGGTAACATTATTATCAAAAATATTCATTAAAATTCAAATATATCTTTTTTTTGGTTGATGAATAGTGTAACACCCACTTTTGATAAATATTGAAAAAATATATTTTAACGGTTATTATAATAAAAATGGTTAAAATTTTAAAATTATATTCAAAATTAATGTGTTAGGTATTTTTAGTAATAAAGAACTTCAGATGGATATTATTAACAATTATTAATTACTTAAAATGGTGAGTTAATATTCAATTTATGTTATGTTATTTTCCATATTTTTTTAAATGGATAGCGTTTTTAGAAAAATAAATTACTTAAAAAATAAAATTATTGTTGGATAAAGTATGTTTTCTAATATTTGGTATTATATTTCTTTAAGGAGATTCTGAATAATAATTTCTTTTATTATTATTATTACTACCACTATGACAGTGTTTCTTATTTTATATTTATTATTATTTTATTTAGTATGTTTGGATAGAAATTATTTTAAATGATGTCAACTACCGTTATTTAATTATGATATTATCATTTTTATGTGGTGTATTAACATATAACAGATTATTGTTATATTTATTATTGTAGTTATTATTATTATTGTAATTATTGTTACCAATTAACTAAAATTCTAGAAGATAGGTGGGGGATTGAATTAAAGGGAACAAAGGGGGTTGCCATCCTTGATTTTCATGTCATAGAAAAGATAGAGGAGAGAGACCCCAAATACTCTTTATCTTATTTTTTCATTAATATGATAAGGAGGATCACATTTGATGTCATGACCTGTCCCCCAAGGCCCATGCCCTAACTACCTGAAGCCCACCTCCTATAGGCTAGAGGCTATACACTAGTGCATAGTAGGCATATCCCATAAGTGGGATACATTTTCCCAAGTACCTGTACACATGAACACACCTCCAAGAAAAATATGAAACAAAAAACAATTAGTAAAAATGGATAAAAACCAATAATAATACCCACTTAGAGTAAGGTACAAAACTGAAAGAAAAGGTTGAAGAATACAAGACCAACTAAAATGGAAAGTAGTAGCTCATTGATGTCTTCTACAAAAGTACCTACTAGAAGGGTAGGTATAGTAAACTAGATAAATGTCACTATAGCATACCAAAATCGTTAGTTCACCCTAAAGAACCACCTTTCTCCATACCACCATGGGATCTATCAAATATATCGATCATGTTCACAAGACACAACATGTTCAGGAGAAGACCATGTAGTGGTGAGTAAAAAATACTCAGTAGGCACCCCAAACCAAAAAGGTAAACCATAGAGAAACACATAAGGTAGGTTCCCAAAGAGGTACATGATGTGTAGCCTCTAAGATGTACAGTCAAGAGAGTCACTATAGTTAGATCAAACCAAATATAGGTTTATCGAACATAAACTGGATCATCGAAAGAATTTACAATACCTTTAATTAGTAATACACGGAGCATTGGTAACACATAGAGTGTAGGTAACACATGTATTTTTGGTAACACACGGATTTTAGGTAACACATGGAGTGTACATGACACATGATGTGTGGGTAACACAAAGATTGTAGGTAACACACAGAGTGTCCTTAATACATAGAGTGTAGGTACCACATAGAGTGTAGATAATAAATGGAGTGTTGGTAACACACGGAGTGTAGGTAACACATGGAGTGTCATCAAATACTAGAGGACCCACAACTAGGTGGTACAAGGGAGTACTGAATCAATCCTAGTATGAAAAAAATTCTAGATTATACACATAGTCTAGGTAAGACACATAGTCTAGTTAATCAGATAGCTTCTAGGATGGAGCCATCTGTAAGGTTCTGTCCTTATTAGGCTTGTTCCGGGAGAACCTCCACCTCAAGACAAAAGGTTAATACAAAAAAATACATGGAAACTCACATAGAGTATCTTAAAAGTACTTCCTCATCAATAGGGTCCAAACACTTTAAATGTTGTTTTAAAGAGACACAAAATTTGAGAGTTATGGGAATTTAAGTTAAAATTGGCCATTTTGGTTAGGGACCTGCTTGACCTGACCTGCAGGGTGGACCCAACCCATTGTTGGCCCGACCAATCGGCTCCATCCCAACCCACTCTAGTGGGTTGGTTCATCTACCTAGATGACATTTCTACCGCATCCACTCCTCATCAATTTGGGGCAGCAACCTCATTCGATGTTGTGGTCCACCACGTGACCACTCTGCGACCGTTGCCGAAGGGTCCCCTCACCGCAGTCCAGCTGTACCATAGCCCCTCAGCCACATGATGCATCCTACTTCCATGTTCGTTGAGGCCCACCACCATCCGACTATCGGTGGCCCCTATCCACCACCCAATGATAGACGTGCAGTAGGTTCCCCTAGCTGGGTGGTCGGGCCACCATGCGCCACCACTGGCTCTGTTTCTACGGGTCTGTAGTCATACTATGGTGCTTTGTGTTTAAGAAAAAAAAGCACACCTGGAACCTTCAGGTTGTTTTTTTCACTATTGTGGCCCAAAAATCTTCTCTCCATCGCTCTAGGGGTTCGGTAACATTTGGAACCTCTCGGAAAAGACCAACATGACCAAAAGGGGTTTGTTAGTAGTGAATGAAAGAATAATATAGAGGGATAATCACAAGAACATCCTTAGAATGTACATTGTCATTGTTATTGTCGAACTTGGTCAATTCAAATCATCAGAAAATTAAAATAGGAATAATAAAATATTTAATGAGATTCTTCCCATTTAATCCAACATTTTTAATCATTCTTCAAGAATGATCAAACCACGATTTATACTTTTTAAAGGTTTTTTCTTGTTTGTTTCTAAACGTTATGATGGAGAAATAATTCACTCAGAAAATAATCCCATAGCCTAGAAGATTATATCTATCCTTGGAGAAGAATAGAGTTGCACCACCATCGTTCATTGATCCTCGATCCTCGGTTCAGGATCCATGATTCATCGACATTTGTCATTGTTTGCTGTCTTCCAAAGGAATGAAATCACCAATCTAACATCAAATGTTCATAGGGAAGGATTAATAATCCTAATCTTTAATCACTTACATAGGTTAAAGACATGTTTCAGTGTTATTGTTTCTCTTTGAAACAACATTGCTACACTAGTTCATTTAAAAAAAGGAAACAACTGCTTTATCGCTACATAGCAGTATTGGTACATCATTAGGAAAAGTTAATATAAATATAAATTTTTTATTTTATTGTTTATTTTTATTCTTATTTAAAACTTCCAAAAAAATTCCACATTCGACTTGCATTGGTCAAAGTTAGGTCCTTCCTAAGAAAAACTCACTTCTCTGAACACAACAGTTCCCTCAGATTTCAAATCTGAGCACTTAGTTAAAAGTTACTAAAACTGAGAGTGCATGCTACTTTTAATAAACTTAGAAAGATGTTCAAAAATTAATAACGGGAACCTAGAGCCTCAGAATAACATTCCATCTCAGCCCCTGGTCTTGAAATAATACCTTATACATTACAAGAAAAAATACATGGAAAATTATAGATATTACATTCACCCTTTCCTAGGGATTTATGTCCCTGAAATCCAAAAAAGGGATAAACAAACAAATGAGGATACTAAACATGAATCTGAGCCTCCCGCTCCCACGTGCTTTCTTAGATATTCTTGGGCTACCACCGAACGTGAACTAGAGTAATCGATCTCCCATGGAGGGTCCTCTATTTTCAATCCTCGGTCTCCATCAGGAACTCTGCAAAAGTCACCTTGTTGTTAATGTCCATCTCTCCCCAACCAATGAAGTGTGAAGGGTCATGTACATACATCCTCAATATGGATACATGAAAGACGTCATGCACCCGTTCAAACAGTGGAGGTATATCCAAGAGGTACACCACCTCTCCCACTCTACAGAGTATCAAAAAAAGTCTGATGAACATGAGAGATAACTTATCACCCCGGACAAATCTCCTTATTCCACGGTGAGGAGAGACCCGAAGGAACACATGGTCACCCACCTTAAACATCAAGGGTCTCTGTCGCATATCATCATAGGAGTTATGATGGCTCCATTTAGTCTTCATCCACTCCTGGATGACCTGATACTTCTTCTAAGTATCTTATACTAACTCTAGGCCCATGAGTACTGACTCTCCGGGGTCAGTCCAGCAAAGTGGGGACCTGAAGGGTCGCCTACACAAGGCCCCGAATGGAACAATACCGATGGTGTAGTGGTACATTTTGTTGTACCTGAACTCCACTAGGGGTAAGGGATACTCTCAACTACAGCCAAAATCAAGGAATCAATCTTGTAGAATGTCCTCTAATACTTTAATGGTTCTATCCATTTGGCTATGTGTCTGTGGGTCAGAAGATGTGCTCAAGCACAATAGAGTCCCAAATGCCTCCGGAAATCCCTTCCTCAACCATAATATAAAATGATCACTGAAATATAAGACTATTGTAGATGGGACTCCATGGAGTAAAACTTTCTCTTTTATGTAGAGGCATCCCAAGCACTCTAGTGAACCCTATTCCTGAATCGGTAAGAAGTGGGATGACTTGGTGATTCGGTCAATGATCACCTAGATGGTATCGTGACCCTAGGATGTACATGGTAGAACTATCACGAATTCCATCGATATTCAATCCCACTCCCACTCTGTCACCTCAATGGTTTGATTCAAACCCACAAGAACTTGACGCTCATCCTTCACTTGTTAGAATGTTAGGAATCTCGAAACAAACTCTACCACTGCCTATTTAATTTCCAACTGCAAGACCTAACATCAAAGATCATCATACATATTGTCCACACATGGATGTACCTCCAAAGGGGATGTATGGAAGTCCCTCAAGACCTCCTCTTGAAATGATATTGGTATTACTATTCATCCTATTAAATCAATGACGTGCTCCCCACCTTTTGAATATCCATCAAAAGAATTCCTCGTGGAAATCTGAGAAAGTACGAACTCACAGTCAGTATATCTAAGATGTGCCTTCCTAAATCACTATAATAGTGATGGGGTTACATCCATTTATTGGATATAATATGATCTATCCCCATCCATGAAGGATATCTACAATGATGATAACAATTATAATGCCTCGTTCAGTAACTTTTTACTCGATTTATTGCTGAGCACATTCACCAACACATTCCCCTTCCCAGGAGTAGAGACTATTTTGAAGTCATATTCCTAGAGGAACTCTAACCATCATATTTTTATCAAGTTCAAATCCTTTTGAGAGAAGATATAAATGAGACTCTTGTGGTTAGAGAAAATGATAAACTATTCTCCCATAAGGTAGTGTCCCCACATCTTCAATATGATAACTACCAATACCAACTCAAGGTTGTGGGTCACATAGATCTTCTCATGTTGTATTAACTTCTGGGAAACATAGGCAATCATTACTTTCTTCTGCATCAGGACACAACCAAGTCTGGTTCTTGAGTCATCACAAAACACCATGTAATTAGCACCCTCATCTGGAATCCTTTGGATAGGTGCGCTTGTAAAGATCTTCCTCAACTACTGAAAACTATGTTGGTGCCCTTCTTTACACATGAAGGGTTTCCACTTCGTTGTCAAAGCATTCATAGGTGCTGATAATCTATACAAGTCTGGTACAAACATCCGATAGTACCCATCCAATATATAGAAACTTTGTACCTCAGTAACACCCTTATGTGGCTCACAAGCAAGCACCGCCTCAATATTTCATGGATCCCCTACAACGTCAACCTCTAAGATGACATGTCCCAGAATGTTGACCACTTGAAACCATAACTAACACTTCTAGAGATTCCATTAATGCTGGTGCTCTTGGATTATGTCCAGGATCATCCTCAAGTGTATCACATGATCCTCCTTGGATACCGAGTACACCTAGATTTAATCAAAACATTCCACTAAAAATGATATAGGTATGGATGGAAGATTATATTCATGAGTCCCACGAACACTTTTTGGACGTTTTCCATGCCAAAAAACATAACTAAGTCATCATAGTGGCTATAGCGACATCTAAAATCAATCTTTGGGATGTCCTCATCCTACACCTGAAGTTGATGATAGTCTGATATGAGGTTTATCTTTGATAACCATCTCACTTCCTTATGCTAACAGAAGAGGTTATAAATCCTCAGTAGTGGATAATTCTTCTTCATATTCACCTGATTCAGGTTCCAGAAGTCACACATAACCTCAAGATCTTGTCTACCTTCTGGGAAAACAATACTGGGGTAGCCCATGGTGAAACACTGGGTCTCGTGATTCCCTTCGTCTATAAGTCCTCCAACTATACCCTCAATTCACAAAGATCTACAGGAGACATCCAATACGAAATTGTAGATATTAGTTCCATCCTCGGGTATAGGTCAATGAATAAATCTACCTCTCTAAGAGGAGGTAATCCCAGGAAATAATCAGCGAAGACTTCCTCAAACTCATCCACCACTATAGTAATCTGAGGATCGTCTCATCCACTGCACTGAGGGCCATTCTATCCAATTGATGTGTTATCAACTACACACTCCTACATGTGAGTCCATATTGTGCTTATTGTGTCTCCCTTTAACCAAAAAGGAAAACATGGCCCCATCTCTATGGACACACAACACCATGCACCTGAAATAGTCCATCTGAGCATTAACTATGGATAACCATTCCATACCAAGAATGATGTCGTAAGGCCTCGACACTACCAATAAGAGATCCCAATCGAAACTCTCACCCCAAGAGTAAGGGAAAACTTTTGGCACCCATTTGTGATAATCGAATCTCATCCCATAAAAGTCTCTACTCATAGGGATTGAGTCAATGGTTCCACTAGAATCTCCAGGTATTGAACAAGGGTCATGTATAGAAAAGAGTAATTGGAACCCATGTTAATAAAAACCAAATCTATGGTGGAAAAGACACAGATCATACCTATAATCATCACATGTGTCTCATTTCCTTAAGCCTCCATCGCATGGATATTGCCTTACCCCTGCCCAAAATCTCCCTAAGATTAGGGTGGATGACGTAGGGTTGGTGGTGGTAGTGCCTCAAACCTCCATCCACTTATTACTAGTTGTTCTGATCCTCTACTATGTCCAACACCTACAAAACCACCTTCTTAAACCTCTGATGATTCCACGATGGTCCCTTGACCATCTCCAAGTTGGTCGTACGATGGGTTGGCAAATATGTTTCCAGATACCCCCAACCACCGCATTAGTAGCATAGTCTATCATTTATTTGACTCGCTCTACCTTGCGAGGCTCATAACACTGATCCCATATACCAGGGTTATCCCTCAGTGTGCTTGACTCGATTGGGTCCCTGCATCATCTGTTGTCTACATGTTGTTGAAGACTCCTCTACCTATCATCTAGTGGTTGCTCCTTCTTCTAGTTCCTCCTCCACAAGATAAAACTCTATAAGTAGAGCTCTCTACAGCACCCTAACATGAATAGGGATGATAAGGGATATTATCAATTCTTTGATCTACCAATGTAGTCCCGACTGGATGGTACATGCCCTGAAGAATGGGTCTTTCACCATGTCGGTGGAGTAGAGAGAACGATCTGTGAATCTCTCCAAGTACACTGCTATAGACTGGCTTCCATACTGCAGATGTAGGTGCTCCTATATATGTATAGAGCGTAACATCACCGGAATGAACTCCTCCCTGAAGAGACCCTCAAAGTTTGTCTAGGAGAGGGTTTCCTCCTCATCCATATGGATCATAAAGCTCCACCATCTCCCTGCCAAGATCTATAGAAGACTAAAATCTAGGACCACCATCTCATCAATAGGTGTCCTCACAAGGCGGAAAACTCATGTCACAACCTCCAACCAATCCTAAGCTACTTGAGGATCCATCTCACCTCAGAACCTGGGAGGTCACAATCACTATAACTCATGCAAATCACTGAGCATACATGCATCCTCTACTAGTAACATCGGAAGAAACTGCTGATCTCTAGGTGGTGGTCTCACTAGAAAACTATTAGGAGGTTCTATCTCTAGCAATGATCCCTGCAAGAATTCCTCATCACTTGGTAGACCATTCTTGTGATCAAGCCCTATAATATTGGTTCCTTATGATGTGGAAAAATCAAAAAATTGAAGAAGATGTACCAAGATCAATAGAGTATACCTTATAAGATGAATTTGAATCAAGAAGGACATGATAACACTCCCAACTCATATATGATTCATGAACCATTAATTTACCATGAAACTAGAGTTTTCATGTAACAAGTTGGAAAATAGAATTCATGTTCATGGTGTACGGATACGTTGGATGCCGTACCAACACTAGGTTCTTTGGCCTAAAAGCCAAACTTGAAACACTTAACTATGTTACCCCAAAAGAGGAATAAAATCAACCACCCTTTGATACCACTCTGTCACAAACCATCCCACAAGGATCGGGCCATGACTACCCCATGCCTGACTCCCATATTCCAGGGGTTGGAGACAAACACCAAGTTGGAATATCCCATAAGTGGGAGGCATTTTCCCAAGTACCTATATGCGCACACCCGAATCAAAGAAAAATTTGAAACTGAAAACACTACGTAAACATGGATGTGAACCCCAAAGAAAACACACTTAGAGTAAGTTACAAAACTAAAAAAGGGGAAATAATACAATCCCAAATGAAAATGAAATTACAAGCTCTTAGATGTCATCCCAAAAAGTCCCTAACTAAAGGGTAGGTATAATGAGCGGGCTGAATGTCACCGAAGTATACCACATCCTTAGGGTAACACTAAATCACCACATATCTATGGACCACTAAGGAATCGATCAAAACTGTCGATTGTATGAATAATACATGACACATGTGGGTAAAGACAATGTAGGGGTGAGTAAAAAAATACTGAGTAGGGACCCCAAACCATAAAGGTAAACCACAAAGAAAGACATAATGCAGACAACCAAAGAGGTACATGAAGTGTATCCTTAATGAAGTAAAATCAATAGAGTCACTAAATTCATCTCACACCAAGTATAGGTCTTTGGTATGTAAATAATAGTGTCTTAAGAACCCAAAATACCCTCATGTAGTAACATGCAGAGTGTTGGTAACACAAAATGTTTAAGTAACAAAAAGAGTTTTGGTAACACATGAAGTTTATGTGATACATAGAGTGTATATAAAACATGAAGTGTGGGTAACACATAGAATTTAGGTAATACACAGAGTTTTGGTAACACACACTGTAGATTACTCACAGAGTGTTGATAACACATGAAGAGTTGGTAACACACATAGTGTAGGAAACACATGAAGTTTCATCAATGAATACAGGACCCAGACCCTCATGGGATAGGGGAGTACCAACTCAGTCCTGATAAGAAACAAAGTCTAGATAAGACACATAGTCTAGGTAAGTAATGTATTTAGGTAATCACATAGATTCTAGGTCATAGCCAGCTGTAGGATTTCATCCTTAGCATTCTTCTTCCGGGAGCACCTCCTCATTGATCCCAAAGATCTATATTAAAAAATCAATGGAAAATCATAGATTCTCTCAAAAGGATTGTCTCCTCACGAGGGCCCCAACGTTGTAAATGACTGGTCAAACAGACACACAGTTTGAGAGTTGTAGGAATTTAAATAAAAAGGGCGGGTTGGGTTCAGGTCTTGTCCAACCTGGTTGGGCCAACCTAAACAGACACAATCTGACCTAGGTCCCATCTGACCTAACCCGCCAACTACCCTTTCCCATCTACTCCATCCCAAACTACTTGAGTGGGCTAGTTCATCAACCCAGATGAAAAACCTATTGCATCCGCTCCTCGTTAACACAAGGCGGCCATCACATTTGACCAGATGGTCCACCGTGTGACCACACCACAACCATAGTCTAGCTGGACCATAACCCCTTGGCCATGTAACATGGCCACCCACCACATCCACTAAGGACTTCCACTGGGAACCTGTCGGAAGCCCCTGTCCACCACCCTGTGGTAGGCGTTCCACGCTTCTTCATGTCAGGTGGCCACATTACCGTGCACTGCCACCACCGGCAGCTCTCCTTCTGCAGGTCACTGGTCGCACTCCAGTGCTCTGTTTAAAAAATAAATAAAACCTACAACCCTAAATCCATGCTCTTCTCTTATGTGGACTCCAAATATTCTCTCCGTCACTCTAGTCATGTATGTAACCTCCCAAAAAATCCCAACATGAGTATGGGTGTCTAGTATTGAAGAACACAAGAACATGGGAGAGCGAAAAGCACATGAACACCCTTATAATAGACCATGGCCTTGTTTGTGTAGGCCTTGGTCCATTCATGTCAGCATAATATACAATAGGAACAAGAGAATATTTATTAATATTCACCCCCTTTAATGCCGCATTTTTTACCATCACACAAGAACGATCGAACCACGGATCAACCTGTCTGTGGGTTGGTTTGCCTTCATTGTTAAACTTCTGAACAGAGAATTAATTCAGTCACACAATAAACTCCCAACCTGGAATTTTGGATCTTTCGTTGGAGAAGAAGGGAATGGATCACCATCATTTGTCAATCCTCAATCCTCGGTTCATGATCCGCGATCCATCAGCTTCCATCGACGTTTGTTGTTTTCCAATGGGAGTAAATTTTGAAGCTCTCCTCCAACATTCATAGGGAAGGATTAATAATCCTAATCCTAAATCACTGAAAATGGTTAAAGACATATTTCACCATTAATATTTCTCTTTGAAATAGCATTACCATGCTGTTTCATTTATGAAATGAAACAACTACTTTTTCTCTGTTATGCAACATTGCTACGTCACCACGAAATGTTAAATTTTTTTATGTTTATTTATATTCATCTTTAAAAATTCGGAAAAAGATTTTCCATAGTCGGCCTTCACAAGTTGAGGTTAGGTCCTTTCTAAGAAAAACCCACTGTTCTCAACACAATGGTGCCTTCATATTTCAAATCCGAGCACTCGTTTAAAAGTAACAAAAAATGAACATGCACATAATTTTTAAGAAACATAAAAAAATTTCAAACAATTATTCCAGGAACCCCAAGCCTCATAATCACATGTTGTCTTAGCACTTTATCTCTAAATAATGCCATATAAATTTTAAAAATTTTACATGGAAAATCTGAGACATTACAATCAATTATTTCCTTATCCCATCTATCTCCTTCTCCTTCTCCTTCTCTTTATATTCTTACATCTTTCCCAAATGCATAATTTATACATTAACTAGGTATTTTATTTTGGATTTTCTATTGGATGGGGAAACCCATAGTTTCCAAGTGGGACTTTCTTATGTAAAGGTATGGATGATCAAGGCTAAATTCATAGAGATATTTTCAATATGAGGTATCACTGATTTGATTCCTGGTGATTATGTCAACACACGAGACATATAGAATATTTTTATATATTTTAATAAATTCGTATTTTTGTTTTATATGATTTATTAGGTGTTGATGATTAATTTTATGATTCTATTTCATAACATTTCAATCATTTATACCGATATCATGAGGTATGGATACTATAACTATTTTAAAAATTGATAATTCTTTGTTTCTTACTTGTTTTAAATGTTATTTTAAGATAAATTTAAATTATATATTATATCTATTATGAAGATATGGATATTCCTTGCTCAAGTTGTTTTGTTCAACTCTTTCCATGGAAAACTATTTTTTTAAAAATCATAAAATTTACTATAAGTAAAATGATCCCAAAAAGTTGTTTTAATAAATTTAAATTATTCTTGTTTAATGAATTATATGGAAAGAAATATTTAACTAATTTGATATGATTTATAGCGATTTATCATATTGATACATAAAAATATTTCCTAGACAAAAAATTATTTAACTTTTCTGAAAGTGTTTAATTACAATATTTAACCCTTTACAAGAATATTACTTTATAATGTGAATTATTATTGTTTCAATTTGATTTATAGAATAAGTAATAGAATTTGATAATGGTTTAGTTAAATTTAACTCATCGGGGTAATTAAAATTAATATATTAGTTTGAGATTTTTATAGGAAATACATCAAACACTTAAGTGGTAGAGTAGGTTAAGTGTTTAATTAATGGTCCATGGGAAGTTATATAAGTATAAGGATTTGATAGGGTATAAATAATCCTATATGGGAAATGAAATATAATATAAATAAATCTAGTGGACATGGAACTACCATAAAATCAAAAAAACATATAGACATGCCACTCCCAGGGAAAAAACCCCATAGACTTGGAACTCCCAAATAAATTGAAACCATATGGACATGGATATCCCAAGGAAATGTACCCCTAGGATATGATGCAATAAAGGGGATCCTAGAGATCTATAACATAGTCTTTTTTGTATTATCTCAATATAAATCAACATTGGTTATGATATATAATTTATTTATTTATATTTTCACCTCATTATCTATTTTTTAAAATTCAACTTAGGTGACAATTTTTTTAAAAATAAAAACATGAAAGTGTTATGTATTCATAGTGTAATTCTTTTTTATTTGAATAATAAATTGAAAATTATTTTCTTATATGTATTTCATAATAGAATGATTATTTTATCGTTATATGTATTTTTAATAGAATACTTTAGGGGAACCCTATTACAAATTTTTATACTCACCCATGCATATGAATTTTAGTACATATAAATATATGTTATCCAATTTTTGATTTCTGTTAATACATTGGAATCTTTCATGGTATTGGAATTTAATAGGAATGTGTTCCCATATGGATTTCAGAGATGGGTCAATAGTGCTTCTTGAAGTATATTTTCTTTTTAGAAAATGTGTATATTTTTTGTTATTTTTTTAATTACAATGAGTTAAATTTTACGTATTAATTTTCTAGTTTTTATATAGATATAATTATATATATATATATATAAATTATTGGTTTTAATTTTATAATTCATGTTGATGAAAGGACAATATATAGATTATTGTTATTTTAGGGAAATCACTCTCCTATGGAGTATGTTTAACCCTCATGGCTTGTTAGTAGCCTCTCGCAATAAGGGGGAATCCACCAAAGGTTAATAGAGAGTCTACTTGGGTTTAGAAAAAATATAAGATGGTTTTCTCAAATATAATAGACTATATGAATGTTCTCAGTGATTACTAGAGGCTACTAACATTTGGTGAGGGATAAACATACTCTATGGGGGAAATGGTTCCCTCGAATACCAATAATCTATATATTTGACTTTTATCAGAATGTATGATAAAACAAAAAACATGCATGAATTTTTATTTTATGATTTCAATTTAAAAAATAAAATATATATATTTAGAAGATGGTTCAATATAATGAAAATCATAAAAAAATACTCATGAACTAAATGTCCAATGCACTACATGAATTACTACCAACTCATCTTCAAACTATGTGCAAGAAAAATTTCCCATTGACCACAAATATCATAAATGATGATTATGTTTGATGTGAACTAAAATATAGAATAAAATTTCTACATATACAATGGAAAGCATATAGAGGGGGTGAGTATTCAAATACTATAATTCTTCATCTATGATTTCCCGAACGACACTCCAGTTGGGTCACCACAGGACATCAACCGTACCTCCCCATATGTCTGAGGCCACTAACCCATGGTGAGAGTTTATGATCAACATTGGGTATAATATACTCCCTATATAATATTCATCAATAAAATAAATATCTAAAATTCATCCATGACATGAAATCATTGTAATAAAGTATATAATTACACCCAAATAAAACCATAAAAAATTTACATACACCATTATATAAAAAATGAACAATGTAGTTATAAAATAATAAATTTCATAGATCACCCATAGATGTAATCATATATATGAAATAAATAAAGAATAAACGATACAATCAGCTCTACTACCAACCAAAATACTATCCTTAATCTCATATATGAATGTATACAAGTTTCACCAAATCACTCACTTGTACATCATACACAAACCTTCATACCAAATATAATGACCTTACATGAAATGATGTTACCATATAGGGAGTGAGAAATACATATCAAGGGGGTGTCCCAATGTTCCCCAAAAAAACCCCATAATGCTAAGTCAATAAGGTTTTCCTTTTGACTTTTCCATTCCTTCTTGTTTTGAAAATCACAAACACCTTATACTTAAGAAAATATATATTTTACTTCTATAAGTAAAATTTCATTCCCTAAGGAATTTTCCCCTACCGTATTTTCATTACACATATCAATATTTTTCATAAGTATAAAAATCGGATTCATACCTAAAAACTCGGAGTCATATAATACTTAGATGTGAAGCTTTCTGTTTTAGGATCTAAATTCTGGATACGAACTCCAATGAAGTTCCATTCAGAATTCTAGATACGAACTCTCATAAAGTTCCACTCCGAATTCTAGATACGAACTCTAATGAAGTTCCATTCCAAATTCTGAGTACGAACTCTCATGAAGTTCTACTCCGAATTCTAGATACGAACTCTCATAAAGTTCCACTCTGAATTCTGGATACGAACTTTCAAAAAGGTCAACTCCAAATTATGGATATGAACTGTAACTAGTTCGAATCCAAACATCTACTAGTTATACTCCGAACTTCTACTAGTTCGACTCCAAACTTTTACGAGTTTTACTTTGAACTCTATAAGTTCAGATTCCAAATTCTAGTGAAACCAAACTCTGAATTTCCTTAGAAATTTAGACTCTATATTTTTACGGAATTTAGGTTCTGAATTCCTACAAAAAAGAATCCAAATATCTCTTTATTAGAGACTCTGAATTCTTTTTTGGTTAGACTCCGAACTTTTATTTACTTATATTCTGAACTTTAGTTTTACTTATGCTCACACCTTTTTCATTACAAAATGATTTTGTGCTTTCAGTTATTGACTAACCATTGGTTGAGTGACACATGTACAGGTCCCTCCGAAATTCAAGGAGAAAAATAACTGTTGGAGGAGGGAGCCGACCATTGGAGCTTCTCCTATAAATATGAGATCATTTGAAAAGAAGAAACAACTTTTGAAAAAACTCTAAAATCTGTGCTTACATGTTGTTGAAGTGATTTCTAGAGATAGAGAGGCTCTTATCAAATCTAAAAAGTTTCGTGTAGAATGTTTGAACAACTTCTTCAAACTTTTCCTTGTGCGGACTTTCTCCGTGCGACTCCGATTGTTGCTAAAATCGAGCGCTTTTGGGGATAGAAAGATAGAGGTTCCAACACCTTGAAGTTGAGGGCTTCCTTTTAGAGGAAGACAGAGGTGCCTACACCCTGATAGTTGAGGGCTTGCGGGGATAGAAAGATAGACTCTGATCTTTATATTGTGGGATTACCCTAGTGTGGGTAAGACAGACTTTCTTGAAAGTATAAATCAAAGGTCCTTTATCCAAGGTTGTTGGATACCCTTCTCTTTGGGTTAAAAGAGTTATTGTTTATTACTTGTAGTTTTACTAATTGTTTTCCCACTACATTTTTTATTGCTAAGGAAACTATAACTTCCTTATACTTACTTACTTTTACTCTGATTTAGTTAGATTCTATACGCTTTAAGGTAGAATCTTAGCTGGTGTAAAGTTTTCATAATGTTCATTTCCGGAATCACTTTTCCAGAATCTAGAAAGTTTTTAGTACTCATAGAGGTCTTGTTAATTACCCTGTTTAACCATGTTAAAACTTAACCATTCTAAAAATTTCCTAAGGGAATTTTTAAAAGGTACAATTCACCCCCATCTTGTATCTGAGAATATCATTCTTAATTCGATCCTACGTTTGGTATCACAAAGTATATCATACTCAGAGTCATACCATCCTAAAAATTGGTATCAAAGGGTTTGGTTCAATCTGAATTAATCTCACGATTAGATTCAGAAGATAATTCTCGGAATTGCTTATTTAGATTCATTTTCCAGATTCATACTTTTAAAAATCTATTTTTAAGAATCATAGTTCAGATTCACTTTTTTTTCTTAGAGATACTATTTTTTATTTCTTAGAATATTTTCCTTGTTTACAAACTTTTTCTACTAACAAGTTTTTGTGGAAAGACTTTTATTAAATATGGTAGGATTAAATGTTGGTTCTATCGAAAAATTAAATCATACCAGACCACCAGTATTTGATGGTAGTGATTATGAATATTGGAGAGATCGCATGAAGACATTCATTATCAATACTAGGGTAGATAACTTTGTCTTGCTTACCAGAGGATACAAGATTCATGGTAAGGAATTTAGTTCTTTTAATAATCAATAAAATCATGAATACCAACTCAACTATAAGGTACGCAATACTTTACTTTGTCCAATTATTAGGAACATATATATCCAAATTTCTTCTTGTGAAACAGCTAACTGTATATGGAAGAAACTTGAAGTTACACATTTCGGTACATCTAAAGTGATTGAGACTAGAAGATCCATGCTTAGAGTTGAATATCATGGTTTTAGTTTTCCTTATGGGGAACCCATATGCAAAGTGCAGCAAAGGTTTATTACTCTCGTGAAAATATTACAATCAAAGAGATAAAAAGTTCTGGATGATGAAGATCTTGTGGATAAGATTGTAGATATCATGCCAAATGAGTGGGAATCCAAAAGGACACCAATCGATGAAAACAGAAAGGTTACTCAAATTTCTCTTGATGAACTATTTGGAACTCTTCATCAACATGAAACTATAATGAAGAGAGATGCTGAAAACATGAAGAAGTAGAATGGGAATGGTAGTGTTGATTTTACTATAACTTCAAATCACATGAAAGCTAAGACTCCAGAAAGAGTTACTAGATCCAAATATAGTAAGGTTATTATTCAATCCGAATCTAGTGAGAGTGAAGTCTTAGATAATGAGTTATCTAATCTTGTTAGAAGGATAAAAAAGATAGATGGACAGAGAAATTTCCAATCCAAGTATATGAAGAAGGAAAGGAATGATAAGAAAGATTCAAAGGTCACATGCTATGAATACTAGAGTGATAGACACATAAGACCTGATTTCCCTATGCTTAAAATAAAAGAGAGAAATGAAAGGCATTCTAACAGGAATAGAAATAAGTATTACAAGTCCAAATCTAAGAAAGTTCTGAAATCTAATAACACCTGGAGTGCCAGTGGTGGTGACTCTTTAGATGAATCTTCGGATTATGAATCTTCTGGATAGAAGAATCTTGGTCTTATAGCCAGGCTACCTATTGATAATCATTACTTGATGGATAAGGTACACAATGATTAATCATTGACCAATGTTTCTTTAAATTCTAATTATAGTAAATATTATAACTCTTCGGATGAAGAATCTTCTTCTGATGAAGAAAATACTTTACCTACCTATGAATAAGTTTCTAGGTTTGCTGAACTTCTTCAGATTGAGAACTCAAAACTCATGAAAAAGCATGATAATGAAAACTCTAGGAATAATATTCTTACTAAGGAAATATCATATCTTTATAAATATATTGATAAGAAAAATGATGATTTTGAAAGTATTTCAAAAAATATTGAGGAAGTAAGTTCTGATAGGAATAAACTCTCAAAAGATCTTGAAAATGTAATTTCTAAGAAAGATGTTTTCAAGCCTAGCTCTCGTTGAAATGTTTTTGAAGACAAGAAACTTGTTATAAAACTAAAATCCAAAATAGTTTCTTTAAGGAAGTGGTTTTCAAAATTTACCCTAGGTATGGAAACATTTGATAAAATTTATTCACAAATTCTACCTCGAAGGAATACTTCTGGTTTTTGTTACACAAGTTCTAAACCGATTTTTAGTAACAACTACTTTGTTCCAAAAAGTGCCCTATTCTTTAATAAATTTCAGTGTAGTGGTCACTGGGAAAATAATTGTTCATTATAAAAAACCCAATCTTTAGGATTTCATAAGGATTATTTTTCTAAGAAGATGTGGGTACCCAAAATTTTTCTTTCTGACAATTTCGGATCCAAGAAAGTTTGGAATCCGAAAACCTAAATTTTTTTAATTTTAGGAAAATAGGGAAGGTACCAACAACAATACGTAGTACATGGATAGTGGATGTTCCCAGTATATGACTGGTAACAAAATCTATTTCGAAAAGATTATCAAAACTAAAGGAAGAAAAGTAACCTTCAGTGATAATGCTCAGGGAGAAATTATTGGTATAGGTAACATCATTTTTCTTGAAAAAACTTTTATTTCAAATGTTTTATTTGTTAAAGGTCTTAAGAAAAACCTCATCAGCATAATTCAATTATGTGATTTAGGATACCTTGTGAATTTTAGGAATCAGAAGTTCTTAGTACACAATTCTAAGGAAGAATTTATTCTTTCTGCCCATAGGCAAGAGAATGTTTACACACTAAACATAGAAGACCATAGGAGCCAAGACTTACCTTAACTTTGTGCAATGGAGGATCATTCTTGGTTGTGGCATAGAAGGTTAAGACATTTTACCCTTAAAAACTTATGTAAACTTTCTAAGAAAGGTTTAGTTAAGGATCTACCGGAGCATAGTTTTGATTCTTAAAAAGTTTGGGACCCTTGTCAATATGGAAAGCAATATAAATCATGTTTTAAATAAATTGGTGAATTCTCAACAACTTATGTGCTATAGTTGGTACACATGGATATTTTTGGTCCAACAAAAACTGGAATCATTGGAAGAAAGTACTATGTATTTGTTTTGGTTGATGATTACACTAGATTTACGTGGGTATATTTTCTAGCAAAGAAGTCTGAAGTTTTTTCTTATTTAAAAAGTTTTAGAGCCCAAGTTAAAAATGAGAAAAACCTTCCATTAAAAACTATTCATAGTGATCATGGAGGAGAATTTCAAAATTCTGATTTTGAAACTTTTTGTATTAGATAAGGTATTACTCACAACTTTTCAGCACCCAGAACACTACAACAAAATGGTGTTGTTGAAAGAAGAAATAGAATTCTTCAAGTGATAACTAGAACTATGTTGAGTGAGTATTCTACAGCTAAAATTTTTTGGGATGAAGCTGTATATACTACTTTTTATACTATAAATCAAGTTTTAATAAGTCTATTTCTTAATAAAACCCCTTATGTGTTATGGAATGGTAGAAATCCTAGACTTTCTTACTTTAATGTTTTTGAATGCAAGGTATTCATTATAAATACTAAAGATAACTTAAAAAAATTTGCACCAAAATCTGATGAAGGAATTTTCTTAGGATACTCCACAACATCTAAGGCTTATAGAGTTTTCAACAAAAACACATTTACTGTTGATGAGACAGTACATATCAAATTTGATGAAACTGATCCTTTTGTTTTCAAACAAACCCAACCTACATCTTCAGATGTGTTTTCAAAAATTGATTATCAACCTTTGATAGAAAGTCCTTTTGATAAGGAAAATGTTCAAGAAGATACTTCTGAAATATTTACCCCAGAAGATTTTCTAACCTATGTTGATGAACAGGTTTTACAAAACCCAAATCAGTCGTTTTTTAAAAATCATCTCAGTGATAGTATCATTGGTGATGTGAATCAACCTGTAAGGAATAGAAGTTCCTTATGAAATTAAGTATAACATCTAGAATTCCTTTCCCAATTAGAACCAAAAAGTACTGATGAATCTTTTGGTGATAAAAATTGGATTAAATCCATGAAATATGAACTAAATGAATTCGAAAGGAACAAAGTATGGACCTTGGTTGAAAGACCTAAGGAAACTTCTGTAATTGGAGCAAAATGGGTCTTCAAAAATAAATGTGATGAAAATGGAATCATCATATTAAATAAAGCTAGATTAGTTGCTAAAGGCTATAATCAACAATAAGGAATAGACTATGAATAAACATATGCTCCAGTAGCTAGACTTGAATCTATTCGGACTTTACTTGCCTTTGCATCATTTTTAAATTTTAAACTTCTTCAAATGGATATGAAATGTGATTTCCTTAATGGTTATGTTCAAGTGGAAGTTTTTGTTGAACAACCTCCTGGAATTGAAGATAAAAAATATCCTAATCATTTTTTTAGACTTACCAAAGCTTTGTATGACCTTAAACAATCCCCATGAGCTTGGTATGATATAATTACATGATTTTTTCTTCGAAATAACTATGTTAAGGGAAATGAAGATCCAAACTTTTTATAAAGATAAGAAAAATGTTTTGATTGTTCAAATTTATGATGATGTCATTATATTTGGTTCAACTCAGTAATCTTTAACTGATTACATTGAAGATCTAATGAAATCTAAGTTTCAAATGAGTATGATGGGTGTGTTAACATTTTTCCTTTTCATTCAAATTTCACAAAAACCAAAAAGAATATACATATCCCAACATAAGTATATTAAAGATCTTCTTAAAAAGTATGGGTATGACAACACTAAGAGTATAAGTACTTCTATTGGTACCTCAAACACACTTGATCTTGATGAAGCTAGGAAACTAGTAGATCAAACATCTTTTAGAGGTATGATAGGAAGTCTACTTTACTTGACAGCTAGTAGACTAGACATGATGTTTTCAGTATTCATATATGCAAGATATCAATCCAATCCGAAGGAATCTCATTTAAAGGTAGTGAAACGAATTTTCCACTACATAAAGGGAACCATGGATCTAGGACTATTTTATACTTTTGGAAATGATTTTCTTTTAAAGAACTTTTCAGATGATCACTTTGGTGGATGTAGAATGGATAGAAAGAGTACATCTGGAACTTGTCATCTATTAGAAGATTCATTAGTTTCTTGGTCTTGCAAGAAGAAACATTCTATAGCACTCTCCACTACAAAAGATGAATATGTAGAAGTAGGATGTTGTAGTGATCAAGTGTTTTTGATGCCACACAATCATAAATTATGTCTTGAGTTTTACTAAGACTCAAATTTTGTGTGATAACACAACTTCCATTGCCCTAATTAAAAACACTGAACATCACTCTCATTCAAAGCACATGGATATTAGGCATCACTTTCATAGGGATCACACACTAAAAGGAGATATCATTCTCTAATTTATCAGAACCCAAGATCAACTTGCTGACATTTTCACAAAATTATTACCATCTGATAGATTTGAATACATTTAACAGAAGTTAGGAATGATAACCATGATGTAATATTACTTCATTAACTTCTTGTTGAACCACTCTCTTTAAAGTAATAAACTCATTTTCATAGGGGGAGTACATTTGTTTTATAGCCTTTTAAAATTTTATTTTCATAATGAATTTTTCGTACTGAGAGTTTTCATAATGAGAATTTTCATGATAAGAATTTTCGTTATGAGAGTTTTTGTAATGAAAATCATTGTAATGAGAATTTTTCGTAATGAGATTTTCTGTACTCATAATTTTTTTTACTGAGTTTTTCGTAGTAAAATTTTATTCAAGAAGAATATTACCTATTACAAATAAACTTCCTAGCCAATCTGAGAGGTATGAATTCCTTACTCAAGTTTTCGTACTCATTTTTAGTTGCGAATAGTTTCTTTTTCTTTTAATATTTCTCAGATTCGTTTCTTCTTAAATCTGAATGTTTTTGTTAAAACCTCAAAAGATCGGATTCAAAATTTCCTTGCGGGTATGATTTCATCCATCAGATCAGATCAGAGAAATTTTCAACCATTATATTGGTTTTGAAAGTTCAAAGGTCAGCTCCATCACCTATATAAAGGGCACCCCCATTTGTGTCCCACATCGATCTCTAAGCTCTCGCGTCTTGAAGCTCTGCATCAGTTATTAATTCCCATTCTGAATCTCTCAAAACTACTTCATTCTGAATGTATGTAGAAGCCGCTTCCCAATATATTTCTTTTATGAATCCAATTTCAAAATTGTAAGTGTACAGAGAAAGACTGGTCCATTCAAAACTTTACATGTACGATTCTATCATCTCTAAGAACATCATGTTGAATGGTTGGGAAGATGTATGTATATCTAATATAGGTTTTCAAGATGTGGTCTATCTGGAGTTACTTGTAGAGTTCTATGAATTAGAAAGCTTCTATGAGGAAGAGGGAAGAGAAAAAATTTCTTTCAAGTCTTATGGGAAGACATACAAACTTACTTACACCAAGGCAGCAGGCTTGGTGGGGCTGGAATATGATGAAGAAGCTGAATTTTTCTCACATAAACTTCTGGATGTTCAAGGCAGTTTTGCTAAGGTAAAGGCCTTGGAGTGTCTTGGGCTTGATGATGTAAATATAGCCAAGATTTCTCACCTATCTTCTAATAATTGGATCCTTCAACTATGGGTACAAGGATTCTTGGTTCTGAGAAAGGGTGACAAAGATACCCAGAAGAAAAGTGATATATATTTCTTAGACTTATTAGGGAATCTAAGAAAAATCAATCTGATGAGGCATGTTCTTGTGATAATCAAGAACATCAAGGAGGGAAATTTGAGAGCTCAAATCATCTTGTACCCTGCCTTACTATCAAACATGATAGTCTTGTGTCTGGATTTTTTCAAGATTGCATGTAAGTGTAACAGTTAGAAATTTGTGGTTATTCTTGTTAGTGATGATACCTTGAAAAGGAAGAATATGTCCTATTCTAAGGAAACAAGAGAGTTTTATAATTTTCCAGAGGACGAGTCTGAAACCAATTCAGAAAATGTGGAGAAAGCTGAGCCAGTGAAGAAGGTTGGTAAGAAGAGGAAATTGAAAGAAGTGGTTGCTGAAGACAAGACCCCCAAAACTAAGGAAACCCAATCCACACCTCCCAAGCCGAAGAAACAAAAAGCATATCTAGATGAGGTGGCTACTAAATGGAGGGAAGATAAGGAGAAAAGGAAAGAAGGGGAACCTCAGTTCGGATTGGACCCAGCTGAAGATAAATACTTAAGAGCGAAGACGACTGAATACCTTAAAAAGGTAGAAAAATAGAATAAAATAAAGAAGAAGATGTCTAAAGTTGATGTTATACAATCCATTTTGAGAGACACAAAAATAGCTTCTGAGAATATTCCTGTACCAGAAACCTTTCTTGTTGAGCAATTACCAGAGACCCCTAGAAAAAATTACTTCACACCGGAAATGTCTAAAGGGAAAGAGGTTATTGAAGGAGTTAAGAAAGGAGTTGGTGAAAAAGTAGAGGAAGAAGTTGTTGAAGAAATAGAAGAAGAATAAGTAGTAGAAGAAGAATGAGTATAATAAGGAATTGGTGATCTAGATGACTTGATTAAATAAGTGGAAGATTATCAAGATAAGGTAAACCAATCAGAAAAACTACCACTCCAAACTTCTGAGGCCAAGACCTCAAAGCTTTTCACTTCGGGAAAGGGAGATGAGAAATATGGTAAGGAAGATGATGACAAGTAAGAAGAGAAAGAAAATTAATTTTCTGAGGAAGAAAGCTTTGAGAAGCACTTTATTGAAGAAGGAGCAGAGAAGGAGAAACCTGATAAAGATAAGATAGTTCAACTATCTGAAAGTGAGGAAAAATCTCCTGGTGAAGAAACCATTCCGAAAATTGATAAAGGTAATCAAGTGCTTATGGACACCCCAACCAAAGATATTATAAAGAAGAAGGATGTTGGTGGCTCTTCAAGAAGAAATTTGGTGGAAATTGAAGAAGATCAATCCCTGAGAAAGGTGTCTGATTCAGAATCATCAGCACTGGGTCATGATTTTGTTGTTGAATCTTTGAAGAAATTGGTGGACACCATTCCGATCTTTCCCACCATAGACTCCAGATGCCAGATTCTTCATCATATCCTAAATCAGAAATCAGAATCCTTATCAATGGTGATGGATAAGTGTGTGAAGATTGAGGCTGAGCATAGAAATTTTCTCATCAATTATGATGTTCACATAAGGTCATGCGTCCAAATGAATTTATGGTCAAATAAAATTTATGATGACATGGAGGAACTTGATACCTTTTAGAATGATGTTAAAGATGCTTTTGACATCGAGGATTCAAAGATGAGAATCTTCAGGATAGGCTGACCCTTGAGAAAAATTCTCGGAATCAACAAGTGAGGGATCTAAATTGGAAGCCTAACTCGGTTTCTCAAAACTAGAAAGGGGAAAGAGATATCCGGATTGAGATCAAAGAGAAGCTGGAAAAGTAGGATGAATTACTGAAGATGTAGGATGAGGACATGAAGGCTCAGGAAGAGTTCCTAAAAGCTCAAGATGAAAGGATTAAAGCCTTAGAGAATCAATCTGAGGAGGACTAGAAAGACTTGAAATATCTGAAAACCTTATTGAATAAGTTAATCCCCAAGGAAAACGAAGACAAATAGAGCAATCTGATTTTTTGTTTTAATGAATTTCCTTGTAAAAATTCTTTCAATTCTAATGAAATATCTGGTTGTTTGTATCTTGTGTTGTTATGTAGTAATGTTTCATGTACTTTATTTTTTTTCCATTCTCCTAAATTATTTTTGAAAATCACAAAGGGGGAGAAGGAAAAAGAACTACTCAAAGGGGGAGAAGGAAAAATCTAAAAGGGAGAAGAAAAATTTCTATGTTAAGAACTATCCTTAAGAAAGGGGGAGATTATCATTACGAAGTTTTTCATTCCCATGATAATGAAAACTCAATTATGGAAATCCATAATATAATCCTCAGAGTTCCTAAGCCTAAGGGGGAGTTAGTTGTATTCACCATCATCTATGAACAAAGGGAGATAAGTTTTAATTTCAAAGTCTAAAGAAATTTTTTCTAAGAACTTATATTATTTTTCAAAAGGTTGTTTGTGCTATCCAAAAAGGGGGACATTGTTGAGTTAATAAGGTTTTCCTTATGACTTTTCCATTCCTTATTGTTTTGAAAATCACAAACACTTTATACTTAAACAAATATATATTTTACTTATATAATTATAATTTCCTTCCATAAGGAATTTACCCCTACCATATTTTAATTACTAATATCAATATTTTTCTTAACTATAAAAATAGGATTCATACCTAAAACCTCAGAGTCATATAATACTTAGATGTGAAGATTTTTGTTTTAGGATCCGAATTTGGGATAGGAACTCTAATGAAGTTTGATTCTGAATTCTGGATACGAACTCTATTAAAGTTCCACTCCGAATTCTGTATACAAACTCTAATGAAGTTCAATTCCGAATTCCAAGTATGAAATCTCTTTAAGTTCCACTCTGAATTCTGGATATGAACACTCATAATATTCCACTCCGAATTCTGGATAAGAACTCTCACAAAGTTCAACTCCGAATTATGGATATGAACTGTAACTAGTTTGACTCCGAACTTCTAATAGTTTGACTCCGAACATTTACAAGTTTGACTCCAAACTCTGTAAGTTAAGATTCCAAATTCTAGTGAAACCAAACTCCAAATTTCCATAGAAATTCGGACTCAGGATTTCTACAGAATTCAGGTTCCAAATTCCTATAAAACATAATCTGAATATCTCTTTATTATGGACTCCGAATTCCTTTTTGGTTAGACTCTGAAATTTTATTTTCTTGCATTACGAACATCAGTTTTACTTATTCTTACTCTTGTTTCATTATAAAACGATGTCGTGCTTTCAGTTATTGACTAATCGTTGGTTGAGTGACACATGTAGAAGTCCCTCCGAAATTCAAGGAGAAATATGACCATTGGAGGAGGGAGCCGACCATTGGAGCTTCACCTATAAATAGGAGCTCATTTTAACAGAAGCAACAAATTTTGACAGAACTTTGACATATGTGCATAAATGTTGTTGAAGTGATTTCTTGAGAGAGATGCTCTTATAAACTCTCAAAATATTCATTCAGAAATATTGAACAGCTTGTTCAAACTTTTCCTTGTGCATGATTGATTAGTACGACTCTGATTGTTGCTACATTTAAGGCTTCTGGGGATAGGAAGATAGAGGTTCCAACACCTTGAAGTTGAGGGCTTCCTTGTTGAGGAAGATAGAGGTGATGACTACCTGATAGTTGAGGGCTTGCGAGGATAGCAAGATAGACTCTAATCTTCATATCGAGGGCTTACCCTGGTGTGGGTAAGACAAACTTTCTTGAAAGTATAAATCAAGGGACCTTTATCCATGTTTTTTGGATACCCTTTTCTTTGGGTTAAAAGAGTTATTGTTTGTTACTTGTAGTTTCACTACTTGTTTTTCTGCTTCATTTTGTATTGCTAAGGAAAGTATAACTTTCTTATACTTCCTTACTTTTAATCAGATTTAGTTAGATTCTTAATGCTTTAAGGTAGAATCTTATCCGGTGTAAACTTTTGTTAAGTTTCATTTCTGGAATCACTTTTCTGGAATCTAGAAAGTTTATAGTACTCATAGAGGTCTTGTGAATTACCCTGTTTAACCTTGTTAAAACTTAACTATTCTAAAAATTTACTAAGGAAATTTTTAAAAGGTAAAATTCACCCCCCCCCTCTTGTATCTGAGAATCTCATTCTTAATTCGATCCTACATTTGGTATCACAAAGTATATCATATGCATATTCATACCATCTTAACATATAATATGCATGCATATTCATGAGAAAATAAAAAATCATAAACATATAACTTATAAACATGCATATTATGTCATCATGTACTGATCGGTCCACTGAGACACATGAACATACTTGGATCAACTATTATTAGAAGAAACACATCATGTTAAGAACCCTAACATATACCCTATAACTCAGGTTATGGTGTGACACTACATATCGTCCTCTTCAATCTCACTTAGTGTATGGTCTCATTATTGAGTTACTTCTTTTCAATTGTTTATTTTTTGGTAATTATATAATTCCTTCACTTATTTTTTATCTGGTTTAATATGTTATACTAATTATTATTTATCTTTATCTTTATTAGTCTACTTTATCATATTTTATGTTGTATAATTTTATTTGGTACATGAAATAATTTATTATAAAAGATTAGGGAAAATATTTATGTATCAGAAGTTTATAAAATTTGAACAAATCATAATCCTTACAAACGAAGTTCAGAATATATTTTGTATGATGGAAATAATATTACATATAATGTGGAGCTTAATGGAAATATATTTCATATCATGAATAATTCACATTGGTAGACTCTTACATAATATGGATGAGTTAGATATTTATATAAGAAATAAACTATATTTATATATTATATTTGGAAAAAATTTACATATTGAAATTTTTCAAATAAAATTATATTATTTTAGAAGATACTATTATATATAATTATTTTTGATATTTTAATAAATTGTTAGACCATTACATATGAATATGTTTTATAAAGTATGAATTCATGTATGAATAAACTATTTACCATATTAGGTGAAGTTATAGTTATGTTAGAATCATTATATTACAACTTATGAATAAGATATGAATTATATATGATGTGTGTGGAGAATTAATCTGAAACTAGATAAAACATTAATCATAATATGCTAGTATATGATTAAGTTGAATTGATATGATGTAAGGATATTAGGTACTTGATAGATTATTTATTATATTTTATTAATGATAATTATTGAAAAAAGTTTATTTTCATGAATATTCTTATAATAATTATTTAAAAATTAGGGTGAAATATTGAAGGAGTATTCAAGACTAATTTTATGGGATAATTTAAGGATGAATTTTATAAAGAATTGAAAAATTAATATTGTGAATCAATGAATGATAATTGAAATAACCATTGGGGGAATTATTTTAACTATTTTATTTAATTATTTGAATTATTTTCATTTCTTTATAGAATATTGAGTGATTTAGGGAAAACCAATGTGAATTTATTATTGTTCAGTAAAATGAATATCCTCAAGATTATGCTAAAGCTATTAGAAATTAAATAATCATTTATATAAATTATGAAGAAATGAGGGAGTGATACAACGAGAATACTTTATTTGTTACACTAAAGTGATGTAAGGTCTAAGAGCTAAATTATTTACATAATACACTACGTGTTTGATCTATGATGAATTGTCTCATTACATCATCAAGGGACAATGATCATTATTTATACTCCAACACCCCTTCTACAATATTTCCATGTTTTAACTATACATTATTTTCATTATAATTTTTTTATTATGTTTACTATTTTTTATCAAACGGTAACACAAATCACACACTAACTATATAACCATTAAATGGTACTATCGTGGTTTTCATCATTTAAAAAATGATAATTACAAAGGGTGTGCCTAAACTGGTAAAAATCCATAGGTTGGGTATACTCCTAGAAATTGTGGTTTTGGTATTCACCCATGTTAATGGTTGGGTTTTTTATGCACCAATTTATAATGATATATCATAGTGGATATCAAATATATTTGGTTGAGATTGTGAAGAGTAGAAATATGGTTATTTATAACCAAACTACTAGAAATATATTGTCCTATTCCTTTCACCTTTACTGTGTTCACAATTCAAATATCCACTACTTAATTTTTTTATTCTTGAATTATTTATTAACTTTATCTATGTAATTATAAGTTATTATTTTCATTTATATGATTATTTAAATATTTAAAATTTAACCCTATTTTCTCTTTACATACCAATAATTTGACTTAAAAATTCTTATCAGAATGAACCATTTAGTACATAGATTGTTTTAATTATTTTTTGAATTTATTATTTTTATTTTTTGTGGATATAATTATTTCATATAGGATATAATTTTTTTTGGGAGATCTTTTTTTTACTATTGGACATAGAATTATTTTTAACAAGAAAATGAATGGTATGAGATTATTTGTACCAAGAATAATCCATGTTATTTGAATGTATAACCCGTCGATATTTGAGGAAAAAATTTCTCAAGAGGTGGTTATAGAGGATAAATTTTAAAAGAAACAAATATAAATGTTCTGAATCTTCATGTTAATCATCATAGGAGAAGATACATTCATGTAATGTATGTTTCGTTGATAAATATGTTTAAGAAAGAAATTTTAATTATACATAATATACTTTATATTATGATTCTACTAATGATCCAAAAAAAATTAAGCCTAATTATATGATTTAAATGAAATTTGTGATAAGTATCAAAAATAATTTAAACATATTATGTCATTATACAAGCAGCTAAAAAATAAACACATTAAGGTTGTTAAGGAGAAAACAAATAGTGTTTATGAAGTATTGAATATAATATTAGAATATGAGAATATTAAAGAATGTAATGATATGATTAAAGATAATATTTATAAGAATGAGGAATAAGATAAGGTGAGATTTAAGGTTCTGATGGATGATATTCTAAAATGATGAAATAAAATAACAAATTGAATAACAATACTCCATATAACATTGAGAAGCCTTTTTATGATTTATAGGCTATTCTAAAATACAATGGTATGATGAGAAGTGCCTCGGATAAAATTATGTAAGAATGATTTTTTTGAGAAAAGAAATGCCTAGTAAGATTATTTCAAAGGTAAAATTTTATCATCCCATTCATTTTAGATATTACGATGAAAAAATTAATATAAAGGCTTATTAATATATTGTTAATTGTTTTAAATTTGTCTCACAAAATTATTATGATTCTGATTTTTTAGAATTATTAGAGAATAATAGGGGTTCAATAATGATTTTTTTCTATAACTACAATGTGTTAAAATTTTCAAAGAGTTCAATAATTTTGGATTTACAAAGGCACTATGAAGAATCTATTGGAACCTAAACCACTCTATTTTTCTAGTTGATGTATTTAATTTGGATAACATGTAATACCTTTATATTTTTAACATTTTATGTGCTATAATGAGATTTATTTTGTATGTATTTTCTATGTCTAATGATCATGAATTTATCATTTTCATATTTAGTTTAAAAGAATGTAGTTAATTATTTTTTATTTTTTTAATTCATTGCATATTTTTTATAATTAATTGAATATTATTAATAAGTTTCAAGTATCCTTTTAGTTTTTTTATACAAGACTATTTTTCATGATGAGAATTTATTATATAATCATTTCACAATGGGAAAGAATGCAATAAGAGGGAAATTTTACTATTTTAATTATATGCTTATTTCTTTCATAGTTGGTATAGATTTCTTAGTATGCCTGAGTTTAGGGTGAGTTTTTCATTTAAAATATTGATATGTTCATTGATCATGCTACTACTAATATTTATTACTGACTAAACATTCTTTTCTATTTCTTTTATTATTATTGTTTTCTATTTTTTATTTTTTAAATGAAGGGGAGATTATTATTAGTTATATTTCATTATCGAGTATCTTTTTATTTTAATATTTAATATTATTTATTATTTAAGGAAATTATAGATATTATCTTTATTTTTATTTATTATAAAATGGGGAAGGATGTTTAAGATTTAATATTATTGAAAAGGGAGAGAATTTTGAGTGGATCCATGGTGTTTGTTTATTTATGTTTTGATAAATACATAATTCTATTATTTATTATTTACTGTGTCTACTATTGTTTATATTATTTATTATTATTATCTCATTATTTATTAATTTTATTTATAATAGTTTTTTGTTGAATAATATTTCTAATTACAAGATATTATGTATTTTGAATAAGGTAGAAAAATATTTTTACATATTAGGGGTTTTATATTTTTTGAGATATTATAATCATTATGAATGATGTTCAGAATATATTAAATATGAATCTAAAGAAATATATTATGTATATAGGAGATAAAATTACATAGAAATTTGAGTTTAATAAAAATATATTATATATCAAGAATATTATGTATTGGAGGACTCTTACGTAACATGTTAGAGTTATAGAATTGTCCAATTTAAAAACATTTATGCATACATTAGAGTTGGAAACTCTCTTGTGATGAATTTTTTCAAATGGAATTATATTACATATGAATATACTATTATGAATGATTTATATTTGAGATTTGGAAAATTGTTGGATTTTTATGTATGAATAAGCTTTGTGGAGTATGAAACAACATAAGTAGCATCTGATTAGAATTTTTGGTGAAGTTATAGTTGTATCAGAATTATTATATCACCACATAAGAGAAATTTGTGAAAATATGTGTTGTGTAAGGAAAAATTATGAAGGAATATATCATGTATGAATAAAATATGCTTGCATATGATTAACTCCACATGATTCAACATATGGATATTCACTTCTTGATGCATTATTTATCTTATTATTTTACAGATTATTATGAGAAATGTTGTATATTCGTGTGAATATTTTCACACATATTATTTTATGTTTATAGGGATATTTTTAATGAGTATTCAAGATAAATTTTAATTAATAATTTAATGACGATTTAAATGAATATTTTTAAATAAAAGTGAATAACTATTGTTGGTTATATAAGCTTGACAAAAGTAAAGACCATTAAAAAATTATAATGACTACTTTATTTCCTTATTTTAATGACTAAAATATTTAATTTACATGATATTGAGATATTTAAAGAAGCAATAATGTGGACTAATCATTAATCATTTAGATTAATAATATGAATATTTTTTCAAAGTTATTATCCATTAAATAATCATCCATATAATGGCTAAAGTAATCAGGCAGTGATACACTAAACATACCTGATTCATTGCATTGAAGTGCTAAAAATTTTGAGAGATAAATTGTTCACATGATAACTTATTGGTTTACCCAATGTTGAATCAATACAATAATTAATCTTTGGAAAGGAACACTATTTATACTCCAACACCCCATATATAACATTTTATTATTTTAACTATTATATCATCTTATTCACTATGTTGAATTTTGTTGCAATGTTTTTTTTCGAGTTGTAAAAAAACTCACACAATATCTAAACCGCCATTAAAATGAATCATCTTGGTTCAAATAACCTGACCAAAATGCAGTTACAAAAGTTATTCTAGAACCTTTTTAAAGTAATATTTCAAGGGTTGTCCTAGAAATCATTGGTTTGTTTTGCATATGTGTAAGAGGGTAGGTTTGGTTTACACCCATGTAAAATGATGCAACATAGTGAATATCAATGATATTGGTTTAAGAGTGGGAAGAGTAAATGTATGATCATTTGGATCCGAGATACTATAAATCTATTATTATTTTTTATTTATATTTATTTCCCTTACTCTTGACACATCAACTGCATCATTTTTTATGCTTCAATTGTTTATTCCCTAGAGTATAACCATGCTTGAAAAAAACTATAGGAAAAATATCAAAGTATTTAAGTATAAACTAAAGAATAAATGGGAAAAATACATTCCCAACCAGAACTAAAGAACCTACCAGAAAACAACTATAAATGGAAAGATGAAGATAGATTGAATCTTGATCTCTAAGCCTGACCATAGATCATGGTCAATGCTCCCAAGTATCAAAAATCCCCACTTATTTCATTGATGATAAATATATTATCTTCATAATAAACATAAAATGAAGGAAAATACCATACAAGGATCTATATATAAATACCAGGTAGGATGCACCCAAAACCGAAAATCGAGGGTAAGATGATACAACAGAAACTAGTTATACCCCTCATAATAAGGAAATTAAATCCAAATATATATTCTCATAAAAAACCAAAAATAGAGTTAAAGGGGATATATATATCACATACCATCAAATAATTATGTGTCTTCCTACAAATCCTATTATCAATCATTGATGCATGACTTCATGTACAAATTTGTAAGAATTTGTTTGGAAAGGCACACATGTCACTACTGTGCACTATTAATGCAATGAACCAGGTATTTATTGAATAAAAATTTTCATATCTTTTTATATTTATAAATAAGATAATAATTTTACGTTAAATATGACACTTTTTCTGATAGTGTACTCAACACGCAACAATGGGTTTCTCTGAAAACATACATTCCACACAACATGGAGTTATGCTGAAAAATAATATACTATTATTATTTTAAATGGTAGTTAATACCTAACTTTTGTATTGGTGGGAAATAAAAATACCAACTAAAATATTATTATACATGTTTTATAAATGTTTTTACACTAATCCAATAAATTTTAGAGGCTTAGAATGAGAATGAATCAAATTTTAAATATATAATACTCTAATATTATTAAGAGGTTGGATTACCGACTTTTGATGGAGAACCCATTTTAAATATAGGTTGTGTCACTTTTATAAGTTAAATTTTACAAAATATACTTTTTTTATAGATGTGAGGCATAAAAATTTACTTTGGTTAAATTTTTGGTAATTTTCTGATAAAGTTCATATTTTAATGAATAGTGAAAAATACGACATTTTAATTCAAAACCACCTTTTAATATAATTTATTTATATTGTTAGATTGTAAATTTAATTTGTTTTAAATTTGAATTGAATTATTTTTTTTATCATTTAATCCAATTATTTAAATTTTAAGTAATTTCACTTTGAAATTTGATATAAATACAAGTCAATCTTTTGATAGTTATAATTTCTTAAAAACCCACTTCATTGTTTTGACAAAAAGAATTAATTTTAAATTAATTCCTGACAATTATGTGTTTTGAATCTGGAAAAATAGATTAATTATTTGGAATCATAAGGTCCAAATTGTGTAAATATTTACTTTTTATTTTTTGACATTATGAATAGTAACTTTAATAATTATTATTTTTACCATGGTTAAAGAGTAAATCTGGTAAATAAGGGTAGAAATAATATTATAATAATATTAAACTACCCTAAAACATGTCCTCATCCTATTTTATGAGATATTTCTTACCATGGACATATTTGGGTCGATTTTAGGACCCCATGGAGCCACTTAGGAGTGCTAAGGACATTTTATAATAATTAATTTAAAGTAAAGAGGAAAATAACAAAAACATGTATCTTTTAATAAAATAACTTTTATGGGGTTATATAAGTGAATTATTCGACTATAAATAGTAATTATAATGTTAAAATGTATTCCAAAATCCTGATATTTTATATATAATTTTTAAATTTTAAATAAA
This sequence comes from Viscum album, assembly GCA_963277665.1. Classification (NCBI taxonomy): domain Eukaryota; kingdom Viridiplantae; phylum Streptophyta; class Magnoliopsida; order Santalales; family Viscaceae; genus Viscum; species Viscum album. Next base: position 691,185,568 of record OY728153.1, on the reverse strand, counting down.
TAAATTTAATTATGACACAATGATGATGCAGTTATTGATTCATTAATAACGGATTCAAATAGATGATATTATAAATATTAAAATGAATTTAATTTGATTATTTTTATTCCATAAACAAATATTATGGATGATATTGACATATTAACGTTGAGTTAATATCTTTTTTTGAAGGAATAAGGTTATTATAAATTTGTAAAAAAGTCAAGTATGAATAGTGTCCAAAATTGACATAATTTACAACTTAAAACATAATATAGTTTATTAAATGATATTAAATTACTAAAAATATAATATTAAACAGAATGGTTAATAAAAGTAAAAATATTTCATAAATTATTTTTGTGGGTCGTTTACATGATATGGTAATTAAATTAACTTGCAGTATGTAAATAACATGATATCACTATAAAATCAAAAAGGGTAAAATAAGGGTTTAACAAATAAGATAGGGATAAAAAAATTCAAACCTTGTATAAAAATTATTGGATGATGTTTATTCAAAAAAAAATCATCTTATAATATAATTAAATGAGTTTTGGTCCTTTTTTAATCGTAATTGATTTTATAATAAATTATTATTTCAAGATTTTCCTAAAGTTCCCCTCGTCTTTTCTATAAAAGAGAACATATTATTCTCTTTATATCACACTTCAAACTCCATTTAGATTGGAAAATATCTATCTAATAAAATTATATGAATCCCACCCTTCCTTCTATAAGCCTTACCTTGGGAATAAATAAATTCAAGAAAGCCTTTTGGATCAAATCTAATGAGGTTGCCCAATTTAGAGGTAACATCTTCTCTCAAGTTCCATTCCTTTACTTTCCTTCTCCACTAAATATGGTATACATATTATTTGATTAAATAAAAAAAGGTATCATAAATATACTAGGATGATTTATATGAAAGATTCTAACTAAACATACACACAAATCCATCTAATGGATACGAAATACTGCTTCTATGTACGGCGAACTACTGCCACACGAAACGATAGTTGTTCAATTTTCCCCTAAAACCTCTCATGGGAGCCATTATGATGAAACTATATTTATACATGAAATAGATAATATTTATATTATCTCTATTATTATGTAATTTTTATTTACAACATTCTTTTATGGTTTCCATGATGTGTAAATACAATAATTTCATTTGAGGGAGTGTGGACTACCGACCCCTCGAAGTGATATGACTCATTCATAATGTACAGGGAATGTATAAAGGATGATTTTATTAAACCTATGATACATATATGACATAAATATAATACTGGTATTACAAGATACATTTATATAAATAGATTACTATTCTTTTAGTATGACAAAGAGATGAAAGTAGCGTTCATGCATACATACGACATACCGTCTCCATGAAAAGTGAATTTAATTTATTACCTACAAATGTTATGGACTATTATAAATACATATATAAGGGATATATATGACATTTAAATTTGAATATAATTAGGTAGATGAATTAATTTTGACTACATGAACAATTTATATCAAAACAAGTTCATTTTCGACTCAAGTACCGAATATCGACAAAATAATAGATATTAACTTAGATAATTATGTAATTTTTATAATGTGGTAATAAGTTATATAAAAGGAATAGTAAACTTAAAAAAGGTTCTGAATAAAGTATAAATTAACTTATGCTTATTATTCAGGAAGAACAAGAAACATACTTGATGATTCAGACTAAAGGTATGGAATTTTGTCTCAATCTCCTTTTATTGAGGAATATTTTGATAATATAAACCTCCTTCTTTTATAAAGTTTATAATAAACCCATTTAACTTTTAATTTAATTTTAAAGGAATATTGTTTCTACGAATCATTTTACTAAATTAAATAAATAATGTTTTTAACATATGCTGAAATGAATACCTCTCCGCCACCGTAATTGTTATTTGATATTTGGAATCCTCTATAAGGATTAATGATTTTAAAAGGAAAAGAAACCCCTTATCCCCTTTTTGGGTAATTTTGTACTGAAAATGTTTTTTGAAATGAATTGACTATTTGAATATCTTGAAATTATTTTTTTGATTTCAAATGAAATGTTATTTGTAGAACATTGATATTTCCAATATTTTATGTGTTTTGATTATATAATGGTACTTGGACATTTGATGCGTGGTTACATGATAAACCAATGACAGGTGGTTATGTGATAAACTAAATTACGTTTTGTTCTATGATAAACCAAGGATGTGTTGTTACGTAATAACATCTAATGCATTGGGTATGGAAGTCGGTTGTATAGCTATTCCATTTAGTGATATATGTAGATGTCGACCATATGGTTATTCCATTTTAGTATGTTTATATCCCTTGTTACCTTTATATGTTTTAAGTTGATTTATATGGACTTTCTGGTAATCTTGTTGTTACAGAAGGGTAAGCAATGAGCTTATATTCATTGAAGTATTTTTGCAACTACTTAAAGTTTTACTTTATGATAATGTTATCATGGTTTACATGTTTTCTAAAGACTAATAGTTTTTATTCATTATGTATCACTTAATGAGATTTATATGCTCATCCAAGGTTTTTCAATGTTTTTCATAGGAAATAAAGAATAATAGAGTCAAGGATGAGATCAAGGAAAATTTATGCTGTTAAAACAAGAAACAATGTCATGTTTCTTTTTAAATAATTTTGGTCTTATAAAAAGGTGGATAGTAAGTAGAAGTGACTACCTATAATATTCAATTTGTTATGTATCAGTTATGAACTAATTCTCAAAATCTCTACACCTGAAAATATCCTCAATGTGAATTAAAGTAAAATTGTTGACTTAACTCAACAGTTTGTAACAATTAAGTTCCTGTCTTTATAGTTGGTTTAAAAGGTTGGTTTAGATACCTTTAGAGGATATGGTGTTATTTATTAATAAGTGAATTGTTTTATATAACCACAGTGGTTATGATATCAGAAAGATTCATAATTATTTTAGATAAATTTAATGAGTTTATGATAACATGAATAAGTATATATTCGTGTTTACCCTACTCATAACATTGTATATGATGATTTTATTGATATACTCATTCTGACCATTTTGGTTTTAGTATATGGTTAGATCTAGTAGGCACAAAAGTAACAATGGATGTGATGGAAACCCTGGTGGGTTTTTAAATAAGAAACTAAATGAAATGGGTGATGAAATGGGAACTCATGTAGTTATTATAAACCAACTATATGGAGTCATGTTTGATCACTTGAACCATGGTGATTTTTTGAAGGCATTGTATACGCATGAAAATAATCCCTAGGGATGTTCTGGTAATAATCATAAAGGTATGTTTATTTATAATCCTATTTTTGAAGGATTTGGAAATAAACTCCTAGGAAAATGTTTGAAAGGTATGGGAAGATGTTATAGATTTTTTAATGAAGGTCATAAAGCAATAACCTTCCATGGAAAGAGGAAGCTTTTAGTTCACTCTAAGAAAGGGAAAGAAGTTATTTCTGAGGGATCAATTGAATGTTTTAAATGTGGTGTGAATGGTCATTAAAAAAATTTATGTCCCACAAAGAAGGTTGAATAATGGGATCTGTAGTACCATACAAATATATGATTACCAATACTTAATGCCACTATAATTGAATATGAGGAAATTGAGAATAACCTATGAAATGTATAGATTATTTCTTAGCTCAGGTTTATACATTATTGAATCATAGGACATGATGCATGATTTTGTTTGTAGTAAGTAATTATAAAATAATAACATGAAAAAACATGGATAAGGGACATGAAGAATGTTCGATGATTAAGATGTCTATATTTTAGGAATTAATGAGTTATGTTGGATCTATGAATGATGATATGTTTAAATGTATTAATGATGACATTTATTTGGAAGACTTATACTATTTTTAACCCTTAATTTGTTATATAAATATGTTAATTGAGGAACAATTATCTTTTCTTTTGTGGATATAGTTATAAAGAACCATTAGGGTTTATATAATCCTTGAATTTTAGGCAATTATGGGTTATTTATTTTTGGATGAAAAATGTGGGGTAAGATAAACTTTGAGGTTAAAATATGATATGATTATTTTTGAGGAATTTATATCATCTTGGAGAATGTTATAAAATTATATATTTTTTGAAAAAGGAAAATACGCACACTGTGTGGAAACCCATTACATTAGACATATCTGGGTGAATTGAACCTACAACCAAAGTGCGAATGAGATTTATAACCTACCACTAGACTACGTGAAGTACCTGGTTAGTATGAATTATTATTTTTAGTTAAATGATTTATTTGATCAAGAATAATTTGATTTTTGGAACTTATAATTTATCAAATTGATATCCTTAGTGTAGGAAAATTATTTGGTGATGAAGTGATAAATTTTATTTTGGAAGACGTTTTCTCTTTTGGGAACAATATATGCCCAAGGAAAATAGAATACTCTGGGATTTTATTTGAAGAGTAATGGTTGAATTTTATTTTTGAAGAATCTTTATTTTTATTGAGGACATATATACATTTGGGTTATTTATGGAAATGGTTAACCTATCATAGAGAATATGTGATTATGTTAATTACATTTCAGTATGAGACATTAAGAGTAGTCGATGTTATTTGGAGATAAATGCTAAGATTTATTATGGATGAATATGTGATAAAATCCTTATTAATTATGGGTTTCAATATTAGTTTTGATTAATTTGAATACTTTTAAGGACAGTTTTTTATTTAATGGTCTTTGTTGAACTTTGGGTATTGTTTTTGGAATTTTGGAGATTAAGAGAAGTATTTCTTTCTATAAAGGATTATTCATTTTGGGGATTATATGCTCTTGTACTAACCATTTTATGGTTAATGTAAAAATATAGGGGAAATATATAGTTCATCCTTCTTAGATTATTTTATTTTCTAGAAGTTGATTCTAGAGCTTCATGTGTGACCAAGTTATCTTGAATACTCATCGTTGGGATAAAGGATGAGTTTGTAGATGAAATTTTTTAATGTAAGAAACTCTACTTTTCATGCAAGTTTATTTGCTTATGATCATTGTCAAGATCATAAATAAATTACTCATAATTATTAATAGGACCTTAAAACAAACACTTTTTTTATTTACTTTTCTTACTAGGGAATCAAATACCATTTAACCCATTACATGTTTGTGTTTTTCAGATTGTTAACTTTCTCCTAATCATGTTTTCTATCACTCTCCATCAGAACATGAATCTTAGTTTTTATTCCATATCCATGTTTTCCTATATGGAATCCTAGTATGTGTTATCTTGAGTGACCTTTTTAATTATATTTATTTCTTTTAGAGGGATATTATTATTGAAACTATTCCTGATGTGATATTTTCAACGAATTTTTCGAGGCCAGTTTTGAAATTACGAGGATGCAATTTTCAAAAAGGGGGAATGATGTAATGACCCAAGTATTTATAGAATAACAAATTTTCATATATATTAGTATTTTTGAATATGATATTAATTTTATGTTAAAGTGGATGATTTTTCCAATAGTTTACTCAACACAAAACAAGGGGTTTCCCCGAAAAGAGACGTTGCACACAACTTTGAGTTATGCGGAAAAATAATATAGTAATATTATTTTAAATGGTAGTTAACAACTTTCAATTTTATTTGAGGGAAAGAAAATAACTCACTAAAATATGATCATACATGTTCGTTAAATGTTTTAAATTTTTTCAATAAATTTTAGAGGCTTAAAATGAGAAGGAATCCAACTTTATGCATAAAATACTCTAATATTTTTAAAAGGTTGGTTTGCTGCCTTTTAATGATGAACCCTTTTTAAATCTGGTTTTTGTCACATTTATATACTCTATTTGAAAAAATAAACTTATTCTATATAGTTGGGGTATCAAAATTTACTTTTTTTAAATTTTTTGGTAATTTTCTGATAATGTTCATTTTTTAATGAATAGTGAAAAATACTACATTTTAATTCAAAACTGCATTTTCACCTAATTTATTTATATAGTTTTATTTAAATTTAAATTTAGTTTAAATTGTAATTAGATTGATTTTTTTATCATTTATTCCAATTATGTTATTTTTATCTAATTTAACATTGAAATTGGACACAAATACATGTCGATTTTTTGATAACTATTACTTTATAAAAACTTGCTTTCTCGTTTTGACAACGAAAATTAATTTCAAATTAATTTATGCCAATTATGTATTTTATATTTGAAAAAATGGATTCCATATTTGAAATCATAAGGTTAAAATTGTATAAATAAGTAACTTTTGTTTTTGGGCATTATGAATAGTAACATCAGTAATTATTTTATTTACTGTGGTTAAAAGGTAAATCTTGTAAATAAGGGTAAAAAATAATATTATAATAATATTAAACTACACTAAATGAAGTGATTATCCTATTTTATGAGATATTTACGACCATGGGAATCTGTGGGTCTATTTTAGGACCCCATGGAGCCACTTCGGAGTGATAAGGACATTTTATAATAATTAATTTAATGTAAAGAGAAAAATAACAGAAACATGTATCTTTTAATAAAAACATTTTTATATGGGGTTATATAAGTGAAATATTTGACTATAAATATTAATTATAATTTTGAAAAGTTTTCCAACATCATTATATTTTATTCGTAATTTTTATACATGAAATACATAAATTTAAATATGACACAATGATGATGCAATGATTGATTCATTAATAAAGGATTAAAATAAATGATATTATAAATATTAAAATGAATGTAATTTGATTAGTTTGATTCCATAATAAAATTTTATTGATGAAATTGACATATTAAATTTGACTTTATTCTTTTTTTTGATTAAATCAGGTTTTTATGAATTTTAAATAAAGTCATGTATGAATAGTGTCCAAAATTGACATAATTCATAAATTAAAACATAAAATAGTTTATAAAATAATATTAAATTCCTAAAAATCTAATATTATAAAAATTGTTAATAAAAGTCAAAATATTTCATAAATTATTTTTTTGGGTTGTTTGACAAGATATGGTAATTAAATTAACCCACAATACGCAAATAACATTATATCACTATAAAATTAAAAAGGGTAAAATAGGGGTTAAACAAAAAAGACAAGGCTAAAACAATATTCAAAACATGTATAAAAAGTATTTAATGTTATTTATTAGAACCAAAATCATCGTATATTGAATTTAAATGAGTTTTTGAAAATTTTTAATTGAAATTGAATTTATAATAAATTAATATTTCAAGACTTTCCTAAAGTTCCCATTGTCTCTTCTATAAAGGGAACTTCTTATTATATTTATCTCACACTTCAAAATCCATTTAGTTCATCAAATATATATCTAATAATCTTCCTAGAATCCCTCCCTTCATCCAGGAAGCCTTACATTAGATAGAAAGAAATTCAAGAAATCCTTTTGACTCAACTCAAAAGAAGTTACTTGATTTAAATACAACATCTTATCTCAAGTTCCATTCCATTACTTTCCTTCTCCACTAACTATGATATTATTATTATTTTATTAAATTTAAAAAATAGTATCCTAAATATACTACGATGATGTCATGCGAATGATTCAAAATACACTTACAAACACCATCATCTAATGGATACGAACAAATTGTTTTCGTGTACGGCAAACTACTGCCTTACGGAATGATGATTTTTCAATTTTACCCTACCACCTATCATGGTGGACATTATTATGACACTATATTTAAATATGATATATATTATATTTATATTGTCTTTATTATTTTGTAATTTTTATTTACAACACAACTTTATGTTTTCCATGATGTGTAAATATGATAATTTCATTTGAGGAAGTGTGGACTACCGCCCCTCAAAGTGATATGACTCGTTCATAATATATATAGAACATATAATGGATTGTTTTATTAAACCAATGAGAAATACATTACATAAATATAATATTGGTATTATAATATAAATTTATATCATTTGATTATTATTCTTTTATTATACAAAGAAATGAAAGTAGTGTTCATGCATACGTATGACCTACCAACTCCATGAACGGTGCATTTCATTTTTTATCTCAAAATTTTATAGAATATTATTAATAAATATAAAATGGATATATATGATATTTAAATCATGAATATCATTCTGGATTAAATTTAATTTTGACTAATGTTCAATTTATATCAAAACAAGTTCATTTTCGACTTACGTACCGAACATCAAAAAAATAACCCCTATTATCTTAAATAATTATTTAATTTTATTAACATGATAATAAGTGATATAAAAGGAATAATAAACATAAAAAATTTTATGAAAAAATTATAAGGTAACTTATGTTTATTATTCATGAAGAACGAAGAACATACCTGACGAGTCAGACTCAAAGCAAGGGACTTCATCTCAATCTCTATTCATTGATGCATATTTCGATAATATAAACCTCCTTATTTTATACAGTGTATAATAAACCCCTTTGACACCTAATTTCATTCAAAGGTAATCTTTTTTTTCTATGAATAATTTACTAAATGAGAAAATAATTTTATCTACGTATGCGGCGACAACGACTTCTCCGTCGCCATAATCGTTTTTTGATATTTGGATTCCTCTATAATAAATAATGTTTCGAAAAGGAAAAGAAACACCTAATTTCATTTTTTGGTGTTTTCATATTGAAAATGGTTTTTGAAATTAATTGGGTTTTCAGTATCTTGTAATTATTTCTTATGATTTCAAATGAAATGTTATTGGTGAAATGATGGTATTTGCAATATTTAATGTGTTATGATTATATAATGGTACTTGGACATCTGACGTGTGGTTATGTGATAAACCAATTATGGGTGGTTACATGATAAATAAAATTACAGGTGGTTCTATGATAAACCATGGATGAGTGATTACATTATAACCTCTAATGCATTGGGTGTGGAAGTTGGATGTATGACTATTCTATTTAGTGATTTGTGTGGATGTTGACCATATGGTTATTCCATTTAAGTGTATTTATGACCCAATATAATTTTATATGATTTATGTTTCTTTATATATAATTTATGGTAATATTTTTGTTACAAAAGGGAAATAAATGAGCTTATATTCAGTGAATTATTTTTTTAACTTCTTAAAGTATTACTTTATGATAAAGTTATAATGGTTTACATGTTTTTTCAGGACTAATAGTTCTCATTCATTATGTATAACTTAATAAGATTTTTATTCTCATCCCATGTTTTTAAATGTTTTTTAAAGGACATAAAGAAGACTAATGTCAAGGATGGGATCAAGGAAAAGTTATGCGGTTAAAACATGAAATTATGTCATGTATCTTTTTAAATATCATTTAATTTATAAAAAATTCATAGTAAGTAAAAGTGACTACAAGTAATAATCAAGTAGTTATGTTTTAATTATTACTTAATTTTATAAATCTCTAAACCGGAAAATATCTTTGATGCAAATTAAAGACAAATTATTGACTTAACTCAACATTATGTAACATTTATGGTCTCTGCCTTGTAATTACTGTGAGAGCCACAAATCTAGTGGAAGAAGCACTCCCTAAGAGAGATCAAATACTAGGGGTATAAATCCATAGATAGAGTACCCACACCCTGTTTTAGTATTGGGTTGTACCAAATAAACCTAAATAAAGGGCATGAGGGACCCAAACCCTAGAATGACATGTGTGTTTCGAAACCATACATCTCTTTGATAACCTGACATTATCAATTCCCTTGGTGAACCATCACGTAAATAAGTTTAATATATTTAACAACTTACATCACATCTCGGCTTCCACAATGAGGTCTACATTTGGGTTCTATGGGAATAACCACATAGGATAGGCTACTCATGGGTCAAAATATGAGCTTATAAGCGGAAGATACAGAAGTTAAATGTTCATTGAAAAGTGCTTAACATGTACGTGGGGTCATAAAGTATGTGAATTCGACTCATATCTGGAGAATGGTATCTCCTAGACAAGGATTGGGAATCTATGTCATATTACATGATGTGTCTACATGATAACACAACATGTATGTCTACCTAGGGTCCTGGGTGTGTGCACCTGGAACATGTCTTAGTAGGCCTTGAACAACCACATGACTTGTCACCATGGTGACATAGAAAAACGTACCATGTATAACTATTAAATAACTTAGATTCCCAGGGAGTGTCACGATACATTTGGACCTATCCATATAGTGAGTGATCTTTATCATTGTCAAATCCCTAGCTACCATGAGAACCTAGACTACACGGTGTGTGTTCTTTCAGGATACACCATGTGTAGTTATAATACTTATAGAAGTTGACTTTCTCCCCTTGGATCCCTGATCCACAATTGTTTCCATTGATTGCACCTGTTTGACCTCTCAAATCCATTGAAATTGATCAAAACTTCACCAAAATCATTTCATGGCCTCTTATGACCAAAAATAACATGTTTGATTTCCAATAGAGGATTCCATTGCATATCTGTTGTCACTCTAGACCACAAATCCATGAAGTGACCATCTTTCTCCTCAAAGACCCCTTGATCTATCTCCAAATAATTAATCCATACATCAATCATGCAACCACCATGAATTATATGGGTTGATAACCCTCAAACCCACTACAGTAATGTGAAACCATGACCCCATTGGATAATGTTTAATAATGTGAAGAACAGAAGGAAAAAACAAAATAATGAGGTGAATCCATCATTGGAAAATAAAATCTCATCCAAAATGACAAAAATAAGATCAAGGAAGAAGATAATTCTTAATGATGACAAACCAAGTTCAATAACACAATTTATAATTAGGATCATGTGATGAACAGAAATCTAAATCAAAAGAAATAATATAATAAATATATTTTTAATATTAAATTAAAATGATGTAAAACAAAAAAATAACGAGTCACGCATTGGTTAAGGATCAATCATTAGTGAAGAGAAAATTTTACAATGATGAATAATTTCTAGTGCATTTTCTACCTACCTATCGATTCACCATGATCTAATAATCATCATTCTATGATCTCAATCCTCTAAGGAAGAACTCCCTCCTCCTCCCCTATAATCCTCCCAGGGCAATGCATCTAACCCATGAGAAACATCATAATAATGTATTTATAGAGGAAGTTTAGGTTTGGGGTAATTAAATTAATTAATTCACTTAATGCACATGGAAATGGTTACCTTAATCAAACATTTAAATCTGACCAACTTTAGGTCATACCTAGGGTAAAATCCATAACCCATAATCAAATGTAATATTGGATTTTCCATTCAATGTCTTAAAAATGGGAAAAAAATTTATCCCAAAAATATATACACATGGGATTTAATATATATTAATATTTATTAATATATTTATTTCGGTGTCCCAAGATTCTGAAACATCTTGTCAACTATAGGGAATAATCCATATATATATATATATATGCAAATATTCAAAGGACTAATCCAATAAAATCAAATTCATTATATTCTATCCTCCTTTAATGATTTTCTCCCTGAAAATCTCTAGCTAAATAAAAATTTTGTGGAACTGAGCCCAAATCCATGTATTATAGTCCCATTATCTCTCCTACACACTCTCATGATACAATATAATGGTGTGTCCACATTAGATCTACTCTTACTGATCCTCAATAACCACTGGGAAATCCATGATGGTGGATCCATCCTCAATGTTGATCTCAACTCAAAAAATAATGTGCATAGGGTCACATGCATATCTCATATTGTTTGAATCCTGGAAGACATCGTTCACTTTATCCAAATGTGTTAGAATTTCTAGATTATATGAAACCTCACTAAACTATTTTAGGATCTAGAACACCTCAACGAACCTCAGTGAAAGCCTTCTTATTAGGATAAATCTCCACAATCCTCATCATTAAGAGACTCCCAGAAAAAAATTGGTCTCTCTAATTGAACTCCAAAGTCCTATGATATCGATATGAATAATATTTATATTTTCTCTAGTCCATCTACATATACTCACGAGTCACTTACACCTTTTATATCATCCCCTACACCATCTCTGGTCTTATAAGATATTTTTATCCAATCTTATTTCATCATATGGGAGGCCTACATGGTCTTTCGTATAGTTCCATGAAATTTTCTATGATGATAGTAGAGTTATAAATATTATTATAAGAAAAATCTACCAATGGAAAGTTACCCTCCTAGCCATTTATGAAGTCTATCATTTGGTTATCAGTATATCATGAAATACTTGAATAGTATGCTCAGCCTGTCCATCATTTTGGGGGTTAAACATCATACTCATATACAACTGTGTTCCAAAATACTCCTTCAGGTCCCTTTAAATTGATGTCAAGAACTGAGAATCCTGTATGGGGGAAATAATTAATTTTACACCAAGAATCCATATGATCTCCCTCATGTACGACTGCCTCAAAATCTCAACTGAGATCTTCTCCCAAAAATAAAGAAGTTGTGCTAGCTTAGTAAGTTGGTAAAAAATCACCAAGATATAAATACAACCCCTCATTATTTGGAGAGTCCCCATCACATTGTCCATTGATAATCCATCCCATTTCCACCCTTGAATCCCAAGAATCTATGTCAAACCTACTATAACCTAATTCTTATTCTTTACCTGCTGACATGTGAGGTACCAAGAGTCAAACTCCAAGACATTCCACCTCATTCCAACCCAACTAAAAAACCTTTGGAGGTCCTTATAAATATTTTCCATACTAGTATATACAATAAATAGGGAATTGTAAAAATACCCCACCACCCCAGACAATGTGATCAGAACCACTGCAGTTACCCCAAAAGGGTATCTTTGTCCTCTCCTTTTCACAATACATCTATTGAATCTCTTGAGAATTTTTGGTCACATAAAACCTCACAACTAATGTATCCCAATTGATCATTTAACAAATTACAAAGAAGTGGAGGAGTCACCACCATCTACTGAAGAAAATTTTCACCCCTCTCCTCTAATAGGGTTATTTTCAACAAATACAACTACTAAGATGACTCCTCTACCATGAGAGAATCTGAATTATTACTCATGGAATATTCAAAGACATTACATGTTTAAGGATTATATAATATATCAAAGTCATAGTCCTATTGAAACTCTAACCAGCACCTCTGTCTCAAGTTTAGGTCTCTCTGAGTGAAGATATAATAGAGACTCTAGTGGTCTAAGTAAACAAAAAAATGCCCACATTGAAGATAATGCCTCCAGATCATTGGAGTGAGGAATACCGCTACCAACTCTAGGTCATGTGTCGTATAGTTTTTCTTGTGGGGTTTAAACTTATTTAACCCATACGTGCTCCCTAATGACCTATGAATCAATACAATATAGACCCCAGATCCCAAGGCATCAATGAAAACTACATACTCTACAACCTCAATCGTTTGTCCCAATACAGGAGCACTAGTTAACCTCAACCTCAATTCCTTGAAGGCTCTCTTACACAACTTGGTATAGGTAAATGACTTCCTTTTATTTATCAGGGTTGTTAAAGGGGATGAATTCATAGATATGTATTCCACAATCCTTCTGTATTACCAACCAAGACAAGTAAACATTGTCCCACTATCACACTCTTGGGTGTTTTTCATTAAAGAACCACATCAATATTCACTATTTATACAACTAAACCATGCATGATGATGGAATTCTGTATAAATAGAACCTTCTTGATCCAAAACTATAACTTCTAGAGCTCTCCATGAAGATGGTGACCCCATATTAAGTATAGGACCATCCTAAAATGATTTTCATGCCCCTACTCAAATGCAGAGTATATGAGCAAGGAACTAATGAATAAAAAAATGAATTAGAATAAATATGGTTGGGAAATACAATTAATAAGTTCTATAAAAACCATGAGGGAATTATTCACATCGAACGACATCACTCAGAACTCATAGTGACTATAAAGACATGATAATGAAATGTTAAAAATATAATCCTCATAAACACTTAACTGGCGGTATATGGAACTGAGATCCATCTTGGAGAACCAAATGACAACTCTCAAGTAGTTGAAGAGGTCATCAATCCTTGAAGAGAGATTCATATTCATTACCGTTACTTGATTCAGATGGTTATAATCTATGAAAATATTTTAAACCCCATCCACCATTTTCATGAACAAAATTAGAGGTTCCTAGGGGACATACTAGGTCTGATAAAACCTTTCCCCCAAAGGTCCTCCAACTACACTGTTAGGACTAAGAGCTCCATAGGAGCCATAATATAGATATAAGTATATATTAATGTGGTTCATGGGTGAATGTAAATGTAGATATCTATCAACCTCACTCAGAGTTAGTCTCCTAAAATTATTGGGTAATAAATCCATAAAAAATTCAACACTTAAGGATGATAGATGGAGGAAGATCCCACTACACTAAGGGATAAACTCACCAACAAAAGTGTGATGGGTTGAAAATTTGTTCTCACAAGGCCCACTCATTCTTCCATGAGATATCCCTTATCCAAAAGGGATAATATCATCCAATTTTTTAAAGGATCCTAACTCATCTATGATGATATTCAATATGGGATCAAACCATGGACAACCAACCCATAAACTAGATGACATCATAGGGTATCATCATGATGATCATGATGTACCATGAGAAACTCTCTCCACTGGGTTCCATGTCACACTACCTATAGATGTGTGATATTGAAGAATTAGTCCTGGAAGGAACCTCTATCCATAGATACTAGCCTAAAGTCTCTACATGATGATATATATCTCGCACAAGTGATATATAGATAATTTAATGTATCATTATTTTGTCTATAAGTACCAAAGAAAGATTAAAAAGGACACAGATCATACCTAAAATCATCTCATATGCCACCTGGTGATATCCCTCCATAGCTTAATGCAACCCATGGACTCAACCTCTGGCTCTCAGATCCTGGAACAGGAAACCTGGTGGTGGTGGTAGAAGTATCTCAAATTGTCCCACTCCACTAGAAGCTCCTCATGTAGATCCCCACCTAGTAATCTATACACACTACCACCCTAATGGCCTACTTGACCCCACCTAGGATAACCCTAATCATAGTGTTTCCTCTTTCATAATGGTCCATTCACTATCTTTCTATCCTTCTTTGCACGAAGTGTTCTGAAATATTGTACCATGTTACTTATCATATCACAATTATAACTTTATCCCTCATCATGATGAATGGATTCTCTATGAAACCACTATTATACAGACCCATGTGTCTATATCCGGGTATGTGTACACCTTCTGTGTCGAGATCTTAATGTCTAACATCTACTACCTATAAGAATTGACTCTAGATCATATTGTCTACTACCATATCCAAACACCCAGTGTAACTCTTCTAAAAAGATATATATCATTAAATCCTACTCTAGCATTCCAATATAGGTTTGAATGCGTAAGAATACTACACTGAGATTAATGTCTATACAGTGACCCTCCTCAATCTTCTACGCCAGGAAGAATCCATTTCACATCATATTGAGGGAGTAATTCATGAGTTCATTGAACCATTCCATGTAATACGAAACTATCATATCAAACTACTAAAACTCAAGAAGCTCTTATATCCATATAGAGTATAGGAATGTAGGGTAATACTCATTTTGAAATAGCTATTTGAAGTCTTTCCATGAGAGCGTCATCTCATTATAAGCCTTTTTTTTTCAAACTCCACTAGTAACCTACTTCACCATGAATAAGGATGGATGTGAGTAGATCCATATGATTTTTCAGGGTTCAAAAAATCCTAAAGACTTGGATCACTAACTTAAACCAATACTCCGCTGCCTGCGGCTCTTGTTTGACATGAAACCATACAAGTCTCTGTTATTGGAGTTCATGTAGTTTTCTAAGCCTGAACACGTCATCATGTTTTCTTGCTAGAGCTATCATCTTCATGAAAAGTAGTGTTGATGCTCCATACCTGCATGGAGTAAACAACATAGGAGATGGACCTGAACTAAGGCCTCACCATTATACAAATCATCATCATGATCCTGTATTAGAAACATGGTCATCAGTCTTCCAAGAAGAATCATGAAAGTGTTCAATATGATCCATGGTTAGATGAGCATACCTAGGGGGAATAGACTGAAGAAGTAAAATCAAAGGACTCAATCCTATATAATATATGTACAAATTTTTCCATGCCACTGATGTTATGTTATGTCGATTTGATGAGTAGGTATTTAGAGTCCTAGTGAATGGATGTAAGGACTGCAGAACAAGAAATAGATTCCCTGGAATAAAAACCTCACTCGAGACACACTAACAACATTTCACTAAAATCCCAACCAACACTCAACAACGCTGATCTAATGACGAACACGATATAATAAAAATATATCACAACCAATCCTACTAGAGACTGCAAGGTTGATTTCAAGATATGTTTGAAAACCCTAAGTCTGCCTGCAATAGGGTAGGGCTATTGAAAAGCACCAAGAAGGTGTAAAATGAAACGGGAGGCCTTATACTAAATTACCTACATGCATTCACACATCTATTTACATGAAAAGTGTATAAGAATATTAAAATAATATAAAATTTAGAGTGTAACAATGTATGAGATAACATCTGGAAAAAAATCATAGTATGACATTATAAACTAAAGAATTATGGGGAAAAATAATTTCCAAAAAACAACTAAGGTCATAACTTGAA
Source organism: Viscum album (assembly GCA_963277665.1). Lineage (NCBI taxonomy): Eukaryota > Viridiplantae > Streptophyta > Magnoliopsida > Santalales > Viscaceae > Viscum > Viscum album. The sequence continues at coordinate 691,168,879 of OY728153.1, read as the reverse complement.
AAAATAGGGGAAAGGAAAATTGAAGAGATACCCTCTCCTAATCTCCAATTCCAACAACTGAATTTGGTCAATTCACATAAGTATCACTAAGCTTCACTGATATCACCACTGGCCTATTTTTAATCTGCATAAGAAATGACACATATGGGAAACTCCCATGTAGGGGTGAGTATATACAAACCCAATAAGATTGACAAAAAACCATAAATGAAGAAATATAAATATAAAATAGATATCAACTTAATTCATAGTAAGAGGTAAATAGATACCCAATTTATATTATCATAAAGAAACTCATTTGAGAGAGAAACGTGATCTATATCTCACATTCAAGCCATGAATGATTATATTGACTAAATATACAAGGTTCAATCCCATTAATCATGTGCAACCTTCCATGAATCTATGTGGAGTGGCCCACACCTCACCACTATTATCCACAGTTGAGGGATCCATAACAATAGTGGAGGAATCACTCCCCGCCATATCCTAAAGAAGGGGGAGTACAACTACACAGATATAGGAACCACACCCGACATTAGTATAGGGGAGTACTGACTCTACTCGAGTAAAGTGTATGAGGGACCCATACCCTAGTGTGATAGGGGTGTTTCCAACCCTGGAATATATCTGATAACCCAACACAATATCTACCCTCAGCAAAGCATCAACAAAATAATCATAAAAATCAAATCACATCACATCTAACCTTGTATTCCACAATGAAATCTACCGTCATTATCTACACAGAAAAAAATTCAGATAAGATACTCATGATCTAAAATATGATTCCCAAATAAGTAGATACAATAGAAATATGTTAATGGGAGAATTAAATGATGTGTACATTAGGTCACACAACATGTGACCTCACCTAGGCATGTTCTCCCTAAGATAGGAATTTCGAATTAATTTAATACTCCTTATCATTCCCAAATGACATCTCAATGTTTATCTATACCCAAGAACCTAGGCGTGTACACTTGACACATGATTCAGCAGGCCATGTATTGGTAAACAATGTGTCCCAAAGGGGACATGACCCATCTTACAACCTATATCCCTGGCATGTGTACTATTGGGACATGACTTAACTACCTACGTAAGATCACACATTGTGGGTTCTTAGACCCTAAATGTGTGTTACGTATCTCAAAAAAAAGCATAGACACCATAATAACCCATACTGGACGTCTGTTCCTCCAGGATACATGATGTGTAGTTAAGAAAATTTTAGAAGCCACATTTCTCCCCATAGATCCCATATATACTATCTATGAAACCAATCAAGCCTATTTGACAACTCAAATTATACATAATTGAAGGAAAAATCATTGGCCATAAAATCCAAGCCATTGACGGTATGAAAGAGAAAGTTATATTTCCAACATTGGATTCCATCACATGTCCACCACCACTGCAGATATCAGATCCATGAATTTATCACCTATATCTTATAACACACATCGATCCATCCTCAAATCACTGATCCATATTTTATTCATACAACTTCAAAAATATGAGGGTTGGACCATTCTCAAACACGCCTTAGAAATGTCAAACTGTGACCCCATAGGCCAAGAGTTAAGAATGAAAAGAACGGTGGGGTAAACACCCAATAAATATGTGACTCTATAATTGGCCAATTGAGTCTTGGATAATGATCACAAAAAAGGGATTAAAGATGAAAAAATGTCTTAATAATGATAAAATTATTTCAATAACACAATTTATAATCATACTCATGAAAAAAATGTAAATCCATAAAAAAATAATGTAGATAATAATTATTGCTTTAATCTTTAATCAAATGGGAAAAAAACCAAAAATAACAAGCCCTACCTCAACTAGGGAACTATTTTTGGGGAAGAAAATGTTTTCCAATAATGAAGAAGGACTGCTATGTTCACTTACTACCTATCAATTCACCTCGATCTGATTGTCATCATTCTTGAATCTCAATCCACCAATGAATAACAATTCCATTCTCCTCTATAATACTCCCATGGTTATGTAGATAACATTATAGAAACATCATAAAGTTGTATTAAAATAGGTATGCTAGATTTAGGGTAAATAAATAAATAAATAAAATTAATTAATTCGCCTGAAGAACCCGCTAATGGTTCCCTCAACCGAATGACCTTTATTGAAAGACCATAGGTTTCACCTTGGGTAAAACCCACATTTTGAATCAATCGTGGAACTAGATTTCCCACCCGAGGTCAAAAAAAAAGGAAAACCATTTAACCTAAAATGATGCATTCACTTGCATTAAAATATATTAATATTCATTAATATACTAATTATTGGGTCCTGAGACATCCAAAAACCAAACCAACTCAGATGAAAATTATAGATATATACAAAGAAATATTGAAAGGAATAATCCAATAAAACTAGAGGTATTTCACACTCTCGCTCATGGTAATGGTTTCATATTTTTTTATCCTTTTCCCTATAACTCAATGTTGAAATCATTCTAAACCATGGCATATACCCTATAACCAAATCATGGAAAATTTTCTATAACATAATGTAGGCCCATGTAACCACGTCTCGGACTGAAGCCCTATAAATCAGGTCCAGAAACCTATTACCATTCCATGGTCCCATCCCTCCCAAATGGAATTATGGTGAACTAATGGACATGGAAACACTATTCTATGTCCTATATCTCTACTAATATTTTATGCACCCAATATAACTATTTCAATGTTCAAAACTTGGGAATTAATCACAAATAACCTAAACATGCATCTCAAAGCATGAATAATCATTCCTCCATAATCATTGGAACATATTTCTTTATTATATATGATCTTATGAGGCAAAACATACTGAGAACAAAATAATTTCTAGCTTTTCTGTAATGGAATCTGTTAGGTTCCACTGACCCAACATGGTCTCTACCCATAATTGATAACCAACATTCATACCCCCAAATTGAACCCATACCCTAAAGGCCATACAAGAACTCCACATTAATAAGCTAGTCCAAATACTCACTTAAATCCCACATAAATATCTTGATCTTGATACCCAATGACCATGCCAAACCAACTCACCCAAAGCCTACGAGAAACTAATTTCTAGGCCTTTCTAGAACCGATCCCACCACCCATGCCTGAATTCCTATTTCATATCTCCCATAAGAAATCTATCAGGTGATTCATCCAAAGTAAACCCTCTGATTCATGATCCACCAAGCCCTGAAAGAAAATATTTCGATTAACACAAATAACAACACTCCAATACACTATCAAGTTCTTATAAAAATTCATGAGATACATGGTTATCTCACCCATCCCCCAAGATCCTAATGATTATATGTCTCTCATAATATCATTTTAGAGTATCATATTAGGCTACTCACAACCCATCTCAATCCCAAATAATAGTTTAACGCTCTACACACACCCAAACAACAACCTATCCCTCTTAGATACATAGTCGTTAAGCAATCTAGATCACTTAGTACATGGTGAAACACTCTCTTTGAATATAAGAGACTCAATTCCACCTTTATATCCACTATGGAATTCCCATCCCATTTCTAATTTACCCAAACCTAAAACTCCATACCGACATATAAATCATACATAAACAAACATATAATTAAGTAATATAGAGACCACCTATCTTGATACAATAGGTACACTCCTCAATCCAATCTAGCTAAGCCAAAACTGTGATAGTTACTATAAATTGAAACACTTGAAACCCTATCTCATACCACACATCTAAATAAATTTATTATATCAATTTAGAAATAATTATAAAAAATATCATGTAGTAACATAACCCTTAGAAACTATCTAGGGATTCTGTGACACTAAAACCATGACCAATCTCACATAGATTTTATATGGTTAACTCTTAATGTCTATATGAGAAAAATACTTATCTTACAACAAAAATTCGCTATAAAATTCCATATAATTTAGGAAAACTCCATAAATATGTTTTTTGAAAAGTTTAAATCCACTAAAATGGTTTATGGATTCATGTATTTATATCCCCTCAACACCACTGATCCACCGCATACCAAATCCATTTTCATTTAAGGTGATTCCACCATGATCATATGTAATTATTAATAGTTATATTACATGAAACACTATAATTCATAATGGATAAAAATAGAGAGACGAATATAGAGATTGGGAGGATATCACTTAGTTCTGACAGACCAAAACATGCCTTGATCAATAATTAATGAATGGGGGAACAACAACAGGGAGAGGGTAGGAAAAATATAATCTCCCACACAATAAACCATGTAAAATTGAAAGGGGGATGACCCCAAAATTATTGGTCTAAAATTGATAAAAAATGAACCCTAAACCTACTAGGTACACAGTTACACTTCACCAAGAACTCAATAAGGAACCAACCACTCAATGGAACCCTAGGGGCTTCTACCACTCTGCCATAGCTATCAGGTACCTGATTGAAACTAAAAAATGATAAAATATACCACTAAGCCCATAAATTCTCCAAATATTTGAACTACCTCTTACACCTCACAAAAACACCTAGACTTATGTGAAAACACCTCTTAGAGGTTACCCACTCTATTCAATATTGAATCAAATACTTATTTTGAAAAAGACACTTGCTCTTGTGCTCAAAATTGTAAATTCCTTTTGGATCCACCAACCAGTATTGTTGAAGATCATTAAAAAATTCCTACTATAAAGATTATCATCCCCATGAAGGACAAAAAATATCTCACAAATGATAATTCATATATTTTAATATGATCCCACTCTATAATCCTAATTATGAACTAAATTGGGATCAACTTAATTTTTCCTGCATTGAGGTTGTCTATAATGGTATTCCAGTAGAAATCATCGTTATAGTACTCAAAACCTATAACCACATTAAAAATAGTGAATACAATGATATTTACACCCCACTATAGGAAATTAAATAAGGAATTACTAGTTGATCCAACACTAGATTTCTTTTCCTAAAAACACACATCCTCTCATTCCATTAAAACATCACATACACTAATCAGAAATGATTAAATACTGAAAGAATCCAAACACCCATATCGCATTTCCACCCTATCACATATACCAATCACTGCTACTTAACTCTTGAAGGCATCACAACTATACAAAATTCCCAAATTGTTGTCTAAACTGAAACTCGATGTAAATATCATGGAAAAATCTTCAATACCACCAAATTATCTATCATAACCCCTCTATCGGTAGAGACATACCCTAGATATAATTCTATCTCAAATGTAACATAAATTCCACTCAAGTTAGCCACACTAAGCTTTGACTCCACTAGGAAACCATAGTTGAAATCAAATTATGGTATTTACCAAGGAACCATATGGAACTATCATTAATGTATATCGCTATCCTAGGAAACTACTCGACCACACACTTATTAATTCCACCTCACCTCCAACATATTTAACATAAGGATCGTACAAAAAAATACTACTAATATTCTACCCACCAATGGAGTATCCTTATCATTCTCTTGATAAACCATACACTCCAAAAACCCATATATTTTCAAATAATTAACATGTTGGATATATAGAAACAATCTACTCATCCATGAGTGCCAATAAGAGTAACCAATAACCACCTATTTTAGGAATCCTTGGAATGTGCCTTTAATTTCACCAAAGATGGCTCAAAAATAATGACACAACAACCAATATCCAATAGTGTGTTCACTATTATTTGGATATATGTATATAGTTTTATGAGCACTGACCTAAAGAAGTCACAAAATCACTCACATGTCACTCATTCTGAGATATTATCATCCCATCCTAGATAACTCCTAAAAATCAATTCCTATATCTGTGAATTCATTGTCCGATAAACCATAGACATCCAAACACACCGAGGGATGATTACATTTTCCCAAAAAAATAGATATATCCTAAACCAATCGATATCACCACCTTCAACAAACCAAATTCTTTGACACATAAAAGAACTTTTCTTCTCCCACTATATTCTAAATCCTTATGATGTCACATTTTATCACAGACAGAACACGTCTAATTCTCATCCAAACCATGAGAAACCCGTCCCATGGGTATCTCACCGAGGTCGCTCGGACACCTCACCCTAAGGGATACCTCTTATAAATTACCACTAGAGTCCCATGAATCACGTCCAATCACATAAAAAATAAATTGAAAATAAAAAATTCTTTTGGGTTCGCCTTTAACCCAAAAGAATTTAAATTGACTCATAAATGGACAATTCTAACACTCCATATTCGGAATGGGCATCACAATCCATCCATATTTATTTTTTTATCACACATTAGGATCAATTTAACCATGGGGTATCACCAACACTAACTCATAGTTTTCAAAGTCAATGTGAAACTTCCATGAAACCTCTCAGAAGTTCTTATCTTCCCATCCATTTGAATTTGATTCGAACCAAAATGAGTGTACTATCCTGCATCACCTAATTCCATAACAAGAATCATGATCCCATGAGTCTAATCCCTTCCACCTAGGAAAACCTAGCCGATCCCAACTCCTTGCATATACTATATTCATGTATTTACACAATCTTATAAGCACTATTGGTTCTCTCTTTCCATTGAGACCATAGTATCTCACTCACACATAGGCCAACACATGACCACTCACCACTCGAGTGTCATTACCAAAACCTGGAGCCAATACCCATACTATAATCAACTATTTATGATCACCTATCACCATCACATAATAAACCATACCAAAAAAAAGAAGTATAGGAATCCAAACAATATCACCTTCTAAACATAAGAAAAATTCCAAAATCAATGTAAGGTATTTACATCACAAAAAACCAAGGTATCCCACTTTATATTCTCCACCCTCTCAAGGGTATCAACATTATTAGTAAATACCATTCCCTTTTTGAATTATATCATTGTAATAACTCAATTTTTTCAAGAAATCACCAAGGAATCAATTTCTCAATCCAATCCACCAAAGGATTCAGTACACCTCATGAACATCACAACTACATAGCTATAGTCAAATGATGAGAATTGAAAATATCTATGATACCTATTATCAGCAATGATGAAAACCTCATGAGTCAAAAATCATTTTCCAGCTGAGTATAATTCCACCAAAATGTTATATAGGAACAAATATATAAGTTTTACTTAATAATTTAAACAATTAAATCATCTATCATAACTACTAATAAATCACAGACAGTCATAAAAATGTTATGTGAATCTAACATACCAAATGTGGTGCATTAACAAATTCCTCTTAACAATTTTTTATTATAATAAAAACATGAATAAAAATATCAAATTATAATATAATAATTGAAAAAAGCCCAATTGTAATAGTGAAACCAATAAAAGTAATCGCATTACCTTGGTAACTTGGACTTTCTATCAATCTAGTGTTCATGAATAAAAAATACATGATCCATCACAAGCTCTAACACATTCCAATCTCTAACTATGATGTCCTAAATAATAAAAAAACCATGAAATATTATGACACTACTTTGTAATACCTGATCACTAAAAAGGAAATCCCATTGGGTTTCCACATGATGACAAGCATGCCTCTATATATGCCCGGGGGTACTGACCATTGACATGAGTGTGTGAAATTTTTTTTGAAGACTATACTCTCTATATTAAATTTATAAATAATTATAAATTACCAAACATTATCCATGATAGAAAATTAGAGTACACATGTAAATAATTTATACTAAATTAAACCACAAAAAATAAACATACACCCTACTATATTAAGGAAAAAATGTTATTATGCTATCATACTTATCAATAATTTTCCATCGATAAAATCACATATATGAAAAAAAATATGTAATATAATATATAATAAGTTCTATTACTAACATAGAGACTAACATAAATCCTATCTGAAAATCCAAGTGAGTTGATCCAGCCCGATCACCCAAACAACATTCTTATACTTGCATACAAGACGTACAACTTTCTCACACAATAGGGTTCTCATGTAGTGTGTGAGAAATACATCCCGGTAGGGTCTCATGATTTTCCCCCAATATATTTCATAATATACATTTGAATTCATGAGAAAATAAATAAAATCAACACAAAACATATAAGAATACATGTCTGGTCATCATGTACTAACCATTCCACTATGACACCAGAATGAAGCTCGCTCATCCATTTCCAAAGAACTATGAACTTCCTGTCACAAACCTCGACCTATATCCTATTAATTAGTGAAGGGTTTCATACCAAGTTTTAATTAATAACCCCTCACCCTTTCTAGGGTCCAATACCAAATCTTCACTCTATATTTCCATGTATCGACCTCTACCCTCTCACACAGTGTAGGATCCCATACTAAACCTTGTCCTCTAACCTCACACTTAAGGTAAGGTGTCATATGAAAACATGAACCCCTAAAATTTAATAGAGGGTAGGCCTTATATTGAGCCTCAACCACTTCCAACTCCCTTAGGTTAGGTGCCATAGAAAACCTCAGCCTTTTCCCTCTCAATTTGGATATTACCAATTGAATACATTCTTTACTAAATCCTTGTCACTTAGGTCAAAATATTCATTACCTAAAATATATCCCCATCATTAACCAATGGAATCAGTTTGATCAAATTGATTGGGAAACATAGTTTCACGTACTTTCTCTTTGTTAGTAGTCCAGTTATCCAATGTATCTCATTCCCCTCTCTCAACTTAGGAACTAGTCCATCCTGACATAGCCTCACACTGAAATCATGAAATATCTTCCATATAGCTTTGTAGGCTCATATTTCCATGCTAGAGCTGATTTAATGGGGGAAAACACATTGAATCTATTACCATCCACACATTTTAAATAAGGGTTTCTATTAGATTCCATTGAAACAAACTAGTATCTACCAATAGTTTTAAAACCAAAATCATCACCCCATGGAAACCTCACACCATGAAGGCCATTCCTAACCCCAAACTCAATAGTAAAATCCAACTTCTCATCAAAATCCCAAATTAGCATCCTGGATTTGCAACCCAAGGACCATGCCAAGTGAAAAAACATAAATCCTCTAAAAAACTCATTCCCTGTCCAAATGATCACTTATATAATGATAAATTACTGGGTTCAAATTTCATACATCCGAAATTAGAGATCTCAAGCCTTGATTCCTGATGAATTCCACCTTGTTATACAATGTCAACAATTAGTGGACTTATCTCACTCAATGGAGGAACCAGGACTCCAATCCACCCTAAAGCGTTTGATCATAACCATTCATGATAGTTATAGTTTTCTCACTCAACACCCAAGATTCTAAACCATACATAAAAAACAGAATACCCTCAAGGAGTCTCATATTAGGATACTCAAAACACTTCTCTATACTAGAGACCAATATTCATCTCCACATACACTCAACCAACACTAAAACCCCTTGGTTACTTATTTTCTAGGCATTATAGATCACAAAGTATGCGATAGAGCACTCACTCAGAATAGAGTAGGTTGAATGACACCATACTCTTAAATATGGTAATCTTGATCCATTTACATTACCTAAACTTAAAACCCCATGAAGGCATGAAAGTCTTGTATAAACATGAATACCGTTAAGTATTATAGGAACCTGTTACCTTCATACCATAATTACACTCCAAAATCCCATTTCACCTGACCTCAACCATGTTATCACCATGTAACCCTAACTATAAAAAAACATATCACACAACACACACTAGAAAAATAAATTATAATAATACTGAATTAATTATAAAAGTTTAAAAAAAATTCTCATAACCCACAGAAACTCACAAAATGAGTCAATAACACTAAAAAATTGAGTTCCAACATGAATAGTTGAAGGAACACTCCCATAAACTCTATGAGAAAAAGGAAACAAAATAAGATATGTGATCACTCACAAATTCTGTCCAATTTAATAAAAATACCTAAATAAGTCCACCAAAAAATGTATCTCACTAGAAATAGAGAAAGATAAAGTGTGTTCATTTTGTATTGGTATCCTTTAGTCACCGCATGACACATCCAATTCATCTGGGATGATTCCACTATTATAGGATGGAACCACCAACAATAATATAACCAAAAAGGCTAAAAACAATGGGGAGAAAAAGAGGTAGAAGGGGTGGGTATATGGAGGAGAATACCTAGCCCCGATGTTCCAAAAAATTCCCTTATCATCTATAAAACCGGGGAGATAGAAGATGAAACAATGAGATAGAAATAATGGGGTGGCAAAATTCCATATAAAAGAACCTAAATGAAAAAATTAATTGGGGATAAAAAAAATATGATACTTCCCCTAATACAGAAAACAAATACAGAACCCACTAAGTACCCAATGAGGCCTCAATCACCAAGTTGGGTTTCACCAACCACATGGTAGAACCCCATGGGACACTTCCCATTTTCCTCAACATCTAGTACCCAATGGTAACTACAATAAATCAATATTTTATCACTTAACTCCTTGATATGAAAACCCAATACACCTCTCAAACCTCCCCAAAACACATGAATAAAGATAAAAAAACATCCATGATGGATGCCACTCTTTTATATTATGATATGAATTTGAGTTCTCAAAACCAATCCTGATCCAAGGATAGAAAATTAATATTCCATCTACATTTTCCTACCTATACCATTTCATTTCATTAAACATATCCATAGGATTTACCTAAAGAGTTCAATGAAAAATCCATATAACAAAAAATCTATCTTGCTAGTCTGAAACACATATAAAATATTATATTTTTTGTTTAGTATTTAGAAAATAAAAAATTAATAAAAATGACAATGAATAACAGTTAAATGTCTTGTTTTATAAAAAAACATGTTTCTTGAGTTAAATTATAATCCAATTTGATAATCAAGTTAAAACATAAGTAATAAACTATTACAATACATAATCAATATTGAGTAATCATGTGACACTACCTGTAGGAGAATATTATGGATATTTAAGAACCAATTTATAGCCCCATTTAATAGGGTTTCATTTACATAGAAGAACTATGTTTGAAAGGTTTTAGTTTCTATAGGAGCACAATGTCATCAAAGTTTATTTTTATAGGAGAAACATGCACACATGTTTTTGTATTTTTATAGGATTTCCATTTCCAGTGATTCTATGTCATTGGGATTACCATGTACACATATAAGTATTTGTGACAAATATAATTATTATCCATATCTAATTTCATGCATGGATTTAATTAAATACTTATCCTAAGTTTCCACATATAAATATGATGTCTTTCTCATGATGTTTTCTAAGTAATCAAATGATTTTTACTGATCAAACATGGTACACGGAACCAAACCATGATCAAATCACATAATAGATTCATTAAAATAAATTTACACAAGAATAATTCATATTACAATGTAACATCCATGTATATGATTTAAAAAGGTAATTTCTCACTTTTACAAAATCCAAATTTCATTTTATCGATGAGTCTTATTATCAATTGCCATGATAAATATTTACAAATCATATAAAATCATTTAATGATGTTTTTTACAGAAAATTAATAACAATAATAACGATAATATTTATCTAGACAAACTATGAGAATCATTTTACATAATGTGGAGTTTATTATGTTTTAACAATGAATTATACATGGAAAGTGTTAGACAATAAAAATGAATAATGAAATATCCATATATTTATTGCAGTTTTTATATTTAAATTATATTTTTGGGAAAATGTTTTTTAATACATGAAATTACCATTGTTTATAAATTTATAGAATATTTATTAAACCCTATACATCTTTATGTCCATTTAAACAAGAAATAATTCCATAAATGACACTATACATTCAAGTATCAAGATATACTAAAACATATAAAACCAAGATCACAATTGTTTTTAAAGAAATAAAAAGTTTTTTCCAAGGCCCAGATGATGACATACTCATCTAGCATCGAATATATGATGCCAAAACATCAAATAAGGAGAACATGTTTAGCCTTGATATCCTCATCAATATTATAGAAAAATTCATCTTCAAAATTATGGTCTTAATTATCCCTTGGTGAAACCCAAAATGAAATCATTAGTTCATAAAAAAAATTGTTTATTAGGAAAATATATAATAAGAGTAGACATGTAAAAGATGAAACAGAGAAAAATGAGATAAACCTACCAATCCTCGATCCTCCTTGGTGGATTCAATAAGTTAAGTATATGAAGTGTAGTTGGGGTCTCTGTAACACCCCAGGTAAATAGAGAATATGACATTTTCATATTTATCCATATTTGTGAATAAAATATTTAAATAACTTTAAAGGGGATGCTATGCTCGATGGCGTACCCAACACGCAACAACGAGTTTCTTGGGAATCTTACGTTGCACTCTAATAATAAAATAATATTATTTTAAATGGTAGTTAACATGTAGCCGTTGTAATGGCGGGAATGGATAGAAATAACTAAAATATGATTATATATGTTTTTAAATGTTTTTACATTTATCCAATAAAAGATAATGGCTTAAAATACGGAAAGAATTCAATTTTAGGCGTATATGCCCTAGTTTTCACTAAAGGTTCACTTATCACCTTTTGATGGCGAACCGTCATTAAATATAGTTTTGATCACTCTTATACATTCTTTTGGTCCAAATAAAACTCTTATTAAGAATTGGGATATCAAAATTTACTATGTGTAAATTTTTGGTATCGTTCCGATAAAATTCATTTTTTTAATGAATAGTGTAAAATGTTGTATTTTAATTCAAAACCACTTTTTAATCTAATTTATTTATATGATTAGATTATATTTTGAATTGTTTTTAAAGTGAAATTAGAAAATATTTTTACCATTAAATCCAATAGTGTTCATTGGAATCAATTTCACTTTGAAATCAGACTTAAACTAGTGTCAATCTTTTGATACTTATTGTTTCATAAAACACGCTATTTGTCATGACAGCGGGAATTAATTATTAAATTAATTAATGTGACTTATATGTTTTGAATTTTGTAAAATGGACTTCATTTTTGAATTCAGAATATCAAATATAGATTAGGGTGAATTTTTGGGATTTTTCTGAAAAACTTCAATTTTTGATGAATAGTGAAACCACTAAGTGGTACTTATAAAAACTGATTTTCCGTTTAAATGAAATTTTTCCATCATTGTGTTTTGATTTTCAAAAATCCGACATACATGGTTGTCATTAAGAAGTAAAATGTGGTTCAATGAGATTAAAATAATTTTTTGGTGAATAGTAACTTATTAAGTTTTTAATCACGATTAGTGGTAATTAGTGTAGTTTAAGGTAAAAATAATGCTTTAATAAAATGAGATGAGCTTGACACATGTCTTACCCTCATTGGTTGTATCATGGCCGACCAAGAAAAGCCATGGGTCAACTTGGGGACCCCATGGATCCACTTTGGTTGCGAAATGACATAAATAACATTTTATTTAATGTAAAAGTAAAATTGACACAAACATGATATGTTTCACTAAAACAATTTTTAAGTGGGGTTATACAAGTCATATTTTTGATTATAAATATTCATTGGAAATCTAAAAAGATTTCCTACATCATAGTATTTTTTTTATAATTTTTAGACATTATATAAATTAAATTATTTATGACATAATAATGATGCAGCGATGACATCATTATTTGACGATTTAAATAAAATGGAAAGATAATGTAAACTCTATGAACTAAACATGTCCAAAACTTATTTTATGAGTGTATTGCGAAGACTTATCACCTTATCCACGAATTATATCAATGTGGGACCTTTTGAAACCGAAAAACATTTTCAAATAATGTAATATTTCTTTACTTTCCAAAAGTGCCCCTCCTCTCCTCTTATAAAAGGCCCCCACCTCTACCTCATTTCACACACTCCTCAAGCCTTTGGCTCAGCCAAACCCTGCCCATTTACTCTCTCCAAATCCCTCTCCTCATCCTAGAGGATTCCCTTTGTGCAGAATCTTTTCAAAGTAAGCCTTTAGGCTCAAATCAAAAGGCGATACACTTTTAAAGGTAATTCATTCTCTCATGTTCATTTGTTTTATTTTGCTTCTGCAACCCCCTAAACTCTATTTATTTATTTATTTTGTAACAACACCAGTATCTTCATTATACTAGGATGTTGTTATAACATTTATTAGAGCTACACTCTCACACAACTACATCAAATTGTTAAATAACATACGGTTTCCGTGGATGGCGAAATTCTGCCTCCCGAAACGATGATTGGTCAATACTCATTTAACACCTTCAAAGGTGGCCATTATGATGTCACTATTTTTATATATGATATATAATATGTTTATGTTTTACTTATGATTCTCTATTTTTCATTTGTGTCTTACCTTTATGGCTTCCATTATGGGTATACGCGATATCTTCATTTTAAGAAGTGCGGACTACCGCCCCCTCAAAGTGATGTGATTCGTTAATGCCATACGTGGGACGTATAAAGGATGGATTTAATGTTATGTAATACTGGAATTATTATATACCTCTATATCATTATTATTTCTTTCCATTAAAGTATGAGATAGAAATGAAAGTAGCGTTCATGCGTACGTACGGCTTACCGTCTTCATGAACGGTGCATTTCATTTCTTATCCCCAAATGTAATGTACTATTATAAGTACATGTATATAATGGATATATATGATGAATGATCCATATAAATGATGAATATAATTCTGTAATTAAAATATACATACCTCTCATTTAGTTTTAATTCCATTAATATGACAAAGAAATGAAAGTAGCGTTCATGCGTACGTACGGCTTACTGTCTCCATGAACGGTGCATTTCATTTCTTACCTATAAATGATTATGTAATATTATAAATACATGTTTATGCTGTATATATATATGATATATATGATATCAAAATCAGGAATGTCATTCTGGATATAAAGAACCTTTGACCACACGAACAACATGTAATTGTAAGAAGTCCACTTTCGACTTAAGAACCAAATATCGACAAAACAAACATTATTAACTTAAATGATTACATAATGTTTATAACATGGATATAAGTGATATAAAAGGAATAATGAACTTTAAAAAGGTTCTTAAGCAAATAGAAATTAACTCAAGTTTATTATTCAGGACGTTAAAGAACGATCGAGTCAAGTCGGACCCGAGGTAAGGGATCCTACTCCTCTCTTTCTTTTTAAGTACACTCTTTTATGTCGTTCCTTTTAAAGCTCATATTTCTTGTTATTGGTATGATATTTTATATTAAATTTACTGTAATTATTATGTTCATATGATGAGATACCCTTTTCTCTCTCATCAATCTATTTTGGAAGTTTAAGTGGCGCCGATAGGCTGCCGAATTTTCGTAAGAGATCTAACCTCTCTCTTTCCCTTTAAGTACTCCCCTTTATGTCACTTATTTTAAGCTCCTATTTGTTATGATGGGGGATGTTCTTTCATATTACACTTCCTGTACATTTAGTTGTAATGTGATGAGATACCCTATTTGATCTCATCAATCCATTTTTGGAAGTTCTATGTGGCGCCGTTAGGATGCCGAGTTTTCGTAAGGGATTTTTCATCTCACATTTATTCCCATGAGATTTATGCTACATTTGCCACAATTTCTTTGAGTGGTGTATGTAATGAAATTATTCTACACTTTTTGTAATATAATTTCCTTTATGAGTATTTACATCAATGATTTATTTTCCTTCTTTCATGGGGTGTATGTCTTGAAAGATACCCAAGTCGGTAAGGGAACCTTTCACCCTCCTCTTCTTAAAAGACTTCTTTGTTGGGTCTTTTAAATTACATATTGCTATGTTGGGATATGTTCTCATATATCCTTATTGATGTAAATTTTATGTCCAAGTGATGAGATACACTTTTTTATCTCTCATCAACTCATCTTGATGTGATGCCGTTCGGCTGTCAAGGGAACTTTTCAATCCAATTTCGATTTCATTGGGTTCAACATGTAGTCATTGAATATGTCAACCATTGAATATGTGTGAATTACCTTTTATTGTTTTACACTTAATACCCACTTATATTGGGTGTATTCATATTTGTCACACATATTTTTGAGATTGATTTGTCCTTAATTTAAGGATACCTTCTTTATAAGGGATTTCGTCACATTTGACATTTCTATTGAGGGTTCATTGTTGTTATGCACCAATTCACTATTATATGGTGTATATACTGTCCTTTGGAGTATTATATCATGAATCCATTTATTCTCATGATATTATAAAGTTCTGACTAAATGTTATTGCTCAATTATTGTATTCAAGTGTCTCTAATTTTGGTAAAACCCCTTTAACCAAAATATCGTTTTAAATGTTTTAATTATTTGTTCTTATTAATATCCATGTTTTAAAAATGGTTTTAAGGATTTTTTTATATGGATATTAATGGTTTAAATTTTTAATCTTCAAGGTGGTATGGGACACTTTGATTCAAAAATCTCTTTATTAAAATGTTTTACATGGTTTTGAAAATGGTTTCTTTTTGAATGGATTCATTATTTCAATATACTAAAATGTTATATTGTGATTGAAATGTGGAAATGTTATGTTTCCTTTATGCATGTTTTATGTGACAAATTTATGTTATGGTTCTTGGGCATTGTTATGAAAACGGGTGGTTCCGTGATAAACTAAGGGCGGGTGAGCCCGATATAGCTCTCCAATGCATTGGGTAACGCGAAGGAGTGAAACGTTATGGTTTCTCCGAAGAGATTTAGGGAATATACTTTGATGGGTATTCCAAACGTAACCAAGAGGGTTACTCCCTATGTAAGAATGTTATGAATGCCTCAAGTTACCTTTATGTCTTATGATTTCTATGATTTATTCATGATTTGATGAGGTATGTTAAAGTGCCTAAGTTTTATGGGTAAATTATGATTTCATTCTTATGTATATTTGAACTCATGTTTCCTTTCCATATTTTTATAACCCTTACTGTGCTTTTTATGCTCATCCCAAGTTTTTGAAATGTTTTTCACAGGTCAAGGGAAAGGTACATGATGTGATGATAGTGTGAAGGATGTGTCAAGAAAGAATTCGTGTTTTATTTTAAATATGTTTCTGTTGATGGGAAGAATGAATACTGTCTTTTATGTAACCACTTTGTTTAAATGTGGAATGTAATGCAAGTTTCATGATCTGATTCTCTAAAACTCTAAACCTGAAAAGATCCTCAATGTGTAATCTTGTAATAACTCAAGATTAAGTAAGGTTTAAGGTTGGGGCCTTATAGTTGGTATCAAAGGTCGGTTTAGATAACTTTAGAGGTTAGGGTATTCTTTAAGCATAAGTGACATTACCATAATGGTTAGGATTTCAGAAAGAGTCCTAGTTTTAGGTAAAGTGAATGAGTAAGTATATCTTAGTGTTTACCTTCATCATTAGTACATGATGGTTTTGTTGATATACTCACACTGACCTTTTTGGTTTTAGTAAATGGCTGGATCTAGAAGGCACCAAAGTGACAATGGTTTTGAAGGAAACTGTGGTGGTTCTCTGATTAAGATACTCGATGAGATGGGGGATTCAATGAGGAATCTCATGGTTTTTCTAAACCAACTATCAAGGAGTCATGATCAACCACTTGAACCTTGGTGAGTTCTCTATTGCATCATGTACGAGATGGACAACTCAATGTGGAAATTCAGGTAATAATTATTAAGGTAACCATTAGGGTTTATATGATCCTTACTTTTGAGGTAATTAGGGGTTATTATATGATATGATGGAAAATGAAGGGCATGAGATAAACTTGAGGTTAAAATATGTTATGATTATTCTTGAAGATTTTATCTCATTTTGGGGAATGTTTTAAGAATTATATAGTTTTCGAAAAAGGACAACACGCAGACCGTGTGACTACCCGTCGCGTCGGACAAAGATGCAGGAATCGAACCAACAACCAAAGTGCTACTGGTATTTATCGCCTACCACTGGACTACGTGAAGTCCCTGGTTAGTTTGAATGATTCTTTTTAGTAATATGATTTTATTAATTAAGAGTAAGTTGATTTTGGGTTATGATTAACCTATCATGGAGGATATGTGATTAGGTTAATTACTTTTCAATACGAGACTTTAGGAGCAACTGATGTTGTTTGGAGATAAATGTTACAATTTAACTTAGAAGACTATGTGACTAAATCCTTCAAATATTTGGGTTTCAATCTTATATTGGTTTACTTTGAAGAATTTAATGGACAAATTGTTTATCTAATGGTCCTCGTTGATCTTTGGGTTTTGTTGGACAAATTTTGGAGATTAATCATAGATTTTCTTTTTATAAATGGTTATCCTTTTCTGGATTATCTGATCTTGTACTAGCCTTTTTGGTTTTGGTTTTGGTTAAAGTCTAAAGACATGGGAAGTATATAGTTCTCTTTTGTGGATTAGGTGATTTTCTAAAAGTTGATTATAATACTCTTAATGTGAACAAGTCTTCCTAAATACTCGCCTTTTGGAGAAAATATGAGTTTGTGTAAGGAATCTAATAAAAGTTGAAAGTCAACATGATAAGTGATTATGTTTCCTTATGAATAAATTCCCCAATAAAAAGTATCTTAAAAGAAAAATGTTGTCTATTAACTTTTCCTACTGGGGAATCGAATACCGTTTAACCCATCACAAGTTTATGATTTTCTCATGGTTAACTTTCTCCTAAACATGTTTTCTATCACTCTCCATCAGAACAAGACCCTTTGTTTTTTCCTCCATGTCCATATTTTCATACTTGGAATTTTAACACCCCAGGTAAATAAGGAATATGAAATTTTCATATTTATCCATATTTGTGAATAAAATATTAATATGACTTTAAAGGGGATGCTATGCTCGATGGCGTACCCAACACGCAACAATGAGTTTCTTGGGAATCTTACGTTGCACTCTAATAATAAAATAATTTTATTTTAAATGGTAGTTAACATGTAGCC
Source organism: Viscum album (assembly GCA_963277665.1). Lineage (NCBI taxonomy): Eukaryota > Viridiplantae > Streptophyta > Magnoliopsida > Santalales > Viscaceae > Viscum > Viscum album. The sequence continues at coordinate 691,149,902 of OY728153.1, read as the reverse complement.
GTTGCATTGGTGGGAATGGATAGAAATAACTAAAATAAGATTATATATGTTTTTAAATGTTTTTACATTTATCCAATAAAGGATAGAGGCTTAAAATACAGAAAGAATTCAATTTTAGGCATATATGCCCTAGTTTTCACTAAAGGTTCACTTATCGCCTTTTGATGGTGAACCGTCATTAAATATAGTTTTGTTCACTCTTAAACATTCTTTTGGACCAAATAAAACTCTTATTAAGAATCGGGACATCAAATTTTACTTTGTGTAATTTTTGGGTATTTTTCCGATAAAGTTCATTTTTTCATGAATAGTGTAAAATGTTGTGTTTTAATTCAAAACCTCTTGTTAATATAATTTATTTATATGATTAGATAATATTTTGAATTGGTTTTAAAGTGGAATTTGAAAATATTTTTACCATTAAATCCAATAGTGGTCGTTGGAATTAATTTCACTTTGAAATCAGACTTAAACTAGTGTCAATCTTTTGATACTTATTGTTTTATGAAAACACGCTATTTGCGCTGACAGCGGGAATTAATTATTAAATTAATTAATTTGACTAATATGTTTTGAATTTTGTAAAACGGACTTCATTTTTGAATTTGGAACATCAAAAATAGCTTAGGGTGAATTTTTGGTAATTTTCTGAAAAACTTCAATTTTGATGAATAGTGAAACCACTAAGTGGTAATTATAAAAGCTGATTTTTCGTTTAAATTAAATTTTACCACTTATGTGTTTTGAATTTCAAAAATCCAACATACATGGTTGTCATTAAGAAGTAAAATGTGGTTCAATGGGATAAAAATAATTTTTTGGTGAATAGTAACTTATTATGTTTTTAATTGCGTTTAGTGGTAATTAGTGTAGTTTAAGGTAAAAATAATGCTTTAATAAAATGAAATAAACTTGACACATGTCCCAACCTCATTGGTTGTGTCATGGCCGACCATGACAAGCCATGGGTCAACTTGGGGACCCCATGGATCCAATTTTGTTGGGAAATGACATAAATTACTTTTTATTTAATGTTAAAGTGAAAATGACACAAACATAATATGTTTTACGAAAACAATTTTTAAGTGGGGTTATACAAGTCCTAATTTTTATTATAAATAGTCATTGGAAAGATAAAAATATTTCCTATATCATAGTATTTTTTTTATAATTTTTATACATTAAAGAAATTAAATTATTTATGACATAATAATGATGCAGCGATGACATCATTATTTGACGATTTAATTAAAATAGAAAGATAATGAAACATCTACAACCTACACATGGCCAAAACCAATTGGATGAGTGGATTTCGATGCCTTATCACCTTATCCAAGAATTAAATCAATGTGGGACCTTTTGAAACCGAAACACATTTTCAAATAATGTAATATTTCTTACTTTCCAAAAGTACCCCTCCTCTCCTCTTATAAAAGGCCCCCACCTCTACCTCTTTTCCCACACACCTCAAGCCTTTGGCTCGGCCAACCTCTGCTCATTTACTCTCTCCACATCCCTCTCCTCATCCTAGAGGATTCCCTTTGGGAAGAATCCTTTCAAAGGAAGCCTTAAGGCTCAAATCAAAAGGAGTTACACTTTTAAAGGTAATTCATTCTCTCATGTTCATTTGTTTTATTTTGCTTCTCCAACCCCCTAAACTATTTTTATTTACTTCTTTTGTAACAACAACAGTATCGTCAATATACTAGGATGTTTTTATAAGATTTATTAGAGCTACACTCTCACACAACTACATCAAATGGTTAAAGAACATACGGTTTCCGTGGATGGTGAAATTCTGCCTCCCGAAACGATGATTGTTCAATACTCATTTAACACCTTAAAAGGTGGCCATTATGATGTCACTATTTTTATATATGATATATAATATGTTTATGTTTTATTTATGCTTCTGTATTTTTCATTTTTGTCTTACCTTTATGGCTTTCATTATGGGTATACGCGATATCTTCATTTAAGGAAGTGCGGACTACCGCCCCCTCAAAGTGATTTGATTCGTTAAATACCATATGTGGGATGTATAAAGGATGGAAATATGATATTATATATGATATTATACTGGAATTATAATATAACTTTATATCATTATTATTCCATTCTATAAAATACGAAATAGAAATGAAAGTAGCGTTCATGCGTACGTACGGCTTACCGTCTCCATGAACAGTGCATTTCATTTCTTACCTCTAAATGATTATGTAATGTTATAAATGCATGCATGTACTGGATATATATGACATATATGATATCTAAATAATGAATACAATTATGGATATAATAAACATTTGGCCACACGAACAACATGTAATTGTAAGAAGTCCACTTTTGACTTAAGAACCAAATATCGACAAAACAAATATTATTAACTTAAATGATTACATAATGTTTATGACATGGTAATAAGTGGTATAAAAGTAATAATGAACTTGAAAAAGGTTCTTAAGGAATTAGAAATTAACTCAAGTTTATTATTCAGGATATTAAAGAACGATCGAGTCAAGTCGGACTCGAGGTAAGGGATCCTACTCCTCTCTTTCGTTTTAAGTACACACTTTTATGTCATTCTTTTTAAATATCATCTTTCTTGTTATTTGGATGATATTTTATATTACACTTACTGTAATTTTTATGTTCATGTGATGAGAGACCCTATTCTCTCTCATTAAACCGTTTTGGAAGTTTTGAGTGGCGCCGTTAGGCTGCCGAACTTTCGTAAGAGATCTAACCTCTCTTTCTTTTTACGTACTCCCCTTTATGTCACTTCTTTTAAGCCCCTCTTTGTAATGTTGGGGGATGTTCCTTTATATTACTCTTGCTGTAAATTTTATTGTAATGTGATGAGATACCCCATTTGATCTCATCAATCCATATTCGGATGTTTTCTGTGGCGCTGTTAGGCTGCCGAGTTTTCGTAAGGGATTTTCATCTCACTTTTATTCTCGTGAGATTTATGCTACATTTGCCACAAATTCTATTGAGTCGTGTATGTACTGCCCATTATTCTACTCTTTGTGTAATATAATTTCGTTTATGAGTATTTACATGAATGATCTATTGTCCTTCTTTAATGGGGTGTATGTTTTGAAAGATACCCAAGTCGGTAAGGGAACCTTTCACCCTCCTCTTTTTTTTAAAGACTTCTTTTGTTGGGTCTTTTAATTTACATATTGTTATGGTGGGATATGTTCTCATATATCCTTATTGATGTAAATTTTATGTCCAAGTGATGAGATACTTTTTTTATCTCTCATCAACTCATTTTGATGTGATGCCGTTAGGCTGTCAAAGGAACTTTTTAACCCAATTTCGATTTCATTGGGTTCAACTTGTAGTCATTGAATATGTCATCCATTGAATATGTGTGAATGACCTTTTATTGTTTTACACTTAATATCCACTTATATTGGGTGTATATATATTTGTCACACATATTTTTGAGATTTATTTGTCCTTAATTTAAGGATACCTTCTTTATAAGGGATTTCATCACATTTGACATTTCTATTGAGGGTTCATTGTTGTTATGCACCAATTCACTCTTATATGGTGTATATACTGTCCTTTGGAGTATTATATCATGAATCCATTTATTCTCATGATATTATAAAGTTTTGACTAAATGTTATTCCTCAACTATTGTATTCAAGTGTCTCTAATTTTGGTAAAACCCCTTTAACCAAAATATCGTTTTAAATGTTTTAATTATTTGTTCTTATTAATATCAATGTTTTCAAAATGGTTTTAAGGATTTATTTATATGGATATTAATGGTTTAAAATTTTAAGCTTCAAGGTGGTATGGGACACTTTGATTCAAAAATCTCTTTATTAAATGTTTTAAATGGTTTTGGAAATGGTTTCTTTTTGAATGGATTCAATATTTCAATATACTAAAATGTTATATTGTGATTGAAATGTGAAAATGTTATGTTTCCTTTATGTATGTTTTATGTGACACATTTATGTTATGGTTCTTGGGCATTGTTATGAAAACGGGTGGTTCTGTGATAAACTAAGGGCGGGTGAGCCCATTATAGCTCTCCAATGCATTGGGTAACGCGAAGGAGCGAAACGTTAAGGTTTCTCTGAAGAGATTTAGGGAATATACTGTGATGGGTATTCCAAACGTAACCAAGAGGGTTACTCCCCACGTAAGAATGTTATGAATGACTCAAGTTACCTTTATGTCTTATGTTTTCTACGATTTATTCATGATTTGATATGCCTATGTTTTATGGGTAAAGTGTGATTTCATTCTTATGTATATATGAACTCATGTTTCCTTTCCATATTTTTATATCCCTTACTGAGCTTTTTATGCTCATCCCAAGTTTTTGAAATGTTTTTCAGGTCAAGGGAAAGGTACATGATAAGATGATAGAGTCAAGGATGTGTTAAGAGAGAATCCATGTTTTATTTTCAATATGTTTCCATTGATGGGAATAATGAATACGGTCTTTTATGTAACCACTTTGTTTAAATGTGGAATGTAATGCAAGTTTCATGATCTAATTCTCTAAAACTCTAAACCTGAACAGATCCTCAATGTGTAATCTTGTAATAACTCAAGATTAAGTAAGGTTTAAGGCTGGGGCCTTATAGTTGGTATCAGAGGTCGGTTTAGATAACTTTAGAGGTTAGGTTATTCTTTAAGCATAAGTGACATTACCATAATGGTTAGGATTTCAGAAAGAGTCCTAGTTTTAGATAAAGTGAATGAGTAAGTGTATCATAGTGTTTATCTTCCTCATTATTACATGATGGTTTTGTTGATATACTCACACTGACCTTTTTGGTTTTAGTAAATGGCTGGATCTAGCAGGCACCAAAGTAACAGTGGATGTGAAGGAAACTGTGACAGTTTTTTTGAGCAAGCAACTGAATGATATGGGAGCTGCAATGAGAACTCTTTTGATTATCCTCAACCAACTATCTGGAGTCATGATTGACCACCTAAACCTTGGAGATTTCTCTAAGGCATCATATATGCAAGAAACAAATCCCTACGGAAGTACAGGTAATAATCATAAAGGTAAGTGTGTTCAAAAACCTATGTGTCAAAGATGTGGAACGAAACACCTAGGAAAATGTTTCAAAGGGACAGAAATATGCTATAGATGTGTAAATGAAGGTCATAAAGCAAGAACCTACCATGGAAAAAGGAAGCATACAGTTGACTCGAGGAAAGGGAAAGAAGTTCTTTCTGAGGGATCAATTGAATGTTTTAAATGTGGTGTGCATGGTCATTATGCAAACACATGTCCTATGAAGAAGTTTCGTGAATGGGGTCACCAAGAGCGTACCAATATTCGTTTACCAATACCTAATGCCATTCCGATTGAGGATGAAGAAACTGACAATGACCAATCAAAGGTATGTACTATTTCATGACTATTGTTTTCTTATTTTTGAATCTTAGGATATGATTCATGATTTTGTTTGTAGGAAAGAGGTATTTCGGAATAAGTTGGAAAGGAATGGATAATGGATCATGAAGAATGTTGAATGAGTAAGATGTCAACATATAAGGGCTTCAAGAGTTAGGGTGAAATTCTTAAGAGTATTAAGTCTCTTTTGATGATGGGGTTACATTAGAAGACTTTTTATATTATGTGTAACCCTGATGTTTAATATAGGCAAATTTTATTCAAGTAATAGCTATCTTTTCTTTTGTGGACATAGTTATAAAGAACCATTTGGGTTTATATGATCCTTACTTTTTAGGTAATTATGGGTTACTCTATGATATGATGGAAAATGAAAGGAATGAGATAAACTTGAGGTTAAAATATGTTATGATTATTCTTGAAGATTTTATCTCTTTTTGGGGGAATGTTTTAAGAATTATATAGTTTTGGAAAAAGGACAACACGCAGACCGTGTGACAACCCGTCGCGTCGGACAAAGCTGCGGGAATCAAACCCACAACCAAAGTGCGACTGGTATTTACCGCCTACCACTGGACTACGTGAAGTCCCTGGTTAGTTTGACTGATTCTTTCTGGTTATATGATTTTATTAATTAAGAGTAAGATGATTTTGGGTTATTTATGAAAATGATTAACCTATCATGGAGGATATGTGATTAGGATAATTACTTTTCAATACGAGACTTTAGGAGCAAATGATGTTGTTTGGAGATAAATGTTACGATTTAACTTGGAAGAATATGTGACTAAATCCTTCAAATGTTTGGGTTTCAATATTAGTTTGGTTTACTTTGAAGAATTTAATGGACAAATTGTTTATCGGATGGTCCTCGTTGAACTTTGGGTTTTGTTGGACAAATTTTGGAGATTAAGAATAGATTTTCTTTTTATAAGGGGTTATCCTTTTCTGGATTATCTGATCTTGTACAAACCTTTATGGTTTTGGTTTTGGTTAAAGCCTAAATACACAGGATGTATATAGTTCTCTTTTGGGGATTAGGTGATTCTCTAGAAGTTGATTATAGTACTCTTAATGCAAACAAGTCTCCCTAAATACTCATCTTTTGGAAAAAATATGAGTTTGACTAAGGAATCCAGTACAAGTTGAAAGTCAACATGATAAGTGATTATGCTTCCTTATGAATAAATTCCTCAATAAAAAGTAACTTAAAACAAAAATGTTGTCTATTAGCTTTTCCTACTGGGGAACCCAACACCGTTTAACCCATCACAAGTTTGTGATTTTCTTATTGTTAACTTTCTCCTAAACATGTTTTCTATCACTCTCCATCGGAACATGACCCTATGTTTTCTCCTCCATGTCCATATTTTCATACTTAGAATCCTAGTATGGGTTAACTCGGGTGACCTCTGTGCTTATCTTTCTTTATTTTAAAGTGATTGTTTTACCGACTCTTGTTCCGATGTGGGACGTTCAAGGATGTTTCCAAGCGCAATTTTAAAATTGCGAGGACGCAATTCCCAAAAGGGGGGAAGGATGTAACACCCCAGGTAAATAAGGAATATGACATTTTCATATTTATCCATATTTGTGAATAAAATATTAATATGACTTTAAAGGGGATGCTATGCTCGATGGCGTACCCAACACGCAACAACGAGTTTCTTGGGAATCTTACGTTGCACTCTAATAATAAAATAATTTTATTTTAAATGGTAGTTAACAACATGTAGCCGTTTCATTGGCGGGAATGGATAGAAATAACTAAAATATGATTATATATGTTTTTAAATGTTTTTACATTTATCCAATATAGGATAGAGGCTTAAAATACGGAAAGAATTCAATTTTAGGCATATATGCCCTAGTTTTCACTAAAGGTTCACTTATCACCTTTTGATGGTGAACCGTCATTAAATATAGTTTTGTTCACTCTTAAACATTCTTTTGGACCAAATAAAACTCTTATTAAGAATCGGGACATCAAATTTTACTTTGTGTAATTTTTGGGTATTTTTCCGATAAAGTTCATTTTTTCATGAATAGTGTAAAATGTTGTGTTTTAATTCAAAACCTCTTGTTAATATAATTTATTTATATGATTAGATAATATTTCGAATTGGTTTTAAAGTTAAATTTGAAAATATTTTTACCATTAAATCCAATAGTGGTCGTTGGAATTAATTTCACTTTGAAATCAGACTTAAACTAGTGTCAATCTTTTGATACTTATTGTTTTATGAAAACACGCTATTTGCGCTGACAGCGGGAATTAATTATTAAATTAATTAATGTGACTAATATGTTTTGAATTTTGTAAAACAGACTTCATTTTTGAATTTGGAACATCAAAAATAGCTTCGGGTGAAGTTTTGGTAATTTTCTGAAAAACTTCAATTTTTGATGAATAGTGAAACCACTAAGTGGTAATTATAAAAGCTGATTTTTCGTTTAAATTAAATTTTACCACTTATGTGTTTTGAATTTCAAAAATCAGACATACATGGTTGTCATTAAGAAGTAAAATGTGGTTCAATGGGATAAAAATAATTTTTTGGTGAATAGTAACTTATTATGTTTTTAATCACGTTTAGTGGTAATTAGTGTAGTTTAAGGTAAAAATGATGCTTTAATAAAATGAAATGAACTTGACACATGTCCCAACCTCATTGGTTGTGTCATGGCAGACCATGAAAAGCCATGGGTCAACTTGGAGACCTCATGGATCCACTTTTGTTGGGAAATGACATAAATTACTTTTTATTTAATGTTAAAGTGAAAATGACAAAAACATAATATGTTTTACGAAAACAATTTTTAAGTGGGGTTATAAAAGTCAAAATTTTGATTATAAATATTCATTGGAAATATAAAAAGATTTCCTATATCATAGTATTTTTTTTATAATTTGTATACATTAAAGAAATTAAATGATTTATGACATAATAATGATGTAGTGATGACATCATTATTTGACGATTTAATTAAAATGGAAAGATAATGAAACATCTACAACCTACACATGGCCAAAACCAATTGGATGAGTGGATTTCGATGCCTTATCACCTTATCCAAGAATTAAATCAATGTGGGACCTTTTGCAACCGAAACACATTTTCAAATAATGTAATATTTCTTACTTTCCAAAAGCACCCCTCCTCTCCTCTTATAAAAGGCCCCCACCTCTACCTCTTTTCCCACACACCTCAAGCCTTTGGCTCGGCCAACCCCTACCCATTTACTCTCTAAAAATCCCTCTCCTCATCCTAGAGGATTCCCTTTGGGAAGAATCATTTCAAAGGAAGCCTTTAGGCTCAAATCAAAAGGAGTTACACTTTTAAAGGTAATTCATTCTCTCATGTTCATTTGTTTTATTTTGCTTCTCCAACCCCCTAAACTCTTTTTATTTACTTATTTTGTAAAACAACACCAGTATCTTCAATATACTAGGATGTTGTTATAAGATTTATTCGAGCTACACTCTCACACAACTACATCAAATGGTTAAAGAACATACGGTTTCCGTGGATGGTGAAATTCTGCCTCCCGAAACGATGATTGTTCAATACTCATTTAACACCTTAAAAGGTGGCCATTATGATGTCACTATTTTTATATATGATATATAATATGTTTATGTTTTATTTATGCTTCTGTATTTTTCATTTTTGTCTTACCTTTATGGCTTCCATTATGGGTATATGCGATATCTTCATTTAAGGAAGTGCGGACTACCGCCCCCTCAAAATGATTTGATTCGTTAAATACCATATGTGGGATGTATAAAGGATGGAAATATGATATTATATATGATATTATACTGTAATTATAATATACCTTTATATCATTATTATTTCAGCCTATAAAATACGAAATAGAAATGAAAGTAGCGTTCATGCGTACGTACGGCTTACCGTCTCCATGAACGGTGCATTTCATTTCTTACCTCTAAATGATTATGTAATGTTATAAATGCATGCATGTACTGGATATATATGACATATATGATATCTAAATAATGAATACAATTCTGGATATAATAAACATTTGGCCACACGAACAACATGTAATTGTAAGAAGTCCACTTTCGACTTAAGAACCAAATATCGACAAAACAAATATTATTAACTTAAATGATTACATAATGTTTATGACATGGTAATAAGTGGTATAAAAGTAATAATGAACTTGAAAAAGGTTCTTAAGGAATTAGAAATTAACTCAAGTTTATTATTCAGGATATTAAAAAACGATCGAGTCAAGTCGGACCCGAGGTAAGGGATCATACTCCTCTCTTTCGTTTTAAGTACACACTTTTATGTCATTCTTTTTAAATCTCATCTTTCTTGTTATTGGGATGATATTTTATATTACACTTACTGTAATTTTTATTTTCATGTGATGAGAGACCCTATTCTCTCTCATCAAACCATTTTGGAAGTTTTGAGTGGCGCCGTTAGGCTGCCGAACTTTCGTAAGAGATCTAACCTCTCTTTCTTTTTACGTACTCCCCTTTATGTCACTTCTTTTAAGCCCCTCTTTGTAATGTTGGGGGATTTTCCTTTATATTACTCTTGCTTTAAATTTTATTGTAATGTGATGAGATACCCCATTTGATCTCATCAATCCATATTCGGATGTTTTATGTGGCACTGTTAGGCTGCCGAGTTTTCGTAAGGGATTTTCATCTCACTTTTATTCTCGTGAGATTTATGCTACATTTGCCACAAATTCCATTGAGTCGTGTATGTACTTCCCATTATTCTACTCTTTGTGTAATATACTTTCGTTTATGAGTATTTACATCAATGATCTATTGTCCTTCTTTAATGGGGTGTATGTTTTGAAAGATACCCAAGTCGGTAAGGGAACCTTTCACCCTCCTCTTTTTTTTAAAAGACTTCTTTTGTTGGGTATTTTAATTTACATATTGTTATGGTGGGATATGTTCTCATATATCCTTATTGATGTAAATTTTATGTCCAAGTGATGAGATACTTTTTTTATCTCTCATCAACTCATTTTTATGTGATGCCGTTAGGCTGTCAAAGGAACTTTTTAACCCAATTTCGATTTCTTTGGGTTCAACTTGTAGTCATTGAATATGTCATCCATTGAATATGTGTGAATGACCTTTTATTGTTTTACACTTAATATCCACTTATATTGGGTGTATATATATTTGTCACACATATTTTTGAGATTTATTTGTCCTTAATTTAAGGATACCTTCTTTATAAGGGATTTCATCACATTTGACATTTCTATTGAGGGTTCATTGTTGTTATGCACCAATTCACTCTTATATGGTGTATATACTGTCCTTTGGAGTATTATATCATGAATCCATTTATTCTCATGATATTATGAAGTTTTGACTAAATGTTATTACTCAACTATTATATTCAAGTGTCTCTAATTTTGGTAAAACCCCTTTAACCAAAATATCATTTTAAATGTTTTAATTATTTGTTCTTATTAATATCAATGTTTTCAAAATGGTTTTAAGGATTTATTTATATGGATATTAATGGTTTAAAATTTTAAGCTTCAAGGTGGTATGGGACACTTTGATTCAAAAATCTCTTTATTAAATGTTTTAAATGGTTTTGGAAATGGTTTCTTTTTGAATGGATTCAATATTTCAATATACTAAAATGTTATATTGTGATTGAAATGTGAAAATGTTATGTTTCCTTTATGTATGTTTTATGTGACACATTTATGTTATGGTTCTTGGGCATTGTTATGAAAACGGGTCGTTCCGTGATAAACTAAGGGCGGGTGAGCCGGTTATAGCTCTCCAATGCATTGGGTAACGCGAAGGAGTGAAACGTTAAGGTTTCTCTGAAGAGATTTAGGGAATATACTGTGATGGGTATTCCAAACGTAACCAAGAGGGTTACTCCCCACGTAAGAATGTTATGAATGCCTCAAGTTACCTTTATGTCTTATGTTTTCTACGATTTATTCATGATTTGATATGCCTATGTTTTATGGGTAAAGTGTGATTTCATTCTTATGTATATATGAACTCATGTTTCCTTTCCATATTTTTATATCCCTTACTGAGCTTTTTTATGCTCATCCCATGTTTTTGAAATGTTTTTCAGGTCAAGGGAAAGGTACATGATAAGATGATAGAGTCAAGGATGTGTTAAGAGAGAATCCATGTTTTATTTTCAATATGTTTCCGTTGATGGGAATAATGAATACGGTCTTTTATGTAACCACTTTGTTTAAATGTGGAATGTAATGCAAGTTTCATGATCTAATTCTCTAAAACTCTAAACCTGAAAAGATCCTCAATGTGTAATCTTGTAATAACTCAAGATTAAGTAAGGTTTAAGGCTGGGGCCTTATAGGAATCCTAGTATGGGTTAACTCGGGTGACCTCTGTGCTTATATTTCTTTATTTTAATGTGATTGTTTTACCGACTCTTGTTCCGATGTGGGACTTTCAAGGATGTTTCCAAGCACAATTTTAAAAATTGCGAGGACGCAATTCCCAAATGGGGGGAAGGATGTAACACCCCAGGTAAATAGAGAATATGATATTTTCATATTTATCCATATTTGTGAATAAAATATTTAAATAACTTTAAAGGGGATGCTATGCTCGATGGCGTACCCAACACGCAACAACGAGTTTCTTGGGAATCTTATGTTGCACTCTAATAATAAAATAATATTATTTTAAATGGTAGTTAACATGTAGCTGTTGTAATGGCGGGAATGGATAGAAATAACTAAAATATGATTATATATGTTTTTAAATGTTTTTACATTTATCCAATAAAAGATAATGGCTTAAAATACGAAAAGAATTCAATTTTAGGCGTATATGCCCTAGTTTTCACTAAAGGTTCACTTATCACCTTTTGATGGCGAACCGTCATTAAATATAGTTTTGATCACTCTTATACATTCTTTTGGACCAAATAAAACTCTTATTAAGAATTGGGACATCAAAATTTACTTTGAGTAAATTTTTGGTATCTTTCCGATAAAGTTCATTTTTTTAATGAATAGTGTAAAATGTTGTATTTTAATTCAAAACCACTTTTTAATCTAATTTATTTATATGATTAGATTATATTTTGGATTGGTTTTAAAGTGAAATTAGAAAATATTTTTACCATTAAATCCAATAGTGTTCATTGGAATCAATTTCACTTTGAAATCAGACTTAAACTAGTGTCAATCCTTTGATACTTATTGTTTCATAAAACACGCTATTTGTCATGACAGCGTGAATTAATTATTAAATTAATTAATGTGACTTATATTTTTTGAATTTTGTAAAATGGACTTCATTTTTGAATTCAGAATATCAAATATAGCTTAGGGTGAATTTTTGGGATTTTTCTGAAAAACTTCAATTTTTGATGAATAGTGAAACCACTAAGTGGTACTTATAAAAACTGATTTTCCGTTTAAATAAAATTTTTCCATCATTGTGTTTTGATTTTCAAAAATCCGACATACATGGTTGCCATTAAGAAGTAAAATGTGGTTCAATGAGATTAAAATAATTTTTTGGTGAATAGTAACTTATTAAGTTTTTAATCGCGATTAGTGGTAATTAGTGTAGTTTAAGGTAAAAATAATGCTTTAATAAAATGAGATGAGCTTGACACATGTCTTACCCTCATTGGTTGTATCATGGCCGACCAAGAAAAGCCATGGGTCAACTTGGGGACCCCATGGATCCACTTTGGTTGGGAAATGACATTAATAACATTTTATTTAATGTAAAAGTAAAATTGACACAAACATGATATGTTTCACTAAAACAATTTTTAAGTGGGGTTATACAAGTCATATTTTTGATTATAAATATTAATTGGAAAGCTAAAAAGATTTCCTACATCATAGTATTTTTTTTATAATTTTTAGACATTAAATAAATTAAATTATTTATGACATAATAATGATGCAGCGATGACATCATTATTTGACGATTTAAATAAAATGAAAAGATAATGTAAAATCTATGAACTACACATGTCCAAAACTTAATGGATGAGTGGATTGAGAAGCCTTATCACCTTATACACGAATTATATCAATATGAGACTTTTTGAAACCGAAAAACATTTTCAAATAATGTAATATTTCTTTACTTTCCAAAAGTGGCCCTCCTCTCCTCTTATAAATGGCCCCCACCTCTACCTCATTTCACACACTCCTCAAGCCTTTGGATCGGCCAAACCCTGCCCATTTAATCTCTCCACATCCCTCTACTCATCCTAGAGGATTCCCTTTGGGCACAATCCTTTCAAAGGAAGCCTTTAGGCTCAAATCAAAAGGAGATACACTTTTAAAGGTAATTCATTCTCTCATGTTCATTTGTTTTATTTTGCTTCTCCAACCCCCTAAACTCTATTTATTTATTTCTTTTGTAACAACACCAGTATCTTCATTATACTAGGATTTTGTTATAATATTTATTCTAGCTACACTCTCACACAACTACATCAAATGGTTAAAGAACATACGGTTTCCGTGGATGGTGAAATTCTGCCTCCCGAAACGATGATTGTTCAATACTCATTTAACACCTTCAAAGGTGGCCATTATGATGTCACTATTTTTATATATGATATATAATATGTTTATGTTTTACTTATGCTTCTCTATTTTTCATTTGTGTCTTACCTTTATGGCTTCCATTATGGGTATACGCGATATCTTCATTTTAGGAAGTGCGGACTACCGCCCCCTCAAAGTGATGTGATTCGTTAATGCCATACGTGGGACGTATAAAGGTTGGATTTAATGTTATTTTATACTGGAATTATTATATACCTCTATATCATTATTATTTCTTTCCATTAAAGTATGAGATAGAAATGAAAGTAGCATTCATGCGTACGTACGGCTTACCGTCTTCATGAACGGTGCATTTCATTTCTTATCCCCAAATGTAATGTACTATTATAAGTACATGTATATAATGGATATATATGATTAATGATCCATCTAAATGATGAATATAATTCTGTAATTAAAATATACATACCTCTCATTTAGTTTTAATTCCATTAATATGACAAAGAAATTAAAGTAGCGTTCATGCGTACGTACGGCTTACCGTCTCCATGAACGGTGCATTTCATTTCTTACCTATAAATGATTATGTAATATTATAAATACATGTTTATGCTGTATATATATGATATATATGATATCCAAATCAGGAATTTCATTCTGGATATAAAGAACCTTTGACCACACGGACAACATGTAATTATAAGAAGTCCACTTTCGACTTAAGAACCAAATATCGACAAAACAAACATTATTAACTTAAATGATTACATAATGTTTATAACATGGAAATAAGTGATATAAAAGGAATAATGAACTTGAAAAAGGTTCTTAAGAAAATAGAAATTAACTCAAGTTTATTATTCAGGACGTGAAAGAACGATCGAGTCAAGTCGGACCCGAGGTAAGGGATCCTACTCCTCTCTTTCTTTTTAAGTACACTCTTTTATGTAGTTCCTTTTAAAGCTCATATTTCTTGTTATTGGTATGATATTTTATATTAAATTTACTGTAATTATTATGTTCATGTGATGAGAGACCCTTTTCTCTCTCATCAATCTATTTTGGAAGTTTAAGTGGCGCCGATAGGCTGCCGAATTTTCGTAAGAGATCTGACCTCTCTCTTTCTCTTTAAGTACTCCCTTTTATGTCACTTCTTTTAAGCTCCTATTTGTTATGATGGGGGATGTGCTTTCATATTACACTTACTGTAAATTTAGTTTTAATGTGATGAGATACCCTATTTGATCTCATCAATCCATTTTTGGAAGTTCTATGTGGCGCCGTTAGGATGCCGAGTTTTCGTAAGGGATTTTCCATCTCACATTTATTCCCATGAGATTTATGCTACATTTGCCACAATTTATTTGAGTGGTGTATGTAATGCCATTATTCTACACTTTGTGTAATATACTTTCCTTTATGAGTATTTACATCAATGATTTATTGTCCTTCTTTCATGGGGTTTATGTTTTGAAAGATACCCAAGTCGGTAAGGGAACCTTTCACCCTCCTCTTCTTAAAAGACTTCTTTGTTGGGTCTTTTAAATTACATATTTCTATGTTGGGATATGTTCTCATATATCCTTATTGATGTAAATTTTATGTCCAAGTGATGAGATACACTTTTTTATCTCTCATCAAATCATATTGATGTGATGCCGTTCGGCTGTCAAGGGAACTTTTCAATCCAATTTCGATTTCATTGGGTTCAACATGTAGTCATTGAATATGTCAACCATTGAATATGTGTGAATGACCTTTTATTGTTTTACACTTAATATCCACATATATTGGGTGTATTCATATTTGTCACACATATTTTTGAGATTGATTTGTCCTTAATTCAAGGATACCTTCTTTATAAGGGATTTCGTCACATTTGACATTTCTATTGAGGGTTCATTGTTGTTATGCACCAATTCACTCTTATATGGTGTATATACTTTCCTTTGGAGTATTATATCATGAATCCATTTATTCTCATGATATTATAAAGTTTTGACTAAATGTTATTCCTCAATTATTGTATTCAAGTGTCTCTAATTTTGGTAAAACCCATTTAACCAAAATATCGTTTTAAATGTTTTAATTATTTGTCCTTATTAATATCCATGTTTTAAAAATGGTTTTAAGGATTTATTTATATGGATATTAATGGTTTAAATTTTTAATCTTCAAGGTGGTATGGGACACATTGATTCAAAAATCTCTTTATTAAAATGTTTTAAATGGTTTTGAAAATGGTTTCTTTTTGAATGGATTCATTATTTCAATATACTAAAATGTTATATTGTGATTGAAATGTGGAAATGTTATGTTTCCTTTATGCATGTTTTATGTGACAAATTTATGTTATGGTTCTTGGGCATTGTTATGAAAACGGGTGGTTCCGTGATAAACTAAGGGCGGGTGAGCCCGATATAGCTCTCCAATGCATTGGGTAACGCGAAGGAGTGAAACGTTAAGGTTTCTTCGAAGAGATTTAGGGAATATACTGTGATGGGTATTCCAAACGTAACCAAGAGGGTTACTCCCTATGTAAGAATGTTATGAATGCCTCAAGTTACCTTTATGTCTTATGATTTCTATGATTTATTCATGATTTTATGAGGTATGTTAAAGTGCCTAAGTTTTATGGGTAAATTATGATTTCATTCTTGTGTATATATGAACTCATGTTTCCTTTCCATATTTTTATAACCCTTACTGAGCTTTTTATGCTCATGAAAAGTTTTTGAAATGTTTTTCACAGGTCAAGGGAAAGGTACATGATGTGATGATAGTGTGAAGGATGTGTCAAGAAAGAATTCGTGTTTTATTTTAAATATGTTTCTGTTGATGGGAAGAATGAATACTGTCTTTTATGTAACCACTTTGTTTAAATGTGGAATGTAATGCAAGTTTCATGATCTAATTCTCTAAAACTCTAAACCTGAAAAGATCCTCAATGTGTAATCTTGTAATAACTCAAGATTAAGTAAGGTTTAAGGCTGGGGCCTTATAGTCTCTCTCCTCTCCCTTTTCAACCACACATGATATAAGGAGGGAACTCCCTTCACCCACTTTAATTCAATCCAAACCCCATTTTCTATGATTTTTTTAAATGGAAACAAGAATAAAAATTATATTAATAATATGTTTTACGATAATACACCACCTAACCATGACAATATCACAATTACATTATTATAATTGAAATTGTTTTCAAATTAATTCCACCACACACACTAATAAGAATAATAAAAAATATAAAATAATAACGATAGTAATGATAATATTAATAATATAAATGATTATCCATATTATCTTTAATTTAAGATAATAATAAATGATAAAAAATATACTTTATCCAGTAACTCATGTATGTTTTTAATGAATTACATATATAAAAACACTTTATATTTAAATAAATTTAGAAAATAACTTAAATCACATCAAATAGTAACCCACTATTTAATGTTAATTAGAATCATCATTAAATTCCCTTTGATGTTTTATATTGCTAAAAAATTTTAAACACAATAATTTAGAATAAATATTTAAAATTTTATCCATAATTATTATAACTATCATTAAAAGACTTTTTTTAAATAATTACTGAAAATAAAGTGTTACAAATAGTATTTTAATCTTATTTTACTCTATTGTCCTTTATTATTCAATACTATCTTGAATTATTAATTATCGATAGAATCATGATACCATTATATCTTTAGTTACCTATAAATTTCCATATGATATAATTAATTTTTTTATGTAAATGCATGTGCATGTAAATGAACTTATAAAGAATTTTTTAAAATTCAAATTTAGAGACAAACGCTTAAATTTATGATTGTGATTATGTATAGGGAAACATGAATATTGAATTTGTCTAACATTAACATACTAGATGAGATTTAAAATTTAATTGATATGAAATATTTTAATTTCATGAATTTTTTTAAAGACATGGGAAATGATTTTTTGAAATTATTTTTTCTGAACAATTGTGATATGATTAAATAAAAGATTTTTTTATGATATTACATTTTAATGATGAATTTTGATTATAATATAAATTATCTTTTGGTTTAGTATAATAATTTTTTGATCTGAATTGTTATATTCTATTTTTAATGACTTTATGATGATGAACAAGGGGTATATCCATTATCTTTGGTATGACATGGATGCATAAAATATTTGATTACATAGAATATGTTGTTCTATGGATGAGATGTGATTCCACAAGATAATATTTTCTATGTAATATGTATTTCCATTTGACTTATTTTTATGGGGACATGAGATTTGTAAGGGATACACAAAATATTTTCTATATTTTTAAAAATGTCAAATCAGGTAAGGCTGTGAATTGTGGTATCTGGGTAAGCACAGAATAATTAATTGTGTTTAATTTATTTTATTTAATTAATGAAATTAATTATATATGAAATATGATAATTAAATGTCTATACTCATTATTACATGAGATATGTTCATGAAAAGTTGGCACCTTTTATTAAATAATACTCATTCCTATTATATATATATCCCATGCATATATATATACTTTATTTATCATACAATAAGTAGGATAGAATTACTTATGTTAGATGGTTAATAATTGGAAGTTGTATAAGGATATAGAGACTAGATGATGGGGGAGTCTAAGAATCATTTTTAAAATATTGTTTCTTTATTATATTTATTTATTTTATTTTGTCTATTCATTTGATATTACATTATGGTTCTTGGATTTATGATATTTGACTTTATATCAGGAAATATATATTTTGGGATTGAGAATTTATTTATTATATTATTTGGTTTATTTTCATTTGTATTTTTTTATTATCCTTGTTCATATTTTATTATTTTTTTAGAGATTAAATCTGCCACCAAAAATTTCTGTATACCATCAGGGATGGTCTCTAGACTCTAGTGATTGGGATAAAAACAGGAAGCCTTGTATTTTTTCACCTCGACGATATGATCTTTTCAAGTTAGGACCCAAAAAACTAGTATTAGAGTTTTTTTATTTTAAATATTTTTTAGTTCTGAGAATATTTGTAAAAATGAGAAAATTTGATTGGAATTTGAGATAAAAGTGTTAGATTTGGTTCCCTAAAAACAACTACTTTGTAATTTATGAGAATCACATATTCATTGCTTTGAATATTATTAAACTACTAATCACATCATGATTTTTCTTTTACATGACATAGTATTTGATAATGTCATAAGAGTAGTTTTCGCACTAAAAGGTCACAACATTTCACCTCTATGATTAGAAAACTGATGTTCTATAATAATATTATTGAATATACACTACTACAAAAAAGACTATTTTCACGGTTCAAAATCATGGCAATAGGCCCCCAAAACATGGTCCAAGACTACGACCACAGTTTTGGACAATAGTGGCCGCAATTGCCGTGGTAGTAGGTCCCAACCTATTACCACAATTTTAACCATGCCAATAGCAACCTATTGCCACAATTTTGAAAACTTTGGAAATAAGCCTAAAAAAGTCCATTGTGGCGGGTAAACTATAGACATGGTTTAAACTATGGTAAAGGAAGCTATTTCCACTGTTAAAACTGGGCATAGAGCCTTACTACACTATGGAAATAACCTATATAAAAAAAGTCACCACCGAGTTTTGATCTCTGTACCTCCCCTTTAAGAATGAGCGTACTCACCACTACACTTCACAATAATTCACACACATATATATATAATGATATATATTAATATAAACCATGGGAATAGCCTCAAAACAGTGGCAGTAGATCATACCACCAAAATTTTGGTGGGAATTTTTTTCTCGTGGATGCGTGGGAATACTATTTCTACAGTTTTGAAAAATTGTTGTTATAGTCCATCGAAAAAATTGGCCTATAGCCGCAGTTTTAAAACTTTGTCTATAGACCACGGAATCATGGCTATAGTCATGACCTATAGCCACAGTTCTGAAAACCATGGCTATAGGCCATGGAGAACTGGCCTATATCCACCTATAGTCATAGTTTTAAAACTATGGCTATAAGTCCATTGATGTAGCCTCATTTTCTAGTAGTGATATGTTATATATCTAGATGATATCATTTGAGGGAAAAATGATATAGGATATCAGGTTTGGAATCTCATAGGACTTTTATCCACCTTCATATAGTGTATAACCTTGGTAATATCTAGTAGAATGTTATGAGAATGAGACCATCCAGTAGGAAACAACCATTTATATGTATCATTGGATTTTCCAATCTACGTATGTGTGTATTGGTCCTTAGACTTTAATATTATTATTAATGATGATTATTATTTTTACACTTATATGTATTGACAAAAACCATGACCACATATGTTCGCGGTGAGGTAGGATACGTTGGGTGCATCATGTGTAATATTACATAAATGAATAATGAAAGAAAGTATTTTTACCTTCTGTTTATTAATGAAAGTTAATATCTCACACCCTTTGATGGAAATGATAAAGCCTAAATAAATCCATGGTCTTGGTGTTCTATAGTAAATTTCTATTTCTAGAAGGTCTAAGAAATATATAATCAAGCACATAGGTTGATGGAACTCGCATTAAACCTTCTTGATTTCATCTATTGTAATAAATAGACTATATTACATTATAAGAATCCATATGATTTAACATGTCATGGGGACATTAACTTATTTATCTATGTGTACCTTGGTGTGTTTTTCTTGATGCTAACCTTGTACTTTAGGCTACTTCCCCTAATTCCACTGAGAAATAATACTAGCGGGAAACACACTAAGTATATCCATAATCTCAGTTAAATAATATATTATGTTTTATTATTTAACTTGTTGAATAAATTTTATATCTGCATGTGGTTTAATAATTATTCATGTATTATTGATCACATATATTCCATTTCTAGTTATTTTAGAGAATAAATTGGGAGTGGAAAATTTAATAAATTTTTAATTGTTGTTTAGTGAATATAATATTTATTTATTTATTGATGAATAATGATGTGATATATATTTAATAAAAAAAATATACATTATTAAATGTGTGATAAATATTGTGGAGGAACAAAGGGCTGAATTTAATGGACCAATGATAAGTAATAAATATTGAATATTATTTAATTAAATAATAACTAATTATAATTAAACTTTTTTAGAGTGTGTCAAGAACCAATATTTTTATTATTATTTGACGTGGGGATTTTCAAGGACTAAATAAAATAATCAAGGGAAATTGTACAATTCTTTTATATTAACCCTAGAAATATAAATACCCAATTATATTATTTTCTCATTAGCCAATTCAATTGGTTGGTTGTAAACAAAAATCTTGGAAAGTACTCTCAAGCCTAGAGTTCCCTCTTTCTCCAAGAACGGTGAGCAATCCTCCTCCACCAGATCAAGGAGAACGCTTTGGAAGAGATTCCCAAGGAGATCAAGGTGGACGACGCAAGTGAAAATATCCTCCATGATAGCACTCAGACACTTGTTCAGTGATGTTTGGAGATTCCTAGAACACATGAGGATCACCACTAGAGGAAATCTAAACTTGATTTCTACAACACAATTATGGTGTACTGAAAATATATCACCAAACTCATTAACAAAGAAATAATTCCTTATAGGTAATTATTTATTTAATGAAATTAATTATAAACAATATGTATTGATATCATCTCTCTTGGTTTTAGTGAAATTATTTATTTTCTATTTAAATTGAATCAATTACATGGATCATAGAATTCATCATTGAATAGATCTTTAATTGAAAATAGATTATAGAGAAAGTCAATGTTGGGAACCGCCCATCAGATGCTTCCACTACACCCAG
The DNA here is from genome assembly GCA_963277665.1 of Viscum album. Classification (NCBI taxonomy): domain Eukaryota; kingdom Viridiplantae; phylum Streptophyta; class Magnoliopsida; order Santalales; family Viscaceae; genus Viscum; species Viscum album. The sequence continues at coordinate 691,128,105 of OY728153.1, read as the reverse complement.
AAACAACAAGTGATATTAAAGGGAGGGAATATAATTGTTTTTAATTATTTAAAAATCATTGGTGGTTTATGAATTTCTAATTAAGTTTTTCAATTAATGTCTAATAGTTATTTTAATCTTAATTGTGAGATATTATTATTCCCCATTCGTTTCTCAATGATCTAATCGAGATTTTTAATTTTATGATTAAAATAAAATCTAGAAACTCATCTGGAGGTTCCAACGTTTCGGATAAGAGAACACATGACTACACACCATTACACCTAAGTTACATGCCATGTAGTCAAGTTCAACACTTCAATATTGATTCATAAATCAATTTGAGATTATGTATTAATTACCACATTAATTAAAACATTAATACACCATGTGTTGACCAGAATTAAATGGATCACGGACAGCTAGACTACACACCGTGCGGACCATTGGACATGGTGTGTAATCCCTTTAGGTTAGATACGGGAGGTGTATTCTATATATGGCCTACCCGATTGGTTAACATGTAACATGGAGTCGACATGGAGTGTAGCCCATTATAAATTCCGTGTACTCCAAATTTTCTGAGGAACATACTACATGATAACTCCCTAGGTTTGTGTCTCTGATATACGGTGAGATATGTACACACCATGTAGATCAGATCTATACATCGTGTACTTTTACTAGATTATGAAGATTTAAAATTTATTTATTTTACTATGTAAACCATGAGACATGTACTTGTGTGTGGTCATAAATATAGGACATTCCATGTGGTAGATTTTAATACACATAAATATTTAAATGTTTAATTAATATATATGTGATGTTCAGATCTTCATATCAGTATGATTCATATTACACATTTTTTAATACACATGATTTGAAGTATAACACATGACTGAAAAATCATGTAATTTGTGTAGTAATCTTTGAAGTGCATGCTATGAATGTACGTGATAAGTGGTTTACACAATATGTAACACGTGTAAAATAGTATATGAGTATAATACATGTTGGGTAGATTTGGATGTGTATTCACTGTGTTTCCTCTAAGTTATATTTATATACACAGTTAATTTCAAATTAATTAACATAATTTTTTTATAATTAAAATGGATGATAATATCAAGGAAATTTTGATTATGATTGAGATAACAGGATTGATTAACTAAAGATAATAATTAATTGATTCAAGCATGATTTATCTTAAATAATAATGATTAATAATTGAATGATAGTTTTATTAAATTTATAATTCCTTTCATGCATGTGGATGATAATGGGCTAGAAAATATCTTTTGCATGTGATTGGTTTCATTTAATTTATTATTAAATTAAAATTGTTGTCTTTCATACCTTCTATCCTCATTATTATATAGGGCATGTACCCCCATGGATTCTTTTATATAAACCACATTTTCCCCTCACATGCATGTGAGTAAAAGGAATATTTAATGGATGGAACTCCCATGATAGTGGATGCGGTTCAATATCAGAGTTGAGTTGAAATTGATCCATGGAGATACAAAGGTGGACTAGTGGAAATCTTTAAACATAAACCTCAACCAGCTCAAGGTGTTTCTCCTCTAGGACAACGATTAGTTTATCAATTGATTGATAAACTAACCATTAGTATCATCTTAAGATCATACCCTATATATTATTTCGGTTTGTGGCATGGTTATTTTAATATGGATGTTTCATTATTATCGTATAATTAATGAATTAACAGGCATTCAAGATTGAACTAAAATTTAATGTCTTATGCGTAAATATTATCTAAGACATTTTTAATCACTTAAGTAATCCCACTTAATATTAATAAGAATTTGATAATGATAATAATTAGAAATTTATGTGTAAAATGATAAAAAAAATATTGAATAAAATATTATGTTTGTATATCCTTCCATTACATCGGTTAGAATCAAACCATTGTTCAAAGTTCTTGAACAAGAAAAATTTGGGGAGCTTTCAATTATCATGGAATTCTAATAAGATGTTTTGGATTGAATTAACTTAGTTCACATCAAGGGTTGAAGACCATTGTAGTACTTGGTGTAGCTGAGAGGAAAAGGTTAAGGAAATCCAAATTTAGGATTTTAGTATTGGGGAGTCCACTCAATGGATCAAGGAAATATGAGTTAATGTAGTTGACATTAGGAATGCCTACCAAAAACCATTAGAGTTTCTTGGAAAACCAATGTCAGGGTAATTAGAAGAGGAGTATAGATCCTTACAACAAGAATATCAAATAAATATGATATTCCAATGAAAATGGTGAGGGATATTGGGTTTTGATAAAATAGTGGGAGACAAATAAAAATACTATTTATTTATTTTTCTAAATTTATCAGATAATGTATCAAAATTTGGTTCATCTTATTTTGTAGAAACATTAAATAAATGGAATTAGAAATAACATTCTGATCCATACATGAGAAGGAAAACTTATTCACATATTATTATTTATATTAGTGTCAAAGGTGCCTAAGATTCATCCTTCACCATGAAAGGAAATTGTATTTGGTAGAAGAACCTTAACGAGTTGTGCCTGATAATGAAGAATGTGATGAAGATCTATCTCGCTATGAGAAACATCTAAATGATGATACAGATGATTAGGGCTTCAATATATCATCCATGAACTGTGATATTTTAAATAAACATGAAGATATGGATGTCTATAGTATGATGTGTCGCATTCAGGATCTCTATCAAGAGAATGCAATAAAAGAGAGGTATGAGATCTACAATGCTTTATTCACAACTATTCTTCATGATTCTATGTCAACTGGGCCTCATGTAGTAGAGATTATTGGATACATTGAATGATTTTACATCATGGGGCTTAAATTCTCAGACGAGTTTCTTACAGATCTCATACTTTCATCACTTACCAAGAACTTGTCCATCTATATTATTAATTATAATATGAAAAATAATTACAAGATTATTTTTGAACATCTGAACATAAATCTCCAAGTGGATAAGGAAATGGTTCATGATAAAACCATTTTCCTTGGAGTGAATATGAAAATAAAAAACAAGGAAATGGGGTCTAGGACATATAAACAATCTATGTCTCCCAAGAACCATCCTTCCTATAAGGGGAAGATCCAAATGTAGGGAAAGGAAAAAGAGGCAGTGTTTTTTTCATGTGGAAAGCAAGGACACTAGAAGAGGAACCACACCCAAAAGAAATGGGAATCTAGAGGTTAATTTGTTATCAAGTTCAACATTTCCATATCTACACAGTTGGTATTAGATACAGCTTTTGGTGCTCACATATTAATCCAAATGATGGAATCAAGTAGATTCTAAATGATTTACAGAGGAGATGAGGATCTATGAGGTACCAATAGTGTAGGGATGTATTCTCTTGCCCTTAGATACTACCACCTTTCATTTCCAATGGTATTGATTTTTGGTTTTAAGATATTTTTATTATTTTCCTTCAATTACAAAGAACATAATTTTTTTTGTCATGTTTAGATACAGATGGGTTTATTTTCAAACTTCAAAACAAATGTTGTTTTTTTATAAGGGAAACATATGTAATGGAATGAAACATTTTACTAATTTTATTTATGTATTAAATTTAGAAAACCAAGTGTTGGTAATCGATAATGAATCATGTTTACATGACTCATATAATATCAAGTAGTGGAATCACTATCTTAGTCATGTATATGAGAAGTGTTTGGAAAAGATCAATTAAGATGGTTATTTAGAATATTCTAATATAAAACCACTTCATATATGTCATCATTATTTACAATGAAAAATAGCCAAACCTCCATAAGGAGTACAAGGTGAATGGGCCATAGGACTTCTGGGATTGGCACACACTGATGTGTGTGGACCATTTCTAATAGAATCTAGAGGTTGATATTCTTATATCATTACTTTTATGGATTACTTGAGTAGATATGGATATATATTATTGATGCGGTATAAGTATGAGGCATTTGAGAAATTCATGGATTTCAATAATTAAGTAGAGAATCAACATAGTAATAAGATAAAGATGCTTTGATCAGATTGAGGTGGTGAATATCATAGCTAATTGTTCATTGAATTTCTATGGGAGTTTGGGATTATATCTCAACCCACTACACCATATACACCATAGTGTAATGGTTCTAATGAAATGAGGGAACATTCCTTGTTAGACATGGTAGGTCAATTATGATCCATGCAGATCTTCCATTATCCTTTTGGGAGTATGAATTACAAACTATGGTATACATGTTAAACTGAGTATGAACTAAAGCAGCAAATGGGATTCCATTTGAGCTATAGAGTGGAGTGAAACCAATTTTATTATATACATGTGTATGGGGTTGTGAAGAATTTTTTAAGGCCTTATCAGGAATCAAACTAGAAACCCAAGGCACAAAGTTTATCTTTACAGGGTATCCCATGAAAACAAAGAAATACTAACTATAAAACACTTCAGGAAAAAAGTTGACTATCACTAGATAAGTCAAATTTCTTGAGAGGGAGAACATCCTCAAAAAGGATAGTGGGGGAATGATTGACAATGAGTATGTTGATGCCCAAGAAACACATTAATTAGTACCGAATTAGATTCCATAGGTCCCCATGGAAGACGTATTTCCTGAAATACAAGTAATGCATAGGAGCATAAGAGAGGTAAGAGAACCAGAGAGATATGCATTTTTTGTCACCAAGGATACTGACTAATTTTTGGTTGACAATGATGAAACTATTCCCCAATAATATGAAGTAGAGAGATCATAATTCGCAATATGGAAAGAGGTTACGAATTTTTAGATGGATTCCTTGTATTAGAACCAATTTTGGGTTTTGGTCGATGTGCATGTTGATGTAGATCATATCAGCTAAAAATAGGTATTAAAGAGGAACTTCGATATGGATGGTAAATTAAATACCTACAAAGATACTTTTGGTGCTAAGGGGTTTAAATAGTGTCAAGGAATTGACGATGATGAAACCTTTTCTCAATTTGATATCTTTAAATCCATCAGAATCACTCTTTCTATAGAAGCTTACCATGAATATGATATTTGGAAGATGGATTTCAAAACTACATTACTTAATGGGAACATTTAGGAAGATTTCTATAAGACACAATAAGAAGGGTTTTTTACATCAAGTGATGCCAATTTTTTTTCAAGATCTATAGATCCATTTATGGATTGAAGAAAGAATTCAGGTCATCGAACATTCAATTCAACAAATCTATACAAGAATTGGGTTTCATTAAGAATGAATGGGAGCTATGTGTTTACAATAGGTTGAATGGGAATGCAGTCATTATCCTAGATGTATATGTTGATGAAATATTACTTATTGGAAATGACATAATGATATTAGAATTTGTTAAGGATTGGTTAAAAATGTGTTTCTCCTTGGAGGAATTAGGTGATGTAGTCTATATTCTAGGAATTAAGATCATTCGTGATTGATTTAAGATGCTTCATGGACTAAATCAAAGTAAATATGATTACTAGATACTAAAGATATTAATTATAGAAGAATCGAAAAGGGGATTGGTTCTAGTGTCACATGGTTTACTTCATTATAATAAAATATGTCCTCATACACAACATGAGAAAGAGACAATGCATAAGATCACATGTGCTTAGGAGATAAGATCAATCTTGTATTCCATGTTATGTAATAGACTTGAGGTTTCCTATGCACTAAGAGTGTAAAGGATATATCAAGAATATCTATGACAATATCATTGGATTGCTTTTAAGGATATCCTTAAGTATCTGAGATGAACTAAGGATATGTTCCTGGTATATGGAGGAAATGAGGAGCTGGTTGTTGGAGGTTATACTAATTCTAGTTTTCAGAATGATTATAATGATCTAAAGTTGCAATGAAGATATGTTTTTTTGTCTCAACAGAGGAGCAACGTGATGGAAGAGTTCAAAGAAGCCATTTGTCATTGATTCTACAATGGATTATGAATATATAGAGTCATAAGATGTAGAAAATAAGCCATTTTCATTCAGAACTTTGTCCAGGAGATTCATTTGGTACCTAGCAGTAAAGACCATATCACATTGTATTGATATAATATTGTAATGGTTGCTCTGGGAAAAGAGCCAAGGTCACACCAACATACATAGTATATAGTCTATAAGTATCACCTCCTAAGAGATTTCTATCATATGGGTGATGTTACAGTAAGAAGAATACCCATATAAGAGAACATTGAAGACCCATTGACTATAGGCCTATCTTATTAGAATCATGAACATCATGTGAGAGCTATAGGGTTGAAGGTTGTTAGAAGGTGGCTCTAGTTCAATTTGGCGTCTATTAGAGCAGGTTCCCTAGAACCAACTTCTTTGTACATTATGACAAACATGTATTCATTATTTGGAATATTAGTTAACTACTTATCACATCATGATTGTTCTTTTACATGACATATTATGTGATAATTTCTGAAGAGTAGTTGTCACACTGAAATGTTATAGTAGTTCTCTACTATGATGAGAACCTAGAAGTGCTATGACACTATTATTGAATATATGTTCTATAGATAGATGATTTCATTTGAGGGACGAAAATGGTATATGCTATTAGGGGTGAAGAATCATAGGACATTGAGTCACATTCTCATGGGGTATGCCCTTGCTAATATCCAATAGGATGTCATGAGAATGAGACTCACCTGTAGGAAACCCACATGTATATGTGTCCATGGATTCTCCTATCTACAGACATGTGTGTTGGTCCATAAAATTTAATATTACTATTAATGAGTAGTATGAGTTGTGAACATAGATATATTATTGAAAACCATGATTAAAGATTATTGTGGAATGGTAGGATATGTTGGGTGTGTCATGAGTAATTTTTCATTAATGAATAATGCACGAAATAATTTATCCTTTTTTTCATTAGATAAAGTTACTCTCTCAATCCCTTTTATGTAAATGATATAGCCAAAAATAAATCCATATCCATGGTGTTATATATGAAATTTTTATTTCTAGAAATTCAATGAATGAGATAATTGAAACATAGGTTGATGGCACTCGCATGCAACCTTCTTGATTTGTGATATTGTGAAAAAAGGATTATATTACATATTAAGTTACCATATGAGGTAAAAAGTCATTGTAGCATTAAATTATCTCTCTATGCATGCCTTGGTATGTTTCTAGATTCTAAACTTGGACTTTAGTATGATTTACCTAGTGCCACTGAGAAAGTGGCCTACAGGGTTACACATTTAGTGTATCCAGAATAATAATTATATAATATATTATTATTTTTTATTTACCAGGTTGAATAAATATTATTCTGACATGTGTTTTAATAATTATTCATATATTCTTCATCACATTTAATCCCTCACTAGTTATTCAATAGAATATATCATGAGTGGAAGATTTAATAAATATTTATTATATGTTTATTAAATATAATATTTATTTATTTATTGGAGAATAATGAAGTGAAAATTATTTACTAAATAAATTTACATTATTCAAGGCATGATAAATGTTGTGGAGGAATTTTGGATCAAATTTAATGCCCCGGTGAGAAATAATAAATAATGAATATAGTTTAATTAATTAATTTTTATTATAATTTATAAGTTATGAATGTGTTGAGAAATAATAACATGGTTATTATTATTTTGACTTGGAATTTTCTAGAATTAAATAAAATAATAAACTTCACATGTGCAATTATATTGTTTTAACCCTTCAAATATAAATACCAAATTATATTATTTTCTCATTAGAAAATTCATTTTGTTGGATGTGCAAAAAATCAGGCAGAATCCTCTCAATCCTTGAGAACTCCATTTCCCTAAGAACACTCCCAAGAATGGTTAGCAATCGTACTCCATCGAATTAAGGAGAACACTTTGGAATTGATTCTTGATGCGATCAATGTAAGGACACGACCATATTTTCTCAAAGCTGGTGCCTTATTTTATTACATTGGCATATAAAAAAGGAATATGCATCCCAAAGGACCAAGTAGTTTAATAGATTTGGAAACCAGATACATATATAATCACAACATATCAACATCAATTGAAATACAAAATATATGTTTTATTGGGAACATGCACAACTATAAGTTTATCCCTGTAGGTCATTTATAATAAGCTTCTTCATGTCCTTAAAAAATGAAACATAATAAAGGGGTGATATTAAATTATCAGTAAGAGTAATAAATATAGTTGAATATATCATAATCATCAACATTAGTCATGGTGAATAACTAAAAACACATTCCTTTAAAATGAACTTGAACACATTATGGTATGAATAAGAGTTGAATAAATAATTCAATAAAAAATAATAATAATCTTTATTATATAAGTCAAATAACTTAATGAACATTCGATTTCTAGTTTCATAGTAAGGAAAATTTATATTCTAGACATTTTAAAACATACCTTCAAGGCCTCTTCCAAGAAAACTAAAAATGATTAAGCACTCAGCTGAAACCGTATCTAAAAATGGGCAAGGTCTTGGCCAAGTCTATAAATATTTGTCTCATGAGACCTATTGATGAATCGAGGGGATATAGAGGGCCCCAACCACAACATAATAATTCCAATTTATAACTCATATGAGGGGTGAAAAAAATAAATAACATATACATTCATATTGAATCTATCATATGAAATATAAATAACTTTCCCTGAACATTAATCATAAACACTAACAAATTAGAGTAAATTGGTGAATTTTTTTAGGATGGAACATACACTGTAAAAATAATCATAAACCATTCAATTAAATATCGTATATTGTATGATACAAAATAATAAACACGTGTGTTTAAATGGATGATGATACTCTTATAAAATCAATGAGTAATTCTTGGGAAAAATATTCTTTTACTTGGAAATGAAGATTTAGTTTGGAAAAGTATTTGTATAAAACCAGAATTTAAGTATTATAATATATTCATAATAAAAAGGGTTATTTTACAAATATAATGGTTGATAAAAATATATTATAGAGTGCCCTGGAAAATAGGTAGGAATTTGATAAATTTCCCTAAAACAGACTTGTATTTCAGAAAGAATTTTAAAAGTTCCTTTTAAAACATGCGAATCCACATAAAATAAAGAAATATTATGGTTTGTAAACATACAGAGAACACTCACACATAATTTAATAGGATTAAATAAAAAATACAAGATTTTCATTGAGGAAAGTAGACAATAAAATTAACCTGAATGAAAATGGATTTTCGGGTGGAAAACCCTTACCTTTAGTCTAAATGTTACGCTCTTGACATTATGGTACTAGAATAGGAAATTAGACTATGTAATAACTTAATTTAGAACCTATTATACATTAATTTAGTTTATCCTGATTTTTTACTTCATTTATGTCCTTATTTATCTGTTATAATATTGAATTTATTCATTCAAGAGTGTTCATTTTCTTGATTTTCATAATTGGTTCACTTATTTTTATGTAATAGAGTTCATGTGGAATTAATGTAAATCTATAGAATTGAATTTACATTTTATTTATAAACATAAAAAGGTGTTAATGGTTATTTATATCATTTGGTTACAATGAATAAAGACGAATCATTAGATGAAATAGTAATGGCAATCACCTTGATTATTCTAGAGTAATTTTGATTATTAGGAATTAGTTTGGTCAGGTGATTTAATATTATGTACATATACTTGTTCATGAATATCAAATAGGTTATAATAAATATATTATATATTTTTTGAACCACAAAAATGGTTTCATGGATAGTATTTATGTGGAAAATTTATGAATTAATCTTCTTCATCCACGAAGGCTGTAAATGGCACAATATAGTCGATGATTTCTATATAAAATAAAAGAGAACGAGGAAGGATATTAATCATGGTTCTTCCATTAACATTATACATTTTAGGTATATATATAATACTGGAGTTATCATGTTCATTTTGATGGAGGAGTTGAGGTGAGGATAACAATACAAAGGAACTTGAAATGAAATTGAAATTAATAGAATGTGAATTTACCTCTTCAATCAACCTCCTTGAGAATATCTTTAAGGGAAGGGATTTTGGGATTTTTGGAATGACCAAGAGCTCATGAATGTGGGGTGTGACCATTGAAGGTAATTTTGGTAGAACATTGAGGAGCTTCAAGTCTTAGAGGAGTGAATATAAGAGAGAGTGGGGGGGTTATATTGTAGGAGAGGAGGCTTTTCCCATAATTTTACTCATTATTTTATTATTTTGCCAAAGACAACCAATAGTATTGATTATTGTGACCAAGAAAAGTAATATGGTCATGTGAGTTTTGTCACGACCCGTCCTCGGGGCCCGTGCCGTGACTACCCTAAGCCCGCCTTCCATAGGCCAGGGGCTGGCGACTAGCACCAAAGGCGTAAAATCCTGATAACTGGGAAGGCATTGCCTTTATAAAAGAAAACACGCACCACAGAGTACAAGCGGAAGCAACACACTATGTACAAAAGAAAATCTGAAAAGTAAATGGGACAGAATACAAACCCAAAAGAAAGTTCAACTACAACTGAACAAGGTACAATAGAAAAAAGACAAACAGCTGGAAGAAGGAAGCAACTCCTGGGTCGTCCTCCTCGGATCCTACCTGAAGGGTAGGTACAGATAGCACAGCTCCTGGTCATCCACCACGGATCCTACCTGAAGGGTAGGTACAGATAGCTTCATCCAGGCTCTTGTCCATCAACCTCCTCTGTGAGTCGTCACGTCGTGTAGTCCATCCCCGGGTACTGACTCGTCGTGTAGTCCACCTCCGGGTACCGTCCAGTCCTCGAACACTCGGCCTCCGTCAGCACTGCCCGTCGTCTGCAACCAACACAATGAGGTGTGGGCATAGCTCGTGCAGGGGTGAGTATAACGATACTCAGTAGGGACCCCGAAACCCTCAAGGTCTCACTAAACCAACAAGGATAACCACAAAGAAGATCTCAACAGATAACCTCTACTTAGGTATATGCCCATACATATACCTAAGTTATCAAGCAACCCATCTCAATCATGAGGAAACACAAGGATTGTGAAATCAACGGATAAACACTACCCAAGTATATTCCCATACATATACCTATGTTAGGAAGTGGCCCATCTCAATCATGAGGTAAACACAAGGTCAAGAGTCTCAGCTCAAACTAGGATTTTCATTATCGAAACCGTAACTGATGAAGAGATCTGTCTCGAGAGTGTACAGTGGTCCTGCCACGACTCCGAGGTACTGCTCACTAACCTAAGACTGCTGAAGTACTCCTCCTATCGAGTACTGTGGGCCAACCACCCAAACACAGTAGTGCTTCCCGCCGGGGTATGTCACCCAAACACAGTAGTGAACACCCCCTAGTAGCCTGATGAGGTACTATCCGGACGAGCACTGCGGGTATGCACTGTCACACAGGTAGTGCTCCGTCCGCCATGGGTCTGAACCTCAGAAAGTAGTGCTCCATCCACTGGTCTAGTCGACTCACTCCAAGTCGAGTCGGTCAAGCAGTCGTCAGGTCTCAGCCAGCTACACGGTCTCCATACTCCGCACACTCGTCACTGGGAGGGTCCGCTCCACGAGCTATAGGTCGATACTCCAAGTATCTCAAAGTCCCACGAAGATGTATCTCAAAAGACTGCCTCGTCATAGGGGTCTCAACGCAACAGACGGCGCATCAATCGGACGCCCGGTCTGTGAGTTACTAGCTTTTTCGTCCCAGGGGCCCGGTTGGTTTCATGAGCGAACCATATCCGGCCATATCTCAAATGTACCCCGAACTCTCATAGGGTATACTCATTGGGACCGTTTCTCAACGATATCACCAACGCCGCTGACGGTTCGTCAAACAGACATTCTGTCAGAAAGGTATCAGCTTTTCCGTTCTAGGGGCCCGGTTGGATTTCTGTGAGAACAACCCGGCCACTGTCCATCTACATCCAAATCATGGGCGGAGAATGCCAAAAGTTTTGTATCGTCAACATGAACTCAACGCAACAGACGGCGCGTCAATCGGACGCCCGGTCTGAGAGTTATTGGCGTTTCTGTCTCACACCCACCTTGGGAAACTTCCCAGGTGGTCACCCATCCTGATCACTACTCTAGGCCAAGCAAACTTAACTATGGAGTTTTAACCACGTAGGCTCCCGAAAAGGAAGGTGCACCTTGAGTATAGTATACCGAAACGACCGTCTCGATCCAAGGATCGCGTTGCCGCTGACGGTGAGTCGTTTGGAGGCCCGTAGCCCAAGATACGAGCATTTGAACAAAAGTGGTCCGAAACTGGGGGTCTGGGCCCGGGCCGACCCGGCCCGACCCCCCCCCCCCTGGGTCGGCCGAACCGTCCCGACGACACGGCCCGGTTCGGAAAAATCCCGGCACGGCCGGTGGCGCGGCGGCGCGGTCCGGTGCGGCGGTGCGGTCCAGCGCGGCGGCGCGGTCCGGCGCGGCGGCGCGGACTAGCACGACGGCGCGGACCGGCACGGTGGCGCGGCCTGGGCGTCGTTCGGGTTCCGCGCGCGGGGGAACCCCCCCCCCCCCCCCTTTGAGAACCGTGGCGCCTTAATTGGGGCCGCTTTTGAGACCCGGCCGGGGGAAATTAATTCCCCCGGTCTCCACTGCCCGGCCGGCCCGCACTGGCCGACCGGTTTCGCCAGCAGGGACCGGCGACGGCCGGTCCTTCCCTCGCCGACACCGGCGGCCCGGTGCCGGCCACAGGTCATCTTGCTCCGCCGCGGCCCGAAACCGGCCGCGGCCTATGCCGTTTGGCGCGATGCGACGACATCGCTTCCCTCCGCCGCGGCCCCGCTCCGGCCGCGGCGCCTTTGACTTTCTTCGACGCGACGCGACGACGTCGCGTTCTTGGATTTCTTTTCACGGCGCGGCGCGACGGCGCCACGCGTATCTTCCGCAATAAATCACATGGTGCGACGACACCACGTTTTCTCGTATCATCCTCAAGAAACCATCACGGAAAACAAAGGAGGAGGGTCGACCGTGTTTGTGCGGTCCGACCCCCCTTGCGTTATTCGATAAAAAAAGGGTTTTAATCCACAATCATCACCAAGTTTGTATTCACGAACAATTAAATAAAAAAAACCCTCAATCATCAACCGCTTGATCGGACGATCCGCGGATCAACCCGATATTGGTTGGTCCGCGCTCGTCGTTTTTTTTAAAAGATAAGAGAATTCCAAAATAAATTCCCCAACCTCGGCTTCAAGAACGAAGTTCTTCAACGACCCGCGGAAGACAAGCGTCGCGGAGGTCGGGCGTCGTTCCGTCTAGGTTGGTGGGAGAAGAGCTCGGTGAAGTCGAGCCGAGACGTCACCCTCTGTATACTTTGTAGGCGGTGGTGCTTCCCTTCCTTACTCCGGTTGAAGATGGTCGGAGGTGTTGTTTCACGTTCTTCGGAAACGTGGAACGTTCTTCCTCGAGAGGTTGGTGATCTTCCAAGAGTTCTTCTCCTCTCCTTAGTTCTCCCCGCAAGGTTTATGCCAACCCAAAAAGAAGAATATAATCTCTCTTTTTAATGTTGGCAAAAGGAATTCAAAAAGAATTCAAACACTCAAAATAATTAATTAAGTTGGTTTAATTAATTAATTGCAAAGTGTTGGCAAGAATTTCAAAAGATTGAAATTCAAATAAACCATACTTAACTCACCTCATTAGTTAATCAAGTTGTCAGAAATTAAAGAATGTGAGTTAATGGGGAGTTGGAATGTGAGGGGTTAAGAGGGTTAGGGAGTTTAAGGAATTTGAAAGGTGGGGGGGGGGGTCGTGTGGGCCCCACCCTTTCAAATATCCACACATGGGAAGTTGGATGGATGTGGGCCCACCACCAACTTCCCATGGGAGAAGTTAACCACTTAACACTGTTAAAATTTGATTTAACAATTTTATTCACTTTTTTTAATTAAACCCCAAACATTAAATTCTCCTCACGCACAAACGCAACTATGGTAAAGGTTCTATTAAGCGATTACCGGCGTTTCCAGTTCATCGGTGCAATCGGATTTCAATTCCGAGCACCGGTTCAAAAGATAGAAATTCCTGCTCGCTCGTTCACTGAACGTACCCGAGCCAAACTTCGGAAATTAATTCCGGGCACACCGGGCCTCGGAATCAGGCGCCGTCAGAAACTGAGTTCTTGGAAAATTCCAAAGAAAATTAAGAAAAAACTTTCCTTGAAATTTCTGAGTCTTTACATTACTCGCACCTCAGGTCTTTACGTCCCCGTAAAGCTTCAACACAAACTAGGGTCACAAAAGCGGTACAGAGAACGCATCTGAGCCTTCCGCTCCCATGTGCTTACCTGGAGGTTCCGTACTGCCAAAGAAAGTGCACCCAAGGAATCGATCGTCCTCGTAGGATCTGCTCCTGTCAATCCTCGATCCCCACTGGAACCTCCGTGAAAGACACCCCATCGCCATCGTCCAGCTCCTCATGGTTGATGGTATGCGAAGGGTCGAGCACGTATCTCCTCAGTTGATATACGTGGAAGTCGGCGTGCACCTGGTGAAACTGCGGTGAATGGGTCAAGCAGTAAACCACCCCGCCTACCCAACTGGGGACCTAAGAAGGTCCGATGAACCTTGGAGATAACTTGCCGCCTTGGCCACATCTCCGTAACCCTCGTCGAGGTGAGACCCGTATAAGAACATGGTCGCCATCCTCAAACTCCAGAGGATTCCAATTCTTGTTAGAACTGGAACTCAGACGACTACTGCCACGAGGGTAAGGTTGGCCGATTCAATAGTGATCGGTCGCACCCTCCCGTGAAAGAGTTTATCCCGTGCTGCCTGGGGTTTCCTTTTCGTTGACCAAGGAAAACCCATCCCGGCGTTTGCCTAAAACCGTCAATTTGAGTTTGAACAGTTATTGCCCATTCCATACTCAAACTAACATCGTAAGGCCTCGACGCTGTCACCAAGAGATTCCAATCGAAACTCTCGCCTCGAGGGTCTGACCACACTGTCGGCGTAAGTGTGATTATCGAGTCTCCTCCCAAGGTATCTCCAGACGTGAGGGTCAAGTCCACGGCTTACCGGAAACTCTAGGTCTGGAATAAGATTTTTGAAAGAAAGAAATGATTCACATCGACTTCTGTTACTACAAAAGCTAGTAGTGGACACATATTGTCCCTTGAATCATTTCTAGAGCCATTGGGTCGCACTCCTTGACCGCATGCAGCCGCACTCTTCCTCCGCCCTACAGCTCCCTGAGCCTGGCAGGAATAACTAAGGCGGGTGGTTGTACAATGTTAGGATGTACACCACCTCATGCTTCTCTCCCAGCTCTGCCTCCACGTATGCTGCTTCGTAGACTCATCTCTCTTTTAAGCTTCCTCTTCTTTAACACGCCCGAGTCTATAAGACCGGCACCGGTTTCCTGTTTCTTACTGTATTGTGTAGTCTTCATCCTCTCTTGGATGTCCTAGACATCCTTTAGTCTCACAAGAGCTGCTTTGATTTCTTCTTTGCCGATAAGAGAAACCCGGTCTCATCCCCTGGATGAACCACAATCGTTTCCTAATACAGTCAATACTGACATGAATGATGCATTCATTCCATGGATAACGTCCTAAGGCCTCGACGTAACTACTAAGAGATCCAACTGTCACTCTCGCCTCCAAGGGTCGAGTCACACTGTCAGCAACAGTGTGAGGTCACTAGGTCCCCTCCAGTAGAAATCTCGAAAGTGAGGGTCAAGTCAACAGTTTAATCGGGACCACTCAGTATCAACCAAACAAAAGGACAAGAAAGAAAACATCTCAAAGATAAGTTTCTTTTTATTATTGCAGCTCATAGTAGAAGACACGAATACAACAGCAAAATGGAACTAGAAGTACAAGGGACGTATCCACTAGTTCCTCTCATGTCCACCAGTTCCCGGAGCTCTACTGCCTTGTCCACTGCTCGGCTGTTGCTCAAGCACCATTCGCTGCTTCTGTCTCGGTGGCTCCTCCAACAACCGCTGATCAAACGTACGAGGAGTTGGACAGTCACGTGCCAGGTGACCCTTCCCGCCGCAGGAGTAACATTGTCCGTTTCTGGCATGCCTGGCTCTGACCCCACCTTGGGTGCCCTGCACCACCGGTACTAAAACCTGAGATCGTCCAACTGCTAGTCTGGTCTTCATGGACCTCTGCATTATCTGTCTACTACCCACAGATGACTCGGCTACTGATCGAAAAACACGCAGCAAAGGCAGAATCTCCTGTACACGCTCGGGGTGTAGAGCTACTGGCACAAACTCCACCCTGAAGAAGGTCTCGAAGTCTTCCCATGCGAAAGTCATCCCGTCGCAAAAATGAAACAAGTGGCTCCACCACCTTCCTGCTGCTGCCTGAAGGAGGCTGGAAGCAAAGATCACCATGAAGTCTGCCGGCGTCCCTACAAGCCTGAAGACTCTCACCACAGCCTCCAGCCAAACCTCAGCCACCTGCGGGTCCGTCTCTCCCCGAAACCTGGGTGGTCTCTGGCACTGGAACACGTGCAGCACGCTCAAGCGTCGTGCATTGACTCCTGCTGGGGTTGGTGGCATCGGTGGCCCAACGTATGGTAGTACCGCTGGTGCCTCAACAACAAGAGGGCCCTACACCGAAGCCTCGTCGCTCGATAGGCTGTTAGCACACACATACCTCTAGGATCAAGCTGGTCGTCCGTGAAAAGGCATCCTGAAAGAAACATCGTGACACAGTCAAACGTTTATACCTGGTGAGATGACCTGGTTTGAGTTGTTTTAAGGGAAAAACTTTGAAAACACACACGCAATCAGTGTTTTCATGCACAAAGTCGGAAATCAGTTGTCAGGGTCCTGGTGTATGGATATGTCGGCCGCCCGCACCAACACTGGACTCCCTGAATTGAAATCCAAACTCGGTACTCTTAACACTATTGCTTCACAGAAAGAAAAAGTCAGAGTCATAAGTTCTGCAGTAGAACTGAACTCCTCTGATACCAATTTGTCACGACCCGTCCTCGGGGCCCGTGCCATGACTACCCCAAGCCCGCCTTCCATAGTCCAGGGGCTGGCGACTAGCACCAAAGTCGTAAAATCCCGATAACTGGGAAGGCATTGCCTTTATAAGAGAAAACAAGCACCACAGAGTACAAGCCGAAGCAAAACACTAAGTACAAAAGAAAATCTGAAAAGTAAATGGGCCAGAATACATACCCAAATGAATGTACAACTACAACTGAACAAGGTACAATAGCAAAAAGACAAACAGCTGGATGAAGGAAGCAGCTCCTGGGTCGTCCTCCTCGGATCCTACCTGAAGGCTAGGTACAGATAGCGCAGCTCCTGGTCGTCCACCATGGATCCTACCTGAAGGGTAGGTACAGATAGCTTCATCTACGCTCTCGTCTGTCAACCTCCTATGTGAGTCGTCAGGTCGTGTAGTCCACCTCCGGGTACTGACTCGTCGTGTATTCCACCTCCGAGTACCGTCCAGTCCTCGAACACTCGGCCTCCGTCAGCACTGCCCGTCGTCTGCAACCAACACAACGAGGTGCGGGCATAGCCCGTGCAGGGGTGAGTATAACGATACTCCGTACGGACCCCGAGACCCTCAAGGTCTCACTAAACCAACAAGGATAACCACAAAGAAGATCTCAACAGATAACCTCTACTTAGTTATATGCCCATACATATACCTAAGTTATCATGTAACCCATCTCAATCAGGAGGAAACACAAGGATTGTGAAATCAACGGATAACCACTACCCAGGTATATTCCCATACATATACATAAGTTAGGAAGTGACCCATCTCAATCATGAGTTAACACATGGTCAAAAGTCTCATCTCAAACCAGGATTTTCATTATCGAAACCGTAACTGATGAAGAGCTCCGTCTGTAGAGTGTACAGTGGTCCTGCCACGACTCCGAGGTACTGCTCACTAACCTAAGACTGCTGAAGTACTCCTCCTATCGAGTACTGCGGGCTAGACACCCAAACACAGTAGTGCTTCCTGCCGAGGTATGTCACCCAAACACAGTAGTGCACACCCCCTTGTAGCCTGCTGAGGTACTCTCCGGACGAGCACTGCAGGTCTGCACTGTCACACAGGTAGTGCTCCGTCCGCCATGGGTCTGCACCTCAAGAAGTAGTGCTCCGTCCACTGGGCTAGTCGACTCACTCCAAGTCGAGTCAGTCAAACAGTCGTCAGGTCTCAGCTAGCTACATGGTCTCCTTACTCCGCACGCTCGTTACTGGGAGGGTCCTCTCGACGAGCTACAGGTCGATACTCTAAGTATATCAAAGTCCCACGAAAAAGTATATCAAAGGACAACCTCATCATAGGGGTCTCAACGCAACAGACGGCGCGTCAATCGGACGCCCGGTCTGTGAGTTACTAGCCTTTTCATCCTAGGGGCCCGGTTGGTTTCGTGAGCGAACCATATCCGACCGTATCTCAACTGTACCCCGAACTCTCATAGGGTATACTCATAGGGATCGTTTCTCAAAGAGATCACCAACGCCGCTGACGGTTCGTCAAACGGACGTTCTGTCAGAAATGTATCAGCTTTTCCGTTCCAGGGGCCCGGTTGGATTTCTGTGCGATCCAACCCGGCCACTATCCATCTGCAACCAAATCTCAGGCGGAGAATGCCAAAAGTTCCGTATCGTCAACAGGAACTCAAGGAAATAGACGGCGCGTCAATTGGACGCCCGGTCTGAGAGTTATTGGCTTTTCTATCTCACACCCACCCTGGGAAACTTCCCAGGTGGTCACCCATCCTGATCACTACTCCAGGCCAAGCACGCTTAACTATGGAGTTTTAACCACGTAAGTTCCTGAAAAAAAAGGTGCACCTTGAGTATAGTATATCGAAACGACCGTCTTGATCCAAGGATCGCGTTGCCGCTGACGGCGAGTCGTTTGGAGGCTCGTAGCCCAAGATACATTCATTTGACCAAAAGTGGTCCGAAACTAGGGGTCTGGGCCCGGGCCGACCCGGGCCGACCCCCCCTCCCCTAGGTCGGCCAAACCGGGTCGACCCGGCCCGGGCGGCGACCGGGCCCGACGACCCGGCCCGGCTCGGAAAAATCCTGGCCCGGCCGGCGGCGCGGACCGGCACGACAGCGCGGACCGGCATGGCGGCGCGGCCTGGGCGTCGTTCGGGTGCCGCGCGCGGGGGGAAAATTCCCCCCCCCCCCTTTGAGAACCGCAACCCCTTATTTGGGGCCGCTTTTGAGACCCGGCCGGGGGAAATTAATTCCCCTGGTCTCCACTGCCCCGCCGGCCCGCACTGGCCGGCCGGTTTCACCAGCAGGGACCGGCGACGGTCGGTCCTTCCCTCGCCGACATCGGCGGCCCGGTGCCGGCCGTCGGTCATCTTGCTCCACCGCGGCCCGGAACCGACCGCGACCTATGCCGTTCGGCGCGATGCGACGATATTGCTTCCCTCCGCCGCGGCCCCGCTCCGGCCACGACGCCTTTGACTTTCTTCGACGCGAGGCGACGACGTCGCGTTCTTGGATTTCTTTCCACGGCGCGGTGCGACGGCGCCGCGCGTATCATCCGCAATAAATCGCGTGGTGCGACGACACCACATTTTCTCGTATCATCCTCAAGAAACCATCACGAAAAACAAAGGAGGAGGGTCGGCCGTGTTTGTGCGGTCTGACCCCCTCGCGTTATTCGATAACAAAAAGGGTTTTAATCCACGATCATCACCAAGTTTGTATTCACGAACAATTAAATAAATAAAAACCCTCAATCATCAACCGCTTGATCGGACGATCCGCGGATCAACCCGGTATTGGTTGGTCCGCGCTCGTCGTTTTTTCTCAAAAGATAAGAGAATTCCAAAATAAATTCCCCTACCTCGGCTTCAAGAACGGAGTTCTTCAACGACCCGTGGAAGACAAGCGTCGCGGAGGTCGGGCATCGTTCCGTCTAGGTTGGTGGGAGAAGAGCTCGGTGAAGTCGAGCCGAGACGTCACCCTTTGTATACTTTGTAGGCGGCGGTGCTTCCCTTCCTTACTCCGGTTGAAGATGGTCGGAGGTGTTGCTTCATGTTCTTCAGAAACGTGGAACGTTCTTCCTCGAGAGGTTGGTGATGTTCCAAGAGTTCTTCTCCTCTCCTTAGTTCTCCCCACAAGGTTTATGCCAACCCAAAAAGAAGAATATAATCTCCCTTTTTAATGTTGGCAAAATGAATTCAAAAGAATTCAAACACTCAAAATAATTAATTAAGTTGGTTTAATTAATTAATTGCAAAGTGTTGGCAAGAATTTCAAAAGATTGAAATTCAAATAAACCATACTTAACTCACCTCATTAATTAATCAAGTTGTCAAAAATTAAAGAATGTGAGTTAATGGGGAGTTGGAATTTGAGGGGTTAAGAGGGTTATGGAGTTTAAGGAATTTGAAAAGGTGGGGGGGGGGTTCGTGTGGGCCCCACCCTTTCAAATATCCACACATGGGAAGTTGGATGGATGTGGGCCCACCACCAACTTCCCATGGGAGAAGTTAACCACTTAACATTGTTAAAATTTGATTTAACAATTTTATTCACTTTTTTTAATTAAACCCCAAACATTAACTTCTCCTCCCGCACAAACGCAACTACGGTAAAGGTTCTCTTAAGCGATTACCGGCGTTGCGAGTTCATCGGTGCAATCAGATTTCAATTCCGAGCACCGGTTCAAAAGATAGAAATTCTCGCTCGCTCGTTCACTGAACGTACCCGAGCCAACCTTCAGAAATTAATTTCGGGCACACCGGGCCTCGGAATCAGGCACCGTCAGAAACTGCGTTCTTGTAAAATTCCAAAGAAAATTAAGAAAAAAATTTCCTTGAAATTTCTGGGTCTTTACAAGTTCAATCTAAGTGTGCTTACATAAGCCAAGATGATAGTAATAGTGAATTTAACAGATAATGTATATATACGGTAAATTATCGTATTTTACTATTCATCATAAATTCGTGTGTTCTGGAAAAATCCCAAAAAGTTCACCCTAACAATTTTTTAACATGTAGAATTCAAAAATGAACTCCATTTTTTGAATATAATTTTCCAAATATTATTAATTTAATTGTAAGTAAAATCACAACTTATTTGAAAAATAACAATTTTATATCTATATTTCTTTTTATATCACCTTGAAAAATTAATCAACCTATCATTATCTTATAACCATAAGAAAATAATAATATGATTTACTATTCATAGGGGTCATATTACTATTCATATTTCTAGTCACCAAATATTATTTTTGTCTTATCAGGCTCAAAATATCTTACTTAATGCAACTGTTCATATCTGTTTTTCAAAATTCAAATAACAGAGGTGGAAAAATTATATTTACTAGCTAGGTTATAAAAAAGTGGTGTTTTTTAGAGTCATATCGTTTCATGAATTCAATATAAAATTTATGTG
The DNA here is from genome assembly GCA_963277665.1 of Viscum album. NCBI lineage: Eukaryota > Viridiplantae > Streptophyta > Magnoliopsida > Santalales > Viscaceae > Viscum > Viscum album. The sequence continues at coordinate 691,106,725 of OY728153.1, read as the reverse complement.
CTGAATCTTGGGGTGTTACATTATCCCCACCTTACAAAAATTTCAACCTCAAAATTATCAAAATGTTACCTCACAACAAGATTTGTGTAGTTCTTCATCATAATATCCTCAAGATCCCATGTTTCCTCTTCGATTTTATGATTCATCCAAAGTATATTTACCAGTCGAGTCATCCAATTCCTCAACACTTGTTATTTAGGGTCTAGAATCTAAATAGGCTCTTTACAGTAAGATAAGTCATGTTCTAATTAAATACCATCAGAAGTGAGGAAATGTGTTGGGTCTAGCATGTACTTTCTTAGTAATGAGACATGGATCACATTTTTTACTTTAGACAGGATAAGTGTCATAACCAAACGATAAACAATAGCTCCAATTTTCTAAAAAATTTCAAAAGTGCCTATATACCTAAGGCTCAGTTTCCCTTTCATTCCAAATCTTATAATGCCATTCCATGGAGATACTTTTATGAAAATGTGATCTCCCACTTGAAATTACAAATACATCCTTTAATTATCAGTATAGCTCTCTTTTTCGTCTTTGAGATGATTTGATATGGGTTTGAATAGAATTTACCTTCACTGTTGTTTCCTCCAAAAGCTCTGGACCCACAAGCTTCCTTTCACTGACTTCATCCCAACATGTTGGTGTACGACATATCCTTCCATACAATTCTTTATATGGTACCATTTCAATGTGAGAATTGAAACTTTTTTTTTGTTGGAAAACTCCACCAAAGGTAAATACTGATCCCACATACCTTGAAATTCAAGTGATCATGATCTCAACATGTATTCTAAAGTTTGGATCATCCTTTCCAAATGACCATCTATTTGAGGATGAATAAGTGTACTTGAACTAAGATCATTATCCAAATCATTATGAATACTTTACCAGAATTTGAATGTAAAACCTAGATTGTGATCAGACACTATTACAAGAGGTCCTCCTTTATGTCTTATAACTTCATTGATATAGAGTTGTTCTAGGTGCCAAAGTGTTTAATCCCTTATTATAGTGAGGAAATGTATAAATGTTTTAAGTCGATCAATAATTAAACATATTGCATCATTATTTCTTGGAGTTCTGGGTGATCTGGTGACAAAATCCATGGTGATTTTATCCCATTTCAACGTAGGAATAGTTAGATGTATCAGGACTCTTCTAGGATGTCGTCATTCGGCCTTCAATTGTTGACAGATTAAACATATTGATACATAATCAACAATTTCCCTCTTCTTGTTGTCCCACTAGAAATGTTACTTCAAATCTCTATATAGTTTAGTTCTTCTAGGTTGTATAGAGAAATTCAGGCTATGGGAATCATCCTATAACTCCCATTTCATATCAGGTAGGGAGGGAACACATATCCTCTTACCAAATTTTAGAGTTCCATCTTCACACATGAAGTCATAAAAGTTCCCATATTTTACAGTATTAATTTTCTTATGAAGATCTCCTCATCAGATTGTGAAGATTTTAGTTTTTATAATAAATAATGTTGGGAAGCCATTTGAAAAATGAGTAATGTTTCACCTTCTTTGATACTTCCCATATCCATCCTTACAAGATCTATTTACAAAGGATCCTTGTCAATTCTAATTTTTTTGAGAACTCTATAATCCTTCCTACTGAATGCATCAACAACTTTATTTTCCATTCCTGGGTGGTAGTTTATTGAACAAACCTAATAATTGAGTAGTTCAAGACATCTCCTTTTCCTCATGTTGGTTCTTTTTAGGAGAAGATATACTTTAGACTCTTGTGATCTGTATATATCTCACATCCTTTATCATATAGATAGTGTCTCTATATTTTTAGAGACAATATAACAACAACTAACTCAAAAATATGAGTAGGATAGTTTTATTCATGAATTTTTAACTAAACTGTTGCATAGGAAATAAGTATTTCATTCTGCATAATGACACAACAAAGTACATTCTTTGATGCATCACTATAGATCAAAACCCATCATTCCCTGATGATAGAGTTAGGATTGGTGAATTCACTAATCTTCTCTCCAATTCTTCAAATCAATCCTCACATTATTTTATCAATATAAATTTAACCCCTTTATGTTTAATCTTGGTCATCAGGTTGGCCAAAAAAGTGAAGTTATGAATGAATCCCCAATAATAACTTTCTAGACCAATAAAACTACATAGATAGGTTATTATCATTGGAGTATGCCATTCTTCCACAACCTTTTTCTTCACAGGATCAATAGATATTCCATCCTTAAAGATAATTTGGCCAAGAAAGGAAACTTATTGAAGCTAAAATTCACACTTGTTAAACATCCCATACAATTCATTTCTTCTTAGAGTCTTCAGAATAGTGGGCAAGTTATTTTCATGATCATCATAGATTTTAGAGTATACGAAGATATCATCAATAAATACCACCACAAAGTCATCAAGATATTCCTTGAAATATATATTCATTAGATCCATGAAAATAGAGGGTGCATTAGTTAGTCCAAAAGGAATTACTATAAACTCATAATGCCCATACTTGGCTTGAAATGTTTTTTTAGAATGTCTTTTTCCTCACAAGAAACTGCTGATTTCCAGATCGAAGATAAATCTATAAAAAATATTGAGCTCCATGAAGTTGATAAAATAAATCATCTACACAAGGTATTACATACTTATTATTCATTTTAATAGAATTGATCTCCCTCTAGTCAATTCACATCCTTGTAGATCTATTTTTCTTCTTAAGTAAATGAACATGGGATCCTCATGGAGAAACACTAGGTTGAATAAATTCAATATCAACAAATTCATCCAGTTGTTTATTCAGTTCCAATAATTCCATTGTGTCCATTATATAAGGGTTCTATAATATGGGCCTTGAGTCCAGAATTATGTCAATAGAGAACTCAATTTCCTACTATAGAGGATGTCTAAATAAATCCTATGGAAACACATCAACATATTATTGCACAATAGGTATGCCCTCTATTTGAACATTCATATCCTCACTCATAGTTATTGCATTCCTATACTCCCCAATAATTTAATTCAATAGAGCTACTATGTGTGGATCTATATGAGAATTAAATGGTGATATTTCTTTCCTAATGATAAGGGATTTTAAATCATCCTAAAAAATTGTAAACTCCTTCTTCTTGTAATAAATTTTCACATCATGGTTTAAAAGACAATCCATATCTAGGATTATATTAAGTTCAATCATGGGGTTGAAAAACAAATCATTATATAATGCTTTTTTATATGCCCTAATGGGGATTTACTAACACAACATTGTTACAATGATACTTTCCTTAGGAGTTTTGTGTCAAAAATCCCTTAGAAAATCATATTCGAAATATCTAATTTTCTGGGGGAAATTGGGAAGACATGAATGAATGCGATGATCAAAAATCAAATAATGCATTGGCTATGTTTGAGGAAATGATTAAATTATCTGCCACAACATCATTAGGAATTTCTATATCAACACTTGTGAACACAAAAGCTTGTCCTGCTCCCTTGTTCTGTTCTGAGAAACATTTCCATGAAAAAATTTACATTAATTATCATAGTGTCTGATCTCCTTAAAATTATAGCATTAAACATTAATAGCTTCTTTATTCCCCATGAAAACACAATCTTGATGGACTTTCAGTCCATACTTTTGCACAACAATTTTCTATTAAATTAGGCACCGAGATGTTTCCATTGAAACTTTTTACAAGGTGGAAGGTCAAATATTCCCTTCTTCCACATATCCTTATTTCCATTTATAGGGGTTTTAGTAGCCCTCTTTTAATCTTGATTTTCTATATATTTATAAGACATAGAGTAATCACAACTACAAATAGTTCATTTAAAAGCGCTAAGAACTACCTTTAAAAGTGCTAGAAAAGAACTATTAATCACGGAGAAGATGCGGGGTCACTTTAACAGTGCTAAAAAAGAACTAATAATGGGTTCCCTTTATCTGTGCTAAAAAAGAACTGGTAAAGATCCCCACCATTGTCAACGCTATTCTGAGCACTGATAAAGTCCTAATTTATCAGTGCTTTATTAGCAATGATAAAATAAAAGTTTCCTGAGCAATCACATCACCTGCACAACACCTACACACCTAAGACAACACCTTCACACACAATACAAAACAACACTTATACATAGAACAACTACACAAAACAACACCGACACAAAAAACAAAGAATAGATGAACAAAACAACACGCACAACAGTTTCACAAATAATTCTATATACATTTACGTGAAATCATGAATACAAAAAAACACACTGCTATATACATTTAAAACAATGTTTTATATGGTTACAATTACAATTATCCAAAAAAATGTTGAAAACATTAATATTTCATCCTTTTTGCATATGTGATCCCCTCTCAAAAATTGTCTCCCATGGTAATATTTTCCAAAAAAAGCATCTGAACATAGGAAAACATTACACCAATATAAGAAAGAAATATTATGTTAATAATACAATAATGATTTAAATTAAACTATAATATGAAAGTATATATTAATAAAATTTCAATTTTTAATAAAAAAAGTCAAATTTGGGTAGGTAGGGGGCCATAAGACTAAATGATACTTGATACCTAACCTTCATATGGGTAGGTAAGAGGTAATGATAAGCTACTATAGTAATGAAAAGGAAAAATGTCCACAAATTAAAACAATTAATGGTTTTGAGAGGTTTCTTAGTGTATGGACTTTCCCACTTTCTCTTCTTAGTCCTCTTAGAGGAAGTAACTTCAAAAGATAACATGACGTTCCAAAAGTGGTGCTGATGGAGGCACAAATGGTGTTTCCTTTCTATCAGAAACAGCCATATCCATGAGCTCTATTTGACATGGAAAACCCTAATCATCAACCTCTAAGTCACGTTTTGAACCAACATTGGCCACCATGTCCCTGGGAAAGTAAACTAGAGAGGTGGTAGGTGACCAAATTTTACCAACCTCTTGAAATATCCAATAAAAAAGAAAGTTCACCATAGTCCCTACAATATCAAAGAATATATGAAAGTGATGATAAAACTTATCTTACTTCTTCACTAGATCCATCTTAGTATCCATTATCATTTCTAGTTACCATTGTTCTATGAATTATCATTCTCTAATATAGGGGTGTGTAATGGAATTGGAATTTGATAGAATTAATCTCCACACTATGTTCATAGATAAGTCATTTGACTACAATGGGATGTTGTTAATAAAAGATTCTTTTGGGAGAAATCACATTCCCAAATCCCTCAAGATCTATTTCTACATGACACAAAACTCTACATACCTCTATGGGAAAATGTATTCCTCCTCTATTTGTCCCAGTATTGGAATGCAAAGGGAAACACCACCATAATTAGAGCAGATCCCCATCGACTGTAACTTCTTTCACGAGAACCCCATACATTGTTACCAAATCCATTGGAACCTTCCTTGTTGACAGTGTTGGATCTAAGGGACTCATTTGATTCTAAGACATCTAGAGTGATTTGGGACTTCTAGAATATGTTTTTTGTCTGGAATCTATCTTTTTGATGATGCAAGATCCTCTGTTTTCCCGCCTAAAAATCCACTATTAGAAGATATATGTGCTTTACCACCAATGGAGCCAACTGTCCATTTAGGTATGATCAGAAAAATGTATCAGAGTAAGCCTTGGAGAGGCCAAAACCCACACTATCTAGAGGTAAGGACACCCAAACCCATGTTTCATATCATGTGAAAATTATCAAGAATTTGTGAGCCACCGTGGGATGCATTTCTGAACAGATGTGGGGAGGAGTGGGGAATCTCATCTGAATGCACTAAACTATCTCCCAATGTGGTTTGATGAATACTAGTCATATAATATCATTCAGTTAATCTAAGTGGATAAAACACCCTCACTTATGGATAAAAGATAGGCTTAGGCTACAGGATCACCATTTACATTATTGGAAATTTCACAAGTTAGTGCTCCATGTGGTATAAAAAACTGATCATACCAGTTCACTTTTCTCTTTATATTCTAGTTCTTTAGTGTGATTATCTAGAACCCACTGATAAATTATAGAAATATTCTAAACTGGTAACTTGGAATGTTCCGAGTATTAAGTAACTCACATCCAGCAATGTGGCCCCCCAACCAACACCACCATTGTTGGAAGGGGCTGAATATTCTGAACGGGGAATACCCTTATAGATGTGGTGCTTTTGGGAATATAACTTATCCAACATGGGAACAAATAAGTTTATAATCATACCACCTAAAATCTCATCTACAATCATTAAGTTGGAGACTACAACTCCACCTTTTTTCAGCTTTGTGAATAAGTACTCGCTTAGGTACATTGCTAAGAAGCTTACTAGATGAAGAAGGTGATGGTCTTGGGAGGTGACTAACCATCCTTAGTCAATGAATTGACAATAATAAACTATTTTAAAGTGATAACTTTACTCCCCACATGATTCTCATGATGGATAATCCTTGGGATTCTTATTCATATGCTCATGTTGAGTTTTCTTGATGAACAAGTCAGCCCACTTCTTGAAGGGCTATCAACCCCTTGATATGATTCCTTAACAAGGCATGTTATGGCCAAATTGATGAGATCCTTCGTAATGGTTGAATTCTATTCCATGTCAACATGATTATACGGGGGATGAATTTACTCATCATACTTGTCTCCTAAAATCATCACACCATATATCATCTTAATGTCCCATATACTGATGTTGAACCAATCATACATAAAATAAAATGTCTTCATGCATTAACTCTATAAACTGAACAAGCCTAAAATCAGAATTATGTTGAATTAAGTATGGGGTTTTAAAGCCTAAATAGATTAATAAAATCCAATATTTTTCAGCTCAACCACAAAATCTATGGCAGTACACTGAACTAAGAGGGGACAACCCTAGTTCATCCCAAAGCATCCACCTGATCGAATAACCCAACCAAATGACCTCCCAAACTTCTAATTTTATATATAATTATACAGTTATGATCTATAAATATGGGTTTTAAGCTCCAAATCATGTTATAACCCTTTAAAATCAATCCACATAGGCTTCAAAATTAAAACTTAGTGATTTCTTCTTTGGATATGAAATTACCCACATATGAGAGGTTCTCCCTGAACATATAATTAGACTTAAGGATGTAGGAGGGAGTAATGATCCCTTAATGAGGTGGAGATATCATATTATCATTTAAAATAACAAATCCATATAATGGAAACTAATTAGAAAATTGAAAATCCAAGATATTGGTTCCCATCAAGGTTTTATGATTCGTGTGAGTGGACATAATGACTATGCACTGGTTGAATTCCACATAATGTACCATTGTAGTCCAATGAACTATAGACTCCTCATCTTCAATTCAGGAATAAATTTGTATCATAAGAAAGAGAAAATATAGATTAATTATGAAAATGGATGATTTTGGTTTAAAAAATGGACTTGAGTAAGAAACGGGAACATGACTAATTAGAAATATCATATTAAGTGCATGACTTGTTCAATGTCATGTGATCACATGACCATAATAGGCTCATGTGATCATATAAACATGGTATATTTATACGATTACACAACCCTTGAAGCTTTTTGCGATCATGTAAATAAGGAAAGAATATAAGAATCATGGTTCAAGAGAATTACATTGATTATATGATTTGTTTATGTGATTTGATCAGGTGATGAGATCTCACAATCAGTTCACATGAAGAATCCATGCAAAGTATCTTATGTGACACAATCACGTAAAGTGGCTTATGAGAAGTAGAGAAAAAATCTATGAGTTCTCTTAGATCTATGAAATATTGATTCATTAGTGAAATAAATTTCCCATTACTCTCCTATCTATAAAAAATTTCATTGAATATGAAGAGTGTATTAGAATACTAAATGAAAAATAGAAGCCCAATGGAATTAGTCAAGTACTAACTTCCTTATAACTACGTCCTTTTTTCTTCTTCTGGAATTTGTATGTGAGGTGTGTATGCATCTAGGCATTGATTTGATGCGGGTTCTATATGAGGTACGTTGGAACCCATATTTTGATGGGAATGCATATGTATATATGATGTAGGTTTTTTGAGCAATTGTTGAGATGCAAGATCTATGGACAATGATTTTACTTTGAAAACATCAAGATTACCTCTGTGATTGAGTAGACACAACATTTTTCTATTCCTACAAAGGCATGTCACGTGGATAGAAATATTCTAAAATAAACGAACCCTACAAGGAATAATGAAAATCAAATCAAAGATTCATTATAAAATCTTTTGGTTAAAATATACTTGTTATAAAATAACACTACATCTCCATATTTCCAAATGGTTTATTTGGTCCAAATATATTCTAATGAAAAACTAATGATTCTTTTTTCACTTTACTACTGTGGGATAACTAACTCTTAGTATAGCATCTGATCTGAACTTTTGATCCAGTGTCCCCATTATTCTCTCATCTGAAACCATCTCTATGATATCATCATTCGGCATTCACTTTTCTATAATTATTTCACCCATTAACCTAGTAAAAGGGTGCATAAAGAGAAGGAAAAGTGAAGATGTAATGATGATATCATAGAGATGGTGTTGTATGAGAGCATCAAGGGGATGTCAGATCGGATGTTCAGATCAGATGCTATGCTAAGAGGTAGTTAACCAACAGTAGTGAAGAATCCTTAGTTTTGTTATTAAATTTTTCAGTTGTTCACTACCAATATTATTCCAACATACTTCATCAGTAGAAGAACTGTATAAATTACCAAAATATAGAATATAAATGATTCATTCCATAATACTTTGGGTCTAATGCTTTTGGAACCGTGGAAACATAAAGAACTAGTTCATATGAGTCTCTTTTTAAGTTATGATTTAATAGAAAGAAAAATCATTTATAAAACCATTCTTCATTACTTACGGATATAAAACATAATAAAGGGTGATCATATATGCTCAATAACTGTAAAAAAGGGACATATCGGTGATCATATAAGGATAACATAAGTACTAGAAATTCACCTTCATCCTATTTGTATAAAATATCCCATCAGGTATACTTCCCATTCGTTTCTCAACATATCTATATCATCTTGAGAATATGAGTTTTTGCGGCAGTCATAGAAGTACTAGAAAAATATAAATACACAAAGGAGTAATGAATATTTTAAAATGAACTCGTAATTATTTTCAAAAATAACTCTTCAGGGATACTTGTTTGTTGGTGAAATATTATCTCTTTCATAACATTACAGACAAAATAACCACATTCCTCTATATCTATTTGTTTTGGAAATTGTAGAAACATCAAGAAAAATAATTAATTTGTTTTCATATGTGTTTGGATAGTGAAATATTATTATATATATTAGGATATTTTTCCATTTTTATATCATGTAAGAATTATTTTCTATAGGCCCTGGATTCATTCCATGAAGTAGAAGATATTGATACACTGCACTATCATAACAGAATCCTCATTAAATTATAATATAAATTATATAAATAGATTTTTAGTTTTAAAATATTTGATCTAGTATATTATAAATTGACCAAACCCATCATGTGTAGTTGGTTTGTTGCATATCCATGCATTAAATTTGGGAAAAAATCTTTGGAGTATCCAAATTGACTGCAATCAGCATCCAATGCTCACTAAAAACAAAAAAAGGAATAAGTAATTACTAAAATGAAAATATAATTGATATGATTAAATTTTATAGTTTCACCCCAACATTTTTTGCATTAAAAAGAGTTTTTCATCTGTAATTTATTATCAAACGATTTGGGCGGGGATGACATTATTTCAGCATTTTTATCACAATTTATTTCATCATTTGAAGAGGTGATGTGAGGACTAACGAGTCCAAATTTTTGTTATGGGGTAATCCCTTAAAATTTTATTCATGTATATGCTTGAGAAAAATATGAAATGTATTTATTAATAATTATCATAGTATTTAAGCTTCTGTACAATCAAATCTGGAAAACATACCTCATGTATACATTTACAACTGAGGCTCATAGCCATCCATAATTGAGGATTTCATTTACACTTTAAACACTAATGAAAGATGATTTTTCTTATCTGTATATTTTTTTTTTGAAAATCAACTGTGTGATCATTACCATGTATCAACTTTGAATCCACATGAGCCTGAAATGATGTTAAATGTGGATATAGAACGGGTGGGGTGAAGGTTCTATCAGCAGTTCGTTTCAATCGGTTGGTTGATCGTTGAGATAGTTTTGAGATGACATTTCATTTCACCCCTACTATTTGTAATTATGTAATAATATTCTTATGTTCTGACCTTTTATCATTAAATATTAAAGGTTATGCTTGAAAAATAAATTGGAAATGGATACCTCCTTATCGACATGTTTTTTACAAGAATTGATGACCATTGATGAATGTTTCAACAGCTTGTTCGACCATATAAATGTTGTCATCATCATTTGGAATAGGTAGAATGGAACTCGTCTCATTAGCTTCGTTAATCGAGAATCTGACATGATTTGTTGGAAGTTTTCTATTGTTTAGAATTTAGGTCTTCATATTGAACACAGTAGCCCTCGCTACAAGGCAATAGGTGGGAGTTGATAGATATAAATCACAATAATTTTCACCCTATAGAATATTTGTACAAGAAATTTATCAGTGTCTATGTGATTCACATTTCAAAGAAAAAATTATTATAACATTGATTACCTTAACTAAGTCAGGTTTTTGAGGTTAATGGGTCACCTCAAAGCCAGGGGGAGGGGGTGGGGTGGGATCTCCATGCATGGGTTTTTGTTGAGTTGTTTCTTCTATCTTAACCCCATAAAACATGATATCATCTGTCTTTGGTATTTTAACTCTTCTTGAAAAAAATCTATTGTATGTATCATCTTTTTTATTTCCTCAATTCGATCCCCCACTTGTTTTTCTTTCTAAAAATATGTTCGGGGTGTCACCCCAAAACCAGAACCTCTGATGTGGTCATACTTTTATGGCCACTTCAAGGCCTTTGAATGTATGTCTTTATCTGGTGCGAGATTTGTTGATTCCTATGACTATTTCAGATATAAAATATAGTAAAATAAGTATTCATTGTTATGTAATAGCGATTTAATGCAAATAAAATTTATATTATTCCATACTTACACATGTTTCCCACACTTTTTATGTGTTTTTATCTAATAGGATCACCTCTTTATTTACATGTGCCTCCTTCCATAGCACATGGAATGGGATAGAAGTGGATTTCAATTTCGATTCATCAATCTACATATAAATAGGTTAACATGGTTATGCTGTTGTTTTATGTCACAAAAAAGTATTACGGTAGATTCAAAATATGTACCAATTTTTTCTAAAGTGAATAATACTCCATCCATGCTTTACAGAAGGGGTACACTGGTTTTGTTTCCCATTCATTATTTTAAATACTTAGTAGTTTTTTCATAATAAAAAATTATCAATCAAAGTGATGAATACAAGCAACATGAAACAACGTTTTACTAGACACAATGTACCTGAAAAGTATGCTCCCAACGACGGTTGCTAAACGTATCCCATGATCCTTGGGATATCAAGTGTGCATAAAGATGAGGATGGTGCGACATTATTCTTCTATAAACATATTTAAGATGATATTTCATTAAAATTGAGAAGAAGCTTGTATGAATCCTTCCTGGAACTCCTAATACATATTCCTTGTGTGATGTATCTACTATAAATTCACTCAGCAATGGATGATGAAGAGTAAATTAATGTTTTAGTATTTTAATTTATTTTAATAAATTAATGAAATGATATCATACTACTACCACAATCTCTTCCCACAATAGAGTCTTAAGCCCGGTGACAACATGGTTCCACAATTGTACATCAATCGACACGCGTTGCCAAGTGATGATTCCAATGTTGCTAATAAAGATGGCTCTGTTGGGGTTAACATGTTATCCTCTCTTATTCCATCCCCCTAAAATTTTATGCCTTTTTCATTTTCCTTATGTATTTTGGATTACACTATCAACCTATGACGCTCTTGTTTTTTTCCCAGTCAGGGTTTCATTTCTTACCATTTCCTCAGAAGAAATATTATTATGTTTCTCTGGAGCGCTATAATCGACACTTGGACCAGTAGAAACAGGTTTGGAAACCTGTTGTACCTCAGTACTGGGACCAACAGTAACAGGTTGAGAAACTTGTTGTTGCTCTACAGTGGGACTGGAAGCTGTAGGTTGAGATACCTTTTGTGCCTCGAGACTGGGCGCATCAGTAGGTGCATAAGTTATTATGTGCATAAGTGATTTAAAATTTAATTTAGATTACATAAAAGAAGCAGTGAACATATAATAACATAATGTAACACAATTTATATTACAATAAACAAATAACATGATTAGTGAACTCTTTTTTTTAAAGGCTGAATAGATTTGAACCCTCTATTGACTATGCAAATCCCTTCATGTGATTTCAGACCCTTTAAATTTTAATTTCGTATTGACATGATGTTTTTGATATTTGATGAATACCCCTATAGAACCTTTATTTCACTCAAGAAGTTGAAAAACTAATATGTCTCCTCCCTAGAAAGAGTTTAAGCATCAGGAGGAAGAAATGTTTGTTTTTCACCCTTCACTACTGACAAATCTTCTCGTATTCCCATCTCAACAATGTCCAATCTAGCCTTAATTCCATCCTTTGTTTTTCTGGGTGCATTTAGCAACGTTCTGATGACACTATCACATACATTTCTCTCAACATGCATAACATCAAGAAAATTTCTGACATACAAAAAATTCCAGTATGGTAATTCAAAAAAATAATAATCTCTTTTTCCAACCAGTTTTCATAAGGTTTTTCAAAAATAGTTTATGAAAAGCAGTTTCCAACTCATTTACTTTCTCAACAAATTGATCAATTGTTTTTGAAGATGGTGATGTATATTATTTTGAACTTCCATCGAATGATATCTTCCAATATCGGTACTTATGTCTTCGGGGTAAAAATCTGTGATGTCCTAGAAACATGGTTTTTGATGAATCTTTCAACCTAATTAACAGTATACCTTGTTTTCAAATAGGACACCCTTGAGTTCCTTTAATTATATATCCTGACAAATTTCCATAAGAAGGAAATTATTTTATCACCCCATACATTATGTCTCTCAATGAAAAATCATCATTTTTGTAAGCATCAAGAAACATAATACCTGAATCCTACAATAATTTCAAATCCTTAATCAATGGAGCCAAATAATCATCAATATCATTACCCCAATTGTTTTGGTCCTAATTTAAGCACAGATAACATGATGTATTTTCATTTCATGCATAACCACATTGGTAAGTTATAATTTTCCATCATAACCAGCCTTGTACTATAACTACTACTGTGAAAACTAAAAGGATTCACTCCATATGTAGATAACGTCAGACGAAGGATTATCTTTTCATTTCCAAATTCTGGATACTCATGATGAATTCACTTCCACTAAGGAGAGATTTCCAGGGGACGTAGTTTCTAATCTTTAATTCTTTTATCTTCATGCCATTTAAATTTCCTTGCAGTCTCCTCACTTCTTTATAGGTTCCTAAACCTTGGAATGATTGGAAATTACCATACAACTTTCATAGGAGTAGATTCAACATTATTTTATTGATATGCACCACACTTTGGGAATTATTTATGTGATTTATGGTCCTTTGAAAACAATATAAATTCATTCGGGCAGACATTTATTCTTCCAAAAATCATACCGATCGAGTGTAGAATTCTTTTGGCATCATATGTTCAGCTCAAGAGCTCATTATCTTATGGCAGCATGTCATTCAGAAGATCATGTAGTTCTGTAAAACTGGAATCACTCCACTCATTTCTTGAATTCAAATTATACAACATCATTATGGACAACAATACTGTATATTTAGTGCATCCAGCATACGATTGTGTCTTTTCACAACTATTTAACTTCTATAACAATTTTGGATAGTCACAATGTTCATCTTCAACTTTCATTGTCATTTCCTCAATATGGTCTTCTTCATCATTCAGATCTATAATCACATCCTCCATAAGATCTTCTTCATTGTTCATGATTTTAATCATATCAGATGATCCATAAAATGCACTGCTATCCCAACCACTACCTACATTTTTTACCCTTGTTTATTCCAACATGTATAACTTCGATCTAGTTCGTGATAAATCAGGTGTTCTTCTAACTCCTATAGACTAATTTATCTTGAATCACAAAAACATAAACATGGACCAAGGATATGAGAAGGGTCAAATGCATGATATTTTGCAAACATGACAAACTATTTCATGCCATCTTCATACTCTTTTGTCAACCGATTGGAATTCATCCATTATTTATTCATATTCATCCTATTTTTTACAGTAATATTTATATTTAACAAAATAATTACACAAAATATGTTTAAGTAGGGTCATCATCCAACTATAATCAATGGAACTATCTATGGTAAACAATACCCTTACCTCTCCATGCATTACTCTAGACCAAAGTAGATCACACCCATCTTCCCAACCACCTGATCAATGGAACTAGCTATGAGAATCCCTCGCACTAGAATGTTTTGAAATCCCACATGTGATCTAGATTAATTGTTGTAAAATATTTTTTTATTGTTTCCCTAGAAACATAATGTCTATATTCATGAACTACTATACTAAACTAATATATGGTATGATTTTCAATAGGTTTCTTGTGGGTTGAAGTATTCATTATATGTTTTGTTCTGGTCATTTGACTAGGGTGTCAGTAAAGTGTCTCATAGAGTCTTCTAGTGCAGTGGTTTTCCAAGATTATGTGGAACTACACTAGTAACAAAGTGGTGGTTCCATTGAAATGGGTAACGTTTGGATTGATATTAAATGGGGGAAGAACTATAACATGGAAAAAAATCATACCAATCATGCTAACAACCACAACACCATACAAACACACAATCGTGATCACAATCGCAACACCATACAATCCAAAAAATCAAAATTTCATATTTTATAAAGCATCCCTTATTCAATTATGTTTATTAATTTAGGGGTTGTGACATAAGTTTTATCATCCTGGGGAATTCATTCATTAGTCAGTATATGTAAATTACCAATTTTTATATTCAAATGTTCAACAAGAACCATCCAACATGCAATTAATTTAGTGCACAAACAAGGACCACCAATAACAATGATTTTCAGTGGGGCGTTTAGCCCGTACATTTCACAACATAACCATTAATATCAAAGATTAATAACATAAAAAAAGAGGAATTCAATGAGTAAGAGGATAAAACACACCGTGAAGGTGTATTTCAGTGTACGGTAGAGGTGTGTTCGTGAGAGAGGAGTGGCACACGAAAGAGGATATATCCAATTGAAAATAAAACATAAAATGAGAACCCACATGTTAAATA
The DNA here is from genome assembly GCA_963277665.1 of Viscum album. Lineage (NCBI taxonomy): Eukaryota > Viridiplantae > Streptophyta > Magnoliopsida > Santalales > Viscaceae > Viscum > Viscum album. The sequence continues at coordinate 691,091,300 of OY728153.1, read as the reverse complement.
ATATTATTGGTCAATAGTGGGATTTTATTTTCCATCTATGATATCTTCTTCCTGTTTATTTATTTTTTGTGTATCTACAATTTTTCTAGATGTTAAACCTATGAATGGGACACATCTTATTTTCAAGAGAAATATCATTTTTTATTTTATCTAATTTAGGGGTAAAATATTACACATTAATTTTATTTTCTCCAAAGGGATCGTTTCTACCTTGTAGGGATCATGAACGCCTCTTATGTTAGTGGAATGTCTAGTCAGTTGTTTGTTATGATACCAGCCTGAGCCGTATCATTACATTCCAAATTGTAATTGACCCATGTCCATTTAAATATTTGATGGGGGGAAGAAACTAATATATAGAAGGAATGAGAGAAGTAAAAATTATCCTAGGCTCTCCAATACAAGTGATGAAATATGAAACATACACCCGGTGAGGAATAACCACACAATAGGAGAGGAGGGGGAGGTTGGAGTAGCGCGATGGGGTTTTGGATGAGAAAAAGGGAAAATCCAGTAAAACATAAAAGGTTCAAAGGGGAAGGGGTTGGATGTTTAGGGGGGATGGGTATAGGGGCTGCAGGGGTGTGGGGGATGGGGGATGGGGGTGTGGGCTATCTAGGGAAGGGGTGGGATATCCAGGTGTGGGGGGGGGGGAGGGGGTGTGGGTTGTCCCAGGAGGGGGGGGGGGGGTGGATGTCCAATATGAAATGTCCATTGAGGATCCTAAAAGTGTGAATTATGAGAGGGGAAAATTATGGGTAAGAGGGGTCTGGGTGATAGGGTCGAGTGACTAATAAGGAACATGAGAACTTCATTAAAAAGACTAAAAAATCATTTTTCAATTCAAGAATAGGGGTCATTATGGAGTAGCCTAAGGGTCTATTGCATAGTGCACCCTATGATGTCACATTTTTGAATTACCACAAGGTATAAACTACAACACTTATCCCCTAGGAATAACCATTAAATCTTGATCATGAATTGTGATGTGACTATATGCCTCATGGAATAACATCCACCCCCCAAAAAACAGTATGGAGGGAATAACATATCCCACCTCCCACATGATCCAAACCATTAATATAAGTTGAATCCCATGGATAAACTCATATACATAAAGGAGGACCTAGATAAGAACAACCAATCTAACTTATAACATAATATAAGTCACTAATACAATGTAGCCTGCACAGATAATATTATATACTAGAAGTGAATCGTGATAAGGTCATAAAAGAGACAACTTGCTGCATGATAAGGAATACCAATGAAAGGAAGATCCCTTGGATAAATGGACATACATGAATCAGATCATATGGATAGTATAACATAGCTAACCTTCAACACAATCTGAACCACTAAAATAATTTATGTCTTGTTGGAAATTGCATATACCCCAAGATATATATCCAAAAATAAACTTTAATTTTTTTGAAATAATGTTCTCCTTGGTGGAGAATATCTACACTGCAGTCTCAAGGTCTCTAGGCCTCATCCTCAACATAGATATATAATAAAGATTAAGATATATTGAACAATCATGTAAGATATTCCTCATCCTTGATCTTAGCTAGACAACGATTGATACCTCGGATCGAGAAAGAGGCTATTACATAAGAAGATCATACATGACTCATCCTAAGCATCCTCACTAAATGTATCCATCATTATCATGTCCTATAGTTAAAAAATATATCATCATGATCCCAAATCTTATAGGTAACAATATGTCAACCAGAAATCACTTTATTCGTATTTAGTTACCAACCTACAACACTACATGTGTGTATTTTCCTACCCTTAAGGTCATAAGAAATCCACATTATCACTTCCACTAACATCATAATCAACCCCTTTCCATGTATTGTACCTATAAGTATTCTAAGGGAGATGTCACAATTTCATATAGCCATGATAAATATTTTTTATGGGATGATCAACACAATCCATCCACTCAACATGATATTATATTTAAAATAATCCTTTATATATCTCATGCAATAACCTACCCACTGGTTATTCCATCACTATTACCCACCAAGGAATCTACCCAATCACACTATAAAGTACTACCATGAAGTCCCACAACTCAGGATAGCCAAATATCTAGTAAAGACATGGTCTTTACCAATAAAGTTCACATCACTATCACTCTAACCCAATTAACAATCCATATAAAGACCCTCTTCACGTGATTACCATAATTATTACCTCACATAAACCTCCACCCATGACCCTTACAACATGATTGATCATAATCATATTCATATAGTTTCAACCTAGGCTATTAGTAATTAATAACATAACCAATAACACTATAGGGTCCATTAGACCTAAAAATGCACACCAACTATCTTTCTAATACTGAAGAGTAAAAATTCATTACATAAGAGACTCACGAGGGGAATCCATGAGCCATAGAGGAGTCTACCAGAATGGGTGTTGGATGAGGAGAGCATGCTAGAGTAAGTCATGGGGATAAGGGGAACACAGAAGGAAGAAGAGGAGAAGTAGGTGGAGGGGAAGGATGAGGCAATTACGTAAGAGGAGGATGAGTCAGTGGCCATAGTAGGAGGAGAAGGATAAGGCATCTGTGATGGAGGTGGAGGAGAAGCAGGGTCACAACGGAGGAGGGATCATGAAGGAGGAGGAGGAGAAGGCAGCGAGGGAGGAGGAGGAGGATGGTTGCAGAAGAGGAGGATTAAAAGGCAGTGGTGGTGGAGGAGAAGGATTGGGAATCATTTCCCAAAATTAAGGTATAATTTTCCAAGTTATGGGATCACCATATAATGGGTATATCATCCCTCAAATTCATTCCTTTAAGATATAAATATTATTGGGTAGTGCATCTCAAACCATTTGAATATTTCATAATTGGTACAACATCTCAGATCACATTATTATATGTTAAGTGGGAAATAAAACTCATACAACACATCACAATATCACATCAAGTATATCATCACATTATTTAGGAATCTTCAACATAAATTTTCATATCATCCCTATCCATAGGCATTTCAGTGTGATTAGGCTGGTCATCTCACTCCCAAACAAAGATATCAATCGAGGGGTTGCACGTCCACCACAAAAAAATGGAATTACCAATGGGAATAGGCTAATATAGTATATAAGAAACAGAAAATGAAATCATAAACATCTAATAAAATACTAAATAAACCATAACTAGGTTTTCATAACACATGACTCACTCAAAGTTTAAGATTAGTTGATCCACACATGTTAAACACATATCCAAATAAAAAACAAGGCCATAACCCACATGGATATTATAGTTCAGAAGGGGGCGGAACAATCACCCCATAAGTAAGTCAAATAAGTCAAAAAGTATATGAGTAAACACTAAGTTCCATTTGGTTCAATGCTCACACTGACCTCACATAATCTGCACATCTCTTATTCAAGGGAGGATAAGGGAACCAATTTTATTCCATCTATGTTATTTTCAACCAAGGAGGAATACCTATTGGTTATATAGAACATAATTACCATTAATTTAATTTTAAACATGGAACATATTGTCCACTGAATCAGTATACATCAAACGTAAGGATAGAACATATCCCAAAAAGAGCTTACCCACTCTTAGGTTGTGAATTAAAAACATCCTAGTAAATAACTCAAAAAGGAATCTCCCAATTATACACATATCCCTTATCATGGGTGGAAAAAAGAGACCTAACCAAGGTTCTAGGAATCATAGTATAACACAAGGGAATCCCTCAAGGTCTCTTGAATGTAATGTTAAACATATTTTTATTTAATCCAATAACCCCTGATGGTTGTAGAATTAAGGCATAATACTCAGAGGGTCCATACCATCCCTAGATGTTCTCCCAATACATATGGTGAAGGAAAAAAAATTGAGTTGATTTAATACCATCTACACAGGGGTGGACAAACTACATATCACACAATGCATGAAACAATACATAAAACATTGGTAATGGTTTGAAACCACCAACCTCAAAGTGGAGTTGACCCCTTAATAATTCTCAACAACCATATCTCGAGCTCATACATGCTCGATCAAGACCCATCATCCATTTTTGAAACACATGAGGTGGTGGCTACAATATTAGAGGATGATTCGGCAGCCATAGGAGGATGAGGAGGAAGCAGCGACGACGGAGGAGGAGAATCCGGGTTGAGGTGGAGGAGGGATCACAGAGGAGGAGGAGGAGAAGGCAGTGGCGGGGGATGAAGATGATAGTTGTGGAAGAGTAGGAAAAGGCAGCAGTGGAAGAGGAGGAGGAGGAAGAGGAGGAGGAGGGGTCACAACACATAGTTTATCTACTATGAAGGATTGAACGGGTTTGACAAAGGAGGTGCCTGTTAGGGTTATTTTTGAAAAACTGCTGGAACATTTATCATTGATAGATAAAAGTGTTGATAAAGGTATTTTTTATCAGCACTAAAATAAAATCACTGATAAAACATAACTTTATGTATTCTTTTTGAGAACTGAAAAAGATTTTCCTTTATCACCGCTAAAAAATCACTGATAAATAACCTATTTATCAGCCCTAAAGTTTTAGCACAGATAAAACACATATTTATCAACACTAAACTTTCAGCGCTCATAAATACCTATTTTATCAGTACCTTTTAATTATAAATATATATATTAAAAATTATTATATATTTATAAACAAAATAAATAAAATAAATATATTAAATATAACAAGTATAATAAATACAATGAATTAATCTGATAAATCTAATAAATATAGAATAAATGTAATAAATATAATAAATATATTTATTATATAATATAATTTTTGTAATCTTATAATTATATAATTATATATATATAAAATTAAAATCTTAGAAATACTTTTTTCAATTAAAAAATCATATAAATATTTTTAAATTATTAAAAAGTATATATTAATTATTAACATTTGTTTTTTATTTAATTTATTCAAGAAAACATTATTTTTGAATAAAATATAATAATTTTATAAAAATTAATAATAAAAACATTTATCAGCATTAATAATAGTGCTGATAAATGTACACTTTATCAATGCTTGTTTTATCATTGATAAAGTTTACATTTATCAGAGCTTTTAGCAAGCACTGATAAAGGCCCACCCCTTTATCAACGCCTTTTGATTAACGCTAATAAGGGGTAGAACTTCCCTTGCCCTATTTTGTGGTAGTGATGAGAATGTTTGGAAAACTAGTGCCTAAGGTAGGAATGGATTTAGGCCATTAAAGAATCGATCAATATTTATCCATGGATTGCGTATATAGTCCACAACATGGCCTTATAACCTTGTGAAGTTAGATTCATACTTATCAACATTCTCATCTTCCTTTTGCCTCAAATTCATAAACTGCATTTCCATATCTACTCACTGTTCCCAAGGAAAGTGTTTCTCTAAGAAAAGTTCTTAAAATTCAATAAATTAAATGTTTTCTATCTCTTTATACTTCTTTATTTTTTTAATTAGCGACCACTATTGATCAACATATCTTAACAGAAAATTAATTACAATGAAAACCTTATCCGTTTCCTCACTTCCCAAGGCAAGAAATATCTTATCTATGGAACATATCCACAGCTCTTCTACGAATGGGTTTGTATTCCTCTTAAATAGTGGAGGCTATTATCTTGTAAAGTGATCTAATATGGATTTTTGAAGTTGTGGATCCGGATGATCCATACAGGTAAGTTTATTATTAATAACCTAAGTATGTTATCCTAGTATATTTATAAATTTTTCTGCACCAGTCGCAGCTGTAGATCCAATTTCATTATCTTGTATGAGAGGGAAATACCTACTTGGAATATGGGTGTTCATGAAGTTACCATTCCTTCCACTTAGAGCCATTTCTAAATAAGGTCATAAACTAGATTAAGTTATGAATCTAAATGTACAATCTCAACATACAAAAAATATACTTAACATAAATTAAAATCCAACACATGGATAATACCATAATCATCAACATGGTTTCTTTGGAAAAAATGTTCATTTAAGTCCTTAATAATGTATTATACAGAAAACATGAATTATCCTAAGCATATCCCCCAGGAGTGTCAAACTAGGTGCACAGTAAAACCCATCTTCATGTACCAGGATACCGCGTGTCATGCCCAAAAATCATTTTTAGATTTTTCACTCCCAGGTACATCTGTGCCAAATCCACGTCCACGTGTAGTATTCAGACTGGGAAATATTTGGTATAAAGATCCAAGTAATCTATTCCGTACCAAAATACCAGGATATTCTTGTATGATTATCCTGAAAGACTATCCTATGGTTTTCCCCCTAATCTACATTTTCTAAATCACATTTCCTTGTTCTACACTATAATTCCTTTCATACCAACTATAATGACCAGAACCCAATTTCCCAGATTTGGTGACTTATTTTATTACATTGGAATATAAATATGAAATATGAATCTCAAATGATCAAGTAGTTTAATTGATTCGGAAACAAGATACATACATAATATCAACATTATAAAATGAAATTAAAAACAACACAAATGTTTTATTGGGAAGATCCACACCTATAAGTTTATCCCTGGAGGTCATTCATAATAAACTTCTTCATGTCTTGGGAAAATGAAAAATAAAAAAGTTTTGAGCTCAAATTCTTAGTAAGAGTAACCAATACAATAAAAGATATAATTATCATAAACATTAGGAATGTCATGTAAAGTCCCAGAATTTTTCATGTATTTTTTTAATTATAAGGAAATATTAAAAGAGTGTGAAAATTTACGGCAACTGATTCTGAGATCCGGTGCACCCAAAATGAATTTACAAACTTCTTTTTGGTATGTTCAGTAAACGCGCGAGAAACATTTTGTAACTTTTTAATCCGTGCTTGGAATTGAAATCTAAGGACACCGTTGAACTCATAGCACTGATATTAGCTTAAGGAGACCTTCACCTAGACCGCAGTAGGTCGAGGGTGGATGTTAGTTTTTCGGATTTTTGTAGTTGAATTAAAAAATAAAATAAATTACTTTTATTTTGTATTTCATGAAACTTCTCATTTGAAATATGGGGGGGGGGGGGACCACACGTCCTTGAAACTATGTAACTCTTTAATTTCCCCAATTTATGTGCCAACATTAATTAATCAAGTAAAAAATTCATGAACATTATTAAGATGGATCCTAACCTCATGTGGTGGGGGATAATTGGCATAGAGGAGAATTGGGAGAGCCTTTGGAAGTGCATTGACCAACAAAGAACCTCCTCCAGCGAAGAACGAACCTACAACAAGGATGACACATGAGCTCGGATCAGGAGCATGTTCTGAGAGAAACGAACGTTGGCTTCTTAATCTTCTTCCTCACGCCAACTCCAATGAACGAAATAGGTTGGGAATTTGTTTATAATTTTTATTCAGTAAATAATTGCTTCCAATCTACGAACCACCTGCAATCAATATAACATGGAGGTTGTGGAGCAAGAAAACATGGCTTGATCCCTCCGTTCCCTCTTTGTGGATGTGTTCTTCGTGAGCAGATCGATGGTTGAGTAGAACCCTACCACGACACTGACGACCGACACCAGCAGGGTAAGGGCGGCAGCCGACACCTCGACCGACCGCATGGAACCAGCAAATCATGTGTTTGCACCACTGGTAGCGAAGGAGGCCACGACCTGTCGGCTACGGCAGTGGGAGGAAGACAGAGCGCACACGTGACCAGCCATGTGGAGGCAGGGCGGTGCACATTTGCACCACCGGTAGAGGAGGAGGCTGCAACTGCCTAGCTACAGCGGTGCTTCCGAAGGGCATCCGACACCCGGCCGACCACAGAAGGACAGTGGCGCCGTCGCACCGCTGGAAGGGGGAGCCAGCCAGAATTCTGGACGGCCGTGTCACACCATGTGGGACTACTCTGGCTGGTACCTCATGCTATAAGGCAGTGCCACATGGAGCCGCTGGGTTGGCCAAGCCAAATGGTCCATTGGAATGTTCAGAATACCCCCCCCCCCCGGTGGTGAAGGCTTGGGCGGACCCCGTCATTGCAGACCGCACACAGTCAAGTGGGCCACGCCCAGTAGGTCTGGCCCACCCTGACCCATCCTAGCTAGGCCAATCCCAGACTGGGTCAGATCAACACTAACTGAGTCGGGTCAGTCCGACTGGGTTGGGCCGAACCCATGCCCATCTAGACCATGATACGCTTTATAACCTTATCTTGAGAATCAGACATCTGTTGGACGAACCGTTTGCAGAACCAGAATCCTTATATCGAGAAGGCCCTTTTAGTATAATTCACTTGAGTTTTGGATAAGGTTGGAATATGGATGGGTTGGATCGAACCTGAATCCAACTGGGCCCTCAGAACAGAAATTGTAATAACTTACAGACCGGGCATCCAATTGACACGTCGTCTGTCACGTTGGGTCCCTTATGACGCCACAGACCTTCAAGATACATCATTGCGGGACTTCTTGGATGTTGAAGTAACGAATGATGGATTGAGGAGTAGATCCTCCCATAATCAAGTGTGCTTAGTGCGGAAACCCTGTGGCTGTCTGTACTTGAGGAGACTTCAGATCCTGTGTGGGAAATCTTTGGATCCTGTGTGGGTCAGCATCTCCAGATCCTATTTGTAACATCTTCAGATCTTATGTGGGTCTACTCTAGATCTTGTGTTGGTCATCTTTAGATCCTATTTGGGTCATCTTCAATCCTGTGTGGTTCAACAACAGATCTTATCGACGAAGTAAGATTATCTTGCAATACAGCTAATCATATATACTTTCGTATTGAAGTTATACCTGGTGTGAGCTGAGTCTTTGCCTTTGTGGTATTCTTCTATGTGGTGATATATTTTTGGTATTCTTCTATATGAAGTTACCTTTGTGGTACTTACCTTTGTGGTGTTACCTTTGCGGTATTCTTTCCTTCCTGGAACAATTGATATTTTGGCTATGAATTTGTGCCTTGTGTTTCCTCATGAATGAGACGGGTTTACTTGATAACTTAGGTATATGTATGGCCATATACCTATGTAGGGATGACTGTTGTTTTCGTGCTTTGAGTATTATCTTTTTTTTTATTCCAAGATACCTTAGGGGGTCTCGGGTGTCGTACTGAGTATCATTATAGTCACCCATTCATGGGCTATGCCCGCACCTTGTTGTGCCTAGTGCAGATGACAAACATCGCTGATCGAGGTCAGGGGTACTAGGGCTGGAGGCTACTCGGAGGTGGACCTTAGATGAGGCATACCATAGAGATTATTATTCGAGAGTTGTACCTACCCTTCAGGTAGGATCCTTGGCATGTGTTCACATGAGCTGTTTTCAGTTTTACTTGTACATTCTAGTTGGACATGTATTCCAACCCCTTTACTCACTGTACACACTCTTTTTACTATATAGTATACTTGTTCTCATATCTTTATATGTTCTTGGTAGTGTGAGTTAGTAGGATAAAAAGGCAATGCCTTCCCAGTTTTAAGGATATGCCTTTTTGGTGCTAGTCGCCAGCCCCTGGCCTATGGAAGGTAGGCTTGGGGTAGTCACAACATGGGACCCGGTGGACATTTCATGACTAATTGGTATCAAAGGTGTCGGTTCAACCAGAGAACTTGGACTCTGATCTTTTGATTCGGAAATAGTGTTAAGTGTAATGAGTGTGGTCTTTAGTTTGGGAAATCCAGTGTTGGTGTGACGGCTAACGTATCTATACACCAGGACCCTGACTTCTAATTTCTGACTCTGTGCATGAAAACACTGATTGTGTGTGTTTTTTAAAAATTTCAGTGTGATATCTCTGAGTCAGCTCATCAGGTGTAACTTATTGACTGCGGTGCACCTGTTTCTTTCAGGATGCCTCCACGCAAATAGAAAGCCAGGGTTCCAGGTAGAGTATGTGATGACATCCCACCCAGCGATGGGGCTTTAGTGTAGGGCCCCTTTTCAGCCGTTTTACCATCAGGTGGTGTACCGATAACACCACTACCCATTGGGTAGCCGATGTCGCCAGCTCCTATAGTAGAGAGTGCACGCCGCTTGAGTGCGTTGCATGATTTTAAGCATTAGAAGCCATCGAGGTTTAAAGGAGAGATGGATCCATAGGGTACTGAGGACTGGCCGGAGGCCGTGGTCAGAGTTTTTCAACAGGTTGGGTCACCAGGTGATCTCATGGCGATCCTTTCCGCCAGTATTCTTCAATCCCTAGTGGGCTGATGGTGGATCATGATGCTCCGGGTTCACGATGAGGTCACTCTCGTCTAGGAAGAATCAGAGAGCCTTTTTAGGGTAGATTTCATCCCAATGACCTTACTCTTAGTGCATATACATGAGCTTCTCCACTTGCATCAGGGTAGCATGATCGTGGCTTAGTATTCAACGAGGTTCACTGACCTCTAACTCTACTCCACAGACAAGGTGCATGACCCTTTCTTCAGGGCCCAGACCTTCGATCAGGGGCTAAGACAGGATATTAGAGATTTTATGATTTCTCTCAGCATCCCAACGTAGGTGGGGGTGTTATATAAATCACTCTCAGGGGAGAGTTTCCCTACTGAGAAGTCACCGACAGCTAGACCCACCACTGGACGTCATATAGTAGAGTTATCTGATGCTGGATACAGAATGATGACCCAACGGTCCAAGTGGACCAGAACTATAGGTGGAAGATTTCAAGATACATGGTCTGTTGTGTGGGATCTAGAGATAGAGAAGTACATGCAAGGACCTGGTATTGTTACTCATGCGATGGGCAGGGTCACATGGCTCGCGACATCCTGACACACCATACAGATGAACAACAGATGGTCAAAGGACTGCCTGGGTAGAGGTGAAGATTCAATCGAGGAGGTCCGTAGGTAGTAGGTGAATGTGTCAGAGGAGATGGTTGTGCAGCAGGTGGTGGGTGGGGATTCAAGGTTCAATTACCACCACTCTAGGTTGTCCACCCCGACCACAGTGAGTAGGTGGACAGGGACAAGCTTAGCTCCAAGAAGCTAAGTCCTATGACCACGACACTCTAGAGATGATATGAGATACGATTTGTGTCTACTCTACCTTAGTTGCAGTACTTATAGACACAAGTGTCGATCACTTGATTATTTCCATGACCCTCGTTCAGAGATCATAGATTCTAGTAGATCCATTGGATTTATCCTTATAGCTAGATAATCCTACGGGAGGGGATCCGATGATTACACACTAGTGCCGACTATGTGAGCTTATTCTAGGAGGTGAGAGATTTGACTGGGATCTTCTAGTAGCAGTGTTGAGGCCTTATGATGTCATATTGGGTATAGATTGGTTAATTATAGTCTATGATCAGATATAATTTATTAGGTGCAAAGTGCGGTGTGTTTGTGAGGATGGGACCATGTTTTCCTGCACCGGTGATAAGGTAACCTTATCAGCACAATATGGACTTACCTGGAAGAGGGTGCAGCCGATTACACATCAGCTGGCTAGCCTTAACCTCAGAGCGATTGATGTTGAGAGTCCAAGCTGTCCTGTTGTGGGGGACTAGTATGTTGTTGTTTTCCATAATGATGTTATTGGTTTACCTCATTTTAGGGAGGTGGAATTTATATCAACTTGTACCCCAGTATGACACCGATATCTACACCAGCATATTAGATGGACCCCACAAAGCTTTGAGAGCTGTGAGTACAGCTGGATGACTTGAAAAGTAAGGGGTTCACTAGTCCTAGTATTTCTCCTTGGGGAGCCCCAATTTGTTCTCCAGGAAGGCTGATGGGAGTTTGAGACTCTGTGTGGACTATCGGCACCTGAACCAGGTGAACGTTAAGAACAAGTACCCACTATTGAGGATTGATGATGTCTTTGATTAGCTGAAGGGAGATTGGTGGTTTTCGATGATATAACTTAAATCAGACTATCAAAAGCTCAGGGTATGAGATGTGGATGTGTAGAATACGGACTTCAGAAGTCATTATGGCCATTATGAGTTCTTGGTTATGCCATTTGGCTTGACCAATGTCCTAGCAGTGTTCATGGGAATCATGAACATGATCTTCCAGCCATACCTTGATCGCTTTGTGGTAGAATTCATCGATGACATCTTGATATAATCATCTATAGAGGAGTATCATAACTATGATTTGTAGATAGTTCTAGACACACTCTTAGAGCATCTGCTTTATGGTAAGCTCTCAATGTGATGGTTCTAGAATCAATAGGTTCACTTTCTAGGACACATCATCTCAGAGACTGGAGTTGCAGTGGATCCAACGAAGATTGATTTTGTGCTTTCTTGGGATCCACCCAAGAGTGTGACGGAGGTGTAGAGTTTCTTGGGATTGGCCTTTTACTACTGAAGGTTTATGCCTAGACTTTCCAGAGTTGCGGCACCCTTTTCCGCATTGATGAAGAAGGGTAAACACTTCGTGTGGTCGGAGAGATTCCAGTAGAGTTTCCAGGAGCTGAGGTAGAGACTGATGAGTTCCCCCATCTTGAGGTTACCAGAGGAGGGCATTGGGTACATAGTCTTCTGTGACACATCAGGGACCGGGATTGTATGTGTCCTAATTCGAGAGTGAGATGTTATCGCGTATGGTTATCGATAGCTCAAACAACATGAGAAGAACTACGCTACCCATGACCTGAAGTTGGCAGTAGTGGTCTTCACCTTGAATATGTGGTGACATTACCTGATGGATGAACATTTTATAGTCTACTCTGATCACAAGAGTCTTAGGTATATCTTCAATTATAAAGACCTGAACCTAAGAAAATGACGTTGGCTTGAGCTACTCCAGGACTATCACTTCATGATAGTCTATACTCCAAGGAAGGGGGACTTAGTAGAAGATGCACTCAGCAGAAGATCTGGTATACAGTTTCTGAGTGAGACAACAAGTAAGATAGCTGCTTTGCAGATATCCTATGTGGATCGAGATGGAGAATCTTATCTTTAGTGTCTGACAATCACTCCCCCACTCCTTTAGTGAGTTAGGGTGGCACAACATGGGGGCACAGACTGTGAGGCACTATGTTCTCAGATATCCACACTACAGGCACATGATGGATTTTATGAAGGTGGGGAGCATGTCATCTTCTTTAAAGGACATACTATGGTACCAGTGGTGCTACAAGAAGATGTTTTGAGGGAGTTCCATTTTTCCCCTCTAGCGGTACATCCATGGGTGGTGAATATGTTCCCGGACCTTTTTTATCAGTACTGGTGGCCTGGAACAAAAGAAAGCAGTGGTAGAGTTTTTCTTATGATTACTCACATGTCATCAAGTGAGGGCAGAGCATTAGGTTTCAGTAGGCTTAGTTCAGCCATTAAAGGTGCCAGAGTGGATGTGGGATGGAATTTCCATGTACTTCATGATAGGACTTCCATGCACGTCCCAGGGTCATGAGTCTATCTGGGTGATCATTGACTTAATCACCATGTCGGACCACTTCCAACCTATCAGAGAGCATGGACCAGTAGATGTCAAGGTATGCCTCTACATGCAAGAGATTTTACGGCTTCATGGGGTACCATCCATGATTTTCTCTGATCATGATGCACATTTTACTTACCATCTATGGAAGGGATTGCATGAGGCATTTTGGACTCAGCTTCAATTGAGCACCACCTTCCACCCTCAGACAGATGGTCTGACAGAGCGAACCATACAGACCCTCGAGGACATGCTGCGTGCTTGTATCCTTGATTTCGACTGCAGTTGGGAGGATCACTTTCCCTTGGTGGAGTTCACGTACAACAAAAGCTATCACTCCACCATTAGTATGGCACTATTCAAGAAATTTTACGGTCGACCATGAAGATCACCTATGTGTTAGACTGGGCCAGGGGAGTCAACACTAATGGGACCTTAGATGGTCGGGCTACCACATAGAAGGTGTAGATCATCCAAGACCAGATGAAGACTACACAGAATAGGCAGAAGTCTTAGGCTGACAGGAGACATAGACCTCTAGAGTTCGAGGATGGTGACCATGCCTTTCTATGGGTATCTCCTCGATGAGGTTTGTGAAGATTTGGTCAAGGAGGCAAGGTATCTCCATGGTTCATCGGACCCTTTAAGGTCCTTAGCAGAGTTGACGAGGTGGAATATCGCTTAGGTCTTCCCCCTTATTTGCACCAGGTGCACGACATTTTTCACCTATCCTTGATGAGAAGGTACATGCATGATCCTCCACACATCATTGGCTGGGGCGAGCTGGTCATCAACAATGGGGCGACATTTTCATAGGTTCTAGTAGAGATTGAGGATCTACAGGAGAGATTCCTACGTGGGTGATCGATACCTCTGGTGTGCGTACGTTGACAGCATGAGAACCTCTAGGACATGACATGGGAGCAAGAGGCTCAGATTCATGCACAGTACCCCCCACATGTTTCCATAATTTGTGTTGTGGATTTCAGGGATGAAAAGCCCTAATGTGGGGAGAATGTAACAACCCAAATTTTCCATGTAATTTGTTTAATTAGATGGTAATATTACAGGACCGCAAAAATTGACGGCGTGTGTTTCCAAGAACCGGTGTGCCCAGAATGAATTTCTGAACTTTTTTTATGTACGTTTAGAAAACGTGAGAGTGGAATTCTGTAACTTTTGAACTAGTTCTTGGAATTGAAATCTAGGGACACCATTGAACTTGCAGCGCCGATATTCTCTTAAGGAGACATTCACCTTGACCGTAGTAGGTCAAGGGTGGAAGATAGTTTTTCGGATTTTCGTAGGAGACATGAAAATTAAAACATATAACTTTTTTTTTTTTTTTCTTGAAACATATCATTTAAAATTTGGTGGGGACCACCCGACCATGAAACCTTGTAACTCTTGGTTATCCCCAATTGATTTGTCAACATTAATTATACAAGTAATTAAATCATGAACTTAATTAAGTTGGCTCCTCACCTCACATTGTGGGGGATCACTGGAAAAGAGGAGAATTGGGGGAGCCTTTGGAAGTGCATCCTTCAACGAAGAACCTCCTCCAAAAAATAACGAACCTCTAATGAGAACGACAGACGAGCTCTGATCGGAAGCGTGTTGCAGGAGCAACGAACATTGGTGTATTCATCTTCTTCCTCACACCAACTCCAATGAACAAACAAGGTGGGGAATTTATTTATGATTATTCTTCTTTGATTTGTTTCTTACAATCTATGAACCACCTTCTATCGATCTAACATAGAGGGTGTAGGCTAAACAAACATGGGTTGATCCCTCTACTCCCTCTTTGTTGACGTGTTCTTCGTGGGCGGATCGACGGTTGAGAGGATATAAACCACGACGCTGGCGACTAACGCCGGTAGGGTAAATGTGGCAGTGCAACCGCACCTCCAAATGATGGTGCGGCCCGTTGGCCATGATAGAGGATAGTGGTGGCTGACACCTCAGCTGGTCAGATGGAACCAGGGCGGCGCACGTCTGCGCTGCCGGTAGCGAAGGAGGTCGTGGTTCTTTAGCCCCAGTAGTGGGAGGATGACGACCGTCCGTGTGGAGGCAGGGTGGCATGCGTCCGCGCCACTGGTAGAGGTGGAGTCCACATCTACTTATCCAGGATGGTGCACCCAGTGGGCGGCTGACATCTTACCAACATAGGAAGGACAGCGGCGCGATCACATCTTTTGAAGAGGGAGCTGATGGGACTTCCGGCTGTCTGCATCACACAGAGCGGGACCGCTCTGGTGGGTCCAACGTGCCAGGAGGAGGTTCCACATTGCACCGTAGGGTTGGACAGGCCGACCAGTCTGTTGGACTCTTCGAATTACCGGGGGCGCCTCCCCCTGGGTAGCGGTAAGGGTGGCCCCGCCATGGTGGACTGTACCCCACCGAGCGGGCCACACCCAGTGAGCCGGGCCGACCCCTTTTCGGGCCAGGCATGCCGCGGCCCAGCCCAGCCGGGCTGGACCCAGACCGGGTTGGGCGACTCGAACCGGGTCGGGTCGGACCATGACGGGTCGGGTCGGGTCGGTCTAACTGGGTCGGATCAGAACCGGACCCATCTTGACCCAGATACGCTTTTATTGCCATATCTTGAGAACCGGGCGTCCATTTGACGAACCGTCTACAACACCAGGATCTGTAGATTGAGAAGGTACTTTTTGTATACTCCACTTGAGTTTTGGATAATTTTATAGTATGACAAGTTTAGATTGATCCTGAATCCAACTTTCTCGTCAAAATAGAAACACTAATAACTTACAGACTGAATGATTGATTGATGCGATATCTATTGTGTTGGGTCCCTTAAGATGTGGCAGACCTCAGAGATACTTCTTTGTGGTACATTATGGTAGTTCAAGTATAGACCAATGTCTTGAGGAGTATATCCTCCCTGAATTAAGAATTCTTAGTGCGGAAACCCCGTGGATGGCTTTACATGAGGAGACTTCAGATCCTATGTGGGTCATCTTCAGATCCTGTGTGGGTCAGCATATCCGGATCCTATGTGGGTCATCTTCAAATCCTATGTGGGTCAACTCCAAATCCTGTGTGGGTGATCTTGAGATCATGTTTGGGTCATATTTGATCCTGTGTGGGACAAAAATAGAGCTTCTTGATAAATTAAGATGATCTAGCAATATCGCTAATCGTCTATACTTCCATACTTAAGTTATACCTAGTGTGATCTGACTCTTTACTTTTGTGGTATTCTTCTGTGTGGTGATACCTTTTTGGTATTATTCATTATGGCATTACCTTTTTGATACTTTCCTTTGTGGTGTTACCTTCATGGTATTCTTTCCTTTTTGGAATAGTTGTGCTTTTGTTTAAAAATTTGGGCCTTTTGTTTCTTCTTGAATGAGATCGGTATACTTGATAACTTATGTATATGAATGGGAATATTGCTAAGTTGGGATAAATGTTGTTTTTGTGCTTTGAGGTTTATCCTTTATGGATCTTGAGATACATTAGGGGGTCTCGGGGACCCTACTAAGTATGATTATACTCACCCCTACATGGGATATGCCCGCACCTTTCTCTGTCTTGTGAAGATGATGGAAAACACTGATCGAGGTCGAGGGTACCAAGACTGGAGGCTGCTCGGAGGTGTTCCTTAGAGGAGGCATACCGCATTGATGACCATTTGAGATATGTATGTACCCATTAGGTAGGATCCTTGGTGGGTGTTTATAGGATATATTTTTAGTTTTACTTTTACATTCTAGTTGGGCTTGTATTCCAGACCCTTTACTCACAATACACACTCTTTTTTACTTTATAGTTTACTTGTGCTAATTTCTTATTGTGTTCTTGGATGAGTGAGCTATCTGGTTAAAAAGGAAATACCTTCCCCATTTTAAGGATATGACTTTCTGGTGCTACACTCCACTCTATGGCCTATGGAAGGCGGGCTTGGGGTAGTCACGGACGGGCCCTAGGGGACGGTTCTTGAAATGTCGAATAACTAAAAACACATTACTTTAAGATGGACATTAACACATTATCACAGAAATAAGACCAGAATATATAATTCCATAGTAAAAATAATCATGGGTATTATACTAGTCAAATAACATCATGATCATTCAATTACTAGTTTAATAATGAGGGAAATTCATTTGTTGGATAATCTTAAACATACCCTCAAGTCTTTGGCCAATACATCTAAAAATTATTAAGGCCCGGACGAAAACCATATCTAAAAATGGGCGATGCCTCGGTCAAGTCCATATCTATTTTTCTCATGAGACCTACCAATGAATCTAGGGGATATAGAAGGCCCCACCCATTACATAATAAGTCTAATTAATTTCTCATATGAGTGGGGAAAAACATAAATAACATACAAACTCATATTGAAACTAACATATGAAATGTAAATAACACTCCCCGAACATTCTGAATAAACACTAACCATTTAAAGTAAATTGGTGAATGGTTTTAGGATATCCCATCCACAATAAAACTAATAATAAAACATTAAATTAAATATCATATATGATATCATAAATAATTATCAACAAGAGTGTAAAAATAGATGAGGATACTCTTATGAAATCATCGAGTAATTCTTGAGATAAATACTCTTACTTTGAAAAGAAGATTTATTTTAGAATTTTTTTTATAAAACCAAAATTAAGTAAGATAATATTTTTATAATAAAATGACTAATTTTAGAAAGATAATTTTTTCTAAAATCATATTATTGAGTGCCCTTGAAAATAGGTAAGAATTTGAGAAATTCCATTGAAACGAGCTTGTATTTTAGAATGAATTTTATAAGTTCCTTTTAAAATGTGTAAAAACACATATAATAAAAAAGTATTGTGGCTTGTAAACATATATAGCAAACTAAAACATAATTTAATAGGATTAATTAATAATACATGATAATTTCATTGAGGTAAGTGGATAATAAAATAACCCGAATGAAAATGGAGGTTTGAGTGGAAAAGAGTTACCTTAAATCTGAATGTTTTGATCCTGACCTTATGGTCCTAGAAAATGAAATTATACTCTAATAAATTAATTAAGAACATATTATCCATGAATTTAGTTTAACATAATTTTTTATGTTCTTTTATGTCCTTAATGTTAAGTTAAAATATTGAATTCTGTCATTCCATAAGGTTCGTTTTCTTGATTTTCATAATTAGTTCACATGTTTTTAAGTAATAGAGTTCATGTGGAATGGATGAAAATATCCTGAATTGAATTTAAATATCATTTATAAAAATATATAGGTGTTAATGGTCATTTATATCTTTTATTTACATGGAATTAGGAGGAGGAGTCAGATGAAATATTAATGACAATCAACTAGATTATTTTAGTGGTATTTTGATTATTAGAAACTAGTTTGGTCATATGATTTAATATAATGTACATATATTGGTTCATGAATATTAAATAGGTTATAATACATATATTATATACTTTTTTGAACATAAAAATGGTTTCATGATCATTATTGAAGTGTAAAATTGATGAAAAAAAATTCATCATCCACAAAGGTTGTAAATTGGCACCTCATAGATGATGATTTCGTTTATAAAATAAAATAGAGAAAGAGTAAGGGTATTGATGATGGTTATTCCATTAATATGATACAGTTACATTATATAGATGATAATAAAGTTATCAGGGTTATTTGGACAGAGGAGGTGAGGATATGATAATTATATAAGGGAACTTGGAATGAAATTGAACGAAATAGAATGTGAATTTACCGCTTGAATCCATCTCCTTGAGAATCCTTTTAAGGGAAAGGGTTTTTTTCTATTAGAAAGGAAAGGAGATCATTGATTTGGGGAGTGACTAGGGAAGGGTAGTTTGGAAGAAAATTTTAGATCTTCAAGGATTATATAAGTGAAGGTAAGAGGGAGTGAGGGAGGGTTTTATAGTGGAGGACAGGAGGGTTTTCCCATTATTTTACTCATTATTTTATTATTTTTCCAAATAAAACCAATAGTATTGATTCTTGTGACAAATAATAGTAATTTTTCCATGTGAGTTCTAATTGAGTGTTCTTACATCATCCATGTTACTTGGAGTAGTGAATTTAACTAATAATATATATATACGGTAAATTACCGTACTTTACTACTCATAAAAAAATGGATTATTTCATAAAAATCCCTAAACATTACCCTAACCATTTTCAATGTTTAGAATTAAAAAAAAGAACTCCATTTTTTTGAAAAAAATTTCTTATTATTATTAATGTAATTTTGAAATAAAAGCATAATTTGTTTGAAAAATAAAAATTTGAAATCTATATTTCGTTTTATATCACCTTGAGAAATTAATCAACATCTTATTATCTTTTTACCTAAATACAACGATAATATGATTTAGTATTCATAAGTGTCATATTACTATTCATAAGGGAATGTAACTATCCACCAAAAATTATGTTTATCTTATCAGACTCTAAATATTTTACTGAATGCAACCATGTGTGTCATTTTTTCAAAATTCAAATCACAGAGGTGGAAAAATTATGTTTACTAGAAAGGTTTTTTCAAAGTGGTGTTTTGTAGAGACTTAGTATTTCATACATTCAATTTAAAATTAATGTGATGAATCTTGGGGTGTTTAAATCAAGGCAGAAGATGCAAGCACAAGGATCTTCCATACTATCACCTAGAGACTCCTTCAACAATATATGTAGATTTATAGAATACGAGTGGATCACTACTAGAAAAAATATACACTAGATTTCTAAAATGAAATGACGGTGAACTACAGATCTGTTTCCAGACTCATCAATTATGAAATAATTCCTCTGAGGTAATTATTTATCTAATTAAATTAATTATAAACAATATGTGTTGATCTCCTCTCTTGATTCCAGTGATATTTCTTATTTTCCATTTATTTGAATAAATTCCATGGATCGTAATGCTCATCGTCATATAGATCTTGTATTGGCCACCAATTATGGAAAAAGTCAAAGTTGGGCACCGTCCACCGCATTCTTTCGATGCACCAAGAACTTGCAAAAAGTTCTACATATTCCTGGACAATACATTTATAATGATAATTCAGGTCCCCATGGAGTGATTAATATTATTTAATTGGTTTCTAGATCACTATTTATTTAATTATGAATGTGTATAATTATTCATGGAATATTGAATCACTCTTGATGAGTAGGATCAAGAGAGTGTGTGTTTATACATAATCATTGACACTTAGAATAATTACATATTTGTACTTTAAACTAGATATGATTTTGATAACAATGACATAGGAATAAAATAAGTAAATTATAAATCACCATTAATTAGTTATTTTTTTCTTAAATGAATTATTATTGGTCGGTTAATTAATTATAACTAGTTTTATTATCTAATTTATTGGTTTCATTTATTATTATGCGTGATTTATGTATATTTAATAATAAATTATTTGTTATATAATAATTAATTTTATATAAGTATGAATCCTAAGATACATGTTCTTGATAAATATGAGGAAAAAATGGAAAAATCCCCATGATTAGAATCATATATATCTATGGTTGATGTATAGATCATATCAAGTATACTGATGGTACTCTAGTTTGGAATGAGGTGTCACCATAGAGGTGAATTCATAATTGTTGATATCAGTCAATATTAGTGGGTGAAACATACGACAAAATTTTTGGGTGGCATTGGACCTCAAGGTATAAAAGAATTGATTGAGAGTATTCATATAATTTCTGAATTTATTGATACCTATAAATAATATTATGAGAATTTTGTTACGTTTATGAAAGAAGGGATAGTATTGCAACTTCCCCCACCTAGATCCAACTTTTGAGGGATAAAATTGAGTGATAAGTACCTTTGGATTTGATTCTTGTGTCGAATATGTTACAACCAAATTGTAGTGATGGTCTAACAAAAACCTACTATGATACTATTCCATAAATACCATGATATGGAATTAAAATTAAATAACTGAAACATACAAAAACTGGTATAACATTAGATTATAACATATAAATTTATAAATAAAGTTATATGATGATAATAAAAATCACTAGACCATAAAAAATTTAACTCATACATATCATACAATCATGTATAAATGTAAGATCACCATACCATTGATGATATACAATAGAAGAAAAAAATTAAATAACAAGGAGACCCATTAAACTATCCTCATCATCACCTCAGACTAGTTAGTAAGACACTACCAATACTGTCGCCAATAATAACAAGTATATATATATATATATGAATTCATGTATTTAGTGGACTACAATTAATAAACACATGACAATAATACCCCTACCGTGTTATTAGGTACTCCCTATGAAAATTGAAAATTTAGAATTATTTACTTCATCTCGAGCTAGTTTGGGTCCTAACGATTAATGTAACATAATCTAGGATAGTCCATAATCTATACTCTTCTATAATATAATGTTGGTAGAGTTTCCAATCTGGAAATACTTACCACTACTATGGGGACAATGTGTCCAACCAAAAGATACACATCCTCAATTGTATTGAATCCCATCCTCAATATGTTCATTCCATCTCAGGGGATAGTATTTCCCACCTGGCATACTTATTACTGAGGGTATTGAGTCCCCTCCTTCACACACAAACACAAAAACACACACTATATTAGTGAAAATATATCTAACATAGCATACTCACAACCGAGGGTAGTTTTTTCCCTTATAAACACAATATCACTTTGTCAGGAGTTATACATAGTGCCTTGAATTTTGACCACCAAGGGTAATAAAACACATATTTAACACACAATATATATCATAAGTGGAAGTATGTACCACTTTGAATATTTTTCACCATGTTTAGCACACCTCATTTTCAAGACACATGCTCTATCTCAGGGAATCACATCCCACCTAGAATAATCATCACTGGGGGAAGTACATCCCCTATTTAACAAACTCACTCTTTCTTAAGGGGTAGAAGATATCACATAGAATACTAATTTATTTGGGGAGTTCATCCCCTCCTAAATAAATTCTCTCTATCTCAGGGGGAATTATATCCCTCTTATAATAGTAATCATCAATGGTAGTATGTATCTACATAAGTATATTATCAAAAAAGTGATATTCATAATCCTAAACATCATTGTAACTCTTTAAAATACAACCCCTTATCTAATAAATTCTCACACCTTATATATACATATCCTTACAAAATAATAATCCATGCCCAATTCTCATGACCCAAGATTCCCCTTGTTAGGGTCACTAAATAAACCCATAATCACAAAGCACACAACACTGTACCCCTTGGTAGTTCAATTCTAACCATTAATTCTATAATACAATCATTCTAAAACATTTAACCCATTCCTTAATCTCATTTCACCTCTCACATAATTAATCGGCCACATGACTCATGAAAAATTTGTGCCATACACTAACCCCATGGTGGAATATTCCTTAATGATATTCTTTCTAGTAAACACTTAGTGGAATTCCCATAAAAAGTCATACAAGACCTAAACGTTTGATAAATAAAACCTAGTGAAATCTAATAGTTTATATATATTGGATAGCTCAATTTTCACAATGTTGTTAAAAAAACTCAACACATGACTCAACATTGTAAATCACTATCAATAGTGCATTTCATCACCTCATATGAGACCTTTATAGGACACTCGAGACATCACATGCGTCTAGGAACTCTATGTGGGGCCCCTTAAATCATAACTGAATCTAATTATGAAATCATATTCCGCAAGTAACTAAATGTTCAGGGAAACATAAGAGGGGTCACTGAAATGGACCCATCAACTTATAAATATTCTCCAATAATAAAATTATCGCCCATAACATATATAAGAGTAAAACATACCTTATAACCCCGAATTGAATTCTAGATAATTCTTAAATTTATATAGAATAAAGATAATATTATGTTCCACTTACAAAAAACAATCTTATCCCCCTTTACATTTTCTATAACCTTAACTATTCCCCTATAATCCCACAACAACCATCGACCATGATCCAGATCCCCTATCTCAATCAATAATTCACTTAGATTAAATTAAACCATTTTAAATTAATTTTATAATTAATTTATAAATAGTTCCACTAGATATAAAAAGATAACTTCTCACCAAACAGTGTTGTGACACCCTCATTTCACAGTTATGTTTAATATTATATAATTATGAGATATTTTTCGGTATATTAGTGTTTTATTTGTTTTTAGGAGTTTCAAGAAGCATGGGGAGCTGTTAGCTTGACCTGTAGTAGGCTGTCCCATGACAAGTGGTGTCATATCATGACTCTACCCAGGTAGTGTGGGCGTTTTTATGAGAAGTACATCAGGAAAAAGGCATAGGCTCCATGAAATGTTGTGTTCTACAAAATAATCCTATTTTTCAGGGTAATTACTTCATACCATTATTGTATATTCTAATCCATGAAAAGTTGTTTTTTCATTTTTCAACAAGTAGGTCTTTCCAAAAATTTAACAGGGAAGTGTGGGTGTTTTTATGAGACGTTTTCCAAAGTAAGAAGTTGGATACACCACAAAATATTTAGTTATAGGAAGTAGGAATTTTTTTTCAGTGTACATAAATCACTCAATGATGAGAAATTCTTTTCCAAAACATAGAAGTGTTTCATGCTATGACTGGCTGGTCGTACTTCCACGAACCTATACTCAATTATATTTTTTTTGTAATTTTACTAGTTTAAAAATATTTTATTTTTTGGGGTTATTTCCCCTCACATCACCTTAATTTTGTTTCCCTATTTTCAAGAGATCAATTTTTTCTATCTCATTCTTCTAATTCAATTCCAATATTATTTTCATTGGTTTTTAGAGGATTTAAAAGGTAGTGTCACCTTTTTCTCTTTCCTCTCTTCATACTTCTATTTAATCTATGTTGTTTTTATCTAAAAACCCTAATGTATATAGAATATGAAATAAGGTGTTGGGTTGATTTTAAATGGTGTATTTAGATGATTATTACATATAGATTCCATCTCCTACCGTGGGTTTTCATTCTTCATTGAAGGCAACTTGTTGCGACTTGCTTCCAAACATTGATTTAAAGACCCTGACCCTAGTAGCATGGAGCCAGTTGCTTCCTTAATTACATTGGTACTAAGATTAGGAATTCCCATCCCAAAGGACCAAATAATTTAATATATTTGAAAAACTATAAACATACATAAGTTTAACATTACAACTTGAATGAAAATAAACATAGAAAACCCATTGGAAACACCCATAATCTCCTAGACTATCCCTATAAGTCCTTCATAATATATATATTGTCATCCTGGAGAAGTATAAAACATAATAAATAAGTGATATAAGATTATAAATATGGGTATGTAATACAGCAAGAGGTAATATAAACAAAAAAAATATTGCATGGCGAATAAATAAATACACATTCCATTAAAACCTAACCATGAGCATATTGTGGAAGGAATAAAAGTTGAATAAAAAATTCGCTAAAAATATTCACAAGAAAATGAAACTTAACCATGGATATTCTACTTGTTTAATCATCACATGGATTATAATTTATTAATATAATAATTAGGAAATTCATAATTTTGGACATCAGAAACATACCATCGAAGCCTAGACCAGGAAATACGAAAATAAATGATTAGGGCCTCAGCCAAATCCATTTGGGAAAATAAATGGGAAAGGACTCAACCATGTCCATTTCATTTTTTACGAATGAGACTTATTGATGCATAGAGGGGCAATAGAGGGACCCAATAGTCACTTACTAATTCTAATGAATTCCTTATATAAATGGGGTGAAACATAATTAAAAAATATATAAAAATTTTAAATAAATTTCCCTAATAACTAAATATAATCACTAAACATTATGAGTAATAAGTTGAATAGTATCTAGATAATACATCAACATTTAAACTGATCATAAACCATTATATAAAATATGGTTGGGGATATCATAAAAGTTCAATCCCAACTAATCATAATGTAGTTCCCAGATCAATGTGAATCCCTGAGAGGGGGGAGGGGTGAATTAATGAACCCTTTAATTTTTTTACTAATTGATTCTTTTCAATTAAACCTCTACAGATGGCTAATGCCTCGATCCACTCTTCTTGTGTCTCTCAGCCTTTCCTCAAATGGTATTGTAAATGTAAAGGCACTAAACACAAGGATTTACAAGGTTCAGTTCAAAGAAACACTCCTTACAATGATGGTTATTCTCCCCAAAACATATTCTCCACTATAATTGAGTAATTAATTATTATGGTAAATACAGAGTCCCACTATATCTCTTTTGAGTCCCACATGAGGTTTTTTATACTGCTTCCCATTGTGTTACTAGAGTTCCACTGACCTTCTAAATAGTCTCACTGAAGACTTATTCTCCTCCTTGAATCTCACATGGGTATTATAACTTTTGAGTTACACGAGAAACATCCATATTTAAGTTATTTCCTGATTCAATGTAGATTATATTCTTCTCACTCCACATAGGGTTTCTGAATCATACATGCCTGAGCGTATCTCCAAGAATCTTCAACAACCTTTGGTATTGTCTATTGGTCCAGCTCAATTATTCTGATAACTTCTCTGATCAGTCCTCGTTATAAATAATTCCCTATTAATTCGTTCTTCTTTTGATGAATACACAACCTGAATGAGATTTTTAACAATGGTTAACACAAATTCTTCAAGAATACTAATACAAAAGAGTGATCTTGAACTAGGTTATCTCTGCTCAACTTCTTGGATCAACAATCACTATCAACTCAGATATAAGATCTTCTTTATTTTGTCAGTCTTTAGACTCAGTTATCATTATTTTCATGAAATTATTGCATGGGTATCTCAAATAATTTTCACATGTGCATGTGATTTTTCATGTTTTCAAGTACATTTAATATGTAGCTTTTAAACTCGAGCACATACTATTCCTTTTTAGGTTCAATGAGTGTGTCTCTTGCAATTTTCACATGCACTATATAATTGATTATTTTTTCACACATCAACTTATTTTCCTTTGATATTTTCCACTAAATCACTAGTTCCTTTTATTCGAGTTCAATTTATAAGTGTGTTATGAATGTTCATGAATCCTCTTCTTGGTGAAACTCACTATATTTTCTTTATTTTCTTTTCTCTCACTCTTTTAATGTACATGGTTCAGGTGGCTTTATGTTTTGTGTATGTTCTTCTTTATACCTGAATGTGTATAGGATTTAGAATAGGTTCTCCTCATTCCCATGTGCTGACACTTAACAAATTATCAAAGCCTCTGCCTAACACATGTATTCCTTTTGGTGAAACCACGAGGCCTCAATTTTATTCAATGGATGCTCATGTATGTATATGTGTACTGCCTTTCGGGAATGAAAACCCCTTTATTCTTCTTATTTCCCACACAACCCGAATGGGTATAATAAGGGTGTATGTATGTTATCAGATGGGTTTTACAGACATGTGGGATTTCTCACCTCTTCTTTGTGACACCGAAGGGCTCGGGTTCTTTTTTTCATAGGAAACAGGGAGCACAAGTTATTATTCTTAACGCACAAGGTACGAATGGATATTATTCATAGAAGCAAGGAATGGTTTGTGGGTTTTGTATTCATAGAGTACAATAAGGGTGAAAGGGAACCAGTTGCGTACATGTGGGATGCTCCGCATGAAGACACAATGAGGGTTCAAAAGAACCTATCGTGTGCTCGCGAGTTTTATCACAAAGGGGGTGCAGATGTCTTACTCCTTTTCAAGTACAATTGAAGAGTGCATAGAACTTTTTAAATGCCTATAGCTCTTCTTCTTCACGTAGTAGAGCTTTGCAGAAACCTTTTTAGCCTGATGCTATTTTTTTCAGAAAACAAGGACTATGTCAAGATTTTAAACAATTGAGTCCCAGTCTAGGCCTCTTTATTTATAGGCGAGGAATAACGCATATATTCATGTTCAAATGTAATTCAAAACCCTGAAATATATTATCTTTAAATGTCTTCCTTGAATAAGCTGAGATCCTCGGCTTTCAGTTGTTCAAGCCTGTATAATGATTTGATGCATATCTCAGCTCGTTTCTATTCAATGGGGCTCCTTTATTATCGGTGCAATCCTCATGTGCATGAATTTTTGAATGCATGTGAACCATCTCTTTGTACATAAAACGAGCATTTCAACCTTGGGATCTTTTTTTTCTTCAGGCTTGTTCAATTTCCTTCATTTTGATGCATTCATGCAACTTTCAATGCATGCATGTGTTTGGTTCGTCCAGACGATCTTTTTGGGCTTGAAATGGGATCGAATGATGCCTAGAGTGGTGAGATCACCATTCATCTTGATCACTAGTTTGTGGGTATCATGTGGGTGTATATAGGTTGTAGACAACCTCGATGTGGGAGATCAGATGACCGATGATAAATACCGAACCACAGTAATCAGATGGATGTCTTGGATGCAGGAGATCAATATCACGATTGATCGGATGGCAGACTATGTGTCATTAAGGGATCAACAATCAAGATTATTTTCGCAATTTTTAAAATTACATACTACATCGAAATAGAGACTTAGGATCCTCACAGTTTAACTATCAAGTCATGGTATCCTTTGATTATAATTCTCCTCCTCCCCTCACAGTACCTCCCCGTACCATGTGTAACCCAATGGGTGCGCTTTAGTTCCCCGTCTCTCCTCCTCAGGCAGGCTCCTAGTACCCACCCACTAAGCATCCTTGCGCACAGTTTGATCACCATGTGCACACCTGTCAGATTATACATGGCTTGCACTCTTTTGCCTCTTCCATTCTAGCTTCAAATCCTTCCCTTTGGGCAGAGTTGACCCTTGGGTCTTGCAAATACCATGGGTGAGGGTTTATGTTGACCTGCATGGATGGACCCTTAATTTTTTAATGTAAGGCCATATACAATTTTTAAAAAATGAAGTGTCCATTTCAATAATAGTTCATGGCCACATTCTTCATTAAAATCAAATTCATGGGAAATTCACTTTGTATATTCCACACTAATCCCTTCCTCCTCTCTTCTTTATCTTCAAACATCATCATTCTTTTTTTTTTTGGAATAAAAAATCCAGGATCATCACCATTACTTTAAGACAATCATGGATGATTCATGGATCATTTATTCATTCCTAATGCATTAAAACATAATGCATGGTCTTCTTATTTTAGGGATGTGCTCTCCATTAACTCTTATCTTGGACTTTAAGGTTCAGCTCAAACAATCAACTTATTTTATAAACTTCATCCATTTAGACTCAATGGATGGATCTTCAACACTTCATCCACTTAGTGACTATCGATGGATATTTACTTCTTTCCTCATGAAATTGAGTATTTCATGGACTTCTTAAAGTTTGTTAACAATTAATCTCCTTGATAAAATTCTTGTAACTTAAGACCTGTTCTACATTCATCAGATTTAAAATGTTGAATGTCCACACATGTCATCCAATGTTAAATAGTAATTCTCCAAGTGCCATGGGCTGTGGAACATCTTCATAATAAAAGTGGGTTCTTCACTGAGTCAGAAACATTACTTTAAGTATCACCACTTAAATAATCACCATAGATTCCATCACTACCTTATCATACACATATTTATAGATTATTGACACTTGACTCTTTATTGAAAACAAATGCAACACCATGCTCTACAATCTCCACCTTTGTATTTTTTTTGTCAATATCACTTAATCACACTTTTAATGGGTCAATATGTGTGCCAATAGTTTCCCCCCTTATTTTTAACCAAACACAAAGGTGTAGTAGGGTATATTCAAAACATTTTCTCCTCCATTTTAATAATATGATCTTTAATATTTATGAGAGATAGATTATGTCACATTGTTTCCTTAGTAAATATCCTTTTGAAAATAAACTCTAAGTCCACATGGGATAACCCAGTGTATAAAATAAAAGATATATGATCAAGGTTTTTAATGTTGTTCATAAACAACCATACATGTGATATAATTATTAGAATGGTTCAAATCTTGACCAAGGGATTGGAGATAATCAGATTTATCAGTGAAATTATAAATCCTTCACATACTTAACCAACCATATTAAAAAGTTCAAGTGAAAAGATAAATATCCCCCCTTTCATCCCATATTCGCATCAAAAAAGCACTACCCCTTAATTGATATATTAAATACAATTAAGAATAAGGAATGAACGTGTGATTATAATACCTCAGTTTCAGATTCTTGAGATAATATGAATTTCAAGATTTGTTATGAAATAATCCTTGAAATAATCACCTTCATATTTTCTCCCCCTAAAGGGGTGTAATACCATTGATTTACCATGGTGGAGAATATCATCGGATAAGCTTGAAGATATGCATGTTGATAATATTCCATTCTTCATCACTTCAAGTAATTGTCAAATAATGAATGATTCGTCCAACATGTAGTTTTCCACTTTGTTCATACATTTATCATATTGAGAATGACTTTAATTTTCAATTCCCTACTATTTAAGATCACATATACAAAAAAAATATAAGGGAATAATATGGAAAAATTATGAGATTTTTAATAGAATCATTGGTGCTGAGAATTTTCTCTCAACCCAAGAACTCATTTTATTGCAGCTCTAATGTGTATTATACTCTTTATGCTGGTGTTTCCCATCCATTTTTCATTTTTAATCTTCATTCTCAGAATGGATTATTTACTTTCATTCACCTTCAACTTGTTTGGATTGTTTTTCGTCACTTCTGTCATTATTAAAGTATCTTTTACTAGTGCATGTTGTTAAATATTACCCATTTGGCCTGGTAAAATAGTTAAACATTTGTTTTCATGATTTCCATCCTTCTTGAACCTTCCACACAATACTTTTGAGACACTTGGGTTGTCATTTGTTGAGAACTTCTCATGAAATTAGAATTCTTCATTATTTGGAATGATTTTTTTTCATTTTTCCTTATCGTTAGCTAGTAATTCATTTTCTGCTTTTTGTAGTTCCCTAGAAACTTGAAATTGATTAGGACAGATTACTAAACACTCATTCTTGACATTTTCTATATTGGAGCTTCCACAAGGAGTCTTTAATACTTTCAAGTTACCTTTCGTAGGTAACATATCAAAATTATCTACAGGAATGTCTTCAATCATTTCTGCCTTCTTCGGGATTGATTCTCCTTTCAATTTGAGATTAATTCCATTCATTTACATGGATTGTTTTCAATGATCCAATGTATGTCCTATCATTTCAATGTAGAAGCATATTTTCTTTGTTGAGATGAAATTCTTGGAATCCATCTTAGTCTTCTTTTTAGTAATAGTATGTTTCATGGTTTTCTTGACTTTAGTGTTTTTTATATTCCCAATAAAAGACTTTTCAACTCTTTTTTCCTTTCTCCTACCTTTGTAGTAGTCTATGAATCTCATCAATATATGTGTGATTCATGGTGGGACTAAACCGGCATTCATGATAACTACGACCACTTCTATTGCACACATCATAAAAATCTTCAAGATATTCAAATATGTTCTTAGTAGACAGATTCTTCTTCATCTGTTTATTCTTCATTAGCATTACAGGTTTCATCATTTCTTCACATCTACGTTACCTACATGTAGGCCTTACACAATTTTCATATTCTGAAATATTATGTCAGCAATCATTGGCTTGATTCCCATACTTCCAACAACACCAAAAGTAGACAATAAATCTTTTTCTTTTACTGGTTGTATCAGTATGGCTAGATTTAGTGCATTTTTGTTTCTAGAATTGTCTTTCTTTATTTGGAGCATCCTTTTTGGAGTTTAAATTCATAATAAATCCATTGTAAATCCTTAAAGTTTTGATGGATTTATTGAAATTTTTATCAATATTAATCTTCCTAGCTTTTGGATTTGAACCCATACTTACAGATGAAACTACATTAGTTGAAACAGAAATAACAAGGTTATGTGATACCTTCTTTTTGGAAAAATTTTCCATTGAAATAGAAGATAATCTAGTATTTATTTTGAACTCATTTTCCTTAATGAAAGATTGAGTGGAAACATATATTCTACTAGATGATTTGGATGTTTTATCATAAGGTGAATGCTGATTTTTTAATCTCACCTCTAATTTTAAACATTTCATGTTGAGAGAGTTCTTCTAATCCTCAACTGATCCAAGCTTACTTTCCCGATTATTCTTTAACATTGTTATTTTCTCTCCATGCACATTTATTAATTGTTGAAAAGAGATGTCAAGATCCTTTCTCTTGTTGTCTTTTCCTTCTAGTTGAGCACCTTTGACATCCATAGAAACTTTGTGAAAATTTTAAAATGCATGGAAGTCTTCTACAAATACCATTTCAAATATTTCTTTCTCACAAATACTTCCGTACAATTTTTCAGTGACTTCATAATATCTTTCATTGCAAAGGGAAATTGTTTCTTCCTTTTCCTTCACATGTTTTGTGAGAGTATTGGATATACCAACCCTTTTAAATAATGCCACTTCCATGGAATTAGCTTATTCTTCTAGCTTTAATTTTTCATCTGAAGAGGAATAATGCTTGCAGCAATGTGTCTTGAAATTTCTCTAGGGATATTCCTCAGATGATCTTTATGTGTAGTCTGAATATCAATAATTGATCTATCATCATCACAGCTTGAACAGTCTTCATCATTAGAATCATAATAATAAAAATAATTATCACATGTTATAACTTTCAGATTACCTTTAGTTGAAGTTGTCTCCCCATTAGCAGTAATCTTCTTCTTTATCTTTTTTACATGTTTCATCTTTCTATTTTTCTATGTCTTGGATGAAATCTGAATTTGAGTTTTCTCACTCATCTGCACAAATCTTCTCTTTATAAAGACCCCCTTGGATATTTTTATAGGTGACCATGCATCTGATACCAATTGAAGTTCCCAAATCAGTGTGAATTATTGAGAAGGGGAGGGGTGAATCAATGATCCCTTTAAATATTTTTACGAATTTATTCTTTTAAATTAAAACTCTATGGATAGATAAAGCCTACATCCACTCTTATTTTGTCTATCATCCTTACCTAGAATGGTGTAGTTAATGTAAAGGCACTGAACACAAGGATTTACAAGGTTCGGTCTAAGGACCCACTCCTTGTCGTGTTGGTTATTCTCCCCAATATAGATTATCCACTATAATTCGGTGAGTAATTACATTGATTGATACAAAGTTCCACTATATCTCTCTTGAGTCCCAAAATAGGTTCTTTATACATCTTCCCATAGTGTTACCAGAGTCCCACTAACCTACTTCAAAGTCCCACTGAAGACTTATTATCCTCTGTGAATCTCAAAGGGGTATTCTTGCTCTCGATTCATACAAACAACTTATTTATTTAAGTTATTTCTTGAATCATTTTAGATGATATTATTATCTCTTCACATAGGCTTCTTGAATCACACTTTCTTGTGTATCTATTCAAGAATCTTAAAAAGACTTTGGTAAGGTCTGTCGGTCTTGATAAATTATACTGATCACTTCTCTGATTAGTCCTCAGTCTAAAATATTCCGGAGAAATTATTTATTCTTCAAATGAATAACCTTCCCCACTAATATGTGCACCAATGGTGCACAAAACTTCATCAAAAATATTAATAGGCAAGTGTGATCTTGCACTATTTCAGCTATGTCTGACTTCTTCGATTCTCAATCACTGTCAACTCAGATATAAGATCTTCTTTGATTATGTCTGGATTCATTCATAGTTCTCATTATCTTCATGCAGTGATTGCATAGGTATCTCAAATACATCTCACTCATGCATGTGATTGTGCATGTTTTCATGAACATTTAATCTATATCTTGTAAATCTGAGCAGACACTATTCTTGTTTAGGTTCAATGAGTGTGTCTCATGATATTTACACATGCACTGTATACTTGATTCTTTTTGCACACATTCATTTATTTTCTTTTGATCTTTTTACACATACACTGGTTCCCTTTATTTGCGTTCATTTTATAAGTGTGTTATGCATGTACATGAATTCCCTTCTCGGTGTATCTAACTATCTCTTCATTATTTTATTCTCTCTCTCTCTCTTTTCATGCACATGGTTTAAGTGTCGATATGTTTTGTGCATGTTCTTCTTCAAACCCGAATGGGTATATGATTTATAATAGTTTCTCCTCCTTCACATGTGAAAACACTTAAAAACTTCTCAAGGACTCAACATCATGCATGCATTCCTTTTTGTGAAAACCCTAGGCCTCAAGTTTCTTCAATGGATGATCATGTATGTATGTGTGTACTACCATTCATGCATGCAAACCTTTTTGTTATTCTTCTTTCCCACACAACCCAAATGGGTATAATAAGGGTGTACATAGGCTCTTGTATGGGTTGGGTAGACATGTGATAGTTATCACCTCTTCTTTGTGACACCGAAGGGCTTAGGTTCTTCTTCTTCATGCAAACCTGGGAGTATGAGTTATTCTTCTTCACGCACATGGTACGCATGGATATTCTTCACATAAAAAAGGAATAGTTCGTGGGTTCTGTATTTGTAGAGTACCGAAAGGGTGAAAGTGCACCAATTGCATACCCGCAAGATGATTCTCATGAAGACACAACGATGGTTTGAATGAACCTATCATGTCTCGTGGGTTTCTTCATAGAGGGGGTCTGGATGCCTTCCTTTTTATCAAGGTTGATTAAAGAGTGAATAGCCCATGTTTAATGCATTAGGTTCTTATTCTTCATGTATCAAAGCTGTGCATACACCTTTTTATCCTGATGCCCTGTTTTTTCAGAAAACAGATGCTCTCTCAAGAGTTTCCACAACCGTGCCTCAGTGAAGGTATCTCTCTTTATAGGTGATGAATAATGTGTATATCTATATTAAAATATCATTCAAAATCCTGATTGATATGATCTTTAAATTTCTTCACTGAATAAGCTTAGATCCATGGCTTTTAATTTTTCAAACCTGTTCAAATATTTTTCCGCATATCTCATCTCATTTCCATTCAATGAGGCTCTTTCATTCTCAGTTCAATCCTCACATGCATGCGTTTTCGAATGTATGTGAACCATCTATTTGTACATCAAATGGGAAGTGCACCCCCAAAAAATTAATTTGCCTCAGGATCCTTATATTTTCATCATTTCAATGAATGCATGAAACTTTTAATTCATGCATGTGTTCGGTTTTTTCAGACGATCTATGTGGGCATGAAATTGGCTCAAATGATGCTCAGAGTGTTGAGGTCATCATTTGTCGTGAGCATTGGTTCACGGGTGTCAAGTGGGTGTCTAGAGGTTGAATACAACCTTAGTGGAGGAGATCAAACAACCGAGTATAAATCCTGAACTGTGGTAATTAGATGGACGACATGGATGTGTAGGATCAATATCACATTTGATTGGACGGTAGACCGCATGTCACTGAGGGATCAATGGTTGAGATTGTTTACACCTTTTTTAAAGAAATGGGATCCACTCAGTTTAACTCTCAATTCACAGCCTCCTTAGATCAGAATTTTCCTCCTCCACTCACGGTAACACCCCATACTGTGTTCACCCTACGGGCGCGCTTTTGCACCCACTCTCTATTCCCCAGGCACACTTCTAGAACTTTCCCACTATGCATACTTATGAATGGGTTGATCACTATGTGCGCACATGTGGGTTTATATATGACCCGTGCTCTATCACCACTTGATGGTTATCTTCAAGGTATTCCCTTTGGGAGCGATTGACCCTCGGGTCCCGCATATGCCTTGGGTGAAGTTTTCAGCTAGCCAGCAAGGTTGGCCCCTTAATTTTTTAATTCAAGGCCATATATACTTGGTTAAAAACCATGTTTCTAGTACAATAATAATTCATGGACACCTTATTCATTCAAAGATCATGCATGGGAAATGCACTAAGGATATTCTAATATAAGACCTTCCTCATCTCTTCATCATCTTCAAACATCATCTTTCTTTTATTTTTGGAATAAAAAATCCTAGATCATCAATATTCCTTTAGTCCAAACATGGATAATGCATGGATACATTCTTCATTCCTCATGAATTAATAATAAATTCATGGCCTTCTTGTTTTTAGGGATGTGTTCTACATTAATACATATATTGTACATTGAGGTTTATCTCAAATAATCATTAGATTTTATAAAATTCATCCATTTAGACTCAATGGATGGATCTTAAACACTTTATCCAATTAGTGAATATGTATGGATATATAATTCTCTCATAATTAAATTGAGTATTTCATGGACTTCTTCAAGTGTTGTAACAATGTATCACATTGATAGAAGTCTTGGAACTTAAGGCCAGTTATACAATCATCAGATTTGTTTTGGAGAATGTCCACACATGTTATCATATGAAAAATAGTAATTCTCCAAGTTCCATGGGCTGTGGCACATCTTTATAATCAATGTGGGTTCTTCACTGAGTCAGTAACATTACTTTAAGCATCACCACTTTAATCATCATCACAACATCCATCACTACCTTTCCATATACATGATGCACCCAATTTGTGTGTACATTTCAATATACATAATTGAAGAAAAAACAATTATTCATCAAATATCTGTTGTTTTATGAACATATTCTTTGATTTTTGTGATTTTGTTTAATATCAGAAGCTTTCTGGCTAAATACACGAATCAAGGGATGCATGTGAAAATTTTGAAACTACTAGGCGTGTACTTTTATACACACCATGTACATCCAGGCAGGGACACAGACCGAAAGAGGGAGTACACACCCATGTCACCAGGCAGAATATACACACCGTGTGTGGCGGCGCTACATGTCGTGTACTACTTTCTAGAAGTGGTGGTTGCCGAAGAAAAGTCCACACGCCCATGTGGAAGTTGATGAAGACACGCCATGTCTGCTATTCTAGAAGGGGTTGGAGGCCAAAATTTTGTACTACACACCGTGTATTGTGGCGCTACACGCCGTGTACACTCAAATTATAGGCGGCGCCATGTTCGAATGTCAAAAATGGTGTGCTTGGCCACCGGCTATTGGAGAAAATGGCGCCAAAATGTGTTGACGAAAAGTACACAGTGTGTACATTCTATACACGTCGTGTACTTTATTTTTCTATAAAATGAGGCCTTGGCCTACGGATTTTGGAGTTCACAACCATTGAGAGGAAAGAGAAGCTCTGCTATCATCATTCCTGAAGCTACTGTCATCACTCCGCCATTCCACTTTCCGATACTCTACCTCAACGCCTACACGATGAATCTGTCAGGTATCACGTGTGTTGTTTCTGTCCTAAATTCTAGGTGTAACTAAACCCCTCGTGTTGGGTATGTGGACGATGGGATCATAATTTGTATATTGTTTTATATAGTTGTGTTTGAATCATTGTAATTCATCTTACTTTTCTTAAACCACTGTCTAATATAACTGTGAATTCTTAGCTGTACCAAGGGAAGGATTCTCAGTGATACAAAAGAAAAGTAACGGTGAAAACAACCATGGCCATTGGAAGGTTTTCACCAATTCAAATAATGGACTGGACATAATAAAGAATTAAGGACATTGACTACCGGACCAAGGAGTCAGCTGCTCTAATTCCAAACAAGAGGAACCGGACCAAAGAAATCTTGTAACAAAATGAAATCCTGAATGATTGAATTATTATGAACAACAAAACCATTTAAACAATCTGTATAAGAACTCCTTATTCTCCACAGCCCCGAAACGTCTTTTTTTCTAGTTATAAGAACTCTTTAAATTTACCCACTGTTTTCTTTCAAACTGTATCCATTCTTCAAAGTAAATCAATTTAGTTTCAATCAAAAACCAAAATCAACCCAATCGTTTCTAAATTTTTCATACTTCACCTAATTAAGTATCAACTCAATTGAATTCATGCACGCCACTATTCCCTGTGGATCGACCCCAAACTTATGCTATACTAAAGTTCTAAGAATGGGTAATTAATTTGGGACCATATAACTTCAATCAATGACAAGCGAGACCAAATTTTGGCACCGTTTCCAGGGAAAATCGTTTGGTTTTAGTGCTAAGATTTAAATTGTGTTAATAATTGATTTAAGTGAAAATAAAAATCAAAAATTATCAAACATCTCTTTTCTAATCCAATTTCAAATTTTCTTTTTTATTTTTCCCTTTTACGCCTGGTTTTTGTTTTTGTGTTGTGCAGAGCTGAAAGTGTATGTTTAGATGTTTTACACGATCCAGAAGTGCCGAGTCTTCGGAATTAGTTCCGTTTGACCTGGAAATCGAACGTACCTTGCTTCATTGTCGGCGTACACGGACAGAAACACACAACCATCGACCACAACCCATGGCGAAAAAGGAAGAGGGAGCACTAGCTGTAGATGTTGCGACTGAGCATCCATACCAGGATCAGCTGCCTCCCGCTGATGGTCTACCGGAACAACCTCCTGGTGCCTTCCTGGAATTCCTCCCAAGGGATTACCAACGGTCGCTGCAGAAACTCTTCCCATGACCATACTTTACCCCTCATGAGCAGTTTATGCAAGCTCCACCCCTCCAACAACAAACTTCAAGATGTACCCTTATGGAGTATGGACTTCCATCAATTCATGGAGCTGATACGGGCATTGTTTGTCCTCCGGTCCAGGCCCAAAACTTCGAGATCAAGCCTGCTATCATGAAGCTAATCCAGACCACAGTACAATTTGGAGGCCTGGCCAGTGAGGACCCGAACGCCCATCTCTCCAACTTTCTGGAGATCTGCGAAACCATTTGGTACCATGGAGTGTCCGAGGATGCCATCCATCTTCTCCTATTCCCATTTTCTCTACGGGATAAGGTGAAGAACTGGATCAAGGTGTTGCCACAACGATCTATCCTCACATGGGAGAAGCTAGCCGAGGTGTTCCTGTCCAAGTACTTCCCACCATCCAAAACGGTGACACTCCGGAATGAGATTCATAACTTCCAGCAGCATGACTCAGAGTCGTTGTTCGAGGCCTGGGAACGCTTCAAGGAGATGTTACAAAAATTCCCCCATCACAGACTCCCACTCCGGATGCAAGTCCAGACCTTCAATGGAGGACTTACCATGAATACCAAGTCTGTGGTGGACGCTGCTGCGAGAGGTACGATGATGTCGAAGTCCCCCGAATAACTATTTGAACTACTGGAAGACATGTCAGCCAATAGCTTCCAGTGGCACTCCGAGCGGGGGACTCAAAAGTGAGGTATGCAAAACATTGACACTACCACTATGTTAGCTACTCAGTTGGATGCTGTGTCTAGGAAAATTGACGCATTGAACCTCAAAGGAGCATCTCAAGTTCATACGGCGAACCATCTAGCATGTGGAGACTGTGGTGATAACCACGTCATGGGAGAATGCCCAGGTTCTTTTGGAGGCCCCTCGACGAGCGAGGTGAGTTATGTTGCCCAAAATCGAGGTCCCAACTAGTACTAGCAGTACCAGAACCCGGCATGGTGAGATCAACAGAACATAGGCTGGGGCCAACAACTGCAGAATCCTCCACCCCAGCGACCGCCCAACTACAACCAGCCTCCATATCAGAACCAATTCCAAAGGCCGAAACAACCCCAGCAGGGTCCTTATCAGCAATAAAGGTATCAAAACCCTTGTCCACAACAGCCACGATAGCCACCTTTTCCACTGGCTCAACAACCACCTCAGCAGGAGAACACCTCAAGGTAAGAGGATCTGATGACTAAATTAATATCTACTGCTGAGACTCGGTTCCAGAATCAGGAAGCATCGATTCGAGGCTTGGAGAATCAGATTGACCAGCTGGAAAATCAACTCTCAGGGAGGTAGCCCGGTACACTACCGGGGAACACTGAAAAGAACCCAAGGGAGGAGGCCAATGATATCATGCTCCGGAGTGGAAAAGAGCTCCACCAGAACCAATCGGCACAACAAGGTGCATCCACACCCACTGTTGATGAAAATGGTACCAATACCGACACCTCCTCATCCAATATCCCGCATAAGGAGGCTTTACAAAATAAAGAAAAGGAAGTAATCCAACCATTCAAGCCTACCTTACCCTTTCCAGAAATACTGAAGGAGAGAAAGATGGACCACCAATTCAGAAAATTAATGGATGTTTTTAAGAAGCTACATATCAACATACCATTTGCGGAGGCCCTGACACAAATGCCAACATACGCCAAGTTCATGAAGGAAATCCTCTCGAATAAGAGGAAGATGGAGGATTTGGGCGTTATTGCACTAACGAAGGAGTGCTCAGCGGTGGTTCAACATTCCATTCCTCCCAAACTCCAAGATCTAGGAAGTTTCACAATTCCTTTTACTATTGGATCCTTCAAGTTTGATAAGGCCCTCTGCGAATTAGGGGCCAGAGTGAACCTCATGACCCTTGGAGTTTTCACGAATCTGGGACTCCACGAGCTCAAGCCTGCCCGCATCGCCCTTCAACTTGCGGATCGATCCATCAAGCACCCGAAGGGACTACTAGAGGGCGTACTGTTCATGGTGGGTAGGCTGATTCTCCCTGCTGATTTCATCATCCTCGACAAGAGGGATGACCAGGAAGCACCTCTTATACTTGGAAGACCTTTCTTGGCAACTGGGAAGGTACTGATTGATGTGCACCAAGGAGAGCTTATTTTTCGGGTAGGTGATGAAAGAGTTTCCTATAACGTTCTCAAAGACATCAAACATGCTTACTTGTCAGAGCATGGGGACTGTTATGTAGTGTCCACCATGGTTAATCATTTTAGCGACAAAGGGGATGAACTGGTATGTTCTCTTATTTCAAATACTTTAACTGATCCAGATATTCTATTAGAAGAAGCGCCAGAAGACTTGCAATTCATAGAAGGCCAGGGGGGCCACTATTGGCAACATGCAGTTGTTCCTGATAGTTTGAATGGGACAAGGTGCATCCACTTGTGCATTCAATTTAAAAGGCACCTGAACTCGAACTGAAGCCTCTTCCATCTTCTCTCAAGTATGGGTATTTAGGACCCAATCAAACTTTTCCTGTTATACTTAATGCAGAACTATCATAGGTGTAGGAAGATGCACTTCTGGAGGTTCTCAAACAGTGGAAGCATGCTATTGGGTGGATAGTCGATGATCTGAAGGGTATCAGCCCTACCATTTGCGATCACAAGGTCCTACTTGAAGAGGGTGCCAAGAAATCTTGGAAACCACAACAGTTCTTGAATCCTCCCATAAAGGAAGTTGTAAAGAAGGAGGTGATCAAATTATTGGATACATGCATCATCTATCCCATCTCGGATAGTCCATGGGAGAGTCCTCTCTAAGTGGTACCCAAAAAGGGGGGTATCACTGTGATTTCAAATGAAAAGAACAAGCTCATCCCTACACGCACTATCACGGGATGAAGAGTCTGTGTGGATTACCGGAATATAAACGATGCAACAAGAAACGATCACTTCCCCTTTCCATTCATGGATCAAATGCTAGAGAGGCTAGTAGGGCACAACATCTACTGCTTCCTCGATGGTTTTTCCGGTTACAACCAAATCTCCATTGCTCCAGAGGACCAGAAAAAGAGCACATTCACTTTCCCCTACGGCATATTTTCTTATCGAAGGATGTCTTTCGGCATGTGTAATGCCCCCGTCACCTTCCAACGTTGTATGCTGGCCATCTGCCATGACATGGCGGAATGAATACTAGAGGTATTCATGGATGATTTTTTTGTTTATGGAAAATCATTTACCATTTGTTTACGACAACTAGAGCTTGTTTTGGAAAGATGTGAGCACACTAACCTAGTCTTGAACTGGTAAAACTATCATTTCATGGTGCAAAGTGGTATAGTCCTTGGCCACAGAATTTCACTAAAGGGGATAGAGGTGGACCCGGTGAAGATTGAAGTCATTTCACGACTACCAATACCGACTTCCGTCCATTCCATCCGCAACTTCCTGGGGCATGCAAGATTTTACAGGCAGTTTTTCCGCGAATTCTCCAAAATAGCCCAACCCCTCACCAATATTCTAACCAAGGATTCCATATTTGAGTTCGATGACCATTTTGTCAGATATTTTGAGCATCTAAAGTAGCGCCTTGTGGAAGCTCTAGTTATGATTTCTCCCAACTAGGAGGAACAATTTGAGGTGATGTGCGATGCGAGCAACTACGCAGTGGGAGCAGTCTTGGGCCAACGACTTGAACGGATTTTATAAACTATCTATTATGCCAGCAGGATTCTCAATGAGGCAAAAATTAACTACACCACTATAGAAAAGCTGATGCTCGCAGTTGTTTTTTCATTTGATAGGTTTCGTTCATACTTAGTGTTTTCAAAAGTTATTGTTTATACTGACCATGAAACACTAAAGTACCTACTCAACAAGAAATTCGCGAAGCCCCGATTGATCCGCTGGGTACTCCTCTTACAAGAATTAGATCTTGAGATCTGGGATAAAAAGGGAGTGAGAACTTCATTGTTGACCATCTTTGCCTCCTCGATCTGCCTCACTTGGAGAAGGAAGAAGATCTGGATATCAGGGAGGATTTTACTAATGAGCACCTCTTTTCGATCAGTGAAACACCTCGACCATGGTATGCTGATATCACTAATTTTCTGGTTACAGGTGTCGTTCACCCCGACCTCTCCTTCCAGTAATGGAAAAGATTTTTCTCTTATGTGAAAAGGTACTTCTGGGAGGATCCTCTGCTATTACAATCCTATGTAGATGGAGTGATCCGCCGTTTTATCCCAGAGAATGAAGTTCATGGTGTCCTGGAGTTCTTTCACGCCTCACCAATAGAAGGACATCATGGGTCGGACCATACCATAGCTAAGATCATGAAGTATGGATTTTTCTGGCCCACCATGCATAGAGTTTCCCGGTCCTTTGTTTCATGTTGTGATCGGTGCCAAAGGACTGGTAATGTGGGATGTAGAGCCGAGATGCCTCAAATGGAGGTTGAGATTTTCGACGTCTGGGGCATAGATTTCATTGTTTTTTTCCTCATCTTTTGGGAACACTTAAATCCTGGTATGCGTCGACTACGTCTCCAAATGGGTGGAAGATACTGCTACAGCTCACGACACAACCAAGGTAGTCATAAATTTCTAGAAGAAAAATATTTTTAGCAGGTTTGGAGTTTCACGAGTACTGATCAGCAATAGATGGACCCACTTCGACAACACACTGATGAGAGTAATATTGTCGAAGTATAGAGTAAATCATTAGATGGGGACACCATATCATCCCCAGTCCAGTGTACAGGTAGAGATCTCCAATCGTGAGCTCAAGCAGATCCTAGAAAAAACAGAGAACACTTCACGAAAGGACTGGTCCAAGAAGTTAGATGATGCCTTGTGGGCATATCAGACTTCTTTCAAAACACCACTGGGAATGTACCCGTTCCACCTCGTCTATAGAATGCCCTTCCATTTTCCAGTAGAATTGGAACAGAAAGCCTACTGGCCCGTCAAAGCCCTGAATTTTGATCTAAAGGCAGCTGACGAGAAACGGAAGTTCCCACTGTCAGAACTAGATGAGATCCAATTAGATTCATATGAGAACGCCAAGTTGTACAAAGAGAAGATAAGAGCCATTCACGAACGGATGATATCACGAAAATATTTCCAACCCAGTGATCAGGTACTTCTCTTTAATTCTCGTCTTCGCTTATTTTCAGGGAAGTTAAAGTCATGCTGGTCGGGACCATTCCATGTTATCCGCGTATTCCATCATGGAGCGGTAAAAATTTCTGGAGAAGATGGTCAACCATTAAAGGTAAACGGGCAGCTCTTGAAAGCTTACCATCCTAAAAATAACATGGTGGGAACGTTGTCCACCATACTCCTCAGGTAAGCAAGGTTAGTAGGTCGAGCCAATGACCTAAAACATTTGCGCTTCCTAGGAGGCAACCCAGAGGTTACATGTCGTGTCCCACTTATATACACGACGTGTACTAAACCTTTTTAATTTATAAAATTAATAGTATAAATCTATAGAATAACAAATAAATAACCTGGGATGATGCCGGTGCCGATGGCAAAATCACTGGAGTTTATTCAAGCCATCCTCAGTTCGAATCCTCCTGACCTACCTTCGGCACGAGGTTCATCATTTTAATTACACGACATGTGTGGTATTTTCAATATATATATATATATATATCTGTGTGTGTTTGTGTGTGTTTAATAAAACCCATGGTGGGGATGGGCCGGTTGGCTAGAATCGTAATCAGTTTCCAAGAGACCCAGGTTCGAATCCAGACAACCGCCCCATTTCCATCATTTGTTCTCTTAATAAAAGCACACGACGTGTACTCCGATATACGCCGTGTGCGCCATGAGTTTCCAAATATAAATGAAAACCATTTTAAAAATAAGAAATTACATGTGGGTGAACTTGGAGGATAGGAAAAGTCTCGGCACCAGGTTCACAAGACGTGGTTTCGAATCACGCTAATCTCCCCGCTTCACCCCCATCCTTTCCTAAATAAAAACCACATGCCGTGCTTTTCTTTCTTTCCGTGTGTATAGGACGTATAGAATAAATATATATATATATATAATAAAAATGAAAAGAAGAACAACCTTTTCTCCAGTGGGTGAGGGCTTCTGTTCGAATCGTCCGATCGCCGGTTCGAATCCCGCCCCAAACACCGGACCAAAGGTTGTACTACTCTTTTTCTTATTTTAAAATACACGGCGAGTACTTACCGATATATGTCATGTTAGGTTTATATATAATATAATTTGTAGATATATCAATTTTTAATTATTATTAATAATTATTATATAGTTTACTATAATAATTATATTTATAAAAAAATTTGGGATACACAACGTGTACCACAACTACACGCTGTGTATCGCGGCTATATAAGTCGCGGGCCACCCAGCTTGAGGCCATGTCGCACGACCGCCCCATTCTTCCCCTTCTTCCCGTTTCTTCTCCCGAACGCCGTCCGAACCCCCTTTTCCAGATCCGTCGATTTGGGGCATTTCACGTTCAGATTCATCTCACATTGTGATCCTCAGTCCAGGTAGGCCATTATACACCCTCTATTTCATGTTTTTAGAATCATTTAGGGTGTTAATAAGATCGGCCGACCGTTCAACTTCCACCTGTACACGACCACGATATGAAGAACACACACCGTGTACATCTGTACATGACCACACTCAAAATATTTCGAAATTTGAGTGTACACGGTGTGTATGTTCGGTACACACTGTGTAGACCATTTCTTTTGGCCCCTTCATGTGTGGCGCATAACACGGACTGTGACCCCATGTTCCAGAACACGGCGTGTATGTTCAGTACACACCGTGTCTTTTATATCTATATCAGGACCATGTCTCACCCTCTACACGGCCATGTTCTTAATGTGCAATACACGTTGTGGCCTGTACTTACACGGCGTGTATTGTTTTCTTAGAACTGATAGCCACATGGCCATGTACTTTTTATTACACGACC
Source organism: Viscum album (assembly GCA_963277665.1). Taxonomy (NCBI): domain Eukaryota; kingdom Viridiplantae; phylum Streptophyta; class Magnoliopsida; order Santalales; family Viscaceae; genus Viscum; species Viscum album. The sequence continues at coordinate 691,046,474 of OY728153.1, read as the reverse complement.
ACCTACACTTTGATGGGAACATGGGATGTATGTTCGGTACATGCCGTGTCCTATTACATGGTCTCTTTCCACCCTCGGCGTGTCTTTCCAGAGAACACGGGATGCTCTCCATTTCTGACTACACGATGTGTACTCTGCAGTACACGCCGTGTACTTTTATTTTTTTTAATTTTCTCACATTTTCTTTGTTTTATTTTCTTCCTTTTTCTTTTCTTTTGTTTTCTTTTTGTTTCTATTTCAAGATATGGCATATCGTGATCCTTCCCGCGGGAAGCGGCTAGCCTGCGCCACCGAGGGCGAGGGGCCCAGCTATCGTCGGATCCGACTCCGACCACCTACGCAGCTGGACCCCGACGCTGCGGTCTTTCAGCTCCCTCCGTTTCCCATTTTGCTGCCACTCACTCCTTCAGATGAGGTAGGGACTACTTCTGCTGCACCAGCTGCATCTTTCACTGTACCATCATCCTCAGCAACTGGTCCCTCTTCGAGCACACCTTCCACCGAGCCACCTTATTCTTCGGCGGATCCACCTCTAGAACCGGATGTTTTTGCTGCACCGGCACCTGTTTTGGGACCTGCAGGTGCTCCCTATCCCTGCACGGTATTCCCGGTCATCGACCTCGCATACGACAGGATCTGATACTTCTCTCATTGGCCGATACCATTGAGTGGCCGGTACCATGACAACAACATTCCACAGTGGGTTGGTATTTGGGAGGAGTTGGAGGTACTTCTCGGGCACAACGCACTCCTCGAGATTTTCCAGGATAGCACTCCTGTGTTCTGAGATTTATTTTTGGAGTTTACGGCCTCCTTTGAGTTCGATGGAGCGGAGTACCAGGATACACCTGGCAATGCGACGCCAGTAGTTCGATTACGGCTAGGCGGCCGACGTCTTTCTCTGACGATGAAAGAGTTTGGCCGAGGGTGCGGCTTCTACCCCCATCCCTTCACACCATCACCCATTTTTGACTTGACCTAGCCCGAGCACTCTGACCTTATTGCCATGTGGCAGGAGATCCCTGGGCCTGACCACCGGTACTCCCCCACTTCCCAGAAGAGCACTCTTATAGCCAACCCTGTCCTATGCCTCACCCACCAGTGCTTCAGTGCCATCCTTTTTCCACACCATGAGGATATGGGTGTCATGACCGGCCGTGACATGGAGCTTCTTACCTGTGTCATCCGGAACGCCTACCCGGACCTCCCCTATCTTGCCGCCTCCTATTTCCTCTCCATGTTTACCGGCCATCAGGGAAACCTGAACGGCGGGTTTTATACCACCCGTCTTGACCACCACTTGGGGGTATTCGGGCCTTCATTACCTCATGACTTTATAGGTTCACCCCAGCAGATGGACTTCTTCATGCTCAATCGCATGGGATTGGTCTGGAAGCAGGGTGGTGCCTACATCCTTGCTCAGGCTCGAGCCTCGCCACCTGCTGACCATTCCCCAGCTGCTGACCCCGATCCTCCTTCCCCACCCCCTCTAGCTTCTCCACCTCACCCACCTCCTACTCACCCCACTTCTTATGACATTCATTCTTCGGTCTCATCCCCCATCCCTCCTACCCTCTCACCCTCAGTCGATCCGACCCTTTCCCTCCGCCTATCCACGATGGAGTAGAAGTTAGCCCGTATCATTAGCCATCGGGACACCATTGCATGCCATTTGATTCATCTGAACGGCCGCCAGGACCGGATAAAGAATCTGTTGGTGCATATTTCTCAGCATATTGGTGCTCCACTGCCTCAGCCACCCGCCTCAACCTCCGTTCCTGGTCCTTCTGCTGCTGCTCCACCGCCATCTCCTGCGCCAGCCACAACTTCCGTTCTGATGAATACAGTGAGCTCTACTGCTGCCACTTCTGCCTGGCCAGGGCCTGCTGCTGCGCTTCCGATCCTGAGTCTAGCACTTGAGGCTCCTACTTCTTCAGCTCCCCTTACCGATTCCGAGTCAGAGCCTCACCCTTCCATGCCTCCTACGCTGTCTCTACCGGCCGATTCTGTACAGGATGATGCCTCCTCTATGGAGACCCCATGATAGTGACATTTTACTTTATCTTATATATCTCTTCTTTCATTTTCTGTGATGTGCTGTTATGCATGTTTGTAGTTTTCTTTATTCTCGACAGTCATAGGTACGGACATGGAGCACCTTGGGCATCACTTTTCACGAGGGGAGTATTTTTCCATTTCTATTTTAATTCTTTTTGGATTTACTTCTTCCACTGCTTTCCATCATTTCTCCCCGTTGCCCACCCTTTACCTTGCTGTTGCACTTGGTGGACCATGTGCAATATTCAGTGTGGGGGAGCATCTATGTCTTTCACCTTAGTCTTTTTCCTTCAACTAATCTAGGAGACATCATTATTAGACTCTATATTTGAAAATGTAAAGCAATTTTGGTTAATCAATCTTATAAATGCTAGAGTTATCAGTATGAACTTTTGAAAAGGTTACATGATTTTTAGTTTTTAAGTATTTTAAAATGATTACTGATATAGTTTCAATAACAACCTTTCATCCTTGATTAAATTAAATTAATTAGGCTAATCATTTATATGCATGTCATGACGTTATTGTCCGTTTATTTTTTTCCACTCCTGAGAGGTATTCTAAACCATTTTTCGTATTTCTTTTATAATACCCTCTTTCTTGAGAGATTCTTAGGATATGCATCACTACTAGAATTTGCATGTTTTTCTTTTCGAAACAGGAAGAAATTTTTGAATTACTTTAACATGATTGAGGCATTAGATTGTTTTAACCCTTTTATCTTGACACCTACCCTACATTTAATCTTCGTTAAGCCCATAGAAGCCATGAACAACCTTTATAGGAAGCCACATTGCATTCCTATTTCCCTTCCTACCCAATTTCTTTTTAAATTTTGCATGATTATTCATTTAAGCTTTAAAGAGGGAGTTGGCAATACATGGTATATTATTGTGTATAGCCACAAAATAAAGTGCGGGGGAGTGCCTATTGAATATTTGGGGAAGAATGGGTTCCAAAAATCTACTGATTGTATTCATAAGGGATGCCCTTGTGTTTTGTTATAAAAAAAACAACAACCAACAAACAAACAACAAGGGGACCTTATTCTTATTTTCCCATAAACCCTACTTGCCTAAGGAAGATGGTGACGATTACAAAATCATTTGACTGAGTTTTTGATGGATGTTTTTTTTCAGTGAGCTTTACTTTGAATATCATGCAATGTTGTTTAAAGGAATTATCCATCCTTTTTAAATCCTCAGAATTTATTTTCACATCTGAACCTACAAACCCTTAGCCACAAAAACATCTTAACCTTATTGATAAAGCCCTCATGATTTTTGTAATTCAATTTTTATGAAGTAGAGAACAAGATATCTTGAAAACCAATGAATAGAGTGTATATGCCTTGGATTGAGCATAACTTCGATTAAAAACATCTTGAGTGTGGAGTGTAATTTAACTGGTAAGGTAAATCATCAAGTGGCATGCTTATTTTTGAAAGGATGAACAATGTGTTAAAAGAGGATGAGAGTAGTTAATTACATTATATATGAGGCATGATTTTAATATCTTATGAATTGAATTTTTTTGTGCCTTTCAGAATTTTTCCTTAGTAACTTTATCATTTATACATTTGATTAATTAAATGACTTCCTTTTAAAGTATAGGCTCTCTTAATTAGATGTTGAGATTTTCCTTGAGGGAAATAAAAAGACTAAGTATGTGGAAATTTGATGCACCCAATTTGTGTATACATTTCCATATACATAATTAATGATAAAAACAAGTTTTCACCAAATATCTATTGTTTTATGAACATATTCTTTGATTTTGGTGATTCTGTTTACTTTCAAGAGATTTCTAGCTAAATAAACGAATCCAGGAATGCATGTGAAAATTTTGAAACTACACGGCGTGTACTTTTATACATACCATGTACATCCAGGCAGGGACACAGACCGAAGGAGGGAGTACATGCCAATGTCACCAGGCAGAAGAGACATGCCATGTGTGGCGGCGCTACACACCGTGTACTACTTTCTAGAAGCGGTGGTTGCCGAAGAAAAGTCCACACGCCCATGTGGCCATTGATGAAGACACGACGTGTTTGAACTTTTACACACCGTGCTTGATATTATAGAAGGGGATGGGGGCTAATCTTTTGTACTACACATCCTGTATGGCGGCGCTACACGCCGTGTACACTCAACTTGCATGCGGCTCCATGTTCAAAAGTAAAAAACGGCGTGCTCGGCCACCGACCAGCGGAGAAAATGGCGCCAAAACGCGTTGACGAAAAGTATACGGCATGTAATTTCTATACACACCGTGTAATTTATTTTTCTATAAAATGAGGCCTTGGCCTACGGATTTTGGAGTTCAGAACCATTGAGAGGAAAGAGAAGCTCTGCTATCACCTTTCTTGAAGCTACTGTCATCACTCCGCCATTCCACCTTCCGATACTCTACCTCAACGCCTTCATGATGAATCCGTCAGGTATCACGTGTGTCGTTTCCCTCTTAAATTATATGTGTAACTAAACCCCTCGTGTTGGGGCTGTGGACGATGGGATCATAATTTGTATATTGTTTTATATAGTTGTGTTTGAATCATTGTAATTCATCTTAGTTTTCTTAAACCACCATCTAATATAACTAAGAATTCTTAGCCCGACCAAGGGAAGGATTCTCAGTGATACAAAACTAAATTAACGGTGAAAAAAAACCACGGCCATTGGAAGGTTTTCACCAATTCAAATAATGGACTGGATGTAATAATGAATTAAGGACATTGACTACCGGACCAAGGTGTAAGCTGCTCTAATTCCAAACAAGAGAACCAGACCAAGGAAATCTTGTAACAAAATGAAATCCTGAATGATTGAATTATTATGAACAACACAACCATTTAAACAATCTGCATAAGAACTCCTTATTCTCCATAGCCCCGACACATCTTTTCTCTCCATTTCTAAGAACTCTTTAAATTTACCCATTGTTTTCTTTCAAACTATATCCATACTTCAAAGTAAATCAATTTAGTTTCAATCAAAACCCAAAATCAACCCAATCATTTCTAAATTTTTCATACTTCACCTAATTAAGTATTAACTCAATTGAATTCATGCACGCCACGGTTCCCTGTGGATTGACCCCGAACTTATTCTATGCTAATGTTCTAAGAACCAGTAATTAATTTGGGACCCATATAACTTCAATCAATGACAAGCAAGACCAATACACTCTAAAAAATTATTGACACTTGAATCCTTATTGAAAAAAATTTAACACCATGCTCTATAGATAAGATTCAATGGAGGGTTCTAAAATTGACGAAAATTATTAAATAAAATCATTTATTAATTCATAATAGAAATACTCATTTACTTAGTAATGAAGTTTGATTTGGGAAAAATAATTTTTATTTGTCATGAAATATAATTTTAAACATGTATGTCCCCAAAATGAGGGAAAATAAAATTATATTTGAGGCATTAATGATTCTTAAATGCAGTTAAAACATGTAAAATGATAATTTATGAAACCCTAAAATATAGTCACTATAATTTGGTTTAATGGTAAATATATAAGATTGTTTATACTGGAAAACTCTTAATTTATTACATAAAACCAAAAAAGAGATAAGACTATTTTTAATGAAACAATTTGTTATTTTAGAAAAATATTTGTGTCTTAATATAGATTATGGATTGTACCTGAGAATGAGTTAGAAATTGGATAATACCTTTTATCCGGTATTTCTTGTCAAGAGTAATTTAAAAGAGAACCATATAAAACAAGTATTTCCAATTAAAGAAAGATGAACTAATCAGGATATATGAGTATAGAAAATATAAACAGAATTTTTAAGAAGTATATAAAAATAAATAATAATTACATTAGGGTAATGAGAGGAAAAGTGTAACTCGAATGAAAAATAGAGGTCTGTGGATAATCCCTTACCTTATACCGAAAGTGTTGTGCACTTACACATAGATATTTGTATAATGAAATTATATTCATTAATAAATTTGTTTAGAACCTCTTAACCATTTATTTGATTTATTAAAATTTCATTATGTTCATTTGTGGCCTTTTTTAAGACTTATTTGATTTAATTACATTGTTTGGGAGTGTTATTTTCCTTAGTTTTCCTGATCGGTTCAGTTGTATACATGTATGAAAGATCATGTAAAATAAAAATAGTTATCCCAAACTGAAATTAAATGTTATTAATGAACCAAAAGGATATTTAATGGTTTTATATATCATTTTTTCACATTTATGAGGATGATTCATTAAATTAAGCGTTAATGACCACCAATTAGATTATTTGGTGTTTCTTCAATCCTCACAAACTAGTCGTGTATTATTAATTAATATTATGTATATATAATCATTCTAGAATACTAAAAAAGTTTAAATATATATATTATAATCTTTTTTAAGCAGAAAATAGTTTTATGAACATCCGTGAAGGAATAATTGTCAAATGAAAACTCGTCATCCATGAAGGTGGAAAAGCCACACCTGAGAGCCAATATTTTCATTTTTAGAATAAAATGGGGAAGAGAAGAGATTTGATGGTTGATATTCCCTTAACATAATAAAATTACAATATATCTATATATATTATACTATATTTATCGTTCATGTTTGAGTGTAGGAGTTAAGGAAATGTTAAGATAAAATAAATTGAATGAAAATTAAAAGAACGATAGGGGATGTGAACTCTTCAATTCCCCTCCTTGAGAACCACCATAAGGGAAATTAAAATGGTCTTTTGGGTGAGAACATCAAAACCAGAATGTGTGGGAGAGTATTAAGAAAGGTATTGGGTAACAATTGGACAATATTCAGTTCTTTGGATGTGTGAGGATAAGACGTGGTGAGAAGTGATATTTATTATAGACGAGAGGGGTGTTTTTGGATTATTTTATTCATTAGTTTATTATTTTGGTTCCAGACTATCATAGTATGAAACTAATCACTAACAACACTAAAATAATGAAGGATATTTATATATTATTTTATTTAACCATCTATATATCATCTATGAATCATTAATTAAATTATTTATTAATTACAGTATATTAATGTGTTTCACTATTCACAAAATTTAACAATTATAGAAAAATCACAAAAAATAATACCTAAACATTTTTATATGTGTATAATTCAAAAAATTCATCCACTTTTTGAAAATAATTTTCTAAATATGCTAAATTTAATTTGTAAATAAAACAATCATTTACTCTAAAAATACCAAATTTAATAAGAAAATATTTTTATGACACATTGAAAAATTCTTTATGGTATCAAAAAATTATCCTATAATTATAAGATAAAAATATATTAATTTCTGAATAAATTTTAGGAAAATAATTCCATTTTAAATTATTATATTAATTATAAAATTGTTAACAATCATTTCTATTTCAAAAAAAATTCCAACAATTAATTTGACATTTTAAAAACATTTATTTACATATTACATGATATTAATATTCCATATTTTCATTTATAATATACCTAAATATTATTTATACTTTCATAGGCAATGTTACTATTATATTGATCATATTACTATTCCTAATGGGTACAATACTATTACAATAGCCATATTTAATAGTATATTATAGTTTTAGACTTGGTGTTGGGTTTAGATTAAACTATCAAAGATGCTAAATTTTAAAAGAAACATACCATAAGTTCTTGGGGTGTTACATTATAAAATCATACAGAATTTATATCTTGAAAATTTCAAAATTTCACCTCATAAAAACATTTGGGTAGTTATTCATCATAAATGCTTCTCTTTACCATGTCTCCTCTTCAATTTTATGATTTTTTCAAAGTATAATTTCCATCTGATTCTTCTAATTTCCTAACACATATTCTATAGTGTATAGAATCTGGACAGGACCTTCATAGTAAAATAAATCAGGTTCTAATTAAATTCCTTCAAAATTGAACACATGCATTGGGTCTGCCATGTACTTTTATAACAAAGATTTGTGGAAAACATTGTGTACATTATAAAGGCTTTGTGGAATCAAAAAATGAATAGATAGAGCTCAAATTATATCAATAATTTCAAAAGGCATGATATACCTATGGCTTAGTTTCCCTTTCCTTCAAAATATTATAACACCCTTCAATAGAGATACCTTCATGAAGACAAGATCTCTCACTTGAAATTCCAAATCCGTCCTCTGGTTATCAACGTAGATCTTATTAAAACATTGAGATTATTTTATATAAGATTTTATAGTATTTACCTTTGATGTTGTTTCCTCCAAATGTTATGGTCCTACAAGCTTCCTTTCACTAACTTCATCCAAACAAGTTTGTATAAAACATCTTTTTCTATACAATGCTTAATATAGTTCCATCTTAATACTTGAAGGGAAAATCTTATTGTAAAAAAAATCGACCAAAGTTAAATATTGATCCCACATACCTTTAAATTCATGTGATTATGATCTCAACATGTATTCTATAGTTTGGACAGTTCTTTATGACCACCCATCCATTTTAGGGTGACAATAAGTACTCACATAAAGCTCAGTATCAACACATATGGGAGGAATTATCCAAGAATTTTGATATAAGTCATGGATCATGATTAGAAAATTGAAATTGGTTCTCTATAAAGTCTTAAAATATCATTAATATAGAGTCTTAAAAGGAAATATATTGTAACATCCTCCTTTGTAGAATGGAAGTGGGTAGATTTGGTAAGTCGGTGAAAAATTACACATATAGAATCATTATTGTTTAGAGTTTTTGGTAATCCAGTAAAAAATAAATAGTAATATCATCCCATTACCATGTAAGAATGGGAAGATGATGCATGAATCCTCTAGGATGTTTTATTTTAGAATTAACCTCTTTATAAAATAAACATATTGATCCATAATCCAAAATTTCCTACTTCATATTATCCCAAAAGAAACATTACTTCAAATATATATACATCTTACTGATACCAGGGTGAATATAATGAATTGAGCTATGTGAATCATCCAATAATACCCTTTCTAGCTCAGGTATAAAGGGAGCACAAAACATCTTCCCAAATTTTTAAATTATGTCCTCAAACACAAAGTGTTCCAAGTTCCCATCATTCATATCATTAATATTCATTTTAAAATTATTATCTTCAGACTGAGAACTTTTAATCATTTCTAAATAAGATGGATGACCATCCAAAAGAAAAAGTAGGTATGTTTCAAATTTAAAAATAATTCCCATGTCCATATTAACTAGATCCATGTACACAAGATCCTTATCAATCCCTGTTTTGATTAGAACTCCATGATCCTTACTGCTCAATGAATCGTCTACATTATTTTACTTGCTTGGGTTGTAGTGTATTCATAAATCATAATCCTTGAGTAGCTCGATCCATTGAATTTTCCTGATTTTGAGTTGTTTATATGAGAAGATATATATCAAAATCTAGTGATATATATATCTCACATCTTTCACCACAGAGATGGTCTCTCTATATCTTCATAGAAAAGATTTTAACTACTAAATCATGATCATGATTTGGATAGTTATGTTCATGAGTTTTTAACTACCTTGATTCATAGGAAATAACTAAATCATTATACATAAGGGAATGACTATGTACCTTATTTGATGCATCACTATAAATCCCAAATCCACCATTTCCTGATGGTTGATTCAAGATTAGAGGATTTAATAATTTCCTGTTAAATTCTTTAATGAATTCTTCATATTCCTTTATACAAATATACTTAACCCCATTACAAGTATGATTGGTTAATGAGTTATCTAGTCATGAAAAATTCTGAATGGAACACTGATAGAAAAATTATAAATAAATGAAACTACATACCTTGGTTGTGTTCGTTGTGTTGACCATTCCTGGGAATATTTTTTCACCAGAGGATCAACTGAGATTCCATCCTTAGAGACAATATATCCCTGAAAGGAAACTATTTGAACCTAGAATTAACACATGCTATAATTTCTATATAACTCTTTTCTTCAATGTGTCTCCAAAACAATTCCCAAGTGGTTCTCATGGTCTTCATATCTTTTTGAATATATCAAGATATCATCAATAAATACCAAAGAAAAATAATTAAGACATTCATTGAACAATCAATTCATAAGATCCATAAAAACATATGGTGCATTAGTTAGTCCAAATGGAATTACTATATACTCATAATGCCTATACCATGTCAATGATGCTTTGTTCTGTACATCTTCCTTCCTTACATGCAATTTATGTTATCCAGAATGAAGATCAATCATTGAAAAATATTTATCTTTGTGAAGTTGATCTAATAAATCCTAAATGTGAGGTATATGATACTTGTTATTATTTCAATAGAATTGTTGTCTCTATAGTTAATGAAAAACATCATGGATCCTTATTTCTTATTGAAAAAGAGAACAAGGGATCCCCTGGAGAAACACTATAGTAAATAAATCCCTTATTCTTCTACTCCTATATTGGTTTATTTAGTTCCACTAATTTGAAATTGGAAATTCTATATGTTGTATTTGATATTATCATTTTTTTGGGTTAAATCAATAGAAAACTAAACTTCTCACTCTGGAGGATGCCTAGGTAAGTCCTATGGAAATTCATAAATTCATTATTATAAAATAGACATGTCCTCAATTTGAAGATTTATTTTATCATACATAGAATATGTTTTCTACTATTCCATGATAATTTCATTTAGATGAGCTATTGCAGGTGGATGAAGATATAATTCATATGATGAAGTATCCCCTCTAAAGATTATAAATTTCATACCATCATCAAAAATCATAACTTCCTTCTCTTTGCAATAAATTTTTTCATTATATTTAGAGTGTTATCCCATAAAAAGGATAATATCAAAATCAACTATATGGGTAATGATAAAATCCTCAATTAGAGAATATTTATGAGTCATAATAGGATCTGCCCAACACATATTTTTTGTAATAAGGATTCTAGTATGATTATTTACTCACAAATCACATGTTAAGGTGAATTAGAAATATCTAATTTTTAAACAAAACCAGAAATATATAATGGTATGCGATGATCCAGAAACAAATAAAGATTTATCTAAATTTGAGGAGATGATTAAATTACCTACCAACACATCATTAGGAACTTGAAACTAAGCTATTGTGATTGTATAATATTGTCTTGTATCCCATGTCCTTTTCTAAGAAATGTTTCGTTGATTCTTTAGAAAATCATTTCCACAGTGTCTCATCTTATTATAGTGGTATAATTTAACAATGGTAACTAATTTATTTTCCATGAAATAATCATCATTATTTCCATTCTCCCCACATTTGTAGAGAAATCCTTTTTTATTAATAAAGAACCAAGGTGTTTCATTCTACAAGTATTTCATGTTGGAAAATTCTATTTTTTATTCTTCACTTTATCCATTATTTGATCCATCACCCTCTTCTTATCTAGTTTTCCCTTAAATTCATAAGACATAGAGAATATTTTCCCTATGTTGATAGAATATGAAACTATATATTCATATTCTTAGAATGTTCAAGAGACATGTTATCCTCATAGGAATGGTTTTAACCCATCAAAGAACAGACAAATATTTTTCTAAGGATTACGTACGTAATCCATATCATCCCTTCAAACCTTGTATGGTTATATTAATAATTGGCAATGTTTTCATCCTAGTTTTGTCTTAGAATAAATAATTATCTCTATATATTTGCTGATTTTTTATAAAGGAAACATTTTTCTAATATAATTTCCTTAAAATCCATCTATTATATATTTAAAATTTATTCCACCTCATTTTTGTTTTTAATTAACAAGAACCATTGACCTACATATTTCGATAGATGATAAACTTCCATTATAAACTTCTCTATTTTGTTAGTTCACAAACTTATAAATATGTTATCCAAGGAACTCATTCACTAATCTACTAAAAATGAGTTTATAGTCCCATTGGATGAAAAATTTTGTTGTCTCAGGAAGAGTTCTAACATTGTTCCTTCATGTTGTGGATCAAGATGCTCCAAACGAGTAAGGTTATTATTTATAACCAGAGTCAGCAATACCAATATAGTTATATGTTCCTCATATCTAAATGCATCTCCTAATCCAACATCATTATATCACATATGTGTGAAATATCTACATGGAATACATGCATTCATAAGGATTTCATTTTTTCTATAGCATTCCATTTATAGACAACAACATACACTAAATTAGGCTTTGAATCATAATGCATAATTTTATATCTATGAAAAGACTTAACATAAATGGGAAATTTATGCATAGTTATTCTCATAATTATAAAAATGGTTCCTTTGCAGACATTTTTACTTTTAAATAATTCCGAATGTTTTGAAATGAAAATTCAAATCATTATAAGCATATCCCCCAGGAGTGTCAAACCAGGTCTATCGTAAGAACCATTATCGTGTAGCAAGTTATGTCGAGTCATGACCAATACACCTTGTCAGAGATGTTACCCCTAGGTATATCTATGTCAAAACCCCATCCACGTGTATTATCTAGACATATATGTATTTATAGGATGAACCACATAATATATACCTTAACAAAATTCTTATATGTTATTTTTTTCCTTATCCTCAATGTCTATATCAGGTTAATGTTCCCTAATATACATTTTATAAATCTAGTTTCCAAATATTATACTAAACATGCTCTTATACCAGCTATAAATACCCAAAACCCAATATATCGGAGCTAGTTCCTTAATTATACTGGTACTAAGATCAATCATTTTCATCCCAATGGACTGAATAGTTTAGTAAGTTTGGAAAACCAAATACATACTTAAGTTGTACATTATAACTTGAAAGAAATAAAATATAGTATCACTATTTAAAACCCTTATAAAACATTAGTTTATCCCTAAATGACATTAGTAATATAGATCTTCGCATCCTCGGAAAAAAGAAAACATAAGAAATGGGTCATCTAAAATGATCATTACGTTAAAACAATACAATGAAAGATAATATAAAAATAAAAAATATGGCAAGGTGAATAAATAAAAACAAATTCCATTAAAAAAATAATATCGAGAATATTATAGTAGGAATAAATGATTAATATCAAAGCCCCAAAAATAATCATATGAAAATGAAACATAACCATGAATATTATACTAGTTTAATAATCACATGGATTATCAGTTAATAATATCATAATTAGTAAATTCCTAATAACATAAATCATAAACATATTATCGATGCCTCTATCAATTCATATGAAAATAAATGATCATGGCCTCAACTAAATCCATATTTGAAAATAAATGGTTAGGGCATTGACAAACACCATATCTTTTTTGTCTCATTAGACCTATTGATGCATCCAAGGGATATAGAGGGCCCCACCCATCACCAACTCATTCCAATGTATTCTTTACATGAATGGGGTGAATCATAATCAACATATACATTCTAAATGTAAATAAATTTCCCCAATTAGTAAACGTAATCACTAACCATTATGAGTAATTATGATAATGGTATCAAGATAGAACATCCACAATCAAACTGATCATAAACCATTTAGTAAAATATGGTATATTATCACATAAAATATTAATCACAAATAATCATAATATTCAATAGTGGGTGATGAAATAGATTAAGGAGACTCTAATAAAGTTATTGAGGAATTCTGGAGTGAAATACCATTTTGCTTTGGAAATAATAGTAATTTGGAAAAATAAATTATATTTTTCATTAAATCAGATTTTAAACATGTATATCCAAAAAACGTGTGTAATGAAATTATATTTGAGGCATAAATTATTTCCAACTGATGTGAAAATATGTAAAAATATTATTTAATAAACATTGGAAATGAGCTACTCTTTAAAGAGGAAAAAGATAAATTGTAGAGCCAAAAACAGAAAAGAGCTAATGTACATTTTCATGATAAATGGATGATTTTAGATAAATATTTTTTTAAAACAAATTATGGAGTGTAGTATATAATGTGTATGAAATTGAGAAATACCCTTTAATTGGGATTGTGTAAATGGGGGAATTGAAAATAGAACCATATAAAACATGTATTTCCCATCCAAAAAATATGAAATGATCTTAATACATTAGTTTTGAACATATAAACAGATTTTATAATAATTATATAAAAATAATAATGAACTGCCTTGAGTTAATGAGAGAGAAAGCATAACCCAAATGAAAAATTTAGGTTTGGGGAGAATCCATTACCTTTTTCTAAAAACATTATTCGCTTCTACATAACATCCAATATAATAAAATTAGATTCATTAATAAATTATTCTAGAACCTATTAAACATGTATTTGATTTATTATAATTTCATTATGTTCATTTATGGTCTATTAAATGAGTTATACAATTTAATTCCGTCATTCAATAATGTTTTTCCTCGGTTTTTGTGATTGGTTCACTTGTATACATGTACGGAAGATCGTGTAAAGTGTAAATAGTTATACAGAATTGAAATTATATTTTATTAAAGAAATTATAGGATATTTAATGATATTATATATATATATATATTCATGATATTAGGATGATTCATTAGATAAATCATTAACGAAAACTATTTAGATTATTTTTTTTTCAATCATCATGAACTAGTTTTGTCTTATTAATTAATATTATGTATATAAACTAGTTCTAGAACACTAAATACGTTTTAATATACATATTACAATCTTTTTAAACCATATAAATATTTTTATGACTATCCTTGAAGGTTTAATTTTAAAACGAAAACTCATCATCCATGAATTTGGTAAATCAGCACCTCACAGAGGATGTTTTAATTTTTTGAATAAAAATGGGAAGAGAAGAGAACCAATGGATGATATAATATTAAAAAAACAAATTTATAGTATATATAAGATAATTTTTGTTATCATTCATTTTTTATATAATAGGTAAGTAAAGTATAAGAAAAGAAAAGAAATTTAAAGAAAATGAAAAGAACAAAAGGGAATTTTCCCTCTTAAATCCCTCTCCTCGAGAACTTCCTTAAGAAACATTGATATTGTCATTTGGGTGAGACCAGAAAGGCAAGAATATAGAGGAGTGTTTTAGGAGAGTTATTGTTTATAAATTAGACAAGATTCAATGATTTGGAGATGTGATGAGAAGTAGTGGTTAGTGGTGGTATTTAAAGTGGAGGAGAGAGAGAGAGATGTGTTTTTTGGTTATTTTTATCATTAATTATTATTTTGGATAAATAATATTAATAGTTTGGACCTTATCACTAAATATATTAAAATAATTCATTATAGTTTGATATTATAGGCTTAAATCACCTATAAATCATCTAGGACTAAAAATTTCTATTATTTATTAAATACTATAAATTACCGTATTTCACTATTCACTAGAAATTCAACTATTTTAGAAAAAACAAAAAAATTCACCCAAACTATTTCTCAATGTTTATAATTTATAAATAAACTCTATTTTATGAATATAAGTTTTTAAGTACGATAAATTAATTTTTGAAATAAAAATATCATTTACTCAAAAAATACTGATTTTAATATTATAACTATTTTTATGAACTTTAGAAATTAATTATGGTCTGATAAAATTATATTATAATAATAAGACAATAAAATATTATTTTATGAATCTATTTTATCAAAATAATTTTCTTCTAAATAATTATATTAGTTATAAAATTTTAAATAAAAATTTATGTTTCATAAAAATACCAACACATTATTTTTCATTTTTAAAACATTTAGTTACTTGTTCCATGATATAAATTTACCATATTTTTAATGATAAGATAATTAAATTTTATTTATGCTTTTATATGTTATGTTACTATTCAGTTGGTTACATTACTATTTTCAATGGTCACATTACTATTCCAATGGTCAAATTTAATAGTATATTACGATTTAAAACATGATGTTGCGTGAAGCATAATCTATCAAGGATGATAAATTTTAAAATACCCATACCATAAGATCATGGGGTTTTATAATTTGGGAGAGTGTTTCTATGTTTTTCATTTATAGTGACCCTAGACTTTTATACATTACATTTCATGATTTTAAAAATAAATCATCATCAAAGTACAAGCCAAGGATCGTTAGGTCTAGTGTCTTGGAAGACTAGGTACATATATCACAAAACATGGGGCTAAAAACACTTACTTATTTAATCTTAATAATGATATCCTAACTTAATTAGATCCCTTACATCTACATAGGTTACCCTGGGGAACACATGAACAAAGGGATGGGTTAAAAATCCCAGTAAGGGAAAGAACATAAGAATAAACTTTAAGCACATGTGTTAGGAGGCTTGAAATAATGATATTGGAAGGATGGAACATATATAATCATAACATATAAACATGGGATCATAAAAACATGGAGTAAAATAATCATGGGATCATATAAGCATGAGATTATATAACAATAGTTTCATATAGAGGTGGGAGAAACTTTAAACATGACTTTAGTAAGAGTCAAGGCTAACCACCAATGTCGTTTCCCATAGTAGCACAAGCCAAGGCTAACCGCCCGAACCATTTGCCCATAATCTTCTCATGAGACATAAACTTTACCCAATGCATTGGAGCACTATCTGGGTGCACCCATCTAAGCTTATTCATGTATATTCTTGCCACATAAAGAATCTCACATAATCAATCATACATAAACATAAGAGTACCCAATGAAAGAAATGGGAACACAATCACATCATGAAGCCTAATAAAAAGGGACGTAACATACAAGCATCCATGAAATAAAGGAATTAAATCATAAATAGGAATTAAAAATGTATAAAGGAATAAATCATGACAACAGATAACAAACTTAAGTGATAACATGTAAAGATATTTTTTATGAATCTTTGAGTCAAAACATTTTAGTGGGGTTTAAGAAAACATCAAATATCTCTTAAAACAAAAAGTGGCATAATATTTTTTATAAAACCAGAAGTAAACTAGGAGGGTTTTAATAATAAAAAGAATTATTTTATAAAGACAATGGTGACTTAAAACTGAGGATAGAGTACACTTGATAATAGGAAAGAATTTGGGAAGTTCCCTTAAAACTAGTTCACTTATCGAGAAGTAATGAGGAGAGAATCACTTAAAAGAATGAATATACCTGAAGAGAGTTATGAATAAGTATTGATAAATAAACTTGTAACATTTACACAACAATTAGAGTATGAAAAAGAAAATAAAAGATACCATCATTTTGGTAGAATTTTAGATAAGACAACCCGAAGGAATAAAAGAGGTTCGGGTAGAATTCTTTACGGATTATCGGAATGGTATTAGGAGTACATGAGGGGGATTAGTGAGAGAGGAAAGGGAATTATCATCACTTATACATAAATAGGTTAGAATGGGGGAGGTTAGAAATCATACCCCATAATTAATAATTACACACAACATGTCCTATCATAGTGAACAATCTTGAATAATGGTGAAATTGAGAGGATCCCTTACCTTAGGTCCGTTGGTGTTCTCCACTTGATATAAATAACCTGAATAGTCAAATTAGGTTTATTAATAAATAGTTACAGAACCTTATCTAAAATTAAAATATTCAGTATAACCTTTTTATGTTCATTTATACCCATTTTGATTGATTACAAGGTTCAATTTCATTGTTCAACTCCGTTTGTTTCATTTGTTTTAATGATCGGTTCGATTGTATTTAGGTTCAAATAAATTTTAAGATGAAATTGGTTGTCCCGAATTGAAGTTATATAACTTTAGTGGACATCAAGTATGTTACATGGTTACAAAATTAATTTGGTTAATTAGAGTGAAAGATATCCTTTAAATTAAGCATTAATGATAAATACTTGAATTAATATTAATGATTTTTCCCATTATTGACTTGTTTTGTATTATTGTTTTATATCATGTGTGTATAAGGATTAAAGAACCATAAATAGGACATATAACATATACAATAATCTGGTTTAACTATAACATAAATGGTTTCATGACCAGAAACAAAATGATAAAATAATTTGAAAACAAATTATCCATGATGTCGATAATTTGACACATCACGGACACTGTTTTAATTCTAGAACATGAAGGAGAGGAGGAGAAGCATGATGCTTTAATTCTTCCATAAACATTATTATAATCCAGAATATATGAGAGTCTAAAGTTTACATGCCTTTTGGATATGGGAAGGGGAATAGGGTATAAGAAAAGAAGGAAAATGAAAACAAAACACTTGAGAATGAAAGAGGGTTCTTACCCTTTGATCTCCTCTCTTTGAGAATCCTCTTAAGGGCTTTGATTTTGGTGTTTTGGAATGACCAGAAATACTTGGACGTGGGGAAGGATCTTGGGAGGGTATTTGGGCAGAAATTTGGCTAGGCACAAGTCTTGAGAGTTGTGAGGGAAAGAGGTAAGGAGAGGGGGTATTTATAGTGAGGGAGGAGGGGGTTTTCCCAATTGTTTATTCAATAGTTTATTAATTTCCCTAAAGACAAGGAATATGGACGATTACTTGACCAAAAGTAATAAAATTTGCATGTGAATCCGAACCAAAAGGGATTAAATAAGCAAAACATCATCATGACTTCATAATTAATGTATTTTTCTTATTTTGTGAATTATCACATTTCATTATTCATCAAAATTTCAAGTATTTCAGAAAAATCCCGAAATTCACCCCAACCATTTTTGATGTGTAGAATCCAAAAATGAAGTCCATTTTTCAAAAATAATTTTCTAAATATGATTATTTTAATATTTTATTAAAATAATAATTTATTATCAAAACCTGTTTTAAAACATTCATTAACTCATTCTAAAATATAGTTATATCATACTTCCAACTTGAATATTTTTTTTATACTACCAAAGGTGAGGGTACTATTCATTAGGGTATATCACTATTCGTAAGGGTATGTTACTATTCATTAGGGTTGGTTACTATTCACCAAAAATTATTATTGTTTTATTAGACTCCAAAAAACATCTTGAACACAACCGTGTATGCCAGATATTCGAAATTCCAAACACACAAGTGGAAAAATTATGTTTAACGGTCACTTATCACACAATAGTTCATTATTTTGTGCTTTCATGAGATTTTATGACATAAATATAAGAAGGTAATTTCCATTTAAAAACTTTGGGTCATTACATTATTCCCCCTTTATGAAATTTCTCCCTTTAAATTTCATTTTACATACTATGCAAGAAACATGTGTGGGTACTTTTCCTTATTTTCTACCTCCAATTCCCATGTTGCTTCCCCAAACTTATGGTTTTTCCATAATACTTTGAAAATATGGGTTGTCTTGTTTCATAGAACCTTATCTCTCCAATCCAGAATCTTTACTGCCTTCTTCTCATATGAGAGATCATCTTCCAAGTTCACCACCTCTGAGTTTAGTACATGTGAGGGATCATGTATGTACTTTCTCAAGAGTGATACGTGAAAAACATCATGAAATCGAGCCATATTCAGTGGAAGTTCAAGACAATAGGCCAGAGCACCTATGCGGTCAAGGGTCTCAATGAGGCTAATATACCTTGGGCTTAGATTCCATTTCTTCCCAAATCGCATGACTCTCTTACATGGATATATTATAAGGAAGAATTTATCTCCAATGTCAAACTCCAAGTCCCTTCAATGGTTGTCATCATAGCTCTTTTTCTGACTTTGAGAATCATTGATGTGTTTCTGGATGACTTGAACCTTCTCTGTTATCTATTGAACAAGATCGGGTCCAAGTAGCTTTCTTTCTCCAACTTTATCCCAACAGGTTGGAGTTCTGCATCACTTTCCATACAAAGCTTCATATGGAGCCATTTGAATACTCGAGTGGAAGATATTGTTGTATTAGAACTCAACCAATGGGAGATGCTGATCCCATCCACCTTTATATTCTAGAGAGCAGGCTCTAAGCATATCTTCAAGCATCTGAATAGTTCTTTCAGACTGGAAATCATTTTGGGGTGATAGGCCATGCCAAAATTTAATTCAGTACTCAAAGAATGTTGAAGGTTCCTCCAGAATTTAGAAGTGAACCTTGGATCATGGTCAGAGACAATTGAGATTGGAACACCATGTAGTCTCACCACTTCCTTCACATATAAATTTTCATGTTGTTCAAGCGAAATATCTTCCCGAATAGTGATGAAATGGGATGTCTTGGTGAGTCGGTAAACCACAACCCATATCACATTATTTCCCTTCGACGTCTTCGGGAGACCCGTGAAAAACTCCATAGAAACATTTTACCATTTCCACATGGGTAATGGAAATGGATGTATCATACCTTTAGACTTTTTTCACCCAGCATTAACTTACTGACACACTAAGCACCTTGATATATATTCTGCAATCTCCTTCCTCATGTTATCCGACCAGAAGTGTTCTCTGATATCATGTAACATTTTGGTACTTCTAGGATGGATTGAGAAGGTCGAGCTATGTGCACCATTAAATATCTCCTTCTTTATCTCTGGATCATATGGTACACATAATTGTGTCCCAAATCTTACAACTCCTTCCTCATCAATTTTGAAATCGGAGGATTTCCCATTTCTAACATCTTCCGCCCTTTTCTGAATTTCCTCATCCTTTCTTTGCGCAACCTTTATTTTCTCCATTAGGGATGGTTGAGCAATCATTTGAGAAAGGATTGATAATGTTCCTCCCTTAATTATTACCATGTCAATCCTTTGCAAATCTAAGAAGATCAGATCCTTTTCTATTCTCATCATTGATAATGATGCAGGATCCTTTCTACGTAGAGCATCTACCACCTTGTTTGCCTTACCGGGATGGTAGTGGATTGAGAATTCATAATCCTTGATGATAGCTATCCATATTTGTTGGAACATATTAATCTCTTTCTGTGTGAATATATATTTGAGACCCTATTGTTCCGTATATATCTCACATTTTTTCCCATAGAGATAATGCTGCCATATTTTCAAGGCAAAGATCACAGCCGCTAACTCCAGATCATGTGTTGGATTGTTTTTCTCATGGATTTTCAGCTGATTTGAGGAATAGGCTATCACTTTAACATTTTGCATCAGCATAGAACCTAATCCCTTCTTATAAGCATCACTATACACCACAAAGAGTTCCCCACTGGTAGGGAGTGTGAGTACTGGCATAGTGATAAGCCTCTTTTTCACCTCCTTGTAACAGCCTTCACACTCCTGTGTCCAGAAAAACATTACTCCATTCTGTGTCAGCTTGGTCATTGGGTTTGACAATCATGAAAAGTTCTTCACTAATCGTCTATAATACACAACTAGACCCAAAAATCTACGGATCTCCGTTACAGAAATTGGTCTGGGCCACTCTTAAATTCCCTTCGTCTTGGAAGGGTCCATAGATATCCCTTTCCTGGTGATAACATTCCCCAAGAATGATACTTCCTCCATCCAGAACTCACATTTACTGTACTTTTCATACAACTTGTTCGTTTGCAAAGTCATTAACATAGTTTCCAAATGCTCCTCATGTTACTCCTTGCCCTGGGAGTATATCATAATATCATCAATAAAGAATAC
Organism: Viscum album; assembly: GCA_963277665.1. Classification (NCBI taxonomy): domain Eukaryota; kingdom Viridiplantae; phylum Streptophyta; class Magnoliopsida; order Santalales; family Viscaceae; genus Viscum; species Viscum album. Next base: position 691,024,901 of record OY728153.1, on the reverse strand, counting down.
CAAAAATTTGTTGAGGTAATCTCTAAAGTCTCTATTCATTAAATCCATGAAATTTTATAGAGAATTAGTGAGTCTGAAGGGCATCGCTATGAAATGAGAGTGTCCATACCTCATTCGAAAGGCAGTCCTGGGAATATATTCCTTTCTCACGTTTAGTTGGTGATATCCTAACTGAAGGTCCACCTTAGAGAAATAACTGGCCCCACGTAGTTGATTGAACATGTCATCTATCCGTGGAAGGGGATACTTGTTATTTATTGTGATTTTATTGAGCTCACAATAATCAATGTAGAGGCTCATTGATCCATCCTTCTTCTTGATAAATAGGACTGGAGAACCCCATGGTGAAGCACTCAGGCGTATAAAACCCTTCTCTATATTCTCCTGTAACTGCTTCTTCAGCTCTTCTAGCTCTACGGTGGCCATTCTGTAAGGTGTCTATGAGATTGGCAGTGATCCAGGGATAAGTTCAATTGAGAACTCAACCTCTCGGTCAGGACGAAGACTAGGCAACTCTTCAGGGAATACATCAGTGTAATCCCTCACAATGGTCATGTCTTCAAGCATTATTCTCTCAATCTCAATCATTTGAGCTAGATATTCATGCTAATAAAGAAGAAATACCCACACTTGAGAAGATGATTCTAAAAGAGATTCATATTCCTCCTTACAGTTGTAATGAATCGGAGGATTCTTGGGATGTTAAGAGTAATCTCTATTTCTCCGAAGTTGATGCTGGCCTTGTACAATGATAGCCAATCAATGCTTAAGATAGCATCAAATTACACTAAAGGAAGTATGACAAGATTTTTTGGGAGGTTCATTCCACAAAACCTAACCGTGGAGGAGTTATAAACCATGGATGGAATAATTTCCCCATTCACTTTTCTCATAGAAAACTTTTCCTCTAAATTTTGAGGTGGTGTTTGAATAGTTCTAATAAACTTTAAAGATATGAAAGAATGAATAGAACCAGAATCAAATAGTACGTTCGCTATCCTTGAATGAATAAGAAGTGTACCTGTCACCACATCATTTTACAGCTTCACCTCTGCAGTAGTGACAACATAAGCACTTCCTTCTTTCCTTGGAGGTTGTTGCTGATTTCCTCCAACAACCCTTGGCTTAGGGAAATTGTTCGCATAATGCCCAAGATCATAGCAGTTATAACACATGAACTGCAGGCTGAATGTTGATCTGAACCTTACTTTCTTCTTCAACACTAGCAGGATTTTTCATACCCCTTTGGCAGTTCTTGGCCAGATGACCAAAATTTCTACATTTGAAGCAATTCATGGTTCCCTTCACACAGTTACTAGGATGCTTCTTCCCACAATTTTGGCAAAGGAGAATGTTGGGATTCTTCCAATCATGGGATTTTTTTGATGGACCACCCATGTTGTTTTCCATCTTCTGCTTCTTTTCACTGGGACCATGAGACCACTGAGAGTCTCCAATCTGCATTTCAACCTTGAGGGACAACAGACAATCTCCTCATAGTTGTCAAAGTCTTGAATCTCCAAAACATTTCGTAGACTCAGCTTTAGTCCACTAAAGAAGTGATCCACCTTGCTTTCGGTGTTCATGAGAAATCTAGAGGCATACCTTGTAAGCCTTGTAATTTTTTTTCATACGCCCTGATGGAATCATCTTCCTTCTTCTTGAGTTTGAGGAACTCTATTTCCATCTTGAGACGGAGGGTTCGAGGAAAATATTTGTTGAAAAAAATCCTCTTGAATTCCTCCCAATCAATGGAATCAATTTCTTCTTAGTACATTGTATTCTTCATCAGTTTCCACTACTGATCAGCTTCCCCATAAAAATGATAGAATGCCAGTACAACTTTCTCTTCTTCCGAGCACTGGAGGATAGAGAAAATCTTTTCGATGGAGTTAATCTATTGTTCTGCGAGGAGGGGATCAGAAGACCCACTAAACATTGGAGGCCTTTTCCACATGAAGGATTCTACGACAACTTTCTCTTTCCTTGGAGGAGGGGGACGTTCCACCTGATTCAAGTTATTATTCATAACTCATTCTAGCTGAGCAAGTACTGCCATGATGTTTTGACCTCCCGCTTCTGTCACATCAGGCATGTCATTAGGGTAATAATCCAATTGCCTATCACATTGGTTGTTGGAACGTGTTCTTCTATTTCCTGCCATTAAGAAAGAAAAAGAACGTATAATGAGAGGTCTTGAATACTTATCTATTGAGCATAGTAATGAAAATTTTAACATTAAAGGATAAACTTATAAAGAAGAAGTATATCCTAATATTTGTTTCCTTAGATTTATATCTAGGTTATCCTCAATCTATTTCTTAACTTATATTATTATGGTATTTTCCCTTAATAATGGTTTGTACTATGCTTGTGAATCTACAATAGCATATCCCCCTGGAGTGTCGTACCAATGAGTGCAGCAAAGCTCGTTTTCGTGCACCAGTTCCCATTCGAGACTAACTCAAAGCGGTGTTTTTGAGTTTTACCCCAAGGATACATATGTGCCCGAGCCGCCTCTACCAGCTCGTATCCAGACTGGGATGTATTTTTTTGATAAATCACATACTCAATATTCACAAAAATTTTGGAATTTTTTCTAATACTTATTCTCATCCTTAAGGTTCTTACTAAGGTGCTCTATTCCAAATCTCCAAAAAAAAAACTAGACCATCCTCTGATACCAACTATAGCGACCCTATCCTTTTACACATAACATTTCATGATTTTAAACATAAATCATCATCAGAGTACAAGCTAAGGATCGTTAAGTCTAGTGTCTTGTAAGACTAGGTACATATATCACAAAACATGGGGCTAAAAACACTTCTTTATTTAATCATCATAATGAGCTCCTAACTTCCATTGAGCCCTTACATCTGCATAGGGTACCCTGGGGAACACATGAAAAAAGGGAAGAGTTAAAAATACCAACAAGGTAATGAACATAAGAATAAACTTTAAGCACATGAGTTAGGAGGATTGACATAATGATATTGGAAAAATGGAACACATGGAATCATAACATATAAACATGGGATCATAAAAACATGGAGTAAAATAATCATGGGATCATATGATTATATAAGCATAGTTTCATAGAGAGGTGGAAGAAACATTAAACATGACTTTAGTACGAGTCAAGGCTAACCGCCAATCTCGTTTCCCATAGTATCACAAGCCAAGGCTAACCGCCGGGACTGTTTTCCCATAATCTTCTCATGAGACATTAACATTACCCAATCCATTGGAGCACTATCTGGTCACACCCTCTATGCTTATTCATGTATATTATTTCCACATAAAAAATGTCACATAATTAATCATACATAAACATAAGAGTACCCAAGGAAACAAATGGGCACACAATCACATCATGAAGCATAATAAAAAGGGACGTAACATAGAAGCGTCCACGAAAGAAAGGAATTAAATAATAAATAGACATTAAAAATGTATAAAGGAATAAATCATGACAAGATATAACAAACTGCATTGATAACATGTAATAATATTTTTTAGGAATCTTTGAGTCAAAACATTTTAGTGCGGTTTAAGAAAACATCGAATATCTCTTAAAACGAAAAGCGACATAATATTTTTTATAAAACCAGAAGTAAACCAGGAGGGTTTTAATAATAAAAATACTGATTTTATAAAGAAAAAGGTGACATAAAACAGAGGATAGAGTACCCTTGATAATAAGAAATAATTTGGGAAGTTCCCTTAAAACGGGTTCACTTATCAGGAAGTAATGAGGAGAGAATCACTTAAAAGCATGCATATCCCCAAAGAGAGTGATAAAAGAGTCTTGATAAATAAACTTGGAACATTTAAAAAACATTTAGACTATGCACATGAAAAGATAAGATAACATAATTTTGGTAGAAAGGTAGATAAGACAACCCGAAGGAATAAAAGAGGTTCGGGTAAAATTATTTACGGATAATCGGCATGGTATCAGGAGTACTTGAGGGGGATTAGTGAGAGAGGAAATGGAATTCTCATCACTTATAAATAAATATGGCGGTATGGGGGAGGTGAAAAATCATACCCCATAATTAATAATTACACACGACATGTCCAAACATAGTGAACAATCTTGAATAAGGGTGATATTTAGAGGATCCCTTACCTTAGGTCCGTTGGTGTTTTCCACTTGATTTTAATGACCTGAATAGTAAAATTATGTTTATTAATAAATAGTTACAGAACCTTATCTAAAATTAAAAGATTCTGTATAACCTTTTTATGTTCATTTATACCCATTTTTATTGATTACAAGGTTCAATTGCGTTGTTCAGCTCTGTTTGTTTCATTTGATTTAATGATCGGTTCAATAGTATTTAGGTTCAAATAAATTGTTATATGAAAGTGGTTGTCCAGAATTTAAGTTATATAACATTAGTGGACATCCAGTAGGTTACATGGTTACAAAATTCATTTGGTTAATTATATTGAAAGAGACCCTTTATATTAAACATTAATGATAAACACTTGAATTAATTTTAACGATTTTGACCATAATTGACTTGTTTTGTATTATTGTTTTATATCATGAGTGTATGAGAATTTCAGAAACTTAAATAGAACATATAACATATATAATAATCTGGTTCAACCATAACATAAATGGCTTCATCACCAGAAACAAAATGATAAAATAATTTGAAAACACATTATCCATGATGTTGGTAATTTGACACATCACGAACGATGTTTTAATTCTAGAACATGAGGGAGAGGAGGAGAATCATGATGCTTGAAATTTTCAATAAACATGATTAGAATCTAGAATATATGAAATTATGGATCTCTCATTCATTTTTGATAAGGGAAGGTGAAGAGGGTATAAGAAAAGAAAGAAAATGAAAACAAAACACTTGAAAATGAAAGAGGGTTCTTACCCTTTGATCTCCTCTCTTTCAGACTCCTCGTAGGGGATTTGATTTTGGTCTTTTGGAAAGACCAGAAATCCATGGCCATGGGGAAGGATCTTGTGAGGGTATTTGGGCAGAAATTTGGCAAGGCACAATGCTTGATAGGTGTGAGAGAAAGAGGTAAGGAGAGGGGATACTTATAGTGAGGGAGGAGAGGGTTTTCCCAATTATTTATTCAATAGTTTATTAATTTCCCTAAAGACAAGGAATAGTGATGATTCCTTGACCAAAAATAGTAAATTTAGCTTGTGAATCCGAACCAATAGGGCTTACATCAGCAGAAAATCATCATGACTTCATAATTAATGCATTTTTCTTATTACGTGAATTATCGAATTTCACTATTCATCAAAATTTCAAGTATTTCTGAAAAATCCCAAAACTTCTCCCTAAAATTTTTTCAACGTGTAGAATCCATAAATGAAGTCCATTTTTAAAAAATAATTTTCTAAATATGATTATTTTAATATTTAATTAAAATAATAATTTATTATCAAAACCAGTTTTAAAACATTTATTAACTCATTCTAAAATATAGGTATATCGTACTTCCTAATTGAATATTATTTTTATACCACCAAAGGCGAGGATACTATTCATTAGGGTATATCACTATTCATAAGGGTATGTTACTATTCATTATGGTTGGTTACTATTCATCAAAAAAATATTTTTGTTTTATTAGTCTCCAAAAAACATCTTGAACACAACCATGGATGCCAGATTTTTGAAATTTCAAACACAGAAACGACAAAATTATGTTTAATGGTCACTTATCACATAGTAGTTTATTATGTTGTTATTTCATGAGATTTTATGACATAAATATAATAAGGGAATTTCCATTTAAAAACATTGGTCCGTTACATCCTTTATTTTATAATCCTTGATATTATCCAATTTTTTAAATTATTTTTCTTCCGAAGAGAGAGAGAGAGAGATATATATATATATATATATATATATTACCCATAAGGGGATGAAAATGGTTTGAAAATGGTTTCTATACTTGGAATGATGTTTTTTCATTCAGTGTACCTGTGAAAATTACCAAGTATATTATTCAAATAAATTTTTGTTTTTAAAAGGGATTTTTGACATCGATTAAATTTTAAAAAGTGTGTTAGATTATTTAAAGGAATTATTTATAAAAAAATAGGTCATTTACAATGTCCTTAAAATTTTTACAACCTATTTTTATTTTCTTTGTTTTTAATTTTTACCATTTTGAGGAAAATTTGAAATTTCATATGGTCTTTAAAGATTGTTTTCTAGAATGTGTTTTTATAATATGGTAGAATGTCTTGGGAAACCAAGATATTTTGTGGTCATCCCATTTAGAACATTAAAAATTAATTTCTTAGATGATTGTTAGACCATCATTTCATCCCCTATTTATCACATAGATTTTTCCCCTGAGTGGGATGTTTTTTGTTGTTATGTTATATGTGATGATTATGCATGGATGTGAAAGGGGATATTTCTTAAAGGGATGATCGAGATGAGATGAAGTTTATTTCCTATCTTTTATAATTTTGAAATGTTCTAATAATCCGTCTTGTTTTTTCTCAACTCATATTGGATTTTTATCATAGTGATCCCAGTTAGCTATGTGAATGGTGTTTATGTATGTTCCATCGGACTTGTCTATTTAAGCTAGGTAGCTCCATATGAGATTTACATCCTTCTATGAGATTATATTATATTTGATGACATAAAAGGATGTTGAAATGGATGTTTTATTTTAAGGTAGGGGTATTTAGAGAGAGTTATTTGATAAAATGGGTCTATTATCAGTCATGTTATATCCTAGTGAGTTTCCCTAGATTCCCAGTTTCCATTGAAGACTATTGTAGAGGATTTCATTCCATACATTGTTTGTATCCCCTAATTATTATTTGGTTGTATGAAACCATTTATTGGGTTTTGTATACATTTTTACCCTTATTTAATGCATATATTAGTTTATTATTCTATTCATACCCTACTTTGGGGGTGGTTTTGGTTTAAATTCAATTGAATTTAAAAAATGGTTTGGATAATGATATTTTAAAATTAATTTAATGATTTATTTATAAATAGTTTTTGAGAAATATTTAGAAAATAGGATGAAGATGGTTTTTTATATTTATGAGTTCAGAGTTCATCTACTCATTATTTTAAAAGGGGGTATTAAAAAATAATGCATCTATTGAATGAAATTAAAATTGTATTTTTAAGACAAATTATTCTCACGTGTTTTCTAAAAAGACATACAATATCATTTTGAAAATATATGGGATTAAAAATGGAATACATTGTTTATTCATGTTTGATCATATGGAAAACATTTTTTATAAATCTTGTTCAAACTATAATTTAAGGAATTTATTTTGAAAGGAACGACATAAAATATATGGTAAAATCCAATGAGGTATGTTTGGATCAAACGCTGTATATACCCTGTGCATGTGTGTGTCGGTAGATATTACGTTTTCTATTAGGTGTTAAAATTTTTATCCTCATTGTAATATTTTTTTGGGCTCTTATTTGGACATGGTGGGATATAGTTAGTTACCATGGGTCACATAGAAGTTTTTTTAGGGCTATTTTGGTTCAATTTTTAACTTTGGGATGTTATATCAACCAATTAATCCTAGTTTGTTTTTAATTTCTATACTTATTTTATTTTATTACATTGTATTATAGTGGGTGTTCTTTTTGTATAATATTTTGGTTGGATTTTTATTTTATTATTCATTATTTGGATATGTTGTTAATTTTTCATTGTATTATTTGATATGAAGGGATTACCAAAATTTGGATTGGACTTACCAGATTCCAAATACTTTAAACATCTCGTATATATCATTATACATAGGTAGAATCATTCCTCAGTGTGTGTTCTTGATACCTTGATACAAGTTTCCAACTCATGGAGATCAAGAATTTCCTTTGGACAAAGTAATGGTCCATGCCAATTGATGTTCCAGGTCTGATCGGTCGAGTTCATTACAAATGGAATCAAAGACTAGGTTCTAAAGAGTTCACAAGTTCATTGAACACTCTCTTGTTATTTGGGATGTCTAGTAGTATATATATAGCAATTTTAGAACATGATATGTAGGTTCGGGGAGAGTATAGCTAGAACTTTCTCATCAAGACCCTTCAGCTAGTATGGATAGTTGGTTGTTGGTTATCATTTTGATTATTCTAGTTGGATTGAAATTTTTATGGGGGTATTTTTATCGTCATTGTTATTAGATGAGTTTAAAAAGGGGGTTTTATTGGTGTTTTGGGATGGGTGTAGAAAAATAATCAAAGGTGTGAGGTCAGCTTGCAGGCCTAAAAAATCATTAAGTGACCATTCAGATGATTTTTGGAAGCATTTTATAAATTATTTCATTAATGGTGTATGGTTTATCGAACCATGCATCCAAGTCAATCATAGTTCTACATCGAGTATGGTTTTTTTATTTATACCTCCCAATTCATAGAATTCTTTGAGTGGTTTTGGTAGTATAAAAATAATCAAGCAGTATCTTGTGATATGTTGAGGTGGAAAAATTGTTTTTTGGTTAATATTTTTTGCGTTATTTTTTATAATTACATATTATGAAAAAAAAATTATTCCAAAAGTTTATTGCATAAAAAGGATTATGATTTAAAATAAAAACATAGGGTTTTTTGTAAAATGAATTTAGTTTCCATGAAATATTCTAAAAATTAGTTGATTTAAAATGATATTTTTGAATAATTTTGTCTTTAAAAATGATCGGTGTAATATTAATAAAGTATTTTAACGTTATTGGGGGAGTTCCTTCAAGAGTTTTGGAAAAAATGAATTGTTTTAGAAATTTTTTTAGGGTTGACGAATTTTAAAATTATGTACTTCAAATAGTGGGTTCCTCATTTCGAAGGAATCCATTGTTTTTCAAATCCATTCTAAATGTTTTTAATTTCATATTTTTGAAGTTGTGATTTAGAATTAGCTTATAGTATGGAATGGATTTTGAATCATTTATTAGATGATATAGAATTTATTAATGGGTAGTCTATTTTAATGGTGTTCTTGATTTTTATTAAGGTTTTTAGGACTATCTTACAAAGGTCCCATGGGTTAAAAAGGGATTTTTAAAGGTATGTTTTAGTGATTATTGATTTTTTATTTATCCCCTGATTTATATTGGGAATGTTTGATAAAATTTAAGAGACAAGAGTAAGTTGGATTCATGATTCTTATAATTTTAAGGTATCATCCTAGGAATGACTTGATTAATGTTAGGTCATTTATCATTAGGGGTGTTCCCTTTCTTTTTCATGACTCTACCTATATTCTGAATGGAGTGAAGGGCATTTTCTTCCACTTTTCGTGCTATAGTGTTTCATCATGGAATTGGCCAATAAATTATTTTTTTAGTTTCATTATTTGGGAACCATAAAGGTTGATTTGATTAGATTGGGATAATGATACTTCGTTGGATAGTTCAATTGGTGAGGATCATTATTCTTAATGTTTTGGGAGTATCTTATGAGGAGATGAGTCTCATGTGTATGTTTTGATTTGGTTGATGATCTATTTCATGATACTTTCTCAATGAGTTAATAGAATTTTTGGTTTCATGGTTGATTTAATTCAGTTTGTTTTTTTATACCAATATGGTTTCTCTTTTGTGTGAAATATTTATTTTATGATGTTCATGGATCATTTATTTGTTGTGATCCATGTGGTTTTCCTATGAGCCTAATTATGTAATGGAAGATATTCCTTGATAGTTGGATTTATTGATCTAATATGGGGAAGACTTGTGTATGTTATAGGGTATCTAGGGTGAGTATATTTTAATTTATTATACCATGGGATCTATTGTTTCTTTTTATGTGTACCGTAATTAGTTGGAATTTCACGCACTTGGATCCATGTTACCCTCAATTGTAGTTACATGAGTTGAGGTTGTAAAAATGCTATTCAAGTTTGATGAATATTTCCAATTGATGATTTATTCAATTAAAATTGGACATGATGGATCTTATGACATTATTGTATGATATTTGTATGTTATTTAAAAGTATTCTTCCTCTATGGAAGTAAAACAAGGTTCTTAGTCATGGTTACAATTAGATGATTATGTGGTTCCCTCGGTAATGGATGTAACCATGGTTGTTTTTAGTGAGACTCTATTGATAGAATAGGTTGTATATTATTTCATTAGTTTAGATAAATTCTAAATAGCAGGTAGAACTATATTGTGTATTTATTTTCTTAGAACTCTATGTTGGTTGGTCAAAAATTGTGTTCTGTTTGAGGTAGTTTGATATTATTTAACGATCCACTGAATTGATTTTGAGGAGTGGTATTTTGATTTGTATTTCATTTTGATGAAAGAATCCACTATTTTTTTCGACCCACCCACCATTAATGTTGTTTATGGATATTTTGACCATTCATCCCATCTACTTTTACCAAATATGTTTTGTAGGTAGAAAAGGAATGGTGGGGCATATTATGACACCCAATGTCAATAATATATAATTGTAATCTATTTTAACTTATATTGGTATTTTGTTTGTTTTTGGAGTTTTATGTATCCTAGATTGTTATATATCTAGACCTGTAGTGGATCTTTTTTTGACCAGGGGTGTCACTATATGACTCTATGCAGGAATTACATGTATTTTTATAGAAATTATTTTATTCTTTGAAGGGTGATACGATATGCCTCATTGTGTTCTTGGAAATAAGACTATTTTATTGGGGAGGTACTTCATGAAATAATAGGAGAGTCTATGTTATGGTGATGAGATATGTTATTCCATGATAGTTTGGTCACACAGTGACACACATGTTTTGTATTTTTTTTATTTCACTTTTTTTACCCCTATTCATGTTTTTGTTGTTTTCCCCCTTATATCACCTCTGTCATGTCACTAAGGTCTGGAGAGTTCAAATAGATAAACCTTATTCATCTCTTTTTATTCTATTTATACTCTTTATCTTTATAATTTTTATTTGGAAGGCATAGTCATATTTTTATCTTCCCTCTCCTCATAATTCAATTCCCCTTAGTTTTTCTCTCTGTTGAAAACCCTATAATCCATTGGGGAGGAAATGAGGGATTTTTCTAAGTTTAATTTCAAGGATTCAATTTCTATAAATTTTCTAGGCTATATACTACCTTGATTGATCATTCTCCACTGAAGGAAACTTTTTTTTAATTTTTTAAAAAGATATTGGTTTGTGTTTCTGTATCGTTTTTATATTATATTCCATGTGATACTTGGATGTTTAATTTTTTTTTACAAAATTAACACAATATGTGTCACCCGTTAAGGGTTTATTTTTTTCAAATGGTTTATTTACATTGAATGGGATTGTTTGATATCGATTTCCTGTGAAAATTCATGAGTGGATCAATCAAATAAATTGAAGTGTTTTAAATGTGATTTTTTACACATATTAGAGTTTTAAAATGATGTTTGGTGTTATAAAGGAATTATTTATAATAAATAAGGTATTAATACTATATTTCATTTTTAACACCTTTTTGGTATTTTCTATATTTTATGATGTTTTTGGTTCTTTTTAATAGAATATTAATTTTTAAAATGGATTATAATTTTTTTTATAGTTTGTGTTTTTTTAAGATGGTATAACAAATTTCAATCCAAAATATTTTTTTGAAGAAGGTCTATTTGACACTTTAAAAATTATTTTATCATATTACTGTGAGATAGTCATTTAATCCCTAACTTTTTACCTTTATTGTGGATCATATGGGGAAGATTTCAGTTCGTATGTTATATGTGATTCTTTGCATGTATTTGGAAGGTCTTATTTATCGAGTGAGAGATAAAGGTGAGATGGGGTTTATTTCCATTTTTTTGTTGAGAAATTTTCTGATTATTTCCTTCGTTATTTATGACCTCCTTTTGGGTTTATATCATAGAGGACCTAGGTAGCTAAGTGGAAGGTATGGATTCCTCTGACAATATATTAGTGTTCATATGCTAGCTAGATTACTATGGTAGTTGTTCCTTCCTAGGTGTATATATTATACATGGTGACCTGATGGGGTGATTAATGACATGTTTTAATTTCACATAGGGTCCCCATGAGAGAGTGATTTGATGAACCAACTCTAATAACATTTGTTTTAATGTTGAGTGAGTTTCCTATGATGCCTAGTTTCTATTTAGGGATATTTTAGGGGATATCATTCCTTACTATAATTTTATCCCCTATCTCTTGATTGGTTTTATAGAAAACTTTCATGGTTATTACTTATCATTTTATTATTATATATATATATATATTATTGTCTAGTTGTATTTATACACTTATTCTATCATGGTTTTGATTTTATTTCTAATATATTTATAAAATGGGCTGGATTACAAGATTTTAAAAATAAAGTAATGATTTCTTTGTAATCGGTATTTGAGACATGATTGTAAAAGAGGATGAAAAGGGTTTGAAAATATTTATGAGTTAAGAGGTCCTATTTTAATGGATTAAAAATGGATTTTAAATTTTTTTTCCATGGAACTAAAATTTTGGGGTTATGTGGGATAAGCCTTCATTATTTTCTAATGAGGCTTACCTTTGGGATTTGAAATTAAATGTGATTACAAATGTTAAAATTGGTTTAATTATACATGATCATATGAAAAATATATTATATATATTATGATATTTCTATAATTTATGAAATGTATATTTAATAAAAAATATAGAATATTTGGTAAATCATACTCGCCATGTTTGAATCACACCATGCATATACACTTATGTGTGTATATAAAACTCTTATGTTTTTTATTAGGTGGCTAGTATTTTATCCCATTTTATGGATCAATTTTGGGTCCATAGTTTGATGTAGGGGTATATGGTAAGTCATCATGGGTTATGTGGAGGTTTTGTTGAATATTTATAGGTTTTTTTATCATTGGGATGTTTTATTGGCCAATTTGACACCATGTGTTCTTAATTTTTTAAAATCATTTTTTGTAATTATATTGAATCATATTTAGTGATTCTATTTGATATATTTTGGATGGAAATTAATTTTATTATTCCATGTTTGATTCTGTTGGTTATTTTTAATGACTTATTTGATATACCTGGATGTCCAATGTTAAGAAATGTCATTATATATTCTCATTAGTTTCTGTTAAATGTTTATTTTACTATATAAGGGTGAAATAATTCCAAATTGAGTATTCTTGATACTGTGATACTCGTTTCCAGCCCACAGGGATCAATAATATCATTCATTCCAAGTGTTAGACTAGGTTGTGTGACAAGTTGGGCTAGCCTAGGCTGATTCATTATAGGTTAAGTAATGTTAAAACTATGGAAAACAAGATATGAAATATCCTCATCATTCATACAATCCTATAATTAAATAAAAAACTGATTCACCAAACAAATTTAATTTATATTTTTACAAAATCCATTAATAAATTCTCTAGACATCATACATCTACCAAAATAGAATGTAACTATGGAGACCCATGAATAAAATCCCTAAATATTACATAATTTTAGATTAATTTTCAAGACATATCATGAACATAAATTCCCCAAAACATTAAATGTTTAGTGCCTTTGGAGACTGGGTTCATAATCATCTAATTTCAAAAAAGAAATTACACATCAACCAAATTTGATTCTCACAAAGTACACTTCATAAACATACCATACATAAAACATTTCTTCATAACCTAGGGAAAATAAACATAATAACGGGTGACATTATATTACGATTAAGGGTAAATGTAGCAGATATCAATAAATTATCATAATCTAGTGTAAGATAAGCATAAGGGTATGATTATATGATCATAACTTACAAAACTCAGATCCAATTAAACAGAGATAGTTAATCACGAATCATTAAATATGGATTTTTCCTCATGAAAGACATCACTCATAAGAGTATGAAATCATCCATAATAAATTAACAACTAAGAGAAAATATCATAAGTATAATTCATAGGTTTATGGAATATATATATATATTCCTAGAAAATCATTTATTTAATCAAGGGTCACTACCAAAATAGTCATAGTGGATTGGGTTCACACCCCATTCTATAATTTCATTATTAACAGTTCACTCTCATGACTACCATAATTGATATATTCCCTTATTAAACTATGTTCGCTCCCCATTCCATCTATATTATGTCAAGACATATTAATGTTAACCTAATGTATTAGAGGGATATATAATTCTATTCCAACCCATCTCATAATGATAATTATAAACATGTTTGTAAAAAATTCATAAAAAACATTCATGATTTCATTATAGCATAACCCATGGAAAGGAATCAAATTTAATATACCTTCCTCCATTTTATAATTGCATAACCTATGGAAAATAAATCTATTTCATTATGATTTTATCATAACTAAATTAACTCCTGGTAAATAAATAGGTTTTATAGAATCATTCTTAAACCATCATCATCCTAAAAAATACAGAGAGAGAAAGTTTATTTTATAATAAAACTATATCCCTAGTGAATCATAATAATCAATAATGGATTTTGGAAAAGATAAAAAATAACTTTAGAAGATAATTTATAAATTTCATAAAAAAATAGGGAAAATAACATTTATATAAGTATATTTTAAAACTAATATTCTCATTATGTTTATAAAAATATTTTATTTGAAAATAACAACAAAAATAAGAATATGAAACTTCAAATTAATGAGTATTAATTATAATGGGAAAATTATTTCTTGTGGTAAAGATTAAAACATATATTCCATTCACACTTTTTTATCAAAATTCATAAATAAAAACTTTAAAAAATATTGTTAACATTCATTTTGAATGATTTAATGGAATTAAAAATATGGTTCAAAATTACTTTAAATAATCAATTTATAATAGAAAAAAAATTCTTGAAAACACTTTAATGAACCTGTATATGGAAGAAAAAATTCATTGATAAATGAGGAAACAAGATAATTTTTTCCCCAAAACACTTTCTCAATCATATTAATTATTAAAGAGAGGAAAATGAATCTAATAATTAAATTTTCTAGTAATAAATATAATATATTTAAATATATGTTCTTTAAAGGATATGGATCATATAATTTACATCAATGGAAATTTAACATAAACAATCTTAAAAAAATGAGATTATAAAATAAACCCTTACCTCATGTCTCATCTAGCCATATATGAATTAAAATATCCTATATAATAAATTTATATTTATTATAAATATAGTATAGAACCATATTTTTATACATATTACTATAAATCATTCCCATATAATATCCAATTACCCTTTTATTAACAATACTTCATTAAAATGATTATTCAGATGAAAATCGGTTCGTTTCCAGGTATGTTTCAATTCAATTGATATGGAACTTGCCCAATTTTAATGGTTTAATTGTATAAATAATATTTATCATTTAAAAATGTTATTTTTTCTTCATTACATACCCTTTTATAAGAATTTATATAAATTGGTGATAAAAAATTAATTATATCTCTTCACAGAGACAATAGTACTTACGTATACACATGTAACATATCCACTTTTCCAATGAATGGAATGAAAGAAAGGTATAAATTAATTTAACATTATAAAAACATAATTATATTATAAATATCATATATATTCATTAGATCTATCCTTATAACCATCCATCTAAAGAATAAATGACAAAGGAATCATATATCATTATTGAGGTCGTAGTGCATACGTATGCACGAGCATTGTTATCATTTTATAAAATATGGTAAAGAGTTAGAAAATGGGTATAAAATTAGTATATAAAACCTTAGAATAATAAAAATACTTTTGAATTAATTTAAATACGGTTATAGTAAATTTTAATGAGGTTTAAGATAAAAAAACCCAAAAAAGAACTGTAAGAACATATACATCCTTTTCAGGTATCCTCGTTGAGAAGCACAGTAAGGATCCTTGGATGGGTATTTTGGGAAGAATAAAACCTTTAGATCATGGATAAGGATGTTTGGAGAGTATATAGGTATACTATTGTTGATATAAATGGCTCAAGTGGTATGGAAAATAAAAAAAGGAGGTTCCATTTTATAATTGGGGAGAGTGAAACTCTTTGAAATGCATAGAATATTAAAATTTAACAAGGAAAAATTAATTTAAAAGTGGAAAAAAAGTAAACTCAATTCAAAGACAACTTTGAATATAAATACACTTAACTAATAAGATTTATACAAGTTTTTAGGTTATTTTATCCCTCATATCTTTAGTTTAATCCCGTATTTTCCCTTTTATCCTTTACCATATAAATTAATTTTTACCACATTTACTACTCATAAGGACCAAAAATGAAATCTAAATAATTAAAAAAATTAGTAAATTATGATTCAAAAAATGGAAACCATTTTTTATTCCATTTATATATATTTTATAAATTCCTTTTAAAATAATTACATAAAATGCATCAAGAATGGTTTTAATTTTTTTTAAGGATAAAGTTGAATTTATTCATATTCTTACCCTTGTATAAATAATTATATGAATATTACCATATCTGATTGGATAATTTTTCAAAATATTTCCTTAAAATCATTTATCAATATTTATTAATTTAATTTATTAATATTAAAACTATTATATTCATAAAATACTGCTTTTCAGAAAAAATATTCCTTTTTTTATTTGAAATGATTTTATTTACATTTAAAATCGGTAGATACCAAATGATTTCCTTTTATAAACATGAAAAAAATGATTTATTAATTTTTTTAGTTCTATTCATACCCTCCAATCCAAGAACTAGACGATTATTGTCATATTCAATAGTAATATTTCAATAGTATATTTTGGTTCATTAATATTTGATATTGCATATAAATAAATATTTCAACTATATTACAATTATTTAAAGAGAAATATATCATAAAATATCGGGGTGTTACATTTTATCCACCTTATAAGGATTTCCATCTTGATATTCCATCACCCCGATACATACAACAAAGAATATTTTTGTCTCATTACATCATCATGTTCTAATGTAGGTTTCTAATATTTATGGTTTCACAAAAAAACTTTGAACACTTGAGTAGTCTTGTTATGAAAGAATCTATCTCTCTTTATCCCTAATATCCACCGGTTAATTCTCATAATATAGATCACACTCTACTGGTATTTTATCCTAGCTAAGTACATGTGATGTATCATGTATGTAACTCCTCAAGAGAGATAGATTGAATATGTTATGTACATAAGAGAGGCTTAGAGGAAGTACTGAACAACAACCATCAATCCTGATACAATAAAAATGTAAAAGGAAATTATATGTCTGGGGATAAAATTTCCATTCTCCCCATTTCTCATAATATTCTTCCAAGGAGATATTTACTGGAATAACTTGTCACTAATTTCAATATACAGATATCATCGATTATTATTATCATTACTGTTCTGTCGGCTATGTGATACTCTAATGTCCTACTGAATTGAAATAACATTTTATACAATTTTCTCAATTAGATTTGGTCCTAATAGATTATTTTCCTCAACATTGTCTGGTATTTTGACACTTTCTACTATAGAGGGATTCCTAAAGAGCTATCTAAATTATTGAGTGAGTTCTATTATTATAAGAAAACTCAAAAATAGAAATGTGTTGATCCCAAACACCATTGAAATCCATATAACATTATCTCAATATATCTTATATGGTTTTAAGTTTCATATCATGATTACTATCTATTTGAAGATTATATATAGTCCTAAAGTCTAAATCTATATTCATGTAATATTGAATACATCTCTGAAACATTGAGGTTAATCTCATTTCTCGATCACATAAAATAGAATATGGTACTCCATTCAACCTTAAAACTTCCTAATGTATGTTCTAGAAATAAAATCAAGAGACAAATATTATATGATTAAAATTAAATATGATAAATTTATAATGCAATTTACTAAAACCTAAATATAATTATGATCATTATATATTATGGAGAGTCTGATTATGACAACCATAACGATGTTTTCCCATTTCTATTTCGGTGTAGGAAATTTTTATAACATCCACTTATACTTCAATTTCATATCTGAACATTCTCTCATACAAAGCATTGAGATACATAATATACAATATGCATTTTTATTTTTTCCCACCAAAAATACTCATGCAAATCACTATATATCCCCATACATCAAGGATGAATAGAGAATGATGAACTATGAGCTTCATCCAATATATCCTTACATGGATATGGTATTAATGGGGCACATAATTAGTTAGTAATCCTTATAATTCCATCAAAATCTTGGTTTAACTTAGGAACATTCTCAATTTGTCTTATAGTTCCATAGCTTCACTCTAGGCGTCTATTTCCACACATAGATGGGTTGTTGAACATTCTTCCAAGAAATAAATTTTATAAACCCTTTTCAAATGATTTTAAGATCCAACTAATGTAAATCCATATGTATTGGATGTATTTCAATCCCAATCATAGATAAAATAGAATGTTTTTTATGACTCAGTGCATCATCCACCTTATTCACCTCCCCTGTAACACCCCAAGATTTCATAGTGTGTTATTTCTTCAAAATAATTCAATAACTTTCACTACATGCAACACCATGTTCAAGCACACCATGACTTACCAAACAAGCCGTTCAAAAGAGTTTTTGAATAGTATTAGATAAATTTTAATGTTTATATAATCCTTATAATTTTAGAATCCATATTATGAGTTTCTTAGATATAATGCAAGAACAAATTCATTTTCAGTATTGCACTTTTATCAACTTTAATAGTGAACCCTTTTTAAATACTATATTTTAAACTTTTTGACTAAATGGGGAAATCAAAAATTTAAAATGAAACATCCCAAGCTTCCACGGCACGCTTTCTTTGAATAATACAGTAGCGTGTGTTGTACGCAACCTTGAGTTTTAACACACACCACAACCAATCAAACTAGCCGTTATGAATAGTAATACCTAATTTTTGAAATTATATATATTTTATATTTAAAAATGGACTTCATTTTTGGATTCGGAATATCGAAATTATCCTAGGGTGAAATTTTGGTACTTTTCGGATAACTTTTATATTTTGATGAATAATGAAAATTACTAAATTTTAATTAAAAACAACTTTTTTAATCAAAATAATTAATAGTGATAAATTATGAATTTGAGTGGGTTTAAAGTATATTTAGAATATATTTTTACCATTTAATATAATGTTGGTCATTGGACATAATTTTACAATTAAACCAAACATAAACGAGTGTCAATCTTTTGATAGTTATTATCTCTTAAAAACACGCTTTTTGTTTTGACAGCGGGATTTAATTTTAAATTAATTTCTGCCACTTCTGTGTTTTGAATTTAGGAAAATGGATTCCATATTTGGAATCAGGATATTAAAATTGTGTAAATAGGTAACTTTTATTTTTAGACATTTTGAATAATTACTGCGGTAAATATTTTATTTACCATGGTTAAGGGTAAATCCGGTAAATAAGGGTTAAAAAAAATAATATTATAATAATACTAAATTACCCTAAAACGTGTCTTAACCCTATTGGTTGATACATGGTCGACCATGGGAATCTTTGGGTCTATTTTGGGACCCCATGGATCCACTTGTAAGTGATAATGACACTTTATTTTAATTTAGTTAAAATGAATACAAAAATGACACAAGCATATATCTTTTAGAACAACAATTGTTACATAGGGTTATATATGTTGGATTTTAGATTATAAATATTCATTAGAAATATAAAATGATTTTCTACATAATGATATTTTATTTATAATTTTTAGACATTAAATAATTTATTTTATTATGACACAATGATGATGCAGTAATTACTATAATAGTGAAAAATTAAAATAATTGATATTATAAACACCCAAATAAATATAATATGAAACTTTTAATGAATTAAACTAATTTTCTAGGATAATATGATATATTAGGATTGATTTAATTGACTTTGTTCGAAGTAATCAATCTGTTATGAGTTTCAAAAAAATCAACTATTGAATAGTGTCAAAATTGACATAAAAGAGTTCTTAAAACAAATATTATATTATTAATTGATATTAAATTCCTAAAAATCTAAGGTTCGGCCAAGAGACTTATATTATGATAGGTTAATCATTAATGGACCACTTGGGGGTCTCTTGGATGTATATAGTATGTTTATTAACCATATTATATAAAAATACAAAGAGACATTGTAAAAGTGAAACTAATTAACATAGAGTTAATACTTAAAGATAAGGTTAATATAAGTACCCAAACCTGTCTAAATTCTATTGGATGAGTTGTTTTCTACCTATCCCCACCTCATCCTTTGAATAGTCAACTTTGGAGCCTTTGGAAACCGAATATGAATTTATTATAAATTAATATTTCTAGCTTTTCCAAAGGTGCCCCTCACCCCTCTTATAAAAGGGCACTCCTCCTTCTCATTTCCTCACACCTCTAAAGCCACTTGGCTCGTCCAAACTCTGCCCAACTAAGCTCCCCACATCCCTCTCCTCCTCCTTGAATCTTCCCCTTAGGCAGAAAGAATTTCAAGAAGTCCTTTGGTTCCAACCAAAGTGAGTTACCTAAATTAAAGGTAACAATTTCTCTTAAAGTATTTTCATTTATTTTGCTTCTCCAACCCCCAAAATATTTTTATTTCCTTTATTTTATAACAACAACAGTATCCTCAATATACTAGGATGTTGTTATAAGAAGGATTCAAACTACACATTCACACAACTCCATCTAATGGATGATGAACATAATGTTTCTGTGGATGGCAAACTAACGCCTCACGAAACGATGATTGTTCAAATACATCTTACCGCCTATCATGGTGGCCATTAGGATGGCACTGTAATTAAATATGATATTAATGATATATATTTTATATATAAGCTTCTGTAATTCTATTTTATTTCATACCATTATTCGTTTCATGTTGTATATACATACGATAATTTCATTTGAGGAAGTGCGGACTACCGCCCCCTTAAAATGATATGACTCGTTCATACCACACATGGAACGTATAAAGGATGGTGTAAATGAACTTAAGTAACATATATAAAATATTATATTATACTGGAATAGTAATATACCTATGTATAATTTGGATTCGATTCTTTTAAAATAAAAATTAAATGGAAGTAGCGTTCGTGCGTACGTACGGACTACCGTCTCCACGAACGCGATGAGATTCATTCTCCATCGTATAATTTGATAATTTAAAAATGATGCTTAAGAACTTGATACCATTCTGGATATGAATAATATACATCCCATTAATAACGAATATGTCTCACATAACAAAGAATATAAAGTAAAATGAACCCGTTAACACCCGAAATGACGATAATTCTAAAATATTATTAACAAATCAATGATAAAAGATCATATATGATATCATATTAAAGTAAATGATTCTTTTATTATTCAATAACAATTATTTCACCATTATACAGGAGGTAAACCTACCATCGACCAAGGAAAAAGTACAATGTAAGGGTTTTCTTATCTCACTTTTAATTCCGTGAGAATTCCATTGATCACCACTTAATTATTGCATGTGGTGTATGTGTACTGCCCATGATCGTATTCATTGTGTAATATACTTTATTTTATGGGTATTTACATCATCATGGTATGATACTTCTTTCATGGGTGTATGTTTCGTAAGTTACCTAATCGATAAGGGAATTTGAGATTTCAATTTCCACTCATTTGGCTTTACACATATTTCATTGATTATATTACCCCAAGATTATGTGTGGAATCACTATTCATTTGATTATGTCATAATTTCCACTCCCCTTCCTGTGGATATAAGTTTGATACACATAATCACTCCATTGATAATTCTCAAGTCATTGATATGAATTTGATACGAGTAATTTTAACTCATTCTCCATTTGTTGAGTTAAACATCCAATTCGTTGGTATTGTTTTTTTTACAAGAATATGTGTGAATGTCCTTTGATTGTTTTACACTGAATATCCAATCATATTTAGTGTATTTATATTTGTCACACATAATTATGTCATTGATTTATCCTTAACCTAAGGATACAACCTTTTTGAGAAATTTCATCTCAATTTACATTCCATTGAGACTTCTTTGATGATATACACCAAATCACTTCTATGTGGTGTATATAATGTACTTTGACATAGTATATCATGAATTCCTTTATTCTCATGATATTACAATGTTTTGATTACCTCAATTATTTGTATTCAAGTGTCTCTCTTTTGGTTATAAACTCTAACCAGAATACGATTTTAAAATGTTTTAAAGAATTATTCTTCTAAATCATGCTCATTAATGTCCATATTTTAAAAATGGTTTTAAGGATTTATTTATATGGACATTAAAGTTTTAAAATTAAAACTCCTTTTAAAAGTTTCAAAGTGGTATGGGACACTTTGATTCAAAAATATACTTTTAAATGGCTTCTTGACAAATAGTGTGACTTTTAAATGTTTTCAAGAAAAGGGGGATATTTCTCTCAAATAGTTTTGATGATTATTCTCATCTATGTCAACATCCTTCATTATTATTGATTGAGGTTAATGTGATACAATACAATCTTCCATATTGTATCGAATGAATTATGTTTGACTGTGGATGTGCTATTTTTATACCATTCATGGTTTGTGGTGAAAGTATTGACATTTCGTATGCTAGTTTAATACGAATGTTTACGTTATGTTTAAACCTTTTCATATGGGAATGCATTGGACTTAATAAGTGACGGGTGGAGCCCGCTATAGCTCCTCGATGCATCGGTAGGTCTCATGAGACAAACTAGTGTCTTGGCACAAGGCCTTGGCAAAATCTTATTTGTAGTCTTGGCACGAGGCCTTGGCTATGTGGTTATGATAGTCTGGCATTATGCATTCCATCATTATGAAAGTGGTTATTGATATTGCATGTGATCATTCCACTAGTAGAATATCCATGTGAGTAAGTAAATGGCATTATTTCATTTTACCTTTGCCATTTTATGTTGAAGTTCAAGTTTAAAAAGCTTTTGTTTTAGTTATAAATTGCCTTAAGTGTTTATGCTCATTTATGAAAGCTTCTGCTATAATGTTATCCTTACTGAGCATCCGAGCTCACCCCTTTCAATGTTTTATTTTTTTTTCCCAGGATTATGAAGAAGTAATTTATGAATGACCTGCAGGGATAGTATGAGGGGATATGAAGACAAGATGTTTTTTTATGATGTAATGTAAAAATTTATGGATGTATCTAGTTATTCCAAGGCTACTAAACTAATCGGTCTTTCGAGACTTGATCTTTCTCGTGATCATGACAATGTTATGTAATTAATGCACCGACTCTGGGTAGCTGGGGTCGGGGCATTACAGTTGGTATCAGAGGAAGTTTAGTACAAACCTTGGTAGCTAGATTTAGATAAACTCTGATTAGAGCACGTAGACCTAAGATGAACTTTGAGGATTAGTATAAAAAAAACTTCCTAGAATTTTGGTATTGTAAAGATTTTGTGAGTTTTCCGAGAAATACATCCCTGTCTGGATACGAGCAGGTAGAGGCGGCTCTGGCACAGATGTACCTGGGGATAAAACCCGAAAACACCGCTTTGAGCTAGACTCGAACGGGAACTGGTGCACGACAACGGGCCTTGCTGCACTCTTGGTTATGACACTCCCGGGGGATATGCTTAGGATAATTTACATTTTCTTTACAAACCGATTTAAGTAATATATACATAAGATGAGAGAAAATGACCTTGGTTAATCCTAATATGTTTCAAATTGAGAATATGGTGACATTTTAATCTCTAAATGATTTTACGACTACTATTACTCACACAATGCCTTCTGGTTTTAGTCAATGGCTGGATTCCAAGGAAGTCATAGTGACTTTGAGAATGATGTACAAGTTGGGAACAGTGGTGGCAATGAGCAACAAAATGGAATGTTGATAGGCGTGAAAGATATCGTCTTTATGCCAAATCAGTTTTCCAAAAATATGATCAACAACATATATATTAACCAACTCCCAGACTCAACAAGGAAGAGAAAGGTGATAAATGATAAGATCTCCAGCAATGGAGACCATGGAGAAAAGAAACCTCAATTTTCATCATGCAGGAATTGTGGAAAGAGACACCCAGGAAAGTGTCTCAATGGGACAACGAAATGTTTTACGTGCGGGAAGGAAGGACATAAAGTGAAGAATTGCCGAAGAAAAATGAAGAGTACTATGGAAGAAGATAAAAATGGTCCCAAGAGTCCATTTACAGTCATTTGTCGTAAATGTAGGGGACCTGGCCATTACCCGAGTGAATGTCCTATTTTATAGGATATTTTCTTGGTCAAAGAAGAAGCTATGTGGAAATAAATGGCTGGAGAAAAATTTAAAAAGTATTAGCACTCCTTGTTGATGGGTTTGCTTTGGAATAATTTTCTCTTGTATTTGTTACCCCGCAGTTTGCCATGTGAGAATGATATTTGAGGAAGAATTGTCTCTTCTCTTGTGGATATAGGTATAAATAACCATTTGGTTTTATATGATCATTGGGGTTTGAGAAAATGATAAGTTATTATAATTTGGGATGAAAATGCAAAGTATGATATAACATTTGTGGTTAAATTATGTTATTTTGAGGAATTTATCTCATTTTGGTAATATTATAAAATATAGTTTTTGAAAAAGGACAACACGTAGACCGTGTGACAACCCATCGCGTCGGACAAAGCCGTGGGAATCGAACCCACAACCAAAGTGCGATTGGGATTTATCGCCTACCACTGGACTACGTAAAGTCCCTGGTTAGTGTGACTATTTTTTTTTGTTAACTGATTTTATTGATCAATAATAAGATGATTTGGGTTCTTATGTCTTATCAAATGAATACCCTTGGTATAGGAAAATGATTTGGTGATTAAGTGATAAATGTTATTTTGGAAGATGTTCGTTTTGTTAGGAACACTATATGCCCAAGGAAAATAGAATACAATGAGGTTTCATTTGTAGAGTAATGGTGGATTTTTATCTACATTTTTATTGTTGATAGTGATTTGGGTTATTTATGGAAATTATTAACCTATAACAGAGAATATGTGATGATTAATTTTAAGTATGTGACTTTAAGAGTATTTGATGTAATTTGGAGATACAATGTAACATGGGAGACTACATAATCAAATTCTTCTATGTTTTGGGTTTCAATATTAGTTTGGATTATATTAAAGGATTTTAAGGACAATTGGTTATTTAATGGTATCTATTTAACTTTGGGGTATTGTTGGTTTAATTTTAGAAATTAAGATTAGTGCATATTTATCTCAATGAATATCCTTTTGGGGGATCATTAGATCATTCAATAACCATTTTGGTTTTGATTAATATATGGTTTATCCAGCATGGATCATGTGATTCTATAGAAGTTTATTCTAGCTCTTCCAGTGTGACCAAGTCTTCTTGAATACTCATCGTTTAAAAAAAAAATTGAGTTAGTGGTGGAAATTTATTAAAGAATGAAAATCTACTTAAAATTTAAGTATATCTCATAATGTTCTTAGCCAATCTCATAAATAAAATCCCCAACATTAATAAAAGAAACATAGAACAAAAATGTTGTCCTAGATGGTACCTTAAATCATCACAAATTTATGGCTTTGGGATTTTTGGCCTTTTCATAGCCATGTTCTCTACCACTCTCCATCAGATAATTGATGGTTAGATTTCTCCTCCATATCCATATCTTCCTTCATGGAACCCTAGTTTGTGTTATTTTCGGTAATCTTCATACTTTCGACTCTTTATTTTAAATAGAGGCCTCATTAATTCATTTTTCGATGTGGGATTTCAACTAAGATATTTTGAAACGTCAAAAATGTGTTATCCTAATACCCTATGTTTTGTTGAACCGATGGTATTTCAAATCATCATAGATTGATGATTATAAGGACCTCAATTTTACACTTGTTTGTGATTGATGACCTCAATCACCACCTATAAATATTTACGTTTTTCCTCCAATTATATGTCTCTAGTTGCCACCAATGTTCTCCTAATCGAGATCATAATTTGGTGGTGACCCTTTGATTTCTCTTTTTCTCATATTAAGACTAAATTTTAGTAACCCAATTTCCGATGTGGGTTTTCCCACAAATATATTATCTATTTTCAACCTTTTTTATTTGCGAAGAACAATTTCAAATTGCGAGGACGCAATTTATTGAAGGAGGGGAGAATGTAACACCCCAAGATTTCATAGTGTGTTATTTCTTCAAAATAATTCAATAACTTTCACTACATGCAACACCATGTTCAAGCACACCATGACTTACCAAACAAGCCGTTCAAAAGAGGTTATGAATAGTATTAGATAAATATTAATGTTTATATAATCCTTATAATTTTAGAATCCATATTATGAGTTTCTTAGATATAATGCAAGAACAAATTCATTTTCAGTATTGCACTTTTATCAACTTTAATAGTGAACCCTTTTTAAATACTATATTTTAAACTTTTTGACTAAATGGGGAAATCAAAAATTTAAAATGAAACATCCCAAGCTTCCACGGTACGCTTTCTTTGAATAATACAGTAGCGTGTGTTGTACGCAACCTTGAGTTTTAACACACACCACAACCAATCAAACTAGCCGTTATGAATAGTAATACCTAATTTTTGAAATTATATATATTTTATATTTAAAAATGGACTTCATTTTTGGATTCGGAATATCGAAATTATCCTAGGGTGAAATTTTGGTACTTTTCAGATAACTTTTATATTTTGATGAATAGTGAAAATTACTAAATTTTAATTAAAAACAACTTTTTTAATCAAAATAACTAATAGTGATAAATTATGAATTTGAGTGGTTTTAAAGTATATTTAGAATATATTTTTACCATTTAATATAATGTTGGTCATTGGACATAATTTTACAATTAAACCAAACATAAACGAGTGTCAATCTTTTGATAGTTATTATCTCTTAAAAACACGCTTTTTGTTTTGACAGCGGGATTTAATTTTAAATTAATTTCTGCCACTTCTGTGTTTTGAATTTAGGAAAATGGATTCCATATTTGGAATCAGGATGTTAAAATTGTGTAAATAGGTAACTTTTATTTTTAGACATTTTGAATAATTACTGCGGTAAATATTTTATTTACCATGGTTAAGGGTAAATCCGGTAAATAAGGGTTAAACAAAATAATATTATAATAATACTAAATTACCCTAAAACGTGTCTTAACCCTATTGGTTGATACATGGTCGACCATGGGAATCTTTGGGTCTATTTTGGGACCCCATGGATCCACTTGTAAGTGATAATGACACTTTATTTTAATTTAGTTAAAATGAATACAAAAATGACACAAGCATATATCTTTTAGAACAACAATTGTTACATAGGGTTATATATGTTGGATTTTAGATTATAAATATTCATTAGAAAGCTAAAAAGATTTTATACATAATGATATTTTATTTATAATTTTTAGACATTAAATAATTTATTTTATTATGACACAATGATGATGCAGTAATTACTATAATAGTGAAAAATTAAAATAATTGATATTATAAACACCCAAATAAATATAATATGAAACTTTTAATGAATTAAACTAATTTTCTAGGATAATATGATATATTAGGATTGATTTAATTGACTTTGTTCGAAGTAATCAATCTGTTATGAGTTTCAAAAAAATCAACTATTGAATAGTGTCAAAATTGACATAAAAGAGTTCTTAAAACAAATATTATATTATTAATTGATATTAAATTCCTAAAAATCTAAGGTTCGGCCAAGAGACTTATATTATGATAGGTTAATCATTAATGGACCACTTGGGGGTCTCTTGGATGTATATAGTATGTTTATTAACCATATTATATAAAAATACAAAGAGACATTGTAAAAGTGAAACTAATTAACTTAGAGTTAATACTTAAAGATAAGGTTAATATAAGTACCCAAACATGTCTAAATTCTATTGGATGAGTTGTTTTCGACCTATCCCCACCTCATCCTTTGAATAGTCAACTTTGGAGCCTTTGGAAACCGAATATGAATTTATTATAAATTAATATTTCTAGCTTTTCCAAAGGTTCCCCTCACCCCTCTTATAAAAGGGCACTCCTCCTTCTCATTTCCTCACACCTCTAAAGCCACTTGGCTCGTCCAAACTCTGCCCAACTAAGCTCCCCACATCCCTCTCCTCCTCCTTGAAGCTTCCCCTTAGGCAGAAAGAATTTCAATAAGTCCTTTGGTTCCAACCAAAGTGAGTTACCTAAATTAAAGGTAACAATTTCTCTTAAAGTATTTTCATTTATTTTGCTTCTCCAACCCCCAAAATCTTTTTATTTCCTTTATTTTATAACAACACCAGTATCCTCAATATACTAGGATGTTGTTATAAGAAGGATTCAAACTACACATTCACACAACTCCATCTAATGGATGATGAACATAATGTTTCTGTGGATGGCAAACTAACGCCTCACGAAACGATGATTGTTCAAATACATCTTACCGCCTCTCATGGTGGCCATTAGGATGGAACTGTAATTAAATATGATATTAATGATATATATTTTATATATAAGCTTCTGTAATTCCATTTTATTTCATACCATTATTCGTTTCATGTTGTATATACATACGATAATTTCATTTGAGGAAGTGCGGACTACCGCCCCCTTAAAATGATATGACTCGTTCATACCACACATGGAACGTATAAAGGATGGTGTAAATGAACTTAAGTAACATATATAAAATATTATATTATACTGGAATAGTAATATACCTATGTATAATTTGGATTCGATTCTTTTAAAATAAAAATTAAATGGAAGTAGCGTTCGTGCGTACGTACGGACTACCGTCTCCACGAACGCGATGAGATTCATTCTCCATCGTATAATTTGATGATTTAAAAATGATGCTTAAGAACTTGATACCATTCTGGATATGAATAATATACATCCCATTAATAACGAATATGTCTCACATAACAAAGAATATAAAGTAAAATGAACCCGTTAACACCCGAAATGACGATAATTCTAAAATATTATTAACAAATCAATGATAAAAGATCATATATGATATCATATTAAAGTAAATGATTTTTTTATTATTCAATAACAATTATTTCACCATTATAAAGGAGGTAAACCTACCATCGACCAAGGAAAAAGTACAATGTAAGGGTTTTCTTATCTCACTTTTAATTCCGTGAGAATTCCATTGATCACCACTTAATTATTGCATGTGGTGTATGTGTACTGCCCATGATCGTATTCATTGTGTAATATACTTTAATTTATGGGTATTTACATCATCATGGTATGATACTTCTTTCATGGGTTTATGTTTCGTAAGTTACCTAATCGATAAGGGAATTTGAGATTTCAATTTCCACTCATTTGGCTTTACACATATTTCATTGATTATATTACCCCAAGATTATGTGTGGAATCACTATTCATTTGATTATGTCATAATTTCCACTCCCCTTCCTGTGGATATAAGTTTGATACACATAATCACTCCATTGATAATTCTCAAGTCATTGATATGAATTTGATAAGAGTAATTTTAACTCATTCTCCATTTGTTGAGTTAAACATCCAATTCGTTGGTATTGTTTTTTTTACAAGAATATGTGTGAATGTCCTTTGATTGTTTTACACTGAATATCCAATAATATTTAGTGTATTTATATTTGTCACACATAATTATGTCATTGATTTATCCTTAACCTAAGGATACAACCTTTTTGAGAAATTTCATCTCAATTTACATTCCATTGAGACTTCTTTGATGATATACACCAAATCACTTCTATGTGGTGTATATAATGTACTTTGACATAGTATATCATGAATTCCTTTATTCTCATGATATTACAATGTTTTGATTACCTCAATTATTTGTATTCAAGTGTCTCTCTTTTGGTTAGAAACTCTAACCAAAATACCATTTTAAAATGTTTTAAAGAATTATTCTTCTAAATCATGCTCATTAATGTCCATATTTTAAAAATGGTTTTACGGATTTATTTATATGGACATTAAAGTTTTAAAATTAAAACTCCTTTTAAAAGTTTCAAAGTGGTATGGGACACTTTGATTCAAAAATATACTTTTAAATGGCTTCTTGACAAATAGTGTGACTTTTAAATGTTTTCAAGAAAAGGGGGATATTTCTCTCAAATAGTTTTGATGATTATTCTCATCTATGTCAACATCCTTCATTATTATTGATTGAGGTTAATGTGATACAATACAATCTTCCATATTGTATCGAATGAATTATGTTTGACTGTGGATGTGCTATTTTTATACCATTCATGGTTTGTGGTGAAAGTATTGACATTTCGTATGCTAGTTTAATACGAATGTTTACGTTATGTTTAAACCTTTTCATATGGGAATGCATTGGACTTAATAAGTGACGGGTGGAGCCCGCTATAGCTCCTCGATGCATCGGTAGGTCTCATGAGACAAACTAGTGTCTTGGCACAAGGCCTTGGCAAAATCTTATTTGTAGTCTTGGCACGAGGCCTTGGCTATGTGGTTATGATAGTCTGGCATTATGCATTCCATCATTATGAAAGTGGTTATTGATATTGCATGTGATCATTCGACTAGTAGAATATCCATGTGAGTAAGTAAATGGCATTATATCATTTTACCTTTGCCATTTTATGCTGAAGTTCAAGTTTAAAAGGCTTTTGTTTTAGTTATAAATTGCCTTAAGTGTTTATGCTCATTTATGAAAGCTTCTGCTATAATGTTATCCTTACTGAGCATCCGAGCTCACCCCTTTCAATGTTTTATTTTTTTTTCCCAGGATTATGAAGAAGTAATTTATGAATGACCTGCAGGGATAGTATGAGGGGATATGAAGACAAGATGTTTTTTTTATGATGTAATGTAAAAATTTATGGATGTATCTAGTTATTCCAAGGCTACTAAACTAATCGGTCTTTCGAGACTTGATCTTTCTCGTGATCATGCCAATGTTATGTAATTAATGCACCGACTCTGGGTAGCTGGGGTCGGGGCGTTACATCCCCTGTGAGGTAATGTGATGTGCAGTCATAATCTTTAGCCAAATCTGACAATATACGTCAGAGAAAATTGAAATTTTTTTCTTTTAATGTATAATTTAATATTTTATAATAATTATATATATACCTCATTTTCACCATAAAGATAATTCCCCCATATTTTCAATGAAACAGTTACTACTACCTACTCTAAATCGTGAGTTAGATAAACTTTCTCATGAATTTTCTATTAGTGGGAGGAAAAAAAGTCCCCATATCATTTCTCCCTAGGATTAATCCTAGATCCTTCATTTATTCACTGATATTTATTAGAAACACTTCACCACTACATTGTAGCGTGGTCATAGGTTCACTAACCAACCATATCTTCAACTCCATGAAATTTTTATCACATTCATCTATTAAAAGGAACATGGCTACCTTCCCTCTCAAGTTGGTTATTTGATAAAATATAAATGTGAAATATCACACAAAGTCATTATAGTATAAGTAAAACCCAAGAAAGTTATGGATCTCTGTCTCCTTGGTTGTTCTGGGATATTTCTTAATAATTTTTTACTTTCAAGGATCCAACTATATATCCTCTCTTGATATTATATGAACCAATAGTGATACTTGATGTATCCATATGATCATTATGCGTACAATTACTCTGAGAATATATAATAATATTATATATAAATACAACAAAAAACTGATCGAGGTAATCTCTAAAGTATCTATTACTCTAATCAATGAAGATAAAGGGTTAATTTGTATGTTCAAATAGAATCGCTATAAATTCAAAATGACCATAAATCATACAGAATGACTAATTGGGTAAAACATCCTTCTTAAACCCTAATTGATGATATCCATAATGAAGGTCAGTCATTTAAAATTATTGATCTCCACACAATTGATAAAACATTTCATCAATATGAGGTAGATGATACTTGTTCTTGATAGTGATTTTGTAAAGCACTCAATAATAAACCTAAATATTCATTCACACATATTTCTTCTTAATAAAAATAATTAGTGCACCCCATGATGACACACTAGATTTTATTAATCCATTATAATGATTTTCATGGAGTTGTTTATGTAATTATGGAAATGAAATCAAGAAAATTATATATGGATTCATTAAAATTGGTATGGAAATTGTTATGACCAGATGATTAATTTTTTTTCCCAAAAACACTTTTAGGGGAAAGTGAGTACCCAAAAATTTTACAGGAAAAACCAAATTTCAATCCTCATAAGAAATCATATTCTATTCAAGAAATGTATTAAATGTTAGAATTAAACCCATAGTGTAAATTCCATGAGATAGATGATTCCTTCATGCTTGGATTGTCTTTGATGAGATCTTTAAAGTGGTATTCCAAAATTTCCTAGGTGTAGATATATTCCTCTATATTTTTTTTCATGTTGATTAAAATTTCCAATATCTGGTCTTGTTTGTTTATCTAATAAATTTTCTTATAAAATAGTCAAACATGAATCGATCTATAATACATTCAATCATAATCTACCTTTGAAAAATTAATATTAAAGTATTCATCTATTATCTCCTCGCTACAATTTCAAAGGATCTTCAGGTCTTAAATCTCTTCCTCCAAAGTCTCCACTTCCTTATCAATAGAAACCACAACCACATCACCACCAGTTATTGTAGACACCCCCAGAGTTCCAAATTCATGTACCATATCTGGTTCTGAGTTTTCCCCAACTTTTTATTCATTATTAGTCTCATAGATATACTGAACATGGGATTCGAAAGTGTGGATTAATCTTTATACTGCTTAGTTTTGTTATTCTGGTTTACTAGAAAATTTCCCAAAACTAAATTTCTTTAATTCTCATTTTTCAAGTCACACTGGTTAACCATTATTGAATGAAGATCATGCTCATACTCCAAAAATGATTTTTAATTATAATATTTTTCTCTTTATTAGAGATCCCCATAGGTCCTAGACCTATCCAACTTCATCTTCTATCTTGGGACAACATATTTCCACACATTAGGATCAATAGTCTTCTTCTTTCTATCATGGTCTGAAATATTAACATAAAAAACATCAGGATTCTTACTAAGATTAAAAATCAGAATTTTACTTATGGGAATCATGATTATATTTTTATTAACCCAACTATTTTACATAAATACCCCCATGTATATGTATTGATTCCCATAGAATTGAAGAAATATCAATTGGAATTTGTTGTTCATCCTCACACTAAAAGATGGTCATTTGTTGATTCAAAATATCAAATGTGATTTCCCTTCCTTGGAAATTGATATAGGATCTATATATATAAATGAAATCCATTTTAAAAATAACATAAAATTCAACATGAGTGAGAATCACATGATTTAAAGGATGAACATTCCCAAAAACTTGTATAATAGATGATATATATTCTTGAGATATGGTCATCACACCATTAGATGGTTTACATCTAACTCAAAATCTAATCATTGATGTGGTGTTGTGATTAACATATAAAATTAATTATATATAAAATATCAGGTAGATCCCAAAACAAATAAAACATTTTCTTTCCTATAGTTAATAGTTTCTGTACATTTCACCACTTCAGTCTCATGAATCACTTTAGTAGCTGTGATCGCTTGAGCTTTTCATTTTTTTCTTAGATTAAGAGGTTACTGACAATAATTATCATCATTAACCTTTGTATTCATGCATTCATTTTAATAATTTCTAGATTTGTTTCAATTACATCAATATAGTGTTGGTGAAACATTCATATGAGCTTTTTGTCCATTCATTTAATTTATTTTCCTCTTCACATCACTATAATATTCTTTTTCTCAGTGTCTATATTTTCATTGCTTAAAAAATTTAATAAAACCCATAATGAAATTTTATTTCACTCTTATTTCCACACTTCTATCTTGAAGGATGATTAATTTTATTTTATATATGGGTTTTATTGTTATAATTTTCTCAAAATTCATTCTTTGTATTCTTATCCCCAAAACCATGGGAAAAATGAAAGTATCCAATTCTATTTTTATATTGAGACTACATGAGAATATATATTTATAGATATAAATGTTTTTTATAGAAAATTTCTTTCAGATAAAAGGTCTTAATCTTCTAAAGAACTAGTTAGCTTTTATTTTAGGTTTTATAATAAAAAAATGGAATCATAACTTGAATGTGTGGTGAAATTCTCTTCGTAGGTTTAAATTGATCCCTCATTCTCATGCTTCAGTTCCAAAAGTACCCATTCCTTTTTTGGGAATAGTTCAAGAAGAATACTTATTGAGAAATTCATTCTTAAAAACTTCACATATCATGGAGTCACTTTTGACCTCTTACCTCATATTCTTAATAGGAGTCCACTATTTTCATCTTCACCTTACAAATGATACGTAACTAAAATGAACTTATCATCATTTAAGTATTAGAGAATAGAGGATATCATTACTATAGAATTACTCCATTATTTAACAATAAATGGATTAAAGGAACCAATGAAGGAATGTGTAAATTATCTCATATAAGACTCAATATAGTGTTGTTTCTCCTTTTGTCTATTTTTTTGTTAATCACCATTTATCTTAGCATTCATAAATTGAGGGAGATGGGTTAGAATAACCATATTATCTTAGATCCATACCCCAATTTCATTTGGTTTTTTTTAAGGATTATCATTTCATTGGTTATCACATTCATTATTTATGTGACTCCTCCTTGTTCCATCCATTTACTAAAACAAAAAAATAGAATGTGAGTATTAGACATAAATAATCATAGTAATAATTCATATGATTATGAAAACAATTATTTTGATATCCTAAATTATGAAACCTTATTTCTACCCATGAAACAGTAATTTTATCCCATATCACTATGGATTATAGTAGGTTGTCATATATTCTATCATAGATTTCTAAATAATGGTTTACAAAGAGAATGTGAATCAAACAAAGAATATCCCATAAGAGTGACTAGATCAATGTGTAGTTTTAGGTCCATTCATCATGCAACAGTAAAATATTGAATTGATACTCATTCTACCATTTTCTAGGTGTTTATCCCTTAGTGCATTTTTTTATACAACTATATCCACTTTCTAGTATCTTTGAATGGATTTCATTACTAGAAAACCACACAATATCTACCTAACCAAAAAATCATGATGTTATCCAAAACACAATATTTTCCTTGGGGTTTTTACCAAATGTTATTTAACTCAAATATCTATAAAAGATAAACCTTTTTTGTATATGAATTGATATGTCTCAAGTATCATATATCAAAATATTACATCATTTTAAATGAATATTCAACACATAAAATAAGTATAAATTTCCCATTATCATAAAGTGTTAGAGTGATTTTAAACTAGATACATAATCATATTATTTCATGAAATATCATCAATGTATCCTAGAACTTTCATCTCACATAGTACACTTATTATAAATAACCCAATTAAAACCATTCTTCAAAACCAAGGGAAAAGAAACATAAGAAAGTATGGAATCAAATTCCCACAAATGAAAAAATAGAAG
Source organism: Viscum album (assembly GCA_963277665.1). Lineage (NCBI taxonomy): Eukaryota > Viridiplantae > Streptophyta > Magnoliopsida > Santalales > Viscaceae > Viscum > Viscum album. Next base: position 690,989,326 of record OY728153.1, on the reverse strand, counting down.
ATAACAATAAATTAATATATGAGAGAAAAATAAAATAACAATTGTATGATAAGACAATCATAACTTTAGATGTTCATACCCAATCATTCAAAGATCTGGAATCACGAATCATGAAAAAGGATTTGTTAGAACAAAAACGATAAGTTATAAAAATTAATAATGATCAACAATTAATCACAATACATGAGGAAATATCAATATAACAAGGAATATGTAATAATATATAATCATTACTTTAATAAATTCTCATTTGTAATAATTTTAAAATGGATTGGGGTCACTACCCTTGTAGTTATTTCCTTAGTCATGGTTCAATCCCAAGACTATCATAACAAATGAATCCCCATACTAATCTAGGTTGATTCATAATTATAGGCCACATTATCCCATAATACATCAATATTTACATAAGCATTCAAAAAATATATAATTTGTGACCCAACCATTCCATAATGAAAACCATAGATATGTGTTCCAAAAGATAATTAAAAAAAATAATTATTTCACTATAGCATAACCCATTGAGGGAAAATGAGTATCATAGTTATTTCATCAATTCATCAGTTTATAACATTTGGAAAAGATATGAGTTTCATTATGATTTCATCATAACTTAATTTACCCATGGGAATAAGAAAAGTTTCATAGAATCACCCTAAACTCATCATATTAATATTCAATAAAAATAAAGAAAGAAGATGTTATTATAAGATCACACCCCTAGTGAATAATAAAAATACATAAAGTATGTTGGAAGATATGAAAAATACCTTTATAGTAGAATTTGAAAAATTATTTGATAATAGTGGAAATACCCCTTCCTTTTAGTATCTTTAAAAACTAATAAATCGAAGAATATTGAGAAAATGATATTATTTTAAAATAAAAATGGAAACGAATAAAGGAAGAATCAATGTTAAAAATAATTTGGATGGTGAGAAAATTCACTCATCTAATAAATGTTAAAACAAATATTCTTTTCACAACATTTGTAAGAAACTATATCATCACAACTTGAATCTCTATGAATAGTAGCTATCTAGTGGCTCTACATGACCTCAGGAACACATCCTCGTGTTCAAGAGGCTACCAAATTGAAATGGGGGTCGATGGGGGTACTGTTATAAGAATATAACCCATGTCCTACAATATCAATCATAGTGGAAATGAGAAAAATATCAAGATGATCCATTCAATAAGAGTACAAAAAATTATGAAAAGAGTAACATGTGATCATGAAATGGAATGATGTCATACAAACATAAAAGTATGATCGCCCACTGGTCTAATCACATGTACATAATGAACAATAAAAAATTAAAAAATAAACCACTGTATCTATTATACATACCTTATTTGAATATTCATATCCTATATGAGATTATATAATATTATTAGGAAATATTTGTCCTTAGAAAAACCTAAAACTACAATAAATAAGAGGCTACTCAGATACCCAAGTTTAATGGTTTCTCGAGATAGGCGTGAGTACCAAACTGAGAAAGGAACCATCAAAATAGTTCAATACATAGAAATTAAATACAATGATATGTACAGATGAAATTATCTGAATAATGTTTAAACCATTGGGAACAAAAAATATAAAACCGACCATCATCAATCCTCTGGTCCATGACACTGATCAATAAAACCTACTTTAGATAGCTTTATAGTGCTATTGAGAATGTTGCAATGAACACACTGACCCTAATAATGACTCGAGGGTCTTTAACCATGTATACCATTACAATTTCATGGGAGCCAAACCCCCCACTATATGCTATATAACAACATAGGGAAAGATCCATCCTAGTATGACACCTCGGGGAATTCTTTATCCTAGTATACAATTATTCCCACATCCCATTCCATGGTATCCACACTAGTATTATTAATAAATTTCCTACTTGTGGAGTTTTCATTAGTTTCATAGACCTCCAAATTAGAGGAGTTTCCATTACTATAAAAAACTTCCCTATTATGGGATTTTTCTTTATCAATCAAATAATTCCCCAAGGAAATTTTACATATGCATCCTAACCACCATGAGGGTAAAATCCATATCATATCATAACTACCTCTAAGGTGTTTTCTAATCATGCCACTACCACCTCATGTGAAAGTTTCCATTTCATTTAATTAAAAAAAGAAATAAATGGTTAGAATAATTCATAAACCAATCATCACTATCCGTATCCAATCAGCTCATGTGTATGGTATGGGTTCTATGGTGATACCCACATGCACCACTATCCTATACCATACACACTTACTCAGGGTCAATAAATAGTTGGGAAATTATTCGGGTTCCTTGGGTCAGTCGATAGACAGGGGAACTATACGGGGGGGTGGGGGTGGGGGGGGGGGGGCTCATTCTCAAGTAAGTCAATTACGGAATTACTCATCTCACGTGGGAAATCAAAGTCACTAAAAGTTTCCAAATTATAACATGACAATATACGATTCTTGAGATACACCACATCAGCAATAGTCTATAGAGATGGATCATGGCCCATCTCAATGTGTAGGGTCAAGCTAGGTTGGTCCACACACCCAAAAAATCAATGATCTACCCATGACTTACTCATGTGGTAGTCACATATCAGGGGAAGGAATAATCACCCCATGTTCACTTATAGGAGCCAAATGTATCCATGTAATCACTATATTCATGTATGGTCCACATAGACAAACTCTTTCCAAGTCCTTGAACATCTTCTAAGAGTTCTCCCAAATTAGGAACTCTAGGTTACACTCACTCTGGTCACAACCCTAAAGGGATTCATATGATCTATGGAACCATAATTATAGTCATTTCTTTACGCATCTATGGATGAGTAAAGTAATTTAGTGTATGAGGGTATTCCCTGGCCGTTGGTACTTTTCTCACTCTGAGGAACTCTATTAGTGTTAAAAATTTATATATAACTTAAAACATTTAATTTAAATTGAAAATTTAAATAATTAAATGTGAAAAACTTTCCATTAGTAGTGAGATCAAACATCCACATTCACTATATGGAAATAATAATCCACAGGGAAATAACATGGACCACCTACCTTTGTAAATGCTTCCTCCCACTTTAAACCATATCCTGATAGATACTCCCAAACCTCGATTAGGCCTCATCAAATCCAATTCTATCACCCATGTAATACCCCAAGATTTCATAGTACATGATTTCTTTAAAGTAATTCAATAACTTGCAGTACACGCAACACCAAGTTCAAGCGCACCACGACATACCAAACAAGGTGTTCAAAAGAGGTTATGAATAGTATTAATAGAATTTTGAACTTTATATAACCCTTATAATTTTAGAATCCATATTATTAATTTCTTAGACATAATTTATGAATAAATTCATTTTTTTCAGATAAAAGTAGTATTATTCAAAAAATGAAATTTTACCGCCTTTTAAGGGAGAACCCTTTTTAAATCCAATATTTGAAACTTATATATATTAAATTTGACAAAAAAAACTTCTTCTTTAGAATCGGGACATAATAATATAGTTTCAATAATTTTTTTTGTTTTTCTAGAAACATTCATATTTGGGTGAATAGTGAAAAATACTATATTTTAACTGAAAACATCTTTTTTAATCAAAATAATTTATATTGTTCAATTATAAATTTTAATGGATTGAAAGTATAAATTGATTATATTTTTACAATTTAATAATGTTATATTCATTGGAAATAATTTCACTTTGAAATTGAATATAAACAAGTATCAATCTTTTGTTAGTTATTATTTCACAAAAACATGCTTTTTGGTTTTGAGAAAAGGAATTATTTTTAAATTCATAAATTCAACTCTATGTTTTGAATTTGGTAAAGGAGACTTGATTTTTGAATTCAGAATATCAAAATTAGCTTAGGGTGAATTTTTGGTATTTTTCTGAAAACATTCAATTTTTGATGAATAGTGAAAATCACTAAGTTATTGGTTAAATATGACTTTTTATTTAAATAATTGTTTTTTATTTAAATATATTTTAGGTCAAAATAGATATATAATACCTATATAAGTTCATATAAATTATTGGAGTCATTTTATAATATGTTCAGATATATAAAATGTTTATTGAACATTTTACGGTCTTTTACCAACCTCTTAGGAGCATTTACAAATTTGAATAAAACATAATTCTACCTCTTTTGTGATTTGAATTTCAAAATTCCAAGAGACATGTATAATATCATTAAGTTAAATTTTGTTCAATAAGATGGACATAATTTTTGGTGAATGGTAAAATTTTACTTTTATTTACCACAATTTAAAGTAAATAGGCTAATTAAGGGTAAAAATGATATTATTATTACCCTAACACATTACCTAATTCTGCTGGATAAGTATAATTCGACCATAAAAAACCTTAGGAATAAAATATTAACCTCTTTGGTCAACTAGGATTAGACTAATACATTTATTAATATTTTATATAAAGAAGAGTAAAAAGAGTTAAATTCAAAGTTTAATAACTAAAACATTTTCAATATAGGGTTAAAAAAATATAAATTTGACAATAAATATTCATTATAAATATAAAATTATGTCATACATAATGTTATTTTATTTATAATTTTTATATATTAAATAATTAAATTTATTCATGACACAATGATGGTGTAGTAATTACCGTATTAATGAAAGAATAAAATAATTGATATTATAAATACCAAATTAAATGAAATTTGAAACTTTTGATGAATTAAACTGATTTTATAGGTTATTATGTCATGTTAGGGTTCATTAAATTAATTTTTTTCGATGTAATCATGCTCTTATGACTTAAAAAAATACCAAATAATGTCAAAATTGTCATAAAATAGTTTCTAAAAGAAATACTATATTATTGGTTGATATAATATTCCAAAAAATATAAGTTTCGGACAAAAGGATTAAATAATATTATTTATTTCATTAATGAACTACATGATGTTCTATTGGAAGTTTAGTGTAATTTTTTACCATATAGTGTAAGAATACAAGAAGACACGGTAAAAGTTAAACTTTTTAACTAAGAGTTAAATCTAAAAGATATGGTAATAATGGTAACCTAAAATTATCTAAAACCTATTGGTTGAGATGTTTTAGACCCATCCCCACCATATCCTTTGAATGATTTATTTTTGGGCTATTAGAAAACGAAAATTATTTAATTATAAAATAATATTTCAAACTTTTCCTAAAGTGACTCTCACCTCTTTTATAAAAGGGAACTTCCCCTTCTCTTAATTCCACACCTCCAAAGACATTTGGATCGGCCCACACCTACCCACATATCCGCTAAAAATTCCTACCTTCATCCTAGAGGTCTTCTTTTGGTTATAATGACAACTTATGGAGCCCTTTTGATCCAATCAAAAGGAAGATATCGAAAAAGTGGTAAATATTTCATCACATCTTTCAAGTTCTTTTTTTCTTCCACTTCCTCTTTATTTGTTGTTTCCATTATAAAATAATAAATCTATTATATTCAATATAATGTGATTTTATTATAGTAATTTTCAACCATATTCATTATTCTATCCATCCTATAAATGAAAAGGCACCCTACGTGCGTGCGTACGGATTACCGTCTCCACATCATGGTGTAGTTTGTTATTCAAACACTTCAATATTTGGATGGGTATAATAATGAGTATAACTGATGTAAATAATAAATATAACATGTTAATTATTCTGTATATATGATATACCATCAAATTACAAAAAAATTTCCATCAATATAATGATATTGTCTCTCATGCGTACGTACGGATTACGGTCTCCACGACGTGATGAGATTCATTTCCACATTCCCCATTCAAAGATGATTATAAAATATATAGAAGTTATTAGTATGTATTATATTAAATAATAATGATACTATTGATATATATATATATGTACTTACATATATTCTAATCACTTATTTCTGTTCAATACGATATGAAAACCGAAACAGTGTTTATGCATACGTACGGACTACCGTCTCCATAAATGGTGTCTTCCATTTCATATATATGTCTATTATACATATTAATATTCTAAATATATATGATATATAAATCCTGATTTATATTCTGGATGTATTTAAATCTTGGTCTAAGTGATACAATCAAGAGTAACAAGTTAAAACAAGTACGATAAAGAAAGATATTATTACCCAAAATGTTAATTTGACATGAAAGTTATTATTAAATGGGTAGTATAAAGTCATAAATTAATCATGTATGATATCATAAATTTTAATATGGTTCTATTAGAATTTTATAACATACTATGGTCTTCATACAGGAGGTTAACCATACCTTCAACTAAAGGAAAGTGCAAGGTAAGGGTTAATTTCACAATCTCTTTATTATCTGAGGTTGTTTTTACGTAAGTATCTACTGGGACATATTTATTATCCATGTCCATGTTTCATAAAATAGTTTTCAAATGGATTATTTTTAAGGATTTTTTTTACTAAAACATCATTTATATGTTTTAAATATTTATTCTTAAAAATTCATTCTAATTAATGTCCATGTTTTCAAAATGGTTTTTAAGGATTTATTTGTATGGACATGAATGATTTTAAAATGTTAATTAATTTGAAAAGTTTCAAAGTTGTATGAGACACTTTGATTCAAAAATGTCTTTAAATGTCTTCCTTTATAAATTGTGTGACTTTTAAATCTTTTCATGAAAAAGAGATATTTCTCTCAATTAGTTTTACAAATAATTTTCATCTATGTCAACATCCTTTGATTGATTTTAAATTTGTTTGAAGTTGATTTATTATGATAAAAATCTTCCATATTGTATTGATGGTTTTGTGATATGTTATACTGTTGATGTGTTATTTTTATACCATTCATGTTCTATGGAAAATGTATTTTCATTTCATATGCTAGTTATAATAAAAATGTTTATGTTATGTTTAAACCTTTTCATATGAGGAATGCATTTGACTTAGTAAGTGACGAGTGGAGCCCGCTATAGCTTCTCGATGCATTGGTAGGTCTCATGAGAAAAACTAGTGTTTTGGCACAAGGTCTTAAAAATATATTATTTTTAGTCTTGGCACAAATCCTAGACTATGTGGTTATGATGTCTGGCATTATGCATTCCATCATTATGAAAGTAGCTATTGATATTTCATGTGATTATTCGACTAGTAGAGTATCCACGTGAGTAAGTAAATGGTATAATTTTGAATTATATTTTCCATATTATGATAAAGTTTATATTGAAAAGGATTTTGTTTTAGTTTTATACATTTCCTTAAATATTTATGCTTATTTATGAAAGTTTCCCCTATATTGTTATCCTTACTGAGAATATGAGCTCACCCCTTTCTCTGTTTTATTTTCCCAGGATTCCAAGAAGTGTATTGTGATTGATATGAAAGGTTAAGATAAGGTAATAATGGAATTATAAAATGATCATTTATGTTGTGTTGTATGCTATAAAGTGTAATGTAACATTCATGTATATAATATATTTTCCAAGACTGCAAAACTGATCGGTCCTTTAGGACTTGATTACTTTAATCATGCCAATGTATTAAAATAATTCACCAACTCTGGGTAAATAGGGTCAGGGTGTTACAACCCATGCATCTAGACAAACCCAGAACATCCCTATTGATTAGTTAGAACCAAAAACATATAATTTATCCATTTTATTTGTAATTATAAATTTATAAAATTTAGCATGATCAACAAAACATCTACTAAGTGTCCTTACCTTAAAAAAAGTACAACCAATGCATATGGGAGGTCCATGTCATGCTTCTAGCACCATCTTAATGAATTTCCCCTCAATTAGAATCCGGAAAAAAACTATTTTAATTATAAATAATGGAAAACCCATGAAAAAACACTAGAAGGAATTCTTTCCTTGAATTTCCATGCATTGACATAAAAATAACATCATAGGACTTTGTCATCACAAGTGGAGTGGAATCCCTTTGTTTCTCTGCTGATCCCAAAATAATTTAGTTGCATCTGCATAAAATACCTAGCTGAATAGGAAATTAATTAATGAATAATGAAGGATAGGGTGGATGTAGGACATGAAAGGAGGGATTTTAGCTCAAAACACTAGAAAATTCCAATCTATTTACAAAAACAATTGAGGGGAAAAAAGGGAGGGACTGATATTTGATTGGTTAGGGCATGTACCCAAGGAAGAATAATAAAAGAGTGGTTTTCCGCTTAAGAATCATGGGGTAAAATTATAAAAAAACATTTACTAATCCATATTGTTTTTATTCACACTTTTCAAAACCGTTAAACAATTTTGTGGTTTGTGTTTATAAGAAACTTCATTATCATGGTTACATTAGATGATTTACCAAACCCTGTTCCCACCTTCCATACATAAACTTTATTAGTATTTAGTATTTCATAATGTTTTTTTGAAACCATGCAAAAACTATATGCCTAGGACAATATCCATACCAAGCTACATTTTCCACCCTAGAATCCGAAATGTCTCATTAAAACCATGAGGTAACTATTCCATAAAACTAGGCTCTTAAAAAAGAATTGGAGTCTTCCTCACCCTCAAGGTGCTGAATGGGTTTTCATCAACCATACACACAAAACTATTTGAATAAGATTGAAACCCTCTAAAAACATTAAAATAATTACATGGAGCTCTCAAAACTCATTTGATCACCTAAGATACCTCTAAAGCCTTGAACCATGTCTACAAAAAACACTTTTAGAGGTTCTAAATAATGTTACTATATTGTATCTTCCAGTTTAAAATTTAACCCCTCAACCGATAAAAAAATTCAAACTCCCACTAAATTAAAAACCTGTATAGATATGAAATATTACGTCATGTAATCCTTTAGAATTATTATAATAGATAAAACTCAGTGGATATATAATTATATCACCCAATCTATGTTAGAAATCAGTTCAAAAATAATATGGAACATTCTATTCTTGAAGGCCAAGCATACTTATAGTGTGTCACTTCAAAACTAAGGCACTCAAACTACAGAAACCTGTCCAATCACTTGAATTAAATTGTCGATACAACAATATATTTTCTCAAAAATCATGTCCATCCTAGAAAATAATAGTGTTCATTCCCTATTAATCAACCACACTATAGTGATTCCCACTATAAGACTTATCCCAGAAGGCTAATTCTGACATATGTTTCCTCCAAAATTAAAATATCTTACCAAAACACGTTATTATTGGCCCTATTACAAATGAAATATGGTTCCAAACACAAACATGTGAGAACTCTGGTTAAACTAGTGTAGAAATTCTAATTAAAAATTCCATGAAAAAATTGACATGCACACACTGCCCATAGAATAGGCTTCTATACACGAACTTTTCCTTGAAAATCCCTGAGTTTCACCAAAAACATACCGTCATTCCCAAATATATGTAAAAAATGCGGTTCTTATACCAAGAAATATAATTCCATTTGAATGTGTAAGTCCAACCACCTCAGACTGATCATCCAAAAAAGCACTCAGTTCCCCCCAAAAATATGTCACCCAAAACACATGATCATGATGTATCTACTCCTGAGGGAAATCCAAGATTATATCAACACTACCACCAAATTACAAACCATAATTATGGATAAAAACTATATTCGGATGATCAATAGGATAAAATCTCCGCCATCCTTTAATAATGAGAACCAAGTCACATTTAACCCAAAGAATGCTCGTATCACCTCACGTTCTTCCCGATATTACTAAAAATGCATAGATTCCATATAACATGACATTAAATTTAATATAAGGAATTCACTAATGAATCCTGGTAAAATTAAATTTATAGGAACATTGGAATCTAGTACCATAATGACCATCCAGTGACCGATTTATCATCCATGATCATTTTGAATCGAGTTTCACTCACCCATGGCCAATGTGATACTTCCCACTATTAGAGTACATCCATTATCACTCTACTAAACTATATTCCTTGTCACTAGAACTAAAAATCCATTAACTACCATAAATAATGACTAGGAATGAATACCCAAATCATTCCTGAACACTAACATGATAAATCACTCCTTACCTATTCTTTACTGATTGGAATTCCATCCTTAGTACTTGTAAAAATTCATTCAAAGAGAGGTTCATGATCTCTAATAGCCTATGGTGGATTCACCACCAAATAAACATCATCACATTGATAATCAATCCAAAATAAATATGGAACCCAATAACTGAATCATGCCACCTTCCTTGGCAACACTAATCAGATTTTAAACTATTAGGATAACAAGTAACCAAAAAACTCCATCATTTATATGAACACCCCTAAACATCACTAATTTAAAATTAAATAGTTCTCATGCATAACAATAACATACTATGTCAATTACAAAACACATAATGGTATACACTCCTGCATCACTTCATCACTAAAATATGACCAATGAATCCATGAATCTCAAATCATATCATTATGGAAAAAATGGATAATAATTTTAACATACTCTTGGTCATGTAAGTATCATCTAATTGGCCGACCCGTGGCACCCCCATGTCAAAATTGGTCATTACTCCCATGGAATGATTAAAAAAATGATTATCCTCTATCTGTTGTCATACTAAAAACACATTCATCTACTCACAGTCACACCATATACAAAAACACATCTATATACAATATAGCTAGGTACCTAAATGGTCTGGCCATTTTAAACAGGCCTTGATACAAATAATGTTATCATTAAAAGTGCCTAAATATTCAAAAGATATGGAATGGACATGAAAGAACCACATCCTCAACAACACCTCCCATGCATCAATTCCCAATGTTGAAACATACCCGTGTTTCTCATTTCCAAAGGAACTCATAACTCAGTTTAACCCATCTCATGGTTAACTATTACTTGTAGAAAATTATATAACCTCAATGAAAGACTAATTTAATCCTTTGGGTTATGAGGGTCTTCCATGTGGATTGTAAACGATAACCCGAAATGGTCCATAATAGGGAAACTCACGTGTCAAACCACACACTCTAAGGTCACACATACATCATGAATCACATGCCTATATCACCACCCAATCCTAGGGAAGACATCCTATTCAGGAATATAAACTATTTGACTACTCCATAGTGGATAATGTCTCATATAACAACACACTAATATAAAGTAATCACTCCAAGATGACACAAATCAAGAGAAACATAGTATCTGGTTTAGTAATATAAATTTTTTACATGATATATGGGAAAAAAATATGTAATGCTTTTGAAACATTAAATAACTTATTCTAGGAAATAATAACCAAAATTGGGTATAATTATAAGGAATCATGTACCTATAATGACATAATAGGGTCAGTACACCTCCATGTACATGAGACCATGTTGTCATTCCATTCATAGAAAATATTACCATAGATCCACATGAGCTTCCATCGTGGAAGATATAAATATATAAAACACGACATAGATAAGTATAATTCCTCTAAGAAAATATATAGGAACACTAAGTATGTGTCGTTATCAAAACATTAAATAATTGGACCTCTATTTTAGTGAAAATAATCACACTAGAAAGCCTAAATGTAATGTTAATCCCATATTCCTAGAATACAAAATGAGTAAACATAATACCTCCATGACCAAGATATAAATATAGTAATATACCTCTTTCCAATGGTCCAAGGGAAAAAATTCTTAGAAGAAGTCATTAATATTGTACATGTAGTGAACCACACCAGGTGAAAGTCATGAAACCATAACATTGAAAATCTATAGCATCTGTCAAATCCTTTGTAACCTAGATTTCTCCTCACAAAGGGTTTTTAGGATGAAGCATCTTGAGGTTCATTATAAGCTCCCACAAATTTTTATATCATATATCGATTAAACCCACAATATAATGAAAAATAGAAAAACCTCTCATACCACTTTTCAATATCTCAGTTCGACTCACTATGAATAGTAACTAGTTTGGTTTCCCCACATGACCTCAGGAATTCCTCCTCATTTGAAAAGTCTTACAATTAATAGAATGGTCTTGGGTGGTACCATGAAGAGACTATACCCTTTGTTTCAAAGTATTAGTGATAGTAGAAATAAAAAAATATCAAGTGCATCCATCACATTAGAGAATTCTAGTTATTACAAATAGAAACATATGGTAATGAAATTGAATTCTATCATACAAGCATACTAGATTGATCACCAACTAGTACATTCACAAGTAAATAATGAAAAATAAGTAATAATGCAAATGGATTCACATAAAATCAAACATATACTTCTTTCTAAGATCCATATCCCATTTGATATACCCTATCTCACTTAATAAATCTCATGCCTCAACCAATCATGGACCTACAACAACTGGGAGGCTACCTAGGTGCCAAAGTGAAATGGTCTCTCAAGAAGGGTGTGAATACATAACTCGGTAGGGAAAAACTAACTCAATCCCATATATATCTAGAAAATTCCGTGATGTGTTCATGTGACATTCTCTGAAATATAAATAAATGATTTGAAAATAAATCAATAAATATGTCAACCACCATTAATCATAATGTATGTTACCCCGATCGACCATACCATTTTAAAATAGTGTTTAAGTGTCTCTAATAATGATTTGATGATTGTACCAACCATAATAATGACTCAGGGGTCATTCTTCCCAATATATAATAATAATGACTAGGGGTTAGGCTCACCCTAATATATAGTATAATGAAATATAGAAATTTCCACCCCAGTATCATGACCTATAGGATGGTCCAACCCATAATAAAATGGTTCTCAGCACCAAATCCAAGGTAGACCCATTAGTATTGTCACAAACCTCCATACTAGGTGAGTGATCTTTAGTATAAAATAAATATCTATGAGGGGCGTTTTATTTAGTATCATAGACCTTCTTATGAGGGTACTTTTCATTGTTAATAAAATACAACCTAAAGGCATTTTGAATACACATTCAAACTACCATGAAGGAGCATTACATACTATAATATAAATGCCTCTAAGGTATACTATAATAGTTAGAGTACCCCCTAATAGAGAATTTTCCACATCATTTTTAAAAAAATGGATGAAAGGGTTGTACAAATTCCTAAACATGGAATTATTGTCCATAACCCATTTCCTCAAGTGCATTGTCTGTGCTCTCAGGTGAAACCTATAACCACCAATTTCTTCTCCGATACACACCGTCTCAGGTTCAATATAATGTTAGGTACCTACTTGAGATCCCTAGGCTAGTACATAGTCATAGGCACTCTACTAGGGGTTCCTCAATCTCAAGAATGTTGTATAGGGAATAACTCATTTTCTAGGAACATTCCACTCCCCCATAGAACCATAAATTGAAGAAGGACTCACATGTCACATTGGATATTACAAATTGAAAACGGTAAAGATAGATGGATTGTGGACCATCTCAAATCCTTTATATAAAATCTCTAGCCTTTTACACATTTTATTACATGATTTTAAGCCTAATCATCCATCAAATACAGACTAAGAACCATAATGTCTAGTGTTTTTAGAACACTAGTTACATAAAATTTAAAACATGGAAGTAGAATAAAACATATTTATATTAATCTTCAATAATTAAATCCTAATTGTTTTCAACCTCTTATATATACATATGATAACTTGGGAATGGATAGACAAAAATGATGATCTAAAAAGTCTATTATGTGAATGAACATAAGAATTAAGAATACCACATGGGTTAGAAGGCATGAAATGATGAAAAAAAGGAATGAAACATGAATAAACATATAGAAGAATAACATATAGATATTGGTATCATGTGATCATTGAAACATAATAATGCAATATCAATATATGAAATTTGGAGCCCATCCGCCAAGAATATATCACATGGTGGACAAATTCCCATAATGGATTAGGTTTACTTTCTAATCTCATAAATGACGTCACATAAGACTAAAAATTACCTAACTTGTTGCTTTGATATATGGTTTCACCCATCATAACATGTTTATGCATATATGTTCCACCTAAAGAATCAAATAAAATGAACAAGCATAAGGGTTACACAAGGAAAGAAATTGGTATCATAGTCATATCATAAGGTATAACCAATGGGCGTATTATAATGGTGTCCATGAAAGAATGGTTTTAAAACATACTTGTACATTCATAAGAGATAATAGAAATAGGAAATGATTAATTATGCCCAAATAAAGTTAAAAAATGTAAAAAGAGTGTTTATGAAACATTATGAATGAGCCACTTTAGTGCGGTTGAAGGGAAATATTAAAGAGTATCTAAAGTGAGAAAAGGAATAATTATTTTCATAAAACTATATATGAATTATGATAGTTTTTCATGATAAAATATTATTTTTAGAAAAATAATAATTGATTAAAATAGTTTATAGAGTGTACTTATAAATGGGTAGGAAGTGGGGATGTTATCATTAATCGGGCTTGCTTATTGGGAGGAATTAAGAAGGCAACCTTTTAAAACATGTAATTCCAGATAAAAAAAAATATGAATTGAGATACATATATATGTTTGGTACATAAAAACAGAATATTGAATATGTATATAAGAATAATGAAGAATTATATTAGAGAAAATAGAGAGAATGTATAGCCCAAATGTAATTTAGAGGTTGGGAGAGATCCCCCCCACCCTTATGTCTGACTGTGTTCTGCCCTTGCACTTAATATACGAGATAATAAAATTATATTCATTTAAAATTTAACTGGGAACATAATGAAAATATAACTATTTTATTAAAATTATATTATTTCCATTTTTTTCAATTTTGATGAGTTATATGTTTAATTTTATTGTTCTAGGTGAATGTTTCATGGGTTTTTGGTTGGTTCCCTTGTGTATAATTATGGGATTTCATATCAAATGGTAGAAAAAAAATCTAGAAGTGGAATGATATGGTATAATATACTTATATAATATTAAATCATCCCATATATAATGTTTTTATGATAGTAGGAAGATTCATTTGATAAAAATTTACTAATAATCATTTATTTTATTTTGGCGGGTTTCGATCATCATGAACTAGTTTTATTTGATTTTTTAATATTATGTATATATATTTGTTACAAAACATGAAAAATGTTATAATATAAATTTTAAAATCTTATTTAACCATTATAATGGTTTTATGACCATCCTTGATATAGGGACCCCTAGTTTATTACACATATCAGTACATAATTTTAAGCATAATTAAACAACCAATTATAAGCAAATGATCATAAAGTATAGTGTCTTGAAATACTAGGTTCATAAAACAGAAAAAATGGAACTGAATAAAACAATTCATTATTTATCATTTATTATGAGCTCTAAAATTCCTTTGATCCCTGATATCTACACATGATAACATGGCCTAACATGGACAATGTGATGAGCTAAGAAGCCCAGTAAGGGAAAAATATTAAAATAATGCTTAACACATGGGTTAGAAGGAATAAAATAATGATATAAAAAGGCATGACACATGATTAAAAATAAGTTGTCAAAACATGTGATCATATAATCATGGATTTATAGTAATGTGGTAGCAACATGAAACATGAATTTAGCAAGAGTCTTGGCTCGTTGCACATAGAGGAGCACGATTCAAGGCTAAACACCAAGGCCTTTGAATATGGAGATCAACTAAAGGCTAAACACCATGACCATTACCCATAACATCTCATGGGACAGAACATTACACAATGAATTGGAGTTCTTGTAACACCCCACGAATTTGTGGTTTTTTGGAATTAATTTTACCATTTTGATAATTTTCATTTTATGCAACAAAAAAGATAGTTAATTTTATATTAAGTAATCGTAATTGCATTGTTTTATAAGAAATACCATGTTAATTGTTCAATACAAAAAAATTATACTTTTTCTAGATCTACATGGAACACTGAGGTTCACTTGCATTATATCCAATAATTAATTTCCTCGATGACTTGCATAACACAAAAGACTGAGGTTTACTAAACAACAATATATTATAAAAATATGATTAATTAATATAATAATATAAAACATAGAAATTAAATTAGAGGTTATCTATTGTATTAACTAATTTATGAAAAAATACGTTTTACACAATATAATAAGAATTTATAGGTTACTAATTAATTAAAATGAATATGAAAACTGTTTGACTATAAAAGAAAATATTATTATGGTCACACAACTATTTTAAAAAAATAAATTAAAATTTCATTTTTGTAGTTCAATGAACTAAGTCTAACATTCCTTTTAAACAGAACATCGACTTGGTGTACGTTTCACGCAATACTGATTTTCTATGAAACATCAATTTTATAGTTATAATTATTCAAAAGATTAAGTTATAACATAGCCATTAAAATATATCAATATGAATTGTAATAACTTGTTATAATTTTTTTATAGTGGTTTTATATAAATAAAACATATTGACAAGTAAAAATACTATTTTTATTAAATCCTTTATATGTTTTTGAAATACTATTTTATCAAATGAACTACTTTTCATCTACATCAATGAAAAATAATAAAATTAAATTTATAAATTTTTATAAAATTAATTTGATAAAATAAAATTAATTTTTTAATTCTTAATATTGAAATTATCCTTGGGAAAAGTTTTTGAATTATTTTTTGAAATGTCATTTTTTGATGAGTAGTGAAAAATAATGCGATTTAGTTAAAAACTGTATTTTTTTTAATAATTATTAATTTAAAATTAAACATTAGTTTTTTTACATCAAATTAGATAAATTATATGTAAAATAATACAATTTAGGTCATTATAGACAATTTCCCATTGAAATTGAATATAAAAACATGACAAACTTTTGAACATTACTCTACTATAAAAAACCTTGATTTCATCCCGTTTATGGGAATCACATTAATATTAATGTCCCCGATTATAAGAATTGAATTTTGAAAAACCAAAATAAACTAGTATAATAAGAATAATATTTAGAATCTAATAATATCAACTTTAATTTCTTTCCAAAAATATTAGTAAATGTGATTAAAATTATTCAGAGTGATTACGTTCAAATTATATAATTAGGGTCTAATCCTTAAATATAAGTTTCCTAATGACCTATAAACTTTTAAAAAACCCATTTTATGTACATATTTTGGTGTAACACCTTAAATTAGGGATTAATGTTGTTTTTTTATTACTTTTGTTATGTAAGGACCTGTGTACACCTAACTTGTCTTCAAAAATTCCAAGTGAGTCTTTTTGTTTCCCTATAAAAGGCCACCACCTATCCCTCTTCTTAAAACATCTCAAAAAAAATATGTTTGGGTATTACCTACCCAATAAAATATACATAAATTCAAAATTAATCCTAGGATCCATCCCTTGGGAATAAGGTAATACAACAAATCCTTTTGGCATAAACCAAAAGGAGTTACCCGATTAAGAGGTAATGCCTTCTCTCAAGTCTTTTCTTTTATTTTTCAAATATATATTTCAAAAAGGGGCGCTATAAAATTGTGGAAAAATGATTTTTTTGAAAAATACTTCTTTTATCTAAAAAATGAATGTGTTATTGTGTTATGCCTAGAAAACATATAACATAAAATTAAAAATTATACTAACTATATTAAACATATATATCATTAATAAAATCCATATAGATTGATTCAATTATTTAATAGAGGCACTTATTTTCAATTAAATAATTTTTCATAAGAAAGATAATAATATTTATACCCGCTATTATAATTACTTGGTAATATGGTAACATAATAATATTTGGAAATAAACATATACTCAGTCTTGATTGAAATGAATTATATCAAAATTACTTGAAATTATCTGTAATTGAAGCCAATAATAACGATGTGTATACCATAAGTTGTTTCTGTGTTATGTATTACACAAGAATATCTTGGTGTAGAGTATAAAAAAATCCATAAAAGAAATTAAAAATATACTATCTCACAAAAATCATGGTCTGTTGTATTCTACCCCCCTTAAAATGAATTTATCCCTCAAAATTAATTGGGGGTTATAAAAGGTTTACTATATTAATGTTTCTTTTATAAAAAACCACTTTGTAAAAATTAATACTTGAACTCAATTTAAAAAAAGGAAAGTTAGAATCATAACAGTTACCCAAAGATACTCCTCACTAGGTTTCCAAAAATAAGAACATTGTTGGGAAGATAAAGCATGTATATGTAAGAAATTTTAACCATCAAATTATAATGTATAGTGATAGAGAAGAAGGTTAAGAGAAAGTTTACAATCATAAATCTATAAATTTGTTATTATGTATTGGCCCATTTAATTTATCAAAAATGATTTTACATGGGTAGAATTTTTGGTTTTAAGAACATTCCCCTAGAGTTGAATAATGATAATATATACTTACATGATTATGTATAATATCATCCATTCCTTTTTAATTAGTTAATTTTTACTTATTCTTTTATTACAATAAATTATGTTTAATTTTTCATTCACGAAGATTTATTAGATCATGATATCCAAAAATAGAATGATAGTTCATTCCATATGTCTTTATAAAATCAAAAATGTTATTATAATTTATCAAATATTCATAATTACACCTGTAATGAGATAATAATTTAATGTAAAAAACTATATCTGATTTTGAACATAAAATTTCAATAAATTTATATCCTCACGAAGCTTCTAAATACTGAAAATAAAAAAATATAGAATGATATGAAGTAATTATCCTTAACATTTATCTCTCCTATCTCATAAGTGAGTTATTATTTTTAAGATTCTAAATATTTGAACACCTTAATCAGTTATTCACTTTACCATATATACTTATTAAAAACATGCATGTTTCCTTATTCTTAAGTCCATAAATTTGTAAATAACATCCATTATAACATAAAACACTTTTCAATAATCCTTAATCAGATATAAGGAAATCATTATCATCCAATTTAATTATTCATATCAATAATATCTTTATCCAAATATCATTATCTCATCATCACGCTCATATTATGATCATTCCCTTAATCATGTATTTTCTAAATACCTCAACTTGTTAGATTAATCACTATTCATTCATACTAGAAAAATTCAGTATATGATCTCAAATCCATATATAAAAACTATATCGGACTAATAGATAGATGTTTCATTATTATATAAACCATCAATGTACTTCAAAAAAATTATTCTTTATTTCTAGTACATAACACTCAATCATTCCAAAACATCATAGTCATCCACTAAATTACTAGTAGTGATCACATAATATTTTTCTTTGTATTTAGTAGGATATTAACAATGATCATCAATGATAACCCTTGGATTTGGGCATTGGTTAGAATAATTTCACATTTCCTTTCACATGTATCATTGAAGTGTGGGTGACACAATTTTTTTATCATTATCACCATTTAATGGATTTTTTAAATCACTTTGAAATTATTTTACTCGATGGATAGACTTCCGACCCTGGAAGCAGCTACTTATTTCTTTAATAAATTACCATAATTTCTCTTTTCTACATTTTTGGAAAAGTGGTTGATACTTTTTAAACTCTCTTTTTGAAAAAAAACTATATTTTCCAATAAAAATCATCTTCATTTTCTTATCTCCATAACCTTAAGAGTTACCAACTACCATTTCCACTTTTAGTGCACAACGAATGACTTTATTAAATATTACAAAGTCTTTTAAGGATAAATAATTTTGGTTACTCAGTTTTAGGCTACCAATGAATCAATAATTTTTTTGTCCTAATGAATAACCGTGAATCATGCAATGAATGTCTTGTAAAAATTGGTTCATATGCACCAATATAATTATCATACTTTTTCTTAAGATCAAAAAAATTTATTCTCCATATTTATTCATAGAATAAGGGGGAAGTACTTATTAAAATAATATCAATTTAAACTCTTCCAATTCCAATTAATCAACTACTAATTTGTCCCTCATGTTCTTAAAAAGAGTCCACCACTTATCGGGTTCACCGTCCAAATGATAAAAACATGACATGACTTTTTCATGATTGCGATACTGAAGGACGAAATATATTGTTTTAGTGGTACTGATCCATTGTTCAAAAACAAGTGGATCTAAAGACCCACTGAAAGAAGGTGTAAATTTTCTCATAAAGGAATCAATATAATGTTGTTCCCACCACTTCACATTTGGATGTCTAATAAAATTTATAGATGGTATGAGTATAGTGATACAAATTTGTATTGTAGATCCCAAAATATTTGTTTAATCATCTGTACAATCATTTAATTTCTAGATTCATTCATCATTAACACATTTCATTAAGGTTTCATCCCTTGTTTAAAATAGAAAATGAATAATGTGAGTGAAAAAAATCATAGGAGGAAAACAACAAAATAATGGGCGATTACATTCAATCTATAACATCTTTGGTTTAATCCTAGGTAATTTCATTATCATTTCAAAAATTCTATGAATGTGACCTATAATTATATTTATTATTTGAATATACGTGGACATTTTTTTGAACAATCTATTGGGATCTCACTATTGTTTTCTCATATTAGTTTCAAATATTTAACTAAACCATCTCTACGATACCAACTGTAACGACCAAAGAATCACATATATTTTCATTACATTAATTTTGTAGAATATATAATACATTAAAAAAACAAACACATAAATACTATATTTGTTTGGTTCTATTTGGAATATGTAACACATTATTCTAATTTGGTGAACGATCTTCAACATATTCCATAAAAATATCACCATTTGTTTCCTACCTAATGTCATTGTTTATATCATGTAGAAAAGCAATCATAGATAGGGGTTTATTCAAATTCTCAGAAAGTTTATAAAAAATAAATATGTAGACATATAATTAAAAGAAGGGTATGATACCATGATCATGAAAATATAAGACCATTCCCTACATATCAAAAATCATGGAATAAATAATATCATTTCATAAGACATGAATCATAATGAAATCAATGAACATAATCATTGTGATTATAGCATTAACATAAGAAATGAAATTGTGGCATGCACATAAACATGTTACTTGGTGAACATGTATAAATAGGGTTCACTCATTAAATTAATGTAATGAAACTAAGACCATGAATAAACATATAGGAATGGAAACCATAGCCACTCATAATATTGTGGACATGAAAACCAGGTCCATGCATATAATTGTGAACATAAAATCAAGTTCACACAAAATATATATACCTCATGAGTTATCCATCATTACCAAATTCATTGGAGGGAGATATAGGTATAACATATCACATAATTAAATCATTATTATGTGCTCCACAATAAAATCATTCATCAATTCATATCCCAAGGAATAAAATGGGTTCTTTAAACATCATTCCATCTTAACATAATTAATGAAAGGTGAAAGGATTTCATAAATATAATTACATAATAAACATAATCAAACTACAGAAATAATAGGTATTTTATAATTGAAACATATATTTATTAAATAATATCATCTTAGATGGAAAATAAATTTGATAAAACAAATTAATTTATTTCTTGGGGAAAATATCCATTATTCTTCAAAAAAAATTCTTCTCCTAAAACATAAATTTTTTTACAAGGATATAATTTCATTGAAAATAATCTTGGAAACATATACGGGAGTAATCATGGAAATAATGAATTATTTAATCTTCCTAATACATTCATGTCGTATTATTTATAAAACATTCTTCTCATACTATTACATGAAAAGTCAAAAAGTACCGCTTTTGGAAAGTGAATGATTATTTTTAAACCATGTGTTAAAAAGTATAAAAATTGGTAAAAATGAAATTAAAAATAAATATAAGAATATTATTAAATTTTATGAAATTTTTTTTATAAAACATTCACATGGATGATAAATAAATCTCAGTCAACACATACATATAAATAATCTCAGAAAACAAAGAGATTGAACAATTATCACTTACATTAGGTCTGATTTCTTATGTATGTGTCTAAAAATCACGTATAATAGTTAAAAACAAATTATTAACATATAATTGAACCATAATAATATTTATTATATCATATATGATTTTCTTATTACTTTATAATAACAATTCGTTTAATAACTCTTTATTATAGAAACGTTTTGGGTAATAATAACTTTGTTTATCAAATGTGTTTTTACTTATTATTATTGATATTATTACATAGATCATGATTAAATTAATTAAAAAAATCCAAGACATGATTTATATTTTTTATATATTCAGTATATATGTATACATAATTGATTGGTAAATCAAATGAAATACACCGTTCATAGAGACAGCAGGTCGTAAGTACACATGAACGTTATTTCTATTTTCTAATTGAATTTTATGGAAGCTTGTAAATGACACACACACATATATAAATTATTTCTGTAGAACTATTATTTCATATATTTCATGATTATTAATAATAAATATATTATAATATAATTTGAATAGTTAATTTGTATAATGAATTTAATCGAATTGTGGAGACTATAAGATGCACATATGCACGAGCGACTGCATCATTACCTTAATGGTTAAATGGTATGGAATTGGATGTTATATTTATTATACGTAATATATAATATGTTATTTTAATTATTTAAATCATTTATATTAATTGTTATACCCATAAAAATAATTTACATATGAAAAACATTTTACACCATGTCGTGGAGACGGTAAGTCATACACACACACGGTGATATTGTTTTTTTAGGATAGTTAAAATGAGTAAAATGGTTTTCCAATAATAATATAAAAACATCTCATAATATATAATATTATTTAATTATTATTTTATAATGGAAAAAACTTATTAAAAATAATTAGAATAAAAAAAGAACCTTGAGGTAATGAGTATAGGAGATTAACTCTTCTTGGAATGTACCTTCAAGATCTTCTCTAAAATGCAGAATACATGGTCTTTTTAGAAGACCAAAATTTATATAATGTAACTAGGTAATTTGATAATGGAAATTTTGAGGTGATGTTAAATCATGATGAAACATGTGAAATGAAGAGATGGGGGAGGTTGTTCCCTTTTATAACTGAGGTGAGGGGTACTTTTGGAATCTCCAATAATATTAATTTATAATAAAATAAAGTCCCAAATAAATACAATCAAAATTAATTAGTTTTGAATATTATATGAGATAAGGTTGTAATATCATCAACCAATAACTTTTATATGTGTTTTTATTTTATTTTAAACCGTATCAATTTAGTTAACACTTAGCAATTCTATTTTAATTTTAATTAAAGTAACAAATTTTTCAATATTTAAATACCGTCATTTTTACTTATTTGCATTCAATTGGACCATAAATGAATAATTTATAACATTTTAGACCATATAATAATTATCATTTATTTTTAAAAATGGTTTATGATTTTTAAATAATTTTATAATACATAATTTTGATAAATAATCAATATTGTCTTTTTTGACACTAATCAATTTATTGATTTTTAAAGATAGAAATATAAGATTATATAATCAATTAAAATATTTAATTATATTTATAATGGTATAAGGTCTTTTATAAATTTGTTTTTACAAATTAATTAGCTCAAATTACATTTATTATACTATTTTAAATAACATTTATTTGATACTTCCCATTATAAAATAATTAAAATTTCAATTTTTTATAACAATCTGATAAAATAGTGAGTTAAATAAAAATTAAAAATAAAATAAAATAATGAATATAAATAAACTATATTGTAGAATAATTCTTTTAGTCTAATATATATTCCAGAAAATTCATCATCAACAATGTTAAACATATTGAAACATGAATGTGAAAACTTTAACATATCTATAAATAAAATATTTTATTTGTCATAATCATTTCCATGTGTATCTAAATTGACAAAAAATTGACTTGTGGATGAATAAGGCCTATGTACTATACCAATAATAGTTTTTATAGTTTTTAATGGTTATTATATTGTTAATAAAGATTATTTTATTGATTTTTTATCAACTGAATAATTTATGCATCAACATTTTATAAGAATATAAGACAGTACTTTAATATCTAATAATTATAAATTAATTTACATGATTTATATAATTTCATCATTTTTCTTAATACTAATTATTCTTAAATTTATCTCATATTTATCACAGTATAAAAATTATTCTACTTTTAAGAGTAAATAGTGTGTCTTGTGGTCACTTTTATCTATTTTAATAGTGTATATATATCATTTCCATGGAAAATAAACCATTAATGAGAAAATAAGGATCCCTAGGAGTCAAGGGTCTTCTGTTATTCATCCAATAGAATTTGGGTAGGATTTAGGGTAATTTTATTATCTTAATAATATTATTTGTTACCCTAGTTTACCCGATTTAACATTAACCATATTAAATAAAAATTAGCAAATATATTATTAATAAAATCCAAAGAAATTATGTTAACATAATTTTTACCCACTGATTCCAAATATATAATCCAATTTTCAAAATTTTAATCATAGACGTTTCAATAATTAAATTAAAATTATACCCTTTGTCTAAATGAAAAACGGGGTTTTAAACGTTTAAACATTACAAAAGATTTAAATGGTTTACATCAATCATTAATGTAAAATTAATTCTAATAACCAAAAATTAATTGAATGAAAAAAATATTATATTTATACTTTTAAACTATCCAATAATAAAATTTAACTATATAAATTATTTTGATGAAAAATGTATTTATCAATTAAAATTTTTATTATTAATAATATTCATTAAAACATGAATTTTATTAGAAAAATATAAAAAATTCATTCAATGCAAATTTTTACATCCTTCATCCTAATAACAAGATTAATTTATTAAATAGAATATAGTTTAAAAAAATGATTTAAAATAGGTTCCCCATCAAAAGGCAGTAAAACTATTTTTTAAATAATTCTTTATTCTGAAAAAATGATTTTATTCTTATATCATGTATAAAAAATGTATAAGATAAATGTTAAACATTAGATTAAAATTTATTAAACATATATTTTATCAATAAAATCCTTCCCGATTGATTTTATTATTTTATAACCTCACTAGATTTCATTTAAATATTTTTTTAAAAGAAAGTGAATATTTTTCATACCAACCATTATAATGACTAGGTTACAAGATAATATATTTTTATTTAGTAATTCACTTATACTCATTCATGTGTGAAATTAATTATATAAAAAAACGTGATATTGTGTGACACACAAGAGAAGAATAGCATTGTGAATACCACAAGCTAAGAAGATGTTTCGTATTGTGTGAGGTTATCTTGGTACAGCTTACAACATAAGACATAAACAGTTTTTTTTAAAAAAAAATCTATCTCATGAAATTTGTTGGTTTTTGAATTCATTCCCCAGAATATCAATTAATAATTAAGGGCATACTAACCCTTTAAGGAAACTTTTTTATCAGATTCACAACCATGATATAGGGCTCTAGAACTCCTCATGAATCCACATTCTCCACTTCCAATTGAAGGACTAGGTGAAAAGACCCTAAACTAAACAATAGAATGTATAAACATAAATACAATGAAATATTTTAATAGAGTAATCGACCAACAATTCCCTAAAATACCAAAATAGATGGCCTAAGGTAGAAGAACCTAAAGTAAAAATAATAAATTGTTTGAGGTAGTAGAACTTAAACATTAGTAGAAGATGGTCTGGGCTTTGTGTCCTTAAACTATAGTAATGAAAGTCAATGATGGAATACCCTAAACTGAAACATAGAAACAATATTGTATAAAAGGCCAGAAAAATGGAAATAGACACAATGATCACCATGTTGATAACCCAAAAAAGGTAAAATAGGAATAATGTATAGTTTTTACTCAATGGACATATAATTTATATTTTTTATGTGATATTCAGAATTTAGAAAATAAACAATCTAAAAATATTTTTAGGATGAAAACAAACAAAAGGACTACTTGAAAAAATATGGGTCCACCCCCAATATGATTTCACTGTTTAAATATTAAATTTTTTTGTAAAATTATGCTAATAAGGTAAAAATATAGCAAGGGGAAATATTTTTATGTAGAAAAAATAAATCGATGCACGCTCGATCCATTGATCTTGGAAAAAATTACAGTACAACTATATTTTTCTGGACCAGCCACAAGATACCTTTTCCTCTCGTGAATTAATAATATCCGAGTCTTTTCCCACCCTACATGACCTTATAAATATTATAGTGTCCTACACTGTGTGGCATGAAATGTGAGATGAGTACCACATCCACGGAACATCTCAACCTGACATGGGTATCTACCAGATATTTCATCACAAAAAATTACATTTCCCTTTCTATGTTTGTGATAGATTTACATACGAAAATTCATCATATTATTTTTCATTGATGATACTATATCTATAGAGAATGTTCCTAATATGCATTGGAATTCATCACAGAACTACACATGGATTTATTTCCATTCCCTTAAGATATTTAGTCATTTATAGTCCACTTATGCTGGATCCAACTAAATTTACATCCCACTAAATACCTTTTCCATCATGGAATTTATACACATTATTGTTTTGAGGTAAGAATTCCATAGTCCAAGGAAATATCTTATCTTGGATTTAGCCAATCACCTACGGTTGTGAGTCTCCTAATCATTTAACATGAAATCCCCATATTCACACACTCTTGATGACTAATCATATATGGATAAATATTAAATCCCAACATATGTCCAAATATATAGAAAAGTTATCTCTATTTACATCAGAATGATATTATTATTCTTTAGTATCGAATATGATTCTATAGGGGGAATTTGGTGGAACCCATGATTGTGCACCACACACATTTACTTCAGTGATTTTATTAGTGGTTATCTCTTGTACATACTATTAATTTTGTATGAAGGACTTGGAGGTGTAATTATTGAATAATAATGATTTGTAATGTGTATTATTTTTTATATTATTACATAGTATGGCACCAATTTTATCCCCTTTTGTGTAGATTTTTTTCTTTGTAGTTATGTTTGATCGAATCAAAAAAATTGTTAGTCTAGCTAACCATCTGGCTAGATCAAACAAGGGAAAATATAATACTTCCATAAACTATGAACTAGGATTTATCCAAGATAGATAGCTGATCAGTGAGAGTTTGGGTTATAATATCTCATGCAGTTCATTCTTATGGTGTGTGATGGTGTTCCTAGGATTTCCAGACAATGATAGAGCATGCCCAGGTGGGGCATGGTTTCCTGTGTTGTGGGTACTAAATCAAAAACCAACACAAACAGATGATGATATGACCATCCTTATTATTCCAAACTAGAAAAAGTACTAAATCGAAGTGGGATGAGAAACCATGGTGAAATTATTCCTTTATAATAAAAATATGGATAAAATGGAAGCAGTCCCATCAAAGATATCTTCACCTTATGATCACTCTCACAAGTCATCATTAACCTCTAACTCCCCTCCATATTCTAGAAACAAAGGGTTCGACGTAGTGATTCACACTCGATGCCATCTTGACGCTATTACATGGAAGCAATCATGCCAGTCATCTATGAAGAACAAACCGAGATAAAGGAATTGTTATAGATGTACCTATACCATGAATGAAACATCATTTTTCATTCTTTATTTATTTTGAGGAAATTTTAGATTTTTCGTGAAGGTGGTCATGAAAAACACATGAATCCAACACATTGGTTTGTAAATCACATGTTGTTATATGGTGACTCTTGTATGAATCCATTCAGATACCACCGAATATTAATAAAACAAAGAGCATAACTCCCTCCTCGCGAGCCTTTCTTCTTCTGAATTTTATTAATTTATTCTCTATTAATAATCCTTTAAGAGGTTGTCCCATGGTGTTCCATAGTATAATTTGATTCCAACAATGTCGTCAAATGAATACCTTGGCATTTTCTTGGATAGCCATCACATGAACCCTGTGTTATGAAAACAATTCTCACGAAACCTCATTCATGAAGTATACCACCCATGGATTGAGCATCCTGGATAGAAAACCCTTGACACATTCCCTCTAACCACATGTCACATCCATTAAGTATTCAATAGGATATCATGCGAACACACAGGTCTTGTAGTGTTTTCATTCAACCCTAGATGCAGATTCCTTTCAATGCCGCACCATAGATGAGACTAGGCCACAAAAAAAATAAATATTATGAAATTAACCCCATGCATGAAAAATATTTGAAAATACTTTTCCTCATACCCTTTCACATTCATGCGATAGCTATGATACACAACCCTGGTGCATGATCATATAACATATACCAATTCCCCCTTTAAGGTCACGTAAATTTCATGAGAAATTGAGCATCATGAGATTCCATCAAGTGGGTGCCCCATAGAATATATATGGCCTCAAAATGAATATGAACCCATAGTAATGACCACCTCTCATTAATAAGACCCTAACATGTATTGTTTTAGAATAATCCTCAACTATAAACACCTCCTCCTATGCAAATTGTTCCTCATACAGTCAAGGAAAGATATCTTCTGACATTCAATATTACCATGAAATTCATGGGACATAGGGCCTCAATATGAATACTCATCCATGAACTCATCCACCCATGAAAAGTATTGTTCAAGAAGCCTTGAATAATTAACACTTAAGAGATGAATCTTCAATATTGTTATATGGAAATGAACCATTATATATTTGTGAGACCCTTCTATATGAATCCCATAAAATCATGCGATCACATAACTCCTCACTATTCTTGTGATTCCATCATAACACCATAGACATTCCTTAATTTTCATGCGATATTACATTGACATGTTAGCATTATCATGAAACAATAACTAGAAAATTCAGTAAGATCATTTAACAGCCTATGTAATAGGCGGGCTAATTATGATAAGAAACCCTAGACATGTAATAATTTTCAAGCTATTGGACCTTTGAAGAATCTTCTTTGATCATGAGAAGTCATCCTGGACAAGTAGATCATGAAAATTCAATGTACATGTCTACTTTGATCATGTGATAACAACATGGGAATGTCACTTTAATCATGAGAAGACATCATGGAAATTCCTTTTGATCGAGAAAAATTTAATGGAAATGTTCACTTTGATAATGTGAAGAAATCTAGAAAATTTACTTTTATCATGAGAAGATATATCTAAAAATTTGTGTGGATCTAGCGAGGTATCCTTTTACAAGTAAGATGACCATGTGAAAGCATCCTGGACAAATATGTTTGATAATGTGAAGACATTATGGTCATTAAATTTGATCCTACAAAAGGATATGGACATGTTCACTTTTATCAGGTGAATATATCTTAGAGAAGTTAATTTGATCAGTTGAAGAAATCATAGATAATTTTTTGATCATTAAAAAGCACGTTGGATAAGTTAGTTGATCATGTGAAAGGGCTCAGACATGTGTACTTTGATCTTTTGAAGACGTCACTGAAAATCTAGTTGAAAATGTGAAAGATCCTTAGAATATCAACATAGATCATGTGTACAATTGTAGTAATGTCAAGAAGATACCCTGATAGGTATTCCATGTATAACTGAAACCTTGGAAAAACCAGGATGACAAAAAATACATTTTGGACTGACAACCATGATGTTTCAAGCAGACAATAAAGATAATTAAGACCATCAGGGAAATCTAGTCATGTTGGGTAGAAAATCAAGGAATATCATGGAGACATGTAAACCACTTCTAGAAGACACACCTGGACGTACAAGATGTGAAACATCGACTATGATCATTTTTTCAAATACACCATTTATATGGGGAGTGTCTTTAATGGTTATGGGTAACATGCTCATGCAAACATATTTTTTTGGGTTCCCTCATACATTCCCTCTCGATCATACCAAACATATCCAATATACCTTTTATTGTAATCATCTCTATTTATCCATTAGAGGATAATCAATGTGTGTACAACATTGGAATCTATTATGGTGTATGTCCCATGCTTTCCTACACCTCATGGTTACTAATAATTTATTCAAGTGTGATCACACACCTGAACCCATCAGCGTGTAAGGGGGAAACTAAACAACAGGAACTCTAATTCATATCCAAATAGGACACGTGGGTGCTTTACTAAGCCTCGAGCATTGATGAGAATCCACCTTGGTGTGTGTACCTCCTAGTAGAAAACAATCTGACCTGTGGGAACCATACTCTCTTATTAGTTCATCTTTATTTCACATCTATTAGAGTACTAGAAAGAAAACTCAACTACAAGAAGACATATTACATCTATAAAAAGTATACAAAGGACACATTCCTTGTGTAACAACTAGATCTTTTTTGAAATATATATTCTTAAATTTAATTTCATCATTTATATATTTTTCATTACAATAAACTGTGATATTATATTGTGTTATAGGAAACATTGAGTATAGATTATGTTACATAAAACACTCAGTCCACCTTGTATTAGATAAAAAATAGATTTTAAATGAAATGTGACATTTTATAAAGTTATTATTAATTAATATAATTATTATAACCTATAATTTAATCACTAAGTTAAAAATATTAATATCTTATTTTAAAAAAATTAATTATAATTTCTTTATATAAATAAATCATATTTAAACAAAAATAATAATTTTTTGTATTGTCCTAATATGTTTCAAAAGAAATTTAAATAAAATCTCATTTTATTTATTTTGGGAAAACTAATAAAATTAATTTTCTAAACTTGTGAAAAATAAAATTTATGAAATGAACATAATTTTTGAAATCAACATGTCAAAATTGTTTTAGGGTTAATTATTGAAATTATTCTAGAGATTTTTATTTTAATGAATAATGAAAAATAAAACAATTTAGTTGAAAAATTATATTTCAATTAATTTATTTATAAGAGATAATTAAATTTTGAATTGATTTAAATGTAATTTTTTTTCAATTATACATCCATTGACATAGTTTATGTCATTGAAATCAATTTTATATTGAATATTGATATAAAAACATTGTAAACTATTAAACATTTTCACTTAAAAACTCGTTTTCTTATCCTGTATGTGGGATTTATTTTATGTTAATATTTTCAAATTCTGTGAAAATGTTTTTAAAAAATGGACTCTGTATTTGAAATCTTAATAATCTATATAATCTAATAATGTTAGTATAATTATTTTCTACTAATGAGTTGTGATAACAGTTAAAATCTTCTTAGCATGGTTAAGGTCAAAATGGTGTTTCTGTCATTACATGTGCTCGTGTTAAAATATATTTTCCACATGTAGATGATTTTTATTTAATAAATTGAATTTAATATTTATAATTAGTACATATAAATTATATAATAATGAGAATTTTAATTTTATTCTTGATGGATAAATTACCTATCAAAGAAAACATAAAAGTTACCATTGCATAAACTAAATGGGTAAAAATGATTAAACATGATGGCTAAACAATAAGATGATAAAAAAATTGTGTTTAATTATGTGGTGTGTGTTTTTCATGACCACATCATCATTACTATACATTGTTTGTCAGTTTTGGTTCTACTGGTGCTGAGAGTGACCTCTAATTCTTGAATACATCTGGATATTTACAAAAAAAAGCACTCCTAACATTACCAGATATATTGACATTTTAGATGGAACATTTGTGACAAATATACATCACAAAATTTGATTTTTGGCAGGAGTGTGTCGCAAATGTGCTATTACACAAATTGGTGTTGCAAATT
The DNA here is from genome assembly GCA_963277665.1 of Viscum album. Classification (NCBI taxonomy): domain Eukaryota; kingdom Viridiplantae; phylum Streptophyta; class Magnoliopsida; order Santalales; family Viscaceae; genus Viscum; species Viscum album. Next base: position 690,957,626 of record OY728153.1, on the reverse strand, counting down.
ACTCTATTTGTGACTCACTATTGCATGTAAAAAGTAATTGTCATGGGTAAGAAGCTCATCACAAATGAATTTTTTTTGCCTAATAAATGGCAAGTGTGATAGACCATTGCAATTAATTGTATTTGTAATGAATAATTTTTAAGTCGCAAATACTTATATAATAAAAAATAATTAAAAAATATAATGCAATTAAAAATTATAAAATTATTTAAAAAAATTATAATTTATTAAAAGTAATGTATATATAATTTAAAAAATTTATACATATTTAAAAGTATTAGAACAAAAAATAAAAAAAAACATACATAACAAATAATATAAAATTTTAAAAAACATACAAATGATTAAAAAAATTAAAATAATTACAAATAATTAAAAAATTACATTTAATTTAAAATATTTATACATTTTTTAAAATATGAAAAATTAGTAAAAATTATACACATCTAATAAAACTTTAAAAGAATAAAAAAAATAAAAAATAAAAAATTACAAAATTTACAAAATTTACAAATAAGTAATATTTTTAATAAAATTAAAAATCATTAAAATATAGATTAATTATACATAATTACTTTTTTTTAAAATAAATTAAAAATGATATAACATAATTTAAAAAGATATATAAAAATTAAAATATTTATATATAGTTAAATATAATAGAAAAATACACAAATATTTTAAGCAAATAAAAAAATGAAAAATAGTAATTAATTTCAAACAATCAAAATTCTAAAAAATATAAAAAAAATTAAATTATTTCACAAAATTTAAAATAATTAAAAAATATAACATACCATTCAAAATATAAAAAACTATAAATAAATAAAAACATTAAAAAAATTAAAAATAAATATCATATAATTAAAAATAATTAAAAATAATAAAAACTATTTGAAATCAAAAATATATTAAATGAAATTAAAAATAATTAAATAAATTAAACAAATTACATATAATTAGTGAAATTATAACTATAAAAATTTTGTATAATGAAAAAATCATTGAAAATATTAAAAGAAATAAAAATATTTTTAAAATATTTCATATCATTAAAAATATTAAAAAAATTAGAAGTAATTTAAAATATTTTTAAAAAAATTAAAATCAACATAAAAATTAATGAAATTAACATATAAATTAAAATATATATACATATATAAAAATATTATAAATAATTATAAATAAATAATTTTAATAATTTTAAAAATAATTAAAAATATTTCAAAAAATTACAAATATCTACAAAAGTTTGAAATGAATAAATGTTTTAAAAAATTAAAATCCTATAAAATATTAAAAAAATTATAAAAAGTTAACAATTAGAAAATTAAATACAAATATTTTAAAAAATAAAAATAAATTGAATGTAAATTAATATGATTTAATATAATTTTAAAAATATCAGAAAAATTGAGGAAATAAATATAATATAAAAATCACGCATACTTAAAAATATTAAAGAAATATAATAATAAAAACATTTAATAAAATAAAAAACTATTGAAATTATTAAAACATTACAAATAATTAGAAAAAATAAGTATTTAAAAATATTAAAATTTAAAAATCATTAAAATTATTTAAAATATATTTAATATTTAAAATATTTTTTAATATTTAAAAATATTTAATAATTTAAGAATAAAAAATATAAAAAAATATTAAAAAATTAGAATATTTTAATACAAATTAACAATATATATTATAAATTACTAAAAATGTGTAAATCATATGATTTATAATTATAAGAATACATCCTTAATGAATTTATGAATATCATGTCCAAATAATAATCAAATTCGTTATTTCTCATGACTTGAAAGTAGACAATATATTTCATTTTAACTTTTCTAGTAATTTATAATAATTTATATGCAAACACACACAAACAAATATAAAAAATAAATAGGGAATAAAAACAAGTCGAATCAAAGAGAGAATCTAATAAGTTTTTAAACGTTGGGTCTGCACATACATAAATATATCAAATAGGAAATGTATTATTATATTTATAAATAGAAAAAAAATATAAATATCAAATAGAGAAAAAATAATTGTATCAAACCTAAATACTAAATAAAGGATGTAATTCTATTAAACCTCGGGTTTTCCCAAAAATAAATCATGTACTAAAATGAATAAGATCCAAATATAATAAAAACATATATAAGAGAAATTTATAGGAGAAAGAATCTATGTTAGTTCATTAAATAATTTCTTGCAATGGCGTGCGTTGGTGAAACACAGAACCAAAAATAAGTCAATGAATAAAATGAATAAAACCCAAAAATAAGGAAAACATAGAGGAAATGAATCCATACATAGGAGAATCAATGTCAGATCTATAAAAAAAGAGTGTGTCAGACTGATATGAATTAGGGTGGTCAAATGTTCCACGCTGCGGCGGTTCCGAAGAAGGAGGAAGAGAGGAAGAAGAAAAAATGTGGGACTCTGTTAAATCAATTTATTAATTATGAAGGGTTATATTCAATGGAATTAATATTCTCACCATTATTAATTCTATAAAAATTATGTGTGATGATAATTAATTCCATTCATATACTCCTTTGAGGTGAAGTGTGACAGAATTATAGGCTTTTCGCAGATGCCCATCACGAATACATTTCACATTGGGCGGTGAGAAATCCTGCAAAAACAAGTTTCAATGGATAAAATATTTCATAACAAATATTTAATTTTTGGAGACTATTTGCGATGGGTTAGTGCCCCATTTCAATTTCCCTATTGCAAATTGTTGAAATTCCATTAGAATCGTCAATTATAAAAGGTCACCCCTCCCCTCTCTTCATCTCACCGTAAATAAATCTTAACTCTTCCATGTCCTGATAAAAAAACTTCCAAACATCCATCCTATCATCCGAGAACCATTATTTTGGATGTAAATCCAACATAATATGGGTTTTACGAAAAACCTACAGGGGATAATCGAAGAACACATAATGTTCATCAATAAGAGTGTATGTTTTATTTCATCATCCTCCTCCCTCAATTCATATTATAATAATATTATATAATAACCTCAATATATTCCATATATATATATATATATATATTTGTAATGTTAATTACTGAAAACCATATACACATCTATCAAATTGGTTATGAAAACATCATTCGTGTGTATGGAGGATTACCACCTCTTAAAATGATGTAATTTGTTTTCACATTATCACCTTCCAGGAATGGGCGTGATAATTGATATAAATTATAAATATGATAATTACAAAATTATTATGTCTTCTAAGTCATTATATAATATATTCCATTTTTACACTCCATTTCTTTAAGAGATTTTATAACAAACATTTGTATAAACCACAGAATACTGCCTAGCAAAGCAAAGTGGTTCATTATCACTAACTCTTTATATGGAAGATAATTATGACAAAGATAATAAATATATAAGATATTTGTGAAATATACAATATATTTATTATATATTCATCATTTTAATAGGGTTATATATAATTTTTTTTTGTTAGATTTTCACTCACTGAATAATCATAACATGTTTTGTATACGTGAGGACTACCACCTTCACAAATCGATGTGACTCTATATTTTTCATCCCCACACCACATTGATGACAATTATAAATATATTTACCTATATAATATTTTATTTATTATATTATTATTTTTTGTTAAGGATAATATATTACATACCTCTATTTTACTATGATCATTGAAAAATAGAAACATTACTAAAGCTTATGTAGGGTCTACCATCTCCATGATCATAACAGACTTCATTTCTCAAAACCAGCATTCATTTCATATCATAAAAGTATAATATATGTATAAATATGATAATAATTTCATGATTACTATTTTACATATTATTTAACCATGATCAATGTAAGAGGACTAAAAATAAAAAATCAATACATAAAGAAAAAAGTGGTTATAACCCAAAATGTGACCATAACATAGAATTGATAATAAATATGTAACATAAAAACATTATTAAATCATATATGGTATGATATATGTGTGTATATATATATGTCAATGTCTTTGTGTGGTTATTTAATATATGTATAATAGAATTATATTTATTATATAGGAGGTTTTAAAGAGTATTTGGGAAGTCAAGAGTTATGGTAAGGATTATCTATCTCACTTTTTACTACTATGAGACAAATTCCATATATATTCACACCTATTTCAATTATATTTTGTAAATTCATTTAATGTATGTTTTTAATTATTCTAATAATTATGATTATTTTGGTTTAAATTTCCATTTTATTATCCCTCATTCATGGGATTTACATGTCAAATGTTACTAAAGCGGTAAGATATTTTTATTCTCATTTTTCATTCTCAAACACATATATTATGTTTTACTATTATATTCATTCATGAGGTTTATATAAATTCTATTAGACATGTAATATAATTAACTAATTTATCCTTATAATATTTTATTTTTCATTTTATGTTACTCTATATGAGACCAAGGTTACCAAGGTTGTAAATATGTAATGTTTCAATATCATTGTTTATCTGGATTTTTATGAATACATTTTTGAGGAATAATAATTTTATTAAATATCTAATAAAACTCAAGAATTTTATTATCATTTGGTTATTAAGAGCACCCCAAAAACTTCATGGTATGTTTCTCTTAAATAAATTTTAGTTATAGCCTATATTTCATGAATAAATGAGCCTATATGGAACAAAACATGGTTTTCTACAGGAGATATGCATAACCTATCCATTAAACATAAATTTTACAACTCTACGATGTGAAGTTTAAAAATCTAACATACATGGTTCTGTTCAAGATGACATTTAGAGTCTCATAGAATTAACATAATTTTTTGTGAATAGTAACCTAACCTTTAGAATAGTAACCTACCATTATGAATAATAACATACTCTTATTAATAGTAATATGACTCTTAAAAATGGTATCCATGCCCTTGAATGTATATATGAATTCAAGCACCTTAAAAATGAAGATGAATATTTTACGTGATTAGAATTTTTGATTAAATAATTACTTTAATTAAATATTTAATTAATCATAATTATAAAATTAATTTTGAAAAATAGACATCATTTTCAGATTCTATATGTCGAAAAATTGTTATGGTGACTTTTTTGGATTTTTTAGAAATTCTTGAGTTTTGGATGAATAGTAAAATCTGATAATTCACAATAAATGCTCAATAAATAATTTATTGAGTCATTGATGATGATCTACTGATGTAAGACAAATTGGTTCAAATTCAAATGGATATAATATTTTTCATGGTCATGGAATACTCATAATTGGTTATCATGAGAGGAAATAATAAATTAATGATTATAATATCAAGAAAACTCCTCTCCCCTCCACTATATAAGCCACCCCTTACCCACTCTTCCTCCCACACCACTCAAGCATCATTCCTTTCCTAAATTCGGCCAAATACTCTTCCCAAGCCATCTCCCCACGTCCATGACCTTATTGACTCAACAAAAGGCCAAAAAATTCCTTAATGAGATTCTCAAGGAGTACTCAAGAGGTGAACCTTCCTTCTCTTCTCTTTCAATTTCTTTTACAAAGTTCCATTCTTTTGTTCTATCTTCTCACCTCCCCTCAACCAAATGAAATGATAATTACAGTTACTTAAATGTACTATATTTTCATTGTGCTAATGTAATATTTCAATACAATCTCTATTTTCCTCTCCTTTTATACAATAATTGCAATCACTGTCCGAGATGTGTAAATTTATAACACTCAAGGAAGACAGGTTTTCAATTTTCATTACTGTCTTTAATACTGGTCATGAAACCATTTAAATGGTTGAACAAGGTCATAATATTTTTATTTTATCTTTATTAATGTTCTTTAATCTTTACACGTTCATAATATGGAATAATAATACAAAACAAATTTATTATGCACAAAACCGCCAAGCCAAATCCATGCGTTTATTTTTAACTCATCAAATGAGTCATCCTCATCGTATATAACAAGAATCATTATAAGATAATTTATATTTATTTAAATTCACTATTAATTTATATTAAAAATTCTATATGTTTAACCACATTTCAAATGAACTTCCATTCATGAATTCAAGTAAACAAATCCTGAAACCATATAAGAAAATGCTTCCAAAACAATAAAATTAAATCTCCCTAAACCCATGAAAAAGGACATTAATGAACTTAATAAGGTTATAACATATCAATTAAATGTTTATGAGGTTCTGTACTTATTAATTAATTTATTAAAATTTGATTATTCAGGTCGTTCAGAACAAACAAGAACACCATCGAGCGTAAGATAAGGGATCCTCACTCACACTTTTGTTCAAGAATATCCCCTATATTGTGCTCTTTTATTTTTAATTACTATTGATGGGGTATGTTTTTAAACCTCCCCCATAATTCCCTTGTGACATATAAATAATTTAATACCCCTTTACCTCTCATTAAGCCCTCGCAATAACACTCGTTACGATGCCGTAATGTTTGTAAGGGGTTTCTCATCACACTTTCATTTCTATGAGATTTTTATTATTCGCCACTTATTTCTTTTATGTGGTATATTTTTACTGACATTTGATATATAATAACCTGATTATACTTATAAACATGTTATTAAATGATTCATCTGAGAGTTATTATGTTCTGGTAATATTATTCGGGCGATTACATTGTGGTAAGATACTTTGTCTCAACTACTATCTTGTGGTGTGTTACTTTGTCTTGTAAACCTAATAATCCTTTTATTGTGTACCTACCACACATTTGAGATCACTTTTGATTTGAAATTATATTAATATTAAATATCCATAATCTCCTATAATGGACATGTTTTTTGTCTATACCATATACCATTTTACATACGGTGTTTATTTGGAATGTTTTTTTAATTGTGGAAATATTGATGAATCCGTATACTCTAATCTATACGGATATTAAAAAGTAATAATTCTATTATATAGAATCAATTTTTAAATAATTATTTGTACATTAAGTTGTGGGTGGGGCCCTGTATAGCCCCTCGATGCATCAGTAGGTCTCATGAGACAAATCAATTTGGCGACAAACCCTTCGGGATTGTTTCCAAAAAATTAGACTGGATTCAACCCATATAAGTAAACCATTTTTATGGTATTATGGTTTCATGTTCCAGATACATGAATTAAAATTAATAATAATTCTCTATATTTATTATTAGTTATTATTATTATCCATGAGGTTTTCACTATGATAAAATCTATGGATGTAGTTTCATTCTCAGTTTATTAATGGAATTAGTTTTTCATTTATTCACCATTCCATATTGATTATGTTAGATTGATTATGATTAACTTATTATTGTACTCATGATTCTGCTATTTTTAACCCTTACTAAGCATTTGAGGTCACCCATATCATTGATTACATTCAATAGGTGACAAAGAAGAGATTGTTTAATGAGTTTTTGTGGATACCGTTTTTAGTTTCGTTATGTATTGTATTTTGTAAACTTTTACAATGTAATTTGTGTAACATATATGTATTTTGTTTCTTCAAGACTAATAAAATGATCATTCCATCATGTTCTCATTCCTTCTAACCATTCCAATATCACAAGTAATGCACCAGCTCTAGTCTTGAGGGGTCGGGGTGTTACAGTTGGTATCAGAGGAAGTTTATTAGAAAACCTGGAAACTATAGTAGGAAATGTATTGTAGGGAAAAAATCCCTAAGATAATATTTGAGGATAAACGAACAAGAATTTCCTTTTATTTTGGAAAGGAATAGATTATGTGGAACTTTTAAGAAATACATCCATTTCTGGATATAAGAAGGTAGAGGAGGATCTCGCAAAAATGTATCTAAGAGTAAAACCTGAAAACACTCCTTTGAGATAGACTCAAATGGGAATTGGTGTAGGACAACGGGCCTTGCTACACTCTTGGTAACAACACTCCCAGGGTATATTCTTAGGATAATTCAAATTTTCTTTACAAGCCATTATGAAGGAGTTCGATGTAAATTTTTCCTCAGAGAAACCATGTTTATAAGATTAACTATGCATAGAATTTCAATCTATTTTGTGTGCTTTTCTATTTGAAATTCATAAAATAATCTAGTGTATCCCATTATTTCTAAATGTCATCTAACGGAAGAAGGGGAATCAATACTCGTGGGCAAGGTAGGTATCACCCTACTGAGAAATTCAACATAGTCAATATTGGAGCAGATACGATCAGGACCCTATTGGGAAAACTTACTTAGGTTGTAACGAATAACCATTCCACACCTGTGTTGGATCGTTTTCATACGGCAGAAGCCCCCATCTATTATTGGGACTGCTAACCCAGTGTTTGCTGAGTAATGGATCAAGTCCCTTGAAATGATATTCATGGTATTAGAATGCAATGAAAATGAAAAGGTAGTACTAGTAGTATATTGTCTCAAGGGCGACGTTGATCAATGGTGGTCCTTGGTTCAGAATACCACGGAGGAAGAAGAAATAGAAGATATGGAATGGAATACTTTTAAGGAAATATTCTTCGAAAAATATTTCCCTCGTGAGAAACAAACTAAAATGTAGAGGAAATTCCTTAGCATAAAACACAGGGAAGAAAATAGTGTTGTAGAGTATGAAGCTACAATCACAAGGGTGTCCAGGAATACCGTAGATTATGTACAAGACTCGGCATACAAGACTTATCAATTCATTGAAGGTCATATGACATTTTTTCAAAGGGCACTGACTTCTCAATCATTTCCATCAAATGATGAAATTGTATCAAGTTCCATAAAAACAAAGAAGGAACATTCTAGAACAAATATTTTCAAAGGAAACCAAGATTAGAAGTGGTACTCTGATAACAAAGGAAAGGGAGAATCCACAATTAATAGAAAGGGAACAAATATATTTCCATTATGTGAGAACTATAGAAAGAATCATCTCGAGAAATGCATGAAAGGAATCAGAGTCATCAATAACTGTGGAGAAAAGGGTCATCGTTCTAATGAATTCAAGGGGAAGAAACAATACAATGATATTCAATGCTACAATTTTATACAGATGGGACACTATGAAATGAGTGTCCTAAGATCCAAGGAATCATTCCTTAGAAAAAGCCAAGAGAACAAAGGAGAGCCTATGCCTTTACCACCATAGAGGTTGAAGTTCTTAATGACATCGTTGAAGGTACTTTAATTGTTTCCTCAAACTTAGCCAAAACATTATTTGATTCTGGATCATTGCATTCATTTATATCTTCCCAGTTTTCCAAGAAAATTAGATATATCCAATTTTATTTAATAATGGAGTTGTTAGTTAAAACTCCCAGGGTATGTATCATTACAATAAATGCATGTAGACTAGTCCCCCTACAAACACCAAAATGTGCTTTAGTTTCTAACCTTATCATCATACCTAGGACTGAATTTGATTTAATTAACGATATGGATTGGCGGTCAAATTATGATGTGAATATTTAATGTTAGAAGAAGGAAGTTACAATTTTTGAAAATGGTGTAGAATACCTTGTCATTAGGGAAGAATCTTCTCCACCTGATTCTTATCTTGAACCACCCCCAGTAGCTCTAATGAATGGGATACTTGAAGAGGAAGATAAACTAATATCTATGGCTGAGGAAAGAAATCATCAAATTGTACATGTGCACATAGTGCAAGAATACATTGAAAAATTTTGAGAGGATTTACATGGACCTCCTCCTGAGCGGGAAGTTGAGTTCTCTTTTGATTTAATTCCTAATGCAAGACCTATATCAAAGACTCCCTATAGAATGGATACTATGGAATTAGTAGAGACAAAGAAACAACTAAGGGATTTGAGTAAAATAGGATTTATTCGACCTAGTGTTTCTCCATGGGGAGCCCCTATCCTCTTTGTCAAGACGATAGATGGATATATGAGGCTTTGCATTGATTATGCGGAAATCAATGCTATTACAATAGAGAATAAGTATCCTCTACCTCATATTGATGAATTATTTGATCAAATTAATGGATCTGAATAAATTTTGAAGATTAACATTCGATCCAGATATCATCAGTAGCACGTAAAGTAGGAATATATTCCTAAGACAACATTTCAGACTAGGTATATGCATTATGAGTTTACAGTAATGCCTTTTGGACTGAAAAATGCACCTTTTGTTTTCATGGATTTAATGAACAGATTTTTCATGTAATATCATGATATCTTCATTGTGGTATTCATCGATGATATCCACATATACTCAAATATCTATGAAGACCATGAGAATCACTTGTGAGTTATTCTGAGAACTCTTAAAAGAAATAAATTATATAGGAAGTTTAGCAAGTGCGAATTATAGCTTCAATCTGTTTTTAGGCCATATTGTCTCTATGGATGGAATCCAAGTTGGTCATTTGAAGACAAAGTCAATCCAAGATTGGACCACGCCAACAATGATAATAGAGGCATACAGTTTTATTAGCTTAGTAGGTTACTATCGGTGTTTTGTTCAGAATTTTTCCCAACTGGCTAGCCCACTAACCACACTCACACATAAAGGAGTTATGTTTATGTGGAGAAAATAATGTAAAAATGCTTTGAAGAATTGAGGAGAAGATTGTTCCATGCCCAAATTTTGACTCTTCCATGTGGAAGTGGTGGATTTGCAATTTACAGTGATTCATAAAAAATGTTCTGGGTTGGGTACTTATAAAAAACGATAATGTCATTGCTTATGCATCAAGACAGTTGAAGAAAAATGAGAAATATCATCCAACTAATGATCTTGAGTTAGAAGCCATAATCATTTCTTTGAAAATATGGACACATTATCTCTATAGAGAGATATGTGAGATTTATACAGACCAAAAGAGTTTGAAATACATTTTCACACAAAAGGAACTCAACATGAGGAAAATAGGATGCCTCAATTTACATAGAGATTGTGATTGTTCAACACACTACCACCCAGGAATGGTGAATAAGGTGGAAGATTCATTATTCAGGAAAGATCATGGCCTTCTGACTCAAATGAGGATTGAAAGAGATCCTATATTCATGAATATACTAAAGATGGATATGGGAATTTCTATGGAAGGGGAAACATCGCTCCTATTTCAAATGATTGCTAAACCATCTTTACTAGAGAAGATAAAAAACTCTAAATCTGATGATGAGAATCTACACAAGAAAGTTAATGTAGTTAAGGATGGGAGGATACCTTAGTTTGTGTATGAAGGAGTTCTAAAATTTGGGGAGTGGTTATGCATTCCATTAGTACCAGAGCTACAATGGGAACTATTAGAGGATGCTCATAGCTCAAAATTCTCTATACACCCGGGTAGTACCAAGATGTATAGAGATATAATGGAATATTTTTGGTGGGATAATATGAAGTAAGAAATTGCTTACTACTTGTCAAGGTGTCTAGTTTGTCAGCAAGTTAAGGTAGAGAGAAAACATCCAAAAGGAGTAATGCAACCTCTACCTATTCCTATGTGGAAGTGGGATAACATTACAATGGATTTTGTCACCGAACTACCCAGGACACCTAGAAAGAATGAAGAAATATGGGTAATTGTTGATCATCTCACAAAATCAGCGCATTTCCTTCCAATAAGAGAGGACTTACCACTTGAGCGCCTGAGAAGACTTTATTTTAATGAAGTTGTAAGACTTATGGAGAACCTCTATCGATTGAATCCAATTGAGATCCCCAGTTTACATAAAAATTCTGGAAAAGTCTCTAAAAGGCATTGAGTATTGAGCTTCGTACAAGTATTGTTTATCACCCACTAACTGATGGACAGTCTAAAAGGACTATTCAAACTCTAGCTGACAAGCTGAGATCATGGTCTCTTGAATTCCATGGTATGTGGGATCAATAATTTCCTTTGGTGGAATTTTCCTACAACAATAGTTTCCATTATAGTATTCAAATGGCACAATATGAAGCATCATATGGAAAGAGATGTTGAACTCCAACTTATTGGGACGAAGTTGTCGAGAGGAAACATATAGGCCCATAACTTATTGAAGAGACCATGAAAAAGGGAAGAAAGTACAAGCCCATATTAAATCTTCACAAATTAGGCATAAGAGTTATGCTGAAAACCAGAGAAAGGACTTGGATTTACAAGTGAGAGATCATGTATTTCTGAAAGTATCTCTATGGAAGGGTGTCTTAAGGTTCGGTAATAAAGGGAAACTGAGCCTGAGATACATCAGACCATTTGAAATTCTAGAATGAATCAAAGTTTTTTCTTACCATTTAGCGATACCTTTAAGTCTCTTTAGAGTTCATGATGTGTTCCATGTATCATTGTTAAAGAAATACATGCCAGACCAACTGCATGTACTCACATATGAGGAAATAGAACTAGAACCTGATTTTTCATACTCTGAAAATCCTATTGGGATTCATGAAACAAGGGAGCTGGTATTGAGAAATTGAACAAGTCATCTTGTAATGGTTCTTTGGGAAAACCAGAATATAGAGGAAGTGACATGAGAACAAGAGGTTATAATGAAAAGAATCACCCACATCTTTTTGGCGACCTTCATTCATAAAATTTCTACGATGAAATTTCCGAAGGAGGGAATAATATATCACCCCAAACACTTCATGGTATGTTTCACTTAATTACCTTCTAGTTATAGCCTATATTTCACGAATCACTTATCCTATATAGATCAAAACATGGTTATTTATAGGAGATATCCATAACCTGGCCATTAAACCTAAATTTACCAACTCTATGATGTGAATTTTAAAAATCTGACATACACGGTTCTCTTCAAGATGATATTTAGAGTATGATAGAATTAATGTAATTTTAGGTGAATAGTAACCTACCCTTATGAATAGAAACATAACCGTATGTATATTAACCGACCCTTATTAATATTAATATGACTCTTATGAATGGTATCCATTCCCTTGAATGTTTAAATGATTTTAGGCGCCATAAAAATCAAGAAGAATATTTTAAGTGATTATATGTTTCGATTAAATAATTAATTTAATTAAATATTTAATTAATCATATTTATAAAATTATATTTGAAAAATGGACTTTAATTTCGGATTCTACATGTCGAAAAATGGTTAGGGTGAATTTTTGATATTTTTCTGAAATACCTATGTTTTTGATGAATAGTAAAATCTGATAATTCACAATAAATGCTAAATACAGAATTTATTGAGTCATTCATGATGATATTCTAATTTAATCCCAATTGGATCAAAGTCAAATGAATGTAATACTGTTCTTGGTCATGGAATACTCACTATTGGTTGTCTTGAGAGGAGATAATAAATTAATGATTTTAATATCAATAAAACTCTTCTCACATCTACTATATAAACCACCCATGCCGCACTCATCCTCCCACACCACTCAAGCTTCAAGAATTGCCTAAATTCCACCAAATACTCTTACTAAGCCCTCTCCCCATGTCCAAGACCTGTTTTTCGCACCAAAAGGCCAAAAAATAGGCCTTAAGGAGATTCTCAAGGAGGTGTACTCTAGAGGTGAACCTTCCTTCTCTTTTCTTTGAATTTCATTTACAAAGTTCCATTCTTGTGTTCTCTCTTCTCACATAACCTCATCCAAATGCAATGAAAATTATAGTACCTTACATTTACTGAATTTTCTTTGTTCTAATGGATTATTTCATCATAATTTCTATTTTCCTCTCCTTTTATATAATAAATGAAAACACTGTCTAGGATGGGTAAATTTATCACACTCAAGGAAGACGAGTTTTCAATTTTCATTACTATCTTTAATACCTTTCAAGAAACCATTTAAATGGTTGAACCATGTCATAATATATTTATTTTATCTCAATTGATGTTCTGGAATCATTACACGTTCATAATATGGAATAATAATACAAAACATGTTTATTGTGCACAAAACCGCCAAGCCAAATCTAAGCGTTTATTTTTAACTCATCGAATGAGTCATCCTCGTGGTATATGACCAGAATAATTATAAGATCATTTATATCTCATTAATTTCAATAATAATATATATTAACAATTCAGTATGTTTAACCACATTTCAAATGAGCTTCCATTCATGAATTCATGTAAACAATTCTTGAAACCAAGTAAGAAAATGCTTCGAAAACAATAATATTGAATCTCTTAAACCCGTCAAAAAGGACATTAATGAACTTAATAAGGTTATAAAATATGAATTAAATATTTATGTTGTTATGGAATTATTAATTAATGTATCCAAATTTTATTATTCAGGTTGTTAATAACAAACAATAAAATCTTCAAGCATAAGGTAAGGGATCCTCCCTCTCACTTATGTTCAAAAATGTCTCCTATGTTGTGCTCTTTTATTTTTAATTACCAATGATGGGGTTTGTTTTTGAAAATCCCCCATAATTTCATTGTGACATATAAATAATGGAATACCCATTTACTTCTCATTAATACCTCGCAATAACACTCATTACCATGTCGAAATGTTTGTAATGTGTTTCTCGTCTCACTTTCATTTCTATGATATTTTCATTGTTCGCCTCTTATTTACTATATGTGGTATATGTGTACTACCATTTGATATATAATAACCTCATTCTAATTATATACAACTTATTCAATGATTCATTTTATGGTTATTATGTTTTGTTCATTTGATTTGACAGATTACATTGTGATAAGAGACTTTGTCGCAACTACTACCTTGTTGTGTCTTACTTTGTTTTGTGCAGCATATAATCCTTTTGTGGTGTAACTTATGCCCTTTTGAGATCACCTTTCATTTGAAATTATTATATATATTAAATATACATAATCCCATATCATGGATTTTGTTTCTAAACCGTATACAATTTTACATATAGTGTTTATTTGGAAATTTATTATAAATACGAAAACATTGATGAATCCATATACTCTACTCTATACAGATATTGAAAAGGAATATTTATCTTTTATTGAATCAATGTATAAAGAATTATTTGTACATGCAGTGGCGGGTGGTCTCGCTATTTCTCCTCGTTGTATCGGTAGGTCTCATGAGACAAATCAGTTTGGTGACAAACCCTTCGAGTTTGTTTCCAAATAATCAAAGGGGTTTCTACCCATAGAACTAAACCGTTTTTACTATATTATGTTTTCATGTGCTAGATACACGACTTCAAATTAATAAGAATTATATTTATTCATTATCATTTATTATTATTATCCATGATGTTTTCACTATGAAAAAATATATGGATGCAGTTTTATTCTCAGTTTATTAATGGAATTAGTTTTTCATTTATTCACTATGCCATATTGATTTTGTCAGATTGATTGTGATTCAATTATTATTGTACTCATTATTATGCTATTTGTTACCCTTAAGGAGAAATTGATCTCACCTCTTTCATTGTTTACATTCAACAGGTGACAAAGAGGATATCATTTATTGAGTTCTTGTGGATGCCGTTTTTAGTTTCGTTATGTATTATTTTTTGTAAACATCTCCAATGTAATTTGAGTAACATATGTGTATCTAGTTTCTTCAAGAATACTAAATTGATCATTCATTCGTGATTTTCATTCCTTCTAATCATTCCAATATCACAAGAAAAAAACCGGCTCCAGTATGGAGGGGTCGTGGTGTTACATTATTTATGTTGTTTTCAAAAAATAGTACCATTTTATGACTCTTTGGTATATAAATTAATTGAGAACAATCAATTAATAAAATAAGTTAATATTTATTTCTTTGGTAAGAATTTTTTTTCTTCTAATAACATGTTTTCTAATGAAATGTTTTAAAAATTATTTATTATTATCCTCTGATATTTAAATGTAATTTTACCCATGTTTTCATTTTCTAAAAAATATTTTTAATGGAATGTTCATCTCATTTTCAAAACAAATATTGTTTTGATTTTAACAGAAACTGTGAAAGGATTCATTATTTTTACATGCATTACATGAATTAAACTTTCAATCATCAAGAACATTATTTTATATTAATATTTTCTTATAATTACCAGGGATAAATTTTTCAAAAATTATTATCAAAATGTTTTGTGTTTTGATTGTTTTTTAATGTTTCTTGGATATTTTCCATAATTAGTGTATTCAATGATCATTCAATATCATTTTCATTATAATATGACATAAACTAGTGTTACCTATGACTTACATGTGATATGATCCCACGATAAAACTCTTATTCTTTACCTGAATTGTTTATTTTTACGATGTCCTGATATTTATTAGTCTGATTTCATTTCCAAGGGTTTTACCATTATACAATTATTTTGAAACCCGCTTCATTTATTGTGTCATTCTATTATAAAATAATGAAAATATTATTAATAAAATATATTTTCCATATTTTATGGCATGACTAAATGTTTATTATACCCATTTCACTTCATGGGTTACGACATGAAGAATGTTTGATGATATTGGTGAACACATAAATATGGTTTTCATTACCTGATAGTGTAGTCATATATCTCCGACTAATTAATTGGGTAATGATGAATACCTAATGAGTAAATATATTACTTGTGACCATTATTAAATGTTCAAATTATTATCCATGAACATGATCACATGTTCAAAATTTTATGTGTAATCCAGATCACATGTTCATAGTTTTATTTATTGAACAATAATTGATGTCCATAATGTTATGTGTAGATCAGGATTCATTTCCATAATTTCATGTGAGGTCGTGAAATAATTTTCATAACTTATTGGGTGAACATATATCTATTTATACATGTTCAAATGATATAAGATGTTTTTTATTCCAAAAATATATTTATTATGCCTATGTTTTGTTCTCATGGATAATGTTATTTGATTTCATTATGATTCATGTCTTATGAATTGCAATGAGTTAACCCATGAATTAGTTTTATGATATGTGATATATAGGTTATGGTTCTGAGATGTTAATATCATGTTCTCATACACGTATTCTCATGTAATATTGATATATCCCTTGTTTTATATTACTGATCATCTTATCTCACCCTTTCCTATGTTTATTTTCTCTGGATTATGAATAATGATTTTATGTAGGTTATATATATAAAGTTTAGTAAATGGGAAGATCAGTGTTGAATAAATTTCAGATGTTTCACTAAATAAGAAGAGTGTGTAACTAGAATCTATAGGCACAGAACTATTACGGTCCACATGCATGTATTTGTGTAATGTATTTAAAATTTATATAAAAATATATAATATATATATGTGAAACCTAGGTTTACATAGTTGGTATTAGAGAAATGGTTTAGTTATCCATTGAAAAATAGGATATGAAATAAATTTATGAGATACCTATGAATATTTTCAGGATTTTTCAATGGATATGTTCAAGGATAAGTCTACATATGATCCAATGTTGAGGAAAATACCATTAATTTTTGTGAAAAAAAGGTGTAAGTGGTTATTAAGAAATTAAATCCCTTTTTGGATATTATATGTGTAAGTGACTCTAGAAAACATGTACTTATGGGGGAAAATCCTAATATAGTACATTAATATAGACTTAATCATCACCAAGTGCATGACAATGATCCTTGATGCACACCTTGAATGAAACCCACAAGGATTATGATTTTGAAATTCAAAAACAATTTTTGAACCATCCAAAAGTATTTTTGATAGATGATGATTATGAATGAAACATGATAAAAAAGAGGATTCATTTATTAAACACATGGTTTCAAGATTTATAGACACTATATGTGATTCATCATTATTATGTGGTTCTAAAGTATCATAATTTTTTCACAGACTATTTTTATGGTTTTTGTAAATGTTTGAAACCCAATGGAGTTGTGTTAATGCATAATTAAAATGAAAATGAAATTACCTTCCTGATAATAAACGAAAACATCTTATAGCTAAAATGAATGCCTCAATGATATTTCAACACATGTTTTACATGATATGACTCATAATTAAAGTCCAAAAAACTAAATGTGGGAATAATTTTCTTTTGAGACCTTCATGAGGTGACACATAACATATTTTAGGGGATTTCTGATCCGATGGTAGCTGTGAAATGGATTAGTACAAATAAAAATATATTTTATGTTCTCCAGTGTTTAGAGTATGAAAAATTCAATTTGGTTCCCTACCATTTGTATGGAGAGGCAGATAAATTGTCAAATCTTACTCAGAATATGATTTAAGTATAATAAATTAATATAATAAAGTGTGATGGCATTAAAAACCTATTTTTCAATAAGTAAATTCCCCATTTTTGTCATAAAAATTGGAGAAATAATTCCTTGAGATTTTGCAGGAGGATGAAGAGCTTGTCAGTAACAATGAATAAAATTTTATGAGACTTTAGTGGTACTCATTATGTATTATAATTTTTCCAGAATGTAATTTTAACCAATTATTTGGTGGTGTTAAAACAAATCCCCAAAGGGAATTTTCCATAATTGAATGTGGATGATATAAGGAAATATTACATTGTGCAAAAAAGTGGAAATGTAATTAGGAAAACTTTTGTATTATTCGGATAAGTAATGTGAAATGGGGTTTCAATGAAAATTCAATGATTTATTACATAGAGGGAATAAAATGTTTCAAAATCTTACATAAAAAGCTGTTAAAATGATCACTTAGGTGGGTTCCCAAAAGTAAAAAAAGAATATTTTTCATTTTTCAAAATCATAACCATTTAGTTGAAGAGTGTATAAGTAATATATATTAGTCAATGAAATTATTGGAGAGAGGTCTCAAACAAATTCACGATCCACACATCAGTGATTCAATTGCACGTTGTATTGAAATTACTCCATTAATTTACCCAATCAATGGGATAATTTTTATGATAATCCACACTAACCATTGATGAAAAGGTAAAATGTGGTGAAATATTAAAACTCAATGGATAATGTGAATCTTGTTAATTAGTGCACTCTTAACCTCCCCTACTTAATGGGGAATCTCATTTTTTTTATTTTGTGTGATTAATCCTTATAAGAATATTATTCTTTATATATTAGTGTAATTTCATGTCATTACCTCTCTCTACATAGATTATGGATTAATTAAATCTAATTTTATATTTTATCAATATATGGATGAACCCATGATTCCAATAAAAATGTTTTTGTATAAGATAAGAGATTATATAAGGATTAAAGGGTGAATTAAAATTAATATGTGTACATGAATCCATATTATACTTGAAAATAGTTATGGATACCATAATGGGTTTATGATATTAGTTTTGATCATTATTTCATGTCATTAACCCCAATTATTAGGTTTTATGTGATAAGAGTTGTTCAATATTAAGATTATATTAAGAGGAGTTTATTTTAATACCACCCATGGTTTTTTTGAACTATTATTTAGGGAGGAATTAATTTTTATGGAAATATAATTTTTTTATTGGTAACCTTCGGGGTTTTTCATATCATTTATGTTGAGGTAATTATTGGTATTAGTTGATCACCTTACAAAGTCAGCACACTTTATTTCTACTAGAGAATGATTTCTCCATGGTTTATAATGCTAGAAAATACAATAATGAGGTGGTAAGGTTGAATTGGGTCCCAAAATTAATTGTATCTACTTCGGGAAGAAAATTTAACTCAATTTTTGGGGGAGGTATTTAGAAAGATATTGATATAACATTAGGTTTTTCCACTACATGTCATCCTTAGATAAATGATTAGTTTGATGGGACAATTCAAACCACAGAGGATATTATATGATATTGATCCATATATTTAAATGTTAGGTGGTATTGAGACCTTCCTCTTATTGTGTTTTCTTGTAATAATAGATTTTAATAGATTAATTATTCACTTTAGTATGACACCATTTATAGAATGAGGTGTAAAACTCATATGTATTGGAATTAATTCATAGAAATAATTATACTGGGACATAAGGAAGATGATGAAGTAGAATAGAATATTTAAGAAATTTGGAAAAATTTATGGAATACAAAATGATAACAGTGTGTTATGCCGATAAGCATCGATGTGATTTAGAATTTGATGTTGGGGAGAAGGACATTCTATGAGATTAATTTGGCAATAAATAATTGAAAACTATGCCCTTTGAATAATTCCCCCATTGAAATTATCAATAATATTATAACAGTAGTGTATCACTTATATATTCACCCAAAAATATATCAGGTTCATGATTTTTTACATGAATCTATCAAGAGAAATTATATACCTAATACATCATATGTACTTATCTTAGAGGTCACACCACTGGATTATGATCTCTTTTATAAGGAATAATCAGTTGAGATTATATATATAATATAGAATATTATAAGAAATTACCACTCCCCACGTTAATGTTTTTGGTGAATCAATATCATGAGGAATATATGTGGGAACATATGTATGTTATGAGGCATAATTATCCTTATTAATTGGTTTCATGGTGGTTAATTCTGAGGTAGATATTAATTTTCGGTCGGGTAGAATGTGACACCATGAAACTATGCGAAATATAAATTTTCTATGATAAATTCAATCATTTTGATATATTTAAATACATTAATTTTTTTTATCTACCATTACATGAAACAATGTGTTTATCTTTCATTACTTGCAACATAGGTGGATCATTCATTACACAAAACACTATGTTTATAAGAAACAACACATGTTTTAAAAATATTATTATTTAATATAATAGAAATAATATAGTGATCAAAAATAGATATATTAATATTACTAAATAAAATTAAAATTTTAATTTAAATGTTCTTATATAATGGAATCATACTGATAAAAAAGTACATGATTTCGTGTTGAGTCTTTATATGTTTAAAAAATAATATTTTCTAAAACAACTAATTTTTTTTATTTTATTGAATATTAATAAAATAAATATTTCATAATTTTAGGAAATAAATTTCATATAATAATCATAATTTTTAAAATAATAATTTTAAAATTATCTTAGGGTGAATATTTGGTATTTTCTGAAAAGTTACATATTTTTGATGAATTATAAAGAATATTGAAAATTAACTGAAAAATGAATTTTCATTAAAGATATTTATAATGTAAAATAAAATTTTATCTTTGATTTAAATTAAATTTTGTTCAAGTAAATATTAGATAATCAATTTTATTTCATTTGAATTAATTCCATTTCAGTATTTTGATATGAATTATTTCTAAACTTCATACAATTTTTCTTTGAAAACCCACTTTCTCGTTGCGTCTATGTGATTAATTTAAATTATTCCAATTTTGATTATGGGAAAATAGAGTAAATTTTTTCAAAAAATATATTATTTTATCTAACAATTTAATTATAATTATTTCCAAAATAATTAATGAAAATAATTAAAAATTGCATGCCATTATTAATGATAAAATGAAGGTTTTTTCATTCCCTACGCTTGTGTTAGAATTTATTTTCCAGAGATAGAGGATTTTGATCTAATAATTTTGATTTTATATTAATATTAAGTATATATAAATTCTACAAAAAATATTATTTTATTATTATTTTTAAATGATAAATTAAATTGTTAAATAAAAAGATATAGGTTAGCATCATAAAAACAAAAATATTAAAAATAAGTAAACATAAGGGAAAATGAATTACATGGAAAAAATATATTTTTTTTGTTTTGGGGGTGTATAATGAAAAAAAATCACCCCCATTAATTCTATATAAATTTTTACCCACATGAGGTGGGATTTATCTCCCATTATTGAATAATTTTGGTTATTTACATATATTTCACTACTCTTCAATTATAAAGGGTCACCCCTATCCTATCTTATTGACACCACTAAAAAATTTTGTTTTAGAAAATAAAAACAAAAAAACTTACAAAATTATACCGTAAAATATTATAATTATTTGATTGTACATATGTCCATCCTAGGATGGATTTTCGTTCAAAGCTAAAGAAGATACTTAAAGAGGATGTATTGTTCATCAATGAGAATTTTTATCTTATTTATTCTTCAGAATCCTAAATTATTATTATACAATGATTATATAATAATATATATATAATCTGTTTATTTATATTTTCTTATTTTAGGGTCGTGACCTATTACCATCTTTACTTTCATCAAATAGTTTATGAAATCATCATTCATGTGTACAATATATTACTGCCATATGAACTGATGTTATTTATTTTACCATTTCCACCACTCATGGTTTGGAATCATGATGGATATAAAGTTTATATTTATATTTATAAAATTATTTAACCAATGGATTCATTATATTCTAGAAAAATATATTACATTGCATTCCATAGGGGATATGATAACTTCGTTCACGTACACAGTGGACTGCCGCCTCAAGAAGAGATGTGATTAATTTTTTCTAATCGATTGGATGGAAGATAATAAGAGTAATAATAAAAATACATATGATTTAAATGAAATAATTATGATATTAATAAAATATTCTTAATTTAACAAATTAAATAAATAATTTTATTTCTTACATTTTCACTAACCGAATGATGATAACATAGTGCGTGTACGTGTGGACAACCACCTTAATAAAGCAACGTGAATCCGTATTTCAATAATCACACAACATGAATGATATTTAGACATATATTTAAAGAATTCTATTTTTATTTTTATATTATTACAATTATTTAATAGTATAATATTACTTACCACATTTCCACCATGATCTTTGAAAAAAAGGTAATGTTACTCATTTTTACATATAACTAACCGTCTCCATGATCAAAACAAACATCATTTATCAAATATTTATTCCATTATTAGTCATAAATATATAATTGATGAATAAATATGATAATTAATACAATATTATTATATTGGCTATTATGGATCCATGACAAAATTAAGTGGACCAAAAAGAAGAAAACAAAACATATAAAAAAACAAATTGGTTATTACCTGAAAAATGTATTTTAAAAAGATGTTATTAAATTAATAATAAAAGGGATTAAGTTAATATTATGTGATATTATATAAATATCTTTGGTTATATATTGGATTTAGACTAAAATTATATTTATTATAAATGATGTTAAAACAAGTAAGAGAGAAATTGAGACTTTGGTAAGGGATTTACATCTCAGTTTTTACTTATATGGGACATACGCCATATTGACGACCGATTTATAATATATGGTGTATATAATTCTCATCAATGGTTTTTATGGTTATTATCATTATGTTATTCGGAATTAAAAACCCATTTTATTATCTCTCTTTGATAGGGCTTATTATTCAAATATAACTAGAGCATTGAGGGACTTTTGTCTCAATATTCCCTCTTTATGACATATGTTATTTTATGCCCGTATATAATCTAATTAGTGTATTAAATGTCGTTTAACTTGTATTATCATGAATTTATTCATCCTCATACTATTTTAAGACTTATTTTATGTTATTCAATTATGTAGATTATCATTCCAGGTTAAAAAATTGGTAATCATTTTATGTTACAATATAATCATTTATCTAAATTGTTTTTGATTATGAATCCAATGATAAAATATTATAATCCATCTATCAATAAACTCATGTATTTTATTCTCTAATGTATATTAATTTTTTATTCTAATAATACCATTTTCCAAAACTTTTTTTCCAAAATTAATTAAGAAAATGATTTTATGAAAATATTACTTTTTTTGTCTCTTGGTTTGAAAATAAATGTTCTTACAGAACCGTGATTTAAAAAGATGTTTTATTTTTATTTAATGAAATTTAAAATATATTTATACTAATTTGTTACTTTTAAAACAAAATTTTTAATGGAATATTCATGTTGTTTTCTAAAAAAACTATATTTCTGTTTTACAAAAAAAGTGAAAAGAATCACTTTTTTACATTCATGGCAAGAATAAATCATAAAATTGTTATTAAAATTATATTATTTTAAGAAAATTATATAAGAAATCAATGGTATTTTAAAATAAATTGATATTCAAAAAATTGTGTGTCATAAATATTTTAAAATGTCAAAGGATATTTTCATTGTAATATTATTTAAATTATTGATAAGAATCATTTTCAATCATTTATGACATATGTTCATGTTACCTATGACTTACTCATGATATTTTCTAATTATACCCTTTTTATTCATTCTCTAAATGGTTATTCATTACGATGGAATTATTTTTATGATACCCATTTCATTTCCACAAGTTTATCCAATACTACATTTTAATGAGACTTGATACTTTTCAGGGGTTATGCTATGATGAAATAATTAAATTATTATGAAAAATGTTTCTTTTACAAAGGTTACGATATGATGACTTGTTTTTGAAACTTATTTCCTTTCATGGGTTGTGAAATTGTGTATTATTTATGCTCTTGTGGAGCACATAAATATAGATTTCATTATTTAATGGTTGGTCCCTATATCTCCCTCAAATGTATTGGGTAAATATGGATAAGTCATGAGTAGATATATTATGTGTGATCTTAATTACATGATCACAAAGTTATGAATGAACCTAATTAAATGTTTTCTATGTTATGAATTAATGTTATTATACATTCATAGTGTTATGTATAGACCTATTGTTCATGTCCATAAATTTATGCGTGGATATGGTTTCACATTCATAAGTTTGTGCATGGGCCAAATTTCATGCCCTTATCATAATAAATAATTTTATCTCTATTTGTAAATGTTATCAATGTTATAAGATGATGTGTATGATGGAAATATAAGTCTTATTCCAATTTTATGTTCTCATGGAACATGTTCTTTGATTTCATTATAGTTCATGTCATGTGAACTAAAAATATTTTATCCATGTCACTTGTTTCTGATCTAGGATATAGAGGGTACTGTTTTAAAATGTTATTATCATTTTATCATACCCATATACTAATTTTATATAAATATATCACTTTTTAATACTTACCGGGCATCCGTTCTCACCATTTCTTATTGTTCCTATCCCATGGTTTTGTAGAAAGGACTTATGTGGGGTATGTCTAGAAGGAATACAATGTGGGAAGATCATAACTAGATACATTGATAAATATTCACCATATTAGAATATATTCTAACTAGTAAAATAATGCATGAAAATATTATGGTCCTTAAGAAATTTTCTCAGTAAAATATTGAATATTAATTTTAAAAGATGTAATATTTATGAACTTGAATCCTTGGTTTCTATACCTACTGTCTGTGTTCTATATCAAATACCCTATTAGGGTTTCCCTTGATCATAATACCAGTACACATATGCAGTGAGACAAATCAAATATTTTCACTTTTTTCTCACACTGAAAGTGTCTCATGCATGCTTAAGGATTTGTAATGACCATATCACATACATCATAAATTTACCCATAGTGATGAAAACCTTAGCATTTATTCACCATTCAATGATATAATACATTTTCTTACATACAAGGCTACCCAAATTGGCACATGTCCCAGAAACATTACCATGTTGGTAAACCATTGGAAATATCAATCAATGGAATTAGTTATCTGTCACCACCCTTCAGTAGGATTAGGCCACATCAAACTACAATAACTCTTATTACTATTATAAATATGATACGTAGGGCACCTTTCTAAATAACGATCTCAATATCTAGTTCTTAAGGGACCCTATATATGTCATTAACATATGATGTTAAACGATGTGGATTAACTTGATTATTTGATGTTTTTTATATTATACACTTGTTATGTAGGACCACTCGTTGAGGTTTAATCCCATCCAAAAAATGTTAATCACCTCCTTAGATATATCTAAACTCTAGAGTGCCTCATTATATCTCTTCAAAATATGAGAGGCTATAAAATTCGATGTAAAAATAGGAAATATATGAATAACCTCAAATACACATATATGGATTTCTTAATAACACCCCCATTTCATGAAAAAGTTTTCGACACTCGATTGATTCATTAGGGTAACATCCCAATATTGAGATTAGGAAGATTTTCTCAAAAATATATTAAATATATAAAATAATTATTGATTATACAATAATTTCCTATAAAATGGTATGATGATCTTGAACACTCATCATCTAGACTACTATGATTTCCAAAGTGTTATTGGGCATGAAACCCCAAATTGCTACTTGCCTTGGGAAATTATGCTATTACTTTTTTATTGTTGTGAGATCCATCAGCAGTATGTAAGAGATGAAAATGGTGAAATGGGAGAGTGTGATTATGAATCCAAACATAAACCCCAATAATAAACTCCCAAAAAGTAAAAAATAATGGTAAACAAAGTGTGAAATCAAGTAATGATGGAATAACATTATAATTTTCGTCGTTTGGAACATTGTCCCATAAACCAAAGGCATAATGAATTTCTCAGTGAATTTTTTTTGGTATTTCACACATAAAATACATTTTAAAAATTTAAATTTCTATAACTTTCAAAAAATTTATTTATAAGTATCCTCTCAGGTGAAATGAAATTCAATTTCATAGTAAAATACATTTTTAAATAAAAATAGGAATTTATAGCAACTCTATGACTTGTAATATTCAATATATGAACTAAAAAACATATATATATATATATATAGATATATAAAAAATAAGTTTAATTTATATTATTTCTCAATATGGGTTATATTAGTTAATTAAAATTTATGATCATTATGCACTTAAAAATAGTTTTCTGAGAAATGAAATTTCAAGTCTAAGAATATACTTATAATTTTGTTTTGGAATAATGATGTTTAAAATGTAATTATTTTGATTAAAAATAGTTATATAATTAATTTTATATCTTGAAATAAAACTAAAATAATAATATGAAAATATAATTACTAAATACGTCGATAATATATCTAATTTTTTTTAAAAAGTATCGGTCGTTTTCACTAGTAAATAAATAATCACACTTTTTAGAAAAATGCTAAAATTTTACCATAAGTTAATTTTGACATGTTGATTTGAAAAATATATTTATTTTTTAAAATAAAATTTCTAAAAAACTAATAATTTAATTATATTATTTCTTCTAAAAAATTAATAACAAATTTTTTTAAGAAAATACTTTTTTAATTCATATAATTACTTAACTAAAATTTGAGTCTGAATTTACCAATATATATTACCCAAATAAAAAAATTATATAATTTTTCAAAAAAAATTATTCCAATTTTCCCTCAAATGTTTAATTATAGGTTGTAATGGTCATGTTTATAGAGTATATCATAGTTCTTTTATATTAGTATTTAATATCATAGATGTTATGGTACATAATGTATTTATTTTAATATATCAATGAGTTGCATCAGCCATCCTTGTAAGTAAGGTTGTATATATTCCACTATTACCAGTCAAGGATGATATTCATTACTTATTTTGTGTTGTTGGAATTCATATTATATCAACCACATGAGATTTCACATAGTTGGAGCATTATCATCATATGTGAGTTATCAGGGTGGTTCATCAACCACACAAGGTACAATTCGCATAGTATATAATCCCCTTGAGACTTAATAATTGTAGTGTATCAACCAATAAATATGTGATATAGATGGTATATATTCCACCAATTTTATAGTACTGGTGGAACATCATTCTTTTATAGATTCTATCCATGTGGTGCGTCTCCAACTTTGGGACTTGATTATGTGGCATGTAGTCCACTTATAGAGAGATACAATTGTTATATCATTCCCCTATATAGGGTTATTTGTCTATTAGTTATGAATAAGATCCATAAGATGTTAGTAAATAATCTACCAGAGCATAGAAATTGTAGTGTATCATCTAATTGAGATTAGTAATGCCTTCTTCATCGATGATAACCCCTTCAATATGGAATTTTAGTTTATTTTTAATAGGTAACATACTCAACTGATTATTTTAATGGATTGTTAAACTAGTTTTTTTATGGAAATAACTTTTTATCCATGAATAATATACTTTTTATTATATATATTTCATCTTTGAAGTATTTTTGTAGGAATTTGGTAAATTATACCATATTTGAATAGGGTAAAGTAGGCATGGTCACCCATGATGTAGATACATGACTCTGTGTGTTGATATATATTTTATCTATTAAAAGTTACACTATTGAACTTTAATATCAAGAATTAACATATATTTACTAAAAATTGTAGTAAACCATCATTGGATTCCAATTACTTATGAAAAAATCACATCAATTGGTCTAGTTATTGGTAAGAGCCAAATAGGGTTGGATGTAAGATTTTATGGAGCTTAGTTATATTTGGTATGTAGGCCTGAGATAGGACTCTAGATTAGTATTGGAATCCCCCATTACTTTTTTAAATTTTTGACATTTTGAATATGATATACCAATCAGTTATCCTTCTATAAGTTTATGATGTGTATGAAACATACAACTATTAATGTTGATATAGATTAATGTTGACAATTAATTTTCACTTATAATTAAGGGTATATTATTTTTTGTGGTAATACATACTCTGGTGAAATGTTTATGATATTTATTTCTCTATGTTTAGGAATATATATAATAGAAATTATAGTATCCAAATATTATATATGATAACAATCTCTATTTGTCAGTAGCCTCTAGTTAATTGGGAGGTGTGCATGAGGTGTGTGGAAATATGGTTCGTTCTTGGATGATGTGAACCTTTTCTGTTATTTTATAATAATTTTATGGAAGAAACATGGAAACCTAATGATATAATTGGAAAAACATACCCTCATTAGTTTTCATCTATTTAATAATATTAAAGGGAAAATTTATTTATGTTTGAAGAATATAACACCCTATTTTTTAGGATGAAATTTCCATTTTTATACATCCATATGGTCGATGTATTTCATATATTCAGCAATGAAATAAAATAAAGAATTACTTATTCTACTAATATAGAATATTAAAATATAATATAATTTAATATATTACATGATAGTTAACTAAAACATAGTCAAATAAATATTGAAATGAATTAAACCATACTTAATTAAAAATAAAACAAGATTAAAATATTTATCATATTGATCAAACTCAATGATTATAATGAAATAGATAACTGTAGAGAGAGCAAAAAAATTTGGAAGCTGATAGAAATATGTGTAAAGAAATTATTAAATTTTAGGAATGATTTTATAGATGAGTGGAAGAAAATATAATGGAATAAAATATAGTTATGTTGTTTTTATATTATCGTTGGGAATATATGGTCATTGAGAATACATAGACGTTCAGTTTATATGTCCATTTGGTTTACATACTCATTGGATGTAAGAGTGTTCAAAATGAAAAATTATATAATTTAATATCTTTAGGGAATAATATTTGATACTAAAATAAAATAATCATGATATGTGACTATTTAAATATATTCATAGATATAGTGAGTATAAATTAAAGTAGTAATACTATAAAATTTATAAACAAAGAGGGATATTATGAAATCAAGTAGTTGAATTATTCCATTAGTTCTTATTTTATTAATATTGGGATATAGGTAATATCAATATTTATTTCACTTAATGAATCTTTCAATGATATTAAATAATTCTGGTTTGAGAAAAATCATTTATGGGAGAATGTAAACTTGTCATAATTAGTATGATGACAATGCTAACTAAAACACCACTTGAAATTACAGCCACTGTTTATATTACCATTGTGGTTTATGATGTTGAATTATGTTGTTTTTTATATTTTATTTGGGATGATATTTATTATGTCATGATCCTAGGTGCCACTGAAATGTGCCTCATGCTTGATTTGTCACATGAGCTCAAATGCATCTCCCCGAACACCAGAGCATATCGACTAATAGCTTGGCCATTCAATGTGTCCATGGGGAGACTATTCCATCATTAACAAAGTTTAGGGTATTGGATAAATATAATAATAGGTAAATAGTTGAAAGATTATGTTAAAAAAAATTCATAGAAAAGTGAAAAATATATAGACACATGAACAATAACCTGTCGTAGCGAAGATATAGATAAATAATAAACAACTGAAGAAACTGATTATAATACTCAAATATATGATGATAATTTTTTAATGTATCTATAAATAATTAAAAAAGTTTACATGGAATTTGGAAATACATGTTATAAAATTTTTTAAAAGTAAATCCAAAAACTATCTATACATCCTATGCTCCAGCTCAGTTATCTTCTACCAAGATCCATCCCATGCAAGTAAGAAATATGTCATCAACCAACCTAGGTCAACCATAAACTGGTCACCCAAGCTAGCACACTGCATGTCCTGAAGGGAGTTCTTAGACCCAACTGCTAGAAACTAGTGTTAGTAATCCAAACATACAAGATAGAAGGATTTCAACCCAGACAAATAAACACAATTTTAAAAAAAGGAACATACCACAAGAGACAGAAAGGAATATCAAATATATGAATATGTAGATTCAATTACTTGAAAAAACTAAATAGAATAAAAAATAAATAAATATCTAGAACAAAATGAACAAAACAAAACTACTACCAAGTGATCTCTAAATTTTTTCAAGGTCAAAACACCCACAAGACCAAACCTCTCCAAAAATTACTTCAAACCAGGGAAAAAGGACCAGAAGAAGAATATCAAAAACAGCTCCAGGCTAACGACACTAAGTGGTTCAACTAGGGTGTGATCTTTATAGCACCATATTCATTCACCATATAATCCATCTAGTTATTTTCCCCAAAATAATCCATTAACACTAGTTTGGATATACAACTATTTAAAAATTAATTTTTCAAATTTTATTAAGTAATCATAGATTTGAAGTTTTTAAAACCAACACACAAAACCTTCCATTTTAAAAACAAAATACAATTTTTTGACCAAAACCACAACCCAAATGATACAAAGTATATACATAAAATAAATAAATAAATAGAAAATTCATGCAGAAAACTAAAAGAAATAGATAGTAAACAAGAAGATAAAAATAGTAACCTAGGGTTACTAAAAATAAATGAGCGGGGTAAACACAAAAGAAGTGTCAAAATATACAAACAAGTGGATATAGAATGTACCCATGGTATTTCCTAATAATCCCTATAAGACTATTGATTGTATTGTGTTCATAACCACCTTCGTGGAATGTGGTGAATCCCCAATGTCTATAACCAACTGGCCGCCCTCAACTAGACAACCCTTCGACACATCCCACTAGTCTAATTTGTAATATAGGGGGCACCAACATGTCTAATTAGGTTTGACCAGAAACTGTCACTCAATACTCTAAAATATGTCGAAGAACACGTCAAAAATATACATAAACTATATAAGTAGGTGGCCCACACAAGCATGACACACCTTACCAATCATTACCTCACATTCCTACACCAAGCACGGACACCCTATGCGATAACCCATAATGTGATATACCTCCAATAGATGTGAGCTATATTTATATATATATATATTTGTGTATGTGTGTACATCACATCATACAAGCTTCTAACTAGGCCATCACAACATATGAACTTTCAACCCATTCTATAAAACATGAAAATTTCCAAATAAGCCTTTAACATTGCATAATCAAATGCATTTACAAAAAAACATCCAAAATATTATCAAAACAACATCAAACACCACTTTTATATTTGCAATTACACACATGCCAATAAGTTCTATATTCCAATACATATTCATAAAATCCTTTCTATGCATCTATGATATAAAAAATATTATAAAATATACGAAACATGCCTTTATTCTAAGTACACACCCAAAACACATCTCAATTATCTTATAGGTCAAACATTAAAAACTACATTTTAAACTGTTTAAAGAAACCACTCATGGAATCAAACCAAAATGTTCCACAAAATTCCATTAATCTAACCAAACTTGTTTAGAAACAATAAAAACCATTTCCCAAAACATTTCCCTATATCCACTAAATAAAAAAGGTAGCCAATTTGAACATTAATCCAAATTAATAAAATTTGTACCATGTTGCCAAAATATTTCAAGGGGAAAATATCATAACCAGGATTGATTTCATCTATTAAAATAATGGGTATTCTATCAAACATTTAAAAGGCACCAACACTTGGTCATAATTGAATAATTACACTAAAAACTAGTTTAAACAATTTTTATTAACACCAAAACACTACAATAGGATAAAAAAGTAATCATGGGGGTGCAAAACATGTTTACAAATTTTTAAAAAAAATGTAAAAACACTATTTGGTGTGAAAACAGATATACATAAATTGGAAGTCACATTAAAACCTATTTTAAAAAAGACACAACTAATTTAAAAACAATGAAAAAGACTAACTGAAATCATTATGATGGTGTGTATCACAGTAAAAAAATTATTTGAACACATGAAAGAATCCATGGTTTGTGCTGGAAAGAAATTGGGATGGAAACACCTACCTCAAACATGTTCGGATGCAAAAAAATATCAAGGGAAGGGGGAATCGGGTCTCACGGACCCTTCATACACCCTAGATTTGATGGAAATAAAAGCGTATCAAAAACTCTATCCATTACGGTTTGGAAGAACCCTACACTTCTATGAAATCAAAAGAATATTGAAAAGAAGACTCACCAGGGAGTGCTGTACAACGGAGAGGAGGCGACGCTAGGTGGGCCGCATGCTATACGGGAGGTCATCGTTGAGGGCGCTAGTGAGAGGAGTGCTGGTCTGTGAGGGGGTGGGGGTTGTGAGAAAGGATAGGGGAAGGAGAGTGGAGGGTTGTGCAGTGTTTGGGAGAGAAATGATAGGGGGAGGGGTGATGCACTACGTTGAAGTAAATGGGAGGGGAGACCAAATTATTGTTAAAAAACAAAAGAAAAACAAAAACTTAAACTAATAATAATAATAATCATTATCATCATATTAATAATAATAATTATAATAATAATATTAATAACCATTTTTATAATAATAATAACAATTTTTTTTAATAATGATAATATTTTTAATAATACTAATAATAATAACCATAACAATAATAATATTTTCAATATTACCAATATAATTGAATTTACTTTATATTTTATTTTATTGAATTTTACTTATTTTATTAAATTTATTAGTTTCCAATTCTAGGATATTATGCGATCACCCTGCATGGCTTAATAAACCATGGATGACCGCACAGTTTCTGCTAATCGTATGGTGCTCCTGCAACGGTCTAGAAATCACCAAAAATTTCCAACATAAACATTTTAAACTACGTCTTAAACCCAAAAACTACCAAAAGGCCATAGACCGAGAATATAAAAAAATAAAATACTATCTGTGGTTATGGTTTTACATTTCTCCCCACCACAAACACTTTCTTCCCCCATAAAGTCAAAAAGGAAATGGATAATCAAAACATGAGTTCATGCCCGAACAAAACCAAGAGGGAAATCAAGATTCATAGGGTGACTATTCACTCAATAATGAACACCCAACAAATCAAGAAGAAACAACAACATAAGAACGAGTGGAGGAAATGAGAGGGTTATCCCCACCATAAGGACTTATCTAATATGGAGATATCAAAACCAAAACAAAAACACCCCCTCCACTGGGAATTAGGGAACTCCTAACCTGAACTCCTCTAATTCCCCCGCATGATCAAACCATAAATCCATTACATAAACATAATTTCCATTACAAGGAGATCCAATACACATGGGAACCATAACAAAGGAAACTCCCTATAACAACACCATTGAAAATATGAATATATCATGCTGATATAACCTTATAAAGAGAAACACATTGAACATCATTATCACTAGCGAGACAACATATTTAGTAGAATTAGAATCTTTTCACACACTAACCAAACTACCAATACGAGGGGAAAACTCCAGAAATTTTCATCGATTAAACAATATTTTGGAAACACTAATAAATTATATTCAAAAACCAAAACACCTTTAAACGAGAATTTCTTAACCAAAACCATCCCATACAAAGTCCATACACACATTATAAACAAAAAATGATTCTGGAAGACAAATTTAGAATAGATGCACCATCTTGGGTTGTGATAGAGAGAGTTCATCACACTATTATATTATGATTTGAAATTACAATAGTATGAGAACAAGACAAAGGAAACCATATATGTCTCTATTAAAAATAGATAATGAACTGGGACATGGTCTCACATACCCTAGGAAACATCTGACTATGCTTTAGATTAACCCTAATACCTAAGGCTTGGGATCTAATGTCCAAAGCATCACTACCTCACATTCATGTACAATCATCCCTCGATCATAACCCCTTATTTGAGCAATGATTTCTATAAAACTTCTCAGGGTGACCTAAACGAACACAATAATGAAAGGTCGTAGAAGGGATGCGATAATTACTATTTGAGTACCTAGATTGGCCACACTAAAAGAAAACCAAAAAAGTGTTATGAAAAAATAGAATTCAGAACCAATGAGGATAACTCTTTAGGAATAGGTTCCTATGGCATCCACTCCCCACTAGATGCAGAACCTTCATGAACAACTTCAGGCATTGGATTGCCAAGAATCTCTACTCCAAAAACCAACACAGCTTGGAATGCTTCATCCACCATCTACCCAAAACAATGTTCCATAGAAGAGAGGATATTACCCATGATATATTATTAATGAACCCCAAGGAAAAGAGATGTCTTCACTAGATCATGTGACAAAACCTCTAGAGAAAATGAATCCAGCTCCTTGAAATGTTCAATATTGGCCTCCCATGTCCATTGGCCTTATTTAATAAACAATATATATTCCATTTTATTCATCTACACCACTTCGGTTATGAACAATAAAATGAAGAATGATTTAAAAACTACCCATGTCACCCTGAATTACAATGATGGTGGTATAAAAGATCCCATTCATCCAGAGTTGGACCTTCAAAATGGCCCAAAATGGAACACACTCTAATAGCTTTAGGAGTTCTTAATACCCTGAAGACATTATTATCATCTTCAAGCCACTAAAATACCTCCAATGGACCTCAATCTCTATGAGGAAAATGTAACATTTGAGACGAATAATAAATTGGGTGTCACTCATCAAAAAAATCAGGGACCCTTTTGGTGGCATTTTCTTAACAACATGAAAAACATAAAACCATGTCCAACCCCAATTTGAAACATAATCTTGAAGGATATATCACAAAAAAAACATGATGATAAGGCAAACACATATGATCCTAACCATAAATTCCCCATTCAAAATACCATTTTCATTTTAAATTTCAAAACCTCCTTCTTCAATGACACTTTTCAAATATCAAAATCCACTTATTAAACAAAATTCAATTTGAAAAATCATTTCCACTTTCAGAATCACATTAGAAAAGAAATCCAGGTATTTGATCTCAAACAAACAAAGAATGAATCCCATGAACCACTGCACTTGTGTTCATCCACTTCAATCAATATGTTCCAACACACACATTCTATACATACCCTCACATGTGAAAATGTTCATGAGGAGAACCCAAGGAATTTTTATAGAATGTCCAAACAAACACAAAAATGTCATGAAAAGAAAGATCAATTTGAAAAACCACATTACCAATTTAAGACCAATAACATTAAATTTTTAAACCCATTTTATGAATTTAAATTCACTTATAAGAAACAATTTTCTTTTTCATAAACACACTTACATCCAATGAAACCAGGAGAAAGCCCCAATTACACCAAACTATCAGAGAGATGGACTAGTTTCTATGCCAAAATTGGTAACATGGTAGTTATCCATGCCATGGGTAGGAAATAATATAAAGTGGAACATGAATTGGGATCATGGATATCACATGGGTCACTACTTCATGAGAAATCACAACACGCCACTGGCTCACCTCCATTT
The DNA here is from genome assembly GCA_963277665.1 of Viscum album. Taxonomy (NCBI): domain Eukaryota; kingdom Viridiplantae; phylum Streptophyta; class Magnoliopsida; order Santalales; family Viscaceae; genus Viscum; species Viscum album. The sequence continues at coordinate 690,921,867 of OY728153.1, read as the reverse complement.
TCATCCCTTATTCCATGACAAAAGAAGAAGACTATCCTGAACTACCTCTGGAAACTCATGGTTTGGAGTGATCAGGGGTTCATAACCCCCTTACTATAGCAAACTCATGAGTCATGAATGTCAAAATATCCTAATATCAAACATACCATATTATTAGAACCTACCTCTGATACCATTTTGTCATGAACCGACCTGGGTAAACCCTAAACCATCACCTAGGTCGTCCCCAGGTGTGTCCGAAATGGTGTTCTTGGTTGCAATGGGATGTTACCTAGTACTGGGAATCAAAACATATAAGTTGGAATAGTTTTTCCACAAAAAAATAACCAAGATCCGATAAAAATAAACTGAACATTCCACAAGAGACAATAATCGAATTACAAAATGATCAATATGTAGATTCAATAAAATGCTAAAATGGAAAAAATAGTAAATTAATACATCAATAGAACTAAACTAACAAAACCTAATTTCTACCAAGTGATCTCCACTTGCCCAAAAGGTCACCACCACCCGTAAGGGCAATCCTTTATAAAATCTGGTTCTAAACGAAGAATCTGGACTAGATAAAAACTAATAAAAATATCTTCAGTCTACCGACACCATGTTGTGCAAGTAGGGTTTGATATTTACAGATCATTAGGAAATCACAACAGAATCCATCCAGTTATATTTTAAAAAATAATCCATTAACACTAGTTTGGAAATATATATATCTAATAATATGTTTTTCACATTTTATTAAACAAAAATAGATGTCCCTTTTTTAATTCCAACACACATGACCGTCCATTTTGAAATCCAAATTCCATTTTATAACCAAAAACCCAACCCAAATGATAATAGGTGTTTTCTGAAAATAAATAAATAAATAGACAGTGGATGTTTAAAATTAAAATAAATAGAGTGTAAACAAAGAGATAAATATAGTAACCTTTGGTTGCTAAAAATAAATGATCCATGTAAACAAATAAACTAAGTGCCAAATGATACAACTAAGGGGATATAAAAAGTTTTCATGGGATTTCATAAGAATCCCTAGAATACCGATAGATGTACTTGGTTCGAAACCACTTTCTAGTGTATAGTGAATCCTTTATGTCTATAGCAAACTGGATTCCCTCAACTAGCCAGTCTAGTGGATGATCCCACCTATCATATTTGCATTCAAGGGGTACCAAACCATATAATTCAGGATGATCATAAACCATAACTCAGTCCTCTAAAATACGCCTAGGAACCCATAATAAATATTCATAAACTATGTTTGCAGGAGGACTTCATACGCGTGACTCACCTTACCTACCGTCACCACACTTGACTACCCCTATCACTAACACCATATAAAATAACACAAAAAGGGATTTCCCTCACATAAAGGTTCGATATATATATATATATATATATATGTGTGTGTGTGTGTGTGTGTTTACATCACATCATAGAAGGTCCCAATAAATCCATCACAACATATAAACTTTTAACTCATTCATTGAAACATGCATATTACAAATGGGCCTTTAGCATTACATAATCAAATACATTTACCAACAATACATCCAAAATATTTTAAAAACAATGTCAAACACTTATATTTTCTATTCAAAATGGTCATGTAAGTTGTATCTCTAAATATATTTTCATAAAAGGATTTCTAAACAATGAAGTGATATAAAATCATATAAAATATACCAAACATGCCTTTATTATAGAACAAAACCAAAACAGATCTCAATTATAAAGTGGGCAGACTTTAAAAACAACATTTTAACCATTTTAAGAAACCACACAAGGAACCAAACCCATCCAATCCACAAAATTACAATTACCTAACCAACCTTGTTTTGAAGCCCTGAATACCCTTTCATAAAACATTTCATGATAGCCTATAAACCAATAGGCACCAAATTTTTACATCTATCCAATTTAATAAAATTAATACTAAAATTCCAAAATATGCCAATGGGAAAATTTCATAACACGTCTTGATTCCATATATGAATAAAACTTTCATTTTTTAAACAATTTAAGGGCATTAACACATGGGAATAATTGAGGAGTTATACGAAAAACTAGTATTAATTACTTTTTTACAACACCAATAAATCATAATAAAATAAAAAATTCATAATGGGGGTGTGGATCATTTTTACCAATTTATAAAAAATATACAAACACCATTTGGTGTGATAACACATAGGCATAAATAGGGACTCGCTTCAAAAGTAATTTTTAACAAACTCTACTAATTTAAAAACAAAGAATCAAACTAAATAAACCATATGATGTTTCGTATTAAAGATAAAATTATTTGAATGCATGGAATACTACATGGTATTTTCTAGAAAAAAAAGGATGGAATCGACTACCTCCAACACAGGTGGATGAAATGAAATATCACGTAAAGGGAAAATTGAGTCTTGTGGTCACTTCCCACACCCTAGATTTGAAGGAAACACAAACCTAACATAAACCCAACCCACTTGGGTTTGACCAAAACTATGCACCTAATAAATTAAAAAAATAACGCAATAAATAATCATCAGGGGGAGTTGTATGCTGGAGAGGAGGAGGCACCTGCGAGGTTTGCATCGAAGAGTGGGATTGTGAGGGAGGGGTGCACGCCGAAGGGGAAGCGGTTGGCGAGGGTGGGTGGATTGAGAGGGAGTAGTGCATACTAGATGATATATCACCGATGAGGGAGGGTAGTCGGAGAGGGAGACAATGCGACGAGGTATTGCCAGTGAAGGGGGGGGGGGCGATCAAGGAGAGGGGAAGGAGATAGGAGGGCTACATAACATGGGGGAGAGAAATGGAAGAGGGGGAAGCTCGTTTTGTGGAAGGTAAGGGGAAAGTGGAACCTAGTTAGGTTTAAATAAAAAAACTAATAATAATAATAATAATAATAATAATCATAATCATATTAATAATAAAAATATTTATAATAATATTAATACAATTTTAATAATAATAATAATAACCAATTTTTTTTTAAATAATATATTTTTAATTATACTATTTATATAAAAAATAATACTATTATTATTATCATTATCATCATTTTAAAATTATTTCCTTCTTATTTTATTATATTTCATTTATCTTATTTCATTAAATTTATTTATTTTAAATTTTTGGAAACAACATGGTCCCCCCACACGGCTCATGAAACCATGCGTGAATGGTATGATAGTTTCTATCTATTCAAAAAGTTTTCACATGAGTACTGGGATTGACAACACAGTTTCTGCTAACCATATGGTTTCCTTACACCATCCAAAAACTCACCAACAATTCCAACTCTAAAAATTTAAACCGGATCTCAAACCCAAACCCCAACCAAATGGCTCGAGACCTATAAAAGAGTAAAAATATAAGAGTATCTTAGGCCTAGGTGTGATGCAATATTAGGTGTCCAAAGTAGAGAATGTCTCATGATCCACACCTTCATACATGTAATCATCATGAGTACTAATGGAGGCCCAGATAGTGTGTGTGTGGGGGGGGGGGTGGGCGTTAATATCAGTAGGACACCAACAAAAACATCAATATGATCTATTCCATGTAATATATACAGAAATAAGGTGTAGGTATGCATATATAAATGTAATGAAGTACAATATTATAAATACCCTTGTACTTATGTCATCATAAGCTAGTTTCTGAACACCCAACTATTTCATTAATTAGTTTTGTATTATTTTATATAAGTATGTCGCATGAGGGGTAACCAGTACTCACATCATGTCCTAATAATAATTAAAAAGGATCCTAGGTATAATAAGGTATCCATGATTATCATAATAACAAAGAGGATCTAAGTTAATAACCAATCAACCCATGACATTAGGGGTCAACAAAAATCCGTGACAATCTATCTCATATTCCTATGGTTAAGAATTTAATCCAAGGGTCATGGCCCAAGAGATCCTTAATAATATAATTCTAATTGTGTTAAGGATTCCATCCAAGGTAAAGTGGGATAATTATTGACTATGCCCAATGGGTGTAACCATAAAACCACATGTCCATAGAAATCATTCTGAATCCAATGGGCATATCAAAGTTTTTATTTAATTATAATGGTGGGATCTTATGGTGTCAAAGTAGACTTCAAAAAGACAAAAAAGATTTGGTTCCAAGTTGGGAACCGACATTGGAAACCTACATACCTAAATCAAAATAGCATCCATGATTGCTCAAGTCACACCCTTAGGATCCCAATTCCATCTTGAGTTTGAGTACACCTCGAATTATGTAAATGTAAATATATAATAGGAAAAATATTATTGATTCATTATATAAATTATTTTATTTATTACTTAAGCGCTTTTATAAGACATTTGGGCCAATCCATTACCTTTCAATATTCTGAAAAGGAATAAATAGATATGAAACCATTTTTTAGTTTATTTAATTCATAATAAATTTATGAGGCTCACTCTGAACCCTTCTATTATGCATGGATAGAGCTTCTACAGATGTGAAACCAATCCATTTAATTACATTTAATTAGGCGAAGTCACATTCATTGTATAATTTCTATTCTTATTTATTATTCATTAATAATATTGAAACACTTCACTTAGAACGATCAAATGACATTATAATTTGCAAGGATACCAATTATAATTCACTACCCATTTTTTTAAAGAATATCTTACCATTAGTTGTTCAATTAGTTTCACACCTGAACAGTGGTTTTGACGAACATAACAAACTATGAAGAGAATAACTGGGAGAAAAATCTAACTAAGGGTGGTCAACATTGAGGAAGTATCCTCAAATAATGAATATCATATATAAATAGGGTCCTATAATAGAATTATAACAACTATAAGAATGGAATATGAATTTAATATTACCCTCTTGATGAAATCGACAGACATGTACAATAGGAACATTTATAATATAGTTGAACTTGAGGGATATGTCATAGTAATCCTACCTTGATCTTATATAACTCTCCATATCTTGTATTTGCATTTATTTTTTCCTAGATAATAATAAATCTAATGAAAGGAACAACATCTTGAAAATGGGGCATATGATCCGATTTTTAAATAGTATTGTTGAGGGAAAGAAAAATGAAGAATGGATAAATAGTGAGAAATTACTTACAGATGCGCATCCATCATGATGAATGTGGATTGAATTGGACTTCAGATAGGGTAATGAAATGAAAAACTATCAAAGAGACCTTTGAGAGCTTATAGATGGAGAGGGGAGAGATTGATGTCCACTGGAATGATCTAAGTAGGGAGGAGGGTGTAATTATTTAATAAATAAGGATATTTTCATAATTTCACCCAAAAAATAGAGGTGTGTGTTTTGGATGCACAGTTTGTCAAAACATACACCAATCTGGTAAGGCTCAATGCTATGGAAGGGAACCCACATGGTTAGGCTACACGGTTATGGAAATTGTGGGTCCACCATGAGAATCACCTTGGCTAAATGACAGACATTTTTCATGGGCATGCAGCTCCTGGAACATATTTTCCAAAAACTATGCATCGTACCTCACAACCACATTCAAGCCCCTAGTAGCTAGAAAATACCATGTAGGCTAGGACACAACGTTTTTAATAATAGTGTGGCATAGTGTTTTCCTCTCCCAACCAGGGTTCCGAACTCTGAACAAGCCCCAAACATCACCAAAACCATTATTTTCTCATTAAGAATACATTTTTGGTAAAAAATAAATAATTAGACCAAAGCTAAGAGGATCCATACCTCAAATAAAAACATGGTTCTTATGAATTCAATATGTTACTATTAATTTAGTAAGTGATATGGTTATATAATATTAATTTTTAATACTAATATTTTAATTTAAATTTTTATGCATTTAGTATATTTATATACTAATTAAAAGAATTATTTTAAAGAAATGTACTTATTAAATTAAAAATATCATCTTTACAAAAACTCAATGATAAATTATTATGAATATATATCAGTTAAATATTTATTTTATAAAAATTTTTATTAGATCATTTAATGTAATGAATATATGTTTTCTAAAGAATTAAATATTTTATTATTGTATGTTTTAATATTAATAAATTAAATTTATAAATGTAATATGTTTAAAAAAATTTAAATAATAATTATTTAATTAATATTAAAAATACAAAATAATAAAGAAGAAAACTATTTAGTGATTTAAATGATTTTTTTTAAATTTGTTTTGAACATTATCAAATTTTAATTAAAAATATTTTTTTTATCAATTACAGAAATAAAATTTGAAAAAGTGTTTTGTATATATTGAATACATATAATAATATTTTAAATGAGGTTTAATTCCATGTTTTTTTCAAAACAAATTTAACTAGATAAAAATGTGAGTTACAATGATAATTGATAAAATCAAGTAAGAGGTATAAAATTAAAAAAAATGTTATAAAATATCACTAAATAATATTCAGTGTATTGAGAATGTGTTATTACATGACCTAACCTCATTGATTTATTATTTTTGAGAAACATTCATTGATATGTATCATTCATTATGTTTTATGGAATTTATATTTCTGAAATACCACTCAAACATAACTATAAAGTTTCTCCTCCTCTGTACACTTAAAACCACTCCATTACATTTGTTTAATCTCGAATATCCATCAAAACTCACTCTTAAATATGTATTTCCTCTTTTTGTAATCCTTATTATCTTCTGGGATTCCAAAATCCTTTATTTTCAAATATTTCCTTATGTAAAGGTTTAATCCTTTAATGTGAGTATCATATATTATTTTATTTATCTTATTTATTCTCCTCTTTTTTATTTTTTTAACAATAATAAAATTATTTAAAATAATAATTATTTTATAAAAGTTATTTTAATCTTAATCAAAAACATATTCTTAATATTTTAGTCTTTGTAACATGATCATTTTAATGTCAATTTTATAACATACATGAATTACTATTTATAGTTTCCATCATAAATGATTAAACAAAAATATCAATATGTTATAATAATTATGAATTTAAATTATGTCTTTAATTTTTTATTGGTAATATGAATAATTATATCAATTAATAAAATCATCTCTTTTATTGAATAAATATTCATAAGAATGATAATATTTAGTAATTCATTTACAAATGTCGCTAAAGAGTCCATGAAACATGCATGGAACTCCAAAACAATATCATGAACATGTATATAATCACAAAAAACATTATAGAGATGTTTAATATATGATCTAGGGGAAAGTCCCAAAACATTAATATCATAGAAAATCATAGAACAAATGGAAAAATTAAGACTATATGCTTAATTTTATCAATGAATGTTAATAAATCATAAATATGAAAACATATATTTGTAGTATTTTGTAAAAATAATATCTACAACTTTTCTGAATATATTAATAATAAACTAAAACATATGATACATGAATCTAGAGAATGTCAAAACAAACAGAAATATAAGGTATTGGATTTTCATGACTCAGATTCCATTTAATTGAGTCTTACTCTCACATCATTGACAATTCCATTCTATGAATTTTATTCTCTACTCCTTATTAATATCATATTTTATTTTCTCTTTCATAATAAATAAATGAAATTTTCATATCCAAATATTATTTTTTTATTGATTTAATATCAAATAAAAATAATATATTTTTTTGAATAAGTAACATCTTTAAAATTGGATATTTCACTTCCATATACTTGTCCATAAATAATACTGATTTTTTATTTTATTTTTTTTAATTAACATATTTAATACCTTATATAACTCAATATATATTTTAAATATTATGAAAATGAATGTTTTTATCACTTGGGTAGATGTGAGTTATTTTAAAACAAGAAATACTTTTTTAAAAGTTATTCTTTAACCTTCCCTGCAAAATTGTATTCTTCACAACATATTTATTCTAATTTTCTATTATTTAATTTATGGAAGAAATTTATGAATGTAGATTATTAAAATAATTTTTTATATATTTTTTCAAACTATTTTATATTATTTCGATATTGAATTTTAACTTTACTACTATGATAATGTTACTAAACCCTAAAGATTACTCATTTTAGGATTTCTCTTTGAGTTTTCAATTTTTTTCTAGATGAAAAGTTATTTATCATTATTATATATCTATCATGTATGAAACTCTATATAATATTATTGCATGTATCATTTTTTTGAATTAATTTTGGCAATCATACAACTAAAAAAATTGAATACTCCATATGTGATACGTTTTTAAAATTTAATATAACCATATTATTTTACAGAGAGTTTTAAATTTATAATGGATGATTGTTTTCCAAGATGAACATATATGTATGGTTAATAATTATGTGATAGGTAGTCCTAGTATTATATTTCCATTTTATGCATAGGGTAAAGCTTTGTATTTCATTAAATTAAACTGGGATAATAATGGGTAGCCCACATATACTATGAAATGGGATATATGCGGTTATTATTATCACTTATATTCTAGGATAATGATTTTTTTCATATATAAATATGATATGATTGTATTAGTGGTTATCTGTAACACTAAAAAGATTATTAATATAATATAATTTGGTTAAATTTCTCATATAACACATGAAACTAAGAATAGTTGATAATATAACACTCCAAGACTTTAAGATAATAAATATAGTCTCTTTGAAAGCATGCAATGTTTGAAAAACAGGGTTTACATAAAATAAAATATAACATTAATATATTATTATTTAAAATGTGACCATACAAACATTGGTGTTTAGATTATGGGAATGAATAATAGGAAAAATATTGTAAAAATTATAGTATTTTCACATGTATAAAAACAATTAAAGTGTTATATATTAATTATAAATAATGTAATTATCATTTTAATGAAAGTGAAATATTTTCAACAAAAATTATTTAACTAAAAGGCATCCTAGTCTCACTTTGATCTAATAATTAAAAAAATAAATTTTATTAATTTAAAAAATATATTTGAAAAAATAAGCATTAATTTTTAAATCTACATGTCAATATTATCATTGGATGAATTTTTGAAATTTTTTTAGAGAAGATTTATTTCTTGATGAATAATGAAAACTAAGGATTATAAAAGAAAAAAACCTTTTATTTTAAATTAATTAAAAAGATAAATTATAGTATAAATTGTATCTATAAAAATATTAGTTCAAATATATTACAATATACAGATTTTAGGACATTTTAATCTATTAAATGTTGTTTTTATATATAATGTTTTTAATATTTAAATATTTTTTCTTTGCAAAAACAATTTTCAAACCATATGATGGTTTAATTTTATTATTTATTATTTGAAATATTTCAGTTAAATATAGAAAAATTGATTATTTCTTTTAAATCATAATTATTTATATTTTCTAAACTTATCATCTATATTGTTTTCTATTATTAAAAGTTATATATAAAAAATTAATTACCATAGATAAGGTAAAAACGGGTTTATCTGGCAGATAAACTAAGAAGAAAATTGTTACAAATGAAATTAATCTTGTCCAAAAAAAATTACATTAATATATTAACCTTATAAGAACTATGATTTGATTTTGCAACATTATTTTTTAATGTAATTAATGTGGATAAAATGTATTCATTTTGAAATATACATGTGTGTCCCCTCCCCCACTTATAAAATGAAACTCCCTCGATTCACTTTATCACACTTATCAAGTCCCCTAGCTTGACCAGGAACTAAATACATATATCATAACATCATTATAGAATTTATATAGCTTATTTTATAGCAAAAATTCCTTCCCTATGGTAATTAGGAGAATATCCAAATGAGGTTCCTCTAAGGGAAGGTAATTATCATAACAAATCTCTTTCGTTTTCATTTTTCTCTTTTGACCAAAATTATGTATTAACACATAAACTGTAATGACAAATTTTTATAAAATATATTGACCAGGTATTATGTAGATTTCATAATATTTATTTATATCTTCCTCCATCTAATGGGTACTAAAATCATTTATCATCGGTACAACAGAAAAATAGCTCATAGACCAATATAACATGTTTTCTATCATCACATCTCATGATTGCATATAAATCTATATTTATTGTATATATATATATGTGTGTGTGTGTGTGTGTCATTTTGGATTTAATTATAATTATTTAATCATAATATCACACATACTTTCTTAAATTCAATGTCAAAAATAATACCACAACATCTCCTGTTTGTATGGGGGACTACCTCCTTGTGAAGCTATGTGATTCATTTTTTACATATGATTTTCATGGACATTTATAATTATTAATGTAGTTAATATATGTGATATATATGAAATTATATATATTATTTACAATTAATACACTATAAACTTCTATAATCTTTCACTCATTTATGGAATGATATCGTCGCTCGTGATTATAGACGACTTATTTTGGCCACAAATTGATGCCTTCACTATCCTAGTCCAACCTTCAAAAATTACTATAAAAATGTATATAATGATTAAGTGTGATATTAAAAACTTTATAATTAGTATGGAGATAACTTATTTATAGATTATAAAAAATTACTATATCATGCCTGACAAAAAAACCATAAAAAACAATGTAATTAATACCCAAAATAGTGATTATATTAAAATATTATTTAAAAATAATTGGAAAAATTTTATAATAGGATAATATATTATATTATAAATTATAATATGGTTGTTTTTTATCCCAATAAAATTCATAAAACCATTATATAAGATGGAAAATCTTGTGCAACTGAAATGAAGTTTGAGTTAAGGGACTTCGTCTTAATATCCTATCATTGTTCCATATTGTAATTTTGTGAAAGTAAATTTTTTAAATTATGTGTATACAACACAATTTTCATGTAATATGATGATTAAATCATACATCATGTTGTTTCATGTCTTAATTTAAGTTATTTAATCAATGTGGATTTGAATTTAAAAATCACCATGTGTATAATAATTTTATAACTCAATTTAATTTCATTAGGTTGTACTATTTATTCATTATCATTATGATTTTATGTCTATGTGTGTAAAGAGTTCTTAATATATTATTAATTAAAACCACTTGTATCGTTTGGATTTACATTTGAGAAAAACAATGTATCCATTTATTTTTTCCCACATAAAATTTATGGTCGTTATATGGGTATATTTCAAAATATTGTTTTAATTAGGATTGTTTATATAAAACTGGGGCCTCTGTGACAACACAGACACCCGACCATAACATGGTCATTAGGTCCTGCTTTAAAAGATACCTCCATTTTCTTCACAAACACATGGTCCCCAACTTGGGCTCCACACATGTTCCTGAATGGGTCATCTAACAAACAGACATCCCCACAGGCCAACACAAGTTCTTTCTAGTGTGATTTTTATTCACTCTCACAAACACTATAAAAATTCCAAGAAAGTCACCCACCCTTATCACTACTCTAATCTAAACAGACTCAACTATGTAGTTCTAATTAGGTAGGCTTCTAGAAATAATGGTTCACCTTGTTAACATGATTAATATAATTTTTTTCATTTAACCCATTGTCATTCTATGATGTTACATTCAGCCCCCTTATATCATAGAATTCTCATTGTGGTCCTATATATATACCTAGGTAGAGTACCACACATAAGGTTGACGACCATCTCAGATACCAAAGGTTTCAATTGGGCCCTTCTAATAGCACAAACATCCCATCATTATCAGGTAGGCTGCTAAAAATAAATGGGAACCTTGTTGAAATAATTCATAGCATTTTGTAATTTAACCTTTTTTCATTCATGGTGTTACATTCCCCACCCCATTACAAAATAACATCCTCATTTTGAACCCTAAATATCAACCTCGGTAGTGCACTACACATACGGTTGGGTACCATCTCTGATACCAAATGATACAATTGGGCACTGCGGATAGCACAAACACCCATCCCTACCATGGCCAATGGGTCCTGGCATGCCTGGTTCCATGTGTTTCCTTATAGACACATGGTCCCATATTGGTACACCATGTTCTCCCAAGCACACATTTTCCCCACCGTGGGGTCCCCCATATTCTCTAAAAGGGTTATCTAACTAATGAATATCCTCAAAGGCCGACAAATTTTAATTTAGTGTGATTTATCCTAACTCGCACACAACATGGGAATCTTCCCAATTTTTCACCCATCCTAATCACTACTACCCAGGCCATACAAACTAAACTATGTAGTTCTAATCAGGTAGGCTCCGGAAAAGAATTTTGATCCTTCATCACATGACTCGTATCATTTTTTAACCTTTTATCATTCAAGGGAGTTATATTCACCCCCATATAGAGTACATTATCCTCATTGTGGACCCGAAAAATCATCCTAGGAAGTTCACCACACTTAAGGCTGGGTACCATCTCTGATTCCAAATGTAACAATTAGGCCACACTGATAGCACATACACCCCACCCTAATAAGTTCATCGTGTCCTAGTCCACCGGTGACCACCATTATCCCTGCAGACACATGGTCCCCACCCTGGTTTCCACCCATACTCCTAAATAGATAATCTAAATATTGAATGTACCCACAGAACAACACATTTTCATTCCAGTTTTCTTTGTCCTCATTCGCACGCACCTTGGGAATCTTCCCAGACTATCTCCTATCATGATCACTAATCCATTCTAAGCATGCTTATCTATGGAATTTTAATTATGTAGGATCCTGAAAATAATGGTTTACCTTTTTTAAATGGGTCGTATCATTTATTCTTTTAACCCTTTATCAATCTTAGGCATTAAAATTTATGCATGAATCTCTATTGAAGGAAATAATTGGTCATTGAGTAATAAAAAAAATTTAAATTTATTATCCTATGTTTATTAATTAAAATTTCTTATAATAATAAAATATTCAACTCTTTTATATTGGTTTATGAATTGTTTTTAATAAAATTTTACATTATTTATGTATTTATTTTAAAATACATTTTCATAGAAAATAATTATTCCTAAAAATTTTGAAAAATTGTTTTCAACTTTATAAAAATTATTTATTAAAGATATTTTTATCCGTGTTTTACATTTTACAATTTTTTAAATAAATATTAATTTCATTTTCCAAATAAGTCCTTTTTGGGATTTATCGAAAATTTAGAAGAAATATCTGATATTACATGTACAAGAGAAGAAAATTTTTCTTCGGTTTGGACCAATCAATGTTTTAATGATTTTATTATAAGATTCAATTATTATATTCAATGAATATAATGTTCTAAATTTTTTCTAAAAATTTAGACTTTAATTTTTTTGTTCAATGTGAGAGGTTTATTTTCCTAAAAAAAATTGTTCATGAAATTTTTATAGTATTTCTATTCTTGAATTAAAGCATCCAATTTTTTCACTTATGATCCATTGGGTATGTGTTGTATTGATATAATACATATTATTATTAGGATAGTTTACAATTAGTTTTACTAGGGAATAGATTGATATTCCCATTGTTGGTTAGTTTTTTTATTCATTAACATTAACATGAAATATTAAATTTCATGGTATCATTGTACATTACATTTCTCCTAAATATCTATATTACTTTTTATAGATAAAATTATTACACAAATTTTATATCATATATATATAAATATATTTTATTTCACTTGGAATGTTATATGACTGACCTGGGAAATTATGGTCAATTTTTTCTTTACTCTATACAGATAATTTAGCATAAGAAAAATCTATTAATGAATTAAATTTATTACTTGATATATTAGGAATGATTTGGATATAAATATACGGCTGGTACCTAGTTATAGACAGCTCCTTTATGAATCAATAGTATCATTAGATGAACCAATTGGATACACTTAGTAAAATGGGTTAAGATTATATACATACCCTTCAGTTTTAACTTTTTTAGGAAAGGTCTTGAGAATTGATGTATCATGATTTTATAGATCATGAATTCCAATAGTTAAGGAGTTACTTAAATAATATTTCTTTTCTTATTATCAAATATATTTTCACAATTATATTATATATAGATGCATTTCATTCTCCATTTGTTTATTAAATTTTTCGTGCGTTTAGATAATTACCTTTCAATATTGATTATAAACTTTTTAATCATTTTTAATTTGTTTTTAAATGGAATATGTGCTCATAAAATTACCTTTCCGTATTTATTATTCTTTATATTCTCTTGATTGTCAATTTATTTATTAAATATGGTGTGTTTTCATATATTTTCTATACCATATTAATTATGACATTTCAAATCTTCATTGTAACATTATTGATTTAAGGGAATGTGTGTTCATATATTTAACAATAAATATTGATTATGACTCATCTAGTTAAGATATCCATATTATTTAAATTACATGTTTTTTAAATTATTAAAATTTACATATTTATTATGGTTAATGATTCATGAAAAATTATACTTTAGTTAACTCCTACTCAGAATCTATTCTCACTATTATTTTTCTTCATTTACTTAGAATACATGAATTGTACTATAAATGATATTAAAGGATATACTAAAAGAAAAAAATTATATTATAATGTAATATGTTTTAATTTTTTTACAAATGTTACCCAAGACTGAAGTAGGTAACAGGTTTAACAAGACTACTAACTATTTATTCATGATATGATATGATTACATGTATCTTAAGACAATGTATTAATGTAACCACTAGATATTGGATATTTGTGTTGTATTTTTTGTATTTGGTATCAGAGGTAGTTTAATCAAAAACCATGATAACTATATTTAGGAAATCATATATTAGAGAAGATAATAATATGATTTATTATGACTATAATTGTAGAATAAACTTCAATTGTTTTGATATGGAAGATAATATGTGGTTTTCTTAGAATTTCATCTCTATATGGATATAACTAGTGGATATGGTTAAGAAAAAATATATTTATTGGTAATAATGTGGAAAAAGGTGAATGGAGATTGACCAAGAATTACCTAGTATATGAAAATATGCCTTATTGTGCACTTGTGTTGACACTCTTAGGGGGTATTCTTTGAATAAATCACATTCTATTTACAAACTATTATGAAGGATTTGAATAGATTATGGATATTAATGTAAAAGTAGAAACATATGGTATTTAAGATAGAATATAATTTTTCAAGATTTAGACATCTCATAAATTATTATACAACTTTCCCACACCGATTATTGTTTTTCTCACTATGTTTTTTTACTATTATATTTGATGGCTTGAACTTGAATGATTTTTGTTAATATTGAACATTATGGGCAATGGAGTGACTAGGAGAATCCAAACGGGATGATGACTGGCATAAAATATATCATGATTATGCCTAATCAGTAATCCAAAAATATGACTAAATCCCTATAACTTAACCAACTCGAGTAATCACTAACGAAGAGAATGATAGAGTTCCGAAAGAGATCATGTGATAAAGACCATGAATGAAACAAGACTCAAATTACATTAGGTCAGAAATGGAAAATGTGAACTTCATGAATGTGTATCGAAGAAATGAGAAAATATTTTATGTTTGGAAAATATGGGAATAAATCAATGAATTTTAGAGTAAAAATATAGTGTAGGATAGAATGAAATAATTATTATCCTAGATGTCCATTTATAGTTTGTTACCTTAAACACAGGGAACCCGTGAATTATTTAGAGTCAATTTACTCATCAATAGTTAACCACTAGACCAAGGGATTATATAAATTTTAATAAAATGTATGATGTATTTATGTATTTGGAATCATGTCTTAAAGTGAATAAGTATTTTTCACACTATATCTGTCTTATAAGAATCCTTAATCATCTAGGTATATTTTTAAATATTAGAATCATATATGTATTCATTATGTTAAATGTTTTTTATACTATCATAGGATTATGTGTTTCTAAATTATCATATGTTAAATGATTAAAACATCTATTTAGGTTTTATGAGATGATATTCTCTTGAATATGGTTATTTTGGGAAACAATTATGGAAATATAACCCATTAAATTAGTATAATGTTTGGTATAAAGATTATTTAAAGAATAATTCCTATAATTTTGTTGGAATAAGTTTAAAGGTATTATTAACATTTATGTTTCATGTTATCTTAAATGGTGAGTTAATTTTTGGTTATTACACATTTAAAATGGTATATGAATTATATTAATATTTTTTTTAAAAGGACAACATGCATGCTTGATGAAAACCCGTTACATCTGACAAGGATATCGTACTTGATCCCATTACCAAATTGATATGATCATGATGCTTGTAACACTGGACTATGTGATGTTCTGGTTTATATATCATTGTTTTTAGTTAAATGATTTCATGGATAAATAATCATGTTGAAAAAATGATGTTACATTTATGTTTTCGATATTAAATTTATTATATTGAATAAATTTTGGTAACAATATATGATTAGGAAAATATTTAAATAAATATAAAAGGACATGTCACGTGTTAATGGATGTTATGATCCATTAAATGTTTTTATTTTGTGCTTCAGGTATTCAAATTCATACATGGATATTCATTTCATGTAGTAAGATATGAATTATAAATTGATTTATTAATATCCAAAAGATGTAATTATACATTATAATTTGAAATATATAATGTATGTATATTTCCTTATGTATATAGTCAAGATAATAAATGAATTCATCAACATTAGCAAAATAATTATGAATTTTTTTTATCATATTACCTTCTAATTTGATGAATCAAACTATCTTTTAAATCATCAAATATTTATAGTACTGGGGTCCTTAACTTTCCATTGATCATTTAATTTATTATAGTTAAAGAACATTATCAATATATATAATTATTTATTCATCCCTTCCATGTTCATAACTTACATTCCATCAATATTATCTAATTTTTATGCATAGTATTAGTTATCTCATATGACCATTATACATTCAATCATCTATTATAAGGAGGTTATTTCCTTATCCCTTTTTACGATTTGGGATTTCATTATATTTATTTTAAAATTTATAAGCCTTGATTAATTAGATCAATATTACATTTTAAGGATAAAATTTAAAAAAACGATAGCATATATCACCATAACATTTTTTAAAAATGAAAATTTGTTTTGTTATCATATATGACATTCATAATTAATATTAGATTATAATAAAACACCCCGATACATTATGATATAATTATTTTAAATAAATTCATTCTCCTAGATATCTTGTGATTCAAGAAACATCGAGTTCAGGAAAAACACAACAATATATTGAAATATTTTTATTTAAATCATGATCATTATGACCTAATAAATATGTAGTTGGTAATGAATAGTAATAAATAAATTAAAAAATGTATATTATTTATAAATGTATTATAAAATATATTTTTTCCTATTTACTAGAAATAAAAATGAATCCTTTGAATGAAAAAGAAATGTTTTCTAAAAAAATTATTTTTTTAATATTCATTTTAATTTTACATTACGCAAAAAATTAATAATCATTTTTACATATTATAATAAAATATTCTAAAAATTAGAAATTATTATTTAAATCTTCTTATCAAATTTAATTATATTGGATTTTTTTTATTTGTCTAAAATATATTTATTTTTGGACAAATAGTGAAAAATATATATTTTTAATGAAAAAAATGTGTTTATTGAAATGTGGGTGTATTTTTATCCATATCAAAGTGATTGGGTCACATGATGTTAATGTGTTGATGAGTGTAAATGGTTGGAAACTAAAATATTGGCATGGTTTTAGAGTTAGGTCTTGGTTGTAAGGGCTTGGCTCAGTTTGTTAGTTTATGGGATTGAACCACTCTCCATTAACAATATTATTCTTTTTTGGAGGTTACTTCCCTATTGGGTTTAAATTGACTATCCAATGAATCTATCCAAATGAAAAAGGTTCTACCTTTGAGCCTTGATCTGATGGTCAAGGATGTTTATGGTAGAATGCGTCATGATTGGGATGAGAAAAATATGGAGGCCCAATACTCATCTGATTGAGTAGGGAATGAAGGGGTACATACAAAAGGTATGTTTGATAAAAGAACTAATTCACCCAAAGCCACGTCCTACATGGAGGTAGTGCAATCATGAAATATAATTTTAAAAGAGAGATATAACATGAGATAGAGATAGTTTGACATGGTCAAGAAACTGATCATGCAATGATGTTTCATGTTACAATAGAGGGAGATACAACCTGATGCATGTCCTTATATATGAATTATACAAGGGTTAATTATTTATAAGGTCAATATATTGAAGATTTTTTCGAACTATTCATCTTGTAAACCAATTTAAAGGCTTATTTAAGGATTTATTGGTTCACGAACTTGTATCAACTCAAGTAAAGAACATAAATTAAGTGTAGGGATTTCATAGGGAAGAGTCTAGAGAGGAGTCTTTCTGTCAACTTTTATGGGATAAGTAAATAATATATTCAAGGTAGTAGGATACATAGTCTAAGGAGGAGGAAGGAATGATTGGAAATCCTGATTTGGGGAGCTATATCCTTATTAAAAGAAAAAAAATTGAATTGGTGAAAGGTCAATTGGTAGACACCTAATGAAATAGAGACCACATTTTCCAAAATTACAAATTCCAAGGTCATGGAATTTTATTCCAATGTTAATTGAAACAACATGATTATTTTGTTGATTTTAAGGGTAAGGAGCTGGAAGGAGGATTGATAGATGATTTAAAATAGTGGAATGAAGGCTCGATGGTGGAGGACCACTCATCCATTGTGGTCATCACTAATCGAGATAAGTCTAAAATCAAGGGTTAATTATGGGAACTTATCATTAAATATGAGGAAGAATGTTTAGATGTGTTTATCCATATTAATTCCTCAGAATTGGAAACTAATAATTTGTTAGAGTGAGTTATTATTGGGTAAACAAATGAGTAGAAAGCTAGTTGGATCAACATATAAGAATGTATTAATATAGTAGGATTCAATTTAAGGAGGATAAATATGATTGAGTACATTAAAATGTAGGATAATATGGATAATTGGGTTTAATACCTCATTATGTATGATCCATCTATAGTGGTAAATGGACTTTATTGTAAATTTTATATGAATAATGCTTCTAATACGCTTAAATTAGCATTAAATTATTATGAGATCTCTTATTGTATATTGTTATCTTTATATCGTACTTTTATAGGTTATCACTTTTCCTTAAAATTGATTTCTAAAATAAAAAATTAAAATCAAATTTTATTCAGTATCAATTAAATATAGAATTAGGATATAAACACTTTTTAATCATTTTATGTTTTTTATTTTGAAACCCCATTTTTTGAAATGATAACTAGTTTTATCTTAAACTTAATTCTATAACTTCTGTGAATTTTATTTTAAATTGGGTTCCATATTAGGAAGAAGAATAATTTATATTATAAAAAATGATCAACATAAATTTTTAATATTATTAACAGTAAAGGAATATAAAAGTGTTTACCATGATTAACATAAGAACATATTGACCAGTGTGTTAAACTAAGGGCACAATGGTTAAAAATATGAAAAAACTTATCAAAAAACCATTGGATGGACATATATTGACATTATATTACCTTAGGATCATCAATATCCGATTTTTGTGTCTTTTGGAATTTGGAAAACGAGGATACACATTATTATTTTCAAAATTTCCATTTATGTCATCTCCCCCACATATAAAAGGACACCCCACTCTTAAATTATTCAAAAATCTAAATATCCTTAACTGAAAAAAATGACTGAAAATATCTCCAAAATATCCTTATCTACATTATAGATATGGTTTCCTTCTATAAATTCCAACCTTGGGGTCCCTGAGAGGATATCCAATGGATGATTCTCTACGAGAAGATAATTTTGTTAATCATGCTCATTCATTTTATTCATTATTTTTACACATTAAATTATATCATAGAACATAATAAATAATGTATATAGTGTATCCCATATACATATATTTTATTATTGTGATGTAATTATATTTATCCATCTCCTACTCCATAAAAATGGAAACAAAATCACTGATCATGTGTATGGTGGACTTCCTCCTCACGAACTAATATAATTAATTTTCCATTAACACATCTCAAAGTTGTATATAATTAATGAATTAATTTTTGTATATAATATTTATGATATTATTTAAAATATTGAATTGTAATATAACATGAACCTTATTATATTTCATTCTATATATCTATATATATATTTATGATAATATTGCTCATATGTACAATGGACTACCTACTTAATAAAATATACAATTCATTTTTCACATACTGAGGTATTAAATCCAATTATCCATATTATAATGATATCGTCACTAGTTTGGGCCTTTATATAGATGATATCGTCACTCGTGAGTATGTACATCATACGGTCTCCACGAAGTGATGTGATTCATTTTTCATATCCCGCCTTCAAGAATTAATCAAACAAAATTATAATGAGTAAAATTGATATTCATAAAATAATAAAAATATGAATATGATCGTTCTATAACCTATTCATAATAATCAGATCATTCACAATAAATCACGCATGAGAAAACAAGAAATTAACAACCAAAAACTAGTGAAAACACAATTTAACATCAGGTTTTTATTTTTAACGTCATTTTTAATCGATGTATATAAAGGTGACACTAAAAATTGGAGTTTCAATGTCTGGTTTTTAAAAACTAACGTAGAAAAGGTGACTCTTCTTGGATTACGACATAAGGTTTTATAAAATTGACGTCGAAAACAATGTTTTTTTCAATGATTTGGTGCCTATTTTTATAAAGGCCAATAACAAGTGATAATTTTTTTTGAAAATATTAATGAAGACACCCCCAAAAAATCATAGTCCCTATAACAGAAAATTAGAAGACATCCATCAAACAACATGTATCATTGACTATAAATCTTTAAAAACATATAGTCTTTTGACATGTTAATCAACAAATTAGAATTCGAAAATACGTAGCTAGAAGTTACAACATGAACATTTATTAATTGTAGTATCATTATTTTGATATCATTATATTCAAAAATATATTATAAAATAATATTTTTTATATTTTTATTTTGAAAATGTAATATTAATTATAAACATACAAATATACATTCCTTAAATCGTAATCACACATAACATATAGTTCAGAAACAAAGATCGAAGGTGGTTAAGTTAAAATTTTGTGTACAAATCGACATCATTGAACATCTACAACAATTTTGAATGATATAAGATTAAAAAATAGAATACTATGACATAAAATATAAAATAATTAATATGACTAACCTGATCATAATCAGTTGTTATCATACTTTTGATTATATCAAACATGAATTGTAGAAAATAATATCCCCATTTTCCATATCATTGTTGAATATGACTCTATAGTTAATAAAACATTAACATGATAATTAAAATAAATATATATATATATAAATATCAAAATTACATATTATATTTAATATAATTACCTTTACATTCACATAGTTGATTTCATTTTTCTTGGTTATAGAAAATTGATCTTCGTTAAATTTCTTCCAAGACCATTGTTTTCATATATATCAACTAATTGTACATGTATAAAAAATGATAATTAAACCTAATGAGCATATAAAAAACACAAAACTAACATGTCAAACAAGGTGGAAACTTTTCTACAAACGCCACCTAATAAATAGAAAAAAAAATATAAAGTCTATTTACTTGGGTAGAACAAGTCTATCATCCAATGCCCCTATAATAAATTTTTTTTACATGTAATGAAATTGTTATGAAAATTTGTCATAATTATGTTTCTTCTCTTACAAATCAATAAATTGAAAAAAAGAACACCTAATATCCATCAATGATAACCTCCCACATATATATTCCACTCTTTTTTCAATTGACACATATTACACATTAGTTTATGTGTATTCTAGATCTATAAAACCATAAACACTTTTGATTTCATTTTGAACAATAAATGTGTGAAGATACATAATTAAAAAATAATTATATTTATTCAGTTTAAACCATCTATAATTAAAAAAATAAAAACTAAAACATCAATTTAATTACCTGTAAAAGATCTGCAACAAAGGTACACTGAGATCTTTAAAATCAATAATATCCATGATATATTTTTTGAATATTATCAATGGATAGTGCCTACTACATATATAATATGACATTCAAAACTCATAGATATTACCCAAGGAAGATAAAACCAAAGATAACATTTTTATCCCATCAAAAATATCTAATGTATATACAAATGTTTGTTCCTGAACAATTTTTCATCATTGTGAAATTTATTTGATTTTAGATTATCCTATATATGTTAAATTTCAATGAACATTGAAAAACAATTTCAATCAGTTGTGAATAATAATTAAAAAAAATACCTCATATTAAAAATGATGAAGGATAGATCTGAAATGTAAAAAATAACACATACAATCCCCAAAATTTATAATCTCCATGTCAGGGAATAGAAGTATTGAAGTAGGATCAACAATATCATTTATTGATACTCTAACCTGACCCATATTAATAGGCTGTTGATGTATAGAATCCCGCAAAAAACGAAAGACTCTAATACAACAATATGTACATTAGGATATCCTGCATACAACTCAATGTATAAGGTTGGGTCCAATTAAGTAGGTGGAGGATCTAAGTAGGTAAGTTAGGCAGGCCGGGTGGACTGGGAAGGATGGGAAGACTGTGACTATCTTATTATATTTTTTAACATATCATGTTGTACAACTGCATGAATTTGATCACCCATGTAATATTTCATATATTTCATGTGAGGTTATGAGGATTTGATTTTTGGGCCTGTTTATTATTTACTTTGATGAACAGAAACATTTCAAATACAAACCCCTGCATTATATCCTCTTCCGCAGTCAAAGTTTTCCAGCTTTCCTAATGTAGTGGCTTGGATTTCTATCCTACCCTTAGGGATAAAATTTATTGTTTATCTTAATCCAGAAGCACATATTAACATGAAAAATGAAAACGGCATATATTTTTTTTAGAAATCAAAAAAATTTATGAACAATAATAATTATTTGTTTACTATTCATTCATATACATCCTTATCATTATTTGTATGATTATTTTCATTTTTTATTCATCTCCCTCTTTTCCATTTCTCATGGAGGGTGGGTGGAGATGGAGGACAAAATTGGACCACATTAGAACCACTAGTGGAGTAATCTATTTGTGCTTCAAAATTTTCCTCTTTCATGTTTTTCTATAATAAATCAAACCCTCCATCATATAAAGTTTGAGGGTATAAATTCATCAATTAGATGTATTTATGAGATTTCACAGGGGATTTTTATATAGATATTATAATAATAAGTAATTAGGTACATATTAAAAAAATATAATTTTATATAATTTTCATACCTGAAATGTTTCATCATGTCGGGTGGACACAAATTTTTTCCATGTATCTTCATCTAAATATTTATACATGAGGCATGGGATTTCTTTCATCCAGGTTCCAAACACATTATTTTTTTCAACTTTATTTTCAAAAAACATTATCAAATGTTTACTAAAGTATGTTCTCTTTTCATAACTACTTTTGTTTCTTCAAAAGTTAATTTCAAATATAATTTCCTAACATAAATCTTTGTCATTTAAAATATATCATTTTTGAAAAATGAGATGAAATAAGGCAATTGAGATATTTTACCTTCACAGCCTTCCATACCTGATTTATTATCATATTATTGATAGACTTCAATTCATGATAAAAAATTATAATCCTTTAATGACTTTGTGCACTGATATAGCTGAAAATATTCATTGCATTTGGACCAGTTACATTATCATCAACATCAAAACTAATATTTAATCTCTTGTCTCCATGAGAAGGTGATGAATTTAGAAAATTTGTAATTCCACATTTACCAAATCAAGAATTCAATTTCAGAATCAGAAAAGAATAATTATCCCCCACTTAAGCATCATTAGTAGTCCACAATCATTGTTTTCGAAATTAAAAATTTTCATTCATTAACAATTTGTTTTACTAGATATTTCATAATATGAAAAAAGAGAAATAACTCAGTACACAATCCACTATCTCTATATCTATATCTGTTATTATAATGGGAAAATGTAATGATATTATTGTGTACCTTAAAATTATTATAAATGTTAGTATTTAGAAAATTGGAAAACAAAAATATGTAAGTAAAAAATTTGGCACACATATGTACTTTTTTTATAAATCATAATGTTATTAATCAAAACAAAAAAAAAATATGAAACATGGACCACTAAATATAAACATTATGTATGAAAGGATATAAGCATTTTTCAAATTTAAATATCATTGTTTGAAAAGTATTTCTCATATTTTTAAATCGATATAAAATATAATAACGTACATCAGGTATTTCAATGAAAAAATGTTTAACCATAACCGTGGAATAACAAAATTTAACACACAAAAATTAAATATATAATCAAATATATATTATTTAATATCATATAGTTATTAAATAATAATTTTTTTACACTTGTAATTTTTAATAATTAAAGATAACATAAATAATTAACAGATTATTTAGGAGAGTAATTTAGTGTTTTCCCATGTCCCTTCTACGTTATCATTTTTTATTTCATGCACTATGTCTATATTATAGTAATTTTTATTCGGAAGTTGTGTAATAAATTAAGAAGCCTCATATAAATCAATAACATCACTATCATCCTCATCATCATAATGGATTCTTTTCCCATTAAAAATGACGGACCAATGGTCATTCAATTGATTGATGACAGAAGATATTTTCTTAGCATGTGTGGTAATGATAAATGGTTCTTCATTGTGACTAAATCATTTCAAATCTAACAGTTTAAATCAATACTCATCATGTATCCTACCACTATTACATGAATCATAATTACACATTAACATGTATACTCAAATTTTAATAAAATTAATTTTCAATGTGTCTTCATGAACTCCAAAATATATCGTTGATGTAGAAATTGGGTTTTTATCTTTTACACTAAAAAGATCAGTGCTTCCACGATAATCCTTACAATACAATTTTGAACGGTACTCTTATCATCCAGATTCTTTGTGAAAAATGTATACCCATTAATATCAAAACTAAACCATGTGCTCACATTATGATATAGTCCCCCTGGACACCATTTCAATCTATATGATGCAGATATATTTGTGATTAAATTATCTTTAAACCATGAAAAATAGTCTTTTATGATCAATCATAATCAAATTTTCATTTATTTTCGGATATCAGTACACTAATTCTGTAATATGTGCTGATATATGTGATTGAACATAATTTTTTTTGTTAAAAATGTGTAAATTTTATTGCATCACTTCATCACATGGAATTCCCTTTAACTTGAAGCCTCAAAGCCCTCTACCTTCACTATTAACTACCATATGATGAGATATATGGAGAAAAATATGTTCCAATTCATTCAAATAATTAGTACCGAACTCAATAACCTATTTAGGTACATATTTTAGAATAATAGAGGCCTCCAGACAATAAGTATTTTTTACACATCGCTACAATATTTGAATATATCTTTCAAAATGATACATCCATCATAAATAAATTGGCCCACATATTACTATGTCATGAACCAAATTAATCACTAGATGAACCATAATTTCGAAAAACATTTGTGGAAAATACCTTTATGGTAGAAAAAATATAGAAGAAGCTTAATTATCCAACACATCTAAAAAAATTTGATCAATGAATTTGCTACAAATGGATTTTAAAAAAATCACATAACCTAGTGATAGTCTTTCTGAAAACTATCAGCAATATACCATATTGTTCTACTGGTAGATGTAATTTCACCAATACATGAAAATCATGAGATTTCATACCTAATAGTTTAAAATCATTAATTGAAACCCAATTCTTCACATTTGATGAATAACCAATGGGTACTTTAATACCATGATGTAACTGTAAAAACATTTATCTTTTAAATCTTTCTAAGTGTGTGAAAATATAAAGGTAAATATGTTTTGTTTCCTTCCATAGTGGGAACTAAGTCCAAACATATTTACATTGATTTCATATACAATCAATCATAAAATCCAGCTGTTTTCATTCCTTTTATTAATATCAAAACTCCAATAAAATTGTCATTTATGTTTTTATCAACTTGCATAACATCAATTTTATGTTTTATCTCTAAAAATATCCAATATGGTAGTTCATAAAATATATATTTTTTATTCTCGATATTTTTTTAAGACCATAAAATATTTTATTATAAAAGGGGAATTGTGAAGGTGTATGCTTTGCGAAGTGTAGTGTTCCTTCCTAAGCATAGAATATAGGTTCATATGGAAGGAGCTTCACGAAGTTGAAGGGGACTCACAGAGAAATGCCTCATAAATCAAGGGTGCCTCGTGAAGTGTAGGGTTGGGAAGAAAGATGCTTCATGAGGTACAATGTCCCTACCTTAGCATGGAGTTCATTTTATAATTCTACTCCTCAAAAAATGGATATGGTGAATGTTTGAGATTTTTTTTAAATTCTTGAATTTTTTGTTAATAATGAAATACAGTAAAATTCTGTATATTAAAATTATCAGGTAAATACACTATTTAGGACATCATAAGTTATGTAAGACCACTTGGATCGAACAAACATTACAACATTACTATTTCAGGTCACATGGATTAATATTATTTATAGTCTTGAGAAAAAATATTATCAAAATTATTTAAATAATGTAAAATACCTCCTCTACTCCACTATAACTACCACCCTTTTTCAATTCTTCCTACCACACCTATAATGTATGGAGCCTTCCCATTGTTATTCCCAATACTCTATAAAAGAGTCTAACCCTCATCCTAGATCTTCTGTTCACACAAAAAGGCCAAAACCAAAGGCCTTAAAAAGGATCTCAAGGACAAAAATCAAGAGGTAAACATCCACTTTTTATTTCTTTATTTTCTATCATTTTATGTTGTTCTATTTAATTTACTACGGAATATGCTGGGATATGTCATTAAATATTCCCATTAATTCAAATATTATGTATTAATGATGATATACCCCTTTTATCTCATCAAAATATTTTATGAAATTTTACGTGACACCCTTAGACTGCCAAATTTTCATAAGGGATTCCTCAACATTTATTTTATTTCGAGATTCCCTTATTTTATTCTTATTTCATCACCTACACTTATCAAATAACATGAAAGATATATTATATTAAATATTATGGATTTAATATTATTTATGTAACACTCACCATTACATTTATTCTCCTCTCCCACTTATTCAATAAATTAAAACATAGTCCATGATGTGTTGATTTACCAACATCGTGGATGATGTGACTTCAATTTCATTAAAACCCTTAAATAGTGTCCATTAAATAATTATTATGGTTGGAACAGATTTTAATTTATTTATAATATCATATATATGGTTCTAGAATCATTTTGTACAAATGTGATTAATTTATAATACCAAACCAGTTCATTACGATTGAAGAATCACTAAAATGACCAAAAAATATCATTAAAGATTTAAATAATGAGTCGTTCTCATTTAAGTATTAAAAATTATAAATGAAATAATTTATGGTTATGGAAATATGTAAATACTAGTCCATTCAATTTTTGTAGTTTCACTTCTAATCGACAAGAATATCAATCATGAACTGATCATGGAAGCCATGTAAAGAACCGATCTGACACAATGAAAATAACAAAATATAACTAATAAATGTGTTGAAGGATGTTGTAAAATGATCATATAAGGTGTTATAATCATTAATATGTTTCATTAACATGTAAATAAGACTTTTTTAACCATTATAAATGATTTTTAAACACTTTTGAAGTAATAAAAATCCAAGGTAAAGTAATTCTTATCCCAATTTCCATTCTTTGGGTTAACCTTCTTCTTTATTAATTACGCGGTATTAATATTATTTGTGTGATGAATTTTTTGTTTATATTAGGTTGAAATATGTTAATTTATATTTTATACACATATAAATTCCATTTTATTAATTCTCACTCCAATTTTATTTTATGGGATGTTCTTTTTAAAATCTTTTTAAAACTATTATTAATAAATTTCAAAAGGATTGATTTTGTTATATGTATATCACGTGAGAAGTTTCTTCTAATTTTCAAGATACAGTATTACCATGATATGTTCCATAGAAATTATTTATGTTTTTTTTCCATTATAACTCAAGATATTTTGGGTTGTTCCCATTATAGATCAAGATATGACGGGTGAGCCCCATTATAGCTCTCCAATGTGTTGGGTACTCCAGAGATGGAAGTTGACCAAATGGTTATTCCATGTGTACTGGTGAACATACGAGTAATATGGTAAATATGTCCCAGGGAAAGTACATGATGTTTCTCTTCATATCAATATCTATGATTACAGTTTTTATTGGTTATTTTTTTTACCTGGCTAACACTTTCTTTCATTATATCCCTTATTGATTTTTAAACTCATCCCAAGTTTTTAAAAAAAATCACACGTAATAAGATGGGTTAGAGAAATAAGGGAGTCATGATGTTTGATATAGCCTTTTGTTAATTAAATCATGTTTTAAGATTTAATGTTATATATTTAGATATAATGGATATTGTTTTAGTATTATCCTCTTATATGAATGTGGTATGTCTTGTATGTAATATATTTTAATTCATTGAAACTATAAAATCGAAGTGACTCTCAATGTTTAATATTGTATGGTATTGTTTAAATTAATGATTATGTAACATTATAAGGGCTGATCCTTATGATATTCAAGAAATAATTAGGATTAAAAAAATGTAATATATTATTTCCACTCATACTCTTCCATTAATTAAAAAATTATAACATCACATGTGTGAATGTATTGATTAAAACAACTGTTAAGTGATGTGATTTAGTTTTTTTCATCCATTAAGAACTACATATAAAATTTTCTTTATTATATAATAAATATATTTATTGAATGAATAATATTATGTATATGATTGAATAATTCCACCTAACACCATATTCATCCAACTAATGTTGTTTTGGGATTATGAACCAAACTTCCTCAAAACATCCATCATGAAAATAAATTTTATAGTTTATATGAAAAAAGGTAATTAAAAATTTAAAAGGAAACAAAATAATGGAATAAACTTGAAAAATGTTCCTAATAATGTAAATTATTAATATACTATTTCATCCAAACCTCTTTTAACACTTGAATAGTTCTCTAAGTCAGTTTTCCACTATGTCTTTTGAGTTCTTCCTCATATCGCAAAGCCTAAAAAATATAATTGAGGGTATTATGTTCTGATATGGATGAGGCCATAATGCTAGGTGATGATAATAATAGTGGACCATTTGTATATAACATAAAGGAAGGACCAGTTTATTTGAAGAAAAAAATCAACCCACCTAATAAATAATAATAACAATAATAATAATCAACAAGAAAAAACATAATAAAACCATATGAAGATAAAACATGACATATCATAACTAGTCATACGAGAAATAGTTATATAGGGTCACTCATCGCCTACCATTTAAATACATATATAAAATTCATTCAAAACCAAAAAATATAATACATCTCAATATAGAGAAACCACCTCTTCCACTTCCCTCCAACCCATGATAATGGTCAATCTATGATCACTATGGTCCAACTCCTACATTTGAATAATTAAAAGATCTCAAAATAATAAAGTAAAAATTCATACCATGGGGCCTTTGTAGTGTGTGTGAGTATGATATTTGAAGATACTACCAACATGTTCTTATCTTACATCAATATTTATATTGGTGTATGTGAAATATAAATCAATGTAAAATTAGTCATGATTTAATAATAAACGTTCATTCTTTATTATCAATATAACAACACTACACTTTATTTTATATTTCATCCCAATTTATTACTTATACATGAACTTAATATAAATCTAGGGATCTAGAGGAATAGTTTATTAGGAAATTGGTAGCAATTAATAACAACCTAAAATATTAAATACAACATCTTTATTTCAAAACTCTTTGACAAGACAAATCTCATTCCTTCATACTTCAAACATCATGAGATAACCTGAGAACATGCAAAATAAAGGGGTATGCAAAAAAGCCTAACAAGGGAGTAAACAAGGAATAACATGAATAATAAAATAAATTTTAGGGAATATAAATATAAATGTATCATAGGAGAATCATCGACATAAAGGTGTGATATAGCAAGGCAATCATAACATGGAAATGTGGGAACAACTTAAAACATTGTACCATAATCATAATGTAATTAGGTATACCTTTATCCCAACATGATGGAAAAAATTCATTTAATAGAATATAGTAAAACCCTTTCCAAACATGATTTATTAAGATAATAAAAAATATCCAATTCATTAGAGAGCTATCAGGGCACACCTTTCAAAATCATTTCAATCTCATGCGTAAGGGTTCCATATAGATCATAAAACATGGATTAATTTTCATCCAAATTCATTCCATGATCACAGAGTGTAGAATAAATACATTTAAGAACTTAATAAAAAATTTATATGTGCATAATGTTTAATACCCATGATATAGGAATGTGTATGGTATTCACTACCTGATGACCTGGGCTTGGAAAATCATGGTGTAATTTTGGCAACCGAATGGAGTGACTTAAAATTAAAAAAAATGGGTTGTGAGGGATAAATGTTTCTCTAATAATATCCTCATGAAATAGAAACCATTTGGGTTTTACAAATACATTTCCCAACATAAGAAATTTTGGAAATAGAATTTGTAACATAATAAAGAAATTTGAAGAAAGAGTAGAAATGGAATAACTCTTATGAAATTTTGGCATGGTGAAAAGTGTAAATGGGAGGGATTAATGAGTGAGAAAGAGTTCTCGCATCATAAAAAAAAGAATTATGAGGGAGTATTTAAAACATATCCAATCATTTTTAACTGATTATAAAATGGTGTAACAATATAAATAAACTTAGTTAAAATGAGAAATAAAGGAAACCCTTACATGATGGAGTGGCTTCAAAAGTGTGAAGAGGGTATTCTTAAAAACATGGGGTGCCTTGGGGGGGTATAGATAGGGGAGGACATCATATGGATGTGCTAAAAGGATTTTTAGTTACGATAAATGGGAGCTTGGGTGAGTTTATATTGGAAATTAGAGGGGAATTCTTTAATATTTCAAAAACATTGGTTTTGGAATATATTTAATTAAATATTAAAAAAAAAACCATTCCATGATTATTACACAAGAATTTTTTCCAACTAGGAGTGGGAAAATATATTTTATATCGACAATGGTTGAAAATATTGATGTATTAGACTTTCTTATGTGGAGTTGACTCACATTAATAATGAAATGAATTTAAAATTATAGAATATATTATACATTTTAGATGATTAACGAAGGATTTATAAAAAATTTAGAACAAATACAAAATCAAATTATTTTAATGTTAAAAAATATATTGGGATGATAATACCCTTATTGTTTTAATTAGATCATTTTGGGGTCATTATGATGTCATACAACACATATTTTATTAATAATTTATTTAATTTTTATCCAAAAAATCTTTTCTCAAAAAATAATGAAAAAATAAACATTTGATAATTTATATGTCATGATTCCAATAATAGTATTCATTTTATCTAAATTCTTTTCTAGATATGTTAATTTTCATCTATAAAATTAAAAATTAAATTAATTAAAAATTGATGGATTATGTCAAAAAAATGATTTTTAAAACATAATAAAAATAACATTTGAATTCATAAAAAGTATATAATAATTTATATGTATTAAATGTAATTTAATAAAAATATTTTGTTAAAAATTATTTATTTCTAAAAATTTATTAATTCATCAAAATAGTCTTCTTAAATACATATCATTATTAACAAAAATATATGATTGGTGTTTTAAAAGTCATTTACAATGTAACAATAATAAAAATAAATGTACATTCATTAATCTATACAAAAATAATGTACATAATACAATTGATAGGGTATTGATACATATCCCTTTATTAAACCATCATATGTTCTAAGACTAAGGCATGCAATCATGGGGATTTCATTGGGTCATTCGGTAAACAAAGTTTTGTTTAGGATCTTGATGAGCTTAAACATCTCCCGTAAATGGTTTTTATCATGATTAATATATTGTATATCCCCATGGTATTGGTCTAGGAAATAGACCAAAAATATGATCTCCTCTGAAGGAACTAATAAATTGGATTCAAAGGGGACAATCCAACCGGTTGAAACCATCACTTTCATTTTCTATGTCGAAAGGATTTATTAAAACCCTATATTTATATTAGTCTTGTGATCATTGTTAAATGGTTATGTTATCAATAGTAATTATTATTAATAGTCATTTATATCCAATTAGAAAAAATAAGTTCATGTGTCTTTTATATGCATGAGGCATTTAATTAAAAGAATGGAAATTTTATTCATAAATGTTCTGGTCATTACAACCTTCCCCCTTATGAAATTTCAAAGTCGAGATTTCGCTTTACACATTAAGGTAAAAAATGGTGAGAGTTTGAATACAAAAATTATAGAGACCCATACTTGACATACATAGACATTGCATTACATTTTCATAATACTTAATACATTACAAAAACAGATTCCCAAAGACCGTATTAGTTAAGTGTCTTTGGAAACTCGGAACTTATTCTATTAATCATGGTAAAATATCTTCAACATATCCCATAAAGATCTTACCCTTTAGTTTTCTTACCTAAAACCTTTCTTTATGTCCCGGGGAAAAGAAAACATAAAAAGGGTGAGAATAAATGTTGAGTAAGGGTAAACATAGGGAACATAAAACAATCCATAAATATTTGAACGTAAGAACATGAGCACAAAACATCAAAATCATGAGTAATGACACAAATCATGGTATTAAAAAAGGTATAAATCAAAAAGGAACATTAACCATGATAAAATATCATGGGAATAAAACATGTAAATGTGGAAACCATTAATCACATGTTATTATTTCCATAGTATCCAAGGCATTGCTTCCAAGATCATCATAGTGGAACAAGTCCCTCACTAAATCGAGTTCAATCCTCGTTCCAGTCCGATATCACTGAAAAGAATTAACTTTCCATTCCATCCATGTCTATCTCATGAGATATAAATCGTTACCCAATTCATTGGAGGGAGATATAGGTCCCACCCACCTCATAATGAAATCATTCTTTCGTGTTCCACATCATAAACATAAATCATTCATCATAACCCAATGAATAAAATTGGATTCATAAACATCATCCCATCACAAAATAATCCCTATAAAACAAATGGATATCATTTCATCATAAAAAACATGAAACCATGTAAATCATAGAGACATTATACATGAAACATACACATATGAAATAATTTCATCTTAGATGGAAAATGGTTTTGATAAAACACTTGAAATGAATTCTTGAGGAAAATATCCTTTCTTCTTTAAAATCATTTTTTTCACAAAATTCCATGAAATTTTAAAAGAAAGGGATTTTGGTGAAAATAGTAATGAAATATTTTATATTAAGCTTCCTGAAAATAAGGCATTATTAAACCGTAAAAAATTTCTTCATGCCGTATAAGTTGAAAAAAACATTCTCCTCAAACTTTTAACGGAAAAGTCAAAAAGTCCCACGTATGGTAAACAAAATAAAGATTCCTTCCATAACACAAAGTAAAAGTCATAAGATGGGTAAACATGACTTTAAAAATACATGGAAGAATATTTTACACACTATGAAAAAAAAAATTAGACATGGATGAAAAATACAACCCCAGTAAATACTTACGTATAAGCAATCTCGGATAAAAATGAGATTGAAAAATTATACATTACCTTACGTCCAATTTCTTCCGTATGTGTCCGAGAATCCTGTATAGTGGGTTTAAACATATTATTAACTTGTAACAGAACCATTATAATATTTATTATATCATATATGATTCCCTTATTACTTTATATTATCTGTTCATTTGTCAGTTCCATGTCAAAGCAACATTTTTGGTAAAATCGTTTCATTTATCGTATGTGTTTGGACTTATTGTTCTTGATATTATAACTTATAACCTGATTTACATAATTAGATAATTTAAAACATGATATATATATATAAATAATATATTCAGTATATAAATATATATTATAGATCGATAAATGGAATGAAATACACCGTTCATGGAGACGGCAGACCGTTCGTATGCATGAACGATGTATTCATTTCCTTATTGAATTGAATGCAATTAAGTTAATGAAACATATATGTGCGTAAATATAGTATCATTATTATGTAATATATTTCATTATTACTTATTATATATTCTTTATAGTCATTCTTGACTGGTTATCATGAAGAATAAATCTCATCGCGTCATGGAGACGATAATCCGTACGTACGCATGAGCGATGATATCATTCCCATAATTATCGAATGGAATTGGAGTGGATGATATAATATCTCAGAATCATTATGATGTTATAATAACCATATATAGTCATTATTAATACCATTATACCCATCCAATTAAGGTGGTGGTGGAAAACAGATTACACCACGGCGTGGAGACGGTATTCCGTACGTACGCACGCGCGGTGATTTCATTTTTCGTAGGATGGATAAAAGGTGAAATAAGGTTGTTTCATATTTATAATAACCTATAATTATATGAGTGATACTGATTTTATTAGTTTATAATGAAACAATTAAATAAGAGGACGTTGAAGAAGATAGAAACTTGAAATAATCGGTAGAAGAGATTATCTCGTCTTCGACGTGCCTCTTCTGAATCTCCTTTTAGGGCACTAATGATGGTCTTTTAAGAATACAAAGACCTCTATTATGTTTCTATGGAAGTGGGGAAGATAAATTGGTAGGGTTTGGTCGATCTTGAATGCTCAAAAGGGTGTGATAAGGAGAGGGAGGAGGTGCCCCTTTATAAGAGGGGAGAGGGGCGCTTTTGGAAACCTCTAAAATATTAATTTATAATAAACCCAAAACCCACATAAAAACTTAAAAAGTGACTCAAATTCAAATATTAGATAATATAGGGTTTTAATATCATCAAAAAATTTTATTTAGACATGTTTTGATTTTATTTTAAACATTATCATTTTGATTTATCCTTATTTAATCAATTAAATTTTATTTGTGGTAATAATGTAATAAATTTTATATGATTATAAATACATAATTATGTGTTGTTAATTATAAATAATCTTATACTTTATGACAAGTTAGATTATATAAATTTTAATTTGTAATTTTGAAATATTTTTGTGATTTATAAACAATTTAATAATATAAAATATTAATTGTGTCAATTTTGACACAATTCATTTATTTGAATTTAAATAAAATCCATAGAGAATATATATTCTAGAAAACCTATTTAATAGATTAATATAAAGTCATATTCATCTATAAAATTAGTGTAGAACATTAATTTGATCATATAATATTTATTCTAATACTTTTAAAATTATTTCATTGATAATTCTCTAAATAAAATAATTAATACAACATTTTTGTATAATTAATTAATATACTTATTTATTGTATAAAAATTAAAAATAAACTACTATAATGAATATAAATAAAATATATTTCATAATAATAATTTTAGTCAAATTTATCTTCAAAAAAACCCACTATTAAAATTTTATATTTATTATATTATGAAGGTGACAACATTGACATCATTTAAAATAAAATAATATTAGTGTCCTAATCTATTTTATAAACCTACAAATAGTCCATAATTCTACCATTGGAGGTTTTTGATATAGATATACTCGGTCAATAAGTTTTGGTTTTGTTTCCGGTCCTTTTGATGGGTATTATTATTGTAATAAAAGGTATATTATTGATTTTTTACTTAATAAATAATTTATGCATCATTAATGTATAAGCTATTAAGGTAATTAAATATCTCTTAAAAATTACAAATAAATTATAATAACAAATACAAACATTTTAGCTTTCAAATGAGTATTTATAATCGAATTTATATTATGTATAATCTTATATTAAAAATACTTTAATTATGAATGTTTGAGTGAGACATATTTCACTTACTTTAAAATAAAATAAATTAAAGTTCTTAATCACATCCATGTGGGTTCCAATGGATTCCATTTTGACCAAAATATTCCTTAAAACTAAATATAATCATCAAATTATATTAATATAGGTGTTAGGGTAATTTTATAATATTATATTTACCCTTAATTACTATATTTACCTTTAACTATGGTAAATAAAATTTACCATAGTTACTATTCATAGTGCTCATAAATAAAAAGTAGCATATTAACATAATTTGGACCTAATGATTCCAAATATTGAGTCTAGTTTCTTAAATTCAAATCACAGAGGTTGTAGAAATTAATTTAAAATTAATCTCGTTGTTAAGAAAATGAGTTTTAAAAGTTAAAACATTGGAAAAGATTGAAATGATTTTTCCTATGAATTCATTGAAACATCAATGCTAATGACATACATTATATTAAATGGTAAAAATAAATTCTATTTATACTTTAAAACCATTCAATATTATTATTTATCCATATAAATTATTAAGATGAAAAAAGTTGTTTTTAGTTAAAATATAGCGTGTTTTTAATATTCATTAAAATAGGAAAGTTATCTGAAAAGTATCAAAAATTTATCCAATGTAATTTTCTATATCCTGATTAAAAAGAAGATATTTATTTTGTAAAATTGAACTTATAAACTTGTCAAAAATTATATTTAAAATCGGTGCGCCATCAAAAGGCGGTAAAACTGCATTTTTTGAAAAATACTTCTTTTATCCAAAAAATTGATTTTGTTTTCATATCTCATTCTATAAAATGTGTAAAATTAATTATAATGTCATAAAATTCAAAATTTAGTTACTATTATTTCTAAAGGATAGTTCCTAACAATATATAATTGTTTAGTGAAACTCAGTATTGCGTTAAACACACTCTATCGAGGAAGGTTTCTCTTGCGTGCAAGACAAGCCTAGAATAGTGTTTGTGTATACTACAAGATAATACTGTGTTTCATATAGTTCAAGCTAATCTTGGTGTAGCGTAAACACAAGACGTCAAAGAAATTAAAAATAATACTTCTCATAAAATCTCAGGGTGTTACATTCTACCACCTTAAAAGGAATTTCGCCCTCTAAATATGTCGGGGTTATAAATGGTTTACTAATAGAAAGTTCCTTTCCTGGAAACCCACATCGTAAAAAGGAATAATAAAACATAATTTTAAAAAGGAAAGTTAGAAACATAACTGTCACCCAATATAACTCAGCACTGGGTTTCCTCATTGGAGAATATAGGTGAAAATATGGATATGGAAGAGAAAACTAACCATCAAATTCTAATGGAGAGTGGTAGAGAACATGGCTATGAAAAATCCAACAATCACAAAGATATAAATTCATGATGTACTAAGGTAACATCTAATTCATCGAATATGAGGGTACTAGGACAACATCTTTGGTTTCCAAGATCATTTCCATAATGTTGATAAATCTTCGCACAAGGAGAAATACTTAATTGATTTCAGTGTAATATCAGCGTTGCTCATTCTATGAACAATTTACACTTCATCTCTTATTTAAAGAAATGAAGTTGAATTTGTCCTTCCTGAAATGTTATCAGATCATGGGATAGAATGATAGGTTATTTTATCTGTCTCAAAAAGTTAGCAAAAGTTATTAAATATACACAAGTCCATCTATGGTGAGATTAACCATATATAATTCCAAAAATGGACTTATACTTCATCTATCATCCTGATTAATAAAATAAAACTAGTTTCTACTAAACAGGTACTTCTTTTAGGCCATGGGTCGGCAATAAAGGCCTGTCAAAATTCAGTTGTGGGTTCGATTCCCACAGCCTTGTCCGACGCGACGTGTTATCACCAGTCTTACAGGTTTCCCTTTTTATAAAACTATACTATTATAACATTCTAGAAACCATATCGAAAAACAATTTCTATCCTTAAATAATACTCTCTGATGTCTAAGTTAATCTGTTACGATGTTTAGGCTTATCAAAAATATTTTTTTTCCAATCTCATAGTAAAAATAATAATTACCAGAAAGTCCATATAACAATCATGCGAATACCCTCATTTATCCCTCATATATATGAAGATATATCTTGTTTTTCAAATTCCAAACATGTGATTACCTCAATCATGTATTCTATTGAAACATGAATTACCATAGAACATTATTGAAAACATGAATGCTGTTAAAAGTTAACTCTTTCCACATACCAAAATCCAAATTTTTTTATATACTCAATCCATGATATCACTTTTTCTTTATACCAGTCATGAGATCATTAATAATATCAAACATTTTATTTTCTCCTTATCCCTTCATTATGCGCATATCATCTGCTTTGTGAAAATATTTCAATCTCATTTTAATGTTACCTGTAACATATAATTATTGAAAAACACAATAAACTAATACATAGATATTCCAATATTCCAAAATACTATAAATGATATTCCACAACATTAATTTGGAATCCCGTTACATAAACACATAATCATTCGACCACATCATTGTCATACTCAACATCACCAATAGTGATCTCATGGGACTTCCCTTTGCCCGTTTCCTTAATAGGTTGTTGACGTTGATCATCATTAACGCTTGGATTAGGGAATTGGTTATCATAATGCCCCATTTCCTTGGACTTGTAGCATTGAAGTGTTGGTGGATCATTCTCTATATTATTTTCTCTATTCACGTCATTAGAAACCTTTTTCCCATTAATTTGGCACTCAGCTACTCGATGACCTTCTTTTCCACACTTGAAACCTTTTCTAGTAACTTTTAGACAATCTCAAATTTGATTCTTTCCACACTTTTAGCATAAAAAAACATTCACCTTCATTTCACAATTGTTCTGAGATTTTTCCTTGAAATCCATCTTTTGTTTCTTGTCAAAACCATGAGATGGATATGTAACACTAACTTCTAATTCTAACTTGATAGAAAAATGAATTATTTCATCATAGGTACTGATGTCCCTTATATATAATTCCCTTCGAAGACTTTGTTTTATGCCACTGAAGAATTGATCATCTTTACTTTCGGGTTGGATGATAAATCCAGAAGCATACCTTGAAAGCCTTGTAAAATTCACATCGTATATAGCAAAAGATTCATCTTCCTTTTGCTTAATCTCGAGGAACTCCTTTTCCATATTTATTTGAATAATACGAGGTTAGTACTTACTAAAAGACAGGTTCTTGAACTCATCCCACCCAATGGATTCAATTACATCTTGGGGCCTTGTATTCTTAATTAGAGTTCACCACTGGTCTGCTACACCTTCTAACCGGTAAACAGGAAAAATGAATTTTTCATGCTATGTAAAGTGAAGTATAGAAAATATACTTTCAATGGTACCGATCCATTGTTCAGCAACAAGTGGATTAGAAGACCCACTGAAAGAAGGTGGACGTTTCCTCACAAAGGACTCAATAGAATATTGTTCCTTTCTTTGCTCATTTGGATGTCCAGAATGATTCATAGCTTGTGTAAGTATAGCATTAATATTTTTCACTCCATCTCCCATCACAATTGGTTTATCAGGAGGAAAATCATTGCATTGTCCATCACATTGATAAACACGGTTCTTTCGGGTTCCGACCATCGTCTAAAACCCAAAAAGAATAGTGTGAGAGGAAAAAATAATGCCAGGAAAACTACATAATAAAGGGGGATTACCTTCAATATATAACATCTTAGGTTTAATTCTATGATCATTACAGTAATCATATGTCTATAACCTATACATATACTTAACCTTAGAGACATCCCTAGACATACCTTAGAAATATCTCTAGGGATTTCAATAAAGTTTTTGCATCCTAGTTTTAAAAGGTTAACTAAACCTTTGCTCTGATAGAAACTGTAGAGACACATACTTGACGTACGTAGAAATTACATTGATTTTGCGTAATACTTAATAAATTAGAAAAATAGATGACCAAAGATCGTATTAGATTGGTGTCTTTGGAAACTCGGAACATAAACTTTTAATCATGGTAAAAGATCTTCAACATCTCCCATAAAATCTTCCACTTTGGTTTTCTTACCTAAAACCAATATTTATATGCTAGGGAAAAGAAAACATAAAAAAGGGGAGGTCAAATTCTCAGTAAGGGTAAATGTGGAGAACATAAAAAAATCCCTAAACATTTTAACGTAAGAACATGAACATAAAACATCACAATCATGAGTAATGACATAAATCATGGTAGTGCATAAGGCATAGATCAAAAAGGGAAATTAACCATGATAAAATAGCATGGGAATAAAACATGTAATTGTCTAAACCATTAAGAACATCTTATGATTTCCATAGTAGCCAAGGCATTGCTTCCAAGACCATCATAGTGGACAAAGTCCCTTACTGAATCGAGATCACTCTTCATTCCATTACTGTATCACTGAACCAGATTAACTTGTTGTTCCAGCCATGTCTATCTCATGAGGTATAAATATTTACCAAATTCATTGGAGGGAGATATAGGTCTGACCCATCTCATAATGAAATCATTCTTACGTGTTCCACAACATAATCTTAAATCATTTATCATAACCCAATGAATAAAATTGGTTTCATAAACATCATCCCATCATAACATACTCTATTTAATAGAAATGGATATCATTTAATCATAAGAAAAGAGAAACCATGTAAATAATAGAGACATTATACTTGAAAAATACACATATGAAATAATGTCAACTTAGATGGAAAATGGTTTTGATAAAACACTTCAAATAAATTGTTGAGGAAAAAATCCTTTCTTCTTGAAAATCATTTTCTATTCAAAAAATACCGTGTAATTTTAAAAGAAAAGGATTTTTTTGAAAATAGTCCTGAAATCTTGTAGAGTATGCTTCCTGAAAATAAGGCCTTATAAAATCGTAAAAATCCATTCATTATATATAAGTTAAAAAACATTATCCTCGTACTTTTAACGGAAAAGTCAAAAAGTACCACGTATGGTAAACAAAATAAAGATTCCTACCATAACACAAAGTAAAAGTCAAAGAGGGGTAAACACGACTTTAAAAAAACATGTAAGAATATTAAACACTTTATGAAAAACATTTTCATGGGAATGGATGAAAAATATAACCCCAGTAAATACTTACGTACAGGTAATCTCGAATAAAAATGAGATTGAAAAATTATGCCTTGCCTTATGTCCAATTTCATCCGTATGTGTCTGATACTACTGTATTGTGGGTTTAAACTTATTATTAACTTGTAATATAACCATAATAATATTTATGATATCATATGTGATTCACTTATGACTTTATATTATCTGTTCATTTGTCAATTCCATGTTAAAGCATCATTTTGGGTAAAATCGTTTCATTTATCGTACGTGTTTGGACTTGTTGTTCTAGATATTATCACTTATAACTTGATTTAAATAAATCCATAATGTAAAACATGATATATATATAATATTCATAATATAAATATATATTATAGATTGATAAATGGAATGAAATACACCGTTTATGGAGACGGTTGGCTGTTTGTACGCATGAACGCTGTATTCGTTTCCTTATTGAATTGAATGGAATTAAGTAAATGAAACATATATGGACATAAATCCAGTGTCATTATTGTTTAATATCTTTATTTATTAAATATTATATATAATTTATAATCATTCTTTAATGGTTAACATGGAGAAATAATCTCATCACATCGTGGAGACAATAATCCATACGTACGCACGAGCGATGATATCGTTCCCATAATTATTGACTGAAATTGGAGTGCATGATAAAATGTATCAGAATTATTATGATGTTATAATAACCATATATAGTTATTCTTTACACCATTATACCCATCCAAGTAAGGTGGTGGTGGAAAACAGATTACACCACGACGTGGAGACGGTATTCCGTACGTACGCACACGCAGTGATTTCGTTTTTCATAGGA
Source organism: Viscum album (assembly GCA_963277665.1). Lineage (NCBI taxonomy): Eukaryota > Viridiplantae > Streptophyta > Magnoliopsida > Santalales > Viscaceae > Viscum > Viscum album. Next base: position 690,879,792 of record OY728153.1, on the reverse strand, counting down.
TGGATAGAAGGTGAAATAGAGTTGTTTAATATTTATAAAAACATATTAGTATATGAGTGATATTTATTTTATTACTTTATAATTAAAGTAATAAATAAGAGGAATTTGAAGAAGAAAGAAACATGAAAGAATCGGAAGAAGAGATTACCTCTTCTTCGACGCGCCTCTTCTAAACCTCCATTTAGGGCACTAAAGTTGGTCTTTGAAGAAGACCGGTACCTCTAGTATGTTTATAGGGAAGTGTAGAAGAGAAATTGGTAGGTTTTGGCGGAGTTTGAAGGATCAAAATAGTGTGATAAGGAGATGTAGGAGGTGCCCTTTTATAAGAGAAGAGAGAGGCACTTTTGGAAACCTCTAAAATATTAAGACATAATAAACCCAAACCCCAATTAAAAACATCCACAGTGACTCAATTTAGGATATTAGATAATATAGGGTCGTAATATCATCAAAAAATTAAATTTATACATGTTTTTATTATATTTTAAACCTTATCAATTTTATTTATCCTTATTTAATCTATTTAATTTTATATGTGGTAATAATGTAATAAATTTTATATGGTTATAAATACTTACTTATGTGTTGTTAATTATACATAATTTGATACATTATGAGATTTTAGATCATATAAAATTTAATTTGTAATCTTTAAATATTTTTGTGTTTTTTAACCAATTTAATAATATAAAATATCAATAGTGTCAATTTTGACACAATTCATTTATTTGAAATTAAATACAATCCAAAGAGAATATATATTAGAAAAAACCTATTTTATATATTAAAAACAAGTCATAGTAATCATTAAAATTAGTTTATCACATTAATTAGTTCATACAATATTTATTTTAGTACTTTTAATTCATTTATTTTATATTTCTCTTAATAAAATAATTAATAAAACATTTTTGTATAATTATTCGATATACATATTTGTTGTAAAAAAAATATAAATAAAATACAATTATGAATAAAAATATAATATATTTCATTAGAAAACTTTTAGTTGAATTTATCTTCTAAAACAACCCACTTTTAAAATTTTGTCTTTGTAAAAGTATGAAGGTGACAACTTTGACATCATTTAAAATAAAATAATATAAATGTCATAATCTGTTATATAATGCTTACAATGGTCCATAATTAGAACCTTGGAGTCTTAGGGTATATATAGACTCGAAAAATAATATTTGGTAAAGTTTTTCTCCCTTTAAAGGGTATTAATATTGTAATAAAAACTATATTATTGATTTTTTTACTAAATAAATAATTTCCGCATCATGAATGTATAAGCTATTACGGTAATTGAATATATCTTAAAAATTACAAATAAATTACCATAACAAATAAAAAAATTAGATTTAAAATGAGTATTTATAATATAATTTATATTCTGTATAACCTTATATTACCAATAGTTTAATTATGGATGTTTGAGTGAGACATATTTTACTTTCTTTAAAATAAAAAAAATTAAAGGTCTTAATCACATCCAAGTGGGTTCCAATGGATTCTATTTCGACCCAAATACACCTTATGACAAAATATAGTCATCCAATTATATTAAGACAAGGGTTAGGGTAATTTAATAATATTTTATTTACCCTTAATTACCCGATTTACCTTTAACTATGGTAAATATTATTTACCGTATTTACTAATCATAGTGCCAAAAAAAGTAGTATATTAACATAATTTGGACCTACTGATTCCAAATATGGAATCCATTTTTCCAAATTCAAATCACAGATGTTGCAGATATTAATTTTAAATTAATCCCATTGTTAATAAAACGAGTTTTAAAAGTTAAAACATTGCAAAAGATTGAAATGATTTTACCTATGAAGTCAATGTAAAATAAATGATAATGAAATAAATTATATTAAATGGTAAAAATTTATTATATTTATAATATAAAACCATTCAATATTATAATTAAATCATATATATTATTATGATGAAAAAAGTTGTTTTTAATTAAAATATAGTGTGCTTTTACTATTCATTAAAATATGAAAGTTAACAGAAAAGTATCAAAATATTATCTAATGTAAATATTTATATCCTGATTAAAAATAATAATTTCATTTTGTAATATTGTACTTATAAAATTTTCAAAAATTATATTTAAAATTGGTGTGCCATTAAAAGGCGGTAAAACTGCATTTTTTGAAAAATACTTCTTTTATCTGAAAAATTGATTTTGTTTTCATATCGCATTCGAGAAAATGTATAAAATGAATTATAATGTTATAAAATTAAATATTTAGTTACTATTATTCATAATGGCTAGTTCATAATAATATATCGTTGTTTAGTGAAACTCATTATTGCGTACAACAAATGCTATCGAGGAAGGTCGCTCTTGCATGCAACACAAGCCAAGAATAGTGTTTTCATATACTATAAGCTAATACGGTTTTGCGTATAGCGCAAACTAATATTGGTGTACCGTACAACAAAAGACATCAAATAAATGAAAAATAATCTTTCTCATAAAATCATGGGGTGTTACATAAATAGTAAGAATATGAAAGGAAACTCTAACCATAAAATGATAAACTTTTAATGTAAAAGTATATCCTAACTTGTGATACCCTAGGTTTCAATCTAGGAAATCCATGATCCAGTTAAAAATTTATAATCTTATGGTATTTGTTTCTACCTTATAATTATTCATAATAGGATTATGAATTTTCCAATGAATATCCCCTAGGATTTTCAAACTAAGAGTGCCGAAAGGATTATTTTCATGCCCCAGTTCTATTCGATTCTAGCTCAAAATTGTGTTTTCGAGATTTACCCCTAGTTACATATATGCGAAAGCCACCTCTACTAGTTCATATATTTCAATTATAAACAACTTACTCTATTCTCACCAAAATTTATGGATTATTTTTTAATACTTAGGCTTATTCCCAAGGCTTCCTCTAGATTTTCTAAACCCAAATACCTGAAATTACTAAACCAATCATCTAATACCAAATATTCATCCCTACTATCTATTTCATATATAAACATCCTTTATTAAATAAAATTTATTTTAATATAAATTGGAGGATTGAGAGGTCATGTTTCTTGGAAATTAGGTTCATTATATAACAACTGAAAACACGAAATACCACATCTTTATTTAAAACTTCATTGACAAGACCAACTCATTCTTTCATACTTAATACAGAATGGGATAACCTGTGAAAATACATAAGAAATGGGTTATCTATAAAGCCCTGTAATTTAGTAAACAAAGCATAAACTGAAGATTACTATACAATTTAGGAAATCATCATATCAATGGAGCATAAGAGAAACATTAACATGAAGGAATGATATAGCATGGTTATCATAACATGGAAATGTAGTAAAAACATAAAGCACCATATCATTAAAATAATGAAATCAAGTAATACCCTATCCCAACTTTATGGAAAAGCTACTATAAAATTAATAGGTAAACCCCTAACCCAAAATGACGTATCATGATAATAAACATTACCTAATGCATTAAATTGCTATAAGGGAGAACCCTTCATAATCATTTAAATATCATGTTAAAGTGTGCCACATAGGTCCTGAAACATGGATTCATTATTAATCAGAATTCCTTAAAAATTAATTAGTTTATAATAAATAGATTTAAGTGATCAATAAAAAATATTTATGCGCATAAATTTTAATACCCTTGATAGATGAAAGGGTGTGGTGTTCACTACACGACGATTCTGGCATGGAAAATCATGGTGCAATTTCCGCAGCCTAATGGTGCGACATAAAAAAACATATAAATGGTTATGAGAGAGAGGAGTATATAATAATATATAAATCAAATTTATATTATGGGGGAGAATATAAATACTTGTCCCAATACATGAAATTTGGTAATAGATGGTGTAATATATTAATGAAATTTTAAGAAAGTGGAAAAATGAAATTACTCTAACAATATTTTGGCACTCTAATGGGTGTACATAAGAGAAAATAATGAAAGAGAAATAGGTGTCCCATCATAAAAAATATAAGGGTAATATGGGGGAGTTTTTAAAACATACCCCATCATTTTTAATTGATCAAAAAAGGGTGTAACAATATAAGGAAACATGGATAAAATAAGAAAGGAAAGAAACCCTTACTTGAGTGTGCGACTTCAAAAGCATGGAGAGGGGATTATTTAGATTGTGGGTGACCTTGGGGGATTCTATAGAGGGTATGATAGATTAGGTACGTGATAATGTTTATTTTAGTGAGTAGAAGTGTGAGGTTGGGTAGGTTTATATATGAAATGAAATGGGAATTCTTTAATATTTCACAAACATACGTTTTGGAATCTATATAATTAAATATTCCAAACCACAAAGCGTCCCATGATTTATAACCATTGTTTTTTCCAAAGGGTAGTGGAAAAAATTATTTTTTTATTTGAAATGACTGAACATATTAAAATATTATCCGTGATTATGTGGAGGTGAGGCACATTATTAAAGAAATGAATTTTAAATCATATAATATATTATATATTTTGAAGAATTCACTAAGGAATTATAAAACAAGTAAATAAATATGAAATCACTTATTTTAATATCAAAACATATATTGGTAATATAATCCCAATTATAGTATCTATTACATCAATTTTTGTTCATCATGATGTCATATAACAAATATTTTATATATACGTTATTAAATTTTTATCCATAAAATTTAACTGTCTTATAAAATTATAAAAATTCAATGTTGTATTATTTTGACACCATGATTCAAAAAATAGTATTAATTTTATTTAAATAATTTCCTAAATATTATAATTTTCATTTTTAATATAAAAACTGACATTTATTGAAAATTAATGGGTTTGGAAAAAAATAGTTTTTAAAACCATAATATAAATTACATTTGACTTCATAAAAATTATATAATAATTTATATTTAACAAAATTAATTTAGTAATTATAATTTATTAAAATATTAATCTTTTATAAAATCTATTCATTCATCAAAATATATTTTTTAATTGGATTTGAATATTAATGAAATATATTATTTTTTTAAAAAATATTTACAAAGTAAAATTAATAGAATAGAAGAATATGAACTATTCTATAAAAAATAATGTATTAAATAGTATTCCTAGGTTCTTGATAAAAATCCCTTTATTACACTAGAATATTCCCTAAATGTAAGGTGTGTAATGTTAGTTCTCATATGGGGCAATTCGCTGAACATGGTTTGGGTTGTGATCTCGATGAGATTTTTCCCTTCTTGTAAACGATTTGGTCATGCCTATGTAGTTGGATATTGACTTGGGCTCAGTCAAGGGAAAGGACCAAAAATTCGATCTCCGTAGAAAAATTTGATAAATGGTATTCAGAGGTAATTATTCTTCTATTTGAAGCCATCCCTTCTTTTTTCTATGTCAAAAGGATTTCTTAAAATTATATATTTATACTAGTCTTGTTATAACTATTCAATTTCTATATTATCAACCTTAATGATACTTAATGATATTTTCAATCAAATTGGTTAAAGAAGTGCATGTGTCTTCTATATAAATAAGACATTTAAATAAATGAAGTAAAATTTTATTCATAAATTCTTGGTTCATTACAATCAACATCCCCAAGGAAGTGTTTACCTACTCTGATAATGATAGAAATCACTGAATATATTCCCCAGAATATATTTATGGAATTCCATAAATTTATATATATATATATTAAGTGGTGAGGACACATGGCTTCATTCCCAGGAACCCCATTACAAATTTCATATCAAGATATCCCTCGTGCACCTCCCGTAATGAAATCATTAGCACCAAGTGCCCTCTGAAACCTCTTGTGCCCTCAATCATTTACTCAACATCTGTATAGAAAGCCCAATCAATATTTCCTAGGTCCCTTGGACTTCCACTCAGAAAATTAAACATTGCTTCAAACCGAGACATCTCAAGGCATGACGATATAACTACACCAATATAAAATCATCATTGTATAAATAGCGAATGATAAAAGGCACATAAATATATTTATACCAATAATTACTATCACATTAGCCTCAAATATGATAGTGAGCCTCAACCCAAAACCAATGGTCAAACGTCGTCTATTAATGGTACATCAACATCCACATAGATTTCTATAGTGATAATGTAACATCCCTGACCCGGAATCCACTGAACCGGTGCTCCGAGCCAGGTGGTTGCATGACCTTAAGCGCGCCTCCCCATACGCCAAAGGATGCCAACTAGCAGCGGGGGTCTATGGGGTCAAGTGGGGAGACTATACCCCCTTTTTGTCAGAGTATTCCACAATAGAAATAAACCAATAGTAGAAACAATAACCAATAAACAAGGAACATGTATATTAACCTTTTCCAACAATAAATATGTCATGTCATACTACAAGTTCAAGAGTGAACAAAAACACAAAATAAGGACATTGACCACAATCCCAAAAATGGTCCCGAATCCAATCCTGAATCCACCACCAAGTTCTTCCCATGTCCACTCAACTATCTAGCTAGGACCCTTGTCCTTCTCCTGACCTGAAAACATGAAGTCTGCTCAGGTTCCCAATGGCGGCCCGAGTAGGGTGTGAGTACAACTCAGTAGGCCACCACCAACGGTGTCTACAAAATATCCAGTATAAATAGGTATTGCATACAAAAGTAAAATGAATGATAATAGCAAATTAATTAATTTAGGTTCCATTAGACATTTTTTGAGCCAAATCTGTTGCCACTTTCATTACCATTCATTACACACCAAAAATCATCACTCACCATCTCATCAAATTTCCATGGATTAATCACATACATTATGTTACATGGGTCTAAGGCCAACAATCACATGAAAGAGGGTGAACAAATCGTTATCCTATCTCACTAGGACTAACCCCCTCATAGTAGCCATATCCTCACCTCGAATCCTCAGTCTGGGTGGATGCAACCGTTAGGAGAATAGAACCTCAGTACCCTTTCCTAACCCGTTCATTTAGGGTGGAGTTTAGAACCTCATTCTAAGATCAACCCATGGGCGTAGATCCTCATGTCATACCCCACTCTATGAAGCCATGTGCACATTCTTATATATATAAGTAACCATCATCCATCCAAACCATTGCCCTTCGGAAACCACTATTCACAACACCCAACATGGGAATCCACATCATGACTTAATCCATTAACAAATTACCATTTCACATCATTTAACAATTCTCCCAATTCCCATGTGTAATTCCTATCTCACTAAGAATTCAACACTACACCCATAACCTATCTCGTTATGGTCTTTAATCAGTTTATACATTAACCCATTTAACCCATTCATCATTTCCATGAATCAACCATTCAACCCATTTCCAACAACCCTTAGGTTATTTCTAAGTCTAGGTGCATCACATAACTTATATTCCATGATCAACCAATCATGCCGACATATTCGTCAAGGGCTCTACCATTTATTACAAAAAGGTAACTTGTTTAATAACAATCCATGAACCCGGGAAAAGGTAGCACATCCCATGGATGGACCAAATTAGGTCAAGTCCATACCAACACATCCGATGGGGATCGTTAGGGTTCCCATTAGCCATTTTAAACATCAATATTACCAAACATGCCAAGGTTATTCAAAACATAACCAAGGGGAAACAAGAACACAACTAAACATGGGAAAATAACCAAATAACAATGGGATAAATCTTGTAAACCACCTACCTTTAAACCGCTATTGAACACACTCTCAATCGAGTCCGGAGACCTCGATCTGACCAACCTTTAGAGCCTTAACCTAAAACTCACCCAAAAGATAGGGTTTTAGAGCTTCGGAACAAGGGGAGAGAAGATACAAACCCTAAACCAAAAAGAGAAACAAGGATGAGATTAGAATTTCCCGAATACTCAATCCAAAACCAACAACACTCTAAATGGACAAGAATCGAAGGAGAACCACCCTTGGGAAGCTTGGGTCGGCCAAGTTCGTCACTAGGGTTGAGAGGGGGTGAATGGAGGAAAATTATGAGTTGGGGTTTAAAATCCCGGAGTGGCAAACTTTTTATTTTTTCAAACATTTAGAGGGCGCATGGTTTGGCTGCACAGTTAGAAAAACCATGTGCATGCTACAGTACAGAGGAGGAGGGGTCGCACAGTTTTTCTGGGCAGGCTACACGGTTTACCAAGGCCATGCGCAAGCCGTGAGCCCAGCCTTCTCTTGCTCAGATTCCCCTTCTTTCGTGCCCTGAGCCCCCGGAACACCCCCAAGGCCTCCCATACTTTCAGAAGATATCCCTTGAAGCCCGAAAAAAGGGATTCAACAAAGCATAAAGAAAACATACCTTTCTAAAAACCGGGATCTTACAACCTCCCCACCATAAAATGGCTCATCCTCGAGTCGACCTTCCAAGACTCATTGATCCACCAAAGAGAAGAGTTCGGGTCACTGAGCCCGCATATCAGATTCCCGCTCCCATGTTTTTTCCTAAACTTTCCCATGCTTCCATAGTACTCGCACTAATGGCACCACCTTGACTCGAAATACCTTTTTACTATGATCCACCACACGAACCGGATCCCCCTCAAAGGATGCATCAGCCTCAAGATCCACATCCTCAACATCAACCACGTTAGATGGGTCAGGGTGATACCGTCGAAGCTGTGACACATGAAACACATCATGAATCCCACCATACCACTGTGGAAGATCCAATCAGTAAGCCATTGGTGTAATCCTCTCCATAATCTCACAAATGTCCCAAATACCTGGGTGCCAACTTACCCTACTTTCGAATCTGATGATGACCCAACCATGGTGACACCCGAAGGAACACTTTATCAACCATCACAAACTCAAGAGGTCTATGCCTCCGATCTACATACGACTTCTGCCTACTCTGAGCAGTAGCCATGCACTTCCTGATCAACTCAACTCTCTCTGATGTGTCCTACATGAGACTTGGCACCAACAACTTAGATTCACCGTCCTCTAGCCAACACAACAAAGATCTACATGGCCTCACATATAGTGCCTCAAATGGTGCCATATGAATCGTAGCCTAAAAATTGTTGTTGTAGGAAAACTGAACTAACGATAGGTGTCTCTCCCAAGAACCACCAAAGTCCAAGACACAAGCTCTTTACATATCTTCCAACACTTGGATCGTACACTCCGACTGCCCGTCCGGCTGTGGTTGGAAATCCATACTCAAAAACACCTGCATACCAAGCACCTTCTACAAGCCTTGCCAGAAACGTGACGTGAAACTCAAATCTCAGTCTGAAACCATGGTCTGTGGAACACCGTGTAACCGCACTATTTCTCAAACTTACATCTCACACAACTGGTCGGCTGTAAAGGTCTCCTGAATCAGTAATAAATGAGCCAATTTTGTTAACTGATCCACAACCACCCAGATTGCATCATTCTTACACGATATCCTCAGAAGACCCATTACAAAAACCATCATTACATCATCCCACTTCAATTACATAATTGGAAATTGATGAAAAAAAACACCTAGGAATTTATGTTCGACCTTCACCTGCTGACAGGTAAGGCAATGTTCCACAAAGCTCGCAACCTCTTTCTTCATTCCATGCCACCAAAACCTCCTTCGAAGATCACGATACATCTTGGTCAAAACAGGATGCACTTCCCACTTTGATGCATGGAACTCATGAATCAAGTCTTCCCACACACACTTTGGCATGACCACACGATCAGGAACATGAACAAAACCATCCACGTCGACAGACCAAACAGAAGGTAGATCCCATTTCTAAGCTTTTCCTTAATGATCAAACACTCAGGATCATCAAGCTGACCTTCCTTAACTTGACTCAAAAGCGTCAACTCCATCACTAAGGAAGCAACAGTGACCTGACCACTCTCCTCCTGCACCTCCAGGTGCATCTCTACAAACAAAGCCATCACTTTCCACTCGATGCTGGACTCTTGAATAGCCTGATTTTGAACATTCTTGCTCAGAGAATCAGCAACACTGTTCCCCGTTCCCAGCGTGTACACCAACTCAAAGACGAAAGACTAGAGATATTCAACCCATCTTCACTGTTGATGATTCAGATCCCATTGTGAGACAATTTACATTAAACTCTTATGGTCAGTAAACACAGTAAACCGTTCTCCCAACAGATAGTGCCCCCAGCACTTCTAGGCGTACACCACTGCAGCCAAGTCAAGGTCATGAGTGGGATAGTTCCGCTCATGGGGTCTCAACTGCCTTGACCCATAAGCCAAAACCTGCTCATCCTACATCAACACAGCCCCATGTCCGACTCCAGATGCATCCAAAGACATGATGTACTTCTTACCCGGCTCAAGTAAGATAAATATAGGTGCGGTCGTCAACCACTTCTTCAACTCTTGGAATGTATTGTCACAAGAACCATGCCACTCAAACCTGATTCCTTTCTTGGACAAGCCCGAGAGTGGTGCTTCCAAATTAGAGAAATCCCGAATTAACCTTCGGTAATACCCTGCCAAACCCTGAAAACTCTGATCATTGGAAACACTCTTAGGATGCTCCCAGGATACAACTACTTGCCCCATCCCTAGATCCACTGACACACCTACCTCCGAGATGATGTGACCCAAAAAATGCAAATCTCCTATCCAGAATTGACACGTTGATAGCTTAGCATATAGCTGATGCTCTCTTAGCGTACCCAAGACAATATCATGATGTTGGGCATGATCTTCATGAGTTTTTGAGTTCACTAAGATATCTTCAACAAAGACAACCAAAAACTGATCTAGATAGGGATGAATTATTCGGTTCATCAAAGTCATAAACACCACCGGTTCATTGTTCAAGTCGAAAGACATCACCACAAACTCAAACAACCCGTACCGACTCCGAAAAGCTGTCCGCGGTACGCCAGAAGGAATCAACCTCATCTGGTAATACCCTGACCTCAAATCAATCATAGAAAACAATGATGCACACCTAAACTAATAAAACAACTCATCAATTCTAGGAAGTGGGTACCTCATTTTCAAAGTGATAAGATTCAACTTTTGATAGTCAACACATAGCATCAACGACCCATATGCATTCTTTGAAAAAAGAAAGGGAGATCCCCACGGTGATTTACTAGGACGGATAATCCCCTTACCCTCCAACTCCTCAAGATGAACCTTCAGTTGCTGGAGTTATTCTGGTGCCATTTGGTATAGCGGAATAGAAACTGGCTCCGCTCCAGGCAGCAACTCGACCGTGAACTTGACATCCCTCTCGGTCGGTAACCCCAAGAAATACTCAGGAAACACATCCTGAAATTGATCCACCATAGGAGTGAAAATAGATTTTCTCCTCCCTCATAATCATCAAGCATGAGACATGCCACTTAATCCATGAGTCCACTCATCAGTTGAAAAAACTGCCCCGCACACCCTGCTCGAACAAATCATTCACCACGGCGGACATAAGAATCACCCTCAAGCAACCTGAACGACACTCTGCGACGATAACAATCTATGTGCACCTGATACAACACCAAAAAATTCATTCCCAAGATTAGGTCAAACCCTAACATCTCTAGAACGAACAAGTCCCACCGAAAGCGATACCCATCAACTTCAAAGGACCATCCCTTCCACTACTTGATATCCTCAACCCACACCCCCAACGGGGTGTCAATTGACATAACTCCACACACCCTCTCTACAAGTAAACCCATAACTACAACAAGTTGAGAAGAAACAAAAGAGTGCGTGGAACCTATGTCAAAAAACACACTAGAAAACACATAAGCTACAAGGATCGTACCTCGAACAGTTGACTGTCTTCCCTCACCATCACTAGGTACAAACTGAACTTCATGAACATGACATGCCCCTCTAATCTGGGCTCCAGCCTGACCACCTTGCACCGCACAACCCTGATGGCATGAGAGATCTTTCCCTGGATTTCCACGTCCACCACCCCTGCCAGTACGGCCCATGGAGCTTCAACTGCCTGCCTAATATGGGGAAATTGATCCCCTTCCTGTACCCGTCACCTTCTTTTCACCATCATAATCGCTCACCTACCAAGGCTTCCTGCAGAACCTCTGCACATGTCCCATCATGCCGCACGAACTACACTTAATTGGAGGTCGAGGAAAATGACCACACATATGCCCCGTACTACTACACTAATAATAGAACACCAGGTTCCCACTCTGAGAGGCTGACCCTCCCTTATGACCACCTTGCTAGAATCTTTCCAAACGACACTTCCGACCTTCGGAAGATGCACCACTTGTCCGCCCAACTGGAACAGCAATCCCACCACCTAAATCTACCTTCAAGTTCCATTTAGAGATGATTACCTGATCCATCACCTCTGTAAACCTCATCAAGCATAAGATATTTTCTTGAGACCTGATCTCATGTCTCTGCCCATCTTGGAAACGCTTTGCTACCACTGCCTCATCCCCTTCTAACATTGGGACAAAGCGTCTCAAATCAGTGAAGCGAATAGAATTTTCCATCACCGATAGAGATTCCTGAGTCAGATTCATAAACTCTGCAACCCGCTCCTACCTCAAAGTCTCTGGATATAAATTCTCCAGAAAATTTTCCTGAAAAACCTTCAACGACATTCCCTCAGCTTGCTCGATTTTAGCCTGAATGTCCCACCGATGCCTAGCCTGGCCCCACAACATATAAGCAACCAGCTTCACTCGCTTTTTGACAGGGGTCTCTAGATGATCTAGTCTCATCTGAACAGACTCTAACCAGAACTCTGCTACCTCTCGGCCTCCCTCTCTGATAAAGTTCAGAGGGTGCTGCAGCTCGAACTCCCTGGTCATCTCAAACATACTCATTGCAACCCGCCCTGGGTCCCAATCCATCATCTACATAAGGGGAGCCATGTTCTCCCAGAACTAGTCTTCTCTACCTTCATTGATCACCACATTTTAATGTTCCACTACCGGAAGAGTGTTCTCAACAACATCTTCTCGTTGCTCAACTGGTAACCGACGTCGTGGTGGCATCTCTCTACTTTTCCAAGCACAAGATTTAGCATGAATACCATTAAACTTTCACAACATCATCGAAATACCTTTAAAAGCTACAGAATCCCATTTTCATATACTCGTTCTATGACATTAACACCTCAACTCACCACCGTGTTCATCCCTCCCACGGGCCATGGTCCACATGGGGTAAACAACCATGCATTACCAACAAACTCACCCAACATTTTTCAAAAACGATTTACACTTCATTTCAAACCCTTATATTTCATTAAAAATCATTTACCCACTTGTTTTATTTCATTCTTATAATTATTTCTTTCTTTCATGAAATGCATGATGCACCCTACTTTCCTGCCTCACACACCCACCCCATGCATGTTCCTAACACAATTCATGTCACTTATCGCCCTAGTTGTCTACAATGATGCATGAATGCAAATCCTCATGCCGTTAAGGCCACGAGTCAGATATTATGAAAAGGTAACATCAAAACACATGTGCATCAACCAATGGTAAAATATCATCAACTGTAACAACACACAACTAAGAACAACAATTCCCACACAGGGTGACTTGGGGTTTCCCTCGTACATGGGTTAGCTACTCTGAAGCACGAGATCATTAACAAGGCCCGACAAATCATAACCCTTGGAAACCTATCCCAAATAACAAGACCTCAGAGAAGGAGAAGAAATACCTCCTCTGATAGAACTTTGAAATGTCCCTGACCCGGAACCCACTAAACCGGTTCTCCGAGCCGGGTGGTTACATTACCTTAAGAGCGCCTCCCCATATGCCAAAGGCTTCCGACTAGCTGCGGGGGTCTATGGGGTCATATGGGGAGACAATACCCCCTTTTTATCAGAGTAATACACAATATAAATCAAACAATAGCGGAAAAAATAACCAATAAACAAGGAACATGTATATCAACCATTTCCAACAAAAAATATGTCATGTTGTACTACAAGTGCAAGAGTGAACAAAAACCCGAAATAAGGACAACAACTAAAATCCCCAAAATAGTCCCGAATCCATGTACGGATCTTCCACCAAGTGCAAACCATGTCCAATCAACTATCTAGAAATGACCCTTTCCCTTCTCCTGACCTGGAAACATGATGTCGGCTTGGGTACCAAACGACAGCCCGAGAAGGGAGTGAGTACAACTCAGTAGGACACCACCGACGGTGTCTACAAAATATCCAATATAAACAGGTAGTGCATGCAAAAGGAAAATGAATGATAATTTCCAATTAATTAATTTAGGTTACATTAGCCAATTTTTGAGCCAAATTAGTTGCAACTTCCATTACCATTCACTACACAACGAATATCATCACTCACCATCTCATCAAATTTCCATGGATTAATCACATATATTATGTTACATGGGTCTAAGGCCAACAATCACATGCAATAGGGTGAACACATCGTTATCATTCCTCACTAGGACTAACCCCCTCAAAGAAACCATATCCTTACCTTAAAGCCTCATTCCGGTTGGATACAACCGTTATTAGAATAGACCCTGAGTCCCATTTCCTAACTAGTGCATTTAGGATGGAGTTTAGAACCTTAGTCTTAGCTCAACCCGTGGGCGTAGATCCTCAAGTCATACCCCACTCTATGAAGCCATGTGCACATGATTATATATATAAGAAACCATCAACCATCCAAGCCATTTCCCTTCGAAAAACACTATTCGCAACACCCCACATGGGAATCCACATCAGACCTTAACCCATTAACATATTACCATTTCACATCATTTAACCATTCACCCAATTCCCATGTGTAATGCCTATCTCAATAAGCATTCAACACTAGACCCATAACCTATCCTGTTATGGTCTTTAAATAGTTTACACATTAACACATTTAACCCGTTCATCATTTCCATGAATCAACCATTTAACCCATTTCAAACATCACTTAGGTTATTTCCAAGTATAGGTGAATCACCTAACTTCTATTCAAGGTTCAACCAATCATTCCAACATATTCGTCAAGGGCTCTACCATTTAATACAACAAGGTCACTTGTTTAATAACAATCCCTAAACCCAAGAAAAACTGGCACATCCCATGGATGGCCCCAATTAGGTGAAGTCCATCCCAACAAATCCCACAGGGATCATCAGGGTTCCCCTTAGCCAATTTAAACATCATTATTACTAAACATTCCAAGGTTATTCAAAACATAACCAAGGGGAAATAAGAACACAACTAAACATGTGAAAATACACAAATAACCATGGGATATATCTTATAGACCACATACCTTGAAACCGCGGTTGAACGCACTCTCAATCGAGTCCATAGACCTAGATCCGACCAACCGTTGGGGCCTCAACCTAAAACACACCCAAAAGATGTGATTTTAAAGCTTCAGAACAATAGGGAGAGAAGATACAAATCCTAAACCAAAAAGATAAACAAGGATGGGATTAGCATTAACTGAAGCTTCGATCTACAACCAATGGCACTCCAAACGACCACGAATAAAAGGATAACTACCCTTGGGAAGCTTTGGTAAACCAAGTTCGTCACTACGGTTGAGAGGGGATGAATGGTGGAAAATTCCGAGTTGGGGTTTAAATTCCCAGAGTGGAAAACTTGTAATTTTCCCCAACATTAAGAGGCCGAACCATTTGGTTGCACAGTTTGACAAATCGTGCGCAAACCATGCGCATGGTACTATCCAGGAGAGGAGGGGTCGCACGGTTTTCCTGTGTAGGCCGCACGGTTTACCTAGGTCGTCTACAAGCCGTGCACCCAACCTTGTCTTGCCCAGATTTCCCTTATTTCATGCCCCGAGCCCCTGGAACACCCCCAAGGCGTCCCATACTTTCAGAAGACATACCTTGAAGCCTGAAACAAGGGATTCAACCAAAACATAACAAAGACATTCCTTTCCATAAACTGGGATCTTACAGATAACCTGAAACATAACTGATGGTCAACACCAACACCTAATAAAAAACATCTATGGAGGCCTCCACCTATAGTGAGTGTTCAGAAACACCATGAATGAGTCCTATATATGTGAAAATGAATCAAAATTTTCACTGGACAACAACATTGAGAAAAATCCCCAACAATAACCTATGACACATCATTTGGTACCTTTTAACCCTATGACCACGTCTCTGAATATTGATTTTCAACACCATCCATATTCACAAGGGTCGTTCCATAATCCTAAAAATCTCATGTCCTTCATCTAGAGACCATGTTTCCTCATCCTATAGATCATCATCAACCAATATGTCCCTGGCTATACCCAAACTGGGAAACAATGTTTCCTCATTATAGGTGATCATCATCACCTCATTCCATTGGTCTATACCATCATATTCCCATAGAAAAATGGAAATAAATATTTAAATTTTAAATAATTTAAATATAAAACTTGTATGATACTTTCTATGTGGTCAAAATCCATTAGGTAAACTTTTCATATTAAAACTATTCCTAGGGCATACCAAACGACATCCCAAAATAGCAGGTTATGAATTTTGGGGAAAAAATAATTATTTTTGATCTCACTCAGAATACCTATATGGTAATATTTAGAATCCCCTCATTCATAGAAACAATTGATAAAACCTCTAGGAACCATCTATATTATACTCTTAGGAACTCTATATTAAGATATTTTCCATTAATTCAATTTAAAACTAAAGAAATCGGACTTTTAGATAGACACATTTTGAATAGGGAAAAATTTAATTCACATATTTATCTTCATGTTTTGAGATTTAAATGAATAAAAGACGCTAAAAATAGAAGGAATTTACAAGATGAATCTGTAGCCACAAAAAAATCTTGAATCCTTGCTAAAATGATATTGGAGTATGAAATAATAGGATTTGTGGAAGGATATATCATCACCTATGGTTGGGAGATGGCCATGTGTGATTGATGAAAAATAGAAGGAACATGAAAGAAAGGATGGGTTTAAATGTCATTTCAAACTTTTTAATAATGCATATAGTTAATTTGTTTTATTTGGATAACCATTTTCCAATTGTGTACACCATGTGTCCAAAAGGTCATCCCTTTAATATAGATTGAACTGTATAGAAACACGGTTTGGCTAAAACATGCACCAAGCATGTTGACTGTTTTCCTATATGGCACTATGTGTGAAGGATAATCTGCATGGTTTCAAAAACCATGCACATCCCATGAACACATTTTAAGAAAACCTGCAACACACCAGAAATTTTAATAAAGGGGATATAGATTTATATCCAACCGGGTGCTTTCAAAAATTAGATAAACTGTTGAAACTTCATTGTTAGAAAAACTATTCAAAAACTGTTCTCCTAGTTCATCATTCCTAGAAACGTAGTTTTCAGATCCTAACACTCTTGAACTCCATAAAAACTCTCAAGGAGGAATTGACTCTTAAAACTCAACTGAAAATAGAGTCTTTTTCCTATAAAACTCTTGAAGTTAGGTTCCAAAGAGAAATAGAAGTGTTAGCCTACTCACGAACCTCGAAAACACAATGTGGATGAGGAATTTTTCATACTTAAGAAAATGGAACATTACCATCTCCCCACATTATAATATCCCAACCTCGTGCTATAAAAATTTTCCTAATGATGGAACTGAACATACCCATCTCATTTTCATCACCAAGTTTATGATAGGTAATTAAACACCGATAAGGTCCCCTCAAGGTTCCCCTGGTAGAAGTTATGGGTCTGGTCACTTCTTAACCCAAAATTAAACTTTATAATGTCCACATTGACTATCCTTATACATAAAATTCATAAAAAGGGACATTTTCATTCCTGAACCTCATCAGGTGCTCAAATCATTCCCATGTCATAAATAACACCCAAAAAGTATGGAATATCATCATTTTCACATATATTACATGTGCCATACACAAAACTTCTAAAATTTTTCATACAATATGATTCTCATAAATAATAAACATCATTAGATTCTAAAAATATATACACAACATATATAAATATTCATTCTGATCATAGTATCTATGCCTATGTACCACAAACAAGTCATGCTCATATGATGCCCATCATAAATCCTGGTGCATAAAAACCTAAATATATCACACATCATAGATAATGAAATCCTACTAACTAGCACTTGGTTAGTCTAAAAAAATATAATTCACCACATTCACCAAGAATGAACATGGTAAAAAAAATACTAAGTCACACCATGATCACGGCGTACGTCAAGCAATCATCAACACACTAGCATAATTTGGCACAAGAATCTCAACCTTATAATCTAAGGTAGTCACCTGACTACCTGAGGCCATGTCTCCCTATAGAGCTGAAATAGATCCAAGTCACTTAACCCACATCTAGACCTATATATCTCTACCATGACCACTATGTTTAGTGGAATCCTACATACCGTCTCTTGGTGAAACTCTTCACCAAACCAGAAATCATTAAGTATACTTTGGTCCCTGAAACACAAATGTATCAGATGGATTCCAATGTAAACTCTCAATATTTACATTCTAAATACAATAATATCACTCCTTTGGAATCTGATCCCACTAGGTCTAATAAATCATAGGATTACCCCATTAGAAGCACACTATCTAAGAATCACTCTTCAGTTGTCTACTCGAGTATATAACTTGAGTGTCCTACTGAGACTCCTCAAGGCCCTGCTTCCTGATACCTGAAGCATCAAATATTTGATCACCTTTCACTGTAACCAAGATCATATAATACTGGTCCATCAATTTCCGCTTGTATATCAATACCTGATACACCACGTTAAAGAAGAATGTCGTCCTGAAGATTTTCACCCACAACATGACAGTATTTCGTAACGCATCAAAAAAAATATTGCACCTTGGTGATGTTGTTTCCAACCATAGTATGGGAAAATACTAATAGGTCAATCAAATTATCCACATATTCCAGGATTGAATTTTATCCCTACTTGTGATTCATGAACTCAAGGGATCGTTCTTCCCCCAATGACTCTGGGAATAATTTCTTGATGAACCTGGACTCAAAATACTTCTAATCCAATCTCTCATTCCTACAATCCTAGAACTATACATCCCACTAGAACATTTTTGAAACACTAACTTGATAGGTGCCTAGATTCACCCTTTGATGTGGGGATGTATCAAGATGATTGAAGATACTCTTCATTGACTCTTTATTATTATATTCTACCTACGATCCTCCTGTACCATAAAATAACAATGGGTGATGAGAATGTAACTCATGATTCATATATTCCATAGACATATCATCTCTTTGATCTCCTCTATCATTACACATTATGACATGAAACATGATCTCCCTAAGATAATAGTCAAACTATAGCCCAAAATATTTCTTGTAGTACAACTTTTTTGATAGTATCAAATCGTGTAACTATGTCTTAGGATCATACCAACCCTCAAGAAACTCATCCTTACCATCAGGGGTCTCATCCAATTCTCTCTAATGAGACACCATATCACCACCCCCTTGAAAGTCAACCAGAATATGTCTTTGTGTAATCACATTGAATACCAATAATTATGATTAAATAGATGTAACATTACATATATATATATATCATAGATAAGGAATGATATAACAGGTACCACATCTCACCACCTTTAGACTCCCCTACCCCACCATATCACCTGAAATCTAGCATCATATCCCCTTACCTACACACATCAGGGTTAGGTGTCAAGTATTAACTATCATATCATCATCATGCCTACCCATAACAGAGTCCAACATCACATATAATCTAACCTCATGCCCTCATAAAAACCGATAATAGATTTAGGCATCACATATAATTTATCAATATATTGTAGTTGAGTAGAATTCCACCATATATAGGCAATACCTACCAATGCTGTTCTGATTCATTATTTACACTTTAGACAACTCACTCCTTTTTTCCACCCCAACTAAACATATAAAAGTCATAACCATATACCACATGCATAAAATATCACACAACGATATCATTGGGAACCAAATAAATCATATTAATGATTATAATTCAAAACAAAGGGCTATGTTTGAAAAAAAAAATTAGATTATTTTTTGACACGTTAAATAACTCATCCCTTTTAGCACTTTACACGTTCTCAATGATGATAATACAAACAAACCACATATCATGAGACAAATATCAAAATTTTTTGCATGAAAAATACATTTCCATAATGGGAAATAGTTCAAAGAACATAACCGATAAAACTGACACCCACGTGCACCACTCGAGGTTTAAATCAATCAACTGTTAAAGCACAAATCATTACTTCAATTTCCCACCCAAGATAATTTGGTTTGGCCCTCATTCATGGGGATATAGTCACCCAAACATGAGGTCATTACCCTTTTCCAAATACATCATAGTCTCAAGTCTACCGTAAAAAAATGTATGGAAAAAGGAAAACAAACATCTCTCATATCATTTGTACCATCCTAAACATGTTTTCCACCAAAAAATTCTCCAAACATGTTGAACACTAGGAATTATAAGAACATACAAATATTCCAAAGGATATTAAATAATAGTGAGGGTTTGAAATGGTGATAGTGGGAAGGCTATAACCATAGTTGATTATAATAATAGTGGCCTATATGTACACAAGACAACAGTAGATGGACAACATCTGCATGAGCAACAAATGAAATCAACATAAGATTAATATCATTATCATTCATAATAAACATGATCAATGGAAATAATACCATATGTAGATAAAAAATTTCAATTCAAAATAGTTCATATATGAAATAGATAAATAGGGTCACCCATGGACAACCATATTCATATATATATATAAGAACTAATGAAATGTCTAAAATAAAAATTAATATAATTATTGAGGATCCACCTGGTCCACTACAATACATACCATTATAAAGGTATATATCTATGATCAATATGGTCTATCTTCAGAGCCTAAATCCCCACCTAATATAAAAATAATAATGTATCCATGTCACCCGAGGGCCTATGTAGGGTGCGAGAATGCAGCTAGTAGGCCACCACCATTGTGTTCCTATCATAAAACTATAACTTTGTTGGATTATGTAAAAAATAAATTCAAATCAATTTACTCATTCTTTAGTAATAAATCTTTACTTATTCTCAAAAAGAACAAGGAAATGATTACATACTTCATCCAAATCCCATAATTATAGAATAAATCATCCAAATATATATATATGATATACATTATAAGTCTTTAAATATATATTATCGATGTTGAGGACCTATATCATAGTGCCCTATCACCCCTAATGAATATCATGTTTTTCGAACCCATGGGAACCTACTATAAACATATCACCGGCAACTCATGTTATATAACTCCTCCCATTCACTCAATTAGGTACCTGATGTGCTTATGTAATTCCCAAAAATAAGTCATATGTCCGTCAGACCTTCAGTCAGAATTCCCCTATTAGCTCAACAACATGATGATCTAGGTATTGATGATATCCTTCCTCTAATATATAATCACCATTATCTCAACATCCAACATCACAATGAATAATAGTCTCCTTCCTCCTATAGTTCCTAGACCATCAAAGATTATTATAACAATACGCCTCATCCCCCAACTGATTCTCTCAACAACATCTCCCATTTCCCCATCACTATCCACATAGACATCTACAACAATCACCCCAACACAATTGATGGTCAATAATATAACATAAGTCACAGTTTCTATGGGGTACATCGCACCAAATGAGTGGTCAAAAGAACCTTGACTGAGTCCTATCTGTGTGCACATGTCTTCAATGGAACTTCTACCAACAATGGAGAGGGGAGTCATCAAAAATAACATTTGAAACATCATCTGACACCTCGTTCCACAGAGATAATGTTACTAAATCAAATTGGCCAAAATAGTCTAAATTCGCATGGGTTATGCCCTCATAATGATGTCATCATCACATTAATCTGAATACCAAGTCACATTAACATAATAAGTATCATCACTTAATATGTATCAGACCATGTCAATCCTGAAAAATCTAATCACCTTATTCAATGTGATTTTCATCACCTAAATACTTGGGCCTATACTGGAACGTTCCCATGGATCTTAAGAAATAAGTATATAAAATTCAATTAATTTAAATCACAGACCCAACCTATCCTTCCATAGGGGTCAAAATATCCTTAAATGAATTATAAAATATAAAAAATGTCTAGGTAATACCTTGTGGAATCTCATAGTATCATTTTGATAATTTATGTACCAAAATTAATTATTTATGGTTCTCATTTTTACAATATATGTGGAAATATTTATAAATCCCCCCCCCAAAACCATAATATTATAGAGAAATCTTGGAATTACCTACCTTACACACATATGTACTCCCTAATATATTATCATCCTCTAACTCGAGCCGAAACGAGATAAATCAGGATTTTAAAACATTCCAATGGAATAGGTAAAAAGTGATCGGAATGATTTTTCATTCCATTAATAATTATAATGAATGAATATAAGATAATAGAATTAGGTACTTATTGATATGATTTAGTAGCTACTAGTAGTCCATGAATCATAGATCAAATGACATTTGCTGCTCAATGACTAAGAGAGGATGGAGAGATTCTCTTTAGCTGAAGGGATAAGGCCACACATAGTGGAAGAAAAATATAAGGAATAACATATATAAAATAATGGGAATAAACAATATTTTGAATATTTTAAATAGGAACATGAAATAGTTACACTATTTGGATATCTATTCCCCAACAGTTTGGACACTTTGTACAAAGGTCTACCCCTTTAAAACATGTCACATTGTATGCCAACATGGTTTTGAAAAAAAGTTTGTCTACAGTTTGTGCCAACTATGAAAACCTACTATCTATGTGGAACTATGTGTTCAGGATAGGCTACAATGTTTTACAAACTATGTGTAGCATTTTAACACCATATAATAAAACCTTAAACACCCCAAACTCTTGAATCGTGGGACCACATGGTAAAATCCAACTATGTGCCTTTGAAAAAAGGATGGATGATTGAGCCCTCATGGTTATACAAAAAGGGTGGCAACCCAAAACTATTTTTTACCTTTCCAAAAAAGTGATTTTTAGATCTCATCACTCCCTAAACCCATTAAAACTATATATTCACTTAAATAACGATAAAACACAACTACAAAACGTCTCTGGTCAATTAAATGAACTAAATTAGGTTCCAATGGTCAAGATAAGAGTTTCCTACTCAACAACCTCAAAATCTAAAAAATGATGAGGAATTTAGGCCTGCTAAAAACACAAATAAGATACATATATTTTTATTATAATGGAATTAAAGTACACAAGTGTGAATTTAGACTCTAGGTAAGGAAATTTTCACTAAAATCATATATTAATGTATCCCGTAAAAATATTTCTGATTAATGTACATGTTATTTTTAATCATTCCTGAATACTCATATATATTGGTTTAAAATTATTGATTTCCAACTTTTACTACTTTTTTACATTTTGATAAAATATATTAAAAAAGAATCATGTTAATGTTTCCACGTGGGTAACTTTCGACTATATTTTATGAAGTGAAAAAATATTATTTTAATGTATAAATAATTAGGAAAATTTCCAACCATCATGAATATTATTTTTTAAGATGTTTCATATGAATATTTTCTTGAACATTCAAAAGAAATTTTATTTCTTATTCTTTATTAATTTTTTCATTTTTAATAGTTTTTAAAATGAAAATTATATTTCTAATAAAATTTTAATGATGAATGTATGTACATCTTCTTATGTGATTAAAAGGATATTTTATATGATTCAATTATGTAAATTAAATATAACATATGTTTTTTGAATTTTTCGGTCCATTTAAAACATTAATATTAATAGTTGAGAATGATATCTCTCTCTAATACATTTTTTTATTGATTTGTTTTTTCAGGAAATAAATGTTTGAATTAACCAACAGGTAATTACATTTTTAAGAGTTTTTCTAAGAAATATTGAAATAGTGATATAAATATCATGTACCATGTAGCTACATGATTTTTTATATTCATGAAAATAAGTTTTCAGTGAATTATATATATTTTATAAGGTATGATAATGATGATAAGTTTAATGGATATTTTATTCCCCATTTATGAGTAAAATGTATGTTTTTTTGAATCTATTTTATGCATGCACATGTTTCATAATAAACCTTAATGATCCCATATTTTCCATTATGATTTAAAGTGAGATGTTTTATTAAATATTTATGAGATGAATATTATTTATTTTTTAAATAAATTATAATTTTAGTTCAAGGTTTATTAAGAATAATGAAATCCTCAATACATGTATTCTTTAAGTATAAAACATACAAACATAGTTCCTTTATTTTAATATCGGTTACTATGATTTTTGTGCTCATTCTATGTTTTAATTTTTTTTTCACAGGTCCAACTGATGTATTGGAAAATCAGTAATGTCTCTCACTATGCTATGGGGATTCAATATTAAATATGTAAAGTATTGTTTAATAAAAAAATATAATAAATTGGGAATCATGTTCTAATAAAAAATTTATTTTTAATTGACGTGCAAACAATATTTTTTAAGGGATTGATATTGTAAGTGTCTCTCCATATTCCAAAAAATGTTAAAATGGAAATGATAATAGAAATTTAATAGATGGAAACTATTTTTATAAATTATGTAATTATGGGTTTTTTAAGGTATGATAAGTTTTAATTGGAATCAAAGGTAACATTAATATAATGTTAGAGGATAAGCTGTTATTTTAGAATATGTTAAAATTATTATCCACCACAAATGTCAATAATGATATTGTGAATAATGATTATTTAGGATGATTCTACAGACATAAAGTTAATATGAAAATTTTAATTATAACCTTGTCTTTATATACCTCAAAATATAGTTTATTATGATTTTATTTGATATACTAAAACGAACAATTATTATTTTAGTAAATGGATGGTTCTAGTAGGAATTATGCAAGAAATAGATGTGAAGGACAATGTGGTGGTTGGTTGAATGATTTTTGAAAAGGATTTGGATTTATTTTTAATATCGTTATATTTTTTTTTCTTAACTAGCTATCATGATATATGATTAACAAACTCCATGTAGTTGTGTTTCCTAACATAGTAAATATTAGTGAAAAGTAATTCCATAGAATATTGGGTAATGAAGATCATTCAGGAAAAAGGTTTCATCATATTATGTCTCAAAAATGTGATAATAATATCCCAATAAAATGCTTCACTAGAATAGGATGATGTATGATATCTTGTAATGGAGGGAAAACAGTAACAAACTACCATGGAAAAAAGGAAATGATAGGTTAACACCAAGATGTGGAATAATGTGCTTTCTAAGATATTAATTTATTTCTTAAAAAATTTGGGGACTATGATAATTATGATAATTTACATCATAGTTGGATATCATGTTATGTTCTACATAATCATATATATAAATGATTAAAAATGAATTATGATGATGTTGATGAACCATGGAATGAAATATAAAATGTCTGAATTATATTTGACTAATGTTTTCAGATTGATCAATTTGAGAAAATGATTCATAACTTTTTATAGGAATGAGGTATTAGGTAATATTACAATAAATCAAGGAAATTGTTTTATAATGTAAATTGATTGAATAAAATGAATATTAATATGGTTTCAATAGTAACTATGTAGTGGTATTTAATTTTGAATTGAGAATTTCAAATATGATCATATATTAAAAGTTATATATTCAATTTATTGATCTTATAAGATATTATAAAAATGATATTAATGAAATATATATAAATATATATTTAGAGATATTCAATGAGTATTAATAGATTATTTAATTATATAAAATACACTAGTTTGACATTTTATTAATGAAAAAGTTAATTATGTAATATATCTATTATATTTTTTTGATATATGTTGAATGGTATTGGTTATATATAAGTCTAATATTATTTTCATTGTTGATGAAAATATGGTTAATTTTTTCAAGGAATTATTATATTTTTAAATCAATTATCATATACTAACTCATGCGGCTTAAAATGGATTTGGTGACTATGTATTTAATGTTATTTTTAAATAAGTTCACAATATTTCACAGATTATATAATTATAGATAATTTGATGAAATTGTAAAATATTGTATTTTATTTAAGGAATAAATTTCATATCATCATTTTAATGAATATATAATTTTATTTTAGATTTATAGAGTTTCATATAATTTTGGGATGATTAGTATACATTTGTGAATATTTAATAAGAAATTATAAAGGACTAGTATTTTTTAAGATCAATGTTATGTTGACTTTGGAAAAAATGTAATCAAATCTATGTGGTTTTTTTTATTTGAAATTTTGTGGAACATTTTGAATAGTTGTGTGATTAGTTATTTATCGATTGATTTATGATGATATTTAGGTGTTATTATTGATGTATTGCAGATTTTTATATGATGGTTAGTTTATATTGGATATTATTTATAACTAATGCTAACTCTTTTTTCATACTAAATATATAGAGAGTGGAAGAATAAATATTAACTCCTTTTATATATCTTATGATCCCTTGAAATATAATTTCAGTGATTCATGAATGAAAAATTCCTCATGGTCTTTAATCATTTAAAATATGATATATAGTAGAGATGGAAAACATCCCGAGTAACCAATATATGAAATAAAACATATAAAATTTAAGGAAGTCATATAAGTATATTTTCTCATAATCATAATCCTAATGGTAAATGAATCTCATAACTATTGAAAGAGGAAGATAAATATATTGAGTCTAACAACTAAATTATGTAGGAAGACATTTAGAATCATTTTTACTATTACAATTATCGTAATAGTAAAGACATTATTTAATAAATATTTTGTAAAATATATGTTTCTGAAAAATAAATTTGATTCTATAATTATTAATATTAATAAAAATTCCATTGATTATGTTTCCATAAGACAATTAAGAAGGTATTTAATTCCACTTTGGTGTATTAATCTTCCACACTATTGATTTGATTCTGAAAATGTTTTTAAAAAATTTTATCTGACATGAAATAGAATTTCAAGGGAAAAGATTTCATTGATGGGGTATACTGTAACAACCAGTTTTTTTAAAATTTGTCAGAATAATATATTGGATATAATGAGGAATACGCAAAACCATTATTTAATGAACATAAATATTAAATAGAGTTATTATTGTTCAAATATGACTATTATCAACAATATTTTCTTTTTTTAGTATTAATAGGTATAATCTAATTATGAAGAAAATAGAAAATTTTTTGTTGATAAAATTAAATTGCTATTATACATTGACATTTAATTCATTAGAAGTGAAAATGAAATTTTTTGAAAGTAAAATACATATTTTTCTTAAA
Source organism: Viscum album (assembly GCA_963277665.1). Taxonomy (NCBI): domain Eukaryota; kingdom Viridiplantae; phylum Streptophyta; class Magnoliopsida; order Santalales; family Viscaceae; genus Viscum; species Viscum album. The sequence continues at coordinate 690,852,391 of OY728153.1, read as the reverse complement.
ACTACTCTTATGTGCACAATTTTTTTATCTTATAAGATTTTAATTATCACCATTAATAAATTGTTAAAATTACATAATTATATTATAAATATAATTTAATTAATTTATAATGGATATTAGTCATGGAATTAGAATAATGTGATTGAATACTTTAAAAATACATTTTGTTTAAAAATCGTTTTTAATGAATTTTTTATGTAGATATTATAATTAATTTCTAAATAATTTAAAAATTTATTATCCCAAAATGGAACTTAATATTGATATAATAATATTTAGTTTAGTGTATGGATAGTTTATTTGTTTTTTTGTTGAAAAATTAGGTTTTTAGTGAATAGTAAAAAATGTTTTTTTTAAAACATTCATTTCTTTTCATTAAATCTATTAATATTAAATTATAATTATCTATTTTACAGTTTTTCAAATAAAATAGGATTAATTTTTTTAATCATAATTAAAATAATTTCTTGTGATGAAATATTAATGTTTACGTTTTTATACAACAATTTTAAGGATTACAAACAATTTTTTTCTAAAAACCATTTTTCATTCTATTTTATTGACTTTTATTAAAAGTAATTTATTAAAATTATAAAAATATAGGTATGAATAATAGTTATATTAAGTTAAATCAGGATCATAATAATTTTTATTATGTTCAATTTCAATTTTTTCTTGATGAATAGTAATTCTTATTCATTTTTATCACCAAAGTAGAACCATAAAATGGGTAAATTGGGGATAAAAATAAGTGAAATGGATAAATATGTCATCAGAAATATTATTTGATGAGATTTTTTCGATCTATATATCCTTATCAACCAATATATGGAATTTTATTTCCATAATCTTTTTATTAAAACTTTTATACTGTATTATATTAAGCATAATTAACCAATATTACATGGTCTCACTTATTATGCTATCATGAATTATATATATATAAGATATAAATATTAAAATATAGGTGATAAAAATGATTATTAAAAATGATTATTTTTTATTTTAATTTAAATTAATTTTTTATTTATTTCATTATAGAATAGAATACTTACACAACAATGTCACATCCCTGGTACAAGCTGTAGAAAAATCAAGAAAATGATAATAAAATATTTCAATGTAACACTATTTGAGTGAATTTTTAATTCCCCCTAATTTTATAAAGATATATATTTTTTATATATTTGTGAAATAATTATCATTTGAATTATATTCTAATCTCAATTTCTTTTAATTCAAAATATATGATTATTCCGGAAAATGACTATAAAAGTTATTTAATGTTTAAAAATATTTTATAAATTATTATAAAATAATATTAATCATATAATAGCTAATTTTATTAGGATTTGTCATTGATATCATTAATGGATATATTTGAGAAACGTTTTGTATTAAAAACTACATTTAACACCCATAAATACAGAAAAGTTTTTATAAGATCGATATTAAATATGTTTAATGTGGGGGTTTAACCAGAGGAGAAGTTTTAAGATGACACATAAAACTATATAAATATTATTGTATGTATTTAATTATATATCATCCATACTAAATTTAATTTTTTGAAACATTGGATTCATTTTAAATATGGTAGATACATATTATAAATAAATATTTCATATACTTGAAAGATTACCATTGACCTCACTAATTAATGGGAACATCCTATTCTCACTTCCTTACACTACATGTTCAATCTATCTCAACAAATCCCCCCATAAAACCTTTATAACCCCTCTATGAAATGTAATAATGTATCAGTTCATACTAATATACCATCCTAGTAGGATGACGCTTTATGATAAAATATTTTTGCCAAAGAAAATGTATATCACTTACCCAAGTGTTTCAAGGATTATTTCACCATCTACATACTTAAAGTATTATTTAACCATAACAATAAATCTATATATACCATATAATAAAATTTTATTATTTAATTGGTATATAACATTCTCGTATTCAATCTATCATTTGGTAAATGGAAACATTTATTTTTATTATGTGGGGACAATCACCCCCACAAAGCGATGTGGTCCATTTTGCATAACCACATCAAAAGATTGGTTATTATGATTTATTTAAAAAATATATATTATGAAAATTATGTGATTATGACTAGATAAATAAAATATATTTTCCCCATCATACACTGAAATTCATTGCAGAATGTTAATGTTGCCTGTGTGTACGTGTGGACTACTACCTCCGTGAAGCGCTATTACTGGCCTCTAATTTCCTCCTTCCATGAATATATATATATTAATAATTTTATCTAATTTATAAAAATTATAATTTTTTTTATTATTATCATTATTGTCTATTGTTCGTCCTTTCATCTTGGTCAAATTACTAGAGTATTTTTGCTTTAGTGAACCAAAAATACTAAGAATGGATGACATGAACTTAAATCATTTATAAACATTATTATAAATGGAAATAAATGTAACAAATTGTGAAAATAATAGAATGAACCAAAAAAATTATTAATAATTTTATTAATTAAATTTTTATATAATGTTATTTTTTATGCATAAAATATTTTTAATGTTTTTTTATAATTAGCTTTTACATTATTTACAATGCTTTAAAAAGTAAACTTTTTATTATCTTCCATATGCGTCACTTTTTACACATTCTACTAAAGTGGAAAAAGAATGGTTTGAAATATTTTCCATGAGGGGAATTTTTGAACATAAAGCATATTACTTTTTAGAGAATTTTCCTCTATAATTTTTTATTATTCAAATAAAATGGTTTTTATATGTTTTATAGTATTTTTATCATTCATATGTGCTTTCAAAGGAATAATAGATTTTATATAATTATTATTTGAACACCGAAGGTTCTTCTATATATATGATCAGTTTGATATTATATTTTTTATAATGTAAACGAAATAATCTATGTAAAATATCTTTTTTTTGGTCTATAAGTATTATTTATAATTATTAGGGAGCATAATATTACACTCTAATTCATTGGGTAATTCTTTCATTCTTCAAGAAATATTTATTAGAAATATTTAGTAGATTGTTCCATTTATAAGATTTATTTTAATAATTATTTTTAGAGGGATATGAAGAGTATGTCCCAAGGAACATCCATGATTTTTTAATTTTCATGAAAATGAATTTTTATATATTTATATATATTAAATTCATATGTTATGATAATTATTGTATGGGTAAAATAATTTTTATTCAACTTTTAAATGTTGAATTTTTGTTTTTAGGGAAAAAATACATAGGGTCACAGGTGTTATAAGAAACAATCATGATCATTATTTTCCCATAACAAATTTTAATAGATTTTTAAAGAAATATTTTAGAATAAAAGCCGATATCATGGGAATGTTAATGATTATTTTAGAAATAGACTATTAAGAAATTGAATGAATTATTAAATTTTCATGAATTTTCAAATGAAAAATCAGTTAACATTTATTTTATAACCCTTATTGTCTTCATTATGCTAATTAGTCATCATAAAATGTTTCACATTTTTCCCATGGATGATTATAAAATATTTGATTTTATATCATTCCAAAATGTTGATCTTTGTTTAAAGAAGAGAATTAGTTTATAATTAATTGTTAGATTATATTTAAGAAGTGTTTTCTCACCTAAAATAGATATTGAGTGGAAGTGTCCACATCTTTTTTTCAAGGCTTTGATATGTAATAGTTTTTCTAATTATCTAGAAATATAAATTAAATATATAAATGTAATAAAAAATAGTGTAACTCTAATTATAAATCATACAGTTATTGTTTTTTTAGGTATGAGGTGTTATATATATGATTAGACAAATAGAAGGATATTGATAGCTTTGTGACTCAAATATAGTCACAAATGATTCAGATAATAGAATAATAAATATATCTTAGTGGAATCATCACATCACTCGAAATGACCTTCCTGAGGAATAATCATCAACCATGAAGTGTAGGAAGATCAATCATGTAGCAGTGAGAAACAATCCATATCTTTATATCATATGTAGATTTATAATATTGTAGAATGAAATGCACATTTTTTGTGCCTCATAGGTTGGAAGATAACATAGTGATAATAATTTCACATCATTATTTTCTCTTTAATAGTCACCTCATGTGGTTCATTAATCCTATAATGACCACTCAACCTCATTGATATGTTTTTTCAATGAATATATGGGTTAACATTAATTGATGAAGGCCCCCAAACACTAAGGGAAAACTAAAGAGGGTGAAGAGTGTATAGAGAAATGTATATTGAATTGTTACATAATTAGGTAACTACAATGATCCTCACAAGTATATTCAGGTCCAAAATTACACTAAATAATACAAAATCCAAGGATGTGGTTTGTGAGGTATCATGCTAGATATTATTATGATTTCTCATAACCACCCCAAAATAAACCTTTTACATGGGTTCTCTCTTATAATATCATCATGTGAGGGATCATCCATGAGGTTGAAATCTGATTATCTTAAAAAATACAACTTTGGAATCTTATATGTAGACTCACATCTATCTCTAGTGATGCCATCAAGTGAACAAACATTATTTTTGTTTAAATTAGGTGTAATTATATGATGGATATGGTTTCCATGGGTTGTGTTATATGTACTGTGGGTTATACTGGGATTTTATCTTTTCGATATTCAATGCATATACACATGGTATCTAAATGGTTCATGTTAATATGTAGAATTAATAATTAAAAACATCATATATTTACCAATTTTACCTTTATAGTTTAAAGAAATCTAAAATATGACTGTTTATTCCTTACAAAAAGATAAAATCCTTGAAAAGTCCATAATGTGAACATCCCAAAAATACATGATCCATATGATTGAGGAATAAACACTAGGGTTTACCATTTTAGTCATGTATTCCCTTGATAAATGGATAGTTGAGAATTATCTTTCGAGATATGTATAACACTTGGGGAAACAAAATAAATTTTCCTTTGATAAAAAGAGTCCACATTGTGGGGGAATTGAAATTTTATCTCATGGATAACCATACACATCTTATACACTGAATCAAAAAAATGAGCCCTATAGACCTCAGTTTTAATTCTATGTAAAATCCATAACCACATTATGATTATATATTTCATCAACATCAACTGTAAATTATTTAACACTATCCAAATAAGGGGAAAACTCATGTATAATCCTCACTCAGGCTCTAACGGTTCAAACGTAGAATTATAGGCCCAATAATTTGAGTAATAACCATTCATGCCCTTATAAATGGGGGGGAACTATTTTATAATCATTGAGACATGAACCAATACTAGGTAAGCTGAATTATTTATACCCATTCATTCGCCTATTAAAAGTCCAATCAGAATAAAAATTTCCCTACTATATGAACATACATTTAATGTTACAGTTCTCTAATATTCACACAAATTATGAAAATAAAAAAAATGAGATTTTAATTTGGTTAAAATTATATATATTAAGTCTCATTGAGGTTAAAATGTTACAACACAACAACATAGATCCTTTTCCACAATTATGTATTCCCCTTTATCCTATATTTTCCTTCATTACTACCAAATCTGTTATGGACCATTCTAATAAGTACATACTCCTAATAAGACAACAAAAAAAATCGAAATCCAATATCTAAATGAATATCCCCACTGATCCATATTCCTTATGAAATCATACTCCCACCCAAGGAGTTATATTCTCCATTGGTAATCTCAATATCCATATTTATGGGGAAATACACCTCTTGAAGATAGTTATATAATTATACATTGTGTGAAATTAAATATATTCGTTTTTTCTCCCTAGAAATATACCATGGTGAAACATTAACTTCATCCCACATTTATAAAATGTAATATCCTAATTTTTGGGTATTTCTCCAAGAGCCCAATAAACCATTTTTATAGACATGTTCTCGGTGAAATGAATCCATTTTTATTCTCCCACATTCCATTTAAAATAAACTAGAAATTTCGACAAATTTAAAGTTCCTATGACTATTACTATACATTATTCCCCATGATGTACACACTGAATGATATTAATATTATTCGAATTAGTTCTACATACTAGACCACAAAATTTACTATGATTCCACATATATTAAACTAAACAATATGGTTTCATATTCCATCCCCAATGATATATAAGAATCCATTATTATTGATCAGCTCTTAATACCATAAAAAATCACTACTTCACTGGATAGAAATAATCTATAGAGAACCCGACTATGTTCATTTAAACAATAGTACCCAAAAAAATCATCACCAATTATCAAAGGAAAATTGTACAGGATCTAAAATAAATAAATCATATCATCAATATAAAAAATATAATACATATTGATGCGGAAAATTTCAGAGAACCTATAATATGTGAATTTGATTACATCATTGCATTCTTTAAATCCAGAACATGTATATTGGGAGCCTGTCTTAAACCATGATTTTAGAATGATTCAAAAAAATTATTAAATCTATAAGAGAGTCGTAAGGTGTGAATAATTCCCCATTAAAATGGTAAGGTAAAGCCTCACCTCACAACCTCTCAACCAATGCACATTCCTAGGTGTATTGAGAGAAGGCCCACTAGAAGGATTCCTTTCAAAAATATGTTCATCATTGACTGAAAATTAAAAACAACAGTGACTTCATGTATGTTTATTCCTTTGTAAATAGATTTAATTATATCATAGGATATAATATCTCACAATATTGACAAAAATGACAACCTATAATATGAAATAAAAAACGTTCTCATCCAATTCATCATCAATGCATATTGATAATATAATTCTCAATGATAATGAATCCATATTTTTTGAAACTCTAAACATATTTTTATGATATAACTATCGAAAACTTATTATCTGTTGATACATAGAATTAAATGATGATTTATTATATCAGGTTGTTTTTTTCTATTTCAACACAAGATTTGACATCTACTAATAGAAATATCTTTTATCCTTTATATTCCGATTTTTCTACATTTAATAATCTTCCCAAATAGAATGAAAAAATTATCTGACATTTTTTTGCAACCTTTCTTGAAAAACTAAGTCAAATAACATCTGTACTTATAATTGAGACAATGTCAATGATTTAGAACAATGTAGAATCTATAAGAGATATTAAATCCTTATGTTTCAGATAATATACAAAAATAACTTCTTTATAATCATTGTCTCTAGGTAAATATTTCGATTGATATTTTTACCATATGTAATCACATGTTAAAATGTGTAACTCTACCCCAACAGTCTCTTCACCGTGCCCTGAGACATATACCTCTCTTCAAGATACGATTTCCTATCAAATAGAAAAAACTTCTCTATATCATATTTATACATTAAATATCTTCTCAAAATGGATTTTATTTTTAGTATTAATAACAAAATCATTATAAATAATACTCTATGATACCCAGTATGAATCATGTCTCAAATTCTAGGCCAATATAGTATATTTTATTCATAATAATACAATATTTACCAGATTAATGCCTAGAATATTAACCTATAAACCTTTAAATTTGTAGATATGGTAAAATATATAGACTCTCATGAAACATAATTTTATAGTTATGAATTCCAAGAAAACTCTAAATATATTTATTAATTTTCCAATTTTCAATAAAACTATTGACTCTTACAAAATAGATAATTATTTATAGATCAAGAGTCATAAATTCCTTGTAGAACTCTATTATTTTCCAAATTTCATATAATAAAATACTATTTTTTATTCTTTAAAAAGTCTTATGAAATTTTAGATATCAATTAAAAATTGATAAAATATTTATAAAGACATTTTATGTATTATGAAATCTCTATGTTTCTTATGAAATATCACTTTGAATTATGAAAAATTCATATCTCCATTTAAATTTACATATGTATTATAGAATTATACTAGTCATTCGATGATCCCCTAAATCTTATGAAATATTTAGAGCATATCGATTTATTCATCATCAAAAAATAAATTTATAAATAATACTGCATTATTTTCATGTCATATCATGTCACCTAAAAATTACTCAAACTTATTTGTAGTAAATAAAACTAATATTGTATAGATACCTAAATAATTATAAATATTAATGAACTAATAAAATAATCCAACAAGTATTTCAATAATATTTTATTGCATCAACTCAAATACATTTCCAAAAAGAGCATCCAATCACCCAAGTAAAATATTTTATGGAATTTAATCATTTAAATAAAATAAAAAAAATTTGTAATGACTACATGGAGTATCATAAAAAAAATTATTGATAGAGAATCCATCCATATTTTAACACCTTGGTTTTATTCTCCACTCCCACTTAATCAAATATTGTTAATAAAATTATAGATAATAAATATGATGTAAAATAATTATGATATTTTACTTATGAAAGGATCTCAAAAAACATCTAATGTATGTATCAACCTCGTATTTACTTTTCTATATAATAATTGTTAGAAACTAATTTCACATACTTGATTAATTATTTTCTTTGAATTCATATACTATATTCAAAATCCAATATATAATGATACCCTTCAAGGGTACTCTAACCCATATCATTTTCATGCTTGGGAACTACATCTATAATCCATGAAATTCGTTTCAATATATATTGACATCATGAAGCTTTCATTCTTCTCCATTTATATCAAATACAACAAAAAAACAATGTATATTAATCAAATGTGCTCATGTGTTATCATATTCCTATGATATCTTGATAAATCCTCTTCGGATCATTGATATATATTATACCATACTAAGTATTTGAGGTTAGAAATTTCTCATATTATCTACATATCACAAAATATATATATATAAGAATACATCTAGAATAATATCATGTATGGATATTTGATCATAGATGTTAAACCATCAATATTGAATAATATTTTATATACCTAATCTACCATGAAAATAAATCATTGGGGGTTGAGGAGTGGGTTTTATATTTTGGGGATATAATGTTTAATTAATTTTAATGATTTAAAATTAATGAATGAAATCCTTTAACCATATAAATTTGTATCAAAAAAGGACATTGATATTTTTTTGATTAATCTAATAATAATAAAAATTGAAAGATAAAATAATAATAGGTTGAGATAAAAGTTGCAATGTTTAAAATGAATGACTAATAAACTAATATATTACAGTTTTTTCACTTATTCATATTTTATTTAGTACTATTTTGTAGACATATTATTCTTTATTACTTATGTTATAATTTTTTGAATTAGTAAATTGATATAAAGAGGATTTTTGGTGTGCATTTTGAGTATGATGGACAATACGATACTGGTTCCAGTGAGAAACTATATTGAGGGTGATATAGTGTAACATCCTTCATGTATATTCAATCTATGAATATGAGTAATTAAAATAAAAATATATGTATCATCCTGAGATTATATGAAATGTATTCTTTCAAATTAATTTAAATTCATTAATATATTAACTTATATGAAATACTCCATTAATCTTAGGTTACACAAAACAATATTTTTATCTTCAGTTTCATTCATCATCTAGTATACTCAATAACTTATTTTATAAACAATCTTGGGTCTTATCGAATAACAAAATGTTGTTAATATTATTATCTCCCAAGGTAGTTATCAAAAACAGTTACAATGGTGGGAATGAATATGATTAACTATGTTATGAACATATATTTAACAGATGTTAATATATTGAAACTTTGGGGGAACAATTAAATATAAATGAAAATAAAAACCAATTCAATATAATGGATTTGTTATTACGAAAAACTATTAATATGTCAACAAAGTGTTTTTTTAATAATAAATAAATAAAATAACTATTACTATAAAATATTAATTAAATATAATAATTTTTATATTCAAAAATATATTTTTCATATCATTAAATAAGATTTATAGGGAAAAATAAGAATAAATCCAGTTTTAATTGTAAAAAGCAATTTTTTTTCTAAAAGACAATTTTACTACCTCTTAAAAGAATACTTTTAATTTTTTGGACAATTTAAATAATTTTTATTTTATGAAATTTACATCATTTAAAAATAAATTAATATCAGAATTTACTTTCGATATTTTTTTTTATTATTACAAATTTATTTGTTTATGAATAGAAAATAACACTAAATGTTAATTAAAAACTTCCTTTTTATTATAATTTATTAAATTAGTTTAATTATATTATTATTTGGTTTTAAAGTAAAATTAGATAAATAATAAATATATTAATCCAATAAATTTCATTTTAATAATTTTTAGAATGAATTTATAAATATAATAATAGAATACTTATGAATATTTTCACATTACAAACACAGTTTCTCACCACATCAATAGGATTGGATTTAAATTTAATTTTTCAACTTCAGTATTTTAAATTGGGAATATAGATATAAATGTTTATAATAATAATAAAATGTATTTTCTGATAATTTCATCTTAGTTTTTGACCTTAATAATTAATTAAAACAGTTAAAACTAATTAACATGATTAAGGATAAAATATGGTTTTAGCCATGAAATTCAGTTGTATTAAAATTATTTATTGAAACAAATATGACTTTTTTTTACTAAATGGAATTAATATCTACAGTATATAGGTTTAAATTTTATAATAATTACCACCTATATTATAGTCATAATAAAAAAATTACATATGTGAAAATATATTCAAGTTATGTTAGTAGAAATTATAAATAATAAATTGAGTAAACATAAATACTAAGGGAAAAAATGATAAAAGTTATTTCGTTTCTTTGTGTTCCATTTTTTTATCTACCATACATCCCATAAAATCCATTTTTTATTTTTTCAAGAAGATTATCTATGGGAGATCTCTAAATAGTGATTACTATTTTATATTTACAAGAATGTCACTCCTTCTCCACCATAAAAAAGGCAGTCAACCTCCCCACAGATTCAAACCCATACAACCATTTGTATAATTTGAAACCCTCCAAAATCAAATAAAAAATCCATCATATCATCGAAGAGGCTTCACATTTTGATGAATATGAACCAAGGATGTTCTTTGGTGGAATCCTAAAGGAGTTACCCGAAACATTCTTTAACGAGAAATTTTGTCTTCTTTCTTACTACTAAAAATCATTTATTCTTATATATTGTTGAGATCAAACCAAAAGTATCCTAAATATAATTATATTTTATTAGGTTATTTTTTATACCTACACTTACAAACACTTCTATAAAATGGGTAATGAAATCACTTTCCCTTTGTATGGAAAACTACTGCCTCACGAAACGATGTCATTATTTTTTTCCTTTACCACCTCACATGGTTGGACATTATGATAGAAATAATATTTTAATATGATAAATATTTTTTTCATTTTTTATTTATTTAATTTATATATAACTCAAACATTCATTGTTTCCATTTTGTGGTAATATTATGACATCATTTGTGGACTTTTAGACTATAACCTCCTCAAAGCAATGTGGTTTGATCACACATTACATAGAATATATGAAATTTGGGTTTAATAAAAATATATGATATAAATGAAATATTTATTAAATTCTAGAAATAATTACATATGTATCTATATAACATATTATTTTCTTCTTTACATTTCACATGCTGGAAATGTGATGATGTGATTCATAGATGTGTGGACTACCGCCTGCTCGAAACATTGTGAGTATTCTTTTTTAATAACTACATAAAAAGAATAATATATATATATATATATATAAGTATGTATAATTAAAAAATTATTTTTAGGACATATTGGTAATTACATAAATATAATCTTTACTTACATTCTATCTATAATGATTATTGAAAAATGGTAACATTACTCATGCATACATACGACCTACAATATCAATGACTGTAAAATTGGATCATTTTCATAATAATTTTTATATTGATTTTAAAATAAAAATTAATGTTTAAATATTATTATTTTTTCATGACTATTATTCACGATATGTTTAAATTATGAGCTCAATTACCATAGTTGACCTATGAATGTTAGTATTGAAACAAAATCATTATATGGTCAAAACATATGACTTAAAATTATTGATTTGGATATTATAGATAACATGTTTATAACTGAAATAAAATTAAAAATAAACTTTTAATTATTTCCGAAGAATGTAAATAATTAATAAAATTTTATTATTTGATATTATAGATGACAAGCATGATAAATCAGAGGCATGGTATGGTGTTTCTTTAATCTATTTCCATTCACTAGGTTAAATAACTATTTCATTAATTATGATAAGACAAGAATTTTTTTAAAAGTACCTGTGATTTTATTATTATGTATTTCCACTTTATTTTATAGATATAAATGATTCACATAATACTATTCCATTGATTTATTCTCACTTCAATAATACATTCTTTGTAAGGGATTCTCATCTAAATTTTTACGTATATGAGATAAATGGAATATTAATCACTTAGATGTTTTGTGTGGTGTATATACTACCCTATTATTATATTATATAATGAATATTTCTATCTATATGGTATTTAATTGTATCATTTTATGATTATTACTTTTTGGGTTTCCGATTCAGATTTGGTCATAGTTGTAAGGGTATTTCTAGTATCACATTTATTTCTATGAGATTATTGCCATATTAAACACTCCTTTATTTTTTAAGGATTATGTTATTCCTTATTTAATTTTATTTCATTGATATTCATATTTTCATTATATTCAATTTTCAAAAAGTGAAATTCATTCATGGGTATTTTGTTTTTAATGTATCAAATTTCCATCGGCCACTTTGAATGGCTATGTTTTATTTTTCCCTATGAATGTCTTTAATGATATTTTGAGAGAATTTCTATTCATCATCATCAAAAATCCTTATTTGTACAGATCCTTCACTGTGATTATTTTTTATTGACACCATCCTTATTATTTCATTAGATAAATTATTATTATTTCAAAGATATTGCTAGGGAACCTATTTCTCTTCCATTGGTTATTCTTATCTTAAAGAGATTTTTATGAAACTATTTATTTTCTATGGGTTACTCAAGTGTCAAAGAAATTTATGAAATATATTATAATATTCATCTATGGAAGGAAATTTTTAAGTAATATATTACCACTCATTTTCCTTTAGTATAAAATTATTTATCTTCATGTATAATGATTTTAACAAAGTTATATATATATAAATGATCGATATTAATGTTTAAGAATTATATAAAATCATATTATCACATATTATCAGAAGTCTGTTATTCATATTTCATTATTGCCCTTATTTCGAGTATTATATGGTATATTTTCTCATGGAAGTTTTTTCGTTGATGTTCTATTTCTAGTGAATATAGTTACATAATTTTAGTAATTATATTAACATTATAAATATCATTTTTAATAAATAGATAAATTTTTAAAATCATCTAGGAATTCTTGTCATGGAAAATGAATCACATCACTTCACAGAGAAAGTATGTCATATGTACTCATGAGTTATGATATCATTACTTTAATGTGTTTAAGGGTAAATAAGTGGATGATATATTTATTTTAAAGAATAATAACATGTAATATTTATCATATATAGATATATAACCAATATCTACATTATCATAACTATCCTACTAAGTGATGGATAAAAAATTATATTAGTTTGTGGGGAAGTAGTTCACTGTACACAAGAGAGATGGCTTGGTTTTCTATTTGAAGGAGAAGAAGAAAGATAAAACTTATTCCATAAACATAATAACAACTCAATATATGGGATATAGTATTTTTATTATTTTTTACTTCTTAAAAAATAATTGAATATAGAAAAATGATGAAGTAAAAAAAAGAAAGATCTTAGTGGAGACTATTACATGCACATATATGAATATAATTTGGATATCCTATTAAATACCCTGGGGATGGTATAGATGGAACAAAAAAATAGTATGTGATAATGGTGTTCGAGAGAGATATTTTAGGGGCAGTTTGAGCTAAATTTATTGATATGAGTGAAATAGTGAGAGGATAAAGAGAAATTTTATAACTGAAGAGTAGTCACATTTTTTATAAACCAAAAACTAATCAATAATGGGGTTTCATACATAACAAATGTTAAAAAATAGTTGATAAATAATATTTTTCAATGAATTTAAGTACAACATACAACTCCAAATTAAAAATCATTATGTTTTATACTTTTTATAACATTGAACTCCAAGGTTACTCACTTTTATAATTTTAGTTCTCACAATGGTAAATAATTTTTTTCTACCTTGGTAATTTATTATTTATGCCTAAAATATAATGAGGCAAAGTATAAAATTAAACCAATAAATTCATAAAAATAAAACCAATTTATCAAATAAATATTCATTATTTTTTGAAATTATAATTTTAATATAATTACTTGTAACATGAAAATACTCACTGTGACCATAATTTTGATAACATATTATTCAAAAAGAATGGGTAAAAATAATAATTATAAGATAAAAATTAGATAATAAATAAAAAATGGATAAAATTTTAGACCACTTATCATCCAAAAATATATATGTCTTTATTAATATTATTTTTATATAATTTTAAAAAATATTGTTTATTATAAGACATCGTTAACTCCTTTTTTGATACTATTCATATATTGTTAGGTTATGTTCCTCAAGATATTAATGAATATATTATTTAATTAATTTCAACATTAAAAAAACATTACCTACTATAAAATTATTTTTCATCAAAAAACCTCCCAAAATACATTGCTTTTAATGTTTTTAAAATTATTTTCCTTGAGTTTTCCATTGTTTGCATAAGCATCATGTCAGCATTGAATAATCATTTATGGTTACATTACAATAATTAAAAATTAAAATAAAATTCCTTCATAAAAATAATATCATTTTACATGAAATAATATTTAATATTATTTCACTACTTATTATTAAGCCAATGTAAAAATATATAAAATTCCTATAGGAAAGAGATGGGCATAATTTCATTTTCATTACTTAAATTATTATATATGAAACTTTTTTGTTAATGTGTACCATAAATACCTTATGATTTTCATTATTGTGATTTGTATAGAAATAAAATCATACAATGTTAATTAGGATTAAAAAAATTAGTCTTATCACTTAGTTTTTCCCTTGGATATAATCATTTATCCTTTTACCAGGGGACATATTTTTTACTATTCAAAATTAATGAAATATAAGTTGGACTAATTAAATAATATAAATTACTGTAGAAACCCATCATTTTTCAACATACACTTTTCTATAAAATATTTGAGATGTGTAAAGCCTATGAAAATAAAATTCCTATTTTTTGTATGAAGGACATGGAGGTGGAATTCGTGATGAATAATGGTTGGGATTGGGAATTTTTTTATAAGGTCACATATAATAGACATAAATTTTACCCATTTTATGTAGAGTTTTCATCTAAGTAGTTAAGGTTCAACTTAGCAAAAAACATTGGCTAGCTTGGATCAACAACCAGTAGGCATAACCAAAGGCATAATCCAAAGTCAACTCAACCCCACCCTAGGAGACAACCAATCCATCCATCCTTGAGTTTTGAGTGTGGGAGATTATAAATCATGAAGTGTGTGCCTAGAACTGTTACATGTGTTCCTATGTAGGCCACACAAGGAGAGGTTAGGCCAAGTGGGGGAATGGGTGCCACTATTGCAGGTTCTAACACCACTATCAGCTCAAGTAGCTAATTAAATTACAAACCTTATTAAGATAATCCAGATAAAGAAGAAGATTGAAATTCTTTGTTAACCCAAACATATCACTCTCTCTCCACAAAAAATATATGTACAAATAGGTGTTTGAATGATAAAACAAATCTCCACCATATGATCACTCTCTTGGGTCATTATCGACCTCCAAATCACTCACCACACTTTAGACACCACTAGTTTGATGTATCTAGTCACACATGATACCTTCTTTGGATGAGCCATGATAAACCACCATGATTAACTTCTATGAAGAAAAAATAAGATAAATAAAATGTCATGAACCAACCTTGGTCGACCCTGAATCAGTCACCTAATCTGGTTTGAGAAATGGACTGAATGGTATTCTTGATCCCGACAGGCAAGCAACTTGTTCCAAGAATCAAAAAATTATATTGAATGGAATGATTTGCACAAAACCAAAAACTATGATCAAATATAAAAATGAAAGAAACTTAAAATGCAGTAAATTAGAACAACTGAATCACAATATACAATCAACCAATCCAGATAAATTTACAATCAGAAAGAACCCAAACTGAAAATGGGTCCTTGATTCCATGATATCTGTGTAACCACTTGGTCTCCTCCCTCTACAAGACCGACCTTGCTCCATCACCGAGGATCTGAAAAACGAACTTGAAAAAAAAGCTGGACCTACAACTGAAAAGATAGGATATGCGTGATAACCTAAATACTCAGTAGGGATGCCAAATATTACTAATGAATACAAGAGTTTCCTTTCCCAAAAAGGTTTTAAATGTTGTTATAAAATTATTCTATTCAGATTTTAATTAAACAACATCATTTACCCATTTCAAAACCTAACGCACTCCATGTACTATTTTGAAAATAGAATCCAAACAAGGAAAAAGGGGTAGTACTAAAAAAACATATAAATGAGAATGAAATGAATCTAGTACCGAATAAATTAATCAAGAAATTTTAATAATAACATTGGGTGACCTTAAATATCCCTAGAATACCCATAGATGCACTCGGTTCGGAACCACCTGTCGGTGTATAGAGAAGCCCAGATGTCTATAACCAACTGTATTCCCTCATATCCTCACATGTGGTGAAGCCCTACTATCCAATCCACAAATCTATGTGGGTGTCAACCCATATAATTGGTGATAATATGAATCCATCACTTCATAATCTAAAATATACCTCGTATCACATTGTGGTAATATTTATATTATGTATGTAGGAGGCCCTCACATGCATGAATCATTTCACCGCACTAGCCTACCTGAAATACGGACACCAATATATAATAACCCCTGATCGATATCCCTACTATAAAGGTTCACCATATTTATATACATGTATTTCATATACCCCGAAGGTTCCAATCGGGACACCACACCACTATACATTTAAACCATTTTCTATGTCATGGGTTTCCCACTACCCCGTCAGAAGTGGACATTGCTTTTACAATAAAATGAGGATTTTACCCCAACCTTTTAAAAATAAATTTGAACCATTTCATAAAATATTCCAATTTTCCAATCGAACACTCACATTTACCAAATCAAAAAAAATTCTAAGTTCAATAAAAACATCACCTTTGAGTGAGAATTTCTAAACGAGCCTTTAGCTCGACGTAACTAAACTGGTTTTCCAAAACCACACACCAACACCGCTTCTACATGTGAAAATCGAATGGTCCCTTATGTTCCAAACACATAAACAAAAACTTCACAATTACCAAATGAGAATGTACCATTAAAAACTAACACTAATCATTTTCCAATTCCAAACATGCCAAAGCATGAGAATTTTTTTTTAAAATTCTTTTCCCAAAACACTTGAAGCAACCATTTATCAAAAAAACAATTAAAAATTTCTTTAGATGTATCCAAGGAAACAAATATTCTTTGAAATAGAATATCCATTTCAGAAAACAATATTTTTTAAGAATAACATTTTTCAAGTGTTATCTTCATTGGAGGGAACAACCATGTGTTCAACTAGTGCACCCATAAATGCGACAACAAACCAATGGCACACCAAACACCCAAGAAAATAATCAAATAAACCTTTCTTTAAAACACCATTTTCTTAAAAACCATAACTACCAATCCTTATTATTTAATGAACATGAATCAATTACCTTAAGACCATAAAACCTCTTCTAAATCACCTTAAAATTTTAAAAAAGATATAATATAAACAGAACATACACACTAAACCATGTTCACAACCAATAAAATACCATTACATTATAAACAAGGCTAAAACATTCATAAAAATGCCTAATTCTACTATACAAAAACTAAGGCATTTAAAATAAACACCCTAGGTTCCAAAACCCAACAAATGGCACAAACATAGATTTAGAAAACAATTTTTTGTAATTTATAACAATGAGAGGTCAAAAATAGAATCTATCCATAGGTATAGTAGGGGTGTGAAAGGATTTTTAAAATTGAATGAAAATACAGGAGTCTCATGAAGAGTTCCAAAAAGAAAAGAAGTGGAAATTACAACCTTATCCAAATGTGAATGGAAGAAAACTTCCAGGAGAATGAGAATATAACATCTTGGATGGATATGCATGCCCTAAATCAAAATAAACATCACCCACAAGGAACCCCTAGATATTAGGTTTCATAAAAAAAGATCCAAGGAAAGAGAGAGAAATGAAATGAGAGAGGGGAAGAGGAGAATATTAAATCGAGAAGGATCACATACCTTTGGTGATAAATCCCCCCAAATCACCCCAAATCTAAGGAGGAATAAGCGGGGCTACCTTTGGCCAATTAACCCCATATAGGTATCTAAATTAAAAGTGGAATCACCATAATCATGATTTTAGTAAAAATGTTATTAAGCACATAATGGGATGTATGGTTTTTCTACATAGTTTGGAAAATTACGTAGAAACTATGCAAGAGATAATGGAAAGGTTCTAGAAACTTGTAGGGTTAAATTGAATGGTTTTTGGGAAACTTTTATCAAACTGTGAAACCCAAAAAATAGGCCAAAACAACCAAAATGATCCCAAACACTAGGAAATTCCACCCAATGATACTTGAATTTGTTAATCAAAATAAATAGAAAATAAGGAAATTAGTAACTCTAAAACACACCACTTTAATCCCAGAAAATTTACCACAACCATGAATATTTTGGGAAGAAAAAAAATACAAAAAAACACAAGGATTTTTGTTAGACCACCAACCTGAAACTCAACTAAAAGATCCACCATTGAGAAGTAATTAAAATGAAAGAGAATCTAAAGTCGGGGTGTGATAATTCTCCCCACCACATACACTTCAATACCCTAATAAGTCACCATGCCAAAATAAGGTCATGATTTGAGTCATGAACAAACTAAACAAAAGAAAACAGAGAATATTTAGATAAAATCATGCTCTATAGGTCACACCTGACCGACTCAAGATGAAAATGAAGCTCAAGAAAAAGGAAAAACATGAGAGGGTTCTCCATATCATAAAAACACAACCAGATTGAAAACCTCAAAACCCAAAAAAACACCCTAGGGGGGTTTCCATGGGATCCTCTAGATACAATTTACCAATCTTATAACATAGAAAAAACAACTCTACCCTAAGGACACAAACAGAGAACCTGCTATGGAGCAACATGACATTCCAAGAATCTGAATGAGAATACCCTAACCAGATCCAAAAACCTTCTATAAAAGGGTGATCAAAAACACTGATAGAGTTAAAATCCTCCACACCAGCTGGGACTCATAGTACTAGGATAAACCTTGAGAATAAATAATCCCAAAACCTCCACCAAGCCCAAGAAATCATATCACCATACAAGAACCTCAAAAGACAAAACCCACCTTAAACCAATCCAAACACACCCTATGAATGATGAGAAATTCCAAAATCCATGTTCAATGAAATAAATTATTCATCTCATAATAGAAGAAGTCCATCAAACCCTCACCCAATAATGATGAACACAGCCCAACTGGGACACAAAATGAAGGTAACATCATATGTTTCCAATATGAAGAAACATGTACTATACTGAGATCCCTCACACCCACAACAACCTATGATTGTGTGTGATTTTCACCCCTAGACCTGAGGTAGGAGATCTGATGGCTGAAGCATATTATTCCTCATAATCAGGCACTAGTACCCCTAACCAACAATCCTTCCATGAACAGTACTACTTTCAGAACTATCCTCGGCAACAAAAATGGTCACCATGATAACAAGACCTTAGAGAGATGTGGAAAAAATGTCCTAGAATTATTAAACATGCCACATTGGTTTAATGAAAAAGAACATTCTGATGATATAAAATTTGGAATTGATGGACAAGATTCATACAAAAATAGGTTCCTCAGTCACTCCCCCTCACTGGAGAGGGAAACCTTAAGAAATTTTACCACCATAAACTACACCAGAAAAATTAGAGATAAAGAAACACTCATCCTCTACAGGTCCATAATCGGACCTTCAGACAAACCCAAGATGACACAGACTTTGACAAACTATGGTTTTAACAACAAACTCAAAACAAACTCTATCTCTTAAACCACTTTCCTACCACTAACAGACCTCTTCCACTCCAAAATAAAAACAACACCCAAGAAGAACTGGGAACTGGGCATGGATCATATGAAACATGGGAGACCATTCTAGGTAGCATACTCCGAACAATATGAAAAACACATCTGAATCTGACATAAATCCAAACTCAATAAAAGGAAACATGCCAAACTAAGGGAAACAAGATTACAATTCAAATGTATCAAAACACAAGAAAAACCCACATTTCTAAAAAAAACAAACATTTCATTAAAATTCCAGAGTTACCTTCTCTATGTCCATTACCCAAATACGAAAAACCCACATTCCAAGAAAAAACATTTCCAAAACTCACTTTTCCATTCAAAAACCATTTGGATAAATCAAGCTAAGCCATAAATTCCAAAACCACACCCATGGAATCCAATGAACCGTCACATGTGTGTCCACCAAATTCCTCTCACTTTATCCATGAAAAGGTGAACAGATGCAAATTAAGTACACAATCTATACATGCGACCCTTCATAAGGGGCACCAAGTGTCAAAATTTTCTTCTCATTATCATGTCTAAACATACATTATTTTTTTCACAAACAAAAATAATCATTTATTTAAAACCCATTTCACCAATGTTGAAATTTCTTTTGAAGATATAACCTTGTCCATTTAAAACCAAATATCTTATTAAAACCATTTCCATTTCTAAAATCCTTTTTCATTTTAAACACATTCTCACAAAAACCAATCCAAAAACAAAGCACTACCAGTAACAAACTATTAAAATGATGAACTAGTGTTTATTCCCAACCCGGAGACATGGTGGTGGCCATGAACCATGTAATACGTAACACTAAGATGAACTTGAACCAAGAACATGGAGTACACATGGCCCACCAATCCATGTGAGGAAACAAAATGACATAAAACCAATTATATTTTCATTCCTCATCCCAAACAACCAGTCTAGATAAAATGTACAATCAGAATGCAACCAAACTGAAAATAAGACCATGATACCACAACCTACATGTGACCACTTAGTCACCTCCCACCATAATACCATCCATTAACCATTACATAGGAGGTGATCTAGGAACCTGAACAAAATATGGACTTGCAATAGAAAAGATAGAATAGGTGTGAGCACTAAAATATGTAGCAAGGATTCCAATAATTACCACTGAATCCAAGAGTTTACTTTAAAAAAACCAATAAAACAAGTTTTAAATATAGTTATAAAAGTATTTATTCACATTATAATAAAAAACATCATTTACCAATTTCAAAATCCAATGTACACCATGTACCATTTATAAAATAGCATCCAAACAAGGAAAAGATGACATCACTAAAAACTAGATAAAAAAAGGAAAAAAATCCAGAACAACAGAACGTAAACAAGAAATATTATCAATAACCATAGGTGATCCTAAACATCCCAAGAAGATCCTTGGACATACTCTGTTCAAAACAACATGTCTACGTATGGTGAAGCATATATGACTATAACCAACTGGATGCTCTCACATCCTCACTAGTGGCACAACCCTCATGTCCTGTCCACATCTTCAAGAGGGTACCAACCAGTCTAATTGGTTCTAATAAGAAACTATTACAAGATCATCTTAAACATGCCCAACAACCGAAGGTGGTAATACTAATACTATGTAAGAAGGAGGCCCTCAAATGTGTCACTCATCTCCCCACACTTGCCTACCCAAAAATGGGCACCAATATAGGATAACCTGAAGGGATATCCATTCTATAATGTTTCCCCATATTTATATACATAAATTTCATATCCCACAATGTTGAAAACCGGTCCTCCACACCATCAAAAATTTAAAACATCTCATAAAACATTTCGGTTTGCCTATCGGTCGCCCATATTTTACAAATCAAAACCTCTTACATGTTCAATAAAACAATTCTTCTTTGATTTGGATGTTCCAAATGGGACTTTATCTGGACCTAAACAAACATAATTTCCAAAACAAAACACAAAAACTGCTTCTACATATGAAAATCCAATGGGCACTAAACTTCCAAACACATACCCCAACACTTCACAATTTCAAATGGGCCTTTACCATTCCAAACTCACACTGATCATGTTCCAAGTCCAACTAGGAAAAAATATGGGAAACAGATTTAGAACCATGCTTTCCCATGATTTTTGAAGCAACCACTTATCAAAATTCCATTTAAAACATTCTTTATATTTCTCCCAAGTGAACAAACATTGTCTAAAAACTACGAGTCATTTGAGAAATCAAGATTTTGTAATAATATAATTTTTCTAGTGTCATAATCATTTGATAGAACATCCATGAGTGAACATAGTGCCCCCATATATGTTCCAACATCTAATGTCACACCAAACAACCAATAAAACCCACAAATAACAATTTTTATAAAACACATTATACTTGAAACCCATAACAAATCATCCTTTCTATTTAAAGGACATGGAACAATTACCTTGAGACCATAAAACCCTTTCTCAAGCACCATAACATTTTAAAAAAATCTATATTATCACAAAATCATAAATAGTAAACCAAGTTCACAACTAGTCAAATAGAATTGAACTATAAACAAGGTAAAACCATTCAAAAAAACCCCAAATTTCACATTACAATAAACAATGCATTTAATATCAATTCCCTTTGTTCTAAATACCAGGCATTTCAAAAACATACATTTGAAAATCTATTTTTAGAAATTTATAACAAAAATAAATCTCAATTAGAATCAATACATGGGTATATTAGAGGTGTGAAAATAATTTTCAAAAAATGAAAATAAACAAGTGTCTAATAGTGAATTTTAGAATGGAATGAAGTGGAAACGCATACCATAGCCTTGGGTGGATGGAATAAAACATAATTTATAGTGAGAATATGTAATCTTGGATGAATCCACATTCCCTAAATCAAATGAAACATCACCCACACCCAATCCCAAGACATTAGGGTTCATCCAAACAAGAATCAAGGAAATAGAGAACATATATATGAGAGAGGAGGAAGAGGATAAGTGAAAATCAGGAAGGACCACTACAGTTAGTGAGAAATCACCCGAAATCACCCCAAATCGAATCAGGAAGAAGGGGGAGCCCTCTGGTTGATTCCCAATCAGTATGGTTCCAAATGAGAGGTGGAATCACTATAATATACTTTTTAGGATAATAGTTATTATGCTCGTAATGGGCTGTATGGTTTTACTACACGGTTTGGAAAACCATATACAAACTATGTGAGAGCTACTTGAAATATTCTAGAAACCTAGATGGTTAAATTTCATGGTTTGAGAAAACTGTGGTCAAACATTACGACCCATAAAATTGGATAAATACATAAAAATTACAACCCAGACACTAGGGAAGTCCACCCAATGGTCCTTTAATATTTTCAACATAGAATAGAGACACTAAGGGCATCAGAAACTATCCATCATTCCACATTATTCCTATAAATTTCACAAAAACCATGAATATGTCTAGAAGAAAAAATACCACAAAGACATAAAGACTTTTATTGGATCCCCAACCCAAACATCAACCAAAAGATCCAACATTATGAAATAAATAAAATGAAAGATTATCCAAGGTCAGTGTGTGAAGTCACATTAAGGTGATAATTTGAAACATATGAATCCACTTTAAGGGTTTCTAAAGAATTATCAATCAAGGGGTGACCCTCCCGTTAAGCCATTCAGATGTCACAAATGATTAACATATAGAATAATGCAACACCCCTATCATTTCTAACTTCTTAGTATTGGATTTAATTAATTTATTCGATCATTATAATCCATTATCTTTTGGTATATTAGTGTTCTATGAGATCATGAAAATCCTAAAAATAAATCATGCAATTCCCTTGGTGTTTGTTTAGAGGAACATCATATATATATAGAAAATATATTGTGACTTAATTGGTTCCAATCATGTAATGCCATAATAGCTTTTCAGTGTTCCATCTCATGAATCCATATCACGATATCATGATGTCTTTCATGAATTGATATAATCCGCTAAATTCTAGCACACATGACACAGTCACCTTCATAATAATCTAGAATCACGTCCTTACAAAGCCTTTACAAACCCTCCCTTCAAACCAAATAACACACATAGGAGGGGATAAAGAGTATAATAAAGTGATAGAGAATAACATTGGATAATGGGAATTAGTTACTACCTTCATAGGATAACTCCATGTAACCATGAGTATACTATCATGAAAACCTTCCATGGAATTCCATTGTGATATGTCATCATGTTATCTCCTTTAGATCATGAAATCATATGAATAAAAATAATATCACGAGAAAACATCATTTCTCTAATAAATCTCTAAAACACCCACTCATGTGGGATTTCACCCCTAGTTTTATAATCTTGGATATACATACCTTCACACATGCCCTCATTAGAAGCAACACCTCCATGCAGTCTATAAAAGGAGATCATGAAAAACCTCAGGCATCATGTTTTTTCATGAAACCATAGACATGGAATAATTAAAATTCCACGTCCTCACGAATCCCCGACCATGTAAAAGGATTTCCTTGAAAATGTACCCCATGAATGAAAATGGGTTGATAATTATCGGTGATACACTCCCATCCATGAGTATGACGGAATTGATAAACATCACATATATAATATAACCACATAACTCATCACAAGCCCCCCATTGAGGTCATGTGAATCACATGAGTAGTTGAACATCATGTGATTCCATCATATAGGAACACATTGGAATGTATGTAGCATTGACCTATATATTTAACCATCCAAATGTAATACTCTCATCATGTAGACCCTTTAATGTGCAACTTATTCATAATCCAGTATCCATGCATTCATCCTACAATTTTTACTATTTCCCATGTGGCTAACGCCACATCCATTTGAACATGCTCTCATTCCATGAAGTTATCTAGACATGCGGGCTCAATATGAATACTCAACAATGCACTCTTCATTATAAGAAATATATTATCTATAAATCCTTGAAGAATGATCCCTTGGGACATGAACCTTCGACCCTTGGATAGAATCATGATCATGGATATATTCATGACATATTTCGAAATGACTCCCAACTAATTACACGTTAAGATGAATACTAACGAGTTACACATTTTCATAATACAGTCCCAACCATTCCAATATAATCATAAAATAGTCAATTGAATTTTTAGTATTTTCATGAAACTTCCGATTGAGAATTCAATTTTATCATGCATGTGGCTATGGATAAGTGACAATGATCATTAGAAGAAAGTCTGTAAATTTTATCATTTTCATGTGATGGGAAACTCACAACCCTCTTTGATCAGGTCAATACATCCCAGAATGTCCATTGATCATGAAAAATTCCTTTGACATATTATCTTTAATCATGTAAAATAATCTTAGAAAAGCCACTTTGGTCATGTGAAAACATATTGTACTAGCCAGTTGATCATACTGAAGGCTCTAAACATTTCCACATTCATAATTCAAATATATACTAAATAGGATATTTTTAAAATGTTAATTTAACTTATAAAATTTTATATGATCATGTATGGACTCCCAAGAAAAATCAGATGATCATGCAAAAAAAATTATGGGAATGTAACTTTGACCACAAGAATACATCGCAGACATGCAAGTTTATCATGGAAAAGTTTCTAGAAAAAACATCACTCACAGTTTGGACATGTTATATTGATCATGAAAATACATCCCAGATACTTCATTTTGATCATGTGATGAAACCCTTGGAATGTTTTGATCAACCTATTTGGGATTTTACATGTCTTATTTTTTCATTTTAAGACATTCCACAGAAGTCCTTTGATCATGTGAATGTTCATAGACATGTCAAATTAGATCATGTGAATCATCTTTGATATATCAGGATGACACCCTTGGACATGTAATCCTTTTCTAGATAACAACCTAAATATGTTGGGTAGAGGATCAAGACATGTGAGATCGAAAATCCAGACATGGCCGGTTGAAAATGAATACATATCAGGCATAAAATCAACACATTTCATATTGACATTTCATCTTTATCTGGATGTCACACTCAGAAATACACCATGTGAACCCCTCACTAGGAATCATCGACTAAATAATCCATTTATAAGGAGACTATACATAAGGGGTTAGGCTTATGTTCTAATGAGACCCTATTTGGATCTTCCCTTAGGTGAACCCTATATTTAATAACTAGTATATCAAATAGAACTCATGTGTTTATCATCACTCTTATTATTTCAGAAGATAAATAATTAGTATGAATCATGAAAATCCATTTTAGTATAAGTCTCGAGAATTTAAAAACCCGACGGATACCAATAATGTATCATAGTGTGTTCACCCACTCAATCCCATATGTGGGTTGGGGGTAACTAATCTACCATAACACCGATTCTTGTCCAACCAAGATATGAAATATTCCTTCTTATAGGACAAAATATAATGTGAAACTTCCTTGATATATGTCCCTCCATGTAACAAACACTGTGTCTAATATGACCAAAATATCAGATCAAATCATCATTCTTCCTCATCCATCAGTGGACTAATAAGATAACTTATCTACGAGGACACTAATTCTTACTATAAAGCGATACATATGATTCCTTCTTAATTCCCCATCTCTATAAAAAAAATCCATAAGGACTTCCCCGGTGCATAAGTCATGTACGAATATGTATTGATTCTGAAATCATACATTCTCTTACATCTCACTATGATTATGGATCATGTGTGAAAATTTATTTTTAATGTTCACCTCACTCACACCCTAAAATTACCTATAGGCAGGGAAACATATTTTTTCAATAATCAATTAGTAAAACAATACAATGTCTCCCATATAATGGAATCCACCATTGTAGAAGTCCCAATGGAATTCTCATATTGGTAAACCCTAGAGAATAACACTCAATGTAATTATTCATTTGTCATCCCCATACAGTGGTTTTATGGAACATCAATCTATAATGACTTTGATTATAATTATACACAAGATATATATGATTCCTTCATAAGGATTGATCTCAATACCTGGTGTCTATGTGTTCTAATGTCTATTTCATTACCATGATATTAAAATCCATGGTTTAAATAAACTATGTGGGTTTTGATTCCTCATTTAGATTGGATATATAGGACACCTCATGAAGAATCAATCTCATCCTTAAAATTTTAATTGAATACTATTATGGATGTAAACTCTGGAGTGATTGGTTATATGTAATCAAAATATGATAAGTTCACATTAATAAGAAATAACTTTAAACATATGAAGAAACTTTAATATACACATATAGTCTCATTAATAGAATGTCCCATTACATGAAAAAGGATTCTATACATGAAAAGTTTATTCGGGTACCCAGTATTGTATCAGGGCTAGGAAGTGATTCTCGAACATATCCTAAATCTATAAAAGAGTTCAAAAGTTGGAAGTAATTCCCCTAAAAACCTTGTGATAACTTCCCCTCCCATTCTAATGAGCGATGTGAGTTCCTAAGTTCCATTGGTTCTAAAACCCCAAATGACTGCATGACTTTGTAATAAATGTATATACCTTTTTTGGATTTGGGATCCATCAGAGGTTTCTAGGAGATGAAAATGGTGAACTATGAGAGATTGATTATCCAACCATTTTTGGACCCCCCCAAAAATCAACCAGGAAGAAGGGAAAAATGGAAATCCAAGTTTGAAGACATGTAATGAATAAATAATTAAGACCTTATGGGTATTGGGAATATTTTTTCCAAAACCTATGGCACTCAAAAGTTCAATTCAAAAAATAAATTAGGATGAAACTCTCAAATAATAAAAATGATAGTTTGAATACACTTAAAGAAATTTTCTTATGCATATATCGGCGAAACAAAAATGGTGAACCTAATCTGAAACTCTCAAATGATGAAAAATATTTTTTGGTCATGCATCAAATCATTTTGTATTGTGTTTACTATTACAATGAAAATTTTATGGTTGATGTAAAATCGTAGGTAATCAGGGTTCCTTTGTAATAAGTCCTTTATCACTGTAGCAGGTCCATGCAAGAAAACTTAACAAACATGGAATATGAATAGAAAATTGTGTCACCTAGGTATATATGATAGAGAATGTTTTATACTTGCAATAATGTATTAATAAATTACCATGTTCATTATTTTATTTTTTACACAAGTTACTGATATCTTAAACAACACCATGACCTAAGATAATTCCTTCATTGAGAGACTATTCCTGAACATTTTCTATGGATGCATCTCGTTTGGGTGATAAAACAACTATACCCAACTAATTTAGTGGCAATCACAATGGTCTAGGAATATCATTGAAATTTTATGATACTGACCATTGATACTACATGTATGGGCCCACATATGTTGAAGCTAGTGAATATTCCTCATCCAAAGAATGCTGTAGTGATACCAGCGGTGCTCGTTTCCACCTCCAATAACATCTGAATCTTATCCACAAATCATAGAAAAAAATCATCAATATATATATACTGTTTAAAAGAAGCATAAGGTGGCTCGAATCATGATAAGGATCTGTTAAGGAGCGATCCTGTCAACCACCGTCACCATCTTCATCTTGCTGGTTCTCCTCAGTCACCTGCTGAGGGAACCCTAAATATCTTTTCACCATGGACACTCATTCCTGGGGATCAATGAAGTCATTTTGGGTGAAGGAAGCTAAAGATAGGGGGTTTATATATCCCCTTTCATTAAAAAATCGCATGGGTTCATTTTGGATGTACCCAGTGGGTAGGCTCATACCTATTCCCCCTCAAATGAAGTCTTCATGTTTATTATCGAAGAAAGAATGGGGGAGCCACATATCCTTACCCCCATGGATAATACCCGTAATTGTATTTCAATGGATCGAGGAGGAATGGAGGGTTAAAACATCCATGCTTCAATCGAATATATCTTTTAGTACATCTTAGAGACTAAAAAATTGAAGGACTGCATTTTTGTGAAAAATATTCTAATGTGAAACTATATTATAGAAATATACAAAGAAATCATCTAGGATATGCTGGAATAAGTGAATATACTAACACATTGAATTATTCCAACCTCAAATTCCATATTAGCACATCACCCTAATTTGAAAAAATAGGTGGCTACTCTAGATCAAACTCACATTATTTATCCCACATAGGATAATTATCTTCATATTCCAAAAAATAAGGGTGATAAGAATTAGATCATATATTCATTCAAAATGATGCTCACCAAGTCAGGACGAATATTCCTCATTAATGGTTCACATTACAATCAAAATAGACTAGCGATATAATCTAATGACAAAGGACCTAGATCATATCCTCGTTTATAATATGGCTCACTATGTGAGAGTTTCACATTCCTCAAGAAATTTTTATATTCTTTTAGAAGAAGACTGATAACATAATCCAAAGGCATAGAACTATGATCATATGTCTATTTTGAATGGGGATCACTATGTTAGATAAGAATATGCCTCAAGAATGGCTCACATTCCTATCAGTGAAGATACTGAGAATATTGTAGCATCACATGAAATCCAGGCCCATATCCTAATTTTCCCCGAAGAATGACTAATATAGAATCCATCAGAGGCTATAAATGAGGATGAAAACATTCCTCCTCTAATTTTGGAGGACTTTTGGTATATTTAAATTGGAAATTATGATATGAATCGGGCTCATATTCTTGATTTATCAAAGATTGACCAGCATATTCTGATAGCCACACATAAAGATTCTCATATAATGAATGATAATTTCAAATCCCACTTGAATAATCTATTAGATTCTTATCAAAAGGATAAAACCCCCACAATAATAAATGAATTTGAATGTACTCTGATAGCTATTATGGAGAAGGACCAAAATAATATACAACCCCAAAAGGCATGTCAAACTTTTCTATCTACAATGATGAATGTGGACCATATCCCATGCTTCTCAATTCAATTTTCCATGGGGATATTCAGTGAATAGAAATGAATACTCAAGTGTTTTTTGAATGTTCATTTATCATAAAAGGTGATAAATACCTTGATAGTCATCCTTGTTGTTGTTTAGTGGTTGATCACTTGGATTTTAATCTTGATATCTGTTGTGTTTGACTTTCCCATAATAACATCTCCCTCATACAACTAAATCCTCCCATTTCCCATACACCTCCATATAGATAGGTGTTAAATCCTTAGAATCCATTGAATAAATATGTTCTCAAATGAATAGTTTTAATCCTATATAATACCCCATCAAATATCAGTAATGCTTCACATTGGATAGTAGGAGACCTAGAGAAGTCACCATTATGGTCTGACCAGGTGGATGTTTATAAATAAAATGATGAAGAATCTCAAATAAACAAATGAATAGAGTTAGCTAGAAAAAACATCCCAACCATACTCCATCCCCTCCCAACTTCTGAATAATAGATCTCAGATGAGATATAGATGGATATCATATCATACCAATATAGACAATATATTAGAAACTTATCAGTGGATAATGTTTATCGACCTCCCTTATATAAGATACAAGGGTAACCTAGAGAACATAAAAATTATCTATTATCAAATAGACTTGGCTTTTATCTCCATATTGACATATCTAATACCTGAACAACATATAAAAATTTTATAACACATTCACAACCACTTCAACAAAACAATTCAAAATCATGTCATCGAAACCTCATCAGGTAATTGTCTCGGAATATGGGAAATTTTTAAGGATTTTCACATCACAATATCTGAAGAGAATCATGACCACCTTGATATGGAATCATGTAATGTCATAGAATTCATAAAACTCATAGTTTTGGATAATGTAAGATGTTGTTTTCTAATACAATGGAATGCCCTTGCTTTGAATATGAAAGTAAATAAAAAATGGGGGGAGTGGACTTCTAACATACCTTTAAACTGATCCTCTTAAAGTACATGTGAATGAATTTCAGACATGGAAGTCAATGATTTTTTCCATAATTGAAAACATCCAATAGAAAATGAATCCCATCATGGGATTCTTTTACACCCATATCACAAACGATCACAATCATGAAAAATCAAGTGGTTAATGATAGAAGTTACCAATGAATATATCCTGAAGAATACCTAGACCACATGGATGGGTGAATAATAACCACCACCTCCACCCCTCGTGTCATCAATCCTTGAGAAGATCTCAGAAATATCAGCGGCAGTTACAAACCAACCCCATCCCATAGTGTTGGGGGAATGTTTATCAGAATCGCTAGCATCATGTTCATCTCACCCAGAGATGGTTCTAGTCAAATCACTAGTGATTCTAGATATAACTCATCCCACATGGATGGTCAAATTTATAACTCAATTTTGGTATCAATAGTCACCAAATCCTTGACTGTAATCCCTAAATTCTCATCAAAAGTATCAATAAGTTCCAATACTGTCCCAAATCATCCCAAGTCTACATGATTGGGGGAATTACTATCATTATCCACACCACATATGTAAAAAGTATTCTCTTGGTTGGAAGGTAAATATAAATGATCCACATACCATCTATACCTCCTTCTACAAGTCAAAACATTATTATTCAAGGACCATTCAGAAAACAAGACCAGAATATCTGTCAAGGTTGATATTCAAAAACAGATAATAGAGTAAACAATGTATAAATCAATCAACCCCTTACGGATCATAAGGAAAAAATGAATCAATATATAAAGGATCTGAAAAAAGTCCTTGATTCACCCCTCGTGGGAGGATAAATCAGTGAATAATATCCCTATTGAGTTAATAAAAACATGACCATTACCCATTTGTGGTACACTTTAATGAATGTCATTACCATAAAAAAATCATATGATATGGACCAATATGCAATGGAGAGGGATGTAACCCACAAGCTGTACACTGGGCTGATGATGACTTGGATGCTCCAACTATTTGCATGTATGCAGAAATACAGAAAGATAAAAAACACATAATCACAAATAATGGGTTTCCACCACTATAGTATTACACTACCATGGATAATGGTAATCGTTTGGATACATACCACTACCCTCAAAGAAGATATGAAATTTCTTCCACATAGGAATGGATAGAACAACAAGATAATGATATTCCAAATATAAGACAACTCAATGACGAGTGAATCTAGGGAAACATATCCACTAGGTATCATCTTTATATAGAGATAAATTTCCATCCATTTAAACATTAGTAATGATTTGATCCTTCTGTAAGAGTGTCTTATGACAGTCACTCTAACAAAAGATCTAGGCATTCAGTCTATATAAATGAGTAAGTTGAAAATGAACATGACTTACCACAATGATGGTGATACCCAATACCCTACCAGGGTGATCGTGTTGTTATAGAATAGATACAAAATCAACATGATATGAAAATTGGGACACCTCATCAATCCCCACCCGCTCACAATTCAAGTGTGGAGGCCCATATATCATTACTTCCATAATCTTTAAATACAATTGAATACTTGGATTCTAGAATATAATCCATGGAATATTGTCACACACCTATGTATACCTAAAATTATCCACTTCCCAAATTGATGGATGTCACTTTTCCCCCACCCAATCTCTACAATCCTTCCTTTTCAAACAGTGATGCTCCATACATTCATAATTATATTCCACAAACATTATGTCCTGATGTGGGCCAATGATGGGACCTTGATACCAATTGGAGGGGAAGAATACAAGATGTTTTGTATAAACTATGGTGGGGAAATATTTTATTGGCACAACATACTTCATGTATAAAACATTATTGGATGGGTAGATATTAAACATCAATTTATTTATCACACCATCTCTACACTAAGGATAAATATAGTTTTTTATTTCATGAAATACATGAAATACAAAAAATGAGATGGTATTAGACATTATATTCATATTGAATGCCATAAACTAATCCCTCATCATCCCTCTCTTTCTAGATAAATTGATGGATGTCTATGATAAAAATATTAGGGATGACCTCTAAAAATATCAAATCTTAATGTAGTGTTAAGGTGTATTATGTTAATGGATAGAAATGTTCCAATGCAAAGATTATTCCATTCAAATGACCTGAGATATATATTTTCGTGTGCCCTCGTAATAAATAAAAATTATTGGTATTGTTAAACAATTCATTATTTCCATCATACCATATGTGATTCTCATTCAAGAACTATGGCATTCCATTTATCTCATGATTCCTTTTATTGAGTGAAAACAACAAAAAAATATCTCTAACAAAAGAAAAGGTAGATGAAGTTGTACCCCAATTTGAGGAATGGATGGATAAAGCACAATCCTTCTTAAATAAGATGTTATTTTTTATTTCCTTACAACAATGTAAAATAACCTATATGAGATACTGAGGACTAAGAAAACTTTTGAGGTCAACCTAACTGATCATGCTAACTAATCCTCTTTCCATAGTAGTCTAGGTCACACAATCCATTATTTCTTCATCTTCAATGATGACATCCAAAGAATGGTTGATTTTGGAAAGGTCGTATTTGAAAATTATTTGGAATATGTTACTCATCTATCAATAATACAAACATAAGAAGAGGATTATTGTAAAAATGATTCTAATAGGAGTGGGTAGATGTTTAATAAATGGATGACTCAAAATATATTTATCTATGGTCATGTCACCCTAACATTGCATATTTGTAAACCAATGATGATCCCATCAAATAGGGAGGTGAAATCGAATACACCATGTTGTGGTGGATCTAATTGTATGAAACTAGAAAGGGCATAAGAGGAGGAGTGATATTTTTTCCAATGAAATGTTTAACAGTTACAATATTCATTCTTTAAATGTCCAGAGAAAGAGTGATGACCCACCAAATAAAACCCTCATCAGATGAAGTGATCTTTTTTTATGTCAATGTAGTACACTTAATAGACCCTTTATATGATGATGAATATGACACTGAGAATGGTTCCATCATACATGACTAGGAAGTTTGAGGATGAAGGTAAAAAATCCATGGATGTAGGGGACAATCTGCGCATGGTTGTATGCAATATCTTGGTCACTTCTCCGTAGAGGATATATATGTATCCATGACCCATATGATGGAAATCCATCAATCCCAACAGAATCATGGACATGACCTAGATCCCTCCATCAGTTTTCCAAGTCAAGCCATCATAAATGAACATTTTTAAGGGGTGTGATAGTTTGAACAATGAAAAAAAAGTGTATGGATGGAGTGATCTAAATTTTTTTTAATGGATGTTACTTCAACCTCTGATCAAGAACCTAGAACGTCCACTACAAATAGAACAAGTCAAGAGCCACCTAATAAGGAGAGACACCATGTTGGGAAGCATGCAACTCTCACACAAATTTTACATCAATTGGAAAACATAGAGGATGTTTCAATCATACATTCAATCATTAATGATATTCATATTTTGAAAAAACATATAGAGGTACTCATTTAGTCCCTTTATATCCAATAGGATTTGGTGATTGATATTAATGAAACCAAGGTTTATCGACTGGATACTATGGAATCATAATTCCATGTCACTATCTCATTCACAGAGTAGGACTAGGGAGAAGTTATAAAATGTCATATTAGAGCAATATTTGTTTCAGTTAAAGTGAAAAATATTGAAATCTGAAGGGCTCTAATTGAAAATGGTTCTAGGATCAACCTCATCCTAATGTTTACCATCCAATGGTAGGGATATAGTGAGTGGAATTTATCTCATACAAAGATGAACATTCAAGGGTAATATAATATAAATAAAACACCTCTTAGGAAGTTCAATCTGAGTACATAGTTTGGGAATATCACATCTATGGATGATTTCATGGTTATCTATAAAGAAACCTCTTATAATATAATTCTTGGAAGACCTTGGAATTTTTTTACATGAGAGTTCCTTTTTACATTTTATCAATGATAAATATATCCCATCAATTAGATGTTTGGAATACTAATGGGTGATAGTTCCACACATTGAGTCTTGAGAGGAAATGTGTTATTAAGTATGATTCTTTAAAATGGTGTGAAAAAACCAATTGTGGATGAAAATATACCTATTTCATCTCTTAATGGATTGGGGACCAACCAATGAATCCATGGACTATTATTTACGGTGATTGTGTGGTACCAATAAACATGATTGGCATGGTAGAATTAATATTATATACCATACTCTAGTAGCCCCCCTTGGTATTATCAAAGTACATAATCAGCTCCATAATTTATTTATGATGTCTCTGGCAGTCCAGGCTGACAATATCTCTTCCCAAGGCATCTCATACCATGATACTTACCTAAATTCTCTCGGATTACCCAAAATTCATATTTCAATCTTCATATAATTATAAGTGACAAAATATTTGGTTTATATATGGAAATCACTTTCCACATTTTAGGAAGCATTCTCCACCACCATCTAAGAGCTCAGTTAGGAGGATCTTGGAATTAAATAAGAAATATGTCATATGAAAATAAGTTCCAATATTCTTATCAAGGTGATGGAGAAGTATATTTCATTCTACAGAAACATCAATACATGTTCTCATGGAATTATATAGAAATGACTAGGTTAAATCCCTATATTTATACACACCATTTTGGATTACCTGATTAAAATCAATGACACAGAACGATATCCAAAAGGATAAACCCATCCCATTATACTAATATATAATGTATATCTAAAAAATTTATCAAATACAAAAAATATAAAAATTTAATTTCAATAAATGGATCACCAACATCATCCAGTTAGAGAAAATGAATCAGAGGATTAAGATTTCCATTGATTTTAGTTACAATAATCGATACTCTAGGATGAAGGATTTACCATTTTTGATCACATAACTATTTATTTTTTCAATTTATGTCATCCAAAAACATTCTTTATGAATGGATATTCAACGTATAATTAAATAATGATGTACCCTGAATATGAGGAAGGAACTTCCTTTAAGGAACTTTAGTGGATATTTTTCAATGAGTTTATTCCATTTGGATTATATAACGTTGGAGATACTTATCAATGATCCATTCATCATATATTTAATCCATTATTGATAAAAATAGATTCATTCTAAGTCGATGACCTATAATCAAATTTCCATAGCGACGTGATCACCTCAAAAATTGTCAAACAATTTGTATCTTATTGTCGAGTCATAGTTTGAAAATGAATTTAATGAAATGTGCATTCAAGGTAACATCATGGAAATTTCACAGCATTGTGGTACACCATCATGGAATTGTGGGAATCCTAGAAAACAGTTGTCTAATTATATCAATTTCACATCCACAAAATCTCAAACAACTGAGGGTTCTCTAGGGGAACCATTCTTACATTCGATGTTTTATAGCAAACCTACCTAGAAAATAAATCCACTTAAATAAGTTAAGGAAAAAATATGTCTTCTACTAATGGAATGAGGACTACCAATAATGATTTGAGAGTTTAATACAATACCTGATGCACCAATTAATCCTGATGTCACTTTTGGAAGTTAAGATACTCATTTATATGTCACCTCCAAGGAATGATCACTTGGTGATCACCATTCATAGAAAAATTAAATGGGGAATAATAATGGTATCTACTACCTCATGGGAATGATGATAGGTATAGAAAAAAAATATTCTAATATAGAGAAGAACATTCACACACAAATCCTGTTAAGGAAAAATCACATGAATTACCTGGTTCATTATGAATTCCACTTGGTATACCGTATTAACTAACTAATGTATGTTTCTTTCCTCCATATTGTGAATGGTCAATAGGACTGATGCATGGTTATTATAAAAAATTATGACATCCAATTCATTTCACATAATGTAGTGAAATGTAAATACCCTAATGATTTCCTTACGGCACATCCCGCCATATAAACTACAGTATTTAACACTGAACATCCAAATTTAGTTTTTCCCAAATCCCATTAAACTCCCCAAACATGGGATATGTATTTTGATATTGCCTCCCAACTTCTTAAATGCATGAGGATAGAATTTATTAAGCTCATTTATATTGGTTTAAGGATTCTATCAATTCATCCTGATGAGGAAATGTTTACATACACTTCCCCACTATCAGTTGGATAAACTAATAATGAGGTAGAATATCATGACCTCATTGTTTGTTTGGAACTATCCTTAAAGTAGCAGATAACCTACATGAACATAAATAGGGACATGGGAGTAGTGATAAAATAGATCAATAGTAAATATTTCAATTAGAAGAAAGAATTTCCCCTCTCACGAGAGATGTCATAGTATTGATGGTGGAAGTCCTTTTTTAACCCATAATGCATCAGGTCCCTCGATCACAAAATTTTCCTTATGATGCAATTTCTATTGAAGACACAAACATAGCTAAAATTGATCAGGGTGAGATGGTCTCCTAGATCACACACCCAAGAAATCTCCCATCATTAATTGTTAGTAACATGGAGGAGATCCATCTAGTCAATAATACCTCATAGCATTATGAATCGATGGGAACTCCTGGATGGATGGTGTCCATATTTTATTATCTCCAAAATGGGAATCTCCCAACACATCGAGCTAGTAAGAAAAAAAATCGATGATGATCAAACTAATTTAACCTTTAGGATGGTATAAAATAGAAAAAAATTCCTCTAAAATAAGGATTCAATGGAATCCTCCTTAGATGCATAGAAAAAATAGATCTTCTCATCATCATGAAAAATTACCATAGTGGATCTTCTGGTTATCGTTTGTTTAGGACTAGGTTCTCCATCCAAATTTGGAGACAGTGCAACATTAAGAAATCAATGATACAAGACTATTTGGAAGTCACCAATAAATTTCATGCATTCTATATTCATCCACACTTCATCAAACAACCCCAAAAATTTCTACTCATAGTTAAATATTCATGCCCATTATCCATATGGGAAATGGATGTTGCGGGGATATGTCCCTAAGGATAAGATAATCAGTTTAAATACATCCTCACTGATATAGACTTGTTTTAAAAAATGTTCAAAAGAAATAACCTTCAAGGATGTAAGGGTAAAGAATATCATTAACTTATTAAAATACAATATCATCTAGAGATTCGGAGTCCATCACAAAATAAATGAACAAGGACCTCTACTTCATTCCCACTAATTTGGTTAAATTGTAATATCAATTCAACAATGAGTCAAACCAATCATCTTTATATAATGTGGGGGTAAATGAAAAAATATATAACTCCAATAAGAATCATTAAATTATACTTAATCATATATTGGATAAAGGAAATAAGTCAAGGATGGACTAGTTCCATCACACTTACAGGGCCAACCATACCACCACATGCAATACTACACAATAATCCCCAGCTTAATTAGTGTATCGAACTGAGGAATTGTTTCCCATAAAAGTATTATTTCTCTCTCTTAAAATAGCTATCATCTAATATGTATTAGATGAATATAGATCTCAAAATTAACTAGATGAGTCAAAATGGGTTGTTAAATAAAAGTTTCACAAACAAAATAGTCTGGATGTCCATCAGATTTAAATTGTGTTATTCTTTAATAAAAAGATACACATCTATTCATTCCATCATGGAGAAGTTGTATTGGCCCTCAGAATCCCAATGATACCAGTTATGATTCCTCCAAACCCAGAACCTTTATGGTAATTATCATAAATTATGATAATATATTTTTTATAGATCATACTCATTATACAAGGTGGAATCAGAATGCATTAAACCATCACCATTTCAAGGTTTATAAAAAATCACATTACTAAGCTACAATTAGGTATCTGTCATCTTGGTTGTGTGATGCTAAACCACATGATACATCCATGTTGTATGAAGTTAAATTAAATGGAATATATCATTTTTCAAATGAAGTCAAACTACATAAAAAATACATACTTAATGCATGATGTTAA
This sequence comes from Viscum album, assembly GCA_963277665.1. Taxonomy (NCBI): domain Eukaryota; kingdom Viridiplantae; phylum Streptophyta; class Magnoliopsida; order Santalales; family Viscaceae; genus Viscum; species Viscum album. Next base: position 690,813,144 of record OY728153.1, on the reverse strand, counting down.
TCTCTATAGATAATGTCAATTCATAGAAGATTCAATATACAATAGCTAGATCTCTCTATGTGAAAAATGATGTTCCCCATACCAATGCGTGTGTTATGAATATAAGTTCAAGATGGGGTTAACATGGTATAATATAAAAGACATTATATGGAACACAACATATCCTAACCCTATGACATTAAACATCATGGCTTACATCTCATTCATGAAATAAGATTGTGAATTACTATGGATCTCACCCATGAGGACCAGTATCCTTATTGTTGTCCTCCAAGGGACCTTTATAAAAGAACTAATGTGGAGTGATTCCTATCATCATTAAGATATGTATTGATTCTCAAATCTCCAATCTCAGGGCCAGTCACAATAATCTGTGATTCATTCCAATACCTATAAGTCATACCTATTTAAAGAGTTTCACATTAACTAACTAAACATGGAATTATTCAATCCATCACATAAAATGTAGTGATGTCGAAATCTCTAATCCTATGTCGAGCTATAACAATCAAAAAGAAAAATTCCCCTACTACCTATGCATCATACCTATATGGAGAGTTTTCTCATTAATGAACCATCTGTGGATTGATTCATTATATCACTAGATATATAATGACACCCCTATCTCCAATCCAAGGTCCACTAAAAATAATCCATGGGAACAACACCCACGCTTTGTATTGGTTTGACCTGTGTGTAGAGTTTCACATTCAAGATGTATGTGTGAATTGATTATTTCCATGACAAGATATGTAGTGACATATAGCTTTCCAATCTAGGGTCCTATCCAAACATAAAAATGTCCCCCTCCCAGTGTATGGATCAGTCCTGTGTGGGAATAATTCAAGTAAGAACTATATTGGTATTAATTGTTTCCATAATAGGATACATTATGATATTTTTATTCTCTATTTCGATCCTTGCCATGGGTTTCTATCACTCCTGGTCATATCCACTTTATATAAGTCAGATATACATAGAGGGTCACCATAAAAGAGATTAGTATGGAATGAGTTGTACCCTTAAAATATGCATAGGGAAATCTAGGGGAACATCTCCATAAAAATTGAATAAAACTATGTACAATGATTGTTGTGGACTTTATATACACTAACTCTACACATGAATCAAATCTATGAATGTATTTCTAGTGCATGTGAAAAATATACATAGGAAGGGATTCGATATTGGGATACCCATGATTACACTTATGCATGGAAAATAGGTGCATCCTACATTTAAATTACCTGAGATAGTGAAAGGTGTACCCATGGATGTCATTTACAATTTCATATAGGTTCCCATTTCCTTACAAAATGATGTTAAATATCATGGAAAAAATCCTTACCACATGATGTTAAACAATAAGGAAAACGTCCTTATTGTATGAATTTGATATGCATGAAAAACACGTCCCCCTACTTGACGTTAATGTGTGCGGAACTACAACCCATCATAATTCCTAATTAATGGACCACATGAGTTGGGACTTATCATCTAGAGTATGGGGTGATTTTTTCATCATATATGAATCTCAACAAAAAATCACTTCATTTCAGGGGTGCCTTAGGTTACCGCAAACATTTCACTTACCCTGTAAAAGATAATAGATCAATCTATTTTACCATTGAATAGATGGATATACCAAAGGGATTTGACACACCTAATTGGAAAATCATGGCCTTATATGTTTTAAATTATGATCATTGTGACCACTAACATCATCGTACTAGAACATTAACCTTAGGATGTTCTATTACATCCTCAACATGATTTCCCCATACGATTAATCATGACCTGAGAACCTTGGGACATGATTTAAAACATCTTCATCCTTAAATAAAAAGGAGGTTGGAGAAATATTGACCCAAGTATCTTTATTAGGATTTTTATAACATTCCACTCATACCATGTCCACGTGCAACACAATATTAATCATTGTGCACATTAGTCAACTTTGTAAAAATATAAACTTAAGGATATGATTGTTCAAATTGTATTATCGTAAAACTACTAGTGAATGTGTTAAAAATAATTTCTGGATAAAACCCCACATATGATGGAAAGAAAACAATTCATGTCTCTGATCACTAATTTCATCACATATAGAGTTAATGAAAATGATAAAACATAAATTAAAAAGGAATAATGTTCATAGGGCCAACATTTTATCCCTAGTAAATGTAAATACATTCTAATTGTACCCCCTTGTCTAGGAAAAAGTTAAAAGAAATATTTGTTACATCTCCTCACTATGATATCATGATCACTAGATAGTGAATTTTTTATGGTGCCTGAATAGTTCATGAGTAAAACATTTATCATAGATCTCCTTTTTCCATTGATATTTGATCTGACACAAATAGTGCCTTGTTTTTATATCATTATAATGATACACCATTAACCATGGGATTAATTTATCATTACTCTTAATTATTGAAGTGTATCAAATTGGGATTAGTTCATTGAAATGATCCCATGGATCTCAATATTCCACTCCCCCTTAAATCAAGAAGTTGTTGTTTATATTTCATGTAACATTATAGTCTCTCTCCCTTACTAGTGGTGGACATTTACCCACTGGTATCCACCTCTATTTAAGTATGATATTTCTTGAACATGATTTAAAATCCTAATATCAATACTATTAAATATGATTTTATATCCTCAAAGTTATTTCTTTTTGTTATGTTCCATTTCCCAAATAAGGAATGTGATCTCCATTCTCATATATTTTAAATACTCAAACCACTTTACTCAAACACAAATGGATATGGGCTAGAGCTTCATAATCTAAATCTCGTGTACCTTAGGGTTCTATATATCTTCTTAGATAATTATTTTATCCATTCCCCACATAATAATCTACACATTTCATTCTTTAAAAAATATTCACGTCCCTTATAAGATTGTAGGAACACCACAAACGGATAATTCATGTATAACCTATGGTCTTATGAATAAGGTCTTATGAACTAAGAACTAGATTCGTCTCCTCCTTTGTGGAAAGGAACTCTAATTCTCATGATTCTAGAAAAAACTATTGCAGAACCCATAACCATAGGGTGCTATGGGTTATCCAATGTATGTCTTTCACCTTCTAAATTCATCAGTTCAAAATCATAGATTATGACATAAATTACCCATATTTCACCTTTCCAAGTAGACTTAACATCCCTAATATTTCAATTTCAAATAATACCCATTTATGCAAGGATGTAGAGTGTCGGGACCTATCATGGATATTCAACACTCATTATTTCTACAAGAATACAGGATGCCAGAACCCATCATGGACATTCATTAATCAGAATATTATTTAAGAATGAAGGGTATTCGTGCCCTTTATAGACAATTATTCACAAGAATCTCATCAAGGATGTAGGTCATGTGAACTCCTCATGAATACCCATCCTCTACTTAAAATAGAAGTTACAAGATAAAATACACCAAACCGAGACTATATGATACCTAACCGTGAAGACCATATACTATAGCAATAGAAGGACCATGCTAGAAAAACATGAACTAAAATAGCAGATGTTCTGAGGTAGAAGATCCTGAAGTTAAATAATAAATGATCAGAGTTAGAAGGCATTTAACTATAGTAGTAGAAGTTTTGTGATGTAATTATTTAAACTATAGTACTAGATGGTTCTAGTTATAATACCATAAAATATAGAATATAAATGGTGTGGTTGGAAAGACTATAAAACCCAATTGAAATAGAAACAAAGCTCACTGTGTTGAAAACCCAAAAAATGTCTCATGGGTAAAAAGTGATGCCTTTTCTCACTAGATATGTAATTTATCTTATCCATGTGATATTTAATGATTATAAAATGAAATAGATGAAAAAAGTTCAAGGATTAAAACCTGAAAAAAGTAGGACTTAGGAAAATATGAATTTATGCCCAGTATTTTATATCCATTACAAGATTACAAAATGATTTGGAAATAATAAACGAATATGTTACAATGATGGTAAGGGAAATAATTTTACCCTAGTAAAAATCACGCCACAAACACTCAGTCAACTGATCTATGAAAAAACTATAGTACAAATATATTTATATAGACCCAATTTATTTTACGTTGTCCTCTCATGACTTAATAATATCTATGTTTTGTCTAATCTTGAATGACCTTAAATAGATCACCTTGGTATACTATGTGTTTATTGAAATGTGGGATGAGAGATACATCAAAGAAACATCTCAACCAAAAATGGGTCTCTACAATGGATTTAATAACAAAAAATATATTCTTCATTATATGTATGAGTTATGTCTATTTAATAAAATTCAACATATAATTTTTCATCAAAGATACTATGTCTTCGATTCACATTCCTAATGTGCATAGAAATTCATAGCAGAACTATGTATGGATTGCTTCTAATTCCCTTGGGATAGGTAGTGATGTGTAGGCCTCTTATCATGGATACAACCATAATTTACATCTAAACAAATTCCTTTTCCATCAAAAAATTTATTCACATTATAGTTTCAGGGTATTCATGCCTCAATCCTAGGAAATATATTATTTTAGACTCATAAAATCCCACATGGAAAGGATTCTCCTCCTCATTTACCATGAAACTCCTCTATCAACACACTGTTGATGAATACTCTAACATGGATTAATGTAAAATCCCTTAATATGTTAAAATATATTGAAAAATGTCCTTTGGATACATAATATTCATATTTTTTTCCTTCCCAATCAAATGTGTTTCTAAGGGGTTAGGGTGGGGTTGGATTTTGAGGCACCCATAATTGTCTACCAAAAATTTTTCCATAAAAGTTTTTATATGTTTTTAATGCCTGTATATAAAATTATTTTTTTATGAAGTACATGGAGGTGCAATTATTAAATAATAAGGCTTGGGAATGTTGTTTATTTATTATAAATATACACATTACGGCCCTCCTACACCCCTTTTTAGTATATTTTTTATCTATGTAGTTATATTGTCACTTAGCCAAAAAAAAATTACTACCATAGATTACCATACAGCTAGCACAACCAAGCCCGCATATAAGATTTTTCGTAACTACACCCTAGGATACTACTGAGAAAACTGTTTGAGTAGTGAGAGTGTGGGTTAGACTAACTCATGTGGTGTTCCTTCAGGGTGTGAGACGGTGTTCCTAGGAAGGACACATAATGGGAGGGCACACCTAGGGTGGGGGCAAGGGGAATGTGTTGTGGTTTTTGACATAAATTCTTACTCAAATTGATGATGATATGCCCAAAATTGTTGTAATGATCCATAAATAGTTCCATATCAATTTTGGAATAGAACCTATCATGACATTGTTCCTCCACAATAAATATGTGTATACAATTAAAGCCACCTAATTAATGATCTATGTACATTAATATCACTCTCCCATGTCATCTTAGACAACCAACTCTTCTAACATTTTCTATACACCACTGATTTGACATAATGAGTCACACTTTGTAAGATCCTGGTTTTTGGAAAGGTATGTTTTGTTGTGTTTTGGGTTGGACCCTTTTCTTTTGGGGATGTAAAAGGTTTCTTGGAAGTGTGAGAGGCCTTAGGGGTGTTCTGGGGGCACGGGGCACAAAAGAAGGGGAGTCTGGGCAAAGCATAAAAAGGCGCACGACCTGCGCATGGTCAGCCAAACCGTGCGGCCTGCCCAGACTAAGCCGTGTGACCCTCCCTCCTATGGACAGATGTGAGCGCACGGTTTACGCACAGTTTTCCAAACCATGTGGCTAAATCGTGTGAATCCCCCTCCTCCGGGCAGGGGCATACACACAGTTTGCGCACGGTTTTCAAAACAGTGCAGCTAAACTGTGTGACCACTTAAAGTTTGAAAATTTACAAAATTGCCACTCCGGTCTTTATAACCCCAACTCGGGATTTTCCTCCATTTCTTCCCTCTTCACCCTAGGAACGAACCAATTCACCCAAGAGCTCCAAGAGATCGATCTCCTTCGTTTCTAAGGTGTTTTTGGTGCCGTTGGTTGCGGATAGAATCTCCAGGTAAGGCTAATATCCTCCTTGGTTCATTTCTTAATTTAGGGTTTCTGTCTTCTCTCCCTCTTGTTCCGAAACCCTAAAACCCTATCTATTGTGTGAGTTCTAGGTTCAAGTTCCAAGGGTTGGTCGAATCGAGGTCTAAGGGCCCGATTGCAGGTGCGTTCAACCGCAGATTCGAGGTAGGTGGTCTACAAGTTATATCCCATGGTTATTTTGGGTTTTGTGCATGTTTAGTTGTGTTCTTGCTTTCATTTTGTTATATTCTGGATAACCATGGTATGTTTGGTAATAATGGTGTTAAAATGGAAAATGGGAACCCTCACTATCCCCGTGAGATGTATTGGGATATACTTGACCTAATTGGGGAAATCCATGGTATGTGCCGGCATTTCCCAGATTTAGGGATTGATATTAAACAAATGTCCTTGTTGTAATGAATTGTAGAGCCCTTTATTAATATGTTTGCATATTTTGTTGAGCGTGGAATAGAAATTAGGTGATGCAACTAGACTTGGTAATAATCAAAGTGTTATTTGAAAGGGAATTAATGGTTGATTCATGGAAATGATGAACGTGTTAAATGGGTTAATGTGTAAATTGATTAAAGACCATAATGGGATAGATTATGGGTCTAGTGTTGAATGATTAGTGAGATAGGCATAAAACATGGGAATTGGGTGAATGGTTAAATGATGTGAAATGGTAATGTGTTAGTGGGTTAAGGCATGATGTCGTTTCCCATGTGGGTTTTGTGAATAATGGTTGCTGATGGGAAATAGTTGGAAGGTTGATGCTTACTTATATATAAGCATGTGCACATGGCTTGGTAGTGTGGGGTATGACTTGAGGATCTATGCCCACGGGTCGCGCAAAGACTATTGCTCCGAACGCCACCCAAAATGCACGGGTTAGGAATGGGGACTGAGGCTCATTTCTCCTAACGGTTGCATCCACCCGGACTCGGGCTTCGAGGTGAGGTTATGGTTTCTATGAGGGGTTATTCGTAGTGAGATAAGATAACATTGTGTAAACCCACATGAATGTGATTGTTGTCCTTAGACCCATGTAACAGGATGAATGTGATTAACCCATGGAAATGCGATGATATGGTAAGTGAGGGTAAATGGTAATGAGTGAATGGTAATGAAATGGACATGACTTGGCCCTTAAATCAGTTAATGGAACTTTAAATAATTAGTTGGAATTTATCATTAATTTTCCCTTTGCATGCACTACCTGTTTATACTGGATATTTTGTAGACACCATTGGTGGTGGCCGACTAAGTTGTACTCACACCCTGCTCGGGCCACCGTTGGGTACCCAAGAAGACATCATGTTTGCAGGTCAGGACAAGGGAAAGGGTCCTTGCTAGATAGCTAAATGGACATGGCTAGCACTTCGTGGAGGATCCGGACATGGGGTCAGAACCATTTTGGGGATTTGGCAGTTGTCTTATTTTGGGATTTGATCACTTTTGCACTTGTAGTATGACATGTCATATTTATTGTTGGAAATGGTTGTTTTACTTCTTTCTTGGTTATTTATTATTGTTTCCTCTATTTGGTTGTTTTTGTTGTGGCTTACTCTGATAATGAGGGGGTATAGTATCCCCACTTGGCTATACAGACCCCCACCACAAGTCGGTAGCCTTTGGCATATGTGTAAAGACCCGTAAATTTCAAGGAAATTTTTTTCTTAATTTCCTTTGAAATTTTACAAGAATGTAGTTTCTGACAGCACCTGATTCTAAGGCCCGGTGTGCCCGGAATCATTTTCCGAAGTTTGGCTCAGGTACGTTCAGTGAACGGACGAGCGGGTTTTTCTAACTTTTGAACCGGTGCCTGGAATCGAATTCTGAGGGCACCGATGGAATCACGACGCCGTTTTTTTCTTAGAAACGCCTCTTCCAGAGTTGAGTTTTCTCAGTTGTGGATTTTAATTTTTGGGTTTTATGTTATGAAATAAAATAAAGTTGTACGAAAAAACTTTATTTTATTTCACTTAAAGCCACTTGAAAGCCACTTAAAGCTGCTTAAGCTGAGTTGTTGCGGATAGAGTGCTATCCAAAAAAATCCTACCCCCTTGGTAGGATATTTTTGGGGTGGGGCCCGCACGAGCGCCACTGTTTATTTTCTGCTAAGTAACGCACCCGCAAAAACCCGTCATTATGAAGTCAACTGACGCGTTTTCTTAAATTATTAACGCACCATTTAATTGGGCGGTTAACTTCGTTAAATTAATTCTATGAATTAATTTAATCATTTCTTAACCTATTTGAAATTCGTCGATGCAACGCCGGATACCGCGATGACGCGACGATCCCCTCCTTCCGAGAAGAACGCGCGTGCGACGACTTGACGAGTTAGGGGTTTGTTGTGAAATAATTTATATTCCCGTGATTGTTTCTTTTAAAATAAAGAACCCGTTTCATAAGAAAAATTTTAATTTATTAAAATTGTTATTGGTTATGTTTTCTATGTGTTGATTAATCCTCCCAATTGTTATCGCCTAACGCGGAGGGTGCGGGCCAAACGAACACGGCCCGACAACCCTCCGCAGTTCTTTGTTGTTGTCCGGATTTGGCGGGCGACGACAAAATATGAAGCAAGGGCAATTTGATATTTCCACAGTAAAGAATGGGACCTGGGAGGAGCTTCGGCGTAGACGGGAAGGAAAAAGGACCAGCAGAGCAACTGCGGTGGCCCGCGGTGCCCCAGCGCGCCGCCAGACAGGGCCGCCGCGGCTGAAGCCGCGGCGGCGGCGGCTAGTGGACCGGAAGCCACGTGGGTCCGGCTCACACGCACGGGACGCGGCGAAGGCCGCGTCCGGTGACTCCAACGCGACCCCACGCAGGGCCGCGACACCATCTTCCCGCGGGGGCAGCGCCCCGCGGCTGTCTCGCTCGGCCGCTCGGCCGAGCCGAGCCGGGCCGGCCCGACCGGCCGGGCCGCGCCCTGGCCGGACCGGGACGCGCCGAACCAAGTCTGACCCAGACCCGGGTCGGGCCGGGTCGACCCGGGCCTAGACCCCCCGTCTTCGGACCGTTACGGTCTTTTGCCCGTAACATGAGCTACGAGACTCCGAATGATGCACCGTCAATGGAAACACGATCCTTGGATCGAGACGGTCGTTTCAGTATACTGCACTCAAGGTTTCAGAATACTTTGTGTTCGGCCGAGTTGGTTCGTACACGAAACCAACCGGGCCCTCGGAGCAGAAATGCTCATATCTTGAGCTTCGGATGTCCGATTAACGTGCCGTCGAATTTGTTGAATTCCTCTAAGTGAGACGGATCTTTTGGTTCACTCCGTCCGAGGTTTGGATGTAGGTGGAGTATGGTCAGGTTGGTTTTGCCTTAAAAACCATCCGGGCCCATGGGATGAAAAAGTCAATAACTCTCAGACCGAGCGTCCGATTGACGCGCCGTCTGCGACGTTGAGTTCCTGTTGATGATACGGAACTTTTGGATACATTAACTTCGGAATTTATGTCAATTGATGTATCATCCTCTCGGCTCGTGGAGCGGACCCTCCCGAACGAGTTTGCTGTGTGCGGGAACCCTAGAGCTGGCTGCGACTCCTACTGTGACTGCGACGACGACTATGCAGAGATTCTCAGTGGACTGCGATGACGACTGTACAGAGATCCTCATTGGACTGCGACGACGACTGTGCAGAGATCCTCAGTGGAATGTGACACCTACTGCACTCGGCAATCCTTCGTGTATCAGTGCTACAGATCCTGTGTGGATCCGATCCTGTGTGGGTTAGCGCTCAGCGGTTCTATGTGAGCCAGCGCCTACAGGTCCTGTGTGGGCCCGATCTTGTGTGGGTCTTTGCGAGGGTTAGTTACCTATTGATCCTGTGTGGGTCTGATCCTGTGTGGATCATTGCGGGGGTTAGTTACCTATTGATCCTTTGTGGGTCCGACGACTTAGATGGATCAGTGATCATCTTTATCGTCATTCGAAGAATTATACACGTGTGAGCTGAATCCCGTGTTACTCTCCTTTGTGGATTGTGTTGAGCTATCCTATGTGGATTACTTTTTCTCTCCTTCGTGGATTGTGTTGTGCTATCCAGTGTGGGTTTACGTTTTGCTTTCCTGTGTGGACTGGGTTGTGCTTGGGCTCGGGTGTTGGAGCCGAACGGAAATTGATGACTTAGGTATATGTATGGGCATATACCTAAGCAGTGTCAGATATTTCATCGGGATTGTATCTTTCCTTGTAGTTTATCCTTTGTGGATTTCAGGAGACCTTCTGGGGTCTCAGGGTCCCTACTGAGTAGCTTATACTCACCCCTACACGGGCTATGCCCGCACTTCGTTGTATTGGTTGCAGACGACGGACAACGCTGATCGTGGTGGAGGTTTGTGGAGCAGGACGGTACCTGGAGGTGGACCACTGGGCGAGACGTACTCAGAGCGGACGGCTGGACCGAGGAGCTGTGGAGGCTATCTTTGCTCACCCATCAGGTGGGACTTCTAGAGGACAGCTCGATGATGTGGCTTTTCTTTTCAGTTGCTGTTTTTCCCATAAGTTGTACTTTATAGTTTGGCTTGTATTTCTGGCCCCTTTTACTTTCATCAGAGCTTGTTATAGTTTTTACTAAGTGTTTACTTTTCCGCTTGTTTACTCTCTGGTGCTTGTTTACTTTACAAAGGAAATGCCTTCCCTGTTTATCAGGATTTACGTGTTGGTGCTAGTCGCCAGCCCCTGGCCTATGGAAGGCGGGTTTGGGGTAGTCACAGAAAGGGCCCTAAGGGTGGGTCGTGAAAAATTGGTATCAGAGGTGGTCGGTTCTACTGCAGACTCTGATATTTCTTCTATGTGAAGCAATAGTGTTTAGCGTATTGAGTGTGGTTATCAGTCTTGGGATTCCAGTGTTGGTGCAGCAGCCGACGTATCCGTATACCAGGACCCTGACTTCTGATTTCTGAATTAATGCACGAAAACATTAATTGCATGTGTGTTTCAAGTTTACATTGTGATTACTTTGTATCAGCTCACCAGGTATACTGTTCTGACCGTGGAGCACTTTTTGCTTTTCAGGATGGCCCCACGATGGCAGCCAGCTAGGGTTCCGAGAGTAGAGCGCGATGACAGACTGCCGAGCGACGAGGCCTCGGTATAGGGCCCTCTGACGGCGGAGGCACCGACGATACCTCTACCCACTGAGCTACCGATGCTCACCGCCACGACCGCTGACGATCCACGTCGCCTCGGAGCTCTGCATGAGTTCCAGTGCCAGTGACCACCCAGGTTTCGTGGGGAGACGGACCCCCAGGCAGCCGAGGACTGGCTGGAGGCAGTTGTACGAGTTTTCAGGCTAGTGAGGACACCAGCAGACCTCATGGTGATCCTCGCGGCGAGCCTACTGCACGCAGCAGCGGGCCGATGGTGGAGCTTGATGCTTCAGGTGCAGGATGAGGCGTCTCTTCTCTAGATGGACTTCGAGAGCCTCTTCCGCTCAGAGTTCGTCCCGACCACCCTCCGTGCAGTTCGCATTTAGGAGCTTCTTCAGCAGCGGCAGGGCAGCTTGACGGTCGCCCAGTATGCGGCGAGGTTTACCGATCTTTCTCGCTACTCGACAGATATGGTCTAGAGACCCGTATCTTGACTTACATGGACATTACATTACATTTGCGGAATACTTAGAACATAACAAAAACACACACACAAGGATCGTAATAGTTTAGTGTCTTTGGAAACTCGGAACATAATCTTCTAATCGTGGTGAAAGATCTTCAACATCTCCTATAAAGATCTTCCCTTTTTTTAGCTAAAACCTTTCTTTATATCCTGGGGAAAAGAAAACATAAAAGGGTGAGCTCAAATTCTCAGTAAGGGTAAACAAAAGAAATATCAATCACATCGTATTCATAAGAACATAACATTTTGAACATCTTAACCTGCAAAAGAGAGCATAATTTCATAACATGGGATAAATCATGGCAGTGAAATGTAATCACAATAATCATAACATAAAACATGAAACTTTGTGGCATTCACACATAATCATAGAGAATCATTTCTTGTTAGTCATGACTCATTGCCAAGACTATCTAAGTGGACAAAGTCCCTTTCTGAATCGAGTAACCCTCGTTTCAGTCCTGTTTCACTGAACCGGTATAACCTACCGTTCCAGCCCTGTCTATCTCATGAGATATAAAATCTTTACCCAATGCATTAGAGGGAGATATAGGTCCCACCCATCTCATAATGATACCATTCTTATGTGTGCCACAAAATCAAAAATCATACATCATTGCATAACCCATGTAATAAAAATGGGAATCTTAAACATCGTGACATCATAAAACATTTCATATAAGATAAAGGAATTCATAAAAATAATTCCATCACAACATGATCAAATCAATGTAATAATAGGGATAAAAACATAACCCTTTATTATCTTAGATGGAAAATAAATTTGATAAAACACTTGAACTCCATTCTTGAGGAAAATATCCTTTCTTCTTCAAAAACATTTTTCCTTTCATAACATGTCATACAAATTTAAAATAAAAGAAGTTGATTAAAAATAAACTTGAAAACTTGTAAAGTAAGCTTCTTGGAAATAATGTTTTAAAAATCCATTCATGTTGTATAAGCTAAAAAAACATTCTTCGTACTTTTGTCGGAAACGTCAAAAAGTACCTCGTACGAAAAACGACAAAAGATTCCTTTCATACATATTACTAAAAACTCACCGAAGGGTAAAAATGGATTTAAACAATTGTAGGTGGATGGATATAATATTACATATTGATGAAACATGGATTTGGATGATAAAATACACCCCAGTAAGTACTTACGAATAAACAATCTCGGATAAAAATGAGATTCTGATATTTCCCTTACCTTAGGTCCGACTTGCTTTGTACGTGTCCGAACCTCCTGTATAATGATTTTCATAATGTTATTGACTTATTACAGAATCATATTCATTGTTATGATATCATATATGGTTCTCTTATGGCTTTATATTACCCGGTCTTTTGTAAATTCATGTTAAAGTAGCATTTTGGGTAAAATCGTCTTATTTGTCATTCGTGTTTTTAACTTGTAATTATTAATATGATTACTTGGATCATGATTACTTATATCCAGAATTTAAAACATGATTTATATATAATATATATTCAGAATATACATATATATATTATATATTGATAATGGAATGAAATACACCGTTCATGGAGACGGTAGTCCGTACGTACGCATGAACGCTGTTTTCGTTTCCTTATTGAATTGAATGGAATTAAGTAGATGACATACATATAAATATACATAAATACAGTATCATTACTATGTCATATATTTCATTATTACTTGTTATATATGCTTTATAATCATTCATGAATGGTTAATGTGGAGAATGAATCTCATCGCGTCGTGGAGACGGTAGTCCGTACGTACGCACGAGCGATGATATCATTTCTATAAATATTGAATTGAATTGGAGTGGATTATACAATATATCAGAATAAATATGATGTTTTAATAAGAATTTATAGTTATTCTTTACACCATTATACCCATCCATGTAAGGTGGTGGTGGAAAATAGATTACACCACGGCGTGGAGACGGTATTTCGTACGTACGCACCCGCGGTGATTTCATTTTCCGTAGGATGGATAGATGGTGAAATAGGGTTGTTTCATACTTATAATAACATATCAGTATATTAGTGATACTGATGTTATTACTTCATAATGAAACAACCTAAGAAGAAGAAGTGGAAGAAGAAATAAAGATGAAAGAATTTGTAACGGTAATTACCTCTTCTTTGAAGCACCTTTTGGAGACCTCCTCTTAGGGAACTAAAATTGGTCTTTGAGGAAGACCAGAACCACTAGGATGTTTCTAGGGAAGTGGAGAAGAGATTTTGTCAGAGGTTGGCCGAGCTTGAGTGCTCAAATTGGTGTGAGGAGGAGGGGGAGGAGGTGTCCTTTTATAAGGGAGGAGAGGGGCACCTTAGGAATATCTCAAAATATTATTTTATATTAAAGTCAAAATCGGTTTATAATGGCTCCAAAGGGTATTATTTCGAAGCTAAGGTGGGGATGGGTCGAAATCCTATCAACCAATAGGATTTAGACAAGTTTAGGGTATTATTTTAACCTTATCAATTAGATTTAACTCTAAGTTAAATAATTTAACTTTTACCATGTCTTTTTGTTTTCTTTCACTATATGGTTAATAAACTTACTATTACATGCCAAACGAACCCCAAATTGTTTATTATTAATATATATATCTTTATCTAAGTCATTTGGCCGAACCTCAGATTTTTAGGAATAAAATAACAATTAGTAATATAATACTTGATTTAAAAACTATTTTGTGTCAATTTTGACACTATTTGATATATGATTTTTGTGAAAGTCATAACAGAATTATATGTTCGAAAAAAGTTGATTAAATCAACACTAATATATCATAGTAACCTAGAAAATTAGTGGAATTCATAAAAAGTCTTAAATTACATTTATTTTAGTATTTATATTATCAATTATGTCAATATTTCATTAATAAGATAATTACTGCATCATCTTTGTGTCATAAATATATTAAACTATTTGATGTCTAAAAATTAAAAATAAAATACCATCATGTAGGAAATCTTTTTAGCTTTCTAAGGAATATTTACAATAGAATTTATCTTATGTATAACCCCATATTAAAAATTCATTACTTATTAAAATTTGATTTTAACTATTTTAACCCTTCTTTAAATAAATTAATAATAAATGTTCTAATCTAATCCAAGTGGGCCTAAATGGTCATATTTTATTCCTAAGTTTATTTTTTGGTCGAATTACACTTTTCCAATAGAATTAGGACATGTGTTAGGGTAATATTAATATCATATTTACCCTTAGTTACCCTATTTACTATTAACTGCAGTAAAAAAGGTAAAAAGTTACTATTCACCAAAAAATTATTTTTATCTCATTGAACCACATTTTACTTACTGACATCAACCGTGTCTGTCGGATTTTTTGAAATTCCATTCACAGAAGGGGTAAAATTAAGTTTTATGAAAAATTCAGTTTTTAACCTACCACTTAGTGGTTTTACTATTCATCAAAAATTGAAACTTTTCAGAAAAATACCAAAATTTCACCCTAGGCTAATTTCGATATTCTGAGTCCAAAAATGATGTCCATTTTGAAAAATAAAATTTATAAAATTTCAAAAAGTGGTTATTACTATTCATAACGGCTAGTTTTAATAATATTTTAATAGCATATCGTTGTTTAGTGAAACTCGGTATTGCGTATTACACACGCTATCGAGGAAGGTCGCGATTGCGTGTAATGCAAGGCAAGTCAAGGATGCGTATTGTGAAAGCTCCTTTTGGTGTAGCATACAACACAAGACATTAATAAAATTAAAAAGAATAGTTTTCATAAAATCTCGGGCTGTTACATTCTACCCCCCTTAAAATGAATTTTACCCTCGAAATTCGTCGGGGTTATAAATAGTTTACTATTCGAAAGTTTCTTTAATAGAAACCCACATCGTAAAAAAAATACCAAAACCAATCTTTAAAAAAAAAGTATGAAACGTAACGGTTACCCAAATAAACCAATCACTGGGTTTCCACATAGGTGAAAATATGGATATGGAAGAGAAATCTAACCATCATGTTCTGATGGAGAGTGGTAGAGAACATGGCTATTGAAAAGCCAGTAATCACAAATCCATAGATTTGTGATGATATAAGGTACCATCTGATTCATCAGGTATAAGATCACTAGGACAACATTTTTGGTTTTCAAGATCATTTCCCTAAAGTTGAAAATTTGAATTAGAATAAATACTTACTTTATTTTGGTACAATCTCACTGTTGTTCGTGGCTTGAACAATTTCCACTTCATCTCTTAAATAAATGAAGTTGAATTTGTTATTCGTGAAGTGTTATCAGATCATGTGATAGAACGACGGGTCATTCCATCTATCTCAAACAAAAGGTTATCAAAAATTATATACATAAGTCGATCTATAGTGAGATTAATCATATATGGTTCCTAAAATGGACTTATACCTCATATATCATACTACTTAATATAATAAAACTAGTTTCTACTAAACAGGGACTTCCTGTAGGCCAGTGGTAGGCGATAAAGGCCAGTCGCACTTCAGTTGTGGGTTCGATTCCCACAGCCTTGTCCGAAGCGATGGGCTGTCGCCCGTCCTGCAGGTTGTCCTTTTTCTAAAACTACATTCCTATAACATCCAATCAATAATATCAAAAATATTTTATCCTTAAACAATACTAACTTATGTCCAACATAATCCATTCTAATCTTTAGGCTTATCCATAATACTGAAGTCCACTCTCCTAACATAGTGAAAATGATTACCAGAGATTTAATACTGTCGTTGATCCCCATATATCATAAGATATGTTTCGCTGGTCACATTCCAGACATTCAAAGTCCTTAATCATGTATTCTCTTGAATACCCATTGAACCTTAATGAAAGCATGAATGCAGTTACCAAAATCCTAAAAATTCTATATACTCAAACCATGATATCACTTAGTCCTTATATCAATTATGAGCTCATGAATACTGTCAAATATTTCATTTTCTTGTTTTCCCTTCATTATGCGCATAACATTATTTTTTCAAAAATATCTCAATCACTTTCCATGGTTATTGGTACCATAAAATTATTGAAAACCACAATAGACCAATACATAAATATTCCAATACTCCATGATACAACATTATTTTGGAATCCTATTACATAAACAATTATTCATTCCACCACATCGTTGTCATATTCAACATCGACAATAGTGATCGCATGTGACTTCCCTCTGTCCTTTGCCTTAAGCGGTTGCTCATGTCGATCATCACTAACCCTTGGATTAGGGAATTTATTTGCATAATGCCCCATTTCCTTGCACATGAAGCATTGAAGTGTTGGTGATGTGTTCTCTGCATTGTTTGCTTTATTCACATCATTAGAATCACTTTTTCCATTACTTCGACACTCAGCTACTCGATGACCTTCTTTTCCACACTTAAAGCATTTTCTAGTCCCTTTAAGACAATCTCCACAATGCTTCTTTCCACACTTTGTGCATAAGGAAACATTCATCTTCTTTTCACCATTATTCTGAGATTTCTCCTTGAATTCCATCTTTCGTTTCTTGTCAAAACCATGAGATGGATATGTAACACCAACTTCCATTTCTACCTTGACAGCACAACGCAGAATTTCTTCATAGCTACTGAAGTCTCTTATAGATAATGCCCTTCGAAGACTTGGTTTTAAGCCACTGAAAAATCGATCAACTTTACTTTTAGGTTGGATGATAATGCCAGATGCATACCTTGCATGTCTTGTAAAATTTGCTTCGTATATACCAACAGATTCATCATCCTTCTGCTTCAGCTCAAGAAACTCCTTTTCCATCTTTGTTCGAAGAATACGAGGGAAGTACTTACTGAGAAACAAGTTCTTGAACTCGTCCCATTCCATGGACTCAATTTCATCTCTTTGCCTCATATTATTGATAAGATTCCACCATTGATCAGCTTCACCTTCCTAACGATATACTGCTAAGATGACTTTATCATGTTCAGAACATTGAAGAACTGAAAATATCTTTTCAGTGGTACTGATCCATTGTTCAGCAACAAGTGGATTGGTAGTCCCACTGAAAGAAGGTGGGCGTTGCCTCATGAAGGACTCAATAGAATATTGTTCCCTTCTATGCTCATTTGGAAGTCCAGAATGATTCATAGCTTGTGTAAGTATAGCAATAAGATTTTGTACTCCATCTCCCATAACATTTGTTTGTTCAGGAGGGAAATCATTGCATTGTCCATTGCATTGATCAACACGGTTCCTTCGGGTTCCAGCCATCGTCTAAAACCCAAAAAGAATAGTGTGAGAGGCAAAAATCATGCTAGGGAAAACAACATAATAAAGGGGGAGTACCTTCAATATCTAACATCTTTGGTTTAATTCTATGATCGTTAGCGTAGTTCTAGTACTATAACCTATACATATACTTAACCTTAGGGACATCCCTAGACATACCTTAGAAATATCTCTAGGGATCTCACTAAAGTTCTCGCATCCTAGTTTCCAAAGGTTGACTAAACCTTTCCTCTGATACCAACTGTAGAGACCCGTATCTTGACTTACATGGACATTACATTACATTTGTGGAATACTTAGTACATAACAAAAACACACACACAAGGATCGTAATAGTTTAGTGTCTTTGGAAACTCGGAACGTAATCTTCTAATCGTGGTGAAAGATCTTCAACATCTCCTATAAATATCTTCCTTTTTTTTTAGCTAAAACCTTTCTTTATATCCTGGGGAAAAGAAAACATAAAAGGGTGAGCTCAAATGCTCAGTAAGGGTAAACAAAAGAAATATCAATCACATCGTATTCATAAGAACATAACATTTTGGAAATCTTAACCTGCAAAAGAGAGCATAATTTCATAACATGGGATAAATCATGGCAGTGAAATGTAATCACAATAATCATAACGTAAAACATGAAACTTTGTGGCATTCACACATAATCATAGAGAATCATTTCTTGTTAGTCATGACTCATTGCCAAGACTATCTTAGTGGACAAAGTCCCTTTCTGAATCGAGTAACCCTCGTTTCAGTCCTGTTTCACTGAACCGGTATAACCTACCGTTCCAGCCCTGTCTATCTCATGAGACATAAAATCTTTACCCAATGCATTGGAGGGAGATATAGGTCCCACCCATCTCATAATGATACCATTCTTATGTGTGCCACAAAATCATAAATCATTCATCATTGCATAACCCATGTAATAAAAATGGGAATCTTAAACATCGTGACATCATAAAACATTTCATATAAGATAAAGTAATTCATAAAAATAATTCCATCACAACATGATCAAATAAATGTAATAATAGGGATAAAAACAGAACCCTTTATTATCTTAGATGGAAAATAAATTTGATAAAACACTTGAACTCCATTCTTGAGGAAAATATCCTTTCTTCTTCAAAAACATTTTTCCTTTCATAACATGTCATACGAATTTAAAATAAAAGAAGTTGATTAAAAATAAACTTGAAAACTTGTAAAGGAAGCTTCTTGGAAATAATGTTTTAAAAATCCATTCATGCTGTATAAGCTAAAAAAACATTCTTCGTACTTTTGTTAGAAAAGTCAAAAAGTACCTCGTACGAAAAACGACAAAAGATTCCTTTCATACATATTACTAAAAACTCACCGAAGGGTAAAAATGGATTTAAACAATTATAGGTGGATGGATATAATATTACATATTGATGAAACATGGATGTGGATGATAAAATACACCCCAGTAAGTACTTACGAATAAACAATCTCGGATAAAAATGAGATTGTGATATTTCCCTTACCTTAGGTCCGACTTGCTTTGTACGTGTCCGAACCTCCTGTATAATGATTTTCATAATGTTATTGACTTATTACAGAATCATATTCATTGTTATGATATCATATATGGTTCCCTTATGGCTTTATATTACCCGGTCTTTTGTAAATTCATGTTAAAGTAGCATTTTGGGTAAAATCGTCTTATTTGTCATTCGTGTTTTTAACTTGTAATTATTAATATGATTACTTGGATCATGATTACTTATATCCAGAATGTAAAACATGATTTATATATAATATATATTCAGAATATACATATATATATTTTATATTGATAATGGAATGAAATACACCGTTCATGGAGACGGTAGTCCGTACGTACGCATGAATGCTGTTTTCGTTTCCTTATTGAATTGAATGGAATTAAGTAGATGACATACATATAAATATACATAAATCCAGTATCATTATTATGTCATATATTTCATTATTACTTGTTATATATGCTTTATAATCATTCATGAATGGTTAATGTGGAGAATGAATCTCATCGCGTCGTGGAGACGGTAGTCCATACGTACGCACGAGCGATGATATCATTTCTATAAATATTGAATTGAATTGTAGTGGATTATACAATATATCAGAATCAATATGATGTTGTAATAAGAATGTATGGTTATTCTTTACACCATTATACCCATCCATGTAAGGTGATGGTGGAAAATAGATTACACCACGGCGTGGAGACGGTATTCCGTACGTACGCACGCGCGGTGATTTCTTTTTCCGTAGGATGGATAGATGGTGAAATAGGGTTGTTTCATACTTATAATAACATATCAGTATATGAGTGATACTGATGTTATTACTTCATAATGAAACAACCTAAGAAGAAGAAGTGGAAGAAGAAATAAAGATGAAAGAATTGGTAACGGTAATTACCTCTTCTTTGAAGAACCTTTTGGAGACCTCCTCTTAGGGAACTAAAATTGGTCTTTGAGGAAGACCAGAACCTATAGGATGTTGCTAGGGAAGTGGAGAAGAGATTTTGGCAGAGGTTGGCCGAGCTTGAGTGCTCAAATTGGTGTGAGGAGGAGGGGGAGGAGGTGTCCTTTTATAAGGGAGGAGAGGGGAACCTTAGGAATATCTCAAAATATTATTTTATATTAAAGTCAAAATCGGTTTATAATGGCTCCAAAGGGTCTTATTTTGAAGCTAAGGTGGGGATGGGTCGAAATCCTATCAAACAATAGGATTTAGACAAGTTTAGGGTATTATTTTAACCTTATCAATTAGATTTAACTCTAAGTTAAATAATTTAACTTTTACCATGTCTTTTTGTTTTCTTTCACTATATGGTTAATACACTTACAATAACATGCCAAACGAACCCCAAATTGTTTATTATTAATATATATAACCTTATCTATGTAATTTGGCCGAACCTTAGATTTTTAGGAATAAAATAACAATTAGTAATATAATATTTGATTTAAAAAATATTTTGTGTCAATTTTGACACTATTTGATATATGATTTTTGTGAAAGTCATAACAGAATTATATGTTCGAAACAAGTTGATTAAATCAACACTAATATATCATAGTGACCTAGAAAATTAGTGGAATTCATAAAAAGTCTTAAATTACATTTATTTTTGTATTTATATTATCAATTATGTCAATATTTCATTAATAAGATAATTACTGCATCATCTTTGTGTCATAAATATATTAAATTATTTGATGTCTAAAAATTAAAAATAAAATATCATCATGTAGGAAATCTTTTTAGATTTCTAATGAATATTTACAATCGAATTTATCCTATGTATAACCCCATATTAAAAATGATTTACTTATTAAACATTGATTTTAACTATTTTAACCTTTCTTTAAATAAATTAATAATAAATGTCCTAATATAATCCAAGTGGGCCTAAATGGTCATATTTTATTCCTAAGTATGTTTTCTGGTCGAATTACACTTGTACAATAGAATTAGGACATGTGTTAGGGTAATATTAATATCATATTTACCCTTAGTTACCCTATTTACTATTAACCGCGGTAAAAAAGGTAAAAAGTTACTATTCACCAAAAAATTATTTTTATCTCATTGAACCAAATTTTACTTACTGACATCAACCATGTCTGTCGGATTTTTGAAATTCCATTCACAGAAGCGGTAAAATTAAGTTTTATGCAAAATTCAGTTTTTAACCTACCACTTAGTGGTTTTACTATTCATCAAAAAATTGAAAGTTTTCAGAAAAATACCAAAATTTCACCCTAGGCTAATTTCGATATTCTGAGTCCAAAACTGAAGTCCATTTTGAAAAATAAAATTTATAAAATTTCAAAAAGTGGTTATTACTATTCATAATGGCTAGTTTTAATAATATTTTAATAGCATATCGTTGTTTAGTGAAACTCGGTATTGCGTATTACACACGCTATCGAGGAAGGTCGTGATTGCGTGTAATGCAAGGCAAGTCAAGGATGCGTATTGTGCAAGCTCCTTTTGGTGTAGGGTACAACACAAGACATTAATAAAATTAAAAAGAATAGTTTTCATAAAATCTCGGGCTGTTACATATGGTACGAGACCCATTCTTCCGGGTCCAAACCTTTGAGCAGGGTTTGAGACATGAGATCAAGGCATCACTGATCTCCCTCAGCATTCCGACTCAGGAAGGAGTACTGGAGCGAGCCCTCTTGATCGAGAGCTTTCTTGCTGAGTCCCCTTCAGCAGCGAGACCCACCGCAGGGCGGCAGATAGCAGAGTGTTCCGCAGCAGGAAGCCGACAGATGAATCAGGGTTCCAGGCAGACCAGACCCTCTCGTAGATGACCTCAGGACACTGGCTCAGCAGTGCAGGGCACACAATGTGGAGCCAGTCTTTCGAGAGGCAGGCAGTGCTATGCATGCGACGGGCAGGGCCACATGGCTCGTGACTGCCCGACCCGCCGTGCCGAGGAGCAGCAGACGGTGGAGGGGCCACCCAGGCAGAGGCAGAGGGTCGACTGTGGCAGTCCACAGGGAGGAGGCAGACGAGGCAGAGGAGCTGTCCGAGCAGCAGGTGGTGGGCGACGCTTTGAGGCTCTGCCACCACCACCACCAGGAGGTCCGCCCCGACCACAGGGAGATGGCGGGTAGAGACAGGCACAGCTCCAGGTAGTGGAGGCCTACGACCACAGCGCGCCAGAGATGATTTGAGGTACGATCTGTGTCTATTCCACCCTTGCTGCAGTTCTTATAGACACAGGAGCGAGTCACTCTTTCATAGCCACTGCCCTTGTTCGGAGCTTGGAGATTCTGAAAAAGCCATTGGCTCGATCCTTATAGCTAGAGACTCCTACGGGAGCAGTCTCGACGATTACGCACTGGTGCCGACAGTGTGATCTTACTCTAGGAGGTGAGAGCTTCGGCTGGGATCTTCTGGTAGCGGCGTTGAGGCCTTACGACGTCATCTTGGGCATGGATTTGTTATCCACAGTCCATTCTCAGATTGACTGTATTAGGCGCAAGGTGCGATGTGTGCGCACCGACGGGAGCAGGTTCACCTTCACCGGCGAGAAGGGAGCCTTTGCAGCATAGGAGGGACTCTCGCAGAGGAGGGGACAACCCATCACTCATCAGTTGGCTAGCCTCATCCTTGTATCAGTCGACGTGCGGAGTCCTAGTTTTCCTGCAGTGGTGGATCAGTACGCGGACGCCTTTCCCGATGACATTTCAGGGCTACCTCCTTGCATAGAGGTATACTTTTATATTGATATGTACCTCGGGATAGCCCCGATATCCACTCGAGCGTATCGGATGGCCCCCGCTGGGCTTCGAGAGCTGCGGGTACGGTTGGAGGACTTGCAGGGCAAGGGGTTCATCTGAACCAGTGTTTCACCCTGGGCTTCCCCGATATTGTTCGCCAAGAAGGTGGACGGGAGCTTGCGACAATGTGTTGACTATCGTCGCCTGAACTAGGTGACAGTTAGGAATAAGTATCCGCTACCGAGGATTGATGACCTCTTCGATCAGCTCAAGGGAGCACGGTGGTTCTCGATGATAGACCTCTAGTCAGGCTATCATCAGCTCAGAGTTCGAGACGAGGACGTGCAGATGACGGCCTTCAGGTGTCGATATGGCCACTATGAGTTCTTGGTTATGCCTTTTGGCATGACCAACGCTCCAGCAGTGTTCATGAGCCTCATGAACAGGATCTTACATCCATACCTCGATCGATTTTTCGTGGTCTTCATCGACGACATTTTGGTATACTCGATGACTGAGGAGGAGCACGCCTACCACTTGCGGGTTGTACTAGACAAACTCCTAGAGCACCAGCTTTTGGAGAGCTCTTCAAGTGCTCGTTCTGGTTACGTGAGGTCCACTTCTTGGGGCATGTCATTTATGAGGTGGGAGTTGCGGTGGATCCCACGAAGATCGATGCAGTGCTAGCTTGTGAGCCACCCAGGATCATGACGGAGGTGCGGAGTTTCTTGGGAATAGCGGGATACTATCGGAGATTTGTGCCGGACTTCACCAGAGTTTCGACGCCACTCTTAGCTTTGACGAAGAATAGTAAACCCTTTGTGTGGTCAGACAGATGTCAGCAGAGCTTTCAGGAGCTGAGATAGAGATTGACCAGCGCACCTATCTTGATGTTGCCTTAGGAGGGAGTTGGATACGTAGTCTACTGCGATGCATCAGGGACCAGACTCGGATGTTTCCTGATGTAGGAGCGGGCTGTGATTGCCTATGGATCACGTCAGTTGAGGCCGCATGAGCAGAACTACGCCATACATGACCTGGAGTTAGCAGTAGTGGTTTTCGCACTGAAGACATGGAGACACTATCTGATGGGCGAGTGCTTTACAGTCTTTTCCGACCACCAGAGTCTCAGGTACAACTTCTCTCAGAAGGACTTGAACCTGAGACAGCGGCGATGGCTCGAGTTCCTCCAAGACTATGACTTTGAGATAATCTATAATCCTGTAAAGGGGAATGTAGTAGCTGATGCTCTCAGCAAGAGGATGGGCATCCAACTACATGAAGAGGCAACAGAGTAGCTAGCCACTTTGCAGATATCCTTTGTGGATAGGGACAGAGCAGCCTTCCTTCAGTCTCTCACAGTCACTCCTCCACTACTGCAGTGGGTCAGAGAGGCACAGCGTGGGGACGCCGACTATGAGACGCGGCGTGTACAGTTATCCTCAGGACATGCACCTGATGGATTCTCCATTGGAGCAGAGCACGACATCCTTTTTAGAGGACGTACCTTGGTACCAGTCACTTTACGGGAGGAGGTGCTAAGAGAGTTTCACACTTCTCCTTTGGCGGTACATCCTAGGGTGGCGAAGATGTACCGGGACCTCAGACGACACCACTGGTGGCCGGGCATGAAGAAGGCTGTGGCAGAGTTCGTTTCTCGATGCCTCACCTGCCAGCAGGTGAAGGCAGAGCATCAGGTACCAGCAGGCTTGGTACAGCCCTTGGAGGTCACAGACTGGAAGTGGGACGGCATATCTATGGACTTCGTGACTGGACTTCCACACACTTCCAGAGGTCATGACTCCATTTGGGTGATTGTTGACCGACTCACCAAGGCGGCACACTTCTTACCCATCCGAGAGCAGGGCTCAGTGGAGAGCTTGGGGCATCTCTACATTCAAGAGATTGTACGGCTTCACGGTGTGCCATATTCTATCGTCTCCGATCGGGACACTCGCTTTACTTCCTGGCTTTGGAAGTGGTTGTAGGAGGCGTTCGGGACACGGCTACGTCTGAGCACCGCATTTCACCCTCAGAGAGATGGTCAGACGGAGAGGACCATTCAGACTCTCGAGGACATGCTCTGCGCATGTGTCCTCGACTTTGGTCGAAGCTGGGAGGATCACCTACCCTTGGTGGAGTTCACGTACAACAACAGCTACCACTCCACCATCGGGATGGCACCATATGAGGCGTTGTACAGAAGACCTTGCAGATCTCCTTTGTGCTGGAAAGACCCTGGGGAGTCAGCACTTGTGGGACCAGAGATGGTCTGGGCCACGACAGAGAAGGTCCAGGTCATCCAGGAGTGGATGAGGATAGCTCAGAACCGGCAAAAGTCTTATGCTGATAGGAGGCGGAGGCCACTAGAGTTCGAGGATGGCGACCACGTCTTCTTGCGTGTCTCACCTCAATGTGGATTACAGAGATTTGGCCGAGGCGGCAAGTTATCTCCACACTTTATTGGACCATTCCAGGTCCTCAGCAAGATTGGAGAGTTGGCTTATCGCCTGGCTCTACCACCTCAGTTGCACCGGGTGCACGACGTCTTCCACGTATCCCAAGTGAGAAGATACGTGCACGACCCGACGGATATCATTGACCATGGGGAGCTAGACGTGGATGCTGAGGCGACTTTTGCGGAAGTCCTAGTGGAGATCGAGGATCTATAGGAGTGGGTCCTATGTGGATGATCGATTACTCTAGTGCGCATCAGATGGCAGCACGAGAACCTCCAGGAGAGCACTTGGGAGCGGGAGGCTCAGATGCGTGCTCAGTACCCACATTTGATTCCCTAGTTTATGATGTATCTTTACGGGGACTTAAAGACCTGAGGTGAGAGTAATTTAAAGACCTGTAAATTTAAATAAAGTTTTTTTCTTAATTTTCTTTGGAATTTTACAAGAACGTAGTTTCTGACGGCACCTGATTCAGAGACCCAGTGTGCCCGGAATCATTTTCCGAAGTTTGGCTCGGGTACGTTCAGTGAACGGACGAGCGGGTTTTTCTAACTTTTGAACCGGTGCCCGAAATCGAATTCTGAGGGCATCGACGGAATCGTAGTGCCAGTTGTTTCTTTGAAACGCCTCTTCCAATGTTGCGTTTGCTCGGTTGTGGTTTTAATTTTTGGGTGTTAAGTTATGAAATAAAATAAAGTTGTACGACAAACATTATTTTATTTCACTTAAAACCACTTGAAAGCCACTTAAAGCTGCTTAAGCTGAGTTGTAGCGGATAGGGTGCTATCCAAAAATATCCTACCCCCTTGATAGGATATTTTTGAGGTGGGCCCCGCACGAGCCCCACCGTATCTTTTCCGCTAAGTAACGCTCATGCGAAAACCCGTCATTATGATGTCAACTGATGCGTTTTCTTAAATTCTTAACGCAACATTTAATTGGGTGGTTAACTTTGTTAAATTAATTCTATGAATTAATTTAATCTTTTCTTAAGCTGTTTGAAATCAGTTGGCGTAATAATAAAATAAGACCAACGTACGACATCTTGAGAATTTCTCGTTGAGAGGATTTGACAGACCCTTTTTGTGCCTTCATCCTCCTTCGCGAAGAACACGAAGAACGTGAAGAACGGCGACCTCTGATGAAGAACGCCGAACCCGTGGAAATCGACGACATGATTCCACGTGCCACGACGCCGACGTTTCCTCTCCCGAGATGTTCTTCTGTGACATTCCTTCTTCCGCAACAAAATCTTCGATCACCCGTTGAGGTGAGAGATTGCGGTTCTTTAATTTTTCTTGTGGTTTATAACTCAATATGGAATTAATTATTAAATAATTAAATCTGTTGTTTCTTGGTCCCCAAAGTTCGTCGACGCAACGCCGGATACTACGACGATGCGACGATCCCCTCCTTCTGAGAAGAACGCGTGTGCGACGACTTGACAAAGTAGTGGTTTGTTGTGAAATAATTTATATTCCCGTGATTGTTTCTTTTAAAATAAAGAACCCGGTTCATAGGAACAATTTTAATTTATTAAAATTTTTATTGGTTATGTTTTCTATGTGTTGATTAATCCTCCCAATTGTTATCGCATAACGCGAAGGGTGCAAGCCAAACGAACACGGCACGGCAACCCTCCGCATTTCTTCGTTGTTGTGCGGATTTGGTGGGCAGTGACAAAACGTGACGCAAAGGCGATTTGATGCCTCCACAGTGAAGAATGGGACCCGGGAGGAGCTTCGGCGTAGACGGGAAGGAAAACTGACCACCAGAGCAACTCTGGTGGCCAACGGAAGCCAGCGGCGCGGCGGCGCCGGCGGCCGGAGGCGGCGCGCCGCCGGAGCGGACCGCCGCGGCTGAAGCCGTGGCGGCGGTGGCCAGCTGATCCGCGGTTGCGCGGGTCCGGCTCACACGCACGAGACGCGGTGAAGGCTGCGTCCGCTGACTCCAGCACGGCCTCATGTGCGGCCGCGCCGAACCGGGTCCGACCCGGACCTGGGTCGGGTCGACTCGGGCCCAGACCCCCCGTCTTCGGACCGTTTCAGTCTATTGCCCGTAACATGAGCTACGTGTCTCCGAAAGACACGCCATCAGCGGCAATGCGATCCTTGGATCGAGGCGGTTGTTTCGGTATACTGCACTCAATGTTTTGGAATACATTGTGTTTGGCCGGGTTGGTTCGTACACGAAACCAACCGGGCCCTCGGAGCGGAAACACTCATATCTTCCTCTCCGGACATCCGATTGATGTGTCGTCGACTTTGTTGAATTCCTCTAAGTGAGACGGATCTTTTGGCTCACTCCACCTGAGGTTTGGACGTAGGTGGAGTACAGTCGGGTTGGTTTTGCCTTAAAAACCAACCGGGCCCCTGGGACGAAAACACCAATAACTCTCAGACCGAGCGTCCGATTGACGCGCCGTCTGCAACATTGAGTTCTTGTTGACGATACGAAGCTTTTGGATACATCAACTTCAGACATTGTGTCAGTTGATGTATCCGCCTCTCGGCTCGTGGAGTGGACCCTTCCGAACGAGTTTGTTGTGTGCGGGAACCCTAGAGCTGGCTGCGACTGCTACTGTGACTGTGACGACGACTATGCAGAGATCCTCAGTGGATTGCGACGACGACTGTGCAGAGATCCTCATTGGACTACAACGAAGACTGTGCAGAGATCCTCAGTGGACTGCGACGACTACTGCACTCTACGATCCTACATGGATCAGTGCTACAGATCCTGTGTGGATCTGATCCTGTGTGGTCAGCGCTCAATGGTTCTGTGTGAGCCTGCGCCTACAGGTCCTGTGTGGGCCCGATCCTGTGTGGGTCTTTGCGGGGTTTAGTTACCTATTGATCCTGTGTGGGTCCGATCCTGTGTGGGTCATTGTGGGGGTTAGTTACCTATCGATCCTTTGTGGGTCCGACGACTTAGATGGATCAGTGATCATCTTTATCGTCATTCAAAGAAGTATACCTGTGTGAGCTAAATCTTGTGTTACTCTCCTTTGTGGATTGTGTTGAGCTATCCTATGTGGATTACTTTTGCTCTCTTTCAGGGATTGTGTTGTGCTATCCTATGTGGGTTTACGTTTTTCTTTCCTCTTTGGAATGGGTTGTGCTTGGGCTCGGGTGTTGGAGCCGAACAAAAATTGATGACTTAGGTATATGTATGGGCATATACCTAAGTAGTGTCGGATGTTGCTTCGTGATTGTATCTTTCCTTGTGGTTTATCCTTTGTGGATTTCGGGAGACCTTCGGGGGTCTCAGGATCCCTACTGAGTAGCTTATACTCACCCCTGCACGGGCTATGCCCGCACTTCGTTGTGTTGGTTGCAGATGATGGACAACGCTGATCGTGGTGGAGGTTTGCGGAGCAGGACGGTACCTGGAGGTGGACCACTGGGCGGGATGTACTCGGAGTGGACGGCTGGACCGAGGAGCTGTGGAGGCTATCTGTGCTCACCCTTCAGGTGGGACTTCCAGTGGACGGCTCGACGCTGCGGCTTTTCTTTTTAGTTGCTGTGTTTCCCTTCAGTTGTACTTTATAGTTGGGCTTGTATTTTCGTCCCCTATTACTTTTAGCACAACTTGTTACAGTTTTTACTTAGTGTTTACTTTTCCACTTGTTTACTCTGTGGTGCTTGTTTACTTTACAAAGGTAATGCCTTCCCTTTTTATCGGGATTTACGCCTTGGTGCTAGTCGCCAGCCCCTGGCCTATGCAAGGTGGGCTTGGGGTAGTCGCGGCACGGGCCCTGAGGGCAGGTCGTGACAATATGGGGAGGCGCGCTTAAGGTCATGTAACCACCCAGCTCAGAGCACTGGTTTAGTGGCTTCCAGGCCAGGGACGTTACAAAGTGGTATCAAAGGAGGTCTTTCTTCTCCTTATCCGAGGTCTTGTTATTTGGTATTGGTAGCCAAGGGTTAAGTTGTGTAGGGCCTTGGTAATGAACATGTTCTTTTGAGTTTCTAACCCAGTTACAGGGGAAAACCCAAGTCACCCTGGGTGGGAAATGATGTTCTTGGTTGTGTGTTGTTACAATAGATGATATTTCACCAGTGGGTGATGCACATGTGGTTTGATGTGATTGTTTTACAATATTTGGCTCGTGGCCTTAATGGCACGAGGATTTGTACTTATGCATCATTATAGGCACCTAGGGAGATATGTGACATGCATTTTATTAGGCACACGCACGGGAGGGGTGTGTGAGGCAGGAAAGTAGGGTGTATTATTCATTTCATGAAACCATGAAATAATGAGAAGAATGAAATGAAACAAGTGGGTAAATGATGTTTTATGAAACCTAAGGGTTGGAAATGAAGTGGAAAATGTCTTGAAAAATGTTGCGTGAGTTGGTGGTAGTGCATGATTGTTTACCTCATGTGGACCCTGGCCCGCAGTAGGGATGGTCGGGGTAGTGAATTTGAGGTGTTAACATTGTTAAAAATGGGTTGTTGTAGCTAGTAAAGAGCTTTTGATGGAGTTATGAAATATTATGGTACACATTCTAAATCTCATGCTTGGAATTGTAGAGTGATGACACCATGATGTTGATTGCAAGTTGGGTAACGAGAGGATGTTGCTGAGAACACTCCTCCAGTAGAGGAGCAAGAAAATGTGGCGATCAATGAAGGTGGAGAAGACCAGTTCTGAGGGATCTTGGATCACCTTATACAGATGATGGATCGAGACCCAGGGAGGGGTGCACCAAGTATGATTGAGTTGACTAGGGAATTCCAGCTGCAACACCCTCCGACTTTCACCGGAGAGAGTGGGCCAGAGGAAGCAGAGTTCTGGTTAGAGTCCATCCAGATGATACTGGATCTTCTAGAGAACCCTGTTGAAAAGTGAGTAAAGCTGGCCGTTTATATGTTTCGGGGCCAGGCAAGTCATTGGTGGGACATTCATCATCAGACTGAGTAGGATAAGGGGATGTTGTTGAAGGTTTTTCAAGAGATGTTTCTGGAGAATTTCTATCCAGAGACTTTGAGGCAGGAGCGGACTGCAGAGTTTATGAGCCTAACTCAGGGATCGTTGTCGGTGATGGACTATTCTAGTCGCTTCACTGATCTGCGACACTTCTTCCCAGTGTTAACCGGGGATGAGGCATCAGTAGCAAGGCATTTCCAGGATGGGTTGATACATGAGATCCGGTCTCAAGTAAATTTCTTCCACTTGAAGAGGTTTGTAGAGGTGATGAATTAGGCACTCATCTCTAAAGGGATCCTAAAGGGAGATTCAGGTGGTGGGCTTGTCATTCCAGTTGGGTGGACAAGTGGTGCATCTTTTGAAGGCCAGACGCGTTGTTTGGAAAGTTTTAAACTAGGTGATCAGAAGAGAGGGTCAGCCTCTCAGAGTGGAGATCAGGTGTTCTGCTATCAGTGCAGTAGGCCGGGGCATATTAATGGTCAGTGTCCTCCACCTCCAGTTGAGTTCCGTTCTTGCAGAAGGATGGGGAATGTGTAGAGGTTGTGCAAGAATCCTCGGCAGGCAAGGGAGCATGATGGTGGAAAGCAGATACCAGATACGGGAAGAGGATCAGTTGCCCCATATCAGGCAGGTAGTTGGAGCTCCACGGGCCGTACTGGTAGGGGTGGTGGATGTGGAACTCCAGCACAAGATCCCTCATGCCAGCATGGCAGTGTATCACAGAGTACTCAGGTTGGAGCCTAGGGTAGAGGGGCAGGTTAGCTTCATGAAGTTAAGTTTGCGCCTGGTGATGGCGAGGCTGGACCATCAACTGTTCGAGGTATGATCCTTGTAACATCTATGTTTTCTAGTGCGTTGTTTGACACAGGTGCCACACACTCTTTTAACTCTTCTCAACTTGTTGTAGTGATGGGTTTACATGTAGAGGGAGTGTCTGGAGTGATGTCAATTGACACCTCATTGGGAGTGCGGATTGAGGATATCAAGCAATGCAAGGAATGTGCCTTGGATGTTAGTAGGTATGATTTTCTATGGAACTTGTTCATTCTCGAGATGTCAGGGTTTGACTTAATCTTGGTAATGGATTGGTTGGTGTTTTATTGGCCACACATATACAGTTATCGTTGCAGAGTATCGTTCAGGTCGCTTGAGGGTGACTCTTATGTCCATCGTGGAGAATGGGATGTTCAAGTAGGGCGCGCGGGGCCATTTTTTCAACGGATGAGTCGACTCATAGATCACGTGGCATGTCTCATTCTTGATGATGGCGAGGGAGGGGAACAACCTAATTTTCCTCTCGTGGTGGATTGATTTCAGAACGTGTTTGCTGAGGATTTCTCAAGGTTACCAGTTAAGAGGGATGTTGAGTTCACGATATAGTTGTTGTCGGGAGCGGTGCGAGTTTCTATTCCGCCATACTGAATAGCACCTGCAGAAATATATGAACTGAAGGTTCAGCCAAAGGAGTTGGAGCATAAGGGGTTTATCCTCCCTAGTACGTCTCCTTGGGGATCTCATGTGCTTTTTGAAAAGAAGTTTGATGGGTCGTTGAAGCTGTGTGTTGATTATCAGAAGTTGAATCAGATGACAGTGAAAAACCGATACCCTCTTCCAGGAATAGATGACTTGTTTGAATATTTGAGGGGTGCATCAGTGTTTTCCAGATCGACCTGAGGTCGGGTTTTCACCTAGAGAGGGTGAGGCCTTTTGACATACCGCCGACAGCTTTCCGGAGTCAGTACGGGTTGTTTGATTTTGTGGTAATGCCTTTCGACATGATCAATGCACCGACGGTTTTTATGGATTTGATGAACCGGATCTTTATCCCCTATCTAGATCGGTTTGTGGTTGTCTTTGTTGACGACATCTTAGTGTACTCGAAAAATCATGACGATCATTCCCAACATCTTGACATCCTCTTTGATATGCTAAGAGAGCATCGAATATACTCCAAGCTATCAAAGTGTCAATTCTGGAAAGGTGAAGTACATTTTCTGGGTCACATCATCTTAGATGCAGGTGTGTCAATGGATCAAGAGAAAGTGCAGGCAGTGGTATCTTGGGAGCATCCAAAGAGTGTTTCTGATATTCGTAGTTTTCTGGGCTTGGCCGGGTATTACCGAATGTTCATTCAAGATTTCACTCCCTTGAAAGCACCACTCTCGGGCTTGACCAAGAAGGGAATCAGGTTCGAGTGGTCGGGGGCTTGTGAAGATGCCTTCCAAGAGTTGAATAAGCGGTTGACGACCGCACCTAACCTGATCTTACCTAAACCAGGTAAGAAATACGTCGTGTTTTGTGATGCATCCGGAATTGGACTTGGGGCTGTGTTGATGCAGGATGAGCGGGTTGTGGCTTATGGGTCAAGGAAGTTGAGACCCCATGAGCGGAACTATCCCACTCATGATCATGAGTTGGATTTAGTGGTGTACACCTTTATGTGATGGAGGCTCTATCTGTTGGGGGAACATTTTACCGTGTTTACAGACCATAAGAGCTTAAAGTACATCTTCTCACAGCGGGATTTGAATCTTCGGCAATGAAGATGGGTTAAATATCTCTAGCTTTTTGACATTGAGTTATTATACATGTAGGGAAAGGGGAACAGTGTTGCTGATGCTATGAGGAGGAAGATTCATAATAAAGTTGTTCAGGAGTCCAAAACCAAGTGGAAGGTGATGGCTTTGTGTGCAGAGAAGAACCTAAAAGTGCAGGAGGAGAATTTTCAGGTCACTCTTGATTCCTTGACAATGGAGTCGACGCTCTTCAGTTGAGTTAAGGAATGTCAGCTTGATGATCCTGAGTGTTTGTCCATGAAGGAAAATCATAAAGGTGGGGAGCTACCTTCTGGTTGGGCCGTCGATGCGGAAGGTGTTGTTTGCGTTTGTGATCGCGTGGTTTTGCCAATGTGTGTGCGGGGAGATTTGATGCGTGGGTTCCATGTGTCAAAGTGGTCAGTGCATCCTGGATTGACCAAGATGTACTGTGATCTCAGAAGGCAGTTTTGGTGGCCTGGAATGAAGAAGGCAGTTGTGGGCATTGTGGCACGATGCCTTACCTGTCAGCAGGTGAAGGCCGAGCATCAACGCCCATGTGTTTTGTTGCATCCTTTTCTTATTCCGGAGTGGAAGTGGGATTATGTAACAATGGATTTTGTTTTGGGTCATTCGAGGACACCACGGAAGAATAATGAAATCTGGGTAGTTGTGGATCTATTAATGAAAGAGGATCATTTCTTACCGATTCAAGAGTCCTATAAAATCGACCAGTTCGGTGAGCTGTATGTTCATGAGGTCGTGCGGTTACATAGTGTGCCGCAGACCATAGTTTTGCACTGAGATCCGCGTTTCACATCGCACTTCTGGAAAGGGTTGCATAAGGGGCTTGGTACGCAGGTGTTTTTGAGTACATCTTTCCACCCGCAGACGGACGGGCAGTCGGACCGTACGATCCATGCGTTGGAAGACATGTAGAGAGCTTGTGTCATGGACTTTGGTGGTTCTTGGGAGAAGCACCTATCGTTGGTTGAGTTTTCCTACAACAATAGTTTCAGGCATCAATTCAGATGGCACCATTTGAGGCGCTTTATGGGAGACCATGTAGATCTCTGTTGTGTTGGTTAGAGGCCGGTGAATCTGAGTTTCTGGGGCCAAGTCTCATGCAGGAGACTTCAAAGAGAGTGAAGTTGATCAGGAAGTGGATGGATATGGATCATAGTAGGAAGAAGTTGTATGAAGATCTGAGGCATAGACCTCTTGAGTTTGGGGTGGGTGAAAAAGTATTCCTTCGGTTGTTGCCAAGGTTGGGTTACCGTCGGATTCGGTATCAGGGTAAGTTGGCGCCCAGGTTTGTTGGACCTTTTGAGATTGTGGAGAGGATCAGACCAGTGGATTACCGATTGGCTCCTCCACAGTGGTATGGGGGAATGCATGATGTGTTTCATGTGTTGCAGATTTGAAGGTATCACCCTAACCCATCTCATGTTGTTGATGTTGAGGATGTGGTGCTTGAGGTGGATGCTTACTTTATGGAGCATTCAGTTCATCCTGTGGATCGTAGTGAAAAGGTATTGCGAGGCAAGGTTGTTACATTAGTGCGATTACTGTGGTAGAATGGGAAAGTTCGAGAAAAAACTAGGGAGCGAGAATTAGATATGCGGGCTCAGTGGCCCGAACTCTTCTCTTCGGTGGAGCAATGAGGCTTGGAAGCTCTGCTCGAGGACGATCCGTTATAAGGTGGGGAGGTTGTAAGATCCCAGTTTTTGGAAAGGTATGTTTTCTTGTGTTTTGGGTTTTTATTTTGGGGCTTTAAAAAGCTTCTTGGAAGTGTGAGAGGACTTGGGGGTGTTCCGAGGGCTCGGGGCATGGAAGAAGGGGAGTCTGGGAAAAGCAGACGAAGGCGCATGGCCTGCGCACGGTCAGCCAAACCGTGCGGCCAGCATAGACTAAGTCGTGCGACCCTTCCTCCTCTGGACAAAAGTGAGTGCATGGTTTGCACACGGTTTTCCAAACAGTGCGGCTAAATCGTGCGACTCCCCCTCTTCCGGGCAGTGGCGTGCGCATGGTTTGCACAGAGTTTTCCAAACCGTACGGCTAAACCGTGAAACCAATTAAAGTTGGAAAATTTAAAAAATTGCCACTCCGGGCATTATGACTCAAACTCGGGATTTTACTCCATTCCCTCCCTCTTCACCCTAGGAATGAACAGATTCTCCGAAGAGATCCAAGAGATCGATATCCCTCATTTCTAAGGTATTTTTGGTGCCATTGGTTGCGGATTGAAGCTCTGGGTAAGGCAAATATCTTCCTTGGTTCTTTTCTTGGTTTAGGGGTTGTGTCTTCTCTCCCTCTTGTTCTGAAACACTAAAACCCTATCATTTGGGTCTGTTCTTGGTTGAAGCTCCCAGGGTTGGTCGAATCGAGGTCTAAGGTCTCGATTGAGGGTGTGTTCAACCGCTGATTCGAGGTAGATGGTCTATAAGTTATATCCCGTGGTTATTTAGGGTTTTGTGCATGTT
Organism: Viscum album; assembly: GCA_963277665.1. Lineage (NCBI taxonomy): Eukaryota > Viridiplantae > Streptophyta > Magnoliopsida > Santalales > Viscaceae > Viscum > Viscum album. The sequence continues at coordinate 690,777,542 of OY728153.1, read as the reverse complement.
TATTTGTGTTATTGCTTTACTTTGGTTATATTTTGGATAACCTTGGCATGTTTTGTAATAATGGTGTCAAAATGGAAAATGGGAACCCTCACGATCCCTGTGGGATTTGTTGGGATAGACTTGACCTAATTAGGGCCATCCATGGGATGTGCTGACATTTCTTGGATTTAGGGATTGAAATAAAACAAGTGACCTTGTTGTAATGAACTGTAGAGCCCTTGATGAATATGTTGGAATGTTTGGTTGAGCGTGGAATAGAAGTTAGGTGATTCACATAGACTTGGTAATAATCAAAGGGTTATTTGAAAGGGAATTAATGGGTGATTCATGGAAATGTTGAACATGTTAATTGGGTTAATATTTAAATTGGTTAAAGACCATAATAGGATAGATTATGGGTCTAGTGTTGAATGCTTAGTGATATATAAATAACACATGGGAATTGGGTTAATGGTTAAATGATGTGAAATGGTAATGTGTTAACGGGTTAACTCATGATGTGGTTTCCCATGTGGGTTTTTGTGAATGATGGTTGTCGATGGTCATTGGTTGGAAGGTTGATGGTTATATATATATATATATATATATGAATGTTCACATGGCTTGGTAGTGTGGGGTATGAATTGAGGATCTACGCCCATGGGTTGAGCAAAGACTGATGCTCCGAACTCCACCCTAAATGCAGGGGTTAGGAATGGGGACTGAGGATCCTTTCTCCTAATGGTTGCATCCACCCAGACCGAGGCTTCGAGGAGAGGTTATGGTTTCTATGAGGGGTTAGTCCTAGTGAGATAGGATAACATTGTGTTTACCCTCTTGCATGTGATTGTTGGCCATAGACCCATGTAACACGATGAATGTGATTAACCCCTGGAAAATGTGATGAAATGGTAAGTGATGATAAATGGTAATGGTGTAACAACCCAAGATTTTATAAAAAAATATTCTTTTTAATTTTATTAATGTCTTGTGTTGTACGCTACACCAAAAGGAGCTTGCACAACACACATCCTTGACTTGACTTGCATTACACGCAATCGCGACCTTCCTCGATAGCGTGTGTAGTACGAAATACCGAGTTTCACTAAACAACGATATGCTATAAAAATATTATTAAAACTAGCCGTTATGAATAGTAATAACCACTTTTTGAAATCCAGTAAATCTTATTTTTCAAAATGAACTTTATTTTTGGATTCGGAGTATCGAATTTAGCCTAAGGTGAAATTTTGGTACTTTTCGGATAACTTTCATATTCTGATGAATAGTGAAAATTACTAAATTATAATTAAAAAACAACTTTTTTAATTGAAATAATTAATAGTGATAAATCATTATTTTGAGTGGTTTTAAAGTATATTTAGAATATATTTTTACAATTTAATACAATGTTGGTCATTGGATGTAATTTCACATTTAAACTAGACATAAACAAGTGTCAATCTTTTGATAGATATTGTTTCTTAAAAACACGCTATTTGTTTTAACAGCGGGATTTAATTATAAAATTAATTAATGCAACTTTTATGTTATGAATTTGGTAAAATAGACTTCATTTTTGAATTCGGAATATGAAATATAGCTTGGGATGAAATTTTGGCATTGTTCTGAAAAACATCAATTTTTGATGAATAGTGAAACTACTAAGTGGTAGGTTAAAAACTGAATTTTGCATAAAACTTAATTTTACCGCTTCTGTGAATGAAATTTCGAAAATCCGAGAGACACGGTTAATATCAAGGACTAAAATGTGGTTCAATAAGATGAAAATAATTTTTTGGTGAATAGTAACTTTTTACTTTTTTTACCACGGTTAATAGTAAATAGGGTAACTAAGGGTAAATATGATATTAATATTACCCTAACACATGTCCTAATTCTATTGGACAAGTGTAATTCGACCAGAAACAAACTTAGGAATAAAATATGACCATTTAGGCCCACTTGGATTAGATTAGGACATTTATTATTAATTTATTTAAAGAAGGGTTAAAATAGTTAAAATCAAAGTTTAATAAGTAAATCATTTTTAATATGGGGTTATACATAAGATAAATTCGACTATAAATATTCATTAGAAAGATAAAAAGATTTCCTACATGATGGTATTTTATTTGTAATTTTTAGACATCAAATAATATAATTTATTTATGACACAAAAATGATGCAGTAATTATCTTATTAATGAAATATTGACATAATTGATAATATAAATACCAAAATAAATGTAATTTAAGACTTTTTATGAATTCCACTAATTTTCTAGGTTACTATGATATATTATTGTTTATTTAATCAACTTGGTTCGAATATATAATTCTGTTATGACTTTCACAAAAATCATATATCAAATAGTGTCAAAATTGACACAAAATAGTTTTTAAATCTAATATTATATTATTAATTGTTATTTTATTCCTAAAAATCTAAGGTTCGGACAAATGACTTAGATAAGGATATATATATTAATAATAAACAATTTGGGGTTCGTTTATGTTATAGTAAGTGTATTAACCATATAGTGAAAGAAAACAAAAAGACACGGTAAAAGTCAAATTATTTAACTTAGAGTTAAATCTAATTGATAAGGTTTAAAATAAGATCCAAACATGTCTAAATTTGATTGGTTGATGAGCTTACAACCCTATCTCATCTAAGCTTTGAATATGAGTCATTTGTGGAGGTTTTTAAGTGTGGTTAGATTTATTATAAATTAATATTTTTAAGAATTCCTAAGGTGCCCCTCTCCTCCCCTATAAAAGGACACCTCCTCCCCCTCCTCCTCACACCAATTTGAGCACTCAAGCTCGGCCAACCCCTGCAAATTTATCCTCTCCACTTCCCTAGCAACATCCTAGAGGTTCTGGTCTTCCTCAAAGACCAATTTTAGTGCCCTAAGAGGAGGTCTCAAAGAGGCACATCAAAGAAGAGGTAATTACCGTTACCAATTCTTTCATCTTTATTTCTTCTTCCACTTCTTCTTCTTAGGTTGTTTCATTATGAAGTAATAACATCAGTATCACTCATATACTGATATGTTATTATAAGTATGAAACAACCCTATTTCACCATCTATCCATCCTACGGAAAAAGAAATCACCGCGCGTGCGTACGTACGGAATACCGTCTCCACGCCGTGGTGTAATCTATTTTCCACCACCACCTTACATGGATGGGTATAATGGTGTAAAGAATAACTATACATTCTTATTAAAACATCATATTGATTCTGATATATTGTATAATCCACTCCAATTCAATTCAATATTTATAGAAATGATATCATCGCTCGTGCGTACGTACGGACTACCGTCTCCACGACGCGATGAGATTCATTCTCCACATTAACCATTCATGAATGATTATAAAGCATATATAACAAGTAATAATGAAATATATGAAATAGTAATGATACTGTATTTATGTATATTTATATGTATGTCATCTACTTAATTCCATTCAATTCAATAAGGAAACGAAAACAGCGTTCATGCGTACGTACGGACTACCGTCTCCATGAACGGTGTATTTCATTCCATTATCAATATATAATATATATATGTATATTCTGAATATATATTATATATAAATCATGTTTTAAATTCTGGATATAAGTAATCATGATATAAGTAATAATAATGTCAAGAAGAACAAGTCAAAACACCTACGATAAATGAAACGATTTTACCCAAAATGCTTCTTTAACATGGAGTTTACAAAAGAACGGGTAATATAATGTCATAAGTGAACCATATATGATATCATAACAATTAATATGATTATATAATAAGTCAATGAAATTATTTAAACCATTATACAGGAGCTTCGGACACGTACAAAGCAAATCGGACCTAAGGTAAGGGAAATATCACAATCTCATTTTTATCCGAGATTGTTTATTCGTAAGTATTTACTGGGTTGTATTTTATCATCCACATCCATGTTTACTCAATATGTAATATTATTTCCATCCACCTAAAATTGATTAAATCCATTTTTACCCTTCGGTGAGTTTTTAGTAATACGTATGAAAGGAATCTTTTGTCGTTTTTCGTACGAGGTACTTGTTGACTTTTCCGACAAAAGTACGAAGAATGTTTTTTTTAACTTATACGGCACGAACGGATTTATACTGTTTTATAAAGCCTTATTTTCATGAAGCTTCCTCTAAAAGATTTAATGAGTATTTTCAATAAAATCTCTTTCTTTTAAAATTGCATGATGTTTTGTGAAAAGAAATTGATTTTTGAAGAAGAAAGGATATTTTCCTCAAGAATTCAATTCAAGTGTTTTATCAAAATTATTTTCCATCTAAGATAATAAAGGGTTCTGTTTCTATCCATATTTTTACATTGATTTGACTATGTTGTGATGGAATTATGTTTATGAATTCCTTTATCTTATATGAATTGATTTATGATGTCATGATGTTTCAAGAATCCCATTTTTGTTACATGTGTTATGCGATGATGTATGTTTTATGATTATGTGGCACACATAAGAAAGGATTCATTATAAGATGGGTGGGACCTATATCTCCCTCCAATGCATTGGGTAAAGATTTCATATCTCATGAGATAGACATGGCTGAAATGGTAGGTTATACCGGTTCAGTGAAACAGGACTGAAACGAGGATTACTCGATTCAGAAAGGGACTTTGTCCACTAAGATAGTCTTGGCAATGAGTCATGACAAACAAGAAATGATTTTCCATGATTATGTGTGTATGCCACAAAGTTTCATGTTTTAAGTTATGATTATTGGGATTTCATTTCACTACTATGATTTATCCCATGTTATGAAATTATGCTCTCTTTTGCAGGTTAAGATTTTCAAAAGTTAGGTTCTTATGAATATGATGTAATTTATTTTTCTTTTATATACCCTTACTGAGCATTTGAGCTCACCCTTTTATGTTTTCTTTTCCCCAGGATATAAAGAAAGGTTTTAGGTAAAAAAAAGGGGAAGATCTTTATGGGAGATATTGAAGATCTTTCACCACGATTAGAAGATTACGTTCCGAGTTTCCAAAGACACTAAACTATTATGATCCTTGTGTGTATATTTTTGTTATGTATTAAGTATTCCGCAAATGTAATGTAATGTTCATGTACTTTAGGCTTCGGGTCTCTACATTTGGTATCAGAGGAAAGGTTTAGTCAACCTTTGGAAACTAGGATGCGAAAACGTTAGTGAGATCCCTAGAGATATTTCTAAGGTATGTCTAGGGATTCCCCTAAGGATAAGTATACGTATAGGATATAGTCCTAGAACTACGGTAACGATCTTAGAATTTAACCTAAGATGTTAGATATTGAGGGTGCTCCCCCTTTACTATGTTGTCTTCCCTAGCATGATTTCGCCTCTCACAAAATTATTTTTGTGTTTTAGTTAATGGAGGGAACCAGAAGGAATTTGGTTAACATTGAATCCAATGGACAAATTGGTGACTATGAGCAACAAAATTGTGTGATGCCTAGAGATAAAGATATTCTGATTATGCCGAATCAGTCATCGCGATATATGATTAACAAGGTGAAATTTAGTGGTATGACTAATTCATCAAAGAAGAGGAAGATAAACTATTATGCATGTTCGCATGTTGAGGAGCATATAGAAAGGAAGATTGAGATTTCTAAAGAAGGGAAGAAGAACCTTGAGGAATACCTCAAATGGAGGGACTGATGTTATCTGTGTGGAGAAAAGGGTCATAGAGTGACAGACTGTTATGGAGTTCAATGTCTTATTTGTGGAGAACATGGGCATTACCCAACTCAATGCCCTGACCTAAAAAGATACTTCTAAATCAAGGAAGGACTTCTTCCAGGACAATCATTGAAGTGTATGGACTGAAGTGTTTATGTATTGGTATTCAAGAATAATGTTGTTGAGGTACTTTTATGGTGTATTTAAATATTTATGTATTGGTCTAGTGTGGTCTTCAATAATTTTAAGGTATCGGTAACCATGAAAAGTGATTAAAATATTTTGGAAAGTAGATAATATGCCCATAATGAAGGGATAAGGAGAAAATCAAATGTTTGATAGTATTCATGAGCTCATGATTGATATAAGGACTAAGTGATATCATGGTTTGAGTATATAGAATTTTGAGGATTTCGGTATGTGAAAAGTGTTAACTTTTAACTGCATTCAAGTTTTCACTAAGGTTCAATGGGTATTGAAGAGAGTACAAGATTAAGGCCTTTGAATGTTTGGAATGTGACCAACAAGATATATCTTATGATATATGGGGATCAACGATGGTATTAAATCTCTGGTAATCGATGTCACAATATTATGAGAGTGGACTGCAGTATTATGTATAAGCCTAAAGATTAGACTGGATTATGTTGGACATAAGTTAGTATTGTTTAAGGATAGAAGATTTTTGATATTATTGATGGGATGTTATAGTAACGTAGTTTTAGAAAAAGGGACAACCTACAGGACGGGCGACAGCCCATCGCTTCGGACAAGGCTGTAGGAATCGAACCCACAACCAAAGTGCGACTGGCCTTTATAGCCTACTACTGGCCTACAGGAAGTCCCTGTTTAGTAGAAACTAGTTTTATTATATTAAGCAGTATGATATATGAAGTATAAGTCCATTTTAGGAACTATATATGATTAATCTCACTATAGAATGACTTATGTATATTTAATAACTTTTGCTTACCTTTTGTTTGAGACAGATGGAATGACCCGTCATTCTATCACATGATCTTCTAACACTTCACGAATAACAAATTCAACTTCATTTATTTAAGAGATGAAGTGGAAATTGTTCAAGGCACGAACAACAGTGATATTGTATCAAAATAAAGTAAGTATTTATTCTAATTCAAATTTTCAACTTTAGGGAAATGATCTTGAAAACCAAAAATGTTGTCCTAGTGATCTTATACCTGATGAATCAGATGGTACCTTAGATCGTCACAAATTTATGGATTTGTGATTACTGGATTTTCCATAGCCATGTTCTCTACCACTCTCAATCAGAACATGATGGTTAGATTTCTCTTCTATATCCATATTTTCACCTATGTGGAAACCGAGTGATTAGTTTATTTGGGTAATCGTTACATTTCATACTTTAGTTTTTAAAGCCAAGTTTTGGTATTCCCTTTTACGATGTGGGTTTATATTAAAGAAACTTTCAAATAGTAAACCATTTATAACCCCGACGAATTTCGAGGACGAAATTCATTTTAAGGGGGGTAGAATGTAACAGCCCAAGATTTTATAAAAAATATTCTTTTTAATTTTATTAATGTCTTGTGTTGTACGCTACACCAAAAGGAGCTTGCACAACACACATCCTTGACTTGACTTGCATTACACGCAATCGCGACCTTCCTCGATAGCGTTTGTAGTACGCAATACCGAGTTTCACTAAACAACGATATGCTATAAAAATATTATTAAAACTAGCCGTTATGAATAGTAATAACCACTTTTTGAAATCCAGTAAATCTTATTTTTCAAAATGAACTTTATTTTTGGATTCGGAGTATCGAATTTAGCCTAAGGTGAAATTTTGGTACTTTTCGGATAACTTTCATATTCTCATGAATAGTGAAAATTACTAAATTATAATTAAAAAACAACTTTTTTAATTGAAATAATTAATAGTGATAAATCATTATTTTGAGTGGTTTTAAAGTATATTTAGAATATATTTTTACAATTTAATACAATGTTGGTCATTGGATGTAATTTCACATTTAAACTAGACATAAACAAGTGTCAATCTTTTGATAGATATTGTTTCTTAAAAACACGCTATTTGTTTTAACAGCGGGATTTAATTATAAAATTAATTAATGCAACTTTTATGTTATGAATTTGGTAAAATAGACTTCATTTTTGAATTCGGAATATGAAATATAGCTTCGGATGAAATTTTGGCATTGTTCTGAAAAACATCAATTTTTGATGAATAGTGAAACTACTAAGTGGTAGGTTAAAAACTGAATTTTGCATAAAACTTAATTTTACCGCTTCTGTGAATAGAATTTCGAAAATCCGAGAGACACGGTTAATATCAAGGACTAAAATGTGGTTCAATAAGATGAAAATAATTTTTTGGTGAATAGTAACTTTTTACTTTTTTTACCACGGTTAATAGTAAATAGGGTAACTAAGGGTAAATATGATATTAATATTACCCTAACACATGTCCTAATTCTATTGGACAAGTGTAATTCGACCAAAAACAAACTTAGGAATAAAATATGACCATTTAGGCCCACTTGGATTAGATTAGGACATTTATTATTAATTTATTTAAAGAAGGGTTAAAATAGTTAAAATCAAAGTTTAATAAGTAAATCATTTTTAATATGGGGTTATACATAAGATAAATTCTACTATAAATATTCATTAGAAAGCTGAAAAGATTTCCTACATGATGGTATTTTATTTGTAATTTTTAGACATCAAATAATATAATTTATTTATGACACAAAAATGATGCAGTAATTATCTTATTAATGAAATATTGACATAATTGATAATATAAATACCAAAATAAATGTAATTTAAGACTTTTTATGAATTCCACTAATTTTCTAGGTTACTATGATATATTAGTGTTGATTTAATCAACTTGGTTCGAACATATAATTCTGTTATGACTTTCAAAAAATTCATATATCAAATAGTGTCAAAATTGACACAAAATAGTTTTTAAATCAAATATTATATTATTAATTGTTATTTTATTCCTAAAAATCTAAGGTTCGGACAACTGAGTTAGATAAGGATATATATATTAATAATAAACAATTTGGGGTTCGTTTGGCATGTTATAGTAAGTGTATTAACCATATAGTGAAAGAAAACAAAAAGACACGGTAAAAGTCAAATTATTTAACTTAGAGTTAAATCTAATTGATAAGGTTTAAAATAAGATCCAAACATGTCTAAATTTGATTGGTTGATGGGATTACAACCCTATCTCATCTAAGCTTTGAATATGAGTCATTTTTGGAGGTTTTTATGTGGGGTTAGATTTATTATAAATTAATATTTTTAAGAATTCCTAAGGTGCCCCTCTCCTCCCCTATAAAAGGACACCTCCTCCCCCTCCTCCTCACACCAATTTGAGCACTCAAGCTCGGCCAAACCCTGCCAATTTATCCTCTCCACTTCCCTAGCAACATCCTAGAGGTTCTGGTCTTCCTCAAAGACCAATTTTAGTGCCCTAAGAGGAGGTCTCAAAGAGGCACATCAAAGAAGAGGTAATTACCGTTACCAATTCTTTCATCTTTATTTCTTCTTCCACTTCTTCTTCTTAGGTTGTTTCATTATGAAGTAATAACATCAGTATCACTCATATACTGATATGTTATTATAAGTATGAAACAACCCTATTTCACCATCTATCCATCCTATGTAAAAAGAAATCACCGCGCGTGCGTACGTACGGAATACCGTCTCCACGCCGTGGTGTAATCTATTTTCCACCACCACCTTACATGGATGGGTATAATGGTGTAAAGAATAACTATACATAGTTATTACAACATCATATTGATTCTGATATATTGTATAATACACTCCAATTCAATTCAATATTTATAGAAATGATATCATCGCTCATGCGTACGTACGGAATACCGTCTCCACGACGCGATGAGATTCATTCTCCATGTTAACCATTTAAGAATGATTATAAAGTATATATAAAAACTAATAATGAAATATATGACATTATAAAGCTACTGGATTTATGTATATATATGTATATGTATGTCATCTACTTACTTCCATTCAAGACAATAAGGAAAGGAAAACAGCGTTCATGCGTACGTACGGACTACCGTCTCCATGAACGGTGTTTTTCATTTCATTTATCTATCTATTATATATATATATATACTGAATATATATGATATATAAATCATATTTTATATTCTGGAAGTAAGTAAATCATGATATAAGTAATAATAATGTCAAGAAGAACAAGTCAAAACACCTACGATAAATGAAACGATTTTACCCAAAACGCTTCTTTAACATGGAGTTTACAAAAGAACGGGTAATATAATGTCATAAGTGAACCATATATGATATCATAACAATTAATATGATTCTATAATAAGTCAATGACATTATTTAAACCATTATACAGGAGCTTTGGACACGTACAAAGCAAATCGGACCTAAGGTAAGGGAAATATCACAATCTCATTTTTATCCGAGATTGTTTATTCGTAAGTATTTACTGGGGTGTATTTTATCATCCACATCCATGTTTACTCAATATGTAATATTATTTCCATCCACCTAAAATTGTTTAAATCCATTTTTACCCTTCGGTGAGTTTTTAGTAATACGTATGAAAGGAATCTTTTGTCGTTTTTCGTACGAGGTACTTTTTGACTTTTCCGACAAAAGTACGAAGAATGTTTTTTTTAACTTATACGGCACGAACAGATTTATACTGTTTTATAAAGCCTTATTTTCATGAAGCTTCCTCTAAAATATTTCATGACTATTTTCAATAAAATCTCTTTCTTTTAAAATTGCATGATGTTTTGTGAAAAGAAATTGATTTTTGAAGAAGAAAGGATATTTTCCTCAAGAATTCAATTCAAGTGTTTTATCAAAATTATTTTCCATCTAAGATAATAAAGGGTTCTGTTTCTATCCATATTTTTACATTTATTTGACTATTTTGTGGTGGAATTATGTTTATGAATTCCTTTATCTTATATGAATTGATTTATGATGTCATGATGTTTCAAGAATCCCATTTTTGTTACATGTGTTATGCGATGATGTATGTTTTATGATTATGTGGCACACATAAGAAAGGATTCATTATAAGATGGGTGGGACCTATATCTCCCTCCAATGCATTGGGTAAAGATTTCATATCTCATGAGATAGACATGGCTGGAATGGTAGGTTATACCGGTTCAGTGAAACAGGACTGAAACGAGGATTACTCGATTCAGAAAGGGACTTTGTCCACTAAGATAGTCTTGGCAATGAGTCATGACTAACAAGAAATGATTTTCCATGATTATGTGTGTATGCCACAAAGTTTCATGTTTTAAGTTATGATTATTGGGATTTTATTTCACTACTATGATTTATCCCATGTTATGAAATTATGCTCTCTTTTGCAGGTTAAGATTTCCAAAAGTTATGTTCTTATGAATATGATGTAATTGATTTTTCTTTTGTATACCCTTACTGAGCATTTGAGCTCACCCTTTTATGTTTTCTTTTCCCCAGGATATAAAGAAAGGTTTTAGGTAAAAAAAAGGGGAAGATCTTTATGGGAGATATTGAAGATCTTTCACCACGATTAGAAGATTACATTCCGAGTTTCCAAAGACACTAAACTATTACGATCCTTGTGTGTATATTTTTGTTATGTATTAAGTATTCCGCAAATGTAATGTAATGTTCATGTACGTTAGGCTTCGGGTCTCTACAAATGGAATGGAATTGACTTGGGTCTTAAATCGGTTAATGGAACTTTAGATAATTACTTAGCATTTCTCATTCATTTTACCTTTGCATGCACTACATTTTTATACTGGATATTTTGTAGACACCGTTGGTGGTGGCCTACTGAGTTGTACTCACACCCTTCTCGGGCCGCCGTTGGGTACCTGAGTAGACTTCATGTTTGTAAGTCAGGTCAAGGGCAAGGGTCCTTTCTAGATAACTGAGTGGACGTTGGTAGCACTTGGTGGAGGATCCGGACATGGGGTAGGAACCATTTTGGGGATTTCTCCATTCTCTTATTTTGTGCATTTTTCGCTTTTTCACTTTTAGTATGACATGACATATTTAATGTTGGAAATGGTTGTTATACTTCTTTCATGGTTATTGATTATTGTTTCCACTATTTGGTTTTTTATGTTGTGTCTTACTCTGATAATGAGGGGGTATAGTCTCGCCACTTGACTTCATAGACCCCCACTGCTAGTCGGCAGCCATTGGCATACGCAGAGGCACACTTAAGGTCATATAACCACCCGACTCGGAGAACAGGTTTAGTGGCTTCTAGGTCGGGGATGTTACACACTTGATACCTTATCAACCCCGTTGGTTCACTAAAACAACACCAGCCGTATCCCATGAATATAATGAAATAATGGACATATGCTCCGCATCCCTTGGCAATGCATACAACTTATTTTTCATGCATTACATATTTAGAGTAAACCAGATATTCCTCATGAAAGTAGTTATGTGAACTAAATGAATCCACCACACAGGTTCCTATTGCTCATATAGTTATGTAGTGATGCTCGTTTCAAAACATTCAGAAAACACCAAATATTCACATAAAGAAGATAAAATTCCCCCATCATGAGATCCATATGACTTTGCAATTTTATTCATTTATTATCGTAGGATAATCCTTATTGTGGATGTCTAGTGGTGGTCCATTATATAGTTTGAATCCTACAATGTTGTCACAAGAATCCCTTGGTGATTTCTTGGAGAGCCATCATATGACCATAATATATCATATGATGCCCTTGTAAAAAATCATGACAATCCTAGGTAGATGTCCAACATGCCATCACAGGTGGAAATCTCACGATCATGTGACGTTTTCATGAAAATCTCTACAACAACACAACCAGTGCATAATGAAGACTCATTGTGCAAAAAGGTCATAACTCATTCAAACATTTTTTATATATAACCTTGTCCCAACCAAAAAATCCACACATTATGGGGAGAAGATGGTGAGAAATTTGATGGAGAATAATATTGGAGAATGTCAATCAGATACTATCGTCAGAGGATACATCTAGTTAACCACGATATTACCATCATGAACAAATTCATTGGAATCTCATTGTTACAAGTCATCAGGTAATCATTTAATGATCATGTGGTCACATAAATAAAAAGAACATCACCTGAACACTCTATTAAGAAAATTATTCTCACAAACCCACATTCATACAGGGTGCCACCCTTGGTTTGAGAATACTAGGTAGAAAACCCTGGATGCATTCCCTCTACCAATATGATGCATCCATGTAGTATTCAATACGGGATCATTTAATCCCTCTGGTCTTGTAATGTTTTCATTCATACTTTGAAGTTTATTCCTTGACATGATACACCCTCGAGGATATGAGGCCATGTAAATAAATAATATGAATATGCACCATATGCATGAAAATGAGTTGAAAATACTTGGACATGTACCCTTTTCAATGAATGTGATGGATCTAATATGCATTCCTAGTGAATGGTCATAGAACCCATCCAAAAACCACCTTTTCAATCACACAAATCACAAGAGTAATTAAGCCTCATGTGATTCCATCAAGTGGATACCTCGTATCATATATGTGGACTTGACATGAATAAATGAACATAGAAATGACTACATGTCATAATGTAGATCTTATGATGTATAATATTGGAATACTCCTTCAACCATAAACTCATCCCCCAATGTGATCTATTTACAATACGGTCATGAAATTATCCCTTTGTACTTAGACTCTTGCTATGTAATTCACATGACACGGGTCTTCAATATGAATACTCTTTCACAAAAAACTCCACCCATGAATTACATGGCTCATCAAGCCCTGAGTAATTATACCATAAGAAATGAATCTTTTACACTGTGACATAAAAACGATCATAGATATATTTATGAGACCCCATCATATGACATCTTCAAAATCACATGATCACGCCTCTCCTCATTAGTCTTATGATGTCCTCCTAATTACAAAGATATGAAAGAATATTCATGTGATAATCTAGATCATGTCAACATTATCATCTAATAGAGGATGGATACATTATTTTGATCATGCATAAACCTATAGAAATGTAACGTTGATCAAGAGGAGACATCCTAGACATGTAATAATTTTCAGGAAAAGGTATGTTAACAATATTCATTGATCATGTGATGAAATCCTAGAAAAAATATTTGATCCTAAAAATGGACTTGGACATGTCTACTATAATCTTTTGATGATATCTTGGATAATTCAAATTGATCTATAGAAGACATCATAAACATTCACATTGATAGTGAGAAAGGTTTTGGACACATCCACTTTGATAATGAGAATACAACTATGAAAATTCACTTTTATCAGGAGAATACACATCTTAAAATTCATGTTGATCCTGAAATGATAGTAATACAAGTAAAATGATCACGTGAAAATATCATGGTCAAGTCACTTTGATCATGCGAGACATGTTGATCATGCCAGTTGATCGTATGAGAGGGTATGGACATGTATGATTTGATCATACGAAGACATATTAAATATGTTAATTTGATCTTGTGAAGAAATCATCAATAATTTTTGTTGACCATGAAAATACACTGTGGAAAACCTAATTGAACATGTGAAAGGGCACAAACATGTATGCTTCGATCATGAGAAGACATCACTGACAAGCGAGATGAAATTGATAAAGATCATTGACATGTCAACTATGACCATGTGTGGATCCTTATATTATTTATGTAGTCACCCTTGGATGAGTATTCCATGTCAAACATACACCTGAGATATGTCAGACAGACAATAAAGACATGTCGGGGAGTCAATCATGAAAAGTTTGACTGACAATCAAGACATATTGGTTAGGCCATCAAGACATGTCCAGAAGACATGTCAACTACTTCTGGAAAATACAATTGGACCACAACCATGTGAACCCCTCATTGGGATCATTCTTCTGAATTTCCCCTTTATATGGGGAGTGTATTTATTGGTTTTGGGTTATGTTCTCATGAAAACCTAATTGTTTCATTCCATCAAATGATCCCTCTAGGTAATACCATGCATATCTAATATACTGTTTCTAGCCATCATATCTCTTTATCTGTTAGAGGATAATGAATGAGTATGCTATATAGGAATTCATTCATGTATAAGTATATAGAATTCATACACCTCTTGGATTACAACAATTTCTCTTAGTGTGATCACCCACCACAACCCATCAGGAATTAAGGGGGAAACTAAACTTTGAGAACTCTGATTTCATTCCAAACAGGACTTATAGGACTTATTACTAAGACCCTAGAACCAATGGGAATCCACCTCAGTGTAAGTGCCCCAGATGTATCAGACACTGTATCTCTTGGGACCCAAACACTCCAGCAGGTTAATCATTCTACCTCATCCATAAGTGGATTATGAAGCTAATTAAATTTCAAGAACACATATCCCTACTATAAAAAGAATACATCGGTCACCATCCTAATGTAACAGCCAGATATTTTTTGAATTATTGTTTTTTAATAAATTTTATCATTTTGATATTTTTCAATACATGAAAAAATGAGATTATCTTTTGTAATAGGAAACATATTGTTTGGATTTCCTTAAATGCAACAGTAGTTCTAATTTTCATTACATGCTACACTGAGTTTAAATGAAATGTGACATAGTAAAAAGTATTATTATTTAATATGATAGTTATAACATTGTCATTAATGATAGAGATATGAATAATAATAACTACTTTTGAAAATTTAGTTATACTATTTTTATGTAAAATAATTATATTGATATAAAATTACATAAATTTAGTAATGTTTTAATAATCATCGAAAATATTTTATAAAAAAATAATTTTTTTAATTTTTACGAAAAACAATAATATTAAATTTTCTATCAAATATAAAATAATATTTATAAAATAAAATTAATTTTAGAAATAAAAAGTAAAAATTTTCTTAGAGTGAAATTATTTTTTCTAAAAAGTACCATCTTTAATGAATAGTAAAAAATAATGATTTTTAACTCAAAAATTCCTTTTTGATTATTTTAATTAGTGGTAAATAATATTTTAAATTTTTTTAAAGAAAAATTAGTTCAGTTATACATCCATTATCCTAATTTAGGATATTGAAACCAATTAAATATTTAATTATAATATGAAAACATAAGAAATTGTTCAACTTTTTCGCATTAAAAATAAGCTTTCTGATCATGTCTATTTGATTTTGTAATATTAAAATTTTTCATTTCTTTGAATCGAATTTGAAAAAATGGATTCCATATTTGAAATATTCATAATCTATATTATCTAATAAGGAAAATTTAATTTTTTTTACCATAACGATTTGAGAAAACATTTAAAATATTTATACAATGATTAAGGTTAAAACGAGGCTTGTCACGTTACATTCGCTTGTGTTAAATTTAATTTCTCACATGATATTTTTTTTATTAAATAAATTATATTTAATATTTATAATTAGTTTTTATAAATTATCTAATAAGGATAATTTTAATTTGTTACCAGAGGATATATTACCAATCTAAAAAACCATAAAAGTTGTCATGGTATAAACTAAAAGGGAATAATTGAGTAAACATAAAGGAAAAATAATAACATGGAAAAAAAAATTTTTAATTGTCTGGTGGGGGTTTTTCTCAACCACATCATCAATACTATATATTATTTATCAATTTTTGTTCCAGATGTGTTTTGAGTGACCTCCCATTTTTTAATATAATTGGGTATTTTAAAAAAATTAACTCCACTAACTATTAGATATTTTGACATTTTGGACGTCACATTTAGGATGGTATTCCTTCAAAAATGACCCATTGTAAAAACCAACATCCCAAATAATGGCATTTTGGATGCACTATTGAAAATAAAATTGAATTTTGATGGGTTATAAGCCCACCACAAATGATTATCATTCGGTTTTAAAAATGGAAATTGTGACAGACCATTGAAATTAATAGAATTTTCGATGGATAGTTCATATGTCCAAGAATTCTTATATTATTAAAAATATTTCAACAATTAAAAATATTAAAAATATTTTAAATATTTAACTATATTTAAAAAACATTAAAATGAATTTAATGTAGTTAAAAAAACAATCATATAATTTATAATATTTACACATATTTTAAAAATTTAGAAAATAACTGAAATTAAATAAATTAAATATAATTTAATATATTTATAAAAATTATAATAAATTTAAAAAATTTAAAAAGTACCAAATAATTTATAATTTTTAGAAAATTAAAAATCAATGAAAATATTTTGAAAATTTCAAATAAATAAAAAACATTTACATATATTTTGAAATATTTATAAATATTAATAAATATGAGAAGATAAGAAAAAATTAAAACCATATAATAAAATCAATAAATATTAAAAATATTAAACAAATAAATATAATTACAAAATGTACAAATAAATATGGCTCTAAAAATTTATAAATAATGAAAAATAGTTTCAAACCACAATTTTTTTTAAAATATAATTTATAATATTTATACATATGAAAACGTATCAGAAAAATAAAATTTTTAAATTTAATATAAAAAAATATCTATATAAAAATAATTATATAAAATTTCAAAATTTAAAATTAAATATATTTTTTTAAAAAATATCAATTATTTAAAAAATATAAGAAAATTAATTAAAAAAAAATTAAAATCAAATGAAATATTAGAAAAATAATAAATATTTAAAAGTAATTAAAGACAAATTAAAAAATATATAATTTTAAATATTAAAAAATATTTTAAAAAATAGAAAATTATAAATAACTAATTAATAATATTACATAAATTAAAAAATAATTAAAAACATAAAAATAATTACCAAATGTATAAATTATAATATTCTTACAAGTAAAAATATTTAAAAATATTAAAAAATGAGCAAAAAAACAAAAAAATTAAAAATCAATAACATTATTAAAATTATTATAAATAATCAAAAATAATAAAAAAATTCCAAAAAATTCCATATAATTTAACTTAGTTATACTAACAAAATATATTAAGAAAAAATTTATAAAATTAAATTAAATTTATAAATATTTAAAAATTACAAATAATTACAAAATTTAAAAATATATAAAAATTTAATGAACAATAAAAAAAATAAAAATATTAAAAAAATAAAAATATTTAAAAAAATTTAAAAAACATTAAAATTGAAAAAAAAATTACAAAAAATTTAAAAATTTATAATAATTAGAAACAAATTAAATATTAAAAAAAATTAAATAATTTACATGTAATTTGAAATTATATTCATATATAATAATATTAGACAAAAATAAAAAAATGAAAACATTTAATAAAATAAAAAAAATAGATATCCTAAATAACATAAAAATAATAATTTTATTTGAAAAATTAAAAATTATTTAAAATATTAAAATAATTACAAATAATTAAAAAACTACAAATCATTAAAAACATTAAAAAAATAAAATAAACAAATTACTAAAATAAAAAATTGTAATAAATTATTAAAATTTATTATAAATTAGTAATGTATATTTTAAATTACTAAAAAGGTGTAAATAGTAGAATTTCAATTTTTTGGTCACAGAAATAATGAATTTCTATAAATCATGTTAGAATGGAAATCAAATTTCTTATTGCTCGGGATGTGAATGTTTAAAACCTATTTTATTTCAACTTTTCTTATAGTTTAGACTAATTTATATATATGCACACACATAAAAATATAAAAACTAAATACTAAATAATAAACCAGACAAATCGTATCAGGAATCATATTAATTTCTAAAGATATGGTTTCTAGACACATACATATATCAAATAACAAATATATTAACACACACACACACACAAATATAGATATCAAATAGAGAATAAATTTTTTTCATCAATCCTAAATACTAAATAAAGCATGAAAATCAGATAAACCAAGGCTTTCCAAATATTATTCATGTATTAAAATGAATAAATACAAAAAAAATAAAAATGGATATAAGAAAAATTCATACCTAAGAGATTTGAAGTCGAATCTGTAAAAATTTTCTAGCAATCAAGTGCATTGGTGTGGCATAAACCCAAAAATAAATCAATGAATTAAATGAATAAAACCCAAAAAATATTTAAAATAAAGAAAAGATAAATACTTATAAAGACAAATCACTACCATAAATATATAAAAAGATTTCTGTTAGAGCAGCACTGAGTGGGGCGCCCATATGCTGCACATCGCTGCAGTTCGGGAGAAGGAGGAGGAGGGGAGAGGAAGAGTGGAAGAAGATGTAATGTTGGTGCACTATCAATTTTATTTACTAATTTCAATGGACTATTTATGTTGAAATTAATTTCATCACAAATAGTTATTCCATAAAAAATGTCTATGATGGAAATGAATGGCCACCACAGAGGTTCCCGAGTTTAAGTGATTTTGTGATAGAAGTAAAATCCCATCACAAATTCCCATCTTGAATATGTTTCACACCGAGTAGCAAGGAATCCTTCAAAAACATGTTGTAACGGTTAAAATATTATATCACAAATAGTTATTTTTTCAATGACTATTTTCAAGGGGTCAGTGCGCCGTCCCAAATTGCCCATCAGAAATAGTTGAAATACAATTACTATCCAAAATTATATGTGGTCACTCTCTCCTAACTTCATCACACCATAAACCAACATCCACTCAACCGTTTCCAAAAAAAAATCAAACATTCCTCCTCTCATCCAACAATAATTATTTTGGATGGAACTCCATCATAATAAGGCTTCTGGTGAAAACCTAAAGAGGATACCCAAAGAGGAGTTAAAATAATTCAACTAGATTTATAGTTTTATTTCATCCTCTACCTACCTCAGTTTTTATTATTACAATATTATATAATAACCATAGTTTCGTCAATATACATAAATTTTTTTATTTTATGGGAATCATATACAACTATAAAAACATCTATCAAATGGGTTATTAAATCATCATTTGTGTATATTCTGGATTACAGCCTCACTAAAATATGTAATGTGTTTTTCCATTATCACCACCCAAGGATGGGTTTTATGATGGATATAGAGTTTATATTTGATATTTATAACATTAATATAAATCAATAGTAACTATATCATATATAATTTGTTTTCATGTCAATTCTATAGGGGATATGATAATAATGTTTGTATGAATGACGAAATACCGCCTTGTGATGCTATGTGATTCGATTTCTCTAAATATTTATAGGGATGATAATAAGAATAAAGATAACAAATAAAAATTATATATGTGAAATATTTATTATATTAATTACATATTAATAATTATAAATGGATAATATATCATTTTAAATATATTTTCACTAAATGAAAGATGAAAACATCGTTCGTATATAGGTTGACTACCACCTTCATGAATCGATGCGAATCTTCCTTCTCTTCCTCCCACCACATTGATTATATATATAAGATTATTAATAGAATTTATATTTTATTTATGAAATAATTATTTTTTGTAAAGGATAAAATATTACTAACATCCTTTATACTTTGAGTTTTGAAAAATGGAAATGTTACAGATTCGTATATACGACCCACCGTCTCCATGATCGTAACACACTTCATTTATCAAAACCATAATTCATGTTTTTCATAAAATTATAACTGATTTCTAAATATGATAATTATTAAAGTATAATTATTTTTTATATTATGGAACTATGACCAATGTAAGAGTACTAAAAATTAAATATCAAAATAAATAAAAAAAATAATTCTCGTATTACCCGAAGCATGGCTTTAACATAGAATTGATAATCAAAGGGTGAAAAAACAAACTAATTAAATCATATATTGTATTATATATGTATGGGTGGTTATATAATTGATGTATAATACACTTATATTTATTATAAAGTAGGCTCGAATGAGTATGTGGGATGTCAATAATTATGGTAACGGATTTCCGTCTCAAATTTTTTACTTATGTAAGAAAAATTCCATATTCAGAACCTATTTCTTTTATATTTTTTATATAAATTGTATTAATACATTTTATATTCATATAATAATAATTTGATGGGTTTAAATATCCATTTTTTGTCACTTTTTCATAGGGTTTATGGTTCAAAAGTTACCAAAGTGGTAAGCGATTTTTTCTCAATTTCCATTATCTAACACATATTTTTTCTTATGAACCTATATATTTTTGAGGTGTATATACAGCCAATTATAAAAAAATATCATTAATTTATTCATCCTTATAATAATTTTTGTTCCATTTTATATTATTCCATCACCAGACTTACTATTCAAGGTTACAAAGTGGTAAGATTTTTTGTTACAATCGAATTGTTTATCATAATTTTGTATAGATGTCTTTTTTATAATATAAAATAATGTTACATATCTCAATAAATTCATGAATTTTATTATACGTTGGTTATTCATGATGTTTACAAAAAATTAATACAATAGTTCTACTTTTTGGTATATAAATTAATTGATAACATGCTTTTAATAAATTCAATCCTTATTTCTCTCCTCGGTCGGAATTTTTTTTTCTTCCAACACCATGTTTTCTATAAAAAAAATATCTCAAAATTTATTTATAATTAACCTAATATCTTTAAATGAAAATTTTACCCAGGTTTTAATTTTTCAAAAAAATGTTTTATGTGGGTATTCATGTCATTTTCCAATGAAATCCAATTTTTGTTTTAATAAAAATGCTAATAGAATCTTTATATTATCACGTATGACATGAATGAAACTTCTAATCATCACAATCATTATTATCATTTTAAATTTCTTTATAATTTTCATGGTCACTTTTAAATAAAATTATTTTCAAAATGGTTTAATTTTTGAAAACATTTTTTCAATGTAGAAAGCATATTTTCCTCAATAATTATTTTCAATGAACGATTAAAATAATTTTCCATCAAAGATGCAATTCATTGATTTTATCTTTTCTTCAATGGAAATATAATCCTTGGATACCAATATTATTCATTTTTTAAAGGTTTATATTTATGATGAAATGATATTTATGAAACCCATTTCTTCTCTATGGGTTATAACTTAATAAAATGATAATGAAACATGATTCATTTCATATGTTATGCTATTATGAAATGACGAAATGATTATAAAACCTATCTCTTTTCCATAGGTTATGATATGATTAAATGTTGATGAAACCCATTAAATTTCATGGTTTATTACATGATGAATGTTTTATGATTTTGTGGAACACATAAATTTTGTTTTCATTATGTGAGGGATGGGACCTATATCTGCCTCTAATGAATTGGATAATTATGGATTATTAATGAGTAAATATGTTATGTGTGAATCAAATGACATGTTCTCATTGTTATTCATGAACATGATTAAATATTAAAAAATTTATGCATGAACATGATTACATTATCATAGAGTAATGTGTAAATATGTTATGTGTGAACCTGGTTATATGTTCACATTGTTCTTCATGAACATGATTTCATATTAAAAATTTAATGCATAATCCTAATTACATGATCACAATGTTATTCATGGATATGTCATTTATTTCTTTAATTTCATGTATGGATTTCGTTTCATTTCCATAAGTTTGTACGGGGGCTAATTTAAATTCATTAACCTAATGAGTGATCCTATATCTATTTATACGTGTTCATAATGTTATAAGATGATCTTTATGAAAAAAAACTATGTATTATTACAATGTAATTTTCTCATGTATAATTTTAATTGATTTCATTATGATTCTTGTCTTATTAAATACCATGATTTATTTCAAGACTCATGTTTATGATCATTGATATGTATGGTATGGTTATGAGATGTTATTCTCATGTTATATGGACATATCCCTTGTTTACCATTACTGAGAATATGATCTCACTCTTTCCTCTATCTACATTCCTCAGATTATAAGGAATGGTTTAATATAGGGTCTGTATGTGAATAATAATAAGGTGGATGATCATTGTCAATTAAATTAAATATTTATCACCAAATTAAACGAATGTGTACATAGTCTCCAATGTTAATGATCTATTATGGTCCACATGCATGTTTTTGTATAATGTATTGAATATTCATCTAAAATGATGTAATATATATACATATATGTTAATCCTAGGTTTTTATAATTTGTATGAGAGGAATGGTTTATTTATCCATTAAAAACTAGGATAATAGTACCTTATTGAGATCCCAACACATATCTCTGAGGATATTTCTAGGGATATTTTAAAGGAAAAATATATAGATGTTTCAAAGTATAGGAAAATTCTTATGAATTTTGTTAATGGATAGATCGAATAGTTTATAAGAAAATATATAATTTTTTGGTTACTATAAGTCGGTGTGGATTTATATTAGTAGTAATCAGAGGTAGAAAATAAGAATAGGGTGAATATTGCTAGAATATATCATTACCAAGTTCACAACAATGAACCTTACTGCACATCAAGTTTTATAATCATAAGGATTTTTCTTTGGTAATTCAATAACTCTCTATGAAACATTGTGATGGATTAAAATAGATGATGAATATGGAAGTCCTTGGATAAAACTAAGGATTAATACATTAAAAATATAATGTAATGATTTAGACACCCAAAAATTTATTCATCATGATTATGTGGTTCAAAGGTTTGATTATTGTTTCAAACAATGTTTTTCTATTTTTATTCAATTTAATGAACCTAAAGGAACCATGATAATTTGGAATGCCACATACAATGTAATTCTTGTACCTTTGAGAAACCAATGGTTATTGGTTTTGAAATTAAAAACCTCATTGATATTATCACCATAATATACCATGATATGAAACATTATGGAATTCCAAATGAGAAAAGGGAAGAAAAATGTTATTATATGTCTTTCATGAGGTATTTTGCAACATATTTCAGTGGTTTTTATGATCTACTTGATACTGAGAAATGTATTGGTACAAATAAAATTTTATTTTATGTTCAACAGTGATTAGAGCATGAAAAATTAATTTTGATTATCTACTATTTGGACAGTGAGGCAGAACAATGTTTAAAAATTACTAAGAATATAAAGCAACGGGAATAAATTGACTCAATGAAGTGATATGAGTTTAAAATACTATTTTCATTAATTAAATTTCCCATTTTCATATTAAAACAAATATAGAAGGGATTCATTGAGATGATGTAATTGGATGATGAACATGTATGTTACAAGAATGAAAATTTTATGAGACATGTGAGGTAATCATTGGGTATTATAATATTTACCAAAAGTAATGTTAACCAATTCATCAGTGGTATGAAATAAAATATCTGAATGGAATTAACTATAATGAACTATGGATGCCATAAATAAAAATTTCATAGTTCACTAAAAGTGGAAACAAATTCATGAAACCCTCTTGATTATTATGACAAGAAATGAAAAACAGGGTTTCTCAGAAAATCCAATGATTTTTCAAATAGAGGGAATAAAAAATCTCAATATCTTACATGCAAAAACTATGTAAAAGATTACATAGGGGAGTTTTCTAAAATAAAAAAATTTGTTTCATGTGTTACAATCCAAACCATCGAGTTGAATAGTGTATATGTTATGTGAAGGGTCTATGCAATGAAATGTATTGATTGGTGGATCAACCGAATTCATGACTAAGGAATTGGTGTTTGATGTGAAAGGTGATTGGGAATTATTCCAATAAATTCCCCAACACTAGGGATAATGTTGATGATAATCTAAAACAACAATTGATGAAAGAAGGAAAAGTGAGGGAATTGGAAATCAAAATGGATGAGTTAAATCATGACAATTATGAACCCTTATCCTCCCCTCCAGATTTGGGAATTTCATTTTTTAATTTTTTGTGTATGATACCGATGAAGATATTATTGTTCATATGTTAGTGTAATTTATTGTTACTATAACCCTATACGTGGATTCTAGAATAATTAAATCAAATTTTATATTCTATCAGGTACATGGATAAACTCAATCTTCCATGGAAAATGTTTTTGTATATGATAAAAGCTTATATAAGGTAAAAAAGTAAATTGAAAACTGTATTTACATATGAATCCCTATATTATTAATATTAACGTTATGTATAATAGAATCTATTTATTATATTATGTTGGACTATAATTTCAAATTATTTGACCCTCCATTTTGAGGTTTTATGTGATGTGTTTTTTATAATATTAAGATTAATTTAACATTTATTTATTTTAATACAACTCATATTTTTTAATGTTATTTAAGAAGGAATTCCTATTAATGTAAATATAATTAATGGTATTGGTAACCTTAAGGGTTTATCTTATCATTTATTTTGATTTAATTATGGGTTGTAGTTGATCACCTTAATAATCATCTCACTTCATTACTAATAGAGAATATTTCTCGATGGATCATCATACCAGAATAAAAATTAAAAAAGTGGTATGGTTAAAGGGGGTCCCACATTTAATTGTATCTACTTGGAGCTTGAAATTTAACATGAAATTTCTGGGAAGTATTCAATAATCTCTTGATATAGTATTAACAGTCCACACTAAGTATCATGATCTTATAGATGATCAGAATGTGGGTACAAATCGAACCTTAGAGGATATGATATGATCATGTTTCATGGATTTGAAAGCTATCAAGGATCAAAACCTATCACAGGTTGAGTTTTCAATAATAAATATACATCAATCAAGGATTTGTTTGACTCATTATGAATCCCTCTATGGAAATATGATTAAATTTATATGTACTGGAATGAAGTCATAGCAAGAAATCTGTTGGGACTTCATCAAGATATTGAAATGCTATTGAAGGTTAAATACATTCAGTAACGTGTATTGAAGGAAAAAAGATGACAAAAATGTTATGTTGATAATCCTCGATGAGATATAAAATTTTATATTTGGGATATTGACTTTATAAAAAACTATTTTTTTGAATAAATAATGGAATACTATTCCCTGATAAAATATTTCGCTTTGAAATTATCTATCATATTAATATTGTAGCATATCATATGTATCATACACCAAAACACTATCGGGTTCATGATGTTTTCCATGTATCTATCATGAGGTAGTAAATACCTAATCCATCATATGGAGTGTACTCATAGGTCCTAACATTAGAGCCTCATCTCTCTTATAAAGAAAACAATTAGTTGAGGTTATGTATAAAACATAGAATGTTAAAAAAATACCACTCACCAAGTTAATCATTTCTGCTAAAACAACTAGCTCGAGGATTCTATGTGGGAACATGAGTATATAAGGATGTGGAATTATCATTACTTGTTTGTACCATTGTGATGAATTTTGAGGGATAAATTCATGTCTAGTGGGGAAAATTATGACACCCCGTTATTTTGTTAAATATATATTTTCAAAAATAGATTTAATCTTTGTGATATATTTCCATACATTGAAAACTAGTTTCAGATTTCATTACATGAAACACAATGTTTATCTGTCACTACATTCATCACTAGGTGCATATTTCATTACACACATTATAAAATTTAAATGAAACATAACATTCAATAACAAATTAATATTTAATAAGATAGATATAAAATAGTCATTAAACATATATACATGAATCGTAATTATTAATTATATTAATTTAAAAATAATTTTTTAATATAAGAGAATAATATTGATAAAAATAATTAATTTTTTTATATATTATTTATATTTTCAAAAAGACTATTTCTAAAAAAATTATTTTTATTTATTTTTCTAAACTTTAATAAAATAAATGCTTCCAAATTTTAGTGAAAAATTTAAAGACTAAAACTAATTTTTCTAAATAATCATGTAAAAATAATATTATGGAGAATTATTATTATTTTTCAAAAAAATAATTTTTTTTATGAGTAGTGAAAAATACTGAACATTAATTTAAAAAAGGATTTTCGATTAATTTATTTATAAAGTAAAATGTTATATTAAATTGGTTTTAATGAAAAAAATAAGAATACCTAAATCAAATCTAGTTCATTATAATACATATCATATATAATTTTGATAAAAACACTTTTTAAACTCTTGAGATTTTTCTATTAAAAAACCACCATCTCATCACTTCTGTGGGATTTATTTATATTAATATATTCGAATTTTATGAATGTAATTTATAAAACTAGAATTAATATTTGAAATATTAACATTTTATGTTATCTATCATGTTAATCTTAGTTTTTCACATAATAATTAATGAAAATAGTTAAAATTTACTTACCACTGTTAAGGTTAAAATGAGGTTTTGTGAATTCCATGCCCTTGTGATAAAATAAATTTTCCATAGAAAGAGGATTATTATTTAATAAATTGAATTTTCAATTAAATATCAGTATTAATAAATTATATGATACATATCATTTTAATATTATTCTTAATGTATAAATACATAAGAAAATAAAATGATATAAGTTAGTTTGGTAAAAACTAAAAGAGTAAAATTGATTAAAATTGAAGAAATATGAATGGCATGATACAAATTTTGTTTTTATAGGAGGTTTATAATGAGACAAATATCACTCCAATGAATTATTAACAAATTTTGGATACACTTGTAGTGGTATTTACCTACCATTATTGAATAATTTTGGTATTTACAGAAATACCACTACTCTTCAATTATAAAAGGCCAGCACTATCCAATCTTCTTCACACCATAAAAACATTTTTTTTAGAAATTTCATACCCAAAAAACATCTAAAATTCCATCAAATCATCTTAGAATATATAGTTTGGACAGAAATTCATCCTGGGATGTATTTTGGTGCAAACCTAAGGAGGATACCTAAAGAGGAGGCCATGTTCATCAATGAGTGTTTTTATTTTATATATTCCTGCACCTATATCAATTATTATTATACCATAATGAATTAATAATATTATTATAATCATATTATGGATATTCTTTATTTTAATATTCATGACTAAAAAATCATCATTTCTGTAAAATGTATTATTAAATCATCACTCGTGTGTCTATTAGATTATCTCCATGCGAACTAATGTCATTCATTTTTCCAATACCACGTCTCACAGTTAGATATGATGATGGATATAAAGTATATACATGATATTAATAACATTATTATAAAAAATTATATATTATTTCGTATATAAATCATTAACATGACATTCTCTAGGGGATAAGATAACATCATTCATGTGCACATCAGACTATAACCTCGCAAAGCGATGTGATTAGTTTTGTCAAACATTTTAAAAAAAGATAATAAGAATACTATTAATAAATATATATGATTTAAATAAATTAATTTTTCTATTACTTTAATGTTTATAATTATAAAAATATAGTAAATGTTTTTATTTTATACCTTTTAACTGGTTGAAAGATGATATAATATTTCAGGAATATGAAAAGTATCGTCTTAATGAAGCGAGGTGAATAATTATTTTCATACCCAAACCACGTAGATAAAATTTATTAGTAAATTTAATGAAATAATATTTTATTTATGATATTATTATCATTATTTAACTATATAGTATTACTTAACTCCATTCCAATTTGATTATTGAAAAATAGAAACCTTACTCATTTGTACATTGTGTCTACCATCTCCTTGATCAAAACATAATTCATTTCAAGAATACAACTTTCATGATTGGTCAAAATAGTATAATTGATGACTAAATATTATAAATATTATATTATTGTTATTTAGGAGATTACAGAACCATGAATAATGTAAGTATACTGAATATAGAAAATCAAAACATATATGAAGAACAAAGCAGTTATTACCTAAAACATGTCTTTAATATGAAATTGTTAATAAGAAGATAATAAAAATGACAAAGTAAATCATATATTTTATGATGTATGCATTTTTTGTTATTTAATGGATTTATAAAGAAATTATAATTTTATAATGGTGGTTCAAATGAATAAAAGGGAAATTGAGGATTAGGGTTAGGGATTTTCATCTCACTGTTTAAATCTGTGAGACACATGAAATATTAATCACCCATTTATTTTATATTGTTTATATATTAATAGTGATTTTTTTATGATTATCATCCTTAAAATTATGGGGATTTAAAAATCACATTGATTATCTCTCATTCATGGGGCTTATGATTCAAATTTTACCAAAGCATTAAGGATTTCTTTTCTAAATTTTCCTTCATTGAGATATATGTTATTTTATGCACCTATATTCTCAAATTTGGTGTATATACCACCAATTTGTCTAATTATATCATGATTTTATTCATCATAATGATATTTATTGTTTAATTTTAGGTTATTTCATCATGTGGCTTACCATTCTAGGTTACCAAAGAAATAATTATTTGATATTACAATATCAACATTTCGTGGGATTATTTATGATTATGATTCTGATAATAAAATATTATGATAAATATATCAATAAACTTTTGACATTTTTTCTCGTATGGTTATTCATTTTTTCATATAATTTTACTGTTTTCCCACTATTCTGTTTCTAAATTAATTTATAAAATATTTTTATGAAAATTACACTTTATTTCAATCTTCGATCAGAAATCAATTTTCTTAAACATAAGTTTTTATAATTTTTTCCCTAATATGATTTATTATGGCCCATGTATTTTTAAAATACATTTATACTCATGTTTTACTTTTAAAACAAAATTTATAAAGGAACACTGAAGTCAATTTCAAAACAATGTTCTGTAGGGTTTTACCAAAACTATAAAGAGAATATAGGTTCTTATCTATATGAAATTAAAATGAATTCCCATTATCAAAAATTTATTTCCCTTGAAGCATAAATTATAGGTATTTAATGATATTTTCATATAAATTTATTTTAAATTATTTTTTTATAATTTTTTTAAGTGGAAAGGATATTTTTTTACATATGGTTTAATGATCAATCAAAATAATTTTCAATCTTAAATGACATATTTTGATGTTACCTATGAATCACATGGGATGGTATTCAAAATATACCACTCATATTAATTTTCAGAATGGTTTATCATTATGATGGACTGATTTTTATGATACCATTTAAATTTCAAAAAGTTATTCCAAGTTAAAATTATTATGAACCTTAATTCTTTTTAGGGGTTATAATATGATGAAATGATTATGAAACCTATATTTTTCCAAAGGATAATATAGGATGACATGTTTATTAAACCCATTTTATTTTTTGGGTAATGATAAAAGGAATGATATATTTTAATGTGGTGCATATAAATATGGGTTTCATTATGTGATGGGTGGGAGCTATATCTCCCTCCAATGTTTTGGTTAATGATAGATAATTAATGTGTAAATATATTAAGTTTTAGCATAATTACATGTTCACAATGTTATACATAAACCAAATTAGAAGTAGAAAATGTTACGCATGAACCAGATTATATAATCATAGTGTTATGAAGGGAGATTTCTTTCATGTCCATAATGATATGCATGAAGCTGGAATCACATCCATAAGTTTACATGAGGTGAAAATTTAATGCCTTTATCCAAATGAATAATCATGCTCTATTTATAAATGTTAACAATGTTATAAGATGATGTGTTTTCCAGACATATATGTCTTATTCCCATGTAATTTTCTCATGGGTTGTATTCTATTATTTCTTTATGATCCATTTACTTTGAACTACCAATATTTAATCCATGAATCATGCTTATGATCTATGATATAGAGAGTATGATTCTAAAATATTATTCTCATTATCTCATACCCATATTATAATTTAATATGGATATATCCCTTTTTAACCCTTACTGATCATCTATGGACACCATTTACTATACTTTATCTCTCTAGGTTATAACTAACGTTTTTATGTAGGGTTTTTCTTGAAACAATACTAAATTGAGATATCATTACCAAATACATTGAAGAATATTCACAAAATTAGATGATTGGGTACCTAGTATTCCAAGATACGGAACTATTGTTGGATTCAATCATTTTTCATTGTAAACTATTGAATGTTCATATAAAATATGTAACATATATGTATGAGATTCATGTGTTTCTATACCTAAGACTTAATCAAAATATCAAATACACCATTTGTGCGTCCCCAGTTCATAATTCTAGTACACATTTGTATTTATCGCAATTTCTTATTATACCTTGTTTCTCACACTGAGAATGTCTCTTATGGGATTAGGGATTTGTAATGATCAAGTCACTTTCATCATAATTTTCCCTTAGAAAAGGAACCCTCAATGTGTATTCCTAATTCAGGGACATGATTCAATTTCCCGCATTTCATGTAATAAACATTGGTATAATTCAAAAAATAATTCCCATGTTGGTAAACCTTGGTGAAATAACTGTCAGTGGAGTTAGTCATCTTTCACCGCCATTCAATAGAATGTGGGCACATAAATCATTAATGACTATGATTCATGTTATAAATTTGATGGGTTGGATTTCGTCTTAACAATTTTCCTCAATACTGGGTACCTAAGAGACACTATATATGTTGCTGACACATGATGTTAAACTCTGTGGTTTAAAATAAAAATTTGGTTCTTTTTTCCTATTATACACATGATACCTATGACCCCTCTTGAATGTTAATACCGTCCAAGAAATATAAATCACCTATCTGGATAAAATAAAACTCCAAAATGATTCGTTATATCAATAAAAAATATGAGAAGCTACACAATATTTTGTAATAATGGGAAATACATGAAGAACCTAAGATAAAATATTATTGTTCCAATAATAGAACACAAATTTAAGGAAAATGGATTTGACACAGATTAAAATTTTTAGGGTAATGGGTTACTTATTAAGATTAAGAATATATTATCAAACATATCATATATATATATTAGTGATTTCCAGATTATACAATATTTCCACTCAAAAGGGTGCGATGGGACTGGCCCCTCATCATCTTGACCAATGTGATTTTCTAAGTTCTATTGAGTATGAAACACCGCATGACCACTTAACATTATAAATTAGGTATATACCATAAAACAATTCATCAAATAATTCAAAGTTAAAATTAATAAATTTATTGATAATTAATGAAAATTTTACAAAAAAAATATTTGTTTTAATTACTAAATAAAAAATCACACTTTTCATAAAAATTTAAAAATTCACCGTAAGATAATTTAATCATGATGATTTCAATAATTATTTTCTTTTTATGAAATAAAATTTCTAAAATATTTGGAATATACTTATATTATTTCCTCAATTAAATCAATAAAAACATTCTTGATGAAAATTTTAAAATCATTTATTAAATTTTTAAAAAATTTGAGTCCTTATTAAGCAATATATATTTTTCATCTAAAATATTTATATAAAATTTCACAACATTGTATATTCCTATTCTTCCATCCTATTTACTTCTATTTTATATTTTTAATTTTTATGGAGTACACCATAATTCATTTCATCTCTGTAATGCATGTCATAGTTGCTATGAAACACAATGTTTTCTTTTAATATATTTGGGTGTTACATCATCTATACTTTCCTAGAATGTTTTATAAATTCCACAAGTACCACTCAAAGCGGATACTAATTATTTATTCTATGTCTTCGGAATTAGTTTTATATCGACCACTTGGTTTTTTATATAGGTGGAGTATTGTCCAAATATTTTAGTTATCAAGGGGTTTCTTCAACAACATAAGGTACCATTACCAGTGTAATAATTTACCTGAGACTTGATAAATGTGGTCTATCATCAACTTGAGATGTCATATGGGTGGTATATCACCAACCTATTGTATTTTACCGACAGAACATCATTCTCTTATGGACGTTATCCAGGCGGTATATCTCTAACTCGGGTACTTGAATAGGTGGCGCTTTGTACACCTAGATAGATATAAAACTATTATATCATTTCACAAGATAGAATGATTTATTGATTTCATATCCACATCAGATGTAATATGGCCGTATAACTTCCATAGAATCCTGGAAATGGTAGTTTATCATCTCTTTTAGATTATTAATGCCTTATTCAAATGGTATAATCCATTATCTATTGACATTTGGTTTGTTTAGAATGGTTCACCTACTCAACTGGTGATTTTTATGGATAGATCAACTAGTGTATTTGGATTGAATTTTTTTTCTCCATGAATACTATACTAGATGATATATATAGTTAATCTTGTAAGTTTATTTTAGGCATTAGGTAAATTATATAATTCTTCAACAGGATGAAGTAGTAATGTTTACCCTTGCTTTATATGAGATACTCAATGTTGTGATATATATATTATATCTATTGACATTAACTATCTTGGACATTAATATGATGAAATAACATATATAAACTATAAATTCTAGTGAAACCAATGGTTGTTTCCAATTACCTATGAAAAAATAATGATCCCTAGTTTTTGGTAAGGCTATTGTAGAGTTGAATGGCTGAGTTCCGGGATCCTAGATCGTTTTTGGAAGTAGGCTCGGGACAAGACCTTGAAATAGTGGTGGATTCCCCCGGTATTATTGTTTATTTTGTAGTATTTTTATATGATATACCCACTAGTTATTCTACTATAATTTTATGACTTGTATGATATAATTAACAATTAATGTTGATATAGATTATTGTTGATAACTAATTTTCACTAGTGTTTAGGGGTGACATTAATTTTTTTGGTAATACTTAATATAGTTACCTTTTATGATATTTCATTATTGTTTTTTAATGGAAATAAATAATAGAGGTTATTTTATTCTTATATACTCTATGTAAACACTCTATTCACATCATCATCAATTTTTTAATTGGGAGGTTGCATGTGGTGTGTAGAAATATGGTTCGGTCATGGATGATTTAAACATTTTCAAAGTTGTTGCAATTATTTTATGGAAGTTACATGGGAACCAAATAATATAATTAGAAGAAAACATCCTCCTTAGTTTTCATCTATGTAATAATATTTCATGGTAACATTTATATATGTAGGAATAATGTAATTCTAAATTTTCTAGTATGAATTGAAAAATAAATTTTCTTTATGTAATTCATATATTCAACGAAAGAATAATATGAACAATATATTATTCAATAAATATATAAGGATAAACTATAAAAATATATAGTTTATTACATGATTGTTAACTGAAACATTGTTAAAAAATATTCAAAAGAATAAAACCCTAATTAATTAAAAATAAAAAACTCTTAAAATATTTATCATTTTGATCACACAGAATGATCATAATGATGTTTGATAACTATAGAGATATATTTTTTTAGAATAATGATAGAAACTAATATAAGGAAATTAATTAATTGTATGAATAATTTTAGAGATGCATGTATGGAAATATAAAGGAATAAAAAACAAATATACTATTTTTATATGGCCATTGGTCATATATGTTCATTGAGAATACATGTTTGTTTATTATATATGGAAATAAGATATATATATTCATTAGATGTCTGAGTTTTCATAATGGATGACTATATAATTTAATAGCATTATGGAATAATATTTGACAATAAATTAAAACAATCATGACATGTGACTGTTTAAATATATTCATATAAATAGTGAGCATAATGAAAAATAATCATATTGTAAAATTTAATATAAAGAGGGATGTTATGATCTCAAGTAATTTAGTTATTCTTTTATTGACTCTATTATTAATATTGGGATGGAGGTAACATCAATAGTTCATTTCCTTAATGAATCTCTAAATGATATTTAACATGTCTGGAATTGGAAAAATCAATTATGGGACAATATCATTCTTGTCCAAATCAATATGATAAAAATTCTATCTTAAAAACCACTTGAAACTACAACTAAAATTTTACATACCACTATGGTTTGTGAAGTGGAATTATACATTATTCATAATGAATTTTAGATGATATCTCTGAATTCCAAAACACTGGTGACACTCAATAGTGCCCTAATTCTAGCAGGCCATATGACCTCAATATCATCTCCCCAAATAACTGAGGCTTCCAACTAGTATTGAGAATCTTATATGTGTCAACGATGAGACTATTCCCTCATTTCCAAAGTGTATCATAAAAGATATGTATAATAATCGGTAAAAAAGAGAAGTATCTAGATAAACAGATGGAACAACAATAAAACCACTATAAATACTATATTAGTTACCCATCATATCATAAATAGACAAAATAAATAAAAAACAAAAAAAACTGACAATAATACTAAATTTTTTTTGATAATTATTTTCATGTCTCTACAAATTAAGAAAACATGTTTACATGGAATAATACAATATATTATATACAAAAATAGAAAAAAGAAACCAAAAACCTATCCAAGAATTTTGATATCTATCTTCGTCATCTACAACTATGCTCCATCCAATGCATGCAATCAATATCAAGTGTTCAAAGAAGGGTGTTTCCCCTTGACAACACATGCATACATATAAACATCCAAGGTACCAATGGAGGGCTAAATAGTGTCTAAGGTAAATCTCAATAGTCCACCACCACAAAAATTTCTACGATCTGTTTGAGTAATAAATGATAAAACAATGTGTAGTAATTGATTTATAAAAGTAAATATAAAAAGTAATGTAAATACCCATATAGAAGCATCATCCTCGACTATTTTCCGAATACACAAACATTTCATCAATTAATTATATTTTAATTGATATAACCAAAACACATGAGGTGTATTAGGTACTGATATCATGTCATGATAACAATGATAAAGGATCCATGCTATAATAGGGCATCCATTTTGATAATAATAATGAAGATGATCCAGGGTAATTACTATGGCATCCTATACCTCATGGGTCGATCCAACATAGTGATAATACATAGCCTGATCATAAGGGTAAGCATTTAATACAAGAGGAATCACCCAAGGAATTCCAAAAATAACATAATTATAATCAAGTCTGAGGGATTCGTCCTAGGTAAAATGGGATAAGCAATGACTAGGCATAATGGGTGTAACAACAAAAACCCATGAATATAGACACCATGATAGATCCAGTGAGTGTATCCATGTAATTATATATTGATAATAGAGTGATACTATAGTGTCATATTAGGCATCCAAAAGTAGAAAAAAAATTAGGTTTTGAGGTGGGTACAAACATTGAAAAACGAAATCCATGACTATGCATGCAACCATTTAGTTATGCCTTTAAGTAAGTCATTTGGTTCAATTCGCTTTATTTAATTAGTGGGAAAAGGAAAAACGAGGAATGAAACCATTTAGTAGTTCTTTATTTCATAATAAATTTTTTAGGTTCACATAGATTACTTTTGTTATACATGGAATGGGGAGCTAGAGATGTTTATCCACGCCATTTAATTACATTCAATTAGGCCAAGTCATATATATAGTATACATTCCATTCTTGTTTATAATTCATGAATTACAGTGAAAAAAATACCTTAAAATGGTCAAGTGAAATTATCATATACAAGGCTATGCATTACAATTCATTATTCATTTTATAATGGAATATATTACCATTAATATGGTCAAGTCATTGCACACCCAAACAGTGGAACAAAAGAACAAAAAAATCTACTAAAGGCGTAATTTAGGAATACACCATTCTTGGGGTGGTTTCTATAGATGATGTAACCTCCAACTGTGAAAAAAATATACCACAATTGTCTAAGAATATGATTATATCTACTAAGATAAAGGAATATGAATTTAATAGGCCACACCTGATGAAACGAGCATGCACAACACTACAAAATTTTTTAATTCAGTGAAAATTGACGGATGAGTAATATACCACTTACCTTAAGCTCTTATGGCTCTCCTCATTTAGTATACACATTTATTTTTCCTTGGGTTAAAGTAAATCTAAATAACAGATCATCTCCTTTAAAATATGTTATACGATACTATATATAAATATCTTCATTATGTGAAGATGCAAACAAGAGAACCTATAAAGGAACAAACATCAGAATAAGGAGGAGCAAGGAGCTTTCACCATAGTAGAATCCAAACAGATTACAAGAATGAGACGGTATGGCACCTGACATCGGGAAAAGCCTATGAATGCTTGGAAAAGCCTAGCCGAACTGTCATGCGAAGGTGGAGATCTGATTTCACGATGAAGATGATAGAGAGGGGAAGTTCCAAGTAGTTCGTCTGGGTTATATATAATCTGTGAAGCCTATGGGCAATGGATTCCTCTAAGGCCTACGGAACATGTAATACTCACACTTATTGGCCTTGTATGGGTTCTATCTCACCCCTTGAAAGGTGGATTATCCAAAATCAATAAAAAATGAAGGCCTTCGGGCCATTGGAGGAGGGAACGATTAATGGAATATAGTTAAAAAAGAAGTGATTACTTACCAAGGTGTATCAAATATGATGAACATAGATTGAATATGACTTTTTATTGGATTTCGAAATCAAATAATATCAATTTTAATTTGATATCTCACAAAGGGAGATGAAATATATTGTTATCTACTGGAATGAGGTAAAGAAGAATACGGGTAAAAATATTAGATCACTAAGTGTATTTTCAAAATTTCACCCGAAAATAGAGGTACATGGTTTGGATACATGGTTGGAAAAACTGTGCACCAATTAGGGAAGGCCCACTACAGTGGATGGGTACCCACATGGTTAGGCTACAATATTAGAAAAATCATGAACCAAAAAAGAGAATCACCTCTTCTAAAACATATATATAGCCTGCACAGGTGTGTAGCCTATGGAGTAAGGCATGTAAAAAACAGGTTCAATGCTTTACCGCACTGTCTATCCCAGTACGGTTCATATATATTGGGCCGGCTGGGACACATGGTTTCTACTAAACATAAAGCATAGTGTTTTTCTCTACTGGTTGAGGTTTCGAGCTCTGAACAATCCCTAAAAACCCATGAAACATTCATTAACTCATTATGCATCCATATTAGGTCCAAAAAATTTAAATAATACAAATTTAGGGGGATCCATATCTCATATAAAAACCATGTTCTTACAATATCAATATGTAACTAATAATGTAATTAATGATATTTTGAAATATTTTTTATTTTCATTACTAATGTTTTTATCTGGATTTTTATGCATTATTTATATTTATATATGAATTAAAAAAATTATTTCTGTTAAATCTACTTATAAAATTTGAAATATTATGTTCAAAAAATGAAATGATAAAAGCTAAAAATATTTATTCAATAAATATTTAATGTCATATAAATATGAATAAAATCATTTAATGTTAGGAAGTTCTTTTTTAAAAGAAATATAGTTTTTTTATTTGATATTTTTGTCATAAAAATTTAAATTTAATATTATTTTAGGATGAAAATGATTTGATATGATACTCATTTAATTAATATTAAATTTTCAATAAAAAAGAAGAAAGTAATTTATTATCAAAAAATATTTATTTTTGTTAGAAATAATTTATTCATTATATGTTTTTATATTAATTTTTTTTATAAATTCACGAAATAAAATTAAAAAACATGATTTTGAAATTTTAATCCTCTTAATAATATTTTTTATGAGGAATAATATCTTATTTTCCAAAAATTTTTTATTGAAGTAAAAAATGTTAGTTACCATCACAAAGGATGAAAACATGTAAGAAGATTGAAATTAAAAGAAATTATAAAAAATATCTCTATACATTCACTATAATTTTCTGTATATTTTAATACATGACCTATTCTAATTGATTAATTATTTTTTGGAAACATTCATCGAGATATAACATTAAATATATTTTAAGGAATTTGTATTTGTGGAGATACCACTCAACCTCAAAAATAAATTTTCTCCTCCCCTACAAACATTAAACCACTCCATTACATTAGTTAAATCAATAATATATATGAAAGATATATCTTCAATATTTCTTACCTATTTTTGGAATCCTTGGTCACTTCTAGTATCCCTAAGTTCTTTATTTTTAAATATGTCCTTAAGAAAATGTTCAATACATTAAAGTGAGTATAACCCTTTTCATTAATTATTTTATTTATATTCTTTATCCTCCGTTTCATTATTTTTTTAAATAATTAATAAAAATAATTAAAATCATCATTAATTTATAACAGTGCTGTTATAATTATACAAACCAATATTCTCTATCATTTAGTAATTGTAACATGATCTTTATAATTTCAATTTTACCACTAACATGATTGATTATTTAGAGTTTCCATCATGAAGGATTATGAAAAATAAAAAACTATTAATATGTTATAATAATTATGATGTTATATTATGTCATTAATTTATTTAATGGTTATATAAAAAATAAAATTTATTTAAAAAATCATTTCTTTTTTATTGATTAAATAATAATTATAATGATAATGTTAATCCATTTCTTACAAATTGTCACTATTAAATCTATAAAACATGCATAGTACTCCAAAACAATCTCATTTACACATATATAATCCTATGACCATTACATATATGTTGCATATATAATCAATAGGAAATGAAGAAAATATCTATATCAAGGGAAGCATGGAACATATGGAACAATTAACACTAGGTAGTTAATTTTTTCATTGAATGTTAAGAAACATGTAATATAAATACATATATTTATTGTATTATGTAAAATAAATATAAAAACTACTATTTAATGGAATAATAATAGAAAATTTATTATACAAGATGTTAGATCATGTACAACCAAACAAGAATAAGAGTATTGGGTTTTTCATGACTCAATCTTCATTTCATTATGTCTTACTCATATGTAATTTACTATTCCTATCTAGGAATGATATTTTCTACCATTTATTTGACAAATATTTAATTTGATATTTTTTACTAGATAAATTTCATTATCATATAATAATATTATATTTTTATTGAATACGTATTTAACAAAAATAATACAATATTTGGAATAATTTATGTCCTCAATATTATTTATTTCTCTTCCATATATAAGATCTCTAATAATAATTATTATTTATTTTATTGTTTTTAATGTTGTATATATAATATCTTATATATCTCTATAATTTGTTTAATTATAATCAAAATGAATTTTATTAATATTTAATTCTATGTGGGTTATTTTAATATAATTAATAATTATTTGAAAGTTAATCATTACCCTTTCATGCCATATTTTATTATTCACAACATCTTTCTTGTAGTACACCATTATTTACATTTAATATGAATGTATTTGAACATCTATTATTAAAATATTTTTCTATATATATATTTCAAATAATTTAAAATATTTCTAATGTGAATTTTAACATTAATTCATTGATAATATTAATAAAACATAAAGAGAAATGAATTCATAAATTCTATTCTAGTTTTCTATTTTTCTCTGGATGAATAATTATTTATTATTATTTCATATCCATAATGTATGACACTCTATATAGTATTATGATATTTAATTCTTGGTTTAATTAACTTTGGGAATCATCAGACTAAAAAAAAGAATACTCTATATGCAATAACTTTTTACAATTTTATATAGCCATATGATTTCTATCACTTTTTCATCCTATAAAGTATGATTTGTTTCCTCGTGGAACACATATTTATGGTTTATCATTAGGAAATCTATGTACTCATAATTACATTTCTCTTTAATACATCAAGTAATGATTTATGTTTCATTAAATTGAAATTGGATAATAATGGTTAGCCCATGTCCGCTATGTAATGGGATATATTTGGTTATTCTAGTCTATTATATTTTGGGATAATTTTTATTACATATATTAATATGATACAAATTAATTGGTGGATAGTTCTAACACCATAATATTATTAAACTAATAAAATGTGGTTTAATTTGATATATAGCACATGAAAGAAATATTAGTTGAGAATATAACACATTGATACTTTATGATATCTTTTTTTAAATAAATTCAATATCCTTGATAGAACATGATGTATGCAACATTGGGTTTTATGAAAACACAATACTATTAATATATTATTCTTTAACATGTGGCAATTTAATAATAGCCGTCAAGATGGAGGGTATGAGTAATAGAAAATACAGTATAAAAATTATAGGGGATAAAAAAGTATAAAAAATGGAAGGTTTATATACTTTTTAGAAATAATATAAAAATAATTTTAATGAAAGAGAAATGTTTTCTGAAAAACATTATATTACTAAATGGAGGCTTGATAGAACTTTGTAAAATGATTAAAACGTTCCTTTTATCACATATAGAAAATATATTTTAAAATGTAAA
Source organism: Viscum album (assembly GCA_963277665.1). Lineage (NCBI taxonomy): Eukaryota > Viridiplantae > Streptophyta > Magnoliopsida > Santalales > Viscaceae > Viscum > Viscum album. Next base: position 690,736,551 of record OY728153.1, on the reverse strand, counting down.
ATTAATTTTTGAAATCTACTTGTCTATATTATTCTTATTTTAATTTATTATAATTTAAGGAAAAGATTAATTTCACGCTGAATAGTCAAAAGTACAGTTTTTAAAGAAACATCCCACTTCATTTAAAATAATTAAGAAGATAAAATATGTTATAGATTGGTTTTATATTAAAAAAATTTCCATTATACTATAGTATACATATTTAATGTCATTTAAATGAATTAATTTTTTTTTGTATAAAATATTTTTAGTATTTTGTAGGATTTTCATTGATAAACATTTTTTAACACATATACATGGATTATTTTATCTGTAATTATTTGAAATATATGAATTATATTTTTACAAATTGATTCCATAATTTTAATAAAATTTATTTATATAATCTAGTCTGCTCATCTAAATTTTTTATTATTATGAATAATAAAAGCAATAAAAATAAATCACCAAAATTAATGTAAAAATAGTTTTATCGATGGGTTAAAATAAGAAGATAAGTGTTAAAAATATATTAAGTATTTTCCAAAACAATTTTTCTATTCATATTTAAACCTTATTAACATTATGATTCGACAATTTCCCTTTATTTTTTATTGTGAAATATGTGGGTACAATTTATTAATTTCAAAAAAACCTTTTGTCTCCTCTCCCCCACTTATAAAATGAAACTCTCGGCCTTCACATTATCACAAATATCTGGAAAACTATCCAGAAGATATCCTGAAACAATATCCTCCCAATTTCACAATCCACATTTTTCAGCTTCTGGTTTACCAAAAGACCAACCCTATGGTACTTATGAGGGGATCCAAGTGAGGTTCTTCTAAGAGAAGGTAATTGTCTTATCAAATCTCCTTCATATTCATTATTATAATTCGACCATAAATTATGTATTAAAACCTAAAATTTATTACAAAATATATATATAATATATTTAGATGTTATTATGTTGATGGAATCATATTAAATTTATCTCTACATCCATCTAATGGGAAATGAAATCATTGATAGTGTGTATGGAGGATTGACACCTCACAGACCGATAGAAAATTTTTTCCATCATCACATATCACAATTCGATATAAATATTTATTATATATATATATATATTATTTTTGGTATAATTATACTTCATTATTTATAATTCCAAACATACAATCTTAATTTTATTGCTGTTAGGAATACTATAACATCTCTCGTATGTACGATGGACTACCGCCTCAAAAAGAGATGTGATTAATTTTTCACATATTCTCTCCATGGATGTTTAAAATTATAAATTTAATTAATATATATGATATATATTAAATTATATAATTTTTTTAATATTAATATGTCATCCACTTTTAAATGACCCAAACTATTATGAATACAATTCTCTTTTTTATTTAATGGATATAAAAACACATGATCTTTTTATGTATAATTTTATGTAATTGTATTTAAATGACTATTATGTATCATTAAAATTTATAATGTATCCATCGAACATTGAACACATGACCAGTGTATATATTGTGTTTTTACAAATCCTTTTGATACAAACAAAGAAAGTGATGGCCATATCCTGTAGGACTTTACCCTATGAAGACCATTTATTAGAGCATCTATGGGAGATAGAATTTTGGTTCATCTTCCTTGACCAATACCAATCCATGATCCAATATCATAACCATGTGTGAAATCATTTACGGGAGAAGTCAAAGCTCATCGAGATCATGGTACAAACCGTGTTCACCCAATGCCCCACGAAAGCCCCCCCCATCTTTCACCTTACTTATAGGGACTATGTTGGTATAATAAAGGAATTTGTAAAAAGACCCTATAAATAGGGATATTTAGATAATAATGAAAATATTTCAATCATATTAATGTTAATTTTTATATTATTTTTAATTCACAAATAGTATTGTGGGTTATTATTCAAATTCAATAAGAAATGTATTTTGATGATTTAATGGATTTTTAAAATAAAAAATATTTTTTAAAAATATTGTTACTAAATTTATTTTAAAAAATATAAATGATAATATAATTTTTATGAAGTCAAATGTAATGTTTATTCGGGTTCAAAAAATTTAATTGTTAAAAGGCATCATTTTCAATAAATGGGAGTATTTATTATAAAATTGAAAATAAAAAAAGTTAGAAAATTATTTTGATAAAATTGATATTATTTTTTGAACCATGACATAAAAATTATCTAACAATTAATTTTTCATAATATTCTGAGAGAATTTATTTTTGGTTGAAAATTAAATACAGTATAAATATACACAGTGTTTTATGACATGATAATGACCCAATAATGGTGTATACGTAAAGTAAAAGGTATCTTAAAGACAATATATGTTTTATATTTAATATAATATGGTATTTTGTTTATTTATGTTATTTTTTGAAACCATTTTGAATCCTCCAAGACATATAATATATTTTATGATTTTAAATTCATTTATTTAAGAGTTTGACTCACCTAAACACTAGAAATGGAAATATTTTAATAATTTTAGCCAATGAAATATAAAATAATTTAAAATAGTCAACTTTTTCAAAAACCAGGGTTAGAAACCATGGGATTTTTTGTGGTTTTTAATACTTTATTATGAAGTATCCAAAACCAAAATAAAGAAGAACCCCCTGTCCTCCATTCCTCTATAAACCCACCCATGATCCGATTTCTATTAAGTAAATTCCATCAAGATCATAAAAAACTTCAATATACTCCCTAGTGTCCTCACAGGGAACCCCAATCTTCATGGATTCCTCTCCTAAGCCTTTTGAGTCACATGTCTATGTAATGGATTTCACTCTTCTCATTTCCAATGATGCACATATTTTATACTATACATCTTAAATTACATTTTCATATGTGAGTATATGATATAACATTGTTCCCCGACTATAAATTTTATGTCTCTATGATGAGATATTTCTTTCACTCTCATTAATCACCCCTATTATCCATTGTGTACACCTGTTACTTTGCCGAAATTCCGTAAGGGATTCTCTCTCCCCTGTTTTAATCAAGAACATCATTTATGATAGGCATTTTAAATTACCATTTGCATAGGTTGGGATAAATTATTACCTATCTCACTATTCTTACACTTTATTTATAAATTATTTTCCCTTTCACTCTCATTTAACCCTTATAATAACCTTTTTGTACACCCATTAGAATGCTGAAATGTTGTAAAGGTTCATTTACATTCTCCTCTTTCTTCATGATTATTAATTTTTGTTACAGATTATATTTCTAATTAATTATGTTAAGGAATATCCATCGATGCCCCTATTAATATCCAATTCATTTTTCAATGTTGATATAACCCTTTTTCTTACATCAACCCATTTTATGAATCTATATATGACGTCGTTATACTATGAAAATTTCACTACGATTTTCCATTCCAAAATCATTGTGTAGTGAATACCATAATCAATTCTTTATTAATGGTATTCAACTTTATGGACATATAACTATTTATTTTGGATATATATTTATTTATTCAATATTTCCACGATCATTGAATAAACTATAATGAATAATTAATCCATGTTTTATGATCTATGTAGCACACATAGGCCTGAAAATGAAATGATTATGAATGGTGCTCCATGGTAGCGCACCAATGCATTGGGTAATTTCTAGTATCATGATACATTATATGCTATGATATTTTACTCCTTATCCTTCATTTTTAATGAGAATTGTCTCATCCCACTTCATGTGTAATGAGATTTAAATCATACTCCTCCATGCGCATTGATAATTGACTCATGCTGCTCCATGTGCAATAAGCCTTAACACATGATAATATCATGTTTTATGTTGTTTCCACACTTCCCATGTTATGATTAGAATGATAAATCACAACTATATAATCATTTTTTTTATGATCCCCCGATATGTCTAGTTTCTAACATGTATTGCCATCCTCATGTTATTCCATGTTTAATAAATTACTTGGCTTTACAGATCACCCATTTATTATGTATGTCCCTAGGTTATCCCATGCAGTGTTATTTACGAAGGAATTTTCTGGTCATATAGAAGATTTTTTCAACAAAGATGTTTTTTCATTTATTAAGTTGTTATTTAATGTACCAAATTTCCCAAAGAAACTAGACTTATCAATAATTTGAGTGGAATTAAGTGCAAATTTAAGTAATAAATCTTGTCTTAATATTAAATAAAGAAGTCGGTTTTTATATTTGGTATGAGAGGATAAAATTAGTTATCTTTGGGATTAGAATTAGAAAACCCTAGTAAAAAACCACAGGGATAATACTAAGTGTATGAAAAAATCCTTAAATTTTGGTAAGTATTGAGTATGGTGTTTATCCAGAATATATATCCTTATCTAAATACTAAATGTGGATGTGGTTTTGGGACTGATATACCTTAGAGTGACGAGTCCAACAAGGTGTTTCGGGCCTAACATGGGGTAACATAATACACGACAAGAGGTCTTAATATGTACCTGGTGTGATAGTCCAAGTTTATATGATTTGATAAATTCTTAAACTCATTACAAAAAATTATCAAGGGAACAAAAAAATTCCCTTAATGAAATTTGTTTGGATTTAGATCAGGGATAAAAAAGATTTAATCTTACAAACCCATATGTTAAGGAGACAAATGTATATTATAAGTTATCCATTGAGTGTCATGGGATTCCCCATTATGTGTTTAATAGTCTAAGATACTCATTACTAATTTTATTTTTATTCTATCAAGTGGATGGAAATATGATGAATTGTACTAACAAATGATGTGAAGGATAGTGTGAGGATTTCCCCTGTGAAATTACCAACCTAATGGGAGAATGAATCATAAACTTTTTCAAGATCCACCCTCACTTAACCTATGATCCAAATAGAGAACTTGACTAGGAGGATTTACCCACCCCCCTAAGAGAGATAATACATTAATAAAGTTCTTTAGGAGACCAATTCCTCCTACATTAAATGGATCATCTGATCCCTTAATCAGTTAGAAATTGATCAATTCTTTTTCAAATATATTTTCTATTATTCAATGTTCTGAATATGAGAATTTTCTTCTAGATTCTTATCATATTTAGGGTGAAGATAAACAGTGGTGTACATTGACCAATAATATAAATCCCAAGTATGGGAATAATGCAATGGAGTGGAAGAAATTCTCAAAAATGTTTTATTGATAAATATTTTCCCAAAAACTTATATCATAATATGGATACATTTTTACATAAACTCATGAAAGTGGATAATGAATCTATTAGGCAATATGAGGAAAACATCACGAGACTTGCATGAAACATCTCATGTTTTATCATTACCCTGGAATATAAGGTTGGCCACTTCTGTGGTGGGCTATATCCTAGGCTAAAAATTCCTTGGAAGTCTGTGACATTGATAGATACGAGTAAATTTTATTTTTCCCCCTATGTCAATATGGAGATCGATGAATCTGAATGGTATCATGGGCATATGAAGATAAAAGTGGACTTTTATTCTGGATGGTTAATGGATAAATCAAATAGTGCTCAGAAATTGCAGCATCTTGCAGTTCAAATGTGTAGAAAGAAGAACCACAACAATTTCTTAAGGGGATCTAGGAAATGATTTATATGTAGACGAGGGAGGAACCTAGATAATTATTTCAGACAGGAGAAACTCCCCAATCTGATAGAAGAAAAGAATGATCTATTTGAATCTCAAACCAATGTTTATTAATTCAATTACAAAGAACCATGGCACTTTGAGAACCAGTGACCTAAGAAAAGGGTTTTCAATGAAAAACAACAACCTCCAATGGTGTAAGGGTTAGATATTTCCATCACTATAGTCAATTGGAATTCTAAAATCATTGTAGTGATATGTAAAATATTTATTAGTTCATGAATAGTGAACTTATGTTTTAATTCGGGTTCTACTCACTTTTTATGTCATTAATGTTTAGTATAACTACTCAAACACCACAACAAAGCATGGATGTAGAGATGTAAGTGAAAATTGAAAATGTGGGAATTTTAGCATCCCATGTATATAACTCATCCCCTATCAAATTTTTTATTGAACTTCCCAATGAACCATGTCATACTTACCTTAGTGAAATTTGATTTAATTTTTGGAATGTATTGTATATACCTATATAGAGACAATATAAATTTCCATGATCGGGAAATCACTCTCCAAATGGAGAAAAAACCCCCAATTATATTCAAAAACCATGAGGGGATGGGTCTTAATTTTCACCATCATCTCAATAATGGATATTACTGCCCTATGAGAAAGTGTGTCTAGATCAAATGATTTTGTATATAGAAACAATCATCCTTGAATACATGAATATTTTGAGGGAATACACAAATGTGCTGCCCAAGGAATTCCTTGGTCTTCCTCTTTACTGAGTGGTCAAATTCTTTATCAAACTTATACTTAGGTTATTTCCAATATCCAAGACTCCATATAGAATTGATGTTGTGGACCTTAAGGAGCTAAAGAACCAACTATTAGAGAATTGGGATAAAGGTTTTACACATCCAAGTGCTTCACCATGAGGTGAATCATTCATATTAGTCAGGAAAATGGACAATTCAGTGCGCTTTTTCATTTATTATCATGAGATCAACAAAATCATAATAAAGAACAAGTATCCTATTACATCCATTGATTACTTGTTCTATAAGCTATGTGAAGCATAATACTTCTCCATGATGTATTTTTGGTTGGGATTATACAAATTATCAGTGAATAATTATAATATCCCCAAGGTTTATTTTTGTGTAAAGTATGAGCACTATGAGTGGATAGTGATGCCTTTATGACTCACTAATTCTCCATCAATCGTTATGTACACGATGAATATAATCATTAGAATTTACTTCAAAACATTTTAGGTATTCTTCATAGATGATATTATAATATACACCAAAACGAAGGAGGTACATGAGAATAATATAATGAATGTTTTTTAGACCTTGATTATGGATAACCTCTTTGAAAATAAAATAAAGTGTGAGTTCTAGTTAAAATAAGTCTCATTATAGTTGAATATCATCACAAGCCATGGGATATATATGGATAAAATGATATTGTGGGATGAATGAGGCAATCATTTTTTATTGACATCCATAAGTTCCATGTGATAGTTGTATATTATCACAGATTTTTTAGTAAATGTTAAATATTGTCAAACAATCAAACCAATATACCTCCAAAGGGATTCAAATTTTCATTCAATGATGGATGTGAAGAAATAATCATGGATTTGAAAAGAAGGTTTTTCACTACCCTTATGCTCACTCTACCTATAAGTGGGGAAATTTTCATGATTTTCAACAGTGTTTTAATTAATGGATTGAGATATATGTTGATAAAAAATGAAAAAGTCATTGGCTATGTCTCAATTAATTTTAAAATTCATGGGCCAAACTATCCCATAAATGATTTGGAGTTAGAATCTATGATCGTTGAAATTAAAAAATTGTATGAATTATCTTTTTGGGGGAAGTGTAAAATATATACATATAACAAATGTCTCAAATATATATTGACATAGAAATAATTTAATATCCACCAAAAAAGACAGTTAATGCTCATCATGGATTATGGCTGCTCAATCCACTACAATCCTACAAAAGAGAACAAGGTGGAAGATTCTATATGTAGAAAGTATCCATCAATTGAATCATTGATGAGAATCAAGAAGGATATGATTTTATTAGACTTGAATAATATGTACATGGTAATCATGAAGAAAATAAAAAAATCAATCCATTTAGAAATGATTTCTCAACCATCACTTTTGGAAAGGATAACGGATTATCAAAATAGATAATATGGGAATTCAAAATAAAGTGGAAAATATCAGAAGAGGGAAATACTTGGATTTCCATGTTAATGAAAAAGGAATTGTGGATTTTGGGTCAAGACTACATGTTCCATAAAATTGTGAGTTGATGAAATAAATTTTTGATGATTCCCATAGTTTAACTTTATCCTTTCCCCTAGGAAACAAAATGATATATCAAGATCTCGAAAAGAAATATTAGTGGTATAACATGACGTAAGAAATCTATGAATATAAATCAATGTGCCTTGTATGTCAAGAAGTTAATACTGAATGTAAGAAGTATAAGGGGATTTTACAACCATTCCAATACTGACCTGAACCGTCCTTGAAGTTGGTAAATGTTTAAAATTTATATTCCCACTTACTACTATATATGTGGAAAGCTAGGTCAAACCCACAGGGAAGGCAATTATGACAACTATTCTTCTATAAACATTCAAAAAATCCACTGTTTTCAGCAGAGGAGTGGATTTATTTTTCCCTTTATTAATAAATAGAGTGGAATAATAGTGGAATACATGTTTAAAATTTAAATTGAAGCTAGAGTCAGTTGAAAACAAAGGTACTGAGAGATATAGTACGCTGATGAAAGAAAAATCTATTAAAAAGATCGGGAAAAATATCTATTCTACTGGTTCTAAATGTAATTCAATTCATTTAAAAGATGTTGAAGAGTGACAATTTAAAGAGTATGACTCGTGTCCCTTTCCCAGAGTTATGTTACACTAGTCAATCTATTCTATAGTTCACCACTCCAAAATAAATCATCTATGAACAGTTTGAAAAATGACCACAAGATGAATTTACCGTAAGTACTATAGCCTTAAGAATTTATCATCATTTGAAAAATGTATTCACAATCAATCTCGGCTACACACTATAAAATATTGAGATTATTATCTAGTGGTACAATTTGTTGGATGAACTCAGTATTGATCTCACTGAATAATACTGATTACATCTAAAGACAAAGTGAACAAGAACATTTAATGGTAACCAGTGGACCATCAATTTATCCATGAACTATATGACTTAGCCTACTATTTTTTCTTTTTCCATACAACAACTTGTAACATACTAAAACAATGTTCTGATACTGGAATTAAAATAGAAGATAAACTCCCATAATAATGATCTGCTCCAGAACTCCACCATCTCTAGGAAGTGGTCCCAGAGTCACCCTTCAGTCTACCTCTACTTGTAAATGGATCCATGAATATGTCAAGTGAATAATTATCCAAAATCCTATCCAAATAATGTCACAGATTAAAATTATGCTTCCCGTCAGCTTAAGTATCCTCCTGTAATAAGCTGCATGTTACCGCTCGGTTTCCACCAACTTAGAATGTCATTTATGTGTGCACCGCACAAGTCCGTTTCTTCTGGACTAGCACGTCGCAATAGATTTTCCCTTCTAACTAAGTCCGGATGAGTTATTTGGAAGCACTCAGTCATGTTTTTGACTCATTAATCAACCTGCATATTTAAAAAAATAATAAATAATTTGACATTAAATTTAAAGTGTTATCTTTTATAGAAAATTAAAAAACTATTTTATTATTTTAAGATTAAAATGTTATTTAAATTATTTTAATAGTTATTATTTTATTTAATTTAGAATAATTTATTAAATTATTTTATTGATGTTAAAAATTTAAATAATGTTATATAATATTATCTATATATAAAATAAATGTTTTAATTCTATTAAGTTATTTATTAATTTTATTTATAATAATTATTAATTCTAATTTTAATTGATAAAATTATTGAGTTAATGATAATTTCGAAAATAAATTAATTACATTTTTAACTAGATTACTGTATCATAAATACGTATTTTAGTTCTTAAAAATTTAATTTAAATTAGTTTTATATTTTATCTATTTATTTAACAATATTATTAATATTTTATTTATTAAGTGTTAAGTTTTAATTATTATTATTTAAAATTATTATTATTATTATTATATTTTTACTTATTTATTTTTATTTAGTTATCATTTTTTTCAGGGACTTCTTCTTCCCCAAACCCTCGGTGCATAGTAATAGGGGGTGTGGTTTTGGTCCCTGTTCAACACTGCACACGGGGGCTGCAACTTCTTCTTCCACCCCACGACACTTCCCTCCTTTAGTGCGGCATAGAGGCCTCCATCAGCACTGGTGGAGCAGCATCCCACCTCTCTAGATCTACTGCAACAAGGGGATACAATGCATTAGACTCTTCGCAGTGGCAGAGCGATTCTCCTTGGATCAACCCTCTAATCAGCGGCTCCAGATCCTGTGGATTCATCACAGCAGAAAACACTACTCTACTCAACCAGGACTCGGACGACTGAGGATTCAAAACTCAACAACAAGACCACAATGTATTTCTTCTCGTTCTATAACATGCCTCGATTGATGTTGGGCTGGTTCGTCTTTTACGTCTTCTACACATGGTGATGCAACAAACTCCTATTTTGACCTCTTTGATTAAGTAATTCTAGTATGGTTTGATGGTGAGTGATTTGGATTCATTTATGTTGGATCTGTGGTTGATTTTTCCCGAATCACAATTAATTTAGTGGTGAGAAATTGAGTTAGCAATGGGGATGTAGAAACTAAAAGTGGTGTTGGTGCGACAGGGTGAAATGGTAGCTGAGGAAGAAGCATAGAAAAAAGGCCGTTAAAGTGAAAACAATGAGAAGCAGGGGATAATGAAGTGGATTGGATTAGTCTAGGGAGCCTAACAGTGAGGTGAAGGGGCGCAATAGTGAGGTTCAGGTTCGCAAGGTCAATGTTAGACATAAAATAAAAGGTTACAGTTGGTGACAAAAACTAAGGGAAAAGGTCACTGTTAGGCTTAAATTAGTAGTTGCGGGTCACTGTTAGTATAAAAAAAAAATAAGAGCAGCAAAAAGAAAATACACCGATGTAAAAAGAGTCACAATGCATTTAAAAGTCACAGGAAAAAAATAAACTAATCAAAGGTTACTAATACAAAAAGATTATTGGTAGAATTAAAAAAAATATCACTGTTTGGTAAAAAATCCACTAGTAGACTAAATAATCATCGTAAGGTAAAAATAAATAAGACACCAATGGGTTAGGTAATTTAAGGTCACTTTTATAGATAATGAAATCATCACTGGTACAGAAATTAATGTTCACTGATATCCTGAAAGAAAAGATCATTGATACTTTAAAATTAAGGTTAACGAAGGTGAAAAATAATTCTCACAGTTGGGGATAAAAATGTCACCGGTAGAAACTAAATAGAAGGGTCACTGTTAAAACAAAAATTAATAACTAATGATGTCCTTCAAAATTTAAAAATCCATAAATTTAACTTAAAATTAGAATCTAATTTAATCTAAATAAAATGATTGAAAGTAATTAATTAAAAGAAATATAAACACCATAAATATAAAAAAGGATTTTTATTAAATTGTAAACATTAAAATTATTAATTGACAATACATAAATTAAGAACTAGATGATTAATATACTAAGATTATATAAGTATTAAACTAAAATTTCTATATAAATTAATTACAAGGTAGCAACGAATGATAAAGGATAGCATCAGTGACCCAATAGGTCAACGATGGTTCTTGTCTACCTCACTGGTCTAATAAAAACAAGTATTACTAACTTCATAGTTTAACTTCATAATTTGGATTAAATAAATATTGTTTTAAAAATCATAATTAATTAATTAAAAAACTATGTGAATACTTAAGGTTAAAAGAAAACTATTTTATTTAATTAAAACTAATACTCTTAACATAATTAATTAGCAGGATGATTAAACATTCTAATTAATGATGTTTATATATTTTAATTAATCCATTTAAAAGAATAAAATATTAAAATAAAGTCTAAATAGTAATTAAATGATTAAATAGTTGTTTATAAATGTGACAATTTTCTAAAAAGTCAAGAACATTTTGAATAACCAAACTAATTAAATTATAAAAGTAAAGTAAGAATAAAATTACTATTTTAAATACTAAAAATAATTTATTAATTATAAAAATTAGTTAATTTCCAAAATTAAATATAAAAATACAAATTTATAATTATTTATTATAAAGTGATTAAATAATTAATTAAATCATAAAAAATTAAGTAAAAAGATTTGGAAAAATATATGTTAAAATAGAGCCACTTCAAATTCCCCCACACATAAGCATAGATTGTCCTCAAACAATCCCATGTTTTGTAATCTTAGAAAAATAGTAAAGTGTTTATTATTTAGCTTCAACTGTAACATGTCTAGCCATTTGAAAAAAGAGGACTGCTAATTGATTTAGGATTTTTAAAAATTTGGTTTCAATTGATGTCTTTCCAAGAACAAATAATCAAATAGTAATCAAGAAAGCTATGAATCATCAAGTAATGAAGATGTCACTCCTCATATTTGATACTCCGTAATGATTCATTTCAATCCAAGCTCAGGTTCTAAGTCCAAGAGTGGAAAGAGGTAAAATTTTAGTAGAATTAGTAACTTAACTGAGGAACATTGTACTTATATTTTTCACCTAGGTTAAAAGAATAATTATTTTTTTTGAATCACCTTTACTATACAACCTAAATGCCTCCCATATAAGCCAGTTGTCCCCTTCTTAATCTGGTGTTCATCATTCCCCTCACCTTAATGAACTTTCATTTGAAAACCAAATGCTTTATTTATTTTTTTCCCAATCCATGTATCATGTGCTGAGCACTGGGTATATGCACTTATTCAAAGTGAAAATAGGGACTAAAGTTAACAGAAACACATCCGGCATCTAGTGTCTCAGAGGCCCACTATTGGATCCCAAATGACCAGACTACTTCAGTTTAGAAATATTTCTATAAAAACAATTTACATAGTCTCATTAAATTATTTATTTAAATAATTAAAAGGAAACGAGTCCACTAGGATCATAACCAGACTTCCTATTCGAAGGGCTATGATTGTAATTCCACTAACATGTTACCCAAATCACTCTTAAAAGTAGTTCTTAAAACAAGATATCCCTCAAATCACTTAGTAAATATCACTCAAAAATCATCCATTATCATTAATTTCTATCTCAATGCACAACTTTACTACCGAAGATATACTTCCCATAGGGAAGACTCATTTGAGTATAGTGTAAAGCCTAAAATTTTAAAAGCATTTTTAAAAATTTTACCCATTTATTTCAAAAATTTGGAAGTGAAGTGGAAATTGATGAGCTTACATTTAAATCATATTTCATCATAATCAAGAATTGACCCCCTCCCCCAAACTTAAAACCCAACATTGTCCCCACATTTGACTTCTAAATATGGAAAAGAACAATTTGAAATTTTCAGTTCAAAAGAGATTTTATATTTCAGTTGATTAATGACATGTATAAAGGTCACATTAATGTTTGAAGATTTTTTTGCCCCAAAAATTAACTTAAATAGGTTCTCACGCAAGTAAACACATTAATATTTAAGTCTAGTGACATATATTTCCAATTTAGTTCAATAAATATCACATAAATTTTGGGTGCACAATGAATTAGGTGTAAGAATTTTAAAAGATTAAGTTTAATAATATGTTCAATAGAGAAAAAATTTAATAATAGAACACCACAACCTAAATCATATTTAAGACAAAAAATTTCAGCCTATATGCACCCCCACACTTCAGTTCATGCAGTGGAAAGATTTTAATAACAATGAAATTCAGTTTTCACTAGTGAAGTACATGACAGATTTTTATTTTCATAGTGACTTACAACATACATTCATTCCAATACAAGTAGAATTTTATTAATATGATGAATTTTTTAAATTTCAATATCAAGACATGTAGCATAATTTTTATTTCACATGTAGTATAAATTTTCAAAGAAGCAACATATACAATAGAATTTTCATGCAAGACAAGAAGAATATTTTTAAAAGCATTAATGAACAGAGAAATGAAACATAAACTAAGGAATAGAATACTTCCCAGAATAGGTTTATCATTAGTCCTCATCTTGGGAATTATACTCCCTTAATGACACAACATTAGTGTCAATTAAACCTGAAACAGAACCAGGAGACAAAGAATGTAAGAACCCGGTTCTTATTTTTGAGGTACGAGCTTCTTCTTTTTCCTTTTCCTTACGTGTTTTTGAGAAAATATGGGAAATGTGGAAAAATACTAAATTTTGGAACTACATGCCATGTACTTTTCCACACGCTGTGTACTCTTGGCCGTGTTGGGATGAGTACACAGGGCGTGTAGCCATGTCGGCGACGTGGGGTGTAGGAACCGACTACACTCCATGTGGTGGTACCTTACACGCTGTGTAGTCAGTCGACAGGCTTCAACAGTAAGGCTGTGGAGTTGCTGCTAGCTGGGTGATAGTACACGCCGTGTACTCAAGAGTACATATAGTAAACTCAGGTCAACAGAAGAACAGTGTGGCGGTGCTGCCAAATGAATAGTTAAAAAAAAGGAATACACGTCGTGTACTCATAAGTACACACCGTTTACTTTTTTTCGGATTAAAATAGGTAGTAGCCTCCACATTTGGAAGAGAAGGCTTTTTATCAATTTTTTCAGCCAATGAGGATGGACAGACCTTTGAAGATACGCCAGGGGTTCATCTGGAATCGGTTTCCGCCTTGGATGATCCCGTTGGAACCGCACGGGTAAGGCCTCTCCTCTCTTGGTACCGTTCTAACCAATTCTTTCTCGAGGGGAAGTTATTTACGTTTGAATTGGTTTTGTTCTTCTTCATATCTATTCCGTTCTTGGCTGTTTCTGGAGTCGACGTTCGGGTATAACGTTCCTTGGAACATATGGTATGTGGCTTAGTGTAAATTTCCAACTGTCGAGCATTTTTGTGCGTTTTCGTGCCATGAACCCTTGTTAGGGTGTCATGGGGCTGAGTCCGTTGCTATATTTAATTCCTAGAATTGCATAGGTGATTAATGTATGACAATAAAATGATAGTTGGGATCATTTCTTGGATCGGGAACCACCCCCGGGGTGTGTTTAACTGTTTAGCCGTTTGGCCAGGATACCCGAAGGTATGCCTTTAAAATAGTAATGGTAGAATTGCCTTTATAGGAATTACTTGTTACTTCTTGTTTACCTTTTGGGCATGGCCCTTTTACCTGTTTAACCTGAGGGTTTTGTTGTATTTGGCCTCAGGGAGTTGTTGTGATTAGCCTGAGGGCACTGCACTATTTAGCCCAAGGGCTGTAGTATTTCTTCTAAGGGAAACCTTTTATGCCTGAGGGCTTGACTTCTGTGCCTGAGGGCGACACTTCCTACGCCTGAGGGAAATTTTTGTTACACCTGAGGGCTATACCTGCAGGTTAGATTCTGTTTACCTGAGGGTATGATTTTACTTGTCTGAGGACGTGGACTGTTTACATAGAAATTC
Source organism: Viscum album (assembly GCA_963277665.1). NCBI lineage: Eukaryota > Viridiplantae > Streptophyta > Magnoliopsida > Santalales > Viscaceae > Viscum > Viscum album. Next base: position 690,721,317 of record OY728153.1, on the reverse strand, counting down.
ACTATGGTGATTTATAATATTTAAATTGATTAAATGGATAATAAATTGGCAATATAACTGGTAATTAGTTACTTTTTTGTACTACTTAATTTATTGAATTTTACTACTATACACTATTGTTTCATTCTTACACGCAGGTGGGCACGTGCCTTTGGTGGGTGCCTAATGAGATATATTTCTCACACCTTGATTGGGTCATGATTTTCGGCCAAAACAGATTACGTTGCTACAGGTGTAAATAGGGGAAAGAGTCCCTATACAGGTACTTGAATGTTGCTGAGGAGTAGGAGGGCATGGGACCGAGCCTAAGCTCGTGATGCCGCTGCCAGTTGTTTTGCTTGTTTTTTTACTGTATTGATGTATAACATGTTCTATCCTTTTTCTTAGATCTTGAAACATGTAGCATCATCACTTCTATACTGTTGGTTATATCCACTACTGTAGTTTATTTCATTTTTGCATGGTTTACTGCTTCCTCTGTTTATTGTATTTTTTTTAATATTCCGCTGCACTACACATTGACAAATGGGGGCATAGTTTTCCCACTATCAGACCTGGTCCCTCGCTGCTAGTCAGCATCCTCTAGCATTTTGGGAAATGCGCTTGAGGTCACGTGGCGAACCAGGCTCGGGGCACCCGTTGCATGGCACCCAGGTCTGGGACGTTACAAAGTGGTATTAAATGGGTTATTTTCTTTGACTTACTATTTGGAGCCGTAGTCAGGGATATGACAGAATGGTAGTTAGTAATAAGTTGTGCCCAAGCATATCTAACCCGCATACATGGAAAATCCAATTTACCTCATGATTGAAATTTTGGTTGATTTTTGAATTAACAGTTGATTTGTTTTCACCGTTGGGTGACACACTTGAGATTGTGCTGTTTATATTTTATCTGTGGGTTCTATTTAGTTGCAACCCGATGAGATGAGGGTATGCCGTCACATGCATCATACATGCACATGCTAGGTATCACCTGCCATGCATAGTTTCCATGCCATGTAGGTGCATTAGAATTTTCATGTTGTTGTGATAGTTGTTGTGCTAGAAAAGCATGCTGTTGTGATAGCTTCTTGATAAATACCTTCCTTGTGATATAATATGTTTTGTGTTTGAGCTTGTTTATAGAATGGATGCCAAACTATGGTTTTTTGGGAGTATGGGCCCCCATTGACTAGAATTTGGTGGATCATTGGCTGTTTATTGGTTATAACACATATGAGATGTCAAAATTAGATTTTTGGGGAGTATGGTCCCCCACGGGTCATAATTTGATACTAAGATGTTTTTTTGGTATTTTTTGGGTTCCTGGGAAGTTTCTAAGGCATACTATCTAAAAACCCAGTATACACGCCGTGTAGTATTTTTCCCCATGCCGTGTATGTTCTTCTGTTCTGGAAGAAAAATGAACTTTTGGAGTACATGCCGTGTACCGCGAGTACACGCCGTGTAGTCTCTTCCCGTGTCACAAACCGTGTTGGCGGCGACACGGGGTAGGGAAAGGCTTGTGTAGAACACACCGTGTAGGTTTTGTACACGCCGTGTCGTGTGCCCCAGAGTCGGGCCATGTAACTAACTACACGGGTCGGTGAACTCCTGTACAGACCACACCATGTCAATTCTAGACACATCGTGTAGTGTGACCTGGGGACTCGTCCATGTAACTAACAACACGGGCTTGTGTCACGTCTCCCCGAACTCGCCGTGTAGGCTTGTCCGAGGACAGACCATGTGGAGATAGCTGTGTGGCTGGGAAACAGAGTGGTGTACACGCCGGGTGTGGGTGTAACATGCCGTGTGGGGACAAGCCGAGTATTCGGCTGTGTCACAGATGACACGGGTAGTTGGAAAATAACACCGTACATGCCGTGTAGATATTGTACACTCCGTATAGTTTTGTTCAACGGAAGCCGTGTGGCTTAGCCGTGTAGAAGGACCAGGGCAGGGGCACGAAAGTCAAGTACACACCGTGTAGTCATTCTACATGTCGTGTAGTCTTGATTTGAAAATTTTGAAATTCCTTCTTCCTATTGTTCCTTTGTGGTACTTTCATTTCAGTCTTAATAATCTTGAATCTGAGGCCTGCTTTTGGCCTTGTAGTGTCATGCCGCCTAGATGACTGCGAGTTGATCGCCAGGAGAGCGGTGACAAGTATACTCCGGAGATGGTTGGCCATGGGCTACTAGTTGATCCTGAAGCAGAGCCATATGTGACACTAGCTTCTATACCGGACACAGGCGCAGAGGCACAGTTCCGTGAAGGCTTTATGAGGTTCATGCAGACCTTTCAGGGAGCACCACTGGCTGCTACATCTATGGCTGAGCTAACGTGTACCATCCAGTTGCAGAATCCGCCTACGTTTTCAGGAGATGGCGGACCAGAGGCTACAGAGTCTTGGCTAGGATTGATGCACACTATTTTCGAGCATCTTGAGACACCTCCAGGGAGGAGGGTCAAGCTTGCGACTTACATGCTGCGTGATTCCACCAAGAGGTGGTGGGATGTTACCACCCAGTCAAAGCATCACAGAGACATGGCGTGGGAAGATTTTCAGGCAGTCTTCTATGACTTCTTGTTTCCCGAGATGCTGAGGGTAGATAGAGCTTATGATTTCATGAATCTTCAGTAGGAAACTATGTCGGTGATGGACTATTCTGGTCGTTTTACGGAGCTATAGCATTTTCCACCCATGCTGGTGGGTGATTAGATGTTGAGAGCCAGAAGTTTTGAGGATGGTCTTCGGTATGTCATCTGAGTGCTGGTAAATGTTTTCAGGTTACCTACTGTACACGCGATTGTGAACCAGGAGAAGATTACAGAGAGGAACATGCAGGAAGCTAGTGGTGTGGGCCAGGGCGGTACAACACCAGTTATTGGTACTATTTCTGTGGGCAAGAGGAAGAGACAGATGGACTTCTCTCAGGGAGGCAGTACCAGCCAGACATATTCATCAGGTGGACTAGTCAGGTGCTACCAGTGTGGTAGAGAGGGGCACAAGAGGCTGTAGTGTCCACGCGATCTAGTAGAGTGATGAGGTTGCGGCAAGATGGGTCATCTGCATCACTTTTGTAGGGTGTTTCTACCAGTGGTTTGTGAGAGGGGTTTTGTGTAGACTCCGCATGCGGGAGCAGGGCCAGTGGATTCTTACCAGTCATGGAGTTGGAACACATCAGGGCGTGCAGGTAGAGATGGTGGTCATGGTCGTGGTTGCCAGACGCCAGGATCAGAGAGGCAGTAGGTCGGCGCAGCTCAGGGTAGCCAGGATGTGTCACAGGGCCACGACACTGGGCAGTTATATGCAGTGCAACAGACCCAACTGGAGGAGGATCTCGAACCTTATACAGTCAGAGGTACTATTCTAGTAGCTTCTGTCTTGTCTTCAGTGCTTTTTTATATGGGTGCTACACATAGTTTCATAAATGATCCCGTTGTGGAGAGACTTGGGCTCTGTGTTTCTTCTTCATTCGATATCTTGGCACTAGACACTCCTTTGTGGACTAGGACAGCTGGTGTGCATCAGTGCAAGGAGTTCCCCCTTGAGGTTAGAGGGTGTCACTTTCTTTGGGACCTCTATGTCTTAGATATGATCAGTTATGACGTCATTCTCAGGATGGACTGGTTGGTTCCCTTTCGAGCCTTTGTAGACTTCTATCGTCATAGGGTGCGTTTCACGTCACCAGAGGGAAGACAGTTTCTATACAAGGGCGAATGGGATGTTCAGGCGAGTCAATCTAGACCAGAGCATCATGGGTAAGGTGGAGTCACGACCCAGATTGCGAGCTTATATTTGGATGATCAGGGGACTTGTCAGACGAATTTCCCTCCAGTTTTCGATCTTTTCAGGGATGTCTTCCCAGATGACTTTTCAGGTCTACCTCCGGTGCGTGAGGTGGATTTCTCTATCGAGCTTGTGCCAGGAGCAGCACAGGTGTCCACTCTTCTTTATAGGATGGCCACGCCTGAGCTGCAGGAGCTCAAGAGGCAGTTAGGGGAGTTACAGGCAAAGGGATTTATCTGACCCAGTACTTCTCCCTGGGTTTCTCCGATCCTTTTTGTGAAAAAGGCGGACGATACCATCAGACTTTGTTTGGATTATCGGAAGATGAACCAGTTGACAGTTAAGAACTGATATCCCTTGCCGAGGATAGATGATCTGTTTGATCAGCTTCGTGGAGCACGAGTGTTCTCAAAGATTGACTTGAGATCCGGATATCATCAGCCGCACGTTAGACTATCTTATATACCTCTCACATATTTCATGAGTAGGTATGGTCTATATGAGTATACGATTATGTCGTTTGGACTGACGAACATGCCACCAGTTTTTATGGCTATGATGAATCGTGTGTTCTATCCGTACCTTGATTCTTTTGTGGTAGTATTCGTGGACGACATCTTGGTGTACTCTCACACTCGACACAACCATGCCACCCATATTGATATCGTATTGAGTACACTGAGAGAGCATCAGCTATATGCTAAGCTCTCGAAGTTACACTTTTGGATGGACCAAATTCACTTCCTGGGTCATATCATCTCAGAGGCAGGAGTTGCAGTAGACCCAAAGAAGGTGAGAACAGTAGTTTCATGGGAGTATCCTAAGAACGTGTTTGAGATACGGAGTTTCTTAGGGATGCCTGGATACTACAGATGCTTCATACACGACTTCTCCCGCTTAGCAGCACAGTTGATAGGTCTGACTAAGAATGGTGTGATGTTCATTTGGTCAGAAGCTTGTGAGATAGCTTTTTAGTACCTGAAGGGAAGGTTGACATCAGCACCGATCCTGATACTTCCAGAGTAGGGGAAGAGCTATACACTTTACTATGATGCACCAGGTATTTGGCTGGGAGTAGTTTTGATGCAGGGCGACTGAGTTGTTGCGTACGGGTCTCGGCAGTTAAGGCCACATGAGAGGAATTACCCGATGCATGATCTTTAGTTGGCTGCAGTGGTGCATGCGTTGTGTTCTTGGAGACATTACCTGTTGGGAGAGCATTTTGTGGTTTTCACTGACCACAAAAGTCTCAAGTATATCTTTACTCAGCGTGACCTGAATCTCAGGCAGATAAGGTGGGTTGAGTACCTACAGTCCTTCGATTTTGAGCTTGCCTATACACCAGGTAAAGGTATTGCAGTAGCTGATGCACTGAGCAGGAAGACTCAGATACAGGAAGTGTAGGAGGACATGGGTGAGGGGGAGATCATGGCTTTGTTCTCTGAGATGCATCTGGAGGTGCATGACAGTTACGGGCAGGCTTATCTTTCCTCGTAAGCTATAACTTCTACCATCCTGGACAGAGTGAGGATGAGGTAGCTATCGGTTTCAGAAGGCCTAGTTCTATGGGAGTCGATGGAAAGTGAGGACCCTCCTCCCGGTTGGACGATAGGCGATTTTGAGTTTTTGCGTCTCCATGGACGATTATGGGTTCCAGGGGATATACGCGAGAAGATGATGCGAGAGTTTCATGCTTCATCTTGGGCAGTTCATCCCGGGGTTACCAAGATGTACCGAGACTTGAGACATCAATACTGGTGGCCGGGTATGAAGAGAGAGATAGCTGGTTTTGTTACGAGATGTTCCACCTATCAGTAGGTAAAGGAAGAGCATCAGAGACCAGCTGGGCTATTACCGTAGTTACCCATTCCAGAGTGGAAATGGGATGATGTCGCGATGGATTTCACGACGGGATTGTCAAGGTCACCTCGAGGAAATGACGCCATGTGGGTTGTTCTAGACAGACTCATGAAGGCAGATCACTTCTTGCCGATCAAGGAGACCTTCGGTGTGGACGAGCGCGGAAGGATGTATATCCGAGAGCTTGTACGTCTTCATGGGGTCCCTCGTTCTATCATTTCTGATAGGGAAACCCACATTACGTCTCATTTCTGGAAGAGTTTTCAGAGGGCGCTAGGCACACAGGTGCTTCTGATCACAACATACCACCCTCAGACAGATGGCCAGTCAGAGCAGACGATACAAGTGCTAGAGGACATGCTACGCACATGCGTCCTAGAATTTGGGGGCTATTGGGAGAAGCATATACCCTTAGTCGATTTTTACTATAACAATCGTTTTCAGGCAACTATTGAGATGGCACCATACGAGGCTTTATATGGTAGGCCATGCCGATTACCTTTGTGCTGGTTAGACGCAGGTGAGGCTGCTTTACTGGGGCCATAGCTCGTACAAGAGACATCTGAGCAGGTCCAGTTGATTCAAAAGCGGATGGCTACGGCACAGTCTCGTCAGAAGTCTTATGCTGATCTTTGCAGATGACCATTAGAGTTCGTGGTTGGGGATCAGGTTTTCTTGGGTGTTTCGCCGAGGCTGGGACACAAGCGAATCAGAAGAAAGGGTAAGATTTCACCGAGGTATGTGGGGACGTTCGAGATTCTGGAGAGAGTTGGGCTAGTTTCCTATCGGTCGCAACTACCATAGCGATACCGAGCCATGCACGATGTCTTCCATGTGTCTCAGTTGCGTCGCTATCATTCAGACTCATCTCACATCTTTTAGCCTGAGGAGTTTGAGCTTCAGTATGATGCATCCTTTAAGGAGCATCTGATCCTTATCGTTGACAGGAGCTTGAAGGTTCTCTGAGTCCGGTCAGTTCCTCTCGTACGGGTGCTATGGCAGCATGGCCGAGTGCAGAACGAGACCTGGGAGTGGGAGGCCGACGTACGTTCTCAGTAGCCAGAGCTGTTCTGAGATTCATCTTTGCCACCCTTGGAAGGGAAATTCGGGGACGAATTTCTATAAGGGGGTAGTTTGTAAGAACCCTGTTCTTATTTTTGAGGTACGTCCTTCTTCTTTTTCCTTTTCCTTAAGTGTTTTTTAGAAAATATGGGAAATGGGGAAAAATCCAAAATTTTGGGACTACACACCGTGTACTTTTCCACACGCCGTGTACTCTTGGCCGTGTTGGGATGAGTACACGGGGCATGTAGCCATGTCGACGTCACGGTGTGTACGACCCGACTACATTCTGTGTGGTGGTACCTTACACGTCATGTAGTCAGTCAGTAGGCTTCAACAGTAAGGTGGTGGAGTCGCCACCAGCTGGGCGACAGTACACACCATGTACTCAGGAGTACATGCCATGTACTCTGGTTGACGGATTAACAGTGTGGTGGTGCCGCCAAATGAAACGTTAAATGTAAGGAGTACATGCCATGTACTCATAAGTACACACCATGTACTTTTCTTTTTCAGATTCAAACAGGCAATAGCCTCCTCATTTGGCCGAGGAGGCATTTTATCCATTTTTTGAGCCAAGGAGGATGGACGAACCATTGAAGATCTGTCGGGGGTTCGTCTGGAATCAGTTTCTACCTCGGACGATCCCGTTGGAACCAAACGGGTACGCCCTCTCCTCTCCGGGTACTGTTCTTACCAATTCTTTCCCGAGGGGAAGTTATTTACGTTTGAATGGGTTTCTTTCTAAATCAGATCTATGCGATTCTTGGGTGTTTCAGGAGTCGGCGTTCGGGTATAACGTTCGTTGGCACATAAGGTAGGTGGATTAGTGTAAATTCTCAACTGTCATGCATTTTTGTGCATTTTCGTGCCACAAACCCATCTTAGGGTGTCGTGTGGCTGAGGACGTTGCTATATTTAATTCCTAGAATTGCATAGGTGATAAAATTTTGATAATAAAATGCTGGTTGGGATCGTTACATGGATCCGGAACCACCCCTGGGGTGTGTTTCACTATTTAGCCGTTTGTCCAGGATACCCGAGGGTATACCTTTAAAGTATTAATGGTAGAATTTCCTTGAGGGGAATTTCTTTTTACTGCTTGTTTACCTGTTGGGCATGACCCGATTACCTATTTAGCCTGAGGGCGTTATTGTATTTGGCATGAGGGCGTTGTTGTGATTAGCCTAAGGGAACTGTACTATTTAGCCCGAGGGCTGTAGTATTTTGCTTGAGGGCAACCTTTTGTGCCTAAGGGCTTGACTTTTGTGCCTGAGGGAGACACTTCCTATGCCAGAGGAAAATTTCTGTTATTCCTGAGGGCTATACCTACGAGTTGGATTCTGTTTACCTGAGGGAAATATTTTACTTGTCTGAGGACATGGGCCGTTTACTTAGAAATGCACTGTGGTGATTTCTAATATTTAAATTGATTAAATGGATAATAAATTGGCAATATAACAGGTAATTAGTTTCTTTTGAGTACTGCTTACTTTATTGCATTTTACTACTGCACACTACCGTTGCATGCTTATAAGCAGTTGGGAACGAGCCTTTGGTGGGTGCCTACTGAGATATATTTCTCACACCCTGTTTGGGTCTCACTTTTTGGCCCAAACAGACTACGTTGTTGCAGGTGTAGATAGAGGCAAGAGTCCCTATAGTGGTACTTGACTGTTGCTGAGGAGTTGGAGGGCATGGGACTGAGCCTAGGCTCGCGATGCCACTGCCAGCTTTTTTTCTTGTTTTGTTGTACTGTATTGATGTAGAATATGTTCTGGCTATTTTCTTAGAACTTGAAACATGTAGCATCATCAATTCTATACTGTTGTTTATATCCACTACTGTAGTTTATTTCAGTTGGGCATGGTTTACTTCTTCTGCTATTTGTTGTATGTTTTTTTCGTATTCCGTTGCGCTACACTTTGACAAATGAGGGCATAGTTTCCCCACTATCAGACCCAGGCCCTCGCTGCTAGTCGGCAGCCTCTGGTGTTTGGGGAAATGCTCCTGAGGTCATGTGTCGAACTGGGCTCGGGGAACCTATTGCGTGGCACCCGGGTCTGGGACATTACATAGAACACACAATAACAAGTATTTCACAAAAACAAATCATAGAATAAGAATTTTATTCAAGGTTAAAAAAAAGTAAAGAAAAAAAGGATCATGAGTTGCCTCCTATTCAGTGCTATGGTTTAAAGTCTTCAACCAGAATTTATTCAAAATCATTTTTCAAGCACATTGAAAGCAGCCATGACCTTTAGTTATCCCTCAAAATAATGTTTCACTTTATGCCCATTAACCAACATGGGTTTTTTATCTTCACCTATAATTTCTACAGATCCATTCATCATCACTCTCACTATATCAAAAGCTCCAATTCACTTGGACTTCCCATTTCTATGAAAGAGTTTAAGCCTAGAGTTATAGAGAAGAACCTTCTATCCAAGTTTTAATTCCTTGTTTTGAATGATAGAATCATGAAATATTTTAGTCCACTCTTTATAAATTACTTAACTATCATAACTTTCACTCTTAATCTCATCTTGTTCACTCAACTCAAGTAATTTCCTCTCACCAACACCATTAAAATCAATGTTCAGAGCCTTAACTGCCCAATAAGACTTGTGTTGCAACTCTACAAGTAAATGACATCACTTCCCAAACAATATCCTATAAGGAGACATACCATTTGGGGTCCTGAAAGAAGTTCTATATTCCCATAATGCTTCATCAAATTTGAAGTGCCCAGATCAGTGTGAATCACTGAGAGGGGGAGGGGGTGAATCAGTGATCCCTTAAAACTTTTTACTAATTGATTCTTAATCAATTAAACCTCTATGGCTGGTTAAAGCCTCGATCCACTCTTCTTGTATCTCTCAACCTTTCCCGGATAATGCAGTAATGAAAAGGCACAGGACACAAGGATTTACAAGGTTCGGCACCAAAGGCCTACATCCTTGCCATGCTCTCCAAGCATGGATTCTCCCATTATAACTTGTTAGAATTACAATGGTCGATACAGCTTCCCACCGTATCTCTCCTGAGTCCCACAGGAGGGTCTTTATACTGCGTCCCACAGTGTTACCAGAGTCCCACTGGCCTGCTCCAGAATCCCACTGAAGACTTCTTCTCCCTGAGTCCCACATGGTCTTCTCCTGGCTCCTCGAGTCGCACGAGTAGCTCTTCTTCACTTTAAGCTTCTTCTTCAAGTATCCTCAGCAGTCTGGGATAAAGACTGCTGGCCTTGTTCTTCTTCTGATCACTTGTGGTGAACAGGTCTTCTCGTCTAGCTCAGGCTTTATCTCCTTCTTCAGGAAGACCTGGCTTCTCTCTTCAACTACTGAATACTCAGACAAATAATATCTTTAACTTCAGTCTGGTCCAGTCTCAGTTTCACTTCAACTTCATGCACTGAATGCATGGCATCACAATATCTTCAAGATCTTCTGGTCTTGGACTCCTCAGATGCACACCACTGATTTAGCACTGTTCACATGTGCACGTGCATGCATGCATGCATGCACTCCCCTTCTTCTTCTCTTGGTGCAACAAACCCACAAAGGGTGTAATCACTTTTGAGCACACACCTACTTCTCAGACTTCACACACTTTATGCAATTTGCTTACACACTTAGAGTGTGTTCTACTTTAGTGTGGAACTTCTTCTTCTAAGTGTATACACACTTCTTAGTGCACACACCTAGGTTCGGCCTTCTTTGTCACTTGTTCATGTACACATAAATTGTTCTTTGTTTTGCACACACTTGACTTTGGCCTCTTCCCTCTTCTTGTTGCACACCCTTAACCCGTAGGTTGTTCTTCAATTTTGCACACACAAAATGTGTCTTCACTTGGTGCACACACAAGGTCACAACCCTCGGCCTCTTCAAATGCACACATGACCAAGTGTGCTCTTCTTTATTCAAATGCACAAGCAAGACTATGGATTATTCAATGCTTACACACACACAAAGTGTGGTCTTCCACTTTACTTGGCACACACCACTTGGTGTTGTCTTTTGTGCACACACATGGCCTTGGGTTCTTCTTCTCCACTTGGCACACACACACACACGAGGCAAGGCCACGACTTTCTTCTCCCTTCTTGCACACACACCCGAGTGTGTCCTTCCCCACTTATGCACACACACTGCCTTCTTCTCACTTTGCACACACAAGGCATGCAAGCCTCGGGTCCCCTTCTTTTTTAGCACAAGGCAATGCCTTGGCCTTCCACTGCCTTTGCACACACTGCCCGAACTTCAGGAGGCGCGCAAGAGGGTGCAGCCTTCTCTACTTCAACACTGCCTGCCGCGCAAGGCACCAAGCCGCGCAAGTCCTCAGATGTAACCGGCCGCACTAGCCACGGGTGCAAGGCACCGCGGGCTCCTTCCTCCTGCCGCGTAAATGTGCAGGCAGTGAGGGAATCAACCACGGTCGCGCAAGAATGCTGCGGCCCCGGGTTCTTCCTGTCGCGCAAGGAAGGTGCACAGGGATCTCTTTCGGGCCTCGGGTGGCACCGAGATCTTCAGCCGCGCAAGTGTGCGCGGTGGCTTCAAAACTTCGCTAGGCAGAGGGATGCGCTCACGGGACTTCAAAACTTCAGCACATCAGCAAGCGGCACAGAGGGCTCGGCCTCATTTTTATAGGCAGAGACTGCCTCAGATTATCCGCGTGCAATAACTTCAAACACCCGAGATCTTCGGATCTTCAAGATTTTATGAATCTTGATTTTCTCCTCTGTTTCACCGCGGGATCTCATTTTTCCTTTCCTCCTCGTGCATGCGATTTATAACGCATGCACGGCCTCTGTTTAGGCACAAATCATGCAAAGCTCGAATACACCGAGGCCTCGGCAACGTTGTTTGCCTCGGCTGAACTCGAAATGCTCCCCTCGTTGCATGCATGCATATTTTTTAGCATGGCTGTGTTCAGTACATCCAGACGAACTCAATGGACCCTTCGGCGTTGGAAATGGTGGCCCGGAGCTCGAAATCGGTGCTCGGGTGGCCTCTGGTTTGACGGCGGCTGCGGGTGGCTTCGGGGAGACCTCGGACGAGCTCGAGGTAGAGGACGAGGTCTCGGCCGTCGGATCAGGCGTTTGAATATCCTCGGATGGCCGCGATCAGGAGATCTCGCGCGGGATGCGATGAGCGGCTGTGATCAGCCGCGCGATGAGTCGGACGGCCAGGATGCGCTCCGGGTGAAAAATGCGCATCCCACATCGAAACGCCGTGGGATTTTTCCGCGGTTTATCAATATGCCACTCCCCGCTACTCCTCAATTGAATCTCCTCCCTCCACGGTGCCGCCCCGCACCGTGTTCTCCCTGCGGGCGCGCTCTGCGCCCACTCTTGCCACTCGGGCGCGCCACTGGCGCCCACTATGCGTGCCTTCGGGCGCGCGCGCTGCGTGGACTTCACCACCGCGTAGCTCGGGGCTTATACACGGCCCCCTCTGCCTCTCGGGCTGGCCACATGGGATCCCCCCTTGGGCGTGGCGCCTTAGGCCCACATGTGCCTTGGGGGTTGAACCCTTAAGGCTGGCCCTTGGTGGCCTATTTTTTTGGCAAAGGACAGAATAATGCCTTGTATAAAAACAAAGTACTCCCAAGTGTAAAATGCCAAATCTTCCAAGCCATCTTCCTCATTTCTCCTTCTTCCTCTCTTCTTCTTCATTTTAAATTCCTCCATTATTGTCAACATGTATTCATCACTTAGGAATGGAATTCCAAACGGTTTCTTCTTCATCTCCTCTTCCATATGTGTTCAATACTTAGGAGGGACTTCTTGAAGGTTTTTTATCTTCAACCGAACTCCTGAATCAAATAACTTCTTCAATTCTCTTTGTTGATTTAATCAGAGATCAAATTGGAACTTCTTCAAATTCTCATGCACTAAGAGTTAGTACATGGACTTCATTAAACCACTTCATCCACTTACAACTTATGGATGGATCACTTTCAACTCCTCATGCATTGTCACTACAATGCATGGTCTTCAAACAATGTTGTGACATTGTATCATCAGGATACAAGTTCTTGGAACTTTAAAGAGCAGCTCAGCAATCGTCAGATTTAACTAGAGAATGTTTCAACCACATCTCTTATGCCACTTAGTGAATCTCCTAAGTGACATGCATCTTAGTACTATGGCCATTCTCTCTTCATCACCAACACCATCACAACCTTTGGCATTCACATCTTGACATTCCCTGACTTCCATTCATTCCAAGACAACTTCATGCCTCATTGACAACAAATGCAACACAATGCACTTCAAAATTTAAGAGACAATTCTTTTCGAGATATTGACATAGTTTTCTCAAGAATTTGTTTCATTTTTATATTTGAAATCTCTACTAGTACACTGGACAATGGATGATATGGAGTACCGGTTTTATGAACACAACCATATTTTTTCATCATTTCATTAACATTATAGTTCTTAAAATGTGTTCCATTATCAGTGATAAAATCTCTTGGGACTCCAAATCTTGTAAAGATATTCTTTTTGACAATCCTAATTATCGAATTGGATTGATTGTTGGGTAGTGCCACTACCTCAACCCATTTCGAATCATAATGTAGGGAAACAAGAATATACACATTCTGATGAGATAAAGGATATGGACCAATGAAAGATAAACCCTAGAAATAAAAAATTTCAACTTCTAGAATTCCATTTTTGGGCAAATCCTGCTTCTTAACCACATTTCTTAGCCTCATACATCTATCAAAACCACCCAAAAAACATCAAGCATCCTTCAAAAGAGTAGGCTAATAGAAACCAGATTGTAAAACATTTTGAGCAGTTCTTTCACCACCATGGTGACCTCCCCAAGGTGAGGAGTGAAAACTCTCTAAGATAAGAATCATCTCTTCCTAAAGAACACAATTCCTAATAATACCATCAGCACATTTCCTAAACAATTGAGGATCATCCAAAAGATAATACATAATCTCAAAAATTAATTTCTTTCTTTGGTTATTGGATATACCTTTGGGAAAAACACCCGCTGAAAACAAGTTGCAAAAATCTGTAAACCAAGAAGATTGCCTGATAGAAACAGTAAGCAGCTTAACATTAGGAAAGGAAGAGTTAATCTCCCTAGAATTTTCAAATTCAGATTGAGTAAGAGGAAGCCTAGATAAATGGCCAGCAAATAAATTTTCTGCTCCCTGGTTATCTGTAATTTCTAAATCAATTTCATGTAGCGTCAAGATCCATCTAATCAGCCTGGGTTTAGTTTCATTCTTAGAAAGTAAGTGTTTTTAAGAAGAATAATCAGTGAAAATAATGACTTTTGATCTTAAGAGATTATGTCTAAACATCTCTAGAGAAACAAAAATAACTAGAAATTCTTTTTTAGTGGTGGTATAATTCGTTTGGGATTCATCTAAAAGTCTACTAGCATAATACACCATGTTTAATTTATTCTCTATCCTCTATCCCAGGACATCACCTACCACTATATCACTAGCATAACACATACGTTCAAAAGGAAACTTCTAGTCAGGTATAGTAATAATGGGTGTGGTAGTGAGTTTCCCTTTAAGAAGATTAAATGATTTCAAACTATTTTCATCAAAATTGAATAGTGCACTCTTGACCATCAATGAACACAAGGGATTAGTTATTTTAGAAAAATATTTTATGAATTTTATGGTTGAACTGACATGCCCTAGGAAACATCTAACACCATTGACATTTACAGGAGGAGATTGTTTTTGAATCACATCAATATTAGCAGTGTCAACTTATAGAACTCACTTGAAAACTTTATGACGAAGCAATATACCTTCTATAACCATGAACTACCATTTCTTCCGAATGATAACAAGGTATTTTTCAATGCATCTCTATAATACTAACTCATGATTTCCAAGAAAAGTATCAAAATTTCTTCCCACAATGGAAAATCATCCAGGAAAACCTCAATAATTCTCTTAGTAATATCTGAGAAGATAGCCTTCAAACACCTTTGAAAGGTAGCTGGATCTCCACAAAACCAAAAGGCAATTCACCTATAGGAAAATCTCCCAAATGGGCATGTTAAAGTGGTATTTTACTCATCCTATGGATCAAAAGGAATATAGTTGTAACCAGAATATCCATCCAGGAAATAGAAAAAATGATTTATAACAAGCCTCTTTCAAGCATTTGATCCAAGAAGGGAATTGGGAAATGGTACTTCCTAGTGGATACATTCACCTTCCTGTAATCTATACATACTCTCCATTTTGTGGCTCTCTTAACTTGGACTTCTTACTTTTTTTTCATTTTTAACTACAGTGAAACCTCTCTTCTAGGGGAAAACCTAGATAGGGCTGACCCAATCAATATTATAAATTGGATATATCATTCTAGTGTCCATAAAATTAATCACTTATTCTCTGATAACTTATTTCATGTTTGGATTCAACTTTCTTTGAAACTCTAACCTAGGCTTATGGTCAGGCTCCATAGGTATTTTATGCATACAAAATTAGGGGACTAATACCCTTGATATCAGCTATGGTAGAGAATATGAAAAATTTAAACTTTTTCTAAATATTCAACAAACTTTCCGCTTCATTTTAATTAATATCACTAGAATTTTTATTAGGAAAAGTAGAATTCTTACCCAGAAATGAATATTTAAGATCAGAAAGGATTGGATTCAATTCAAGAATGGGTGGATCTACATTAGAAGGAAGAATCTTAGGCCTGGGAGGACAATATTTTCAATATATGTCATGTATGGAGTGTGAAATGATGAAATTTTTTCAATTTCAGGCTTGGATACAAAAGTTACGATGCTTCTGTATAAAGTGGGTAGCATACTATCTAGATTTTTCAGATCAAATTTTAAAAAATTATCATAGAATAATCATATAATTTTCTTATATATACTCCTTTTACATTATCAAATTTATTATCATAGTTGGTGTTAATACAAACACCCTCAAATTCACTCAAAAAGCTCTTAATTTCAGTAATAGAGGACCCTTATAAAGCAGAAACAGGACAGCTGTCCAGTTTTGGAAAATTATCCCGATTGGGTGTTTGAGTAAAATTTTCAACTTCTAAAATATATTCAATAATATTTTTAGCTTTAAAATTATTTTTTTCAGTAGATAAATGATTTTTATATTCCTTAGATATTCCAAATGAGTTCTCATTCTCTTATGACTCTATCATTGAACAGTTTTTAGAAAAAGTTGGTCCTTTAACATTTTTAAACACATTGAACTCTTCTTATTGTTCTCCAATTTTGAAACTTAATTTACCCTTAGAGACATCAATAACAACACCTCCTATGGCCAATAAGGTCCTACCCATGATGATGTGATCCTCTTGATCACACTCCATGTCTAAGACTGAAAAGTTTGCAGACAAAGATAGCTTCCCAACCCCAACTATCAAATCATCTACCCTAGAAACAAGATGAGTGAATGATCTATTAGAAAACTATAGTGTGAAAGTGGTAGGTGGAAGGTCACCCAACCTCAACTATTGAAATAATGAGTATAAGAGCAGATTAATGCTAGCACCAAAATCACACAAACAGTTAAGCTGATCAGAATTTCCTAATGTGAAAGGTATGAGAAAACTACCCTAGTCTTTCATTTTAGGTGGGATTTTCTTTTGATTTACAACACTGCACTCTTCAGTCTGGTCTGAAAGTTATTTTTTATTAATAGTTTAAAAGAAAAACGAGGAAAAACAAGGAAATCCCTTCAAGGGGGCCGAAAGTGGTGTAGTCTCAGGGCATCCCCTTGAACCACACATAAACACTCTGGGAGAAGGGAGTGAAGACTATCATAAACAACAAGAGAGTCCTCCTGTCTGCCCAAACAAGCCAGCGAGTCAACAACAAAGTTAGCTTCTCTCCAGCTATGATGAATAAACCTTCCATTACTAGTTTCTGTCTTGCACCTTCGAATAATTTATGTCTGGTCCCAAGGAATCCCATAACTTCCATGCACCGCCCTAAACAGGACCACTGAATCAGATTCAATCTCCGTCACCTTCAAGCCCTACTCTTGAAAATTAGATGGCCTGAAATAAGAGCCTGGGCCTCTGCCCTCAGGGAGTTACTAGGACCATAAAAAGCACTAAAGGAAACATACACTGAGCCCCAACAGCCTCGAAGTAAACCTCCACCCATCATTACTCCCTCTAAGAAAGAACCATATATATTAAGTTTCAGCACTTGGTTAGGTGGCTGCCACTTTATCCAAATGTCATCCCTTCTTTGAGGCACGCAAGGTCTCCTAAGGAAGTTACACATCTCCACCGAATCCCTCCCCCCTTTAACCAAGGATGTAGGTAGCAAATTCTTCCATGGTATTTTTGTTAGGAAAAAGTTTCTTCAAATATTTAAAGTAAGAGGAGATTTTAATTAAGGCTTTAATGAATGTAATGTTATGTTGATGTTTGGAAAGAAGACCAAAGAAGAGAATAAGTTCAGCCCTTGTGTTAATTTGAGGTTTCGGCTTCTCGGGGAAAGGGATGGATGGGGATAAAATTTTCATAACAGTAGGTATATCCATCACCTCTTCCTCAACTTTTTCATTTCCTTTATTCCATTGATTTTCAGATGAAGTTTAAATTTGTGTTTCAGGTGACAAATTCAGATTTATATCATTTTCATGGAATTTTTGTGAATTTCTAGCATGTGTGCAAAGCATATTTTTGTTTCAAAATTGATGTAGATTTTTATTTTGGGAATTTTCAAGGTCTTTTTTAGCAACAATTTGAGAATTAATTCCACTCCAAGTGACAACAGCCATGGAATTCTCCTTAGGGATAAGTTATGTGGTACATGGAAGTCTACCTTTTTCCCTAGATGTAATATCTATAGCAAGTTGGCCAAGTTATGTTTCCATGTTCTTCATTTTATCATCAGATTGTATTTTATTTGACCCATATTGATTTTTATGTTCGGTTTACTTAGTCATATATCTTTCCTCTTGGGAGTTGATTTTATTCAAGATTAGATAAAGATTTGAGGACATGTGACTATCATTGTTTCCTTGTACATTTGAAGACTCACTCCATTGTTGATTCTAAAAAATTTGGTCTTGGTTGATTAGAGTAATCATGGGAAGTGGATTGTTTCATTCTTCCTTGATCTTTCCAGGACAGATTAGGGTGGTTCCTACAGCCTTGATTGTAATTATTTGAAAATGGATCTTCTTTAGGAGGAATTCTAGGACCATAGTTAATGATGTATGAGTTTTCTCATTGTTGGGATGGTAAATAAAAATTAGGACAGAAGTTTTCAGTATGCCCATACATACAACACTAGACCTACTATTCTCTTAAAGATTGGTTAGTATTTTGACAGCCAAGTTGGTTAACAGTTTGTTTAGAGTTCTGGTTGAAGATGGTTGGTGATTTCCGCCGGTTGAGCTTCAGTATCATTCTTTGAACCAATGATTGAATTAGAATATCTATTGAATCTTTTCCTTTTATAATTTTTATGTTTTGAATTCAGAGAAATATTATTAAAAAAATTTCTATGTTATTTATCTCTATTATCATTGTAATTACCACTAGTAGCTTGGTCTACTAGATTCTGTCCAGAGGAGGAAACACCTTTATAGAATGTGTCCATAAGAAGGTGTGATGGGAGTTGATGATGTGGACACTCCCTAAGAAGATCCCAGAATCTATCACAAAATTCATGAAAAGCTTCTCCATCCTATTAATAGAATCTAGTGGTTTTTGTTCATAGTTCACCTTCAAGTCGTTGAGGACAAAATTTCATAATAAAAGAGTTGTACACTTGATCCTATTTTTAAAAAATGTTCTCATCTATACTGAGAAACTAGTTCCTAGAACTCCATTTAAGGCAAATGGGAAATACTCCGATTCTTATCTCATTTTCTATGAGTACTAGAAGAGGAAATTGTTGCACAGTGTTATAGAAGTCGTTAATGAAGGAAAGAGAGTCCTCATTAGAGAACCCATTGAAAGAAGGAAAAATTAAATATGCGATTGTTTAAATTACTTGTTTCTGGCTCTAGGACATAATCCAATGGAAAATAGATTGCTTGAAACTTGAGTGAGTTTGAATTCCCTCATCCTAGTACTTTCATTTTCATCTAAGAGTTCTTGTTGATTTTGGATGTTATTAGGGACTCTATTATCTATGTTCTTCATTTAAATTTTGATCTTATTTCTTAGTGTAGTGATATGTTTGTTAATTTATATGTTCAGTGGCTCTAAAATAATTTCAATGTGTCTTGTGCTCATACAAATATCAACATATTGAACTCATTAGTAATAATTCACCATGATGTAAAACATTTTTTTTACAGTTTTCAAATTTTTCAAATTTTTCAATATTTTTATATATGTGTTTTTTAAGAGTAATGGATCTTGATTTACCCAAAAATAGTGCCAAAAACATGACCTGAACCTTCATTGAAGTCGGTCAATGTTTAAAATTTATATTCCTACTAACTGCTGTATATGTGGAAAGTAGGTTCGAACCCACATGGAAGGAAATTCTGACCACTATTCTTCTATAATATTTCAAAATCCCAACTGTTACCAGAAGTGGAGTGGATTTTTTCACTTTTTATTAAGTTTTAGAGTGAAAAACATTGGAAAATGTGTTTAAAAATTAAATTGAATCTAGAGACAATTGAAAACAAAGGGACACAGAGATATCGTACGCTGGTGAAAGAAAAATCTATTAAAATGCTCGAGGAGAAAATCTACATTCTACCCATTCTAAAATAAATTCAATTCACATAAAACATATAATATAATGCCACTTTAAAGATTATAAATCACCTCCCTCGCCTAGAGTTAAGACACACTAGTCAATCAATTCTAGTATTTTTCACTCCAAAATAAATAAACTATGAACAGATTGAAAAATGACCACAAGACAAACTCACCGTAAGTCCTTTAGCCATAAGAATTTATTATCTTTTGATAAATATATTAACAATAAATCTCTCCAATTAACTATGAAATATTGAGATTATGTTGTAGTGGTACAAGAAGTTGGACAAACTCAGTATCAATCTCACAGAACAATAGAAATTACATCTAATGAAGACATGAAAAAAGAACATTTAAAGGTTACCAGTGGAACATAAATTTATCCCCGAACTATATGGCTTAGCCTACTATATTGTTCACTATCAATATAGAGACATGTAACATACTAAAAAATAATACAAATACTAAAATTAAAATGGAAAATAAACTCCCATAATAATACTCTACTCCAGAACTCCCCCAGCTCCAGGAAGTGGTATCAGAGTCGCCCTTCGGTCTACCATTGCATGGAACTAGATCCTTGAATATGTTTAGTGAATCTATCTCCAAAATCCTCTCTAAAGAATGTCACACCAAAAAAATCTTCTTATATTATGCTTAACTATCCTCCTATCATATACTACATGTCACCGCTCAATTTCCACTGACGTAGAGTGTTCTTCATGTGTGCACCGCACACATGTGTTTCTTCACGACTAGCATGTCGCACTAGATTTTCCCTTGTAACTAAATCCAAATGAGTTAGATGGAAGCACTCGGAAGAGTTTTTGACAGTTGAATGAACCTGCATAGTTAAAATAGAGAATAAATAATTGGACCTTAAATTTAAAGTGTCAGATTTTATAGATAATTAAACAACTATTTTATTAGTTTATGATTAAAAAGTTATTTAATTTATATTAATTGTTATTATTTTATTTAATTTAGATTAATTTATTAAATTATTTTATTAATGTTAATAATTTAAATAATTTTATATAATATTATATAAATATTAATTAAATTTTTTAATCTGATAATGTTATTTATTTATTTTATTTATTATAATTATTAATCTTAATTTTAATTGATACAATTATTGAGTTAATGATAATTTCTAAAATTAATTTTTTTACTATTTTAACTATATTTTTTAATATTAATTAAATATTATTTTCTTAAAAATTTAATTTAAATTAGTTTCATATTTTAGTTATTAATTTAATAATATTATTAATAATTTATTTATTCAGTGATAAGTTTTAATTAGTTTTATATAATTTTATATATTATTCAATTTTTACTTATTTTTTAATTTAGTTACCATTTTTTTCTATGTATCCTACTTCCCTAAACCCTCGGTGCACAACAAAATGGGGGTGGGGTTTCAGCTCTTGTTCAAAACTGCAGACAGGGGCTGCAGCTTCTTCTTCCACCTGGCGACACTTCCCTCCTCTAGCGCGGTGCGACAACCTCCATCACCACTGGTGGTGTAGCATCCTTGTTCTCCAAATCTAGTGTGACTGGGGGTTGTGGTGCATCAAACTCTTCACAGTGGCAGAGTGGTTCTCCTCGGCTCGACCCTCTAATCTGCGGCTCGAGCTACTCTGGTTTAATTAAAGTGGAAAACACTACTCTACACCACTAGGAATCAGACGACCGAGGCTTCATGGCTCCACAACAAGACCGCAACAGGTTGATTCTTGTGCTACAACACTCCAAGAGTGACGGTGGGCTAGTTCATCTTCTACAGCTTCAACACATGGTGATGCATCTAAATATTATTCTTGACCTCTTTGATTAAGTAATTCTCGTCTGTTTTGATTCTGAGTGATTTAGATTAATTGAGGTTGGATCTGTGGTTGAAGGTGTTCTAATCACAGTTCATTGATTGGTGAGAAATTGAGTTATCAATGGGGATGTAGAAACCAAAAGTGGCATTGGTGCGACAAGGGGAAATGGTAGCTAAGGAATAAGCAGAGAAAAAAGTTCACGAAAGTGTAAATGGTGGGAAGCAGGGGATAAATCACGGAAGCAGATCAGTAAAAGATGCCTAACAGAGAGGGGTAGGGTACAATAGTGAGGTGTGGGGGTGCAATGTCACTATTAGACTTAAAAGAAAATGTCACAGTTGGTTAAAAAACAAGGGAAAAGGTAACAATTTGGCATAAATTAGTAGTTAAGGGTCACCATTAGTATAAAAAAACAAAAGAGGAGAAGCGCTGAAAAAAGGCACCAATGAAAAAAGGGACACCAATGCAGCTAAAAGTCACAGGTAGAAAATAAATAAAGATAAGGTAACCAACAAAAAAGTTAACTGTATAATTAAACAAAAAAATTTCACTGTTAGGTAAAAAAGTCAATGGTAGAATGAATAGTCACCATTAGGTAAAAATAATGAAGTCACTGGTGGGCTGGGTAACTTCATGTTACTGTTGAAAATAAAAAAACAACGTCCCTAGTAAAAAAATTAAAGGTCACTGATAGGCTGAAAAAAGGTCACTAATACTTTAAAATTAAGGTTACTGAAAGTGAAAAATAATGCTCACGGTTGGGGATAAAATGGTCACTGGTGAAAACTAAATAGAAGGTTCACTGTTAGAACAAAAATTTATAAGTAACGGTGACATTCAAAAATTAAAAACACATAAATTATACATAAAATTAAAACATAAGTAAACTAAATAAACAGATTGAAATAATTAATTAAAATAAAGCTAAACAACATAAATGTAAAACTTGATTTTTATTAAACTCTAACCATTAAAATTATTAATTGACGACACATAAATTAATAATTATATGACTAATAAACAAAGATGATATAATACTTAAATTATAATTACAATATAAATTAATTACAGGGTAGCAGAAAATGATAAAGGATAGCATTGGTGACCGAATAGGTCACTGATGGTTCTTTTCTACCTCAATGATACACTAAAAACAAATAGTAGTTACTTCATAGTTAAACTACATACATAGGATTAAATAATTAATATTTTAAAACTCTTAATAAATTAATTAAACAACTATGTGAATACTAAATGTTAAAAGCAAACTATTTTATTTAATTAAAACTAAAACTCTTAACATAATTAATAAGAAGGATGATTAAGCATATTAATTAATGAAGTCGATATATTTTAATTAATCCCTATTAAAGAATAAAATATTAAAATCAGGTCTAAATAGTAATACAATGGTTAAATAGTTGTTTATAAAAATGATGATTTACTAAAAAGTCAAGCAGATTTTAATTAACAGAACTAATTAAATTAGAAAATTAATTTTAGAATAAAATTATTATTTAAAAGATTAAAAATAAATATTTAATTATAAAAATTGATTAATTAAAAAATTTATTTATAAAAATAATAATGTAAAATTATTTAGTATAAAGTGATTACATATTTAATTAATTCATTAAAAATTAAGTTAAAAGATGTGGAAAATCTTTGTAAAAATATAGCCACATCACATACCAACCTACAAATGGGAATACATGACCATGTAATTTGTCATCAGACCTATGAAGACATCCAAAGGGAAAAAATGCTACATGGGTTATTGTGGATCATCATACAAATACTATGCACTTCACTATTATTTAAGATGATTTTTAAATGGATCAACTAACACATATATTCATCATGGATGTTGTAAGGCTTCATGAATTGTCACTATCGATTATGTATGATCGAGATCAACTAGTCACCTCTGTGTTTTGGGAAAGTCTCCAACATGCACTAAAAATTATGATAAATTTTCTTTTTCATTATCATACTAAACCTGATGGAAAATATAATTAGATAATCCAAAAATATGAGTAAATGTTTATATCTTTCTTAATGGAAAGTAATGGAAAATTGGACAAAAATATTTCATTGGAGGAGTTCATTTACAACAATAGTTTCCATTCGATCTTCCAGAAGGCCCCATATAGATCCCTTTTATGGGAAGAGGTGCAGTGCACCAGAATTTTGGGATGAAGGTGGCCAATGAAAAATTCTAGATCAAGAAATTGTATAAGAAATGGTGGAGTTGTTCAAGACCAACTAGTAGTACATAAAAACTACTCAGAGTCAACAAAAGATCTATGTTTAAAATCATCAATGTAACCTTGTGTTCAATATTGGAGAAATTTGTTTCCTCTGTGTATCTCCATGGAAGTGCGTGATAGGATTTGGGAAGCAGGCAAAACTTAGTCCAAGATAAATTGAACCATTTTATATCCTAGGTCGCATCAGAGTAGTGGAATATTGACTAGAACTACCACAAAACCTATCTAAAGTAAATGCTATATTCCATGTATCCTTCTTAAGGAAGTACTTCCCATATCATTTCCATGTAATGAATCTAGAGTAGGAACCACTGGATAATGAACTTTACAATGATGATAATCCTGTGAAGATCATAGATCATTGATATAATGTTTTACAAAATAAGACAATACCCCTCATTAAGGTGTTGTGGAGATTCCATATGTTCTATAATGTAATGTGGGAACTAGGGGAGGTGATGAAGCATAGTTTCCATCATATGTTTTAATGTGGGAAAATGAAATTTTGAAGGAACAATTTAATAAGGGGTGGGGTAGTAATGATCCAAAATTTTATTAATAAAATTCTCCATTTGATTTAATGGATATATAAAAAACATTAACTTATTATGTTTTATTTTGTCCAATTTTAAATAAAATACCATTATGTATCATTACAATTGATTATATAGTCATTGAACAGTGATCAAATGACTAGAATAAATATAGGGTTTTATCAAATCCTATTGAAAAATCCAAAGGAAGTGATGGCCTCATCATATGGGATTGCACCATGTGATGCACATTTAACAGAGCTTCTGAGGGAGATAACATTTCTGGGCTTTGTGCTAGACCAAGCCTAACTGAGATCCAATATATTAATCATTAGTGAAACTGTTTATTAGATAAGTTCAAGCTCAACGAGATAACCACAAAAACCATGTTCACCGAATAGTCCCATGAAAACCCCACCATCACATGCCTTACTCTTAGGGATTATGTTGGTTTAATTAAGGGATATGTATCAGGATCCTAGCAATAGGGATATGTACATAACAATGAACATATTTTCATCCTATTATTGTTAATTTTTAGCTCACAAATAAAGTTTTTTGGTTAATATTAAAATTTAATTAAGAAATATATTTTGATGAAATAATGGATTTTTTAAATACAAAATTTGTTTAATAAAAAAATTATTAAATTATTTTTATTAAATATAAATGATCATATAATTTTTATGAAGTCAAATATAATTTTTATTAGTGTTCAAAAATTGTTATACTCAATAAATCCATTAATTTTTAAAAAATGATAGTTTTGAATTTAACAGATAAAATTAAATTATATAAGAAATTATTTAGATAAAATAAATATTATTTTTGTAATCAGGATCTTATAATTATACAACAGTTAAATTTTTATTATTTTCATAGAGAAGAGAATTTCTTGTTAAAAAATAATAACAATATAATTATATGGTGTGTTTTATTACAACATAATGACCCAATAATGATGTAATAAATATATTAAATTATATCTTTGACCAAATATATTTTATATACTTTAAAAAACATGGTTATACATTTATTTTATTTATTTCTTAAATCCATTATGATTCCTTCAAGACATGTCATATATTATATTATTTTCAATTAATTTCTTTAAGATTGTGATTCACCTACAAAAAAGTAACGGAAATATTTTTATAAGATCAGACCTTGGCCATATAAAATTATGTAAAAAATATCTTTTTTAAGAAACCATGGGAAAAACCCATGTGCTGGTTTGTGTTTTTAAATATTTTATTTTGAAGTGTCCAAATCCAAAATAATAATGAAATCTCCTCGTTTCTTTTATGATCCCACCAATGAACCCATTTATCTTCACTAAAACTCATTTAATCTTTTCCAAAATCTTATATATATTCCCTATAGTCCTCTCAATGCTCCACCATGCTTCTAGGAAGCCTCTTCTAAAATTTTGAGGTCACACATTCAAGTAAGTGAATTCCCTCCTCTAATTTCCCATCATGAACTTATTTATATTATGTTTTTTAAAATACATTTCTATATTTTGGGATATAATGTTCCCTGATTAGATTAATAATAATTTTATGTATAAATTATTAGATCTTCTTTTCACTCTCAATAATCCCGCCATTTAATTTTTATGTACACCCATTATTATGCTGAAACTTCATAAGGGATTCCCCCTCTCCTATTTTAATCAAGAAATTCATTTATATCATTCCAATTTAATTTCCATTTTATTTTGTTGGAATACATTATTACTTATCCCAGATACTGTAAAATTGATTTATAAATGTTCAGATCAACTTTCACTCTCATTTAACCATCCAAATATGTTTTACGTACACCAATTAACATGCATTAATTTTTTAAGGGTTCATTTAGTTTCCCCTCTTTCTTCATGATTCCTAATTTTGTTATGCATTATATTTCCAACTACTTATGTTTGTGAATTTACATACATGTACCTCATACGTTCAATTTATTTTCAAAATTATGAGATACATCATTATCTTTCATCAACTCATTTTATGAATTTCTATATTACATCGTTATGCAGCAAAAAGTGTACCATGATTTTAAATGGAAAAATCATTTGGTAGTGAATACCATACCCATTTATTTATCAATGGTATTCAAATTTATCCACATATACATAATTATTTTCAATCTATATATATTTATTATACATTTAATTTATCATTTAATAAACAAGGATGACTAATGAATCCATGTTGTATGATTTATGTGGCACACTTAAGCATGAAAAAATGGTTTTCAAAGGTGTTCCCTAATAGTGCTCCAATGAATTGGGTAATATTAAGAATCATGATAGGTCATGTAAAATTAGTTTTGACTCATTCTCATTCATGGGTAATGAACATAGACTCATACTTCTTCATGTGTAATGAGATTTTATTTGTGGTCATCTATGTACAATGAGATTTGACTCATGCTCCTCCATGTGAAACTAGCCATGACTCATGATAATATAATGATGTATATTATTTCTAAATTTCCCATGTTATTATTATCATGCTAAACCATACCTTTATATTCATGTTCCATTTATTCTTATTTGAGATGTTTATTTTCTGACATGTATTGTCTTCCTTAGGTTATTCAATATTTATTACCTTAATAGGCTTTATAGATCCCCCATTTCTTATGTATGTCCTTAGGTAATATCAGGAAATGTTAATTACAAAGTAATTTTTTTGTTATGTAAATTAATATTTCAATAACTATGTTTATTTTCATGTATTAAGTTCTATATAATGTACCTAATTTCCCAAAGACACAATACCCATCGATATTATATGTTTTATTAAGTGATTTTTTTTGTTGAAAATCAGGTATACATATGAAATAATGATCAAGGTTGTTATACAATTTCTTTACCATTCACTCGTTAAGGGAATGTTATCATCGCTCATGCATATAAATGACATACATTCTCAACAAAGTTATGTGATTCAATCTCCATATACATCCTCCAAGAATGAATATAAAAAATTATATAATGAGTAATTATTATATTATTAATATTATTAAAAATATGGATATTTTTTGTTTATATACTATTCAAAATAACTAGAACATTCATGAAAAACATGCATGAGAAAACAAGGTAATTTACACCTAAAACAATGATTATAAGGAAATATTGTTAAACAAATATATGTTAAAATGTTACAATAGGATAATATTTGAGATTATAAATATTATTATGGTTCAATTATATATTGAAAACATTAATAAAACCAATATATTAGAGTATAAATCATGTTCAACCAAAAGGAACTGTGCGGTAAGGGACTTCATCTAAATTTCCCACCATTTTGTCATATTGTATTGTTCTACAACAAAAAATTTAATATGTTTTATATACATCAATGTTTTCTTTTAATACCATGAATAAACCACGCTTCCTTTTAATTTATTTTTTAATTTTAATTATTTCATCTATGGGAACTTGACTTCACAATTACTAAGTGGTAACAAAATTTATAACTCAATTTATTTTCATTAGGTTTTCATATTTCATTCTTATCATAGAAATTTTATTTTTATATGGGAAAATATTTTTGACTATATTATGAATTATAACCATTTGTGTTACTTATATTTATATTTGATAAAAATAATAATAAATTTATTTTTTAATTCCAATATAAACTTTTTGATTTGTCTAAGGGTTTATTGAAATATATAATTTTAATTGGGATTATTTATGCGTGAATTTTAATTGAAGGAAATTTTTTTATCATTTTCTAACAATTGAATTTAATTTCTTTATACTTTGGTTATTCATTAATTTTTTTATATTAGTATACATTTCCTATCTTTTTTATTTACAATTTTTGAGAATTGTTCTGTAATACGATTTTACTTTTTTTCTCTCTTAGTTGCAGAATAATATTTCATCCAAAATAATTATTCAAAAATTGCTTTCAAAAATATTTTTTTCAATAAATAATATAATTATTAAATAAAAATTTATCCATGTTTTACTTTTTACAAAAAAATTAATGAATACTCATTTCAAATTCTAAACAGCGACCTTTTGGGTTTTATATAAATTGTAAAATGATTTTTTTAACATGTATGGATTATACAAAATTTATTTTCACCATGTCCACTCAGTTTTTTAATGATGACATTGTAATTTTCAAAGGTCATATTCAAAGAAACAAAATTTGAAAAAAATTTGGGATAATTTTGTTTTAATTTTTTTATATGAAATGATTATTTTCTTTAAGAATGTTTTTGATGATATTTTTATGGTATTTCTATTCATGAATGACATCATCACGTTATTGTAATTATGATACATTAGGTAAATGTTGTATTGATAGAATAATTGTCCTTAATATGTATAGTTTATAGGTAGTTTATCTAGGGAATTTATAGATATTCCATATGTTGATTAGTTTTTGTAATCATTAACATTCCCTTGAAAAATTTACATTCATGATATCATTCATCTCTTTTATGTTTCTCGTTAAATATTCCTTAGGGAGGTTCTATTGGCCCTAAAGTAGGTAGTTCACGAATGAATCCCTTGACTACTCCAACCCTAATTTGAACCAGCATTACACTATTCCAATCCTAGTTGGATCTTCAGAGAGGTTTTTACACTGGTTTTGGGGTATGTGGTTCATCGATCGATGGGTTTCTAGGAATATTAGAGTCTTACCTCTATTGACTATAGATCATGGTTTACCCCTGTCATGTGGTCTTATTTTGAATCCCTTAACATTAAAATCTCTCCCCTAACCTTTAGTCCCTCTTCTTCTCTCCTAGTCAGATCTATAATACTGGTTACTTAGAGGTTTTAGGATATGGGGCTTGGTGGCCTTTGGTGTTCTTGTTAAGACTATGTCATCTTTCTTCTTTTGATGACATTTTGGTTCTCTTCCTTTGTGGTGGTAAAAATATGGAAATTTCATACTTTTTGGATTTATTCCTCATGTTTTCATTGAGGTAGGTGTGTACTTAGTATCATGATGCATTGTGATAGTGGAAGATGTGTGCGATAAATATGAAAAGTTGTGGAAAGTGACCACTGATGATGTCCATGTTGTGTTTCATTTTTTTAAAATTTTTACATGGGTGATTCTCTTTATATGGTGGTGATGTCATATAGTTTAGACTCTTGGGGAAATTGATGGTGTATTTAGGACGATGACGACAATGGTGTCTTGAAGATTATGGTTTGATTATATTTACTTGTTCTAATTCATATATTTTTCTACTTTTGATATAATTATTATCTTTGGTGTTGATTTGGATGTGACATCGACAATGGTATACTCTTGAGGAAGATGTTAGGTGATGTGGTGTCCATCAGAAGTGGTTGGTTGAAGCCATCTAAATTATTGATAATGTTCATCTGTTCATGATGAATGTTATTTATTGATGGGGAAAATTATGTAGTTGGTGATGTGCTTTTTGTGTCAGATCTCAATGTAGGTGGTGGTTTTCCTCAAAGCCCGAGATGGTTGGTTAGTGTATTTTTAAATTGTGAATTTTTTTTATTTGGATGATGTTTTTTTAATTTCACATTTGTATCCCATGTGCTTCTTATGAGGTACTATTTTATTTTTTTAATTTATTGTTCTTACTAAAATATAATTTTTTTTCTAGAAACAAAAGAAATTGATTAGAATAGTACAATTAAATGAATCAATTATCTACACATTGTTAATTTGGTTTCAATTTTATTCCTACCCATCAGTTTTAATCAATATTTGGAATGGTTTTGATATTAGAATTATCATGATTTTGGAGATCAGGACATATACTAATTAATTATTTCCCTCATTATGAATTTATTTGTTATTATCCATGATATTTTTATAATAATATTATCTAAAGATTCATTTCATTCTTAGTCTTTTTGATTAAATTACATTTTTTCTCAGATATATAAATCTCAATGATGGTTATACATTTTCTAATCTATATTGTTAATTTATTGATTAAATGGAATGTATTTTCATAATTTTTTATTTCCATATTTATTATGATTTTTTCTTACCATGATTTTACATTTATTTATTAAATGGTATGTGTTTTCAGATATTTACATTTCCATATTTATTGTTAAATATCTATTTTTAATATTCACATTATATATTATAAATAATTTGTGTTGAAATATTTACCATATCATATTTTTTATGCTTCATCTAATCATGATATTAATATTATTTAAATTATATGTATGTTTTTTATTTACTTTTTCATTTTTATTTTTCTTATTGATTCGTGATATCTTCAACTTTATGTAACTCTTTCTAAGCATCAATGCTCACCAATATTTTTTTTCATCTACTAATAATCCACAAAGTGTAATATGAATGATATTAAAGGATATGATGAAGGTAATAATAGAATTAAATAATGTTTTAAATTGTTTTTAAATGTCACTCCAAAACTCTAGTATGTATATAGTTATCAAGAATTATGAACTATTCATTCATTCAATATGTGATCACTTGTACCCTAAGACAATTTAGTAACATAACTACCAAATATGCGATATAGGGGTTGGGTTTTTTAGTTGGTATCATAGGATGTTTAGTCAAAACTAAGGGAACTAGATTTAGTAATACTTGTATTTGAGGAGATAATCATAATATTTCTTCTGTGGATAATTATAGAAGAAAATTCTACTATATTGTTAAGGTTTATATTATGAGTTTTTCTTACCAAAACATATCTATATGAATACTAAATGTAGATATGGTTTTGAAAAGATATAAACAGTGGTATATGTATAAAAATGGTGCATTTGGATTGACCAATTGTTTCCAAGTACATGAAAAATACCTTACATTGCACCTAGTTTGACACAATCAGGGGATATTATTTGGATAATTCTCCTTTTCCATATAAACTATTATAATGAATTTGAGTAAATGATGGAAATTAATGAAATATATTAATAATATGGTTTCTTTTATTGAAAATAATGTTTCATGACTTTTAAATACTATATATGATTATACATTTGTACAACTATGATTATTATTTCATAATATATTGTTTTTTTATTTTAATCAATGGTTGGAACTCGAAGTAGTGGTGTTAATATAGAACATGAGTGATAGTGGGGTGACAATGATAAAACAAATGGGATGATTTTTGGGGTAAAATATATCCTAAATATTACTAATCAATTATCCAAAATATGATTTAAATCGTATACCTTAACAAACTATTTTACGCACTAATGTAGATAATGGTGGATTTTCTAATAATATAAAGTGATAGAGACAATGAAGTAAATATGTCTCAACATAATTCATGTTAAAAATGGGGAAAGGGACATCTAGGAAATTGTATCAAAGGAATGGGAAAATTGTTATTTGTGGAAAAAAATTGAATGAATCACTGAATTTATGGGAAAAAATAAATAGAAAGATTGAATGAAAAAATTTCATCCTAGGGGTCCAATTATAGTTATTTTTCTCAAATTAAGGGAACCTTAGAAATATTTTATCCAATGAAATAATATATAGTTTACCCCCTAGAGCAAGTAATTTCATCTATTGAACGAAATCATATGATGTATTTGTTTATTTAGAATCCATAATTAAAGGGAAGAAGTATTTTTACCAATGGTATTTGGGTTATAAAAATGATTAAACATATAAGGATTCAATTAAATTCTATAATCATATATTTATTCATAAACATAATATTTATTGTTACCATCTTAGGTTTATGAGTTTCAGATTTATCATAAGTATATAGTTATAAAAATTCCATTTAGTTTTTATGAGATGGGAATCTACCTTGATTAGGATTATTTTGGGAGATATTTTTGGAAATAAATCACATTGAATTTGTATAAGTTTTAGTATTTTATTTATTTAAATAAGAATTACATTACTATTGAAGTAATAAGTTTAAATATATTATTAGCATTTTGGGTTAATATTATATTTGATGTTGAGTTGATAATGGGATATTACACATTTGGAATGTTATAGAAATTATATTAATATGGTTTTAGAAAAAGGACAACTGACATGATGGGTGACAACCCGTCACATCTAGCAAGGTTGTGGGGCATGAACCCAAAACCAAAGGGTGATGATCATGTTGTTCCTATAACTAGAATATGTGTTTTTATTGTTAACATATAACTGTTTTTACATAAAAGATTTAATGGATAAATATTGATGTTTAACCAATAGGGAAACATTTGTAGTTTAGATATGAAATTTAATATATAGGATAACTTTTTTAAACTGTATCAGTTTTGCAAAATCTTTTAGAGAAATAAAAAAGGACTTTCCATTTTTTAAGGGAAATTATGATCCATTAGAAGATAATTTTAGTGATTCATGAAAATGAATTAATTCATGGATATTTATTTTGTGGATTAATCTATGAATTATAAATTGATTTAAGAGTACCCAGATGTTGAAATTATACATTTTAAAATTTAAAATATATAGAATGTATATTTTGTTAAGTCCATAGTAAAAATAATAAATGTATTCCTAAACATTAGGAAATGTATCATTGAAAAATGATATCACATAACCTTCATCTTTAATGAATCAAATGGTCGTTTAAATTATAAAATCGTTATGGTTTTTGGGTACTTAACTTCTAATTGGTCATTCAATTTATTTAAATCTATGATCTTTATCCCTCTCTATATTTATTTATTCTTTTCTTCCATGTCCATATCTTCAAATTCTATTAATATTCTCCAATTTCAATGAATAGTTTCAGTCATACCATATAAACATTGTGTGTATATTTATCTATTATAAAGAGTTTGTATCGTTATCCCTTTTTATGATGTGGATTTTCAATATATGTATTTTACAATGTTAAACCCTTGATTTCCGATATCAATATTACCTTGGGAGGCTGAAATTTATTTGAATCATAGAATATATCACCATGACATTTTTAAAATAAAAAAACTAGATTTTTTAGGTTATATGACATGACAAATCAATCAAATATTACTATATAACACCCCGAGACATTATGGAATATATATTTTAAATAAATTCATTCTCCTTGATATCTTTCGATACATGAAGCAATACGTATATGGAAAAATTATAATTTATTAAAATATATTTAATTAAAACAAGAATGTTATATCCAAGTCATTAAGTAGGTTGGTATTAATAGTATTTAACAAATTATCAAATATATATTATTTAAAAATTTATTTGAAAATAATTTTTTATCTGAATTTTAGAAATAAAAAAGACTCATTTTAATGAAAAACAATTATTTTCTAAGAAACAATTTTTTAAGAACTCATTTTAGTCGCAATATGTGCAAAGATTTAAAAATTTAGATTTACCATACTATAAAAATTTACATTAGAAAATAAACATCATTTTTAAAATCCTAATTTCAATATTACCAATGGTATTCTGTTTGAAATATTCTAAGGAATAATGAAAAATATATATTTTTAATGAAAAAACCCTATTAAAATTGAAATGTGAGTCAATTTTACCCTTATAAAATATATTGGTTTACTTGATGTCACTATGTTGATGTGCAAAATTTTTTTGACACCAATAGATGGATGTTGTTTCAGAGTCAGGTCTTAGTGACAAGGGATTGGCTTCTAGGCCTAATGGCTCCAAAATGAAAAGATCAGTTTGGTGGTTTTTGAGACCGAAGCACTCTCAATTCGTAGTGTTCTTATTCTTTGAATGTATAACATCCATTATCATTTTAGTAGGTACTCCATATAAAATGTATTAGTTTTTATTTTTCATTTATGGGGTAGGGTGTAGATTGGATTAGAATGATTCCTTAAATTGCAAAGTCAAAAATTTGTTGGATTCCTACCTTACAATCAACTTTCCATGGAGACTGTCTAGAGGATAAACTTGGTTTTACAAGCTTACATGTCATGTATTGGTCGTGCAAATAGGTCATGATCAAAATCATGCTTTTATGGGTACACATCATGAAGTATATAGTGATCGTTTTTAATTCAGAGTGTCAAAATTTATGTCGAGGTGATGCATTTTTTGACGGTTATGAAATTTAAGGGTTCATGACATGTATTGGGGTTACACATCATGTAATACCCCGATGTTAGTTTTAAAAAAATAGTAAGTGTAGTTATTAATTTTTTACCTCCACTAAAAACTCTTGTTATTCAGCCTATGTCATACTACATGTGATCTCGAACCTGTCGAACATTTCTTAATCTTTTTTTCTGATTTGGATCATTGTTATGATTGAGGTGTGTTTTATGAGTAAGTGTTACCCTCATTCATTATTTTAATCTCTATCTCCTCTGATGATTTTCCAATGGATCATCTTCTAAATGATTTATCAATGACATGGGTGATGGATCTTTCTTCTATGTTGAGATTCAAGGTCTTCGTCACTTTCTTCCTCAATGATAGGAGTCATTGCATGGTTTGAGTTTCGGGAAAATCTATGTGGTTCAATCCAAATTATCTAAATTATTTATTCCTAAATTTCATGATTTATTTCAATTTCTTATTAAAATTAAATTGCTCACATTTTCATTTAATTAAATTGATAAATCCCAATTCTAGTGAATATGGATATTTCAAAAGGTTTTTCCCCATAATTTGGAAAACAATCAATTATATGGATTGGGGTGTGTTTATGGATGTTGGTTGATTTAATTTTTTTAACTTAACATATGGATTTGATGGAAATTATATTAATTAAATATTTAAATATAATTTTAATAATTAATTTTAATAATCATAGAGTTGGTTGTGAGAGGATTTCAAACTTGTGGAAATGGCCTAAAATTATTTTAGAGTAGCCTAGTGCTTTTATCTTGTGAAAAGGGAATATTTTTTTAAAACCTATTTGGGTTTTAAATGACAAAATTAGAATAATGAAATGGATAAATGTAATTTAAATGTATTTTATGTAGTTGTAAAATAAATTTGCAATCATGTAATATCAGAAGAAATCCTTAGGTAGTTGGTGAGTTTTTTAGACACACACTATGATTCTACAACGTTCTAAAACATACATGTGAGAGGACACATCCCTGATAGGAGACTGATGAGTCACATATATCCAGTATTAGAGGGATGTGAGTATACACATGTTTCTGAGATCACTTAGAGTGTGTGGAATCCTATATTTGGTTAACACTATCATACCTACTTGGCCGATGAAAATGTCGCTCGCTTGTCTATTCATATATGATATATAAATGTATTCTATTGTTGTAAACCTGATTTAAATGGATTTTCAAGATATACAAAAACTGTTTTATGTAACTGCTTTATTTAATCTATCATTTTATAAATATTCCACATCTTGTGAAGTAAATCCTATTCTTTAATAGTTTTTCTCACATTTTGAAACTCTATAGTACGTTTTTTTAAATATGATCTTGAATTTCAAAACCTATTTTTTTAGAATTGAATAATTTTACTCTGATAATATATATTTTTCATCAGTTATGGAATATTTGGTGGTTTCTTTCTAGGATTATTCTCAACCCCTAATTTTTCATTCAAGTGTTTAAGGAATTTCTTCTTCCATGTTTATGAAAAGGAAATAGATATTGTGGAGATGGATCAGCTGTTGAGCTTGGGACATTGGTTTTCATGTCTATAGAGACCATGGGGATTTTTCTACTATTTTTGGAACTTTAGTTGTTTTAATTTGGGATTTTTATGTCTTGTAATATTATGGTACTTTACACATTGTGGAAAACAATTTTTGTTCATATTTATTTTCTTGTCTTACTTCTGCTATGTCTTACGGAGAAAATTGTTCCCATTTGCACATTTTATGATAGTATCTGGTAGTCACCGACCGATGGGGATCGATAATGAACCTTGGGTTATGTCTAGGATATATTAGTTATTAGGTTACTAGGGTACCCGGGCTGGATCATGAGAATGTAATATCTGAGGGAGGTTGTGGAGCTTTTGTCTTGAAGTTATTCTATTATTTTTGAAATCTTGTTTGGACTTAGGTGGAAGTTGTGATTGACTACCTAGCCACATATCACCATAATGAACCTTAAGTCACTAGGGGTGGTTTGGGAGGTACATATTTTGTAATATTTTTAGTCTTTTACCTATTCATATTGGCATTGAATTGAATCCAAATCAGGTTGTTCCATATGTTTGAAATATTTTTTCCTTGTATCACTGTTTGAGTGTTAATATACTATCTTCATTCTATCTGCTAATGTTGTGTAGCATCATGACTCAAAGAAGACGTTTAAATTGGATCCAAAGGAATAATATGTTGATCTACAAAATGTGAATCCTCTAGTGCCCCCAAATCTAGTTGATGTTATTGTGTGTAATTTCCATGCACCAAGATAGGTACCCCCTCCTATTCCCGCATAGGCTCAAGCTGTGGACCCACAGTGGGGTGTTCTACTAATTCATTCTCATGAGTTACTTCACCATAAGACAGAAGTTTCCAATGGATCCACTAATCCTAAACATTCTATGGAATCATTGAGAAAGATATAATGATTGTTTTGGATCATGGAAACACCATACATGATCATGGTACGGTTTCCCACCTTCATGGTGGAAATTTCAAGCAAGAGATGGTGGAAAAAAATGGTTATGGAATGAAAGCATCGATTCTTAGAGTGGAAGGACTTCAAGGTTCTTTTTATAATCAACTTCTATCCTAAGTCATTGGTTTTGGATAAGGATATTGATTTTATCATGATTTATCATGATGATAGAACAATGATCGAGTATTCTAATCGCTTTGCTAAGGTAGCTCAATTTTCTCCTAAGATTACATAAAAGAATTGATGATGGATCGATGATTCGAGTTATTCCACTAATAAGATATAATATATCACGTTTTCTTTATAAATCAACCCACATATACTATGGTTCTAGGTAGAGAGATTATGGTAGAAATGGAACTTTCTAGAAAGTTAGAGTTGACGAGAGTTCCTTTTTCTCCCAATGGTATCATTAGTTCCATAAAAGCAAAATAGATGCATGTTGATTCTATAGAATTTATTGATAGAAGAGTCATCCTAGACCTCTTACAAGTATAATAGGAAGAACACTTACTTTTTATCAGTGTGGAATGCATGGAAATTCTAAGAGGGATTGGAATGAGGCACCCATGACCGCTAGCTCATGAAACCGTTAAGGGAACATATAGATATTCTACCATCATTTCTCTACTCTACATTGTGGAACACATTCATCATATCCACCTAAAAATACGGGGAACCAAATAATTCTCATACAAATGGGTTCTATCCATAGGCCTCGGGAATGAGGCTACTTCACACAGTGGAAAAGTCTCTAGAGGATGCAGACACGAGTCGAGTGACTGTGAGAGGAACCATTACAGTAGCATCATCCATATTAACTGCTCTATTTGACATTTGTGCATATGATATATTTATTTAAACCCATTTTTTAATCTTCTTAATATTCATATGGAGGAACTGTCATGTACAATTGAAATTTCTATGCCCCTTAGTAAAAATAGAGAGCATGGTCTACATAGTGCCACATGGGTTTTATCTCTTTTAGACGTCGAGGATGTTTGCAATTTTCTTGTTCTTGATAATAAAAATCTTGAATTTTTTTTTGGTATGGATTGATCAATTTGATTAAATACTGGATTGATTTTTATCTTGGATAGTTTTACTTTACTTCACCTAGTGGTACACCTCGTGTATTTTATGGGGATATGGACCCGAGGTCGACCTGAGTCAAAACATCTTTTCCATAGTTGGGGAAAGTGATATCAGTGATTTCTTTTGATTTTGAGCGGGAATCATTGATAAATGATCTACCTCCAATCATCATCGAGTTTCTTGATGTGTTTCCATATATTTTATATGGCCTTCAATTGGTAATGGAATTTGAGTTCTTTATTGAATTAATTTCTACTACTCAACCAGTTTTAATTCCCTCCAACATCAGGGAACCAACAAAACTAAAAGAGGTGAAGTCACAGTTGGAAAATCTTTTCATGATAGGATTTATCCACTTGAGTGTGTCACCTTGGGAGGAATCAGTTCTCTTCTCTAATAAGGCTGAATGATCTCTTTTCCATTGTGTAGATTTTTTAAAACACAATCGAGTTATGATAAAGAAAAAATATATGTTTATTAGGATTGATGATATGTTTGATCAGATAAAAGATGAAGAGATGATTTAAATTAATGTTCTTTGGTCTGATTACTATTAGTTGAGGACAAATGAATGTGGAATTTAAGAAAGTACCTTTTAGAGTAGGTAAAAACATTATGAGTACCTTTTTATTCCCTTTGGACTGAAAAATGTTCATGCAATTTTAATGTCATTGATGAAAAATATCATTCATGAGTATGTTGGTAATTTTGTTGTGGTTGTTTTTGGAAAACATCCTTGTTTACTCTAAATCTGAGGAGGAATATGTGCATCATATTAGAATAGTTCGGAGTCTACTGAGATGTCATCAACTCTACGCTAAGCACCCAAAATTTGATTTCTAGATTTCAAATGTGAAAATATTTGGACATGTGGTTTATGAACATGGAATACATGTTGATCCTAAGAAGGATAATGCTATTATGAATTGGGAGGTATCATAGAATGTCTTCAAGAATTATAGATTCTTGGTCTTATATGTATATTACTTCAGGTTATTGAAGGACTTCTCAATGTTGGATTCTGCGATGATTTCTATAACTCAGAAGGGGAGAAGTTTTCTTGGGATGATAAATTTTATAATTATTTTACAATGTAGAATTTTATTTTGAATACTACACCATTGGGGAATATTCT
Source organism: Viscum album (assembly GCA_963277665.1). NCBI lineage: Eukaryota > Viridiplantae > Streptophyta > Magnoliopsida > Santalales > Viscaceae > Viscum > Viscum album. The sequence goes on along the minus strand of OY728153.1, from coordinate 690,682,494 downwards.
GGAGCTCTAGTAAGGTTATGTGGTCTTTTCAGATGCATTGGGTTTATGCTTGGGATATATTCTTATGCAAAGTGACTAAGTATTTGTATATAGATATCATAATAATAGGACACATGAGAAGAATTATCCTACCCATGATCATGAACATGTATTTGTGATGCACACATGTAATAGTTGATAACATTAAAAGTTTGGATAAGGGATTAATATGTTTTAGACCACAAAAGATTGAGTTATATTTTCTCTTAAAAATATTTGAAAATTATTTAGATGAATTGGATGTAGTACCTATAGTCATTCGAAATTGATATCGCCTATACCCTGGGGATAGGGAATTTCATTGTAGATGCATTATGCAGGAATCATCGAATCCAAGAGGTGAATGAATCTTAAAAGAGTGGAATTGTATGACTCTCATTGAAAGGTTGCATATCATAGTTCAAGAGAATGGGACTCATGCTTATTTGGCTAGAATTTTGTTATCATACTCTCTTCTCGAGATGATTCTTCAAGATCAAAAGCTTGATGATTAATCTCATATAATTAAGGATTATCTTTATGATGGGGAGATATTCTCCCAATGGTTGTTGTCTAAACATGATGATATATAATATTAGAATCTCATTGTTATGCCTTTAGTGGAAAAAGAAGGCTATGATGGGGGATTTCCATAATTTATAGTGGGTAGTTTATCCATGAACCACAAAAATGCTCAGTGATATGTGGTGGAAGTTCAGGTGGCCAGGTATGAGGTAAGATTACTCAGTTTTTCTCTCATTATTATATGTGCCAGCATGTTAAGGTCAAACACTAGAATACTTAGGGGTTTCTTCAGCCACTTACAGTCCATACAAGGAAGTGGCATGAGATTTCTAGGTGCTTCTTGACTGGGTTTCCTCATACCCGGAGAAATAATAATATGATATGGGTTTTGATCGACAAACAGACCATGTTAGATCACTTAATACCCTTTGACGATACATCCAAAGTTGAGGAGTTGGTAAGTCCTTATCTGAGAGTGATTATTCATTTTCATGGAGTTATATCTACTATATTCTCTAATAGAGGTCTGCAGTTTACTTCTCTAACTTTTTGAGGCCTTTAGGAGGCATTAGTATCCCATATTAATTTGAGTACGACCTATCATCTATAGTTGAATGGCCAAATAGAGATATATATATATTATTGAGTATTTATTTCACCACTATGATCTCGACTTTAGCATGGCTCGGGATGATCACTTGGGGATGGTAGACTTTTCTTATTGAAATAGTTACAAGTCCACAATCTGGACGGATCCTTTGAGGCCTTGTATGGATAGCCTTGTAAATATCTATTGTGATGGTCAGAGATTGGTGAATGTTCCTTAGTTGGACCATGTTTGGTGCAAGATACAATAGTTATGATTCATCTGATTTGATAGAGAATGTTGAAATCACTGTGCTGATTTAAGTCTTATGCTGGGCAAAGATGGTGAAATTTGGATTTTTATGTTGGTGATCTAGAGTTCTTGATTATTTCACTCTTGTTTTTATCTATCGATGGCTTGGGAGGAAACGGAAGCTTGATCCCCATTTTTGGGGACATTTTGAAGTTTTTTAGATGGTAGGGAATGTTAATTACAATTTATTACATCCACCACAGCTAACATCGATACATAATGTATTCCATGTTTCACAACCCGAGAAAGTATCTCTTAGATCCATATCACATTTGGATATGGAGTAATATTTATATTGTATATGATTTATCTTTGATTGAGTGGCCAGAAATGGTAGTTAATTCTTAATCCAAGGTACTTCAAGTGAGGAAAATACCTATGGTTTGTGTACTATGGCATTATGGTTCCGATAATCATGAGATGTGGGAACACGAGGAGATGATGATATAGTGATGACCTCATCTTTTTTGAATGGATGTTTCTTCATAGGCTTTCTGCGGATAGGGAATTCATATGGTTGGGAGGTTGTGATATCATGTTACCATTTAGATAGGTACACCTAAACCCTTGTCTTAGTTTTTCGTGCCTTTTATGGGGAATGGTGGATTTCAAATTAGGAGGATACATATAATGGTGAATTTAGTTACTTTTTGGATTCTAACCATAAAATCTACTTTTAATGTAGAATTATTATGGGTTACATGACATGTTACCAGCTTACACATTGAGTAATGGTCCTATAAATAGGTCATGAAATTATTCACGCTGTGATGGGTACACGACTGGAGTTGTCACTACATGTCGTAATGGAATTAATGATCGATTTTTAATTTGGAGTGTTGGAATTTAAGTCGAGGTGATGTGTTTTTCAATGGTTATGAATTTTAAAGGGTTCATGATGTGTGTTGGGATTAAACAACATGTAATGGACCAACAAAATTTTTTTACAAGTAACACGGTTGGTTATTGTAACACCCCAAGATTTCATAGTGTGTTATTTCTTCAAAATAATTCAATAACTTTCACTACATGCAACACCATGTTCAAGCACACCATGACTTACCAAACAAGCCGTTCAAAAGAGGTTATGAATAGTATTAGATAAATTTTAATGTTTATATAATCCTTATAATTTTAGAATCCATATTATGAGTTTCTTAGATATAATGCAAGAACAAATTCATTTTCAGTATTGCACTTTTATAAACTTTAATAGTGAACCCTTTTTAAATACTATATTTTAAACTTTTTGACTAAATGGGGAAATCAAAAATTTAAAATGAAACATCCCAAGCTTCCACGGTACGCTTTCTTTGAATAATACAGTAGCGTGTGTTGTACGCAACCTTGAGTTTTAACACACACCACAACCAATCAAACTAGCCGTTATGAATAGTAATACCTAATTTTTGAAATTATATATATTTTATATTTAAAAATGGACTTCATTTTTGGATTCGGAATATCGAAATTATCCTAGGGTGAAATTTTGGTACTTTTCGGATAACTTTTATATTTTGATGAATAGTGAAAATTACTAAATTTTAATTAAAAACAACTTTTTTAATCAAAATAATTAATAGTGATAAATTATGAATTTGAGTGGTTTTAAAGTATATTTAGAATATATTTTTACCATTTAATATAATGTTGGTCATTGGACATAATTTTACAATTAAACCAAACATAAACGAGTGTCAATCTTTTGATAGTTATTATCTCTTAAAAACACGCTTTTTGTTTTGACAGCGGGATTTAATTTTAAATTAATTTCTGCCACTTCTGTGTTTTGAATTTAGGAAAATGGATTCCATATTTGGAATCAGGATGTTAAAATTGTGTAAATAGGTAACTTTTATTTTTAGACATTTTGAATAATTACTGCGGTAAATATTTTATTTACCATGGTTAAGGGTAAATCCGGTAAATAAGGGTTAAAAAAAATAATATTATAATAATACTAAATTACCCTAAAACGTGTCTTAACCCTATTGGTTGATACATGGTCGACCATGGGAATCTTTGGGTCTATTTTGGGACCCCATGGATCCACTTGTAAGTGATAATGACACTTTATTTTAATTTAGTTAAAATGAATACAAAAATGACACAAGCATATATCTTTTAGAACAACAATTGTTACATAGGGTTATATATGTTGGATTTTAGATTATAAATATTCATTAGAAATCTAAAAAGATTTTCTACATAATGATATTTTATTTATAATTTTTAGACATTAAATAATTTATTTTATTTATGACACAATGATGATGCAGTAATTACTATAATAGTGAAAAATTAAAATAATTGATATTATAAACACCCAAATAAATATAATATGAAACTTTTAATGAATTAAACTAATTTTCTAGGATACTATGATATATTAGGATTGATTTAATTGACTTTGTTCGAAGTAATCAATCTGTTATGAGTTTCAAAAAAATCAACTATTGAATAGTGTCAAAATTGACATAAAAGAGTTCTTAAAACAAATATTATATTATAAATTCATATTAAATTCCTAAAAATCTAAGGTTCGGCCAAGAGACTTATATTATGATAGGTTAATCATTAATGGACCACTTGGGGGTCGCTTGGATGTATATAGTATGTTTATTAACCATATTATATAAAAATACAAAGAGACATTGTAAAAGTGAAACTAATTAACTTAGAGTTAATACTTAAAGATAAGGTTAATATAAGTACCCAAACCTGTCTAAATTCTATTGGATGAGTTGTTTTCGACCTATCCCCACCTCATCCTTTGAATAGTAAACTTTGGAGCCTTTGGAAACCGAATATGAATTTATTATAAATTAATATTTCTAGCTTTTCCAAAGGTGCCCCTCACCCCTCTTATAAAAGGGCACTCCTCCTTCTCATTTCCTCACACCTCTCAAGCCACTTGGCTCGTCAAAACTCTGCCCAAAAAAGCTCCCCACATCCCTCTCCTCCTCCTTGAAGCTTCCCCTTAGGCAGAAAGAATTTCAAGAAGTCCTTTGGTTCCAACCAAAGTGAGTTACCTAAATTAAAGGTAACAATTTCTCTTAAAGTATTTTCATTTATTTTGCTTCTCCAACCCCCAAAATCTTTTTATTTCCTTTATTTTATAACAACACCAGTATCCTCAATATACTAGGATGTTGTTATAAGAAGGATTCAAACTACACATTCACACAACTCCATCTAATGGATGATGAACATAATGTTTCTGTGGATGGCAAACTAACGCCTCACGAAACGATGATTGTTCAAATACATCTTACCGCCTCTCATGGTGGCCATTAGGATGTCACTGTAATTAAATATGATATTAATGATATATATTTTATATATAAGCTTCTGTAATTCCATTTTATTTCATACCATTATTCGTTTCATGTTGTATATACATACGATAATTTCATTTGAGGATGTGCGGACTACCGCCCCCTTAAAATGATATGACTCGTTCATACCACACATGGAACGTATAAAGGATGGTGTAAATGAACTTAAGTAACATATATAAAATATTATATTATACTGGAATAGTAATATACCTATGTATAATTTGGATTCGATTCTTTTAAAATAAAAATTAAATGGAAGTAGCGTTCGTGCGTACGTACGGACTACCGTCTCCACGAACGCGATGAGATTCATTCTCCATCGTATAATTTGATGATTTAAAAATGATGCTTAAGAACTTGATACCATTCTGGATATGAATAATATACATCCCATTAATAACGAATATGTCTCACATAACAAAGAATATAAAGTAAAATGAACCCGTTAACACCCGAAATGACGATAATTCTAAAATATTATTAACAAATCAAGGATAAAAGATCATATATGATATCATATTAAAGTAAATGATTCTTTTATTATTCAATAACAATTATTTCACCATTATACAGGAGGTAAACCTACCATCGACCAAGGAAAAAGTACAATGTAAGGGTTTTCTTATCTCACTTTTAATTCCGTGAGAATTCCATTGATCACCACTTAATTATTGCATGTGGTGTATGTGTACTGCCCATGATCGTATTCATTGTGTAATATACTTTAATTTATGGGTATTTACATCATCATGGTATGATACTTCTTTCATGGGTGTATGTTTCGTAAGTTACCTAATCGATAAGGGAATTTGAGATTTCAATTTCCACTCATTTGGCTTTACACATATTTCATTGATTATATTACCCCAAGATTATGTGTGGAATCACTATTCATTTGATTATGTCATAATTTCCACTCCCCTTCCTGTGGATATAAGTTTGATACACATAATCACTCCATTGATAATTCTCAAGTCATTGATATGAATTTGATAAGAGTAATTTTAACTCATTCTCCATTTGTTGAGTTAAACATCCAATTCGTTGGTATTGTTTTTTTTTACAAGAATATGTGTGAATGTCCTTTGATTTTTTTACACTGAATATCCAATCATATTTAGTGTATTTATATTTGTCACACATAATTATGTCATTTATTTATCCTTAACCTAAGGATACAACCTTTTTGAGAAATTTCATCTCAATTTACATTCCATTGAGACTTCTTTGATGATATACACCAAATCACTTCTATGTGGTGTATATAATGTACTTTGACATAGTATATCATGAATTCCTTTATTCTCATGATATTACAATGTTTTGATTACCTCAATTATTTGTATTCAAGTGTCTCTCTTTTGGTTAGAAACTCTAACCAAAATACCATTTTAAAATGTTTTAAACAATTATTCTTCTAAATCATGCTCATTAATGTCCATATTTTAAAAATGGTTTTAAGGATTTATTTATATGGACATTAAAGTTTTAAAATTAAAACTCCTTTTAAAAGTTTCAAAGTGGTATGGGACACTTTGATTCAAAAATATACTTTTAAATGGCTTCTTGACAAATAGTGTGACTTTTAAATGTTTTCAAGAAAAGGGGGATATTTCTCTCAAATAGTTTTGATGATTATTCTCATCTATGTCAACATCCTTCATTATTATTGATTGAGGTTAATGTGATACAATACAATCTTCCATATTGTATCGAATGAATTATGTTTGACTGTGGATGTGCTATTTTTATACCATTCATGGTTTGTGGTGAAAGTATTGACATTTCGTATGCTAGTTTAATACGAATGTTTACGTTATGTTTAAACCTTTTCATATGGGAATGCATTGGACTTAATAAGTGACGGGTGGAACCCGCTATAGCTCCTCGATGCATCGGTAGGTCTCATGAGACAAACTAGTGTCTTGGCACAAGGCCTTGGCAAAATCTTATTTGTAGTCTTGGCACGAGGCCTTGGCTATGTGGTTATGATAGTCTGGCATTATGCATTCCATCATTATGAAAGTGGTTATTGATATTGCATGTGATCATTCGACTAGTAGAATATCCATGTGAGTAAGTAAATGGCATTATTTCATTTTACCTTTTCCATTTTATGCTGAAGTTCAAGTTTAAAAGGCTTTTGTTTTAGTTATAAATTGCCTTAAGTGTTTATGCTCATTTATGAAAGCTTCTGCTATAATGTTATCCTTACTGAGCATCCGAGCTCACCCCTTTCAATGTTTTATTTTTTTTCCCAGGATTATGAAGAAGTAATTTATGAATGACCTGCAGGGATAGTATGAGGGGATATGAAGACAAGATGTTTTTTTTATGATGTAATGTAAAAATTTATGGATGTATCTAGTTATTCCAAGGCTACTAATCTAATCGGTCTTTCGAGACTTGATCTTTCTCGTGATCATGCCAATGTTATGTAATTAATGCACCGACTCTGGGTAGCTGGGGTCGGGGCGTTACAGTTGGTATCAGAGGAAGTTTAGTACAAACCATGGTAGCTAGATTTAGATAAACTCTGATTAGAGCACGTAGACCTAAGATGAACTTTGAGGATTAGTATAAAAAAAACTTCCTAGAATTTTGGTATTGTAAATATTTTGTGAGTTTTCCGAGAAATACATCCCTGTCTGGATACGAGCAGGTAGAGGCGGCTCTGGCACAGATGTACCTAGGGATAAAACCCGAAAACACCGCTTTGAGCTAGACTCGAACGGGAACTGGTGCACGACAACGGGCCTTGCTGCACTCTTGGTTACGACACTCCCGGGGGATATGCTTAGGATAATTTACATTTTCTTTACAAACCGATTTAAGTAATATATACATAAGATGAGAGAAAATGACCTTGGTTAATCCTAATATGTTTCAAATTGAGAATATGGTGACATTTTAATCTCTAAATGATTTTACGACTACTATTACTCACACAATGCCTTCTGGTTTTAGTCAATGGCTGGATTCCAAGGAAGTCATAGTGACTTTGAGAATGATGTACAAGTTGGGAACAGTGGTGGCAATGAGCAACGAAATGGAATGTTGATAGGCGTGAAAGATATCGTCTTTATGCCAAATCAGTTTTCCAAAAATATGATCAACAACATATATATTAACCAACTCCCAGACTCAACAAGGAAGAGAAAGGTGTTAAATGATAAGATCTCCAGCAATGGAGACCATGGAGAAAAGAAACCTCAATTTTCATCATGCAGGAATTGTGGAAAGAGACACCCAGGAAAGTGTCTCAATGGGACAACGAAATGTTTTACGTGCGGGAAGGAAGGACATAAAGTGAAGAATTGCCGAAGAAAAATGAAGAGTACTATGGAAGAAGATAAAAATGGTCCCAAGAGTCCATTTACAGTCATTTGTCGTAAATGTAGGGGACCTGGCCATTACCCGAGTGAATGTCCTATTTTATAGGATATTTTCTTGGTCAAAGAAGAAGCTATGTGGAAATAAATGGCTGGAGAAAAATTTAAAAAGTATTAGCACTCCTTGTTGATGGGTTTGCTTTGGAATAATTTTCTCTTGTATTTGTAACCCCGCAGTTTGCCATGTGAGAATGATATTTGAGGAAGAATTGTCTCTTCTCTTGTGGATATAGGTATAAATAACCATTTGGTTTTATATGATCATTGGGGTTTGAGAAAATGATAAGTTATTATAATTTGGGATGAAAATGCAAAGTATGATATAACATTTGTGGTTAAATTATGTTATTTTGAGGAATTTATCTCATTTTGGTAATATTATAAAATATAGTTTTTGAAAAAGGACAACACGTAGACCGTGTGACAACCCATCGCGTCAGACAAAGCCGTGGGAATCGAACCCACAACCAAAGTGCGATTGGGATTTATCGCCTACCACTGGACTACGTAAAGTCCCTGGTTAGTGTGACTATTTTTTTTTGTTAAATGATTTTATTGATCAATAATAAGATGATTTGGGTTCTTATGTCTTATCAAATGAATACCCTTGGTATAGGAAAATGATTTGGTGATTAAGTGATAAATGTTATTTTGGAAGATGTTTGTTTTGTTAGGAACACTATATGCCCAAGGAAAATAGAATACAATGAGGTTTCATTTGTAGAGTAATGGTGGATTTTTATCTACATTTTTATTGTTGATAGTGATTTGGGTTATTTATGGAAATGATTAACCTATAACAGAGAATATGTGATGATTAATTTTAAGTATGTGACTTTAAGAGTATTTGATGTAATTTGGAGATACAATGTAACATGGGAGACTACATAATCAAATTCTTCTATGTTTTGGGTTTCAATATTAGTTTGGATTATATTAAAGGATTTTAAGGACAATTGGTTATTGAATGGTATCTATTTAACTTTGGGGTATTGTTGGTTTAATTTTAGAAATTAAGATTAGTGCATATTTATCTCAATGAATATCCTTTTGGGGGATCATTAGATCATTCAATAACCATTTTGGTTTTGATTAATATATGGTTTATCCTGCATGGATCATGTGATTCTATAGAAGTTTATTCTAGCTCTTCCAGTGTGACCAAGTCTTCTTGAATACTCATCGTTTAAAAAAAAATTGAGTTAGTGGTGGAAATTTATTAAAGAATGAAAATCTACTTAAAATTTAAGTATATCTCATAATGTTCTTAGCCAATCTCATAAATAAAATCCCCAACATTAATAAAAGAAACATAGAACAAAAATGTTGTCCTAGATGGTACCTTAAATCATCACAAATTTATGGCTTTGGGATTTTTGGCCTTTTCATAGCCATGTTCTCTACCACTCTCCATCAGATAATTGATGGTTAGATTTCTCCTCCATATCCATATTTTCCTTCATTGAACCCTAGTTTGTGTTATTTTCGGTAATCTTCATACTTTCGACTCTTTATTTTAAATAGAGGCCTCATTAATTCATTTTTCGATGTGGGATTTCAACTAAGATATTTTGAAACGTCAAAAATGTGTTATCCTAATACCCTATGTTTTGTTGAACCGATGGTATTTCAAATCATCATAGATTGATGATTATAAGGACCTCAATTTTACACTTGTTTGTGATTGATGACCTCAATCACCACCTATAAATATTTACGTTTTTCCTCCAATTATATGTCTCTAGTTGCCACCAATGTTCTCCTAATCGAGATCATAATTTGGTGGTGACCCTTTGATTTCTCTTTTTCTCATATTAAGACTAAATTTTAGTAACCCAATTTCCGATGTGGGTTTTCCCACAAATATATTATCTATTTTCAACCTTTTTTTTTGCGAAGAACAATTTCAAATTGCGAGGACGCAATTTATTGATGGAGGGGAGAATGTAACACCCCAAGATTTCATAGTGTGTTATTTCTTCAAAATAATTCAATAACTTTCACTACATGCAACACCATGTTCAAGCACACCATGACTTACCAAACAAGCCGTTCAAAAGAGGTTATGAATAGTATTAGATAAATTTTAATGTTTATATAATCCTTATAATTTTAGAATCCATATTATGAGTTTCTTAGATATAATGCAAGAACAAATTCATTTTCAGTATTGCACTTTTATCAACTTTAATAGTGAACCCTTTTTAAATACTATATTTTAAACTTTTTGACTAAATAGGGAAATCAAAAATTTAAAATGAAACATCCCAAGCTTCCACGGTACGCTTTCTTTGAATAATACAGTAGCGTGTGTTGTACGCAACCTTGAGTTTTAACACACACCACAACCAATCAAACTAGCCGTTATGAATATTAATACCTAATTTTTGAAATTATATATATTTTATATTTAAAAATGGACATCATTTTTGGATTCGGAATATCGAAATTATCCTAGGGTGAAATTTTGGTACTTTTCGGATAACTTTTATATTTTGATGAATAGTGAAAATTACTAAATTTTAATTAAAAACAACTTTTTTAATCAAAATAATTAATAGTGATAAATTATGAATTTGAGTGGTTTTAAAGTATATTTAGAATATATTTTTACCATTTAATATAATGTTGGTCATTGGACATAATTTTACAATTAAACCAAACATAAACGAGTGTCAATCTTTTGATAGTTATTATCTCTTAAAAACACGCTTTTTGTTTTGACAGCGGGATTTAATTTTAAATTAATTTCTGCCACTTCTGTGTTTTGAATTTAGGAAAATGGATTCCATATTTGGAATCAGGATGTTAAAATTGTGTAAATAGGTAACTTTTATTTTTAGACATTTTGAATAATTACTGCGGTAAATATTTTATTTACCATGGTTAAGGGTAAATCCGGTAAATAAGGGTTAAAAAAAATAATATTATAATAATACTAAATTACCCTAAAACGTGTCTTAACCCTATTGGTTGATACATGGTCGACCATGGGAATCTTTGGGTCTATTTTGGGACCCCATGGATCCACTTGTAAGTGATAATGACACTTTATTTTAATTTAGTTAAAATGAATACAAAAATGACACAAGCATATATCTTTTAGAACAACAATTGTTACATAGGGTTATATATGTTGGATTTTAGATTATAAATATTCATTAGAAATCTAAAAAGATTTTCTACATAATGATATTTTATTTATAATTTTTAGACATTAAATAATTTATTTTATTTATGACACAATGATGATGCAGTAATTACTATAATAGTGAAAAATTAAAATAATTGATATTATAAACACCCAAATAAATATAATATGAAACTTTTAATGAATTAAACTAATTTTCTAGGATAATATGATATATTAGGATTGATTTAATTGACTTTGTTAGAAGTAATCAATCTGTTATGAGTTTCAAAAAAATCAACTATTGAATAGTGTCAAAATTGACATAAAAGAGTTCTTAAAACAAATATTATATTATTAATTGATATTAAATTCCTAAAAATCTAAGGTTCGGCCAAGAGACTTATATTATGATAGTTTAATCATTAATGGACCACTTGGGGGTCGCTTGGATGTATATAGTATGTTTATTAACCATATTATATAAAAATACAAAGAGACATTGTAAAAGTGAAACTAATTAACTTAGAGTTAATACTTAAAGATAAGGTTAATATAAGTACCCAAACCTGTCTAAATTCTATTGGATGAGTTGTTTTCGACCTATCCCCACCTCATCCTTTGAATAGTTAACTTTGGAGCCTTTGGAAACCGAATATGAATTTATTATAAATTAATATTTCTAGCTTTTCCAAAGGTGCCCCTCACCCCTCTTATAAAAGGGCACTCCTCCTTCTCATTTCCTCACACCTCTCAAGCCACTTGGCTCGTCCAAACTCTGACCAACTAAGCTCCCCACATCCCTCTCCTCCTCCTTGAAGCTTCCCCTTAGGCAGAAAGAATTTAAAGAAGTCCTTTGGTTCCAACCAAAGTGAGTTACCTAAATTAAAGGTAACAATTTCTCTTAAAGTATTTTCATTTATTTTGCTTCTCCAACCCCCAAAATCTTTTTATTTCCTTTATTTTATAACAACACCAGTATCCTCAATATACTAGGATGTTGTTATAAGAAGTATTCAAACAACACATTCACACAACTCCATCTAATGGATGATGAACATAATGTTTCTGTGGATGGCAAACTAACGCCTCACGAAACGATGATTGTTCAAATACATCTTACCGCCTCTCATGGTGACCATTAGGATGGAACTGTAATTAAATATGATATTAATGATATATATTTTATATATAAGCTTCTGTAATTCCATTTTATTTCATACCATTATTCGTTTCATGTTGTATATACATACGATAATTTCATTTGAGGAAGTGCGGACTACCGCCCCCTTAAAATGATATGACTCGTTCATACCACACATGGAACGTATAAAGGATGGTTTAAATGAACTTAAGTAACATATATAAAATATTATATTATACTGGAATAGTAATATACCTATGTATAATTTGGATTCGATTCTTTTAAAATAAAAATTAAATGGAAGTAGCGTTCGTGCGTACGTACGGACTACCGTCTCCACGAACGCGATGAGATTCATTCTCCATCGTATAATTTGATGATTTAAAAATGATGCTTAAGAACTTGATACCATTCTGGATATGAATAATATACATCCCATTAATAACGAATATGTCTCACATAACAAAGAATATAAAGTAAAATGAACCCGTTAACACCCGAAATGACGATAATTCTAAAATATTATTAACAAATCAATGATAAAAGATCATATATGATATCATATTAAAGTAAATGATTCTTTTATTATTAAATAACAATTATTTCACCATTATACAGGAGGTAAACCTACCATCGACCAAGGAAAAAGTACAATGTAAGGGTTTTCTTATCTCACTTTTAATTCCGTGAGAATTCCATTGATCACCACTTAATTATTGCATGTGGTGTATGTGTACTTCCCATGATCGTATTCATTGTGTAATATACTTTAATTTATGGGTATTTACATCATCATGGTATGATACTTCTTTCATGGGTGTATGTTTCGTAAGTTACCTAATCGATAAGGGAATTTGAGATTTCAATTTCCACTCATTTGGCTTTACACATATTTCATTGATTATATTACCCCAAGATTATGTGTGGAATCACTATTCATTTGATTATGTCATAATTTCCACTCCCCTTCCTGTGGATATAAGTTTGATACACATAATCACTCCATTGATAATTCTCAAGTCATTGATATGAATTTGATAAGAGTAATTTTAACTCATTCTCCATTTGTTGAGTTAAACATCCAATTCGTTGGTATTGTTTTTTTACAAGAATATGTGTGAATGTCCTTTGATTGTTTTACACTGAATATCCAATCATATTTAGTGTATTTATATTTGTCACACATAATTATGTCATTGATTTATCCTTAACCTAAGGATACAACCTTTTTGAGAAATTTCATTTCAATTTACATTCCATTGAGACTTCTTTGATGATATACACCAAATCACTTCTATGTGGTGTATATAATGTACTTTGACATAGTATATCATGAATTCCTTTATTCTCATGATATTACAATGTTTTTATTACCTCAATTATTTGTATTCAAGTGTCTCTCTTTTGGTTAGAAACTCTAACCAAAATACCATTTTAAAATGTTTTAAAGAATTATTCTTCTAAATCATGCTCATTAATGTCCATATTTTAAAAATGGTTTTAAGGATTTATTTATATGGACATTAAAGTTTTAAAATTAAAACTCCTTTTAAAAGTTTCAAAGTGGTATGGGACACTTTGATTCAAAAATATACTTTTAAATGGCTTCTTGGCAAATAGTGTGACTTTTAAATGTTTTCAAGAAAAGGGGGATATTTCTCTCAAATAGTTTTGATGATTATTCTCATCTATGTCAACATCCTTCATTATTATTGATTGAGGTTAATGTGATACAATACAATCTTCCATATTGTATCGAATGAATTATGTTTGACTGTGGATGTGCTATTTTTATACCATTCATGGTTTGTGGTGAAAGTATTGACATTTCGTATGCTAGTTTAATACGAATGTTTACGTTATGTTTAAACCTTTTCATATGGGAATGCATTGGACTTAATAAGTGACGGGTGGAGCCCGCTATAGCTCCTCGATGCATCGGTAGGTCTCATGAGACAAACTAGTGTCTTGGCACAAGGCCTTGGCAAAATCTTATTTGTAGTCTTGGCACGAGGCCTTGGCTATGTGGTTATGATAGTCTGACATTATGCATTCCATCATTATGAAAGTGGTTATTGATATTGCATGTGATCATTCGACTAGTAGAATATCCATGTGAGTAAGTAAATGGCATTATTTCATTTTACCTTTGCCATTTTATGCTGAAGTTCAAGTTTAAAAGGCTTTTGTTTTAGTTATAAATTGCCTTAAGTGTTTATGCTCATTTATGAAAGCTTCTGCTATAATGTTATCCTTACTGAGCATCCGAGCTCACCCCTTTCAATGTTTTATTTTTTTTTTCCCAGGATTATGAAGAAGTAATTTATGAATGACCTACAGGGATAGTATGAGGGGATATGAAGACAAGATGTTTTTTTATGATGTAATGTAAAAATTTATGGATGTATCTAGTTATTCCAAGGCTACTAAACTAATCGGTCTTTCGAGACTTGATCTTTCTCGTGATCATGCCAATGTTATGTAATTAATGCACCGACTCTGGGTAGCTGGGGTCGGGGCGTTACAGTTATTTCTATTACCTCATATCCACACTCAACTTCCTTGACCTAAGTCATCCCCCAGTGATCTTGAAAATGTCCAGTCCATTCGAATCCTTTCATTTCTATTTGGATCATTATTATGCTTTCAGTGTGTTTTCCAGGTAAGTGTTCTCTCCCATTCATAGTGTTTTTCTCCTTCTACTCTCTTGTTTTTTCAATGTATCGTAATTTTAATTGATGGATTTATTCCCTTAGTTTTTGTATAATTCTTCTAGGTTGAGTTTCGAGGTTTTATTCACCTTAATTCTTATAGTTGGGTGATATTGCGATTTTTCAGTTTCGAGAAGAGGTGGGCGGTTCAATCCTGATTACCCAAATTAGAAATTCATAAATTTATTTATTTATTTCATTTTATAATTTAAATTCAATCTCTCACATTTTATTTCAGTTAAATTCATAAAACATTATTCTAGTGAATCAGAATATTTGAAAGGGTTTTGGAATGATAATTTGGAAAACCCCCCAATTCAGTTGAATTGGGGTGTGATTAAGGATGTTGGATGATTTAAATTGTGGAATTTAAATTGTGGATTTGATAGAGACAATTTAAATTAAAATTTTGAATTTAATTGTGGAAAAATAACATTAAAAAGGATGGAATTGGTTTTTAATGGATTTCAAACATGTGAAAATGGATTAAAATGATTTCATAGAAACCATGCAGCATTATATTGTAAAAATGACTTGTTTTCTAAAAATACATATTATATTTAAATGGAAAAATGTAATTTTTGAATCGAATGATGAGATTTCCCTTTATATTATATAGTCTTAAAATGAAATTCCCATCATATAAGAGTACATGAAAGATTTAGGTTGTTTTTGAGTTATTTGGATACCCTATACGATATTAACATGTTCTAAAACATACATGCAGCGGGTTACATCCTTAATGGGAGGGTGATGAGTCACCTATGGCTAGTGTCAAGGGGATGTGAGTATCCAAATTTTTTGAGATCCCTTATAGAGAACAAAATTCTATATATGGTCAATAATATCTTACTACTTGGAATACGATGATGTTTCTAGATTTTTTATTTATATATGAGATATTAATGAATGGCAGTGTTGTGAAACTACATTAAATTATTCTACAAGATTTACTAAAACTGTTTTATGTAACTCTTTTTTTAAGCCACTGTTTTAGAAATATTCCATCTCTTGTAAAGTATATCCAATGATTTAAAGGTATTTTTTTTACATTTTTAAAATGTATAGCATGTTTTTTAAAATATTCACATGAATTTCTAAACCTCTTTATTTTGAAAATTAAATATTTTCTTTGGATAATAAATTATTGGAATATGTTATGGAATATTTGGTGGTATCCTAATGGTCTTAGGATCACACCCTATGTTTTCTTTTATGTATTTTTAGACTATATTTATCTAGGTTTAAGAAAAGTAATGGGATCTCATGGAGTAGAATCTAGCAGTTGAACTTGGGACTAGGTGATTCATTTTCATAGGGACCTTAGGGATATATTATTTATTTTTTGTACTTTATATAGAGTAATTTTTTCTGTTTATGCCTTTTTATAATCAATTAATTTACTCCCAGTGGAGTTTCTTTTATATGCATATTGACTATCTTGTCTTACTTCCACTTGGTTGTGTAGAAAATATCATTCAAACATAAACGTTGAAGGATTCCTTGTGCAAGTTTCCCACCCATGGGGATTGAGAACACCCTTTGGGATATGTGAGTGTTGGCTTGGATAATGGGATTCTATGGTACTCAAGTAGGTTTGTGATAGTAGGATTCTTCCGAGTTGGGTTTCGATAGAGTATCCGATCATTATATCCTATCAAAAAATAATACCCCATCAAGACATGATCCAAAGGAGGAAGATATCAATAGTAGATTGCGGTGTTATTTGGTTGATCAAAATTTAGAGGCGCAATACTCTTCCATGTCTAGAGGGATTGAATGGGTTTATACAATAGGTATGTTGGATAAAATAAGCAATTAACCCATTGCTATATCCTATATGGGGGTAGTGTGAACGGGACAAACATTATTAGATGGGAGGGGTCACCGGAGACAGAGACTATGTGAAATTTTCAAGAACATGGTCATGAAATAATGTTTCATTCAACACTATAGGGAGGTTGAACATGCTAAAAGGTTTAACTGATAGAGGATATAATTGGTTTTCTATCGATCAGGACATTCCCTAGAAGGGGTTTTTCGTATATTATCATGAAAATTGACATAAATTACTGAAGAGTGATGGATCCATTCAAAAACATGAATCGTCTATGGAAAATAACATCAATAAAGGGATGATATTTATTAGATAAGATTATAGTGATGAGCCTTTTTTTTCAAATTTTAAAGATATCTTGTTGAAGAAAATCAAGATATAGGGATTAAAATTATGAGGAGTATCAAGGATTAAAAGTTCAATTAGTATTTGGGGAGATGCATCATGATTAAAAGACAAAAAATAGAATGGAATAAAGGAAAACTAATACATACCCAAACCAATGGAGGAAAGATACTCTATAAATATTAATTAAAATAATATGGATGGTTATTACAAGGCTAATGAAAATAAATTGATCGTTTTTGGTGATTGTAAGGATCATGATCCATAAGGGTGTTTGATGAAGGCTTTAAAACAGGGCAGAAAGGCTTAATGGCAGTAGGCCACCATTCCAGTGTTCTCATCACTAATCATAATGAGTCAAAAAATAAGTGGGAAATATAAAAACATATCATTCAATCTGATGAAGAAATTTTAGATTAGTTTCTACTGATTAACCCATCATTAGAGGAAACAGATAAGATTTCTCAGTTATTATTTATTTTAGAAACTAATAAAGACTGTAAATAGTTTATCAAAAAGAAAGATTGTATTTTGGTAAGAGGATTCAATGAATGGAAGATAAATATCTAAGAGTAAATTGAAATTTGGGAAAAGATGACTTATTGTTCAATATCCATATTAAGGACAATCCAACTATAGATTTAAATATAATTCATTAGAAACTATATAAAAAAACAATTCTAATAGGATTAAATTAGCTTTCATTGATCACACAATCTCTTATGGTATTTTAGGTTTGGTATTTTATGCTTTTATGTGTTATTTATTTTCTTTAAAAGTGTTTGGTAAAATAAAAAAAGAAAAATTCAGTCAGAATCAATTATGTGTAGAATTATTATATATATATATTTATAACGGTTTATAGTTTTTTATTTGATACACCATTTTTGACACATCAACTTGTTTTATTTTTAAAACAATTATAGAACTTCTTTTAATTTATTTTTGAAAAATAGCTTCCATATTAAGAATATAATTTATTTTTATTATCACAAACGTTCGACTGAAATTTTTACCATTATGAATAGAAAAATCATCAGAAATTAATTACCATGGTTAAAGTAAAAATAGGTTGACCATCACGGGTAAACAAAGATGATAAAGGTTAAAATAATGAAAAACTTATCCAAAACCATTTAGATGGATATATTTATACCTTATCTCCTTTGATGATAAATAATATCCAATTTTTCTGTCGTTTGGCTTGTTAAAAATGTGGATTGTAAGGAATTTACTCTTTGAAGATGGCACAGATCATTAGTTTTGTTTTCAAATCTTTACTTTAATCTTGTTCAATGTGTTCAACATCCTAAGGAAGGTCCGGAAAGTGTTCGGGGTTTGTTCGGAGCCCAGGAGTTTGAGAAATGTTCTTGGAGATTGTGGTGCATGGCCTGTGCTCAGTTTGTGCACGGTTAGGGATAAACATTGTTTCTTGCAGATAGTGGCGCATGACCAGCACACGGCCTACGCATGGTTTCAGAAAAACTGTGTGGCCTTTGGTCTAGAGGCAGTGAGGTGCGCATGGTTTGCGCACTGTTTTGTAAACCCTGCGCCTAAACCTTGCGACCCTGTATTGGGTAAAAATTACCATTTTTCCCTTAAATTCTATTTAAACATTACCCTCTTATTCTTCTTCCTTCGCATGGACAGAACAGAGGGGAGCCCTCTTTTGAGCTCCAAAACCCTACTCCCTCTCTTTCCATTGTGGATTCTTCATCCGGTGTCTGAATCGCGATCTGCCAAAGGCGTTGGATCTCCCTTGGTATGGATTACCTCATGCACCCTTCATTCCTCAGTGAATCTTGGTATTCATTTCTCTATTTTTCAGTAGGCTCATATGCCCTATTTCTAGGGAATTGGACAAGAACTCATATCTCTTCCAACCTACTGTGAATATGAGGTCTATATCAAGCGATCCTACATGTACAGCTCTAAGGTAGGTGGTGTAAGGGTTGGTGTCCTCAGAACCAACTGTTTTGTACTTTGATTACATAAATGTTCACTTATTATATATTGTTCATTGTTCTGCATGACTATAATATAATAATGTCCTGAAATATTTGTTGCATTAATAAGGTCATAGCAGATCCCCGCTATGATGAGAACCTTGAAATGCTATAACAATATTCTTAAATAAAGTTCTGCGGTTGGATGACATACTATGATAGGACACATAGTATACAGACCGTCATGTGCGAGTACTCATAAGAAGACGAGACTCTCTCTCATGGAGTTCACACTTGGTAATCTCCAAGATGGGAGATTATGAGAATAGACCCGCCAGTAGTAATTCTGCATGTCTTGGTGTCATCGGATATTGCTATCTACGAGCGTGTGTAATGGTCCTTGGACTGGAAGATTATCATTAACTCATGTCATGACTCGCGCACTTAGATTTACTGACGAAAACTGTCACGCAGATAGTTGGCGGGAAGTAGGGTACGTTGGGTGCATCACGAGTGACATGTTGTTAATGGATAAGTCAAGGAAGGATTTGTCCCTTCCATTTATGGAAGTTGATATCTCGGCCCTTTGATTGAAATAGAACTGTCGCATTAAATTCCATGGCCATGGTGTAAACGATGAGTTTATTTCAGGTAGTCAAAGAACGACATATCAAGCATATAGGTTTATGACACTGCCATGAAACCTGCTTGATGAGATATTGAGACAAAGGGATTAAATTACACAGTAAGCGCTCGTATGAGGTGATACGTCAATGCGGCGTCAACTTCTTTCTCTTGGGTGCCTTGACCCGTTGTTAGACAGTAATCTTGGACTTTAGGCAAGCCCGCCTAATGCCAACGAGAAAGAGGCCCAGAGGGTCACACACTAAGTGTATCCAAGTATCTCAAGTTGAATAAAGATTATTCTCGTACATGGTTTAATAATTATTCAAGGAAGCCTAAGTTGTTTTAAATGATGGAGGAAAAAGAAAATAAAACAAGTACACGTCGTGTATTATTATTACATGCCGTGTAGTTTTATTTTGGAAAGGAAATGAATAAATGAAAACAAGATATACACGCCATGTACATTTAATGTACACACCGTGTAGTTTTCAATGAAAAACAAGTACATGCCGTGTATTTATTAATACACTCCGTTTAGTTTTTTTTAGTTGGGATTTTGAGGATATAATATTGTTTTAAATGATATTTATTATAATCAGCGTGGGCGCATGTCAAGGAATTATTTATTCGACATGGGGTTTTAAATAAAGAGTCAATGAAATAAATAAAACGCGTAACGCGTTTATTTATTGTCATAACTCTATAACCCCACACACCCGATTATAAATATCCTCACAACCCCAACTCTTTTCTGATACAAGAGAATCGTTGTGCACAACATCTCTGGAGAATTCTTTCAAGGCCGAAAGAACCTCTTCCTCCAAGAACGCTCTCAAGACCGAGAGAGATCCTCTTCCATCGGATCAAGACAATCTAAGGCGGACAACGCAAGCAAAGGCTTCTCCACGCTAGCACCCGGAGAATCTTTTGGCGACGTCCAGAGATACGAGGTACACGTGTGGATCACCGCTAGAGGGAGTCTACACTTGGCTTCTGCGACGCAACGACGGATCACATTGACAACGTGATTGAGAACATCAACGAAGAAAGAACACCCAAAAGGTATTTCTTTATAATTAATTAAATTAATTATAATCAACCTGTAACGATCCTTGTTTGTGGTTCCGGGAAAAACCATCTTCTTTGTCTTTTTCTGTGATTCGATCCGTGGAGACTGGCGTTTATCGTCGTATTGATCCCGGATTGATCATTGCTAATGACAAAAAGCCAAGTGGGCACATCCACCCACGCGCTTCCACTGCGCCCGGAACCTTCAAATGGTATCAGAGGGAGGTTACAACGTTGATTATAGTTATTTAATTTTCGTTGATAATTTACGCATTCATATTTGATTCAATTCGAAATAAATCGTTCTATAAATCTGAATTAACGAGATCTATTCTTCCTCCTTCGTTTCTCGATTCATATCACAGAAACGACCTTTTAATTTTAATTTTGATTAAAATAAAAACGAGGAACTCATCCGGAGGAGCCGCTCTTTCTGTCTGTACAACACGGGATTACACGGCGTGTAATTAAAACTACACGCCGTGTACTTAGGTTCAACGAACCGGCACTGGTCCGCCAAACCACGTCGTGTGAATTGATTATGCCTAAGTTTTAATCACGCCGTGTTGACCAGAATAGAACGGCGCGTGGAAACTGGAATACACGACGTGTATGTTGGAACAACATGCCGTGTAGTCCGTTCCGACCCAGGTGAAACCGTGTACAAAGATAAGTCGCGTACCGCGTATACGGGATCGCCAGGCCGGTTACCGCGTAACAAGGAAGTACACGCCGTGTATGATTCATCTACATGCCATGTACTCTAAAATTTCCAAAGTACAGAAAAACACGCCAAAGCCCCGGCGTGTACTTTGGACAAAGGGTGAAAAGAAAAATACACGCCGTGTAATTATAAACTACACGCCGTGTACTTTCCAGAAATGGAATTTCACCAGGTTTCCTCCAATGTACAAAGACCCATACAAGGAATATGGATGAGAAGAATCTCAAGGAAATTCAGAAAGGAATTTAAGATAAAGAATTGATTAATTATAAGATCATAATTAATTGAATTCGAGCGCGTCTTATCTTAAATAAAACGATTAAAAGAATTTGAATTCTAAATATGCGTAAATGTCGTTGCATACTATGGATGATCATGAGCTAGACCAAAGACCCTTTGTATGTGTATGGTTTCATTTAAATTTATTTAATTTAAATTTGTTGGCCTGCGAGCCTTCTTCCAATAAAATGTAGGGCCTGCGTGCCCATGGTTTCTTTAATGTAAACCCATGTAATGGAGGATCTCCCAAGCCAGAGGAGACGGTTCAAATCCCGAAGCCAAGGCGAAACCGACACAAGAAGATACAAAGGTGGACAGGTGGGAGCTGAAAAACATGAACCATCAGGTTCAAGGTGTTTTCCCTAGGTCAGGGTAAGCTTATCAAAACCGCTAGATAAGCTAACCAAATAGAAGCTCATGATCATGCCATCTTATTTTATTTCTGTCTGATTGCATGGTTTATATATTATGCATGTGTTGTCGCGATCACATAATTAATAAAATGAACAAGCATGCAAAGATGGAATAAAATAAAAACCGGTCTATGCGTATACATTATCGGAACATGGTTAATCACTTAAGCAAGCATCACTTAATATTAACAAGCATGTGATAATGCAAAGATACACATAAAGAATAAAATCCCTCAAATACCATATTAAGTCAGACCAAGCCTTCCGTTACTTGATTAAGGGCAAGACTCAATAAAACTATGTGTTTGACCAACCCTTGTTGGGACACATACTTTTATAAAGGAAGCCCTTATGAAAGGTTTCGGGTTGACTTAACCATATTACATCAAGAGAAGTAGCCCTTGCTAGACTTGATGTAATATTGGAGGCAAGAGTTGAGGAAATCCAAGTCAGGATTTCAGGATTGGGGAGTCCACTCAACAGATCAAGGAACTATAAGCTCACAGTTGGCAAAGACCCGCCTACCTAAATACCTTTAAATAGCTTGACCAACCCTTGTTGGGGTTATGCGAAGGGAAATATGGATCCTTGCCATTAGAATGTCAAAGCAACTGGACATTCCGAGTTCAATGGTGAGGGCCATTGGGAATTGATAAAATAGTGGGAGACTTAATAAAATTTATTATTTCTCATAAAATGTAATCAAGAAAGTACTGATGAATCTGCTCTTTTAAATTGTAGAATCAAAATGACAAACACATCAACCACATTTTCTCTGCGATCAATTCTGGATAAAGACAACATCCTCACCGGCAGTAACTTTCAGGAATGGTTTAGGCGCCTTCGGGTTATCCTACGCCATGAACGGAAGTTTTATGTGCTGGAGTCCTCACTTCCTGATTCTCCTGCCCCAGGGGCAAGTGATGAAGATTTCCTAGTCTATGATCAACATTAGAACGATGCTCTCGACGTTCAATGTTTGATGCTGTCATCTATGTCTAGTGAGCTCATGAAGTCTCATGAAGACATGGATGCCTACAGCATGATCGAGCACCTCCGTGGTTTATACCAGGAGAGAGCAAGACATGAAAGGTTTGAGATCTCCAAGGCTCTGTTTCAGAGAAAGCTTGGAGAGGGTGCCCCAGCTGGGCCTCATGTAGTCAAGCTCATTGGCTACATTGAGCGCTTGGAGGTTCTAGGGTTTAAACTCCCTGAAGAACTGGGTACCGATCTCATTCTTGCATCACTCCCCCAGAGCTTCTCAAACTTTGTTGTTAATTTCAACATGAACAATATTGAGAAGTCTCTATCTGATCTTCTTATCCTCATTCGCCAAGTGGACAATGACATGAAGCGTGAAAAACCTTCTGTCCTTATGGTGAATAAAAGGAAAGGGAAGGCGAAGAGCTTTAAGCCCAAAGCTTCTTCAAGGCCTTCCAAGAAAAGGAAGATCAAAGGGGAGGCAAAGGAACAGGATTCTGTTTGTTTCGCATGTGGCAAGAAGGGTCACTGGAAGAAAAACTGCACCCAGCCGAGGAAGCAAGGGGAAGCTTCAGGTGCGTTTGTTATCGAATGCAATCTATCTGTTTCTACTAATTGGGTATTAGATACTGCTTGTGGTGCTCACATCTGTATCCAAATACAGGAACCAAGTAGATTCAGGAAGATTGATCGAGGGGAGATAGATCTACGAGCAGCCAACGGAGCGAGACTTGCTGCTGTAGCTGTCGGGGACTACCACCTCACATTGCCTACCGGGATGGTATTGGTTTTGAAAGGATGTTATTATGTACCCTCTGTAACCAAAAGCATTATTTCAGTATCCAGATTAGATACTGATGGATTCATATTCAAGTTTGGAAATGAATGTTGCTACTTTTATAAAGATAGCATTTGTTTTGGTAGGGCACATTTATATAACGGCCTTTATGTGTTAGACTACACAAACCAAGTAATGGCAATTGATAACAAAGTTAATTTACATGACTCATACCACACCCAACTTTGGCATCACCGGCTAGGTCATGTCAATGAGAAACGTTTGACAAAATTACATCAAGATGGGTATTTAGATTCTTTCGAACTAAAACCACTTGGTGTATGTCATGCGTGTCTACAAGGCAAAATGACCAAAGCCCCATTTAGTGGGAAAGGTGAAAGAGCTAAAGAGCTTCTAGAATTAGTTCACACAGATGTGTGTGGACCATTTCCAGTTGAAGCAAGGGGTGGGTTCTCGTACTTCATAACTTTTACTGATGATTTTAGTAGATATGGATATATCTATTTAATGAGGTATAAGTCAGATTCTTTTGATCGGTTCAAAGAATACAAGAATGAAGTTGAGAACCAGCTTGGTAAGAAGATTAAGAAACTCCGCTCAGACAGAGGAGGAGAATATCTTAATCAAGACTTCATTGATTTCTTACGGGAGTTTGGGATTCTATCTCAACTCACTCCTCCTTACACACTGCAGTGGAATGGTGTAAGTGAAAGGAGGAACCGCACCCTGTTGGACATGGTGAGATCAATGATGAGTCATGCGAGTCTTCCATTATCCTTTTGGGGATATGCATTACAAACAACAGCACACATACTAAACCAAGTACCAACTAAATCGATAAATGGTATTCCATACGAGTTATGGAGTGGACGCAAAGCCATGTTATCGAATTTACACGTGTGGGGTAGCGAAGCATTTGTTAAGGCCTCTTCAGGTAACAAACATGCACCCCGAGGCACAAAGTGTATC
This sequence comes from Viscum album, assembly GCA_963277665.1. Taxonomy (NCBI): domain Eukaryota; kingdom Viridiplantae; phylum Streptophyta; class Magnoliopsida; order Santalales; family Viscaceae; genus Viscum; species Viscum album. The sequence goes on along the minus strand of OY728153.1, from coordinate 690,657,347 downwards.
TTTATAGGATATCCCAAGGAAACAAGGGGATATTACCTATACAACCCCTCAGACAAAAAGGTTACAGTGGCAAGACACGCCATATTCCTTGAGAGGGAGCACATCTCCAGAAGAGATAGTGGGAGCGAGATAGACTTCGATGAAGTCGAGGCTCAAGATACACATGAGTTGGTACAAGAACAGATTCCACAAAGCCCCGTGGAAGAACAATCTGTTCCAGAGACACAAGAACTGCGTAGGAGCACGAGAGAGGTGAGAGAACCAGAACGATATGGTTTTCTTGTCACTGAGAATGGTGACTCATTATTGGTTGACAATGATGATCCTCTTACCTACAAGGAAGCAGTTGAAGGCACAGATGTTGCCAAGTGGCAAGAAGCCATGAATTCTGAAATGGATTCCATGTACCAAAACCAAGTCTGGATTTTGGTAGATCCTCCAGTTTATGTAAAGCCTATTGGTAATAAATGGGTATTCAAGAAGAAACTGGACATGGAGGGGCAAGTCAGCACCTACAAGGCACGACTGGTTGCAAAAGGTTTTAGACAGCGTCAAGGAATTGACTATGATGAAACCTTTTCACCGGTTGCAATGCTGAAGTCTATCAGAATCCTATTGGCCATTGCTACTTACCATGACTATGAAATTTGGCAAATGGATGTCAAAACAGCTTTCCTTAACGGGAACCTCCAGGAAGATGTCTACATGACACAACCTGAAGGGTTTGTGACTTCAAAGGATGCCAACAAGGTATGCAAGTTGCAAAAATCCATTTATGGATTAAAGCAAGCATCAAGGTCATGGAACATTCGTTTTGATGAAGCTGTTACAGAATTTGGCTTTGTTAAGAACGAATGTGAGCCTTGTGTCTACAAAAGGTTTAGTGGAAGTGCAGTCGTTTTCCTAATAGTATATGTCGATGACATATTGCTAATTGGAAATGAAGTACCTGTCTTACAGTCAGTTAAGACATGGTTGAATAAATGCTTCTCCATGAAAGACTTGGGCGAGGCGGCATATATTCTTGGGATCAAGATCCATCGTGATAGATCCAAGAAAATGTTGGGCCTAAGTCAAAGTACATACATTGACAAGATATTGAAGAGATTCAGTATGGAACAGTCCAAGAGGGGATTGTTGCCAGTGTCACATGGCATTCATCTTTCCAAGAAAATGTGTCCTCAGACACATGAGGAAAGAAAGATAATGGCAAGGATCCCTTATGCATCCGCGATTTGGTCAGTCATGTATGCTATGCTATGTACGAGGCTAGATGTTGCTTATGCATTAAGTGCAGTAGGCAGATATCAAGCTGATCCAGGAGACCGCCATTGGATGGCATTCAAGACTATCCTTAAGTATCTGAGGCGTACTAGGGATATGTTCTTGGTTTATGGAGGAGATGAGGAACTAGTCATAAGAGGACATGTAGATGCTAGTTTCCAGACTGATCAAGATGACATGAAGTCGCAGACTGGATACATCTTCAGTTTGAATGGAGGTGCAGTGAGCTGGACGAGCTCAAAACAAAGTGTGGTGGCAGATTCTACAGCGGAGTCCGAGTATATCGCAGCTTCTGAGGCAGCTAAAGAAGCAGTATGGATGCGAAGCTTCGTCCAAGAGCTGGATGTTGTACCGAGCAGTAAAGATCCTATCACACTCTATTGTGATAATACTGCAGCGGTGGCACTTGCAAAAGAGCCAAGGTCACATCAGCGGACAAAGAACATACTTCGGAAGTATCATCTCTTGAGGGATTTTTCTCAGAGAGGTGAAGTTGCAGTGAGCAGTATTTCCACGGAAGACAACGTGGCGGACCCATTGACTAAAGCCTTGACTCAGCAGAAACATGATCATCATGTGAGGTCTAGCGGACTAAAAGTCGTAGGCAGTTGGCTCTAGTCCAAGTGGGAGTTTGTAAGGGTTGGTGTCCTCAGAACCAACTGTTTTGTACTTTGATTACATAAATGTTCACTTATTATATATTGTTCATTGTTCTGCATGACTATAATATAATAATGTCCTGAAATATTTGTTGCATTAATAAGGTCATAGCAGATCCCCGCTATGATGAGAACCTTGAAATGCTATAACAATATTCTTAAATAAAGTTCTGCGGTTGGATGACATACTATGATAGGACACATAGTATACAGACCGTCATGTGCGAGTACTCATAAGAAGACAAGACTCTCTCTCATGGAGTTCACACTTGGTAATCTCCAAGATGGGAGATTATGAGAATAGACCCGCCAGTAGTAATTCTGCATGTCTTGGTGTCATCGGATATTGCTATCTACGAGCGTGTGTAATGGTCCTTGGACTGGAAGATTATCATTAACTCATGTCATGACTCGCGCACTTAGATTTACTGACGAAAACTTTCACGCAGATAGTTGGCGGGAAGTAGGGTACGTTGGGTGCATCACGAGTGACATGTTGTTAATGGATAAGTCAAGGAAGGATTTGTCCCTTCCATTTATGGAAGTTGATATCTCGGCCCTTTGATTGAAATAGAACTGTCGCATTAAATTCCATGGCCATGGTGTAAACGATGAGTTTATTTCAGGTAGTCAAAGAACGACATATCAAGCATATAGGTTTATGACACTGCCATGAAACCTGCTTGATGAGATATTGAGACAAAGGGATTAAATTACACAGTAAGCGCTCGTATGAGGTGATACGTCAATGCGGCGTCAACTTCTTTCTCTTGGGTGCCTTGACCCGTTGCTAGACAGTAATCTTGGACTTTAGGCAAGCCCGCCTAATGCCAACGAGAAAGAGGCCTAGAGGGTCACACACTAAGTGTATCCAAGTATCTCAAGTTGAATAAAGATTATTCTCGTACATGGTTTAATAATTATTCAAGGAAGCCTAAGTTGTTTTAAATGATGGAGGAAAAAGAAAATAAAACAAGTACACGTCGTGTATTATTATTACATGCCGTGTAGTTTTATTTTGGAAAGGAAATGAATAAATGAAAACAAGATATACACGCCATGTACATTTAATGTACACACCGTGTAGTTTTCAATGAAAAACAAGTACATGCCGTGTATTTATTAATACACTCCGTGTAGTTTTTTTTAGTTGGGATTTTGAGGATATAATATTGTTTTAAATGATATTTATTATAATCAGCGTGGGCGAATGTCAAGGAATTATTTATTCGACATGGGGTTTTAAGTAAAGAGTCAATGAAATAAATAAAACGCGTAACGCGTTTATTTATTGTCATAACTCTATAACCCAACACACCCGATTATAAATATCCTCACAACCCCAACTCTTTTCTGATACAAGAGAATCGTTGTGCACAACATCTCTGGAGAATTCTTTCAAGGCCGAAAGAACCTCTTCCTCCAAGAACGCTCTCAAGACCGAGAGAGATCCTCTTCCATCGGATCAAGACAATCTAAGGCGGACAACGCAAGCAAAGGCTTCTCCACGCTAGCACCCGGAGAATCTTTTGGCGACGTCCAGAGATACGAGGTACACGTGTGGATCACCGCTAGAGGGAGTCTACACTTGGCTTCTGTGACGCAACGACGGATCACATTGACAACGTGATTGAGAACATCAACGAAGAAAGAACACCCAAAAGGTATTTCTTTATAATTAATTAAATTAATTATAATCAACCTGTAACGATCCTTGTTTGTGGTTCCGGGAAAAACCATCTTCTTTGTCTTTTTCTGTGATTCGATCCGTGGAGACTGGCGTTTATCGTCGTATTGATCCCAGATTGATCATTGCTAATGACAAAAAAGCCAAGTGGGCACATCCACCCACGCGCTTCCGCTGCGCCCGGAACCTTCAGGTGGTCACGTGGTTTCCATTCATGGATTTCTCCTTTTTGAGTTATTATCATCTTTTCATGGTTTTTCTTTCAACAAAACCATTATTTGTAATGGTTACTTCATATCTAAATGACCCGTGTGGTATGAGATTGACGAATCTAACCTTGTTATGGTATTTAGATGAGGTGTGGACAGGGTAAGTTCAACCATAGGTGTTATTCCTTATGATTCAGCCCTTTTTCACCTTTAGACCATAACGATATGTCTCTAAAGGCATTTTCCATGATAGTAAAATGAGATGACTTGGTTAGAGGATGGCTAGGATGAGATAGATTGAACCCCTTAAATGAATTGAAATGTATGTTTCCTTGTGATGTGATTAATGTGATATGATATAAGATGGATTGCATTATATATATTGTGATGTGAATGGTTATGTCTTAATGTGTTGACATGCTTGTGATAACCCGTGTATGTGTGGGAGGCACTCTAACCCCATGCCAGATGAGTCTCAGTGTATGGACGGGAGGCATTCATACCCCATTCCAGATGAATCATCGTGTGAGGGCATGAGACATTCTTACCCCATGCCTATATATCCTTTATGGGAGGGAGGAATTCTTCCCCATGCCAGTTACAGAGCCTCTGGATGAGAGGCATTCATACCTCATGCCAGTGACGATAATTACATATGTGAGAAGCATGGATAAGAGGCATTATTACCACATTCTAGTGATAACCTATATCTATGTACTTATACCCCTGATGATTGTTCAGAATACCAGCCATGAGGTGAAGCAGGTAGACCCGCCAGGTGTCATTTCAGAACATGAGCGGGAGGGTTGTTTATTACTTTTCTTTACTTACTTGCAGTTTATTTGGCACTGTTACATGCGAACACCAATTTGGATTACACGTAGACATCATTGGTGGTGGATTACTGAGACTTGTCTCACACCCTACCCAGGCAGCCTCCTTGGCACCCGTGTAGACTTTACTTCTGTAGGTCCAAGTAGGAGAAAAGGCCTGGCTTTAGGTTTTTGATATATATATGTTCTAGATGGAGTTTTAGAGTAGAGGACCGATCTTGGCTAGAGATTCTCATAGACTACTTTTGTTTTCTTTTTGTATTACTGTATAGTATTATTGGCATCTATTTCTAATGTATCATCATGCCATACATTTGTTTTGTTTTAGAAACTGCCTATGTGGATTTTGTATATCTATCAGGGTTCTTCTTAATTCTGTTTTTTGGTTTGTATGTTTCACTTTTTATCATGTTTATCAATTAGTTGTTATTTCTCTATTTAATCACTTGCTGCTATACGACTATGTACTCTGACATTGGGGTAAAGTCTCCCCACTGACTTACCATTACACCCCCACTGCTAGTCGACAGCCCCTGGCCTATGCGGAGATGAACCAGGGGTCATGTGGCCAACCGGGTTCGGGGATTGGGTTGAGGGGCAGCCATGTTCGGGATGTCACAATGTGGTATGAGAGGGGTTTTTCTGCATTTCTTTACTATTTGGAGATGATAGACATGGAGAATGGGAATGCTTAGTGACTTAGCCATGAGTCGTGCTCGGGCGCCGTGAAGCCATGTACGAGGTATGAGCTAGGTTTCCTATTTTATGTTGTTATTGATTCTGCTATTTACTGTTGATACCATTTCACCATTGGGTGATCCACATGTTTTGTGATGTTATTGGGATTTGTAATGTTGGAATTAGATTTCAGGGTTCGGCCTGATGAAATGAGGGTTATGCATTAGAACATGCATCACGATAGGCACAATATTATTAGGCCATGCATCTTGTCATGCCACGTTTAAATATTCAGTGAGCATTGCTTGTTGTTTATTTCCATCCCTTGTAAATATTTGTGCAACTGTGCTAACCCTTCTTGTAGGTTGTGAATTAAGGAATGATGTATTTTTGGTGGGTGTCACTCCTTGGTTCATAAGGTGAATGGGCCCTTTTGGATCCAAAAATGAAATTCCAACTAAACCAATCATTTAATTTAAAGGAAATTCAAATACTTAATTAGAACAAGTAAATGAGAAATGACATCCAAGTGTGTGTCATACTTTAGTTCATGAGGAGTATAGGCCCTTATGGTCTAGGAAATTCCCTATCACTGGATTATGTTAAATTGGAACAGTTTCATGTTTTATTAAGAATTCATATGGGTGTGGATAGGTGATCATAGGGGTAGTAAGGCTTAGTACCTGTCCTAGCTTCTAGAGTTCAACCTTTAATTTGTTGTTTTCTTCTTTTGAGACATTCATTTGGCATTAAAGCACCATGCGTCTGAGACATCCTCAAGTCGCACGCGCTGAAGGCGGTGACGATCACGTTCCTAAGGTGGCGGGCTCTGAGCCGCCAGTTGATCTTCCTGTCGAGCCACTCGTGGCTCCTCTTGTTATTCCTGAGATGGATGCCGATGCCCACTTTCGTGAGATCTTCTTTCATATGATGCAGAGTATGCAAGGTGGAGCGCGGCTTTCCCCAAGTATGGAAGAGTTAACCCATGAGTTTCAGTCGCAGATTCCTCCAACATTTACGTGAGATGGCGGACCACAAGATGTAGAGTCCTAGTTGGAGGCTATTCTGACTGTCGTCGAGAACCTCGAGATGCCTCTAGAGTAGAGGTTCAAGCTCGCAGCTTATATTCTACGTGGTTCAACCAGGAGGAGGTGGGATGTCCTCAACAAGTCGGGACATCATAGAGGTACGATCCGAACTGATTTCTAGACTGTCTTATATAATTATTTCATTCCCCAGACTTTGAGGGCTGAAATAAATAGAGATTTTATGAATCTGCAGTAAGGGACCATGACAGTCATGAAATATTCATCTTGTTTCACTAAGTTACTAAATATTTCTCCTACATTAGCTGGTAATGATCTCACGGCTACTAGCCGTTTTGAGTATGGGTTGTGTTATGCCATCCAGACCCTGGTTAACATGTTCCGGTTGACGACCATTTCAGAGATCTTCAATCAGGATTTGATCACAGAGATGCATTTGAGAGATACAGACTATGCGAACCAGGGCGGTTCAATACCTATGTGTTCCAGTGGATCTGCTTCTAGGAAGAAGCAACATTTTGGGGACTCTCATGGTGTTAGCAGTGGTCGGACACTTTTCTCAGGTGGTACTCCTATTTGTCACCAATGTGGGGTTCCAGGACACATTAAGAGGCAGTGTATGCAAAATCCAGTGGAGTGGAGAGGTTGTGGTAGGTTGGGTCATTAGCACCATTTCTATAGGACTTTTCCCCCAGGGCCTAGTGAGCATGGATCTGTATGTACTCCATAATCTGGTGTTGGATCGGTAGGATCACGTCAGTCAGGCAGCTGGAATACCGCCGGCCGATCAGGATGTGGCAGCAGTCGAGGCAGAGGTAATCTGATGTATGACTCTCAGCACCAGCAGCGTGGGTCTGCTCGGGGTAACCAGGCTGTGACTCAGGTCCGTCATACCTGCCAGTTGTATGCAGTTGAGCCTACGCCACTGGAGCAGTACGCCAGACCTTCTATTGTACAAGGTACAATTCTGGTTTCCTCTACGTTAGTATCTACTATGTTTGACACATGTGCTTCTCACTCTTTTATATCAGAGGCAATTATTGGATGTTTGGACTCGACGTTGAGTCATATCATGTTATGATCATGTTAGATACCCCATTAAGTATTCGTTCAGAGGAAATTCAATGTTTTCGGAATTGTCCCCTTGAGGTGGGCAGTTACCTTTTCATGTGGAACCTGTCTGTTCTGGATATGACAAGTTTTTATGTAATAATCTTGATGGACTGGTTAGTTCTCTATAGAGCCCGGATTGACTGCTATCATTGGAGGGTGCTGTTTACGTCACCAAAGGGAGACACACATATGAATAAAGGAGAATGGGATCTTAGTGCGACACGAGCAGGACCAGAACACCAGAGTTTAGGTGATTTCATGGAAAAGGTTTCCAGTCTTTATCTCAATGACCAAGGGTTAGAACCCAACATTTATCCTCCTATGGTGGAACATTTCAGTGATGTTTTTCCTGATGATTTCTCTGGTCTACCTCAAGTACGAGAGGTGGAGTTTACTGTTGAACTTATAATAGGATCAGCACCAGTGACCTTTCCTCCTTATAGGATGGAACCTAAGGAACTTCTGGTGCTCAAGAGTCAGCTGTAGGACCTGGAAGCAAAAGGCATTATACATCCCAGTACATCTCCTTGGGGATCACCAATTCATTTTTCTAAGAAGGTAGATGGTACTCTTCATCTTTGTGTGGATTATCATAAGTTAAATCTTCTGACTATTAAGAATCAGTATCTTTTACCTTGAATTGACGACCTCTTCAATCACCTATGAGGAGCCAATGTGTTTTCAAAGATAGATTTGAGGTCGGGCTATCACCAGGTTCGGGTTACGACTTCAGACATACCTCGCTTCGTGTTCAGGAGCGAGTATGGTCTCTATGAGTACCTATTCATGTCATTTGGGCTTACGAATGCACCTGTAGTATTTATGGATCTCATGAATCGGATTTCTCACCCTTACCTTGATTCTTTTTTAGTTGTATTTGTGGAAGATATCTTAGTATATTCACGCTCGAGACACGACCATGCAACCCTTATTGAGATCTTGATGAATATACTAAGAGAGCAGCAAATTTATGCTAAGATCAGTAAATTCCACTTTTGGATAAATAAGGTTCTCTTCCTTGGTAAAATTATTTCTGAGTCTGGAGTTTCAGTTGACCCTGAGAAGGTGAGTGATGTACTTTCTTGGGAGCAGCCCAAGAATGTCTTTGATATCAGGGGTTTCTTAAGGCTTACTGGATATTATAGGTGGTTCATTTAGAACTTTTCACACCTAGTAGCACCACTTATAGATTTTACCAAAAAGGTGGTGATATTCAATTGGTAAGAACCTTATGAAGTAGCTTTTCATGAACTGAAGGGATGACTAACTTCAGCACTGATACTGATCTTGCCAGAGCCTAGTAGAGCTTATACGGTATGTTGTGACATGTCAGGTGTTGGGATGGAGTTGTCTTGATGCAAGATGAGTGAGTTTTTGGGTATCGTTCTCGTAATTTAAAGGCTCATGAACAGAATTATCCAACACACGACCTCGAGCTCGCATCATTTGTACATGACTTACGCTATTGGAGACACTATTTGTTGGGAGAGCATTTTTTGGTATTCACTGACCACAAAAGCCTCAAATATATATTCACCCAACAGGATCTAAATCTCAGGAAACGCAGGTGGGTCGAGTACCTGCAATCCTTTTATTTCGAACTGACCTACACTTTTTGGGAACAGAAATTCAGTAGTTGATGCACATAGTACGAAAACCCAGTCACAAGTGGTTCAAGAATATAATGTGGAGTGGAAGCTAATGGACCTAGTTTCGAAGATGCCCATTTTGGTTCGGGAGGGACAAGTTCAGATGGTTCTCTCAACCTTAGCGATGACATATACTCTTTTGGAACGGGCCAGTGAAAGACAATTATCAGATTTATAAGGCATTGATCTACGAGAAAGTGTCACAGATAATACCTCTACAGATTAGACCATGGATGATGGTGATACTTTATTTTTCCATGGGCATGTATGGGTCCTAACAGACATCATAGAGGAGCTGATGAGGGATTTCCATGCCTCAGCATGCGCAGTTCACCCAGGCATCACCAAAATGTTTCATGATTTGTGATGACAGTACTGGTGGCCTAACATGAGGCGGGAGATAGCCGGTTTTATCACGCATTATTCCACCTGTCATCAAGTGAAGGTGGAACATTAGTATCTAGCAGGGAATTTGCAGCCATTGTCCATTCTAGAGTGGAAATGGGATGATGTTTCTATGGACTTTGTAACCAATTTACCCAGGTCACCTCATGTTAATGATTTAGTATGGTTTATCGTCAACAGTCTGAAAAAGGTCACTCATTTTTGAACTGTGTGGGAGACCTTCATGGTTGATGACTTGGGAAGACTGTATGTCAAGGAAATAGTGCGCCTTCTTGGAGCACCATATTCTAATGTCTTGGATAGAGATCCTTGTTTTACATCTCTGTTTTGGAAGAGATTATATAAGTCCCTGGGTACGCAGGTACTTTTGAGCATGACCTATCACCCACAGATTGACGGATAGACTGAGCGGACTATACAAATACTAGAGGGTAATTTACGTGCATGTGTTCTTGATTTTGGAGGATCATTGGAGAAACAAATTCCTCTTGTCGAGTTCACTTATAACAAATGCTTCTAGGATACCATTGAGATGGCTCCCTATGAATCCTTATATGATAGTCCTGATCGCTCCCCTTTGTGTTGGCTTAAAGCAGGTGAGGAAGCTATTCTAGGACCACATCTTGTGCAGGAGACTACAGAGCAGATACAACTTATTAGGAAGCATATTTAGACAGCTCAGTCTAGACAGCAGTCTTATGCTAACAAGCACTAGCGACCTCTTGAGTTCGAGGTTGGGAACTAGGTTTTCTTGAAGGTCTCTCCAAGGTTGTGGAAAAATTCATACGAAAGCAGGGTAAGCTTTTGTTGATGTTCGTAGGACTATTTGAGGTGAGGAAGAGGATCAGACTAGTATCTTACCAGCTATCACTTCCCCAGAGATATCAGGCCATGCACGATGTTTTTCATGTATCTCAGCTACGCCGGTACTTTTCAGATCTGACTCATGCTTTTCATCATGATGAGGTTGAACTGGATATGTATGCTTCCTTCGAGGAGTATCTGATGTGAATTGTTGACCGGAGTGTGAAGACACTCCATGGCAGGTCTGTTTTTCTTATACGGGTGTTATAGAAGCATGGACAGCTACAGGAATAGACCTGGGAGCGGGAGGCTTATATACATTTTCAATGGCCAGAGCTTTTCGTTGATGACACCTCAGTACCCTTAGAAGGCCAACTCAAGGAAAAGTTGCTTTAAGGAGGGGAGGTTGTAACAAACCAACTCTTTGGAAAAGGTATGCATCATTAGTTTTGTTTTCAGATCATTCCATTAAGCTTGTTCAATGTTTGTAACATCCTATGGAAGGTCCATGGAGTGTCTAGGGTTTGTTCAGAGCCCCAGAGTTTGAGAAATGGGTTTGCAGACAGTGGTGCACTGCCTATGCATGGCCTACGCACTGTTTGGGATAAACCGTGCGGCTAGTAGACAGTGGTGCATGGCATGCGAATGGCCTACGCATGGTTTCAGACAAACCATGTGGTGTTTGTTCTGGTGGTAGTGAGGTGCGCATTGTTTGAACATGGTTTGGTAAACCGTGCGCCTAAACCGTGCGACCCTGTTCTGGGTTAAAATTACCTTTTCCCCTTAAATTATATTTAAGCCTAATCCCCATCTTCTACTCCCTTCCCATAGACAGAACAGAGTGGAGCCCTCTTTTGAGCTCCAAAACCCCCTCACTCTCTTTCCTTTGTGGATTCTTCATCTGGTGTCCAAATCTCGATCCGTCTAAGGCGTTACATCACCCTCAGTAAGGTTTACCTCACACACCCTTCTTTCTGCGGTGAATCTTTGTATTCGTTTTGCTATTTTGTTGTAAGATTTTTTCCCCTATTTACAGAGCATTGGACTGGAACTCAGATCTCTTCCAACCTACTACGAATCTAAGGTCGATATCATGCAATCCTACGTCAACAAGTCTAAGGTAGGTGGTCACATGGTTTCCATTTTGGGGTTTTTCCTTCTGGGGTTATTATCATCATTTCGTGGTTTGTATTTCGATAAACCCCTTATTTGTAATGGCTTATTCCTATTTAAATGACCCATGTAATATGATATTGATGAATCTAACCTTGTTAGGGTATTTAGATAAGGTGTCGACTGGGTAAGGTAAACAATAGGTGTTATGCATCAAAATTATTCCCTTTTTCACCTTTGGACGTTAACGATATGTATCGAAAGGCATTTTCCATGTTAGGAAAATGAGATGACTTGGTTAGAGGTTGGCTAGGATGAGATAGCCTGAACCCCTTAAATTAATTGAAATGTATGTTTCCTTGTGATGCGATTAATGTGATATGATATAATATGGATTGCCTTATATTATTGTGATGTGAATGGTTATGCCTTACTATGTTGACATTCTTGTGATAACCCATGTATGGGCCGGAGGCATTATTACCCCGTTCTAGATGAATCTCCGTGGATAGATGAGATGCATTTTACCCCATTCCAAATGAATATCAGTGTGAGGGTAGGAGGCATTCTTACCTCGTGCCTATATATCCTTTATGTCTGGGAGGCATTCTTCCCCACGCTAGTTACAGTGCCCGTGGATGAAAGGAATTCATACCTTGTGCCAGTGATGGTTATCACATATGTGAGAATCATGGGAGAGAGGCATACTTACCTCATGCTAGTGATAACCTATATCTATGTACTTATACCCCTGGTGATTGATAGGAATACCAGCCATGAGCTGAAGAAGGTAGACCCGCCAGGTGTCCTTCCAGAACATCAGCAGGGGGGTTGTTTATTACTTTACATTACTTACTTGAAGTTTATTACATACTGTTACTTACAAACATCTATTTAGATTACACGTAGACATCGTTGGTGGTGGCCTACTGAGACTTGTCTCACACCCTATCCGGGCGGCCTCCTTGGCACCCGTGTAGACTTTAATGCTACAAGTACTAGTAGGGGAAAATGCCCAACTTCAGGTTGTTGATATATATATGATCTATCTAGAGTACCAGAGAAGAGGACCGAGCTTGGCTAGAGATGCTCGTGGACTACTTTTGTTCTCTTTTTGTATTACTGTATAGCATGCTTCCTAGATATTTCTATTATATCAACATGCCATACATCCATTTTGTATTAGACACTGCCTATGTGGCTTTTGTATATCTATCAAGGTTCTTCTAGTTTCTGTTGTTTGGTTTGAATGTTTCCCTTTTTCTCTTTTTATCCATTTTTTGTGCTTCCGCTATTTAATCACTTGATACTATACCGCTGTGTACTCTAACATGGGGGTACAGTCTCCCCTCTGACATACCAATACACCCCCGATGCTAGTCGGTAGCCCCTGGCCTATGGGGAGACAATCTAGGTGTCATGAGGCCAACTAGGCTCAGGGCTTGGGTTGAGGGGCAGTCAGGTCTGAAACGTCACATGGATACACATTATTATTTTCCAAATTTATATGTGTTTCCTCTCCCCACAAATAAAAGCCCACTCACTCCATTAAAGTGTTCACACATATCAATCTCATTGGATAAAAAAATAATGAAAAAGAAACTCCTTAAAACTATTATACAAATTATAGATCATTTGTTCTTCTATAAATTCAATTCATAGGTTCCCTAATAGGATATCCAAATGATTCTTCTCTAAGAGAATATAATTTAGTTATTAATGATCATTCGTTTTCCTTCTTCACTTACAATAGTAAATTAAGTATTAATAAAAAAATAGAATCTCTCATATAAATAAATGTTATTATGTTGATTTAGTAATATTTATGCATCACCCCCTCCATCAAAACTAAATCAAAATCACTCATCATGTGTATGTTGTGTCTCCTCTTCAAGAACTAATGTAATTCGTATTACATTACCACTACCCAAAATTGTATATAACTGTGGGATTATTTTAGGTATATAATACTTATGATATTATTGTAATTATTTATTTATAATATCACATTTATCGTCTTATATTCAATTTCATATTAATATATTATAACATCACTCGTACGTACAACTAACTACCTCCTTGAGAGGAGTTGTGATTAGTTAATCACATACACATTTCATGTAAATTAATTAGTAAAATTATAATGAATAAATGTGATATATAGGACATGATATTGAATGTGTATGATTTATATCTCATCCAATTCCTTACTATTTTTAGTATTTATATAGATGATATCATCACTCTTGTGTTTATAAATCTAACTTTATTCACAAATCAATGAGATTCATTTTCTATGTCAGGCCTTAAAATTATATTCTAAAAATGTATATGACGAATAAAATTTGTATTTATAAAAATATAAAAAATATTGATATGATTGGTCTATATATAATTCATACTAATAAGATCATTAATGAAGCACCATTAATGACAAAACTAGGAAATTCACACCCTAAACAATGTATATAATTAAATATTATAAAAAAGAGGTGAATAATTTTATAATAGGATCATATTTGATATTTTAAATACTAATATAGTTCTAGAATAAATTAATTAAATTATTAAAACCATTATACACAAGGTTAAATATCATTCAATCAAAAGGAAGCATTAATTAATGGTGTTTTTCTCAATTTCCATTCATTTGGGCATATTGTATTACTATATAGTTATTTTCATTTCTATGGTGTATATACATCCCATTTTTCATTTAATTTAATGAATAAGTAATATTTCATGGTATTTAGGGTTCCTATTTTAATTATTTAATCTACTGGAATTTGACCTAAAAATTATCAAGTTCTAAGGAGTATCATAATTTAATTTTTTTATTATGTTATATAACTTCTTAATAGTACATGACATTCTAATATTATCTATTTAATGACATGTGAATATATTACGATATATTTAATTTTATTGTAGATTTACCTATTATACATATAATTCATTCATTTAATAATTGTCACTCCAACTGCATGATCTTTATAAGGGTCTATATCACAATCTCATTTTAATGAAGACTGCATATGAATGAATTTAAGTTGAAGAAAATTATTTTATAATCATCTAGTCAACACACTTAATTTTATTATACTCTAGATATTAATTAAAGTTTCTTGTAATATGAACGTTTTCCTACCATTGGTACATAAATTTACTGAGAAATTGTATTAAAAAAATCCTATATTATTTATCACTTCACCCAAAAATCATTTTTCATCAGAAATAATGTTATCTAAAATTTTTTCAAAAATGTTTTGAACATTCAAAAAAAATATTTTTCATATAATGTTTTACCCATTATTCACTTCTTGAATAAAATTAAACAATTCTTCTTGTCATTTTCCAAGAAATGGCTATTTGGAAGTCTCAAAAAATTGAAAACGAACAGTGTTTTAACATGTAATGCTTATAAAAAATCTTCCACCATCAAGACCAATCAATTACTTAAATGTCCTTTTATAAATTTAAAAGATTATTTTCATATAATAGTATTTTTAAAATACTTTTTAATATTTTGGTTTTTAAAAAACCTATATCCATTTTCAAAAATATTTAATGGTATTTATTTTCATCAACGACATCAACCCTTTTTAAAATATAATACACTAGGGATATCTTGTATTGATACCATACATATTATTTATATATATGTTTTATTGTTAGTTTGTCTGGGGAATGAACTTTTATTATATTTTTTAATTAACTATTTTAATCATTAAATTTCCATTTAAATATTCACTTTATACTTATAATTAGCCATTACTTTTTCCCAAAATATAAATATTATTTTCATTGATATAAATATTAATTAAATTGTATATCATTTATACATATTGTATTTTATATTTAATATTATATTATTAATGGGGAAAATTATTTTTAATCTGTATTCAATACTCAATAAAAAAATTTGTTTATAAGGTATATTGATTCAATAATTAAATCAATTATTCAATTTATTTGGAATTATTTGGACATGATGATATGAGTGGGTCCTAGTAATATATATTCCATATATGTAATGTTAGTATTATGAGAAAAATCTGTTGGTTATCTATAGTCCAATGTGTTTATACTTAATACCGACCCATCAGTTTTAAACTATTGTGTGAAAAGTCCAAACAGTATAGCTATTGGAATTCTTGGGATCCTGAAATCCTATAACTGATAATGATTTTCATTAACAATTCAATTATTTTTATCCACGTGATTTTCTCGATGATATTATATTTTAAGTATTTTGATTATCATTTTATTGATTAAATGGAATGTGTGCTCTGATATTTACATTTCCATATTGATTATACCTAATATAATCATGATAATAAGGCTACGAATTAAATAATTTTTTTGAGATATTAACCATGTTATATTTATTATGACTTATCAAATCATGATATTAATGATATTCATTAAATTTAATGAGTTTTCAGATATTTACAATTCAATATTAATTATTCCTCATTTAATCAATATTTTCAAATTATTTTTTAAATGGAATGTGTGTTAATATATTTACCATTCCATTTTGATTATCAATAATCAAATAATTATATAAATTCATTAAATGGAATGTTTATTTAGTTGTTTGTAATCAAATAATTATTATGATATTTGAATCATGATATCTTCCTCTTTAAGAATCTCTTACTACGAATCTGAGGTAACCATTATTTTTTTTCCATTACTAGTAATATAAAGATTGTACTATGAACGATATGCAATGATATAATAGATATAATTATTTTATTCGTAAAAAAATACACTCAAATTTGTTTTTAATGAAATTATATAATCACACATGTATCTTGTATACAATGGAGACTAAACAATTCGATCCTTTAGGATGTGATAACATGTATCATAGTCCAGTGTCGTAAAGAAACCACCAGGTATGGGAAACTTGAGTCATAATATTTTAATTATCCTAGATATATTTTATGATTTTATTTTCATATACATATAATAATTTTTTTATTTTTTAAACCATGTCTCCTGATTATCCTTATTATTTCACATTCTTATGACATGGTAAAAGTTATGATTCCATGATGATCCTTTTATGGATCGATATTAATATTCATAGATCTATAATTATTTTATCATACATTATTGTCAAATATTTGGATTCCATGACCATATTCAGTTAATAATGTATTAGTCTTACATGTTAAATTACCCATGATAAGGACAACACGAGGGATTTATAACTGTTGTATATCATTTTACCAACATAATAATTATCCTTTATTTTATTAAATTAATTTCACAATGAGTTGACCATTTACAGATAACACATAATTTCATTCTATAAATTTACACATAAGTATTATAGTATCATTGGGGAACAACATGGTTTGATAATGAGATTTTCCACTAATGTGGATTAATATGTCCCTAGAGTATTATTTTTTACCATATATACACATATATATTTCTTCATTATAAATTAATATATTGGTTAAGGATAAATATGCGGAAAGATGATCCTAGGAGAATATATTTAAAATAAATGAATCAATATATAGTTTAAGATATTAAACTTATGAAGTCATTATTTATATTATATAAAAAATTAGAAAACACTAGTTGAGTAATGATAAGAGGTTTAGTATTCTATCCCACATGGATTGTGAGAGATTCATATTATTCATAAAATTAATACATATAAAGGGTTGACATTAAAATAATCCGGAAATATGTTATAATTATAGCATATTCTAGAATCTCTCACCACTTCCATGTGATTAATTATCTCTAGAATGATTTCAAACACTTTCTCTTATTCTAATTTAGTGAACAAGGATAGATGTGGAAATTGATTTATCTATATGAAAAATTAATATATGTTCTTTATAAAGGGTTGTAACCCGTTGCTAATATCACATAGAATTATTCTATGGAAGGAAGATCTATGTACCTAAGGAATAACATCCCATAGACAATGAAAATGATTTATATGAGAATCATATCACTGTAGTATTTTATTTATTACTCAATATCTAGTAGTTAGTGAATGCATACATGAAATATGAGACTATAAAATTTAGAGTGAAAAATCACTATCTGGTTCTTTAGTAGTAGTTTCATAAATTTATGTTTATTTAAAAAGATGATATAAAACCTCATAATATTAATGGGTTATAGAATAAATGATATGTATCATGTCAACATGGTGAAAATTTTTATTATGGACCCTACTTTATTGAACCTAAGTATTAAGAATTCTTGTCTAGTGTAGTGACCAGGATGGTCAACCTTATGGAATTTTTAAAAGGATGTGTATGAGTGAGGAAAAAATCTTATTGGAATGAACTTTTGTTGTAATATGGGGACATTCATTATTCCAATGACATGTTGAGCCATGTTGTTTTGATCCATGTATGGGACCACATGTTAGTGGGGCTTCTAGATCTACCTAGTGAGCTATGACCTGATGATCATGTTATGGATGGGTGTTTGTGATCTGTTCTATTAGTGGGGACAAGTTTTTACATTGTTATCAGAGTATAAATTGAGCTGTAAGTGTAGTGGCACTAACTGAGTTAGGATGTAGTGTCCAAAAAGAGGAATTTTTTCTCTATGTAGGGAGTATGGATGTAACACCCTATAATATTAAAGAGTTAGAGGATTAATGATATGACTCATTTCAACAGGATGCACCTTTCTTTTTGGGAGCCTACCAGATTAGAATTTCATAGCTAACTTTGCTTCTCCATGACTAGTGATCATGATGGTTGACCTTTTAGAAGATTTCCTAGGATGTGGGTGATTAAAGGAAAAAGAACACTAGAATGAGAATGTGTTGGAATTTAGGGAAATGCATTAGTCACATGACCCATTCATGAATGTGTGTAAACCCTAGTTATGTGACCAAATGTCTATGAGGCAACTGATGGTATCTGTTGTGTTTGGACCCAACAAAAATGTTAAGGAAGGGTGTTTGTGTTGTTAGTAAGGACATTTTGTTATAGTAGTTGGTGACTATTTACCTTAGTGTCCATTGTATCGGGACATTGAGTCACATAGTACCTAAATCTCTTGTAATTGAAGCAATATATTTTGTTATCTCCTTACTTGCACTAATATTTGTGAGCCTAATGACCTTCATCTCAAAACTAATAGAAATTATCTATCACCTTATAGAAATTTAACCATGCTACATTAATATATTTGATATTTACAAAATTAAATCATCTTTTCTTCATAATCATAATCACTTGATAGTTTATGATGGTTAATTTTTCCTTAATTTTGTTTTTTGAGGATTTCTAATATGTTAACATTGTTAATCATTTTCATGATATATGATTTGACATAAGAATATGGCTTTACACTCCATTTAATATTCTTAAGTGTTATATGGTGAGGTATTATAAATATTATCCTTCACTCCCATAGTTTTTTATATTTTCATCCATTACTAAAATGAAAATAATTTTATTGAGTGATGAAAATAGTATAATAATTATCATAGATAACCAAATGAAAATTAATACTATAGATGAATAATATTATAAAACTATCAAGTTAAACTATAATACAGATAAATCACAATTTATATGATTTATTTCATCAAACACATCTCTATGTTTATCATATATCATTCAGGATTCCACCATGGTTACTTTGAGTGGATTTATCTCATACTTATTATCTGAAGCCTCAAAATAGAGATCCTAAATTAACCCAAACTTTATCAAAATTGTATAAACTGAAAAAGAATGGAAATTTATCCTCTCTAATTCTATCATATACTTTACTCATAATCACTAATTGATTAATACATAACTAATCAGATAAATCAATATAGTTCAACTATGTTATCCAAGAAAAATTCCCATTAAGATATCATACCTAAACATATTCAAAATTTCTATAATGGTCTATAAATAGGCTGAGATTGAAAAAATAATACATTATGAGTGTATCAAACCAAGTGTGTAGTTAATACTCTTAGTTTGGGCTTTAGGTGATAATTATGCTAATACACATTGTTCCCTTTTTGAGGTTATTACCCCGGGTACAACGATTCCAAATCATGCATCCACTTATAAAAAGTATACAAGGATTTAATTTATAAGAGAACCACACAATATCTGCACTAAAAAACATTAGTATGTTGTTCTATATTTTTAATTCCCCCATAGATGTATCCCTATTGTATTCAATGATTTTTTCCAATCCTAATCCCCAATAGAATTTTAAATTCTTACATTAGTATTAAATCAAATTATATCCCAATGGGTTATTGATATCATTTTAATTATAATATTCCTAAAGTTATAAATTGGTAAATTATCTTTAATAGCATCATAATATTCACATTTATCCTAAACCATGTTTAATGTCAACATTAATTCTAAAAACCCACACTCTCAAGACAATTTAAATAAAAACACACATTACATACTCATATTGATACTAGATATATGATCCTAGACCTAACCATCCTTAATTAAAAAACGTACAATAATTATTTCTTATCTAAAACAATAAATATCTATTCAGAATGAAAGATTTTATGAATTAGGAAAAATCATAATATATTAAATACCATGTTTGAGTAAACTAATATAATTTTTTATTGTATATAATAAAATACATATTAATTAATAAGTCACCAAAATCTAACAAAAAATCTTTAACATGTGTTGTCCACCTAAACATGTCATGTTTATTACACATCTTCATAACCTATGGAACAAAATTATTGGAAATGGGTGACAAAAAATGTTTAGTAATGGAAAAAATATTGTTGATGTTGTCAGAAAATAAGATTCCAATTATTTATAAAATGGTAAGAGTAATTGGTCTGATTAATCATAAATTTAGTAGAAACATAAAATATGATTCATCAATGATAATATATAATGAAATGGATATCAATAATTAAGGATCTCATAATGATGGAATACATAATATTTAACATAAAAACTTGATGTAAAGAACTTTTTCTAGAACACTATACAAATATTGGGAGAGGTATACAACAAAGCTCAAATTATTTTATCTCCAGAGACCTATTGGTGCATCCAGGGTCCATACAATTTATAGAAAAACTATAACTTATTTATTAATAACTCATTCACTATTATAATAAATAATACATTTTAGGTCATTCTATATTTATCCTATAGATAAATAAAATGATATATATATATATAATGGAGAATATTGAATGTCAATACATAATAATCGTTTGTTAAAAATCAATAATCAACAAGTTTTTTAGTACTTTTACACATGTAAGAAAATGATTACATGATCATAAATGATCAGGATGAAAAAATGTGGATGGTAAAATAAATCTTTTTAAAATTTCCCATAATAATTGGTATTGGAAAAACTCTAACACCCATAGATTTTATGTCATTTTAATTATCACTGATATCTTGCGACATAAGAAACCATGAGTCTAAATAAATCAAAATATTCTATACCATTATCATCTATTAATTAAAGACGGGTTATGAATAAGAATATCCATATTTTAAAAATATTTATTGTTGTTTTAGATAAATAATATATATTTATAAATAAGTTCTCAATTTATTAAAATCCTATATATGCTCTAAAAATTATTATTTTACACCAAAATTTTTTTTATAGATTTTTGTGAGAAAACAATAATATTAATATTCCTCAATTTGAAAATTAATATACAAATATTATCATATTGTTTAAAATTTATATACATAAATTATAATAATCTGAAATTTATAAAATTTTCCAAAAAGGTCTATTTTTTAGTTAATAGTGAAAAATATTTTTTATTATTTAAAACTGTAATTTTATATAAAGAATTTCTGAAGATCCATATTGTTTGAAAATGTTTTAAAAGTAAAAATTTTTCATTTATATTATAAATAAACCAATTATGGTAATTATAATTCATTTTCATGTTTTTTGGTATAAAAACACATTATAATTAAGAACCAACTTTTCTAAAAAAAATTTCTCTAGGTTTTGATGTTCATTTTAAAATTAATTTCTTCCATATTAAGGGATTGAAATTGATAAATTGGAATCCATATTTTTAATTAGAAATGAAATATTTTAATTTGTCAGAATTTACTTTTTGGTCATTATCAATAATAAATACGTTAAAAAATTATCACGCTGTTTAATATTAAAAAGAGTTTATTAGGGGTTAAACTAAGATACCTTTGTGAAATATATAATTAATGTTTTATAAATCAAATTATTGGGAATATTTTTAAATCATCATAACCAATGTTTCAATATCTATCCATTTGGAAGAATTTTTCTTAAAAAATACTTTATAATATTTTATTATTATAAGAAATTTCATCTATGTCCTATCCCAATATATAAAAGGGACCCCATATTTTCTGTTCTTCATATCAAAATGAGCTATATAAATTGAGAAAATTCAAGAAAATTATATTTTAGAAGTATGTATAATTAATGTTCATTTGTTGGTAATCATAAAATTATATTTCAATAGTCCTTATGAGTGTATCTATTTGAGGCCAAACGAAGGATTGGTTATCCTCATACCCAACATATCTAAAATTATTTATTCTATTACCTTCCCTAAATATATGTTATTAATATTAATATAATTTTTTTATCTTAAATAGTATTAAAATTTATTAAAATATTGAAAGAAAATATATTTACCCTATATTATATCAAATTTTATATGAAATTACAGGCGTCTATCTAGTTTTTAAATTAGTTTTTGGCCCTTAATGACTGAAAAAAAATATAGGTGTTATGGTTTAAATGTATTAATATTGGTGTTAAAACAAATGTAACAATTAAAATTAAACATAAAACTATATAAATGTTATTTACTAATTTGATTTATAACTTAACACAGTTATATTAAAATATATTTCACATTTCAATCATTTTACATGAGTTACACACATAATATATATTAATATTTCATGTATTCACAAGATTTCATCCCAAATCACATATAAAAATGATCCTCCTATACAATCTTCCTAAAAAATATTGATACATTTAGATCTACCCAGATCTATATAAATCAGTTAAAAACCATCCTCTCTATGTCCATAATATTCATGTCTCACAAAAATTCTAACCTATATAGATTAATGTTTTATCCAATGAATGTATCTTAAAGAAGGAATATAACACATAACTAAGTGTTTTCAAAAAAAATTTATTCTTTTAAATTTGTAAAATATTCCATAAAATGAGTATATATTAACATAAATCTTTTCAATATACTATTATTTTATTATTTTTATATTATAAACTATAGTATCTATATTTCTACCTTATGTGAAATTATAACATTTCAAATGTTGACTACAACCTCCAATGAGTGATGTGTATTGTTTTTCATTACATAATAAAAATTATGGTTATTATTATTAATATAATGATCCTATATGATATTCCTGAAAAAATTATGATTAAAAAATGTTTATATATTATTTACCTTCACACACTTCTATTAATTAGAAAATTTTAACATCTCTTATGTGAACGTATGGATTAAAACCTATATTAAGTGATGTGATTCATTTTTATTTCACCCATTCATGACTAGATAGAAAATTGTATTTATTATATAATTCTTATATTTATTCAATATTTTAGTTCCTAGATATGATTCATTAATTACACACTACACCATGGTCATCCAACTAATCTTGTTTTGGGAATATGAACAAATCTTCCCCAAAATGTCCAACATGAAAATAAATTATCTAGTTTATATATAATATTAGGTAATAAATAAAATAAAATGTATAATTATGATGGGATAAACCTGATAAATTTTTATAATATAGTAAATAATCAACATATTATCTCATCCGGACGTGGATTCACAACTAAAAAGTGCTCCATGTCGGGTGTCCAATAGGCCTTTGGCATGCCTCCCCATACCCCATAGGCTACAGAATTATAGTGATGGAAAGATATAGTGATAGTGGGGAGACCGTATCCCTAGATTATTATATTAATAGTGGACCATATTTATATAAAACCATGAATGAATGACCTAATCAACACAATAAACAAATAGAATTAGAAGATTTATAAAAATCGCAACAGTATTAATTCACAATACCAAAGGTAATAATATCATATAAAGATAAAAAATGAGAAGTAATAACTGGTCATATAGAAAATAGATATAAATGGTCTTTATGGTATACCATCTCATTACGTATATAAATTTCACTCAAAATCTCAAAATAGGATCCAAGTTAATGCAGTGGAACCACCTAGTCCACTAACATTCATCCACAGGTAATGGTCCATCTATTATAACTACAGTCTATCTCCTAATCCTAAATCCTTATATGGTCTCAAAAGCATAATGTCTACATGATTCATGAGAGGCCCATGTAGTGTGAAGATGATCTCAGTTGGACACCACAAATGTGTTCCTATCTTTCAACAATAACTCTATATGTGTATGTAAAATATAAATCAATGGATCCTTACTCACGATTTAATAATAAAACATAATTCCTTTTGCTTCAAGATACAAGGAAGTTTTTATCTGATTTTGGAAATGATAGAAATCCCTTAATACATACCCCAAATATATTTAGGGCATTCGGTACATGAATATATATATATATATATTTAATGATTTAGAATTATGTATTTATTCCCAGGAGTCCCATTTTGAATATCATATGTATAGAGCCATCGTGCACCACCCATAAAGAAATCATTGAATCATAATTCCATATGATTCCACACATTACATCAATTATGTACTCATTTTCCTTTTGGAATTCTCAATAAATATGTCTTAGGTCCGTTGGAATTCAACTCCGAAATTCCATGATGGCTCAACTACCAAACATCTCGAGGAACAATAATGTCCATTCACTAAAATATAATCACTGGTGGCTTAACAAAAGATGTCCAAAGGTAATGAAACATATTTCCTTCAATAATTACCATCCCATTTTTACATGTATAATAGTTATACTCAACCCAAAACTTATGGTCTCAAGATTTACTATTGATGGAATAACACCTTTCTCCTAGAATTCTACAGTGAGAACCTCAAACATAATTGGTGATCAGCACCATCACCGATGACACAAAATCTAAAAATGATTCTACCTATTTTGATTGATCAATAACACCTTGAATGAGTCCTATCGGTGTTCAAATGACTCCATTGGTTTGTCGGCCAACAATTATGGGTGTCATCAGTAATGATAACCTAATCCACATAATTTGTAACCTCCTTCCATTACATCCATGTATATATAACCCAATTTTCAAAACAATAAAATATCACAACAGTATTTCCCCCATCCTTAATACCTTATATCCCCAATCAAGAAACCATGTTTCCTTATCCTTGATATCAAAACCACCCCATATGTCTTGGACAATTCCGAAACTAAAAAACCATATCATCTAAGTCATGGTAATAATCATAACCACAATCCTCAGGCCTATCCCATCATATTTCCAAGAAAATAAAGAAATTAATAAAGAAAATTTAATTAATTTAAATCACACACCTAACCAATACCTTATAAGAGGTTAAAGTATTTTTACATTACTTTGAATAAATAAATCAGTGGCCAAGGAATTCCCAATGAAAGGCCATAATATAAGTATAAGGCCTCGGCCTTAAACCTTACTTAATATTGAATTAAATGAATAATTCACATTGAGGATCTTTTCAGGTTTAGAGTTTTAGAGAATTAGAACATAACTATTACATCTCAAAAGATTACAAAGTAGACACTTATACTAATTTTCCATATAATAAAAAAAATCTTAAAAAGAAAGATGTCTAGTTCCATGTTTTATATAGCATGACTTTCCCTTGATCCCATTCTTTACCCTATTCCACATTAAGTCCTGTGAAAAACATTTCAAAAAAACTTGGGGTGAGCATAAAAAGCTTAGTAAGGGATACACAAAGAATGAAAACTATTAGTTTATCAAAACAACAAGTAAACCATGTATACTTTATAAAAGTAATACTTTTCACCTTTATGAAGTAGTAAAAACTCTTGACTGAATAAAAGATCATTACTTTCCCTTATGTAACCAAAATATTACCATAAAACCCATATAAAGATCACATAACATATAATGTTAACTTGGGACATAAACATACTTAAATGGAATAACCATACGGCCGACTTCCACACATATCACTTAATGGAATTTCCATACGGCCGACTTCCATACCCAATGCATTGGAGGTTATAACGTAACCACCCATCCTGGTATTCACGACACCACTCATCATATGGTTTATCACGTAACCACCCGTCAAATGTCCATGTACCAATATAAAATCATAAAACATAAAACAAATATAATGGGAAGAAAACATTTCCACACTTTGATCACAATATATTACATAAATATATTTATATAACAAATCCATTATAAAAAACCATTTTCAATACCAAAATACATAAAAGACTATATGGTATTTATTTCATTTTAAAAACATTACAGCTTGTTGAGGAAGCCAAAAAACAAATAATACTCTCGGCGGTGGAAAGAGTCTTTGTCACCACGTACGTTAAAAGAAACATTGTTTTTTGTCGTTTTGTAAAACACTTCATAGAAAAAGATTCCTTTTGTATAAAATTAAAAGTCAAAAGGGGTTTTACACCGTACAAAAGAAAATTGTGTATAAAATGAAATATGCCTCAATGAAAGAAGATTGAGATGAAGTCCCATACAAATATCATTTTTAAATAAAAAAGATCTATTATGTGTATTCAATATAAGTACAGATAAAGAAAGTAAAAATACAAGATGGGACATAATAATTTCATGACATAATTTGAAAGTAGGAGATTCACCCAAAGAACGAAAATTGGGTTAAGAAGTTCCCTTACCTCAGGTCCGACTTGACTCGATCGTTCTTTAATGTCCGGAATAATAAACATGAGTTAATTTATACTTTCTTAAGAACATTTTTCATGTTCATTATTACTTTTATATCACTTATTACTATGTTATAATCATTATGTAATCATTTAAGTTAATAATGTTTGTTTTGTCGATATTTGGTTCTTAAGTCGAAAGTGGACTTTTTACAATTACATGTTGTTCGTGTGGTCAGAGGTTCTTTATATCCATAATGATATTAATGATTTGGATATCATATATATCATATATATCCAGCATATACATGTATTTATAATATTACATAATCATTTAGAGGTAAGAAATGAAATTCACTGTTCATGGAGACGGTAAGTCGTACGTACGCATGAATGCTACATTCAATTCTTTGTCATATTAATGGAATTAAAACTAAATGAGAGGTATGTATATTTTAATTACATAATTGTAATAATCATTTATATGTAAAATAAATCATATATAATAACTTTAAATCCATCCTTTATACGTCCCACATATGGCATTAACGAATCAAATCACTTTGAGGGGGCGGTAGTCCACACTTTCTAAAATGAAGATATCACGTATACCCATAATGGAAGCCATGAAGGTGTGCCATAAATGAGAAATACAGAAGCTTAAGGAAGACATGAACTTATTATATATCATATATAAATATAGTGACATCTTAATGGACACCTTTGAAGGTGTTGGAAGAATATTGAACAATCATCGTTTCGTGAGGCAGAAATTCTCCATCCCCAGAAACAGTATGTTCTTTAACCATTAGATGTAGGTGTGTGTAAGTGTAGATCTAAATATTCTTATAACAACATCAATGTATATTTAAGATACTGTATTTGTTACAAAATAAATGAATAAAAAGAGTTTAGGGGGTTGGAGAAGCAAAATAAAACAAAAGGACACAGGTGAAGACATTACCTTAAAATCGGGTAACTCTCTTAGATTTGAGCTCAAAGGCTTCCTTGGGAAGACTTATGCCCAACGTGAGGCTTCTAAGAGTTAGTGAGGGATGTGGAGAGACAAAATGGGCAGTGGTTGGCCGAGATAAAGGCTTTGGAAGTGTGTGTAAGGTGGTAGAGGTGGGGGCCTTTTATAAGATGAGAGGAGGGGCACTCTTGGAATGTAAAGAAATGTTACTTTATTTTTAAATGAATTTCGGATTTAAAAGTTCCCAAATTGATATAATTAGAGTATAATGTGATAAGGGTTCTAAATATACACATCCAATACGTTTTTGAAAAGTGTAGGTCTTTGATTTTTCATTATCTTTTCATTTTATTTAAATCGTTAAATAATGAGTTAATCCCTGCATCATCATGGTGTCAAAAATAATTTAATTTCATTAATGTATAAAAATTATAAAAAAATATCATGATGTAGGAAATATTCTTATATTTCTAATGAATGTTTATAGTAAAAAATATGACTTGTATAACCCCACTTAAAAATTGTTTTAGTAAAACAACTCATGTTTGTGGCATTTTTTACTTTAACATTAAATAAAAAGATATTAATGTCATTTTCCTTCCAATGGGGCTCCATGGGGTCACCAAGTTGACCCATGGATTGTCTTGGTCGGCCAAGACACATCCAATAAGTGTAGGACATGTTTCTAGGTCATTTTATATTATTAAAACATTATTCTTACCTTAAATTACACTAATTACCTCTAATCGCGATTAAAAACGTAAAAGTTACTATTCACTAAAAAATTATTTTAATCCCATTGAACCAAAATTTACTTCTCAATGACAACCATGTATGTTGGATTTTTGAAATTCAAAACACAAAGGTGGTAAAATTTCAGTTAAACGAAAAATCAGTTTCTTAAGTACCACTTAGTGGTTTCACTATTCATAAAAAATTCAAGTTTTTCTGAAAAATACAAAAACATCACCCTAAGCTATATTTGATATTCCTAATTAAAAAATGATGTATATTTTACAAAATTAAAAACACATAAGTTGCATTAATTAATTTAAAAATTAATTTCCACTGTCAGAGCAAATATCGTGTTTTTTTGAAACAATAAGTATCAAAAGATTGACACTAGTTTAAGTCCAATTTCAAAGTGAAATTAATCCCAACGACCACTATTGGATTAAATGGTAAAAATATATTATAATTTCAATTTAAAACCAATTCAAACGATAATATAATCATATAAATAAATTAGATTAAAAAGAGGTTTTTAATTGAAATACAACATTTTTCACTATTCATTAAAAAATGAACTTTATCGGAAAAATACCAAAAATTTACACAAATTAAATTTTGATGTCCCGATTATAAAGAAGAATTTTATTTGGTCCAATATAATTTATAAGAGTGACCAAAACTATATTTAAAAAAGGTTCACCATGAAAAGGCGATAAGTCGACCTTTAGTGAAAATTAGAGTATATATGCCTAAAATTGAATTCTTTTCGTATTTTGAGCCTTTATCCTTTATTGGATAAATGTAAAAAATTTAAAAAACATATATAATCATATTTTAGTTATTTCTATCCATTTACGCTAATACAACGGCTTTGTGTTAACTACCATTTAAAATAATATTATTTTATTACAAGTGTGCAACGTAAGATTTCAATGAAACTTTTTGTTGCGTATCGGGTACGCTATAGAACATAGAAACCCCTTTAAAGTAAAATTAATATTTAATTTGTAAATATTAATAAAAATGAAAAAGCATTATTTTTTATTTACCTGGGATGTTACATCCTTCCCCCCTTTTGGGAATTGCGTCCCCGCAATTTTATTCACTTATCAAAATAAGTGGGGGTATTTATCCTTCATAGAATTTTCAGATTCCCACGTTGCCTCTTCAACCATATGGTTTTTCCACAAAACCTTTACCTGGTGAATTACCTCATTTCACAACACTTTCTCTCTTTGGTTAAGAATCTGGACTGGTTGTTCCTCATAAGATAGGTTCTTTTCCAGCTGAACTACCTCTGGACTCAAAACATGAGATGGATCTGGCATATACTTTCTCAACATCGAAACATGAAAAACATTGTGTACCTGAGATAAAATCGGAGGTAAAGCCACTCAGTAAGCAACCGATCCAACTCTCTCCAGAATTTCATATGGTCCAATGAACCTTGGACTCAGCTTTCCTTTCTTACCAAATCACATAACACTTTTCCATGGTGGGACTTTGAGAAAAACATGATCACCTACCTCAAAAGAGAGATCCTTCCTCCTATTGTCCGCATTGCTCTTATGCCTGCTCTGAGCTGTTCTCATGTGTTTCTGTATCTGTGGAACTTTTTTTGCCAACTCTTCTAACAATTCCGGTCCCATCAACTTCATTTCACCCACTTCATCCTAGAAAGCTGGAGTTCGACACCGTTTACCATATAATTCCTCAAATGGTGCTGTCTATATACTGGAATGAAAACTGTTATTATAAGAAAACTCAACCAAAGAAAGATGTTGGTCCCAACTTCCCTGATAATCCATCGAACAAGCACGTAGCATATCTTCCAAAGTCCGAATTGTTCATTCTGACTGCCCATCTGATTGGTGATGAAAAGCTGTATTAAAATTTAATTCAGTACCCAACGACTTCTGAAGGCCTTTCCAAAAGTTATAAGTGATCTTGGGATCACGGTCAGATACAATGGAGAGAGAAACTCCATGTAACCTGATTATCTCTTTAAGATACAAACCGGAAAGTTGATCTAGGGAAAAAGTATCTCGTATAGAAAGGAAATGAGCAGATCTAGTCAAGCGATCAACAATACCTCAGATTGCATTATTACCTCGAGGTGTCTTCGGTAATCCCACAACAAAGTCCATGGATATATTCTCCCATTTCTACTCCGGTACTGGTAAAGGCTAAATCTTCCCTTTCGGTAACTTCCGCTCTGCTTTAACCTGTTGAAAAGTCAAACACTTCACAGTAAAATCAGCAATATCTCTTTTCATTCCATCCCACCAGTAATACTCCCGCAGATCCCTGTACATCTATGTACTGCCTGGATGAACTGAAAACGGGGAACAATGAGCCTCACATAACAAATCATTCTTCAACTGTGAATCACCAGGGACACATAATCACTTCCAAAACCTCAAAACACAATCATTATCAATGTTGAATTCAGGCAACTTACCCTTCTGAACCAGCTCTAACTTTTTCTGCAACTCATTGTCTTGCTTCTGTGCTTGCTTTATTATGTATGACAGAGAAGATTTCACTGATACCTGAAACAAAACAGAAGGACTTCCTACACAAACAACTTCCATTCCAAAGTTCATCAAATCAAAAACCAAAGGATCTCGTTCTAAACATAGCATGGTTAATGAAGCATTACTTTTTCGACTCAAAGAATCAACCACTTTATTTGCCTTTCCCGGATGGTAACGAATTGCACAATCATAATCCTTGATTAATTCCAGCCATCTCCTCTGTCTCATGTTCAATTATTTCTGAGTGCATATATACTTTAAAATTTTGTGATCAGTATATATTTCACACTTTACTCCATACAAATGATGCCTCTAAATTTTTAGAGATAAAACAAAAGCAGCTAATTCCAAATCATGTGTATGGTAATTTACCTCATGAGTTTTCAACTGATGTGATGCATATGCAATTACCTGATAATTCTGCATAAGGACACAACCATGTCCTTTCAACGAAGCATCACTGTAGATAACAAACTCACCATTCCTAGAAGGATGTTCCAAAACCGGAGCATTCACCAATATTCTTTTCAGTTCTTGAAAACAATCCTCACTTTATTTTTTCCAGATAAACTTAACACCCTTCCGAGTTAGCTTAGTCATTGGACAAGATAACCGTGAAATATTTCTAACAAAACTTCGGTAATAGCCTGCCAAACCAAGGAAGCTACGAATATCAGTTACATTTTTGGGTCTTGGCCATTCTTCCACATCCTTTGATTTTGTAGGATCAATAGTTATCCCAACTTTAGAAACAATATGACCAAGGAAAGTAATTTGTTGCAACCAAAACTCACATTTTCCGAATTTCCCATACAATTTATTTTCTTTTAAGGTTTTCTATATAACCGTTAAATGACTTTCATACTCTTCTTTACTTTTAGAAAACACCAAAATATCATCAATAAACACAACCACAATTTATCACCTGATTCAACTAAGTCATCACTGCAGTAAGCTGCTCAAATCTGATTCCGACCATCTCTGGTTGCTGATGTGAAAGGTCATTTCCCTCTGTATGCCTTCCCAGAAAATCTATTCTGTTTCCTCTATGAAAAACCATTCTTAACATAGAAATATCTTAGGTGAAGCAACATGGTAATCTTTAAATGCTATATTATTTCAATCATACCATAAATTAATTTATAATTTAACAATCTTCTAACTCCTAATGTTGTCTAAACTGACCATTGATACCAATTATAAGGCCCCAACCTTAAACCATACTTAATATTGAATTAAATGAATAATTCACATTGAGGATCATTTCAGGTTTAGAGTTTTAGAGAATTAGAACATAACTATTAAATCTCAAAAGATTACAAAGTAGACACTTCTACTATGTTTCCATAGAATAAAAATACTCTTAAAAAGAAACATGTCCAGTTCCATGTTTTATATAGCATGACTTTCCCTTAACCCCATCCTTCACCCTATTCCACATTAATTCATGTGAAAAACATTTCAAAAAAACATGGGGTGAGAATAAAAAGCTCAGTATGGGATACACAAAGAATGAAAACTATTAGTTTATCAAAACAACAAGTAAACCATGTATACTTTATCAAAGTAATACTTTTCACCTTTATGAAGTAGTAAAAACTCTTCACTGAATAAAAGATCAGTAGTTACCCTTTTGTAACCAAAATATTACCATAAAACCCATGTAAAGATCACATAACATATAAAGGTAACTTGGGACATAAACATACTTAAATGGAATAACCATACGGTCAACTTACACACATATCACTTAATCGAATAGCCATACGGTCGACTTCCATACCCAATGCATTGGAGGTTATAACGTAACCAACCGTCCTGGTATTCACAGCACCACCCGTCAGATGGTTTATTACGTAACCACCCGTCAAATGTCCATGTACAAATATAAAATCATAAAACATAAAACAAATATAATGTAAAGAAAACATTTCCACACTTTGATCACAATATATCACATAAATATATTGACATAACAAATACATTATAAAAAACCATTTTCAAAACCAAAATACATAAAATAGTATATGGTATTTATTTCATTTTAAAAAAATTATGGCTTGTTGGGGAAGCCAAAGACCAAATAATACTCGCGGCGGTGGAAAAATTCATTGTCACCGCGTACGTTAAAAGAAACATTCCTTTTTGTCATTTTGTAAAAATCTTCATAGAAAAAGATTCTTTTTATATAAAAGTAAATGTCAAAGGGGTTTTTACACCGTACAAAAAAAGTTGTGTATAAAACGAAATATGCCTCAATGAAAGGAGATTGAGACGAAGTCCCATACAAAGATCATTTTTTAATAAAATAGATCTATTATGTGTATTCACTATAAGTACAGATAAATAAAGTACAAATACAAGATAGTACATAATTATATCATTACATAATTTGAAAGTAGGAGATTAACCCAAAGAACAAAAATTGGGTTAAAAACCTCCCTTACCTCGGGTCCGTCTTGACTCGATCGTTCTTTAACGTCCTGAATAATAAACATGAGTTAATTTATACTTTCTTAAGAAAATTTTTGAAGTTAATTATTACTTTTATATCAATTATTACCATGTTATAAACATTATGTAATCATTTATGTTAATAATGTTTGTTTTGTCGATATTTGGTTCTTAAGTCGAAAGTGGACTTCTTACAATTACATGTTGTTCGTGTGGTCAGAGGTTCATTATATCCAGAATGGTATTCATGATTTGGATATCATATATATCATATATATCCGGCATATACATGTATTTATAATATTAAATAATCATTTAGAGGTAAGAAATGAAATGCACCGTTCATGGAGACGGTAAGCTGTACGTACGCATGAACTCTACTTTCATTTCTTTGTCATATTTATGGAATTAAAACTAAATGATAGGTATGTATATTTTAATTACAGAATTGTATTCATAATTTATATGTAACATAAATCATATATAATAACTTTAAATCCATCATTTATACGTCCCACATATGGCATTAATGAATCAAATCACTTTGAGGGGGCGGTAGTCCGCACATCCTAATATGAAGATATCATGTATACCCATAATGGAAGAAATGAAGGTGTGCCATAAATGAAAAATACAGAATCTTAAAGAAGAAATAAACATATTATATATCCTATATAAATATAGTGTCATCTTAATGGCCACCTTTGCAGGTGTTGGATGAATATTGAACAATCATCGTTTCGTGAGACAGAAATTCACCATCCACGGAAACAGTATGTTCCTTAACCATTAGATGTAGGTGTGTGTATGTTTAGCTAGAAATATTCTTATAAAAACATCCTACTATATTGAAGATACTGGAGTTGTTACAAAAGAGATGAATAAAAAGAGTTTAGGGGGTTGGAGAAGCAAAATAAAACAAAAGGACACAAGTGAAGACATTACCTTAAAATCGGGTAACTCTCTTAGATTTGAGATCAAAGGCTTCCTTGGGATGAATTATGCCCAAAGTGAGGCTTATAAGAGTTATAGAGGGATGTGGAGAGACAAAATGGGCAGGGGTTGGCCAAGCCAAAGGCTTTGGAAGTGTGGGTAAGGTGGTAGAGGTGGGGGCCTTTTATAAGAGGAGATGAGGGGCACTCTTGGAATGTAAAGAAATGTTACTTTATTTTAAAATGAGTTTCGGATTTAAAAGGTCACACGTTGATATAATTATATTATAAGGTGACAAGGGTCATAAATATACCCATTAAATATGTTTTTTAAAGGTTTAGGTCTTTGATTTTACATTATCGTTTCATTTTATTTAAATCGTTAAATAATGAGGTAATCGATGCATCATTATGGTGTCACAAATAATTTAATTTATTTAATGTCTACAAATTATAAAAAAACTCATGATGTAGGAAATCTTTTTGTCTTTCTAACGAATATTTATAGTCAAACATATGACTTATATAACCCCACTTAAAAATTGTTTTAGTAAAACAACTCATGTTTGTGGCATTTTTACTTTAACATTAAATAAAAAGATATTAACGTCATTTTCTTTCAAAAGGGGCTCCATGGGGTCCCCAAGTTGACCCATGGATTTTCTTGGTCGGCCATGACACATAAAATAAGGGTAGGAAATGTGTCTAGGTTATTTCATATTATTAAAACATTATTCTTACCTTAAATTACACTAATTACCTGTAATCGTGATTAAAAACATAAAAGTTACTATTCACCAAAAATTTATTTTAATCCCATTGAACCACATTTTACTTCCTAATGAAAATCATGTATGTCGGATTTTTGAAATTCAAAACACAAAGGTGGTAAAATTTCATTTAAATGAAAAATCAGTTTTTTAAGCACCACTTAGTAGTTTCACTATTCATCAAAAATTGAAGTTTATCAGAAAAATACCAATACATCACCCTAAGATATATTTGATATTCTGAATTCATGAATGATTTATATTTTACAAAATTCAAAACATATAATTTGCATTAATTAATTTAATAATTAACTTCCGCTGTCAAATCAAATAGCGTGTTTTTATGAAACAATAAGTATCAAAAGATTGACACTAGTTTCAGTCCAATTTCAAATTGAAATTAAATCCAACGACCACTATTGGATTAAATGGTAGAAATATATTCTAATTTCAATTTAAAACCAAATATAATGATAATCTAATCATATAAATAAATAAGATTAAAAATAGGTGTTGAATTAAAATACAACATTTTTCACTATTCATTAAAAAAATGAACTTATATCGGAAAAATACCAAAAATTTACAGAAAGTAAATTTTGAAGTACCGATTCTAAAGATGAATTTTATTTGGTACAATAGAATGTATAAGAGTGACCAAAACTATATTTAAAGAAGGTTCGCCATGAATAGGCGATAAGTCGACCTTCAGTGAAAATTAGAGTATATATGCCTTAAATTGTATTCTTTTCGTATATTAAGCCTTTATCATTTATTGGATAAATGTAAAAACATTTAAAAAACATATATAATCAAATTTTATTTATTTCTATCCATTACCGCCAATACAACGACTATGTGTTAACTACCATTTAAAATAATATTATTTTATTACTAGTGTGCAACGTAAGATTTCAATGTAACTCTTTGTTTCGTATCGGGTACGCTATAGAACATAGCAACCCCTTTAAAGTAAAATTAATATTTAATTCGTAAATATTAATAAAAATGAAAATTCTTTATTCGTTATTTACCTTGGATGTTACAATAAGTTCATGTTTTTTTTTGCAAAAAAATTGTTTTTTTGGGTCTCACTCAAAATACCCAAATGGGAATATTTAGAAATCTCACCAATAAAGTAATAAAATTATGGATAAAGGTATGAACCACATCTCATATATTTGTAGACACTTTGTCTTCTGATATCGACATCTAATATATCCCAAAACGAGATAATTTGATCTCTTAGGAAAACAAACATAGAATAGGGATAAATATCTTAAAAATATTTATCATTTTATGTGAATGTTAAATGAATAAAATAATATAACTAATTGAAGGCCTTAAAAAGATGAATCTATAGCTACCCATAAATCTTGAGTCAGAGTTCAAATGATTCTGAGGGCTGAATGCCTTAGGAAAGTGAAGAGATATCTCTTCAGCTTCATTTGGGAGAAGGCCATGCATGGTTAATGTAATATAGGTGGAACATGTCTGAAATGAGGGATATAGAATTAATTTAACACATTTAAAAGAGGTGAATAGTTAATTCACAAAATTTTGTTAACCACATGCCAACCGTGACGACCCTCTATCTAAAGGGTAACCCATTTAATATTGGGTGTAGTGTTTGGAAACATGGTTTTTCCAAAAAGTGCACTAACAGTGTTCACAAACAAACTACGTGACTCTATGTGCACAGGCTATGATGAATGTTTTGAATTACCATGAACATACCAGACACACCCTTTGATGGGGCCTCATGGTTAAATCTGACCAGGTTCCTTCTAAAATTGGTTGCTTGGTTGACGCTACATGGTTAGACAAACCATTCAACAACCATTCACCTGGATCTTCCTAGAAACATAGTTTATGGACCCTAACACTCCTAAACCCCATTAAAACTTTTGGGGAACTATGAAGCCTTAAAACAAAACAACAAATGTATTTTTTAAATTAAACTCTTAGAATTAGGTTTATATGATCATGTGATGAGTTTTCCCACTCATGAACCTCAAAAACAAAAAGTGGATGAAAAAATTAAACATTCTCAAAAAACTGGAATGATACCATCTACCCACATTAAAATAGATCACCCCTGAGATATAAAATTTACATAGAAATGGAACTGAACATACCTATATCATTTACATCATTAGGTCTACCATAGTTAATTAAACACTACTAAAGTTCCCTCGACGTTATCCCCTTTATCAATTAATGACCAAGTCCCTTTCGGACCGACAGTTAAGCATTATCATGGTTCTACTGACCAAAATCAAACATAAATGTCCTAAAATGAAGGGTCCTCGTTACTATACCTCATCTAGTTCTCAATTCTTTCCCACTTCATACTTGACCCCTATAATGTATTGTGTCTCTTCAGATACCAATATTATACATGTTCCACACATGACACTCATAAAAAATAACATCTTATCATATTCCCATAAATAATTCAACTTAATAGATGATCAAAATAAAAACATATCCTATATACATATGCATTCCCATCATAGTATTGATCCCTACACACCTCACGATTCCCATAATAAATATCTCTCCCTATAAACACAAATATATATATATATATACATATATCACCCATCATATCCAATCCCATCCTACTGAAAATATTCTGGATAGTACAAAAAACATATCTCATTTAACTCATGCCCCAAGACTGGACATCAAAAAAATGGCCTTGCCATGATCAATGTGTACCTTTGACTATCATAAGATGACCAGACTAAACTATCACCAGATGTTCATCAACATGAAACATGATAGTTTCCTAACTACTCGATTCTTGGTCTCCTAGTAGAGATGAAAAATGATACCATCCATTGAAATAAATTCGTGGCCTCTATATCTCTGGCATGTTCTCCATGTTTAGATAAATCCTGGACAATATCCCCTGACACAGATCTCAGTCAAACCCCAAATCACTGATTCTATTGTGGTCCTTGACACCCAAATATCTAATAAGTATTTTTATAGAAACTCTCAATATTCACCTTCTAAACACATTCTTGGTACTCCTTAATAATTTCATTTCACTAGGTCCAAACATTCTATGGACCCCCCACTTTAATCACACAATTATTGAACCTCTCATCAGTGGTCTACTCAAATATCTACCTTGACTACCTTATTGTGACTCCCCATGGTCCTACATCCTGCTACCTGATATATCACCACTATACTCACTTTTCCCTGTCATTCGAATCATATTTGACCAGTCCATCATTTATCCATAGATATCAAAACATGATACACCACCTCATAGAAGGATGTATACTTAAATTGTTTACCTATAAAATCATGTAATTTCATAAACCACCGTGGTGACATATTTTCCTACCATAGAAGCTGAAAATAATGATATTTCTACGAAATTATATACATAATCCATGACATAAGTTACACTCTACTAGATAATCATGAACTCATGGTTTATTTCTACCATCATGGTCTCTGGGAAGATGTTCTCAATGAAACAAACTTAAAAATCCATCTAATACAGTCACTCATGTCTTGATTACTAGACTTGTATGTCCCACCAAATTTTTTTTGAAACTCTTAATAGATAGGTTTCCATATTCACCCTCGGACCTTGGGATATCCCATGATGATTAGAGACAATCTACACTGACTCAATCCAGCTCTCTTCTACATGTTTTCCACCCATACACTAAAACAATGTTGAGTGATTGGAATGGAACTCATGAGTCATATACGCTTTAAAATACTCATCACTTTGAGCTCCCCTATCAGTTCCCAATATTTAATAAAACATGCTCTCCTTAAGCTGATCATAATTATTTGGAAAAAATTATCCATCTACAATAACATTCCCACCAGTATCAATGTTTGTACATATGTATCAGGATCATCCCGAACTTAATGGTCCACATCCCAACCCTCATGAGTCTCATCTAACTCACTCCCATGGGACACCGTATCACCACCCTCCTAGCAGTCCACCAGAATCCGGCTATGTGGAATCACACCCAATAGCATCCATGATGATGAAATATATGTAACAATATATATATATATATATATATATATATAAAATAGATAGGTATGTCTATAATATGTGGAACGTATCACCACCCTTATACTCCCCAAAAAGACCACATCACCTGCAATATTTCATCATGACCCATT
The DNA here is from genome assembly GCA_963277665.1 of Viscum album. Lineage (NCBI taxonomy): Eukaryota > Viridiplantae > Streptophyta > Magnoliopsida > Santalales > Viscaceae > Viscum > Viscum album. The sequence goes on along the minus strand of OY728153.1, from coordinate 690,618,444 downwards.
ACCTACCCACATTTGGGTTAGGTATCAAGTATCAATTAGACTAATGGCCCCATACCTTCACATTAAAAAGTCGGAAATCCCATATAATCAGGTATCATGGACCCATGACTACCCATAACATATTCAATCATCACATATAATTTATCAATATTGGGTATCTGAGTAGAATTCCACCAATGAGTCTATACCATAAAATTCTATTTTGAGTCTTTGTTGACACTTTAAACAACTCACACCCTTTTTTCATCCGTGACTAAACATATCATGGTTAGACACATATATCACATGTATATAGAGTAAAAAAATCTCATTGGGAACAATATACCATGGATGGATGAGAAAAATTCCAACCAAAAGGCTATTCTTGAAAACACTATTTAGATTCTTCTTTGAAACGTTGAATAGACCATCCCTTTATAACACATTATATGTTCCAAAATGATGATCTCAAGCATAACACACAGCATATGGGCATACGTTTTTATATTGAGGCATGGAAAATACCCCTTTTAAAATGAGGAAATGGTTCAAATCATACAAATAATAAAAATCCCAACCATGTTTTCCACTAGAGGTGGAAATCAATCAACTATAAAACTGAAAATCATAAAATAAATTTAATACCCTGGGAAATTTGGTCAGTCCCCTGTCCATGTGTTCGTTGTCTCCCAGTAACAAGTATTTACCCATATATGACAAAATCATATTATGTATTATAAAATGACTGAAAGTTTATGAACAAAATGAAAATAAACACATTCTATACTATTTGTAGCATCCCGACACAATTTTCCACCAAAAAGGTTCTTAGATCTTTTTGGCCATTAGGAATTAGGAGGACCACCCCATATAAAAAAGGATACAAAATAGAAGTGAGGCAATGAAGTAGTGATATTGGGAAGACTATAACCTTGTTTTATTGTCATCATATTTGTCCATAAGTATATAAGATATCATAAGAAAGACGAAATCAACAGAACAAATAAATGAAATTAACAGATTCTTTATAAAATAACATTAATAATCAACAAGCCCAATGGAAATAATACCATATACAAACAAAACATGTCAATTCATAACATTTAATATAAGAAATTTATAAATAAGGTAACATGTGGCTCACCATATCAGTACATAATTAGAAAATAATGAAAAATATAAAAAGAAAGTATAGATTAGTCTATATGAACCACCCAATCCACCACCATCCATCCCATGCAATAGGTATATATATCATTACTAAAGTATAGTTTAAATTCTTGGATCATTACATTATCTCAAAAGGCATAATGTATTCATGTGTCTCAAGGGGCCTATGTAGGATTTGATTATGTAGTCAGTAGGCCACAACCAATTATTTTCTTTATTATATCCATAATATTTTGGTTTATGAAAAATACAAATAAATATCAACAAACTAATGATTTAATAATTGACCTATTGTATTTTTGTTCAAATTCATAAAGGAAGTGTTTTCTTACATCATCTAACTCCCACAATCACTGAATATGTTCCCCCAAAAATATATATTATATTCAAAACATGTTTTTATTTATATATTTGCAGTGTAAATGACCCATAGATTAGTGACCTGGAATCCCCTAATTAATTTCATATTTTTAGAACCCTTTTCCACTCAATGTAAACAAGTCACTAGAACCACATGCATTATGACACCTCATGTGCCCTCAATCAGGTCCATGATGTCCTTATGGAAACATAATTCAATATTTTCTTGATACCTCAGACCTATACTCACGATTTCCGTATCATCTCAATAGTCTGATGTTCTATGTAATATCGATGTACTTCCTTGTATATACTCAATATCTGGAATCCTAAGGAAATACAGTATACATCCTCCAATAATTCTCAGACCATCGACCAAAATTAAAACTACAAGCCTTGTCTCATAGAGATTGTATCCCTACCATCTCGATGTGGACCAACGCTATCCACATGTATTTATAAAATGATCACCCAAACACAACCAATGGTTAAAACTGTCACTTATGTTGAAATATTTATAGGGGCCTCCACCCTAAAAAGAGTGGTCAACACCACCTCAACTATGTCCAATCGGTGTACACATGACTCCAATGGAGTGTCAGCCAATAATAGTGAGAGTAATCCTTGAAAGTAATATATGACACATAATATGAATACAAATTACCTAGAGACCATGTTGCTAGATCTCAATGCTCGTCACTATCCATATTCACATGGGATCCGCTTTCATACTAATGAACTCGACTCCTCAATCCAACGACCATGAAACATCATCCTGGTGATCATCATCACCCCATATTTATCGAGTCATGGAAATCCTAATGAACCATATCTCATTAGTCTGTACAATCATAATATCCTAAATCCTTATTCATATCCCATGAAATTCCAAGGGAACATAGTAAATCCATATATACAATTCAATTAATTTAAATCACACAACCTTCCTATCCTGGCTAAGTTGTAAAAATCCCCTCATCCATATTCTCAATTAAAAATAATAGCTAGGTAACAACCTATTTCATCCCATAATATCCGTTTAGTAAATTTTGGAACAAAAATAATTATTTAGGGGTCTCAATTGGACTATATTTGTTAAAAAACTTATAAATCACCACAAAAAACACCTTAAATTATGTATAGAAGGAGACCCCGCCTAAATTATTTTCATAGGTTCTCACTCATATGATATTGGCCTCTAACTAACGATCAAATAAGAGAAATCATTATTTTATATAAATTATATGAGAATATGAAAAAAAAAGATTGTACATAATTAGTATTATGAGTTTCAAGAAAAATAATGTAAAGAAGATAATAGATAGAACGAATTATCAAGGTAATTCATTAGCTACTAATAGAGCATGAATCAAATAAAAAATGACATCAGTGGCTCAAATACTAGCAGAAGAGGAGGGAGAGCTCCTCAGAAGTAGAAGGGATAAGGTCATACATAGAGGAAGAGAAATATAAGTATGAACATATACGAATTTAAGTGTAGAAAGGGAATTCCAAAAAATTTAAATATGATCATGTCTACGTTTAAATGTTTGGATAACAGTGTGCCAAAATTGTGCACCCTGTGTCCAAACGTTCTCCCCTTTAAAATAATCCACATGTTATGGAAACATAGTTTGGATAGTCTATTCACCAACCATTTACACCAACTTTCTACATGGAACTATGTGTGTGGGGAAGGATGCAAGGTTTTACAAACCATGTGCAGCATGTTCACAACATAAGGGAGATCATGAAAAATCCTAGACTCCTGAATTGTGGAACCACATGGTAAAACCATAACATGAAAAATTTGAAAATAGGTTACATGGGTGAGGCATCACAGTAAGACAAATAATGTTCCAACCATGCAATAGTGATTACATTTCTATTAAATTTATTTTCAATGATTGAAACTATCTAAACACATTAAAGCTATCAAGGTACATAAAAATCCTTAAACCCCATTAGAAACATGGTCTTTGGTCAATCAAAATCCTAGAATTAGGTTCCATAAATCAATATATTTTTTTGCATTATCACCAACCTCAAAATTTATAAAATTATGAGGAATTTTAACCCAATCAAAAAACTGGAATGTTATATATATGTTTATTATATAAGATTTTATGAACATGTGTGTCATGTCATACTCAAGGTAAGTCATTTTTTTTAAATATTGTATTAATTTTTCCATTCAAAAAATTTCTCATATAATTCCATGTAAATATAAATAATTAAATACTATTAATTTATATTGATAAAATACCATTAATGGACACCTTTAAATACTTTTTTACTTTCTCTACTATTAATTGAAAATGAATCCTATTAAATTTTTTCTTATGGGTCACTTTTGTCTCTTTTTTCTAATGTGAAAACAAATATTTTAATGTATAAAGGATTTCTAAAATTTCCAACGATCATGAACAATGTTTATTAAGAAAATTCATATGAATATTTTCATGGGGTTTAAAATAATATTTTATTTGTGGATATTCATTGAAATTTAATTTTATTATATTTTTAAAAGAAAAAGAATATTTCTCATAAATTTTTAGTGAATCTGGAATGTGATTCTTTATATATGGTCAAAATGATATTTTATATGTTTCTATGACATAAATGAAATCGTATATATATTGTAAACATTTTATGGACATTTAACATTATACATAATAATAATTCAGTCTGATACATCTCTCTAATACATTAGGAAATTATTTTTTTCTTTATGGAATATATGATGGAATTAACTGATATGTTATTCCATTTTTAAGAGTCCTTATAATAATGATTTAAATAGTGATATAAAGATTATGTCCAGTATATCTACATGATTCCCTATATTCATGAAATTAAATTCTAATGTAATTTTATTGATGTAATAATATAGGATAATTATAATAAGTTAAATGTATACCTTATTCCCCATTTATGAGTGAAAAGTGTGTTTTATAAGAAAATGATTTCATATTTGATCATGTTTTATTAAAAAAGGTAATGATCTATTATTTTTCCTTATGATTTAGATGAAATTTTTTTAATAAATATTTATTTAATGATTTTCATTTCTTTTTTATGTAAATGATTATTTGAGTTTAATGTTTATTAAGAAAATTAGAATCGATCATATTGGTTTTCATTAATTATAAAATATAGTAACATAATTCCTTTATTTTTATATCCCTTACTATGATTTTGGTTTATATTGCTTGTTTTTATATGCTTTCCATAGGTCAAACTTATGAGTAGGTATAACATGAGTGTATATAATTATGCTATGCAGATTCAAAATTACGGATGAAAAAAATTTCATAAAAAGGAATTTAAATTGGGAATCATGTTCTCACATAAAGATATATATTGATTTTAAGTGTCTATATTGTTTTTAGGGGTTTGATATGTAAGGTTTATTCCATATTTTAAAAAAAATTAAAACTTGTAAAAGATATCAGAAATGAATAAAAGTGATACCATTTTTTATAAATCATGTACTTATAGGTTTTCTAATGATATAGAATCCTTTATGAAGATCAAAGGAAATGATTAGATAACATTATATGATAGGATTTCATATTATAATATTATAAAACTATAATAAAACATTAATTAATAGTATTACATAGTGAATTATGATTATTTAGGATAATTGTAAAATGATAAATAGTATATGTAAATTTTAAGGATATATTGGTTTTTATCCTTCTTATAAGAGATTTTAATATGATTTAATTTGATATACTAACACTAACAAATATTATTTTATTAATGGATAGTACTAGTTTGAAATTTGAATGAAATTAAGGTAATGGTCAATTTTGGGGTTGACTGAATGAGTAATCAAACAGAATTGGATTTCTAGTGAATACCCTTATGGTTATTCTTATCTAGGTATCATGATATTTTATTAACAACCAAATACTTTTTAGTTTCATCATGCAATAAATATGAATATAATAATTTTAGAGAACATTGGGTAATAATGATCATCATGGTAAAACGATTCATCATATTATGCGTTAATAATTTGAGAATAATCACCCAATGAAATGTCTCGATGGAATAGGAATATGTTTTATATATGGTAATAGAGGGATCATTACAATAAAATATAAAGTATGTAAGAAAAATTTAGGATAACACCATGTTGTGGAATAACGTTCTTTATAATGTATCAGATTATTTGATTCATAATTTGGGGACTATGAGAATTACAAAAATTAATATCCTTATAGAAAATAAAGTGGCTGTGAGGTAGATAATCGCAAGTATAAATGATTAACAATTCTCTATACTAGTGTTGAAGAACCATGTACTGAAATATGAAATTTAAGAATTATATATTTCTAATTTCTTCATATTGATGATTTTGAGGACTTGAGTAATAATTTTATTATAGTAATGAGGTATTGTGGAATATAATGGTGAAGCCGGAAAAATGTTTTATAATGGACATTGTGTGAATAAAATTTATATAAAAATGGTTACAAAAATATTGATGTAGTGGTATTTTATTTGGAATTTAAAATATTATATATTATTATATATTTAGAAGTGTGGATTCCATTTTGTGATCTTATATTATATTATTCAAAAGAGATGAATTGTCGGTATATATAAAAAGATATATTCAAATTGTTTTAATACATTATTATTGTATATTAAATACACTAGTTTACCTTTTTTCGTGAAAAAAATTATGAAGTATGAATTCAATTATATATTTTTAGATATAAAATGAAAGGTGTAGACAAACATTATAGTTTATATTATTTTTATGGAGGTTAATTTGGTTAATTTGGTTAATTTTTTATTATATTTTAGAAAAAAATTTATCATATACTTACTAATGCGGTTAAAAATGATTTAGGGAATAATTGTTCACTGTTATTTATAAATAAATTCTATTTCTTTCACATTTTATATGATTATGTAAAAATGGATAATAATTGAAATTACTGGTTTTTTAAGGAACAAATTTTGAGTTATCTTTTCGAAGAATATATAATTTTATTATGGATTTGGGTTGGTTCTTATTATTTTTGGAAGATTAGTATACATTTTAGAATTTATTATCAAGATTTAAAAAAGATAAAAAAAATTTGGTAGATAATTGTTTTGTTGATCTTGGAAGAAAATTTAATCCAATATATAATATTTTTTTTCAAGATTTGATTTTTTTTAGAACATTTCTACCAGATTTATGATTAGTTATTTATGTAGTGATGTATGATTATCTTCATGTGTTGTTGTTTAATTTTTCAGGATTAATGTGTGATGGTTTTTTATATAGTTTATTATTTTATCTTGTGCTAACAATTCATATGGTACTAAATTTCTAGAGAATGGAGGAATAAATTTTCATCCTTTTATGTATCTTATAATATATTCAAATATAATAACAGTGATTTGGGAATGAAAATATTCATCATGGTTATTTATCATCTAAAATAAAAGACATATTGGAGATGGAAAACGTCATGAGGTAAAATCATTATTTTGAAATAAATATAATAAAATTTAATTACATATTATAATTATATTTTCTCATATTATTAATCTAGATTGTAAAATTATTTCAAAACTCTTTCAAGCGTAAGAAAAATCAATTGAGTTTCATAAGTCAATTATTAATGAAATATTTTAGAAAAAACATATTCTTGTAGAATTATCATAATGGTAAATTCTTCATTTGGGAGATATTTAGTAAATGTTATGTTTTAAAATAGTGAAATTGAAATTAAAAAAATTTAATAATGGAATTTTCTTTGACTATGTTTCTTTAAAACCTTTGAGAAGGTATTTCATTCCACATTTATGTATTAATAATCCTCACTATATAATTGATTTAGAAAATGTGGTATACCAATTTAAATTGACATAAAATACAATTTAAAGTACAAAATTTCATTAAGTGGGTATAACATAACACAAATTTTCTTTAAAATATAATAAAATAATATTTTCAATAGCTTGTCGAATACACCACATTGATATTTAATGAACATAGATATACTATATAATTATTATTGTTTAAATATAACCATTATAACATATTTATTGGGGTGGTTAGTATTAATATGAATAATCATATTATGAATTAAATAATAAAACTTTTTACTCAATATAATGAATTTTCTTCCTGACATTTACTGTTAATTGACATGAAATGAGATTGATTTTTTTAAAGAAAAATTAATATTGATCATAAAACTATTTTTATATGCATAATTAATTTTTTCTGATAAGATTTATTTTATAACTATTGATAAATTATTAAAATGAAATTATAAGATATAAAATCCAATTAAATTAATTCATAATGGTTATTAGGCTGGTAATGAGAATAAAGTGATTTGGTACATCGAAAATTAGATTAAATGAATTTTGTACTAGGATATTATAATTAATTTTTACTAATTTTTTGTAAAGATCCATAAATTAGAATTCAATATTTATATTATCATATTGAATTTATTATACGGTCTATTTTTTTATTTTTATGTAAAATTGGTTATTTTACTAAATAGTGAAAATTGTGATTTTTTGCAAAACAATCATTTCCTTTCATTGAATATAGTAATTTTAAATTATAATACTCTATTTTACGGGTTTTAAATTCATATAATATTAATTTTTTTAATAATAATCCAAATAATTCTACTGGATGAAATATTAATGTTTAAATTAGGGTAAAATGTTTTTTATGATTGCGAACATGTATTTCTCTAAAAACTATTTTTCGTTATATTTTATTGACTACTAAAAAAGTATTTTATTACACTTATAAAATTATAATCCTGAAAAATGATCATTTTATTTTAAATAATAATTATAATGTTTTTTAATATGTCCAATTTTAGTTTTCATCTTAATGCATATTAATCCTCGTAAATTGTTATCCCCAAAGTAAAACCGTAAAATTGGTAAATAAATGATAAAACTATGTGATATGGTATAAAAAGTCATAATAAATGTTATTAAATGATATTTTTTTGATGATTATGTCCATATAAATAATATATGGAATTTTATTTCCATTATCCATTGATTACAACTTATATATCATATTATGTAATGAATAATTAAAAAAAATTACTCGATCTCAATAATTTTTTCCATGAAATATATATATATATATGTTATATATAGGTAAATCAATAAGATAAAATTGATGATGAAAAATAATATTTATTATCCAAATTTATATTACTTTTTGAATTATTTTATAATAATATTGAGCACCTGCACAACCTCATCACATCACTATTGGAAGCTGTAGAAAATTTATGAAAATGATTATAAAATCATTCAATATAACACTATTTGGGTGAATCTTGACATTTAAGGAATTTTATGAATATATATTATTGATATATATTTTTGAATTAATTTTTATTTGAATTATATTCATATATTGAATCTTTTTAATTAAAAATATATGAATGGTCTTATAGATGAAATAAAAATATAATTAATGATTAAAAATAATGGGTAAATAATGATAAAATAATATATAACTATATAATAATAAGTAAAATAGATTGGGAATTTCCATGGATATAATTAATGGTTTTTAGGTGATTATTTTTATTTTAAAAATTACACTTAACAACCATTAATAAATAAAATTCTTTTATAATGATTAATATCAATTAGGGTTAATGAGTTGGTTAACCCAAAAGATAAGTTTTATCTTTAATAGTAAAACTACATAAAATATATTTTAAATAAATTAATTCTACCTTATCATCATTAAGTTAAATTTTATAAAACATTGGACCCATATTAAATGTATTAGATACATATTATATATAAATATTTTATGTACGTACAATATTTCTACTAACCTCGCTAATTAACGAGAACCTCCTCCCCACTCTTCCTCATGCTACATGTTCAATATATCTGAAAATTTATCATCAAAAATCCATTATAAACCATCATTAAAATAAAATAATTGTTATGTTCTCACTAATATACTATTCTAGCTGGATTAACATTCATGATGAAATCATTTTCTCAAAGAAGAGGTACAACACTAAATCGAGTGCTTCCATGATTACTTCATCTTATACATCCTTAAAATCATATTAAAACATAATTATAAATATTTATCTACCATAATATGATATTTTTTTTTATATACCATTATAATATTATATCTTTAATCTGGTAAATTGAAACATCTATCTTACGTATGTGGGGACTACCACATCCATGAAGAGATATGTTTCATTTTACATAACCACATCATAATGATGGTTAATATAGTGGATTTATAATATATATATAACAAATATAATGTAATTATGATTCAAAAAATATAATATATTACTTTCCATCATACAATTAAATTCATTGGAAAACGTTAACATAGAATGTGTATAAGTTTGGGATACCCCCATCACGAAGTGCTGTTATTTGTATTTCATTTTTTCCCATCCTGAATCACTCGAAAAATTTATCTATTATATAAAAATGATAATTTTTAAATTATTAAAATTATAGTTATTTTTAAATTAGGACTCCTTTAATTATGGTTGGACTGAAACAATTTTTTCGGATTAATGAACCAAACATCCTAAAAATAGAGTAGATGAAATTATATTATTTAATTAAATTATTATAAAAAATATATATATAAAATAGAATTGTTAAAAACATGTAATGGACCTAAGAAGGATTATTAATTAATTATTTAATTAATCTGTATTTTTTATGTACTACTTAATGTGTGTACAAGATGAGTTAGACTATAGGTGAGTGACTTTTCATTAAAATATTATTATAGAGTTATCCCTTCTCAATCAATATATTCTATATAAATATTCAATTAATTGATTAAATAATTTTGGTATTTATTCATAATATATAGATAAAATTCAAATTTCACGACTTTTTAATTTATTTAATATTTTTTTAAATGGAATATGTTTTTCTTCTTCCATACATGTCATTTTTATTCATTTTACATAGAGAAAAGGAAAGTTTTTAGAAAAATTTGTCATGAATGTAATTTCCAAACAGAAATGATCTTATTATTTATGATCATTTTCATCTATAATTATAAATTTTTCAAATAAAAAATTACTTATCAATCATCTATTATTTTTTTCATTTTGTTGTGTTTTCAAAAGAATAATATATTTGTCTTCATTATTATATGATGCCTAAAGGTTCTTCTACATTTGTGATCAATTTGATATTATATATTTTTACAATGTTAATGAATGATTATATGTGTTTTATCATTTATATGGTCAAATAATTTTATTTAGAATTATTAGGTAGTATAATATTACTAAACAATGCACTGGGTAATGATTTTATTCTCTAGGGAATATATGTTAAGAAAACAATTATTTTTTCCATTTATAAGAGGTCTTGTAATATTGATTATAAAATGTATATGAATATTATGTCCCAAGTAATTTCTATGAATTTTTATATTTTCTTACAAGGGATTTTTCTTTTATATCTATTAATTAAAAAATTAAACATAATAATATTATTTTTAAAAGAAATTGTATTCACCTTTTAAGTTTTAAATGTATTTTTTTGAAGAAAATGTATTGATGAGTTATCATTTTTTATATAAAGCTTTCATGATAATTTTTTTTACATAATTATTTTTATGATATATTTGGGAAACAAAGTCTATTTAGTTGTTATGTTTGTGATTATTATTGTAAAAATATTATTAAGAAAATAAAAAAATGTTTTTTTGTTTCCATGAATTGTACAATGGAATAATGAGTTAAATTTCATATTATAAACGTTACTATGAATATATTCCAAATTATACATTAACAAATTGTTTTCATTGCCCACAAAGATTAATAGAATCTATATGAAGTTACATCAATCAATTATGTTGATCCATATTTAGTTAAGAGAATGAGTTTTGAATGAAACATTGAATTAAATTTATGAAGATCGTTCTCTTGGAAAAAATTGATATTGAGTTGACCTAACAACCCAAAACTCTATTTATAAGTTTCCATTCATATGTTTATTTCATATAGTATAGATCACATAAATCACATAGAGAATATAATATTGTAAATGAATAATTAATTAAATAAGAGTTATTTATATAAGTTAACGTATCTATACAAAAAAAATAGAATCTTGTCCTTTAGAATTGTTATATTACCCTTATGAATAGTAATTTGAACTAATGAATAGTAACAACACCCATGATAGTTTAAATAATATTTAGGAACCTTAAAAATTAATTTATGATATAATTATATTATAGTATAATTAAATGAATTTTTTAAAAATTATTTTATAATTTTCATAATTTTTGTAACAAAAAAAATATTACATTAAAATATTATAATTATTAAAATGATTTAGAAGGAAATTAATTTTAATAAAATGTATTCATAAATTAACATTTTTCCCTTCGTTATTTTACGATAAATTTAGGCAACCTTAGTTAAATTTCCAATGTTTTATAAAATTAGTTATACATTTAAAATTGTTATTTTTCAGTAAATGATATTTTTTATAAAAATTAAATTTATCATATTTATTAAATAAAATTCATAAAATATTTTTCATTTTTTAATTATTCTTGAAAAAAATTGTTAGGGTGAATTTTTGGTATTTTTATAAAAAAAATTATGTTTTATTGAATAATCAAAAATGATAATTTATGATAATTGCTAAATACAATATTTATGGGGTTATAGATGATGTATGAGTAATATAATCCCATAATCTCTAACAAAACATTATTATTTTAATATATTAGATTATAATTCTCAATATATTATTATTCTTAATAAAAATATAAATCTAATTAATAAAAAGATTAAGGAAACCACCCTCTCCTCCCCTATAAATTCAACCCCTCACCCCCTCATCTCCTCAAAAATATAATCCTTGATGCTCATCAAAATCATGACAAAATAATATTCAATATTACATCCCCCACATCTAGTGGCTCTTTGTGTTATCAATTTACCAAAACCCCTTTTCCTAAGGAGGTTTTCAAGTTGGATAATTCATGTGTTAAATCCTTTTCCTTTTTTCCTTTAATTTCTTTTCAATTTATTTTCTTTTTCTTATCCTCTCCTAACCTAATATGTATAAATTCCCATGATAAATCTAATATCATATAAATATTATGATTATATAATTTTAATGTAATATTCATTATCAATCTCTTAAATCTATCTATATTTTATTTTAAAAAACAAATCATCATCCCAGAGGTGCAGATTTACAACCTTCATGGATGACGAACATTCATTCATTAATTTCTCATTAAAGACATTTCATGAAACAATTATTTATAGTTTAATAATATTATAAAATATTTATTTTTCTTATTTATTTTTCTATAACCATTTTATATACATGATATCAAATAACAGAACCAAACTATTTCATTGTGATCAAAAAACCGCTAAAATTATGCTAAACGATTATCATTAACATGTTATGTAATGAATCTTCCTTATATATGGGAAAAAATAAATAATATATATTGCAATTATATTTTTTCATTAACGAAATTTAATTCCAATTCTATATAATTATAAAAAAATTTCATGAACCCAAATACTTATAATCAAGAGAACCAGTTATAAAATCAAATAAATGAACACTGTAGAATGATGAAATTCAATCCTATATCATATAAAAAATGCTATAAATAAACTATATAAATATACAATAAACTAATTAAATGTTAATAGGTTAAAAATAAATCTATTTATGAGTCTAATTTCGTATTTCTGGACCTTATGTCCATGTACATGGCATATTCAAACCTTGTGTGAGGGTTTCTTCCAGAACCTCCATTTTCATCCAGGTTACTCTATTTATCTATTTACCACAATTAAATTCATAGTTATTCTTTTTTAATCCTGATTATTTTAGTTTTAATGTTATTTTTATAAGTATCAATGATAATCATTCATTATTTTATGATGAGTTTCATTTTTTAAAAGGATCTTTCTCAAATTGTTCTCGATAAACAATCCTGATTGAATGGAACAAATCAAATTATTACCCATTTTAAAGTTCACAAAAAAATATATTTTAATCCACAAATTATTTTATAAAATAGCTAATATTATAATTAAATAAATATCTTAGCTCATTCCATAGTTTTATACAAATATTTATATAATATATCTCTTTTTTGCAAAGTAAAAGTGTATTAATATCAAGAATTAGTTGATGAATTTATAGGAGTATTATAATATATTTCAATACTATTATTTATTATTATCACCAATGAGGATTAATAATTTATCATTTACAATATTATATTTGATGTTTTAGGATTATTTTTACTATGGAAGTTCTATCATGATACAATTCACCATATTATTCTTAATAGTATTGTTTATGTATAGTGATTAGGGGAGGTTATTTATATTTCATATGTTAATCTCAATATGTATTTATATGTTAATTATATTCATTCATTTTATACGAGGAATTATTTAGAATTAGTAAGTGTCTAGTGGGGCCTTATATATACACTCTTTGAATCAATTGGTCTCATTAGAAAAACAAGTTTTGGTTTTTACTTGTTTATATATATTCTTGAAATAAGGCCTGGAAAGTATGATTATGAAATACTCAATATTAATTCCCTCCTTATGAAACTAATTTTTTATATTCCATGTGATTATTATTCTATTATAATATCAATGATACTATTTTATTATGGAATTAGTTATTTTTCTTGTATTCCTTCCATATTATGCTCAATATTACAATTTAAGGGAATGTGTACTTTTATTTAATCACCATGCCTTATTACTTATGCTTACACTGTTTTATTTTCCATTACTAATATCCTAATCTCACCCCTATATTATGTTTTATTTTCCCCAAAGATCTAATATATGGATATTGTGAATGGATTTTGGGGATAATCTAGGAGTTAAAGATTTTTTCAAATGGAATTTATATATTTCATTTCCCTTCATTGTTGTAATGTAAGACTTATGTATGAATCTTTTGTTCCATAGATACTAAACTATTCGGTCCATTGGGATTTGTCTTACTTTTTTATATTCCAATTTAATAAAATAATTCATTATCTTTGGAAAAATGGGGTTGGGGTTCTTAAAGTTGAAGTTTTCATATTATTTTTTTCAAGGATTTGATAAGAAATAGTTTTTCCTTTTTCACTAGAAATGTAAATTTACAATAATCAAGAAATAGAATATATTTAAACACTTAATTTATATCATAAAATTATTTTTTATTTTATGTTGGAGGTTTTATAAAAAAACAATCGAAAAATATAAGGATTTTAGAATAATTATAACTCCAATTTAGTCACTTTTGATTTATAAAATAGAATAATAAATACATATTTATCGAATCTTCACATGACTAGAATATATCACATGAGTAACACTAAAAAATATTGATATGTAGGAATACAACTAAAGTAGCATTGAGAAACAATCCTCATTCGTGGATAAGAGGAAGAATTTGAACATAGTCATGAGAAATACCCCTTTTTTGTACCTCAGAGGTGGACTGATCACATAGTGATGATTAATTATCTTCTTTTACAAATATTTAATTGTAAAGTCATGTGGTTCAAGCGACATGAAATTTTTCCTCAACCTCAGTCACTTGTGTTTCCCATTAATACCTTGCTTAATATTTTGTGACAGTGGGGACCAAAACTCATAGGGACAAATAAAAAGTGGGAACAGTGGATAGAGAAAGAGATATTAAATTCATATATAATTAGAGAGCTTAAATGAACCTCACATGTATATTTAGGTCCAAAATAACTTTAACAAATACAAAACTCTGTTATGGGTTTGACTCTAGTTGAAAAGATTATGCTTGCAACATACGATGATATAATTTTGTTAATGATTTTTATGAAAAAAAGCCAAAATTCTGTAAGGAATTTAACATAATAGGTCATGAATCAGCTAACTTTAGATTCTCAAAAGTCTATAGCTTCTACTCCTTCCAGGGTCATGAGATTAGAAATTGTCTAAAAAAGAAGAGAAATGCATCTGTTCAGAAGGTTGATATTCTTCCCCAGCTGATGTCAATAGGCACCAATGAGAAAGAAGCTCAGAGTACCATTACTAATGATGTTAGCAAGTCACATGTTGATAATAAGTGTTGTGAGCTGAGTGAACCACCGGAGAACAAGAAGAAATCTTGGGCTGCCATATTCTCATAAGAATAAATTGTTCCCAGTACTGATCTAGGTTGTGATGATAAATTGATGAAGTTATAAGTTATTGAAGATTATATCTAAAAATAGGTTGATCATAAGATCTCACAAGAAAGGATGGCTGCACCAGGTATCCGAATGTTTATGGAAATTTTAGGATCTTACTCTTTGGTCTTTTCTAAAAAATTTCATACTTCTTCAAAACCTGTGGTGGATAGTAAGTGTTTCAATCTTGTCTCATATAAGAGGTCAAAGTCTCCAGTTGTAACCTCCGTGGTGGTTGAACAATAGAATGCATGTATCCCTACACCTATTTTAGATAAAAATTATGTTAGTGCCATTGAGATGTAGGAAAATGAGAAAAAGTACAAGGATACTATCTCTCCAAGTCATGTAATGGAGGCTGAGAAGGTGACAAATGCAATGTAATGAGATGTATCTTCTTATTCATGCAAGGAGAAGAAAGATAGTTCTGATTCTGAAAGCACTAATGTCGAGACTCTACTTAAAAGGCTTAAATCAACTCCTCAATTAGAAGGAGATTAAAGGGCTGGGGACGTGGTCGAGGAAGAACTTGATGGAATATAATCTAATAAGAGGAGAGGATTCTAACAGAGAGATTGAGGAAAAAGATAGGCAGCTATTTGTTTGCCTTGGGCACTTTTCTTTTTTTACCTTCACTCTATTGGGTTTTCTTTATTTTCATGCTTTGAATAAAAGAGGCATAACCTTGATCATTCTAAAAAAACAATACAAAACCCCATTAATTGGGTTTGCGACGTATCAACCTTGGATATTATTAAAATTTCTCAAACCCTCATAACATAAACCTTTTATATAGGTAATCTATCATGATATCATCTTGTGAGGTATCATCTATGAAGTTGAAATGTGATCATCCAAAAATATACTGAATCTAAATCTATTAAGTAGACTCCAATCCAACTGTAGGGACCCATCATGTCAACTATATATAATTTTCTTTACTTTTCATCCACTTATATCATGGATAATGTTTTCATGTGATGTGTTATGTGAAGCAAGGGTGATAGAATGTTTTTTTATCTATTCTCATTTTAATTATTTTTTCAGAAACTATCTAACTGGTTCAAAGACATTAGGGAATTTCAAATTCCAAACATTATATATTTATCGATGTTATATACATAGTATTTATCAATCTAAATGTCAAATATTGATTCATTCCACAAAGGTAAAATCCAAGAAATGGACAAAATGTGACCTTCCCTGAACCAACTATATTTATTAAATTTTTTCATGGATGATGGGGTTAACCCTTTCATTCATGAATTCCTATGATAAATTGATGATTTTAAATTACCTTCTGAGATAGATAGAACCCTTGGGGTCATAATAGCAGATTTTGCTGAGAAAATGTTTTGTACAGTGGGTGAATTGAAATTTTTAATACTGGATCACTGTAATCCTCTTATAAACTATTTCTAAACATGGAGCCATGTGGACATGATTTTCCATTATTGGTAAAATATCGAAACACATTCCCATTGGTTATTTCATAATCATTAACCATCAATGATCAAGGGTTATCCGCTCCGGGGAAACATGAACTCCCGTATATGCCTTCCTCATTTTCACCCAGTTCACTAAAAGAATTTTTGGCATCATCCTACGATTAAGACCCATCCATAGAGTCATAATGGTGGACCACTAATTTCTAATTATTAAGACATTATATAATAATTGTGGCGAAACATGAATTAGTTCCACTCAATACCCTATTACTTTTCCTCTCACAATAAAAATATCCATCTGGTATGACATTACATTGCATGATGTGGTCCTGTAAAATTCCTATAAATTGTGAAACTAAAAAAAATATGGTTTTTAATTTTTTCAATCATTATATGCTTTTCTATTCATTGTTGTTCAAATCTCCCAACTGAACAACATAAATATTATTGACCAGGATATATTCCCCATGTTCCAAGAAGATACATAAATATATCTGTATCCATTATAGATGATTGTCAGTGGTTCATACTCATAGTGATACCACAAAAATAATCCAAATCCATTACAAAATTCATTGCCTCATTGAATCATATGAATAATGAAATCACGAACCCTGCCAGGGTGTTATATTCCATCTTGGAAATAAATATATCCCTATTTAAGGGGTTATACTTCTCATGAAAAAAAATTATTTCATCCCAAATCATATTATATTCAATATACACATTGTTTAAATTTTACCATGACCATATCTATTTCTGAAAAATCCATTTTAGTCCACATTATGAAAATTGCATATCCCAATTGGTGGGAATTTACCCACAAGACCAGTCAACCATATGTAGGTCCATGTACCATGTGACAAAAATCCATTTTTTTATTATAATAGTCCATTTAAAATCAATTAGAAATAGCCACACATTAATAATTCTTGTACTGACTATTTCAGGGAATTATTTACCATCATTTCTAATATGAATAACATTAATATTTTTGAAATTAGTCATACTTACATGACCATTAAAGGTACCAAATTCCACTTTAAGTTGAAATAAACTATAACTGTACTGATTCCATTAAAAAGTATTTATATAAATCAATTATTATGATTTGTATCTTAATTCCATAAAAACTCACTACCACACCTACTGCAAAAAAACTCTATATAACCTATCTATGTCAATTTAGTCTACATAAACCAAAAAATACGCATAAAAATTTATCAAAGGAAAAAATTAGTGGCTCTAAAATAAATAAATCATACCATCAATTGAGAAACTATAATACAAATAGATGGTTGAATTTTCACAGAACCTATTATATGTGAATATGATTACATCAAAGAGATATTTCTGACCATAACTAGCATGTGGGTAGCCAGTACCAAACTAGTATTTGGGGAGAATTAAAAAAATAACATCTTAAATCTATAAGAGAGTCCTAAGGTACGAAATGATTCCCCATAATAAGGTAAGTACAATAATAAACTCCAAACATACCAACTAATGTAGATTCCAAAGTGTTTCCATAAATTTCCCATTAAAAGAATTACTTTCGAAATATTGTCATCATTTACTCATGATTTAAAAAACCATAATGATTTCATGTAGGATAATTCCATTGGAAATAGATATAATGATATCATTTGATGGAATCTCTAAAAATCTTTACCAAAATGATAATCAATAATAAGAAATAAAAAACATTTTGTTCTTCTTCTTCTTCAATTGACATTGATTATATCATTCTCAATGAAAATGAATCCTTCTTATTTATAAAAAATAAACATATTTTTATGATATTACTATCTATAAATTATCATTCATTGATACATACAATTCTATCATGAATTTTTATTTTTTTTCTTCCCATCAATTTCAACAGATCTATTTTCTTATAAAAATAATAATGTTGAGTATCCCCCATATTTCCCTTATTCTCGCTTTCATATGCTTTTAAAATAAAATGATAAAATAAATCAACAATTTTTTTATCCTCCCCTGAAAAAATGAATCATAATAACCTTTTTAATTATAATTTAATGAATGTAAAATATACAGAACAATTTAAAATATCTATGGGATATAGAATACTTCAATTTTAGATCATCTACAAAAATCACTTCATTATAATCCATGTATCCACAGGAAAACATATAATGATATTATTACAATATGTGATCACATGTTCAAATGTGTTACTCTACCTCCATAGTCACTTTACCATGCACTACCACATGGAACTCTTTTGGAGATGAGACTACCCATTAAATAGAAAAAATAACTTCATGGAGTACTTATTCCTTAAATATCTTCATAGCAGGGATTTTATTTTTTTTGGTATTGTTAAAAAATTAATTAGTATTCATAATCCATGATACCTAGTGTGAATCATGGAAAAATTTATAGCCCTTGAAATTAAAAGATATTCAGAATAACACATTATTTCGCAGTTTAACGCCCATAATATTAACCTTTGGACCTTTAAATAATTATATTTTTGAAAACCAATAAAAACATAAGATATATACTATTAGATATTTGAATTCCATTAATTTTCTTAAAATATTATTTCTTATTCCAATTTCATAAGAAATGGATTACCCTTATGAAAAGGATATTTATTTTTTGATTAAGGGTCTTATCTTCCTTAGAGAACACACTCCTTTTTCCGAAATTCATCCAATAATATAATCTTTTGAATTATATGAAAAGTCTTAATAAATATTATATATGACTTAAATTTTTTGATTTTATATAATTATTCTAAAAGTGCTATAAAATCTCTATATGAAATATAAATTATCAATAATTCTTATGAAAAATTTATATATCTTATGAAAATTCAATAATTATTGAGGACTAATAGTATAATTTTTAAATTTCCCAAACTCTTATGGATTCTCAGAATGTATCCATTTTTTCATCATCAACAATGAATTTATGAACAATACTCTAGCATCCTCAAATAATCTCAACTATACTACAAACAACTCATTTCACTTTTTAAAAAATATAAATCATTTTCAATTCGTACTTGAATAATTTAAAATATTAATAATGAAAAAAATAATCCAATGACTATATTGAATATATTTTATTACATCAAGTATAATTAAATTCATAAATACCCTCTAATCAACCCAGTATAATTTTTTATGAAATGTCATTTTTTAAATAATATAAAAGTAATTTAGATGGACATCATGGATTACCTTGAAAAAAAATTTAGAGATAAACAAGTTAAAAATATTCAAACTCCATAGTAATATTCTCCTCTCCCACTAATTCAAATATTCTTCATAATATTCTACATAATAAATATTATGTTTGTTTCTTTATTATAATATTCATGTGAATAAATTTATAAATACTTATAATATAATTAAGATCCAATGATTTTAATTTCCACATAAAAAATAGAAGATAATCAATTCATATATATGTTTTGTTTTTATTCAAATTCATATAATATATTAAAAATATAATATATAAGAATACCATGAATGGAAACTCCAAAATATATTCGTTTAATTCTTGGGTTCTACATCTACAATCCAGGAAATTATTTTCACTATATATTTACATCACGATGGTTTTCATATTCTCAATCGATAAAAAATATAAAAAATAGACAATGTATACTAAACAATATGTTCATGTTTTATAACATTCTTATGATATCATGATAATTACTATATAGATTACTAATATACATTATTAATTAAAATTTATTTGGGGTTAACCATTTCTTATATTACAAACATATCACGAAACATATGTAGGGGAATATGTCCTGTAGGAAATAAATTATAGAGAATAGATTGGATATGTTATGGAATCATTGTGTGATAATATTTTTATAAAAATAATATCTACAAAAAATATGCCATTGGAGTTAATGATTTATTTTTTTATTTGGGATATATAATTTTTAATTAATTAAATTAATTTAAAATACCTGCAAAGCATCCTTTAATTATATTAATTGGATTAAAAAGAGATTTTGATTCATTTTAAAATTTTATTAAAAATAATATAAATACTGGGATCAAATAACCCTATGTTCAACCAAATGTAGTATAGATTGAAATGAATAAGTCATAAAGTAATAAATAATTTTTTTTTCTATTATTCATATTTTATTTGCTACTATTCTATTAAAATTTGATTTTTACTAGTTATGTTATAATTTTTTATATTATAAAATTTATAAAAAGAGGTTGAGTGGAGTGAATAATGAGTGTGATGGAAAATACTATGATTTTCATAGTGAGAATCTATATTGGTTATGAGATTGTTTATAGTCTTTAATGTTTATTCTATCTCCAATTATGAGTAAAAAAATAACAATGAATATAAAAACAAGTTATTTTATAAAAAAATATTATTTCAAATTAATTTAAATTTGTAGATAGATTACATTATAAGAAATGAATAGTTTAGTT
This sequence comes from Viscum album, assembly GCA_963277665.1. NCBI lineage: Eukaryota > Viridiplantae > Streptophyta > Magnoliopsida > Santalales > Viscaceae > Viscum > Viscum album. The sequence goes on along the minus strand of OY728153.1, from coordinate 690,596,806 downwards.
TCTATTACAAAAAAACCAACTTTATATTGAGTTTAATTCATCATCGATTCTATTCTATAAATTGTGTTACAGTCTTGATGGAGTCTTACTGGATAATAATATACTGTTAATATTTTATTAGCTTGAAATTTATCACCTAGCCATTGGAATGGAGGGAATAAAAAATATTAACTAAATTATGAAAATATGGTTAACACATATTTATATAATGAATCCTTTTTACCCATTAAATATAAATTAATATAAAAACCAATTGAATATAAATGATGCGTTTTTATGAAAAACAATTTTTATGTCCACACATGTTTTTTAATAATTTAAATTAATCACTATTAGTTGATAATATTAATCAAATTTAAGTGTTATATATTCAATAGAATATTGTTCAATTCATTTAATATGTTTTATATGCATTAAATAAGAATACATACAACATGATTTATAAAAACGATATATTTTTTAAATGGTAGATTTACAACCTTTTAATGGTAGACTTGTCTTAAAACTAATTTTGGAAATGTTATTACATTTATTTGAAAAAATAATTATCATTCTAGAAATATAAATAAAAAAATTTACATTTTTATACTTTTTGGTATTCTTCTGAGAATTTTTTTTTTGATGAATTGTGAATAAAAAAAAAAATTAATGAAAACTATTTTTTATATAATTTACTTAAATAGTTAAATTAATTATGAATTGGTTTGAAAGTAATATCAAATAAATAATACATCTATTAATCCAAATCACATTGTATGAATCATTTTTATAATGAATATATATATATATATATGTGTGTGTGTGTGTGTGTGTGTGCGTGTAGAAAACGTCTGAATATTTTCACATTAAAAAACCTATTTTCTCACCACGTCTATGGGATTAACATTAAAATTATTTTTTCCATTTATATTTATTAACTTTAGAAAAATAAAATATTTATTTTCAAGTAGAATAATATTTTAATTCTAATATGTTCAACATAATTTTTACAATAATAATTTGTGGAAACAGTTAAAATTAATTAACACGATTAAGTTTTAAACATGGTTTTGTACATGACAAGAATTTGTATTGAATTTAATTTTATTCACACAAAGTATTTTGAATTAATGAATTTGAATTAATATTTATAATAATTAGGGATAAATCTTATATTAATTACCTCTTTAAATTATAGTTTGAAATGAGAAATTACATATGTGAACAAAGAATCAGTTCACCTTTGTAAAGCTATACTGATAAAATTAAGTAAAATTAATACTATGGAAAAATGTTAAATTTTTTTTATGTGGTGTAAGATTGTATTGACCATAAATCCCCACAAAAACTTTTTTAAATATTTTTGGATCATGATTTATCTGAGACCTCCACATTATTTTTTCATTTTTCATATTTATAATAATATCACTCCAGTACAATAAAAAAGGAAATCACCCTCCACACATTTTAATACCCCTAAATCCTTTTGTATCATCCAAAACCTACACAAATAGACTAAAAAAATTCTATTCTCAAACCTAGAAGATTCAATTTTGTAGAAACAAAACCAAGGAAGACTATTGGGGCACTGCAAATGGAGTTATCTGAATATGAGGAAAAATTATTTAACCTACACTTTTGTTTTATTTCCTTACCAACCACTTTATATCTTCTTATATCATATTTATATAATTTCACAACAATCCAAAATATTGAGATGTTTTTTTTATATTTAGGTTTATACCAATACATATACACACAATTTAATAAATTGTGTAAAAAACATTGTTTGTGTGTACTGCGGACTAACGCCTCACAAATCAATGTCCATCATTTTTCCTTTACCACCTCTCATGGTTGGGAACCCTTATAGGAATTATATTATAATATAATATATATAGTATTTTTGTGATTTATTTTTTCATGAATTTTAAATATCATTCATTTATTCATTCTAGTTTATGGGAATAGAATCACATTTTCTATGGACATGTGGACTACTTCGTCCTCAAAGTGATGTGATTCATTCATCCATTACCTAGAATTAATTAATATTTTATATAATAAAAATATAGAATTTAAATGATATATATTTTGTACTCCTAATATAATTATCAGAAATTATATATAATATATCAATTTATTTTTCCATTTTACACACTGAAAATGTCGAAACATCGTCCGTGGATGTGTGTACTAGTATCTCTATAAAATGAAGTGAATCTTCCCTTTTCAATCACTATATGAAAAAATGATATATATATATATATAATTATATATATTTAAATGTGATATAATTTATGGAATAATTTTAATTCTATAAAGATAAAGTTTACATATATTCTTTCCATAATGAACATTGGAAAATAGAAATGTTACTCATACATATATACGACCTACATTCTCAATTATCATTACATTGGTTCATTTTTCATAAATATATTTCCGAATTGAGATTTAAAGTATAATTTTTTGTATAAATAATTATATAATTGATTATTATTGTAGATATACATACACTATTTCCCCATTCACTATAGTCGACCTATCAAAGTAACTTTTGAGTCATAATCTAAATATGGTCAAAACATATAACTTAAAAATTACTTATTATGAAATTGTATATAAATTATTTATATGTGATGTAAAAGTTATATTAACCCTATAACAGGTTTTAAATTAGGTAATTAACTAACATAAGTTTATTATTTGGGGTAATATATGATAATCATGATGAATTAGACTTAAGGTAAGGGGTTTCTTAACTAAAATTCTATTCATTGGGTTAATCATCTATTTAACATACTATGTCATGAAATTAATTTGTGTGAGATTACCATTTATTGTATTATTATGTTTTTCCAAATTTATTTTTTTGGATTTATATTTTTCAAAAATAATATTTCACTTGATTTATTCCCACTCCATATAAATATTCATTGTAAGGTATTTTCATATCACTTTTTACATTTTTGAGACAAATTTCATATTCACCCATTATTTATTTTAAATTGTGTATCTAATACAATTTTGATATAGTTATGGTATTTAAATGCTTCAATTTATGATAATTACATTTGGGGCTTCTAATCCATATATTTTCTGAACATTAAGGGGATTTCTCATCTCATATTTATTTCTATGAGAATTTTTCCATATTAGACAATACTATATTTTGTGTAGTAAATATTCTTCCCGATAACAATTTATTTCAATAATTACCTTATTTTCATGATACTCTATGATCTATTAGTGAAATTCATTCAAAGGGATTGTGTTTCAAATATTTCAATTTGTTATATCGAACATTGAATGTTTAAAGATTATTTTTTCTCATTAATTTATTTAATGATATTTTAAGGGAATTTCCATTCACCAATGTCATCAACACTTTTGTTACTTAACTTTCACTGTTAATATTTCAAATTGTTAATATCCTCATTATTTCACTGTATTTCATATTATTGTTTCAAATATTTTATTAAGGACGTTATTTATTTTCCATTGGTTGTTCTTGTTTCAAGGATATTGTTATGGAACCCATTTATTTTAAAATGTTTACTCATGTTTCAAAGATATTTTTAATATAACCCATTGAATGTCCATGGGTTAATATTGTTTTAATTATATTTTTATGGAACCAGGTTCTCTTCTATGGGACAATCCTTTTTTAATGCGATTGACATTAACCAATTTCCTTTTCCATGGGATTATCATGTTATAAATGAATGGTGTTGTTTATATGAGTTTTATGTTGATAGTTGTTTATTCATTCTATGGTACTTGAGAGTTATTGAAAACTGGTGAGCACGACATAGCTTATATGAAGGGTTGAAAAAATTATAGCTGATAGTTGAGTCTAATATAGCTTATATAAAGGGCCTAGCCACATTATAACTCATAAATAACAGGTGATACCAACAAGTATTATACAATGGGTGATCCCCATAATATATTTCCAATATATTAGCTAATTATAGTTTTGTTTGTTTGAAGTTTGGTTATTCCAATTTAAAGTGTTTTAAAAGGAATTTTATAGGTTTTTATGTAAGTGATTCTCTATTTTACCCAAATGAGTTTTAATTTCCTATAAATAGATTATAATGATTCAAATTATCAAAATTGATATAACATGGTTCATAATTATTGGTTATATTGTATGTTTCCTTTTCTATATTTTTATATTAGATTATATATGTATAAGTTATGGTATTATTCACTCATTAATGTTTATTATTTCATGATACCCATATAAACTTCTTATTCTCATTACATTCAATTATTAGTGATTATGTTTACCCTTATTGAGAATTTGAGATCACCCTTCTTCTATTTTCATTTCATCAGTTTCAAAGGGAATGACATTGATCGAGTTAATTTTTAAATGGATTTCATATGGACTATGAAAATATATTAATTTGTTAAAGACAAGCTAGTTTAATTGATATAACTGATCATTAAGGTCATGTTAATTATTTATGGAGGAATTTTTCTAAATTCTCTAAAACTATAAGCCTAAATTTTCAAAATTTGTGTAAATTGTCTATGTTTTCATTTTGATGTTGTAAATATTAGACGAAAAATTTGGGTCTCAAATATCAGCATCAAACATGAATTAAATGTTATGAATTTTATTACACGATCCTAGAGTGTGGGATCTGGTGTATTATAGTTTATATCAATTTGTTCGATTAGGAAATTTTGGAGATTATGATTATTTCATGAGAGGTTATCTTAAGAGTTATGGATATTGTCATAGGTCTATATGCTTAAGGGTGAAAATAATATTAATGTTTCCATCATCCCACTGATTATAAATAAACGAGATCTATATGATAATAATTACATTTATAGAGATGTTTTTTTGGGATTACCTATTTGTTACAACTATGATCTAAATGATGTGTTTTATGGAGGAGTTATTTTTCACGATGAAATAAAAAAGGAAAACCCTTATTCTCAGTGACACAACATCATATCCAAAAAGGTAGTGGGTCTTAGACCCATGAATGAAGGGTGATAAGTGTTTCAAACAATACCAATATCCTACCCGATGTCATGTTTTTACAGGTAAATATTATGTATATTATATAAAAAATTGGATTTTATTAGAATAATAACTATTTATTTTACATAGAAGAATATAAGATCAAGTACTCCTAATATTTGTTTTCAAATTAAGACATTACACATTTCATAACGTTTAAGTATAATTTTTTATGGTCTAATTTAGTTTTAAATTTGGGTATTACTATTTAGTTTTTATGATTACTCTATCAGATGAAGGTTTACTCATTCTATAATTATCTAAGCATGTGCTATCCATTTTGGGTTTTTATACATGAGAAATAAAATGTGATCAATTTGATGAATATATGGTCAATAAAATTAGACTTTACAACTTCATGTGTAAAAAAGTCAACATTAACAATCATTGTTTGGAGAAAAAGATGATATTGTGATAAATGATGAAATTCAGTTGTCACCTAAGTATATTTTTTTATTTTTTCATTCTATATATTGAAATTATCCTATAAATTTTTGAAATAGATCTTGATATAAAATTCTTTCCTTATAACATATATTCATATGATATCAATAAAATTGTCCACACCTAATTTTATTTTGTATTTTATGTCATAAAATTTCGTGTGTAAATTTTCATTAACACTCTTTAATAATCTATGGGAATAAATATTTCATTCCAAATTAATATTTTGTTTTCCAAAAATGTTCTCTCTTGGTGCAATCCTAGTTATGTGTATGTTCATGTGACCTTTATGTCTTCCACTTTCAATTTTTAAGAAGAAACATTATTAACCCTTTTAATGATGTTTTATTCAAAAAATAAATTAGAAGAAATTTTTACTTATTTAACAACATAGTTGAATTTTAAGGGATGAATTCTTTTTAATAGTCGTAGGATGTAACAATCATATATTTAATGAAATATATTAATTTGAATTAATTTAAATTATTTAATATATTTTGTTATATGAAATAAAAATTTTATCTTAATATACACAGAAAACCATGTCTATATTATTTTTCATGCATCATAGACTCTCTTCAATAACTTTTTATACATTCAAGGTCGAGTCTTAACAAAAAATAAAATAAAATTAATATTATTATTAGGAAATATAGTTATTACCTTTCCCTTAGAATGGTGTGAATGAATAAGATTAAACAAATTAAGAAAATGTAGTTATCAAATGTTTATATAATTAATTATATTATGAAAATTTAAATTTAAATGAAAATAAAAAATAATTCAGTATAGAAGATGTCATTTTATGAAAAACAAATTTATATCCACAATGGTGTTTTACATTAACAAATTAAATCAATCACTATTAGTGAATAATATGATTTGTATTTATATTTTTTATATCTTGAAATATGTTTTTAAAATAATCCAATATTTTTTATAGAAATAAAAATAGAATAAATCTAATTTTAAGAATAGAAATATGTATTTTTCTAAATGGTTTCTTTGAAGGAATTTGAGGGAAGACTAGTTTTAAAACTAATTGTTTTTATTTTTTTAAATTTTTATCTAAAATATATACATCATTTTTGAAATCACTGACTGAAAATTCATTTTTTTATTGAAATTTTTTTTGGATAAAGTGAGAAACCACCACATCTAGTATTACAACCAAACCAAAAAAACAAAATCAACCACAAGCATAACCAGGCTCTGCCTCTCCCCAGCAAATGCATCATGTCAATAAGCCATCGCCAATGTGGACCAGTTGAAATGAAGTCCTGTGCGAAGATGCACGTGCACATAATTGATGGAATAGACATACCCACTCAATATTCCATTCAATTGACATGCAGTAGTGGCAACCACAAGCTCTAAACCCCACTTGACATAAAACCAAGTAAAATTTTGGGAACCCAAACAGCACCTCCAGACATAAAAAGGTTAATCCAAAATCAAAATCCAAAAGAACCAAAATGGTTCTCAACCCAAGACCAAAACCTAAAAAGTTAGCAAGGGTATTAAAAAGTAAACTAATATTACCAGAAATTAGATCCCAAAACAACTTCCCTGAGATATAAGTTACTTTGCTTCGAGACATCATCATAATATTGTCAATATCCAAGGACAACCAGCCCCAAGACTTTATGTACTCCTCAATGCTAATCATCCCTCTGTTGAAGCCCCCGACAAGAATATGATATTTTTTGTCAACCTAGTAATACTAATCCTCAATAATGGATGCTCTTAAAGGCCTCTCGATCATTTTAGTAGCCTCCTATTCAGATGCATTAAGCACTAAGACCTTCTCAACCGCTTCCTCATCAAAACATAACAAAGATTTCAAGAATTGATCACCCTAATCCCATGACCTTTGAGGACCTACATCCTCAAGGACTTCCTTTTTGGTTTCTACCTTTCTAGATGATCGGGTCTCCAAAGGTGGAGGTAAAGAAGAGTAGTTCTTCCTACTCTTCCTCCACCTATTGCCCCTACTATTTCTCGAACATGAAGCTTCACCAGCCGGGAGGCTGTGATTATCTTCTCAGCATTTTTACAAGAACCCCCCCCCCCCCCCCAATGGCCTCCAAGGAGATAGAATTAGCATATCTTAGTCCTACCTCAACATGTTCCTTGAACCTGTTGCTCAAATGAATTGAGGACCAGTTCCCTAGATCAGATCCGCCTGGAATCCCCGCTCCGCATGGAAAGTTTGTCACCAAAATAGGCTGCTGCATTCCTTCCCACATATCATCTCTACCTGAGACATTCTCCTCTCTGAATTCCATCCATGCCATGACTAATTCACTTCTGATCACCTTGTGGCAAAAAAAACCTTGTCCTTCTGAATCCTACCATCCTCTGTCACTCCATTGTTGAAAGAATTTGGACCAGCCAAAGCCTCCCTCAACCTGCTAAAAACACTTTCAACCATTGGATTGACTTGAGAGACTACTAGAAGATGAATAGAAGTGTCCAGACCCTCTTTTACCTAAATTGGTGCATCACATACCCCTGGTGTCTTGACTGATTCACTATCCTCCCTTAATAGACTACCATCTTGTTCTCCCCTTCTCAAATCATTGGTCAAACCTAGAGACCATGCTATATCCTCTCCACCTCCTCAAAAACCTCATCCTCTCTGCCACAACCATAACCCTACCTCAAGGCCTTCAACTCCCTTCGATGTAGGCCCTTCAATGCCCCATTCATCTAGATCTAGCACAAGAGTCCATCCAACTTTCATAGACAAATCGTTGTTTGAAATAGTATTCTTTGCCCACCGTAATCCACAAATAATCAAACGGGACTCTTGAAACATCCATTTCAACACATATATGTGTATTAACAGTATGGAAAAGGTCCATAGTGCCACTGTCAGAACACAAGATAAGAGTTTTTAATATAATTAATTTTAAACTGACATATGAATTATATTTAATGAATTTGAATTCATATTTATAATTAGTAGTTATAAATTACCTAATAATGTTATTTTTAGTTATAATCTTAAAGATTATTTACCTAGGTAAAAAATGATACATGTTAGCTTAGTTAAAACTATGAAGATAAAATTATTTAAACATATATACTAATGAAAAAAATGAAAAAAAAATTATTTTTGTGTGATGTGTGTTTGGATAGATCATAATTACCATAAAGTAAATTAATTTTCATTTTTGAGGCTCATGATATAAGGGGGAATTCCCAATAATGTTTATGATTTTTTATTTACATTAATACCAATCCTCTCCAACTATAAAAAAATCACCATCTTTACTTATTCACACCCCAGAATAAATTTGGATCACTAAAACCATGACCAAATAAACTACAAAAATACATCCTATAATAATTTATGATTCAATATGGGAAGACAAAAAACCAAGGAAGTCTTGTTGGGAAAACAAAAGGATATACCAGAAGATGATGTAACATTCTTCAAGGAGAACTTTTGATTTATTTATTTCTCCACCATCGCATTTTTCTTATATGGATATTATATAAAGAAATATGTATGATCAATATAATTATATGGTTTTAGGTTAAATTTTTTTATAAACTTACACACACATCCATCAAATGGGTCACAAAATCACAGCTCATGTGTACAGTGGACTACCGCCCCATAAAAGGATGTCGTTCTATTTTTCCTTTACCATCTCGGATAGTTTAAAATTATGATGGAAGTATTTCTTCATATGATATATATATAATTTGTGATGTATTATTTGTTTAATTAATTATTATATATATCATTCCTTCATGCAATTAAATTTTTTCATAATACGGTTACCTCGTTTTTGGACGTGTGTACTACTTCCTCCTCAAAGCAATGTGATACATTCACATTTTACATGGAATGCGTTAAGTATGGTTTTAATAAAAATAGAAGATATAAATGAACTAATAATGATATTTACGACATAATTACCTATCTGGATAAATAACATATAATTTTATTGTTCCTATTTCAGTCACTAAAAAAGTGATAATGTTGTTTGTGGATGTGTGGACAATTTCTTCCTTGAAGCGATGTGATTCTCTCATTTTCATCACCACATAAAAATAATGCCATATATAATTATATATAATCAAATAAATGTAATATATGACATAATGGTCATTATGGAAAGTTAAACGTTACTTACCATCATTCAATACTGATCATTGAAAAATGGGAAAAATACTCATGTGTACCCACAAAATACCATCCCTAAGACCATTACATTGGTTCATTTTTCACAAACAAGTTTCAAACATAATTTTATATTTATAGTTTATTTATAAAAATGATTATTTTTTCATGATTCTTATAAATCAAATGTTAAAATTATGACCTCATTGACCATAGTTTATTATCAAAGTCAATTTTGAAACACAAGCCTAATATGGTCAAAACAAGTTTCATAAACATATTGATTAAGTTATTTTTTATAAACTATTTATAAGTCAAATAAAAGGAATAATAAACATTTAATATGTTATAAAGAAATTAAATAATTAACAAGAGTTTATTATTAAGGAATATAGAATAAAAACATGATAAATCAGACTCAAGATAAGGTGTTTCCTAACCCAATTTCCATTCATTGCATTAAATGACTACTTCATTGATTATGTTATGACATGAATATGTGTTAAATGGAATATGATTTCATAATTATTATTTTCAATTTTATTTTTTTAATTTCAATATTTTCATGCATAATTATTTCATTAATTTGTTATCACTCCAATGATAAAATCTTTGTATGGTATTTTCATGTCACTTTTTGCATATGTGGGATAAATTGAGTATTCACCAATTACTTCGTTTGTGTGGTGTATCAAAAACAAATTTAAAATTTTATAGCATGAATTATATTAAATTCATATTATTGAAATGATTCATTTTATTATTATTACTTTTTGGGATTTCTATTCAGATGTAACCGATGTTGTATGGATGGTTCTAGTATCAGTTTAATATCTGCGAGACTTATGTCATTTTTACCTATCCATTATTTTTTTGTGGTTTATATAATTAACTATGACACCTTATATTAGGAATATACTTATTATCATTATAATCTAATTTCACCTAATGATATTAGCTCTTGGGTATTGTGATTCAATCATTTCATTGTGGTATGAGATACTTTGAAGGTGTAAATACTATTTTTCTCGTGAATTTATCTTATGATCAATTAAGGGATTATTTATTGATCAATATCAAGCACCCTTTTTGTTAATTATCCTCCACAAGGGATAATTTTTTATTGATGTCATCCTCTTTAATATGGGGGTTGGATTATTATTGATTAAAATATTTTAATTAGGGACTTATATGTCTTCCACATATGAATCTTATTTCAATGAGATTTTCATGGACCAAATTTCTTTTATATGTGGTTCTCATATTTCTAAGAGCAATGTTATGTATCAAATTTATTTTCCATGTGTTAATAATTTTCTAATTAGATTGTTATATAACCCAATATTATTAACCTTTATTCATGTTTCAAAGGGGTTGACACTAAACCAATTTATTTTCCACGGGTTTATTAGGTTATAAATGAATAATGTTTGTTTCAATGTGTTTTGTGGTGAAATTTTTTTATTCATGATGTTGTACAGTAGCATTATATGATACAGTTGAGACCAATACATATTATAAAATATTTTTATCCCTATTATATCCCATGGGAGATCCTGATACAACTTATTCAAGTGGTTGAGGCCCATTATATATCATGATCAATATGTGACACTAAAATAACTAATACAATGTGTGATCCACATTAAATCTCTCCAATTCATTGTGAATTGAAAATTTGGAATTCTCCTATATTATTATTAAAAATAAAGTGAATTATAAATTATTTTCAAAGTATTTTAATAAATTGATTATCAAAGTTATCAAATAGAGTTTTAATTTCCTATTATGCATTTGAAATTTTTCCCATGATTGAGATTAATATAAAAAATATCATGATTATTTATTCCAATGTCTATTTTTGTTGAAATATTTTCATATTTTATCATCCAAGTATTAATGTGTGTGAGTTCCTTTACGATTCACTCATTCACTTCGATTTTTTCATTAGAATGTTATTGTTTTCTTATGAATATTGACTAAATTAAATTGTTAATGCTTCTCTTTACCCTAACTAATAATTTGGGCTCAAATGTTTTTTGTCTCCATCTACTCTTTTTTAAAATAAATAATGATGAATTAGTTATTTCTACCCATGACTTCATATTGATGATGATATTTTATTAATGTGATAATGTAAATATAGGTTATAATGTAGAAATAATCATTTAAAGTCATGTGAATTATTTATGTAGTAGTTTTTACAAATTATATAATACTCTAAAACTAAAATATCCTTTTTATGTAAGTGATCCATGTATTTCTTTTGATGATTTAATTATTAAATAAAAAAATTTGGGCAACAGTTATCATCATCAATGCTGAAAAATTAATGTTATTGACTTCAGTACAAGAGTAGAGAGTTTTATTTCTAGGCTACAATAATGTATATCCCCAGATACATTATATAATATGAATCATGCATTCATGTCCATTTGAATCAATAAACAACATCATTTAGTGGTTATTCTAACCTACTAATTCTTGACAAAGGAATCAATATATCATAAAAAATATATTGGTTTCTATAAAGATATATTTTTAGGATCTCGTGATATTCCTAATAATTTTTCATTACATTAAAAATAAAAAACAAATCTGTTATTTTTTTTGTATAAAAATGAAACCAAAATTAATTATTTATAAGGGATTTTGGTAGCTATAAATACATTTACCAATGTGTGCTAATTAGGTAAATGGTAATTAGAGACTCTAGTTATTCTCATTTATTTTAGGATGAAAAACTGAAAATGATTTCCCCATGAAGGTATATTTATAAATATCATAGATGAATGACTATTCAATAATCAATAAGAAAAAATTGTGGTAAATGTTAGAAATGTTTCCAAAAAATAAGGAACTGTTTAAATGGTGGAAATATATTCAATCTACCACTTTAGTATCGAAGATTCGTGAGGTGGCTGATGAACAAAGTGGATGATAAGGGCACTAAAATTAATAAAACATAAATATGTTAATGTTTTGGATGTGATAAATTTCGGTGATATATAGATAAATGTAACAATAAACAGAATAAATAGGGTAATTAAAAAAACTATTGGAAAAACGAAGACAATCTACAATCATTATAACAGAAGTTGATTATAATAAAAATTGGTAAAATGTGAACTCAATATCAACAATATAAATATACTAATACTATATGATTCAATTTAAATTAATTCCTTTATATCGTAAAAGATATTTATGATAACTAAGTCACCATCTTAGTGATTGGAAATTGAGTTATTGATAAAAACACCTTCTGGTTTGATGATTACATCTTAGGTATAGAAAAATTCAAATGTTTAGGTGTTTAGGAAGAAACTTATTAATTTTTATTATTATTTACATTTATGAACTCAAAATGAAATTAGGAATAGATCACGGAACTCTATATGGAGTTCATATTGATTATAATGATGTAATAATATCATTTTATATCCAAAATTATCCCATTTTTAAAAATCAATGCATTGCTAAATATGAACTCCAATTAGAAAATAATTATTTTATATTGGTCCTAGTAACAAATTATTTTTTATAATTTATTCAATTGGTTATAGAGAAAATTAATATTATAGATTTTCAAATAGTATTTAAATATATTGATATATTTATTAAATAGTTGTTTTGTCTTCTCTAATAATATGATGTGGAGTTTTTCATAAACTTATACAAATTTATATAAATTTTTTAATGAAACCTAAATTTATTTACCATACAAAATTAATGGAATGAGAGAAGAATATTTAATAGAATTTTTAGAAGGGAATTATATGAAAATTTTCTTCACTACAGTTTTTATTGGATCTGAATCTACAGATTATACACAAAAGGGGGGTGAATTGTGTATTTTGAAATTTTTTGATAAATCTTTGATTGAATGAGTTCTGTCCTTTATAATTTATCAGATTTGATCATGCAGCGGAATAAGTAAAAACAAGAACACAATGATGTATAGTGGTCTGGGGAAAAGAAGGCCCCTTGTCCACTCCACCAATGCTCAACTCCAAGAGCTTGGAGATTTTCACTATCTGTTCCTCTTTTCCGTAGACCGATTCACAACTGAGTACAGGCAGTTGACACCTTTATAATCTAAGGGAAAAAAATATTTATGGTTTAAACACGAACCTACACAGCTTAGAATGAGAAGCTGGTTACTCAAGAATAACAAGAATTTCAGAAAGATGTTCTCCAGTTGATCTTCACAATTGCAATAGAATGCAATTGACAGTAGATGGATCAAAGTCTCTAGAAATATTGATCATCAAGAAGAAGCAGTTCTGAGTTGATCCAGTTGCAGTAGATATAGAGATATAGTTCACAAATTCAGCAGTAGTAGATCCATAGTAGATATTCGATACAGAACAGGTAAATCTTCTATCGAGTTTATTATTCTTAAATGAATAGAGCTTTGATGCTCCTTTTTGAATCAGTAGATCAATCGTGAATTTTTGCAGTCTCTTTTTTCCTTTTTTTAATAATATATCGATCACCATACACACACACGTACCTGGTGTTTCAGAGAGAACATATATAATAAATCTGAGCATATCTCCTACATATTTAGATCCATAAAAGTCGCATTCTGATTCGCGATATTCAAAAATTTGAATTTACAGAGAAGTCGTAACTTCCCTTAAAACTCTTCATAAAAAGATCCTTTTAATTCGATCTTAAATCCATTAATAAAACGGACTTGAATCAGTCAAAGTCGTACATTAAAATGACTTTAAATCCTGCTTGAAATCTGCCCAAAAATCAGCTTGTTGATCGCTGCATAAAAATATCATCAGTCAAAATTTCCGACGCCAAATGTAAGTTTCATGACATGGCCTCCAAACGTAGGGTTGATAACATAGTCTTCAAACGTAAGGTTGACAACATACGGTTGAACACAAACGTAGGGTTGATCACATAGTCTTCAAATGTAAGGTTGAAAATGTAAGGTTGAACACAAACATAGGGTTGCTCATCCATACTTTTTCTTCAACACTCAAACGTACGATAAACGATCCATACATTTACTTGATCCATAAATTTCCATGAACGTAAGGTTGTTTACAAATGTAAGGTTGATGAACCATACTTTTGAGAAATAAACGTAATGGTTAGAATTTATGTATGGTTCTTCTTCCATACTTTGATGATAACCAAAATGTAAGGTTCCTTCCTAACGTAAGGTTCTTCTTCCATACTTTGCTGAAAACGTATGGTTTTTTAACCATACTTTTCTATTATATCAAAAAGTATACACTCTTTTCATCCTTTGGCTATGTTTATCCATGTAGGGTATGAACAATGATTCTAGGATGTGCTAAATCAGATTCCGTGCTATATATATCCACGTAAGGTATGAACAGTGATTCTAGAACATGCTAAAGCAGATTACGAATAAGTAATAAATTCTCGTTATTTCAAGAGTAAAATAAATTAATAAATTCTTGCAAAATACTAAATAAAGTAATTATAAAATAACTAATGGTATTTGTGAGCATCAAAATTATCATAAAGAAACAGAGCATTATTTTCAATAATCTCCCCCTTTAAATAACATTAATATGTATTGTTGAAAACAATACTTTTCTCAGAAATCTCCCCCTTTTTGATGATCACAAAACCCATAAAATAATTAAAATTATTTAAACAAAATTCACTTTCAAAATTAGTTACATAATGTTTTAGAATTCTGAGAGGATGAAATAATATTTAATTTTAGAAAACTTTCTCCTTCTGAATAAACAATAAATATACAGAAAAATATTGAATAATGTTTTGTAAAATAAAATAATGTGGTTAACCAAATTTCTCCATTAATTCTCCCCCTCAATAAAATGAATTATCCCCCTAAATAAAATGTTGTTGTTTTTATGTTGTTTTTATCCAAATTCTCCCCCTTTTTGTGATATCAAAAAGAATGAAAAATCATGGATTTTAACACTTTTAATATTACACTAAACTGTTAGTAAATGCTATAATGAACTGTTTATCAATAATTAAATCTGGAGTACTGGCATATCAAAAATGAAGTCAGTAAAACAAATAAATAAAGAAACAAATAAAAAATGATGGAAATTTTCATTCAAAAAAAGCGGTATATACATGACAATGATATACACATGAATCAAGGTTTGGGTAAGATAGGAAACATGGTCTATCTCTTCTGAATTGCAGAATTGATTTTTGTGAACTGTTCCTGAAGTCTCTTCATCATCCCATCTCCATGTTTGATAATGAGATCTCTGTTATCTTGAGTCATATGAATATCCTCAATTAAATTGACTCTGAAAAACTCATGCATCCTTTCATCATTTTCGACAAACACTGAGAGCATCTCTGATAATTGATTTAACAGAATTCTGACCGATGGCTCGCTTGATTTTAGTTGATCCACTAAGAACATCTGATTGTCCAGCAACACTGAAAAAGGAGAACTTTTACATTGATGATCTTGTAACCGATCATTCATGTTTCTCATCACAGTTGTGATAACTTGAAACCTTCTGATTAAATTAGGTGAAGTACCTAATCCACTAACAGCACTATTTGCAATAGATACAAATTGGTTCTCCATAAACAATTTAGATCTGATAAATCTGACTTCATAACCATTTCATATTTAAATTATGTAACAGCAGTGCGCATATCCTCTTTAAACATTTCAACTTCTGGCCTTGAAACTATACACTCCTTCATCTTTTGATATTTCAAATGGTCTAAATCTAAGGAATTTCTCAGAGAAACATTCTCATATTCCAACTGAGATACTTTCCTGTACAGTTCTTTAATTTCTTCTTTCCTTGAATCAGATGAACCCTGTGCTTGATTCATATTCACATTCTCTGTTTTATGTAGCAGTACCAAAGGTAATGATTCAGAATCAGATTTTTCTTTTTCTCTGTCCTGAGAAGGTTGGTCCACAGATTTTTCTTTAGAGTTTTCAAAGTCCTCCATAGAAAAATCCTCTTGAAGTACCTCTATTAGAGATTTAGAATGATTATCATCACATTCATTTGCATCTTTTTCTTCCACTGGAATTTCAAGAACAATATCTTCAGTAGTTTCCTGAGGTCTGGCCACTTCTTCACCAGACACTTCCTCCATCTCTTGTTCCTGTTGAAGTGATACTTCAACATCAGCTACAATGTGTTCCTGATTCTCCCTTTGAGCTTCTTCTAGAACTCCTGATCCCTCTAATGGTGTTGTTTTTTCAGTAACATTTACCATGATCTTGTCAACAATATTTCCCTTACAAAATAATAAGAAAATAAAGCTTATGTGGTTGTTTCCAAAGCAGGGGAAGTAACTTCCTCATTAACTAGTCTCTTTTCTTTTTGATTGAAGTCCTTCATAACTTCTATCTTCCTCAAAATCTTCCACTTTTATGAGAATCCTTCTTGCTACGTTGCTAACTCTGGATTCAGCTTCTCCCTACATGGACTTATCAGGTTGAGCTTGAGCACTCTCTGAGCCTTCATCAGCTCCTACTGGCAATAGATTTACTTTAATTGTGCTCCAGAAATATCCGACCTTCCTTAAAGTTCCAGCATTAAATGTATTACTGTCATGACAGTTAACTCAATCATCCACCAATCTCACCATGTCTTTCTTAACGAGAAGTTTAGAAATAAATTGACCAAAAGAGTAGAAATTCATCCGGGCCTCACTTTGACAACAGTAACTAAGATACCTTACCATGTATCTTTGAATGTTTAACATAATATCGCTTAACAAAAGAAACATTATATACAGATCAGGGTACAAAATCTTTTTCCATTTTTTCTATTCTTGAAGCTATTCCAGTCATAATAAATTTGACCAAAATCTTCTGATCAGGCTCCAAATCCTTAACAAACATTTTCTTTATTATCTTAGTACCAAAAATAAAATACCTGATGTCCTCATATTTATGCACGGAATCTCCAATATTTTTCAAATTGAAATGAAAAACACCCTCATGAGGGCAGTTAAGAATCTGACTGATCTCTACTGATGAGATTGAGAAATCCCTATCCTCTATCTTAGACATCATACTGTCCTCAGTATCTCCCTGGCTAAACTGTACAGATTTGAAGAAGAATCTAAGTTCTACTTCATATAAAAATAATGTATATTCATTGTTGAACATTTTTTCAAGATTCTGAAATGACAGTGCTTGCTTCAACAATAGATTTTTCTGAAATAACCTGTCGAGATCCATTACCTTTCCCTGTAAGATTTTTCTTCCCTCGGTACATTGTCTCTTGGCATTGCTTGGATCAGCTTCACTGGCTTTTTTAGTTCTTACCATCTCTGTAAGAGTCTATGAAGGAATTAAGGTTAGGGTTTCAGAGGTTCAAAGGTTAGGGTTTAGGAGAGGAAGTGTGATTTTCGGATTTCGAAAGGGTTTCGATAGAAGTTAAATGGTTTAAAAGATGAAAATCCTCTAACAGCCTTGATTCCCGTGTAATCACTAATCATTACATATATTTAAAACAAATAAAATTTTCATATGGCGAAAGAAAGAAAATATTAAAAAGTATTTAATAAAAGAAATAAAAATTACATAAATAAATAAAAGTAAATAAAAATAAAAATTATTTAAAATTAAATAAACCTATCTCCCCTTAATAAAATCAAACATTGCAGTGGGAAGTGGTTTAGTAAAAATATCTGCCAATTGAATTTCATTATTTAATAATTCAAAAAATATATACTTTTTAATAACATGATCTCTTAAAAAGTGATGACTTTTATCAATGTGCTTAGTTCTATAATGATTAATATGATTTTTTGAAATATTAATGGAACTTGTATTATCACATAAAACATGTGTATTACTAAAATTCAATCCAAAGTCCATAAGAGTGTTTTTCATCCACAACACTTGTGCACAATAACTGCCAGCAAGAACATATTCTGCCTCAACTGTTGACAGGGAAACTGAATGCTGTTTCTTACTAGACCATGATACTAAGGACTTTCCTAAAAAGTGGCATGTACCTAATGTGATTTTTTTGTCTAACCTACAACTTCAAAAGTCATCATCTGAATATGAAATCAAATTAAAATCAGAAGTTTTAAGATAAAGAAGAGATAGAAAAACAGTTCCTTTTAAATATCTAAAAATTCTTTTAATAGCAGTTAGATGAGATTCATTAGGATTTGAGTGATATCTAGCACAAAGACATACTGAATACATTATATATGTCCTGCTAGCAGTAAGATACAACAAACTACCAATCATACCTCTATATAACTTGTTGTCAATTGATTTCCCAGTTTCATCCAAATCATGTTTTATATTAGTAAACATAGGAGTTTTAAATGGCTTGATGTTTTCAATTCAATATTTCTTAAGTAAACCAGTAATGTATTTTATTTGATTTAAAACATTTCCAAAATCTTTTTGAAATATTTGAAGACCCAAAATGAAATTTAATTCTCCCATCATACTCATTTCAAATTCTTTTGTCATTAATTTTGAAAATTCACGGCAAAGAGTTTTATTAGTTGATCCAAAGATTACATCATCAATATAAATTTGAACCAGTAAAACATTATTTTTCCCAGTTTTCTTAAAGAGTGTAGGGTTTTCCATTACAACTGTAAAATAAATTGTCAACAGAAAAGAACTTAATATTTCATACCAAGATCTAGGTTCTTGTTTAAGTCCATAAAGATATTTAGTAAGTTTAAAATTAGAATCAGGTTTTTGAGAGTTTTCAAAACCATGAGGTTTCTGAACAAAAACTTCCTCCATTAAATAACCATTTAAAAAAGGCAAATTTAACATCCATCTGAAATAATTTAAAATTCATTTAAGATGCATAGGCTAAAAGGATTCTAATGGCTTCTAACCTTGCTACTAGTGCAAAAGTCTCATCATAATCAATTCCTTCTTCTTGAGTGTATCCTTTAGCTACTAAACATGCTTTATTTCTAGTTATTGTGCATTGGTCATATTTTATATTTCTGAAGACCCATTTGGTTCCTATTACATGATAATTCTTAGGTCTTTCCACTAATTCCCAAACTTAATTTCTTTTAAACTGTTTTAATTCATCTTGAATTTCTATTACCCAGTTTCATCATCTAAATATTCTTCTATAGTTTTAGGTTGTTGTTGAGATAGGAAGGCATAGAATTCCACTAGGTTTCCTAAGTTTCTTCTATTTTGAACACCAGTTTCTAGGTCACCTATTAGAGTTTCTAAAGGGTGATTCCATTGGGTTCTAGACTGTATAGGTAATATATTTAAAGGTTCTTCAGTATCATGTTCCTCTGAACTAGAATGAATTTATTTTATATCATTTTTAAAATCATTCTTTAAGTTCTCAAGTCTCATGTTATCATTAGAGTCAAGTTCATTCGTTTGTTCTGTCCTTTTTTCAAAGGGATCAGATTCATCAAATTTCACATGAACTGATTCTTCAATAATCCTTGAATTCATATTATAAACTCTATAATATTTGGAGGTAGCTGAATATCCTAAGAAAATACCTTCATCAGATTTTGGATCAAACTTACCAAGTTTATCCTTGGTGTTTAAGATGTAAACCTTGCATCCAAAAATATTAAAGTAATTTACTTTAGGTTTTCTGTTATCCCATAGTTCATAGGGTTTATTTTTCAAAATAGGTCTAATTAAAACTCTATTAATTATATAACAAGTTGTACTCACAGCTTCTTCCCAGAAATATAGAGGTAGGATATATTCATTTAACATAGTTCTAGCCATTTAATGAATTGTTCTATTTCTTCTTTCTACAATCCCATTCTGTTGTGGTGTTCTGCGTGAAAAAAAGGTATGTTTAATACCCATGTTTGAGAAAAAGGAATTAAATTCCAGATTCTCAAATTCTCCACTATGATCACTTCTCAATGCGATTATATTTAAACCTTTTTTATTTTCAATAGATTTGCAGAAACATTCAAATAAAGTAAAAGCTTCATATTTAAATTTAAAAAAGAAATCCATGTAAATCTTGAATAGACATAAACTAAAAAGTATATATATAATTTACTAGATAATATTGTTACTCTTGAAGGTCCAAATAAATACATATGAATAAGTTCTAGAGGTTTAGATGTAGCAACCATATTAATAGATTTGAAGGATGATTTGTGTTGCTTTCCAAGTTGACATGCATCACAAAATCTGTCACTTTCAAATTTGAGACAAGGTAAATCAGAAACTAAATGTTTCTTAGATAACTTATGTAAAACATATAAATGTTAATGTCCAAGTCTTTTATGCCAGATCCAGGATTCACATACTTTAGCAGTCAATCATTTTACTTGTTGTTTACATAAGGAATTTAAATCCAAAGTATAGACATTTTTAGTTCTTGGTGATTTAAATTTAAATAGTTTATCTTTAGAAATAGTAAAACAATTGTTAGTAAAATAAATAGTATATCCATTATCACAGTGTTGAGAGATACTTATCATATTGTGTTTTAGTCCTTGTATATAAAGTACATTGTTGATTGAGACTGTTTTTGGATCTCCAACAGTTCCAATGCCAATGATTTTTCCTTTGGAATTGTCACCAAATGTGACAAGTCCTCCTTCCTTTTGAGTGAGGGAAGAAACATTCAATGAGATTCCACTCATATGTCTTGAGAAGCAACTGTCTATGTACCACATATCTTTTCTTCTCTGTTGGCCTGCTACCTGCAAAGACATTCAAACAAATTACTATGGCACCCATATTTTGTTGTGTCCAGGGGTGTTAGCTATCAATGATCTGGGTATCCAAGTTTTCTTTTTTCTTTTAAAATTAGTTGAATCATATAAGTCTTTTGAAACATAGTCTGTCTTAATACCACAAATTTGAGGTTGTCTTATGAAATAGTTTTTAGCTATATGTCCCTTTATCCAACAAAAGTTACAATTAACCTTTTTAGAGATAGGAACAAAATAATTTTTATATAGCTTAGGTTTTTCTCCTTTACAGCCAATTCCAAATCTATCCTTTTTAATGACAGTTTTTCCCAAAATTTAATTTCATGAATTCTCTCCTTTTGTAAAAACCAATGCATCTTGTTTTTATGATTCTACTTCATCCTGTAGTGTTTTTATTCTTGACTCAAAATTAACATAGATAGTGTTAATCAAATTATATTTATTAGTTAATCCTTATGTTGTTTCAATATTGTATCTCTTTCATCTGAAATGGCATTATGTATATTTTTTAGTGAATTACGTTTCTTAAATAGTGAGTCATATCTTTCTTTAAGCATATTGCAGTAGGCTGCAAGTTTTTAATTTGTGTAGATGGATTCAGAATTTCATTCAGAGGAGTAATATGAGTGTACCTCATTAGTTTCTTCGATAAAACACATGTTTGCTTTTAGATTGATTCTTCTTTGACTGAGCTTGATTCAGAAGAGCTACTGGAGTCTTCAGATACACTCCAAGTGGCTTTCATAGCTTTCTTGTCTTTCTACTCAAAGTTATTTATTTTGATGAATTTATTCTTCTTTGAATCCTTCAATTCTGGTCAATATGTCCTGATATGACCCATCGTTTTTCATTCATAACATCTTACTTTCTTATTTTCTCCCTTAAAGGATTTTTTGAAGCCCCTTTTCTTGCTGTAGAATTTTCTAAATTTTCTGGCTAGCTGAGCCAGTTCTTTATTTGAGTTGGATGAGTCAGAGATTTCTGATTTAGCTTTGACTTCTATGTTCTTCATCTTCTTATTCTTTTTTTGTGAAGTTACCTTCATGCCAATATCTTCTCTTTTGATAATCACTTTATATTCAGTAGCCTCATCTTGCATTTCACCTTCATACATCATCAGTGTACCAACCAACTCTCTCATAGTTAGATCTTTGATAGGTGTTGATTGTCGGATTACAGGAGAAATACCATTCCATCGAGTAAGAAGTACCCTCAGTACTTTTAATGCATGATTAGTCTGCTTGATAGGTTCTCTTAGAACTATTATATTATTGACAATTTCTGTCAATATCCAATTCATTTGGCTAATGATTTCACCTTCGTACATTTCGAAAGTTTGAAATTTCAGTTTTGTAGTTCCATATCTCATTTGATTTAAATTTTATATTCCTTCATATGCCAAAGGTATTGATCAACACATCTCATATGATGTTGGGCACTGAGATACTCTGTTAAATTCATCTAGTCCTAGACCGCAGATGATTGCATTCATATCATTCGAATTCATATCATAATCTACCTCTGCAGCAACACTCCATGTCTCAGGATTTTCAGGAATTTCATAAGGAGTCAAAATCTTTGAATAGACTTTATATCAGAGGTTTTTCAGATATATTATCATGCATGATTTCCAGAAACCATAGTTGTCTCCATTAAAATATGGCGCTCTGACCATCGACATCCCTTCTCTTGTATCAGTCATGATGCTCTGTTGTATAATCTTTAAATGCTTCTAGCTTTCTAGGGCTCTGTCAGAAGATCCACCTATGATACCAATTGTTGGATCTGAATCTACAGATTATACACATGAGGGGGGTGAATTGTGTTTTTTGAAATTTTTTCGATAACTCTTTCATTGAACAAGTTTTGTTCATTATACAGTATTAGATTTGATCGTGCATCGGAATAAGTGAAAACAAGAACACAAATATGTATAGTGGTTCGGGGAACAGAAGGCCCCTAGTCCACTCTACCAATGCTCAACTCCACGAGCCTGGTGATTTTCACTATCTGGTCCACTTTTCCATAGAACAATTCCCAATTGAGTACAAGTAGTTGACACCTTTACAATCCAAGAAAAAACAAAGCCTTATGGTTCAAACATGAACCTACACAGCTTAGAACGATAAGCTGGTTACTCAAGAATAAAAATAATTTCAGAAAGATGTTTTCCAGTTGATCATCACAATTGCAACAGAATGCAATTGACAGCAGATTGTTCGAAGTCTCTAGAAATATTGATCTTCAAGACGAAGCAGTTTTGAGTTGATCCAATTGCAGTAGATATAGAGATATTGTTCACAACTTCAGCAGCAGTATATCCATAATATATGTTTGATACAGAACAGGTGAATCTTCTATCGAGTTTGTTCTTCTTAAAAGAATAGAGCTTTGATGCTCCTTTTTGAATCAACAGATCAATCGTGAATTTCTGCAGTCTCTGTTTTCCATCTTTTTAATACTAGATCGATCACCATACACACACATACCTAGTGTTTCAGAGAGAAAATATATAATAAATCTGAGCATATCTCCTGCACAATTAGATCCATAAAAGTCACCTTCTGATTCGCGATATTAAAAAATTTGAATTTACAGAGAAGTTGTAACTTCCCATAAGATTCGGCATAAAAAATCTCCTTTTAATTCGATCTTAAATCCATTAATAAAACGGCTTTGAATCAGTCAAAGTCGTACTTTAAAAACGACTTTAAATCCGGCTTGAAATCTGCCCAGAAATCAGCTTGCAGATCGCTGCATAAAAATATCATCTGTCTAAATTTCCGACGCCAAACGTAAGGTTGATGACGTGGCCTCCAAACGTAGGGTTGATAACATAGTCTTCAAACATAAGGTTGACAACGTAAGGTTGAACACAAACATAGGGTTGATCACATAGTCTTCAAATGTAAGGTTGAAAATGTAATGTTGAACACAAACGTAGGGTTGATCATCCATACTTTTTCTTCAACACTCAAATGTATGGTAAAAGATCCATACTTTTACTTGATCCATTATTTTCCAAGAACGTATAGTTTTTTACAAATTGAAGGTTGATGAACCATACTTTTAAAAAAAACGCAACTTTTATAATTTACGTACGATTATCCTTCCATAATTTTTTGATAACCAAAACGTAAGGTTCCTTCCTAACGTAAGGTTATTCTTCCATACTTTGATGAAAACATATGGTTGTTTAACCATACTTTTCTCTTCTCTCAAAAAGTATACAGTATTTTCATCCTTACGCTACGTTTATCCACATAGGGTCAGAACAGTGATTCCAGGACGTGGCAAAGCTGATTCCGTGCTATATTTATCCACGTAAGGTATGAACAGCGATTCCAGAATGCGCTAAAGTAGAT
Source organism: Viscum album (assembly GCA_963277665.1). NCBI lineage: Eukaryota > Viridiplantae > Streptophyta > Magnoliopsida > Santalales > Viscaceae > Viscum > Viscum album. Next base: position 690,572,160 of record OY728153.1, on the reverse strand, counting down.
TCCGAATAAGTAATAAATTCTCATTATTTCAAGAGTAAAATAAATTAATAAATTCCAGAAGAATAATAAATAAAATCATTAGAAAATAACTATGGGTATTTGTGAGCATCAAAATTATCATAAAGAGACAGAGTATTATTTTCAATAATCTCCCCCTTTAAAGAACATTAATATGTATTGTTGAGAACAATACTTTTCTCAACAGTTTTCACCCATTGTTTTTGTTAAGAATCATGATGGGAATATATGTTATCTCAGTGATTATCATGAGATTAAAAATCATGATCACGATTAATTATCATCAACCCTATATTGATGAGTATTTTTATTAACAAATATTGGACCAATACATGCAAAATAAAATATTTCATTAGGAAATTATAAACTATTGGTTAAGAGTTAAGATAAACCCAATAAAACCTTCCATACAAAATATCGTTACTATTAATTCATAGTGTATACTATAATAAATAACAACTTCCTATATTAAATTCATGGATATTATTAATTTATTCTCTATAGAATAAATGAATATAATTTTGGAAGTATTAATTTATGACATTCTCACAGATTCCATTATAAAAAAATCATAGGAAGAGAAATTAATGATTCTTTTCATAAAAATATTTAATGAGAAACTATATTCAATGTTTAGAATTTTTTAAATTTTTATAATAATTATTCTTACAAGGTCATAAAATCACAATATAGTATATAAATATCAATACATAAAGGATATGTGATCAAAGAATGTACTCTCTAGTTATCTTTAATAGAGATCTAGAGTTTTCTTTGACCATATGGGTACTTTTAATGGACTGTGATAAAAAATTCATGATTTTAAAATACAACAACTTGTTTGACTTCCATGTGATAGAAATATATTTATAATAATGAATATTAAGATATTTATATAGAGCCTAATAATAGACTTACAGTGACACAAAAACTCACACTACCCTATAGTGTAAACAATATATTGATATAAAATGATTAATTAATTACGAGAATGGAATGTTTCTATATACAAAATTAAAATGTGATATCTTATAGATCACTCCACTAATGTCCCATGTGAAATAATACCCTATGCAAGATGTGATGTTTAAAGAATTAACTTTTTCATTGATGATTTAGATTAATTATTTATATGAGGATTACATTTATATATACTAATCATAATAGGTTTACATTTAAGGAAAATGAATTGAGCATTCAGTAATGTAGTTGATTGGATCTTATCAAGGACTATGAATTAATAACAAGTTACTATTATAGGAATGAAAAAATATTTATTTGATTCTCTATATAGAAAGGATTATGATTACTTATATATGATGAGGACTAAAAGAAACGCAATATTCTAGGACATGCAATGGAATTATATATAAATCACAATTTTAAGGATAGAATCATATATTTACCAATTTATTACAAAACTATCCAATTTTAAAAACATCAAGGAGTCTGAAAATGTTTACCAAGATAAGTTAAATAAAATGTAAAATATTCAAGAGATCAACCCTGATATTTATGATGCTATAATTCTATAAATTCAGATTTTATTCCTATCCATACCAAAGCATGAGAAGGGAAACATTGATGATGAACATAGCTAATATTCCTCTATTCACCCATGAAGAACAAATATATATTGAAATTTTAAGGATAACAAATGGTGGGAATCCATGATTATGTATATTTAATATAATTTTTTACAATACATGTTTTTATATAAGTTCATGTTTGAATTCTAAAAGTCTGAGTAGATAATGTAACTATTGCATGTACCCATATGGAAATTAGAGAATATAAATACCCTTTTAATTAATGGTCCTTAGTAGAACTCTAAATGTGAATATATCATATGGGATGTTATGGAATGAATTATAAAGTAAATTCCATTCATTATAATTTGTGAGTATTGATCATCGTTCAAATTGTTATGATATATATAGAATGGAAGTGGTAAGACTAAATATATTACCATATTTAATTATATATATGTTTGATATTTATATATATCATCAATTTCACGATATAAAATCAAAAAATACTTTATATTTATATGAATTTTAGATGTAATTTATATCTAAAATCAATTGTCAATCTGAAAGTGCCATTCATACTTTCAATGTTACACTATCATCATTCTCAATGGATGTGAAATGAGTTAGGGAACAATGTCTTCCACAGATCATGTAAAATTAATAAAAATATTCCACCAAAGATTAGAAATTTATCTACATAGGAATACTTAGGACAAGATACGTAGATCATAAAAATTATAGGACTAATTTTTTGATAATATGATATTGGGAATCAATATTTTTCATAAAATGAAAGATTTTTTTTAAAATAGTTTAGGATATATTTTTGTTTAGAAGAACAATATCAATGATCTATAATGATAATCATTGATGTGGTCTTTATAAATACCTAGGTGATAAAGTAATACTTTATATATCATAATGGAAGAGGGTTATGCAATTCAGGATGAAGATAATTCTAATCCTTAGATCCATTGGTCCATTTTTGATTCACAATCATATGGGCAGTGTGAAATATAACATATAACATACATGAAACCTCATACAAGTTCATAATGTTCTTCATTAGACACATTTGAATCAATATACACAAGATAAATCAAATTTAATTAAATAAATTTTTATATACCTAATTATGGGCTCTCATATAAACACAAACTAGTAGATATTTGGTATCATTGAGTTATTATACAATGAAATCTAACTACACACCTTGTCATTCTATTTTTGAGAAATAATTTTTTTATCGAATCAATGTATGAACCTAAAAATATAATAATATAAATGTATTCTAATCTATTATCATTTGAGTATTGAAATAACTATTGTGAAATTAATTGTGAGATTATAGCACATTAAAATTTCAGAGTAAAATTATATTTAAATATTTTGGGTGTGATGACATATCCTATATGAATGAAATAAAATGAATGCTTCCTTATTCTATATAATATTGTTACTAAAATGAAATATAAATTAACATATTACAATATATCTAAGTAAGAATTTTTTTTTACTATGAATGGAATAAAATCACATGTTAATGATGATATGAGAATGATGAAATATTTATCATCATTAAAACCCATCATGATAATTCCACTGATGGTAATTGTTAAAATAATTCAACAAAATAGAAAGATAATAAACATATTTATATTTTAAGGATATAATTAAATGGGTGAGGTAATATATAGATATGAAAAAGTGGCTTGCCAAAATTATATAGTCATTAAAAATATATAATCATTGGGAATATATGATGAATGGGAATATATAGTTATTTTCATTTATTTTCATTGTGATTATATTTTATTTAGGAATATATGGTCATTAGTCTGACAAAGTCATTGGATATATAAGTCTCTAATAAGAATTCTTAATAATTATCAAGCAAGAAGAAATAATATATGATATTTGATTAAAATAATTATTACATATTATTATTTTTATGTATTTCTGGAAATATTATAAAACAAATAAGTCCTTATTGATTTAATATTATTAAGAACTAATGTTTTTCTGGTATTATGTAGTATAATCCTTCCATATGGGGCATATTTTTTAACAAAGTTAACATGTTTAATAACACTGTTTTTATGTTGATAAGACCTAGATGAATATCAGTATGTATTAACTGAGGAAAATAATCCTTGGGAGAAGTTCAGGCTCATGGAAATCACTATGATATCACTACAAGATGTATCACTACCCATGATTAAAATAATTTCTTATATAACCCTTAGGTATTATGAATAGTTCTTGAGGGGTTTTAAAGTAAAATAATTTTTCATCATTTAAATATTTTATTTTACAAATATATATATTCTACCAAATCCATTTGGTAAAAAATTAATGATATTATTAAAATATATATATTAATTATTAGTAATAATATATTTACATTCATATATTGAAATTTTTTATTTATTACTTATAAAAATATTAAAATTAATGGTTTTTAAAATTTCAAAAATAATATAATTTTATATATATGGCATAACAAAAGAAGGTTAATTTTTTTAGATAAATATATTATTTTTAAAAAATAGAATAAAATTATTTATTATTAAAACAAAATACATTTTCAAGAATTATTAGTATTTGTATTATTATTATTTTTCCTAATAAATTTGAATTGATCAATATTTTATGAGGAATGATACTTTAATATAATACACCATTAATGATTATTAAAATAATGTGGAATGAGAATAAAATATTTTAACAGTTAAAAGGATATTTCTCAAAAAATATATTTTTATACAATGTTTTTTTATATTTGTAATATTATTATTTACCTCATTTAAAAATTAAATTTATTAAAAAATCATACCATAATTTTAATTCTCATGTCCAATAATAATAGGGTATGTTTCATTTCTTATAAAAAAACTTCTCATGTAAAAAGATATTTTCCACAGTAATGAATAAACAAGGTAAACCAGATATAAAAATATGTAATGTAATAAAATATCTCTACACTATAACACCCTGATATTTTTATATAACATTTCCATTAATTTATTGAATGTTTTTATACAATTCTTCACACACCACAATGAACCAAAATAAACCGTCAGACATTATTTAACCATTAACAAGCAGCTTTGTACTTGTTAGATAAAAATATATGTAAGTGAAATATAAAATACATGTAATTATAAAAAATAACGGTCTTTATTAATATTAAGGTACTGATGAAAATTTATTATATGTAGCTAAAAAATTAATTAGACTGGTTTAATCATCATAATGTAAAATTTCTAAAAATTCAATTTTTATTTGTTTTAATAAAAATATATTATTCATAAAATAAATTTTTGATATGACTAATATATTAAAAAAAATATATTATAAATTTAATGGGAATAATAAATAATGGATTATAATTTAAAAAAAATTATATTCCCATGAAAATTGTTTTATTCTTATTTCTTTTACATCATTAATTGGGTTGAGGGAGACCCATTATATAGTTATATTTTATGCATGTAGTGAAAATGTCGATGTTTCTAAAATCTATCAAATTGAAGAAATTTTTCTAAAAAAATAATTAATAAAAATCTAAGAAACATTTTTTATTTTATAAAATAGAATTTCATATTAAAAGGATTCATTTAAAAATACTATTTTTAATTCATTAAACCCATGTTTACCTGTTTGGAAGAATGAGAAAAAATTATCTAAAAATAGTTCTTATTATATTATATAAAAAATTATTTATAATAAATTACATATATTAAATCCAAAAATTGAATTTCATAATTTGGAAAAACATGAAAATATTATTTAATATATTCAATTTCATTTTATGACAAAAATTTATGAATAAAAATATTAATTTTAATGACCATGATAATGATGAAACTATAATTTTAAAATAATTATTTTTCTTGTATTTTGTAAAATTTTAATATTATATTAACTTTATGATGAATATTATATAATTTTAAAATACATTTATTATAATATTTACACACATTTTATTTTTATCCAATGATACATCATATAAACAACACATAATGGTAAAAGTACATTTTTCAATAATAACTATTTTTCTATATATATAATGTTTATAATTAAAAGTTAATTTTATATTATTTTGAAACTGATTAAAAATATATATATAATAATTTTTAATTCATAAATCCCAAAAAAATTTCTTATTTGTTATTTTATTGAATTATTAAAACAAGGATTACATGGTTAAAAACTTGTGACAATTTAAAAAAAAAGAGAAAAGTAAAATTTAAAACATAATAATAAAATACATGATAATAGATAAACCTTTTTAAAAATAATTTGATGAGTTATTATCTATCTTATTTCACCCAAAACTAAAATATTTATCTGTTTTGGAAAAAATTAACATTGAATTTTGTAAAGACATCATTGATAATTAAAGTGTATTTAAAAATGTTCCCTTTTATTCACTTATAGATGGGGAAATTTCCACCCATTATTTCTTCACCCAATCATTAAAATTTATTCCCAAAAAATATTTTTTTTCTGATATATTAATCATATCTCATGTTCAAAATCATTTTATGTCATTTAGTTTCCCTAATCCCTTCATATCATAGGATAGTTTCAAGAGAATGTATAATGAATCAATGCTAGTATTACTTATTCATTTCAATTTATTTAGGATATTTATCTTCCAAAACTTTCCTAACCATAGTTATATAATGTAATTTTTACAATTAGTATACATCGGTTTATTTATTTTAATGTAACAACCATTATTTATTCATTTTGACAGACTTATAAAAACAAACGAATGTAACTCGTGCATTTTGTGGACTACTGCCTCCATGAAGATACATTTTTCATTTCTAATCATTATAAAATTTATTTGTCAAATTCATATAGATTATTATTAGAAAATATAAAAAATTAAACGAAATGATTATTATTATATTATAGAGAATGTATCCACTTCCTTAACAATACTCTACCATTATGATATAATATGTTCTTATTTGGGCTACTTTAACCATCTTCTTGAAAAAATCAATAAAACTCTACAATAGTTGACTATGGTAACTTAAAAAATTAATAATAAAATATTTATATTTAGTTGGATAGGAAAAAATATAACTTAATTATTTAAATTATTGTTAAAATATCATATTTAATCATTAAAATCACTAAATGAACCATTCAATGATTAAACATTCTTGATGAAATAAGAATAGAATATAATAAATAAATATCATATGATAATAAATGGTTTATATTATTTAAAATATAAATTAATAAGTTTACTATTAAAGTATATAATAAAAATAATTATATTATTTATGATTTTATGTTCATGTGAGTAATGAATTTGGAATATGGATAGAGTTTCTTTCATCAATATTCAATTCGTTGAGACAAACTTCATACTATACACCATGATTCCCCTATAATAGTCTATCTTATACCCCTTTAATATTTTTTTCTTGATTCTAATATATTTTATTTAATAAATATTCAATTTTATTAACTTTCTCTCACAGGTATTTGGATCAGCAATTAAGAAATTTTATGGATTTTGAGATCTGAAATTTCCTTCATTGACAAATATTCGTATTACACACCTAATATTTTTTATATGGTGCAGATTTTGAATATTTTATTAATTACACCATGAAATATGTTTCACTTATGGTTTAATATGTTAATTTTTTTTACTCTGTCATTAATGTGGTTTGGAGTCAAATGTGACTAAGTATGTAGGAGTTTTGTTGATCTCAAGTTGATTCATTGAGTCATTATACATTTTTGGAACCGTTTTTTCAATGTGTTTTGTATATTCCACATGTGAATGAATTATTACAATATTTTTTTAATTACTTTCAAATTCAAATCGATATCATGTCCCATTATTCCAATTTCTATTGATTCAAATTCATTAATATATTTGGCAACCCAATATTATATATTTTTTCTAATTCAACATACATTGATTGAGTTTTGATAATTCTTCTGAACTTATTGAATATATTTTCAGTATATTCTACATTTATTTTATTAGGTGGTATTGTCTCATTTTGTTTCACAATATTTACATTCTGACCACATAAATCCTTTTTGAATACCTCTTACATTATATATTATGTTTCCCATAAGGGATGTTTCTAGATCAAATTTCCTTTCATTGATATATAATCTATCATCATAATCAATATCCATATATGCATGGGTCGTCCTACCATAATATTCAATTATGTGGATTCTTATAGTCCTCTATGGTAAAATTATATTTTATAAAACAAAAGTTTTACTACACGTTTTTATTATGTTTGTATCAAAACAATATACATAAAATTTATCAAAAAGGATTTTCCTTCATGATCAAATGTTTTTTCTTCGAGGCCGAATTTCCATGAATACCGGTATAAAATTTTCAGGGATAAATTATTAAAAATTAATTATAAAAATATGTTTTTTCAAAATATTTCACATCCACTATTCAAAATTTACATTTCAGTTGGATATTTCATATTCTATTTTAAATGAATGGGAAAAACATCTCAAAAATATATTTTTTATTTTCAACAACATTTTCATTTCGTATTACAAGGAATTGAGAATATTGAGATTTTTGTTACATTATTTATTCTCTAATAAATATATACATTTATATTTTAGGGGATAGAACATGTATGATCAAACACTTTTACTCTAGATCCCTTATTGTGGGATACAATTTAAATAATTATTTTTCAAGGATTTATTTATTCTATAACGACATCAATTTAATTTAATTTTGTAGTATTTATGACATTTTATATTAAAACCAAAAATAATAATTTCAGTGAATATATTATTATCATGTGATTACATTTATCTACATGGATGGTTTTTGACAATCCGTATACTGATTATTTTGAAATATATTTTTATTGATTACTCAGTAACGTGGATTATGAATTGAGTAACATTTCAACATCTCTCTCTAGAATTATTTTTATCATGCTATCCATTTCATTAATATGATGAAATATATTTGTGTACATTATTTTTTATTCCGACATGAATTATAATTTCCCAATATGATTTAGTATTTTTTTGGTAATATTCTCATATGATTTATGCATTATACATATACAAGTGGTAGGTGTGTACCAATGTTATGCATCCCCTTGATCATCGGTGGTCTCATGAGTAATAAAATTCTAGATATATAGTTTTTTTGAAATAATTTCATTAATATGCACTTACGATGGTCATGAAGACATGAATAAGGTCATATTTATGGCCTTGAAGGGAAAATTTATTTCATAAAAATGGCTTTTATGAAAAGATCCTGGAATCTTATATTATTTATTACAACACCATTGATTCATTTATTGATATACATGTGGTCTATTAGTTTCAATTTCTCTCCATAGATATATTATGTTATCATTTTTAGTTTATTGTGTTATTTTTATGATTAAATATTCTTATAATAGTATTTATGTAATGTTTATACCATGAATTCCACAATTGTTGTCTTCTCCATTATGATAATTTGATCTTACACTAAAATATAATTCCATTTCCCTAGGTAATAAGGAAAATTATTACACATGAAATTTATAGTATTACATATATGGTGGAATTTTTTTATAGATTTTAAATACTTATTATGGATTATGTAGTTTCTTATATATTAGAAAAATATATCATAGTTTATTAACACATGGGAGTGATTAGTTTATGATTTATTAAAATAATCAATATTTTAAAACTAGAAGGTATTAGAAATGTGTGTAATGTAATATTTTCAATAAGTCATGTAATTATGGGATATTAATGTCTTATAATCCATATAAGCAATCAAATCTAGTATATAATGTATGAGTTTTAGAAACTAGATCTAGGGGTGTTGATATGAAGTTCCCCAGTTGGTATTGGAGTAGGGTAAAAATAAAATTGCATGCTGGGATTTGTGTTGAATAATATTTAATGTTTTATTATTTAATGTTTATCATAATTTAAAATTTATCAAAAACAATTCATTATAGTATATGATTTAATGTGATAGTAAAAAATGAATGTTCAATTTATAGTTTTTAATATGTGAAATTTAGTGAATACCATTTGGATATGTCAATGAAATAAAGTTAATTATATGATAACATCCTAATGTTTTGATAATGTAGTTATTACATTGTTCTCATTAAAATTAAAATCTCATCCATATAATATATGTTGATGTAGTCTCTAAAATATATTTACCATAGTGTAATAATCCTATTAATGATGGATTTAGTATTTACTCAATAATTCCAATATACCTGAAAATGAGGCCTAACTGAACCCCAAGTTTTAAAGCCCCAGGGAATATTAATTGGATAATCACACTCACATTAGATTATATTAATAAGGGATTATTAAATTTTGTAATTATGTTATGGAGTATGAAAACCCCAACTGAATGAAACATATATTTAACTAAATGTAATTTTGTATAAACTAAAAGATAATTTTGTATACTAATATAATTTATGATAGAATATTCTATGAAGTTACATTAAAAATATTCACTTATATTATTAATTATTAATCACACATTGTTAACTCCTTTTGGTTTTAGTAGTCGATAAAGACCAAAGGTTCCAAGTTAAAAATAAATTTTACGGAAAATATATAGATTCTCCCAATATGTAACTAAATGAAATAGCATATGGTATTATAAACATTATGATTATATATAACTAACTATAATGGATTATTATTAAAAAAAATTAATATAGTTTAAATTCTAGGAAAACCAATGAATAGAATGATAGATCCTTATAGACATTGAGGTGATTAAGACAGTGAATGAATGAAGATAAAAAAATTTACATGTTAAAAATGTGGGATGAAATACCTTGTTCCTTTCCTGTATGGAATTTGTTTTTAACTATAATACAAAAATAAAGGTCTTTAATATATTGGTTTTATGTGAAAGAGACAATCTAAAAATATCCATGGCATCAATTACAAGGATAATTGGAACTAAATAAATCAATGCAATAAACCAATGGGAAATGGGGAAAATAATCACCATGTACCACCTAGAATGTGGGAAAATGGAAAGTCTGATGCAATGAATAACATTGCAGAGGTTAGCGATTATTCACTCTGAAACCCTATTATGATTTTTGAATACTACATTTTTTATTATTTTTTTATCACTATTGTTTGGGTGAATTTATATACATTTCGGGATGTGGAGACAATTCTGGGGAAAATAACATAAAATTGTTGGATGTATGTTTGATTTAATTAATGGATTCTAGGTATAGATATGTTAAATAAATTGAGGGGTCATTCCCAAGTTTTAAGGATGATCAATGTATGGTATTTAGTTTTTTATACATAAACCATGAGTTACTATAATCTACTGAATATTTACATGTTGTATAAGTTGGTTACACACACTGTACTCATGGACCAGCAGAATTCATTGAATTGTAATGGGGTTAAAATATTTAAATCTTGTGTAATAGGTTTATGTCGTGTAAGAATTGAAAAGAATTATTTTATAAAAAATAAATTATATTTTCAAAAAATATATTTATTTAATGAATAAACACTGTGAATGCTTTACACATTATATACTTGTCAATATTAATTCCTTTTAAGGGATACATGGGTGATTGAGGGTTCATTCTGTGTCAAGTCTCCCTTTTCATGACCCAAATTCACTCTGGGGATTTTGATGGATATCCTATATATAAGTACCTGGCTTTAAAACGATACTTAATATTTAATTTTCAACAAGACCATGAATTATTACACATTAATTATCTTTTTGGGTTTGTAGTTTTAAAGAATTAGGATATCTTACATAAATGACATACCAATTTCATATAAGAGGATACAAAAAAAACAATATCCATTTTTTCAAAATATAAATAATTAAAACATACAATATGATTGCTTTTATAACCCTCCATATCATACATCATGACTCCCTTCATTATCTTACCTATCCTTATATCCCGTGAAAAAAGTTAAATAACATGGGATGAGTATAAAACTAAGGCAACTAAAGAAATAAATAGTTAGTCATGTGATAACATAAAAACCAATAAAACCGATAATCAGAGACACTAATAGGAGTATAAGCATAATGTATATTCCTTGGGACATATTTAACATATCACTCTTACATTCACACTTACACATAGGATAACCTTTGGGTTAACTTCCATCTCAAGAGTATACAATGCATTGGAGAGCTATAATGGTGATCACCCGTCAAATATTGATCTATAATGGGATCGACCGAACATATATTGAGCAATAATGGTCCCATCCCACATAAATAATTTTCATGAAACATATAATGTTAATCAATTATACTGAAAATCAGATGAAACCACTCATTCCAAATACATATAAAAAACAATCCTTTTAAAATTTATTACAGATAGTTTTAAAAGAATTTTAAAAAGAATGTACCTTAAAATATAATTAGAGTGAGAATTAAGAGAATTCGATGGATATCTATATAAACTGTAAATACACATAGTGAAACATTATATAAACAAAAAAATAATGACACCAATAATCTTAATACAATATAATCAATTAATAAGAAGGTTAACCAGAAGAATGGAAATTAGGTTATGAACGCCCTTACCTTGCACTCTTCATACTTAAAAAGTAGTTAAACATCATGTTTTATGGTTAAAAGAGTTCTATTAATATATTAATGAAACATATTAATGTGTAGAAACCCATATATGATCATTTTACAACATCATTCGACAAATTTGTTAGAAATATTTTGTTATTTACATTGTGTCGGGTGTGTACGTTACAAGGTTTCCATGATCGATTCATGATGGATATTCTTGTCGATTGGAAGTGAAAATTTATAATTGGAATAGATTGGTATTTAAATATTTACAAGACCATAAATTATACAATTTATAATTTTGATTTCTGAAATGATTATAATTCATATGTTAAAACATTATTTATCTTTTTTAGGCCATTTTGGCAATTCATTGAAGGTAATGTACTACTTTTGTATTATAAATTAATCGAATGTGTAAAAAATAATCCAATAACCATATATAAAATATAATACATAAATTATAATCTATTTAAACCATAAAAATGGTTTCATGACCATACATGAAAGAAGTAATATAAATTTAAATCACATCATCCTTGATGTTGGAAAACCGTCACATCACGAACGATGTTTTAATTTTTTGAATAAGTGAGAGAGGAGAAGAAATATAATGGTGAGTATTACATAAACATTGTGAAATAAATATTATTTAAGATAAAAGATAATTCATTTCCATTGTATAAGGGTAGGTTAGGAAATAAAAATAAAATGAGGGAATCTCAAAATAAAAGAAAAGTTAGAAATCCCTTACGAACATTTGGTAGCCTGACAACATCGCATAAAATTTCATTAAATATTTTGATGAGAGAAAATTGGTCTCTCATAATTATTACATAAAATGGGATGTAAGTGGAATATTTAATCACATATCCCAACATAATCCTATTTAAATTTAATTGAATAACATAAAATTATAGAAAATGAAGAAAAGAAAACTTGATGTTAACCTCTTGACCTCTTCTCCTTGAAAACGTTCATAAAGTCTTTGGTTTTTTTCTTTTGAAGAGACAAGAAGATCTAAGATGTGGGGGATAGTATTGGGATGTTTATTGGGAAAAAATAAGCAAGGATCAATTCTTGATAGGTGTGGGAGGAAGAGAAGAATGAGTGTGGTATTTATCGGGGAGTAGATGAGGTATTTAAATTACATAAATAACTATTATAATATCATTTCTCAAAACTATAAATAATTTTAATTCTTGTGACCCCAAATAGTAATAACGGAATGTGAGTTCGATATAAGGGGTATTAAATCACTTATGATGTTATAAATTGTGTATTTAACCGATAATCTGAATATACCTTAATTTATCGTATTTCACTATTCATAAAAAATTCAAGAATTTCAGAATAATCCAAAATATTCACCCTAACCATTTTTTAACATGTAGAATTCATAATTGAACTATAGTTTGGAAAATAATGATCTAAATATTATAATTATAATTTTTAATTAATGATATACTTAATTCAAAAATTAACAATTTTAATTCTGTAACTGCTTTTATATCAAATTGAAAAATTAACCAATATGTCATTATATGAAATTCTTATGAAATAAAATTATAATTCAATTTACTATTCATTACGGTAATATCAAAATTCATATTACTATTCATAAGGGTATATTACTATAAAATCCCAGGTAAATAAAAAATGATAAACATTCATATTTATTAATATTTGTGATTTAAATATTAATTTTTCTTTAAAAGGGATGCTATGTTCGATGGCGTACTCGATACAATACAAAGGGGTTTTTTTTAATATTACGTTTCACACTGATAATATAATATTATTATTTTAAATACTAGTTTACCCATAGACATTCTATTGTTAGGAAGGAATATAATTAACTACAATATTATTATACATGTTTGTTAAATGTTTTTACATTTATCCAATATAATGTTAGAGGGTTAAAATGTGAATCAATCCAATTTTAATCACAAATACTTTAATATTCTTTAAAAGGTCGATTTACTACCTTTTGATAGAGAACCCTTTTTAAATCTAGTTTTTGTCACTTTTATATGTTATATTTGATAAAATAATATTCTTTTATAGAATTAGGACATCATAATTTAATTTGGATGAAATTTTGGTATTTTTCTGATACTGTTCATTTTTTAATTAATATTAAAAAATACTCTATATTAATTGAAAAATTATTTTTAATATAATATATTTATATGGTTATATTATCTTTTAAATTATTTTAATGTGTAATTAGATTATATTTTTATCATTTAATCCATTTTTGTTCATTGGAAGTAATTTCACATTGAAATTGGACATAATAAGTGTCAATATTTTGATAATTATTATTTCATAAAAACACGATTTTTGTTTGGACAGTGGGAATTAATTTTAAATTAATTTCTACCACATATGTTTTTTGAATTTGGAAAAATTGATTCCATATTTATAATCAATAGATACAAATTGTGTAAATAGGTATCTTCTGTTTTTATCCATTTTAATTATTTACTTAAGTAAATATTTTATTTATCATGGTTAAATTGTAAATCATGTTATCAAGAATACAAAATTAAAATTTAATAATATTAAATTGCCCTTGAATTTGTCCTGACCATATTGGTTGATACATGTCCAACCATGGGAAACCTTGGGTCGAATTTGGGACCCCTTGGAGCTTCATGGGAGTGATAATGACACTTTATATTAATTAATTTTATGTGAAGAAAAAATTGACATAAACATATATCTTTTAGTAAACCGAATTTTAAATGGGGTTATATAAGTTATGTATTCATCTATAAATATTCCTTTGAAATATAAAATAATTTCCTACATCATTGTTTTTGTTTTAAAAATTTTAGACAATAGATATATAAATTTATTTATTAGACAATAATGATGCAGTGTTTACCTCATTAATCGATGATTTAAATAAATATGATTATAAATATTAAAACAATTTCACAAACCTATCCAATTCTTATTGAATGATTTTATTTAGAACATGAGTCATATTATATTAAACTTCAATGAGTTTTTGACCATTTGAAACTGATGATAAGTTTATAATAAAACAATATTTTAAAACATTCCTAAAGTGCCCCTCCTACCACTTCTAAATGGACACCACTACAAACTCATTCCTCACACATTTCAAGCCCTTTGGCTCTTCCAAACTCTGCCTAAATAAGCTCTCTACATCTCTCTATTCCTCCTATTTTCCATACCTATGTCGGAATTAACTTCAAGTAAACCTTTTTGTTCAAACCATAGGGAGTTACCCGATTTAAAGGTAATGTTTTATCTTAAGTTCATTTATTATATTTTACTTCTCAAACCACATAAACTCTTTTTAATGCATTATTTTATAAAAAACCAGTATCCTAAATATTCTAGGTCGTTGTTAGGGGATTGGTTCTAGATACCCTTACACACAACTCCGTCTAATGGGTAAAGAACATACTGTTTCTATGGATGGTGAACTACTGCCTCACTATACTATGATTGTTCGATATTATCCTACCATCATTTATGGTGGAAATTATGATATTTATATTATTTCTATTCTTATATATTTCTCATTCATATCATACCATTAGGGGTTTTGTAATGGATAAACGTCATAATTTCAAAAAGAAGTGCAGACTACCGCCCCCTCAAAGTGATATGACTCATTCATGCCATACATGGAATGTATAAATGATGGAGTTACTAAAATTATATTTGATATTATAACGGAATTATAATATACCTATGTATCATTAATTTTTTTTCCATTAAAATATGAAATAGAAATGAAAGTATAATTCATGCATACGCACGACTTACTATCTCTATGAACGGTGCATTTAATTTCTTATCTCCAAATTTTATATAATATTATAAATAAAAATATATACTATATATATATATGATATATATGATTTCTAGGTCAGTAATATCATTCTAGAGATAATGTAATTTTCCCACATCAACAACTTGTAATTATAAGAAGTTCATTTTTTGACTCAAGTACCAAATATCTACAGAACAACCATTATTAACTTAAATGATTATGTAATGTTAATAACATGGTAATAAGTGATATAAAAGTAATAATAAACTTGAAAATGTTCTTCATAAAGTACAATTTAACATTAGTTTATTATTCATGAGATTAAAGAATGAACGGGCCAAGTCGGGCACGAGATAAGGGAACTTCTTAACCAAATTTCCCTTCATTGGTATAATCATCTACTTCATTAGTATGTAGTTATTTTGTTATGTGAGGAGTTAATGTTTATATATTATCATTTATTTGTACTTTCTTTATGTTTTCTTATAGTAAATATACATAACAGATCTATTTTATTTACAAAATGATCTTTGTAAGGGACTTCATCTCAATATCCTTTCATTGAAGAATCTTTTGATTTTTACATGACTCTATATTATAGAGTGTATAAGCCCCTTTAACATTTAATTTAATTAAAAGTGAATATTTTCTCTATTAATTATTTCACTAAACGACAAAAAATAATGTATCTTTTTAACGTAAGTAGTGACAATGACCTTTCCTGCAGCTGCGAGTATCAGTTGATCTTTGGATACCATAATATGCCGTAATATATTTAAAAGGAAAATAAATACCATATACTCTTTTACATATTTTGATATTTAAAATAATTTTTATAATTGATTTGTTGTGTCAGTATATTTAAACGATATATTTTAATTCAAATGTGGAAATATTATCTTTCCATTATGTTTGTTTTATGTGTTATTAATATGTTATTGTTCATGGGAATTGTGTAGGTAGACAGGTGGTTCCATGATAAACATAAGGAAGGGGAGCCCGAGATAGTTCTCTAATGCATTGGGTAATGTGACACAGGTAAATGAGAATGTTTCTCCTAAGAGATTTTGGGAATATACTATGATGTGTATTCCAAATGTATCTCCTTATGTAGCTGTGATAACTACAATGTATTTATGTTATTAATTCCACAAGTTTCCTTTATGATTTATTATTTCCATGTGTTATTGATAAATATTGTGATTTAATGAGGTTTGCTAAAGATATTATGTTATGTATGCATTTATGAACTAATGTTTTCTTACTTTATTTTATAACCCTTACTATTATTTTTATGCTCATCCCATGTTTTGAAATGTTTTTGAAATGATTTAATGATGAATAGGGTCAAGGATGGGATCAAGGAATAGCCGTGCTGTCTAAAACATAGAACTAGACATGACTCTTTTCATAACAATTTTTATTTTTTGAAAAAATGTAAACTGAGTAGAAGTGCAAAATTTGTAATTTTGGAGGTGTAATATAATAGTTATGGCCTAATTCTCTAGAGCTACAAACCAGAAAGGATCCTAAATTTGAATTATTCATTTAATTGAATATTATGTAATGTTTAATGTTGGGTTTTTATAGTTGGTATCAGTGGATAGTTTATATAACTTTATGGGTTAGAATATTGTTACATTCATGTCCATAAATTAATTGTGGTTAATATTGAAATGATATATAATTTACAGATTACCGTGATGCTTCACTTAAGATATTTTTGTGTTCAGAATTGTTTTTCACAGAGGAAACATGTAAACTATATTGGGAAGGCATACAGAGGGAAATGGCCTTCCAATCCGAATCATGAGATGGTCAGAATCATAATTGAACAGTTTGTTGCAGAGATGGATCAGTTGACTCACGTGATAAATTGTGGATGGTTATATAGATGATATTTTGGATTATTATAAAAGTAAATAGAATAATAAAAGTCATTTATGGTTTGTCTTGCATACCTTAAATGAAAATAAACTATATGGGAAATTCATCAAGTGTGAGTTTTGGTTAAAAAAAATTTCATTTCTTGGTCACATTGTTTCAAAAAATTGGATAACTCATGATCCTGGTAAAATGAATGTTTCAAAAGAATTAACAAGACCCATAAATATTACCAAGATTTATAGTTTTCTTGGTTTGGTGTGTTATTATCAAAGGTTTTTTGAACAATTTTCATAGTTATGTATTCCAATTACAATGTTAAATCGAAAAGGTGTTATGTTCATTTGGACAAAAGAATGTGATTACTGTTTTTAGGAACTCAATAGAGGATTGGTTAATGCTCCAGTCGTGGTACTCCCTTACAAAAATAGTGATTTTGATATCTACAGTGACGCTTAGTTGAAAGGAATTGGTTGTGTCCTTATGCAAAATGATCAGGTAATTGCTTATTCATTACGTCTGTTAAAAACACATGAATTAAATTACCCTTCACCTGATTTGAAATTTGATAGTGTTTTTTTATTTAAAATTTTGGAGGCATCATTTCTATGGAGTGAAATGTGAAATATATACTGGACACAAAAATTTTAATTATATATTCACTCAAAAATAATTGAACATGAGAAAGATGACATGGTTGGAATTAATCAAGGATTATGATTGCACAGACCATTACCTTCCAGGAAAATAAAATAAAGTGGTTGATGCTTTGAGTCAAAAAAATTAATGCATCATTAACCTGTTACATTTTGAATGTGATCCTTTGGTTTTTTATTTGATCCACTTAGGTATAAATTTTTTTTGTTCAAGATATTCATCTTTTTTGTTTCATGTCTCAGTGTATTCATCTCTATCAAATATAATTAAGAAAGCATAGAAGGAAGATTGTGAGTTTCATAAAAAGGTTGAGTTGTTTTAGAAGGGTAATTTTTCTTCATTTTAAAGTTGATAATGATTGATTTTTGGTATTTGGGAAGAGATTATGTGTGCCTTGTGATTTATAGTTGAACAAAGAGTTATTATGTGAAGCCTATAGTTCTCTATTTTTTGTACATCCTAGTAGTACTATGATTTACATGGATCATCGGGAGTATTACTGGTGGGATGGAATGAAAAGCAACATTGCTGATTTTACTGTTAAATGTTTGAGTTGACTGCAGGTTAAAGTGGAGTGATAGTTACCGAAAGGGGTACATCAATATTTACTGGTGCCAGAGTGGAAATGGGATAACATACCCATTGGCTTTATTATAGTATTCCCAAATACATCTTGAGGTAATAATGAAATCTAGGTTATTGTTGATTGATTGAATTAATCTCCTAATTTCCTTACTATTCGAGATAATTTACCTCTAGATCAAATTTATCGGTTATATGTTAAAAATATATTCAGGTTGCATTGAGTTCCCCTCTCCATTGTATTAGATCATGATCCCATATTTACTTCTAACTTTCATAAAGGAGTTTAGAAGCCGTTGGATATTGAATTAAAATTTGTACATATTTTCAACCTCAATAATATGGGATGTCAGAAAGAACAATTCAGAACATGGAAGATATATTTCATGCTTGCTCGATGGATTACCAAGGATGTTGGGACCAACATATATCATTGGTTAAATTTTCGTATAATTACATTTTTCATTCCAATATAAAAATTGCTTCATTTGAGGAATTATATGGGAAGCGGTGTCGAACTCCATATTTTTGGGATGAAGTAGGTGAATGCATGCTGATGGGACTAGAATTGGTAGAAAAGACGGAAGAAAAAGTTAAGGAGATTCAGAAGAACATGAGAACAACTCAGTTCAGGTAGGGATGTTATACGGATAACCACATGAAGGATATTTCGATCCAGGTAGGTGATCGTGTCATTCTCAAATTTTCTCCATGGAAAAGTGTGATGAATTTTGTTAAGAAGGGAAAGCTAAGTCCAAGGTTAATTGGACAATATAAAATCCTTAATAATGTTGGATCAGTGGCATACAGAGTGTCTTTACCTCCATGTTTTTCCCAGGTACACAATGAATTTCGGGTTTCAGTGTTGACAAAGTATATTTCGGATCCATCTCATTTTTTGAGCCTCAAGGTAGTTCATTTGCAAGATAATCTATGTTATGAGGAACAACCTGTCCAGATTATTAGAAGAAGAGAGCATGTATTGCAGAATATGGTAATTCATTAGGTAATGGTTTTTTGGAAAAACAATATGGTTGAAGTATGAATTTTGGAATCTTAAAATTCTATGAGGGATAAATACACCCAATTATTTGAAAAGTGAACAAAAATTGCGAGGACACAATTTCCAAAAGGGGGGATGGATGTAACATCCCAGGTAACTAAAAATAATAAATTTTCACATTTATTAATATTTGTGATTTAAATGTTAATTTAACATTAAATGGGAGGTTATGTTCAAGGGATTACCTGCTACACAACAACATGTTTCTTTGAAATCTTATATTTCACATTATTAATATAATATTATTATTTTAATTTGTAGTTAACGTCTGGCCTTATTTTTGGTTGAAATGAATATAACCAAGTAAAATATTATAATACATGTTTGCTAAATGTTTTTACATTTTTCCATTAAAATTTAGAGGCTTAAAATTTGAATAAATCAAATTTTAAGCACAAATACTCTAATATTCATTAAAAGGTAGATTTACAGCCTTTTGATGGAGCATATTTTTAAAATCTAGTTTTCGTAACTTTTATATTTTATATATGATAAAATAATATTCTTATTTAGAATTGGTACGTAAGAATTTAATTTGTAAGAAATTTTGTTATTTTGTGATAATGTTCATTTTTTAATGAATTGTGAAAATACTGTATTTTAATTCAAAACTGCATTTTTAATCTAATTTACTTATATGGTTATATTATCTTTTTAAATGGTTTTGATGTGTATTTATATTATATTTTTACCATTTAATCCAATTCTATTAGAAGTAATTTCACTTTGAAATTGAATAAAAGTGTTAATCTTTAGATATTTATTATTTATTAAAAAGACGATTTTTTTTGACAAAGGGAATTTTTTTAAAATAACCTTTTCCACTTCAGGGTTTCGAATTTGGAAAATATGAATCCATATTTGGAATCCGGAGTTCCAATTTGTTTATATAGATAAATTTTCTTATGCATTTTAATTAATTACTTTAGTAAATATTTTATTTACCATGGATAAAAGGTAATTCTAGTAAAAAAGGGTAAAAAATAATGCTATAATAATCTTAAATTATCGTAACATGTGTCCTAATCCTATTTTTTGATAACTTTTCTACAATGGTAATCTTTGGGACGAATTTGGGACCCCATGGAGCCACAAGGGAGTTATAATGACACTTTATATTAATTAATTTAAAGTAAATAAACATATATCTTTTAGTAAATCAATTTTACATGAGGTTATATAAGTTATATCTTCAACTATAAATATTACTCCTATAATTCTTACCTTAGGCATAATTCCCTTCATGTAAACCATTTTGTTCAATCCAATGGGAGTTACCCGATTTAAAATAACATTTTCTCTTAATTACTTTTATTTTATTTAACTTATTCAATCCCCTAAACATTTTTTTATTACATTATGTCATAAAAACACCAGTATCTTATATATTCTAGGTGGTTTTTATGATAATGATTCTAACTAAACTTACAAACACCTCCATCTAATGGGTTATGAACATATTGATTCTATGGATGGCGAACTACAGCCTCACGAAACAATGATTCTTCAATATTCTCCTACCACATTTTATGGTGGCTATTATGATGGAACTGTATTTATATGTGATATATAATATACTTATATTGTCTCTATTATTATGTATTTTTCATTTATATCAAACCTTTATGGTTTCCATAATGGGTAAACGTGATCATTTCATTTGGGGAAGTGCGGACTACCGCCCCCTCAAAGTGATATGACTCGTTCATGCCATACATGGGTTGTATAAAGGATAAAGTTACTAAAATTATATATTATATTAAACTATATTTATAACATATATATGTACCATTAATTTTTAATTCCATTAAAATACAAAATAGAAATGAAAGTAGCATTAATGCGTACGTACGACTTACTGTCTCTATGAACGGTGCATTTCATTTCTTATCTCCAAATGTTATGTAATATTATAAATACATATATATATACAATATATATATGATATATAAGATATCTAAACCAGGAATATAATTATTGAGATAATGGACTTTTGACCACATTAACAGCTTGTAATTATAAGAAGTTCATTTTTTACTCAAGTAACAAATATCGAAAAATGACCATTATTAACATAAATGATTATGTAATGTTTAGATTATGGTAATAATTGATATAAAATGAATAATAAAATTGAAAAATATCTTAATAAAATATAAATTAACTTTATTTTATTATTTAGGATATTAAGGAATGAACGGGTCATATCAGACACGAGGTAAGGGAAATTCTTATTCAAATTTCCATTCATTGGGTTAATTATCTAATTATTTTTTATATCGTTCATTGATTATGTGAGAAATGAATTTTTATATCCTATCATGTATTTATACATTATTTATTTGTTCTTATAGTGAATACACAAAATTGACCTATTTTATTTACAAAACGTTCTTTGTATGGGACATCGTCTCAATCTCCTTTAATTGAGGCATGTTTTTCTTTCAACACGAAAATACTTTATATGGTTTATAAACCCTTTTTACATTTAATTTCATTAAAATGGAATCTTTTCTCTATAAAACATTTTACTAAAGGAAAATGAATTATTTTTCTATTTAATGTAAGCGGTGAAAATGACCTTTTCTACCACCACGGGTATTATTTGATCATTTACTTCCTTAACAAGTCATAATGTTTTTAAAAGGAAAATTACCATATTGTATTTTACATATTTTCGTATTGAAAATGGTTTTGATGATGGATTTTTTTTGTCAATGTATTTAAATGATATATTTTGATAGAAATGTGGAAATTTTATCTTTCCTTTATATTTGTTTTATGTGTCATGAATATGTTATGTTTCGTGGGCATTGTTTAAGTATACAGGTGGTTCCATGACAAGCGTAGGGCGATTGAGCTAAATATAGTTCTCCAATTCCTTGGGTAATGTGACAGAGGTAAACATGAATTTTTCTCCTTAGTGATTTTGGGAATATACTGTGATGGGTATTCCAAATTTAACTCCCTATATAGCTGTGATAGCTGCAATGTAAGTATGTTATGGATTCCACAAGTTTTCTTTCTGATTTATGATTTCTATGTCTTATTCATAAATCTTATTATTTCATGAGGTATGATAAAAAGCCTATGTTATTTATGTATTGATGATCTAATGTTTTCATTAATTATTTTAGATCCCTTATAGTGCTTTTTATGCTCATCCTATGTTTTGAAATGTTTTTCATAGGACCTAAAGATGAATAGGTTTAAGAATGGGATTAGGGAAAAGTCATGCTGTCTAAAACATGGAACTAGAAATGAAAGTTTTTATTTTGTGAAAAATTGGAAACTGAGTAGAAGTGTCTAATTTGTAATTTTTTGATGTAATATAATAGTTATGGACTAATTCACTAAAACTAAAAACTTGAGAAGATCCTAAATGCGAATTATTCATTTAATTAATTATTATGTAATGTCTAAGGCTGGTTCTTTAAAGTTACTATTCAAAAAAAAAACAATTTGGTTCCATCAGACTCCTAATAACATACTGAACACAATTGTAGATGATCGTTTTTCAAAATTCAAAACATAGAATCAGTAAAATTATGATTAAATGATATTTATAAATATCAACTATAAATAATGTTTCATGAATTTCATTATTTCTAAACCATGGGGTGTTACATTATCCCCACTAACTAGAAATTACAACCTCGCAATTTTATTTAATCATTAAAAAAGAGATATTTTCATTCCCTCATAGAATTTTCAGATTCCCATGTTCCTTAGTCAACCATGTGGTTTCTCCCCAAAACCTTTACCTAGTAGACTACCTTAATCGGCAATACATGTTCCCTTTGATCAAGAATCTGAAAAGGAATTTCGGCATAAGAATGGTTCTCTTTTAGTTGAAATGCTTCTTCGATCGGGACATGTGATGAATATGGAACATAATTTCTCAACATCAATTCATGAAAAACATTATTTACCTAAGACAAACTTAGAGGCAAAGATACTTGTTATTCTACTTGTCCAAATTTATCCACGATTTCAAAAGTATCGATGAATAACTGAATATCATTTCTTTCTTACCAAAAATAATCACACTTTTTCAAGGATACATTTTGAGGATAACATGGTCACCTACCTCAAAATAGATGTATTTCCCAATGTTTTCTAAATAACCTTTCTATCTGCTCTGATCTGTTCTCATGTGTTGCTTGATCATCTTCACTTTCTCAGCCACTTCCTCTACTAGTTCCAGTCCCATAAACTTCCTTTCCCCAACTTCATCCAAAAAAGATGGAGTTAGACACCACTTCTAATAAAATTCCTCAAAAGGTTCCATCTTTATTATAAAATGAAAACTGTTATTAAAAAAAATAATTAACTAATGAAATATGATGATTCCAACTTCCCTATTAGTCCAATGAACAAAATCTATGAATAAACACCAAAGTCCGAATCATTCATTTTGATTCCCATATGATTGAGGATGATAAGATGTACTGAGGATTAATTATATTCCTAATGAAATATAAAAGACCTTCCAATAATTGGAAGTTAACTCGCGATTCAAATTAGATACAATAGAATGATGAACTCCGTGTAACCTGAAAATATCTTAGAGGTACAGTAAAAAAAATCTATTCCAACGATTTTGTATCTTGAATAGAATGGAAATGTGAATATTTTTTCTATAGATAAACAATAAAACAAATCACATTATTACCTCAAGAAGTATTACGTAGTCCCACCACGATGTCCATGGTTATATTATTCCATTTTCACTCTAGAATTGGAAATAGCTGAAGCATCTTCTTTGGTAACTGCCTTTTTTCTTTAATTTGTTGACATTTAAAACATTTCACAGTAAATTCTAAAATATTCCTTTTCATCTCATCCCACATGTAATACTACCGAAGGTCTCCTTACATCATAGTACTTCCACTATGAACTGAAAATGGAGAACCATGAGCTTCAAAAATAAAATCTTTCTTTAATATGGAATCCCAAGTCACACACATCCCTTTTCCAAATAATAATACACAACCTTTATCCAGGTTAAATTCTGTATGCTTACCAATTTTAACCATTTCTATATTTTACTATATCTCATGGTCTTCCTTATGAGATTGATTAATTATATCTGATAAAGGCGAATGCACTGAAACATGAAAAAATAGAGTTAATTCTTGTACCAATAACATCTTTGCCAAATTTTACAAAATCATTAAATAAGAGATCATGTTCCAAATATAAAATCGTTAATGATTCATGATGTTTTCCACTCAAGGCATCTACAACATTTTTTACTTTTATAATATGGTAATTGGTCATGTAATTATGATCCTTTATCAGTTCAATCCATCTTCTCTACCTCATGTTTAATTCTTTCTGAGCGAATATATAAGCTTCATGATTTTATGGTCAGTATATATTTGACATTTGCCTTTGTATAAATGGTGCCTCCAAATTATAAAAACAAAAAACCACAACTGTGAATTCCAGATAATGTTTTGGATAATTTCACTCATGTGGTTTTAGTTATATTTAAGCATGAGCAATTACATGACCATTCCACATCAGAAAACAACCATGTCCCTTTAATGAAGCATCACTGTAGAGGAAAAAATCACCATTTTGGGATGGAAAGGTCAAAACTGCACCATTCACCAATATCATCTTCAGTTCCTGAAAAAAAATCACCTTATTTTATCCAAAACAATTTATCCCCTTTCTGCGTTAACATAGTTAGCGGGCTAGATAAACGTGCAAAAACTTTAACAAACCTTCGATAATAACCAGCTAATCCATGAAAAATATGAATATATGTAACATTTGTAGGTCTTGGACATTCATGAACCACATTTTATTTTTTGAGATCAAATATTATTCCATCCTTATTTACAATTTCCCATGAAATGAAATATATTGCAACCAATAATCACACTGGCTGAATTTTACATACCGATTCATTTCATTTAAGGTTTGGAAAATAATGCTTAAATATTTTTCAGGCTCCTCTTTACTTCTATAATACACAATAATTTCATCAATAAAAATTACCACAAACATATCCAAGAACTATTAAAATATTTTATGCATAAGATCCATGAATACAACAACTATATTAGTTTACCCAATAGGAATAACAACAAATTCATAACGACCATATCTAGTTTGGAATACAATCTTCGAGATGTCTTCATCCTTTAAATTATACTGATGGTACACCAACCTCAGGTCAACCTTTGAAAAATTTTGCGCTCCCTCTAGCTGATCAAAAAAATCATTGATATGAAGAAAAGGACACTTCTTTTAACAGTAATGTTATTCAAGGCTCTATAATAAATAAAAAGACTCATTGAATGATCTTTTTTTGTAACATAAAATACAGACACACATCATGGTGAAGTGATAGGTCAGTTGAATCCTTTATCTAATAATTTATGTGACTCTATTTTTAATTCCAGAAGTTCAATTTGGGCCCTTCGATAAGGGGTTTTTAAATTTTCTTATCATCAATAACTTAGTGAATATTAAACTCAACCTCTCTTTTAAGAATAACACCAGGAAAATAATCGGGAAAACATCTAGATATTAATTTACCACCATTATATCCTTAATTTGGATAGTTCCTTTATATTCAATAATATTAGTAGGATAACTTTCATTTCCATCCTTTATTAGTTTCTTATATTTCTGATATGTTATTAATGATATGGGCTTATTCTTGTACACAAACTGAAATTCATACAGAAAAACAATTAATTATTCTCTACAACCAATCTTATAATGATAAAAATAAAGATAGTCCATACCCAGAATAAAAAAAATGCTACTTGAGTAAAAACAACATGGATTTCATATTTCCTCCACAAGTGTTTACCATGAGAAATGGCTTCATTTCATGAGGTTTAATTGCCAATTTTTTAGAAAATTTCTCATAAATGAGGGAATGATTAGAACCTAAACAAAAAAACACATTTGATATATCTATAAAAAAATAAATCTAATTGATACCACCTTAATTGAATACCCAATATCTTTTGATGTGGTTTCATATAATTTTACCAAACCCTTCAAGTTCCAATCTAAAAGGACCCGATTTGAGTAATGAACCACTAAGGGGGGGGGGTGAATCAGTGGTACCTGTTTTTCTTCTTTTATGTTCCCTTAAGAATGACAACAACCTTTGTCTCATGTTAAAGATATAATTCTCTACTGAGAAAAAAACAAGAACACATCAGAAAAGGAACATAGTGATTTACAAGGATCACTATTCAATAAGAATAGCTACGTCCTTGGTATGGTTGGAAACAATCCAGAACCATACAATCCACTAAGAAAACAATCCTTAGATTACAACGAGTAGGATATACCCTTACACTCGTGAAGCACTGTGAAACAATTACTCCAGTGCGTGTGCACCCTCTTAGCACAATAGGGAAAATTTTCTTTTCTTGTAACAAATTATTTTACCTGCACTTCCTTTCAAATACATGTGTAAGAAGGTTCAGCACAAATCATCACTTAATTACCTAGAAGAGACATAAGGATTCCTTGGACTTGAGATAGATCATTTGCAGTCCAAACTTCCCATTCTGATTCTCCACTCCGAAATCTCCACTCCGAAGTATCCACTCCAATATTTCTTCTTCACTCCGAATTCTTCAATTTGTGTCTTCCTCAGTCTGAGAAACTCAATATGTTGATAGCCAGTACAAATTCCTAATTCCAAATCTCCACTCCAATATCTCCACTCCTATATTTCTTCTTCACTCCGAATTCTTCAATTCGAGTCTTCCTCAGTCTAAGAAACACTATACGGTGATAGCCAGTACAAATTCCTCATTCCGGATCTCCACTCCGAAATCTCCAATCTGAATTCTCCACTCCAAATTCTCGTTACGATTGGAACTACAATGAAAACTCAGTCCTCCAAACACTTCCTCCTCTCTCTAGATTACCAGATCTTCCCTCTCTAAATTTTCATACCACATCATCCCGTACTCTGATCTCCTTTTATAGGAGCTCCAAAGTGTTCTTAGGTAGGAAACCAAAATATTTTCCCGCTCACTTAGATTCACCCAAATCATAATTCCTCCTGAAATCTCAGAGCAATTAAGACCTAGTCAATGCTTCCAGAATCTTCCCGAATCTTCTTCTACTTCTCTTGTTTTGGAACATTGGCCTTTCCGAATCTGACTTTGTTACTCAAATTTCTCGGTATCACCTTCTATGATCCATCCATCTTGAGTCTTCAACATCACTTCATGTCTTGGCATAACTCATCAATGCCTTTCCGGCATGACATCAATTCTATTCATTGTGTGACCCTTCATCACTTCTTGGTGCGACTTCTGGTTTTCGGCTTCAGCAATTCTCATAGTAGACTCCACACTTTTGGATACGAACATTAAACTCAGGAAGTCGACTCCGAACATCTCGCTACAAACTTCTGATTCAGGAAGTCGACTTGGACATTCTTCACGCCAGCAAGTTGACTCCAAAATTCTCGCTACGAACATCTGATTCAGGAAGTCAACTCTGTATGTTTTGTTCAGGAGGTATACTCTGAACTCCTAACTCCGAACATCGACTCCGCACATCTGGTTCTCGTTATGACATCACCGATTCTTGAAACACCTTCTCCAACCATATTTTTCTTGAATCATGAGTACCTGCATATACTCACAATTTAAGTCACAAAATAGCAAAGCATCGTCATAATTAATATCTCCTCATCTCCTATCAGCCTGCTTAGGTTCCGAACTTTTTAAATCCCAGACATCGAATTCTTTCGAACACCGGATTCCGAATGTTCAATATTCTTGGGTCCGAACTTCTCAAACTCCAGACTCTGAAAGTTCAATATACTTGGTTCCGAACTTCTAACTTCCAGCTTCTGAATTCAATGGTTCCAAACATCTATCTTCCAGCTTCCGAATTCATTGGTTCCGAACGTCTAACTTCTAGCTTCCGAATTCAATAGTTTCGAACTTCTAACTTCCAGATTCCGAATCAAAGGAATCTTTTCTTTATGAAAACTTTCTCAAGATCAACAAATAAAATTCATACAAACCATCTCTTCCTTCAGGTTGGTCTTAATAATCCCCCCCATTGGATTTTGTTGTCAACCAATTTTTCATAAATCACCAAACATTGTAACCTCATGAAATGAATTACTAATCAATAATTCTAATCCTATGTGAGCTAACTCATTTTAGGAAACAAGAATCATTTACAGAAAAACCATGTTGTCTATAAGAAGTGAAAAAGACATCGTCATCTTCATACAGATTTAGCTTAATGCACCCTGTAAACAACTTCATGTTCTTTCCTACAACCACTCCAACAAACAGTTAGAATACTTCAAATACATAAACAATGTTGAGTTCACAACTTACCCACAAATCCCTCTTTAAACAATAGATTTCTGATACAAGGAACTTCTCCCCCTTGACAAAACAATCCAAAGGTAAGAGGAGAGAGGGGACAAAAAAACATACCTTAGCCTTGAAGTGAAAGAGGTTGGACATGTAGGATCGAAATATAGTATGAGTTGATCAATATACAAGAGGGGGTGAATTTTATACTTTAAAAATTCCTTTGGAACCTTTAAAGTTAGTTAAGAATAACTATGTTTTCCTTTAGCAAAGGAAAAAGGCTATGTTTAACAAAGTTAAACTAAGAAAATTCACAACACCTCTAACACCGAATACAAACTTGGAAAGAGATTCCGAAAGAAGGTTCCGAAAATATGGTTCCGGAAATTGAAACTTAACAAAAGGTTATAATATGAGATTCTACCTTAAACCGTATATAATCTAAATTAATCAGAGTAAAAGTAAGGAAGTATAAGAAAGTTATACTTTCCTTATATTACAAAATGTTGCGGAATAGAAACAAGTAGTATAACTACTAGTAACAAAATATAAGTCTTTTAACCCAAAGAGAAGGGTATCCAACAACCTTGGATAAAGGTCCCTTGATTTATACTTTCAAGCAAGTCTGTCATACCCACACAAGGGTAAGCCCTCGATACGAAGATCGGAGTCTCTGTCTTGCTATCCCCGCAAGCCCTTAACTTCAAGGTAGTTGGCAACCTCTGTCTTCCTCAGCAAGAAAGCCCTCGAACTTTAAGGTAGTCGGTACCTCTGTCTTCCTATCCCCGGAAGCCCTCAAATGTAATCACCAACATTCAGAGTCGCACGAAGCTTTGAGAGTTAATAAGAGACTCTCTCTCTAGAAATCACTTCAAACAAATTTTTCAGCCTTTCAGCACTTTCATCAGCTATCATCCTCGAGCTCTTTCAAATGAGATCCTATTTATAGGTAAGATCAGCTCCTTCTCCAACAGTCATATTTTCCTTAAAGATTGGAGGGACCTGTACACGTGTCACTTAGACAACGGTTAGTTTATAACAAAACAGACGACATCGTTTTATAACAAAACAAGTATAACAGAATGTATGACATCGTTTTAACTCTTACATAAAAGTTCGGAATGAAAACTTCGGAGTAAAGGTTCGGAGTGAATAAATTCAAAGTGTATAAAACAAAGATAATCAGATTCTGTTTAATAGGTGAATTCGGAATGAGAACTCGGAATGAGAATTCGTCATCTGAATTCGTAATGAGAATTCTTCATCAAGATTCTTAATGTGATTTCATCATTAGAATTCGTAATGAGAATTCTTCATTAAGATTCGTAATGAGATTTCATCATTAGAATCCGTAATGAGAATTCTTCATTAAGATTCGTAATGATTTTTCATCATTAGAATTCGTAATGAGATTTAATTATCAGGATTCGTAATGAGAATTCTTCATTGGAATTCGTAATGAGAATTCTTCATAAGAATTCGTATCTTGAATCTGGAATAGAACTTAGTCAGAGTTCATATCCGGAATTTGGAATGAAACTTCCTTATAGTTCTTATCCAGAATTCGAATCCTAAAACAGAATGTCTTATATCAAAGTTTCAACGATTCCGAGAAAATGAATCTGAATCTCATACTTAAGAAAAATATGGATAAAAATATGATAAGGATAATTTTTCTTATAAAATCGATTTTCATTCAGAAAGCAATTTTCCTTAAGAAAGCAATTTTCCTTATAAAAGCGATTTTTCATATAAAAGCAATGTTCCTTAAGATAAGGTGTTTTTGATTTTTAAAACAAGAAGGAATGGAAAAGTCATAAGGAAAACCTTATTGACTCAACAGGACACCCGAGTTCATCCTCAATCTTGAGAATGATTCCTTTGGAAAGGGTGTCGTGAAAATATCATCAACTTGTTCCACAGATGAAACATATTCAAGTATCAGTTCATTATTTTCCGCATGCTCTTTGATGAAATGATATTTGATGTCAATATGCTTCGAGCGTGAATGCAGGACTGGATTCTTGGTAAGGTTAATTGTACTTTGATTATCACAGCCCAAGAGCAAGGGAAACTTCACTTCAACTAAAAAATCTTCCAACTGTGTTTTCATCCAAATAAGTTGAGTAGCAGCCATGGTTGCAGCAACATATTCAGCTTCATTCATGCTAAGTGTCACTGAATTTTGCTACTTCATGTTCCATCCAACACAACTTTTTCCCATAAAGAACACTCCACCAGATGTGGATCTTCTATCACCAACATTTCCTACCCAATCTTCATCTGAATAGCCAAACAGATCAATGTTATTTGAGCCACTATATTTGATTACGAATTCTGTTGTGCCTTTTATATATCTGAGAATTCTTTTGCCAGCAATAAGATGTGAATCATTAGGAGCACTCTGGAATCTTTCACATAAGGTAACAGAAAAAACAATATTTGGTCTTGATGCAGTCAGGTATAACAAACTTCCAATCATCTTTCGATATTCTTTCTGATCAACTTCTTTTCCTTCATCATCTTTTCTTAGCTTCGTTCCCACTGAGATAGGATTTAATGCAGGTTTTGAGTTTTCAATGCCAATCTTCTTGAGAAGTTACCTGGAATACTTTTCTTGGGAGAGGAAAATTAATTCTTTTTGTTGCAAGATTTTGAACCCAAGTATCTCATATCACCCAACATGGACATCTCAATTACATTTTTCATTTCCTTAGCAAACCATTCACAGCTTCCGTCATCATTCCCAGCAAAAATAATGTCATCAACATAGACAATAACAATGAGTGAAAGATCTTGACTTTCCTTAATGTATAGATTACTGTAAACTCTTCCTTTCTAGAAGTTCATCTTCTTTAAGCAAGCATCCAATTTGGAGTACCATGCTCTTGGAGCTTGCTTTAGCCCATACAAGGCTTTCTTCAACATGCACACATAACTTTCATTTTTCCCAACAATAAAGCCAGATGGTTTCTCAACATAAACTTATACTTTGAGATCACCATTAAGAAATGCGGATTGAACATCCATTTGAATGATTTTGTAGCCTCGTTGTGCAGCAATAGCAAGAAAGATTCGAATAGTTTCTAATCTGGCCACTGGAGAAAACATTTCTTCAAAGTCAATTCCTTCAATCTGAGAGTAGCCTTTACAAACCAATATTGCTTTATTTCTAATCAATTCACTATAACGACCCATACATTACATACATTGTTAATACTTCAAAATTGAATCACACTTATTAAAACATATGACAAAACCACAAAGGACCGTATAGGTATAATGTCTTTAGAAACTGGGAAACAAAAAACAACTGGTTCATAAATCTTCTACAGTGTCTCCAATTTATTTCATCATATCTAGGTTCCCTTTTAGCATATTCTACTTAATATCCATCTTCCTGACCTGGGGAAAAGAAAACATACAAAAAAGGGTGAGCTCAAATGCTCAGCAAAGGCAAATAAAGGAAATAAAAATCATATCAAATCTTTTTGAAAATCATATCCTGCAAAAGAGATCATAATATCTTAACATGGAATAAATCATATAAGTGAAAATGAGATCCCCATAATCATAACATAAAACTTGAAACTTTGTGTCATGCACACATAATCATGGAAAATCATTTCTTGATAGTCATGACTCATTGCCAAGACTATCTTAGCGGA
Organism: Viscum album; assembly: GCA_963277665.1. Taxonomy (NCBI): domain Eukaryota; kingdom Viridiplantae; phylum Streptophyta; class Magnoliopsida; order Santalales; family Viscaceae; genus Viscum; species Viscum album. Next base: position 690,538,989 of record OY728153.1, on the reverse strand, counting down.
CAAAGTCCATTTCTGAACCGAGTTCACTCCTCGTTTCAGTCCTATATCACTAAACCGAAATAACCTTCCGTTCCAGCCATGTCTATCTCATGAGATATAAATCTTTACCCAATACATTGGAGGGAGATATAGGTCCCACATATCTTATAATGAATCCTTTCTTATGTGTGCCACATAATCATAAATCATACATCATTTCATAACACATGTAACAAAAATGGTATTCTTGAAACATCATGACATCATAAATCAAATCATATAAGGTAAATGACTTCATAAAAATAATTCCCTCACAACATAATCAAATCAATGTAATAATAGGGATAAAAATAGAACCCTTTATTATCTTATATGGAAAATAATTTTGATAAAACACTTGAACTCCATTTTTGAGGAAAATATCCTTTCTTCTTCAAAAACAATTTTCTTTTCTTAACATGTCATACAATTATAAACTAAAAGAAGTTGATTAAAAATATACTTGAAAACTTGTAAAGGAATCTTCTTGGAAATAATGTTTTAAAAATCAATTCATGCCGTATAAGTTAAAAAAACATTCTTCGTACTTTTGTCGGAAAAGTCAAAAAGTACCTCGTACGAAAAAATGACAAAAGATTCCTTTCATATTCATTACTAAAAACTCACCGAAGGGTAAAATTGGATTTAAACTATTGTAAGTGGATGGAAACAATATTACATATTGAGGGAACATGGATGTGGATGATAAAATACACCCCAGTAAATACTTACAAATAAATAATCTCGGATGAAAATGAGAATGTGATATTTTCCTTATCTTAAGTCCGATTTGCTTTGTGTGTGTCCAAAGCTCCTGTATAATGGTTTAAATAATGTTATTGACTTATTACAGAATCATAAATATTGATATGATATCATATATGGTCATATTCATAACTTCTTATTATTAATATTTCATTGTTACTTGTTACTCGGGTCTTTATTGCCTTTTGTTATTATGCATGTTTTGCCGAATAAATTCTTATTCATCTTTTAAGGTTATAGATACCTTATATCCAGAATGGTATTAGTGTAAAATATATCATATTTATTCATTCAATTCATTTATATAATTATTATGTAATGATGATCATGTATAACGAGTCGCATCACATCGTGGAGACGGTATTCCGTACGTACGCACGAGTTATGATATCGTTCCTATGATCATGGAATTGTATTGGAGTGTATGTATACTATTTCAGAATAAATATCACTTTTTAATAGTCATATATAGTCATTATTTACACCATTATACCCATCCAAGTAAGGTGGTGGTGGAAAATAGATTACACCACGGCGTGGAGATGGTATTCTGTACGTACGCACGCATGGTGATTTCATTTTTTCGTATGATGGATAGAAGGTGAATTAGAGTTGTTTCACATTTATAATAACATATCAGTATGTAAGTAATACTGATGTTATTACTTTATCATGAAACAACTAAAGAAGAAGAAGTTGAAGAAGAAAGAAATTGAAAATATCGGTAATGGATATTTCTCTTCTTTTAAACGCCTCTTTGAATCCTCCGCTTAGGGAACTATGATTGGTCTTTGAAGAAGACCAGGACCTCTAGGATTTTTCTAGGGAAGTGTAGAAGGGATTTTTTCAGGTTTTGGCCGAGCATGAGTGCTCAAATTGGTGTGAGGAGGAGGGGGAGGAGGTGCCCTTTTATAAGGGAGGAGAGGGGCACCTTAGGAATATCTCAAAATATTATTTTATATTAAAGTCAAAATCGGTTTATAATGGTTCCAAAGGGTCTTATTTCGAAGTTAAAGTGGGGATGGGTCGAAATCCTATCAACCAATAGGATTTAGACAAGTTTTGGTTATTATTTTAACCTTATCAATTAGATTTAACTCTAAGTTAAATAATTTAACTTTTACCGTGACTTTTTGTTTTCATACACTATATGGTTAATACACTTACTATAACATGCCAAACGAACCCCAAGTTGTTTATTATTAATATATATATCCTTATCTAATTCATTTGACCGAACCTTAGATTTTTAGAAATAAAATAACAATTAATAATATAATATTTGATTTAAAAACTAGTTTGTGTCAATTTTGACACTATTTGATATATGATTTTTTTGAAAGTCATAACAGAATTATATGTTCAAACCAAGTTGATTAAATCGACACTAATATATCATAGTAACCTATAAAATTATTTTAATTCATAAAAGTCTCAAATGACATTTATTTGGGCATTTATAACATCAATTATGTTAACATTTCCTTAAAAGGGTAATTACTGCATCATCATTGTTTCATAAATAAATTAATTTATTTGAAGTCTAAAAATTATAAATAAAATATCATTATGTAGGAACTCGTTTTAGCTTTCTAATGAATATTTATAATCAAATTTATCTTATTTATAAACCCATATTAAAAATGTTTTAGTTATTAAACATTGATTTTAACTATTTTAACTATTCATTAAATAAAATAATATTAAATGTCATAATCTAATCCAAGTGGACCTAAATGGTCATATTATATTCATAAGGTTGTTTTCGGTCGAATTAAACTTATACAATAGAATTAGGACATGTGTTTGGGTAATAGTAATATCATATTTACCCTTAGTTACCCTATTTACTATTAACCGTGGTAAAAAAAAGTAAAAAGTTACTATTCACCAAAAAATTATTTTCATCTCATTGAACCACATTTTACTTACTGATATCAACCGTGTCTGTCGGATTTTCGAAATTCCATTCACAGAAGCGGTAAAATTATGTTATATGCAAAATTCAGTTTTTAACCTACCACTTAGTGGTTTCACTATTCATCAAAAATTGAAAGTTTTCAGAAAAATACCAAAATTTTACCCTAGGTTAATTTCGATATTCCGAATCCAAAAATGATGTCCATTTTGAAAAATAAAATTTCTAAAATTTCAAAAATTGGTTATTACTATTCATAACGGCTAGTTTTAATAATATTTTTTATAGCATATCGTTTTTTAGTGAAACTCGGTATTGCGTACAACACAAGCTATCGAGGAAGGTCATGATTGCGTGTAAAGTAAGTCAAGCTAGTGTGTAGTGAAAGATTCCTTTGATGATATATATATATATAACATAAAAAAAATATTACTCATAAAAATCTCGGGTGTTACATTCTACCCCCCTTAAAAAGAATTTCTCCCTCGAAATTCGTCACTTTGTAACAAACAGATGAGGATACTTCTCCCTCATCATATCCTCAAGCTCCCATGTAGATTCTTCAAGTTGGTGGTTCCTCCATAAAACTTTCACCAATCGAGTGGTCTTGTTTCATAGGACTTTTTCGCTACGATCCAGAATCTCTATCGGTTGTTCTTCATAAGAAAGATCTTGCTCCAGTGGTACAACTTCTGAGCTGAGTACATGTGAAGGATCATGTATGTACTTTCTCAGGAGAGATACATGGAACACATCATGAACTTGAGAGATATTCAGTGGAAGTGACAATCGGTAAGCTACCTTCACAACATGATCCAGTATTTCGAAAGGACCGATATATCTAGGGCTCAACTTCCCCTTCTTTCAAAATCTCATAACCCTCTTCCAGGGAAATATTCGTAAGAAAAATTTATCACCCACTTCAAACTCTAGGTCTTTTCTTCGGTTGTCGGCATAACTTTTCTGTCGACTCTGAGCTGCTCTTATGTGTTGTTGAATAGATCTAACCTTTTCTGCCATTTCATCAACGGGATCAGGTCCTAATAGCTTTATTTCCCCAACTGCATACCAGCAAGTTGGAGTCCTGCATTTCTTTCCATAGAGAGCTTCGTAAGGAGCCATCTGAATACTGGAGTGAAAGATATTATTATAATAAAATTCCACCAAAGGTAGGTGTTGATCCCAACCTCCTTTGAAATCCATAGAGCAAGCTCTCAACATATCTTCTAGGGTTTGAATTATTCTCTCAGACTGACCATCTGTCTGAGGATGATAAGAAGTGCTGAAACTCAACTCTGTATCCAGAGTATGCTGAAGACTTCGCCAGAACTTCGAGGTAAATCTCGGATCCGGATCAGATATAATAGAAAGTGGTACTCCATTAAATCTTACCACTTCCTTTACATATATCCTGGCAAGCTGATCCAGAGAGAAATCCTCTCTAATAGCAATGAAGTGTGCAGACTTTGTAAGACGATCAACTATGACCCAGATAGCATTATTGCCTTTGGATTTTTTAGGATGTCCTGTGACGAAGTCCATAGAAATGTTTTCCCATTTCCATTCGGGTATGGGTAATGGTTGTAACATCCCCTTAGACTTCTGTCTCTCAGCTTTAACTTGTTGAAAAACCAAGCATCGAGAGACATATTCAGCAACATCTCTTTTCATGCCATCCCACCAGATGTACTCTTTCAGGTCCCTATACATCTTCGTGCTTCCAGGATGAATAGATAATGAAGAACTATGAGCCTCATCCAGCATCTCCTTCTTTAATTCGGGGATGGGAGGAACACAAACCTTATTCCTGAACTTTATTATCCCATCACAATCAAGGTTGAACTCAGGAACATTTCTCACATTCTTTTGTAACTCAACATCTTCTTTCTGTGACTCTTTAATATTCAGATGTATAGATGGTTGAACATTCATTTGAGAAAGATAAGATTTTGCCCCTTCCATTATAATTCCAAGATCCATCCTTTGTAAATCCATAAATATTGGATCTTTTGTGATCCTCATCATGGATAAACTTGCATGGTCTTGTCAACATAATGCATCTTCCACCTTGTTTGCTTTCCCAGGGTGGTAATGGATTGAGCATTCATAATCCTTAATCATCTCCAACCATCTTCTTTGACGCATATTCAGCTCATTTTGTGTGAAAATATACTTTAAACTTTTATGATCAGTATAAATATCACACCTTTCACCATAAAGGTAATGCCTCCAAATCTTTAATGCAATGATTACCGCAGCTAACTCCAAATCATGTGTTGGGTAATTTTGCTCGTGGATTTTCAACTGTCGTGAGGCATAAGCTATCACCATATCATTTTGCATAAGAACACACCCTAATCCCTTCTTGGATGCATCACTGTAGATCACAAACCTTTCTCCACTACAAGGCAGTGTGAGCACAGGTGCACTGGATAACCTTCTTTTCAACTCCTTGAAATTCTCTTCACATTCTTCCGTCCAGACAAACTTAACTCCTTTCCGAGTCAAATTGGTGATTGGGTTAGATAATCGTGAAAAATCTTTCAAAAAACATCGATAATATCCAGCCAAACCAAGAAAACATCGGATCTCAGTTACTGTTGTTGGTCTCGACCATCTTTCGATAACCTCTGTTTTTGTTGGATCCACAGATATCCCCTCTTTTGAGATTATGTGACCCAAAAATGCAACTTGTTGAAGCCAAAATTCACACTTGGTAAATTTGGCATAAAGCTTCTCCTTTCTCAGGGTCTTCAATATAATTATCAAGTGATCTTCATGCTCTTCCTTGCTCTTTTAATAGACAATAATATCGTCTATAAAGACTACCACAAATTTATCAAGATAGTCTCTAAAGACTCTATTCATTAGATCCATGAAGATAGCAGGGGCATTAGTAAGACCTAATGGCATCACTATAAATTCATAGTGTCCATACCTTGTACGGAAAGTTGTCTTTGGTATATCCTCCCTTTTGACCCTTAATTGATGATACCCTGAATGAAGATCAATCTTGGAAAAGTATTGAGCTCCGCGTAGTTGGTCAAATAAGTAATCAATGTGTGGGAGAGGATATTTGTTCTTGATAGTGATCTTGTAATGTTCTCGATAATCAATGCAGAGTCTCATTGATCCATCTTTCTTCTTAACAAATGGAACAGGTGCTACCCAAGGTGACGCACTAGGGAATATGAATCCCTTATCAAGATTCTCTTGGTGTTTCTTCTTCAATTCCTGCAACTCAATTAGGGCCATTGTATAAGGTGTCTTTGAAATTGGCAAAGCACCCGGTATGAGTTCTATTGAAAGCTCAACTTCACGATTTGGTGGAAGACCCGATAATTCCTCCGGAAAGACATCATCAAACTCCCATACGATGGGAATATTCTTAATCGCGAGTTTCTCACCAACCATTTGAGATAAATAACCTTCATTTAGTGGAATCAATAACCATAAAATGGAAGAAATTTCCACTGGAAGGTCATGTTCATCCTTACATTGATAGAAGATCATAGATTGATCTGGAATATGAAATGTGACTTCCCTTCTTTGGCAATTGATATGAGCTCCGTATAATGAAAGCCAATCCATGCCAAGAATCACATCGAATTCCACTAAAGGAAGGATCACATGATTTGCAGGGAGCACTTTCCCACAAACGTCAATTGGAGAAGAATTATAAACTTTTGATGCGATTGATGTGCCATTAGGTGTTGTCACAGCTAACTCAACATATAATTGTTGAGGTAATACGGTGATACCCTTAGAAAATTCTTCAGAAACAAAAGAGTGGGTGGATCCAGAATCAAATAAAATATTTTCTACTTTAGAGTGGATGGTAAGTGTACCTTTCACCACTTCGTTATCGTACTCCACATTGCTAATAGAAATTTCATTTGACTTTCCTTTGTCTTTAGCCTTAAGAGTTTGTTGACGTTGACCATCATCATCAACCCTTGGATTTGGACATTGATTAGCATAATTCCCCATCTCCTTGCACTTGAAACATTAAAGTGTAGTAGGTTCATTCTGTGTACTCCTTCCTTTGTTTGCATCATTAGACATCTTCTTCCCATCATTGCGGCATTCAAATGCCCGATGACCTTCCTTTCCACATTTGAAACATTTACTTGTCCCTTTAAGACAACTCCCTCCATGTTTCTTTCCACACTTTGAGCATAAGGGAAAGCTCATCTTCTTTTCAGTGTGCTCTTTATATTTTCCTTTGAATTCCATTTTCCTCTTCTTATCAAACCCATATGACTGATGGGTTACTCCAATCTCCATCTCGACTTTGAGAGCACATCGAACGATTTTCTCGTAGCTATTGAAGTCCCTTATGGCTAACGCCCTTCGAAGACTTGGTTTTAAGCCACTAAAGAATCGAGCGATCTTACTCTCAGGTTGGATAACAATACCAGAAGTGTACCTTGCAAATCTTCTAAAATTTTCTTCATAGGTACTAACAGATTCATCATCCCTTTGCTTCAGTTCAAGAAACTCTTTCTCCATCATTGTTCGGAGAATACGAGGGAAGTACTTATTGAAAAATAAGTTCTTGAACTCGTCCCATTCCATGAACTCAATTTAATCCATTTGCCTCTTATTCTTAATAAGATTCCACCATTGATCAGCATCTCCTTCCAAACGATACACTGCTAGGATGACTTTATCATGTTCATAACATTGAAGAACTGAAAAATATCTTTTCAGTAGTACTAATCCATTGTTCAGCAACTAATGGATCAGTAGACCCACTGAAAGAAGGTGGACACTACCTCCTGAAGGATTCAACATAATGTTTCTCCTTCCTTTGCTCGTTTGGAAGTACTGCATGATTCATAGCTTGAGAAAGTTGTGTGAGCATGGCTATAAGATTTTGCATTCCATCTCCCATATCGTTTGGTTGCTCATGGGGACAATCATTGCATTGCCCATCGCATTCCTCTTTAACATGTTTCCTTCGGGTTCCAGCCATTGAATAAAACCAAGAAGAATAGTGTGAGCAACACTAATTATAATCAAAAAACCACATAATTCAACAATAAAATTTTCACGCTTAAAGTCTATCCTAGGTTATTCATGGCCATTTCTAAAACACTTAGATTGTGTTCTATGCTTAGACTTATCCTTAGGGTTCTTACTAAGGCTTTCACATCCTAGTTTCCAAAGGTTGACTATACCTTTCCTCTGATACCAACTATAACGACCCATACTTTACATACATTGTTAATACTTCAAAATTGAAGCACACTTATTACAACATATGACAAAACCACAAAGGACCGTATAGGTATAGTGTCTTTAGAAACTGGGAAACATAAACAACTGGTTCATAAATCTTCTACAGTGTCTCCCATTTATTTCATTATATCTAGGGTCCCTTTTAGCATATTCTACTTAATATCCATCTTCCTGACATGGGGAAAAGAAAACATACAAAAAAGGGTGAGCTCAAATGCTCAGTAAGGGAAAATAAAGGAAATAAAAATCATATCATATCTTTTTGAAAATCATAACCTGCAAAAGAGATCATAATATCTTAACATGGAATAAATCATAGAAGTGAAAATGAGATCCCCATAATCATAACATAAAACTTGAAACTTTGTGTCATGCACACATAATCATGGAAAATCATTTCTTGTTAGTCATGACTCATTTCCAAGACTATCTTAGCGGAAAAAGTCCATTTCTGAACAGAGTTCACTCCTCGTTTCAGTCCTGTATCACTGAACCGAAATAACCTTCCGTTCCAGCCATGTCTATCTCATGAGATATAAATCTTTACCCAATGAATTGGAGGGAGATATAGGTCCCACCCATCTTATAATCAATCCTTTCTTATGTGTTCCACATAATCATAAATCATACATCATCGCATAACACATGTAACAAAAATGGGATTCTTGAAACATCATGACATCATAAAACAAATCATATAAGGTAAATGACTTCATAAAAATAATTCCCTCACAACATAATCAAATCAATGTAATAATAGGGATAAAAACAGAACCCTTTATTATCTTATATGGAAAATAATTTTGATAAAACACTTGAACTCCATTCTTGAGGAAAATATCCTTTTTTCTTTAAAAACACTTTTCATTTCTTAACATGTCATACAATTATAAACTAAAAAAAGTTGACTAAAAATATACTTGAAAACTTGTAAAGGAAGCTTCTTGGAAATAATTTTTTAAAAATCCATTCATGCCGTATAAGTTAAAAAACATTCTTCGTACTTTTGTCGGAAAAGTCAAAAAGTACCTCGTACGAAAAAATGACAAATGATTCCTTTCATATTCATTACTAAAAACTCACCGAAGGGTAAAATTGGATTTAAAATATTGTAAGTGGATGGAAAATATATTAAATATTGAGGGAACATGGATGTGGATGATAAAATACACCCCAGTAAATACTTACGAATAAACAATCTCGGATAAAAATGAGATTGTGATATTTCCCTTACCTTAGGTTCGATTTGCTTTGTACGTGTCCGAAGATCCTGTATAATGGTTTAAATAATGTTATTGACTTATTACAGAATCATACGTATTGATATGATATCATATATGGTCATTTTCTTAGCTTCTTATTAGTAATATTCCATTCTTACTTGTTACTCAGGTCTTTATTGTCTTTTGTTCTTATGCATGTTTTGCAGAATAAATTCTTATTCTTCTTTTAAGTTTATAGATACCTTATATCCAGAATGGTATTAGTGTAACATATATCATATTTATTCATTCAATTCATTTATAAAATTACTATGTAATGATGATCATGTAGAACGAGTCGCATCACATCGTGGAGACGGTATTCCGTAAGTACGCACGAGTGATGATATCGTTCCTATGATCATGGAATTGTATTGGAGTGTATGTATACTATTTCAGAATCAATATCACTTTTTAATAGTCATATATAGTCATTATTTACACCATTATACCCATCCAAGTAAGGTGGTGGTGGAAAATAGATTACACCACGGCGTGTAGACGGTATTCCGTACGTACGCACGCGCGGTGATTTCATTTTTCCGTAGGATGGATAGAAGGTTAATTAGGGTTGTTTCATATTTATAATAACATATCAGTATGTAAGTAATACTGATGTTATTACTTTATCATGAAACAACTAAAGAAGAAGATGTTGAAGAAAAAAGAAATTAAAAAGATCGGTAATGGATATTACCTCTTCTTTTAAATGCCTCTTTGAATCCTCCACTTAGGGAACTAAGATTGGCCTTTGAAGAAGACCAGGACCTCTAGGATTATTCTAGGGAAGTGGATAAGAGATTTTGGCAGGGGTTGGCCGAGCTTGAGTGCTCAAATTGGTGTGAGGAGGAGGGGGAGGAGGTGCCATTTTATAAGGGTGGAGAGGGGCACCTTAGGAATATCTCAAAATATTATTTTATATTAAACCCAAAATAGGTTTATAATGGTTCCAAAGGGTAATATTTAGAAGGTAAAGTGGGTATGGTTCGAAATACTATCAACCAATAGGATTTAGACAAGTTTAGGTTATTATTTTAACCTTATCAATTAGATTTAACTCTAAGTTAAATAATTTCACTTTTACCGTGACTTTTTGTTTTCTTACACTATATGGTTAATACACTTACTATAACATGCCAAACGAACCCCAAGTTGATTATTATTAATATATATATCCTTATCTAAGTAATTTGGCCGAGCCTTAGATTTTTAGGAATAAAATAACAATTAATAATATAATATTTGATTTAAAAACAATTTTGTGTCAATTTTGACACTATTTGATATATGATTTTTGTGAAAGTCATAACAGAATTATATGTTCGATCCAAGTAGATTAAATCAACACTAATATATCATAGTAACCTAGAAAATTATTGGAATTCATAAAAGTCTCAAATTACATTTATTTTGGCATTTATAACATCAATTATGTTAACATTTCCATAAAAGGGTAATTACTGCATCATCGTTGTGTCATAAATAAATTAATTTATTTGATGTCTAAAAATTATAAATAAAATATCATTATGTAGGAACTCTTTATAGATTTCTAATGAATATTTATAATAGAATTTATCTTATGTATAAACCCATATTAAAAATGTTTTAGTTATTAAACTTTGATTTTAACTATTTTAACTATTCATTAAATAAAATAATATTAAATGTCATAATCTAATCCAAGTGGACCTAAATGGTCATATTATATTAATAAGGTTGTTTTTGGTCTAATTACACTTATCCAATAGAATTAGGACATGTGTTAGGGTAATAGTAATATCATATTTACCCTTAGTTACCCTATTTACTATTAACCGCGGTAAAAAAAAGTAAAAAGTTACTATTCACCAAAAAATTATTTTTATCTCATTGAACCACATTTTACTTACTGATATCAACCGTGTCTGTAGGATTTTCGAAATTCCATTCACAGAAGCGGTAAAATTATGTTTTATGCAAAATTCAGTTTTTAACCTACCACGTAGTGGTTTCACTATTCATCAAAAAATGAAAGTTTTCAGAAAAATACCAAAATTTCACCCTAGGCTAATTTTGTATTCCAAATCCAAAAATGAAGTCCATTTTGAAAAATAAAATTTATAAAATTTCAAAAAGTGGTTATTACTATTCATAACAGCTAGTTTTAATAACATTTTAATAGCATATCATTGTTTAGTGAAACTTGGTATTGCGTACAATGGAAGCTATCGAGGAAGGTCGTGATTGCGTGTAAAGTAAGTCAAGATAGTGTGTAGTTAAAGATTCCTTTGATGATATATATATATATATATAACATAAAAACAAAATATTACTCATAAAAATCTCGGGTGTTACATTCACCTTCTTCATTCAACATGTTCCGGAATACCCATTTGGTGCCAATAATATTCTTACTTTTAGGCCTTGGTAAAATTTCCCATGTATCATTCTTTTCAATATGATCCAATTCTTCATTCATTGATTTAACCAATTCCGGATGCTCAAAGGCTTCTTTAACATCATTTGGTTCCACTTTGGAATACAAGTAAGTATGTGATAATCAATTACTCGTTCTTCTTGTTTGAATCGTGTGATGTTGATCACCAATGATATTCCGATCTTGCACTTATTTCATCAGCCTTGGATATGTTTTTCGTGTGTCTTCCTCATCACATGATATGGGTGAATCCGATTCATCATCTTGATTAGGGTTTCAATTCACTATATCCTTATCAGAATCATCAACTTCATCTTCCTTATCTTCCCTGTCTGTATGGACATGCTTATCTTTCCCCGGATTTTCAATGACTTTTACATCAACTGTATCCACAATTCTTCTTTTTTCATTGTTTAAACATCTATAACATCTTCCTTCTGATGCATAACCAAGAAAAACTCCATCTTCTCCTTTCTTCTCGAATTTTCCGATGCTTCTTCCTTTCTTCTTTATAATGCATGGGCTCCCAAAAACTTTAGCATGCTTCATACTTGATGTAATTCCATAGAAAATTTCATATGGAGTCTTGTATGATTGAGGCCTATAGAAACATCGATTTTGAATATAGAAAGCTCTACTTGTAGCTTGCCTCCAAAAATAATGAGTAAGTCCATGTTCAAGCAACATGGTTCTTCCCATTTCCACTAAGCTTCTATTCTTCCTCTCAGCAACCCCATTTTGTTGAGGTGTTTATAGAGCACTATATTCATTCTGAATTCCATGCTTCTCCTGATAGTCTTCAAATTCTTCACTTCTATACTGACCACAATTATCTGTTCTCAACTTCATCACAGATTATTCACATTCTTTCTCAGCTTTCCTTCTGAAACTCTTAGACATTTTTAGGGCTTCTGACTTGTTTTTCATAAACATAACACATGTAAATCAAGTAAAGTCATCAATAAAGGTGATAAAGTACTTGTCTCCATTTGTTTATTGTTTAATCATCGGCCCACATATATCAGAATGTATCTGCTCAAGGGGTTGTTTTGATCAAATGTCAACCTTATTATGCACAACACTTGTAATATTTCCTTTCTAACAGGTAATGAAAGACCAATCTCTTCCTCTTGGAAAATTTGGAATATCTCTAACACTATCCATTTGAGATATCTTGCTCATATTTATCTGACACAGGTGTCCAAGTCTTCTATGCCACAATTGATTTTCTTCCACTACGCTCATGTAACAAGAGTATTGTGAATTACCAAACTAAAACAGATTTCCTTTGGTTAGTTGTTCTCTTGCAACAATCTTACCATCTTCTTCACATTTCACAATAAATGCATCTTTCTTGAAGATAACTTTGTTACCCTCATCACATAATTGTGATACACTTAGCAAGTTGTGCTTTAGCCCATCATCATACAAAGTTTTATTAGACTTCAATTTTTATTTCCCAATGATGGCTGATCTAACTCCTTTGATTTTTAAAGATTCATCATTGACAAATGTCACAGTGCCTTCTTTAAACCTCTTCATATTTTTTAGCAACTCCAAGTATCCTGCCATATGTGAGGAATAACCACTGTCAAGTATCCATGGTCGTTCTTCCTTTGTGACATTTAAAGAGGTTTCTACAACAAGAGCTTTTTCTTCTTTCACTTCTATCTTCACTTTCAGGCTCTGAGAATTAAGAACTTTTTATTGAGCCAGTAACAGCACAAGAAATCCTATTGCAAGGTGTCCAGGTTGTTCACACATTTCACAAATGGTTTCTAGAGGCTGGAACCTATTTCCTATATGGACTTCATTCTTCTCAGCTTTCTTTAGGAAAACCTTCATACTCCTCTTCTTTTGAGGATATTGACTCCCCCTCAATCTCGGCCTTTCATAACTTGTGGGGTTGTGATAATATTGTTGATTGAACCAACACATATTCGATGTATTCCGAAATATACCACAATACCCACAGTACCCATAGAAGGAGTACCATCCTCTAAAGCTTTTGTTCTGATACTTCTTTGTTGCTCTTTCTTCATCCCCACCAACCATTCTTTTGTTAGCATGATTGTTTTGCTCAAATTCTTCTGTCTCTGACTTTTCATGTTTTTCACCAGTGTTAGGCTTAGGTTTCCTTGAAACATCAGTGTTCCCAGCAACGTTGGTCTTCACCTCACAAGTAGCTTTCTCGGCTTTCTTTTTCACAGTAATCACTTTATTCTTTTGCTGAATTTTCTCAGAATGTGCTTGTTGAGAACTTTCACCAACATCAGTAGTTGAATTTTGAAAACAATTGTTTCTTGACTCGACCTCTGAGAATTTCTTTTGAACCATCTCTAATTCTTCCTCTTTTGCCTTCAGCTTAACTTTCATGTGCTCATTTTGATTTTTCTAATCTTCAAGAGACTTTTTCAATTCTTTAAGCTCTTTCTCAAGTTCTACTTTAACATTAAAATGATTTCATGCTAAGGAACATTAATCTTCCAAATTTTTGTTAAGCTTCTCCAGCCTTCTGACCTTCTTTAAACATTCCTTCAATTCTTCTTTCATATGCATCTCCAACTGAGTTTCTTCTTCTTCCGAGATGCTGCTTCCGAAATCTTCATCATTCACTGTTGAAATGAAGGTATTTTTAACACCATGATCAACTGATTTTTCGGATTCACCATCACTTTCTTCATCTTCTTCATTTACGGATAGAAGGCTTGATCTCTTTTATTTGAAGAACTTCTGTTATTTCCCCGACATTACTTTACCTCCCTGCTTCTTCCATAACCTTCTTGGATTTCATTCTTCTTCATCATTGTCTTCTTCATTCTCCCTTCGAGGGCAGTTAGCCGCAAAGTGGCCAATGCCTCCACATTCAGAACACTTTAAGGAAAGTTTTACCTTGTATTTACCTGTGACTTTTTTAACATTTTTTGAAAACAAAGAAAAAATATCATTAAGATTTTTACATACCTCGCTTTCCGAGTCAGAGTCACTACCATCTTCTTCAATGAAGATCTTATTAGACTTTTCCATCTTCATGGATTTGAAAGATAATTATTTTTCAACCTTTGTCTTGGTCTTTATAGCCTTCTCCCTTCTCATCTCATAAGTAATGAGTGTGCTATGAAAATCATCAATAGATTGAATCTCTGAGTCTCTGTCTTCTAATGAAGATACCTTCATATAAAATTTATCAGTAAGAATCCTTATGATCTTGTCCACCACAGTAGAGTCTTTCAGTTCTTCACCAAGACATCTGATGGTACTAACAATATCGTTCACCCTGGTGAAAAAATCCCCTATAGATTCTTGCTCTCCCATCTTCATGTCTTCATACTTCAATCTCCAAATTTGAAGTTTTTCCTTCTTGACTTTTGTATTGCCTTCGTATATGTTTTTTAGTTTTTCCCATATACCTTTGGCTGTGACCACTCCTTTTACTCTCAAGAATTAAATTTCATAAAATGAAGACAATATAGCATTCTTGGCTCTTCCATCATTCCCAAGAAACTTCTTGTCAACAGGTGTAAGTGGAACATTGTCTTCAATGGGGGGAAACACAATTGTTGCTGCTTCAAGAACTTCATAACTAATAGACATGAGATACCGTAGATTTCTATCCTTCCAGATGTGATAGTTTTTCCCATCAAATACAGGAATGCCATTACTATTCACACAATTCAGATTCTCCATCAGCAAGGAAACCAAAGGGAACCTCCCTCTGATACCAATTAAAAGGACCCGATTTGAGTAATGAACCACTGAGAGGGGCGGGGGGGGGGGAATCAGTGGTACCCCTTTCTCTTGTTTTAATTTCCCTTAAGAATGAGAACAACCTTTGTCTCCTATTAAATATATAATTCCTTACTGAGAAACAAACAAGCACACATCCAAAAAGGAACACAGTGATTTATACGGTTCACTTTTCAATAAGAATAGCTACGTCCTTGTTATGGTTGGAAACAATCCAGCACCATACAATCCACTAATAAAACAATCCTTGGATTACAACGAGTAGGATATACCCTTACACTCGTGAAGCACTGTGAAACAATTACTCCAGTTCGTGTGCACCCTCTTAGCACAATAGGGAAACGTTTCTTTTCCTGTAACAAATTTTGTTACCAGCACTTCCTTTCAAATACAAGTTTAAGCAGGTTCAGCACAAATCTTCACTTCCTTACCCAGAAGAGAGATAAGGACTCCTTGGACTTGAGATAGATCAGTTGCAGTCCGAACTTCCCATTCTAATTCTCCACTCCGAAATCTCCACTCTGAAGTATCCACTCTGATATTTCTTCTTCACTCCGAATTATTCAATTCGAGTCTTCCTCAGTCTGAGAAACTCAATACGGTGATAGCCAGTACAAATTCCTCATTCCGAATCTCCACTCCGATATTCCTTCTTCACTCCGAATTCTTCAATTCGAGTCTTCCTTGTTCTGAGAAACTCAATACGGTGATAGACAGTACAAATTCCTCATTCTGAATCTCCACTATGAAATCTCCAATATGAATTCTTCACTCCGAATTCTCATTACGATTGGAACTACAATGAAAACTCGGTCGGCCAAACACTTCCTCCTCTCTCTAGATTACTAGAGCATCTCTCTCTAAATTTTCTTACCACATCATCCCGTACTCTTATCTCCTTTTATAGGATCTCCAAAGTGTGCTTAGGCGGGAAACAAAAATATTTTCTCACTCACATACATTCAACCAAATCATAATTCCTCCTGAAATCTCAGAGAAATTAAGACTCAGTCAATGCTTCCAGAATCTTCTCGAATATTCTTCTACTTCTCCTGTTTTGGAAGTTTGGCCTTTTTCGGATCTGACATTGTTACGCAAATTTCTCAGTATCACCTTCTCGGATCCATCCATCTTGAGTCTTCAGTATCACTTCAAGTCTTGGCATGACTCATCAACGACTTTCCGGCATGACATCACTTCTATTCACAGTGTGACCCTTCATCACTTCTTAGTGTGACTTCTAGTTTTCGGATTCAGCAATTCTTAGAGTAGACTCCACACTTTTGGCTATGAACATTAAACCCAGGAAGTCGACTCCAAACTTCTCTCTATGAACTTCTGATTCAGGAAATCGACTCAGACCTTCTTCACACCAGAAAGTTGAATCATATCTTCTTATTAAGAACTTCTGATTCAGGAAGTCAACTCTGTAAGTTCTGTTCAAGAGGTAGACTCTGAACTCCTAACTCCGCACATCGACTCCGAACATCTGGTTCTCGTTGCGACTTCACCGATTCTTGAAACACCTTCTCCACCCATATTTTTCTTGAATCATGAGTTCCTGCATATACTCACAATTTTAAGTTACAAAACAGCAAGGCATCGTCATAATTAATGTCTCATCATCTCTTATCAGTCTGCTTAGGTTCCGAACTTTTCAAATCCCAGACACCGAATTCTTTTGAACACCAGATTGCTAATGATCGATATTCTTGGTTCTGAACTTCTCAAACTATAGACTTTGAAAGTTCAATATACTTGGTTCTGAACTTCTAACTTCCAGCTTCTGAAGTCAATGGTTCCGAACTTATAACTTCCAGCTTCCGAATTCATTGGTTCCGAACGTCTAACTTCCAGCTTCAGAATTCAATTGTTCCGAACTTCTAACTTCTAGCTTCCGAATCCAAGGTATCCTTCCTTTATGAAAAATTTCTCAAGATCAACAAAAAACAATTCATACAAACCATCTCTTCCTTCAAGTTGGTCCTAACACAATCATGATGATTCCTTTCTTGAGTAACTATTTTTAGACAATCATTAGAAAAATGACCCAATTCCTTATAGTTAAAGAATCTCACCATTATCTTATCATTAATTTTTGGATTATTTTCCTTACAGTAATGACAAATATGTCCAAACATTCCATATTGGTATAATTTCCATAAATTTACAAGAAATTCACGAGGATTCCTTTTCCTACAGTTTTCACAAGAAGGGAAATTCATTTTCTTACCACCAGACTTCTTTGACCAGTTCTTCACCACTACCTATCATCATGACCACTTCTTATTCTTGTCATCACGAGGCATGTATGTATCTTAAAACTCCATATCAACTTTCATAGAACAACTAACAAGCTTATTATAGGTATTAACCTCTTTTAAAGCCAAATATCTTCTCAAAAAATGCTTCAAACAAGAGATAAATGTATTAATATTCTTATCACAATCCAATGTAGAATTAAGTATGTACCTATAAAGACTTGTAAAATTGGATTTATATATTGCACCATAATAAATATATTTCTACATCAGTTCCAATAATTTATTATCCATTATTTGTCGAACAGTTTTGGGAAAATATTTTTTTAAAAAGAGACTCTTAAAATCATCTCATTCAAGACTGTCAAGATCATATCTTTATCTCGTATTCTTTACCAGAGACCACCATTCATTGGATTCAACTTCAAAATGATAATAAGGATAATATTACCTATTGATTTTCTTAACACACAATTCCATCAAATATTTTTTCTAGAGCATTGAACCATCCTTATACTATCACTGAATTTACGGATCTACTAAATGCGGGGGGGGGGGGGGTGTTTCTGAATAAAATTATCTAAAAAGAAAAAGTTTTTTTTTTGTAGATATTTTTTCCCTCTAGCATATATACTACACCTATTTATTTCTGGAGTTAACTGAGCCATTGTTGTCACAAAATGATTGGTTCTGATTCTGACCATTTTGGGCAGCAGATTCGTAAGGACAACAACCTCTTAGTCACTTCCTATATCCTCTTTCATGTTTCTTCTATAGACAACAATTCTGAACAAACATATCATAGTCTATGAATCCTGGTAATCTTTAAATTCTATAATATTTCAAATTAATCATAGTTTAAAAATAAATTATTGTATTTTATTGACATCATTATAACCACTAATTTTATCTAAACCATCCTATGATACCCACAATAATGATCCAACCTTAAAACGTTACTTAATAATGAATTTTATGCAAGAACATACATTACAACACATTGAGGATATTTTTGGGTAAATATTTTTAAAAAATTAGGACATCTTAAATATATGACATACCACATTCAGACAAGAGGATAGTACTAAAACCATATCCATTTTTTCAAATTATAAAACATTAAAACATAAAACATTATTTTGTTAACAACACTCCTTATCAATAATAAAAACTCTCTAATTTATCTTACCCATACTTATATCCAATGATTTTTAAAAAAACAAGGGATGATTATAAAAATCATTAAGGGATATAAAGAAATTAAGTGTTTGTCAAGTGATAACATAAAAACCAATAAAACTGATAATCACAGAAACTCATGTGCAAAGAAACATAATGTAGTTTCCTTGGGACAAAATTTAAAATACCCCTCGTACATCACACCTTACATATGGAATAAAATTTTGGTCAACTTCCATCTCTAGAGCACCCAATGTAAAAAAGAGCTATAAGCACATGAGCCTCAGCCCAGTTGATGAGGAATCCTCAAGTGCATCAAGGTGACCTATGATCAAATCCAAGTAGAGGATAATTTACGGTACTGTAGTAGTATTATAGCATGTACTGTAGCAATATTGTAGCTAGTACTGTAGAGGGAACTATAACAGGCACTGTTTGGTACAGTATCAGCCAGGAATATTCCCCTGTTTGGGCTTTTAGGCCACCAATTTGGTCCTCGAGTCCTTTAAGGGCTTCAGGCCACCCAAGACTTCGGGTCAATAAGGCTTTCGGTCCACCTGAAGGCCTTCGGACCACCTTTAGTGTAGATGAAAACCAGACAACCTATAAGGGACAAGCTTTAGAAGTAGGTTGAGTAAGGAAAAATCACCATAGTAGAAGCTAAATCGATTACAAGAATGAGAGGGTGTGGAACCTTCCATCGGGATATGCCTATGAATGCACCAGAAAGCCGAGCTGAACAACCATTTGAAGGTGGAGAGCTAATTTTTGGATAATGATACCGGGGAGGAGCAGTACCATGTAGTTAGTCTAGGTTGTATATAATTTCTGAAGCCTACGGGCCGTGAATATCTTTAAGACCTACTATACATGTAATAATTACACCTAAAAGCCTTGTAAGAGATCCACATCACCCCTTGAAAGATGTATTATAAAAATCAATAAAAAAATGAAGGCCTTCGGGCCATTGAAGTGGAGTATTAAAGAGATGTAATGGGGCTCATCAGCCATATCTGGAGCTATAATGGTCTCAAACCAACATATCATATGTCATAATGGGATCAACCTAACATAAATAATTTCAATGGTACATATCATGGTAATAAATTATCATTAAAATCAAAATAAACCTCTCATTCCATATACATATAATAAAACAATCATCTTGAAATTTTTATGAGACTTTTGAAAGGATTTTAAAAATAAAGTCCCTTAAAATATAATTGGACATAGAATTAATAGAATAAAATGGATATGTGTATAAAATGTAAATAAATATAGTAAAACATAATATAAACAAAAAAATTATCAGACCAATAATATTAATACCAGATAATGAATAAAGAAGAAGGTCAACCAAAAGAATGGAAATTGGGTTATGAATTCCCAACCCTAGGGGTCTTCTTACTAAAAAGATTTTAAAACTCTAGTATAATGGTTAAAAGTGTGTTATTAATATCTTAATGAAACATATTAATTTTCATAATAGCTTAAATGATCATTTTAAAACATCATTCAACACATTTACTGGTATTATGTTTTTATTTACATTGTGTCAGGTGTGTTCTTTACATGGTTTCCATGATCGGTTCTTGATGGATATTATTATAGATTGGAATTGAAACACTAGAACTAGAATGGAATGGTATTTACATATTTCTAGAACCATAAATTATACCATTTATCAGTTTGAAAATACAAATGAGGATGATTCAAAAGTTAAAACATTATTTATATTTTTTTAGTTTATTTTGTCGATTATTTGATCATAATGAAATCGTTTTGAATTATAAAATAATAACATGTGTAAAAAATGATTCATTAACCTTATATAATATATATTACATAAATTAAAATCTGGTTAAATCATAAAAATTGTTTCATGACTAGTCTTGAAAGAAGTAAAGGAAATTGAAATCACATAGTCTGCGATGTCGATAAATCGACACATCACAGATAGTGTTTTAATTTTATAAATAAGTGGGATAGGAGAATATATATAATGGCGATTATTCCATAAACATGATTAAATAAATAATATGTAATAAACTAGATCATTCAATATTTTTGGATATTGTAGGTTAGGATAGAATAATAAATTATGGGAATCTCGAAATTAATGAAAAGTTGAGAAATACCTTAAAAAATTTTGTATCCTAATAGTGTCGCTTAAAATATCATAAATTATTTTGATGAGAGAAAAAAGGCCACTCATAATTCCTACATAATATGGGATGTAAGGGTAATATAGAATAACATAAACCAATATAATTCAACGGAAATTGGAGAAAATAACATAAAATGAAAAAAAATGAAAACAAAAGAGGATGTTTACCTCTTGATCTCTTCTCCTTGAGATACTTCATAAAGCCGTCAATATTGGCCTTTTTGTGAGACTAGAAACTCTAAGACGTGGGGAAGAGTCTTGGGAGGTTTATTGGGATGAGGTTAGGTGTAACTTTACGACCTCAGTAACCTAGAGTCGGTGAATAATTACATGACATTGGCATGATATAAAGAATCATTCCCCGAAAGACCGACTAGTTTAGTATCCTTGGATGTACTAGACAAATACCTAAGTTTTACATTACATTGTGAAATGAAAAACAACAACAACATTTTTCCCCATTGAAAACACATCTATCCTTTAGATTATCCATAAAGTTCATCTATAATATACTTATTCACATCGTGGGAAAAATAAAATATATAAATGGGTTATCTCAGATGCCCAGTAAGGATAACAATATAACAGAAACATTCATAAATAAGCATAAAAATTTCATGCAATGCATAAGACAAAAACAAAATCCTTTTAAACCTAAAATTTAAGAAAAATATGTCCAATATAAATCAAATAATTCTATTTATGTATTCACAAGGATATTACACTAGTCGAATAATAGCATGTAATATCAATAACCAATTTCATAATGATGGAATAAAAATTTCCTGATATCATAATCACATAGTAAAGGCCTCATTCCAAGACTACAAATATTATTTATTTCAAGGCCTTATGCCAAGAAACTAGTTTGTATCATGTGATATACTAATTAATCTAGGAGCTATAGCGGGCTCCACCTATCACTTAGTAAGTCCAATTCATTTCTCATATGAAAAGGTTGAAACATAACATAAACATTCGTATTAAAACTAGAATATGAATTGTTAATACTATAAAAATAAACCATGAAGGGTATAAAAATAAAACATCTAAAATAAACGATTTTAAAAAACCTTCAATACAATATGGAATATTTTTATCATAATAAATCAACTTCAAACATGTATAAAATCCATCAAAGGATGTTGACATATGTGAAATCAAAACTAACTTAGAGAAATAAATCATTCTATTTTGAAATCATTTAAAAGTCACATAATTATAAAAAAGAAAAATTATGTTTAAAATATTTTTATATTCAAGTAATGTAATATTTGACAATGTTATAATGGTGAAAAATAGCCGCACCTGCCGTATATGTTAAAAAAACATTCATACCTTAATTTGTCGAAAAAGTCGTAAAGAACCTTGTTTCAAAAATTGAAGAAAATATTCCTATATAAAAATATCATCAAATTTCATAAAATGGTATACATGACTTTATCCCATGGTCTAGTAAATAGTAAAAATGTTTTGAAATACATTTTTAAGAAATATAGATGTGGATGATAAAGAGGTCCCAATAGATACTCACATATAATCAACCTCAGATATTGATGGCATTTTAGAATTACCCCCTTACATTGAAAATTTCTTTGATAGACGTTATGTTAACCTCATGTATAATAGTTATATAATTATTATTAAATTATACAATAACCACATACATAAATATGATATCATATATGATCTTCTAATATTGCATTCTTAATAATATTTCAGTAGTATCATTGTTTCGAGTGATAACTAATTCATTTTCCTCTATATGTTTGGTTATATAAGCCATTCTTATTATGGATAATTTTTATTTGATTTATATTCCTAGTGATATTAAGTTCTTGAACATTATTTTTAATCATAAAATGAAAATTATTATTGAATGGTTGTGATGGGGAATGAATTTCATCGCGTTTGTGGAGATGGTAATCCATACGTACGCCCGGGGGAAATATCATTCTATTGATGGTGAAATTGTATGTAATTGGAAGTTATATCATATATACAGAATAATTAAAATGTTATATGTATTATTTACATCAGTTATACTCATTATTATACTGATCCGAATAATGAAGTGTTTGAATAACAAAATACACCACTACGTGGAGATGGTAAGTCGTAGGTGTGAATGTATGGTGACTTTTCATTCATAGGACGGATATAATAATGAATATTTGTGTAACATGTTTATAATAACATCATATTATTTATATGGTACTTGAATAATTATTTTGTTATAGAAACCATAAATAAAGAGGAAGTGGAAGAAGAAAAGAACGTTGAAAGAGTAAGTGAAATTATTACATCTTCTTCGGGTGCTTCCTTTTGAGTTGATAAAAAGGTCTCCATAGTTTGGCTTTATTATCAAATTAGGGCCTATTTGTTGAATTTAGGATGGATTAGAGGATATCTGGGCAGGTTTTGGTAGATCCAAATGGATTTTGTGGTGTGACTTTCAGATAAGGGGAAGTACCCTTTTATAAGATAGGTGAAGGTTACTTTAGGAAAAGCTTGAAGTATTATTTTATTATACAATCATTTTCTATTTATAATGGCTCAAAAATGATTTATTTAGAGGATAAGGTGGGTATGGGTTGAAAAAATCTCAACCAACTAGTTTTAGATAGGTTTATGTCACCATATTAACCTTACCTTTTACATTTAACTATTAGTTAAATAGTTTTACATTTACCATGTCCTCTTGTATTACTATAATACATGGTTAATAAAATTAATATTTTAAAACCAAGAGAACCCAGTGTGGTTAATTAGTAATATATATAACCAACCTTATATAAGTCCTTTGGAATAACCTCATATTTTTTGGAATATTATTTCAATTAATAATATTGTGTTTATTTTAAAAACTCATTTATGTCTATTTTTACACTATTTTGTATTTTGTATTTTTGAAAGTCATACCAACTTCATCCCATCGAAGTAAGTTATTTGATCATCCCTAAAATGTCATATTAACCAATAAAACTATTTTAATTCATCATAAGTCTCATTTTACATTTATATGGATATTTATAATATCAATTATTTTAATCCTTCATTAATCAGGTAATTACTACATCATCATTGTATTATAAATAAATTTAATCATATAATTCCTAAAAAATATAAATAAAATACAATTATGTAGGAATTTTTTTTCTTTCTATGGAATATTTATAATAGAATTTATCTTATATATAACACTATATTTATAATGGTTTAGTTATTAAACATTGAATTTAACACTTTTTACTCTTCCTGAAATAAAATGATAATAAATGTCCTAATCTAATCCCAGTAGACCAAAGGATAATATTTTATTGCTAAGGTTTATTTTGGTCGAAAAAGTCTTATCCAATTTAATTATGGAATGTGTTTGGGTAATTATAATATCATTTTTACCTTTAATTACATTATTTACTTTTAACCGTGGTAATAAAAGTCCAAAGTTACTAATCACCAAAAATTATTTTCATCTTATTAAACCAAAATTTCATTACTGATGACAACCGTGTCTCTCATAATTTTGAAATTAAATTCAAATAAGTGGTAAAATTACATTTTATTCAAATTTTGATAAGTGCCTAGTATGTGGGTAAAAGACTGTAAAAAGTTCATTAAAATTTTATATATATAATATTATTATAAAATTACATTAGTGAATTACATTGAAAATTTATAGGTATTATGTATCTATTTTTACCTTATATAAATTGAAATAAAATAACTAATTATTCAAAAAAATCACTTTTCACCAATAATGTAGTGTTTTCACTATATATCAGAAATCAAATGTTTTCGTAAAAATACCAAAAATTCACCCTAAGCTAATTTTGATATTCTCAATCCAAAATTGAAGTCCAGTTTGAAAAATAACCTTTATAAATTTTCAAAAGTGGGTATTAATATTCATAATGACTATTTTGTTTGGTCATGGTGTGTTAAAACTCTGAGCTGTGTACAACATAAGATATAGCATTATTCAAAGTGAAACGTACCTGGAAGATTGCGGTGTAACATCAAATAATTTCATCCTAAAAAATTCTACAATATTACTGCATAAAAAGAATTGGGTTGGTATTCATCATAAGTTCTTATAGTTCCCAAGTTATATCTTCCATCTTATAATTTCTCCATAGAACTTTCACCAGACGGGTCGTCCAGTTTCTCAACACTTGATCTATGTTACCAAAAATTCTGATAGAATCATCACAATAAGACATGTCAGGTTCCAGTTCTAATTCTCCATAGGTGACTACATGCATTGTGTCAGGTATGTATTTTCTCAACAGTGATAGGCAGAACACATCATGAACTTTGGAGAGACATGGCGGCATTTTCAAACGATAATCTACAACTCCAATTTGTTCAAGAATTTCAAAAGGTCTGATGAACTAGGGACTTAATTTACCCTTATTACCAAAATGTATAACACCCTTCCACTGAGATACCTTCAAGAAAACATGATCTCTTACTTGAAATTAAAAATTCTTCCTTCATTTATCAGCATATCACTTTTTCCTACATTGAGCTTCTTTGATGTAGGTTTGGATAATATTTACCCTTTCCATTGATTCCTCAAAAAATTTAGGGCCTACAAGTTTTATTTCACCAACATCATCCCAAAAATTTGATGTGCAACATGTCTTTACATATAACACTTCATATAGTGCTATCTCAATACATGAATGGAAGCCATTGTTATTGGAAAATTATACTATATGTAAATATTGATCCCACATACCTTGAATGTCAGGTGAGAAAGATATCAACATGTCTTCTGAGGTTTGAATAGTCCATTCTAATTGTCCATCGGTTTGAGGGTGGTAGGTAATGCCCAAATGATGTTCAATATCCAAGGCCTTCTAAAGACTTTTCTACGTTCGTGATGTAAAACATAGATCGTGATATGAAACAATCGATATGGGTACTCCATGATGTCTATAAAATTAATTAATATATAGTCTTTCTAGACGTTCAAGTGGTAAATCTTCTCTTATAGAAATAAAATGTACTGACTTGGTAAGACGGTCATCAATGACCCATATTGTATCATTTTTTATAGGATTATTTGGTAGTCCCATGAATAAGTCCATCATAATATCATCCCATTTTCACTTAGGTATGGGATGTGGTTTCATGACTCCTCTAGGTTGTTGTATTCTAGCATTCACTTCTTGAAAAACAATATATATTGACACATAATCACCAATCTATCTCTTCATGTTGTCCCACCAAAAATGTTCATTGAAATATCAATAAATCTTGGTGCTACCAAGGTGTATAGAGTTATTGGAGCTATGAGCATCATCAATCCATTCCCTTTTAAGATTAGGTATATCCGGAACACAATGTATCTTCCCAAATTTCAAAATACAATTTTCCTATACCATGTTGATCAATCTTCCATCATTCATAGCTTTAATTTTCTTTTGAAACTCCTCATCATCAGTATGAGAACATTTTATCCTTTTTAGTAAAGATGGTTTATTAACAATTTGGAAAATTATTGATGATTCCCCTTCCATGATTATTCCCATATCTATGTTTTAGTAGATCCATGAACATAGGATCCCTTTCAACACTCTTCTTGATAAAAACTCCATGATCCTTTCTACTCAAAGAATCTACCACCTTATTTTCCTTCCCCAGGTGGTAGTGTATAGTAAAATCAGAATCCTTGACTACTTCAAGACATCATATTTTCTTCATGTTCAGTTCCTTTTGAGATAAAATATACATCAAACTCTTTTGATCAGTATATATCTCACATGTTTCACCATAGAGAATGTTTCTCAATATCTTCAAAGAAAATATTACAGTTGCTAAATCAAGATCATGAGTGGGATTGTTTTGTTCATGAATTTTTAGGTGTTGTGATGCATAGGCAATAACTCTATCATTAATCATAAGGACAAAACCAAGTCCTTTATTTGAAGCATCACTATTAATAACAAACCCATAATTCACTAATGGTAGAGTCAAGATAGGATCATTGAATAATCAACAATTCAATTCTTCTAAAATTTCTTCACAATCATGTTTCCAAACAAAGTTAACCTGTTTATGTCAGAGCTTGTTTAATTGGTTATCCAGTTGGGAAAAATTATAGAGGAAATGTTGATAATAACCTGGTAAACCAATAAAACAGTGTATCTTAGTTATAGTCGTCGGTGCTACCCATTCATGGATTTCCTTGGTATTTGAAGGTTCGACAATGACTTCATCCTTATTGACAATATTTCATGCAAAAGAAATCTCTTGAATCCAAAATTCAATCTTGTTAAACTTCCCATATAATTCAATTCACCTGAGGGTTTTCAGAATAGTGTGTAAATGATTTTCATGATCTTCATAGATTTTTTAGTATACCTATATATCATTGATAAATACTACTACAAAGTCATCAAGATATTCCTCAAAAACTATATTCATTATATCTATGAAGACCAAGGTTGCAATAGTCAATCCAAAAGGCATTACAATAAACTCGTAATTCCTGTACCTGGTTCGAAATGTTGTTTTCAGAATGACTTCCTTCTTGACACGCAATAGATGATATCCAGATCGAAGGTAAATATTTATAAAATATAGAGATCTATGAATTTGGTCTAATAAATCATCAATTCGAGGTCAGAGATAAATTTTCATTATTATTATATCATTGTTCTCCCTATAGTAAATGAACCGCCTCCTAGATTTATCTTTCTTCTAAACAAAAAGGGGGCTCCCCATACAGAAATTTTAGGGAGAATAAATTATTTATTACTCAATTCCTCTAGTTGTTTCACTACTAATATTAATTCCAAAGTGTCCATTCTATAAGGGGTCTTGGATATGGGCAATAAACCATGAATTAAATCAATAGAAAACTCAATGTATTGTATTAGAGTATGTCCATGTAAATCCTTTGGAAACACATTATCATATTCTTGTACAATAGGTTTATCCTCTATTTGATCATTTTTTTTCTCATCCACAGGTATTTCATTATTTTCCTCCCCAATAATTGAATTTAGTCAAGATACTGGGGGTGGATCTAGATAAGAATCATGTGGTGATGTTTCTACTCTAAAGATAAGGTACTCATTATCATTATCAAAACTGGTAACCTACTTCTTCTTAGAATAATTTTTTGTATCATGGACTGAAAGCCGACCCATTACAAGAATTATATCAAATTAATTCATGGGTATGAGGACGAGATTTGCAGATAAAGAACAATTATATTCCCTGATGGGAACTGATTCACAGTACTTTGCTGAAATGATACTTCCCTTAAGAGTTTTTACTGAAAACTCCCTTGTTAAATAAAATTTGAAATATATAATTTTCTTAACAAAATGAGAAGATATGAAAAAATGATATGATCCAAAATTAAATAAAGCATTAGATAAACTTGAGGAAACCATTAAATTACCTAACACCACATCTTTCGGAGCTGCAACCTCAGTAGTAGTGATCTCATATGCTTGTCCTTTCACCCTTAGCCTTTTCAGAGATAATATTCATTTTCACATAAGAAATTCACTTTCATAATTCCCAATTTATCTACAATTGTTGCATTCAACATTGGAAGCCTCTTTCTTTCCCTTTTAATCATGATTTTGGTAGCATTTTTCAACACACTTGTAACAGACTCTCATTACCTTCATGAATGAACCAGGGTGTTTATTCCTATATTAACTACTGTATTGATATTCAACATTTATCTTCTTCCCCTTATTTCCATTTCCAGAGTGTTCGGTAGATATCTTCTTCTCTTTCTTTTCTTTAAATTCGTAAGACATAGATAATTCCTTTAATGTCTATATAGAACATGAGATAATATCTTCTTATGATGAGAAGGATTGTGAGGATAATGCTCGATGAAGAAATTATTTTAACCCATCGAAGAATCAATCAATATTACTCCTTGGGGGTTATGTATATAATCTTCTACAAGACATACTAACCTTGTAAAGTTAGCCTTCTTCTATGTGACATTCTCATCCTCCTTTTTCCTAAGACTCAGAAATTGCATTTCCATATCCTTTGATGGTCTCGAGGAAAGTATTTTTCTATGAAAATATCCTTAAACTAACTCCTTTCCATATTTTTTACTCCTTCATCTTCTTTTTTGTTTTTAATTAATGACTACCATTGATCTTCATATCCCATGAGGCGATAAACTGGCATGACAACTTTTTTTTGTTTCGATACTCCCCAAGGAATGAAATATTTTCTATAAGGAACATATCCATTTCTCAGCTACAAAATGGAATTTTATCCCCATTTAATGTTTGTGGTTGTTCCCTAATGAAACTGTCTAACATTGATCCTCCACGTTGCATATCAGGGTGCTCCATACAGGTAAGGTTATTATTTATAACCTGAGTGAGTTGTCAAAATATGGTGATAAGCTATTCAGAACCAGTTGTATCACCATATCCACTATAATTATCTGGATTATGAGGGAAATCCCTACATGGATTACATTTGTCGATACAGTTTCCATTACTTCCAGTTGGCTCTATTTCTAAACAAGGGCATACCATACGTTAGTTTATGAATCGAAATACACAATTCCAAACTTGTTACAACACTTAAAAAAAATTAGATAGTTTATGGATATAATCCATAATCATGAAATTGTATTCTTTGAGGAGTTATATAGTAAAAAATCTTTTATAATGGTTTTTAAGGAAAATTGGTATTATCCTACGAATGTCCCCTGGGAGTGTTGTATCCAGGAGTGCATCAAGGCATGTTTTCGTCTAACAGGATACCCTGAGTCAAGCCTAACACTTCTTGTCATAGTTTCCACACCTAGGTACATATGTTCCAGAGCCGCCTTGACCTTCTTGTAAAAAACATGGATTTATTTCATGAAAAACTCACAAAATATCTACATTACAAAAATTCTAGGAAGTTCTACTATACTAATCATCAATGTCTATATTAGGGAAATGTTCTATAATATGAGTTTATTCTAAATATAGTATTCCAGGATTATACTATACTTTCTCTGTTAAAAATTATAACACACCAACCCAAGTAACCTTGATTGGGTGCATTATTACATGACATTGTAATGATACAAGTAATAATGTCCTAAAATATCGGCCAGTTTAGTAGCCTTGGGAGTACTAGATACATACATAATTTTTACTTTAAATTATGAAATGAAAATCAAAAACAACATTGTGTCCCCTTTGAACACAATTATATCCATTAGCCTATCCCTTCAATTAAACTATAAAATACTTCTTCACATCTTAGGATAAATAAAATATGGAAATGGGTGAGCTCAGATGCTTAGTAAGTATAACAATATAGTGGAAACTTTCATAAATAAGCATAAACAATAAAGGAAACGTATATAACTAAAACAAAATAATTTTAAACTTAGTCATAAATATAATATTCAAACTATAAATTAAATAATTCCATTTATGTATTCACTTTTATATTCTACTAGTCGAATAATCACATGAAATATCAATAGCCAATTTCAAAATCATTTAATGCATAATGACGGACATCAGAACAACATATTCAAGGCCTCATGCCAACAAAACAAATAGGATTTTGTTGAGGCCTTGTTCCAAGACACTAGTTTATCTCATTGGACCTACCGATGCATCAGTGTTTCATAGCGGGCTCCACCCATCACTTAATATGTCCAATGCATTTCTCATATGAAAATGATGAAACATAACATAAACATTCATGTTAAAACTAGCATACAGAATGTTAATACATGAAACATAAACCATTAATGGCATAAAAATAACACATACATAGACAAAAACATCACAAAACCTTCAATACAATATGGATTATTTGTATCATAATAAATCAACTTTAAAAAACTGTAAAATCTATCAAATGATATTGATATAGATGAAATCAAAACTATTTGATAGAAATATCTCTTTCTAATTGGAAATCATTTAGAAGTCACATAATTATAAAAATACATTTGTTTTGAAATTATTCATATAATATTGTAGGGGAAGCTTCGACGATGTAATTATGGCGGAAAATAGACACGCTCGCCGTATAAGTTCAAAAAAGACATTCCATCAATAATTTGTCGAAAAGGTCGTAAAGTACCTTATTTGGAAAAGGACGGAAAGATTCATTTATAAAAATCTCATAAGAAGTAAAACAAGGTTATAAATGAATTTAAACAATTGTATATGAAATAGTAATTTTTTTTTGAAATACATTTAAAAAAACACAGATGTAGATGATAAAGAGGTCCCAATAGATACTCACGTATACACATCCTCGGAAAATGAATAGATTTTAGAATTCACCCTTACCTTGTACTTTTCCTTGATCAAGGGTATGTTAACATCCTGTATAATAAAAAATAATTTTATTAAATTATACATAAACCCAATACATAATTAAGATATCATATATGATAATCTAATATTGATTTGTTAATAATATTTCAGTAGTATCATTGTTTCAGGTGTTAATTGATTCGTTTTCCTTTATATTCTTGGTTATGTAAGACATATTTCTTATTGATAGGATGTTTTTTATTCTTATCCATAATGATATTAAAGTATTAAACATTATTTTTAATCGTAAAATTAATATTATTCATTAATGGTTATGATGGGGAATGAATTTCATCACCTTCGTGGAGACGGTAATCCGTATGTACGTACGAGCGACAATATCATTCTATTAATTTTGAAATCATATGTAATTAGATGATATATCATATATAAATTATAATTAAAATGTTATATTTATTATTTACATAAGTTATACTCATTATTATTCCCATCCAAATAATTATGTGTTTGAATTACAAACTACACCACGGCGTGGACACGGTAAGCCGTACGGACGCACGTATGATGAATTTTCATTCATAGAAAGGATAGAATAATGAATATGGTGGTATCATATTTATTATAACATCATAGTATGTATATTATACAGGATTTATTATTTTGGTGTGTAAAAAATAATGAAAGAGGATGTGTAAAGAAGGAAATAACATTGAATGTGGTGGGGAAATTATTACATCTTTTTCCTGTGTTTCCCATTGAGTTAAACAAAAGGGCTCCCAAGGTTGGTGTTCTGATCAAAGTAAGGCCTCAAGGTCGAATTGAGGATAGTTGGGAGGATATTTGGGTAGGGTTTGGTCTTGCGAAATGACTCTAGAATTGTGATTTTGATAGAAGGGGATGTACCCATTTAGAAGAGAGGTGAGGGTCACATTATGAAAAGATTGAAATATTATTTTATTATACAATCATATTTGGTTTATAATGGCTCAAAAAATTATTTTTTCAATGATAAGGTGGGGCTACGTTGAAAAAATATCAACCAATAGGTTTTAGATAGGTTTAGGTAACAATATTAACCATATCGTTTAGATTTACCACTAAGTTAAATAGTTTATCTTTTAGCAAGTCCTCTTTTATTATTATAATAAATGGTTAACAAACATACTATAAAAAAAAGGGAACCCTAAATGGGTAATTATTAATATATCTAATAGTATCTATTTACTTTTTCTATAACTTATATTTTTAGTAATATTATATCAATTAATAATATATTATTTGTTTTAAAAACTCATTTATGTCAATTTTGAAACTATTTGGTATTTTGTTTTTGTGAAAGTCATAAAAACCTGTCACATAAAAAAAATTATTTAATTAACCATAACATTTTTTATTAATCTAGAAAATTAGTGGAGTTAATCAGATGTATCAATTTACATTTATTTGGATATTTGTAATATCAATTATGTTAATCCTTCATTAATTAGGTAATTTTAACATCAACATTGTATAATAAATAAACATAATTATTTAACGTCAATAAATTATAAATAAAATACCATTATGTAGGAAATAATTATATATTTATAATGAATATTTATTTTGGAATTTATCTTTTGTATAACCCTCTATTACAAATGGTTTAGTTATTAAACATTGAATTTACAACTTTTAACACTTCATGAAATAAAATAGTAATAAATGTCAAAATCTAATCCAAGTTGACCAAAAGGATCATATTATATTCCTAAGGATTATTTTTATTGAAAAAAGTTATCCAATAGAATTAGGACATGTGTTTGGGTAATTATAATATCATTTTTTACATTAAATTACCTTATTTACTTTTAACTATGGTAAATAAATGTCAAAAGTTACTATTCACCAAAAATTATTTTCATCTTATTTAACAAGATTTTACCTACTGATGTCAACCATATCTCTCAGGTTTTTGAAATTCAATTCATAGAAGTGGTAAAACAATGTTTTATGCAAATTTTCAAATGTGCTTAGAAGATGGGTAAAAGACGGTAAAAAGATCAATAAAATTTTATTTATCTAATATTATTATAAAATGACTCCAGTGATTTAAATTGAAAATTTATAGGTATTATTTATCTATTTTTACCAAATATATATTTAAATAAAATGAGTAATTATTTAAATTAAATATTTGTTTAAACCTATAACGCAGGTTTTTCACTATTCATAAAAAATTGATCGTTTTTAGAATAATAAAAAAAATTCACCATAAGATAATTTTTATATTTTGAATCAAAAAATGAAGTCAATTTTGAAAAATAAAATTTATATAATTTCAAAAAGTGTGTTTTACTATTCATAACAGCTTGTTTGATTGGTCGCGGTGTGTTAAAACTCCAAGTTGCGTATCATGAAATCTATTGCATTATTCAAAGGGAAATATATCGTTGAATATTGTGGAGTTACATTAGGTAAGGATAAATAATTGAGAGGTGTGGTGGGAAGACGAGAATGAAGGTGGTATTTATAGTTTAGGAGAGGTGGTATTTTACATTATTTAAATCATTATTATAATATTTTCTCTCAAGACTATGAAGAATATTAATTAATGTGACCCCAAATAGAAATAAAGGAATTTTAGTTCTGAAAATGTGGTATTAAATCACTTATGATGTCATAAATAGTGTATTTAATTGATAATTTTAATATACGATATTTTACCATATTTCACTATTCATAAAAAATTCAAGAATTTCAAACAAAATCCGAAAAAATCATCATAATCATTTTTTGATGTGTTTAATTCAAAAATGAACTCATGTTTTTGAAAATAATTTTCAAAATATTATTAATTTAATTTATAATTAAAATTATACTTAATTCAAAAAAATTAACAATTTTAATTCTACAACTACTTTTATATCACAATGAAAAATTTACTAAGATATTAGTCTCATAAAGACTTATGAATATAAAATAATATTATAGATTACAATTCATTATGGTCTTATTACTATACATATTACTATTCATAAGGGTATGTTACTATGCACCAAAAAACAATTTGGTTCCATTAGACTCTAAATAACTCACTCAAAATAATTGTAGATGACCGTTTTTTAAAATTCAAAACATTGAAGCATCCAAATTATGTTTAATGGATATTTATAAATATATAATTAAAACAATCTTTCATTTATTTCATTTTTCTAAAAACATGGGGTGTTACACTCTACCTACAGATCATTCATTCATAGATTGGTCTTCTTGTTTATTGTGGTGCATCTCCCCATTTATTTTATCCTTCATGTTAATCCTTACATTTGTTGTAGTAACTTTTTTGGATACATGTTTTTCATATTTTTGATCCAATAGTGTTTTATAACAATCCATTTCAATTTCATAATGTACATTTTCTTGTTAAATGAGTTATTTTTGTTTCCAATCTATTTTTTTAAGGAAATATCTGTCTATAAAATAATTTTGTATGAGGTTATATAAATTTTTTTAATTTAATGAATATAATGTCATTTTTCTAAAATATTATTTTTTTGTTCTTATAATTGAATTTCCATGTGGTATAAAATGGTTTATTGGAGGTAAAATTAATTAAAAAATGGGGTTTCTTTTAACTTTTTATTATTTAGAAATGGATTTTCAAACACCAAAGTGGATAGTAATGGAACTAAAAATGTTATAAAAAATTATATACATGGATTTGATTTTTTTTTGAAAGTTGGAACATTGGGAACCTTGGGTTCATTGCTAAAGTGATTAGGGTTTCCTTAGAGTGTGCGTCTCTACTGGGAATTAACTTTTATAGATATTGATTTATTGTGACAAGACATGATATTTTTTTCAAAAAATGTAACCATTTATTTAGGATATTCAGTTTATATTATGAATTTTCTCATAGGCTACAACCCAATATATGTTTTTTTTCAATTTATAGTAATTTAGTCCATTTATGTTTTTCTTTAGGGTTTTTTTCATCGGGTTTTTATGTATTGTTGTATGGAATATCTTTGATTGATAGGATATTTCATTTATATGTGTTTACTTTATTAACTTTAGATGAATGGATATGATTTCTTATTTTTATCAGCAATACATGTCATATTTCATATTTTGAGAATGTAAATGAATTTTGTGAAAATAAAATAAAAAATTATTTAAAATGTTTATGAAAGTTATTTGAAAAGTGATTATTTTAAAGATATAAATTCATCATTCTCAATAAAAAATATTATGTAAAACAATTTGGTTCTGTCCATCTAGGTTTTTTGTTCACACCCTGAATTTCAATTGGGGTGATTTTAGATGTTTTATTGAAGGATAATTGAAATTAGAATGAAGTATAGTAATATCTTGTCTTCCCCTATGGTATTTTCCTTTAGTTCATAATAGTTTTGTGTTGAATTATTGTCACATGGAGACTTGTTCATCATTCACTATTCATACACTTCACATTAGCTGATTTGTATTGGTTTGTATGGATATGGTTGTAATTTTTTCTCTGGATAGTACTCTGATTGTATTTCATCTACCATATATAAAATAGTTGATATATTTTCTTTCATTACCTCACAATGAGGTCAACTTATAAGGTTTATGATTTGGATTACGATGGTTTGTATGTTATTATATTTTATTAGAGGGAATGACCGTTCTGAATTTCATTAACACATCCTATGATTGGATTTATGTCTTGGGTAGATTGTGGATAGGATGATTGGATTTTGGATATTATATTTGAAAATGGTCAAGGGAAGCTCACTTCAGTGGCTGAACCCGTGTTACCTTGAATGATCAATAATTGTTTTTACTGAGATTGAGAGTTGGGTTTTATGGGCATTTAAATGAAATCTACACGAAGCTTATTTAAATTCAAATATTAATTTGGGAAATGAATTTCATGGATATAATACTTATTTTATTTAAATTATTTTTTAACAGAATAATTTGATTTCTATTAGTGGTCCTATGATTAAAGAGTATTATGATATTTTAGTTGGTAATTATAATGTGTTATTAGATAATTCCTCTAAGATGATTTATTCCAAATCTGAGAGAGGAATCTGTAAGATAGGTTCTATAGGATAATACCCCATGAATCATTCTGGATCATCGTACGAAGTTTAATAATAACAATCCACCCATATTTTATATTGGAAATGGACAAAATTAATCTAAGTAGATTCTTGAAAGGAATGATAGGATCTTCAATTTAATGAAGACCCATGAAGGCTCAAATATGGTTTTTTCTCATACATTCTTGAGGGATCGAGAACGATATGGCATGACTATGTTGTGCAAGATAAGTTGCACAAGGACCATTCTAGGGCCTCTATTAGGAAAATATTAAACTAGTGATTTTTACCTAAGAAGTTATGTGTGCAATAGTCTAGAGGGTTCATAAATATAGAGAAGGTGGGCCATAAGTTTTTGGACCATTCAACCCATTTATCTGATTTGGTGCATCTTGAACTAGAGATAGTCAATCATTATTTGACTCAGGGGTTTGAGTTAGGACTAAAGCTTGATATAAGGTTTATCTTCATTCTCAGTTTTTTAGTAATCATTTTAGAGGATGTTGACAAGTTACCTTTATAATAGGTAGACATATATGGGATGATATATTTTATTGGAGCTTCAGTTGGTGTAGTTGTTATCTATTGTGTATCTTCTAGCCATTAGCGGGAAGAAATGGTTGGTTATTTCTATTCAATATTAGTTTCATGGGATATGTTAGGACAACATTAGATTGTTTTTTATTGGTGTGGGTGGTCTAGTGATAGAAGACATAACTATACGATGGCTTGTAGGACATGTCGTCATTGCGGGTTATCGAGCTATATAAATATTTTTTTGGAAAATTATTTATTATGGAAGTAAGATAGTATCAAATATCACCAATGATTTTTAAGTTCATACTATTTCATCCATGTTTAGTGTGTGAATACTTTTTTCCTTAGCGGTATGTTCATGTGGTTTATATCAGACATCTTTATGCAACTGAGTATGAGAAATATAAATATAGCAAATGTTTTGATACTTTAAGAGGAACTGTTTTTATTTCATATTCTATGGCACTGGGTTCGATTTATATAGCTTATACTCATTAAATTATAAATTCATACTTAGTTTACTTATGGGTATTTTATTTTTAAAAAATTCAAAACTGGTTGTATATTTTTACTCCATTTGGGAAAGTAGACCAAATAAGGTTTCAAGAGTATTGAATGATTGGATATAATAGACATATTTAAGGTGGAATGGGTCTTCCTAGTACTTTATAATGACATATTTGACTTAATGTTTATCACAGATTCAATGATTTGTGATAGGTACTAATAGACTATTACCACCAAGGGGTACATTTTTTACCTACCAAGGGGTCACTGATGTCTTTCATGGTGACTGGGACACTAGATTAATTATTGAAAATCATTTTTGTCTTTATGTAAGTGAAATATTACTTTAGTTTTAAGAAAGGTTTCTTTTTGATGTTGACTAAAAAGAGGGTGGCTGACTACCTTCAGTCATTAGTGCATACCCAATGGCCTTTTTGGATGATTATTATGGCTTTACAACCTTGAGAGAGTTTGAGTATACTATTGACCAGCTCCATGGTATTATGTATATTTCAATTCCAACATTATGAATGGAACTTGTTGAGTTGGTGGAATATAGGGTCCAACATGATGACCTAGAGTCTACATAATTTTTTCAACATAGATAGTAATCATGGGTTCTCATAAAATTATTTCTAATAAGATAAAAAGTAGATATAATCAAGATATTATTTATAATATGATAAATTCAGGGACCATTAAGAAAAATTATTATTTCCCTAGGACTAATGATCTTTTTTACGAGTTTATAAGGGATTGTTTGTCATAAAATATTGATCAATTGATAGGGTACCTCTAGATGAGGGTCCAATAAGAGTATATACCTATGAAATATATTAGTAGTCGATATAGGAATTTTTTTTGTTCATTCTATTCAGTATAAAAATGATCCATTAGTTTTTATGTATTTGATGAACTAGATTTTTCATCAGTTCATAGATTAATTGGGTTTTGTTTTTGATGATGATATTTTAGAATACTTCTTGTTAAATGAGGAACATGTGGAGAATTTAGATACCATTCTGTGAACATTAAAGGTAAATTGTCTATATGGTTAGCATTCCAAAGGTGAGTATTGGATATAGAATGTGAAATTTTTATGGGATTTTATATCTACGAGGGATGACTCAATTGAACCTGAAATTATATAATTTGTAATGTATAGGGAGAATACTTGAATATTTTTTGAGATCCCAAGAATATATTTATTGGATTTTTACTATATAAGGCCTTTCAAGATTTATCCATCGCCTCAAATTTTTTGACTACATTAACCTCTAATGGATAATTATTTTAATGTAATGTAAAATACCATTTATTTTTAATGTATATGAAGGTGGTGTTGAATTTAAAACCTATTCTGATTCTTACGTAACTTGGTTCATGTTAAAATTTATTCTACAATTTTTCCAGTATGGGTTTTTGATGTATCTCGATGTAGGGGAAATGGTAGGTGGCCTATATCTTATTCAAGTTTTGAATTGATGTAAATAAATACCTTACACATGATCTTGAGTTGGTAGCAGTTATGAATAAACAAAAAATAAAAAAAAACTCTCCCTTATGATAGTATATTTTAGTGTATTATGATCCTAAGAGAATGAAATATATTTTTACATTGAGGGATCTACAAATTAAACATAGACACTTTTTAGAGTAACATTAGTGTTTTGATTTTTATATTTCATGCAATCAGGATAAATTAAACATGTTTGATGATTCATTTATAATAAAATTATTGACCCAATTTGTAAATTAATCAGTTTAGTAGTGGTTTCTAATAATTTTATTTTCTGAGATGAGCATGGAAGTGGAAGATGTTCGTGGATAAATTTTATTATCATTGATGAATTTTGTATCTGCGTAGATGAGATAGTTCCTCTAAATAATGTAAAAAACAAAAATTAAAATATATTTTGTGCTATACAATATGGTGGGGAGACATCAAGTCAGTGGTCTTTGTCTCCCAGTGGAGCATTGTTCATATTTGGTAGGTTAATTTTTCAATTTTACATTTGGAAAGAGTTGATTGATCGTGGAAACTTATCTTGTTGGTCCACCAAACCTATGGATTCTATGATATATCAAAACTTTAGATGTATTTATTGGTGCTGGTGGATATGTAGGTCAGTTGAAATTTTTCTCTCATGGTGTCTTATGTTTTTGAGAATTAATTTGGGACACCAGAGACATACTAATTTGTTGCAGTTGATACCAATTCCTATATATATGTGGGATTTTATTTCCTACTATTTCATCATTTTTTTCATTTAATGAAATTGGAGAGGATGTGATTTAGGATATCAATGATTGACTAATGCAAATGGTTAATTTACTCTTTATCAACTATATGATGAATTTTGAACAACTTGAGGAATTGAATGTTAGAGAGAATGTGAGACTTAATAGGGTTCTCTCTATAGCTGAGCCTGAAAGTGGCTTAAGGTTCATGTACATCATCTAAATGGTTGAATAGATTTTATGGGTTTACAAATTATATTTATCAAGGATTATCATCTGATGATGGTCGGAAAAATATAGAATACAATCTAGATTCATAATGATGTGCTTTTGGTTTGTGTGCTTGATTGAAAAGAATCATGGGAAAATCTCTATCCTCTGTTCGATATTTATTATAAAAATTGTTATCAGGTATTTATTGTGATGGTTACCTTTTAGGATTTGAATGAGAATCGACGTAGATGTACCATTTACATGGAAAAGTTGAAAGATTAGTCCTTCGTTGGTTAGCATATTGTTTAGGAGACGAAATAGATTGTGCGGTTGACTCAGAGAAGATTGGTCATGACACAAAGTCATCACAAATAATTTGTGGGCCATTATTAGTAGTTGATAAATATTTTAGTTGGTGTACATGTTTTTATGAGTTTTTATCCTTTCCTGGAAAAACTCTATTTGGGATAGAATGCTATGTTGGAACCAAGGAACATGGGACCCATTGAGATAATTAGATGACTGGGATGGGTGGCATTTCAGTTAGACATCCCATCTGGATTGACATATAACCATGATTGGTTCATGTTTCCTAAGTGAGGAGGTTTATACCGAACCCTTCCCATTTTAATTAATGGGATAATGTTGTTCTTGTTATCGACACCACTTTTGTTGATAAAACACTTTAGATTATAGATCACTCAAAGAAAGTACTTAATGGAAAAATTATTCTCCTACTCTTGGTATTGTGGAAGTGTGGAAGACACAGCCACAAGATGTTGAATAGGGAATTGTTGATGAGATATTTGTGGACATCATTTTTTGTGATCCTATGATTATATGGCCATTTATGGGGGAAACATTTATGGTGGTATGATCGTAAACCCCTGTTATTCTATTCAGCTACTACCTTGTTTATTTTTATTATCTTCCTTGTTTGGATGAATTTGGGGGATTCTATAGGATGAATATCCTTTTCTCAATAAAATGATCTAATGTATAGGGATGTTGTTATTTTTGAATTCATGGTCTATGAATTAATGTTTAAGAGAAATAGAAAGGCCATTCCCATATTTGGAGATTGATTGGAGTATGATAATTGGGTATTTATTTGTAGACATGTAATTACTATTGTTTTCTATATATTTACACACCATGTAAGGAAATTTCACACCAAAGAATCATGGACCAAAATATTTCATGAATTGGTACATGGAATGAAGGATTTGTACACTATGTAACACATCCACATCATTTAATGAATTAAAATTAATTTTTCAAAAGGCAATGGGTTTTCTAGTGAATGGTTTTATTTATGAAAATAACAACATGAAATATTTACATGTAGGGTATTAATTGGGATTTTTATTTTTAGGTCATTTTAGTGGTGATTAAGGGTTAATTATATGTTTATACTCCCTTTTCATGAACCAGGGTTCTTCTAGGAGATTTTGAGGCATCTCTGCTCCCATTGATTTTTTCATTTAGTGATTGGTGTCGTGTTTTTTTTGTTTCCTCTCAGGGTACGTGATCCTTCTTGTTTTTCCATTATTATTTCATATTAAAATCATTGGATAAGTTTTTTGTTCAAATTTATGATATTATATTCTTTTTTATTGATTCCTACTATTTTTCTGGCATGCCATGTCATTTAATGTTTATTTTCATGGGTTCCTATCATTGTTTTCAAATGAATATAGGTTTATCACAATTTGAGGTAGTTGTTCCAATTTATATGATAAATGCAATGAGTTTCATGATTTTCTTGGTAAATTTATTTAGGATGTCCATATAAACAAATTTATATATGGTTTAAAATTTATTATGGAAAAGAAAGATGTTTTCAAAAATTGTTCAACTTAATAATTTTATTTTCTTATTTTGGAAGTGTATTTTCAAACACCAAATCAGATTTCTGTGGCATTGAGGATTTAATATAAAACTGTGAGAATTGTTTTGAAAATGTATTTCGATAATTGAAACACAGAGAACCGTGGATGCATTGGGAAAGATATATGGGTAACCTTAGTGTTTGTGGTGCCACTATGAAGATAACTTTTTAGATATCGATGGACTATGATAGGACTCAATATTGGATAGTACCAACGGTATTCCATTTTAGGATGTTGAGTGTCTAATATGAATTTTAAAATAGGCTAGAGTCCAATAGAAGGTGATATTTTATTAAAGTTATTTATCCCATTGTTTTTAACATGGATTTTTTCTCACATGTTTTTTTATGAGTTTGTATCACATAGCTTTGAAAAATAGGTTATTTCATGGATATTATTTTACATGAAAACGTCTTCATTCATGGATAGGATTTCCTATTTTTTTTAACACTTCTACATTTCTTTTTTATGGTTTTGATAATATGAATGTCTTTTATTAAAAATGGGAAAATTATTTATAATGTTTATGAAAATTATTTGTAAAAATGATTTTGTTTTCAAAGATGTAACTAGTGCATTATTGATAATGGACAATGTGTAGAGTCTCTGGTAGTATCGTACTGGTAATTTTTATTATAGGATATATTTTCTTATATTTTTATATTAAAAGATTTATTTTAATACATATGAAAATGGAAGGGAATATTTTAACATGTAAGCTTCTCCTTAAAACTTTGACTCTGGTTTGGGTAGATTTGGAAGTGAGTACTGGTCAAATGGGAACATTTTGGTGTTTCTTTATTCATAATTTCTGGTTTATCCATGATTTCATGGTTTTTATAGATATTCTTGTATCATTTTCATCACATAGATCTCTATTTTTATGTCTTGTTCCTTTATATACATGAATTCATATATTTTCTTTCCTTTCCTCACCATATGATGACCGGATCAGAATAATGGGTCGGATAACCTAGGTTGGTCAGTTATATTCACACTATAGATTACAATGTCTTTTGATGTAAATTTTTCACCAACTATTATATATTTAGTTCTAAATAAAACAAAAGTACGTTTCTTTATTATTAAATCATTTTTAATTTGTTGGGAATTAATACCTCATAAACATACACATTCTTACTATTATGTATTTCCCGGTTAAATTATGAATTTGAAAGGTCCCCTTATAAGGGGATTATAATAATTTATCATAATTATAAATATTAATCATCATCATGGATAATCAAATGATCATATAGCAGGGGTATGATTAATTATGAGTTCCCTAGAGTAATTACTCTACTCCTATGAGTCAAATTACGAAGAATTTTTTTTAATTGGGATAATGTAACACCCTATTATTTTAATATATGATTATACTTAAATTATTCAATGTGTTTTATAGAATTGTAAAAATGAAATAATGATCCAAAAAGAATTGTGGTGCATTATATAAATAGTAAAATGTTTCCATAGAAATATATTTTTAAATTTTATTGTAATAGAATTGATAAATATAATTAAAAATAAAAATAATTTTCATTATGCATTATAATGCATTAAAAACATAAATTATAATATCTAAATATTTAATAATTCTTTTTTAGGCTTCAAAATGTTACCATAATAAAATTTCTATTTTATGTGTTTCAATATAAATAATTTATGTATAAATAAATTTTTTATATTAATAATGTATTAACACCAATATTGGAAGCAATTGATAGGAATTAAGAAACAATAATTAATATATTATAAAATTTATTTTCTTGTGATTTTAGTTGTCATTATAATTCTATATTTTATTTAAAATATCTATAATCACATTTTATAATTTGAATATGAAAAAATAATCATCATTTTTAGAATCAACATTTTCATATTTCAAAATATAATTTTTTGATATTTTTCTAAAATTATTGTTCTATGTGAATAGTGAACATACTAATTTTGATAGAAGATGCCACCTTTATGAAATTATCATAGCATAATAATGACTTAAATTATATAGAATAAGTTCTTATATATGAATATATATATTTATAATGTAGCATAAATCATTTAAATATACATTTTTGAACTCAATAAGAATTTGTGTGATGCTTACTAAACATATGTAATATTTTACCTTAACTATTTATGTAACATCATTTTATTGTATTCAAGTACTCAAAGACCCTCATTTTTTTAATTATTCATTTCGGGTTTGTCTTGGATTACTTCGGCTAAAATTTTGAATTTATTTAACTTTTTGTGTTATGCACAGATAGCACATGATTTTCTCAAACCGTGTGCCTACCCAGAGAAAATTGTGTAAAACTAGATAGTGGTAATTTTTAATGTTGGAGCACAATTTGAAATCCTGTACACCCAC
This sequence comes from Viscum album, assembly GCA_963277665.1. Classification (NCBI taxonomy): domain Eukaryota; kingdom Viridiplantae; phylum Streptophyta; class Magnoliopsida; order Santalales; family Viscaceae; genus Viscum; species Viscum album. The sequence goes on along the minus strand of OY728153.1, from coordinate 690,494,875 downwards.
CTAGTTCAAACCACTCATCCCATTTGTGGGGGTGAACGGTCCGGAAACATGTTTTTTCTAACCGTCTAGCCCTTTCCATCTAACCCTATGAGCAGTTATTTTTTTCCAATAATTATCCTTTTCATCAAAAACCAGAACCTAACATGGGATTTAATGAAATACTATGTTATTTGTCACTCAATAACCATTGAAAAAATGATAAAACACATATTTCATCAACATCTCGTCCATAAATCATGATTAAATGAAATCCTAGTTTTTGGAGGCTATCAAGAACATTATTTTAGCTCCAATAAATCTCTTATTAGGAGCATCGACACATAGAGAAACTCATTTCATTCTTCTCTACTATGTGATATTCACCCATTCCTTATCTCATTCTCCCGAACTCTTTACAATATAGGGTTTTTTGTATCATAATGTGTTTAGTAGACCTAATATTATTTGTTTCCAATCATCATTCTAGGTTTCTTTTTGAGATCTCTATTTCCATTTTTCATCATTGGAAAATCCTATTATGGGGGTTGTGTTACGCTATCTCTATGATAATTCTAGGTGGTTTCATCTATGATTTCCCAATTTAATAAAACATAAATTTATTAATTTTTCATATTTATTTCAATTAAATTTTGTAAACACAATTATATTAACATTTTAATATTGTTTGACATAGTATGAAATTTTGGAGAAAACCGATAATTCCAAATGAATTTGACATTGGGTGGTGATTTAAAATTTATGGTCCTTAGGAAATCAGTTTTTGAAATTTATATTTGACAAAAATGGAATCAATTGTTTCGATAAGAGAATATATTTTTTCATCCTGAAAAAATTAATGATTTGATAAAAAACACATGTTTTTTGGAATTAAATTTTAATATTCAAGGTGTAAATGTGGAATTTATCTTATTAATTGATATGAAATTATTTTAAAATTATTGATTTATTGATTATTCACAATAATTCTTGGGTATTCAGTGGGTTATTTTGGATATGCACCACTGTACCATAATTCCCTAGAAATGAATTGAGAATGAAAACTCTAACAAAATATATTAAGGTAGATAATACTATTCATGGGCCCTAGTTGAGTCCAATCTAGACTGTGAAATTGTTCTGTGTGTACACATATGACATGATCACTCTTGTGAGATTTTGAGGATACTATTATTATAAACAATCATACCATAGGGATGATGACCATGTTTCCTATATTGATCATTGTCATTATATATTCCGTTTATTATGGAACTACATTACTCATTCCTTATGATTTATAGAAACTATATTATATAAACTATTTTCTTAAGAATTTATTTGAAATTATTCCATCATTTGAAATCAACGTCATGTTTTTTCATTAAATATGAAATTAAACTTCCCTTCCTATTTTAAATAAGAAATGGAATCATGTCTATGTTTATTATTATGTAATCCTATATGGAAAAAATTGTGATACTCTACTATGTGTTTGATTGGACACACAACCTTTTCCATTGAGAGTTTGAACATTTTCATATTCTAAGTTTGAGTAAAAGGAAATCTCTACTACGAGGTGGTAGATGTTATTGACCCTTTGATCACAAAGTGTTTATAAAATAAGGATGTTTGAATTTAAGCTTGTTTTTGGTACATTGGTGATATATTGTTTCAGCATTTTTATAGTAGTTTGAATTATGGTAGAGTTACCATTGGTAGTTTTCTTTGATAATATTGATATGTATCTATTTTTTTAATGTTTATGTGAAAAAATAGTTCCCACTTTTATCTTGAATGATCCAATGATCTACTGAAAAAATATGGGGATTTGGATTTCCCTCCATGATGTGTAGGTGAAATCTTGGGTATCATGGTACCAATGTATCATGGATTGTTCATGAAAAATTGGTATTATAGGTGGAGTTTCTGTGAATTTCATAGATTTCAATACGAAATTTGAGATCTTTTTGGGTCATAAGATGTAGTTGCTGGTGAGTTCCTAGCCATCTCTCTTCGTAATGATCTTTAAGTAACTATAGGTGGTTTCAGAAAGGATTTTCGATGATTTTTTCCTATCCTAACATTATTAATATTTGGATATTTATAAATAAAAATCATGTTTTCTTTCCTCATGAGATTAATTTCCCTATTTCTCTTTTTTTGTTTTCAATCTGAGTAATCTAATAATGAATTTAATATTTTTCGAAGATTTTTTGTAGCATAATTTCATCAAGAATACATGTGAGTATGATTTAGAAGGAAGCTATTGAAAAATCAAAATGATAAAATTATCTTTTGGACGAAAATCAGGTTAAAGTTATTGCGCATTTTTTCTACAGTCTGGGATAGACACATGCACCATTTCCCCTTCAAGATCTAGTTGTTCAATGTAATATGGGTAAATTAGAGTTTTTTATCATTCTTTCCATTTCTATAAGCCACAACTATTATAAGGACCTTACAATCCTTAAGATGATGAGGATTGGTGGATCTGGAGTTATCTTTTGATTGCTTTCATGGATATGCCTGATGAGATCAATGTGAAATGCTCCACAATCAAGCTAGAAGTACATAGAAATAGTTGGAGTGACACAATTGTTATGGAGAAAAATAATTAAGTCTTAGATTACAGGACTTTAATGTTATCTTCTCTAACATATTCTATCTAGAATATAGGGTGCTTGCTAAGTACTAAGTGTTTTTCAAACTTAAGTTTGATGACAGGATCACGAGAGAATATACAAACTGATTCTCTAAGCTTGTGATGTTTTCAACTTAGATTGAAACAATCTAGAATATAAATACTATATAGTCTGACATCACACTCTCTTATGATATTCCTTTTTAGTTTTTCTTATAGAAACAATCTTTTCTGTTCACGAGTTGGATATGGAGTTTTTTTTGAGCTAGATATGGATGGTCAGTTAGGGTGATGATAGTTGAATATTTTCCCATTGGAAGTTATATGAGTTTTCACAAGGGGAAGGAAAAAAAATAACAAATCTAGTGGTGATTCATGATAACATGTTCTTCTAGACCTCATGTGGTGCCTTAAATATTTCCTATAACTTTCTTCTAGTGTGTCCTGCCTAGGGATTCAATGCAAGTTTCTACTAAGTAAACCATGTTATGTAGATCTTATGGATGGTTAGGAAACTTATAAAATCATGAATATATCTTTTTCCCCACATTTCAATAGGGTTTCATCAACAAAAAAGTACATTGGTGATATTAGATGCATCACAATCTAAGGGGTTCCATCCACATAAATATAGAATAAATATTAATCACATTGTGGAATAGTCCCCACCAATTAAACATATAGGTCCATAGACCATGATCGGTACCATTATTACAGATCTTCTTTAGAGATTATTCTAAATTATTCTTGTGTATATCAATTATTTATTTTGACATGTATTTTGAATCTATAATATCATTGGATGTATCTTTTATCTTATGTTATAGATATTACTAAAACCCCTCTAAATGAAAAAGGGAAGGGTCTCAATTTTCATACATGACTATACAAGTCCATCAGGAAGAAAAATATTTTCTCTATTTATTCAATAAAGTGAATAAATTAGATAAAGAAAGATGATGGTGTTATAAAAATATGATTTCCCAAATACAAAAAAAAATAACTGAAAACAATAATTGTGTGAAAAATCATTTACATACTAAAATTCATCCAGACATTCCCATTAATATTGAGAATTACCTTGATCAAAGATCTAAATGATATCATCATTGATCCTTCTTGACATATAGAGGAATATCCAGTAGTCACGGTCTTCAGCAGATTGCAATAGTCCTTCCTTGACCATGTCTTTATAGGATTACATGTGAGGCCCTCATTGGCGATTAGATTTTCATTTCCATGTATGAAAACATTCTTGAATGAGGCTTGACCACTACCCAAATCCTTAAGGGGTGATTCCAGTCACACTTTCATCATCAGAAACATTCCCCTGCTTATCATAAATTCTCAAAGAGTAAAATATTTCATTATATTTCATTGAGATAATTATTATTTTGTGAACCAATATTTAGATCACCATCTAATAAACACTACCTAGGAATATCAGAATCAACCAATTTTATGAATCCTCCCTCAATATATAGAGGATTCGTGTTAGTTTCCCCTAAAAACACTAATAGGGAATCCCCATAAGAGTATTTTTCACCAGGGGTATTATTATTCACCTAAACACCATTAGAGTGATTTGAAAATTCCTACATAATTTCCATACTAGTATCCAAAGAGGCCTCTCGTTCCTCAATCCGTACACCTAGTGGTGGGACCTTTCATACCCTACGTACTGATCTCATGAAGTAAATCATTGACCCATGCTGGTCTGGCCATCCTAGACTCTAACCAATGCTTTTATTTTTCAATTTTCCTGTAAAAATAAACCACCCTTTAGGATCCACATTTTATTCTATCCCCCACTATAAGAAGAGAATAAATTATAGACCGATTATAAGCCAAGAGGGACTTGATGACTAGGGGAATTCCACCTTAGAGGGGCTGAATTCAAATAAAGAAATGTGAGCTTCTATGTATTGTTCATCTTCCCATGTCTTATCACATCAGTAGAGGATATCACTCGATAGGTCATACCATCGTCACCATAATCCCGAGATGTCACACTAGATACACCCAAATATCATTTCAATCTATCAAATATATCATCAACCATCATCTCTGTATCCATATCACCCGATAATTTTTTTAAAAATTTATGTGGGTGATCTCGATTCTATCAACATGCTAAACATAAGGGAAAGGTACAACATTCCATCTCAACCTCATAAAAATTATAACGCCATTTAGTTATCTTATTACTCATCATCATGAATAAGATAGTGTCCCTGAGTGTAAGCATGATGGCTGTAAATCTATACAGGACTCAAACACCACCAGGTGATTCCACAAAATTTTTTCTCCTATTGTGATCCACACAACATGACATAATGTTTAGAAATATCGATGTCCACACAAATACGTGGGGAAATCAATTAAAAGAAAAAAACGGTTCTGGATTCCGATCACAAAAAATGTCTGACCAAGTTCCCTATCATTCATATTATAGAAGGGTTTTGAAAAGGAATATGGTGATTTAGAAATCATACCTACAGAGTCATTTAAGGGGGGTTCCCTCAACATTTTAAAACCATAGGACCATTTAAAATGGTGTAAATGGAAACATGTTCAAGACCGATGAGATCTGGATCAAACTAATATGAAATCTTCCAAATATCAGAAGTGAATCATTATATACAACTTGTCTAGGATTCCAACTATTGCCTACTGTAGAACACCCCATTATCTAAACCCAAATCGGTTGAATGTGTCCATTGATGGAAACTACAGAATTAATCTAGCCACCATGGTATTGTTTAAGAGATCCAACACATCGATCAATTCTATGATCGAAATCACGAGTTGAAGGAATCTGTCATGGTGGTCCAGAAAATTAGGTAAAAGTGTGATTTTTGGAAGCAATGGGATGTAATCTAGGATACCTAATGGGATAAATGAGGGATGGGTGTACAATTACAAAAATAGGCCCCTCCATACCAATTCGAGTGGGGCGGGAGAGGCATCTCTCACTATATTGGGCATGTATTGTGTGTTTGAGCAAAATGAAATTGAAATTCATTCACCATTATCATACTTACCTCTTATTTTTATCATACATTGATCCTACTTGAGATTTTTTTATTCTCAATATGAATCCCATTGATTTTATATTCTATATAGATCATATCATTTCTAATAAATTATTAATTGGTTTTCTTTTTCGATGGGTCTCCATTAATGCACTTGATGTGGTGTCCCGTATAGTCTAGGGAAAATGGGACCTACTTTTGTGTAGATCTAGACATTATTATCTATATTTGGGGAAACTAATAATAGTTCTTTATTTTGACCAGGTTTGAGAATACTTTATTTGTTATCTCCCTCCAATTTTCATTGGCATTCTAGATTGTTTTCCTTTATACTTAACAAGATTTCCAGTTGTAGGGGTGGTATAGTTTTCAATTAATTTAGGGCCTAGTACTCAACCAGTATCAATATATTCTTAACCAATGGAACCACATGGAATGAAAGTGTTGATGAATATATGGGATGATATATTATTGAAATGATTTATATCCCTGATTGTGTACCCTTGGTAAATTCTAGTAATATTTTCTAAGAATGTAGATGTGTCACTTTGCATATGTGTTTATTATAAGAAACAAAATCAAATTATTGTAATGAAAATGTATTTGTTTCAATATATTGATGATTTTTTTGACTAGTAAAATTGAGAAGAGTCAGTTTCAATGATTGAGCATCAATCTATTTATAAAAAATTAAAGATAATAGAATCTGATATTCTGAAAACCACCTTTCATTATAGGTATGGACGTTGTGATTATATTGTCATGCCATTTGGTTTAATCAATAGCCATAAAATATCTTTGAATTTTATTAATATGATCATAAATGATAATATTATACTATTTTGGTGGTCATTGTTGATGAAATCATTATTTAATCTATGTTCATGGAGGATCATGTGTGTCATCTGATATATGTTTTTCCATTCATGAGAAATCACTAACATTATAACAAGCTATCAAAATGTTATTTTTGGATTTTGGAATTGATGTTTCTGGGACACGTGTTGTCCAAACATAGAATTTCAGTTTACCATATAAATATGAAAGTTTTACTGAAATAGGTGAAACCAAATAATATTCTTAGGATTCAGAGACTCTAAGGGTTTAGTGGGGGAATCATAACCAGGACATAACTTATTTCTAGAGGTCAGCTTCTCTGATGACATGTCAAACTCGGATGGGAGTGATGTTTCCATTGAATGAGAAATGGTATATTTCTTTTGATGAGTTGAAAAATATTTTGACTTATGTGCCAGTATTGACCCTTCTAGATGTTTGGAATGGATACGTGGTATTCTATGATGCATCATGATTGGATTAGGGATGTTTTCTTATAATAGGTGATCACTTATTTGACTATGTTTGTTGGATGATTAGTCCAAATAAGTTGGATTATACTACTAATTTCCTTGAACTTGTAGATTTTAGGCATGTTCTTATGAGTGGGTGGAAAAAAATTTGGAGAATGGTTTACCGTGTATTCTAACCAAAATACATAGAGTTGTATTAGATCTATAAAATATTTTAATCTCTATCATAAGTGTTTGGTGGTGTACATGTAGTCTTCTAATTTCAACATCGGTTATACCCAAGGAAAATTGAATTTTATCACTAATGATTTGAGGATGATACATATGATCTAGTACATGAATTAATCATAAAAATATTGGAACAAGATATACCTTTATACAAAATTTCATTTATGATTCTCATTATCATGGTCCATGGTTTTTGTGGATATTGTTCTGTTTACCTCCACTCTTCTTGAGATGATTCATTTAGAACAACATCTTGATGATGAATTCCATAGCATTAAATACTCTCTTTGTGATGGGAAGACTGTTATTTAGTGGTCATTCTCTATGGAGGGTATTTATTATTTCATAAAGTATTCTTGTGCCATTACCCATGAAAAAATATGTGATGTGGGATTTCCATAATTCTCAATGGTCTGTGCGTCCGAGAACCACGAATATGTTATATAACATGCATCAGTGATTCAAATGGACAGGTTTGATATGATGTATTACTGATATTTTATATCATTTTCATACATTCCATTAGGCCATGGAAAATCATCAGAGACCATTTTTTCTTCAATCCCTTTCCATTTCTAACTTAGATGTGGGATGATATTTCTATAAACATTGAGGTTGGGATAACATGTACCCAGTTAAAGAAGAATATTATATGGGACTTGATTAAAAGGATGACTAAATGGAAGTACTTTTTACCCATTTATGATATAACAAAAGTTTAGGAGTTGGTGAATATACATGTGAGATACATTGTTCATTTTTAGGGAGTTCCATATAATATTTTCTATGATAGAGATCCCCATTTTACATCTCTTTTTTGGAGAGTCCTTTTAGAGGAACTGGGAACCTAGGTATGTTTTAGTGCAACATATCATCTATATGTGAATGGATAGGCAAAGAGAGATATATAAATTAGTAAGGATATGTTTCATTCATGTGATATTGACTTTGGTGGTTCTTGGGATGGCCATTTAGGACTAGTTGAGTTTTGTTGTAAAAGTAGTTACCCATCTGTGATTATAATGGAACAATTTTTCCTTGTTTTACAAACCATATAATTATCCATTTTGTTGGTCAATGATAAATGTAAGTTCCAATGTTGGACCGTGCATGGTTCAAGAGAAAAAATAGATAATTCTTATAATTTTTTATATAATATTAAGGATAATCATGGGGTATTAATATTATGTTGATTTTCATTGTAGACAATTGGAAATTTCACTTGGTGATAAAGTGTTCATTAACATTTTCGATCATTTGGGACATCTATGGATTCAGAGGAAAGGGAAGAATGACTCTAATTTTATGGGAACTTTTTAGGTATATAGGAAGGTGGTAATGTAGCTAATCATGTATCACTTCCACTATAGTTTATATTGAAACATAACAAGTTTTATATATCATACCTATTGGAATATCAATCAGATCAATATCATGTTCTGAGATTGAGTGATCAAGAGGTTGATGTTGATTTGTTTATAACTGGGAATCTATTCACTATGGTTTTTTATATGAAAAAACAAATTTTAAGGTGAGATGATAAATTTGGTTCTATTTATTTGGTAGAAATATTTTAATTCGATAATGGATTAGAGGAGATAGGCACTAACGTGTGACTAGTTCCCTCATCATTTTTGATATGGAAGATTCTTGATAATATTTCATGGGGAAAGGTTTCTATTATAGTGATAATTAAGAATAAAATTACTCTTTAACATAATAAAATAATCTCATTTTCCTTCAACATTGTGTTGGGGTTCATCTAGAGTTTCATTGGGTGAATTATTATAATATTTTTGAAATTTATTGGTTGTGAATGGTTGAAGAATAGTATTCCCAAATCATGTTCCCTCCCAGTGTAAAATTTCAAAACCCAGATAGTGGGAGATTTCATGATTAAAATTTATTTTGAAAAAATGTTTTCCCACATAAGAGAATATATTCACCCCATCAAAGGGGGCACAATTTGGTCTCATAGTCTATCTTAAAATGTCGTCTTTCCAAGATACTCATGTGCACAACGGTATTTTATTTTAAAAAATTATTTTAAAATTCCCAAAACTGCAATTCCATCACCCACTATACCCTAACTCAGTATTACCTAAAATAATTGGTTTTGGAGGATCCCAAGAACCATTTTTGGATCCTCCAAACCTATTTCTTAGAAAATAAAATTAAATAGAACCACATTTAATTCATTTACAATAAGGAACATTCTATTGTCCCTTCTCACTCACTATCTCGATCTATTCTCCATATGTATTTTTGGATCATCAAGTGTTTGACGGAAAAATAATATATTATAAAAAATCATAATTATAGGTGTTTTTAGATCTCATTTTCCATCATTCGTCATTGGAAAATCCTGTTGTGGAGTTTTTGTTATGGTATATTTGTGATAAGGTAATGTGGTACCATATATAATTGGTAAATTATATAACCCTATAATTTAATTAGTACTTAAATTACCTTTAATTAAATCTTGAACACCCAATTTCATGAAAATTAGAATTTTATTTCACATGGAATAAATTTTTGGGGAGAACCCTCAATTCTAATTGATTTTGAAATTGAGTTGAGATATATAATAGGGGAAAATTGTGATTTTTTTGAAATATATATTTCATAAATATGGATTAAATTGTTTTTATATTAACCTATTATTTGTTTTCTCTGGAAAATGGCATGATTTCATTAAAACTGCATGGTTTTGTTTTTAGAATGAAATTCGAATATTGAAAATAGAAAAGGGTAAATAATATTTTAATCTCATTTGAAATGATTTTACCATTACTAATTAATTAAATAGTAACATTCATTCCTAGGTAGTTAGCGGGTTATTTGGGACACGCAAGTCAGGATAGAAATTCCCAAAGAATGGACTGATGATGAAAAATCTAAAAAAATCTAGTTAGATAGATCATATTATTTATGCAATTTTGATGATTACTATTCTCGTTCAGATTTAGGGAAATGTGTACACATATTCAATGATCATTGATATGAGAGTGTGAGGATCCAATAAATAGAAACTATCGTACCACATAAAATATGACATTGTTTCTTATTGAGAATTATTTGATTATATTTACCATTGATTATGAAACTACTTTACTCATGCATGGTGATTTATATAAAAAATTTTATAAAAATGGTTAAACATTCTATTGTTTCAAATGCTTCCATCATATGAAATTAAAATAATGTTATTGTTTTAAATATATATTTTTAGAATTCTTCAACATTAGATAAAAAATTGATGCCTGATTGACTTTATTTATAGAATACTATCATATAACACTTGGTGTGACACTATTGGGATTTTGAGATGACACCCTATGTTTTTTCCTTCATGTAATTATATATTTTAATATTCCAGGTTTGAGTAAAGGGAAAGTGAATATGGGTGGAGTTGGATGTTCATGAACATTTAGTTTTGTAGTGTTGATACCAAAATGATGTTTCAATTTTAACCTTTTCATTCTTCTACTTTGGTGATATACTATTTTGTTTATGTAATACCCGGTTTAATTCTATTACTTCCACCATAATGAGTTTTCATTGATCATACTGATATTTATTTTTATCATATTCTATTTATGTATAGAATCTAATAAAAATATTATCATTCATGATGTCAGGTGCTTGTCTTCGGCCAGTGGAGAACAGGAAGGACATTTGGACCATGTTAGTTCCATCTCAGGTATTAGGGTACTAGGGTAATCAGGCTACTTCGTGACAATTTTTTATCCAATTATAAAACAAATTACATGTATTATATTTTATTTATTTTATATATCAAAATTGGTTTGAGAATTTGGATCAGTATAATCATAATTTTTATAAGTTATATTTCAAATTAGGCAGATAAATATATGCTTATTGAATTTTATGTTAATTACCATGATAATGGTCAATCCTTTTTTTAAATAATTGTTATTTTCCTAATTTTTAACTTTAATATAGACAATTAAATTAATAATATTTTTAATAATATTTTTTAAAAAAGTATAAAATTATATTTAGAACAATTTAATCAACAACTAATTATATATTAATTTATGAAAATATAATTGTTAGGAAACTATTTTTCTAATAAACATGTTATCCTCTATATAAAATGTTTGTAATTAAAAGTTAATATTATATTATTTATCAATAAAATTAAATTATGTTTTCATTAAAATTATGTATAGTGAACCCAAATTTTTTCGAAGGATTTATTTTATATTTTTATAAAAACATAAATTGCATAGTTATAAAATAAATATGAAGGTAGAAATAAAAAAACTAAAAAAAGAAATATATTAATAAATGAATTGAAACATGTTTAATTTTTTTAAATCCGTGATAGAATATTTGACAACCATATATCACCACAATGTATATTAATTTTTAATTTGGTATAAGGTGTCGTTTTTATAGTGTAACTATAATTCTGAAAATTATAGGGGAGACACAAAAGATATCTTTAACTGAAATATTAAACAGAACACTTCCACCCCTTTACACCACCCTCGTTCTTTTGAAATTAATCAGGAAATATGATATTTTTTACATCCTAAAATATTATGTCATGTTGTTAAGCCTGTAATCTCAAATTTTTATCATAATCACTTCATTTTCAATGATACTTTCAATAGAATGATTATGGAATCCAAGTGAGTATTACTTACTCCTGCCATTTCTTTTTAATAGATTTATTCCAAGGAAATCCTAACCAATTTTAAATAATTTATCTATTATTATTAATATGAGGAATTGTTATTATTTTATTGTATTAGAACTAATTATCTAATTCAATATTCTAAGAAAAACAATAGAACATTACATATGTTTTGGGCATACTACAACCTCTATGGAGATTACTTTTTTCATTTTTTATAATGATTTTATTTATTTATGTAATAAAAATTAAATATGGATAATAAAAATATAAAAATATTATTAATATTACTTTTTAATGATATTATACACCTATATAATTATGATTTGACATCAATATACAGTGTGTTCATGTTTAGGTTGGACTAGCCACCAACTTGAATAATGCAATACAACACTATCATTAATCACTATAGAGACATGAATATTATTTTAAATTAAAGTTAATTAAAAATAATGTATGTATTTTCCTTCTTTAATTTAATTATCAAGTGTTTACCTAATTATTAAAATAACATATTTTATTGTTAAAATTACCAAAATTACCAGATATCAATTAAACATTCACAGAAACATTAAAATCAATATAATAAATATATAAGATATGAAAATAAATGGTATATATTAAATTATATATATAATAATGATTTTCCAAAGAAAGAAGGTAATGAAAATAATATTAATTTTCAAGCTATTAAAAACATGTATGGAAATAATCAGTGATATGGTAAGGGTTTCATTGAAGAATATTCAATTTCATGAGACATACTTCTTATTATAAAAATTGTATAATTTTAAATTTTGTGTCTACAAACCCATTAATATTTTCTATCATGGTTTAATTATAGTTATAAATCGTAATTGTTTATATCCTTTTTATTTCTCTCAAGGGGTCTGGATTCAAAAAATATAAAATCATTAAGGATTTTTTATCTAAAACTCATTTCATTTAGACATGTTAGTATTACAAACCTAATTTTTATATATATTATATATATATTTTAATTAATTACTAAAAAAATTAAATATCAATTACTCATGAATTTGAATGTTGAATTTAATTATCTCTCCCATTTAAGGGGATTTTTCTCAAATGTTTTTAAGGTTATATGAGATTTATTGGACTAAATTTTGATTTCTTTGTGGTATAATACATTCTGTGAACCATATTTTATTTATATGGTATTATTACTACCAACAAATTTAAATTCATTATTAAATTTAATATCAATGGATATAGAAATGAAATTATATTCCCATTTGTCAAATAGTAATTGATTCAATTTTTACCACAATAATAATTATTTTTTGTGAGTCATATTTATTTTAATAGAGTTATGATTGTTCTCTGGAAAATATTTCATATAAGTTGGTTATATAATTTCCTTCATTGTATTATATATTGTTTTCTCACTAATTAATGTGTATTTAAATTCCTTCCACATAAATAATTATTGAATATTTATTACCTTATAGAGTACGTTTCTCATAAGGGATGATGATACCATAAATCACAATTCATTGAGTTACAATGTTTCAACATGAACACTGTTATAAAATTCTCTACCCCTCCCACCATAATGTTTTAGTATATTATTTTTCAGAATAGATTTTCTGAAATTATTATGTAATTAAAAATGATGTTTAAATGCACCTTTTTTTATGATGTGGGTATCTAATAAATGTACATTAAAAATATAACATGTTTTTAAATAATATGATAAATTGTTTTTTCATCTAGAACACATTTACGTAGTTCCCATAATTTAGTTTTAAATTATTAATTTTATATATACTTTTAGAAGTGAAAATTTACAAAATATTTCACCATACCTCTTCAAAAGATACATTTTAAACTGACCCCATTGATTTTATTTTACATGAATGATAAAAATAACTTTCTAATGAAATTTTAGGTCTTCATCTAAATGATCCTTTTTGACTAAAAAGGATTTACAGTCATGGAATATTTGTTATATTATTTCATATATAATAAACCAATATTTATAATATTTTTTATTGAACTCACAGTATCAAAAAATTAGATTCCATATTCATTTTTACGTGATACCATTCAATTAATTCTTTTTCAAGGATATTTTTTTATATATGTCATAATTTTTATGATTTATCTTTTATTAACATGGGATATGTTTTTTTAAACCATCCACATTATTTTTTCTAGATTGATTACGATGATGTTATTATATTAATCTACTCGGTAATTTTTTCACAATATGTTTATTTATTATTTGGATATAAATTATTACTGATTACCCATAAAAATTTACATTGTATATTTTAACCATCCACGTTATTTATATGGACGGTTCGTCATCATGTATCCCAATTATTAACATATGTAAAGGTATTTGTGTTACATAATATTTTATTATAATACAAATGAATATTTTATAACAATATTATGCATTATTTATTAATTTTCAAATATGATTAATGACTTAGACATAAACTAGTTATGGGTGGGGTTTGATAATATTTTGGCCCCTAATTCATCGATATGTCTCATAAGACGATAATTTTGAATATAGATTATGATTCATAATTAAAAAAAATTCATTACTATAATCTAGAATTTTAGAATGAGGTCTCATCAACTAACTTGATAACAAGAATTATGTTTTGGCTATGATTTTTATAGTAAGATCAATATATCTAGTGCTATGCATTCCACCACCAAAAGTTAAATTATTATTATTCATGTGATGTATTAAGATTAATTTTTGTCTAATGAGAAAGTATACTCTTAGTTTTAGTTGATTATGTATTTATACAAATTTCATAATCATTCGATTATATTTATTCTATGGTTATTGATTGAATTCCATATTTGTATGATTTCTCTTAGTGAGGGTTTTATATCACCCATTCATAAGTTTCTATTTCATCATGTTATGAAGGAAAGTATTATACAAAATTTTTCTTATAGGAAAGAGTGTGTTTATACTATAATGGAATGTGTTTTTACCGCTATTTTGATAATGTTAGATAATTATGGGAGGTATATATCTGGGAATCCAAAATTGGAATGAAAGATGGTCTGTAATGTACGTGTTTTAGGTACTAGATCTAAGAGTGTGGATCTGCGGTACCACATAAAACATATCAATAATTCTATTTATGAAATATTTAATCAAATATAACCATATTTTTTAATTTAATATACTTTTAATTTGTGAAAATAATTTAATTTTTTTATTAATTAATGGTTATTTCCTGAAAATTCTATAAAAAATAATAAATTGACTGATAAACTACTAACATTAAATCACATAATTCCTTGAATTGACTCTAATTATTTTTCCAAATTGTCTTCATAAAACACTCCATCATTTGGAAGCCTCTAATTATAGGAAGAATCCATTAATACTAAATTTATAAGAAATTCAAGATGTATACATGAAATACATCAATATATGTATTTTATTTTTCATTAATAATATTTTTCATTTTCTTAATCCATCAATTCTTGTAAAATTTTAGCACATTAATAACACATAATTAATATAATTTTATTTTTTAAAATTTTATATTATTGATTTAGAAAACAAATTCTTACATAATAATAAATAACCTGTTTTTGGACGATTTTACCTCCTATAAAATCAATGTTATAAGGATTTCATCATAACTATTCATAAAAAAAAATTACATTTTTTTATTTAAGTTGAATTTAATTTGAGATTTTAATTATTGTATGTTTATATATGTAAGGTTATTCACGGCTAAAATCCACACATTTTGTTGATGAATATTCAAAAATAGGATAATTTATAATTGCTCATTATTATCTATCATTTTAACATCCATAAAACAGTCATTATACTAAATCAATCTTTAGAAAATAAGTAAAATTTACAAGACCATTATACAGAATATAATTAACTAAAAAATAATTGAGTAATGAGACCATTATAACAAATAAATAATGTAAAAAATAAATAATTAACATAAATGGATTATTTTTACGGTTAATGATTATTAATTATGGAATAAGATAATATACAAAAATTTATTATTTAGAATAAATTAAAATAATGTTATGATGTATATTAAAAATAAACCTACATTGATAATAAAATGTTAGTTTGTTACCAACCGTGATGTAGTACTTGTTAAGGGTTTTTCAAAACACAATTAACATTCCATAATATTAACATTGTCTTCATTATCTATGTCAGTTAAAGATAGATATATTATGCCACTTCTCTATATAACATTACAATTTCTATTTACTTCTAAGATAATTAAAATTTCCCACACACACATATATATAATTAATTGATGGATTTCTTAAAAAAAATATGACACTACTAAGGACTCTTCATCTATATTGGAAATATGTCATCCTTTCCTTTTTTTCTCATATTAAAAATGTAATGTTTTTATATTTTTTGATGATAAATAATAAAAATTTCAATTAAATATTAAATATTTATTTAATTTTAATCAAATTAATTTTTTTTTATTTTTCATCATTGTTGGTAATTTTAAAATAATTAATAATTCATAGAAGAACTTATTTTATATTTTTTAGAGTATATATCATTAACATTACAATATTTATAGAATATAGATTTTTTTACTTTTATAGCTCCCTTATTATAAAATTTATAAGTAATTTAATGTTTTAAAATTTATTTTTTACCTTTTAAAAATTATGTTGGATGTGAATTTTTACCTTTTTTAATAGAATTTCAACATCACATAAGAAAAAATATTTTCATGATTTCCATTAAAATTTCTTTTTTTCATGGGAAGATTCATTTTCTATATATTATTCATATCCCTTATGTGTCATAATTTAAAAAAATTATAATATGTTTTATCTGGGTAATTTATTTTTGGTATCATATGATCTGATTCGAGGGTAATTATTTTATTATTCCATTTCAAAATCTATTTAATCAATTTTAATTTCAGGGGGTTTTCATGATATTAATTTTGATCTGTTGTAATTGCCACACCCAAGTTACCCAGAGTTAGTGCATTATTACATAACATTGGCATGATCACAAGGAAATTTTGTCTTGAAAGGCCAATAAATTTAGTATTATTGGAAATAAGATTCATACATAAGTTCAACATTATATCATGAAGAGAAATAAAACAGAAATATATTTCATTACAAACATCCAAGACTCATAGATTATGCATCCAGGTCACTCATAACTTATTTCCTCATAACCTGGGACAATGAAACATAAGAAAATGGGTGAGCTCAAATGCTATAAGGGTAAGTAATCCAGTGGAAAATGAAATAAATATTAAGCATGGTAAATACTTGAAACCACATGCCTTTACCAATAATAAACATGAATAATTTTATAGAAAGAATAAGAGATATGTAAATAAGGCCATAATAAAACATAATCATGGGTATTCTACTAGTCAAATGACCAAATGAACCATCAATATTATTTCCATAATGAGGGATTGTATAATGCCAGACATTCTGAAACACAAATATATTTCATTAAAAACATCCAAGACTCCTAGATTATGCATGCAGGTCACTCATAACTTACTTCCTCATAACCTGGGAGAATGAAACATAAGAAAAGGGGTGAGCTCAAATAAACACACCCACTGTATAATGTGAAAAAATACATTCTTACCATAAATATATCGAAAAGGTTAAAAAGTACATTGTCTAGAAAACGACAGAAATAGTCCTTTAAGAACACATAAGGGTATAAATGAATTTAACCCATTGTCTAGTAAATAGTAAAAATGATTTCAAATACATTTTTAAGAAACATGGATGTGGATGATAAAGAGGTCCCAATAGATAATTTCATATAAACAACCACAGATAATGAAGAGATTGTGAAATAAACCCTTACCTTGTACATTTCCTTAGTTGAGGGTAGGTTAAACTTATGTATGATGGTGAAATAATTGTTATTAAATTATACAAGAATCATATACATTAATATGATATCATATATAATCTTTTAACATTGATTTTTTAATAATATTTTAGTATTATCATTGTTTCGCGTTTAACGGAATTATTATCCTTTATATTCTTTGTTATGTGAGCCATATTTTTTATGGATGGGATCTATATTATTAATATCTATAATGATATCATGTCACTAAATTTTTTTTATCATCAAATGAAATTTTGTCTTGAATGGATATTATGGGGAATGAATCTCATCACATTCATGGAGACGGTAATCCATACCTACGCACGAGTGACAATATCATTCTTTTGATATTAAAATAATATATAATTTGATGGTATATCATATATACAGAATAATTATCATGTAATATTTATAATTTACATTAATTAGATATCATTATCATACCCATCCAAATAATAATGTTTTTGAATAACAATTACACTACGACGTGGAGACGGTAAGCCCTACGTACGCACGTATGGTGACATGTCCTTCAAAGGATAGATAGAAAGATGAATATGGTTGTAACATATTTATAATAATATCACAGTATATAGAAGATACTGGGGTTATTATTTGGGAATGTAAATAACAAAGAATGAAGAATTTGATGAAGAAATGGCCTTGAAAAAGGTTGGTGAAAACATTACCTCTTCTTCGGGTTCTTCCTTTTGATTTGATCTAAAAGGCCCATAGATTAAATTTATGATCAAACTAATGCCTCTAGGTTGAAGTGAGGGAAGTTGAGAGATTATTTGGCCAAGGAATTTCCAAACCAAAAGGCTTTGAAGGTGTAAAGAATTGGTTATAAGTTGTGTCCTTTTATAAGGGGGGAGGGGCTCTTTAGGAAAAACATAAAGTATTATTTTATAATAAATTCATATTCGGTTTATAATGTCTCCATAGATTATTATTAAAATTTTAAGGTGGTTATGGGTCTAAATCCATTCATCCAATAGATTTTATATAGTTTTGGGTCATTATATTAACCTTATCTTTTAGTTTTAACTTTTAGTTAATTAGATTGACATTTACCATGTCACTTTGTATTTTTACAGTATATAGTTAATAAACATACTATATTCATTAAAGAGGCCCCCAAGTGGTCCATTAATGATAAACATATCATGATATAAGTCTTTTGGCCGAACATTAGATTTTTAGGAATACAATATCAATTAATAATGTAATACTTGTTTTAAAAACACATTTATGTCAATTTTGACAATATTTAATAAATGATTTTTGTTAAAGTCTTAACAACATTATTAATTCGAAAAAAATTCATTTAAGCAATCATAACATTTCATATTAACCAATAAAATTAGTGTATGGCATCGATAATTTCAAATTATATTTATTTTAACTTTTATATTACCAATTATTCGATTATTAGATTATTATTGAAAATATTGCATCATTATTGTCTCAGAAATAAATGTAATTATTAAATTTTTAAAAAATATAAATAAAACACCATTATGTAGGAAATATTTTTATCTTTCTGATTAATATTTATAGTCGAAAATATAACATATATAACCCTATGTAAAAATTGTTTTTCTGAAAGATATATGATTATGTCATTTTTTTATTTACTTTAACTTAATTAATATAAAGTGTCATTATCACCTACAAGTGTCTCCATGGGGTCCCAAAATTGACCCAAAGATGCTGATTGTCATACATGTATCATCCAATAAAACCAGGACATATTTTAGGGTAATTTATTATTATTATAATATTATTTTTCACCCTTATTTACAGGATTTACCCTTTAACCATGGTAAATAAAATATTTACCGAAGTAATTATTAAAAATGTCTAAAAATAAAAGTTACCTACTTACACAATTTGGACATACTGATTCCAAATATGGAATCCATTTTTCCAAATTCAAAATACAGAAGTGCCAGAAATTAATTAAAATTTAATTCCTTTTGTTAAAACAAAAAGCATGTTGTTAAGAGATAATAACTATCAAAAGATTGACACTTGTTTATGTACGGTTTAAATGTGAAATTATTTCAAATGACCAACATTGTATTAAATTGTAAAAATATATTCTAAATATAATTTAAAATCACTCAAATTCATAACTTATAATTATTAATTTTTTTGATTAATTTTATTTTTAATTAAAATTTAGTAATTTTAACTATTCATCAAAATATGAAAGTTATCCGAAAAGTACCAAAATTTTACCCTTTGCTAATTTCAATATTTTGAATCCAGAAATGATGTCCATTTTGAGATATAAAATTTATAATATTTCAAAAATTGGATAATATTATTCATAACAGCTACTTTGATTGGTCATAGTGTGTTAGAATCTCAAAGTTGCGTACAATGGAAGCTATTGCATTATTCAAAGGGAAACACACCGTGGAAGCATGGGGTTTTACATTTTCTCATCCTTCAAATAATTTCAACCTCGAAATTTCTAAAATATTATTTCATAAAATGACTCGGGTGGTTCTTCATCATAAGTTCCTCGGGTTCCCACGTTGCCTCTTCCATCTTATAGTTTCTTCGTAAAACTTTTACCAGACGAGTCGTTCGGTTTCTCAGCACTTGTTCTCTAGTATCAAGAATCCTGACGGGCTCTTCACAATAAGATAGATCATGTTCAAGTTCTAATTCCTCATAGGTGATTATATGCGTTGGTTCTGGCTTTTATTTTCTCAACAGTGATACGTGGAACACATCGGGAATTTTGGAGAGATTTGGCAGTATTTCCAAATGGTATGCTACGGCCCCAATTCGTTCTATAATTTCGAAAGGATCATTGTACCTGGGACTCAATTTAAATTTCTTACTGAAATGTATAACTCCCTTCCACAGAGATACCTTCAAGAAAACATGATCTCCTATATGAAATTCCAAATCCTTCCTTCGATTATCGGCGTAGCTGTTCTGCCTACTTTGAGCCGCTTTGATGTGGTTTTGGATTACCTTTACCTTTTACATAGATTCCTCCACTAGTTATGGGCCTACAAGTTTTCTTTCACCAATTACATCCCAACATGTTGGTGTACGACATCTCTTTCTATACAATGCTTCATATGGAGACATCTGAATACATGAATGGAAGCTATTGTTATAGGAAAATTCCGCCAGAGGTAAATATTGACCCCACATACCCTAAAAAAGAAGTGAGCATGATCTAAACATGTCTTCT
Organism: Viscum album; assembly: GCA_963277665.1. Taxonomy (NCBI): domain Eukaryota; kingdom Viridiplantae; phylum Streptophyta; class Magnoliopsida; order Santalales; family Viscaceae; genus Viscum; species Viscum album. The sequence continues at coordinate 690,473,900 of OY728153.1, read as the reverse complement.
ATGGTTTGAATAGTTCATTCTGATTGTCCATCTGTTTGAGGGTGGTTGGCAGTGCTCAAATGAAGTCAGTATCCAAGGCCATTTGAAGACTCTTCCAGAATCTTGAAGTAAAATGGGGATCATGATCAGAAACAATCGATAGGGGTACACCATGAAGTCTCACAACTTCATTAATATATAGTCTTTCTAGATGTTCTAGTGGTAGATATTCTCATAGAGCAAGAAAATGGGCTGACTTGGTAAGAATATCAACAATAACCCATATTGAATCATTCCTCCTAGGAGTCTTTGGTAGTCCCATGACAAAGTCCATCGTGATATTGTCCCATTTCCACTCAGGTATGGGAAGAGGTTTCATGACTCCTCCAGGTTGTTGCCTTCCATATTTAACTTGCTGACAAAGCATACATCTGGACACAAAATCATCAATCTCCCTCTTCATGTTGTCAAACAAAAAATGTTCCTTTAAATCCCTATACATTTTGGTGATCCCAGGGTGTATAGAGAAATTTGAACTATGAGCATGGTCCAGTAATTCCATTTTTAGATCAGGTATATTGGGAACACAATGTCTCTTCCCGAATCTCAAAATTCCATCTTCATACAAAGAGTCAATCAATCTCCCATTATTCACACCTTTAATCTTCTTTTGAAATTATTTATCATCGGTCTAAGAACTCATTATCATTTCTAGTAAAGATGGTTTTGAGACCATTTGGAAAAGTTTCAATGTTTCTCCTTCCATGGTAATTACCATATACATATTCACTAGATCCATTAAAATAGGATCCCTTTCAATTCTTATCAGGTTCAAAACTCCACAATATTTTCTTCTCAAAGAACCTTCAACCTTATTTTCCTTTCCCAGGTGGTAGTGTATCGTGCAATCATAATCCTTGAGTAGTTCAAGCCATGTCCTTTGCCTCATGTTGAGTTGTTTCTGTGAGAAAATATACTTCAAACTCTTATGATCGATATATATCTCAAATTTTTCACTATAGAGATAATGTCTCCATATCATCAAAGAAAAAATTACTGCAGCAAACTCAAGATCATGAGTAGGAGAGTTTTGCTCATGAATTTTCAGCTATTGTGCTACATAGGAAATAACTCTATCATTCTTCATAAGGACACAACCAGGTCCTTTCTTCGATGCATCACTATAAATAACAAAACCATCATTCCCTAATGGTAGAGTCAATATAGGAGAAATAAATAATCTTCTATTAAATTTCTCATAACATTCTTTATTGTCTTTTGTCCAAACAAATTTATCCCCTTTACGTGTGAGCTTCGTTAATGGGTTAGCCAACCGGGAAAAATTCTGGACAAAACCTTGATAATAACCTGCTAAACCAATAAAACTGTGTACCTTGGTTATACTCATTGGTGCTGTCCATTCTTGGATTGCTCTTGTCTTAGAAGGATCAACAAAGATTCCCTCCTTAAATACAATATGGCCAAGAAAAGCAATCTCATGAAGCCAGAATTCACAGTTACTAAACTTCTCAAATAATTCACGTCTTCTAAGAGTCATCAATATAATGATCAAGTAATTTTCATGATCATTATAGCTTTTGGAGTATACCAAGATATCACCAATAAATACCACTACAAATTCATCAAGATAATCCTTAAAAACTCTGTTCATTAGTTCCATGAATATAGAGGGTGCATTAGTCAGCCAAAAAGGTATTACTGTAAACTCGTAATCACCGTACCTGGTTCAAAATGCTGTCTTTGGAATGTCTTCCTTATTCACACTCTACTGATGGTATCCAGGTACAATGTCAATCTTTGAAAAAAATTGAGCTCCATGTAATTGGTCAAATAAATCATCAATGCGAGGTAGGGGATACTTGTTCTTTATTGTTATAGCATTGATCTCCCTATAGTCAATACATAACCTCATAGATTCATTTTTCTTTTTAACAAAAAGAATAGGGGCTCCCCATGGAGAATCACTAGGGAGAATAAATCTCTTATTACTCAATTCCTCTAGTTTTTTATTTAGATAAACTAATTACACATTGCCCATTCTATAAGGGGTATTCGATATAGGCCTTGGTCCAGGAATTAAATCAATGGAAAACTGAACTTCTCATTCTTGAGGATGTCCAGGTAAATCTTCCAGAAACACATCTACATATTCATTCACAATAGTTACATCCTCTAATTGAACATTCCTTTACTCACCCACAGTCATTTCATTCTCTTCCACCCCAATAATTGAATTTAGTTGAGCTACTGGGGGTGGATCTAGATAAGAATTAGGTGGTGACGATTCTGCTCTAATGATAAGGTGTTCTTTATCATCATCATCAAAAATCATAACCTCCTTCTTCATACAATAAATATTTGCATCATGATCCAAAAGCCAATCCATACAGAGGATTATATAAAACTCAATCATAGGTATGATGATGAGATCATTGGACAAAGAACATTTATGTGCTCTAATAGGGAATTATTCACAAAACTTTGTTACAATGATACTTCCCTTAGGAGTTTTGACTGACAACTCCCTTATTAAATCAAATTGTAAATATCTAATTTTCTTACCAAACTGGGATGATATGAAACAATGTGATGATCCAGAATCAAATAATGTATTTTCTATACTTGAGGATACCATTAAATTACCTACCACCACGTATTTCAGAGCTTCTACCTCAACAGTAGTGATAACATAAGCTTGGCCTTGATCCCTAGGCCTTTTCTGATCGAAGTTTCCCAGACGCTTAGGACATTCATTTGTATAATGTTCCATCTCCCGGTAATTGTATTATTGAACATTGGTAACGTCTTTCTCTCCTTTATAATCACCAGCTAGGTGACCTTTATGTCCATATTTGTAGCATTCTCCTTTTTTTAGACAGGAACTAGGGTGCTTCCTTCCTCAATTATAACAAGGTGGAAATTAATTTCTTCCCTTCTTCCCTATTTACTTATTTCCTTTCCTAGAGTGTTCATTATATCTCTTATTCTATTGATTTTATTTAAATTCATAAGACTTAGAGAATTCCTTTTTTGTCTTGACAGCACACGAGACAATATCTTCGTTTGATGAGAAATATTTTGATACTAATGCTCGATGGATAAATGGTTTTAACCCGTCAAAGAAATGATCAATCTTACATTGTGGGTTATGTATATAATCTGCAACATGCCTCGATAACCTTGTAAAGTTAGCCTCATACATTGCGACATTCTCTTCCTCCTTTTTCCTCAGACTCAGAAATTGTTTGTCCATATCCTCTTGATGGTCACGAGGAATGTATTTTTCAAAAAAAAATATCTTTTTACTACCTCCATTCCATATTTTATACTTCATCATCTTCCTTTGTGTTTTGAATCAATGACCACCATTGAACATCATCTCCAGTAAGGCGGTAAACTGCGATGAAAACTTTTTCCCTTTCGCTACTCCCCAAAGCGTGAAATATTTTCTCTACGGAATTTATCTATTGCTCAACCACTAATGGATTCGTACTCCGATTGAATGTTGGTGGTTGTTGCCTCATTAAGCAATCTAACATTGATCCTCCACGCTGTGGATCTATGTGCTCCATACGAGTAAGGTTATTATTCATAACCTGAGTGAATTTTCCATGTATGGTGATTTGGTTATCCGCACTAGTTGCATCACCATCTCCAATATATTTATCTTGAGCTTGAGGAAAATACATACAAGGAGTGTGTGCATTGATATGGTTTCCATTACTTCCACTTGGTTCCATTTCTAAACAATGGAATAAACTAGAATAGTTTATGAATTGAAATATATAATTCCAAACTTCTAAAAAACATAACATAAATTGAAAAGTTTTTGGATATAATCCATAATCATGAAAATGTTTTCTTTGAGAAAGTATATACTCATAAACCCTTCATAATGGTTTTTAATGAAAATGAGAATTATCCTAAGCATATCCCCCAGGAGTGTCCAAACTAAGAGTGCATCAAGGCCAGTTGTCGTGCACCTATTCCCATTCGAGTCTAGCTCAAAGAAGTGTTTTCAGGATTTACCCTTAGGTACATCTGTACCAGAGCTGCCTCTACCTGCTCGTATCTAGATTGGGATGTATTGATCGAAAAACTCACAAAATCTATATAATACCAAAATTTGAGGAAGTTATTCTATACTAATTTTCAATGTACATCTTTGGGCTATGTGCTCTAATCAGAGTTTATCGAAATCTATTTTCCAATGATTGTACTAAATTTCCTCTGATACCAACTATAACGCCCCGACCGTAGTTACCCATAGCCTGTGGATTATTAAAAAACATTGGCATGATCACAAGGAAATCTTGTCTCGAAAAACAGATTAGTTTCGTATTATTGGAAACAAGATTCATAAATAAGTTCAACTTTGCAGATTGAAGAGAAATACAACACAAATATATTTCATTAGAAACATCCAATCCTCCTAGATTATGCCTCCAGGTCACTCATAACTAACTTCTTCATATCCTGGGAAAATGAAACATAAGAAATGGGGTGAGATCAAATGCTCATTAAGGGTATGTAATACAGCGGAAAATGACATAAATATTAAGCATGGTAAATAATTGAAACCACATGCCTTTCCCAATAATAAACATGAATACTTTTGTGGAAAGAATATGATCTGAGTAAATAATGCCAAAATAAAACATAATCAAGGGTATTCTACTAGTCAAATGACCACATGAACCATCAATATTATTTCCATAATGAGGGAATGTATAATGCTGGAAATTCTGAAAAATTTTGTCAAAGCCTCGGCCAAGACGTATAAAAATTATTAAGGCCTCAGCCAAAATCATAAATCAAGATGGGAAAGGGTCATGGAAAATTCCACATCTAGTTGTCTCATGAGACCTACCGATGCATCAAGGAGCTGTAGGGGGCTCCACCCATCACTTACTAAGTCCAATACATTCCTCATATGAAAAGGTTTATACATATCATAAACATTCGTATTAAAACTAGCATAAGAAATGTCAATACTTTAACTATAAACAATGAATGGTATAAAAATAGCACATCCACAGTCAAACATATCACAAAACCTTCAACACAGTATGGATGTTTTGTATCAAAATAAATCAATTTCAAATAAACATCAAATCCATCAAAGGATGTGGACATAGATGAAATCAAAACCCTTTTTAGAGAAATATCTCTTTCTATTTAGAAATCATTTAAGAGTCAAATAATTATAAATAAAACATTTATTATTAAATTATTCGTATAATCTTGTAAGGGAATATTTGACAATTTTATAATGGAAGAAAAAAACCGCACCCGCCTTATATGTTAAAAAAAGACATTCTTACCTTAAATATATCGAAAAGGTTAAAAAGTACCTTGTTTGGAAAATGACAGAAAGATTCCTATCAAAACACATAATTGTTTAAATGAAATTAATCCATTTTCTAGTAAATAGTAAACATGTTTTGAAATACATTTTTAAGTAACTTGGATGTGGATGATAAAGACGTACCAGTAGATAATTACATATAAACAACCTTGGATAATGAAGAGATTGTGAAATAAACCGTTAAGTTGTAATTTTCCTTGGTTGAGTGTAGGTTAACCTCCTGTATGATGGTAAAATAATTTTTATTAAATTAAAAAATAATCATATACATTAATAAGATATAATATATGATCTTTTAACATTTATTACTTAATAATATCTTAGTATTATCATCATTTCGGGTTTAACGAATTTTTTTTCCTTTATATTATTTATTATGTGTTACATATTTGTTATGGATGGGATGTATATTTTTCATATCCAGAATGATATCATGTCTCTAAAAATTATTTTTAATCATCAAATGAAATTTAGTCTTGAATGGATACGATGGGGAATGAATTTAATCACATTCGTGGAGAAGGTAATCCATACGTACGCACGATCGACAATGTCATTATTTTGATATTAAAATAATATATAATTGGATGGTATATAATATATACTGAATAATTATCATGTTATATTTATTATTTAAATCAATTAAATATCATTATCATACCCATCCAAATAATAATGTTTTTGAATAACAATTACACCACGACGTGGAGATGGTAAGCCGTACGTACGCACGTATGGTGACATGTAATTCAAAGGATGGATAGAATAATGAATATTGTTGTACCATATTTATAATAACATAATTCTATATAGAAGATACTAGTGTTATTATTTTAGAAATTAAATAACAAATAAATAAGAAGTTTAAGAAGAAAGGATCTTGAAAATGGTGGTGAAAGCATTACCTCTTCTTCATATTCTTCGATTTGATTTGATCAAAAGGGCTCATTAGGTTGGATTTATGATCAAACTCAGGCCTCCAGGATGAAGTGAGGGAAGTTGAGAGAGTATTTGGGCAGGGTTTGGTCAAACAAAGGGCTTTGATGGTGTGAATAATTGGTAGATGTTGTGTCCTTTTATAAGGGGGTGGAGGGGCTCTTTAGAAAAAACTTAAAGTATTAATTTATAATAAATACATATTCAGTTTATAATGGCTCCAAAGTGAATTATTCAAAGTATAATGCGGGGATGCGTTGAAATCTATTCAACCAGTAGATTCTATACAGGTTTGGTTCATTATATTAACCTTATCTTTTAGTTTTTTCACTTAGTTAATTAGATTGACATTTACCATGTCACTTTGTATTTTTATATTATATAGTTAATAAAAATAATATATACAACCAATAGACACCCAAGTGGTCCATTAATGATAAATATATCATGATATAAGTCCTTTTTCCAAACCATAGATTTTTAAAAATAGAATATCAATTAATAAAATAATACTTTTCTTAAAAACTCATTTTTGTCAATTTTGAAAATATTTAATAATTTATTTTTGTTAAAGTCATAATAATATTATTAATTAGAACCAAATTCATTTAAGATATCATAACATTTCCTATTAACTATAAAATTCTTTGATGGCATCAAAACATTCAAATTATATTTATTTTAACTTTTATAATACCAATTATTTGATTCTTTCATCCATAAGGAAAATTCTGCATCATTATTGTGTCATAAATAAATGTAATTATTTAATGTACAAAAATTATAAATAAAATAACATTATGTATGAAATATTTTTATATTTCTAATCAAGATTTATAGTTGAATATAAAAGATATATAACCCTATGTAAAAACTAATTTTCTAAAAGATATATGCTTATGTCATTTTTTTTATTTACTTTAACTTAATTAATATAAAGTGTCCTTATCACCTACAAGTGGCTCCATGGGCTCCCAGAATCGACCCAAAGATGCTGATGGACGGAAATGTATCAACCAATAAGGTTAGGACACATTTTAGGGTAATTTATTATTATTATTATATTATTTTTTATCCTTATTTACCAAATTTACCCTTTAACCATGGTAAAAAAAATATTTACCGAAGTAATTATTCAAAATGTATAAAAATAAAATATACCTATTTACCCAATTTAGACATCCTGATTCACAATATGGAATCAATTTTTCCAAATTTAAAACACAGAAGTGGAATAATTTATTTAAAATTGATTCTCGTTGTTAAAACAAAAAGCGTGTTTTTAAGAGATAATAACTATCAAAAGTTTGAGACTTGTTTATGTCCGGTTTAAATGTGTAAATATGTCAGATGACCAAAATTTTATTAAATGGTAAAAATATATTCTAAATATACTTTAAACCCACTCAAATTAATAATTTATCATTATTAATTATTTTTATTAAAAACGTTGTTTTTAATTAAAATTTAGTAATTTTCACTATTCATCATAATATAAAAGTTATCCGAAAAGTACCAAAATTTTACCCTGGGCTAATTTCGATATTCAGAATCAAAAATTGAATTCCATTTTGAGAGATATGATTTATAAAATTTTAAAAAGTGTGTATTACTTTTCATAATGGCTCCTTTGATTGGTTGTGGTGTGTTAAATTCTCGAAGTTGCGTACAATGCAAGCTATTGCATTATTCAAAGAGAAACGTATCGTGGAAGTTTGGGGTGTTACATATGTTATATATGGGAAACATATTTCTTATATATAATTACATTATGTGTAATCCTATAATTAGTTTGTCCACTAATGTATTATGATATTTTTTTGTCACACTATATTACTATGTGATATATGATGATAGCCCAAATCCATTATGTTATAGGACACTGATGGTTATCCAATATATTATGATATTTGATACTAGTGGTTTGAATAATAACCTATGATATTAAAGACTAATTTTTTAACCCTAAAATTTGTTATTCTTGTTACCTGTACAATTTTTTCATATTCTAAACTAATGACACTATATATCATGATTATTTTTATTACTTCACGTTGTTAGGTCATGAAACATATTTTCCCTTCGTGGAGATAATTTTATTGTTATATGATCTAATGTACGGGTCTATGATAATACTATTATTTATTATGATAATATCCACTTATTAAATTAAATTATTTCATTAATCATTTATTTCCACCAAACGCATGTTTTCAGTTATTTATGATCTAGGGATAAATCATATATAAACCATTTATATTATTTTTCACTTATTGAGAAATTCATCTCACCCATTTTTATATTTCTAACTTCCCTTAGAATATATATGTTAGAATATGGTCTACATGAAATCATTTCTGAAATATTTTTTGGGAGATGTTGAATCCTTATTGTGTAATTGGATTATTAAATAGATAGACTTTTATGACACAATGTCATTGGGTTATCTGATGAATATAATATTTAATTACATGGAATGATTTAAGGCCCATGATTTTTCATGATTAGTTAATATTATTATCTATATGATTTTAGAAAACAAATTAATATTTTAAATAATGTATTTATCACTATAATTTTTTTCCTTTTCATTAATATATAAATATTTTAATATATGAGTTGTAAGGGATTATTTATATGAATATCCACTATTTTATGTCACAAATTCATAATAATTATCATTTTATTTTTAAATAATTATAATGTTTATTTTCCAATAAATAGCATCAAATTATAAAAATTTTCCCTTTGAGAAAAATTATTCATTATCTTTTAACCATTGTGGACATATCTCCATTATCATAACTCTTTTCCATTCATAATTCTAAATTAATGGGAATTATTATCTTCTCCTTCATGAATTATGTTTATATTTGATCATTTTTATTAATTCATAACACATATATCTTTATAACCATTTAACAGTCATTAATCATATGAAAATATCTAATCATTTACAAGATCATATTAACAAGGTATGATTAAAATAATCATTCATGATATTACCTTTTGACTTTATCTTCAAAAATCCCATTACCATCAATGAATATACATTATTTTTTAGTAATACATCATTTAAAAAATTAAAAAAACCATTTAAATATTTATAAAAGTATTTATTTAGCATAATTTTATATTTAATCCGTTATGATCACGAATTTTTTATTGTCCATGGGTGATTATATTTTAATTTTTTCAAATATACTTCCTCAACTAAATACTTCCCCATTACAACTTATTTATTCTTATAAAATATATTTGATAATTATCCACGCTTAATTGCACTAAAAATGTATAGTCATTCCACATATATATGACCCAACCAATATCATCTTCTATAAGCAATATTGAAAACATAAAATTGAAAATTCACATGAACTCTTTATTTGTCAATATATATATCAGATTTCTTTATGGATATGGTATTATCTACTAGAAACGTATGTTGCCGAAATTATTGAATTTTTTATATATAATTAATTGAACTAAATATCCATTGAAATTTTTCTATTAACACCAAAACACTAACAAAATCCAAAAAAATTATACTCTTTAAGGAAAAAAGCTTTCTAGTTTATGACAACTATTTACATCATATTTCTCTTTATTAATTTCAATGCGTTTTGTGAAAAAACTATGTAGTGTTACATAACAATTAATTTTTATTATTAAAATTAACATTAATTTTTCACCATTCATTTATTAGTAGATATCATTTGCATTTATATAATTCTATATATTTTTTAATTTTGTAATTTAACTAGCGAGAAAACATTCTTATAATTCATTATACATGATTTATCTTCAATATTAACTAACTAAAATTCATTAATTATTTAATAAATATAATATTATTATTGAAAATTAGAGAGCTAAACTAAATTCTTATATATTTTAATAGTATAATAATTAAAATTAAAAATCACTATAAATATTAAAAAAATTATTGTTAGACATTCTCTTCTTCTATTGATTTTAATCCACTAAAACATTTAATAATAATTAAAATTTGTTTTTACATTAACCTTGAAATTTTTTCAACACATATTTTATCTTATTATATTCACATCTGAGTAATTTATACATTAATAATCATTCACCATAACCTATTCACATTCCCCATGTATTTTGCAACCATAAATGGAACATGAGTTACCTTACTTAATAATTTATTACCCTTCTATTGTTTTTATATTTTCATTATATGTTCCTTAAATATTTAAATATTCATGTATTACAAGTTTGTATATTCTTTCTATGATTAACATATTAACTAAATTTTAGTAATATTGGTAATCATAATTTTTTTATATGATTACTAGGTTGTAAATCCTCTTAACATTCTATACCTCCACACTCATTTTTTTTAATATTAAAAATTTAACTCTTATTTTCTAATTTTTAAAAGTTATTTTCTATTCCTTTTGAATGATACATCTTGTAGGATAATTTTAAGGGATTATTCCTAAATAACATCATTGAAGAACCATCTTCATATTAACTCAAACCATCCTTCAAATTTAGAAAATTTATAATAATATATAAAATAAATCATTTATAGATACACATCAGTGGAAAATTGTCTTCATATATATATTTTCATTTTTTAACTCCTAATGATAATATACATGAACTTTTCAAACATCCCTTAAAATATCTGTCAAGATATGAATCTTTATACTATTATTTCACTACCATAGGTGTGTTTTCATTAATTAAGGATTTTAATGTGATATCACTCTAACCCTTACTTCTCTTCATAAAGTATGTAAAATTACGCATCACATATTCAACCAAACAACTATACAATTCCACTTTTGAAAAAGAACTCAATTCATACTCATTCAGGGACATGATTTTTTATCTAAACTATCTAGTGATAAATGATGGAAATTATTATCTAGTTTTTAATATTCTATATTTTACCTAATCCCACATATAAAGAAGAAAATAAAATTTGCTACTATAAATAAATTATCCATTATTTCTCTATAAATAATAAAACTATCGTGAGATTGATCACCAATGAATTGAATTTTTATCCCTTCATTCGAACATTTTTTCATGAATATTTCACATGTTCTCTCAAATTCATTTCACTATATTGATACCCATAAATTTTCGATTTATTTATATAATGTTGATGATAATATTTAATTATGTTCATTATAATTAACGCTGATTTCCATTCAATCAACCATAGTTATCACTATACATGTATTTTCTTGAGTAATACTATATGTTATATTGTCAACTATAACCATACTTAACAAGAGTACACAACGTATAATTTTATCATTCAAAAAATTTTGAATAATTTACAAATTGAATATAGGAAGACATGTTCTATTCACTAAATTAATATAATTATATATGAATTTATAAATTCAAATCAATATTCCATAGTAATAAAACTACTTCACTCCTGTAAATTTAAATAGAGCTATATAATTTATGTAATCTCATGTACCACATTAATGAACATTTTAGAATCACTACCACTAATAATAGTGTGGTACGATACTATGTATACGCATATTTATAGGAGAATTATTAAATTTAAATATTTGATGAATCTTCACCAAGAGGAAATCAAAACACGTAATAATGATTACAAGAATGATATATTCCAACATTATTTTTCAACACTAAACAATATGAAGTATGTAAATTTATATTACTGATTTTATTTACCCATTTACATAACCATATCGACGACAATGATATAAATGGTTCACCATTCAAAATTAATTGAATCATCTATTGCACGACATGGTGTATTCTATTATCATACAATATACAAGCATATTCTAAGGTTTCATAATGAGTACTGATTATACATGACATCATGTGAGAAAAAAATATATTTTAAATAATTTTATGCACTTTTATATAATATATAATAACAATTTATGATATATAGCTTTGTAGATTCATTAATTTTCAATGAGTGTCTCCAAAAATTCATAAATAGTGTATCACATATTCTTTGTTTCATTTATAATTAAATCTATGAAATTAAAAAAGTATACATTTATCTCCAGACCATCAAACCCATTCCTTATTCTGTTAATATAAAATCATTAATTGTAGGAAAATAGTTGAATACTATAAAATTATATTAACCTGTGTCAGACAATATATAAAGGAATTAAATTTCTTCTTCTATAGAAAACTTCATTCATCACTTTTTAAGGACTAATACATCAATAATTTTTGTTATTGGAAGAAAATATTTTATCCCAATTCAATTTGGTCTCTCTTTTAATTACAAACTCTATTCCATTAATTTATTTACGTAATAGTCATTCTTACCAATATAAAACCCCACAATCTCAAACTTTTAAATTTTAAAATTCAAATTTAAATATTCTATCCCATTTTAAATCACCTTTGTGATTCAATTATTATCTTAATTTATATTAAATTAATTCATTCAAATCAAAATAATTTTGGAAACATGATTCAAATAGTATTGTGAATTTATCAAATATATCATACTTAAATCCCCGTAATCACAAACTCTTTAATGTTTATTTTTTTTCAAAATACTATATGAAAAGATAAGACCACAACATGTTACATATCAAATTTTTTAAAACCATATAAAACACTTTTATATCCATGTTAAATAGTTAAACACAAAAATATTTTAGTTTTTCACTTCTTTCCATCATGTAATCCATGATCAACACTTCTACATATTTAAAATATCGTGAATTACACTGTCACTGACCACTAACATGATATGTTTCCCACAATGTGTTCAATTTTAAAAAATAATATTTCTATCATCATTAAGTAGGAAAATTTTAATTTATCATAGATTAACACATCCTGATTAGGGGAGACTAAAGAAAAAATTTATAATTATGGGGTGTTTAATGAGACCAATATATTGGATAACCCCCCCCCCCCAATGAAATAAAATGACTAAATGAGAGCTAATAGTTCTTGATTCATCAAAACATATTCAATAAGGTTTTATTTTTACACAATGTGATGAATTAATTTCATAATCATTATTAAATATTATAGTTTTGTTATTCATAATGTTCACATTGTAGCCATTCTACAACATTTTTCAATAAGGTAATTATTTCACTGTTTGTTAAGGTTTTTCATGTTTTATTTAATTAAAACATGAAAATGGAAAATTCAGTGGATCTTTGGAGTTGATAGAATATATAAAGGAATATATATATACTTATGTGATAAGCATCCTAGAATAAAGTATAATTTTTCACTTTGGAGGTGATATTATTGGATAAGAACTTATTCAAATAGATAACCCTCTCTGACAAGGTTGATGGTCAAATCATAAAAGAGATAAGTGTAGGAAATATGATTATACTATATGTGAGAGTCATAGATTACCATAAATAGGTATTCTATTAATCCTTGCATAATGATAGTACTGGAAAACAATTATCATAGTAATGATTTAGTCCAAACCCAAATGGAAGAGTTCACACTAAAATTATATTCTTGGATAATTCAGTACTTCACAAGATATCAGTAAAATAATGGAATTACGATGAAAGAGAACTAATTAGATATTAATGGTGGTCACATGTAGATATTAAAATTCAAGGAATCATATTCAATATTTATTGAATATAATGGAAATAGTAAAATATGATGTAACATTGAAACACTTATTGAATATATAAAAAGGGAGTTCCACACTAATATAAAATTGAAATAATGTTGTGATTAGAAAGAGGTAAATCCATTTAATAACACACTGCCAATTTTAGAAAAATTTCGGATGAGATTAGTGATCATAGAAAGGGTCTACGTAAGATCAAATTTTCAGAGGAAGTTTTAATAGAAACCCATTCTTTTTATACATTGATATTATATTCTTATGTAATAAGATACATTATATAACATTTCAATCCACGTTAGACTCATTTGAGTCTAACATCTTTTGAAATAGAGAAACATAAATCAATGGTAAATAAAATAACTACATTATCTTATTTCTACATATCTATCACCCTTCATAGATATATAAAACATAACTCCATAATTCATAAAAATGGGAATGTAAGCACATAAAAATAATGATCTCATATGGTCACTATAGGAAATAATGAGAGATATAAAGATAATATAAGAATAAAAATACTATAAGGGTATAAGAACAAGATCTTAATGTTTTATAATGATACCATTAATATCAAATATTACAATTTAAATATATTGAATAAATCATTGAATTTAATATGACTTGAGTAAAAAAGTAATGAATGAACATGAACAATGAGATCATAATAGAGGTATATGACTTGGAATAGTGGAATATACATAAACATTTAAAATCAATAACATATTATTTAGGGATATTTTTCAACACTATAATAATGGAATGTGTTCACTCCAAAAAACATTTTATTATTTATGGTTCACTCACTAGATTATCATAGTGAACAATTTACCTTATTAAATTGTGTTGTCTCCACATTTCAGTCCTATTTATATCAACAAATATCAATATCTACCCAAATCATTGGAGAGATATACAGGTATGACCCATCACATAATAGAAATCATAAATATATTTTCCACATGATAATAAACCATACATCACATCAATACCCATGAAGATAAATGGGTTTCATGAAATTTTCCTCACACCAAAACCCATGGAAAAGAAATTGGTTTCAAAGACAATATTTTTCATAAACATAAAACACTTGTAGTAGGAATAATACTCGAATCTTTTTAATGTATCCCAATTAAAGATTAAGGAACATTGATGTATAAAATTGTATATGGAAATTTATTTTTTAATATCAAATGTAATAATTTTTAAAAAAACTATCATTCCATTTTGAAAAAATATTTTTTAAAAAGATACAAACTTATAAATGAAAAAATTTATTTGAACAGAAAATCATAAAATTTTAAATTATGATTCAGTGAACCTATTATTCATGAAATTTTAAAATTTAATTAATGTATTCCAACATAGAAAATAAAATTCCTTCTGTATTTTGTTTAGAAAAATTACAAAGTACCTAGTTTCAAATTTTAAAGGAATTTTCATTTAATACAATTTTTAGTGAATCCATAAATTGGCAATAATAAATCTAGAGAATTATAAAATAATGGTAAAAATATATTTTATATATTTTTATAAAACATTTATTTAAAAGATAGATATTTACCTATAGGGATATAAACATAAAAAATACCTAATATTGATGAGATTATGATATAAATACAAGGAATCATGTTATAATTTCTTCGAATGAAATATAACCTCATGAATAATATTTTTGATATATTATAATTTTATTACAGAAGTATTTTAATACTTATAATAACATATATTATCAATTTATAACACATGAACTCCCCATTTATCAATAATTTGAAATTAAAATCATCATTTTTCAGAGCTATCTACTTATTTTATAATCGGTATTTCAATTAAGTAGTTTCATTCAATGTTCATCTGACTTAGTTCCATCATATATAGAATAAATATAATGATATAAATATCACATATATTTTCATATACATATTTATAGTAATAAATAATAATTATATATAGAAAATTATATTACACCTTTCATGGAGACGATAGGTCGTAAGTACGCATGAACTATAAATTCACTTTTTTGATGAATGGAATATAACATGTAAATAATAATTCACCTTACTGAGATAATTATAATATCATATATTTCATATAAAATAACAAAATAAATAGTTATTTTAGTAAAATTAAAATATAAATTAAAAATGAATTGTATTGCTTCATGGGGGTGGTAGTCCACACGTACGGACGAACGATGGTATCATTTCCCAATGGATGGGATGGTAAATAGGTTCATTTTATATTATAATAAATAATGTATAATTTTTTCAAAAATATAATATTTAAACAATAATACCATACTAATACCAATTCTTAATAGATTGTGTTGAACAATTAATTATATCACCACCTATAGATTGTAATTTGTACCTACTCATGAGTGATACATTCACTTTATGTTTGATGATAAGGAGGATGTATAATTGTTTTATTATAATTATAAGAAATCATAAGAATATAATTTATAATCAATTTTTATGCAATTATAATTACTGTGATTTAGATGAGTTAAAGAAGAGTAGAAAATAAAGTGATCAATGAGGGAAATTTCCACTTCTATAGAATGAATCATTGGGATCTTCTACAGAGGGAATTTAGCTTAGTATTTTGGTAGTAAAAAAACCAAATTAGATTTGTTAATGGATATTTATAAGGGGATTTATTACTTATTGTTTGAGTTAGAAGCCTCAATGTGGATAAAATAAGATAGAGTGGTGTATCCCATTTATAATTGAGATGAGGGTCTCTTTTTGGTATTTTTCAAAAGATTAAATTATAATAAATTTTATATTATGAAAGATGTCTCTAAAATTTCATTAACTAATATATATGATAATATAGGGTTTTAGTCCCACCATCATATCTAATAGTTAAATGTTTTGATTCAATTTTAGACGTTATCATTTTTATTAATTATTAGTTAAAACATTTAAATTTTTACTATGGTAATAACATTTCTAAAAATGTAGGTTTTAATTGTTACATTTAAGGTGAAACATTTAGCATAAATAGATAATTTATTAATTTTTTTGAAAATAATATATCGACATAATCTTGTTAGATGTTTTTTATTATTTATAAATAATGTAACAAAATGTTATTTTGATAAAATATCAGTTTTTCTGTTTTGAAAATATTCATTTAAGTTATAAAACACATTAATACTATGGGGGAATTTTAAAACAATTAAAACCTCCCTAATATGATATATAGTTCTATAAAACTCATGGGTAACATTAACTCATTCAAATTATATCACTTTTAATATTTTGAATATCATTTATTAAATTATTTATTAAATGGATACATACTTTATCGGTGTTGAATAATGATATTAAGGTCATTATAAAATTTCTAAAAATGAAAAATAATTTTACAACATGAAAATATTTTTAACAATATAAAAATAAACGTACATATTCATTCATAACATAATTTTTTTCCCATCTTCACATATAATAGATATTAAAAAATGACATTTTAATTTTTTAAATTTCCTTGGTTGAAATAATATATAACTCATTTCACATGAAACCTTTCTATTAAACATATCATTTTTAGCCTAAGGTGATAAGGGTGAAATTAAATTAATCCCATAATATTTAGAAATAAATATTATGGTCTTATAAATGATTTTTAATCCATATTAAACCAATTTACCCTTTACCTTGGTGATAAATTTTACCAGGACTACTATTTACATTTAAAAAATAAATAAAAGAAGCCTAAATACCAACTTGGAAACTCCTATTTATAAATATGTAATTAATTTTACCTAATTAAAAAACAATTAATAATAGAAATTATTTTTAATATTGTTCTGAGAAATCTAATTCTTGTCAAGAATATACCAGGTGTTTTCTATCCACAATTTTCTCATTTAAGAAAATCCCTCTTTATCTTCCTTCCCTTACACATTTTTCGATCCACCTTCCTCTTCTACTCTGGTTTCCCTTTGAGTTAATTTCACATAAGGAATTATTTATCTATCTTGATGTAAAATAAAATTATTTCATCGTATAAAGATTTTTTTTTGAAAATACAGTGGCCTTTGGAGTTTTCAATTAAGATCATCAAATTAAGGACTGATATTGCACTTTGTGTGGCGTATATAATCCATAGAATACCAATTTAACCTTGTAAACGTAGCCTCATAATTTGTAACAATCGCTTACACCTTTTTCATTAAGATAAGAAACATTGAATTCATATCAGTTTTGTTGATAACGAGGGAAGTATTAGTCAAAGAATGCATCCTCAAATGTTCTCCATTCAATGAGTTCTGTTTTATATTCATCAGTATAGTTCTGGTTCATAGACCACCATTGATCAACATCTCCTTGGACATAATACACAATTGGTTTTACCTTTTCCATTTCACATAATTCCATGGTCATAAATATATTTTACAGAGACATAATCTATTTCCCATATACAATTGGATTAATAGACCCACTAAATGATGGGGACTTATCCCACATAAAGCGATTTCAGATTGTAGATTATCTATATGTAATAGGTTGTTCTATTCAGTAATGGTTATTTTTCATAACCTAAATAATCTTCCTTAACAATTCAATGATATTCTTAGTCCCAAAACCAGTAGTATTAATGTATTCATGATGGAAACATCTAAATTTTCATGAGTACTGAAACCTTTCAACCATAAAGGCCACATTTATAAATAAGGTTTAATATTGGATTAAATCTTGTAATTATGAACATTTCATATGTTTAAATATGGCTAGAATAAATTATGAAATTTATGAATAGATAATCTCATATTCATAAACAAGGATAATTTTGGGATATCATTATTATAAATCCTTCATAGTAGTAGGTATGAAAATTGAGAAATATCCTAAGAATATCCCCTAAGATATTCAAATTATGAGCATAGTAAGGCCCATTGTCACGTACTAGGTTACCTTGAGTTAGGCGCGGAACACATTGTCGAAATTATTACTCATAGGTACCTCTATTCCAGAACCACGTCAACTTATAGTTTCATGATTATGTTGTATTGTTAGGAATACCCATGTAATGTAAACCTTGCCAAAATTCTTGGATGTTCTTATATAATCAACCCCAATTTGTCTCATAGGGTTCGACACCCTAATCTATGTTATCTAAATCTAGATTCCAATGTTGTTTCTAAAAGTTCTTTGATTCCAAAAATTTCACCACGTCCTAAAAAGCTCAGAGCTGGTGAATTATCTTATTTTATTGGAATGATTACAAGGAATAGAATCCTAAATGACCAATTAGTTTAGAAGCTGCAGATAGATATATAACATAAATTATACCCATAATATATTGTGAAATATATTATATAACCTGATATATAATAAAATGAAATAAAATACATCCTAGAAATATTATTCAGTGTTTTCTTCCTCATAACCTGGGGAAATGAAACACAATAAGGGTTATCTCAAATTCCTAGTAAGGGAAAATAATGTGGAAGAATTAATGATTTATTGAGAATATATTATCATGGAAAGTTAAGTAACTAATAACAAATTCCATTCAAAAAAGTGATAAGAAAGTATCTATAATGCAAGGTGTAAAATAGGAATACATAAAATTAATCAATAAATTGAGAAATAAGTGAATCCATATATATTTTGACAAGAAAAATCATGGATAAATAATTATAATGAATAAATTCACTATAATATTAATTATTTTTATTAGATGCCATGTTTTTTATGTACATGGAACCATTACCGTCAAGTCCATTCACAAGATGGTTGAAAACATACTTGTTACAAAACTATTTGGATTGTGAAACCTTAAATATATTGTCATGACCATTAACAAGATAGTTTATATCATACTAAATATAAAATTATTGGTTTTCCCAAACTAGTTTCATCTAATGAGACTACTGATGCATCTAGGGTCTTTCTTTATCCAGTCCCCAACCCATAGGGCTAACCTTATACGGTCTCCAACCCGTGTCCTACCTATAAAATGAGTTCATTGAAATGAATAATTTATTTAATTAATAAATAATGTTCTTTATAATATATCGATATTTAATAAATACCTTGGATTTATTAATAATTCCTCATATGTGGATATGTAACTACAATAATTATTTACATTTATTCATTATTGAGGGAAAATAATATTTAAACATTTCAAAGTGTATCATAACTCATTGAAAAATTTAAATAAAAAATCCCTATGAATTAAATGTAATATATAATATATTGATAATATGTATATTCATGATATAACATGTCAAATGGTATTATATACATCATTGAAAAGTGAATCAGTGTAGAAAGAAATAATTCTCAATAGAATGTAAATTATGATGAAATCCCTTTCCATAACCTTCCGTTTTTATGTGATATATATCCTCCTACATAGTGGTACAAAATATTTTTATAACTTATTCCAAAACCATAATCATGTTAATTGTATCATATATTAATTCCTTATGATATATTTTACCTATTTGTTAACACTCTTATTATTTTTACTATTTCGTGTGTTAATTTCCTTGTTTTATCACGATTTAATCATGCCCAAAATGAATAAAAAGACTTAATTATTATATTTATTCACTATATATGTATTTATATTAGTCCAAAAAAAATTTATATTAGAAATTATGTGCACTTTTCATGGTTATGGTAAGTTATACATACACATGAAAACAACATTCGTTTTTTGAATTAACAAAAAGAAAAATAATTGATAAATATGTATATTATAATTATAGTATCATATCTATGTTATTTTTATTTCATAGTTTTATTCAAACCATAATTTAATGTTCCATAGGTGTCATGAATGAGCTATATAACTTTGAAGGGACCATAGTCCACACTTCCTCAAATAAAATTGTCTTGTTTACAAAAGATGGAAAGAATAAAGGTATGTTATAAATAAAAATTAAAGAAACATAAGACATTATAAATATATTTTATATATTATAAATAAATTAAATTTCTATCATAATGTATACCATGATATGTGGTAAAAGAAAAATGAACAATCATTGTTTCGTGAGGCAGTAGATCAGCATACACAAAAATAAAATGTTCATTACCCATTAGATAAAGGTGTATGTATGTGTAGGTAGAAAAATATATTTAAAAACATAATTTTATATTTTGGATAATGGTTTTTTTATATAATCAATAAATAATAATATTTTATCTGGTGTAGAATGTAAATGAATCTTGAGGTCTTGAGATAATATGTTAACTATTAATCGGGTAACTCCTTTTGTTTTGTACATGAAGAATTACTTCGACTACTTACTCCATAAATATATACCTCAAGGTCAAATTTAGGAATTTTGGGAGACTATATGGGAGGAGTTTGGATGAGGAAATTTGACTTGAGAGGTGTGAAGAAGATGTAGATTTCTTTCATTCTTATAGTGATGTTGGAGGCATACTCTTGTAAATACCAAAAGGTAATCATTAATGGGTGGACTACATTACCTAATGTGCCAAATAAATAGAAGAAATATGGAAAAGGATAATAATGGTCAATTAAAACCTTCACACACAATAAATATGCATTTAAATAACTTTATTCCTTAAAATCTAATGTAATGACCCACCATTTTTCATTGGATTGAGAGTACAATGAGTCATCACTAGTCCTTAAGCGACATTGCCAAGATTCCAACAGAAGGAAATATATGATGAAGGGTTTATAATACAAGTGGGGGAAAATTTATCGTTTATGAAAAATCCAAAAAACCTACCAACCATAACCAACATTCACTATATGATGCATGAACAAATGAAAGAAAACCCAACAACTTTATGTATCTCAAAACACATCAAATTAAGCAACAACAGAAGAATAACCACGTATCAAAGTACACAACGGAAAAACTACAACAGGCCCTCTCATGAATTCGTGGTCCATAAGATCCATGCTCCGAAATCACTGAACATCCCAAACATCATGAGGTACTTATAACCATGTGTGAATGATTACCTTTTCCCATGTCTCATAACATTATATCTGCAAAATCACCCAAGTTCCAAATCAGTGGTCAGTATAAAAATCAGTAGGATTTCCCCAATGGCTTCTGTAATCACGCCAATAGGTTAAAAAAGAGATAAAAAATTATATAAGATAGTATATATAAATATTTTCCCCAAAAATAGTTTACAACTAAATATATACATGTATACAAAACAATTCAATCCCCAAAGCATATAAGTCCAACTGAAACCAATTTTCCCACCAAGATGTTTTCCAAAAAAATGAATAAACAATATTTACAACCATTTCCCAATATCCCCATATCGCCATACCAAACAATTACTTAATCCCATGCAACTAAAAATTCACTCTACATTATGACAGTTCCATACTCAGGAGAAGTTACTCATTGATCTATAATGTCATCACATGGTAATTGATTCCCATGTGCCATTAATCCTTTGGCACCGAGCAGATGGTCATATTTCAACCAAACCCTGTATATGAAATTCCAATGTTCCATTAAACCATTGGCACCATGAAAAAGATCATATTTCAACCAAACCCCATATATGAAATATGAACACACAACACATATTCTCAAAAATCATTCCAAAATAAACCTTTCAATAAAAAGACATTTTTATTGAAAACTATTTTTTTCAAAGCCATTTCAATACCAAACTATTTCAACACCATACCATTTCAATAATTCTCCATTTTTATTGAATACAATTTCTATTGAAATTTTTCATTAACCATTCAGCAATTCCAGAAAATCCATAATGTAAAATCATCATTTTAAATTAAACCTCATTTTTCACAACTATTCTCCATGATCACACAATTTCACAAAAACCATAAATCATAACAAATGAATATTTGTAAATGAATTCCACAACATAAAAACCAATTTTAATCTAAGTAAATAAATTATATCAATTGAATATGATAGTGAAGCCACCTACCTTGAAGGTTTTGATGAATCTTCGACAACAGACGAGGAACTCACAAGAAAGGAGGTTGATTCTCCAAGAATGGTCTTAGTTTTCTTAACCTAGAAAGATCATGATTCAACATTGAAATATTTGGCATTAAAAAACATATATCTACCCAATATAGGTTCAAATATGAGAAAGAACGGTGATCAGAGATGTAGATCTAATAAGATCTAAGAAAACATGACAAATCCATAAAGAATGGTGACGTACCTCAAGAATCAGACTCAAAATCAACAAGGGAAGGATCTAGGAAAACTATAAATCAGTTGGGGAGGGTTATACATCCATATAGGGAGAGTAATCTTGAAATAGGGGCGTTTTGAAGCCAAAAATAAGTATATAGAGAATAAAAGAGTAAGCTCCTCGAAAATAAGATCTAGATTTGACCTCGGCACAAGGATTGACAACACGGTTTGGGCCAACTGTGTATGGATCGTGCGACCTTCCTTTTAGTCACAAAACTCCTTATAAACCCCCCAAACTCTTGTTATGTAAATCCAACATATAAAGGGGAGGATCAAGAAGCACCCATTTATAAGGTTGTGGGGATACCTCTCCCATCCTGAGGCCTTTTCTTGGGGGATTCCTGAGGGTCAGAGTCGAGGGAAAATAAAATCTTGCGAGATAGGCTCAAAGTGGAAAATATCATGATCGTGGGCTGGAATGGGATTTTAAAAATGGTATCATATCCAGTGTATCTTTTATTTTCTAGCAAGGACGTTGGGCCCTTTTGGGGGGGGGGGTTGTGGCAATCCCACACCGAAGGAGGAGCACAAAGCACCCCTTTATAAGGTGGTGTGGATACCTATCCCATCATGATGCCTTTTAATAGTGGATTCCTAAGGGTCAAAGCCCAGGGAAAACACAACCGTGTGGCCTAGGCCCAAATCATACAATAATAGGATCGTGGGTTGGACTGGGCTATTGCAACTAAGATTCCCCAATTTTTTAATTTTTTGTTTTTTTATAGAATCTCGTTTTCCAATATAATTAATTTTATAATTAAGACTAAAATAATATTATATTTATTTGATAACATTGAATTACTTAATTATTAATATGATAACTACTTTATTAAAAAATTACCATTGTTTTTTGGAAATTAATTTTCAAACAAGTGCATGTGACACACTAAAACACTACTTAAACATTTACTATGTTAACAACGTTTTTATAATATATGGGTCAATATATAAATTATAAAAGTTAAATTGAAGAATTTATATATATTTTTTTATTTTCACTTAGAAATAAATTTTAATAATACAGTATTTCTATTAATTTTAAACCATTTATTAATATTTTATTTTTTGTAAAATAACAATAATTTCAATTTTGACACCATTTATGTAATGTTAATTTTAAAATATAAAACGTAAATTTTAATTCAAATAAATCAAGTTTAAATATGGTATAAATGATATATTCATATAAAAAATAAATAATGAATATTATTAAATATAATAACTTCACTTTTAATAGTTATTATATCATTTATTTTAGTTTATTATTAACAAAATAATTACTACATTGGCGTTTATTAGGAATTTTAATTTACTAAATCATATCTAAAAATTATTGATAGATTATTATGATAATAATATCCCATTTAACTTTAAAAAGTATATGTATAAATTAATATATAATGTTTTTTACTTCTCTCAATGTTTTTAAGTGTTAAAGGTAAGGAAAAATTCTCCTTTTCTCTTTTTTACATAACATTTGTATAGGGAACATCCATTTAATAATATCAAAATAACACATAATGTTTGAAACAAGTTAGGATATGGTTGAATTATTGGTAAACTATGGCTTATCGATAAGTGTCCAAATCTTTTTGGTCCATAATATTAAGCTTTAGTCCCTTATTAATTGTTATTTTACTTTGATCATCATAATGATTTTAAAAAAACTTATTTTATCTTATTAGACCCCAAATATTGTAATTATTAAAATATTTTATGTCCATTTTTTGAAATTCAAATCATTAATGTGGGAGAATTAAGATTAATGGTAATAATGAAAATTAAGTTTAATTGTCATAAAAAAGTGATGTTTCTAAAAAAACACAAAAACATAAAACTAGTATAATTTTAACATTTTGGATTCAAAAATGATTTTTATTTTTAAAAATAATATTCAAAAAACTGTAAAAATAACATGAAAATAGTTTCTCTATTAAAAGGTGGTAAAACTCAGTCTTTTGTGTAATGCAGGCTAACTCAGTGTTGTGTATGGACAATGTATAACATGGTGTTGCATATGAAGAGATAAAATATGATATTTATTTTAACATTAAAACATTTTAATGTATTGGGGTGTTATATATTTTATCACAATACATGTCAAATATTTCTCTATAGTTGAAATTCCTCTTGATCTTTAATGAAAACATTTCTATAACTTCATCCAAATCAAGAGTTGTGTTAATTTTCTCATGGACAATCAATTTTATTGAGGAATAAGTCATAACCCTATATTTATAAAGGGTTATATATCCTTTTTATTTCATTTAGGATTTAAATTAAAATATAAATCATCCACTAGTGAATGGTAGTGTAATTACTGGTTCTCTAACCATCCTTCTCTAATGTTCCTTAAAATATTCTTCAAATTTATCCATATAATTAGAACATGGATCAAATCCAAGTAAACATAGTGATATGATTAAATATCAATGATAAATTCTCTATAATGTGGAAATATTATCAAGACAATGATATAATACTACTGACCTCATACATAGTTTCTGCTCTAGTCCAATGTTCAATAACATCATACTCTAAAGGTTCTATAAGATATACCCTCAATTGAGACTATATGATCCAAACATAAATCATTATAAATCTAATACACACACACTGTAAATGATTCATAAATATTCAACTTTATCATTATATTTAGTAGAATACCAATGTGATCTTCATACTCTTCCTTGATCATTGAATATATATGAATATAATCTATAAAGACTACCATAAATTTATCATTGTAATCAATAAAAAAAAATTTCATTAAATCAATGAATATAAAGTGGAATTCGGAAGTCCAAAAATCGTAACTATAAATTCATAGACTCCAAACCATGTACATAAATCCATAATGGGTATATCCTTTTTAGAGCACTCAAAAAATCATATCTATAATAATGATCAAACATAGATATGAACTATGATCCATGAAAATTATCCAAAAAGTCCTCAATATGGGGTATAGGAAAATTTTTATTGAATGTGTTCTTGGTATGTTCTTGATAATAAATTAAGGGTCACACTGTTACATATTTATTCTACAAAAACATAACAATTATACCCCAAAGTGACACACTTGGACAAATGAATACCTTGTCTTGATTATTCCAATGTTGCTTCATCACTTTGTTAAAACAAATTGAAGCCATACTATATGGAGTCTTTGAAATAGGTTTACACCATATATTAATTCTATTGAAAACTTAATGTCACTATTTTGGAGAATACTTGACATCTATTTTTGAAATACATCAATAAACTACTACACAATTAGAATATATTCAGTGTTGAGTTTCTCCCCAATAATTTGGCATAAATAACCCTTTTAAAATGGTATAATTACACATATAATAGATTTAATTTATATTTAATTTTCATTTTTATCATCACATCTATAGGATATCATTGGTTAGTCTAGAATATGAAATGTGAAATCGCTTCCAAAATAATTTTTGTGGGATTAAAGTTAAAAAAAATCCCTACCAAAAATAAATTCATATAAAAATAGTGTATGAATAAAAATATTTTCTAAAAAAATCATATAAACATTATCTAGAGAATAATAATTGAAATCGAATGTTATAATAATACAAATATGGATGTTTAATTCTATAACATACCTGATCTGAGACTCACATGAATGACCAAATAAGGTTGGTTAATAGACTCTTGTACGCCCACTCAAGACGGCCACTCCACCCCTTGGGGTAGCTGATCTCTCAGTTTGTGGAGCTGTACTTTCCTTTGCGATATAGCTCTGCGAGCCCATGCTCCGCAAGAAGCTTCCTTCACGATGATGCTCCGTGAGCCCATACTCCACAAGAAGCTACCTTCGCCATGCTGCTCTGCGAGCAGCTTCCTTCATGAAGTTGCACCGTGAGTCCATGATCTGTGAGAACCTTTTCTTTTGCGATGATGCTCTGCGATACCACATGCTCTATGACCCCCTTGACTTAGCGAAGCTACATTGCGAACACTAATCCATTGAGAGGCTCCTTCCTTCACACTAATCGATCCATACTGAGGGGGGTGCACCCCTGAACCCCCGCTTGGGGTCACTACTAGGTAGCAGTCCCATACCTTCGAGCTAGACCCTTCGTTATAATAACTGACCCCATTAAAAATGGACAGTCTCACTGTGATATTTTCGGGCCACAATGTCGGTATTTTCCATTGCACCCATATGCACACCCACCTTCCACCTGTGGAATACCATGATTTCTGATACTCATCTGCAGACCATGAAACTCCTTGAGTCAGCATATTCCTCTTGGTTTGTTACCTATGTCATGAGTTGATATTATCATCATAAATTCCCTTAGTACCTTAAGGTGAACCATTCCTCAAATAACTCATCCAAACCCCGTCATATGTCTCACTTGCCATGTTGATCCAGAAAGGGCCACCCTTGCATTAATCCCAACACCAACCATTTGTAGGATCCTTATGACTAATAGTTATATCTACATGACTTTAAACTGTAGTAATACCTATATGAAAAATATAGGTTTCCTCTAGCTCCAAACGGGAGATGTCTTGTGCACCATGGATAAGATGCCAATAGTCCAATCTACACGACTTTAAACTCTAGTAATCCATATATAACAGAAAAAGGATACATCTTACTCAATATAAGAGATGCCTTATACCCCAAGCATAAGACGCCAATAGTCATATCTAAAAAATTTAAAATCTAGTATGACCTATGTTCCAAATAAAAGATGCCTCTCGATCCAAATAAGAGATGCCCCCATGCTCCAAGAATGAGATACCAATAGTCCTATCTACATGACTATAAACTCTAGTAATCCCTATCAGACAAATAATAGGATGCCTATTTTTTCAAACACAAGATGCCTTATGCTCCAATCACAATATTCCAGATGCCATGATTACAGTGGTGTAATTTCAAGAGCGTTGGAATCCGTTCAAACATTCCATCTCTCCACATCACGCTTTTCATGTCCTTTATTCATAACATCATCCACTTCCATGTCTGAAGAGACCCCTAACAGCCTGGTCCCATGTCGCATCGGCTCACATACTGTCATGAGCCAACACCCCAGAAGGCATTGGATGACAATTTGAGTCGGGACCTATGTTTCGAACACGATCAACAGTCGACTGTCATTTGTTTGTCCCCATTTCTGACTAACACGATAAGGATGATGTGTTTCGAACACGGTCAACAGTTATCCTCCATCATCATGCCACCCACATTACATTCTGAATGCTTGGGGCATGTGATTCACACTATCCATTCCCCTTTGTTCGATGTGATTCCAATTCCCTTGGCATTATCCCTATTGTGCACCAGTGTAAAGTCAATGTCCTCAACCCACCATTGGGTTCGGATGCCCTCAAGTCCAGACAAGAGGAAGACATTACGAGAAGATTCCTTGCGCAAGCTCGTTCATCCATTGCCGCACCATACCAGCACCCATGATGCTTCCTTTCATAAGCCACATCCACCATTACCTCTCCATAGCAGCACTCTGATAGCTTCCTTGCATAATCCACATCCACCATTGTTGCTCCATAGCAGCACGCAGACAATTTCCTTGCATAATCCCGATCCACCATTTCCACTCCATAGCGGCACCTGGATGCTTCCTTGCATAAGCCCCATCCATTATTTCTACTCTATAGCAGAACCTGGGAAGCTTCCTTGGTTAAGCCCCATCCACCAGTGTCTCTATATAGAGGCACCCGGGCAACGATAACATGTAAGCACCACTCCATTTCCCACGGACGCACCTTTTGCGACGTGATCGTCAGGTCATTTCAGTCTCTTGTTTCTCACACCGATTATGAATCATGTGGTCTTAGAGTAAGAACCAACCATGTCATCCACCCTATGCAGCCTAGAGTTTAATCCATATGCCATCGGAACTACGTGGTCATTGATCCTTACTAAGGTAAGGTACACAGGAAGCCTCTATGAGGTTCAATCCCACAGCTTCGATCGTTAAGACCATATTCATATTGGTTCACCAACACCCTGGGATGCCTAGAGTGTAAGCCCCATGCCATTTGAACAATGAGGTCTTTGATCCCTGCTAAGGAAAGTTTGGTAGAAAGCCTCCACGAGGTGCATACCCACAACCCTGGTCGTTCCTTCCTTCTTGACATCGGTTTACCAAAACCATGGGCAACCTACGGTGTAAGTCACATGACATATGAACTATGTGGTATTTGATCCTTTCTAAGGCAAGGTACGTAGGAATCCTCCATGAAGTTCAAGCCCACAAACCCAGTTGCTCTGACCCCTTCATGTCGGTTCACCAACACCTTAAGCAGCCTAGAGTGTCTGCCACACACACCATCCTGAACTACATGTTCATTGATCCTCGCCAATGAGAGGAATGTAGGAAGTCTTCCTGAGGTTCAAACCCAACACCACATTGGTTCCAACCACCTTCACGTCGGTTCCCACACACACTTGAACTCTGTGGACATAGATCCATGCCAAGGCAGGGTACGTAGGAAGCCTCCATGAGGTTCAATCCCTCCATCTATCTGGGCCCTAGGTCCTCCTTTACATCGATTCACCCTCTTCCTTCATGATGTTAAACTATATACCTCTATCAATGGTAAGCCTTTGTTCCCCCATTCAATAGTAAGTTGTTTTCAACCTCTTTTAGCTGCAATCCATTGAAGTCCCCAATTAATGGTAAGCTGTCGTCAAAAGAACTATGCAGACTTTTATTCCCTACCACGGGGATACATAAGAATCCTCCATGAGGTTCAAGCCCATCACCCATGTCTCATTCTAACCTATCCTTTGATCCCAACTATTTCTGGAAGATCATGCCCCAACCCTAAGGTTTTACTTCTCCTGGGTCCCATCCAAGCGTCCATTCTCACGGGCTGCCTCCTCAATTGTCCCATCGTCCCACCGAACTACGCGGACTCTGAATACCTTCCATGGGGAAACATAGGAATTATTTTTGAGGCTCAAGGCCAACACTATTTTCACGATCAAGAAGGTCCCATCTCATTTCCCCTCCACTCCATTCAACTCTCCATCATCCATCATAATTCTCACCCGGATCACCAGATCCTAGTGGGATCATGTCAGCAACCTCTTCACTGTTCCTAGAAGCTCTTGGGCCTCTATCAATGTGTAATCCCCATCATGTCTCCAGGTCATTGTCCTTTTTGTACACTATGATTCATCACATATTAGAAGTACATGGGTTTTGATTCCTATCGTCTACACTGGATACGTAGGAAACCTCCATGAGATTCAATCCGAGCAAATGGTAAACCATGGTGTCCCCCATTCTGGGGTGCACTCTCCCTGATCCACCCTCAGTGGTGTTCAGATCAGACATTATGGTGTGACATCTCCCCTCCATGGGGTGCACCACCTCGAATCCATCCTCATTGGGCATTTTGATCCTTCCATCTTCCGGGTGTTCTCTCCGTGGGATGCACCAATCCAATTCATCTCTATGGGACGTTATGATCAGTCACATTCCATCTCCACAAGAATGTAAACTCGCGACCTATCTCGTGTTAAACATAAGATGCCTAAGGAAAACCTCAGAAGACACAACTTTGGAATAAACTTCTCTTCTATATGTTTTACATGTGGAATACCCTATCTTAAACATGGGAAGATGAGGAAAACCATAGAGACATGCCTCAAGCATAAGATTCCCTACATTTTACGTGGGATGCCTTGGGTTCTGCACCATTGAGATTCCCTCTTATGAGGATGAATACATGTTCCCCAATGTCCTCCCATCCATAGATTCCCTGACATTCCTGATGTTTTCATCTACTATGACTGAAGGTTTCTACCATGTCAAAACCCAATGGAATGTCCAGACAGATGTAAAATAATTAACTGGTGTCCACAAAGATATGACACCAAGAACTGGATTCATGAACCACAACATAATCTATATGGGAGACCCGGACAAGGTGATGAATTTTTAGGAGGAATCCATGGAAGGAAGAACTGACTTCCCATCATCCCATTTCGCTCAAGGAGCAAAGGTCCCTGAATAATGAATAGATGTCACCCACTTTGGAAATTGGGAATGTGGGGCAATAGCTGTGCGTCTTCACAGATGGATGCCCATGCCCCGACGAAAGCATCAGAAACAAGATGTTTAAGAAGATCCCATGATTACTATATGAGTGTTTTATCTATTTTTTACTTCTTTTATAGATATTGGATTTTATTTCTATCTCTTCATTCTATTTAGCACATGTATGTTTTCCTTTATTTTTAGTTGGATGATTTCTCAATTGGGTTGGATTCCACATTTAGTCTTGGGGGTATAAATTGGGTATTGTAATTTAAACCATTATTGGAATAGAGTATTATATGTATGGTTTTAATATTCAAATTTAGGGAACGTCTTATTTGTGTGTTTTAAATTATTAAAATCCTATTTTTTTAGGAATTTAAAACAAGTGTCTGTGGGATTTTTGGGAATGAAAATATATGGACACTGAGTTGATTACCTAAAGAACAGTATAAACTCACACCCTACTTATGAAAATTGGCTTTGATAGGCTCGATCTATTTTACATATTTGAGTTTTTTATGTCTACCATTGGACATGGATGGTGTTGTCATTTGAGGTGACTAAGAGGTCATTTAGAGATCATGTTTTGTGGTTTCGTCTATATTTTTTATATAGTTTTTTTCTCTTCAGAAATTGTATCTTGATTGGTTAGTATATTTATGGATGCTCAACTATTATTTATTTTACATTTTTAGTTTTGATATTTTGATCCTTGTTATTTATTAGTATTGTTCCCATTGGATTATTTTTATTCCCGACACTAGTTTACAGCCCAAGGGGATCAGGAACACCATTTGGTCCATATCTTTGATAGGGTGAGGAATTATGATGGATTCCCCCCACCTTAATTCTGGAAAATATTGTACGAGAGCATGCCCATGTTATTATTGGTGTCAGGTATACGAGAGATTAGGATTGTAAGAATTCTAATGGTTAGTACAAGATGAAAATCATGAACCCTTGCACATTCTGATCCTCGATTTTCCATGTGTAGTCTGGTATTTGATTAATTTGTTTTGGTTTTTTTGGAATGGATGGGGAATGAAAATAGAGTCGAACCAATCTCATATTCTGATCTCACATGGTATAGTGACCCATGTGGAGTCCAAATTCATGGTTCAACATCCTCTTTGTTGTTGACGATTACATAGGTAATTGCATAATAACTATGTCTCCCACTTATTCTTGGCCACTAGTCCTGGATTTCGGTTCTTTTGTGTGGGTTATTTTTGTTTTGGTTTCCATCACTGTGATTGGGATTTTAGAATTTAGAATGTTTAGGGAAGAATTAATTTTTAAATGATTTTTTTTAGGTGCATGAGATTTATTATATGTGGAATATGATGTTTGAGTTGGTTTGGAAAATAGGTTTTGAAATTTGAAAAGAGTCCTTGGAAGAAGGCAGTGGTTAATTGTAATGAAAAGGTAGTCTTAGAAAATTGGATTTCTATTATATTTGTGATGTTTGGCTAATGAACTGGTTATTTAAACTAGGATGGTCTATCACTTTTATTTTGATTTATATTTATTTCAGTTAATTATTTTTCTTCTCATAAAAATATGACACCTAGAATGGTTTTCAAGGTTTTTAGGGAGTCTCTTCTTGTTGTTTTATTTTTCTAGACTCCTAGTGAAGTGGTGAAGCAATCCCCATTCCATTATTTTCCAATTTGTTTGTGGTGATCAAGTTCTATTAGAGGATGTGGAGTGGATTTTTAAATTCAAAGTCATCTTCATGCTTTTGGAAACTCCTAAAGCAGCAGGGTTTCATGTTTTCTTGGGTTCATATTAAGGTTCAACTATTGAAATGTGGATGTGATTGATCTATCATCATTTCATGTTTGTACGACATGTGAATTGACCAATACCACTTTCATCTGATAGTTTGTATCTTAGATGGTGAGGATGAATAAATTAGAAGAGGTCTTGAGTATTCAACAAGTCTAGTGGACAATGGAGGATTATATTGATCACTCCATGGAGTTGGGTTCCCTTTATCCAATGGTAGAATCATATTATATGTAAATGAATCCTATTTTTATTTTGGTTATTATTATAGACATCCTAGAGAGATCCATCTTGTCCAAGGATCTTGATATAGAGAATTTATTGGATGAAACATTATTAGATGTGTTGGTTTCTAGAGCACATGCAGTTGGAAATATCATATCTCTTGATGCTCATTAAGATTCCACATCTAATGGGCAATGTTTATATGAGGATCCTATTTCTGAAAGGCTTCCTTAATCGGTTATAGCTTCTAATTTTTCAAAATGTTTTCTTATGTTCCAATAGTTTGTTTGGTTCAGGGAATCAAAGATGACTTGTTGTAATACTCTAAGGGTGTGTCACTATTATATTTATTTGTTTCATCAATAGAATTTGTGTTCAATGTGTCCTCAAAGGAGATGTATTGATCAGAGTGTGTCAGATCCTGAATGTGGGGTAGTTAATGCTTCATGAGTTTAGGGATCCAACCACAAGTCCCAGATTGATGATTCTCATGCATTTAGAAAGTCATTGGGGGTGTTGGAAACTATGACCCATTTTTGTCCAATGTTGGAGTGTAGATGGTTAGAGATTCTTTGTACTGTTATTCACTTCTCTTATGTGATTCCACTTTTTGGTATGATTATTAATGGTTTTGTTCTCTTTGTAATTATAATAGTTGTTCTTATAGAATGTGATTATTTTATTAGTAGTTCATTCATTTTTGTGCTTAGCCATTTTGAGAATTGGTTCCGGTTAGTGGTCATTATCTCTTGGGAAATGCTTGGGTATTATTGAAATGATGATTTATGGTCTTGATCATTATTTGGTTTTGGTATCTTTAATGAGATTCCCCTTAGTTTGGAGATTTTGGGTTCTCTTGGGAGAATTATTTTATTGGTTATCAAAGGTGGTGTTGTTGAGAATTCTTTGTTCTAGTGGTCCCATTTTTTAGCTTACACAATGATATCTCGGTTAATTCATGTTTGTGGTTCCCACATTGGTCAACTAGTGGTGGTGTTGATGGTAATTAAAAATATTGTTGATTCATGTAAATTTTTTATTTTCGAGAGAACCCTCTTGTGTTCTCCTGTTCTTCTTTGTGTTTGGGTTTCCAATATAAATGGTCAGTGTGACTTGTGTACTGAAAGATCACACTATGGACCATTGTTTCATTCATTCTTGTCTCATTTTAATAATGATTTTTGTCTCTCATCTGGTTGGGTGAATTTCTGGGGGCAGAAAGTTATTGTGGGCATTTGAATTATCACACCATGATATTTGAATATATATTTTTGTATTATTTTCATAGCTTTGGATTTTTTGGATGTGGTTCAAGTTCAGTTAATAGTTTGAATTTTTTATTTTGGAATTTCCCATGAGGCGTTTTATCTCATGAACTATTTTTTAGCATGATTTAATGGGTAACCATGTAGAATGTTATGGAAAAGTTCTATTTCAATTCATTTTGGTCATGCACAGTTTGACATGCATGGTTTTTGCATGGATTGTTACAAAAAAATGAGGTCCAGAGAAAACTATGCGACATGATTAAAGTTCTTATGCCCAAGAACCTGACTTTTACATAATAAGAGTAAACAATGTAGTAATCATGTGTGATGTCTTTGTAGTATGGTAGTGGAATTTTTCATGGTTTGAGCACAGTTTGGGAAACTGTATGGCCACCCCATATGGGATTCCCTATTATTCATTAGGATTTTCATGGCTGGTGAATAGTTTTTCAAACCATTCTACCAAGACATTATAGTTTCCCAGATCAGTAAATGTTTTAAATTCTAATCTTTCCACTCCACTAATTTCAACCTATTTTAAGATTCTCATCTCTTGTTTGACCTATGCAAGCATGGGGGATCTAGGGCACCCTCATCCATTTCTTAATTTATTCCATTGAAGCTCATTGAAGGTTTTTAGGTGAGTTTATTTATATTTATGGTTGATTTTATTCTCTTATATTCCATCTGTAATGGTTTCTTGGTTTCTTTTTTTCGTGTTTCTGTTTCTTCCAACCGTAAGAGATAGTTTAACACCCTCAGTTTTTATGGACCATTGTTCAAATAAATTAAAAATTAATTTTTTTTAGCAATGAATTAAGTCTACCATTCCAATTACAAAACAAAAAAATTATTGTATGTTACAAGAAACACTGACATGAAGTATGATACACACAACACTTAATTCAAATATGCTACACACATCACTGACATGACATAAAATACATGCAACACTGAATAAGCATACATCAAACTCAACATAGAGTTTCTAAAAAACTACAATTTAATGATATAACTAATTAAATGAGATAATTATTTCCTAGAGTAAAAAATTGTTATATGAGAAGGAATAAGACAGTGTCAAATATTTTTTAGAATTTTTGTATATAAATAAAATATATTGGTAATAAAATATATGATTTTTGGTAAATTTCTTTTATAGTTTTTCAAATTAACAACTTTTAATAATAAAATAAATTATAAACCCATTTAAAAATTTCATTTTATAAAATAAACTTCATTTTTGAATTAAAAACGTTGAAATTATCTTATGGTGAATTTTTGGGATTGTTCAAAGAGACTTCATTTTTTGATGAATAATGAAAAATACTACTTTTAGTTAAAAACTTCATTTTTGTTTAATTAATTATTATTGTTAAATTTTATTTCAAATTTGTTTTAATTTCACATTAGATAAATATTAAATCTAATAATACTACATAATTCACTAGAATCAATTTGACTTTCAAATTGAATATAAAATCATACAATCTTTTGAACATTTTTCAACTTTGAAAACATGTTATTTCGTCCCGTTTATGTTATTTGAATTAATCTTAATTTTGTCTCTTCTAAGATTTTAATTTTTAAAAATAAACATACAAAAATTTTTTTAGTATAATATTAATAGTCTAATAATAACATACTAATTTTTGACCAAAATAATAATTAAAAGTGATTAAAATTAATCGTAATAATTAAGGAGAAATTAAGCTTAATTAGGGACTAAACCATAAAAGTAAGATCCCAAATAACCTAGAAACTTTATAACACCCATTTTATTTCCATATTTATTTTATAAAACTTCCATTCTAGAGATGTTTTCTTATGAATTTTCTAGTTAATAACAAGTGTACACCTAACTTGTTTATAAAAATTTCACTTGAGTCATTTTCCTTCCCTATAAAAGCCCCCACATATCCCACAGAATCACACATATGAAACCTCTGAAAATCCTAAATTACATGCCCAATGAACTTAGAAAAATACATATATTCCCTATATTATAATTCCCTTGGAAATAAGGAAATCCAAGGAAGCCTTTTGACACAAATAAAACAGAGTTACTCGGTCAAGACATAACGTCATAATATCAAGAACTTTATTTTATTTCCTTTCTCCCCCACCATACAAATTATTTTTAACATTCTTATATAAACCATCCAGAATATTAATTATAATTTTATTTTTTTATTCTATGTATTCAATATACTCTTACATACACCTCCACCTAATTGATAATGAACATATAGTTTATTTGTACTGAGAACTATGGCCTCACAAAACGATGATTGTTCAATTTTCATTTCCAACTCTCATGGGGGAAATTATGATAGAAAATATATTTATATATGATATATATTATATTTATAATTAACTTAATCTTCATTAATTATTTTAGAACATATCTTATTCTTTCAATCTTATGTATATACGATAATTTTGTTTGAGGAAGTGTGGACTACCACCCCCTCAGAGCATTATGATTCATTATTACACAAAATGAATTGTATTAAGGATATTGTTAATGAATATATGTGATATATATGATATCATAACTATTCAATAATAATGAAATATATATATGTCTTTTATTTTATTTCTCTCAACACGAGAATTAAATGGAAATAACGTTCATGCATATGTACGACCTGTTGTCCCCATGAACAACGTTTCCTGTTTCATATTTTAATTTTTTATATATTATTAAAATAAAAATATACGACATATAAAATATATTTATAGAATTTTTTACATTCTAGAATCAGGATATAATTATAAGGACCTATGATATAACTAATTAAGACACATGTTAATATTAAAACGAATATTACGTGAAGTGGAATCTTAACATTGGATCACTAACAAGAGGGTATTATAAGGTCATAATAAAAAAATATTATGAATTGGATCTAATTATATCATTATTTAAATTATTTTTAATAAATTTATATTTATTATATAGGTGTTTTGAGCGAGTAATATGGGAGTCATGACATAAAGTAATGGGATTTCTTCTCACATTTTATTTTCATGAGAAACATGTTTAGTTCTCTACTCTTTACTTTTTGTGGTATATATACAAACCATGATTTTATTTTATGTATATTATAACTAAATTTAGTGTAATCAACATATACATTTTATTAAAATATTTTCACGGGTATTCTTTTTCAAAATATTCCAAATCAGTAAAATGTTTTCACTCAATTTTCATTATTTGATACTCGTGTTTTGTTGTGAACCTAATTTTTTTG
The DNA here is from genome assembly GCA_963277665.1 of Viscum album. NCBI lineage: Eukaryota > Viridiplantae > Streptophyta > Magnoliopsida > Santalales > Viscaceae > Viscum > Viscum album. Next base: position 690,436,184 of record OY728153.1, on the reverse strand, counting down.
AGGTCTATATAAATAAAATTTAAATTATATATAATTAATATAATTCATTTAATTTTATATTATGCTTTGTGTATTTTCATTTTCATACAAGGAGAGTATTATCCTATGTTTATATTTCTTAAGTGTTTATTGAGACAATCTCATCATTTTTTGAGATTGTTTAAGTTAATGAATCCTTTGATGAAATATATTGATTTTTATCCCAAAAATACTCAAGATTTTCCATATAATATATTTATTTATGATATCCTCATGTATTGTTTCTTTTTTCCGTGTGTTTTTTACTTAAAATAACATTTTATGTAAAATGTTGTCATCTCTTCTGTCGATCGGAAACCTATTGTATTCAAAAACAAAATTTTCTAAATTATTTTCAAAATTATTTTCTAAAATGTTTTCAAATGATCATTGAATCTCATTTTTAGGGAAAATTTATTTTAAAAATGTTTTATGTTTTACAAGATTCCATTATAATTATTCAAATTTATTTCCAAATAACAAAGTTTTCTGTTTCAAAAATCATTTTCAATGAAGAAAGGGTAATTTCATTAAGAATTATTTTAAAAAGGTATTTCAAAATTATTTCCCCTTTATGATAGAATATGTTGGTGTTACTCATTCCTTTTTGGGTAATTTTTTCAATGCTTCCATTAATCTTATTTATATGAATGGATTATGTTTTAACGAAATGATGTTTATGAAACCTATTTCACATTCACGGGTTATATGATTTTGAAATCTTCTTCTTTACATTGGTTATGTTTATGATGAAATTATTATGAATCCTCTCTATTTCCATAGGTTATGATATGATTACATGTTTGTAGTACCCATTTCACTTCATGGGTTATGAAATGATTATTTATAATCTTGTGGAATATGAATGAATTATTCCATTGTGAGATGGGTGAGACCTATATCTCAAAATAATGCATTGGGTAATGATTTATATCTCATGATATAGACTAATATAGTCATGGGAAAGAACCTAGACTACTAAAATGGCCATGGGAATGAACCATGACTGCAATGATGGAATGAGTGAAATCATGCTACAAAGATGGCCATGTGTGTGAACCATGACCACCAAGATGGTATGGGGAGTGAAACTATACAACAAATATGGTCTTGGTAGTGATGACTTTGATTATATTAAAATCATATTATATACATATATTTCTACCACAATTCCCTATTTCATTCCAATTTTATTTTTTCATTGCTTATGTTATTTATTTACGTATTATTTGTGTCTAATGAACTGCCACGCTTTATTCAATGATTCATGTATATAATCCATGATATGTTTGTTATGATATTCACATTTCTTTATCTTGTTCTTATAACATTATTCTCATAGTTATGTTTGCATGTCTCCCTTGTTTACCCTTAATGAGAATTTGAGCTCACCACTATTCATGTTTCCTTCCCCAAGTTTTTAATATATATTTTATGTTTTATGTATATAAGAAGTATTATAGTTAAAAAGAACCTATTGGGAGATAAAATATCTCATTTATGTATATATTTTTATATTTCCATGATTTCAAAGGAACTAGGGTAGTATGGTCTTCGTGTGTCTATTTGGGTAATGTTTTATGAATTCTAAAAAAGTTATTTACTCTGAATGTATTTCAATACTAGGTCTTTATAATTTTTATCAAAGGAAAAGTTAAGTTAACCATTTAAATCTAGTATGAGAAAAACCTATTGAGAATCTTAAGGAAAAGTATAAGGATGATTCAACATTGAGGAAAATGTCATGGATTTTTGTTAAATGGGATAGTGAGTGGTTTCTATGTAATACATTTTTTCTTGATACTACAAGTGGATGTGGATCTAGAATAAATATACCTAGGTGTAACTACTCTGACAAGATTTTTTGGGCATGACTATGGGTCATCTGGTACGTGAATATGGTCCTTGCTTCACCCTTGGTTTGGAAGTCATAGGGGATATGCTTTGGTAGTTCAAAAACACATCATGAACTATTATGAAGGATTTGAATATAAGTTTTCTATGAACCTAGTATAAACCAATCCTGTCATATATTAAGGAAGGTATTATAAGTTAGACATCATATATGTGATTTTTCTTGATTATCAAGTTCCTCATTATGATAATTATTTCTTACTCTATGCTTTTCATTTTTGCAAATGGATGAATCCAAAAGGAACCACACTAATTGTGATTTTGATAGACAATGAAACAATTATCCACATAAGTAACAGAATTATATGAGATCCACAATACAAGACATCATTTTTATTCTTGCGTACCATTCTTAATATACAAATCATGGTGGAGATATAAATGACTGATGGATGTAACAAAATTCTATTGAACCTTTTAATAGGAAACATCCACATTATTTCATAGGGTCCACTATTTCACTTGTTTCTGGAAAATGGATGTGTATTAAGGAAAATATGTTCTCCATTCTTCAGTGTTTGTAGTATAAGAGAATCATTATGGATATTTATTAGATAGAAGGTGAAGTATATCATTGTTAGAATCTAATCAAGAATACGATGCATCAAAATTAGATTGAATCCATGGATAGGGTGATTTTACAAAATTATTTTTCAATATGTAATTTCCTTGATTTCTTTGTACCAAGATGAAGAAATAGATCCATGTGTTGAATCAATTTGATAATAAATATATTGATATCTATAAGGATAATTTCATGATAAATGTAGTTTATTCTTCAGTAATTATCATCCAACCTGAATTTAATGTTGATATTTTATTTAGTGTCTTAATGTCAATATTCATAAGGGGGTTGGACAAAAGTGACATTATCAGACCTGAAGATATTGTGCGCTATGAAATCAAGATTGAAATAGAGGTTGGATTTACATATAAATCTCATGGTTTGGACAGGAAGAGGATGATATAATTTTAAGGAAAACCTAAAAACCATGAAGATAAGAATACGATCTTTCCATTATGAAATAAGTGTGTGAGGAAGCATGGAGGAACATTAAAGTTTATAATAATTTTTTTATGTGTGTAAAGTAAGGTATTTGGAAAATTGATTTCGAATGTGATGGAAAGAAGTTACCTAAAATTGTGAATGCACGGAATGAACCTCCCATGATTCAGTGCTATAAGTGTGATAATGGTCATTATGTTTACCACAATTAAAACCTATGGGATGGTGATTATTATCAGTATATGCAACCTCTTAAGCTGAGGGACAAGGGGAAATCTCAAAAAATTTCTATTTTCATTAAGAGGATTGATAACTACATGATGAAAGAAATACATACCATCCACTCTAGAACTACTAATGTCATGATTGATTCTCATTTTACACACTATTTCATTTCAAAATAATTTTCTAAGGGTGTTAATATTCCTCCAAAACAATTAGACATTGTATTAGCAGGGAAAACCACAAACACAGCGATCATTTCATATCAAGTGTACGATTCCTCTCTATTTGAAGTATATGGGAATTTCTATCTTTCAAATCATGTAATTATTCGTTTTTTCTAATTTTATGTCATCTAAGGCATGTATTTTCTTTTTTTACAAAAACACCACAATTATTCTCAAGGAAGGGATGTTATATTCAATATTTAAAAACATCCTATTTTCTTCCACCCATTTGTAGATAAGTATGAACTTCCTGTGGAGATCACATGTAGTGTATGTGTCTTAATTTTAACTCAAAAGTTATATTTATATCAATTTTTTGGGGAGACAATAAACATCGATGATATTACTATTGTTCCTGAATTTTTGGATTTCATTCTCTAAGATATTCCTAGTCTTCCACCAAAACATGAAGTTGGGTTCTCAAGAGAACCCATACCTAGTCCCAAACCAATTTTAATGACTCCTAATGAAATTGTTATAATTGAATTAGAGGAATTTAAAAAGTAAATACAAGAAACATTTATAAGGGATTCATTTGGAAAATTGTGTCACTATGGGGGGTGAGAATTTTATAGTGAAATAGAAGGATAGATCAATGGAACTTTTCATTGATTATCAGGGGTTTAATAAGATCAAAAAAGAGGATGTATCATATTCCCTATATTTATGACGTGTTTGATCAACTACATGGAGTTTCATACTTTTCCGATATTGACCTTCATTCTAGATATCATCAACTGAGGGTCATGAAAGAGGATATAACCAAGATGGTTTCCATGCATGGTATAAAAAATATGAATATAAAGTTATTCATTTGGGTCATAGTAATTTACCCAATATCTTTGTGGATATAATGAATAGAGTCTTCATATATTTGCTCAATATATTTTTGTTAGTCTTTATAGATGATATTATTATCTATTCAAATTAAAAGTAAGAGTAAGAAAATAACAAGAGAATTGTATTGAAGACTCTAAGGAAGGAGAATCTATAAGAAAACATTATAATGTCTGAATTTTGGTCCATATATTATCAAGATAAGGAATATTAGTGGACCCATCAATGGTAGAGACTATTAAATGTTGCCCTCGACCATCCATGGTGACTCAGATCCATAGCTTTCTTTTTTTTTTATATGTATACTATCTATGGTTTGTAGAGAATTTCTCATGGGTATCAAATACTCTAACCACATTAACTCGAGAGGGTGTCATGTTACTCTACACAGATAAATGTGAGGAAAATTTCATGTAACTGAAGAGAATATTGGTCAACACACATATTCCGACATTTCCATGTAATGGAGAAGGGTTTGTAATATACAAAAATGCATCCAAAAAGGGATTGGGATGTGTTATTATGTATAAAAACATGGTTATATACTATACATAATGATAGTTTATGATTCATGAAAAAAATTACCCAAGTCATGATCTGGAGTTTTCAGTTTTAGTTTTTTTCATTAATGATATGGAGGCATTAGCTTTATGAAAAAAGTGGGATATATATACATCATAAAAATATGAAATATATATTTACACAGAAGGGGTTGAACATGCACAAGACAATATGTCTATAGTATATAAAGGATTATGAATTAACAATACATTATATCCTTGGGAAAGAAAACAAGGTGCTCTATGCTTTGAGTTGGATGGATCATGCTATCTTATCCATGATGAGGATCACAAAAGATCAAACATTTTGGATTTTCAAAAATGGATCAAGAAATATTGAAGGATGGGGGAAAATATTATATTTCTCAAATGAATTTTCTACCCTATATCCATGTAATTATTAAAGAGGAGCTAAAGGAATATGAATAGTTTCAAAATAAATTCCGAAATGTTCTTCTATTTAACATTTACCAGGATGGAATGATATGGTTCTAGAACAGCGTATGTTGTCCTTCCATACCAGATTTGTGGAAGGATATATTATAGGAAGGATATATTTCATCATTATCTATTCATATGTGAACTATTAATATTTATAGGGACTTGGTGAAATAATTATGGTGGGATGGCATGAAGAGATATATCATAGAGTTTGTATCTCAGTTCATGGTATACACTAAGTTATGGATGAAATACAAAAAGTCATAGGATATGTTTCATCCATTACCCATACCATAATAGAAATGGGAGAACATCACTATGGAATTTTTTATTGTACTAACCAAAAAATCATAATTTTTTAATTCTATATGTGTGGTATTCGATCACCATAGTACGTCAAAAAACATTATTGATATAAAATCAGACTTATGTCAATATCATCTTGCTAGGATATATATTAATGAAGTGGTAAGGTTGCATAAAGTACCACATTCCTTTATTTCAGATCGAGATCCAAGGTTTACCTCCATGTTCTGGTGAAATATTCATCATTCACATGATACAAAATTGAGTTTCATCACTACATACCATCCTCATAAAGATTGTTAGTCTGAAATATTGATTCAAACACTAACGAATATTTTGATATCTTATTTTCATAGAATTAAAGGGTAGTTGGGATCAACAAATTCCTATAGTTTATTTTTCATTCCACAATATATTTTTCTCAATCTTTCATATTGAACCTTATCAAGCCCATTAAAGGGATAATTATAGATCTTCAATGTACTAGGATGAGTAGTATAAGGAAAGATATTAGGACCTCAGATTACTAGATAAATGGTTGAGAATGTTTTAACCATTCAACAACATGTCATGGAAGCACAAAGTCAGCAAAAAGTTTATACTGATAACCATTGGAGTGATGTAGAATTTGAATACGGTGAAAAATGGTTTCCATGAATCTCACCTAATAATAATTTTATGAGATTCAGGAATAATGGGAATGTAATACCTCGGTATAATGGCCCTTTTGAGATTTTTGATCATATCCAGATGGTAGCCTATCCCTTGAAACATCCTATGAATATCTCTCAAGTACATGATGTGTTCCATGTATCTCACTTGAAAAAGTACACACCTGAACCAAAACATATACAAAACATAGTGTTCAAGCCTTGGGGGAATAATCACCATTACAAAGTATATCCAATTGAAATTTTGGATAGATCAGAGAATGTTCTACCAAACAAGACCACTCGCCAGGAATAAGTACTGTGTCGAAATCACAAGATAGAGGAAGCTATATGGGAACTTTAGGATATAATGATGCATAAATATCCTAATATTTTATACCTAAATGACAAATTTCAAGAGAGAAAATATTTTTAAGGGAGGTATATTGTAACAACATGATTTTTATGGTCCTTTCTTTTGGAATAAATTAAATATTAATTTCTATATTACAATTCATTATGTCATATATTAATTTCACATAGAACCAAATCAACATATGTTACAAAAAACATGAACTTAGTGTATGACACATGAAACACCTACTTGGTGTATGTTACACACAACCTCGATTTGGCGTACGATACATGAAACACCTACTTAGCACAAATCATAGAAAACAAAATGTTTCTATGAAACATCATTTTAATTATATAATTTTTTAATGAAATAATTATAAACAATAAATTAAACATAGTAATATGAAATGTAACAACTACTTTTCATATTTTTTATAATTTTTATATATAAAGAAAACATTTTCATGAAGAAAGATATGATTTTTTGTAATGTCCTTTTACGTTTTCTCAAATAACCCATTTCTAATAATAAATTTAATTTTCAAACATTTAGAAATATAATTTGATAAAAGAAAATTCATTTTTTAATTCATAACATCAAAAATATCTTAGGGTTATTTTATGGTAATTTTCTATGAAACATCATTTTTTGATGAATAGTGAAAAATTTTACTTGTTAGTTAAAAAGTAACTTTTTGTTTATGTAATTATAATTGTAAAATCATATTATAAATATATTCAGGTCACATTATATAAATATTACATGTAATAATATAATTTAACTCACTATAATCAGTTTCAATTTGAAATTGAATAAAAAAACTTAATAATGTTTTCAAAATCATTATTCTTCAAAAACCCATTATTTCATTTCAAAAGGGCGATTAGAATTAATATTAATTTTTCTCTTAATATTTATTTAATTTCAAAAAACTGGAATACACACTTTTTTAAATTATAATATTTATATTCTAATAATACCATATAAATTTTATAACAAAATTATTAGTAAAAGTTATTAAAATTAATCACAGCGTTTAAGTCCAAATGAAACATAATTTGGTACTAAACCATAAATTTAAGGTCCCAAATGACATAGACACCTGTAAAAACCCATTTTCTATCGATATTTCATCCGAAAACCTTACATTATTGATCTTTTGGGTTATTTGTAACTTGGTTAGATAAGAACATGTGTACACCTAACTTATTTCCTAAAATTCCAAGTAAGCCCTTTTCTATCCCTATAAAAAAGTCAACACATCTTCCACTTCCTCACACCTCACAAGACGTGTATGTTTAGACATTCCAAACCAATAAAACTCTCATAATCCCTATATTATTCTTATAATACATCCCTTTTGTATAAGTAAATTTAAGGAAGACATTGGACATAAATCAAAAGGAGTTAACCGATCAAGAGGTAATGTCTTCTCTCAAGTCCTTAATTTTATTTTATTTATCCACCCCTCAAATTATTTTTCCCATGTCTATATAAAAACAAAAGAATAAACAATATACTAGAGTGTTTTTATGTAAATTATTCAACATAAATTTTACAAACCTTTGTCTAATGGATAATGAAAATACTATTTATGTGTTGTGAGAACTACCACCTCACTAAAGGATGATTGTTCAATTTTTCGTACTACCAATCATGGTTTCAAGTATGGTGTAAACACTATTTATATAAGATATATATTATATTTAAAATGTCTTAACACTTCTATATATTTTTTATTTGTAATATACTTTTTTCCCATCTTATGTAAATACGATAATTTCATTTGAGGAAATGTGGACTAGTACCCACTCAAAGCGATAAGATTCATTCATACACAACATGGATTGCATTGAGGATGGTTTTAGTGAATATATATATGATATATATGATATTATAATTAAATTTTAATAATGGTTAATATATATATATACATATATTTCTTTTACATTCTTTCTCTCAACATGATAATTAATCAGAAATAGTGTTCATGCTTACGTACAGCCTACAGTCTCGATGAACAGTGTTTTCTATTTAATATGTATATATTATATAGATTAATATAGTAAAAATATTATATATATTAATTATATTGATATAAATTTATATATTCTATAATCATGATATCATTATAAGGACCAACGATATAACAAGTTAAGATACATGTGAAGAATGATGTGAATGTTAAATGAAGTGAAACCTTAACATAGGATCATTAAAAAACGAGTAATATATATTCATAATAAAAAATTATATGGTATTATATATAATGATATAATTCTATAAAATATTTATTATAAATTTATATTATTTATACAGTTGATTTGAGGGAGTACGATGAGATTCATGACACGAGGGATGTAGATTTCTTCTCATCTATTATTTTTGTGGGATACATGATATGTTCACCACACATTCCATTTTTTGTAGTGAATGTAATGAAAATTATTGTAATAAATGTATATTATAAAAAAATAATGGGTATAAAAATATTCATTTTATGAAAATTAATTCATGGGGATAATTTTTGAAGGTTACCAAATCTGTAAAATGATTTATCTCAATTTGTCACCATTGAGACTCGTGTTTGGTTATGAACCTAAAATATTTTTTTGAGGTGTATATACATCCATTTTATATGATATATGATGAATATTTTTTTATTCATGATATTTTAAGAATAATTTTATTTCCTTTTATTACAATGACAGTATTATCAAATGTTACTATGTTTTAAGAGTTTATTTAGACAATCTTTTCACTTTTCATGATTGTTTACGTTTATGTTTACATTACTACAATATAATGATCATTATATCAAGAATAATCATGTGATCACTTATAATATATTTATTCATGATATCCTTAGGTATTAGTTCCATTTTTATACTCTATAGTACTTAAAATAACGTTTTTATGTAAAATATGACTCTCCCTCTCCCTCTCCGGTCAAAAACCCATTGTATTCAAAACCATGTTATCAAAATATATCCAAAATGTTTTAAAAAGATATTTGAATACCATTTTAAAGGAAAAATTAATTTAAAAATGTTTTATTTTTTTCAAAATTTCTTTATATCTTTTTGAATATATTTTTGAAGAAAAAGGTTATCAAATTGGTTTTATGTTTTAAAAAATACTTTTAATTCCGAAAGAATATTCTCATCCATAAATTATTTTAAAATAAATATTAAAACTATTTCCCATATAAGATAGCATATATTAGTGTTACTCATGAATTTATGTGGAATTTATTTAATGTTTGCAATAATAATCTTTTTCTAAATGGATTAGGATTTGTTGGCATGATGTTTGTGGAAATGATAAAATGATTATAAAAAATATCGATTTTCATAGGTTATGATATGATTAAATGATAATAAAACCCATTTCATTTCATGGGTAATGTTATGGTTCTATATTATTATGTGGAATGTTTATGTATGATTTTATTATGATATGGGGGAGCTAAGTCTCCCTCCAATGCATTTTCCAAATATTAATATCTTATGAGACATAATACAATGGTATTTAGGATGATCATTGACAACTAAGATGGTCGTTGGGGTGAACAAAACTACTATGATGCATTGAGGAGTGAACTCATGCTACCAATATATCCATGGGAGTGATCCATGACAACCATGATATTATGGGGAGTGAACCTACGCTACCAACATGTTATTGGATGTGATTCCTTTATTACTATAGAAATAATATTGTAGGCTTATGTTTATAACACAATTCAGTGTTTCATTCCTATGTTATTATTTCATGGATTATGTTATTTATTTCATTATTATTCATTTCTTATGAACTGGAAGGATTTATGACATGATTCATTGATATGATCTTTTATATGCAGGTTATGATCTAATATTTTCATGATCATGTTTTTATACCATTATGAAAATGATTATACTTATATGTCTCCCTCGTTTTCCCATACAGATCATTTTATCGCATCACTTTTTTATGAATCCTTCCACATGTTATGATGACATATATTATGATTGATGTGTCTAAGAAGGGTTCTGGTCAATAAAAAATTTGTGGGAGATAATTTATCTCATTTATGGCCACGTTTTTATGTTTCCAATTTATCAAAGGCACAAGACCAGTCCTATTTTCATGAATCTGTTTGTGTAATGATTTTGGTATTTTTAAAAGGTTAGGTAATGTAAATTTTTTCCAACACTAGGTCATTATATTTAGGGGTGACTTATGTTTAATCTTCATTTATTTTTGGGTCATTTTATTGCCTCTGGGGGTGTATTATTCCTTTCTCCGAAGTTTTGTCGCAGTCACACATCATTGAGGAAGGTGTTCTAGTATGTTTCCTTTTTTATGCATTCTATTGATACTTCATCTTTCGATTATTATTATAAAAATTTTATAATACTTCTTTTATATTGTTAACACAATTTTTTTGGTGATTTTATGATGAAAAATGGGTGATAAATGGTTTTAAAAAGGGTTTCTGTAATTATATCAATTTTGTAATTCTTGCAGCATGTTTAATAAAATGAAAATTGAGTATTTAAAGTGAATTTGGGTGGTTTGGGTTTGGTTTTCCATTTTTTTTTGTTTTTATAATGTTGTTGTATTGTGTATTGGAAATTTTCAGTGGAAATTTGTGACTTCTGTGTTATAATACAAATTTCTGGCATGTCGTATGGGTTTGAAATGAAGTATTGTTTCTATAATAAGGGTTCTTGAATGATTTCCTAGATTATTAAATTGATAAAATGAATTTTTTATTGGTAATTATTAATTGAATTTATAATTTGTTTTGGATTTTTTAAATTATGTGTTGGATTCCATTGGAATATGTTTGGTTTCTTAATGGTTTCATGCCTCCCATTTTGCACTTTGATGTAAATTAGTTTATCCTTTAACCTTGGTTTTCGAATGATTTATATTTTAATTATTTTTTTATTTATAAAATGATTAATTTATTTCAAAATATTGTGTTGGTTCTTCATGAGAATTTAAATGTGGTTTCAAATATGTTTTAAAATTCTTTTCTTCTTGGGAATTTTAGGATTTGTTTTGATGAATAAAGGGAATAAAGTGTTGTTTGAAATATTACAGTGTAGAAGGGTTTCAAAAATTATATTAAGGCCCAAATGGATATTTTCATATTATTTCATGTAATACTGGGAAATGTTTTGGATTTGAAGTATAAAAGGTTATTTTTTATTGTGCATTTAAAAATTGTGTTCTATTTTGAAATTGAAAATGGTGTGGAAATATATTTGTAAATATATTTAGCTTGGAAATATTAATGTCCAAGTTAGAACTTCATGCCCTCAAAGAAAAGCTAGTTTTTATGTTAAATTATGTGATTTCCCGATTTGAAACTTGTAATGATATAGATATTTTAATTTTAAACTCATGTGATATACGGGACTAGTAGGCGTGTTCTCATTTTTAGAAAATTCGTTGAAAACATGGGTACCCTGAGGCCCATATGGTATTTCAAAATTATTGGAAAATGGTTTTTGAAACTCAAATGTTGTCATGGATCATTTGAAACTTGTTAATGGATTGTTTTTCTATGGAAACCTCTATGTAGGATTATTTTACAAGAGGGTAATCAAATAGGAGGTGTTAGTGTTTGGGTTAGGCAAGCACGATATAAGTGGGTTTTCGTTGAACCATGCCAGTGAGGAACTTCCCATTCACCAAGTACTATTATCATAAGATTCATGGGCTTCATCTAGAGGGTTGAGGGACCCTTGATTTTTTACCCCAAGATAGTTGGGTTGATACCCATGAAATTACTAAGTGGACAAGTGGAACATGCCACTATATTTTCTAGTTTAATGTTTCTAGTTGGTTATTGACTATGGAGCCTCAACATTTTCTGACAAGTGAGTCCAAAATGAGTATATCTCATGATTTCTTATATATATGTTTTCAATGTTCCCATGATTACTATATGTATTGTCTATTTTTTGTTCCTATTATTTTTATATTATCTATGCCTGTTCTCTATTCCATATCTTCAACATGTGTATTTATTCTTTTATTTTCAACAAGTTGTTTTCTCACATGGGATGGTTTCTATTTTAAACATTTGTCTTATAATTTGGGTTTTTGAATATGAAACCATTTTTTAATGTAATGTGGTGTGTTTTGTTTAAAAAATATAATTTTTGGAAAGCCATGTTTGGGTATTTAAAATTATTCAAATATTATTTTTTCAGGAATTTAAACCTATTAATTTGTAGACTATTATTGAAGTTAAATGTCTTAAATTTTAGTTGTTTCCTTGTGAGGTATTTAATTTCACACCTTACATGTGTAAATCAGTATTGGTAGACCCAATCTCTATTCCAATTTCTCATTTCTGGTTCAAATTTCCAATAGAGCAGGTGGTCCTTATGGTTGGTGGTGACTAAGAGGTCATGTCTAGACTATTTTGTGTGATTCCGTCTCAATTTTTTATTTTGATTCTATTTTGTTCTTCATATGTAGTATCGAGACTGGTTTTGACATTTATTGATTCTTATTTATTTTCTTTGTAAAATATTAAGTTTTTGTATGTTGATCCTGAATGTTTATTGGGCTAAATCATTCTAATTGGATTATTTTCATTCCTGACACTATTTTCAAGCCCTTGGGGATCAGGAACTCCATTTGGTTGTTGTCTCAAACAAGCTCAGGTGTCAGGTTGGATAGCCTCTCAGTATTGGTTGTGACATTTTCATATGACCAAATCCATAATGGGGGATTACAAATTTTAAAGGATAATAACAAATTTGAAAAATAATGGTAAATATAAATTGAACAAATCACTAAAAATAAAAATAATATATTTTTTTGGTTTAATTAAAACTATAACTTCCTTAAATATTGAGAAAAATATTTTCAATGAATATAACCATGCAAAAATCTAAAAGAATAATCAATTCAATGAAATTTTTTACAGTAGGAATAAATTTTCTTTCATTAAAAATATAAAAAAATATTCCTTCTACCATTATTAAATGAAGTATAAAAATACTTCTCTAAAAAAAGACAATTAATTTTAAATATTGTAAAATAAAAAAATAATATGGGATAAAATGTATTAAAATAATTATTTCATCAAAAAAATATTCAGGGAATCATTTTAGAGAATATTGACATGTATAAAAAAGTTCGTCAACTAAAGAAGACACAAAATGACATTTCATAAAAAACCCAATTCCATATTCTTAAATGTTACAAATAAATTAAAAATAAAGGAGATAAAGAAATCATAAAAAATAAAAATAGTATAATAAAATATATTTTGCTTCAGATATAAAGATCACATAATATCACTTACAGTGATTCATGCATAAAAAATCTCTATTTAAAATGATATTGTAACAAATCCTCGCATGAATTTGAAAACATTTTCATGATAAACCCCATGAAAAAGGTAGAATAAAATTAAAATTTAAATATCATGAATATATTTATATTCAAGAAATTAAATATATATTGGGAAGTATATAAACTAAGGAAACAATATAGATACATAACAAGAAATATGTCACAAATAAAAAATGAACCAACTCTATTTTCTGGGAAGATGGATCTCATTACATGTCCCATAGGCCTAATGCTTATTAATAACCAAAACATCATGGTATGAAGCCTATGTGAATAGGTTTGAATAACCATGACCCATAAGAATTTATGACCCACCCTGAGTTTTATCTCAATCAATTTTATGTTTCTGGAAATATATCCAAAGTGAAATGATATAGCCCCACATGAATTCATTGAGGCTGAAACAACATTGATATAGAGATACAACTAACGTCATCAACCAGAAAACACCATCATTCTAGATATTCTATGTCACATGTCTACCCAACGCCTCTTCCTCATTAATTGACCTAGTGATGAACATCCGCACCACCATAGTGCTCGACCGCTGGCGGTGCTATGATGTCGACCGACCCCTTCGTCGTCAACCACTGGCTCTGCCTTTCCTATGCGGCTTCCCAACAGTGTAACATTCTACACAAAGGCAACCGATAAAACTACCTCACATAAATAAATTGATATAAAACACATTAGGATGGGGTTGAAAATGATAAACCTTTCCCATTAGATTCCTTAGTTAGGCACAAATCACAAGTTGACTTATGCCCCTGTTGAAAAAAATGTGTGTATGGGTTATGCTCGACTCCCAGCTGGGGTCCTCGACCAAGACCAGAGGGGACCACACATTGACCACATAGGAAATTTCTTTAAATATCAATTTATATAATAATAAAAATTTTCATATATTATACATATGTTCTATAAACATAATGAATAATAAATTTACATTTAGTATAAACTTATTCATGAACCTAGTATTTTCCAATAATGAAAAGATCATTTTCTTTTCTTCTTAACTGAGTTATATTTACCTTTTATCTATAATATAAAAAATAAACCATTTTGTGTATCATTTTGTTTTGGAAGCATAGAGGACTGAGTGTTTTTAGATGGCTGCAAAACAATTACACACTGTTAAATTAGAATACATGATTTGCAATGGCATGGAAATGCCAATTTACAACCTCTAAAATCATTTTCCCAAAAGGAATACCATGATCAATACAAAACGTGAAAATATTTAAATTCCATGTAAATTAAAATGTTCAGTATTTATAATATTGGTATGTGAGTGACATTTCATAGACAGAACCCCAACCATCGCTTCCTCTCAGGAAGGATCCCCTTTTGACCCTAGATCCAGGCTTTGATCATTCTTTGACATCCGAGCACTGATTTGTGATATGTCTACCATATTGTAATTATGTGAATAATTTCTTCACTTTGTAGGCCTCTTCTATCATTTTCATTTCATTTGACGATGATATTTTGATGATGTCTCTTATGACCTATTTTAGGGTATTGATTCGTTATTCAAATTTCATCCAATATAGGAAAAACACATGGATAAAAGTTTAGAAGAAGTGTTTTATAGGATCAATTTACATGTTCTATGACTCATTCCTCATGTCTACCCATTTTTTAAGTTTATATCATTGTATGACTACTATAATCATAGGGTATTTCTTATTAAAATCATATTCCATACTTATAGTCATCATGACCATATTCTAGGGAGCTATTCATATTTGTTCATCATGTTGGTGGAGTTTAGATCCTTAATGACATGTAATATAGGTAGAGAACCTTATTAATGGAATTATTGATTTATTATGACTCTCTTCACCACCATTTGGATTTGATATTACTTAAGATTTCTAATGTAAGTGTTATTATATAATTAATGAATCATTATTTACTAAAGGAATTGCTCATGTTTAGTTTCCACTTGACCATGCTAAGGTAAGTGTTACAATTAATTGGTGAAAACATTAAATGTAGAATCAAAATTATACTATATACATCACTTTACCTTTTTAATTATAAATTAATTGCATATGGTTTCATGTCCTTATCTCACATAGTCATTATTTTTAAAAGTAATGGAGTAAATCTAATAACTAAATATAGAATTATTGTAATAATTTTTTTATGTCTTATTTAGCCGTGAGACTTGGTATTAAAGGTAATGGAATAAACTTATGTACTTATTTTAAGAAATGGTTATTGTAACACGCTGATATTTTACAGTATGTCTCTTACTAAATAAATTCAATTTCTTTGATACTATACTTTTCATGCCACACCAAACACACAAATTACAATATAGTATTAAATATTAAAATTTTAACACTATAAATAACATTGGATATTGTTAATAAGATTAACTAAATTATAAAAATATAGTTTACACATCCTTATAAAATAAATTCACTGTAAATGAAAATAAAAAACAATTATTTATAAACGATGTGTTTTCATTAAAATCTATTTTTATGCCCACTATTGTATTTTATCATAATAAATTTATATTATAACTTTTAGTGAAATATATGAATTAAATATAGTTTTTATTTAATAATTTTTAAAATTCAAGTAGTATGTTTGATGGTCTTAGGATAAGAATAAAAGCAATTTTAAGAAATTAAGGCTATATTTTTCTAAATCTAGTTTTGTCGCCTTTTGATGGTGAACACGATTTAAATATTATTTTACACAATTTCATGAATTATTTTTTATAAAATAAAATTATACTTTGAGATAGTAATATAAAAATTTTCATTGGTTCAATTTGTGGTATTTCTCTATCATTTTTAATGTTTTGATGAATAATGATAAAATAATTCATTTTATTTTAAAGTAGTTTTTTCATCTAAATATTTGATAGTGTTAAATTATATTTTCAATTTATTTTAAATTATAATTAGATCAATTATTTATAATAAATCTAATTTATGTCATTGTAATCAATTTTGCATTGAATTTGGATATAAAAACAATTGAAACTTTTTAAAATTTTCACATCAAAAACAAGTTTTATCATTCCATCAAGAAATTAATTTTAAATTATTTTCTACAAATGATGTGTTTTTAATTTCAAAAAATTGATTACCTATTTTTAATCATTTATAAAAAATTAATTAAATATGTTCTTTTTTTGGACATTATGAATAGTCATTTTATTAGTTGTTTTATTAACACCGTTAAAGGTAATTAGGGTAATTAAGGGTAGAAATAATAATTCAAATATTAAAAAATAACAAAAATAATTGTCCTAATTCTATTTTATGAGTGATATTTGATCAAAATCAAAAATTGTACGTTTTCGGGGCCACTTTTGGTCACTGGGATGACATTATTCATTTTTAGCATTTTATTCTTTGGAAATTCCCATTTTTCATACTGATGTATTCAATAAGAATGAAATTTTTTATATGTGGATATTCAGAATATTTCTTTGAATATAATTAAAATTTTAAATATAAAACATTTATCTTAATCATTTTAATTTATTTTTATGTTTTTGGAAATATATAATTACCATAATGTATTACACAATGATGATGTTGTAATTGTTTAAATAATTGAAATATAAAATAAGTTATTTTAAAAATATTAAAATAATTATAATTTGAGAAAATTAATGTCATCCACTAATTTTATATATAGAATATAAATATTGTTTATGTATTAATGGTGTTGTGTCTATGTTATCTTGTGAATTTATATTTTAAAAATCTCAAGATATGAATAGTTTCAAAATAGACATTAATGTTACATTCAAATGAATAATATTTTGTTAAATTATATGAAATTTATAAAAATATAAAAACCCAACAGCCAAATTGGATAAATATTTAAATGTAATCCATGAATCATTTTATATTTTTTTTGAAATTTATAGTAACAATATTAACCCATAAATAGTAAAAAACCAAGATGTAAGAGTAATAGTTAAAAGATTTAACTTAGGGTTAATGCCAACAGATAAGTGTAAAAATGTAATCAAAATACTGTAGAAATTATTGGTATAGAGAATATAGATAAATCATCATCTTATATTCTGAATATATAGCATTTAATCCATTTTTAATTAAAAATTAATTTATATTAATTTAATATTTTAAGGGTTTTCAAAAGTGACCCTATCTACAATTATGAAAGGGAACCTCATCCCTCACTTCCTCACAACACGTTTAGAATAATAGGTTTACCGAAAACTACCCATTTATAATAATAAAATCATATTATATTCTATTTATGTCTTTTTCTTTCAAAATTAGAGTCTCTATATCATTTAAGAAGAGTACTAGTGGAAGTCCACTGAAGAAGATGTAATTATTTTACCAACTCATTAATATAAATTTCGTATTTTACATTATATTCATGTGTTATTTCGATTAAAAAAATTAAATAAAGTGTAATATATTTTATAAGATGTTATTATGATTATGGTACAACTATATTTCATTATTTATCCAACCTATGAAAAACAAAAAACCCTAAGCGTGCATACATATGGCTTAACATCTCCACACCATGGTGTAATATGACTTCATCCCTATTTTATTTGGATAGATATAATGATAAATATAAATGATATAAATCTTAAACATAAAATGATGTTTATTTTTTAAAATTAAAATACCATCCAATTCCTTATCTTTTCACCATTAAAGGAATGATATTGTCTCTAGTGCGTATGTACAACATACCGTATCCATGACGTGATGTTATTCATTTTCCATGTTAAAAAATAAATAATGATTATAAAAATTAATTTAATTACTAAATATTATATTTATGTTATTAATATTATTCTGGATATGTTTTATATATATCTTATGAAATAGAACAGTGAATTAACAATAAAACAAGCAAGAGAAAAATGGAAATTAAAACCAAAAACCGTAAAATAAATAAAATACTATTAATAAACATGTGGTAAAATATTAAAAGGGGGTCATATTAAATATTATAAATAATATTTTCATTTTTTTATAATTTAATATTATGTTTAAAAGCAATATAATATAGTTTTTGACATATGTGGAGGAAATCATACCTAAGGTATTGGATTGCAGTCTCACTTTAATTTTTGTGGGACACATGCCTTATATGCTTCTTGTTTCATTATTGTGGTGTATATAAATCCCGAAATATATTTTATTAGTATTATTTTGAATATTATTTTATATTTATATACATATTTTCTTTCCATTCATGGGGATTATGATTCTACAATATACATTGTGGTAAGAGTTATTTCACAATCTCATTATTATTCATTACTGATTAAGTTTAAGTCTCTAGTGTGGAACATTTTTACACCATATATATGATTTCTATAATGTTTTCAATAGGATTTAGTATTATTCAATAATTTTTTAAATCATTTTCTCATGTTAGAAAATTTACCAAATAATTTGAATGAAATATTTATTTCATTTTCCAAAAGAGGCACTTCATGAATTTTTCAATTAAAATAAAGAGGGAATGATTTATTAACATATATATAAAGAGATAATTTTTATGACGTCATGATAGTTTAATTTATTGAAACTTAATTTAAATGTTTAAATTTTTTAATTCTAATAAAGTATTTTCATTTATAATTGTGTAGAAAATTAATAATAAGATTTCAATATAAAAGGTTATTTCTATTGAAAAATATGAACGATTTTATTAGTGTATTTTAATCTATATAAATCATACTCTATTTAATCACATGATTAATTGTGTTTTATATCTTACGATTTCATTTACCATATTTCATTGAATGGTTTTTGATTCAGTTTGACCGTGGATGTGCTATTTCAATACCATTCATAGTTTATGGTCAATTTATTCCTATTTTATATGCTAGTTTTAAATATTAATTTTTATGTTTGTTATGTGTCACCCCTTACATAAGGGTAATTCATTTTACTTACTAAGTGTTGAGTGGGGCCCACTATATCCCCTCGATGAATCGATAGTTCTCATGAGACAAACTAGTTTATGTTTTAGGTAATGTCTTAATTGATAATTTATAGAGTCTTCTTTGGAGAGTTGATGGAATGATTGTGATGTATCACATTATTAATTATCTCATTATTATATTATTTATAGATATTACATGTGACTATTTTTTTATTTGAATATCCAGGGTAAAGTTTAATTCTTATGTGATTACTTATATTGAATTACTTTATCATCTTCTATTCTTGTCATATTATGAACTATTTATTGATTAAATTGATTTTTTAGTTAATAAACTTTATGTAATTATTTATTATTGTTTAAGATAGCTTCTTAAATATGTATACACTTATTGAGAATCGGATCTCACCCTTTTATTATGTTTTATTTTTCACCATAATTCGAAGATTTATATTTTGATTGAAATGAAAAGACAATCTAGTAGAATAATTATGTCTCTAAAGGATTCTCTATGTTTTATTTTATATTTTAAAATTATAATGTACTATTCATGTATGTAATATGATTTCAAAAACTACTAACCTATTCGGTCCTCTGGTTTTTTAATCATGTATATATGGAAATGTAATAAAGTGAGGTAGCTACCTTGAGATACTAGGGTTGGGTTCACTATAAGTATTACGTGTAAAAAATTAAAAAATTAATTATGTAAAAGGTTCCTATTAAATATGGACCATTTCATCCTTATAGGAGTGGTTACACATTACCATCATTGGATTCTAGAGAGAACTATTTGATTACTCAGAGGATTTTATTTCAATTAAAGAAGCTAGTTTCCATGTGAGAAACCAACCATAAAACATGGACATTGTCAACTACTACATCCAAAATATGAATTCATAATATCCTATCATTATCCTTAATGATATTATGATTACATGTATATTATCATTGGACTCATCTTGATATAATCAAACATCAAGTTCCTAGGGATTCAACCCATTAGTCCCGATTATTCTTAAACTATTTTATCTTGGATGATATCCACGTACTTAGTTAAATTTATTATAGTTGAATGCCTTGTGTGATTTCCATAGGATTACACGTCAATACCATATATGTAGATTTAACGTTATCATTGAGTTAGATAACCAAAGAGGTCAATTATGCCTTGGTCATTACCACGGAACCTATTTATTATTATCATCATTATGGGATTCCTTGTTTATATCTTGTATCCTTTATTATTATTTCTTAGATACATTATCAGTGTTGTTTACACCTCATGTGCCTTATTATTATGAAGTCTATATAAATTAAATAACTAATGGGTTATATGTTATGTTATATTACCAGGTGAGGTTGAAGAAGGAACCAATTATCATTATAGCTTTTCTTTACATTTATATATAGCTTCATACAAGTTCCATTTAAATTAACAGATTAATGGTATATATGCTATTTGTGGTGGAATATTGAGAGTAATCTCAACCCCATTTAGACCATCATTGGTACCCTATAATATTATATGTATGTAGGTTTTGGAAAGTATAAACATCCCTCATTTGACACATAATCTTTATTTCTTAATTTATGATAGAGCTTGATAGTAGATGGCCAGTCAAGTGATTTGGATGCTTCATTTATTTTTTGACTATTTTTTTGTTCTTTTATATATCATGTATTGCCTATTTCTATGTAGACATGTTTTCTAGTTTTTTATAGACATGAAATATATTTCCATCATATTTTTTATATGATTATGTTCCCATCATTAGTATTATTATCAGTTTCTTGGTTGTTAAGTCTACTTCTATTGAGTTATGCTTTTGATATTGCTTATACTATTTTATCTGGTTATTTTTTTAGTGCACTAAACTTTGGCAAGATGTCATAGTCTCCCCAAAGGCACACCCTGAGACCTCACTACTCTTTAGAATCCTATATAACATGGAAAGGTATGATTGAGGGAATGTGGCCCACCATCTCGGGGAACCCGTTTAGTGGCTTCTAGGTTGAGATGTCATATAGTGTTTTTATATGTTTCATTTCATGATTGAATATTTATAGACAATATAATGGACAATATTAATTCTTTGAAACTTGGTTATAATTCTTTTTTAGTATCTAACTCACATTGGGGTTAAATACTTAGTATCCTAAAATAACAATTGTTGTTATTTTTTCAGTTATTACAGTTGATATACATCCACCTTTGGGGAAAAACATTCTATGTGAGTGCTAGAAATATTATTTCTATTTTTGATTTAATTTTATCTTTGGTCTGATGATATGAGTTCTCGGAAGAATCAATCATGCATCATTATAGGCACATAGTGATTACATTCCATGCATATGCCATGCCAAATTGGAGAATTTCAATTATTTCATTACATATCGTGTAAGGAATTGTTGAGTGATCTATGATTGTTATATATGATTGTGATTTTAAGAACTTATATTAGGATGGGTGTTGGTTATTTAAATCTTCCAAACCAACCAAAATAGTGGTTTATTGTATATGATTATTGCAATATAGTAATATCTAGTTTCTATCCATGTCAGGTATGTACCTCTAGTTTCAGAGATACACTTTCTCCATGATTGGGTAAATTATACTTTCAATTCATTATTTGTATGGCCCCTCATGGGCTGTAATGGGTAATTTTCCATGTTGATCCATCATATGTTACATATTACATGCTTATAACGAATATAGATTGGGTTAAATAGAAATTTAATGGGATCCTAATTTATTTTAATTGATATGCGACCTTATTCAGTTTAAATGGTGATCCATTTAGTTGTATGTTATATATAAATTTATATAAATAAATACAAACAATAAATTTAAATCATTATTTTAAAAAATAAAATGGTTTCCATTAAATAAAGGTTCAAGTGTATATGAAATTCCAATTTCTGGGACCCCTATATGTTTAATAAGAATACTTACCAATACCCTAGCCTTATAAGAGGGTGGTTGGGGTTGTACCTTAGGTAGTGAACATGTTTTTTTCATCTCCTACTTGTGCTTCTATCTACTCAGTATATTGATCGGAGGCATTTTTTAGAATTTATTATGTTATGAAAACATGATGTACTCTATTCGTGTGACAAGAGGGTGGGGATGACCACTCTATATAGATGGTGATCCCTGAGCCGATAGTCTCACCACTAGGAGTGCCACCTAAGAAACCACCTCTTATAGAGTATATGATCACTAATGCTCAGTTATGAGGAAGTTCTCAATGCCATAGGATGTTCATTAATGGTTCTTCATGACCTACAACTACTATTCTTGGTCAAACTCATGATTTATAGTAGTAGAATCCACCCATATCTTCAGTGGTTGGAGGTCCATAATCTGATGAGTTTTGGATAGAGGCCACTCTATCCATCATTTATCATTTAAGTATGACTCTGGATTGGTTGTTCAATATTTAAACCAATATTCTTCATGATTCTATGAAATCCTATTGGGATATGATTACATAGGTTAGTCATCATCATAGAATCATATGGGACGACTTATAATATTCCTCATATGATCACTTCTTTCCTCAGAAATTGAGAGTTAACTAAACAATATATTTCAACACCTAGAGAATATTTCTATGTCTGTGATGGATTATTCAATGCATTTTATTGAGTTTCAATGATTTTCACTACTTCTACACCTTGATGAGATATCAGGTGCTAGATTATTCAAGGATAGTCTTTTGTATTCCATAAATATTTAGGCGAATTTCTTGATCCTAACTAACTTATCTGAGATCATTACTCATTATATTATCATTGATTGTAACATGAGAGAAGGAAATAGTTCGTGGAACCAGCGTTCAATGCCGAGATAGGGAAGTGGATGTTCTAGTAGTAGGAATCATAGTCTTGAGGATTCATTTAAGAGAAATGGTGGCCATAGTGTCTCAACTGGATACACTGTTATATATCATTAGTGTGGAGTATATAGGAATATAAATCCTCAGTGTGATAAATACCCAATGGAGTTTCACACTTGTATCATTATTAGTTATCTTCAGAGATTATATCGAACATTTCCATCTTCTTCTACTTGAAGTGACTCCACACATACTCCACGTTTATAAAAATGATCTTTTATTCCATTTCATGGCGTGGAGTTGGAATAACATAAAAATGTTTGGTAATGAGTTCATGGATGTGGTAGCTAGACGTGTAATCATTAGTGTAAGAAAAGAGGACCTGGTTAAGGTTGTCCAGTATATCACAAGTCTATGGATCAGGCTAGGTTCAGGACTTACAGCCAATACATGAGTATTATAGTATAAAAACATCTAAAATCTGAGTTGATATTATATTATAAATACTATCATATCTTATTTATTCGACATATGTTCTTATCTTTCTTTATATTAATATTGACTATGAAATGTCTCAGGACTATGATTTAGTATTACTATGGTGTGATGTTCTTGGAAATAACCTTTGGATTTTAGTTAAAGAGTATACACCAATGTAAGGATTGTCCCCAAGTTCTGGCCAGGAGGTTTCACAAATTAAATAGGACTTTGATCTAGATCTACATCATGTAATTAGCTACAAGACCTTGTTCTCTGGGTTTTTCCAAGTATATTCCAGCAATGCAGATGATGGAAGAATGGATATATTAGTTTAAATTGTGGATTCAACCATTTTGTTTCATCAAACCATTGTGACAGAAATGCGCGTAAGGATAGTTAAAATGTTTTGGAGAGATGAATTTTATGGCAGTGTAGGGAAGCTTTGGTGGAGGGATTTTTTTGTGACAGGTGTGTCTCCTGAGACATGAGGTAGGTAAAGTGTGTTATCCCAATTCTTTATGATTCTAGATGTGTTTTATGAAACCCATGATAGTTGGGAGCTTGTCCATTGATGATTTTGGAGGATAATGAATCTCCACACATCGGTGGGGTTGCAGATCAGATGAAGGTTTATCCAGAGCCTAACGTTGACCTCTTTAGGATGTGTGGATGGAAAAATCAAGATCCCTCTAGATGGACTAGATTAATTTGGTGGTAATATGGATATTATATGTGGGATACATGATATTGTGATTTGGGAGCTGGGAGGTGACAATCATGGTTTCAAGTTAAGAGGATGTCATGCGAGATGGATGTCAACCTCGGGTTGGGGAAGGTTTAATGTCTAGCTATGACCTCATGATACATTTCACAATCCGACGACATGTATGTGGTTTTACCTAAGGCATTGTGGTAGATATGGTAGTTAATCTGAATCAGTGTCCATAACCAAAGAAGGATCACTATATTGCATATTTTGTGGCATTTTTTCGTATTTATTTGGTTACTTGGGCTTCTGCAGAGATGGACTTAGGGACCATGAAAAATTTATTTCCACTACCTTCATGGGTTATAGGGTCTTTCGGAACTTTTTTATTTTTGGGGTATTCATCCCATGTATCTATATTTGTTGGTTTCCTTTTATTTTCTCTATATATTTATTGGTTAATTGTTTTGTGTCCCCAGATCCATGATCTGAACCATTTTAGTAATAATACATTTACTAGCATAAAGGATTTCAACTAATTATTAATTTTATATTTTATTATATAATGAATTATTATATGTGAATTGTTTCATTTTTAATATGTTTCTTTCAATTAAAAAAATTCAAAATTCAAAATGGATAAATTAAATCAAACATTTCTATATCCAATTTAAGTATATATTATAGTCACCTTGCATTGCTATATATATAATTTTATATATTTATTAAATCATTCATTATATAATCTATAATATTCTCCATGATTTTTATCATCTTTTAATGTGTTTTAAATTATTCATAGTTATCATTAGTGGTAATTTATTTATGGATTATCATGATTTTTTTAGAAAATTATCCTTGTAATAATTTTAATTAATTTTGGTTTCATTTCTATTGTAATTTACTAGTTTAATTTCTTTTATAAAATTTTTAACAAATTCATATTTTTTTATTATTACCACATAATGAAATAAATCAGTATTAACATTAATTCATTGTTTTGTGTATCACATGTTATATGTCCATGATTGTTTATTTAATTGAGTTTCTAGCCTTTTTATGGTGGTTTTGTTTCCAATGGGGATAGTTTGTTGAACCAGAAACACAAAATGAAACTTATATTTATGATGACATGTGGACATTAATTCCAATGGTAGGAATTCATTGAAGAACTCATCAAAAAATACATAATAACTCACATTAGTCAAGGGGATGAGAGTTTAGTCTCATCACACACTATATAGAGAAATTATATCCTACTCTGGATATAATATAGATTTTATTCTGGAAATGTTCACAAATCATTTATTAAATCCCAAATATACAAGATAGGTCACCCTTATGTTAATATTTTTTCGTTAGAAATTATCGTATTTTGAACCATCTATTTTTATATGAGATTATCAATTAATAGTACTATTTACATGAAGATTATATATTCTTATGTGGGTTATCATCATTATTCTAGTTTTGAGCCACATGATGGTATGCTCTGGAACTTACTGTCATCTAGGAAGATGAGAATGTCGTAGACATTGGGAACGTAATCCTTAAATGGGATTCTTATGAATCCTTATGAAAGGAATCAAAACCCACATTTTTTGGTTAAACATAATGGGACACATCATAACTATTCAGGGAATGTGATGAGGACCAAACCATGTAGTTCAACATCACGAGAAAATGACTTCTAGGCGGTAAGTTCCTACTACATGGTCAGTGTGGGACTTACATCAATGTGCATATAAGGAACTTGAAAGGATATGGTATCCCAAGAAGAAAAATGGTATTCCTATGAATACAGCCGAATAATTACGGTGATGAAAGGGGATAGGAAGGAATATATCCCAACATGATGGATATGACCCTACAGGAAATATGAACCAAAAGAGATTATGGTGAATTTGGGGGATTGGGATTGAACCTCAGTGATGATTCCTACATATCATAGTTTTACAGGAATCAAATATAATGTAGTTTTGAAGGGTTGGGACTGAAAAAAATTGAGAGGACCCATTTTTTTATTCATCTATAATATGGCCCTTCGTTGTTTGCAATGACATGGTTTTGGGTCTTACACCGAGTAGGGGCCCATCTTGTGAGAGGGTAATTCATGAAAGAAATATTCTCTCAATGCATGTATTTGATCATCATAATGTCATGGTAATTATTTTCCCAAAATCCCACATGAAAAATTCTTGGTGTGATAAATAAGATGATGTGTAAGACCTGAAAATCCACACAATCCATCGTCCACTGGTGGAAGTGGTTAGGTCTTTGGGAGAAGAATAAAGGGTTTTTATGTTTCATTACCTCTATTGTTTTCAAAACTCTTAATATAGGAGGGGTTTGAGATACTATAATAATATATATGGGATTAAACATGAAGGTATTCCCTTGATCCTAGTTCCCTATAAGATAGGATATAATTACACTAATCCACAATGTGAAAAGAAATCATAATTCACCTCCTTAATTTAAAAAATTGGGATTTCCTTGGAACTACCTCTAATGTCTATATCCCCATTACCATGTGAATGTATGATTAATAAATTTTTTGGATAACACTTGTTAGGTAGGTCACCAATATGGCCTCATTTATCATGGGTATGTATGATCAAGAGGGAACCTTGTTGCTCCCAATAATCCAATCATAAATATATAGAGGATTTAGGGGAAGCATTTCATTGATACATCGAAAAGGGGACCATTTTAGACATAGAAATTCCTGAAAAAATGGTTGATGGGGAATTCAATTCGGATAGATTAAAGATAGTCCAAGACGAGGCTAAACAAATCACTAAATGAAATAAATGAGTGATGGAAACTGAAACCCCACATGATTCCCCATTCAATATATATTTTCCATTGGGATATGGGGTTCCCTATACGTAGTGATTTTCTACATTGAATAGGGTTCCCTCTGTATAATTATTTTCTAAGTGGGGTGATTTCCCACAAATCAACCATCCACATATGGTCCATGGAATCATATCCACATGGTATATTGGGAAATCAGATGGTTAGAAGATTTCCCATTCTAGCATAGCGTTTTGCAATAAGTTTACCTATAGAGAGTCCAATTCTCCAACACCATCTTACTATTTTATGTACCCTCAAAATAGGATCAACCTATGGTGTTTTTTGGGATCTACATAATTATCCACCATCTATGATAGTTGGAAATCGTCATTAACCATGTGTATTATTTGTTTTTTCGAGATGAAAAAGTGAGTTATAACTCTAGAAATGATTTTTTGGGACCCAAAAAATAGTATCAAAGCACCAAAAATGATAATTAATTTATAAGAGTTGGAAAAAGTGTTATTTGGCCTTAAAGTAATATTTTAGTTATGAGTCGAATAGGATCTTAATAGATAGTAAATTAAATTTTTAAGTGATTCCATATGGATTAGTGGTCTTCATAGCGATAATGCATTGTGGAAATAAACCCCTCACATAGAAATTTTCAATGAAAAATTGATCTCTCTTTGAGACTTCTTCCATAAAATATTTTCATGTTTTCTTATGGGTTTATGTTACCGTCAAAAATTTCATGCTAGAATTACCACATTCTATGACAAGTTTTTTGGTAGGAAAAAATACCCCCATCAAAATAGGATTTGATCAGGATGAAGATGAGTTGATTGTGATAAACAAGTTTACCCAATTTGATCCTATTTGTGGTATCCATGTGGACCTACAATATGGATCATTCTTATAAAAAGGGTTTAAAAGCACATTTTTCATCTACTTAACCTTCACTCTTAGAATTGATACTTTCCAAGCCATCCATCTCTTGCTACCCCAACATATCGTTCTCCCATTGCAAACAAATATTCCAAATACTCAAAGGCAATCACCCATAAATCGTATTGATGATGAACGATTCACGTATAGTGATATAGTTCTTTTCCTGGTGACATTGATGGTTAACTGGATAGTAAAAAGCCTCATGGACTGAATACCTCATGGAAATAATTCCACCTAGACCGTATGCCCAACAGACTATGTAATATGCAATGTTGTATTAATATACTTTTGCTTGCATCCTTTATTAATAATATTACTAATTTATCTCCTAGTTATATTGTAGAAAATAAAAATAACGGTCCCATGATGATCTCATACCAATGATGACATGAGGTGGAACACCCTTGTTTCTACTATTGATAATCATTCCAAATTCAATGTCAACCACCGACATCAATCTCTAGAAGGAGTTATGGATGTTGTTCTTTAGTGGAACTTAGTATCAAATAGGCATCATCTCTACAGATTTGGGAAAACATCAAATGGTCCAATACTAATAACATGTCATAGAAATCAACAAAAGGCACTAATAGTTAGGTGGTTCAATAATCCATAGTAAAAATCTCATCAAATGGTTTTTTCATTTGGGAAACCTAATTTGAAGGGTTTCTATTGAGTTACACTTCTTTGTTTGTAGAGAAACCCCCACGAGCACAAAATCTAGTGGTCCATTTCTATCGGAGCATCTCAAGGATGGAAATATTAGATTAGTAGTTTGTGTGGTCTTCAAAAGGAGACCCTCACCGTGGGGGATTATTCGGTCTAGACTACTTTAGAAATATATTTCTCAAACATATAATTTTATTTTGTGTGTTGGTGATTAAAAAAAATCCATATTTTGATTCAAAAAGGTTTATTCTAATTTTTTTAGACTATACATATTTTACAACATGTAATGTGCATTATCTAATGATAATTGCATAATTCAGTTTATGAAAATCATAAATTATTACATAAGACTTTATATTTCAATGTTCAACTATGTTTTTTAATAAATATGCTCTTGTTAGAATAATATTATTAATGGACTCTGTCTTTCGAATTGAATCTCCACAGCTAAAGGTATTTGAGAATGTAAAATGTTTCAGTAACACATTATATTACCCAGAATATTTATCTTTAATTTCATTGAAGTTAGTATATTCTATAAGGATGAGCTTATTTAGATTATGAAATTTTTCTTACGATGAATAGTTCTTTCAAGTGATTTCCTATGAAGATATATATTACAAAATTTCATGATAACAAACCTAATCTCATGATAATTCACTTCATACCTTTAGATAATGTCAAAAGAAGATAATCCATTAATTATAATTTAGATTTTCACAAGACATTATTGAATAAGAAAATCCAAGGAATGAGAATATTTCTACCATAAAAGTGATTACCATATTTGGAATGTTTGGTAACATTTCACTAATTGCATGTTTCACCAAGATCAACGTATTTGTCTCACTCGACTGTTATAGTTTCCCCACATTCAATGTTTAAACAAAAATATAAAATGATTAGTAATCTCTACATAAATAAAATAAGTAGAATAAGAACATAAAGCTAATAATATTTGGATCCCCACAATAAAAAACAACAGAAAAATGTACATAAAAGAAGAAAAATTATCCATGATATTTTTATCGATCTACCTATTCCACTAAAGATCATCCCCATCTACACTTAGATGTATATTATTCACTTAGGATAAAACTTCCTCAACTATAAGTTTCTTCTTGCAACTATGTACTACAAACATCTTCTAAATCTGGTATCTCAATATATCTAATTTTTAATCAATGTTAGAGTGTGTACGACCATGGATGGGTCTTGTAAAGGGAGAGCCTGGTTTAAATCTCTTGGCCCTTTGTATTGAAATGAAATATACTTGTAATCCAATTCTAGGACTTTGAAAAAGGGTTATTATAGTGAAAATAACTAATCTTATATAAAAGAGTGTTAGTAGAGTGGATTTGGGGATTTTAGTTCCTCAATCCAATTTTTGGTTTGTCATTCTTTGGGAAATCAATTGCTATCAGAGTAAGTAAATATCTAGATTAAAACTATCAATGTTAACCATACAATTATATATGTAAAAATGGATATAATTGATACTAACCAAGAAGTATTTTCAATGTTTAATTCTCTATACTTTAAGGGTGAAAACTATGGTTTCTAAAAAGCTAACAAGATAATTTATCTCAAGACCCATGGTCTGAGTGTCTATATGAAAGTTTTCAATGAAAATTTTAAGTCAGAACCTAAAACAAGGGATGCTACAGCTGAAGGAAATTATGATTTGAACTCCAAATATATGAAGACTATCTTATGATGTTTAGGACAATATGAGTTAAAAATAATTTCTCAATGCCATTCAATGCATAAAATTTTGACACTATTACGGTTTCATATGAAGGCACTATCAACATAAAAGCTCTTAGAAATGAAGAATCTAAGAAAATGTTTAACACATTATAAATTGATGATGGATAGATAATTAATAAACTAAATTGAAGAGTCATATTGATTTTCAATAAAATTTCTTTTCTTGGAATTCCTATCACTCAGACTAAACAAAAATTAAATATTCCTAGAGTATTACCACCCAAGTGGAGTGGAATCTCATCATTCGTTAGGAAATATACGTTAGTCATGAAATTAAATAAAAAATATCTTTTTATAATTCCCATGATGTATGAGTATAAAATACAAATTACAATTGAAGAAACCAAAAATTTTAAGAAGGAAAATGATTCCACAAAATTATCTACATTGAATGTTGATAGAAAATTAAAATGTGTAAAAATATTTGAAGCAACTAAAGAAGAATCCTTCTCAAGAAAATAGGAATAAAATAATGTGCTCACTAATTTTTCTCAACAGTAAAAAAAAATTCAAGAGTAATGGATTCAGAATATCATTCAATAATTACAGATATAATAAATATAAGATAGTTATGAAGTCACCATGAGTGATTCTGAATATTCTAGTGAATGTGCATCATTAGAATAAGAAGCTACAACTATAATTAAATGGAAAACATGTGATTTATGGAATTTTCAGATGAGGTAAATTTTTATTATTCCATTGAACAAGAATGTATATCAGGAAATGAAAATTTCTCATATACATAGTTAAATGAGTACTGCACCATTTTGTAAATCAGGTATGAATGTCTAAAAAATGGAATTATTCTAATAGTATTTTTAGTGAAAAAGAAAATCATGACAATAATGTTTTAGACATAAAATGTTAGATTGAAAAATAATCTATCTGGAATACTGAAAAAGTTAGAACAAACTGAAAACCTACAAAAGAATGTTAAAAAAATCAAAGGTGATTCACTTATCATTAAAAAATAAAATATTATATAGAAATTATTCATAGTCAAAATCAACTTGGAAGAGGAAAATGGAATTTTAATCCAAGGTTAATGGGATAAAATTTATAGAAAGTAATTTGTTCATTGCTCTAAAAAACACCTTCCCAATGGTATTTGTTTTTATTACGGTGAAATAGAACAACTTTTAATATATTTTATATAAAATATCCATATATTTTTGGAAGGAAAATTTATTTATTTCGAAATACTTTTCATGAAAAGACGCAATATTTTCTAAAAATAATCATAGTGGATTGAATATATATCTTATAGAAAACATTTCTTGGACCAAAATAATTTTGGTACAATAGAAATCAATTGGTTGATATAACATTATAGGGAACTGTCTTGAGTAACGAATATACAAAATGGTTTATAGAATGTGGTTGTTCAAGGAATATGAGGAGAGATGAGTTCAATTTTCATTTTTTAAAAACAATCGATGGAAGATATGTAACATTTGGTGATAGTGAAAAGGAAAAAATAGTTAGAATTAGATCACCTAGAAATCCAATGTCTAATATTATCAAAAAAGTACTTTAAGTTCGAGGCTTGAAGCACAACCTGATAAGTATCACTCAAATTTGTGATGATGGAAATTTTGTTGATTTTTATAACAATTGATTCATATTTTTTAAATAAAAATGTCTCAAATTCGAAGAACACATAAAATAAAATTTTTACATGTTGTATATTAATTCAACATCCAGGTCTAATGTAAACTTTTTATATGAAAAACTGATGAATCGTGGATTCTTTATTGAAGGCATGGACATTTCAATGTTCATTCCTTGATAAAATTTTCTAAAATACAATTGATTTCTTATTTTCCAAATCATAATATTCGATATAAAGAAGATATGTGATGCATTGCAAATGGTAAATCAACACAAGTCAATTTTCAAACTAATTAATGATATTCCTACTTATATAACTGTTGATCCAATATATATATATATATATTGTCCATACTTGAATAAAATCCTTACTTGTAAATTATTTTTACATGTTAGTTTATGATTTAAAATGATTTAGATTTCTTTTATTATTAAAAATCAAATGTAAAGCAATTTTAGTTTTTATCAATCATTTTATGGTTCTGCAAAAATGAAATACATATAAATATAATGTCTTTGAAAAGTGATCATGGATTTGAGTTAATGAATAAAAAATTTAATTATTATTACTCTATGAAATGAATTAGACATATATTCTCAACCTCCAAGACACTTAATAATTGGTGTTGTCAAAAAGAGGAATAAGACTTTCCTAAAATTTATAAGACTATCTTTTATAAATATAACATACCCACTCATTTTAAGGCGGATACTATAAAAATAATGTGTTATATCATTAAAAGAGTTCTAATAAAGAATATATTAAAGAAAACACCATATAAAATGTGAAATAATAGAGATCCCAAGGTAGGTTACTTCAATGTATTTGGATGTATGATCTATATCATGAAAAAAAGGATAATCATAGAATATTTGATCCAACAGATGATGAATGTATCTTTCAAGGCTATTCTACAACATCAAAATCTTATAGAGTCCTCAATAAAATGGAAAGCATTTATAATCAATGTGTTCTTGTGAAATTTGACGAAATTGATCATTTCAGTCAGAAAGGGAATCAAATTAATGTTCATAATGGCTCAGTTAAAAATATGAGAGTAGAACTGCTATTTAATGAAATCAAGTTTGAAGATTTGGAACATGATAACATTAATAAATCTAATATGTTATGACACTAGTGAAATAGAAAGTATTCTTACTATAACACATATAAACCTAAAAGGCGATCATTTAGAAATAGCTATATGAAAACGAAGACAAAGGAGTAAGATCCATAAAAACATTTGATTTTTAGTAGAATTCTAGGATTTTCAATCATAATTAGAACCTAAATCCATAGAAGAAGCCCTATAATTGGAATGATTCCTCTTATATACAAGATGAACTAATCAATTCAAATAAAATATGTTATGGGAATTAGTTCAAATTCCCTTCAAATATAATGAAATTGGAAACAATTGGGCATTAGAAACAAACAAGATGACCGTGGTTGAATAAATAGAATGAAATATAAAATGGATTCCAATGGATATAATCAAAATTAAGGAATAAATTATGACAAAACGTTTACTCAGGTTTCTATATTAGATGATATTAAATTTCTTATAGCCTATGCATCCTATATGAATGTTATATTACATCATATGGATGTTAAATCTTCCATTTTAAATAGATTTTATTGAAGTAATGTTATTATGAACAACCTTCTAGTTTTGAATATCATCATTTTAAAAATTCTATTTTTAAAAACACCAAATATCTATATGAAATTAAAAATAATCGAAGGTCATGTTATGAATGATAAATCTATATTATTTTGTCAAATTGATTTACATTAGGAACTGAATGTCCTACATTATTTAAGAGAACTATTTGTCAACTATTTTTCTAGTAAAAATATACATAGATGATGTTATTTTTAGATCAAAACAATTAAATACAACATAAAAAAATTTAAAAAATCTACGAAAAAAATTTCAAATGGGTATGATGGGAGAACTAAACATGTTTTGGGATTTCATGTTTTTGAAAGATATTTTGGATACATTTTAAACCAAATAAAATACTTACTTGACTTGCTTATGAATTTTGTACCTGAAAATAGAAAGACATACTAAACACATATGAGTTTCAAAATCAAACATGGAATGGATGAAACTAAAAAAAAATTACAACAATTTGTATAGAAGAATAATTTTATTTTTTTGTATATTACTTAAAGTAGACTAAATATTATGTTTTCAATATTTCATTGTGAAAGATTTCAATATAATCTAAAAGAAGAAAATTTCAATGATATAGAATAAACTTTTACGATATCTAAATGTAAATATATCTCTTTATATTATTTTTCAAAAATATATTGGATTTTAATTTTATCTCATTATCATATAAGGATTTTGTTTATGTAGATTATATAAGAAAATCACCTCAGGAAATAATAATTTTCTTGGTAAATTCCTGGTGTCTTGGGAAAGTAAGAATCAACCTTCTATTACACTATCAACTATTGAAGAGGAAACTATTTTGGTAAGAAGTAGTTGTGAACATATTTTTTAGATGAAACACAGTTTAATGGATTGTAGATATATCAGAAATCATATTTTAGTCAAATTTGATAATACTAGTGCTTTCAACATCATAAAGAATACAATAAACCATTCATGATTTAAGAAAATTGATTTAACAAATCATTTCCTGAGAGATCATGCATAGAAAAATGATATCACATTAGAATTCATTTTCATAGGAAAAATATTAAGAATATATTTTTATTAAACCATTTCCAACTGATAGGTTTTATTTTATTAATTCAAAATTAATTATGTTTAATTTTAAAAAATAATATTCTATTATATATGTATTTTATTTAATGTTAACATGTTACATGTGTTATTGTAATTGTTTTGTGTATTCTTTCATTTTTATTAATGGTAACATCTAATAGATTACATCAACTACTCTTAATAATAATTACTCTCTACATTAATTCGTGACCCCTCGATTATCGATAAAGGATTAAATTGTTGATCAAATATATGCATTAACCATCTAGTAAAATAATTAACTATTACTTTATCCTTATTCAAAAACTCATTAACCAAATCTACATACACTTCCAATCCAATTTCAATGTCCACAAATATATAAATTATTGATGCTTCAAACATGATAATGAAGTGTCAAAGGATTCCAAGATATTTTCTAATTGCGGGAGCAATCAATTGTTCATATATGTAAAAAATATAATGTTAAAGAATGTATTCCACTATTATGGATGGGTGTTTGTTTCTTATGATTCTCAGCCTTTGGTGGTTTTCGAAAATAAGTTTTTGAGATTTATAAGCAGTTTTTTGTCATTTCTATAATGATAAATACCTGGTTATTTACTCTATCAATCAGAAATAAGTTTCACTGACTTTAATAAATTTAGAATAATTGAAAAGAGTTCATCATAAAGGATACCTGTTCTTTAGAACCTCTTTATCTACAATGTTTGTTGTTACCCCGTCGGAGAAAATGAAGTCCAATTTTGAAACTACAATAATTAAGAAAAATAATGTAAAGAATTTAGAACCTGAAAGAAAACTCTTAATCATATTCATCAAGTCCAAAATTTTTCAGTGAAATGAAGAGTTTGAAGAGATTATTTTTAATATATATCTTTTCTTTATTTTTTTGTGTTATGGAATCTGGTAAACCTAGAACGATATATCTTAATATATATTGACCATGTTAAAAACAATTCTTTGAAAATATTTATATATGGAAAAATCCTAACTCTTATTTTTTAGAGTGTTGAAGTTCTTCGGGATGATAAAAACACTACTCATTGTAATGGTTGACAAACATAAATGATAGGGTTATACAAAAAAAGTGTATTTCAATTAGACTTTTTGTTCAACAAATTCATTCCATTTTCATCGTTGCCTAATGTATACCCTGTTGTGACTTGGGTGGAGTGTTCTAGTTTTCGTGAGATACCAATAGTGTTAGAAGTGTCATCTCATAATATTGAGAATTCAGAAGTTTCTAATGATAAAGAAACTCTAACACTAAGGCGAAGAGTTTAAACTGATATTCGGATAGACCCCAAACTAGATAAAAGGAGAAGACCCCACATATTACATCCTCTATTGAAAAAGATATGATAGCCTCCCCTTTCACTTACATGTCATCCATTGTCCAAGAAAAGACAATTCCCGAAATAATAAGAGTGTCTTCTAACCTAATTGAGTCACACTATCAAGAGTTTGAGAGAATGGCCGAAGGAAGAGTTGTATGAATAAAATTAGAGGAATCATGACATGTAGATGTAGAGACTAGATTTTCTGATAAACTATCAGCTCACACAGAAAGTGTTGAAGTTAAATAAAAATGGATTCCACTATTCCTCAAGATGTTAGAAATGATGAATCCCTGGAATTGGATAAAGGTATTCATGAATTTGTAAAATATATATATTCAATGTTAGAATCCATATTTGATACTCT
The DNA here is from genome assembly GCA_963277665.1 of Viscum album. Classification (NCBI taxonomy): domain Eukaryota; kingdom Viridiplantae; phylum Streptophyta; class Magnoliopsida; order Santalales; family Viscaceae; genus Viscum; species Viscum album. Next base: position 690,399,067 of record OY728153.1, on the reverse strand, counting down.
AAAAGAAAAAATTGTTGAATCAAACCATTATTTAAGAGATCTCTATGATCATATTTCCCCAAAAGACAATATTCAGGAATTAATTCTATTAGTTCATCCTATTTTTGAGAGATATCAAAAAATTCCTAAACTAGATCTACTCATAGTTTTAATGTTAAGTTGAAAACAATGGAGTTATACTCGTCTTTGGAAAAATTAATTTAAATTGTTTCCTCTCTTTAGTGTAAATTTATCACTAGATATATGTGTGAATATCATCGAAGAAGTATTGTATATAAAATCATAAGGTTATCAATTTCACCCAGGGATGTTGTTGGATATTTTGATAAATCAACAAAACAAAACAATTTATTTTCATAATCAAATGAAAATGATAGACAAGGAAAATTATATTCAATTTAATAAGGATGTATTTTTAATCATCACACTTCTAGGATGCTTGGATCTCCCTTTTAAAAATAACTATGGAGAACTAGAAAATAAAGGTGAAGACATTCTTGCAGTTGTAGTAAAAAGTATTAAGACATAGGTATCATAATATGATGATATATAATAATATTCCATTACTGAATCTTTAGAGAAGAATAAACCTTCAAAATAGTATAAAACTATTTATTTCATTGGTATGATAGATAATATGCTTGATGTTTTAAGGAATTTGATTTCAATTTTTCCAAATATAGACAATTTACAGAATATCAATGGGAACTTTTTTCAATTAATATAGAATTTTGAACAAGTATTTTTAATTAATACATGAATAATATGGTTAAAATAATTGATTCTTGTGCTGGAACACCTTTTCAAATTCTTGGAAGAAGGCTTTATAGACAACATAATATGGACCATCACCTACACACCACACAACACCTTAAACAAATAATTGCTCCTTCACAGTTTCATCTAAGGGATAACCTTTTTTTTTATATATAAGAATGTTTTTCCTTACCTAAACCATATATTATATTACACTTTACTCCTCTAGATATATTTGATCTGGAATGAGCATAAAAAGCTACCCACAACATTTAGTTTCCACTGGGTTGTTTTTCTGCTTGAGATCGTGTCGATCTTGAAGCATCCTTATTGAAATTAAGTGATGTTCTTAAAATAACAACAGATGTTACTTCTCCCTCATCTTCATTACTTCATTATCACCACTTTCAATCTATAAGTCACTTGAAAAAGTTATTTCATGTCAATAATTCGATAAATTCAATCATCTTTATTTCATGAAATCAGTTTCCTAGAGGTTGAGCACTCTCAAAAACATTTAAATTATTCCACTGTTTATGGAACTAAACTTTTTTATATTCTATTAATGGTTGATTATTTGTTGGTAATTCTCAAACATATAAAATATGTAACATTTTATGAAATTAAAACTTTTAAAACTTTTTTCTTTAAGAACCATTTTAATGATCACTATGATTCATCATTTTATTTTATTTTTATTTTACACTGATCGCAATTATTTACTTTTGGATCTTGTATTATCGTTCCATTTATATTGATGTATCATATATTTATATTATATTGGCTTAATATTTCATCTTGAATTCTATTTATTTATAAATCCAATTTATCAAGAAATAGAATAACCTAATTACTACTATTTGGGTGTAATATATTTCATATTCCAAGTCCTTCCTAGAAAAAACGCTAATGGTTGTATCCTTCCAAAAGAAAATAAATTCTTGAGTGGGATAACATATCCACAATATCATTCTATATAATAAATTATTTATATGTTCTTTTAATAATTTTTTTCATAACCTGTTATCATGAGAGAAGAAGTTATTATGTTTTCCTCACTATAGCCTTATAAAATACGTGGATGTACTAGAATGAGAATAACTCTTGATATAATATGAATGAAATCCCATCAGACATTGATATAATTTATCCTTAAAGACGTGTATAAGGTTATTATATTTCGTTTAATAACACCATAATTATCTTGATATAAAAATGAAATTATTGTGTGACGTTATGAATTATTAATATCTTCCTGGTATACCTTAATAGTGGAAAACATGGCTTCAAATTTTTAAGGGAACAGAAAAGAATATATGAGTACTTAAATAAGGTATTTAGATTAGCTTAGGACATCCAAGATTATCAACATGGCTGAAACCAAGGCTAATTGCTTCATGATTTCTTAATTATGAGATTACATCATTTGCTTCCTTGAGTGAGGATGCTCATTCGAAAGTGATTTATGAGATGGTGTACTTGATATAGGTGGATCTACACTCAAAATCGATGTTTGTGTTTCTCATGTTCTTGGAATGTTAGTTTGAACATGTTTGTCTACCTTTCAAGGGTGATCAAACACTTATACTCATTGTGATTGATATTCAATTTTTTTTTGGTTTGGGTGACTTTTTTGAATATTTTGGGTGATTTACGTCCTCATTTTGTACTCTTTTATGGTCTCTCTTGAGAGTGTCCATATTAATGATAGTTTGAGTAGGTATATGACTAAAAGTATGGGCTCTACCATGACTATACCTCCCCTTATTCCCTCAAATCTAGTGGTATCTTCTTCCAGTTCCCTAATCAAGTGTAGGGAACATGAGTTCATAAACAATCTCATCATTATATAAGATATCCATTAAATGAATTTAATTAATTGAATCGATGATTAATTCATCATTCAATGATATTTCTGTCCAGTTGACCAACTTTGGGGGTACCTTTTTGTGGGGTGGTGCCCATAGTTTCGAAATTAATGTTTAAAAGTCCAAGAGAGAAAATGAAACATTGTCCATTTTATAAGTTAATCTCATTATATTTTCTCACTCACCTCCTAACCTTGTTTTTTAAAGAACTTCATTTTAGAGGATAGCGGTGCTAACAGAGTTGGTTGTGAAACCATATAAATGGTTAGGGGAATAGATAACATATCAAACTATTCTCAGAGGATATAAGGAGTTCATTTCATTTTCTATTGAGTCATAAAATATTAAAAATATTCCACACACCTTTTTTAATAACATATTTATACTCTCCCCCATCATTAGAAGTATAAGAAGAAACATATTCTATTTGTGATGGTAGTTTTCCAACATCAATTTACCATATTATAACATTTTTATAAGATAATGTATTAAATGAGGAATTCGTAAATGATGTGACCGAATGTTCGATATAAGGGGTAGTCATTTGGATGATTGTCAGACCAACCATGTAAATCCCCTTGGGCTATAGAAATTTAATTAAATAATTACCCATATATACCATCAATATGAACATATAATCCCATCTATGAATGAATAAAAATTACTCATTAACTCATTGAATTGATTAATCATTGGTCACATCTACTCTTCCTAACATGGTAGATTTTTATATTGATTCTCAGGGGGTTCCTCCTGAAATGGTTCAGGTTTTATATATTGAGATGGAATAAGGGATGGATTATCAGTGACTGTTGCAGCCTCTTCATTTCCTATTCTGTTCCCACATGGCCGATTGAATCATTTGGGGCTTGATCATAGATCACGATATAGAATATGCAACTCATTTAGAAATTATTGAGAGATCTTGAAACCCACAAATATATCATACCGGGATGAATGTTGTCTACAACTCATCATGGAGTTAGAATATACAAAGAGAAATACAATCTTCATGTGGGAGCTGTAGGTTCTGGGAGTAAGTTAGAAACTTCCAACTAAAAATTAAATGTTACACACTCTTATTTTCCCATCATTTCCATTTTTAGAGGACATGGATTTTTTTTATTTTCTATTTTTTATATGAATTTAAAAATAAATTGATTATAGCAACCTTAAAATCATGTGATTAATCATGCTAGAAAATTTATGTTGAATTATAGGTCATGACTTGAAAGGTTTTCGTGATGAATATATGTTTCACTATTACTTTTTTGTGTAACGGTTCACATCATGGGATCACAAGGAGACACACAATGTGTCAGATTATGCTTTAAGTCTCCTAAGATGTTGAATATTGAAATCCTCATGATCTTGTGATTTTGAAGTGGTGGGATCGCATGAACATATTCGTGGTCAGTCTTCCATTCAGGTTATACGACTGTGTAATGTTCCTCTATAGCTTCTAATTGAGATTAAAATGATTTGATGGTGTCAATAATCCTTCTGTGAATGTTTGGTTGGAAAAAATATTGACAAGGGTGGTAATGGGTAGGTAATGACTCATTGTCTCCACAAATATTTGGGGTTGATTGATAATTTATGTTTTAACCGTAATAAATTTTTTAGATTCTATAATATACATAATTCATTATTTCCTTCCATTATTCAGTCTTGGTAAATTGGTGGCCAAGGAACTGGGTTGAGTGGATGTTTGAGATCCATTCTAATTAGAATTATGAACCCCTCTGTTTAAGGTGTATTAACTAGGAGGGTGAGGTAGTGTTCTTCTTGATGGAAATACCCAGTGGGAATATTTATCCTAAGTAGTTTTGTATATAACTTCCTTTTCTCCTAAATCTCTATATCATATTAGGAATGTCATCCTTCCTATGTTACTAATTATAATCCTCATGATAAATATTTGGATGTGGTCATGCTTTCACCAATTTCTTTGATAGAGACTAGTAATGGGGGTAGTGGTGGACCCTTCACCAGATCCCCCATGTTTTTTGTGAGCATTTAATACCTGGTGTGCCCACCATTTTCATTAACCGTAATGGGAATAGGTTCCAAATGGAAATATACTCTCCTTGATCTTCAACAATAGTGTCATATTCGGCACCAAAAATATGAATGAATCCCACTATGTTCAATGATGCATAATTAATTTTAGTTGTCTTACTGGCTGTTGAATGATAGGAGGGTTGTTTGCAATCATCACTGGACCACCTCCCTATTTTTTATAATGGTTTCAATATTATTGGTGAATAGTGAGGGAGAATCCCAAATATAACCTTGTTTTTATGGTTCAAGTAGTCACTTTTAGTACATAATGGATTATCGAATCCACGAGTCCTAATACGTAAACTACTGAAACCTAAATCCATTGGGGTGATTTTGATATGAAGTGAACTACAAGGATTATAAAAATCATGATTATTTAGTATTTTTAATGAATTAATTGAATTCAATTTTGTGATGGAAATTTAAGGAAGGAACAAACATCATGCACTGCATCAGTTTAAAAATATATCATCCATTAGCCCTGGGTTTCTAGCTTCCATTGATCCTCGATCATCCAGGGTTTCTGCTCCAAATGAATCTCTTGTTCTGACTAATGAATTTTATTTATAATATGAATAGGTCCTCCCCTATTTTGGACCAAATCCATGGGGAAACCCCTAGTTTAACAATATCTTATAAACACCTTGATCTCCTCTGGTATCATGCAGTTTTCTATTTCAGAAAGTTCTAATGGCTCCTCAAACCTATTGGCTATAAAATCCAAGAAATATGAGATAAATAAATGGAAAAAAATAAAACAAAGTATCTTTTAATCATTTATTGTATTTTTAATACTAAAATTTCCAATAATTTATATGTATTTAATTGAAAATTAATCAGATTAATTAAACCAAAAATTAAATAAATAAAATATCCACATTAAAAGGAAACATTAAATAAATAAAAATCCTCATTAAATGGACATTCATGGAGAAAAAACGTATGAAAAAACACATATAGAGAATACACGCTACATGGAAAACACAAGATGCTTGGGAAGAAATGGTTGAAGCCTTTAAGGTATGTATTTCAAACACTCCACTTTAAACCAAAACTGGCATCATCCCAAGCATCATTTAGAGTTTTTGGAATTCATCTGTCAGTAATGCCTATGTGAAAATCTCAGCCACCTATTCTATAGTATGAAAATATAACAATTCAATCATTTTCTTAATCCAATGATCTCTTAGAAAATTTTATCGGGTGTCGATATACTTGACTCATCCATGATGCACTGGATTATTTTCATGTTCACATGATGACTTGTTATCCACAGAAATAACTGTGGATCCATCCTATGGTTGCTTCATCTCCTTCAACATATTTCTCAACAATATTCCTTTAAAAATAGTGGATGATGCTACCACGTACTCTAGTTCACATGTGGATAAAGAAACCACACTCTATTTTCTTGATTTCCATATGAAAGTAGTCGATCCAAAAAAATACATACCCAGTGGTGATTTTTCAATCATCTTAGTCACGTTCCAAATAAATATCTATGTATCCATATATATTTTATTCTTCATATTATGGATAAAATAAACCAAAATGAACTCTTCATTTAACGTACAAGCATATTTGTTTGGTTGATAGATAGTGTGACCCTTTCGGTGCTTCTATGAATCTACATAGCATCCCAACACTATAAAAAATATACGGCCTTGTCATTGTCATATACCTAAACCTTGAAATCAGACACATGAACTAATACCAGTCAATACCTTTCCTTCTTTTACATTTTCCAGTACTAAGCTTGTTCCTACAACAGTTTTTATAGTGTTGCAGTTGGCCATCATGAATTTTTCAACAAAATATTTGGTATACCTCTTCTGAGATATGTATATCACACCATGTTTTTTTATTACTTCATTGACCATGAAAAAGGACATGAGACCTCTATCATTCATCTCAAACTCTTTCAACATGGCCCCCTTGAATTCATCAAACATCAGTGGTCTATTCCCTGTAATCAAAAAATCACCAACATACAAGCGTGCACTTAGTATATATCCATGATCATTATTTTTATGTACAATTCATGCTCATATGTACACTGGGTGAATTTGTTCCCCCAAAGATAGTTGTTCATACATGCATTACAAGAACCTAGTTCCTACATTAACCCACATAGATCAATCCTCAGATGATTCCCCTTGTCTTTCTCCCCTTTCATAAAAAATCCTTTAGGCTGGTCAACATTGACCTATTCTTCAAAAATTATATTCAAAAACATAGAATCCACATACAGTTGGTAGATTATCCAACTATGATGAACAAAAAGGGATATAATCATCCTCATGGTGTCAAGGTGAAAAATTGGATCAAATACATATTCTTAGTCTACCCCGTACTTCTGCATGTATCCCTTTCCTATGAGACATACCTAATATCGATCGATCTCACCATCAACATTTAACTTGATCTTGTACAACCATTAGATGATGATGCTCTACTGACTTTTAGTAAGTCCATTCATCTCCCACGTTCCATTTTTCTCTATTGTATGAATTTATTCAACCATAGAGACTCTCTAACTTTATTCTCCTATGGATCCCCGAAACATTAAAGGCACAAGATCAGAATACCGGAAAAAAGATTAACCTCTTCGGTTTGCTCGTATATGTCTCTTATGATTTTAATATTTATGGGTTCCATGGATGAGGATCATATTTCAAAATTTATCCTTGATGGAGTCTTCTTAAGAGTGATAAAACATACTCTGGAATTTTCATGTATTGATTATGTGATCGAGGTAGGGGTAGCAATAATTTTCTCTTGATGATCATACCTTTCTTAAAGATCTTATATTTCTACTGGAATCTCTTCATTTGATTCTTCATCATTCCATTTCCAAGATCATTCCTCACTATATACTACATCTCTACTCTCCACTAATTTATTGGTTAGTGGATTGTAGAGATTATAGGTTTTAGACTCTTCACTATAGCCGATGAAGATGCCCTTTTCACCTTGATCATAATGTTTTAGTCTCCTCGCTTCTACAATGTGACCATATGCAACACACCTTAAGAATCTTAGGTGTGCTATGATTAGTTTTTGGCCACTCCATGCCTCTTATGGTGTCAATTTTTTATTTTCTAGGCTGGATAATGATTGGGATGTTAGCAATTACATGACATTAATTCTTACTAGAATCTCTTTATCCAGAATATCTCCTTCAGCGTGGTCCTCGCCATGTCGAGGATGGTGAAGTTCTTCCTTTTTTTCAATTGCATTCGGCTATGGCATGTATGAAGCAGTATATTGTTTCATGATTCCTTATTCCATACATAAATCTTGAAATTCATTTGAAGTTTATTCCCCACCTCATTCAGATCTGTGAAATTTGATTTTTTGACCACATTCAGCTTAAACCCATGCATTCAAAATTCAACAGATATTAAAAGAATAATATATTTCTTTGATGCAATACACCATGAGTTTCCTACTATAATCGTCAATGAGGGTAATAAAATACCTATTACCTCCAATTGATTGGGTTTTTAATGGTATGAAAAAATTATTTTGAACCCACTAATGTAGTTCATTTGTTCTTATGGACACTCCACTGGGGAAGGAGTTCCTTTGTTTCTTAGTGAGTGTACAAGCCTTGCACACATGATTTGGAACATCAATTGCCAGTAAGACATGCAGCATGCATGATGAGGATAAATGTTTAATGCTCCTAAAATGAATATTCCCAAAGTACAGATGCCATGTCCATGAGTCATTCTTTATGAGTTCCAGGAGACTCTCCAAAGCCTTTGTTTTAATATATATCTGAAATATACGATTCTGGACTATTTTGACATGATCAACAAGCCTCCTATGAGCATCCCTTATAGAAAAAAATCATTTTCAAAGTGAATGACATACACCTTCTCAATGATATAGTCAAGACATATGATATTTTTTTTTCATCTTTGGTATGTAATACACATTAGAAATGTAATTCGACTCACTAGTCTTCAGATAGATTTTTATTTTACCTTTTCCAATAAAAGGTACCATTGAGGATATTCCAAAGCTCACGCCACCATGATAATCTTCAATGAGTTCCTTGAACAAATATTTTTTGCCACTCTGATGGTTTCATGCACCCATGTTGAGATAGAACACATCGGAGCCTTTTATTGTGTGAGGGGGATTGGGGTACATACATATTCACATTTATATGATTCATCATAGTTGGATCCTTTATCATGATCCATTTCATCCAACACTCCAAATCGTAAAGACTATTTTTTCAATTGTGGTATACGACATTCTTTTTGTTTCCAATACCACGTGTGGATTGGACCCCACCATTTCATCTTCTAAGGAAACAGGTACAATTTTTTTTCTTTAGTTAATATATTTGATGATATCCATGTCCTAGTACTCTTTCATGATCACATACTCATTTTTGTTTGACATTATTTTGTTATTTTACAGTCACCTTGGACTATAATACCTTCTCTAGTGTTTAACCCACATTCATTTACATTCATTTCTCATGCAATAGAAATGACCCCATCAGTTCATTAGTTGATTGTTTCCCCAAATACATTGATTCATTGATTTCAACAAACATATGATCTAAATTGGTTATAAGAGATTAAAATAATTTTTCAATAATTCAATTTTCCTCCACTTTTTCCAAATACATTTTCAAATAGTTAACATTAACAAGAAAAAAAGAGAATTAGTTAGATATACTCTCAACTTCATTCATGTCTACCATATATAACTCCTCTATTAATATTTGTAGATGTACCCACTTCACTTGATCAACACCCTTGAAGATGGTACAATGGGTATCCCATGCTTGCTTGCTTGAAGTTGTTTCAGCAATCTTTTCAAACTTTGATTCTTCTAACCCTTGATAGAACAATAACAATGCCTTGTTGTATTTATTCTTTTGATTTTTGTGACTCATTTTCCCTTCATTAGAGATGGTGAATTATTCCTCCATAAAGGGTATAATATACCCATCAATGATGATCTCCCATAATTGATGCACCACCTTTCGTAGTTATCCAAATATAGATTCGAAACATGGAGTTGGATTGCGACTATTATAAAAAAATTGGAGGATCTTGTTAACCAGGCCTCTGATGCATGTTTATTTCTATAAAACCTGAGAAATATGAGAGAAAAATTTGGGAAACATTAACAAAAATGTTCTTTCAGTCTTGTATTTCTCTTTTTTGGACTATAATTATCAAAAAATTAAAGACATTTACAAAGAAATGACATATCCAAATTAAATGGGCACATTGAAAAAATAAAATAGCCACTTTAAATGGACACATTAAATATATATAACTTCAACATTAAACTGACACACATGGAGCAAAACGTAGGTAAAACATGTATAAAGAATACACACTACATGGAAAACAAGGTTTTCTTGGGATGAAAATAAAGACGCCTTTATGGATTCAATTTCCAATAGAACCTCCAAGGAAGTGGGTTTTATAACTTTATCCACCTCATAGAATGATTTTTCAGAAGGTTCATGAAATCTCATGTGGATTCTTGTAGCGAGATTTGGTCTCAGAAAATGTGTATTCATCCAGTTTGAATGTTATTTGGAATCTAGGGAACTCTCTTACCTGACTAGAGTGTCAGTGGTAAAAATAAGTTCCATATTAATAGTCATGTATTCCCATGATAACATCCTTATTGCTAATCATTATAAATATCAACTTCAATTGAAACCTAGTGATTCCTCGATGATCCACTGGTCAAAAGAGGTTAGTACATGACCCAGTTACGGGACTTCCTAACTTGTCGTTGAGCCAAGTGTCTCATCCCCCACGGTTCTTGTTCATCCATTCAAGGTGGACCCTACTAGCTTGGATATGGTTCCCTGTAGGATTCCATGTGTTTAATTTTTCACACATGGTCCCTATTTATTATATTTTTATCACATGAACCTTTTTCTTTTTTAGTCTATAGAATAACTTATTATCGAATAAATAAAGATTCCTTTCTAGAAAACATGAAATCATTATTCCTTAAGAAGTGATTGAATATGATTTTTAGTTACATGTCTAGATGATTTATTTAATCATATATTCTATTATTCATTCTTTTATTTTGTTTTTTTATTGGAGTCACCTTCCTTGGAATTTGAAGGACACTCCAAGTAGTTTGAGATTCACAATCTAAGGGTTCTCCACCAACTGTCTTGAGATGTTACTCTATAAAGTATCTTCACAGTAATACAATTCCTTACACTTATGAAACTATATTATTGGATATATAGTGAGAACTAGAATAATCATTTTTTTCAACATTGGTCAGGTTGAATGGTTTAAGTCACTACTACAAATACCCCTTTTATCAGCACTAAAAATGGCATTTAATAGTGCTAGAAAAGCACTGTTAAAGCTGGAGAAGATAAAGGGGGTCCCCTTTAACAGCGCTCCAAAAAGCACAGATAAAGACCCCTTTTATCAACGCTAAAAAAGTTCTCATAAAAGTGGTTTTTTATAAGTGCTAAAAAGAAGAGCTGATAAAAGGGTCATTTATCAGCGCTTTTGTTTTATCCCTAATAAAAGACCCCTTTTAAAAAAATTAATTTTTTTTAAAATCCTACCAATGAGGGGGGGCTTTATAGAACTTGAGCCTCCATTTTAATAGCGCTTTTCAGCCCCTCCAATTCCTGCACACACACCCTCCACCCTTTATCAGCGCTAGCCCCCCAAATCCACCCCCATGCGGGCGACACTGCCTCGACCAGATTTTGAACTCGAGACCTCCCCCTGCGCACCTAATCCCTTACCACTCCTCTATTTTGATTTGTTTTCCATTTCATGATATCTCTATATATATATAGTTATATTTTTTCATATAGTAATATATATTTATGTTAATATATATATATAGTTATATTAACATATATATAGTTATATTAAGATATATATTTATAGTGATATTAATATATATAGTCATAGTTATATTAATATATATATGTAGTTATATTAATATATATATAGTTAGATTAATATATAGGTGTATAAATATTCATATATTTTTATTTTAAATAAAATGTATATTAGTTATTATTTAGAAAAAGATAATATATTTTATATGTAAATATATTTTCATTATAATATTTATAATTAAATTTTTATGTGTGAATATAAAAAAAATTTGTATATATTATTATATATCTGATTATAAATAGTAGTGCATTATAAAAAACGATAAAATTGAAAAGACATAATATCAATATGAATGTAAAAACTTGGAATAAATTCATTCCCCACCAAAAAAGCCAATAATACCCCCTTAAACAAGGCTGAAAATCCACAAAATGTTAAAAAATTGGGGTATCACAACTAAAAACTCAGTTTAAGAGGCCTTATGGGCCTTTTTTGGCCTCAAAAATTTAACAGAGGCTTTTCCTGGGTCACTAACATGTAGATCTCATCACAGGATTCTATTTGATATGTTGTAGAGCTCAAACGGACACCCAGATCAAAAGTTATGGCCGTTTGAAGATCGAGTTGTGTTTTCAACATATTTTGGTTCTTTTTTAATTTATTTTAATTTATTGTCTTCAAATTGATATTAAATGACTATAAATCCATAATAATAATAAAAATAATTATTAAAAATATTTTTTTAATTTTTTTATAATCCAATTTTACTAAATATCTTATATATTAAGTGTAACGGTATATTTATACTTATCTAAAATATATTTAAAATTATATTTAAAAAATATATATTATATTTATATCAATATAAATATATCTATATAATATTATATTAATATATTTTTTTAATGAATTATTTTGGACATAGACCCTTTTTCAACGCATTTAAAAAAAGCGCTGATAAAGACCCCCCTTTATCCACGCTACTAAAAAAGCACTGATAAAGGGGTACCCTTTAACAGTGCTAAAAATGTGTTGTTAAAGGGGTACCTTGATCAGTGATTTCTTTAGTGCTGATAAAAGTACCGCCTTTATCAGCACATTTTTGTTAGCACTGATAAAGGTTGGCATAGGCCTTGCCCAGTTTTATGCCAGTGAGTGTTCTATTATAGGTCTCAAATGCCCCTTAAAGGGATGTAGATACATTTTCTACTACTTCCAATGGTGGTTTCACCAGATCCCTTTTTAAGAATAATCTATCATCTACATATTTATAGTTTGAAGGATCATAAGTATTTGTGGCCAAATCCAGATGCCCATATTTCCAATGATTTCTTCGATTATTTGGAATACATGTATAAAGGGTTCCTGGGTTAAATATTATTTTCTATTGTTTTAGATTTATTTTTTGATGGTTTATATGGTTCTGGTTCTTGAACCAAAAAAGGTCTCTAATATATCTTATTTTTTATGTAATATTTTTTTATGAGTGTTTATTCATGGTGATCTAGTTAACCAACATGCTTGGATATTTTGTAAGAGAAATTTGTCTGTGTACTTTTTGGCTCTTTCATATCAATAGCAATCAGTGAAGATCAAAGAAGGAAAAATAAATTTATTCTTAACATTTGTGTATTCCAAAAGAAAATATAAATAAAGGTATGATTTGTGGTAGGAATTGCATAACATTGATTCTAGTGATGTGGATTTTTTTATTGGGGGGAGTTTAGTGATATTATTGATTCATCAGAGAAGAACAGAGGCAGTGTAACCAAGAATAGATCACAAATCATTTGCAGACTTCACTTATATGAATGGCCTTCTAGACGTGGGAATATTATAGGAGTAAAATAATTAGTTTAAAATCAATAAATTCAATAGTTGAACATTGTGGAGATTATATCATTGTTTTTTTAACCAACATGATATTTCAACATATCCAAACTCAAGATTTGAACGTCTTGTATGGGCTTTTCAGACCACATACCTCTTCTCATTCAAATGGAGCATACTCTAGGGTCCAGTAATGTATTATACTATAAAAATTGGTTGAATTATGATTCTATATTTCATTTGGTTGTTAGATACTCTTTGTTGAACCCCCTGAACAGAAGTAGTTGTATAGTCTATCTTAATAACATCAAGAGGATAAAATTAGTTTGCATAAATAATGAGTGACCCATGATAAGTCCAAGTTCACATGTATTTGGGATGGGGATATGATTATAGACCTCTTCTATGATTGTGTCAATGAGAAAAAAATGAATCAATCTTCTAAATATTGAACTGCATGACTGTTATTTTACTCCAGATATGGTGGTGGTGGGAGTGTTGGAAGGAGAATATTTTATAATTTTAATAGAATACAATAGTCCCAATATTAATTATGGTTATCATAGTGATTATTCTGATTTTTTCAATGAAATTCATAGAGTAATATCTAGTGACACCAATAGGTTATTTTAAATCATTCTAGAGGAATCTGAATTTTGGGATGCAGTTCATTCATAAAACCCAGAATGTGCCCTTTGTTCAGATTAATTCTATGGACCTTTTATATTTCCTTCTATGATCCAGTGGAACATGGTCTGAGTGTTTCCATCTTGGATAATTTCTTAGAGTTAGGGGTCTACTTCTTGTTTCTCGTGCTTTGACCTTATCCTAATTCGGTAGGCGAAGCACCCTTCCTCACTATACCATTATACACCACTCTGGGCCTTTAGATCTCCTCGGTTGGCTATTTTCATTACAGGAAAGAAGTGTGTATTCATAAAAGCTACTCAAGTTATAAGAAAAGGTGATACATTATCCCCTGGTCTATTTATATTTTTCCTTGTTACTTTAATTAGATATCTAGATAAAATTAGTATTAATAGACTCCTCAACCCATACATTGGTGAGAAGTACACTCATGAATTTGTTTCATATTTTTAGACAAATTTTCTGATCTTTTTCTTTAATGGAATCAACAGAAAAATTCAGGAATTAAAAATAATAATAAACACATGCTATATTTGGAGTGTCGGTCTATCAAATGGGACAAGAGTAATGTTTTATATTTAAGAGGGTCTGTAGAAAGATGACAGATGAAGATTGAGGAGGGGTTGAGGATGGACATGTGTTCCTTTCCCAGGGATTACGTTTGAGCAACTATTTCTCCATATAGGGTCTATGTTCAACATTTATACGTGATCCTTCATAAAAATCATTGGCTTCATTACTAACTGTAAATGATGCTTCATTTATTTTGCTGATCACATCACCCTTGTAAACTATGAACTCTCCTCTATACCAATTATTTTTTTATCATTTATTAATGTTCCAAAGATAATGTGGAGCAATATTAAATGTTTTTTTTTATATTTATTTTGGATTCACACACTATGGGAAGATATCATTGGGAGACTTTGGAAAAGATGAATAAAGGAGGGGGAGCTATCAGTATCAACCTAAGGAGTATAATATATGGACATTGTATTATTAAATATTTTATAGAAAGTGACTTCATGGTGGTATATCACTATGGGAAAATTTCATTTGAAATATATATTTTCACCAAAAGGATAGAACAGGGGGATGTATGTCCTCACTTATGATATCAATTCCTAGTCCCAACCCAATAATAAAGATGCACTCAAAATGGTTCATCAATTGAAATAATATTTGTTTATGGAATGTCAATTGGTTGGGGGATATGCTAGGTATTTATTCACCCAGTCCTGGAAATCACCTTTTCCAAAGATAGTTGTTTTATGGTTTTGATCCATGCAGTTCTGAACCTATAAAATTTGGAAGTGTTCAATAGTATTTATACAAGTTCTATACCAAACCAAGTAATATTTATAAGTTATACCTCATGATACTTATCAATGAATGATTATTGTATTGTACAATAGCCGAATGCCTTATAGGTGGAGTAGGAAAGGATGACTTGGGGTAATGACATACCAATAAAATTCAATTTTTAGGTATGGTGACTTCGAAATAATATCCTCTATACATATGATCATATTAGGAAAAGGTAAATCACATTTTCTTTTATATGTCTATGATTTCATAATAAAAATTAAGAATCCTTTCATCATATATTTTTTACAGAGTGAATGGGTGGAGGATATCTCGTGTTCATTGGGAGATTCGGTTGTCCTGGAGACTCGTGGATACAAATATGATGATATCCCAAAATTATGGATTATGGAGATTGTGATCAATATAAACTAATTTAAGGATAGGATGTTTCTATTCTTGATGTGATGCTGTAACATTTCGAATACTTTGAATCACCTCTAAAATAAAGGCTTTCAAATCGCTCAATTGGGTATGGTGTTCAAAACAAAAAGTATGGTGGTGAAGTTTTCCCCACTTTGAATATATTGTAAAGGATCCTTATTGAATAGAATAATAAGGCCTATAACTACCATTTCTATTATATACATAGTTTAATTAGATATGTGAGATATGTGTGGTTGAATCCTCCACTTGATAGATACAAACATAGTGTTGGTGGGTCATGTTCTACTGGTTCCATGCGAGGAGGTGGGGCTGTCAAAGATCGTCACATCATTATGATTCATGGGTTTAGTGAATGTTTTGGTGAGGGGGACTCGCACGTGGAAGATTAATGAGTGTTATAAAAGGTATTGTTGATATTCATTATACATAATATTTATTTGGAGTTAGTGGAGACTGATTGTACTATCATTATAGGTTGCTTCAAGGTATGATTAAAACTCTACTTATAGCATTAAAAAATACCAAATTTTGAATGAACAGAAGGTTTCTATTTATCACAATTTTTTGGATGGGAAAAAATGGGTAGACTATCCCAATTCTTGATTGGGCTACAGTACATAATGTTTGTTATTTTCTATTTGGGGTCACTTATTGCGGAATGGGGTAGCTTTGTTTTAACTTATCCTCTTGGCCTATATTTTATAGCCCGCCATGAATTTTATTTGTTTTGATCCATGCCTTAGATGAAATTAAAATATTTTTCCATTATTATTTAATTAAATTTTTAACAAATGTTTGATCCAATATTATTACAATGGATATATTGAATGAATTTCCATTAATGGTTTCAACATATTTAATTTGAGAGAGTTTCTTTAAATAAAATATGAACATCCGTAAACACTCGTATATTTTTCTTTTAAACTATCATAATGATAATCCCCTATACTCTTATAGGATCATATTCATGATAATTTAACTTTAAAATATCAATCTAGAACTTCGGTAATGTAGCCCTAAAATTAGTGAGATCGAAGAAGAAGGTATATCCTTGTATGAAAATCTCAACAATTGAATTAATTAACAATTTCAAAAATGTTAAATAAAATAAAATAAATCTCATTTACACTCAATTAGATAATATATGTAATGTTTTATACCTGAATTGATTATTTTCTATCAATGGAAGGAGGATGTACACCCATGAAGGATGAATTGAAGAAGAAAAAGCGTTAAATAACTATAACCCCACTGTTTTGTGAAGAATTTCACAAACTGTGATGTGAAAATATTCAATATATAAGGAAATGTTATTTAAATGATATTAATAATAATATAAAAATAGAGGAAGAAGAAAATTTATTAAGAAATAATTGTTATTTTATGACTTAAATGAGAAAAATTGAAGACGTGATTACAAAAATGAATGAGTAACAATACAATTCAAATAATAAAGCATCCAACCCCCAATTCTATAACTAAAACACATTAAATAGTAATTTTTCATTACTAGGGTAGATTAACCATCAATAAATTCCATCCCATTTTATTAGGATTGTAAAAAGATAGAGGAGAAATAAAAGGAAATCAGACGTTCCAATGTTGAGCATAAAATTCATACCAGATTCAACCCCCATTTTGGTGTGAAAATAATTCATTGAATATATATGAATCAATGATGGTCTTAAAAGAAAACATTCTTTTTCCTAGTTTCCTACAATATAAGAAAACAATTCACTACAATTTGATCATTCATTTGGATTTATGCTTATATTGGTTGGGTGATTTTATGGTCCCTGAAATCATGATAAAAATTTAATCTTCAAAATGGTCCACCTGGATCAAAATAAAAACCTCTAAGTTTTCTATAGTAACAATTGTTTTAAATTGAATCCAAAAATATTCTTGTTTACATGTTAAATTTTATCAATAATTGTCTTGAATTTCAGGTTCCACATTTATTTGATGGGCCTACAGCCCATTTACCTTAGTCAAAAAATTTCTTTATTCTTTGCCCAAAATATCAATCATCCCTTATGAATATTTTATTGATCCTAAAATATACAATGTTCCAAAAATGTGATAAATCATATCAATGAATTTTGAGTTCAAATAATCAAAATAATTAATCCCACATATTGATGATTAATTGGTCCCAAAATGGAAATCAATATACTTGAAGTTTAAAACGAATTTAAATGATGTTCGAATAATAAAATGAACTAAAACTAGTGATTATGGACTTTGAAACACACAAATACTGAAATAATAAATGATTTGTAGCCTGTTTAGTGAATATTCGCATCCCCCAAATTGATATTTTCACATCCAATGAATATAGTATCTCAAAAATATAAAATAAAAATCTTTTATTCAATAAAATTAACATACACGTTTCACCAAAATAAATCATGAAATAAAATCATGAAAACTATCAAAATCAATAAACAAAATTTATGTTCACAATAATATACCATTCTAAGTCCTATTAAAATTTTCATATTCATTAACAAATTTGAACCAATTTTGTTTAGTCATGATCATGTGCTGTGCATCGCAAGAGATATATTTCCCAATTTATTGTTGAAGGGGAAAGGTATAACCGTTTGGTGGGAATAAAAATAAAACATAAGACATCTATCTACTTTTTTTCTTATATATATTTATTCACAAGTTTTAGGTTGGTATATTTAAACCAAAATAGAGATGAAAAGAACAACTCTGGGAAATGAAACTACAGATTCACAATCCCCATGTATCAAACATCACAAATTTTTTCAATTGCTTGCTCTACTATAGATATTTAATGCATAACTCATTGAAATATAACTATAGAGTCACAATCCCCATGTTCCAAATACCAACCTTTTGGACCAAATATTTCCCTATGTGGCCTATTTTTTATTCTTTGTTGGATAGTCAACTTAATTTATTGGTTTCCCTAAAGCATATATTATTATTAAATGGACCCAAGAACTCAATATTACACCCAAAGTACCATTATATTTTATTGTGGAATTTTGTTTAAATGGATGAAAATGTTAGCAGTGAAAAATCAAATTGTATGAAAACCGTTTCCAAAAATATTTCTCATGAACTTTAATGTGCATAAAAATAATAATAAAAAAATTATCTATTATTTGAATTTTATCTTGAAATTTTGAAATATATTTTATAAGATTAAATGTTAAAGATATTTTATATAAACGACATTTTTTATAGAATCACATATTTTGACCCCACCTTTCAACATAGAATAAAACTCCCCAAAGTGATGATGTATAATAGAAGAGGGAGATCATAATTAAGATGAAATATGGAAATATGTGATTTGAAATGAAATTGTGGAAAAATATCCTGGTTTAATGTTGGTGACGAAAAAATAATATGTTCATTAGTTTTTATCTATGTCCCATGAGGACTCTTTAGGTATGTTTGATGTTTGGATTGAATTCTTTAAGGAATGTATCTCATTTAAAAATACAATGATTATTCAACTATTAAAATCTCACACACATGAAACATTTTATCAAATTAGAAACCCCAAGGGAATTACCTTAATCATAAAATGAAAAGTTTAAAAAACATACATGTTTATTTTGAAATTCCAAACTCATAGTCAATTTATAGGTAATAGATTATTTTCCTCCTAATTTTTTTAATGTTCTTATATGAACATAGAACTTAAATCTAATATTTTTTATAATTAATTTGTTTCATCAGTTATCTCCACCCCTTTTTCTTGGTTATTGAACTTTTAAATGAATGGTTTTAAACTATGACTATTGACATTGAATACTTGACCACTGGTGGGGTCTGATTTCTCTACTACCCTATGGGGGTATATATGATGCAATCTGTAAGGCCCTAACCATATCGACCATAACATTCCTAGTGGTAAATGACATTAGGAATGATATAATAGCACAAATTTTTCTAGTTCAATGTTTTTAACATAGAGATTCCTAGATTGGTAGGCTTGTACTATAGCATAATGGATTCTTGAATATTCATAATCCTCTATCCTAAGATCCTCAGGTTCATTAATGTTTAATTTAATCTTTGTTTCAGCTAAATAAATGAAAACGTTCATTTTTTTAATTTCCCAATGGTCCTTATGTTAAATTAAAACAAGAAAACAGAATGATTTTCTAAAAAAAACCTATATGGTTACATTCCTATGATGGGTTTTCACAAAATATGGTTTTTGTGAAGGGAATCCAAGAGATTCTTTGAATAATATTTCATTGAGGGGTAGAATTTTTTTTCATGAAATTTCTTTTTTTCCCTACTTTCTAACCTCGCATTACCATTGGTGTAATGATGGTAGGTAGTGGAAAATTTTTTAGAATTACAATAAGTATAAATGAGTACTAATAATGAATGGTAACAAAAATGGGTTCCACAATCACTGGTTATTTCCCATGGAATTAAATATCTATAAAATATTTGTTCTATGATGAATTGGATCACAATAAGATGGAAATTAGACATAGTGGAAACAGAATCATCCCATTTATAGATGTAACTAATAGCTTAGAGGATATAGGGACATCCTGAAGAGATTTAGAAGGTTCCCATGAAATGAATTCAACAACAATCAAACATTTTATGAATTAGATAGGGTGTAAGTGGAATTTGATTTCTTTTCGTTATGGATCCTAATATTTAAAATTTATGACAATATTGTAAGTGTTTTATTAATACATAGTGATGTGAAGTCAAAATAAACTACTCTTTTAGGACCATTAATGTTGTTTAATTTGTAGAAAAGTTTCCTCCAAAGGCTTTGTCATAACAATATTTAAGAATGGACTCTCTCATCCTCAGGAACACATCCTCTAATGAATCATTCAGGATAGAAATTGAAGAGTCAAGGATCATCACACTCAAAGTGTTTGATATCAGAAAAAATTACTCTTAAATTGGGTCCTGCTTCATTTTGGAATGACAAGCGTAACCAAGTAGTTTTCTAAGTTATCATAATAAGTAAAATCACTAAAAAAATAATGGTTCCCATTCACAAACTAATAATACATGGAATAGTGATATGATTTGTCTTTTTTAATTCCATACTAGATAGAATATAAGATAAAACACTCTCAACACCAATTTTATCAATAGTTTTTATATCAAAATCTTGAAGAATAAGTACCCACCTAATACATCTAGCCATAATATCTAGTTTTTTTAAATGTTATTTCTGGCCAAAATAATCTATAAATAAAATGATGGATGAACTAAGAGATATAAATTAAATTTTATATAGAAATAATAATAGTAAGAAAATACTTCTTAGAAGTGGTAGTGTTGATTTGGGAATCATTTATGATTTACCTTTATAAGCGATGACACATGTAGTTTTACGAGAATATTTTCTTAATATAGCTCCTATGATAATTTATATCATAGTATACATGATCTAAAATTAATATTTCAAATTAAAAGATTTTATGATGGGTGGATAGATAGAATATGGCTTTTGTGTGGATAATGATTACTCACAACATTATGTCTATAAAAATAAACTATTTTTCTAGAGTAGTATGAAACTTGTATAGGAAATGGAGATGAAATTACTAATGAACCTTATATAGAAACCATCATGTCTAATGAATGACCACAATTTCATGGAATTTTTTAGATGGGGAAGGTGACAAATGATATTGACATTATATTTTTATACCTCATTATCAATAACATGGATTTGATTACCTAGAAAAAGTCAATTGGTTACCACGAAATTAGATAT
This sequence comes from Viscum album, assembly GCA_963277665.1. Taxonomy (NCBI): domain Eukaryota; kingdom Viridiplantae; phylum Streptophyta; class Magnoliopsida; order Santalales; family Viscaceae; genus Viscum; species Viscum album. Next base: position 690,377,519 of record OY728153.1, on the reverse strand, counting down.
TTACAATTTAAGATGACATTTTTACCCTAATATCTAGACAATACACATTCAACATTTATTAGGAATCCATAGAATTTATCTTGAAATATGGATAAGCCTTCCATAAAAACCTATGAAAAACAACCCACCATGTCAGAGATGATTCACATCATGCACCATTTGATGGTACAAGGGGAATTACCTAACCCAATGGTCATGTGACTAAAGTAATATGTTCCAAATGTATAGGTGAATGTTGATTTCCCTTGATCTTATATGGAGACCTCAATTTGATTGTACCATGAGAATCCATAAAAGAAGTAGTATAACATATGAACCGCCACACTCTTGATGAATTTTTCAATGAAGGGAAAAGGGAAGTGGTATTTCTTGGTATATGAGTCTATCTTACCATAATCAATATACACTATCCCTCCTCTACTCACCCTTTTCCAGATAAGATCACCATCCTCACTGGTAATAATAGATATTACATCATTCTTTAGGAAAACATGAATTAGGCCTAACCACACACTCTTAGGATTGGGGTAGATGATACCTACTTTTAAAATCATAAGATGTTATTTCCTTTCCACATACATATGATTTGGAATGTGTCTCTATTGACGTTGATGAAAATATTGTGAGTCCTATTTTAGTATAATATAATGTGTTATAATGGGTGATATAATCCTTGAAATATCAGGTAGGGTCCATCTGAGAGCATTTTTGTGCATTACCAGGACATCCAAAAGCATCCTATATTGATTTTCTTCAAGAGAAGAAGAAATGAAAATATGGGGGTTAATTGAGAACTTAGAATGAATAATTTTACTTGTGAAGTTAGGACCTTAAATTTTAGATGATGGTTGTTAGGATATTCAATAGAAGGATGAATCTTTAAATAAGACCCTGTTTCATTTTCCATATTTTATGTTAGTATTGGTTCCTTTTGAATAGGATTTTTGGCCACAATATTGTCCATATCAGTGCCGAGAATGGGTATAGAATCAAATATTTTTATTTCTCCAATTGTTTTATTGATTGGTGTTCCTAAAACTAATCAATGGATCTAATTGAAGGAGATTCATTCCATGGAGTTAAATATAACTCATTCAAACAAAAGAATTCAATATCATATTTAATTTAACATCCATAAACCATTCATTGATGTATCTCATCTTCCCTCTCAACAATACCTATCCAATTGACCTCATAGTTACCTTCATCATCGGAAATTTGAGAGTTCTCATCATAAATTATTAGATTGAGGCCAATGTTTCTGAAGGTTATTATCATTTTTCCAATCCTAAACTCAATGAATTATATTGTTGTTACTAAGAAGGGATGGAAAGGGGTAAATGGTTTCTCCTTCATAGGACCAAATCTGGGATGATTTTGCAGGAAAATGATGTCACCATGGTAAATAAAATTTCAAACTTTTACAAAATCTTATTCTTAGGCCTCCTGAAAAACACGAGCACTATGATCTACAAGTTAGAGTGTGATAAAAATTGTATGGAGAAATTAAATACCTAGTTGAAAATACATTTGCATGTAGGATGTGTTTCACACAATCTCTTAGATCAAAAATGTCTCTTAAAATTTAGTTTTTTCTTAATTCAACATTGATGTATGAACATACTAGTTCATTTAATGTAGGAGTAAGGGCTCCTTGAATGGTGGTACTCACATTAGCATATAAAAGAACATGGTTTTCATGTGAGAATATGTTTTTAAAATTGTATAAATACTTAAGATACATTCAGTAACAATGAGTTGTTTTGATTGAATTTGGAAGGGTAATGTTCATATTAACCTAAGAGAATATTTATCTAAATTATTATTTTAGTTCAGGTTTGGATTTTCCTCTCATATTTTGAGGTAAGGGAGCATATTTTTGTATTCTTTGTGTTTTTGTGGTTCTTTTACATATTTATTGGTTTTTAAAATATGAGGTTTTTTATTTAAAAGTATAATGTGATATTTAATCATATAATGGTTCGACAATGGTTTGTTCCTATTTTTCAATGGATTTACCACTTCATAAGAGAGTAAATACTATTACTCGATCTTGATTAGTTTGTGTGTAATTGGATTATCCCCTAAATATTAGGTATGGGATAGCCATAGTAGGCATGGGTGCCTTTACAGTTTATATTATTTACAAATCATGTTAATGAGATGATAGATCTCTATTCATTTTTTCCATTGGTTTGCAAAATTGTTTATGTATTGGTAAAGGGAAATATGGGGTAGGAGCTTGTACTGGTTAGTTTATACCCAATGGATAATACGGTTATTGGATTAAGTGGTGAATGGATTGCTAGTAATGAATTTGAGGGTTTTGGTATTGGGCTCATTATGGTTATAACAGATAATGGGTTTGAAAATTCTTTTGAGGGTATGGGTGGAGATATTATTGTTGCGTTGAGTGTTGATTATATTTTCAATGAAATCCCGAATTGTCATTATAGCATGGATTGAATGTGTTTCAGTACTGTATATTATAAAATTTCAATGTGTTGATATATTTTGGTGGTCCTCATCAATAAAAAACCATGATATATGGAATCGTTGGGATGTTTTCTGTCAAGTGGTTAGGTTTGTCAAACATTTTTCCAAGCTATTCAACAATTTGGGTTTTGCGATCCTTCTTACGATCAATTTCCTCGACCATTCTAGTGATTTAACCATGTTTTTAGATATGAATTTATTCTTATCAAATACTTTTAAGACTGAAAAATTCATTGTCTTTAAATATAAGGTGTTCATCCCTATATTTGATTTTGTTTATAAATACATTCTAAATACTTGTAAGCATTATTTAGGTATTGTTTTTTGATTTTTCTATTACATACCATGTCAGTTAACTATTTTACCTTGCCCTATCCCTTCATAGAATATTCTCACATGTTCAATGATTATGAAACAATTTTTTGGTACCATGTTTGTTGTTTCAATGAACCTTTACCATGTTTCATATAATTGTTATCCCTCTTTTAAAAAAATGGACTATCATTTTATGTTAAATAAATTCTTGATAGGAGAAGTATATTTTATATAATTCGCATTATAATTAGTCCCAAGAGTGAATGGATGTTGGTATCATATTATTTGAACAATTCTTTTCTCAATCCATAATAGAAAACAGATTGATTATCATTTTAAATGATCTAATATTTTTGGGAGGGAACATGGTTTTGAAAATGTCATTGAATTCATTAACATTAAGGTAAGTCCTCTCACACTCCATTCAATGAATGATTGGAAGGTGGTTCAGGACATGGGGTTTAACATATATTCGGAATATACTATGGAATAATTCATCATTAATGAGGTTTCATTGGTTTGGATATGTGAATGGTATTCAGGGTCTCTTCATCAAAATTTCCCATATTAGGGGCTTCTCAATTTTGGTTACCATTCGAGTCCCTAACATTGTTTATGATTTGGTATTGCAGAATATTCTCTATTGTATGAAAATAAATATTAGAATATATGATTTAAGGATTAATAAGAACTAATTTTGGGATTACACTAGATTCATTAGACCCCTGACCCTCATGTTTTCAATTCTAACAAGCCAATTTCTATTGTCATGTTTTTTGGTAGAAATTCTCTAGAAAAGTGAATATACATAGAGGGGAAATATAAGATAATGGGTAATGAGTTTAAATGATCACTTACTTGGGTCCCTAGAAAAAGTGGTAAAACATGGTGATTCCCAAATTTTCCCATGTTTTTAGGTTTAAGTGGTCTCTTCTAGGGAAACATGGGTTATCAAATCCTCACAGACCTAAGAAGTAACCTAATGAAACAAAAATTATGTGGTGGTGATTTGGATATGAATTGTAAAACATGGATAAAAAATGAGTGTATTATTAATAAAGTTGAATGGAATAAGTTGATTCTATTTATAATGAAGGGTTGATCATAGGTAAGTACTAGGGGTATATTAAATGAATTTCTTCTAATGGTTTTAATGACTTAAATTTGATACTGTTTCTTTCAGTGAAATTTGATCATCTATAATCACTCAAAAAAAAAATTTACTATACAATGGATAATAACTTATTGAAATGGAGTATCATATTAATCATCAATCCAAGTTAGAGGATCATTCTAGAACTCTTTATTTGTAGATTTCAAATTACTGAGCTTATAAGAGAAGGTACATCACTTAATGAACATATAAAAAACAATGGATTAAGAATTAAAAAACTGATAAATAACATCCAATCCATCAAATTAATACACCCTTCGATAAAAAAATAATAGTTTCATCCCTCTATCGATGCAATCTTATCAATGAAATAAGGATTTAGACTAATGAGGGGGAATTGATGAAGAATAATAGTTAAATAATGATAACTCCATCATTGTGTGAAGAATTTATCTCATAATAATGTGAATAGATTCACTCTATAAGGAAAAAGTTTCAACATGATATGATGAATAACTGAATCGGATAATAACAATAACTTTTATAAATAAAGGGAAGTGATTTGACAATATAAATGATAAAAATGAAGATGGGGTTACAAAATAAAAGCATAAAAATATAATTGATAGAATAAAATATCCACCCCTAATTAAATTATGAAAAAACCTTAAATAGTGATTTATTGGAACTAGGGTCAAGCCCACATTCATAAATTCCTTCCAATTTAATTAGGATAGTAAATGTTCGGTGATAAATAAATGGAAATTTGAGAGTTCAATATTGTCTACAAAAGTTTGACGATATTCAACCCCCATATTTCCCTGGAGATAATGTCAGTTAATATAGAAAAATATTTGTGTCTTCTAGAAGATAAATATCTTATACTTGTTTTAAAATGTGATATTTAAAAATTTCATTCATATTGGATCATCCATTTAGAGTTTATACTCGAAATGGTGGGATGGTTTTATTGGCCCTGAATAATGGACCATAATTTAAACTTCAAATTGGGCCTCTTGGATCGCTCTAAAAACCACCAAAATTTCTCAAGTCATAGTTAATATAAATATTTACCATAATTTTTTCTAAATTAAGATAAATTTTAACTGAATTAGGATTTAATTTTGGGTTTAAAAACATTTTTATGGGCCTAAGGCCCATTCTTCTTTGTACTAAAATTTCTGCATTCATGGAAAAAATGTCCATCATTCATTTTAAATCATCAGTTGATACTAAAAGACAAAAATCATCTAAAATTTTTAAAAAAATAATATACCATAATATAATATTCTAATAATAAACATCCTTACATCCATAGAGTGATGATTAATTGGTCCCAAATTGGCATAAATTAATTAGGAATTGAACAGTGATGTGAAATGAGGTTCCAATATTAAAATGCACTAAAAATAGTGTTTCTGGACAATAAAAAACATGAATATTCAAATAAAAAAATAGTATTATCCAATTTTAGTGTCTAAATAGGTGAATAAGAGGGAAAATACTTAAAATATTTTCATATGTGTCCCTTCTTAAGTAAGTGGGTCCCATGATTAGATGAATAGGGGGACCTCATTTGTTGGTGTTCCCACAAATGTGAAATGACTTATTTCTATTAAATAGAATGTTGAGGTTATTATTTCACCAGAAATAGGGTATTGGGTTTCCTCATTTATCTATTTTTAAGATATAGGCGAAATTTTTCATCCATTAAGGTTCACTTGTTTTTAAAAATTCCCACATCTCTATGGGATGTGGTTGATCCCATACTACAACGGCTATTGCTAATACCACTAATCTCTTGACTTAAAAAATACTCATTTCAGAATTTCCTAAGTGAAATTAGTGAAATGAACATGAGCCACCTAATTTTTATGGAATTAATAGTTCTTGAAGATTACATTCACTTAAGCATGAGGCCTTCTTAATGTAATCAATTTCATGATTTTGGAGCCTTTATAGAGATTTATATTATTGATATGATTATTTTGAGAATTTTTCTATGTTTAATACTAAGATGTTAATTATATTCATTAATAGGGGGTCTATCCCAAAAGATGACATTGAGTAATGACATTTTAGAGTGTCACCTTTGGTGGGTTTTTCTCACTAGGGCATAAGTTGAAATTATAAGTTCAACATTCTCCTCATCCCCAGATATGAACACAAGGTAGGGCATTGAGGAATAGAATAAATTATTCATGTATTTTTATTTCTTCCCCTACCATTGTTTTAATTCAGTTAGAAGGTCTTCCATTTCAATTTGATTTTGAATCTCTACCAATAAATTAACATTGTTTTCATAATCCATGTATGGAAAGAACGTCACCATCATGTTGATGTGTGTTTTGTAGAGATGCATAATTCTATTAAGTATGAAACATTATGATATTTCCTTTAGAATTTTTAAAATTAAAGTGGCTAAGGGATAGAACATGATGGGTATGGTGTCCCGATCTGGTTTTCTTCTCATATGTAATATATATTCTTATTCTTATACCAGAGATTCCTCCCCATGACTAGCCAATCATGGTAACTTCGTAGATATTTAATCATATGATGTATGGATTGGGTGGGTGTATTGGGAAGGGAAATGATGAAGAGGGGGTTTGAAGGATACATGTTTCTTCTCAACATCTTCAGATTGAGAAAGAATCACTCCTATCATTGATCTGATGTTAGGAATGATTTCCCCCATCATTCCAAGTCCCATAAAATAATATGGATTTCTTATATCTGATCGTGTATGGGGTGGTATTTCCTGTTGATTGATATTTTGGAAATGAGGTAGGATTTCATGTTTCTCATCACGAGATGAGCTCCCATGATCAATCAGATTGTGTTAACAAAATAATCCTTAATGGTAAACATTTTAGGGAGGAACTCGATAGATTCTACAAGATGTATTGTGTGTAGGACCATAATGACTTATATTTCCACTTCCATAATTAATTAATGGATTAATCGGATATGGGGATACCATAGATAGATGTTTTATAGCCCCAAAAAATATATCCTTTAACTGTGAAGGGTCATTCATCTGCTAAAACATTTTGAACTTCCCTGGGTGGAATTTTTTTCGATTCTACCCCACAGGATGCTAAAATGACATGTTCTGAATGGAGAATCATAGAGATAGGAGGGGGTTCAATCTAATACTATGTTGTTATTGGATCATGTTGATGAGTTTCTGTAATTTCATTAGAGATACATTCATACCCTTGAGGGGCTTCATAAATAGTTCGAAACTTTCTATTTAGAAGGGGATGTGAACCATTTATAATATTTAATTTGTCAATGAATGTTTCCAAAAAAAACCATCGATAAGAGAATGGATTTTATGTCATCTATTGAGTGACCGTCCCATTGTGTTGGTGAGTAACCCGTCTGGAGGACGAATTTTCATGTGCTAGAATACAACCTATTATTGTTGACATGATTATGTATTGGAATATTTGTAGGATTTAGTCAGTAATTGATGTATGACCTTAACCAATTTATATGAAATGCTAAAATACATCCTTAGTGGGAATGGGGATATATCACTATTCTGGTTTTTGAGTATGAATTTGAGTATACACCATGTTCATAAATATGGTACGCTGGCTAGGTCTTTGAATTACTGGAATATTTTTCTTGAGGGATGATATGCATGCATATGGATTTTCATATAAATGTATTTTCCCCCAACATTTTACGACAATAATTAATTTTTATGATCATGGATTTAAATATTTTCAATTTTTAATTCCATATTTTATTGTTGTGTTTGAGATATAATTGTTGTGATATTTATATGCTCATAGAAGGACATCGTGTTTGACGAGAATTATTAATATGCATGAGTATATATTTTAATCTACACAGACACTGTATTTGTATTTGAATAGAGTGGTTAATATGAATGAGGATTTATTTTCATTTTCGCATTGGTTACCACCATATTTTACTTGAGTGACTTTTTAGTTAGAACAAAAATGATGGCAGATCCCTAGATTTTCAGCTGTCACCCTTTATAGGCCACTTGAGGGGCATTAGTTTAAATATCATGGGTCAGATCCCATGGGGAAGAGTCCTCTTCATGCTGAGTATTCTAGGACACATGGAATTAGCACTGTTGATTGCTGGTAGGGGAACTTAGATATAACCCCTATGCCATTGGGTTGAAGTTGCTGGTGACCACCAGATCAACCTCTCTAATATAATGTGGTACCTGTTGTAAAAATTATGGGATAGTCTCCCAAAATGTTTTGAGACAGTTACTAGGGACATCAAACTTGGGACCACAAATCATTAATATGTATATGGTTAGTGGGCCTTCAAGAACTAGAGGGCTCACCATGTAGTCTCCAGAGTGGGGAGTGTACCATTGATGTGGTACTCCCGAATCATTTTAACTAACATGTGTCATTAGGGTAGAAAGTTTAGTGATATAATTATTCAATTAGATAATGATATATCTTGTGAAATTATTGATGCATACATCTGCTCAAACATTTGTGATATTCCTTGGGTCGAACAAATTTCTTGTCAAAGTACCTATGTGATATGATACAAACATCTGTGAAAAACCCATCAATGTATCCTCTTAATAAATGATCATATGAATGATAAATTGTATTGGATCAATGCCTATCCCCATTAATTTTTTGAGAGCTATAAAAGGGCATGTAATGTGGGTGTGAAAGTTATCTTGGTTACAAATTCAAAATGGGTTCACAGTTTTTTTCATTCCTTACTTCGACGAGTTAGTTTCCAAAATGGTCAGTCTGTGGAAGCAGAAACAACCAATGAATCTCTTATTAATGATAAATTACAAACCTTCTTTTCAAAGAATGTGTTCAATATATAACATTTAATATCATATTTGGTAAATTTCATTGGTCGATAGGTTGGGAGGTCAGGCTCGACACACCCTTTTTGGAAAATTACTACCTACACTATGACTCTCATATGGATTTGATTTGATTTGATACATATTAATTCATCCTTTATTAAATCAAAACTATATGTGTCTGGATACCCTTAGGTTAATAATCAATCATTCTAATTTATTTAATTTTGATTCATTTGTATGTATATGAGGTTCTCTATAAATGGAACCATTTACTTGTGGATTTGAGATTCTGATGTATCTTAAAATCATGATTCTTATTTTAATCGACATAATGGGCTGCTCTAGTAATTGTAGTCACATGGGAAGATGTTAATTTCTTTTATGTTGTGATATGGCCACTAGAATTTTATTTCCATGTATCATTATGATATAAATCTTAACCCATGTAGTTTGGGGCCACCTAATAGGACACATCATGCCTTTTAAGGTGACATGACGTGGGCTAAACCATGCATTTTAATTCTATACGACATGGACATCTGGGAAGAAGGGGCCTAGTCAATGGATATAGTGGTTCATATAGTAAATAATTTATAAGTAACTGAAAGGGATATGGTCTCTTATGTGGGGACATGATATTTCGAGGAATTTAGCTCAATAAGGTTGGTGATAAAAGGGGATCTGTATGAATATGGACTGCCATATTAGTTATGGCCTTAATAGAAATATGTCCCATAGAATATTAGAGTGAATATGGTGTGTTTTCTTTGATCCTTAGGGATGCTTTATACCTATCCCATTTGGTCAGGTATCAAATAACATGTAGTTCATAAGGGATATGGATTACACCTATGGTGGAGGCACATTTGGAATCTTCTTGGGGAATATGTCCCTTTTACGAATGTAAAGACATGGTTTCTAGCTTACACTGACTGAGAGGACCATTTGGTGAATGGAAGATTCCTGAAGGAAATATCCTAATGAGGGAGGAATTTTATTATCCAAATTCCATGATCATTTCAAGCCCCAAATCCCATGCGAGTCAGGATAAATTGATGAAATAAGAGGTCATGGACGATATGAAAAACTACTTAATCCTTTATCAAATGGTGGAAGTAGTCAGGGCTATGGGATAATAAGAAAGAGATTTTACATTTCCATATTCTCTCTTGTTTTCATATCCCAAAATATATGAGGGTTGTATCCTCTAGTATGAAAGGCAAGAGGCTTAATCCATGGGGAATTAAAGAGTTACCTAATCTATAGAACATAAGAGGGAAAGACACTAATCATCAATGGTAAAAAGATAGAGTGATTCCCCAATTTACTTTATGAAATGGGGAAGTACATGACACTACCTCCATGGATGGGAGAATTTTTTTAATGGAAATGTTTGATTAAGAACATTACGTTGAACCCTCTTTTTGGTAGGTTACAAATATGTCCTCATTACCGTGGTTAGGTATGACCAAAAGAACATAATTTTGAGCCCAATACTATGATAATTAATATATAGGGTATTTATGGGATGCCTTTCTCAGATATCCTTGAATGTGTCCCATTTGGGTAATAAATCATTTTGTAAAACTGGTTGATTGGGCATGCCATTTTGATAGTTTTCTGAGGAGATAGTGTAGGGATGAACTCTACATATGAGTAAATAAATGATATCAGGAAAGTGGAATAGGAAAATATTCCCCATTTCAAATTGTGTTTTTCAATATGGGATAGGGTTACATCAATTTAGTGCTTTGCTACATGGGAGAGGGTTACCTCTGTATATCTCTTTTATAAAAGGGATGGATTTCCCTCTCCAAAGTTAATTTATATATCGGGTGATGGACCCTAATAAGGCCACCTATATATGGTTCTCTAAATGGTGTCTGCAAATGAATTTTGGAATTTGGATGGTTGGAATATTTTCCTTTACTACTTTCCATTATGTAGAAAGCTTACCGGCTCATAATACCCTAATCTCTCAATTTATCATGATTTTCTATCCTCTCCCACATGGATCATACTATAATGTTTTCATAGAGCCACATATTTAACTACCATCGAGAATATCTGGATTTCCACATTGACAATGATTATTCTTATTTTTCATAAGTCAAAAAACACCATCACTACCATACGTAAAATATTTTGTTTGCGGGATCCAAATAAAGAGAATAATGTCTAATAATTGATTTTGTATCTGTAGGAGTCAAAAAAAATGGGCATATAACCACAAATTTTTATGGGGATATTGAATGGACTATCGTGGCATAAAAAAATAATTTGTGGGATTCCATGTGGAGCAGCAATCTGCATAGCGATAATGCTATGTGGAAATCATCCCCTCACATAGTGGGATGCTATGAATACATGATCCCTCCTCATGACTTAACCCATTAACTTTTTCAACTTTTTAATCATATTTATTCTTCCCTTAAAAAATTCATACAATACTATTCACATTATATGATGAGTTTTTAGGAACTCATTTTATTTAAAATACTTTCTAAAATTAATGAGTGTTACATTACTCCCCATTAGATAAATTTCAACCACAATATTTCTTTTTATTGATGAAAAAGTGTGGTTAGAGTTTTATTATTGAATAATAAGGTTCATATATTCTATCCACAAATGTATGATTCCATTGTGAACATTATCCAAATGATTACTCTTATTTCATTATATTTTTTTAATAAATTCTCAGATTTCTATCATTTTTTCCCTTATAAGAGATATCATGATCCGGTGCAAAAAAAATTACGTTATACAAATCTGAAAGGATAGTAATGAAAATAAAATTAATTCATGATAAAACTATGAACTTGGGAGAGGTTTGACGAATGTTTATAGTGATATCATACTTCCCTCGTTAGATCATGAATTTAAAATAGGTCATTGTATCTTGGATTAAACATGGGATTCGTCCAAAATCACATTACCCACAACCATAGTAGTATTTAGTGGAATATATTCCCTCTGAGTTCAATCAATAAATATCACTAATGATTGTCAACATATCTATTATATTGAAATTGTGAATTTTAATGTGTCACTAAATGGTTTGAATCATCTATAACAATTCTTCAGAAATATATGCACCAAGATCTTACGCTCTCCGACTATATCCCAACATATTAGTGTTCTATGTGTTTCCACAAAAAAATCCTCATATATTTCAATTTCAATTAAATAGTGTAAATTTTTGTAATATAAAAAACTACTAGGGTATTTTTTGGTTCAAAAAATCCATTTAAATACTTGAAAATGGATATCTAAATATATTCTAGGGTTTGAATTCCGAATTCATATTGACCTTCATTTTATGGTTGTTAAGACACGCTAAATTCTATATTTTTTCCAGTTTTTTGATGACTCACTGATAATATTTAGATGATACTCATATCTTAACAATATAAAATTGAGATTTTTACAATATATATATTTGATAGTTATTTTATGTATATAAGACATATTAATAAAATGGAAAATATTTTTTTTATATTTAAATGAACTCTTCCAACATTTTAAGGTGATAAACATCAATGAAAAATGGAATAATTTCTATTAGATGTCCTAGGAATAACTATAACTAAATCCATTTTGATTACTTCCCATTTTCATATAAATAGGTGTAAGGTTTTCATCATCATATTAGGATTATGTCATTTGGAACAACATTTCTATAAACCAATAATTTTTTGGTGTACATTGTAATCACCCTATTCTTATTATCCCTCCGGAAGTGATTTTTAATATCAGTTCACATCATCGTGATTCCATAATGGATATAAAATGTTGTGTAATGTACATCTTCCAATAACTACTATATGAATTTTTATATTTAAGGAACACATATTCATTTCATAAAATAAATAATTCCATCAATGTAAATGTTGAACACCAGAACATTACATACCCTCAAATTTATCTTTATGTCTTCCTTTGGAACCGGAATGATCATCACATAATTGGATGGTTATGTATTATTTATGTAAGATAATATTTCTCCCCTTCCATTATGATTATTAGGACCATCCATTAAAAATTTCAAGTGTATTTACTCTCTTTTAATCCACATCAAGGATAATATAGCATGACCCTTACCTATTAAAGTATAAAACAAATTATATAAAATTAGTTTTTGGTAATATATATTGTATTCGTATTATTTTATCTGATCCAACGATCATCATTAATTTTTGTTAAACTCCTGATTTGTGAATATAGAAATTAACAAATTGTGAACAATATATATTTCCCACTCTTACACATAAATGCAATTCATCCATATATTTAATGAAAATATTACCACTTATATATCAAAACAATTATTATTGTAATTTTTCACATAAACATTTAATTTCTATTACGCATAAACTAACACCATGTAATTTTCATGAGTGCATATCCCAATCCCTTATTTTAGGCATCGTTATATATCTCAAAACCTTCTACACTATAAAATAGTGTGAGAATTTATGTATTGATCATCCTTGTACTAAGATCATTTAAATAGTGTTTATATTAATAATTATAAAAGATCTAGGGAACCTTATGACATATCTTGGTAGGTGGATTTGAAAGTGTTGATAATCATTTAACCAAGAATTTAATATATATATATATATATATATATATATTATATTAAAACTAAATATCCATATTAAAATTGTTGATTTGGGAAATTTATTAATCAACTCAATATTATAAATGTCCACTAATATACACCCCCCCTTGATTACAAGACCCATGAATCAAATTTTCTATTACCATAATTCCAAGATGCTAAATTTGGAATATAGTTAAATTTTTTTCTCTTGTTTTTTAGAAAAGTACTCAATTGATCTTCATTCCTTTCTTTACTGTTGAAATATAAGGTAGTATAATCTATTAAAAATCAATTAATTAATCATAATAATATCTAAACATTTTAATAATAATATTAATGAATAAATATTGTCTATTTGTCAATTTGAATGGAATCAATATGAATTCATATTGGTCATATAATATATGAAAGTCTCTATTTCATATATCCTCTATTTAAGCACATAATTTATGATAAGTAGATATAAGATCTATAATTGAAAATTATTGATCCCATTACAATTAATCTATAAATTTAATACTTTGTGGGACATGATACATTTTATTGATCTTGACTAGGTTATCTGAATGTTAATCTATATAGAGATTCATTGATAAAAAATTACTCTCAAGAAAGAGGATCAGTGCATCTCATGATGATGCACCCCAGATTATAAAAATATTATCTAGGTTCAATTCTATTTTCTTTTACATTTCCTCTACATCATTCGAGGTCACTCTATAAAGAGTCTTCAATATTTACAAAGTACAAATTATGAATGATATTGATAATTGAACCTAACAATCAAGTTTAATAATATTCAAATCTTTTGAAAATACATATAAATATTCCCACGCAATAGATATATCATCAATATTGTGTTTTTGTGTTATCATTTGAGATAATTATTCCTCATTATTAGGTAATAAGACCCAAACATGATTGAAAATATGAATTGAATGTTTATATCCATCCTTTGATTGAATGATGATCATATTTTTAAATTGTGTTATTAAAAGTGACATCTAGATCATGGAAATTAATATAGTTTTTTTGTGTGGAGATGTTCAACCCATTCAGTTGAATACATCAATTTTTATTAAAATTAAAATATAATTATATTGTTGAATCACATTCCCAAATTGCTCAATCAGAGATGTGTTTATGATAGTCTACATAGTCATCGCACAAATAAAATCATTCAATAATAATTATATATGTCAAAATTTGGAATATAAATTAATTTTCCTAGAAATATTCATTATATAAAATAATTCATAGAAATGACACAAGTGATATGATTTTTAAAAATATAATTCCTATAAATACTTCAATTTTAGGATTTTGATTATGGTCCCATAAAAAAGTACAATTGTTAACATGAGTATTTAAATTTAAAATATATATATATATATTAAGTAAACGTATGATAATTGAGATAAATGCTATGATTTATTAAAGTAAGAAACATTTTATAACCCATTATCATATTAGGTTCAACTTATGTCACTCTTGGTTAATCCAATTGAACCATTGGTTCAACATAGGTTAGTTTATGTTTTATCCTCATATTCATAATTATCCCCAAAATTAAGTAACAGTACTCCATAAAAAAATTATCAGAGAATATATATATATATATATATATATATTAAATAATTTAATACAAATATACATTACATGTCAAAATAATTCACACCCTAGAACCTATGGGGTTAATGACTTTCTATATTATTTTTATAACCATATTATCATTAAAAATTATTAAATATATGCCCAAACTAATCTCTACACATGATACCTTTCTTGAAAAACCAAACATAATAACCTTTATTATTTCTTTGGTAATGGAATCAAAAATAGGATGATCATATATAATCTCTAGGAGGTGAACATTAGAGATACTAGTAGAAGATAAAATCGGTGGGTATAATAATATAATCATGATACAATAACAGAATATAGAAAAATCATTCATAATAGAACATGATTTTTACATAATGAATCATGAAACAATACATTTTTATTAATATTTGAAATGATGAATATGAATGTCAAACCATGATAAAATTTTCACAATCCATATAAAAATAACATATTAATGTGAAATATCGTAGAAATTTGGCACATATATTTGAATAGATAACCATTTTTTATGTAAAGGATCAAGGGAACCGCCTTAATCACTTAGTGTATGGACTACACTATCATAGTAGATTGAGTTCACTATCGATTACCATAAACATAACATAATGGGTTCACTCATCCATCTCGTTCATGTAATATCTTGAGATATAAATCTTCAACCAATCAATTGGGGGGAAATAAAATTATGGTATTTCCTATTATATGAAAAATAAATAATATATATATATATCCCGAATAAACAAGGAAACATTTTAAATTCCATATTTTCATAAATAACCCTTGAGAATGAAATGGGTTTTTAGAAATACATTCACAAGAAATGATAATAATCAATCTAGAGAAACAATGAAGATGGTATCATTATATCATATCCCCCAAGAATCAGAGGAAAAATTATATAACTTTATGAAAATTTGGAACAATTATTATATAATTTTTTTAATAAACAGTTTTAAAATTTATAAATCATTTAGATCAATGGTTTTATAAAAATAAATGTTACATAATTGAAAATTTAATTGAACATCCCTGAAAATATAGGATGGGTTTTTTATAATGTAAGGTTGGTAAAATATTTACACAAAGATATGTTATAAAAATGATTAAATATATTAATTATACTCTTTTAAAAAATAATTCCAAGTTTAATCTAAAATTATTTTATGAAATGACACAAATATGGATAACAAAATCCTAAAAATAATATGAAAAACATCAACATGGAGGTGAAAAATCAAAACTAAAAAGAATACATAAGGTCACCTCATCTTATATGAATCCATTCAAATTAATTAAGAACCAAATGTGGTTAAAAGGAAAAAAATAAATTGAATTACATATAATAAAAATGGTAGAATAAGTTATATGTGTTTTTAGTGATAATTAAAAATTAATTTCCCTTGATATAAAATTAGTTAAAATGAATCTTATTTTCAACGTGAAATTTTAAAATAAATAGATACATTTAATTTTAGCTTCATTGAAATAGCATCAAAATATCTTATAATAAAGATAAACACTTAATATCTTATTTTATAAGATATTTCATACATATATATATAATGTTAAATAAATATCAATTATTACAGATATATAAGTTTTTTGTTGTTTTTTCAGCATTATATGATAGATATTTGGATTATTTTATACAAGTTTCATAAGAGATGTGTTGATACAAATGCAGTGATAAAAGCACCATTATTCAAATATTATTCATGGTATTGTATTCATTTTGTATTAATGTATTATTTAGCCTCATGTTAACTATAATGATGGTATGTGTATTATTTGAATGAATATAATTCACAACGAGCATTATTCCAGTAATTTACAAATAATAACATGTCATGTTACAAAGCTCATTCATTTATTATTACACCATTTAAAAATAATATAAATAACATAATTGTTTTTTAAAATATAAAATATTTAAAATGTTAATATCATCATACACTTATATGATGAAAATTAATGTGTTGGTATATCATTTTTTGTTTAGATTTTTTAACCAACTCAAACTAAATCATGTTATACTAATAAATGCGTAAGTGTATAGAGATATATAATGGTAATAATTTTTTCAAAAAAAGAAAACATAATGTATATAATAAAAGATAATTATTGTAATTATTTTTTATTAACAGTTTATATGGGAAAGAAATTGAAAAATATAATAAATAACAACATAATTTATTTTGTGAACTATATCCTTCTCGAAATGTTTTCAATTGGAAATAAGTATTTTGGATTTTTATTCATGGAACTAGAGTCTACTAAACGTCCAATAAATCATTATTATATGGTTTAAATAAAACAATTCATGATATAATGGATTTTAAATGGTGGTTTGAGTGGGGTAGATGAGGGATCCTTATATAAGTGAGTTTTTAGTGGCATTTCTAAAAATACTAATTCCCTATGGTGGAATGATGTTATTTTAATTAGAAATTGAAACCAAAGATGAAACATAATGGTGTTAGGTTAGTAATATAATTATGAAAAATATTTACAAATAATTTAAGACATATTTTAGGCCTTATACTTATAATTATAAAATCTTACCTCATTTTACCTTTACTATGGTATATCAAATCATACCTCAACTACATTTTTGCAAAATAATAAAACTGACCATCATACATAATTTTAATTTTATGCTTATACAACTGGAAATTATTTAATATATTTCAATTTATAAATTTTATACATTTAAATATTAAATGTAAAACATAAAATATATAATGAAAATTATTTCAATTGAAATAAGTCTTTTTTAAAAATTATGTAATATTATTCCAATTTTATATTAGTGGCTAATTAAATAAGTGTTAAAATATTTTTCATACATTGAAATATTTAATTTTATTTGAGTCACCGTTTTAAATATATAAAATTAATTTTTTAGGATATAAAAACATCATACATGGAAAACAATTCAATGAAAAATATAAAATTTTAACATTAAATGATTTTAGTAAACTAAAACTAAAATAAAATACTCATATATTAACATTATAATATATTATTATATTTATATTAAAATCTTTCTTTTACTATTTTAAAAACATCAAATCATCATTTACGTACTATAATAATTTATATCAAACACAAATATATAGTAAAAGAAATGATTTTAAATAATTAGTATATTTTTATTTAATTATGTAATTATTTATTTTTTGTGAAATATATTCTTTTAAATTTGATGCTACAATTAAAAAATTCCAATGTTCACAATTTACTCGTTTTAAAGAAAAACTATATATTAAATGACTACAAATATAAATTTCATCTTTCATTCATATATACTTCTTTATATATATCTAGATTAGGTTTCATTACATTAAAAATTTATATATTTTTTCATTTAATTTTGACGATTTATTTATATGATATGAAAATATAATACAATAAATAAATAATGAACTATTCATTTTATTTTTTTAAAATACATAAAAACCTATCAAACACTAATGAATTATTTAAATTGAAACACATATTCCAATTATTGGTTAATACATTATTACAATACATCCTACCGTACATCATTCAAAATCAATCAAAAGAGAAAATCACATCCTAATAAAAGTGAGTGTCGATTATGAGTAAGAATTAATGTATATATAAGATAACAACCCACCCCTAAAAATGCACCCATCCTGGAATCATTTAGTCTTAAACCAAGGATAATATAAAGGGTATCACCACATCCAAATTCTTGGGACACATAAAGTCATGAGAAGTAACAATATATCGACTTTCTATCACTCTTTTGTTGTTATTATAAATAGATTTTTTTCCATATCTCAAATTCCTTCCATGTTATAATTTAATGTAATATAGAACATATAAAATGGGATAATAATAGTTTTTAAAAATGGATTAAACACAATATTAAAGGAGTTTATGAACCATGTATTCTCACTTATTCTATGTTGGTTCATTGATTATTTTTATCCCATAATATCAATGTCACAACCATTATACAACCACACTAAACTGGAACAAGAAGATATGTATTATTTGAGAGATGGATGTTTATTTAAATAATTAATTCACCACCAATACCCCCTTAGTAAATGTATAATATCGTCTAGAACCATTAATCTCCTAAAATATATGAGTATTTTGTTAATTTCCATGAGAAACAGAATAAAACAGTTACATGGTTTATCTTCATTGAGGTGTCCATGGAGGTCGACACAATCTATAATTATACTATACTCATCCTCTATGGTTGTTCAATTAAAATTATTCAAATTGATAAATTTAATATTTCTTGGTTAACACTTTGATGTTTCATGATATACATAAAAATTATATATTCTGACAATAAAATTGAATTTAATTTGTTTCATTCCTTTCATTCATCACATTATGTACAAGTAAAGTCACACAAAAAAATTTGAATCATATAATTTATCTTAAAAATGAAAATAAATCATTAAATGACCAAAACATCCCCCATTGTGATGAATATCAACTCATATAACTCCTATATTCAGAAACACATAATCTCATTGAACATAAAAAATCTCGAAAATGCATTCATTGTTAAAAATAGGTGTCATAAATATATATAGGATTATATATTAAGATAAAGCTTTTAGAGGGAGGTAATATTTTTTGGAGATGGATAAAAATGATATAAGGGAATGAGTCTAGGATAAAGTGGATGGAAAATTGGATAATGTAAAAAAATCTAACAAATTCAGAGAAAATGATTAATGATTCCCTCACATGATATGAGGGGTTTGGGCCACTACCAATCTTCTTGTTTATACCCATCATATTTCATTAATAACTTCATATTACTAGTTTTATGCCCATGATCATTTGATGAAACCCCATAAAAAACATTCTGGTGGTTTCCTACATCATGTCAATTATTATTTATACCTACAATCTAAAAGCAATATATATGGGTATTTTCTACCCACTAACTACTTCCAAAATACACCGATAATTTGATTAGAAATTATATAATGTTACACTCTTGATCCGACATGTAATTATTTTCTCCCTTAAAAACTCATAAATATATTTATTCTCATCCTCAAAATGTACCCTAGAGGATTTTACAAAATTTGACTCATGTATTAGAATTGAATAGAACATCTCATCTTTATCCAACAAAAAAAATAATCCTTATACCAATATACATGAGCCTAAAAAATTATTTCTCATTCTAATGTGGAGAAACCAACCATGGAAAAATCTTGTAATCAACCAATATTAATCTTATTTACTTGATAAAGAACAATGAAAGTCTATATAAGACCATAATTCAATCTGAAACATACTTGAGAATCACTTGATTATTCATATCATATAAAAATAGATATTAACTATAAGTTATGTTAATCAAAAATAAATTCATCAATAAAATCATTATACACTTGTCATGAGTATAAAAATTACCCTCAACCCAAGTTGTACAAATATCATTATTCAAATTTCACTCCATGTTAGTTACGTATCATACTGAATCCAATCCAAAATCACTAATAACAACAATAAGTATCAAATACTCATAAACATGATAAAATTTATCTTTATATATCACACACCAATTAGTTTCTATACAAATAAATTCTTTTAAATTCACATGCTCACATTACATGAGGTAATAATACCAATTTATCAATATGATGATTCCCATCCTAGGATTATATATATTAACATTTCAACAGTAGATCATGTGAAATATTATTTCTCAAAGAATATTAATCTTGATTATAACATGGAGTTCACAAAAATATACCATAAAAACCCATCTCTAGGTCTTGGAGACATCATAATTATACCTTGTTCCACAATGCAATATCTTAGGTCATGTCTCATTTTACAATATGGTTCTCATTGGATAATAAACACATGAATATAGAAGTTAATCAAACACAACCATTAAATTTAGTTACAATATCTAAAAAGAATTCATTTGTTTAAGTAACATGGTGAAACTAATGATCTCGCATCAGATTAATTTAAACATTACTATGCCACATGCTTGTATTACTCCTTCCCAAGAGAATGTGATCGAAGATACTTAGATATATCATCCCCTAAAACCGATAAAACTAAATTATATAATTTAAAAATATATATAGAACATGTCACATCATTCAACATTGGAACTACTCTATGGAATGATACCTCTTCATTTGAGGCAGTGATGAACAATCAATTTAGATTAAAAATTGTCAATTATTCTGATCCTTTTAAATAATTCCCAAATTATTCCATATTTTATAAAACATATCAGGACCTCTTGGGGAATGTAATACCCTATCTTAAATTCATTTATGATTTTTACATCCTATAAGAATTTATCCAGTAAAAAAGTATCCACACATACATTTATTGAGTAATTCATACCCTTTATAA
The DNA here is from genome assembly GCA_963277665.1 of Viscum album. NCBI lineage: Eukaryota > Viridiplantae > Streptophyta > Magnoliopsida > Santalales > Viscaceae > Viscum > Viscum album. The sequence goes on along the minus strand of OY728153.1, from coordinate 690,356,135 downwards.
AGTATCATCCATTTATATGGTCAATCTCATATATAACAAAAATAAAATTAAAAAACCTCTATAATATTTTAGTTTAATACATCAAAACTCTATCATAAATTTAGTGATCTATTAAATCCTATGATATTAATTGATGCATTATTTATACAAAAAAACCAATATGTAATAAAGAATAGAACTAGATCTATGCTAAACTATCCGAAAAAATATATATTTCTTGTAATTCCACTACATATATGATTTACCATAACATATTGTGACTACTAGACATAATTATGAATTTATCAATTTAATTATCCTTCCAAATAGAAATTATATAGTCCTAAACCAATATTCTTTATATGGAAAAAACTCACTACTAAAGACTATGTAAAACTATTCTTGAAACTCATGAAAAAATCAAATATCCATTCCATCATAAATTATAAAAAACTTATTAAATTATCTAAACACTCAAAACATAATATATTCAAGGGGAATATAAACATTTTAACAAAATGTAAGGTAAATCAACATCACCTTTAATTACAGATGTCAATAAAAGGGTCAATAAAACATCATCATGTAAGACAAGGTCTATATTAATATGATTATTAAATAATGATCCATCAATCATAATTATAAATATATAATTTAATTTCAAAAAAAAACTAAATTAATTCTATAATAACATAATAAAAAAATAAAAATTCCTTTTCCACCAATTGATTCCATGATCCTTGCATATCATATCTTTTTAGGCTGTTTATTCCAAATGGTCAATGACTCATCATATTTTTCCATATAAAATCATACTATACTATCTGTTGTGACTTTTACATCATCTAATACCCATTCAAAATCCACTATATAATATTTAAATTAATTAAACCAAATACTTAAAAGTGAACAACCAACAAATCATGGAATCAAACACACTCACCATATCTTTCTACCAACCCAATTCAACCAATTGAAAGACATGTATAACTATGTCGTTGAAATATAGAATAAATATAGACCTAATAAATGGTCTATAACCAACCATGAATCCCCTACCTATAATGGTCTATCTACCATGCATATGATTATTGTCTAAATCTATGCTGATGTTATATAATTCCAAAACTATCCCAGTAATGGAATATAAGAACACTATATGTGCTAATAAACAATATAAAATCATCAAAGTAATATTATGTAGAAAACCATCAATATAATATTTATCCAATCAACTTAACCATAATAATTTATTCCGAAAACATTTAATTATTTTCCAATTAGTTTTTTTGTACCAAAAAAAAACTCAGAAACATATTTAAAAAAACATTTATTTTCTAACACTATTTCCAAAATCCACTTTTCCAATCACACACAGTTAATTACCTGTAATTTAAACCAACAATCCATGTATAATATTTTCTCAAAAACATCTTCAAACCCCAATATATGAGTATAAATATTATAAAAACCCATAAAAACATCAAACATCATTAAATATTAAACTCATAACTCTCAATTTCAGTTATAGTAATACCTAAAACCTATGTGTCATGAGATTTTCCCCATAAATGTATTCCATAAGTAATCCTAGATTAACAATCAAGTTTTGGACAAATTTTAAATTTTACCATGACTTTAAATAATAATATCAAATAAATCAATTCATTAATATCATTTTAAACATCATCATCTGTGTGAACAACCATCGACATGAGATGAAGACATTGAGAAACCTCAGTCAGACATAGACATATAATAGAGGCTACTATCTTGAAAGGAGAAAGAAATATTAATGTTAAGGACACCATTACATTGATATAATAAGTATGAGAAAAATGGTAATATCAAAAATAATATCATTATTATAATATCAATATATAACCTAGTATTAATTTTGTATGTTATAAAAAAACTACACGTTATAATTAAACAAAAAAGATCGTCAATGATTTCATTTAAATAGAGGATGGATTGATCAATGTGATGATAGTATATAATATAAAATAATAGAACAAAAATAAAAAATATAGAAAAAACAAGAATAAAATGACACTTTCCTAATAATCATATCACTAAAATAACTAACACCATCTCATGTTCATGAAAATGACCAACGGTTAGACTCCAATTTAATTTTGATCAAATTTATTTAAAATTTTGGATTCTTATCAAGATGGTGTTTATTTTTACAAAAAAATATAATAAAAATGGATATTATATAATATTAATATCAAAAGGAATTGTCTATTGGTGTTTTACCATCATCAATATATCAAAAAATAATTTTTTGGGAGAATTTAGATTCTATAAGAACTATTCTAACTTGAAAAAAATTCATTGTCTATCCACTAAATTTTAGAGGATATTTCTGAAACCCTGTTTAAAATTATGTAATTTTTTGGGTTTTAGGGTTTTAATTTTAATTCATCCTTAGGTGTTTTGGTTTCCTCTTTATCTATATTTGATTCTAATTTTTTTTGGTAGAGGGTGAAATGGAATTATCATGAGATTACACTAGACCGTGATGAAAACACATCATATTAATAGGGTTCTGTCTTTAGAGGACAAAGGATTCCATGGAATGATAAAATCTTGTTTTTTTATTTTAATGAAAATCAATTTTGATTAATTAATGGATTTTGGTGAAATTATATCGATGTTATGTTTCAATTAGGATTATTAATTATGATGTTTTCATTACACAGTATTGGGTGGATGGTGATAGTATTTTTTCCACCTTCCTTCATGAGATATCAATGGTGTATCATTAAATTGTGTGTTTAGTGGACTTTGGGAATGTTATGGGATTTTATATGAAATGATTAGGTGGTTATAAAATTTTAATCCATTGATGAGAAATTTTCTCTTTGATTTGGTGACTATCAATATGTTCTTAGATATTTAATTATATCATTAAACATTGAAGGTTCCATCATACAATGAGGATATAAATTTATTATCATTAGTTGACTAGGTTTATTAGTAAATTTACATTCACGTTAAATGTTTTATAGGATAATTGTACACATATAGTTTGATATTTTTTTTTCAAAATTTGATGGTATAATTTAATATTAATAACCACCAAAGAACAATATATATTAATAAATGGTTCATTTAGAGGATCCTTGGTCATATGGTTGCCAATGGCCCATCATATTGATTACTTAGTGGGGTGATTTGGTGTATAATTTGGTTTAAAAAGAAAGTGGTTAATGATTCAAAATAATGTTTTAATAGATGTGTACATGGAAATTTAATCTCAAAATATAAATATGATTAAATATAAATATATTAAAAATGGATTTCTAATTGAAGATGGGTGACAGAGAATAGATGATTTGAAATGATATTTTTAAATTGGTTATTCTTTTCTTAATTAGATTACAGTTGGATTTGAGAATTATTTTATTTGTATGATTTAATATATTATTTCCATTTATTTGGTTTTTCATAATTCATTTTGGAGTTTTACATTCTAAATAATATAATAGTATATATTTTAATAAAAATATTTTTCTGATTGGGCTCATGAGGGTGATGTACATAATTCAATTATTTATAATTTTTTTCTATTTAATTTTTTATTTTTCTAATTTATGTTATCACATGTTGTGTTGTGATTTATCAATATTTATGGACACTATAATGATCCTTCCCATGTGTTATGGGCTGGTTATATTATGTTGGGATATCTAGGTAGATTCTTTATGGTATGTTATTCAGTGAGTATATGGAGTTTCATTTTATGATAGTGATATATTCAAGTACTTTTACTATACATATCATCTTCCAAATATGTTTTGGGATGAAATTAATCTAGTTATACTTATTTTTATTTTGAATATTTCTTGTCATATATCAAGATTTATCTTTGGGGTTGGAGCATTTTTGGGTTTCTCAGGACCCTGAAATTAATGTTTTAAAAATAGTTTTATATTTATTTTCCATGCACATGAATGAGTTATGATTAAATTTTTTCCATATTATATCAGACTTAATATTGGTATTTTTATAACATAATTTATTAAAAAATGAATGGTTTACCCATAGAACAACCTATGTTTGGTCAGTTTTAAAACTTTTTATTGAACAAATTGATTTCACTGTGTGTATTTTGATAATACATAATTTATTTATTTATTTTAATTAAATGAAATAATATCTCCTGTACCTCAATATATAAATTTTTAATACTATTTTTTGTGGTCATACACACAAACATAATAGGATTATATGAGATAATTCTTGGTTGAAGAAACAAGTGTTTGAAATAGTTTCCAATGGATCGAGGTGGATTAAGAGGCAAGAAATGAACATAGTGGATCTTATTCATCTCTATTGAACTCTCTATTCACTAATGATCATTCCATAATAATGTTATATAATTATTTATATGTATTTTTACCCTATTTTAAGTTTGAATCATTGATTTAAATAACTAATTATTTGATCCACATTTATCATATCTTCATGTGTTCTAGGATGGATAAATGTAATTAACTAAATAGATTTATATTTATTATTCCATGATATTACCCATAAATATATATTTTTATGATAATTATCCATGATATCATTGGATAATGCTATAATCAGTTTTATATGTGAGATCATCCCAACAATGTTTCACTTTCTTCTTCATTGTCATATAGGGTTTGTGGTTCCACATTGTTGGATTTGGTGGAACATGATAGAACCCCCAAATTCATTATTGTTGTGTGAAGGAAGTGTGGGAATGAGTTTTGAAGATTAAATATGAAGGATTATGGGTAGTATGTGAGGGATTCATTTTTTTTATCTAGAGTGCAATATGAAATGGGAAGCGATGCCGGTGGGAAAACAGGTTGATACCTCGTAATTGAATATCGATTTCTATACATTGGAGTCTAAAAGTTGATAGCTGAAGTTGTTTAATTTTGGTTTCTAGTGGTTAAATGTTTGGTATTGTGGTGTAATGTATAAATATAGAGACTATCTTAATCTTGGATTTTTTTTCTCTTAAAAACTAGACTACATGTAATTTAGTTCAACAGAATTTCTTAAATGTAGTACCCTAGCCGCGATACCAATTTTTTTGGGTGATTAAAAACATATCCCATATTATGGACCCACAAAATATATTGTGACTACATTATTGTGGATAGGTGGGTAATCCAAGATTTTATGGGAATGGATATGGATAAGAACAAGGAATTGGCCAATGTACACATGCACAGTTCTATAGTTAGACATGAGCATGTGCATATTCATGGGACATTGAACATGGGCACATGGAAAAAGTGCACATATAAACCATTATTGGTAAAGAAACGTCATGTATAAATAATATATTCCAGATAATGTGACATAGATTTATATGCTATTTCCAAGGGAGAACACATCCAGGTAACAAGGAAATTTCACACATTATGTGACTCAAAATACATGTTGTGTACATATACTTGTAACTTCTACCTTGAAAATATCATTTCTTAAGACCTGATTTTTATCCCTCGACTTACCAATACCAATTTATTTTCCATATAGAATATGTTGATAGATTTTAGGGTGGATTACATGATACAATATGTGTTTTTATGAGTGGGATACTTCTTCTAGAGATACTAAATGATAGTTGTGATCAAGGTAGGATCATCGAAGTGGAATTTGGGCTAATAAAGCCCTATCACACATGGGTATGGGTCCCCATACTCTTTACATAGTTATATATGATTATACCCCATACTTTAGAATGTTATGAGTCCTCTAGGTATGGAATAAAACTCCCCCATAATTGGGATATGGTGGGGAGTGGGTCCTCTACTATAGTTGAGACTCCCTTATTGGAGAGTAAAGTGTCCTAGAGCGGGCCCATCCATAGAGATTCATGTTAGGACGAACATGATTCTGGGCATTAGATATGGTGTTTAAGATCTATTGGTAGAATAATACTTCATGGTTAGGATATGGTGATGGTGGTTCTATTTATCTCTCATTTGGTTTTGTAGTATGTATGTGTGTGTGTGTGTGTGTCTATATATATTTTTTGGGTTTTTATTTCCATCTTTTTATTGTTTGAGGTGAATAATATTGTATTTCTATATTTCTAAATTTAAGGGTTTTACTTCATCTATAAGGGTATTTATAAAATCAACCCTGAATGTTTTTTCACAAACATTTCATGTCTTATGAAGACGAAAATAATAAAACGGGTGAAATCAATGAAATTTTTTGATACATGGATTCATTTACCACATATGGTGTTTGGTCAAGGAGATTAGGAGTCAGGTAATCTTCTATTTTCCTTTTACCAATCTTTTCATGTTGGGAAGAAATTCCTAGTTGTTCATTGGTTTTTCCCATTTATTCATTGGATTTATATTTTCATACTATGATGTATTTCCTATAGTTAATTTATAGAAATATTATACTATCGATAATGATGTTTTTAATATATTCATCTGAAAAAATTCATGTTGATGGTTGTTTGTCTATACAGGTTCCAAGGATATGGAATCCAATTTCATTTATAACTTCTAGAAATTTATTCTTATCCCCTAGCCTATTATAGGATATTTTAGGGTAAAAACATGCATCCTTGTAACATATAGCAGGTCCTTGGTTGTTCAGGTCATGATAAAAGGGTATCAGATATATTAATCCTTGTTTCAGTGTTAGAGCGGGGCATATGGCTAGGACTGGTTTTGGACCATAGGTAAATGGTTTCAAAGTTCCATTAGGGAATAATTGATTCCAAGGGACACAGTACTAGTGTAGCGGATAAAATATATATTTAAAAAGAATATAACAACCTATTTTTTGAACTAGCATACCACGGATTAGTCATAGAAACAAATTCTACAAACATCATGTTGGGTTGATTCCTTTGACTATCCAACTTGATTATGATCCAGATTTATATATTATTTTCTGTGTTCCTTGTTTCTGGATCAATTCTAGGAAGACATCATGAAGATATAAATCCATATTACAAAAATAGGATAGTGATGGAAATCATTTGAGTAATGATTTTTCATTTATGGGTCTATCTGATGAGGTCTTTCCCATATTCAGGAATGTATAATCACCCTAACAAATATTGTACATGATATTCCCTATAGGAAGGGATGAAAAGGGGTGAAGTCTTAACATGATATGAGAGATCTAGTGTTATAGACCCTTGAGGTTTAACAAATATAGACCCATGGTCAATGTTGAATTGAAAAGTGTTAGTGATTTGTGTCCTCAATCTTTTTCATAATCTATCATTTCCTACTGTTGTTCGTAGGTCCAAACTTTTTTAATGAGAAATAGGGAAAATAATGAGTCTTGTAAATTAGACCCCTGATGAGTTGAAAAACTCATATTTAGGACTCCAACAAATATATTTTTAATGAATATTAATTCTTGTGATTCTTATCTATATAGATTTATGAGATATTTGACCTATAGTAGGGTGACTTGATAATTGTGGAGTGCAATTTAAGGTTCACTAAAATCATATGTTAGTCCCATTATATTGTGTGGGATTATTTCTAATGTGGTATCTACTAACATAGTGATTCCTAGAAGAGGTATTCTGAGTGGTCTGAGCTGACAATCACTGTAATTTGGAATAGATGTCTAAAATGATAACTAACATTAGTCATTTTAGTCTCAACCGAGAAAACATTCTCATTATCATTGTGAATTGTAAGGATATGAAGGTGATGGATCACATTGAAGATATAGTCCACTGTGTGAGTGTAAATTAAATACACATGATGGGAGACATCATAAAATAATTTTATTTAATTGCTCATTTTTCTATATAGTATAGGAATTTGGTGGATAGACCACCATAGTAAATGCAACCATGTGATTTGGGATCTCCCCCTGAATGGCCTGAAGGCCTTCTTTTTATTTCATTTTGTTATAGATAATCCACATTTTAATGGTTAAAGGGGAACCCGTACATGACTTGTAGGCCCAAGGCACAAGGCTCGACATGACCAGTAATACATGACCCAATGGCCCAGAGGCATACCATTCCCAATACATGACCCGTAGGCCCAGCCCACTAGAACTGCCCCTCCCCATCTTCTGCATTATTCATTGCCTTTAGCTCCACACCTTCATTGCTGATCGGCTAGCATTGCCCTGTACAATGTTGTACGGTGCCTGGTCCCAATGGCAGTTGTCACACCCTCTCATTCTTCCAATCCTGTTAGCTCTGCTTCTAGTGACTTATACTTGGTTCTCTGATCCTCATCTAGGGCATGCTCTCTGTGAACTGGGCTTCTTCATGGTCTTCAATGGCCCGAAGGCCCTATGTCCCAAACTGGTGGCCCAAAATCCCAAATCATGTGAATATTCTGGCTGATACAGTGCCGAACAGGAGGTCTGTTAGAAGGATTCACATTAGATGAGTCAATTTGTGATTTGTTTATTTTATAATCTTTACCTAGTAATAGTAGACACAGACATGAGTTATTCCTTTATCTATGTATCCCTCATATAATATATATGTTTTCTTATTGATTCCTTAATGAAAATTAATTTCCTAATGGTTCTTAATGTGTGATATTTTTTGATATAACATAATTTATAGTAGTTTGAGCTAGTACTATATGGAGATAGTTTCTTGTGGAACCTCTTCTTCCTCATAATGAAACCTTATAGCATCATATTGGGCATGGACTAGTTGTCAGCAGTCTAGGAAAATATTGAATTTCATCATACATGAGTTATAATCCTATGGATATATGGGACAACATTCTCCACTACTACTAAGAGAGAACTCGTGTATAAGAATATGAGTGATTCCAGTAGGAAGCTACAAACTATTACCAATTTTTTTTTGGTTTTTATACATTTTCTAATTGGGATCTTCTAGAATATTCATTCCTTGGGTAGTGGATGACTATATGTACATCATCCCTAGGGATTTGTTGGGACAACCACCATGGAGGGAGATATAATTTTTTCATTGCATATCACCATGGGACGTCGAATATATCTTTTACCGCAAGCCATATTTCCCCTTTTAGGATCTAGGAGTTGTGGTTGCAGTTGAAAGTCTAATGAGAGTAGGGATTCATCTTACTCATGGTGTCTCATTGGGCGGCTCCAGTTTTATTGTTCAAAAAGTAAGGAATGAGATAATTTTTGTGTTTTGATTATGATCACATGAATTAAGAAATGATAAAGAACATGTACCCATTTCTTAGTATTGATGTTATCTTTGTCTATTTGAGATGTGATTGTTACTTCTCAATGAACACTGTCTGGTGTGGCTACCAACAATTGAAATTTTCAAGGATTATATTCCAATGATGAATTTCTAATGTCATAATAGACACGATGTGTCCGTATTGATATATATTTTTGAGTTGAATTCATCAAATGTTTTTATGCCTCTTATGAGTCATATCTTGTAATCATACATTAGTCAAATTTTCATTTTATTCATTGCTTAAAAACTCATTTACTCTACTATAGAAGCGGATAATTCTGAGAACATAGACATTATCTTAGATATACATTAGGAGAACTATATTTATGGTATAAACCCAATGTTCTATTTTTTTATTTGTGATGATCACTTTTTTTGGGACATTATTCTCTAATTTTGGTTTAGCTATAGACCCAATGAATATTAAAAAAGTGGTTGGTTTAGAGACACCCATTAGTGTGTTTTATATAACAATATTTCTTATATTGGATGGGGTAAAAGATGACATTTTTCATATACTTTTCAAAGATTCTTTCCCCACTAACTAAAATAATTTGGATAGGGTAGCTTTTTATCAAGACTAAGATATGTTAGATATACTTAAATGTGATGTGGTTGATGTTTTCGAATTCACAATACATGATACAACTGTATGATTATGTTTAGTGTATTTTGTTTTTTGATTCCTCTATAGATGGGATACGTGGTGTATTAATGTAGATGCGGGACGTCATTTCTTATGGGTTGAGGCATTTGATACCCAATGAGAACAACTATGTGAATCATGAACTAGAACCAGGAGTAGTATTATTTATTCTGATGTTGTAGAGAGAATAACTTATAGGGGATAATTTTGTAGGCTACATAAAATAAGTGATTATTAAGTACAACCTCATAGGGAGTGATTATAACCTAGGATGATTTATTTTTTAATCATTAATGTGGACTATGACATTGAGAAAGTCCATAATTCATTGGATGGAAAATGGTGTTAGTTTCCCTTAGCTATATGTCTCATTATCACATTGTATTGGAGGTACATGAGATGTTTTATTTCTCATAGAGAACCCTGATGGAGATGAGTGGTAATGTTATGTTATCAATATTGTTGAATCCTACACCTATTCATATTGTGAGACATGAATAGTGAAGAATAATTTACTATAAGGTACTATGTGAATTATCATTTTCATGAGTTAATGCAAATGGATTTTCTGATGTAGTAGAGCATTCCATCATTTTCTAGGGATGTAAGGGTTTTCTTGTAACATTTTGTAAGGAGGTGATGGGGTAATTTTACACATCCCTATATTTGTACATCTCAATGGGTAAAATATGTTCAAGGGTATTTAGAGGTAGTTTCGGTGGGCTAACATGAGGTAGAGAGTTGTTATGTTCATCCCTTAGTATCTCACATGTCAGTAGGTGATGGTTGATCACCATGTTCTAATAGGTTGGACATAGGCTCTTGAGATACCATATTGGAAATGGAATGAGGTATCATTAGAGAATGTGATAGGGATTATGTAGATAAAAATATTCCATGGTACTTTTTAGGAGATTATAGACTGATTAATGAAGTCAACACCTTTATTATTTAATATATTTTAGAGCTCGATTCATATTTTTGAGAATGATTTACTTATGAGAGGCCATCTGAATTCATGGTGTTCACTCAATGAGTATATCTTCCCATGATTCTGGATTCACATCATGGTAGTGGAGAGGCCTACATGGGTATTTTTGGAATATATTACATATGGGAACAATATTTTAACTTTAGATTGATTGAAATACCTAGTATTATATATAAAATATGGAGGATATGAAGAGAAATTTCTTGTTTGACATAGACTACTAATGGGAATTTAACTTTCCATTGGATGTGTCATTTGTAATAATAACTATCACACTATTATAAATATTTCAGATTTTGAGGATCTTTAGAGAGACCTTGAATGTCACAATTATACTAGAATATAATTCATGAGGAATCTGATGTTTGGATAGAGAGGGTGTGAGTGATGATATTGAAGGTTTAGGTGATATATATATATATATTTTTTAGGAAATCCTAATGAATATAAAAATATTATTCAAATTAATTTCATTGTCCATTGGAAATAAATAAGGAAGCCCATGTTTTTTTGAGTTTTTACCAATAAGTATGATTAGAATTGTTTGGTTGGAGAGGAATCCTCTACCTCATTTTCGTCAAAACATTAAAGATCTTATCGAGGTTTCTCACCACCTACTGTTTTTTCTACAGTTAGACTATGTGCATGAAATCTTCCATGTGTGGCATATAATAGATACACACATAATTATATGAATGTTATTAATGTGGGATAACTAACATCATGGATAGAACCACCTTTATTAAGTACTTGTTTGATGTTAATGAGTTATATGATATGATCCTACTTGGAAATCCATCATATTGATTTGTGTGCATTGGCCGCACAACAGAGTGAATGAGTCGTTTTGGGAGTGTGAGATCCATATGCAGGCGTAATACCCAAGAAAGTTTTTTTTTGTTATTTTTATGGATAAATACATTCAATTATGAGAGAATGCAATTAATCTGGTTTTGTGTATTTTGAACATTTAATATTTCCATAAATATACCTAGTTTAATTCATAGAGTCCACATAGTGTGTGGGAGTATCATATAAATAGAATTACTGTAATAATGATATTAATATGTTTCTATTTCATGCATGTAAATCAATTAAACATAATTATTTTCTCCTTTGTTTTCGATATCATAATTGATTTATGAGTCAAAATTTGTTTTCAGAACATGTGGTTTACCCTTGGCGTCATCCTAAGGTTTGTCATCATCAAACATTTCATGGATGGAAGTAGTTTTCATGTGATTTTAATAAAATAAATAAATAATTTATTTATTGTAATTATATTAACTAAATTATCATAATCTCATTTAAATACCTTTTTATGAAATTTTTCCAAGGTTAGCCACGTATCCCTAGATGGATTTGTTGTGATTATTATTCATTGAGGAGCTAAGATCAATGAATAGAGGTGATTGTATTGAGTTGGATCAAGTGGAAAGGTGATAATAAAGTGGATATTCATTATCAAGGGATAACATTCTATTACTCAATTAGCAATCCATTATCATGGTAGAGAATATTATTTATGGATTTTCACCATATTTGATTTTCTAAGAATAAATTTAATTATCTTCTTCTTGGATCTGTGTTAAACTATTATTCTCATTATCCCATGTAGTTAAATTGAACTGTTTGAAGCAATTTTTTTTAGTCAATGATATCACACTTGGATCACTAATTCTGTTGTCATTGGATGAGATCATAATTACTAGAGATATGTTTACTTTGATTATGAGCATTTTGTTACACTATTCATCATGTTCTTTGTTATTGTAATATGTTCTTTGTAGCTCAAAATTGAAAGGGTGGGATCAATCATGGTTAAAAAACTATATTTGCGGCTATTTCAGGAATAAAATTCAGGATGGTTGTATTCAGCTGAATAGATATGGACTGTATGAAAATGGTGACTTTTTTGTTTCTTTAGGATCCAGGTTGGAAATAGATGATGTGAGGATCTACGAGATGTGTGACAGTTCGATTACATGGGATCAATTTTTGATTTATTCTAACTAATGCTTGAAAATCATCATATAATGTAATTTACCATTGGGTTCATGTTGAAAATAGTGGATTTTACAATGATAAGGACATATCTAGAATTTAAATGATGACATACTTTTCTCTTTCGGAAGGATTCAACTACACATTGTGTAGTCTAGATAAAAAAAACATTTAGTAACCCATATTCAAGAGATATGGTTTTTTAATATATAGATCAAATTCCATGTAAACCCAGGACAAGTTATGTGACTCAATTACAATGGCTAGTCATGTACTCTGGGATTACATGGGCAATGACATGATGAGGTACCCGATCACAATTAGAATACACTAGACAATTGTTTAGTTAGATAGGTCATCATCACCAATAAATTTCATATATATTTTTATGTGACTATATACATATCAATGGGATATAAGATCAATAAAATCCCTGTGTGGTTGCGACGTATTGTTCACAACTACTTCACACAATGTAGTGTGAGATGGATTTTCATGCTATGTCCATGAGAGTGAAGCACCCTAGGAATTTAAAAGAAGAAAATTGAGTTTAAATGTGTATATGATATGTGACACTAATCCTATATTGTAATTTGAAACCACAACAATTTATGATATATTAATTTCATAATAAATTCAATATCTCCAATAACATCCATTATAAGAGACACTGAATTTAAACGAAAAACAACTCTCTGTTAAAATACTATATTTTAAATGAGATTTTTATAACCTATACATATGTGACTGATTAATTTATAAAAATTATGGTGATTAAACATGTATACTAAAAATAATTGTTCATCTATTCATTAGAAATAAAATATGAATCATGTCAATTAAAAAGTGATGTTTTATAAAAATCTATATTAAACAAAAAAATGGTTTCAATGATTATTTTTAACATAATTTAAAATTAATATTTAAAAACATTATAAATATGTATTAAAATTGATTTAATTTTATGATAATCATATAATAATTATCTTATGGTTAATTTTTGGTCTTTGCAGAATACATTCCTTTTTTATGAATAGTATTGAAACACTGATTTATTTTAAAAATGAATTTACAAGACTAATTTTATTTAAATATGGATTTAAAAGTAAAATAAATTCAATATCATAATTTTCAAACGAAATTATTCCATTGTAATAAATGTCATGTTGAATTATGTTAAAATTAATTTCTTAACATTTGAATGATTTTACTCTGTAAAACCTATTTTTTCATCATATCCAAGACTTTAATTTTAAAATTAAATCTCGTTATTTTGTGAATAAATTTTTAAACAATAATATTAAGAATAATGAAATTTTATATTATCTAATTACTTCAACTTAATTTTTCACATAATTAATTACAAAAATATTAAAAATTTATTAATTTTTTAAGGTGAAAAAAAGTTTACCGGGAATGAAACTGAAAAGATAGATGTCAGAGATTATCTAATAATAGATCAAAACCATTTTATGGAGATATTTAGACCATATAAAATATATGGCTAATAATGGAAAATTTTTATACTTGGGATATGACTAAAAGTTGTGTAGACATTATTCTTTTAAAAAATTCCATGTGTTTCTTATCCACAACCTATAAAGGAAAACTCCCTCCAATAAATTATTAAAAAATATCAATCCATTGTATCATCCAATAACTAAATAAATAACTCCGCAATAACCTTATCTAAATTATAGATCTTATTGTATTCCCAATATCATATACATAGGTTCTTTAATAGGATATCAAAAAGTGGTTTCACTTATTGAAGATAATTATCTTAATAATGATCAATAATTTTATTTATTATTTTTCGACAATAATAATGAATTAAAATTTATAATATTCAAAAAATTATCTATAATATAATTTTTTTAATTTTTATGGAATCATATTTATACATCTCATTATTCCTCAAATGGTAAATGAAAAATTCAATTGTGTGTTTGACAGACTGTAGCCTCACAAACTAGTATAATTCATTTTCCATTAGAACATCTCATAACTGTATCTAATGATGGATTTAATGTATATATAGATAATATTTATTATATTATTATTCTTATATAATTAAAATAACAAACAAATTTTCTTAAATTCCATTTTTAGAAAATATGATAATGTCACTCGGGTATATGGTAGTCTACCGCCTCATGAAGTGTTGTGATTCTTTTTTCACATACTCGTTACATTGAAAGTAGTTAGAATAAATTTAATTAATATATATGATATATTTTACTTCATATTGATTCAATAAAATTAATTCACTATCAAATTCCTTACCCTTTCACTTCTTCAGGGAATGGTATCGTCGCTCGTTTGTTTGTACGACCAATTATCTCCATGAAGAGATGTGATCCATTTTCCATGTCTAACCTTAAATATTGACTATACAAATTTTTATAATTAGTTAATATGATATTCTTATATTTATTATCAATCTATAGATTATGGTTATATATACTATGTGTCACAAAAAGAAATTTTAGTATAAAAACCTTAAGAGAAGACATAGAAATTTACACCAGAAACAATGAAAATGATGAAATATTATTATAAATATATTTGTAAAATTTTATAATACGATCATATATGATATTATAATTATGAATATTTTTCTATATTATTTTTATAACATTTTTATAATAATTATACACGATCTTATATTAAATTAAATCAAATGGAAGTGCGAGTTACGGGAATCCATCTCAATTTCCCTTCATTTAGGAAAATTATAAGGTGATAAGAAAAATTTGTCTTATAGAGTTTATAAACTACCCATTTTATAAGAAATATCATGATAAATTATTAATTGGTTTTATTTTAATATTAAATTTTAATTATTTAAGGTTATTTGAGATAAATGAAACCATGTGTTAATGAATTTCATAACTAAATTTATTTTTATTAAGGTATATATCTTCTTCATTATCCTTGGTAATAAAATATTATGTGTGTAATGAATTTTTACTATATTCTTTTATATATCAACATTTTATACTTATTTAAATTTAAAACAAGTAACTAAATCATTGGTTTATTATCATTTAAATAACTAGTACGATCCATAAAATCATTGGAAATTTGAATAATTGGGAATTTTTTTTTACTAAAATCTAAATTCCTTTATCTCTTTTCATGTATATATTTTATGATTAATAAAATTGTTTGTAAATAAGAATTAAAAATTATTTTCAACAATATCTGATTAATTTATTATATAAAATGTTATTTATGTTTGATTCATTATTTTTGTTACTAATATTCATTCATTTTTCAAAATAATGTCCCGCTATTTATTTTGAAGAAAATGTCTAAGGAATATCATATATAAAATTTTTGGAATTTATGGGATTTTCCACACTCAATACCACTCAATTTTAAAAATATTAATTTATAATTTTCATTGTTTATTTTGAAAGACAATTATTTTGAAAATATTTTTTATATTTTTTTAATTTATAAAAAAATTAAAAAAATTCTATTTCAATGGAGAATGATTTAGTGACATAATATTTTATATCAATTCATCAATGACAATAACCCATTATTTTAATTATAAAAAATTATGTTATATTTTATTAAAAACATCCTCGTTATCTATAAGTTTTTTATGATTATATGAAAAATGAATGTTTTGACATTCACATTCTTGATTCATTTTTATAGACATTACAATTCCTATGAAATATTTTCATTAATGTGATCATTGGAGATTAAATTTCTTCTAAATATTAATATTATTTATCGTGGATATTAAAATTCCATAAAATGTTTATCACTTCATCATATGGTGTTCTGAATTAAATTTTATCTGATTATTTAAGGAAATATTGGGAAAAATGTATTCTTTACTCAAATAAGATATTTGATGATGATGCACATTATTCATGGATCAAATATATTATTCAATAAATTAATAATGGATGGTACATGAAGAAATGGGTTTTATATATTATTGATATCCCCTCAATTCATTGGTTCTATCATTAGGCGAATTAGTAGTCTAGAATATTTAAAGGGGTTCCTAGTGTATTCTATCCCTTCAGTTTTAAACTCTATTTTGAAATGTATTAATAGTAGATTTATAATGATGTTTGAGAACATAAAATCCAATAATTAGTCATTTCATTTAGCAATAATTTATTTTTAATTATCCATGATAGTTTTCTAATGATATTATCTGATCTTGTATTTCATACCAAGTATATTGATTTAATGGATTTTCTGTTAAGATATTTTCATTTCCATATTTATTATGGATTATCTAATTATTATAGTGAAATTAATAAAATAGAATGTGTGTTCTCTAATTTACCTGTTCATGGTGATTATTATAATTGATTCATGATATCTTCCACAGTACATAACTCTTACTGAGAATTTTAGAATACACGTATTTTGTTTCCATTCAATTGAATCTATAGAGTATACTATGAATGATTTTCTTGGTAATTATAGAGGTAATAGTGATATTATCAAGAAAATGTTATAATATAATTTTACATTGTAAATATAATTCAATACTTGAGTATATATATAGTTTTCTAAGACTACTGAACTATTCAGCCATTTATGATTCAATAAATTGTATCTTAAGAAAATTTATAAATGTGACCACTAGAAAATCACTTGATTAATAGTATCATATTAAAAACTATTTACTAAATATAAGTGAAGATAATAACAATTAAATTCATCAAATATATTATTATACATGTGTATTGAGTATAAAAATTACCCTCAACTGAATCATTACTTATATCATTATTCAAATTCGACTCCATGTTAGTTAATGATCATACTGAACGCACTCTAAAATCACTAATAACAACCAAAAGTAACAAATACTCATAAAATATATACAATTTAACCTGATATATAACTCACCAATTAGTTTCTCTACAAATAAATTCTGTTAAATTCACATACTCACATTACCTGGAGTAATACTGCTAATAGATAAATATTATTCCTTCAATAATTGGATTATCCACATTATCTTTTCAATAGTAGTTCAAGTGAAATATTATTTCCCACAGACCATTAATCATGATTAAAACATGGAGTTAACAAAATATATATCATAAATCCACATATCTAGGTCTTGAAGACATTATAATTATACCTTATTCCATTATCCACTATCTTAAGTCATATCTAAATTGGATATTAAACTCATAAAAATAGAAGTTAATCAAAAAACCATTAAATCTAGTTACAATATCTAAATTTAATTGATTTATTTAAGTAAAATGGTGAAACTAATGATCTTAGATATCTTTAATTTAAACAATACTATGTAACATTCTTGTATTACTCTTTACAATGTGAATACAATAGAACATACAAAGATATATCATCCCCCAACAATTTAAACTCAATTATTTAATTTATAAATTGAGAGAGAACATGTCCCATCATTACAAATTGGAACTGCCCTATGGAATGAAACAACTTCATTTGAGCTGGTGATGAACAATCCATTTATATTAAAAGTCTTCAATTATTCTTATACTTTTAAATCATTCTCATTTTTTTCAATATTTGTTATACTTATCAGGTCCTCTTGTTGAATGGAAACTACTATCCTAAATTCCTATAATATTTTTACTACCTCTATGAATGTATCGAGAAAAATAGTGGCCACACATACATGTGTTGAGTAATTCACACCCTTATCAAATTATCATTCCTTCATAAGGTCAACCTCATCTATAACAAAAATAAATTAAAAACCATTATATGATTTTAGTTTCAAACATAAAAACTCTCTAATAAATGTAGTGATCCATGAAATCCTATGATATTTAATTATGCACTATTTCTACAAAAAAAAACAATAAGTAATAAATAATAGAACTTTAACTATGGTAAACTATCCTAAAAAATCTATTTCATAATTATTCCACTACATATATGATTTCCAATAATATAGTGTCACTACTAGACATAATTAATGATTTTTCCATGTAATGATACATCCAAATAGAAATTATATAATCTTAACCGGATATTTATCTTTATATGGACAAAAATCACTTCCAAAACTCTAGAAAACTTTTCATGAAACTAATTAATAACTCAAATAGTCATTCCGTCTTCTATTATAAAAACCTTATTAAATTATTTAAATACTAAATGTATACTTTATTCAAAGGTAATATCAATATTTTAATTACTTAATGTGAAGATAGTATACAATATAGAATAATATAAACAAAATAAAAAAATAGTGAAAACATTATAATAAAATGATACTCACCTCGTAATCATCTCACTGAAACAACTAATGTCATTTGATGTTCATGAAAATCAATAATGGTTAGACTCCAATTGAATTGTTTGCGAATTTATTTAAATTTTTTAATTCATATCAATATAAATATGATTTTAACAACCTTAAATAATAATAATTGATATTATTGAATTATAAAATCATAAGGATGTGTTTATCGGTAGTTTTCCATCATAAATATATCAAATCATGAATTTGTGGGAGGATTTAGATTATATTAAAATTCTTCTTACATGCAGGCAATTCATTGACTACCCACTATATGTTTGTTTATATTTTTTAAACCCTATATAAAAATGGGAAATTTTATGGTTTTTAGGGTTTCAATTTTTATTCATCCTTATTTGTTACGGTTTCCTCTTTGTCTCTCATTAATTCTCATTTTTTTTATTTTTTTATTTGGGTAGAGTGTGAAACGGTATTATCATGATATTCTACTATGCCATGATGGAAAAAATCAAATTTAGAGGGATATTTAATTAGTGGCTAGAGGATTCCATGAAATAATAAACTCTTGTTTTTTTATTTTAATGTAAATGAACTATCGATAAATTAAAAGATTTTGGTGTAATTATATTGAATTAATGTTTTCATTGGGATTTTTTGTTTTTATGTTTTCATTCTATAGTATTGGGTGGACGGTGAAATTATTTTTTCACCTTCCTTCATGAGATGTTATTGGTGTATCATTACCTGGTGTTTTTAGTGGACTTTGGGTAGGTTATGGTATTTTAAATTAAATTATTAGGTGGTTATAAAATTTTAATCTATTGATGAGATATTTTCTCATGGATATTTTGACAATCAATATGTTCTTAGATATTTAATTAGATCATTAAACATGGAAGGTTAACTTCATTCAATGAGAATATAAATTGTTTATAATTAGTTTACTGGATTTTATTAGTAAAGTTACGTTCACGTAAAAGATTTTTGTTGAATTATTATACACATATTAGTTGATATTTTTTGTATATTTGACGGTAAAATTTAATATTAATAAACACCAAACAACTATATATCTTAATTAATGATTCATTTAGAGGATCCTTGGTCATATGGGTGCTAGTGGACCATCTTATTGATTACCTAGTGGGGAGATTTGGTGTGTAATTTGGATTGAAAAGAATGTAGTTATTAATTCAAAATAAAATTTTAATGGATGTGTACATGGAAATTTAGTCTCAAAATATAAATGTGATTAAATGTAAATATATTTAAAATTGGAGTTATAATTGAAAGTGGGTGACATAAAATAAATGACTTGAAATGATATTTTTAGATTGGGTTATTGTATTTTAATTTGATTACACTTGGATTTGAGAAAGATTTTATTTATATGAGTTGATATATTATTTCTATTTAAATAGTTTGACAATTTTTTTTCAAAGATGTACATTATAAAAAATATAAGAGGGTTTATTTTACGTAATGGTTTTTTCTGATTAGGCTCATGATGGTGATTCAAATAATTCAATTATTTATATTTTTTTATTTAATAAGTAATTTTTCTTAATTATGTTATCAAATGTTGTATTGTGATTTATTAAAATTTAGGAACAATATGTAGATCCTTAACATGTGTTATGGGTTGGTAATATTCTATTAGGATATCTAGGAAGATTCTTCATGGTATGTTATTCATTGAGTATTTGGAGTTTCATTTTGGGATAGTGATATAATCAAGTTATCTTATTATCAATAAAATCATCAGAATATGTGTTGGGATTAAATTAATCTAGTTATAGTTATTTTTTAATTTGATTATTTCTTCTTATATATTATGATTTATCATTAGGGTTGGTGAATTTATTCGGTTTCATAGGACCCAGAAATTAATATTCAAAAAATAATATTATATTTCATTTTCATGCACATACATTGGTAAATATTAAATTTTTTTCCTATTACGTGGAACTCCATATGGGTATTTTGAGACAATTGTTTATTAAAAAATAAAGGGTTTACCCATGGAAAAACCTAAGGATGGTCGGTTTCAAAACATTTTGTTGAAAAAAACCATTTCATCGTGTGTTTTTTGTAAATAAATTATTTATTTATTTATTTTAATTAAATGACATAACCATTCCTATAACTCAATAAATAAATTGTTAATATTATTTTACATTTTTATACACACAATCATTAGAGGATTATATGAGAGATTTCTTTAATGAAGAAATGAGTGTATGAAATAGTTTCCATTAAATCGAGGTTAATTGAGATGGAGGAAATGAACATATTGGATCTTATTCATCTCTTTTGAACTCTCTATTGACTAAATATAATTCCATAATAATGTTTTATATTGTATATATTGATTTTTACCCTATTTGGTTGAATCAGGGATTTAAATAAATAATTATTTGATCCACATTTATTAGACCATCATGTGTGGTAGTGGGGATAAATTTAAATAATTAAATAGATTTAAATTTCTTATTCCATTATATGACCTATAGATATATAATTATATGATTATCAACTATGATCACATAAGATAATCATATAATCATTAATTTATGTGAAATCGTCCCAACAATTTTTTAGTTTCTTTATCATTTTCTTATATGATTTGTGGTTTGACATTGTTGGGGTGGGTTGAAGCATGATAGAACCCCCAAATTCATGACTGTTGTGTGAATGAAGTGCAGGAATGAGTTATAAAGATTTTTTTGGATGGATAATGGGTAATGGGTGAGTGATTCATGGTTTTTTTGATCTAGTGTACAATAGGAAATGGGAAGCGATGCAGGTGGAAAATAGTTTGATTCCTGGTAATTTAATTTTGATTTTCTATACATCAGAGGATAGAAATTGACATGCAAAGATGTTTACTTTTGGTTTCAGGTGGAGAAATGGTTGGTTTTGTGGTGTAAAGTAAAAATATAAAGGGTATCTGAATCTTGGATTTTTTTCTATTAAAACTATACTATATGGAATTAGTTAAACATAATTCATTCCATCTAGTATCATAGTCGCGGTAGTTATTTTTTGGGGGTTATGAAAAATATATACCATATTGTGGACACACAAAATATTATGTGACTGAGTTATGGTGGATAGGTGTGTACTACATGAGTATTAGGGCATGGATATGGATAGGTATAAGTGGTTGAACAATGTACACATGCACAGTTGTGAAGTTAGACATGACCAAGATACCAAGACATGAGAATGTGTATATTAATGGGACATTGTACATGGGCACAAGAAAAATGAGCACAAATAGATCATAGTTGGTTGAGACACATCATGTCTAACTAGTACATTTCATATAATGTGACATGGATTTACATGCTATGTCCAAGGGAGAACACACCCAGGTAATGAGGAATCTTTACACACTATGTGACTCAATATACATGTTGTTTAAATCTACCTGTAACTTCTACCATCCATATAATTTTTCTTGTGACAAGATTTTTATCCCTCATGTAACCTATCGCTATTGACTTTCCATATAGAATATGTTGATTGGTTTCACAAAGGATTACATCATACAATAAGTGTTGTTATGAGTGTGATACTTCTTAAATAATTGTTAAATGATAGTTGGGATCAAGGTAGGATCACCAATGGGACATTTGGGCCAGTACAACCCTACCACACACAGGTGTGGGTCCCTATACTCTTTACATAGGTATAGTTAGTACTACACCATACTATAAAATGTTATGATTCCTCTATGTATGTAATATTACTCCCCAGTCATTGAGAAATGGTTTGGATTGGGTCATATACAAGAGGTGTGGATCCCTAGTTGGTGAGTAAAGTGGTCTAGAGTGGGCCCATCCATAGAGATTCTTATTAGGATGTGCATGATGATGGGCATCAAATATGGTGTTTAAGAGTTATAGGTAGAAAAATCATTCTTGGATGGGATATGGTGATGGTGGTTCTATTTCTCTCTCAGGTGGTGTTTTAGTAAATATATATATGGGGTTTTTGATTCCCTCTTTTTATGGTTTGAGATTAACAGTATGGTATTTATATATGTCTACATTTATGGTTTTTAGGTTATCTATATTTGTATTTATATAATCACGGTTGATGTTGAAATTTAGAGAAGGTCTGCATCGGGCTGATAAAAGAGCAATGAATGGATCTGGGAAGACAAGAGAAGATTACGGGGCCTGGGGGGGAGTCGTATCCAAGAATCAGCGGGCACATGCCAGATTTATTAGGCAGACACACGTGGTCAGCCTGTGCTCACAATCTTGCACACTCCCCCCTTCCCCTGTGCATTCTCAAGGTGACGTCAACTGGGCCGTTTGCATGCCTAGACCCCTTAGTGAACTCACCCCTCTTTACGAGCCCAAGGAGACGTCTACTGGGGCTTTGCACATGCGAACCCCTTTGTGCGCCCATGGCGTCATCAACCAGGACTTTGCGTGCCTTGCTCCCTTTGCGTACCCAAATTGACGTTAACTGGGCCTTTGTGCTCCAATCCCCCTTTGTGAGCCACCCCTGAGGAATTCATCTATAAAATGAAACAGACCTTCGCCCATCGAGGACACCCCTAGTAGATGAAGTGACACTCTGCTGCATGAAATCCCCTTCATCCACCACTATGCAAAAAACCACATGGCCTTCAGGTATCAGATTTTGTTCAATAACACCCCAAGGGAGCTCCTTTAGGTGGGCCCTCTTAGGCCTTATACTCATTATTTTAATGAATTTATCTTTTTTCCAAGTCTTTTTCATGCAGGATACCCTATTTTCCCACATGGTTCTTCTACTTCAAACACATTTTGTGTGCAACCCTTCCTTATTCCATGCATCCCCTCTGTCTTGCACACATACCTTCTATCTTGCACCTAGCCCATCCTCTTATTTACACTCCATGTGTCGTCCTCACCTTATGTAACCATGTCTGAGCCCCTCTTACGTACAACAAACCTACATTACAAGCTCTCTTCCTGTGTGGACCTTCAGGTTTGCAAGTAGTGATTACAAATTCCATTGGGTGGTACTTCACATTTCATTGCTTTGCCTCAGTCTTCTTCACATATGCATGCTAATAGCTATTTCTTATTCGCATATCCACGCTAACGTGGACTCCCAATGGATCACTCTATAAAAATCCCTCACTACAGTGTTTCTAATGACTTCCCTTCCCCAAGGGTGGGTGCGTATCAGTCGTGTAGGTCCTAGGGGTGCAGAGTGAACCAACCTTGTCTGAGA
Organism: Viscum album; assembly: GCA_963277665.1. Lineage (NCBI taxonomy): Eukaryota > Viridiplantae > Streptophyta > Magnoliopsida > Santalales > Viscaceae > Viscum > Viscum album. The sequence goes on along the minus strand of OY728153.1, from coordinate 690,331,828 downwards.
TATAGGATGCTAAAATTCAATGAACCATCATCCTAAGCACATGACATTAGACTATGATCTCACCCAAGCGTTTGTCCATGGGAAAGGGAAACAACCTTAGTTTAAGCCCCTAGCATTTATTGTAGGAGGTAGTACCCTTGCTCTGCATATCTTTTTCTGGACAAATACCAAAGAGGGTGGGGGTATCAGAGCCCTCCTTTCATCGGCGCAAAAACTCTTTGCCATTGGACTTTATTGCCACCTGGTCCTCCTCCCTTGAGTATGTCCCAATCTCCATCTCCTAGAGGCCACTCCACGCGTAAGCCCTTGTTTCCTCTTTGGGTCGCTAACCACGTGTAAGCCCAATTCCACTTCCCACAGACACACCATTCATGACCTGATCATCAGGTCTTTGGTATATCTTGTTTCTCACACTGAGCATGACTCACGTGGTCGTAGAGTAAGCGTCGACCATTATATCCGCATTAGGAAGCCTATAGTGTAAGCTTTAAAAACCAACCTAAACTATGGGGAATTTGATCCTTTCCAATGTAAGGTACGTTTGAAGCCTCCCTGAGGTTCATTACCATCACCCGTTCATTCCAACCCCCTTCACATAATTTAACAAAATCACCACCCGAACTACGGGGGCATTGATCCTTGCCAAGGCAATGTACATAGGAAGCCTTTCTAAGGCTCATGCCCAACACCCGGTCATTCCATCCTCTCTCATGTTGGTTTACCAAATCACCACCCAAACTATAGGGAGTTTGATCCTTACCAAGGAAAGGTACGTTTTAATCATCCCTATGGTTCAGTCCCATAATCATTCGGTTCCAACCCTCTTCATGTTGTTTCCCACCACCCTAAACTATGTGTACTTTTATACCTGTCTCATAGAATGGTCACGAAGGATGCTTCCCTGATGTTAATCCCAATTTAGTGGTACGACATTGTCAACCCTATTCAGTACTAATCCGTTTTTAGCCGCATTCAGTAGTAAGACGTTGTCAACCGAATTCACCAGTAAGCTATTTTCAACTCCAGTTAAGAGTAAGTTTCTGTTGTCACATTTGTTGGGACCCATATCTCTGGTCTATCCCTCTGGAATCAAGCCATCCTCAAGTTTCCAACCACATGCGAGCCCCATCATACCATTAGGCCACACTCCTCTACGCACACCCTGATCCTATACCCCATACTGAACTATGTGGACTTTGATTCCCTGCCACGAGGATACGTACGAAGTCTCTTCGAGGCCCAATCCCAACATCGCTATCTCCCTCAAGTAAACTCCATTTCATTCTCCATCCACTTCATTTAACCATCGGTCATCCATCCTGATTCTTAACTGGTCCACCACATCCTAGTGAGATCATGCCAATTCACCTCTTCGTTTCTCCTAGTAGTAACCGGGTAATTAACCACATTCTAGCCCCGACATCAGTGTTCCCTATAGAGGTTGTACACATTTTATCTACTGTAGTCAGTGTTCCAATCAATTTTATTCATCTCCTCTAGAAGTTAAACTTGTGGAAGTCCCCGTGTTAAACATGGGAGGTTGAGGAAAACCTCAAGGACATTCCTATGGCATATAATTCCTGGAATTCGACGTAGGATTCCTCGGGATTATGCGCTCTCAAGAAGCCCTATAATAATGGGAAGAAACCTAGATGCACCAATGTTCCAGCATCCAGACACGCCAGTGAGGTCAAACGTGACTACTCCCCTGACTGAAGGTTGATGCCCGGACCAGACCCCTTGCAATTTCTTGAGAGAGGTGGAATAATTAACTGGTGTCCATAGAGATATGAAACTAGGAGGAGTTTCACAAACAACATATTAAGTATATAAGGGAGACCATCACTAGGTGAGGAGTTCCAAGGAGTATTCCACGGAAGGAATAACCGACATGCAATCATCCCATTTCGAAAAAGGAGCAGAAATCCCTAAATAAAAGATGGATGCCACCCAGCTTTCGAATGTGGGAATGCGGGGCAACAGCCAGCGCGTCCTCGTCGTCCTTGAAACTAACGGATGTGTGCACCCTAGTATAATCATCAAAAAATAGAAATGGTGCACCTCAAGTGAATATATTCTCCTCAATATAGAGATTATTAATGTTAGAGACATTAGTGGACTAGCATGTCACCAGATCTAGTTATCTGGTGTCGTGTTCCTCCAGGAAAATAGTGGGCTTGGAATGAAACTCACCAAGAGTTCGGCCAGTAAAATCATTGGGCATCTCATTCTAAAAAGTTGTTATCATGGATCATTCTTACAAACCTTGGAATAAATAATTGAGCGAGGGTACTGCACATCGATTTCATTTTTTCACCACTAATGGTTCAATCTTCCTGCTTCTTCAGAAATAAGATGATGTGTCAGGAATCCGATCACCACCCACACACTAATCCATGGTCATGGGAAACACTAATGTAGCAACCCCATGTGGCTCAAACCCTTCGTTAGAGATCTCCACAACCATAGATGTTGGGTTCTCGTGCCCCATCTCTCCTTATGAATTCATTCAACACAGGGTAACAAACGACCTCCTAATCCGATACAATGAGGATGGAATAATCCCGGATTAGGATATGTCCCTCGATGATCTTGAGGAATTTGTGCCTCGTCACCACCACAACCTTCAAAGGCTAAGCAGGAAACCACTACTCCCCACCCCAACATACAATCGTTTCAGGAGCCTCTCCCTGGAATGCCATGATGACTCTCCTGCCTACACCGACGAGGTAGGGGGTCTCTGGGCCAGATCGGACGGGGTCCCATTTTAGGAGCTCCCAATGTGGGCTCCCACTAGGCCGTGCCAGCACCACAACCGAGTCCCACAAGTCAAGGAGAATTTAATCCATGTTCCTACCCCGCTGGCCCCAGTCTGACTAACCCATCACCAGCGTCAGGCGGAAGCCAAGGATGACACCCACTGAGGGTCGTCAACATCAGCAGCTACTGTGGCTTGGGCCACCACCAACGTGTATCATATGCCCATTGTGTATTCTGAGTACATAAAATTTTATAATATGCCTACATTGAAGTCCAAACATCCCCACGGGTAGGCTGGGTCGACTATCTCGATCTCCGGAGCATGTAGTTGTTGTCGCCCATACAGAGGTCATCCCTGTACCGCCACCATGGAGATCACGGGTCCTCCCCGCTTCCATGCTCGGCATGGAGATCCTCCTCGTGCTACCTTCATTCTGAAAGAGGGACCTCCCCATGATGGTGACACCTTGTATAGAAGCTTCTCCCATGCTCATTACATCGGGTATTGAGTCTTCACTCCATTGACGAACAACCAATGTGGGAAAGTTACACATTCAGTTAATCTGCAGCATATGGGACCTCCCAATGCCCAGAAATCCACCAGAAAAGGCCCTCCTCACCTCAACAATCAGAGGGGTGAAGTCCCGCTTTACTTCACCAGCACCCATCATGGAGGTCCTACCCATGTTTGGCATGACTAGTATGAGGATCCTCCCTGCGCTGACATTGTTAGGAGAAGCAATTACGAAGGTCTTTCTTGTGCTTCTATCCGCTCCAGCGGAGGTCCTACCCACTCCATCACTTCCCACGAAGGACATCCCTGTGTCACCTTTGATATTTTTCGTAGTCATCCCTACACCCCATCTCACTCAAGTGGGAGTCATCCCCACCCCTAAAATAGTACGGCCGAAGGCCCTCCTCCTATTAGGAATCTACCATGTACTGAAGAACCACTCCGAGGCAGGAGGGAAGGTCGTCGCCACCATAAACAATAACGCTGAGAATATTATGAATGAAATAAAATTGGCTTAATTTTCATATTTTGAGGCATAGTAAGACTCAGAAATGGAACCCTTGCCTAGAATCTCCATTTAAAGGCCATGGGTTGGAACCAGGCTCATCAACCCCATACTTCTAGAGTGTGAAGTCCATCATATTCTCTCCTCCCTCCGTAGGTATATACAGGAAGATGAAAATAATGCGGATCCCCAAGTTACGGCCAGGAAATCACTACCATCATCACCGGATGCACTCTATACCTCAACTAGAGATCAAGAAGAGCTATTCTATATACCAATGGTTGATGAGCTGCAACATGGTCCATCACATGCAGCCATAGTCCAAGCATCAAAAAATGATATCATTATCCCATCTTAGAAAAATGTGGTGGCTAAGTCACTACACTCTTTGGAGGGTAGCCTGAGATGTGAGGGTTTGTCAGCTCGCTCACCATATTCTTCACCAGCTATCCTACCATACTAGCAGTTTTCTTCGGTACTTCTATTGGTTCTCCAACCGCCTATGGTAGATTAGTGGGACAATGAAGGGTTAGACCCTAAGTCAGGGCCCAAGAGTTTATGCGATATCCTCACAGTGGACCACTTCGTTGAGATGTTTTGGCCCATTCCACCGCTAAGTTTATGTGCACAAGAATCCCTCACCCTAGAGGAAGTCGAGTGTTTCTGTCAAACCCTCTAGGCGATGCATTTTCGTATTTTTCATCATCAAGTGGCTTACCCTAAGATCCATGCTTATTTCGATGATATCGGTGAATAATTTCGTCTTATTAATTTGGCCGCACTCCCCATGTCCCACCACCCTGAGTCACCAGGTCGCCATTGGGCCCTCCAGCAACGATGCGTTCATGGCTTCAAAGTGATCTATAGGGTTATCAAAGAGGCTTCTCCCCACATAAAGATCTGTTTCTAGAGGCAGTATGCAGCCTTCCTCTTCAGTCCTATCTGGCGCCAGCCCGATTTGTTAGGTGACATAGAGGATATGTTACTAGGAAGAGTCGAGGTTAATATGGATAAACTACCAGAGGGTGAGATTGAGCTAGAACTTCATGGAGAGGACCTACCCCCCGAGGGAGTTGAAAACTTATTGGACCCATTGTGAAGGATTACCCATAAACAAAGGAATCTACTGGGTCACCCTGTGCCCACTGAGGAACTAGTTTTCAACCGGAATTCCAACAAGGGTAAGGAACACCTCGAAGACACCAAGCACTCTAACCCATCTAGATCAGTGCTGAAAACAGAGGAAGACCCGGAAAAAGCCACGTTACATTAACAGCTCACAGAGTAAAAACAGATGGTTGACGACCTCCTGGATGAATGCATTGTGGACCGATGGAAAAATTACGGTGATCCTAGGACAGAAAAACAAGGGTAAGAACGACTTCCCCTCAGTGAACTGCCTCCAGGTGACCTGGACCATCCTTCCCACACAGATAGAGTTGTGGCTGGAACTTATGGTAAGAGGGAATTGTATGCCTTTCTAAATCCTCGAGAACAGTGTGACAATCCTCAGGACCCTGCTATGGTTCCCCCAGCTGCTCCACATGTCGTTCCCCTAGTCGCTCCCTAAGCCATTGGGCCTGTTTTTCATGTTGAAGAACCCATCAATGGAGTGGTGGTCAGGGATTCCGGTCAAGACAAGGAACCCCACCCAAATGATCCAATGGTGGTTATCATTGCCCGCCTGGAGGCGTTAGAGACACGATAGGTGGCACTTCTTCCTGGTGGAAATCCATATCCAGCGTGTGTGGATGATATGCCAGCACCCTTGGGTTTTGGAAATCCCACCTTTTCCCATTCAATGGGATAGGGGACCCACCACAGTACTTTTCCCACGACATCTCAAGATGTGGACCCATGTTGGGAACCCCATTATTGTAGAAAGGTGCCAAACTCTAATGTTTGGTGCAGACATTGGAAGGGCGGGCGTTCGTCTGGTACAATCAGCTCCCCATCAGATCAGTAGATAGCTGGGAAGGCCACCGGAGGAAATTCCTCTACCAGTTCAGTTAGACCACCCAGAAGATTAGTATCACAGACCTCTTCAAGTGTATGTATAGGCCTGATGATCACATTACAAACTTTCTCACCCAGTGGAAAGGGATCACATAATCTCTCGACATGCCACTAACTAAGGAGAAACTGATGATGAAATTGGTAGGGAATTTCAAGACAGAACTGTTCCCCAATTTGATCACCTAGAACTACCCCGAGGGATTCTGAGACTCCTCCGATAAGGACCAGCACCTAGAGGAATCCTTACAACAGGCTAAGAAGGCATGTTTGTTGCTTCCTACAATCCTTGTGAGAAGGGATACCAGGGCTAAGCCAACCACATTGGCCCAAATACAGGCCCCAGGAAACTAGAGTTTTTACCAGTGGAGCCATCTCCATAGCCTTGCAGAAGCACTCCACCTCAGGCGCATCCTCCGACCTATAAGCACCCACATCATAATTGACAGGTTACCCCGCGTAATTCCCCATCGCCACCTAGGTGAGATAACCAGGCGCTGCTTCCTTGACAAGATCATCCGACTCCTTGTCAAGTTCAAGTTCCAAGGGACCCTTTTCCGGACCGGAGAAACTAGACCTACTCATTCAACAAGTCTCAGGTCCCAGGATACATCCATAATGCCTTGGAGTAGGGGATTGTATGATTTCTTGGGTGTAGAAATCCATAAGTGGAAAACCTCATTGATCGCCCTAACTACTACCCCTATCACTAGATCCTCGGGGACACTCTCAAGCAGTGCTAGGTGTTCAAAGACGGGCTTCAAGAACAGCTAGATAACAGTACAGTCCGGTTAGGCCCAGCCCCGGCACAGGTGGCATGTATGTTCACGAGGACAGAGAGCAGCTGTGACAACAAGGGCGAGTGGAATCAGGTTTCTAGCTATGGATCCCAAAAGTATGATGACTGGATGGATCATAAAATATTTTCATGTTACCGTGCTGTCATTACTATGTTCCTGAATCAGTCAGAGCCTTCTGAAGTCACAAACACTACTTCTGCATTATCATCTCAGACGTCCCTTTCTTTGAAAGGCAAACACTGATGATGCAAGTGAATGAAAATTCCCCCGCCAATGCCATTGTCATATCATAAACTCGGGGACATCATTCCCCCAAATATGGTGATTCCACCGAGAATCCTTCCACTAGTGGATGACTCTTTGAGTGATGGTCAACAGTACGCCTTGGTTAATACCATAGAGCTGATACACACATACATGATTCCTATTGATGAGGAGCACCAGGTGGATCCTTCCAACATCCCCAGCTGTCATCAGCGTCGATGGAGCCATCACTATATGGTCTATCGGAGTGCCTCACTTAGAACTTCTAGCTAGGTTAGGCACGCTACCAAAACTAGGGAACATGCTTAGCTTAGAGATTAGCAGGCGCAACCTTCTCATCTTTTGACATCAGGCTCGCCTTCGCCACTGTTCATGTTGTTGGATTAGGCAGACCCACCTCGACCATGTCATGATCATCCATGCCCTACTACTGGCCGGTCTTAGTTTTTTGGCCCTCATCCAGTAGTCACTCCACAGGCATCGACTAGTGAGCAGGAGGATATTCCTATTACAAGTCAGTTGGTGGTCCAGTCTATAGGGCCCACCATACCTCCTATCATAGAGAGACCTCTTGTAGGTAGATGTTCATTCCTGACAAATAAGTTTGATGTCATCATACATCTTTTAATATTTCTATAATTGCTCTCTATCCTTGAGGCTCTTTGTCTATCATCAGACATGCAGGAGGCCCTCACCAAGGCCTTTAGAGCCCCCCTCTAGTTTGAGATGGAAGTATCTGGTTCAGAAGCCTTCCATAGTAAGGCAGTTAAGAATACTGAATGATAGGAAATTATCTCATTATTTGGAGAAGATGACGTCTCTCCCATATAGGGGCACATTTTCACACTATACATCATCGGCCCGTTTAATGGTGTGGAGGTCCTCTGCTATCTTGTCGAAATGGGCTCTGGGATCAACCAAATCCCGATTCAGACACTATGAAAATGGGATTGTTTGAAGATGATCTAAATCCATCTGTCCTATGAATCCAACGTTATGACAGGATGGAACAGACAATGGTTGGAATGATCCTCTTGAATAACTAGTTTGGTGGCCTAGTTTCAAGCACCGATTATATGTGTGAAAAAATCTTAATTGTTAAAAACATGTGTGAAAATTTATATTTTCTTGGAATAAAAAAATATAAATCTCTTATTGTTATTCAAGTGTCTTCCAAATATTATATTTTCTTCCCATGAATTATTTTAAGTCTCAAAACGCATATAAAATAAAAATTTGAAAACATTTGGGTAATTTATATTATTAACTTTAACCATAATTACTTGAATTACACTTAACCATTGTTAAAATATAATTATAAAAGTTATTATTAATATTTATCAAAAAAAATTCGGTCATATTAGATAATAAATTTAATAATTATTAAAATCTCATATTCATGTTATTAAAAATTGAAAACACATAAGTAACTAATATTAAGTTAAAATTAATCACGTTGATTGATCGAGATAACGAGTTTTGAAAGTAAAAGCATTCAAAAGCTTTCGAAGTTCTTATATCCAATTTAAATTCGAAATTTATTACAGTGAATTAATTATATTAAAAGTTAAAAAATTTATTTAATTATACTATAAAACTAATTAAAACATAATATAATTATATAAATAAATTTGACAAAAATGACATTTTGACATAATATTTTGTATAATTCATTATTTATTAAAATACGAATGTTAATATAAGAAGACCAAAAATTCAATAAAATTAAATTTTGATAATTATTTTAAAAACAATTATTATATTTTTTAATATAAAATATATATATATGACAAAAACTAGTTTGAAAATGGTTTCTCCCTCAAAAGATTGTAATTTTTTTTATACTCATTTTACGCATAAAATTTAAATTGTTCTTATACCATGTCTAGAAAACATATAAGATGAATTTTAAAAATTATATTGAATATTATATATATATATATCATTAAACGGAACAAACAAGAGTGATTTTATTATTTTATAATCATACTTATTCACACTTAAATAGTTTTTCAGAAAGATATTTAATTTTAATTTAAAATAGATTAATTTTTATTTATAATTTATTTTTCAGTAATGAGTTGATTATATATACATTCACGAACCATATTTTGAAAATTAATTTTATAATTTTTATACCCTCCATTCTAATGGGTGGGTTATAACAATGACATTTATATAATAATATAATCATTTTAATTAATGCATGTTGTGGTATATCATGGACACTATTAATCTTGGTGTTTAGTTTTAAAAACTCATGATGCTTCATAAACGGAATTCTTTGAACATGAATAAATTGATGGGTAGCAGTTATATAAATCCTCTTCATGAATCGATTGTTTCATTTGAAAATTTCTTTTTTCTACCCTTTATTACAATGATTTTTTTGTTTATACATAACCATCAGTTTCTAATTGTTTTGGGGAATACCTTAAATGAATAGGTATCATGATTCTTGATATCATGATGTACAATAATTACACACTTCATTTATTAAAAATTTATTTATTATTATCCTTGAGATCTATAAAATAATATTATCTATAGAATATTTGTATTAAAACATTATTGATTAATTGGAATGCACATTTAAATATTTTCCCTTCCATATTTATTATGCATTACCTGATCATGATTGAAAAATAATTTAACTGAGATGCATGATGTGTTATTTTCATTTCCATATTGGTTATGCATTTTTATTCATGATATCTTCGACATTACATAACTAGTTATTATAATCTGAGATCATCCTTTTTTCCCTTCTTTGGAATCCGGTATGTGTACTAGGAATGATATGCAATGATATGAAAGAGGCCATAATGATATTATCAAAAAAAATTGTTATTTTTTTCAAATTCTATGCAATACATGTGTATGTATCTAGATTACCAAGATTGAAAAACTATTCAGTACATTGGGATGAGATCACTTTTATCTTATACAAATTTAGTAAGATAATCACTAAATCTAGGATATTGAGAATGAGGTCTTTATAGAAGAACATACACATCTAAAGAAGAAATTTAAAATTCCATGTGGCCCCATGTACTGATATTTTACATATATCGTTATGCTTACCTTATTTAACACCTTTATTGGGGATCATATTTTGGCAACTATGTAGCCCATACTGCAAGATTTTTTATATAACATGATGGTATCTTTCATTGTGTTATATGAGATTCAATTTCTATTTTTTATAGGTTGGAACATATGTAGGTTATGATAATTATGATATTGATATGAGAAGGATCATCATAATGTTTTTGAGGACAATACACCCCTATCATGCCAGGTTTTGGGTCTCCTATTCTCGTAACATGGTAATATTAGGCACTCTACCATACTACATCATGGTGTAGGTCCTATGTCAATGGAGAGGTACTCCCCCATCCTTGATCTCTAATGGGGAGCATGAAGTTCACTATAGTTGTGTCTCCCATGATTGTTTTTCATATTAGTGAGAAGTTGACCCCTCCACACAGATTATTTCATGGTTGTGAATGATACTGGACATTAGATATAGACATTTAGATATGCAAGTATACTCATAATTCGTTTTTGGGATATAGATATTGATATCCAATTTCTATGCTATTTTGGTTTCTTTTTGAGTATATATATGATGGTTTTTTATTACATCTTATATTAATATGAGGTGAATTTTATTGTAGAAATAAATTTATCTATTTATGGTTTTCAATGAATCATTATATGTATGTATATAATGACCCATTCATTGGATTTCCCCACATGTGTCATTCCTTATATAGAATAAAAACTTATATGATCTATCATCAGTGGAGCATAGTTATACCTGGGTGTAATAACCATATTCAGTGGTCTGATGTGAATATTAGGATCATGTCCCTCTTTAGTTTTCCATTAATCCTATTGTATTCATGTTGGGACTATATGTTTTTTTTGGGAATTTATATTACCCATTATTATTTGGATTTCAATGTTCACACTCTAATATATTCATTGGATTTTATATCATGTATTGTTGTGTTGTAGATATTACAGTAATTAATATAATCCTATGATCTTTGTTATTGTGATGGTTTTGTTTGTGTTCATAGGTACTTAGTATATGACTTCTAATTTATTTTAAAACTTCACATAAATTATTTCTATGAACTAAAAAATTGGAGGCTAGCTTGGGGTTTTGAAACCCTCCCTTCCACCAGCTAAGTGGTATTTAAGGGTCGAGGTCAATATAAGGGATCCCATTGACACTACATGAGTGGTCAAACATGATTTTTTATTAGTTCATAGAATAAAATTTGTGTTATATGTGATAAAAAATATTCATCAAGTGATGGATGAGGTTATTATTCATCATCCTTTATGATATGGTTGAAATTCTAGATGAGTATTTTCCTTCATAGTTTCATACAAGAGTTCCAATTTAATAAATATTAGATGTTATAGAAAGAGATATTCCGTGAGTAATTTGATTGAATGGTATGGTTGATTTCATTGGAATATGCCCAATTCTTTTCATAATTCATAGTATAGGAAATGATAATTTATTAGAATGACATTGGGTTCCCTCAATAGTTTTATTAGTTTATTGGGTAGTGGTTTATCACAATGTTATTCTATTTTCATCAGTATATGGAAGAGTAGATAGGAACAAAACATATTATGTAATTATAATTGCATGATGTACCTATTGTGTATCACCACAAAATTTTTGTATGTATTCTCCATTAAATAAATCTTAGGTGTTCCATAAATTTTGATAAATATAAAACTAAACTAAATAGATAAGGATTTAATTAAATATTGTTGAATATTACAATACATAATAAATATTTAAAACATAATTTGAAAAAAATGATGGAGTAATACTAAAATTTATTATAAATACTAAATTGTTGATATTTTCATTATCGTAATATTCTACAAAGTTCATAAAACAAATGATAACTATAGAAATATTTCAGAATGTTTGGAATTTAATAATAATATTCACAATTAAATGCCACACTATTATGAATGTTTTTAGAGATAGAACTAATAATTCATATAGGAATGCAATATGACTATTATATATATAGTCATTGGAAATATAATCATCGGTTATATGACCAATGGATATATATTAATTGAATATACATATATATAACAGGTGTATTGAATTTTTTAAATAGGTAGTAACAAATTCATACTATTTTCATTCAGATATAATAAATACATATGGACACTGATAAATAAGATATTAAATTATTATATAATTTGTAATTTATTTAATATAATTTTTTTAATGAATGATATAATTTTATTTTCAAAGAATTATATAATTTTATTTTCCATGAATTATTCTAATAAAATATTATTAAAATAATTTATGTTCCAAAATATCAATGAATAATTTTAATAGGTTACCATTAAAATCATTTGAATGTTAACTGTTATATTCTTCAAGTTTTTTTTAATTATTTTATATTTTTTTTGATAATTTTTACGAGTTGGTTATATATTAATTAAATCTTTCAATGTATAAACTTAATAATTAGGACTCAATTAGATAATATTTTATGTGAGAATATATTAACAAAACTCGTTGTATATAAATTCATTTTTATATAAAAAATATATCTTTAATATAATTTATATTTTATTTAAATTTTAACTTATGAAATTTGGATATATAATTAAATTAAAGAGATTTAAAATTATTATTATACATTTAAAAATTATGTGATGAGGTCAATTTCAATTTTAGGCATTATAATAAGTTAAGGTAATGGATAATATGAGGTAAAGGAATTTAAGTAAGGGACGATAACCTAAAATATCATAAATATTATAAATTAATGATTGGATGAGGGGATTATTGACATCTACATAAAATATCATAATTAACATTCAAATATGGATCTAATTTACTAGAAATAGACATTACATTTATATTAATGAATTAGTGTTTACAAAAATTACACCCCATCTCACCTATACAAAGACTTTTCCACTACCCACATAAAGACAAACAATTCCCTATGTTTTCTCTTGAATACCTACTAAACTTATCTCCAAAATATAAATTTCCCAAAATTGTTAACCACATTGGATAAGATTCCAAAATTTATCATTTCCGAGAGGCTCTCGAAGATGAGATTCAAGTATTTGAATAAAGTTATTATACTTTCTTTAATCATTCTTAATCAAATTATTGATCCAATTATTATTAAATAGGATTAAAAAAATTAATATCATTTTTTATATATCATTAATATTTTGTGAATGTGATATGTTTACTGTGAAATAACATGTTCTTGCTAACTCAAGCAATATAATGTGTTTTTCTTAAAAAAATTTACAAACTAAATGAATAATGATTTAATTTTTTCATCATTATTTCTAAAGACCTTATCTATTTTAGAAAAAAACAAAGGTCAATTTATTACATTGGAATAAGATACAATTAATCAAATCATAATGGACTTATTACTTCAATAGCCTTGGTAAACATCGTACATACGTGAGTCCTGAATTTAATTTGAAAAAATAAATTACAACATAGTGAAAGTAAATATTATCCATCTTAATACTCATATAAATATATCTTATTCTTATCAAGAATAGTGGAAAAAATAATGGTTGAGGTTATAATATTAGTAAGGATTGTGTATATTGGAAGATATCATTAATCATAAAAACACAATCAATATGTCATAACTATGGTGGCATGTTAAATAACTGAAAACACATGACATTTAATGAATAATGTGAGAAAACATTGATTACATGAATAATAAAAAATAAATATTATCAAGGACAATAAGTACTAAATTATTAATGAATGAAGTGTTTATTATTGGATTACATGATCTCATAAATCATTATATCGATATGGACTAGACAATAAAAAATTTATATTTAAATGTTGGGACGATATAACCCAAAAAAAGATCCAACTTTGGTAGTAAACTAATTCATCTCATGAGATTAAAAATTCATTGAAGGGAAATATATATCTAGGAATAATTTAATACTTTATGTCAAATGAATTCCACATATGTATTATGATCAAATAAATATGTAAAAAAATTCATTATAAATAAATATATGGATTCAATAAATAATATTTATTTATCCATATTTTCCAATTTTAGTCAAATAAACTTCATTATGAAATACCATATGTAAAAAATTTATATTTTTTATGAAATAATAATTTCCTTTTTATGAAGAGTTTTTATATTTTTTTGAAATTTATTGTACAATAATCATAAGTAGGTGAATTGTTGAAGAGAGAGATAATGAATGAATAATTAATCAAGAAGGTGAATATCAATACATCCACCAGTCAAACATAACATTAAACATATAATTAAATAATAACTATAGTACAATTAAAACATATAAATATTATATTATAATATAAATAATGGGTTGTAATCATTGATATATATAAATACCCTAAAATATCAATAAAACATTAATGAGGAAAATACCATATTCACATTGAAGAAAAATTTTGTTAAAAAGTTGTTGAAAATAAGTAAAACACATTTATTCTAAATGATGCTTTTAAAATTATAATTTAATCCATAATTAAAATATCATTCATGTTAGATAGAAAATTCAATACATTCCAATTTCATTAAAATAAGAATCATTTTGACAATTTATTTATTAATTGAAAAAGTAAATTGTATGTAAAATTATATGAAAATTACTTTTAAACCCTTTTAAATGATTATAACATGGATAAAAATGTATCTATTAACAAATTATTGAATATTAGAAAATATTTTATAAAACATTAAGGAAAATAAGGATATTAAAGAAAATTTATTTTTACTGAAAACAGAAATATAGTGGGATTTTACTAAAAAACAATTGATCATATTAACTAGAAAAATAGAGGAAAATGATATTATTAATTAAATGTTTCATAAAAGACTGTTGGTGAATAGAATCAAAAACAATTTTTACAGAATTACCAAAAATTTTACTCAATGGAAATTAAAGTGCAAACAATCTATATTAAATTGATATTTAATCACAATCCCTTTCTTCTTGGTAACTTTTGAATCATAATATATATAAAATAAAAAATTAATCATTGAATAAAATTGATATAAATGGACTCATGATTTAACATATCATAGTGTAAATAGATACACTTCATAAGAATAAATATGTTTATAATACGAAATATAAATTAACAAAGTAGAAATTGAGAAAAATATATTAGGGAATGGGCCTATTAGAGGATTTCTATCTCTCTCTCATGTGGCCTCCTGTAGGGTTTTCTTAGTCTTGATGGTAATGGATACATATGCTCATATAATCTCCCCCATCCCTCATCCACTCATTTTTCTGACTAAAAAGATGTTTTGTGAATTTCATGTTGAGTATTCTACAGTTGAGGTCCAGATGATGCTTGGTGGTTTCTGTTTGGTTCATAGCCGGTTGGGTTTGTTATAGTAGAAATAAGGCAGGTCCATCATCTTTAACCGATGACATCATTGGGTTGTAGATATTGGCCTCATAATAACATAGAGCTAATGGGATCCTCGTTCCAGTTTCCCTCACTTTTCGTCATGTTTTTTGATGGCTTGTTTACTTTTTATGTGTCGGGGTGGTTCAACATCACATTGAATCTCCATACAATTTCATCATACTTTGTCTCATAAGATCCCATTTTGGTCAGGTTTGAAAAATTTAAAAAAAATTGTACAATGTTGGAGTCCTCAGGGAATATATTCTTGGTGGGGTGTTCATCCACATTGGTCACCCTTGTAGGGAGTTCTCTCAATTGTTGGCACAATGCACCAACAGCCTTTGTGTCTTCTCATATGCCTCTATCAGAGAATATTATTCCATATATCATCCCACCTTATGGGCATGTTTATTTCTAGTCACAATCATCCTATATTTTCCTCATCCTCTTCTACTTCATCTCTATTGATGCAGGTGATGCTTTCTATATTGTGATCTGATGATGGTTTCTATATTTTCAACGTCAGTGGGTTTCTATAGCAGTCGTCTCCTATGCTGGCTCCGTTCATCAGTTTTTGTCATGGTGTTTCCGTTTTTTCTAGTTCTAGATCTCATATTCTAGTGAGACATTTGACATTCAGTGGTGTTGTGTCCCGAGGATGTGTGTCCTTTGCGATGGATGTGACATGGTCATAGTGAAGGGTGACAATGGGATGTGTCGTGGGGCCTAATGTGTTCTGTCAATTTTTGGTGGGTCTCGTTCTACACATTAGGATTTTTTATTTTTCCTTTTGGTAAGGTTTGGTCTTGATCATGGTTCCCTAGTTGGCCATCTTATGGCTCTTTTTTGGGGCGTGGGTTTCTTTGTTGGTTCTATCTCAACCTTATAGTGATTTTATATTTTTAAAATACAAAACAATTCCCACTCGTGGGATGAAATGTCTTAAAAATATCATACATTGAAGTGATAAATATTCAATAAATTGACTATTTATGTCAAATTTTAGTTCAAATAAAACAATGGGAAATATATCCTAAAATATTCAAAATATTTTACACACACAACCTTATAATACCAATCAGAATTCATAAGTAATATAACCCAATGAAATGAATAATTTTTAATAAACACTTACCACTTCGTAATATTCAAGTCAAATATCCTTGTATAGTGAAAACGTAATTAAAACATAAAATACAATGATCTATGTTGGATTCATTATATAAAATTCAAAATGTATGTTTATACATCATGTAAATGAGATTGGTTCAATACACTAATATACATCTCAACTATATAAAATTGAGGTAAAGAGACTTATTTCTCATTTACCATTAGTTTAACAACCTCTAACCACATGAATATTGTTTTAATGATTTTATTCATTTACATCAGATATATATTCCTATTTATAATATAATATATGAAATTTTTTAACATATGATGAACCCCTCATTAAAAATATTTCATTATTTCTATTATTTCACCTGTTAAAACCCCTATTTAGTCATAAATTTTTTTCTATGAATGTTATAATTACTACGAATATGATATAGTTACATAATATAAAATTGATATTAATAATATATATATAATATTTATTAATTTGAAGTATTTTTAGAGTCCTTTTTGAACATTATACAAGTAAAATGATGAGTATCACTTCATGGGGATGGTAGGTTATATGTATGCACAAGTGAAAACATGACTCCTCAATGGGTGAAAGTGTAAAGAAGTGGATGATATTTTAATTTTAAATAATTAATATCAGTTCATTTTATCATATATATTCATTATTTAAATCATTATGAAAATCCATTTTAATTAGTGATGGAATAAAAATTTCATCGGTTCGAGAGGCGGTAGTTCCCCGAATAGACAATTGATGACTTTGTTTCCCATTTGATGGATAATTATATCGGTATATATTATATATACATATAAAACATTTCGTTATATGGGGGATTATAGTTTTGTTATATTATAATAATTAATACAGAATTTCAAGTTATAATAGATGATGTAAAATAGAAAGAGCTTAGTGAATTCAATTAAATTTACATAGAGAAACCTCTATTGTATCAAATATTAATGACCATAGGGTTGTTATAATGGGGTTAAAAGTACCTATTTAATTTAGATAAGGCTTTCTATAAGATTTATTTTATGTTCTTGGTCAAGATACGATTCTTAATAGGTGTGATGATGTGATGGGAGTGAGTTTACATATAGAATTGAGGAGTGAGCTTTTTTGTGAATACCCAAAATGTGTTAATAATAGGAATTAAATATCATAAAATATTATTAAATAATATATAAATAATGGATTGGAAGGTGGATAAGATTGAACCTCACCTATACCACTAGAAAGAAACATTTTATTCCCTTCACAACTATTTTTACTCACTTTTACCATTTTAGTTTTCACAAAGGTAACACGTTTTTTAAACATGGTATTTGACCCTTTATGACTAAAATAAAATGATGGTAAATAATAATTTGGTACAATTTTTTTAAAAATGAAATCAATTTTATCAAATGAAAAATTTTATATGTTTCTAAAATTAATTTTAATAGATTCATATTTGATGCGAAAAACCTTGTTTTATCCTTATTTGCAAAAAAAAATTTATGAACATAAAGGGGTATAATTTTTCATAATAAAAAAATCACAAATGGAAAAGGAGAGAAAATTTATACCATTTATCATAATAATATTACTCTTTCATGACTTTGATAATGTTTTAATTATATATTTCAATATTATTTAAATCAAAATTTCCTTAATGTAATTTGGAATCTATTCATTTATTTTGATATTAAATAAATTGAAATAAAAATTAATTTATTATTTAATACATTTTAACATCAATAAATAAAAATTATTAATAGAAAATTTCTTATCAAACCAGAACACAACCCAAATTTATTACTCTTTTTGAATTTAAAATTATTTACCATTTTTCCTCTATTTTCCCAATAGTTGAGTTAGCATTGAATAATAATTTAATGTAACTATATAATTTCTAAAAAATAAAACTTTGTCACCATTATGAAAATATTTTCATCATACTCATAATTATCTTTAATATTCAGTCTCCAGTTAATTTAATCCCTATGTGAACATTTAGGAGATATTTAAAGGGAAGAGAATGAAATTTTTTATATATCATTAATTATATTAGTATATAATATCAATTTCTTTAACAAGTATTCCATAAAATAATTTAATCTCATTAATATGGTAATAATGTTTAAAATAAATTCATTAAATAATAATAATGATAAATATGGTGGATATATCACTTATATATAACTATGGTTAACTCTATTTACCTTTTTAATGATGTGGCAATTTTTTATTGTTATTTTATACTCATATTCACCAATAATTATGCTTTAATTATTCAATATAATAAATAATTTTAAATACAAAAATGGATAGCATTTTAATAATATAAATCAATATATGTGTTATAATTTTTTATATGTCCCTCCATGCATGACGAATAACAGGTTTTGAGGATAATGTGAGTTTACTAGAAAATATTATTTTACATTTACTCAATGAAAATTAAAATTAATTAAATGAATTTATGTTGATATAGATGGATATTTAATATATAATTTTCATTTATAAAATTGCATATTATTGTTTATATTAATTAATTATAATTTAAAAACTTTCTCTAATTAAAAATAGTTTTTAAAAAATTGTATTTTAATGTCTAAAAATAATCTTATTCCTAAAAAATATAAATATGAATAAAAAGTAATTAATTAGATTATATATAACAAATGAATTCTTATTTTACTATCATATCAAAATCAAAATATAATAGGACTTTTAATTTATTTAATTTATTGAAAAGAAAGGATAGATTTATTAAAAGTGTTATATTTCTCTATTCAATAAAAATATATCTATTCAAAAGAAACTAAAATTTCTCCATTTGTTAGTTTTGAAATTATTATTTATAAATTTTTCTTCAATTATAGAATTAAGATTTCAAAAAAATGGATGATATTAAATATATTATTTCATAACAAAAATTAATTTTTTTGTAAAATATTTATCTTGGATTCATATGAATACATTAATAAAATAATTTCCTCATTTAAAAATATACTAACATCATCAAAAAATTTTAAACATAATATTTTTGTAAAAAAAATCTTATTCATACCACCATTTCTAACAGCTTGGTTTTAATAGTCTCACTTAAATAGTAGATAACGATTCATTTAAGATCAGTGTTTCATGTCACATACACTATCATACATAATGTTATTATTTTAAACTATTGTGGTGTTACGTAAATGGATATAAACTTTTTTATAATTTTCATTCTATGTAGTAATCATTAATTTTGTATATTTTCATAATTATATAATCGTAGAATGATATATTTTATTTTTAATTTATTTCTAATTTTTCTATATTTGATAATAAACAAAAAATATTGTTGTATGAATTCCATGAGATCTATAATAATAATGCACATAAAATTTCCATCAGAATATAGAACCATTTCAATCATTTATAATAAATCAGAATGAAAATGCTTGACATGTTGATCTAATTATCATTGATCAAGGACTAGAATTGGCTAACCAAAACACATGTAGAAAATTGAACAATTAACAAATAAATATTATTTAAAACAACAGTGGTAACAAATAATTATAAATAAAAGGAAATTGAAAATATATATTTGATTAATTTCATTATAATAATCCAAAACATACTATATAAGGATTTACATAACATTTAACCTTAATAAATATTATGGTAAAAATTTCTATTATAGTATCACTTTGTTTTCAAAATTTTGCTTCAATATATTTTCATAGAAGATATTGTATGGTATTTCTCTATAATGCCCCATTTATTTTAATCTAATTCAAGGACACATTTTTAAAAAAATTTACTGGATATTGTTCCTTATTTTTCATTAATAGATTATGTGAATTTTATTTTATATTTTTTATAAATGAGAGGAGTATTTTTTTGTACAATATTAGCATATTCTATTTCTCCCTCCATATTTTTCTTATTTTATTATCAATCATTCAATCACAGAATTTAGGGTTTTTTAAATATATGTTTTAATAAATGTTATTTAAAAAATATATACTATTAAAATAAAAAATATTAAAAACATAAATGGTATTTTCTTTTATTTTTCAATGTACTTTTATGATTCATTAATATATTTTTTTAATTTTTTTCAATAAAATATTATATTACTTGTTACTTAATAGGGATACTCTGTAATGATATAATTCTTCTTATCATTCTATATGGATAATGATCATGTATTTTTATTATATAACTATTTTCCATTGTTTAATTATGGACCTATGTAAATTTGATTGTTATTATTTTATAATAGCACACATATATATAGTTTTTCATCATTTCATGGGGATCCTAGAACTATATATCGATTTAATGAATTTTTTAAAGATTCATATCTCATGATATTTAAGTAAAGGTGTGTGGGAGTGATCAAAATCATATAATATTTATTGAGAATTCTTAATGAACCAAATAATCAATGGAACTATGTCCATAATGTGATGATGTTATCTGTAGTGATCCATCGTATATAAAATTATTGTCAATGATTATGTATCTAAAAAATATTTTTTTTCACATTGTGATTTTATTATATATTCATATGTTATGTATTATGATAATTTCCAAATGATTCCAAATTCTTATTTCCACTTTTATATGTCATATCAAAATCCCAATTTCATGATTCATGAATCCCGATCCATATAATATTGGAAATTATTTCCAAATGATATAATAATTATTTATTATTATATTCTCAAAAAATGTTCATCTTATTCTATTTTATGACCATTGACTGATATCACTTATGTTTACCGTCAATGAGATTATTAGATAACCCTTTTTTCCATTCCCTTGAAAATACTATGGTGTTGTCTCAAACTAACTCCAACAATCTAGGTAATGGGAAGCTGAACTGGTCTCCAGAATAGATTGAACGGTCTTATCGATCCCCGTGATCTATAGGCTAATTCATAGGAATTGAGAATATTATTTAGGAATTGTTTCACACATTAATATAATTTTTATTTCAATACCATGAACCCAAAATTATATCTATATATAATATATGTCCATGTAATCAAACATAAAAAAAAACAAAAAAAAACACTTTTGTAAAATTTAATGTAATACGATAATAAAATAGGGAGACATAACCATAACATATTAATCGATTACATGATGGAATAAATGATGATCCAAAAATGAAAAGGGGTAGAATGAGAAGACAAAAAAAGAGACACAACATAATTATAAGCATTTTATAAATAAATTAACAAGTGTCTTATATAAGTATCTATGTGAAGAAATGGATCACATTACCATGTATCATATGATTGCCCAAATATTGATATCAGTAAAATTCCCATACTCTATGAAGTGTCACACGCTTCCCAGCATCAATATAAACATGGGTTTCATACATACTTTTTATTGTAGGTGTAGTGTAACCATAATAATCTAGAATAATCCCATTGACTTTTCCATGAATTTCAATTACTATAAAATACAAGAAATGATAGTTTTATAAATGGATTCAATAAGATAATCATCTAGCATTTTAAATGAAATAATGAAACTTGTTCCAATTTTTTTCATAAATTAAACATATTAATAAAAAATATAAAATTAATCATTTCTAAAACATGCATTATGTGGTGCCCCCTATGTTCCCTAGGGTAAAGGCCTCTTATGATCCTCAATATAGTCATTTTATATAATTCTATACCGGATATTATCTAGAAAAAAATCATAGCTAAAAAATATTACCTCACATGTTATGGTTACATAATCAGGTAGATGAATTTGTCTCTATAAGAATCTTATGTTTGTATCCACACCTATAAATTTTGGTATCCCAAGATGTTTTCCCACTGAAAAAACATTTATTCAAATATATTTTATCAAAAAGATCATATAAACATTTTTTAGATGTTTTTTATGAAATCATTATTAATAAATTGGAAAAAATCACATTTTAATTTAATATATACTTATAAGAATGAATTTCATATTTGTATTCATTTGAAAACAACATGTTAAGAATCATTCATATGTTGATAAATAACAATTTATGGAAATTTAATACACTACATTAAATCATTGACATTATTGATAAACAAGACTAACCCACTATCAATGATTAAAAACCCCATGAGTGGGATGGAGGATATTAAACATCAAAATGTAATTCAATAAAATAAATAAACAGAAACTACATGCTAAAATATACATATTTATAAAAGGGAAAATTAAAAAAAATATACAATGAATGTACGTAAGAATGAAAGAAGAAAATAACATGTTACGTCAGTAATGAATTGGAATAAATCATTCCAAAATAAATCCACCAACATGGTTGGAGATGGGGTTGTTGCATGAGAGATATGCTAGGGTTAAAAAAAATTAATACAAGGGAGTTATTTGTTAAAATTAGCAAGGATAAAAAAAATTTATTACATTTTTAAATAACATGGTTGGATTAAATTTTTCCCCATTATCTCTTCTAAACCAAACTATAACTTGGAATATTTAATTTTATCTCACAGAGGAAGTCACACATTTTGGCTACATGGTTTACTAAACCATGCACAAAACAAATATATAGAAACATTTCAATTTGATAATGTTGAATTTTTAGGCCACGGGGTTAGAAATTATTATACCCCATTTGTAATAATCATTAGGGATTTTAATGGTTTGGTTCACCTGGTTTTCACTAACTACAAACCACCAATTTTAAATGAAACATATTCCCAAATTTTTTATTTTCAAAAAAATTCCCAAAAGATGATGGGATGTAAAAAAATATTGATAAAATCTTGAAAATAAAAAGGTATGATGGGTGTGATAATTATCCCAACTATATCACTTTTTCCATAATAAAGTTAACTCGATAATATGTTTATGAAAATATAAATACACCACTCCCTACATTATTATTGTAACTTCTATGTCTCATGGGTGTTTTCCCCACAGTTTAATTTCACTTTAATTAAAGAATAAATTTTTTATTAATAATTTTAACTAGGAATTAGACAATTCAAATCAGTTTCTTGGTCACCATCACATCTGAATTGAATTATAATTCATCATAGTTTTATATTTGATTGGGAAAATGATGATACTTCTTCAATTGGAATACATGAAAAACATCATGAAATATTGACTATGGTGAAAATATAGTTTTTATGAAACCATATAAATCCCTATGATAATATTTAATGGTCATTCATATATTAGTGAAGTCTACCCCTACATTCTTTACCATTGATATCATAATCAAGGAGGTAAATTCTGCAACACCGATACAGAAACTAAAAACTCTGAATGAGGATGCTGAGGATGAATATAATTTTTTAAATGGATTTGAAAAAATTCAATATACTATGAAACAATTTGGATCTCCGCCATCATCTGCTATAAAATTCATTTTCCCATGATGGAGGTTTCATAAATATCATTATAATACAGTGTGGAAAAACATGACCAATTATGTTTTGATTTAAATGGAGTCATAAAAATTAAATACTAGAAAATTTTATTGTAATAAAACACATCCAGTATCAAATTTATATCATATGCAAAGACGCAAAATTTCAAGGAATTTTTTTTTAATTTCAGTGGATTTTTACGAGTGCGCAGTTTCAGACAGCACCTGATTCCGAGGCCCAGTGTGCCCAGAATCAATTTCTAAAGTTTAGCTCGGGTATGTTCAGTAAACTAACAAATGGGTTTTTCTATCTTTTGAAACAGTGCTCAGAATTGAAATCTGAGGGCACTGTTGAACTCGCTGTGTGGGTTTTCACTTAAGAACACTTTCACCTCAACATAAATGATAAGGTATGAAAGTTAGTTTTTGGGGTTTTACGTGGGTTAATAAAATAAAATAAGTGAACAATTTATTTCATTTTTTTAAACATGTGTCGTGCAAATAAAGTGGTTATAACCTCCACTTAGGAGTTGGTGGGACCGCCACACCCTAACCCCCATGAGAGGTTTTCGTGGTAGGGACCACCTATATCAAACCTCCCATGTGAGGTTGATTGGGGTGGAAACCACACAAGGCATCCCATTAATGGGAGGGGAATCATAACTCCTTGACTCCCTCTCATTTATGAGGGAGAGCCTCTAGGATTAAATACCCCTTTTAATTGTGGAGGATGAAACCTCACTTTTTAATGAGGAGACCCCAAAGCATTAACCACTCCCCTTTCCTTTTTCTGGTTAATTAATGGTGGGGCTCACCAGGAAATATCCTCCCTTTGGTGGATATTCTTTGTGGGGACCACCGGGGCCAATAACCCCCTTTTTTGATTTCCTCCCCATTTAAATGTGCCACCACGACAGATTAATTGGGTGGAGCCCTCTGTCATAAATCCTCCATTTATGATTTGTGTAGCAACGATGAACCCTCCCACTCTTATATAAAGGAGGAAAGGGGAAGGAGTTCTGGACTACTTCTTTAAGCGGCAGAACACAAGCAGCGAAGCACAACACCCAACACTAGGAGAGTTTTCCTCCTACTCTAATGAAGAACGAAGAACGCTGACACCACCCTTGGCTCCTTCCTTCCTGAAGTTGACGGAACAACACCTGTCTTCCGCGACGCCCGTCTTCCGAGTCTCTCCATCTTTTAACTCCGCTTTATGAGGTAGGGGTTGTTATGTTCAAGTTTTAATGTTGTTTATCATCGTTCTTCAAATTCTTGATTTTTTGGGTATCTTGATACCATCATGACGAGGAAGGGCTCGTATCGCACGAACACGGTCGGACCCTTCCCTTCTCGTTGTTGTTTGTGGATGATGGAGGCGGACTGCGAAGAACCGTCCGACAATGGGCCGACCATAAGCGGATCATCATCTCATGATTTCTAGGTCACCGCAAAGGTGCGGCATCGACGTGTCGCCCAGAGTAGAGCCAGGTCGCAGCAGTGGAGTGTGGCGTCGTCGAGCCGGCTGGTCGAACAAAGCTGTGGCGGACAGGGAGGGGCGTTCGGCTATGTCGGCCGCCCGTGCCATCAAACGGCAGGACCCGAGGGGGTCCCACGGTTACCAAGGGCCGGCCTTAATGGCCGTCCATTTCCAAAGAACCACGGGGTGTAGCTCTCTTGGTCACCCAGCCACATGACCAACTGTGTGGGTCACAAGGACCAGACCGCGTCGGCCGGGCCGGGCTGCCAAAGTCGGGCCGGACCCAGACCCAGGTCGAGTCGACCCAAGGGGTGTTGGGCCAGGTCGGACCGGGCCCAAACCCATTATCTTCGGACCATCTTCAGTAAAATTCCCATAACATGAGTTGTGAACCTCTAATCGATGCACTATAAATTTCGTAGGATTCCTCGGATTGAGAAGGTCGTTTCCATATATTACACTCAAGGTTTTGGCAAAGTTTGGGTATGGCGGGGTTGTTTCGAACTCGAATCCAACCGGGCCTTCGAAGTGGAAACACATATAACATGAGCTCTAGACATCTGAGTGACATGTCGTCGACTTTATTGGATTCATTTTGATGGGACGGTTCTTTTGGAGTACTCCACTTGATGTTTGGATGCAGATGGAGTATGGTCTGGTTGGTTTAGCTTATAAACCAACCGGGACCCTATAACGGAAAAGTCAATAACATTCAGACCGGACGTCCGTTTGACGAACCGTCAGCGGATTTGGTAATCTTGTTGAGAAACGGTTCCTTTGAGTATACCAATGAGAGTTTGGGGTACTATTGAGATACAATCAGGTTGCTTCGTACATGAATCCAACCGGGCCCCTGGAACGGAAATGCTAATAACTCACAGACCGGGTGTCCATTTGACGTGTCGTCTGTTGCATTGAGATCCCTACGATGTAACAGATATTTGTGATACTTCTTAATGGGACTTCGTGACACTTGGAAGTAATGACCTGTAGCTCATGGAGAGGACCCTCCCGGAGATGAGTGTATGGAGTGCCGAGACCGAGTAGCTGTAGGCCTGACAAATGCTTGAACGATTCAACTCGTAGTGATTCGGTTAGCCCAGTGGATGGACCGCCTAGTATTTGGCGGCAGACCCACAGCAGACAGAGCACTTGGTTATTGGAAGTAGACACGTAGTACTTGACAGGAGGAGTACCTTAATAGGCTATTAGGGAGAGCGCCCGGTATTCAACGGCAGACCCTTAGCGGACGGAGTGCTCGGTATTTTGCAGCAGACCGACGGTACTTGACAGGAGGAGTACCTCAGCAGTTTAAGGTTATTTAGTAGCACCTCAGATTCGTGATAGGGCCACTTTAATCGAAATAAGAGGAGTTCTCTAGCAGTTGTGGTTTCGATATTGAAAATTCTTGTTTGAGGTGAGTCAATGACCTTTGTGTTTTCCTCATGATTGAGATGGATTACTAGATAACATAGGAATGTGTATGGGAATATACCTAAGTAAAGGTTATCTGTTGAGATCTTTCTTTATAGTTTATCCTTGTTGGTTTTAGTGAGACCTTGAGGGTCTCGAGGTCCCTACTGAGTATCGTTATACTCACCCCTGCACGGGCTATGCCTGCACCTCGTTGTGTTGGATGTAGACGATGGACAACACTGATCGTGGTTGAGGCTTGTAGAGTGGGACGGTACTCAGAGGTGGACTTCACAACGATAAGGTAATTGGAGGAGGACATTATGACGAGACAGTACCCGGAGGTGACAGACGGATGTGGAGAGCTAAGGTGGCCAATTGTACCTACCCTTTAGGTAGGAACTACGGAGGACGATCTAGGAGAAGCTTGACACAATCCTTCTATTTTGTCTTTTCTTTGTACTTTACTATTGGGCTTGTATTTTCAGCCCCCTTTGTACTTTCAGCACACTATTTATATTTCTTCACTTAGTGTTTTCTTCCACTTTTACTCTGTTTGTGTGTGTGTTTACGTTTTATAAAGGAAATGCCTTCCCAGTTATAGGGATTTAAGCCTTTGGTGCTAGTCGTCAGCCCCTGGCCTATGGAAGGCGGGTTTAGGGTAGTTAGGACACGGGACCCGGGGGACGGGTCATGAAAAATTGGTATCATAGGAGTCGGTTCTACCATAGAACATAAGACTCTAATATTTTATTACTATGAAGCAATAGTGTTAAGGGTGCTATGTGTAGTCTTCAATTCAGGAAGTTCAGTGTTGGTGCGGGCGGCTGATGTATCCATACACCAGGACCCTGTCTTCTGATTTCCAACTCAGTGCACGAAAACACTGATTACATGTGTGTTTTCAAATGTTTATTTTAAAACAGCTCAAACAAGGTCATCTCACCAGGTATAGTCTTTTAACCGTGTCACATCTATTTCTTTCAGGATGTCTTCACCCAGTCAGTCAGCGTGGGTACCGAGTGGAGAGCACGATGATAGCCCACCGAGTAGAGAGGCCTCAGTACATGGTCCTCTTCCAGATGAGACATTAGTGGAGAGTGTACACTGCTTGATCGTGATGCACGAGTTCTAGAAACAGAGGCCTCTAAGGTTTCAAGGAGAGTCATATATTCAAACATCTGGGCACTGGCTGGAGTTTGTAGAATGATCTTTCCACACACAGCTAGGACACCCACTGACATGATGGTGTACCTAGCTTTTAGTCTATTTCAGGGAGAATATGAGAGGGGTTGTATCTATATGCTCCAGTTTTGCGATGAGATGACATTCACCTTGGGAATCTTTAAGACTTTTTTCCAGGTGGAGTTTATACCAGCGACTCTACACTCTGTGCGTGCTCAAGAGCTGCTGCCCTTACCGTAGGGTTTTCCATCAGTATCCAAGTCATCTGTAGGGAGTAGGAAGATTATGCAGAGGTCCAATTGGACCAAACCTACAAGTGGTCTACCGCACAACACAAGATCAGTAGTTCGGGGCACCCGGGGTGGACTCAAAGACATGAAAACCAAGAACAGACAATGTTTCTCCAGCGGCGGGCTGGGTCACATGGCACGTGACTGTCCAACCCCCTGTACAGTTGATCAATAGGCGTTGGATGATCCACCAAGACAGAAGCAGCAGTGGGAGTTTGAGCATCAGTTGAGCGGTGGAGACGGCATTGGAATAGGTGGATGGGAGTGAGACTAGTTCTAGGCATGGAGGCATTTGATCTTGGTGCTTCTAGTTTTCGTGTTGTTATTGTTTATTGTTGTTATGTGTCTTTGTACTTTGAGCTACAGTAATAAAAGAAACTTTTTCTTGTGGCGTTGCTTTACTTCCTTTTTGTGTGGTTAATTCTAAGAGGTTCTGATTAAAATTGTTGACTTGACCCTCATTTGAGAGATCCCTACTGGAGGATACCCAGTAACCATGCACTGATGCCGACAGTGTGACTCAACCCTTAGAGGTGAGAGTAACGGTTGGATCTCATTGTAGTAGCGTCGAGGCCTTACGATGTCATTCAAGAAATGAATTGTACCGTTCATGTCAGGATTGACTAAATTAGGCAAAAAATGTGGTTCATCTAGGGGATGATACCAGATTTCTCTTTTTGACAGAGGAGAATTATCCGCAGCTCTTTGGTAGAAAGTATACGAAGAAGGGTGGAGATGAGTTCTAAAAATTGGATAGTCTCACCCATCGTTTGTTGAGAAAATGATTTACAGTTCTCTCCATCTCAATAGACTCAGGTGTATCTTCTCTCAGAAGGAAATGATCCTGAGATAGCGGTGATGGATTGAGTTCCTCCGTGACTATGACTTCGAGATAGTTTATAATACTGGGGAGGGGAACGTTATAGAAGAGTCTCTTAGTAGGAGATTGGTCATTCAGCTGTTAAGAGTGGCGATACATTAGGTGGAAGCGTTTCAGATATCCTTTATGGATTGTGATGGAGTCAGCACGTGTAAAACCAGAGATGATTCAGGATACAACAGAGAAGGTGCATATCATCCAGGAGTGGATGAAGACAACACAGAGCAGACAGAAGTCCTATGCTAATAAAATACGATACCACTAGAGTTTGAGGATAGCGAAGACATCTTCATATGGGTCTCACCTCGACGGGACATAATGAGAATTGGTTTGGGCGGAAAGTTATCTTCGTGTGTCATCGGATATTTTCAGGTCCCCAACAGCATAGGCAAGGTGGTTTACCACCTTGCATTTCCACCTCAGATGCACTGGGTGCAGGCTGTCATCCACATATCTTAGGTGAGGAGATGTGTGCACAACATATCCATCATAATCAACCATGGGAAGCTGGACATCAATGATGAGGAGACCTTCACGGTGTTATAGTAGTGGTTGAGGATCAACAGTAGCAGGTCCTACGAGGACGGTTGATTCCTCTTGTGTGCTTTCGTTGGCAGCACGGGAACCTCCAGGAGAGCACATGGGAGAGGAAGTCTCAGATGCGTGCTTGGTACCTCATTTAGTTTCCCTAGTTTGTGTTGTAGATTTATGAGGACTTAAATACTTGGGTGGGAGTAATGTAAGGACCCGGAAATTTAAAGGAATTTTTTTTTCTTAATTACTTTTGATTTTTACGAGTGCACAGTTTCTCACGGCACCTGGTTCTGAGGCCCGGTGTGCCCAAAATTAATTTCCGAAGTTTAGCTTGGGTACGTTTAGTAAACGAACGAATGAGTTTTTCTATCTTTTGAACCGGTGCTTGGAATTTAAATCTAAGGGCACCATTGAACTCACAGTGTGGGTTTTCGCTTAAGAATACTTTCACCTCGACGGCAGATGATCAGGTATGAAATTTAGTTTTTGGGGTTTTACGTGGGTTAATAAAATAAAATAAGTTAACAATTTATTTTATTTTATTAAACACGTGTCGTGCAGATAAATTGGTTAGAAGATAAACTTGGGAGTTAGTGGTGGTACCGCCACACCGTAACCCCCATGAGAGGTTATGGTGGTGGGGCCCACCAAGATCCAACCTCCCATGTGATGTTAATTGTGGTGGAAACCACACAAGGCCTCCCATTAATGGGAGAGGAATCATAACTCCTTGACTCCCCCTCATTTATGAGGGAGAGAATCTAGGTTTAAATCCCCCTCTTAATTGACGAGGATTAAACCTTCCTTTTTAATGAGGAGACCACCCAAGCATTAACCACCCCCCTTTCCATTTTTTGGTTAATTGATAGTGGGGCCCACGTGGAAATATCCTCCCATTGAAGGATATTCTTCTGTGGGGACTACCCAGGCCAATAACCCCCTTTTTGACCTCCTCCCAATTTTAATGCTCCACTGCCACAAATTAATTAGGTGGAGCCCTCTGTCATAAATCCGCCATTTATGACTTGCATGCCAGTGACGAACCCTCCCACTACTATATAAAGGGGGCTAGGGGAAATAGTTCGAGATAGCATCTTCAGGCGGCGGAACATGAGCGGCGAAGCACGACACCCAACACTTGGAGAGTTTTCTTCTTCCTCCAATGAAGAACGAAGAACGCCGACTCCACCCTCAGCTCCTTCCTTCCCAACGTTGACGGAATTCCGCCTGTCTTCTGTGATGCTCGTCATCCGCGAATCGCCATCATTTAATGAATCTTTATGAGGTTGGGGTTGTTATGTTCAATTTTTAATGTTTTTCATCATCATTCATCAAATTATTGAGGTTCATTAGGCCTCTTGATACCATCTTGACATGGAAGGGCTCGGACCACATGAACACGGTCTGACCCTTCCCCTCTCGTTGTTGTTTGTGGACGATGGAGGCAAATTGAGAAGAACAATCTAGTGACGGTCTGACCATAAGCCGATCGTCAGTGCATGATTGAAGGGTCACCGCAAAGGGGCGGCACCGACATGCTGCGTGGAGTATAGATGGGCTACGACGGAGGGGCGCGACGCCGTCACGCCAAGCCGGAGCTTCATGGGGGCCGCGGGTAGGGCGGGCTGCAATGGTGGTGTGGGGCGCCATCGCGCCGCGCTGGTCGAACAAAGTCATGGCCTAAGGCCACGGCGGACCTGGAAGGACATTCAGCTGTGTCAGATACCAGTGCCATCAAGAGGCAGGACTTAAGAGGTTCTCATGGTTTCCAAGGGCTCGTCTTAATGGCCGGCCATTTCCAAAGAACCGGAGGGTGTAACCCCCATGGTCGCCCAGCCACACAGCCAACCATGTGGGTCATGTGGACCGGACCACGTTGGCTGGGCCGGGCCACTAGAGCTAGGCCGGGCCACCAGCGCCAGGCCGGACCCGGACCCTGGTCAGGTTGACCCGGTTCGGGCCGACCAAGGGGGCGTTGGGCTGGGTCGGACAGGGCCGAGACCCCCTATCTTGGAATCGTCTTCATTTAAACGCCCATAACATGATTTGTGAACCTCCAATCGATGCACCGTTGGTTGCATATGATTACATGGATCGGGGAGGCCATTTCTTAATATTACACTCAAGGTTTTGGTGATGTTTGGGTACAGCCGAGTTGGTTCGAACTCGAAACCAAACGGGCCTTCGAAGCGGAAACGCTTATAACATGAGCTCTAGACGTCCGATTGACATGTCATTGACTTTTTTGGATTACTATTGATGTGATGGTTCTTTTGGAATACTCTACTTGTGGTTTGGATGCATATGGAGAATGGTATGGTTGGTTTATCTTATAAACTAACCGACCGACTCGAACGGAAAAGTCAATAACTTTCAGACCGAACGTCCGTTTGACGAACCGTCTGCGGCATTGGTAATCTCATTGAGAAATGGTTCCTTTGATTATACCCATGAGAGTTAGGGATATTATTGAGATATGGTTGGTTTGGTTCGTACATGAATCCAACCGAGCCCCAGGAATGAAAATGTTAATAACTCAGAGATCGGGCGTCCGTTTGACCCGCCGTCTGTTGCGTTGAGATCCCTATGGCGTGAGAGATATTTCTGATACTTCTTTGTGGGACATCATGAAACATGGAAGTAAAAACCTATAACTCGTGGAGCAGACCCTCCTGGAGATGATCGTATGGAGTGCGGAGACCGAGTAGCTATAGACCTGACGACTACTCAACCGATTCGACTCTTAGTGATTCGGTTTGCCCAGTGGACGGAGTGCTCGGTATTTGGCGTCAAACCCATGGAAGACTGAGCGCCTGGTAGTTGGCAGAAGACCCGTGGAACACGACAAGAGGAGTACCTCTATAGGCTATTAGGGAGAGCGCTCGGTATTTGGTGGCATACCCTCAGGTGATGGAGCACCCAGTATTTGGTAGCAGACCTACAGTACTCGATAGGAGAGTACCTCAGCAGTCTAAGGTTAGTGAGTGGTGCCTCGGAGTTGTGATAGGGCCACTGTACTTGACAGTGTAGTTATTCTCCAGTAGTTCTGGTTTTGATAATGAAAATCCTACTTTGAGCTGAGTCAATGACCTTTCTGTTTTCATCATGATTGAGATGGATTACTTGAAAACTTAGGCATGTGTATGGGCATATACCTAAGTAAAGGTTATCTATTGAGATATTTCTTTTTGGTTTATATTTGTTGGTTTTAGTAAGACAATGAGGGTCTTGGGGTACATACTGAGTATCGTTATACTCACCCCCGCATGGGTTATGCCTCCACCTCGTTGTGTTGGATGTAGATGATGGACAACACTGATCGTGGTTGAGGCTTGTAGGTCGGGACAGTACACGGAGGTGGACATCATGACGAGACGGTACCCGAAGGTGGACTTTATGATGAGAAGATTCTCAGAGGTGACAGACCGACGTGCAAAGCTGAGGAGGCCAACTGTACCTACCCTTTCGGTATGAACTCTGGAAGATGATCCAAGATCAGCTTGACACTTTCCTGCTATTTTTTCTTTTCCTTGTACTTTACCGTTGGGCTTGTATTTCAAACCCCCCTTTTTACTTTCAGCACACATGTTATATTTCCTTCCATAGTGTTTTCTTCCTCTTGTACTCTGGTTGGGTGTGTGTTTACATTTTATAAAGGCAATGCCTTCCTTGTTATAGGGATTTACGCCTTTGGTTATAGTCGCCATCCCCTGGCCTATGGAAGGAGGGCTTGGGGTAGTTACGACACGGGCCCCAAGGGATGGGTCATGACATCATATGAGACACCAAATTATAAAAAATGTCCCAAATAATGTTTTATAAAATATTGATTGCGTAAAGTATATTTTCATTTCATTGAGGTTGTTTAGTTGTACTCAATATTGCATAGGAGGCCATGGGCCTATGGAGTTCATACAAGACAAAAGAAGTAAACTGAGTTCCCAATAATAAATAATGTAAAAGAGAACACCATTATGATTAAAAATATCATATATAAGTAAGATCCGGATATTCACCACATTTATGAAATTATTATTCAAAATTAAAAACGTATGATTTCTTTAACACATCATTGATAACCTAGATGTAATTTATTCTAATTTGGATATGTGGTTTTCCAATGATGAAATCCTTCGATTCATCATCACATTTCTAGATATACACAATATGTAATTGGAGATAACCATAAGACCTCTTGTTTTCAGATTTAACCAATATATAGTTTCAACATCAATATAAAATGTCGGTTATGATCCACATCATTCATTACCATTAATATTGATTCCAAATATCATAATACCTGTTATCAATACTAACTCCCATTCTGATCGATGATATCCCTCCATTATTTCCTTCCAATTAGTTAAGGGAACCATGTTCTGGTTCCTAAGGAAAATAATTCCCTCGGATGTGAGAGAACACTCTAGGGTGGCCTCCCTACTTTATATGTACCCTCATATATGATAATATTATTAATATTACTATTTATACCAATATATGTCCTAAAAGAGATAATGGGAAAAGTAAATTTTTGAAAAGTACATATTTCTATTATCCACTTTCACATCTAAATGCAATTTTATATAATATATCATAAGGTTTAACTTCCCGATGCATTACATTAGGTCATGGAATAGAAATTTCCTAATAAATTTTTCTGTTTCGGTGCGGATGTGCGTCGGGTTACGCAGTCCCGCTTTCCAAGGGCGGGCGGCATCCTTCCCTTATTCAGGGGCGTCTGCTCGTTGATCGAAACCGGGATGATGGGATGTCGGCTCCTCCTCCCGTGGACGTCTCCTCGGAACTCGTCGCCTAATCCGGGTCTCCCTCATAGACTTAAGAATGTTCGTGAATCTCGTTCTCGGCGCCATATCTTCATGGACACCGGTTAATTACGCTGCTTCCGCCCGGACGTTCCAAGGAGTCTGGTCGGGGCAGCAACCTGCGGTGAGGAGGCCGGGTGGCTCTGGGTGCTGGGGGCGTGTCGTAACACTGCGGCTCTACACGTCTGTCTTCCGTCCCTAATAGGGCTTCTCGAAGGCGTGATGGCCTGAGGCATCCCGCACTGGGTGCGGGGAACTGTGTCCCCTGAGGTTTTCCTCAGCTTCCCATGTTTAACACGGGGTATGCCGCGAGTTTAACGTCCAGCGGGGACAACATCGGACTGATCGACACGAAGAGTGGATCAGATGACAGAACCCCTTGCGAGGAACCTCCGACGCTGGGGCCAGCACATGGGCGGCTTCCCAAGTGATATGGAGTGGAGTGAAGTGGCATGACCCCACCGGGATGTGGCGGCCCGGGTAAGGATCAGGGTGGATGATGGGGTAAAGAGCTTGGACCCCGTAGGAGCTTCCTACGTACCGCGCGTTAGCACGGATCAAAGTCGACGTAGTTCGGGTATACAGTTTAACGTCATGCTGGACGTCGGCAAGCCGACCCACATAGAGATCGAGGCCGCCAGATGGAGGATTGAACCGAACCACCTCGCACAGAGGGGGATGGAACGGCCGGGTGGATCACAGTTTAACGTCGTGTTGGACGATAAAAGGAGAAATGGAAAAAGGGGCTGTGGGGAGGCACAGTGGAGATACACACGGGCAGTCTCCCACAGTGGCAGATTCATAGGTGAATCGACGCAAGTGTGAACCCGGGAGGGGTCCACTGATGGACGAACCGACGTGAATACGACCGGGACGACCAGGTGGTGGGCTTGAACCTCAGGGAGGCTTCCTACGTACCCTGTGTAGAAGACAGGGATCAAAGTCCACGTAGTTCATTCTGTCAGGAATTACGCACTTGAGGCAGCCCGGATGCGGCAAAACTCAGTTGGAAGGGACTTGGACCGAAAGTAGGAGACACCTCGACCCCAGTCATACCCTCTACTGGCTTCGGCCGTGGGGGAGCGCAATGGAGATACACATGTGCAGCCCCCCACAAGAAACTAGGGGTTTGTAATACCCTACTCCCGTAGGGAAAAGCCGCTCCCATTAAATCGTCCCTAAAGAGGGGCAATCCCGACATCCCTGCAGAGACGAGCGGGTGGGGGCCACATCCAAACCGGGGGGACCCTGCGTGCGGAGCACGGGATCAGGTTGCGGACGGTTTAACGTCTTGCCGGACGAAGTACAGTTTAATGTCGTGTGTTGAGGACGAAGCGGACGGTTTAACGTCTTGTCGGACAAAGTACAGTTTAACGTCGTGTGCTGAGGACGAAGGTGCTTGGCAGTTTAACGTCTTGCAGCGCGGACGTGGTGCAGTTTAGCGTCATGCAGGACGAATGTGCAGTTTAACGTCTTGCGAGACGAATGCTGTATAGTTTAACGTCTTTGTAGCTTGGACGAAGTGCGGTTTAACGTCGTGCGGGACATATGCAGTTTAACATCGTGCAGGACGTGGTGCAGTTTAGCGTCATGCAGGATGAGGCACTTGGCAGTTTAACGTCTTGCAGCGCAGACGAATGCTGAACAGTTTAACGTCTTGTAGCCTGGACGAAGTGCGGTTTAACGTCGTGCGGGACGTATGCAGTTTAACGTCGTGCAGGACGTGGTGCAGTTTAGCGTCATGCAGGACGATGAAGCCGCCGGTAGGTCCGTGTCACTTCGCGCGAGCCTAGGGGGGGCCGCACGGAAAGACGATGCACGGTGCGGGCACCTGTGATGAAGACCATCGGGCGCCACGCAGGCGGGTACCCAAAGGGGGTCAAAGGGGGCGACCCTGGCGGTTTGCGCGCAAAAGAGGAGCTTTGCGCGCAATACCGCGGGTCGGTGCGCAAATGGACGGGTTGGCGCACAATTGGGCCAGAGCCTTGGGCGCGGAAGGTTAAGATTGCGCGCACTGGGCTTCGGATAGCGCACGGGGGCAACGGCTCATTCTCTAACGAACGGCCACTTTGAAAATGGGGGGTGCGCGCACCCGGGGGCAATTGCGCGCAAGCGGGTTCTTTTGCGCGCAAAGGCCTTCGGGTTAAGGATTATGCAAAGGAAAGGAGCCAAGGGGATTGCGCGCGAAGGCGAACCCCAAGGCTCTGTTGCGCGAAAGAAAGGAGGTTACCTGAAGATCGGCATTGCGCGCGGAAGGGGTTGGATTGCGCGAACGAGCGACGCTTCGGATTCTGGCAACCTTCAAAACGTCGGGGGTCGCCTTATATTTATAGGCAACCCCGGGCGCGGAATCCGGTCTCGGGCGCGGCATTCTCTTCGCGGGCGCGGAATCAGGACCCGGCGCGCAAGGGAGCCGCGCAGGCCATGGGCGCGCAAAATAGCGCGCCGGCCCAGCGCTTTGCGCGCATCCCGGGAGGATTGCGCGCCGCGAATCGACTTTGCGCGCGGGTCTCTGAAATTTCGCGCAAGTCCTCCTGGCCCTCCGGAACGTGCCTCTGACTCCAAATATCACTTCGCTTTCCGCATCCGGAGCATCGTTTGGGAACAACGGACTTTTCCGGCGTCTACAAAAGCCCCCCCTCGGAATCTGATCGGCGAGAGGTCGCAACGATCGGGTTCCGAGGGAGACGCCGGAATGCCGAAGTCCTGGGCCGCGCGGGACTTAGGCGCGCAAAAAAGGGGCGCCGGGCGCGAAATTCGCCGCTGCGGTCGCGCAAAGCGCTTTCCGCGCAGCGCGGACCCCGGCCTCGCCTATAAATAGGGGACCTGGGTCCCGCGTTCCGTACTCAGGCCTTCCGCGCGATAAGCTCCAACGCTCTCGTGCGCGAAATCGCCTTTCCTGGTCGCGAAATTCTCCCGATCAGCGTGCAAAACCGTCCGGAATTCGCCTGACTTTGCGCGAAAACCCGGAACTTTGCGCGACATTCTTCCCAATTGCACGCCGTCCGCTTGGATTGCGCGCCAACTCTCAAACTTCTCTACCAGCCTCGTCCGATCCCACACGCTTCATCCCTTTACCCGCACGACTCCCGAAACTTCTGAGATGGCCGCGCATCAAGGAAATGAGGGGGATGCCGCCACTCGCAGAGCTGAGATGGCGACGAACGAGGAGGTCTACGGAGCCAAGGAGATTGTTTCCAACAATCAATCCTTGTTCGACTTGCTGACGCCGGCCCAGAAGACATATCCACTGTCAGACAACCTGCCGCTCTGGAACTTCGGCATCCTAGATGAGGTTCCGGTGCCAGGGTTCGAGATTGATGCGCCGCGGACCTGGGTGACCCGGGAGGACGAGCTTCTCCGCTATAACATCACCAACAACGGGCATCCTGCAAGGGAGACCAGACACTTGAATGTCTATGTCCTGAACCCGAGGACGCGAACCATTGACGGGGGTGAGCCTACTGCGGAGAATTCTCCAGCCCTCTACTCGAGCATATATCGCCAGAGCGTCACGGACGACACCAAGGGCTGGCTGAAGGACTGGGACTTGCGGTCTGGGGGCAATTTCACCAGCGAGTGGGCCTGGGCGTTCTGGGTACGCCACACCTGCGATCACTTCGCGGAGGAGCTGCGGTACATCAGCCAGTTTGAGGCGGTGTGGACGTCGCAGTTCCATTTCTACCAGCAGTCCGAGCTCGGGCCGGAGCTGTTCACCCGATGGTCCCCGGATACCAACACCTTCCATCTTCACCATGGGGAGGTCGGCATCGGTCTGTGGGACATCCACTGCATCGGAGGTATCCCGCTGGAGGGTTACCAGTACGATGAGTTCCTGCCATCGAAGAACACCTGGGAGGACAGGTCACAGACTCCCATTCTGACCTGGCATCTGCTCGACCTGGCTACGCAGCGGCTCGGGATCAAGGACTTCCAGAAGGACATAGCCTACAAGGAGTGGTTCTGCCAGTTCTTGGAGCATGACCCGGCGGTCAAGATGCCAGGCAGGGGGAAGCGGTGCCCGACCGCGGCTCAGAGGAGCCGGAACGGGTCGTACTGGCGGGTCCTGGAGACGGGCGACTACCGCTCATGGGGGTACCGCGTCATCGAGGCCCGGGACCCAAATGTCCGGTACGCGGCGTTCCTGGCCGCCTTTCTGAGTGGGTGGCTCCTGCCAGTGCGGGACGCGAGAATGGGCGTTCGCCCGACGACTCTGGCGATGGCGGGCGCTATGGCCGCCAACAAGAGATACAACCTCGGGGTCCCAGTGTTGGCGAAGCTGTATGCCATCCTGGGACGCATCTCACGAGGGGGGTCGCCACGAAGGATCTGTGGGCCCTTCCAATTCTTCCACGGCTGGGTGGCTGCTCACCTTGGTGGGTACACGTTTCCGAACGCCATCATTCCTCCGGGAAACGGCCTGCGACCCTCCCTGCTGAACATTGCGGGGGTCGCTCCGATGACCCTAAGTGAGGAGGGCGTGAGGATTCGGATTGGCAATCATGCCAATTTCAACTTCAGCCCGTTCCCCACTCCCGTTGGCCAAATGATCGACAACGGGCAGGGTCCGCTGGAGCAGCACGAGTACTTCCTGAACATGCGGGGCGGGGTGCTCGTGGCTTGGATCGACGGGAAGGTGATCTGCGAGCCTTACGTGCCAACCCGGTTCGCCAGGCAGTTCGGGTGCCTTCAACGGATGCCGAAGAGGGTATTCACGGCTGTCCGGGAGGAGACGAACCCTGGCGTCCTTCGTCAGATGTGGCTGATGTTTGCCGCTTTCGGCTCTGGCGACGTCATCACTCTCCCTCCTACCGGAGTCGACGCAGGCTTGGCAACCGAGTACGCCGAACACTGGGCCATCGCTTACCCCGAGGGGCTTCTACGGAAGCTGGTTCGGCGGCTCGAGGTCACCCGTGCGGAGACCGGGCGTCAAGGAAGGAGGCGAGGCGCCGCCAC
The DNA here is from genome assembly GCA_963277665.1 of Viscum album. Classification (NCBI taxonomy): domain Eukaryota; kingdom Viridiplantae; phylum Streptophyta; class Magnoliopsida; order Santalales; family Viscaceae; genus Viscum; species Viscum album. Next base: position 690,292,428 of record OY728153.1, on the reverse strand, counting down.
ACGTGGGAGAACGGAGGCGCGCCAAGCAGCGGAGCCGGCACGAGCAGGGACTTCGGCGGCGGGTACATCGCAGGCTGCCGCTACGACCTCGGCGCCCAGAGAGGGGGCGCGTGCGGTGGTCGAAGAGCGGCCCGGGAAGCAGGTAAGGCGTCTGCTCGAACCCTCCCACGATGCAGTCTTCCCGGCGCTGTGGTCGGCCTGGATGACCCTGCGGCAATCACTGGGGACCGACGTCATCTGGCGAAAGATACTCAGAGAAAGAATCTATCTGCCAGTGGTCGGGCACCTCCAGATCGCCGACAGGGTGGGCTTCAACCGGCAGTATGCATATCTGACGGCCATGGACGAGTACGCGCGCCAACGTGGTCAGCGTGCGGAGCCATCCCTTCTGGTGAAGGTGATGCTCGGTCTCGAGCCCGCTCCAGAACAGATGCCGCCGGGAGAAGATGACAGTAACGACTCTGAGGAGGAAGAGGAGACGGGGGAGGATGAAGGCTCCGAGGGAAGGTCCCATCGGGGGAGCCCGCGGGAGAGCGGCGAGGTGGCCGGCTCTGACAATGTTGATGTCACTGAGCTCCTCGAGGTCCGCTTCTATCCCTACTCAACCTGCTTCATCCATTCTCTTATGCAGCTTCTAACCCATTTCTCCACCTTTCTCAGGAGCACACGGATGTTGGTCAAGCGTCCTCAGCAGGAGTAGGAGAGGCGCCGGCAGGACAAGGCGGGGGCCAGACGCCCGTCATTGAACTGACAAGCACTGAGGGGTCCCCTGCTACAACTGTTCCTGCGGCGGCTGGGGCAGCGGAAGATGACGCTTTGAACCCCCGTAAGTCTCCTTACATTACTGCTGGTGCTTGCCATTGACGATCCGTGACTAACCACGGCATGCCCTGCGCAGTGATCTCAGGACTGGAGGCTCGTCGGGTTGCCGAACCCGGGCCATCCACGAGTGGACCAGTGGCAGACATGCCGCTTGCCCCGGAACAGACTTCCCAAACCGAGTCGGCCCCACCAACTGCTGATCAGGGGCTACGGGCGTCGGCGGTGCTGCCGTCGGAGAGGTGTCGGGGGATGACGAGGGTGCCAACGCCGCTGGGGAGGCAGAAGAAGGTCGCCCAGATGTTGGGGAACCTATCCCCCGTGAGGACATCCCAGGGGCGGACCCTGCAGCAGACCTGCTGGCTGCCTTCCCTGCCTACCGGCCTGCCGACCCCGAGGAGATGGATGACTCAGACGTGGAGGCGGTCGAGGAGAGCCGGATAGCGCGCCGAAGGGGGTGGAAGTGCATCCAGCGCTTCCTCAAGCGAGACCCATCGGAGTGGCTGGGGCGCATGGGGTCACTCCAAACCTGGCTGCGCTTCCTGTGTGCCGGGGGAGCTGATGCTCAACGCCTCCATCTGACGGTCCGTGATTTCATGGCCGAAAAGATGCGCGAGAGCTGCCGGCGTGCCGACGTCACACAAAGTCGTGACATGTCGGAGAACACGCGGGCGCTCCTCGCGGCGGAGCAGGAAGTCCGGCGTCTCGAAGGGCAGGCGGCAGAGAAGGAGGCCCTCGTCGCAACGTGCACCGAGCTTGTGAAGCAACTAGCAGCCCAGCTGGTTGACGCCCAGGTACAGTTGACGGAGGCGGGCCAACAAATGGTCACAATTCAAGTCGAGCGGGAGCGTGCACAGGCCAGAATCGACGAACTGCGTGCTGCGACCGCCGACGAGGAGAGGGCACGCAGAGAGCGAGAAGCAGCTCTGGAGGCCGCCAGCCAAAGGGTAGCGGCGTTAGAAAGACTTATCCAGCACGCTGATCCCTAGGGGCTTTGTTTTTTTCCATTCCCAGAACATTTTCTTCCGCTACTTTGATCCATTTGTATGAATCACCATATTTATCTGCGTCTTTTGGTTTAACATGCTCAATCACAAATTGTCTCGCGGGAGCGTTAACCAAGCTTCAGGCATCCATAATTGGGCCTGGATTTCTGTAGAAAAGAGGGAGTTCATTCCTAAGAAAGGATACCTCAAGCCTAATCAATGTATCATCCCCCCAATTTGATCCAACACACGAGCGGGACAATGCCAGGGGCGTTGAGATTTTATCCGAACATAGGGAAATGAGAAAGGGTGAATCGCGTGTCCCGAATCCAGACATCCACAACGGTCGGCCTTCCAGGAAATGCCCAAGACGGTAGGCGGACAGTGGATCGACCATAACAACTGCAATAGACGGACCGCAGGTCATTATTCATATTGCAGGAGGCGGACCACATGTCATCATGAATACCGCTTTGGGGGTTCCTTCAGACACAAGGGTGGAGATCCAGATCAACAGGGCATGCGAAGCGTGAGGCGAAGTGACGATTTGTTCGGATAGAATCCAACGCTCTCAAAATTGCGCCACCGTGGGGAAAGAGTATTAGGCGGATGCACTAATCTGGCCGCGAATCACCCCAATTCTCAGACAGAACCTCTTTGACGAGGAAACTGTCGCTTCCCATCATTGCGATGGGGCATCCCGAGCTGAATCGGGGAGAATATTACGAATGCACCACTCTACCCGAAGTCAGGCCAGACGGCCGGCGACGAGGAGGGGCAGGACTTAGCGATCCCTGAGGCTGGACCCGAGTCGAAATGCCCGGGCGTTCCTACGTACTCCATCAGGCTGGAGATCAAGCCACACGTAGTTCTGAAAGTGCAGTTTAACGTCATGCGGGACGTAGAACCCCATTTGGGGAGATCTTAGTTTAAGGTCGTAGAGCTTGGACCGTAGGGGTAGATCTTAGTTTAAGGTCTTAGAGCTTGGACCATATGGGGAGGTCTTAGTTTAAAGTCTTAGAGCTCGGACCATAAGGGTAGATCTTAGTTTAAGGTCTTAGAGCTCGGACCATGGGGCTAGATCTTAGTTTAAGGTCTTAGAGCTCGGACCATAAGGGGAGATCTTAGTTTAAGGTCTTAGAGCTCGGACCATAAGAACCTCAAAGTACGCCACATCGTGGTCCCATCCCCTGGATATGCGAAGATGCACTGAGGGATAGTGTCAAGAGTGTCGAGATTCTGCCTGGTCAGAATGGGGGGTGGAAAAATGTGAATCATGCGGCCATTCACTCAAGGACTGGGGGCACCGGCGTAACGATATGGGAGTACTGCCGACCGTGGCGGAAAAGCAGCCTCAATATCGCACTAACCGTTGGTGGAATGAGGAAGCAAACGAGCATCAACCGCTCAATCGCAGGATTCATATCGATTTGCTACCCGAGGCCATTGGGGGTACCGGCCCGAGTCGGTGGGAGAGCACTGAGGCATTGTGTCCGAACCGTTCACGGGGGCTCCACCCATGGCGTAGGCGATGGGTCTGAATGAAAGGGAGCATGAAGCCTGAAAATGGAAAGAACCTGACCAAGATGAACCTGACCCTCCCGGCAATAAACCAGAGTACTCTTGACACCAGTGGACCACTGCAAGGGGTCGAGGGACACGCCTTGAGGGTGGCCTAAAGGCGGCGGATTCCCCGGAGAAGGGGGGAATCTTTAAGAGGTGGGGGGCTGGACCCAGAGTTTCAAACATCCGGGCGTTCCTACGTTTTCCTTAAGGATGGGAATCAAGCCACACGTAATTCTTGAAGCACGGCGCAACACAATCGGGCACCAGCGCGGGGAAGGGTGTGAGTCTGACCCTCGCACATAGAAGGAGCGGCATTTGATATTTCTTGTTTGTCCTTAAAGATGAATGGTTTTTCTTTGTGCGGCGACATGCCTGTGATTGAGAAATCTCTGGCGTCGCCACAATAATCAAGCCATGAAAGGCATTGATGAATGACGTGGTTATTAACCAGCGCCCAACGTGAGTGTCCTCTGAGGAGAACATCACGATGCAGTGCCGTTTCTCGTAGGGCGGCCAAGACGATCACAGTTTACGGTCGTGTGGTAGGACCAGACAACACAGTTTAAGGTCGTGTGGTTCGGACCATGGAGGAATCCGCGTATTGCGATATGGCGAACTCAGCGAAGGTGGGAACGTACCCAACCCTGCGGTCACGCACGATTCCAGGAGAAGGATCCTGGGATAGGGGCCTGCGTATGTCCATCACCCGAGGGGCAGAGATGCTAGCCTCCAGATACACTGGGCCCAGAACGCGATTGTTCGGGCGACTCCTTCCTCCTCATGGGGATGAGGGTCCAGCTACGCATGGCCCTTAGGGAGGAAATCCGCATATATCCTTGGTGCTCAGATCATGGGAGCCTCGAACGGCATCATTACCCTGGTTGGTCTTCCTAACGTGTAGAGGTGTGCTGAAGGTCAGTATGAAGAGAGTGTCGAGATTCCACTACAACGCACAAAGGCGGAGTGTGATGAGGACTGCGCAACCAATGTTCAGAGCCTGAAAGAGACGACATGGCGATCAAGGACGTTGCTGACCATATTCGCAACACAACATCCGATCGCGTCAGCCTAAGACGGGGCAAGCAAACGAGCATCGACCGCTCAATCGCAGGATTCATATCGATTTGCGGCCCAAGACCCGCCGGTAAATCGACCCGGAGCGGTGGGAGAGCACTGAGGCATCGTACCCAAACCGCTAACGAGGATCCCTTTGAGTGAAGGCTCAAACAAGAGGAAGCGCGAGAACCGACAAGCAACACAGGACTTGTCGGGATTGAATCTGTCACTACGATTCATAGACCGAAGTACCCAAAACATGTTAACAGATCACCGGAAAGGGTCGGAGGACTCACCCTGAGAGCAACCAAAAGAGGGCAGATCCCCGTGATCAACCAAGATACGGGGCTGGACCTGAGACACAAGCGTCCAGGCGGTCCTACATATCCCATACGGATGGGAATCAAGCCATACGTAGTTCTTGAGAGGCAGTTTAATGTCATGCAGGACGATGAGGGGTGTGAGGTAGTCTCACACACGGGGGAGGCGTACGGCGCGGCCAGTAGACCGACGTGAATGAGGACATAATCCCCCGCTCACGCTACACGCCTCGCACAAAAAGGAGGGGAACTGGGGCTAGAGGCCCAACGCGGGATAGAGATTCCTGAGAAATGGGGCTGGGCCTGAAACATGAATGTCCAGGCGGTCCTACGTATCCCATAAGGATGGGAATCAAGCCGCACGTAGTTCTTGAAGTGCAGTTTAACGTCATGCAGGACGATGAGAGAGGAAAAGGGGGGAGCAGAAGGCATCCCCAAACGTGGGGGGCGTACAGCGTGGCGAGCAAACCGACGTGAATGAGGGCATAGCCCCACGTCGACACCATACGCCACATACCCAGAGGCAACTGGGCCAAGGGCCCGAGATGGGATGGAAATTTCCCGAAGGATGGGGCTGGGCCTGAAAACATGAATGTTCAGGCGGTCCTACGTATCCCATAAGGATGGGAATCAAGCCGCACGTAGTTCTTGAGAGGCAGTTTAACGTCATGCAGGACGAACGCTGAACAGTTTAACGTCTTGTAGCTCGGACGTAGTACAGTTTAACGTCATGTTGGACGAATGCCAAATAGTTTAACGTCTTGTAGCTTGGACGAGGTACAGTTTAACGTCATGTTGGACGAAACACTTGGCAGTTTAACGTCTTGCAGCGCGGACGATATGCTAGGCAGTTTAACGTCGTGCAGCTTGGACGTGTGCAGTTTAACGTCGTGCAGGACGTGGTGCAGTTTAGCGTCATGCAGGACGAGGCACTTGGCAGTTTAACGTCTTGCAGCGCGGACGAATGCTGAACAGTTTAACGTCTTGTAGCCTGGACGAATGCAGTTTAACGTCGTGCAGGACGTGGTGCAGTTTAGCGTCATGCAGGACGAATGTGCAGTTTAACGTCTTGCGGGACGATTGCACACTCAGGCAAAGTCCTGCTTGAGGAACCTAGCGTTGGTGGGAGGAGTGACACGCTCACCATCCATAGTCGCTAGGGAGTACGCGCCATTGGGATAGACCTTGTGGATGACAAAAGGTCCCTCCCACTTGGGCTCCAACTTGGGTGGCTTCCTGCCGGGGATCATTGGTGCTCTTAGGGCTAGCACTAGGTCACCCTGCAAGAAGGAGCGGAGGCGAACCTTCTTATTGAAAGCTCGAGCCATTCTGCTTTGATGCCTCTCCAAGTTGTGCAAAGCGCGAAGTCTATTCTCATCCAGTGCTTCCAACTCGACTAGACGGGCTTCAGCAACTCTGTCCGGCGCTTGCTGGTCGTAGACCGCGGTGCGCAAGGACGGTAACTGGATCTCGATGGGCAGGACGGCCTCAGCTCCATACACCAGGGAATAAGGGGTCATCTGGGTGGAATTGCGAGTCGTCGTCCGATATGCCCAGAGGGCGTTGGGGAGCTTGTCCGGCCAACTCTTCTTGTTCTGACCAACCATCTTTTGCAGAATGTTAGAGAGGGTTTTGTTAAACGCCTCGATCTGTCCATTCGTCTGCGCATGATAGCGAGATGTATGGTTCGAGCGAATGTTATACTTGGCGTACAACTTCTTCAACTCGGCTGCTCGAAAATTGGCTCCGTTATCCATGAGGATAGCATGAGGCACTCCAAATCGATGAATGATGTTGGAGGTCACGAAGTCAGCGATCGAACAGGATTTGACCTCTCTGAGCGGAATCGCCTCTGCCCATTTGGAGAAGAAGTCTGTGGCGGTCAGAATGAACCGGCACTGGCGAGCTGTCGCCGGCAGGTAGGGTCCCACGACGTCCATCCCCCAGACTGCAAAGGGCCAAGAATACCTGGTGGTATGGAGAGGCTCCGGCGGCCGATGCACAAAGTTCGCATGAACCTGGCACGCATGGCACCTCCTGGCATACTCGATGCAGTCGTGGATCATGGAGGGCCAGAAGTATCCCAACCTCCGAATCTGGTGGGACAGCTTCGGCCCGGTCTGATGGGCACCGCATGAACCAGCATGAACCTCTTGCATGACTCGCGGGATCTCGACTCCCTGAAGGCAACGGAGGAGAACACCATCAAATCCGCGTCTATAGAGGATCTGCTCCAGGCCGGGACTACTATGGAGGACAAACTGCGATGCGCGACATCGAACTCGCTCGCGCTCGGCCCGATCTGATGGGAGAATGCCATGTTGGAGGTACTCAACCAAAGGCGCCCTCCAATCAGGGGCTGGTTCGACTGCCACATCTGGGGTACTCGGGGCTCCGGGCACAGGGGCAACCGTGGTGAGATTACTTACCGACGGGCCGCGATCTCCCTCCGGGATAACAGGAGCGATGAGCCTGCGGTGCGTCACGCGGACGATCAGGTTATCCTGTTCAGGCTCTGCAAGTGACGCAGCCAGGCTGGCCAAAGCATCTGCTCGACCGTTCTGCGACCGGGGAATATGGACAATTTCTGGCCGAGAAGGGAACCGGGCCATCAGCAGGAGGGTGCACTCCAGCAACGGCACGAGTTCCGGCTCCCTGACAACATAGTCGCCATTGATCTGCTTAACAACCAGCTCGGAGTCCCCTTTCACACACAGATGGGGCACGTCGATCTCGAGAGCCAACTCGAGGCCAGTGATGAGGGCATGGTATTCCGCCTCATTGTTGGTACAGCCCTCTGACAACAGGAAAGAGTATGGCAGCACGGCTTGCTCCGGGGTGATGAAGACGATACCCAAGCCCACTCTGTTGAGCTTAGGATTGTCAAGTCTTCTACCGGTGGGGCTCCGGGAGGCACCGTCAAAGTGCATCTGCCGGCATGGACCGGCTCGATCGACCGAGAGGATGGCCTCATCAGGAAAGCCTAGATCCAGCGGCTGATCCGCGGAGGTTGGGTGAGCAGCCAGAAATTCTGCCAACGCTTTCCCTTTGATGGCCTTCTGAGACACATACCTGATGTCGAACTGCTGGAGAATCACATCCCACCGCGCTAGACGACCAGTCAACATAGGCCGGCTCAGGATATATTTCAACGAGTCTACCCGAGAAACCAACTGTACCTCATGGTGCTGCAAGTAGTGCCGTAATTTCTGTACGGAAAATACGAGCGCCAGGCAGCTCTTCTCAATGGGGGAATATCTAACTTCCGCATCGAGGAGCATGCGACTGAGGTAATAGAGGCTATTCTCTGTTCCCTCGTTGTTCTTCTGGGCGAGAAGGGCGCCAAGGGACCGTTCCAGGGCGGTCACATAGAGGACCAGCGGCTTCCCGGATACAGGCGGCATCAGAACCGGAGGTTGCAGCAGGTACTGCTTGATTTCCTCGAAAGTGGTTTGACACTCTTTATCCCATACATAGGTGGCACCTTTCTTCATGAGCCGAGAAAAGGGCTTACACTTGCCGGCCAGATTCGCGATGAATCGGCGTATATAGGCTAAGTGGCCTTGGAACCCTTGTAGTTCCCGGATGTTACCTGGGGGAGGCATCTGGCTAATCGCCCTGATTTTCTCTGGGTCGATCTCAATACCCTGGTATCTTACCACAAATCCAAGGAACTTTCCGGAGGTAACCCCGAAGGCACACTTCAACGGGTTCATCTTCAGGCAACGAGACCGGAGGAAGCCGAACACTTTCTCAAGATCTTTGAGATGGTCCTGACGCTGGCGCGATTTGACAACCAAGTCGTCGACGTAGCATTCCACCAGTGTGCCGAGGATTGACTTGAATATGCGGTGCATCGCCCGTTGATAGGTGGAACCTGCATTCTTCAGGCCGAAGGGCATGACCCGGTAACAAAAGGTACCTTGGGGGGCCCTGAATGCAGTGAACTCCTCATCCTCAGGGGCCATCCGGATTTGGTTTTATCCGGAGTATCCATCCATAAAGGAGAGGGCTTGGAACCCTGCCGTGGCGTCAATCAACAGCTCTGTCACTGGAAGGGGAAAATCATCCTTCGGACAGTGGCGGTTGAGATCGCGGAAGTCGATGCAGACTCTGATCTGCCCGTTCTTCTTCCTGACCGGCACAATGTTGGCCAGCCATTTGGGGTACTGAACTTCCCTCACGAAGTTGGCTTTGATAAGCTTGTCAACTTCGGCCTCAACCATGGCACCGTGAAATGGGTGCATCTTCCTGGGAGGCTGCTTGAACCCGCGATGGTTCGCCGGGAGACCAAGTCGGTGGACGGCTACCTGAGGATCCAGCCCCGACATCTCGTCATAGCCCCAAGCGAACACATCATGGTGCTGCCTGAGAAAGTCCACGTACTGCTGCCGCGCCTCAGAGGGCATGGCGGCACTGACCAATGTAGGTCTTGGATCGGCCTCGGTTCCAAGGTTCACCTGTATTAACTCATCGACCGTGGCGGGGACGCCCTCCTCAAAGGCTGGGGGTGCATCTTCCACGTCCGCTCCACTCGGGGAGGGATCGTCCACGGGAGAGACTGCGTTGGCAACTGCATTGGGGCTACCAGATCCTGCTGGGCCACTGGTGCTGGCGCGGGCGGTCGAGGTCGTCTCATCAGGAGACTCACAAGCCGCCGAGACCATAGCTACGTCCAACCGTTGAATCGGGAGGACGTAAGCATCATCCAAGCTTGTCCAGGGATCACTTGCAACAGCGACAGGCTCGACCTCACCTGCCAGGATCTGCTTATCCTTGCTCTTGTAATAGTCCGCGTCCAGATAACGGGCTTCACATGAGGCAAAAGGAGAGGCATCTCCTTGGAGCACGCCTACTCGACCGTTAAGGGAGTATTTGAGGCATTGGTGGTATGATGAGGGAACCGCCGCATGAAGGTGGAGCCATGGCCTTCCCATCAATGCGTTATACGCAGTGTCCGGAGAGACCACCATGAATTCGGTGTTGGAAACCAAGTCACCGAACCGGGTCTTCAAACGTATCTTGCCGACCGGGGTTTGCTCGGTGCGGTCGTACCCCTGGATCCTGAGGTCGGAGGGAATCAAGTCATCCTCAGACAACCCCAATATCCGGAGCGTCCGAGTTGGAATCAGGTTAATCCCGGACCCCGTGTCGACAAGACAGCGCCGGACTTCAAGGCCATTGAACTGGCCAATGACATACAGCGGACGAATGTGTCCCTGTATAGGAGGGTCTTCATCCTTACCAGAGAACGAGATAACTGCCTGACATTCGGCGTCCTCGATCGTTTCGGAGTGAAAGGCCTCTGCAGCCGCAACCTCTGTCTAAAACTGAAGGGGGCTTTGCGGGGCTTCAGCGAGTGCTTCGCGCATCTCAGATGACATGCGCAGAGCCTCAAGGATGGAGAGTCTCGCTGGGATGTCGGCCAAGTGCTTCAGGACATCATACTTTTTAGCCAAGCGCGAGCCCCTGGTTGCAGGAGGTTGCTCTGCGGTTGGAAGCATGACGGGCCTTGCCGGTTGGGCCGGCGGCCGACTGGTACTTGGCGCATCTCGCTGTTCATTGGCTGTATTCCGGGAAATAGTCACCGTACTGGGGTCAGGAGGCCGGGATGGACTTGTGGCAGGGCGGAGCTGATCGCGACGCGGCCGAGGCGGTTCTGCCCGGTCCCACACCACAAACAGTGGCGGAGGTGAATCCGTCATCCCCGGATGGGGGGCCTGCGCATGATGAGCTCGGTTTTGAGCCTGCTGACTAGTCTCAGTGGCGTGCATGGCCTGGCTGGAGGTACCAACTGCTGTTCCCCGGCGACTCCTGCTGCTGCGGTTCTTCCGACGGTGGCGACGACCGGGGACACTAGGGAGGTCCACCTGGTGTTCTTCAACGTCGGGAACCGAGAAGGGATTTACCAGCTCGACGGTATTAACCGAAGCGTACCCAATACTGTCATCGGATGAATCATTCACCACGGGGCGGATCTGAGGAGGGATCCCCATCTCCGGGGGCATGAAATCGCCGAGAGTGTGGGATAGTGGCGGAACTGGCGGGGCGCGCTCTTCCTTCTTGCGCTGCCGCCGTTTGCTCCTCTTGGAAGAGGCAGGCTGGGATGACGATGGCGAAGCAGCACCCGCAGATTCTGGGGGCTCAGGCTGATTCAAGCGTGCACGGATGATTCCATGGGCGCGAATGATCGTCTTGCGGGCCATCCAGTTTTTATACTTCTGGGACCCGCAGTCGGAGACCAGCTGCCATTCGTCCTCGTTGCCGCTATCGTCATCTGATCCCACGAACACGCCCGCCACCTGTGCTGGAGCTGGGCCCAACCTGATTACATTGTTGTTAATCTGGTCTTGAAGCCAATCCTTAAACACATAGCACCGTTGGATGGTGTGCCCCAGGGCTCGATGGTAGGGGCAGTAGCGGGGGTTATCCGTGAGATGTGCCTCCTCTGGCTTCCAACACTCAGGCAGTCGCACAATCCTCTGCTCCAAGGCGCTCCGGAAATAACCGGGGACCTGATCCTCATGGAATGAGTAAGTCAGGTGTCGCGGGCCCCTGGGAGCGCTGTCTTGACGAGGGGCTGGAGGGGCCTGCCGAGGAGGTGGACCCTGATTATCTCGCCTGGGTTGTGGCGGTACATTACGCGGAGGGGCCGGCCGGTTCTGAGGCTGCCGCTGCTGGGCCGGGAACTGAGCCCGTGGAGGCGGATTCCTGTGAGGCTGTGGAGCTGGTCTCGCCGGCAGCAGCTCCAATGGCCTGGGGGCCTCTATCTGGGCCAAAGCAGCGGGCTCAGCCCTGCTGGCTCTCCTTGCAGGAATCATAGGAGGCAGCGGGTGTGCCTGGCTGGCCTGTTGCAGGGCTTCCTCAAGACGTTGAGCTTTGTCTGAGAAGTCCCTGAACCCTCCGGGGTAATTCTGAGTGATCAGGGAAGGGACCAGCTCGGTCTTGACGATCCCGACGCACATTGTCAGCAACTGCTCCTGAGTCAATGGCATGTCAAGGGAATACGTGAGACCCTTCCATCGGGCGACGAAGTCCGCGACTCGCTCATCAGGCCTCTGCTTGCACTTGAAGAGGTCTGCGATACTTGTCTTCCGGGTCGTGGAACTGAACTTGTAGAGGAACTGTCTACGGAGGTCCTCCCAGCTGGTTACCGACCCGACGGGGAGCTGGCTGTACCAGACAAATGCTGGCCCTTCCAGTGTCTGAACAAAGCAGCGAAGCTTAGCGGCCTCTTGCTGCGCATGAGTCCCCAACATAGGCCCGCACCTCGAGTTGAAGTGGGATAAATGCTGTGGCGGATCTCCAGTCCCATTGAAGGGAGCGAAAGTGGGATTCCCGAATCCTGGAGGCGCCGGCATGTCATCCACCCATGCTGGGTAGGGATTGCCGTCCGGGGGGATCGCCACCTGCCGAGTCTCCAAGGCTTCCAAGCGGGCAATGAGTGCCGCCATCGGATCGTCCGGACATGGGTTCCAGTCCTGGCGCGGATCTCTAACCACGAGCACATCGCATGGCCCTTCAATCGGGTCGTCGACCGGGTCGTCGAACTCGGCAGCTCGTGGGATGGCGGGCGGAGCGGCCCTTGGGGCAGCGGGAGGAATCCGAGCGGGTCTCTCAGGTAGTCACGCCGCTCGGGAGGGTGTGGCGAAACATACCGCGCCCTCTTGCCGTAGGCAATGGCCTCTCTCCTGTCGGCGAACACGGCGTAATCACGGTTGCCCGGGAGAGTCTCGTCGAGGAGCGGTTGTTCCGGTCCCTGCTGTCCTGGCCTAGGATCACCGTAGTCAGGCCGCCGTTCTGCAGCGCGCTCGGCGAGGAGCTGGTCAACCAGCTTCTTCTGTTCGGTGAGCTGCTGACGTAGCGTAGCCTTCTCGGGATCCTCCTCTTCCCTCTGCATAGAGGCAGATGGGTCGGCAGGCTTTATAGGCTCGCTATGCACTTTTCCTTTGCTGACGTTTCGGCTCAACGTCAGTGCTTCAGTGGGTGCGGGGAGCCCCAGGAGGTTCCTCTGATGACGAGTGACTCTCACCAATGGCTCTGACGACGGCTTGTCTTCGGGGGGGAAGCCCCCGTCGAGAAGTTCCAAGTCGTTCCCCTCTCCCGACAGGTCAGCCATATTGACCGTTTCTGTCCCTGGGGATATACCCTCAGGGCCACCCGGCGAATCGGGCTGTCGGTGAATCACACTGAAGCGTAGGGCAGCGTACTGCCCCCATCCACGGATATACACGTGGGGAGTGGCTTCCTCGATAACTTTGCGGAGTACTTGAAAACACTCAACGCATCGTTGTTGGAGGGCCTCGTGGTGCTCAAATGACCCGGGGTGCCGAACCGCGGGGAGCGTGGCCAGGTCAATTTGACGGCACTGCTCACCAATATCCTCCAGGTGCGCTTGACTCCCGGGATATGGAATTTGTAAGTGGTGAAGACGGGAGTGAGTCTCCCGGAGAGTTCGGCGGAAGCATTCGAACTCATCCGGGGTGAGCGATTCGGGTGCATCAAAGTCCGGTCCTGCGACTGGCCAAAACTTCTCAGGGAAGTGGCCCTCTGCAAGGACGGTCCAGAAGCTCCACGACTCAAACTTGGGACCCAGATCTCCTTGGTCCTCTTCAATGGCTGGGAACGGACGGGGAACCGGCAGTGGTGCCGAGGCGGGCCGCCGGGCCGACGGGCTGGCCGGCGGTGAATACGGCGAGCAGGCCGATTGGCCTCCATATCCTGGGCCGCCCTCTGAGGGTGGCGGTGCCCTGGCTACCACATCACGATAGGACGGGCCGGCGAGCAAACATCCTGCCGTAGCTTCGGTGCTCGCCGAGGGTGCACTAGATCGTGGTTCGACCGTCGGTCCCTAGAAAAAGTCTCCGGGTTCTCCGATTGAGGCAGAAGGCGCTTCCAGAGGGGCCGGTACCAACCGCAAGTTTGATCCTTGGGGGTCTACCAGGCCCTCGTTACTCCGGATATACCTTCGGAGAGAAGCGGGGATCGTGTCGATCTCGCTCTCGGGAAGTACGAGGCTGACGTGCCGCATTCCTACCCCTGCCCTTGACTGGCGGGATTGGGGAAAGGGCTCTGTCGCCGAATCGTACTCTGCCTCTGAATCAGAGAAGCGAACCGGTCGGATCTCTGTCCGGAATTCCGTAACATTCTTCCATCGGCGTCGACGCCTTGCCTTCCTGCCCCTGGGTGGTTCTTCGGGGCAGGGCTGATCTCTGTTCTGGCGTCCTCCGGCCGCACTGGTACTGGGGCCAAGAGGACTGGAAACCAAGGTGCGAGGGGCACCGGGACAGATATCAAAGGGGAGGCGGGGAGAGATGATTCCGGGCGGGCCTCCGGGCCGAGATCGGAAGGTGGGATGACCCATGCCTCTTGGATCGGCCGCACGGAGTAACCCCTGTTGGTGAATAGCGCTACCGTGAGGTGGTCCGCGGTGGCTATTGTCTGTACCAGCAACCAGGAGAGTCAACCCAACCTGCCTTTGGGGCGGTCGGGGCCTCGATCCGGGTCGGGCATAGAAGTTCCCCTACTCAGGATGCGCAGGGGCCTGGCGACTGGAGCCAACAGTGGCTTGGGCCAGTGCGGCCGCCGTTGCTAGGGCCCCAAGGTGGGCATCCTCTTCCGCTCGTGCCCGACGTTGGTGTCGAGACAGACGAGTCGGGATGAGCGGCGCGGGCAGGTGGAGAGCCTGTTCCTCGACTTGAGGGGCCTGGCGGCGGTGTCGCCGTGGCCTGGCGGGAGCCCTTATCGTGGATCCCTGGAGCGGACCTTGGATAGGGTAGTCCGGGGCATCTTCCACTTCATCCGCATAGGGGAAGGAGTTGTCGGAGCGCTCCGGGGATAAGCTCCCAAAGCGGTTGGACGTTGAGGTAGGCAGCGGTGCCTCCCTGCGCGGCCCTCGGGGGCGGCGGTGGCGGCGAGGTGCAGCCTCCTCAAGGTCTAGGCGAGCCATGTCCCTAGTGGGGATGACTCCCTCTTCCTCATATCTCCGCACCAGGGTGTTGATCACCCTTCTTTGGATGACCTCCGAGGGGGAGAGAGGGCGTGGTTTCCCCGCAGCTGCGGCTGCTGGGACAACTGTGGAACGGGCGGGACCGCGCGGAGTAGCCGCGTCGGTGTTTCCCCTACCCCTGCGCCAGTGGGCGGGTGGCGATCGGGCACTGGATCGGGCGACCTGATTTCTGAAAGCAGGGAGAAGGACCCATTAACACTGACCTGGAAAAAGGAATCGACAACCAACCATTAGCGCTATGACGCCTTCCGTGGGGGGAACCCAGGCCCTCGACGTTGCGAGACGGAGTGCCCGCTGTCCCTTCCCCAGCCCCTAGCGGGTAAGACTGAATGCTTGGCCGGGCAACATGCCGGTCTTCCAACACCTCTGAAAGCCATCGGTCTTCGTATCGAGGAGAAGAGATTCACGTCGGGTTCACCATTTTTCTGTTTCGGTGCGGATGTGCGTCGGGTTACGCTGTTCCGCCAGGACGCGTTCGCGCGTGCACCCGTCGACCCGAGGGGATGGGCGCGCGGCTTGTGGTCCCGCAGTCCCGCTTTCCAAGGGCGGGCGGCATCCGTCCCTTATTCAGGGGCATCTGCTCCTTGATCGAAACCGGGATGATGGGATGTCGGCTCCTCCTCCCGTGGACATCTCCTCGGAACTCGTCGCCAAATCCGGGTCTCCCTCATAGACTTAAGAATGTTCGTAAATCTCGTTCCCGGCGCCATATCTTCATGGACACCGGTTAATTACACTGCTTCCGCCCGGACGTTCCAAGGAGTCTGGTCGGGGCAGCAACCTGCGGTGAGGAGGTCGGGTGGCTCTGGGTGCTGGGGGCGTGTCGTAACACTGCGGCTCTACACGTCTGTCTTCCGTCCCTAATAGGGATTCTCGAAGTCATGATGGCGTGAGGCATCCCGCACTGGGTGCGGGGAACTGTGTCCCCTGAGGTTTTCCTCAGCTTCCCATGTTTAACACGGGGTATGCCGCGAGTTTAACGTCCAGCGGGGACGGCATCGGACTGATCGACACGAAGAGTGGATCAGATGATAGAACCCCTTGCGAGGAACCTCCGACGCTGGGGCCAGCACATGGGCGGCTTCCCAAGTGATATGGAGTGGAGTGAAGTGGCATGACCCCACCGGGATGTGGCGGCCCGGGTAAGGATCAGGGTGGATGATGGGGTGAAGAGCTTGGACCCCGTAGGGGCTTCCTACGTACCGCGCGTTAGCACGGATCAAAGTCGACATAGTTCGGGTATAAAGTTTAACGTCATGCTGGACGTCGGCAAGCCGACCCACAGAGAGATCGAGGCCGCCAGATGGAGGATTGAACCGAACCACCTCGCACAGAGGGGGATGGAACGGCCGGGTGGATCACAGTTTAACGTCGTACTGGACGATAAAAGGAGAAATGGAAAAAGGGGCTGTGGGGAGGCACAGTGGAGATACACACGGGCAGTCTCCCACAGTGGCGGATTCATAGGTGAATCGACGCAAGTGTGAACCCGGGAGGGGTCCACTGATGGACGAACCGATGTGAATACGACCAGGACGACCAGGTGGTGGGCTTGAACCTCAGGGAGGCTTCCTACGTACCCTGTGTAGAAGACAGGGATCAAAGTCCACGTAGTTCATTCTGTCAGAACTTACGCACTTGAGGCAGCCCGGATGCGGCAAAACTCAGTTGGAAGGGACTTGGACCGAAAGTAGGAGACACCTCGACCCCAGTCATACCCTCTACTGGCTTCGGCAGTGGGGGAGCGCAATGGAGATACACATGTGCAGCCCCCCACAAGAAACTAGGGGTTTGTAATACCCTACTCCCGTAGGGAAAAGCCGCTCCCATTAAATCGTCCCTAAAGAGGGGCAATCCCGACATCCCTGCAGAGACGAGCGGGTGGGGGCCACATCCAAACCGGGGGGACCCTGCGTGCGGAGCACGAGATCAGGTTGCGGACGGTTTAACGTCTTGCCGGACGAAGTACAGTTTAACGTCGTGTGTTGAGGACGAAGCAGACGGTTTAACGTCTTGTCGGACGAAGTACAGTTTAACGTCGTGTGCTGAGGACGAAGGTGCTTGGCAGTTTAACGTCTTGCAGTGCGGACGTGGTGCAGTTTAGCGTCATGCAGGACGAATGTGCAGTTTAACATCTTGCGAGACGAATGCTCTACAGTTTAACGTCATTGTAGCTTGGACGAAGTGCGGTTTAACGTCGTGCGGGACGTATGCAGTTTAACGTCGTGCAGGACGTGGTGCAGTTTAGCGTCATGCAGGACGAGGCACTTGGCAGTTTAACGTCTTGCAGCGCGGACGAATGCTGAACAGTTTGACGTCTTGTAGCCTGGACGAAGTGCGGTTTAACTTCATGCGGGACGTATGCAGTTTAACGTCGTGCAGGACGTGGTGCAGTTTAGCGTCATGCAGGACGATGAAGCCGCCGGTAGGTCCGTGTCACTTCGCGCGAGCCTAGGGGGGCCGCACGGAAAGACGACGCACGGTGCGGGCACCTGCGATGAAGACCATCGGGCGCCCCGCAGGCGGGTACCCAAAGGGGGTCAAAGGGGGCGAACCTGGCGGTTTGCGCGCAAAAGAGGAGCTTTGCGCGCAATACCGCGGGTCGGCGCGCAAATGGACGGGCTGGCGCGCAATTGGGCCAGCGCCTTGCGCGCGGAAGGTTAAGATTGCGCGCACTGGGCTTCGGATAGCGCACGGGGGCAACGGCTCATTCTCTAACGAACGGCCACTTTGAAAATGGGGGGTGCGCGCAATCGGGCTGGATTGCGCGCACCCGGGGGCAATTGCGCGCAAGCGGGTTCTTTTGCGCGCAAAGGCCTTCGGGTTAAGGATTATTCAAAGGAAAGGAGCCAAGGGGATTGCGCGCGAAGGCGAACCCCAAGGCTCTGTTGCGCGAAAGAAAGGAGGTTACCTGAAGATCGGCATTGCGCGCGGAAGGGGTTGGATTGCGCGAACGAGCGACGCTTCGGATTCTGGCAACCTTCAAAACGTCGGGGGTCGCCTTATATTTATAGGCAACCCCGGGCGCGGAATCCGGTCTCGGGCGCGGAATTCTCTTCGCGGGCGCGGAATCAGGACCCGGCGCGCAAGGGAGCCGCGCAGGCCACGGGCGCGCAAAATAGCGCGCCGGCCCAGCGCTTTGCGCGCATCCCTGGAGGATTGCGCGCCGCGACTCGACTTTGCGCGCGGGTCTCTGAAATTTCGCGCAAGTCCTCCGGGCCCTCCGGAACGTGCCTCTGACTCCAAATATCACTTCGCTTTCCGCATCCAGAGCTTCGTTTGGGAACAACGGACTTTTCCGGCGTCTACAAAGATTATAAATGAACATTTTATATATTATATAATAAATATAAAATCCATTATTTAGAGGCACTTCACCAAACACATGTCTATGATTTTTAAATTTATTTCAGAAAAAATTTGGCTCAATATTTTCTGATTGGTGTATACCATTAACATCACTCCAAACGAGTAATGATAACAACACTTGAGTGAATGGATTTTATCTTCTATTTTATTGTCATGGGTGAAAATTTTAACCTTTTTTCATGGACAAACTCTTTTTAAATCATTATAGGGGATGAGGAATAATGTATCCTTATATTTTCAAAAGTGGCTTGACAGTTTTTAATCCATAAGAATATAAAACTATTATTTCTTAGTGTAGTCAATGGATATTTGTTCTTAATTAAATATTTAATCAATATATGATATTATCCTACGAATCCTATGATTATTCATATAAAAATGATATTACATGGCTCAATGTATGACATAATGGTCTTAACCTTATAAGGATATACCAACATGACATATTCAAAAATCAAATTCCTTATGAATTTAATATTCTGGATCGTAAAAAAAATATATGATGTTTATTATTGATTCCCTAATCCTACTAAATTCCCACATAAATTGTTAAAATATGATCCCACACATCCTCAGCTTTAATAAAAAAATGAAATCTTGTAACACCCTTTTCTTTTAAGAATTATTATTTTTGAATAAGTTAAAATTGATTTATATATCATGTTTCATGCTAAACCAAGATAATAATTATTTATACACAACACCTAGGTAAGCATGTGTTTCCTGAAAACGTAGATTGATTTTTTCCATACACAACAAAATGTTTGGATTGAGCTTCAAACACCAATGAGTTCCTTCAATAGCTTGTATTACATAAAGATACAGGTTTTAAAAGAAAGAGTTATTCTATTAATATTATGATAGTAATCACATATAATTTGGAATTGTATGAATGAATCATATTAAATGAATAATTTATTAAATTATTGGGTTAAATATTATTTATAAATTAAGATAAAATCCATTTGAAAATAAAAGATGTGTTTTTTGAAGCATTTTCCCCAATGAAATTTTATCTTCATAAGATAAAATAATCAGTATTCAAGAATTATTATAATGAAATTTATATTAAATGTTTTAAAATTCCTCTAATATGGTTTATAGGCATAAATTAAGAACAAATTCAATTTTAAGCCTAAAAAGTTTTATTTTTATAAAAGGAATATTTCCTGCTATTAATGAATGAAATTTTTAGAAAATACATTTTTAATCATTTATAAATATTAATTGTAAACAAAATTCAAAATTGGACAATCAAAATTAGTCTGGGGTAATTTTTTTGGTATTTTCTAAAAAGTGTAATCTTTTCATGATTAGTGAATAACTGAATTTTAATTAAAAATTATCTTTCGCCTAAATAAACTATATTGAAAAGGGATATTTTAAATTGGTTTTAATTTCTAAATAGTTCCGCTATACATATTTTAATTCTATTTAGTTAAATTTAATAATTTTTATATTGAATTTAAATATAAAAATGTAGTAAACATTTTTCCATTCTTTCTATAAAAACGTTCCTTCTCCCCCCATCTATGGGATTAATTTTAAATAAATTTCAGCCACATATTTGTTTGGAATTTAGAAAAACTGATTACATAGTTGGAATTATCATGTTCAAATGTACTTAATATATAACATTTAACTTTTAAAAATATTAATAGTAAACATAGTAAATTTATTACCACGTTTAAGGGTTAATATCATAATTAATTGTAAAAATAAAAATATAAAAACAAGAAAATTACCCTAAAACATGAAATAATTTTATTTAATTATTGAATGACGACCAAAATCATCTTTTGGTCCAATTTATGACCTCTTAGAGCCACTTTTATTTCTTTTAGATCCTTATAACATGTTATTTTAAGAAATTTTAAAATTGTTGCACTAATGGTTTTAATAAGTATAATATTTTAATATGTGTTCATCCATAAGATATATTCGACCATAAAAATATTTAGAACTCTAAAGTATTTATCTTCAACTTTTTAAATTATTATTAAATTTTAGTGTAGAAATGAGTACAATAAATAATTACACAACAATGACATAGTAATTATTCAATTAATGAAATGATCAAATAAATGATATTTATAATATTAGATGAAATATAAGTTCAATTAATTAAGGTGAAAAAATATTTTTAAAGTTTATTATGAAATATTAGGGGTTTATTTAAATACATTTTTCGAATATATCTTATTTTCATGATTTTCATAAATTCAATGTTAGGAATCTTTTCAAAATTGAAACTAATAATATTTTATGAAAATAGTATTTTATTAAATTATTGATGAATAATTAAAATATTAAATAAGGAAAATGAGACTGTATATGGTCTAAAACATTATAAATTGGCCACTTATTATCTAATTGACACATTATATTTAAATATTAAAAATCATCTAATACTGAATAATGTGTCAACAAAGATAAAATAAAATATTTTGAGAATAGTAAAACCCTTCTATAATTATTTTAATGTCATTTTCTGAAAAAATATGGAAGAAATGTTTTCATTTAAAATATTTGGAATGAGATGATTTTTTCACATTCATGACTCCTTAAATAATTTAAGACTCTTGTACATGCTTACAAGTTTATTTTCAAATAAAATGTTTTCAATTATAATTTTGTGGCATTTTAAAAAAGGAATGTTTTATAAACAGAAATGATATTTTCCACCATAATTATTTCAAATGATCTATAAATTTTATCTTCCATATCATATAACATTATTTTATGTTAATTGTGATTTTATGGGTATATTATTGAAGGTTAATATCATTCTTCTTTTTATGATTTTTTATGTTTATGATGACATGATGTTTAGAAAACCCATTTCTTTTCATTGATTTTAGATATGATGAAATGATTATGATACTCATTTTTACATGGGTTTTGATATGATGAATGAATTATGTTCTTATGGAACACATGTGTATTTTTTTCATTATGTGATGTTTTGTACAAATATAACCCTAAAATGAATTGGGTAAATATGGATAACTTGTGAGGTAAATTTATAATGTGTAAACCTAATTTCTTGTTTAAAATTTCATTTATAGACATAGTATTCATGACTATATATTTATAAATAGATAGAATTTCATTTCTATAAGTTTATTCATGGACCTATCTTTCATTTCCATAATTTTATGTATGGACGTAGATTTAAAGTCAATAAGATAATTTGTAGACCTTATTCTATGTCCATAATTTTATATATCATCATGATTTCATGTCATAAATTTAATGAGTTAACCCGTTTCTATTTATAAATGTTCACAATATTATATGTTTATTTGATTCCCTCAAAACCATGTTTTATAATGTTTTTATGGATCATGATAATTTATTATTTATATCTTATGAACTTCCAAGATTTCTTCCATGACTGAAGATTATGATATATTACATACAATGTATTATTTTCAAAAGATATGTTAATGTTTTTATAACCTTATACTCGTTTTTTCTTAAAATCTCTCTTGTTCACCCATACAATGAATATGCAATCACCCCTTTCTTTTGTTACATGTACCCATGTTATGTATATATGTTCAATTTAGATGCACTAAATGTGAATTTGTTTTTTTAAACATTTAATATCATCCATTATAATTGGATATTGTGTTCCATGTTTCCAAAAGAATTAAACTATTATGGTCCTTAGGCATGTGTCTGAGTAATGTAATGAATATTCATATAAAATCAGGAAATATCCATGTATAAAAATACTGGGTAGTTATAGTTTGTATCAATGAAAAATTATATTCCACCTTTGTAAAATAGAATGATAATAATTTAGTCAGTTCCCTTGGAATATTTCTAATGATATATGTAGGGATGATTATATGGTTAAGTCTTAGAATGAGCCAAAATATATGAAGACTTATAGGATTTCAATGAAAGATAGAGTTAGTGGATTCCTCGTAAAACATCCATGTCAAGATACTACAAGTGGATGTGGGTTTGGCATAGATTAAACTAGGGTTAACAAATCCAAAAACAACTTATTGAGATTGACACAATCAGGAATTGAAGTATGACAATGCTTTTTATGGCACAATAATTTTGAACTCTCGGGGGGATACATTTTGAAAATCCACTAACTCTTTAAAAACTTTCATGAATGATTTAGTTATAATACATCTATGAATGTTAATGTTTAATAATTCTGGTAGATTAATTTAAAATAAATGGTTATCCTGATTTTGATATCCTATAAGTGATTGACTTGATTATATTGTTTTACTGAATGATAAGTGTTTCCTACACTATGCTTCCAAGATTTTTCCATTGGTGAGAACCAGAATGAATTGTGTTAATATTTAATGTGAATAAAACTTTTATACTGATACATTAAATGGGATGATGACTAGATTGAATGATGTTGTGATTATTAAAAATTATCCATCACAATATATGATTATCAATGTGAAAATCATTGAGATTTTAGACACATCGAATAAAATAATGTTTGAATTTTATAAATGTTCTTATGTTAATGGACATTGTGGAAAGAAGTATCAAATTTCAACTTTTAAATAAGGTGGTAAGAAAAAACGAAAGGAATATCTCTAATGGTGGAAATGATTTTATCAATGTCAAAAATGGGGAAATCGAGTAAATAATTTTCAATAATTTTATTTCTATATCTATCAGGAACATGTGAATTACACAAATTACTGCCTTTAACTAAGAATATACTTCTAGACCAAGGAAGGACCTACTATAGGAGAATCAATGAAGTGGATGGATATAAGTTATTATTAATTTGGATTCTTGAATCATGGCTTGTGAGATATATTAGTAATTTTCAATGTATGCTTTTTATTTATGTATTTAAAAGAATATGTTGATTGGTACTAGAAAAATTGAAATGTGATGTAGCTGGTATGGTGATATTTTATGGGGAGTATAACCCGTAATATGTGAATGATATTAGGATAAAAAGGAGAAAAGGATATATTATTATATTAATAAAATAAATGGGATAATATTAAAGGCTATAGGACAGATCAATAATATGATAAAATAGTGTTTTATGATACCAAACATTGTGTTCATATATATATATTGGATTTAGGGTATGGTTAAAGGGATAATATTTTAGTACATTCATGTTTTAACAAAAATTTTATGGTAATTTATGTTATCAACGTTTTTCAAGAGAAACAATGACAATATACTTCACATGTTTTGTATGATAGAATTAATAGATACGTCAAAATATTTGAGGGATAAATGATATGTTTTTTTTGATAATTTAGTGACCTAATTTTGAATAATTTGGATTTTATTCTTATGAAAGATCACAAGGTAAATCATTCTTGAAATTTGTTATGTGGACTTTTGGATTAGGTTTTCTATATTAATGTCTTAATTCACCATATGGATATTTAAGTGTATATGATAACCTGATATAACCATATTTTTATGATGATAACTATAGTAATAATGAAAGCCTTCTCATCTAATTATGGATCTTATTTTCAACTAGTTCATCAATAATTTCAACTATATATTCTTCTTAGAGTAAGTGAAGAAATGTAAATTGATTAAGGAAAAACCAAAGTGAGATTGTAATTATGAGAAAGAATCATGTTAGTATATATTCACAAATGATTTTGAAAAATAAAATATCCTATAATCGTCATTCTTGATATTATCCATGATAATTTCTTGACCTATGGTTTTTTTCATTAACCTTATTTTGACCATGTTTTTTATCACTATCTATTGATTTATATGGATTTTGTTTCCATACAAATCAATCATTTAATGTTATTCCTATGTAGAAACCCAAATAATAATTATTTAAGGTAACCATAATGTTTCTAAATTTATATTTTTAAGGGTATTTTTATTATACATTTTTTGGAGTGTGTTTCTATGAATGAATTATAAAATATTAATACTTTGATATCTTATATGAATTTAAAGGGAGAAATTCAATTTAAGGGATATATTATATAACACCCCAAATTATTATGAATTATTATTCGTTGAATAAATAAAAATTATTTAATGAATATTGTTGAATACTACATCCGGACATGATTTAATAACACACAACACCAAGTTAAACGTTCAATATATGTAACACATAGTTTGGTTGTGGAAGATGAAAGACAACTCTTTGGTAATATTGCATAGAACAATGACTTCCTTTGTTATCTAGTGTTACAAGCCAGGCCGAGTCTTATGAGACAACAATATAAAATTAGAATTATGATAGTTATCACCTAGAAGATGTAATTTTATGAATTAATATAATTACATGAATTATGATATGAATTTTAGGGTTACCTATTAATTATAAATGAAGATAACAAATAATTAAATATTAATATTGTTTTTTAAACTATTTTACTCAAAAATATGAATTTTATCATAAAAAATAAATTAATTACTTTTTTGAAAGATATTATTTAAATTTATAATAACTGTTTTCAAATTTATAAAATATGTTTTATAGGAATAAAATTTGAACAAACCCGATTTTAATCATAAAAAAAATTTATTTTAAAAAAGGTTGTTTTTCACCTTTTAATGGAAGAAATGTTCTAATAAATTTTGAAACACTAAATATTTATATTTTAACAAAAGACATTCTTTTTTGAATGATTAATATCAAAATTATATAGGAGTGATTTTTTTTTAAACATTCATGTTATAAAGACTACTAAAAATATTAAATTTTAATTGAAAATGGTGTTTTATTTTAAATAATTTATAATAATTAATTATGTTTTAAATTTGTTTTAATGTCACAATAGATTAATTGTATAAACAATAAACCAATTTATTCAATTCGAAATAGTTTTATATGTAATTTTATATAAAAACATTGTAAACATTTGAACATTTTCACTTTAGAGACTCGCCTTCTCGCCCAGTCTAAAAGACAAATTTTAAATTAATTTTACCCACCAATTTTTTATTGAATTTTTTAAAATGGAATCCATATTTGAATCATAAATTCCTTATTTTATTAAATAGTTTTATTCTATTATTGGATAATATGAATAGTATAAATAGTAATTTTATTGCCACAGTTAAGTGAAAATCAGTTAATTATGGGTAAAAGTAATATTATAAATATTAGAAAATTACCCTTATACTTGTCCTAATTTTTTTACATGAGAATTTTTCAATTAAAATATTCATTGGGCATAATTTTTGACCTCTTGGAGTTAATTATATTACATTAATCCACTTATAGTATTTTAGTTCATGAAAATTCAAACTTTTCACACTAATGTTTTTAATAATTAATACATTTTAATATGTGATAATACAGAAGATATATTATAAAATAAATAGTATTCGAAAATAAAAAATCATTATATTTATCATTGTAATTTTTTATTGGTGAAATATGTACCTTGAATAATTACATAATGATGATTCATTAATTATTCAATCAATGAAATAATAAATTAAATGATATTAAAAATATTAAATGAAATATAATTTTAATAAATTTGGTTGATACAATTATTTTATAGATTATTTTGTCATATTGAAGGTGGAGTTTGTGATTTGGTTCAAAAATATATTTTGTCACATATTTTCTTAATTTCATGTAGTGAATAGTGTTAAAATTGCCACTAATGATGTTTTATGAAAATAATATTTTATTAAATTTTTAGAAAATTACAAAAAGATATAATTGGTAAAAATGGGATGATATATGGTCTAAAAATAATATTTTTTTCTTTTATGGTCCAATTTAAATTTATAATTAATAATTGAAACATTTTATTATTAAAAAGTATTTATCATAGTCAAAATTAATATTGGTCGACAAAGGGATAATAAAAATGATTAGTTTTAAAATGACAAAAAACATTTATAAAATATATTGGTTGATTAGATTAAAAACCTATATTATTATATATTTTCATCCATGTATTTTTAGTGTAATTATTTTTTAAGATTTAATATATTATAAATTATTCATGTGAGAAAAAGAAAAAGTACCCCTCACCTCAATTATAAAATGGAGAATATTATTCTCTATTCATCACACATCAAAACATATTTTTTTCTGATAAAACCAATATAAATATCTTCTAAACATCTCACCCTTCATCCTAGAAATCCTCTTTCTAGTTGAAATCCAAAAAAATGATTTCCTTTAGTGAGAACCAAACGATGATACTTGAAGAAGTGGATGTTTGAATGTTTATGATGGATGTGAGGACTTAATTTAAGGGATTTCCATCACACATTTTAGATTGTGGGACACATGATATATTCCCTAGATATTATTTGATCTTTTGTATGTACGTATAATTAATTTACATTATTATTAGACTACATAAAATTTTTCGTATAAAAATATTCATTTTAATACATCTCTTTCATGGGAATTCAGTTTTAACGTTACTAAAATCATAAGGGGTTGCTTCCTCACTTTCCTTTATATGGGACACATAACTTATACACTACAATTTTCTTTTTGGTAGTGTATATACATCCCATGAATTTATTTTCTATGTATTTTCATGAATATTATTTAATTTACATATACATATAATTTTCTACCATTCATGGGGAATATGAGTCGACTCATTATAAAGTGAAAAGGGATTATTCCATAATCTTATCAATATTCAGGATTGTTTATGTTTGAGAATCTACTAGGTAATATTTTACATTCATGTCCATTTTACCTATATTTTCTTTAATTAATTTTTACTATTCTCCTATAATTATTTGAAGTCATTATTACCAATTTTTATCTTTTCAATAACGGTTTAAAGGGAATATTTTTTTGTCATTTTCTAGATAATTCAGGTTATGAAATGTCTAAACAAAGTACAAAATGAATGTTTTATTTTAAATTATATGGAATGAGTGGATTTTAATACTTTAATGATACCATATTTAATTTAATCTATTATTATAATCATACAAGGTTTTTTTCAAAGGAAATGATATCTTTTAAAATTTCAAATCATTTAGAGAAAATAAAATTTTAATAAAATGGATATTTTCCTCAGGATTTATTTGAAGAAATAGTAGGGGTTTTTACACATTTTATGGTAATTATTGTCATGGTTATGATATTAATTATTTTCCTTATCTTATATCTCTTGGAATGGATGTAAAATAGGGTGGATAAAATGGGGTTTCCATCAAATAAATGGGGAGCTTCAATGTATTAATATGAAAAGAAAAATAATTAATCAAATTATATACCCCTAAATTATATTTTGAAGACTCTTTAATAAATTTTATAACCTAAATACATTGGACTCAAAACTGACAAGGATGTTTATGAAAAACTAAAGAGAGATAATTAATGAAAAGTTAAATTAATGGATTAAACATTTAAAATTTAGAGGATAAAATTTGATGCACATGAGCCTCAACCAAGTTGGTGAGGAATCACTAAGTGCATCCAAGAGACCTGAGATCAAATCTGGGTGGAGGTATATTTTCGAGGGTACTGTAGCAGTACTGTAGTAGTCACTGTTCGGTACTGTAGCAACCAAAACTATTCATCCATCTGGGACTTCAGGAAACCGGTGTGGTCCTCGGGTCCTGCAAGAATTTCGAGCCACCCAAGGCCTTAGGGCCACTTTAAGGCCTTAGGGCCACCCCAAGACCTTCGGGCCTCATGAATACAGCCCCAGGCACACTAAAAAAATAGGATCAACCTCAGAAGAGGATTCAGAGCAGGTACACTCACCAGAGTAGAGCCAAATGGATTTTCAGAATGAGAGGGTATGGCTATACAATCAGTACCAGCCTGTGCTTGCACGGGAAGTCTAACCAGACGGTCATGAAAAGGTAGAGAGCTACTATTAGGATGCAGATGCTGGGGAAGGGCAGTTCCTTGTAGATTATCTCGTTCAATTCCCTAAGACCTTTGGGTTATGTAATCTCCTAAGCCTACGGGCCATGTAATATCTAAGCCTACGTACCTTGTAAGGGTTAGCCCTCAGCCTTGAAACGGGGTTGTCAAAAAAAATAATAAAAAATGATGGCCTTCGAGCCATTCAGGCAGATGATAAAATTTGAGGATATTAATATAATTGATGGAGAAAACAATATTGACTAATTTATATGATTCAATAATAAATATAATCAATGTATAGGTATTTTCATAAATACATGAATACTCCATAACTACAAAATATATAATAAAAAAAAATTCCATATAGTTTTTATCCTATGATTCCGTCTTTTGAATATAAGTAGGATAATTCCATTGATTAATTACATAATATTCTCAGTTATTTTTAAATGGGAAGGATTTTAGGGTTTTAAATATATATATATATATATAATTATGATATAGTTTTTTTGGAAACTAAATATTATAGATGGTGAATTCGTTGAATCATATGATTGGGAGGAGGATGATTATATGGAATATTTCAAGGGGATTTTTATCATTTATCAATGATATTAAAATTGGTAAGGAAAAATTAGAGTAGTAAACCCACCATGATGTTATATCTATAATGGTATCATACATTTTCCACTAAACTACACAAAAAGGAGTATAAAAAACATTAATCAGATAAGGCTGATACGAAAATATAGTTTATACATATTGTCAATTTTTTAAAAGATTTCACTAAAAATGGATGAATCAAAATATTTTTTCTAGAAGATAATGTAGATATTAAAATGGTAAAACAATACTAATATGAAACCTTATCAAGAATCAATTTTGAATGGAAGGACAATTTAATATCAAATTTTGAGAATAGATTTGATACCATATGTAATGATTTAGATTTAGTAGGTCTATATGAGATGTGAAAAATGTTAAAGAATAAGTTATAGTATTTTATTAAAAATAACACATTTACCAAGAAGTAGATGTGGATGACAACAAATAAAATGTATGATTGGATTGATAAAAAATCAATAAAGAAGATTTAAATATTAATCATATCAAAAAGTTAAAATATTAGGTAGCTTGGAAATAATATAAGTTGAGATATATTGAGGGAAAAAATGTTGCGAGAGAAGAATAATTTTCAAAGACATTATAAAATGTACTGATACAATGAATTATTTGAATATTATTAGATGTTATATGACCTAAACATTTCATACATATATATTACATCCTTTCAAATGATTATTCCTTACATATAATAATAAATCACACCCTAGAACATAATTGTTTCTATCATTATATATTTGATACATAAATAACTTATTTTACAATATCTCCATTATTACCCATAAATAGTCTTCTCATATAATACTTTTTGAGATATCATATATAGTATTCCCAATCATAATTTGGGTAATGGAACCATATAGAAGGGTGATAATTGAATCTTATTAAGGGAAAAAAATAAGATATATCAGTCACAAATCATGAGTGGTTTTATGAGGGGAATTTGTTTTGAAAATATAGTAAAGGTTCTAATAAAAAATGTAAAATAATAATTCATAATAAGACATATATCATAAAACATGAGTCATGGAATAGGGATATTGGAGTAACATAGTAAATGATTCATAGGACTGTGAAGAAAGAGAATATAATAGAGTTATATTTAATAATTAACACTTTTTTCATAATCATATCAATATAAATCATAACATATGTTAAGAATATACACCATCACATTCACATCATAATGTTAAATTTTTACCACCATACTGTAACCTAGTGGACTTGGTATAACCAATCGAATAATTTTACATAATATACTTGGGATAACCACACTTAAACCATCATGATCTAATGAGACATAATATATTACACAATATGATGAAGGGATAAAACAATCCTATTAATCTCAAAATGATACACCATACATATGTGTTCCATATCAAATTAAAAACATTCATAATTCCATTATATCATCATTAGCTGTTGAAAATCAAATGTTTTATTGAAATTGACCACAAAATATTACCATAATACATTTTTTAAAATCAACATTATTATATCATTACAGAATATTCCTATTGAAACATATGAAACATTAGAGGATAATGATATAAATGTATTTTTTATTAATGTATTAAAATTTTCATGGATAATGAAGATAATAAAAACATTGTGTTTCAAATTTATTTTAAGGAAATATTAAATAAAATAAAGGGAATATATATTTATTTAGAAAACCATGAAAATCATAGAGTATTTTTGTTATTAAAATTGGAAATGGTTGCAGGATAATACATTCATACAAAACTTATCAAAATGATATTCCTTTAATAAATTTGTAAATAACGTCAAAGTTGGTCTAATATGATCATACCAAAAAAATTACATGATGTTTAGTTTTTAAAAAAATCAAATTCCTTTTATAATGGCATCAAATAATCATAAATATTGTTAATGATTCCCATAAAAAATAAAAAATATGAACTGGAAAGTGAAACTTTCACGATAGAAAAGAAGAGATGAAGTTTATTTCTCCTACATGTTTTATTCCAAGTATATTATGATATGTTGAGGTTGATAACTGGTATTAAAAATATAAATCACATTAAATAGTATATGAAAAGAAAATATATGTGGTTTTAGAGAAATATCATATGGTTTCACAATGAGGAAACTTAGTGATAAAAACATTGAATTCAAATTAAGATTGAAATTAATACCATTATATTTTACTCTAGAATTCTACTTGAGTGATTTATCCATATTTATAACAAACACAAACATCATAACAAATTAGTTAAGAAAATTTTCACACCTATTATCCTTTCATATTCCTAAAATTAATATAGTCAATTAGACGATATAAGTTTGTTATTATTGGTTATCAAGATCTGATTTTTGTAATTGTTTATTTGAACATGTATCATAATAGTGATATTATTCCCCATTAATGGAATCAATATCAATAATTAAAAAATAAAAATAATCAAAATAAAAATTTTCATTTTTTTATAGAACCATTTTCATTTGATAGAAACCATGTGTATGGGTTGAGAGAATAAAATTCATGATAGAAATGATTTGGGTAATTTACTGATATCTTGATGTTATTTTATGATTATATTTCGTTATTTATTCCTAAATGAAAAATATAAATTATATACATCAATTTTTAAAATTATATATTACCTATATTATGGTCATTATGACCATTTATTCGGAAAATGGTGAAGATAATATTGCACCATTCACAATAGTCATTAAACTAACAAACACAAGAATATGTTATACTAATGAATGAGATAGGATATAAAGGGATATAATAGTATTATAACTCTATATTAATAATTATTATTTCAAAATCACATTTGTATATAAAGTGTTTTAGTAATTTTAGATATATAAAAGTAAATAACTATAACAAATAAGATGTTGCTTCCATCATTGGAGAAATCCCTAATTTTCACAAAGATTTTCCTCTAAATAGAGGCCTTGAAAATTATTTTTGTGAACAAGGGATTCCAAATGTGAAAATATAATATTTTAGGATAAATATTATAAGGTATTTATTATAAATTATAAATAATATTGGGTATTGTAGTGGTTGTATGTAATCTCCTCTTATTTTTCAAAATTAGAGACATGTTCATGGAAACTAAAGTTATATAAGGTGTAAAGAAAGAATATTAGTGGAGTATGGAGATATAGGTAAAAAATGGTTATAGTGGAATATGTTACAAATTTCTAAAAAAAGGTTTTCTTCCATATGGTATATTATTGTACGAAATTTAACAAAATTCAAGTCATGGAAGACTACAACTCATCCCACATTTTACC
This sequence comes from Viscum album, assembly GCA_963277665.1. Classification (NCBI taxonomy): domain Eukaryota; kingdom Viridiplantae; phylum Streptophyta; class Magnoliopsida; order Santalales; family Viscaceae; genus Viscum; species Viscum album. The sequence goes on along the minus strand of OY728153.1, from coordinate 690,260,583 downwards.
TTGTAAATTTCATTCTGTGGAAATATTTTTTTAAGAAAAATAAATGTTTACCCATATTAAAAAATTACAATGTTTTGAAACAAAAATTTCAATCCATTTATTCTAATTAATATTTTAATAATGGTAAATTATACAGTTTTAAGAAAATATATTATGTATCAGAAAATAGTTTTAAAAAAATATGACTTTAAGCCTTAGCTACTCTTGTTCTTATTAATTATAAATATGTAAATAGTTATCTCATTAAATAATATATGTGTGTATATATATCACATTGGATTCATTATTTGGTCGAAATGAATTTAAATTATTAAAATAAAAAATTCAACATAAATAGGGAAACAATTTTATTAATTTTTTTAATCATTTAAAAATATTAACTTCATCCTTTTAAATTTAATAATTCATATTTTATCCTTATAATTTTAACAAAATATTCATATAAAAATATATTTTTTTTTAATTTCATAAATTGAATTTCCTTTTTTAACAATAATAATAAGAATATGTAATGTACAAACATATATTTTCATAATATATTAATTAAATAATATCATTATATTTAGATTATGAATTATTTGATTTAAAAAATATCCATTGGATATATTAATTTAATATATTTCTCATGAATATATTTAAGAACCATAAATTACATAGTCTTACATCCAATGGACACATATAAAATATTGATACTGTAGTACGCCTAGTTTCAATTACATAACCCCTTTCCTCACACTTTTTTTAATTTGGTGTGTAAAAAATAGAGAGTTTCCTAAAAAATTGAGATTTTCCTTAAAATAGAGAGTTTCCATAAAATAGAGAGTTTCCATAAAATAGAGAGTTTCCATAAAGTGGGGTGTTTCTATAATGTAGTTAGTTTCTATAAAGTGGGGTGTTTCCATAAATTGGGATGTTTCCATAAAAAAAATATTTCCATAAAATGGGTAAAGGTGAAGGATGAAAGTTTTGGGGTTTTATATGGAGTGTTGGGACCAAAATAAAGTTTGCATGATCTATAAACGATTGGAAAAAACTGTGTGGTCAAACCTTGTGCAGAGGTCAAATCCAGATCCTATTTTCTAGGAGCTTACTCATTTTTTCTGTATATATTTGGTTTTAGATTCAAAACCCCCCTACTTCGAGATTACCTTCATAAGAAGGCTAGATAACCCTCCCCACATGAGTTGGAGACATCCCAGATCCTTCTCTTGTTGATTTCAAGTCAGATTCTTGTGGTGTGTTGCTATTCTTTCCAGATTTGTCATGTTTTCTTAGATCTCGCTAGAAATACATCAATGATCTCCATTATTTCTCAAATATGAACCTATAGTGGGTAGATTTATGTTTTTGAATTCCAAATAACATAATGTTGAGTCTTGATCTTACCAGGATAATAGAACTAAGATCATTCTTGTAGAATCGACCAGCTTTATTGTGTCTTCTTCGTCGGTTGTCAAAGTTTCATCAAATACATAGAGGTATGTGGATTCAATCTTATCTCCTATTGATAGAATTTATTGGATTATATTCAAATTGGATTATTGATTTTGAAATGCATGGAAAAATATTCTTTTGTGATGATTTATATTTTTTCTGAAATTGCTTGATGTTGGTGAATAATTGTGCAAAAGGGTGTTTAATTTAAAAGGATGATTTTAAATTATGAATTTTTTAGAATTTCTAAATGGTTTATGAAAAGGGGTTTTCAGTAGAAATGGTTTTCATTAAAAATGGAGTTCATTGAAATTTATTGTAGTTGAAATGGTTTGGCATTGAAATGGTTTTGATTGAAATAGTTTTCTGTAAAAACGTGTTTTTAAGGGATTATTTTGGCTTGATTGTTGGGAATATGTGTTATGTGTTCATATTTCATATACAGGTCTTGGTTGAAATATGTCCTTGTTCTTGGTGCCAAATTTTTAATGGCACAAGGGAGTTTCATATATAGGGCTTGGTTGAAATATGACCTTGTGGTCGGTGCCAAAGGATTAATGGCATAGGGGAAATAATTTCCTTATGACGACTTGGTAGATCGATGAGTAACCACTCATCTGTATGGAACCGTCATAATGTAGCATGAATGGTTGGTTTCATGGGTTTAAGGAATGGTTGGGTATGCAGATATGGGGATACTGGGGAATGGTTTTAAATATTGCAGAGATATTTTTCTAGAGAAATATCTTCTTGGAAAACTTGGTTTCAATTGCACTTTTATGTTTTTTGTAATGAATGGTTTTGGAAACTTGTTTATATTTAGTAATAAACTATTATTAAGAAATGATTTCATATAAACCATATTATATAATTGGTTCTAACTCTTCTATCCTAGTGGCTTGAGTATGTATGTTTTTGGGGAAATACTACATAGTTTTATACTCACCCCTACTTTGGGACATTGGTGATTTTGCAGATGCTATATTCTGGGACAGGGGAAAAGGAAATATTTCACACATGTTTAGAACTACCTCATTATGATTGGGATGCTCGGAGATTTTAGGTCTTGGAACTTGTGCACCCTGGAGTCTTGAGAGAGTCTTGTGTAGTTTTTGCGTTGTGTAGTTTGATACTTGGTTATACATTTGATGATTCTTACATTGATGTGGTTTTGAGATACATGAAGTTGATGAGATGTCTTTAAATTGTTCATGCATCATATAGTGAATATTTGTTATGTTTGGTAGGATTATTTGTTTATTTTATAAATGTTAAATCTTCCCCCACTTGTATTTGATACCCTTTGGCATTTATTTCCATCCTTTGGCATCTTTGTTATGTCGGTGAAGGCCAAGTGATGACTCGTTGTACTCTCAAGCCAATGAGAATTGGGGGGTCATTAAAAATAGTATCATATGGTTTAGTCTTTTCCTAACAAGTAGTCATTGATATTCCTTGTTTGGGAGATGAAATCCCTTCTTTTCTATTCCTTGGAAGGGAATCATAAAAGGGAGTAGGATTTTCGAAACCAGAAATGTGTAGCATAAAAGGATATAGCTAACCCTTTATGTTGAACTTCAGGTTACCCAGGAGTTGGGTAAATAAGTGTTTGGAGACACTTATAGGATTTTAAAATATCATTGTCATGGGTTTATCCAATGAGACAAGTATGAAATTCAGTATAGAGGAATGACTTCCCAATGCGTGTTCATACATCATTTCGAGAAATGAATCATTTTGTGGAAAAATGTATTCATTTTTTAAAAGTGTAGAATTGGATTTCAAATGAATGATTTTGAAAAATATAATGATTCTCATACTTGGGAAATGGTTTAATTTTCAAAAGCATGACAAGTGGTTTCAAAAATAGTATAATAAGGGAGAAAGGATGTTTCGGGAGGAAATGTTGTGATAGTTGATGTGATAGAATTTGAAATTCTAAGCCAAAAATTGCTGGAGATTGATATTAAAGGAGTTTGTTGTTAGTTTAAACAATGGTACATGGTAGGTGTCGTCGAAAATAACCCGAAGAAGTAGCGGAGAATGTGGTTTTACATGAACCACGTATGAACCAAGAGCTGGTTCATAGTGTTGTCCAAGATTTTCAAGCTGTGGACACATGGAACTGGAGGAATGATCCCTGACAAGGGGATCATACCATCCAATTCATGAAGCAGAATCCACATAATTTCTGGGGTGATTCTGAACCTGAGAAGGCAAAGGTGTGGCTATATAGGATGAATCATATCTTCGACTTCATCAGAAAACCAGTAGAGCTAAAGGTCAAACTCGTGATGTATATGGTCGAGGATCTTTTGGGTCAGTAGTGGGATTAAGAGGTGCATGCTAAATTGGATGAAGGACTTACATGGGATGTTTTTGAGGAATGGTTCAACAATCAATTCATTCCTCACACGTTCAAGATCCAAAAAACAGTGAACATATTCAGCCTGAAACAAGAGTGTCTCTCTATCACAAAGTATGTGGAAAAGTTCATGAACTTAGTATACTTTGCCCCAGAAGTTGCGGCTAGTTCCTCTTTGAAGGAACACATCTTCAAATTATGGCTAAGATAGGGAGATTCGATCAAAGATTACATTACTTTGTCTTACATACAATATAGAGATGGTGAACAGAGCGACGGTGGATGAACGTGATACCTCGGGATCAATGGGAGGAGGCATGATGATACCTATAGGAAACGATTGAAACTCAAATACTATGAACAAGAGGAAAAGGGACACCTATTTCTAAGGTGAAATGGAAATTAGAACCAGACAGCTGGACCAGTAAACCTTCTTCCACAACCCTAGAGCATAGTAGGTTTTTTCAATGTGGTTCACTTGACCACATAAAGAGAGATTTTATAACACATCACAGAGAATGTAATAATTGTCACAAAATGGGACATCATCAGTGCTATTGTCACGTTGCCCCAAGGTTAGGTGATTGAGAAACTTCTTAGATTTCTCAAGCATTGTATTCTTCCACGGGACGAGGACAAAAAAATCACTCTCATTAGTAGTGGAAAGTTTTCCATGGTGATTCTAGAAATACCGTGACTCCTCAAATAGGGAAACCTCAGCAAGGAAACAATGAGAACATTATAGTGAACAAGAAATTGTATGGAGCTAAGAAGATGATTGTCGATGATCATGATGGACCAACATCAGTAAGAGGTATGATTATTTTGATTTCTATGTGTGTTCAATTTTTGTTTGATATTGGTGTGCCATAATAATTCATTTCTTCTCGTGCTGTTGACTAGCAAGGTAAACAATTGAAAATTATGCCTTCTATTTTGAAACTTCAAACTCCTCTTGGTGAAAGAGAATGTCAAGCCTTTGTGTCTAGGGCATTTGTTATAACTGCTGATGGAGTTGAGATGAAGTGGGACTTCTCAATGTTGTATATGGATGAATACTATGTAATCCGGGTTATATAGTGGTTGACGAAGTTCAATGCTCAAATAGACTGTTATAGGAGAATAGTTATTTTTATGAATAACGACGGTATAGAGCATCTCATTAGAGGAGATAGGATTGTAAAGAAGTGTGCAAAGAGCTTGTTGGCACCAAATGTTGGAATGATATCTTTCTAATTGTTAGCTTTGACTTTGTCATCAATAAAGAGACCGAGAAAAGTAGTTTTCCAACTATTGTGTATCAACATCCAGATTTCTTTCCCGAGAACATCTATGGGTTACCACCTCTAAGGGAAGTGGAGTATATGATTTTTCTCCATCTCAGGACCAGTCTTATTTCCCTTCCATATTATAGGATGGAAAAAATAGAGTTATGGGAACTGAATGTGCAGTTAGAGGTTCTTGAAAACAAGTGGTTCATTCGACCATGTACATCTCTATGGGCATCATTGGTTTTGTTCGAGAATAAGGCATATGGAATTCTTGGGATTTGTGTTGATTATCGTAATCTTAACCAAGATACGATGAAGAAAATATATACACTTCCATGAATAGGTGATCAATTCGATCAATTAAATGGATCTCAGTGGTTCTCTCTGATTGACTTGTGAATATGATATCACCAATTTAGAGTTCGGAAAGAGGATATTCCAAATATAGCTTTCAGAAGAAGATATGGCCTCTATGAATATGTAGTCATGCCTTTCGGTCTAACAAATACACCATTAGTCTTCATGGAATTGATGAATCAGATATTTCAACAATATCTAGATTCTTTGGTTGTGGTGTTTGTTGACACAATTTTCGTCTATTCGAAGACAAGTGATGATAATGAGGTGCACCTATAAATAGTGTTACAAATCTTAAGAGATCGTCATTTGTATTCCAAATTATCAAATTTTGATTTTTGGATACAGGAAGTATGTTTTCTTGGACATGTCATTTCAGAGAAAGGCGTTGATGTTCATCTTGAAATGATAGAAGTAGTTATCTCATGGAAACCACCAAAGAATGTTTTTGAGATGCAATGTTTTCTTGGTCTAGCTGGATACTACTGATGCTTTGTGTGGAATTTCTCATGACTAACATCACCAATGAAATCCATAATAAAAAAGAATGGTCCATTCCAATAGACAGAGGAATGTCAGAAGTCTTTCCTGGAATTGAATTTTCAACATACATCAGAACCTATCAAGAATGTTCTAGAATTAGGACAGGGGTATGTGGTGTATTATGATTCTTCATGATCAGGGTTGGGCTGTGTTCTCAGGCAAAGAGATCATGTGGTTTCTGATGGTTCAATAAAGTTGAGGGTACATGAGAAGAATTACCCAACACATGATTAGGAGTTTTCTTCACTCATCCATTATTTGAAAACATGGATACATTATCTCTTTGGTGAGAAATTTACTGCATTTACATATCACTAAAGCATGAAACACATTTTATCATAGCGAGATTAGAATCTGAGGAAAATTAGATAGATGGATTATCTCCAAATGTATGACTTTTACTTGATCTACACCCTTGTGAAATGAAATTCCATGATAGAAGCATTGAGTAGAAATTCATATTCTCAATTGGAAAAAGAAGCTTCAGATCAATGTAAGTTGATGTCAGCCTTAGACGACATGCATGTGGAATGTGAAGATTGAGGTGATGTTGTAGTTTTATTTTCATCTATGCTTGTTCCAGATTTAGTAAGAATGATCAAAGAGGCCTAAAAATCTGATGTAGAATGTCTGGTTGTAAGTTCAAAACTCAATGGTGGGGAGACCATTGAGGGCTGCAAACATAATGGGGGTTCAGTTTTGGTTTTCAAAGATCATATGGTTGTACCTATGGTTTTTTAGGAAAAAATCCTTCTTGCTTACCACCATTAAAGATGGGTTGTACATCTAGGTACATAGAAGATGTATAAGGCATTGAAGGGGAAATTCTGTTGTAGTGGCATGAAAAGTAAGTTGGCCGAGTTCGTCCTACGGTGCTTAACTGGTCAGCACATTAAAGCATATCATGAGATAATAGACGATCTGTTACAATATTATACCATCCCAGTGTGTAAATAAGATCAAATAGCAATGGATTTTGTTATAGGTCATCCATGAATAGCCCGTAAACATGATGCCATTTGGGTGATAGTGGATTTTCTAACCAAGTCGGCTCATTTCATCCCTATTCATGAAACTCATTCGGTGGAGGATAATTCAAAAATATATATCGGAGAGGTGGTAAAGATTCATGGTGTACCAGGGTCAATAGTCTCAAATAGAGATCCGAGGTTCACATCTCGTTACTGGATATCATTACAGCATGCCCTTGGGACTCAGTTGACTATGAGTATGGCGTATCATCCTCAGAAAGATGGGAATTCTAAGCAGATGATACAAACATTGGAAGACATGTTGCGGGCTTGTGTAATGGATTTTTGTGGCTTATGGTAGGATCATATTCCCTTAGTTGAGTTCTCATACAATAATAGCTTTCAAGCCTCGATACGCATGGCTCCGTTTGAAGCATTGTATGGGTGTCCTTATATTTTTCCACTATGCTGTGTGGAAATGGGTGAAACTTCACTATTCAGGCCAAGTCTTATACATGAAACAACAGATAAGATCCAGTTTATTAGAAAGAGGATAGAGATGGCTCAGAGGAATCAGAAATATTATATAGATCATCATCATTGACCATTGTCATTCATTGTGGGTGATCATGTCTTCTTAGGGATCTCTCCAAGGATGGCACATTGTCGTTCAGAGAAGCATTTCAAGATATCTCCTAGATACATGAGCCATTTTGAGATACTTGAATAGGTTGGAGAGGTGGTATATCAGTTGGGATTACCACCACAGTTTAGTTTGGTGCATAATGTGTTCCATATATCCTAGTTGAAAACGTATCACCCTAATCCAAACAATGTCATCAGATGAGATCACGTTGAGATATAACCAGATGCATCACCTCAATATATCCTATTTCGGATCATTGATAGACAAGAGAATGTCTTGTGTGGGAAAATAATTAGCCTAGTGCGGGTTTTATGACAACAATGTCTGATTTAGAGAGAGACTTTAGAACGTGAGAAGGAAATAAAAGAGCAGTGGTTGGAACTTTTTTTGTCTAGAGAGGGTCTTCTACTTTCTGAGGATGGAAAGAGCAATTGTGGGGAGAATTTAGTACCTCCGGTTTTGGGTACATAACCCCTTTCACCACGTTTTTTTTAATTTGGTGTGTATAAATTATAGATTTTCCATAAAATAGAGAGTTTCCATAAAATAGAGAGTCTCCATAAAATCGAGAGTTTCCATAAAATATAGAGTTTCTATAAAATATAGAGTTTCTATAAAATATACTTCTTCCATAAGATAGAGAGTTTCCATAACGTGGGGTGTTTCGTTAAAGTGGGTTGTTTCTATAAAGTGGGGTGTTTCCATTTTTTGGGATGTTTCCATAAAAATTTTGTTTCCATAAAATGGGTAAAGGTGAAGGATTAGAGAGTTTGGGGGTTTTATAAATATTTTTGGGACTTAAGGGAAGGTCCCACAATCTATACACTGTTGGACTAAACCATGTGGTCAAACCTTGGGCAGAGGTCAAATATATATCCTATTTTCTAAGAGCTTACTCGTTTTTTTCTCTATATGTATCGTTTTGGATTAAAAACTCCCTTATTTCGAAATTACTCCCCCTAAAAGGCTATAGAACCCTCTTACATGAGTTAGAGACATCTTAATGCCTCCCTTTGGGGTTTATTCCAATTCTTGAGGTATGTCACCATTCATTCAAGATTTGCCATGTTTTTTTAGATCTCCTTAGATCTACATCTCTAATTTCCATTCTTTCTTATATATGAACTTATAGTGGGTATATCTACGTTTTATGATGCCAAATAATTCATTTTTGAGTCGTGATCTTTCTAGGATAAAACAATTAAGACCTTTAATGGAGAATCAACCTGCTTTCTTATGAGTTCTTCGCCAGTTGTCAATGTTTCGTCAAAACCTTCATTATCGGTGGATTCAATCCCATATCCTCTTGCTAGAATTAATTGCCTTTGATTAAAATTGGTTTATTTATTGTGAAATACATTGAAATATATTCATTTTTGATGATTTAGGGTTTTTGTGAAATTGTGGGATCTTGGTGAATTGTTGTGCAAAAGGGGGTTTAATTTAAAATGATGATTCTAAATTATAGATTTTCAGGAATTGCTAAATGGTTGATGAAAAAGGTATTTTCAATAGAAATATTTTACAATAAAAATAATATTTTATTCAAATGTTTTGAAGTTTAAATGGTTTGGAATTGATAAGGTTTTGACAGAAATAGTTTTCAATAAAAATGTGTTTTTATTGAATGGTTTATTTTGGCTTGATCGTTGGGCATATGTGTTGTGTGTTCATATTTTATATACGAGATTTGGTTGAAATATTAACTTGTTCTTAGTTCAATAGTTTTAATGGCACATGGGAATTTCATATATGTGGATTGGTTAAAATATGGACTTGTTCACGGTGACAAATGATTACTGGCACATGGGAAACAATTACCTTGTGATGACATTGTAGATCGAATAGTAACTGCTCATGAGTATGGAAATGTCATAACGTAGCACACATGTTTGGTTTCATGGGTTTTAGGAATGGTTGGGTATGCCGATATGGGGATATTGGTGAATTTTATTAAATATAGTTTAGTTATTTTTTTGGAAAAATATCTTGTTGGTAAAATTTGTTTCAATTGCAGTTATATGATTTTAGTAATTAATGGTTTTGGAAACGTGTTTATATTCAGCTATAAATTGTTTTTGAGAAATTTTTTTATATAAACTGTCGTATATAATTGTTTCTAACTCTTCTATTCTAGTGTTGTGAGTAGGTAAGTCCTTGGTGGAAAATCTACTGGGTTTTATACTCACGCCTGCTTTGGGACATTGGTGCTTTTGCAGATGCTATTTTCCCAGATAGGGGAAAAGGTAAATTTTCACATGTGTTTAGAACTACCTCATAATGTTTGAGCTATTCAGATATTTTGGATATTGGAGCTTGTGGAGCATGGAGTCTTGAGAGAGTCTGGTGTAGTATTTATGTCGTGTACTTTGATACTTGGTTATTCTTTTGTTGTTTCTTACTTTGATGTGGATTTTACATAAATGAAGTTGTTGAGTTGTATTTCATTTGATCATGCATCATATAGTGAATTTCAGTTATGGTTGGTAGGTTTAATTGTTTATTTCGTAATGGGTAAATCGTCAACCACTTGTATTTGAAACCCTTCAGCATGTATTTCTAGCCTTTTACATCTTGGGAATGTCGTATAAGGCCTAGTGATGACTCATTGTACTCTCAAGACAATGAGAATTGGAGGGTCATTATAGATATTTTAGTCTAATATTTAGCCTTACTAAAATCATTATTTTAAGGAAACACTTCTCACAGAAAATGTCAATGTAACTTATAATTCTCTTTTTTATTTCTACAGTTACGATAGGAGTTTTGACCTTCAATATAAATAATGTCTTGAAGGATCAAATGTACATGGTTATTTATTAACCCTTGTAATTCCTCAACAAGTAATTTTGTTAATGATAATTAATAATGTATTCTCTTATTTGAATAATTTCAATATTTCATAGTAATATATTATCTAAAAAATATATTTTAGTTTTTCTAGTTTTGTGATTCTTTTAGAGATATATCCAAAAAATTCATTATTTTATTACATATTACATTCCTGAGGGGTTACATTCTACCCCACATGATACAATCTTTTTTGGAATTTTAGTACACATTTATTAATAAATAAGGGTAAATTTGAATCCTTGTATATTTGGAATCTCATGTTTCGTACTTTGTATTATAATTACCCCATAAATTTGTAACTGATTGAGTGGTATTATTTCATTTTACATTATCCATGTGATCCATGATATCTACACTTTGACCCATATAAGAATATTATTTTTCCAAATATATAACCGATAAGTTAAATAAATATGAATTTATTTGTATTTACTTCCTCCCATGTGATATATTGAACAAATTATACACTTTGGAGAGGTTTTTTGTATGTTCTATATGATAAGAAATCCTTCCCACTTAATCAATGATTCAAAGTGTCTAATTTATCTTGTGATTTTCCCTTCTTATCAATCCTCATAACGCAATTTTTTTGGTAATATATGATGTAATACATTATTTTCAATGTTAAATTAATTATTTCATTGAAGATTATAACCATATTAGTTCTTTCAACTTTTGGATGTTTTATTATGCAATTGAATACATTGAATAATATATTCAATTTCATGAGAACGATCTTTTTCCTATATATTATGTTATGTAACCTTATCCAAATATGATTCTGTTTGACCCAAATTCCCATGAAAATCCTTATATATTTTCAATTGAGATATTTGATTTAAATAGTTGTCATTTGTGAAATCTACATGTTATTGATGTTGATACCAACATCAATTTAAATCCATTTGAAAATCTCTCAACATTTCTTCTATGGTTTTAATGGTCGTTTCATATTTACCATCAGTCTGAGGATGATATGAAATGTGGAATATCATCTCTATATCAAATAATAATAGGATATTAATTAAAAAAATTGGCGTAAAAATCATATCTCAATAAGATACAATTGAAATTACTTCTCGATTAAAACCATCCCACTTACTTTATGTATGTAATTTCCTGTTGATTTAGGGAGACAAAATCTATAATAACAATAATATTTTCCTACTAATTGTGGAGATAAAAATAAACCCAATGATGTTATAAAATTTTGAATCTTTCATAACATCCAAAACAAAATAAATCTATATCTACTACGATATCCAAATTAGAATAGCTAATTGTTGTATCATCCATTTAGACTTCTTTCATCATAAAATAAGTGTCTGGAATAACAATGGTCAAGATTAAAACTATATAAGCTCATTGCTCTATTTATTCCACCAAAATTTATTTTTGATAACACTATTCATAGCTTTGATTCTATGATGGATAGATAATTATGATTTATTATCATCATACAAAAAAATATATCATAAATTCTAGTATTTATAGAACATATATTGTTTATTATAATCTTGTAATTCCATCATTTATAATTTTGAACTATAAATTATTTACTACCAACTTCAATAGATCAATATAAACCTTTTATTAATCTTTTATTTTTATATCAATTCATAGTTGAGAAGTTATTTGATAATGAAAATATTTTTCCCTTTCCCTTATTACTAAAAATCCCATACCTTGAAAATCCCAAAATATTGGTTATATTTAATCCTCATCATTAATAAGTTATTACGGTACTTCCTATAGAAATCATCAACCCCATTATTTTCCTTCTCATGGAGGTAATGTATCGATCAGACATGGTCCATTATATATACTCAACATATTTTTTTGAACATGTTTAACTCCATCAGTTTGGAATAAATATATTAAATTCAATTTTTTTGTATATATTTCACACTTTTTGAAATATATATAATTCCTCCATATCTTCAATTAAATTATTACTACTATTAACTCCAAATCATGTATCGATTAGTTTTTTCAAGAATCATTAACATGGGGCCTAACCTACCACTATGTATTTTCAAATTAAGAAACATCAAAATCACTTCTTTGATTCATCATTATATTTTTAAATCTATTATCCAATATATATTTTTGTGATGACATATGTGATGACCAATATCCTCTTTATATTCATTTAATTTTTCTTACATTAATCTATCTAGAGGAACATTATTCCATTATAAGTTTACATGTATAATATATTATTTTTTCAAAGAGATATGATTCAAAAATATTCAATAATATCCATTAAATATAAGAAAAATATAGATCGTTGTTCGAGTGGTTGGTCTAGAGAATTATTTAATAAAATATCTCTCTATTGTATCCTGAAATATAGCGATTCTTTTGACAGCATTACCCATGAATGATACTTTATGCATAAAGAATTCAAACATCCTATATTTGTAATAAAATTTCTCCATTCTATAGGCCTTCAAAAAAATTCTCAAATGATATTCATGATCATCATATCCCCCAGAATAAATTCGTACATAAACCTATTAAGACAACTGAAAACTGATCTACATAATATCTAAAATTTCTATTCATCATATCTATGAGTTTATAAGTGGACTTTTCGAGTTTAAATGGAATAACTATGAATTCATAACGTCTATATCTCATATGAAAGGTCGTCATAGTCACATTATCTATATTAACCCATATATGGTGATATAGGGATCAAGGTTCAATATTTTTAATGAATTTATACCCTCTCATTTGATTTTAATATTCATAAATATGAAGTAGAGATTACTTGTTCTCAATCTTCATACTGTTATCCTTGTAATAATCATTGTGGGGATAGAGTGACAGATGATTAATCATATCAAAGAGGACAGTTACACCACTAGGTGATGAACATTGCTGAATAAAAAATATGTCATGCCCTATTGGAGCCAAAACGTCAATTCCTCTAATTAAATCAGGGTTATTATAAATGTGTCTTTTATATAGGAATTGAAATATGTTTGAGTTAAATTAATATTGAAAACTTTTTATCTAGGGAATAATAGGAGAATATTCTAAAAAATGTCAATATATTCTTTTAAAACAAGAATATCATATTTATAATGAATTTCTAAAAACAATTTGGCATCAATACCCCTCGTTATTAGATATTATGACCCATTTAATGTCTGTAATTCCCATTGGGTTCTCATGTTTAGTATTTCACTAATAATGTATGATGGGAAGATTTGTGATATTAAATGTGATTTCTCTATCCATGATATTTATTTTTTTATTTATATAAAATATTCTAATACATGAATAAAATTACATCTAATTTGAATAATGGGGTAATAGTAATGTTTTTAGGGAACACATTCAAAATATATTATTTCAAAGGTGAGATTAATACATGGGATGAAATCATAATAATACTTATTACTTTAACTGATAAGTAAACATATTGATTATTGAATGTTTATTTCATTACTTTATAAAACATTATACATATAAAAGAAATATAATAATAATAATAAAATAAAAAACATGTAGATCTTATGGTTATTATGAGTATACCTTTCACCGCATTATTCTGATGACACACAATTATAGTATTTATTTAATAAACATTACTGTTGCACCTTGGATGTGGGGTTTCTAACATTCGTTATCATCATTAACCATAGTTTTGGTCAACTATTTGGAATAATTAATATAATTTTAATTAATGAATAATTGGATAATGGTTCGTGCATTTATCTCATCACACGTACCCTCTATATAATTGGTTGGACTGTAATATATATGAAGCATTCATGGAATTTATTTTATTATGTTCCTCACCAAATTACTTCACCATTTCATTTTAGATAATTACATTCATGCTAATTACAAAATCTATTCATGTAGCAAGATTAATTTTCATTCATTCATGGTTTTTTATCATTTTTTTATTTTTTTTTCTTTCTAAATCTCAATACAAAAATAATAATGTTGTTATATAATCTCAATATCTACCTTTAGAAAACATACGAATGTTTTTCATAGCTACAAAATTTCTTTATATCAAAATCCTTTTAGAGACATGATTTTAAGATAATAAAAAATAATAATTTTCTATCTCAGGGTAAATGATGAATCTGAATAATTTCATATACTTATTATTAATTTTACTTCATATGTTCCAATGTATGTGTCCCCAATTTTTCAATACAACAAATTCTTGATCCATTTTCTTATGAACCGTTCTATAAAATTTTTGGTGAATAATATTAGCGTAAAAAACTCCCATTCAACATATTCAACTTCATCCTTTTGTGTTATATTCTTAATGAGTGTCCACCATTGTTTAAATTCACCCTAAAAATAATAAATAACAAGGAAAACCTTTTTATTCTCTTAAAAAGTATAGAAACAAAAATACATTTTATAAAATGTTGATCTATTTTTAAATAATTAATTGATTTAAATACACACTAATGGAGGGTGAAAATCACTACTTTATGTATTTAATAGATATTGTTTTCCATAAATAACACATTATGGAGTCTAAGATGAATCAAGTTATTTTCCATATCAATAGAATTTTTATAGAGAATTGGTATGTGAATTTTCAATCCATGTCACACCTCGTTTATTTTCACATTGGGATAGTCATTTCATAATCCATTACATTCATTGATAACAAGATTTCTCAAATTTATTGTCACCAAATAAAAAAAATTCTTAGTGTTAGTATCCATAAATTATAAATATTTTAATTGACAATATTATATGCACAATAAATCCAAATATGTTCTAAAATATAATAATTCCATTTCATCCTATGAAATTTTTGGTTCATCCTACATCACCTGTGGTTCATTATATGTTATTTTTGGTTACATATCATAATTTTTCATAACCTTCTCTAATGTGAATGTGAATAAACCACTTAATTTCCCCTATTAGTGTTAAACCCTGAGATCAGTGAGGTAAATTGGAGGTGTACCAAGTGATGATCATGTTAACACCAAAGAAAACTTATTTAGGGTTATTAGCCTTGGGGTATTAGAGTTAGATCCTACAACAAATTATTTATTTCCAAAAAATAATTTCTTTTCATAGAAACCAAAAACTATTTAATTTTAAAACATTTGAGTATATATTTCAATACATAGACCTATTATTTGGCTTTCATTAAGTTACCCTTGTTATAACCCCCAAAAATAACTAAAACACTCTCTAATACCAACTAATTTAAACTATGAATTACATAGATACATAATACAATATTGTTCGTGATTATTCCTTACATATCAAAAAAATCACACCCTATATCCTAGTGTTTTATTTTAATTTGATATTAGTTACATATAAGACATGTTATAAAATATCATAATTATATCCAATAAATATAATTTTCAAATGATTCCAATATGAAATATAATTCAAATTAATATCCTCCATAGCATGGGTATTGAAATCATAAGAATTGGTGGGCATAGATTCTTTGTAGGGTAAAGAATATGATATATCAATTGAATGTCATATGTGATAATATGGTGGTTATATCAGTATGAAAAAAAATCAATGTTTATGGAAATAACATTAGATAATCATACACAACCAAAAAAATATCCTAAAACTTGAGTAATGGAATAAGGATTTTATTATAACATGATAAATGATTCCTAGGTATGTGTTCCATGGGAACATTAATTATGTTTATTTAATAACATAAAAATTTTCCAAAACATTATTTATATAAATAATAAAATATTTCATGTCTAACCACCTATGCATTTTCAAAATATTGGGGTTGGTTAAAATCCTTCCCATGACTTGGTGGAATTGGTCTATCCACCCTTATTCCTAAAAATAGTGGACATGGAAAAAACAACATCATCCAGATATCATAATACATGAATATTTTCTGAAATAATTTATGTTCTATAATGGAACCACCTATTTAATAATCTTAATTATAAAAATGTGTTCCATATTAAAATTAAAACAATATGAATTCTTTTCATACAATGATTAATTTGTGAAAAGATATCGGTTTCATGAAAACAATCAGTAGAAATTATCATAAAACATAATGAGAAATAATGTTGACAGTATAATTAAAAAAAATATTTATTGTATTTTGACATATATGAAAATAATTATAATATATTAAAATTTTAGTTTCTGAAAGAAGGAGAAATAAAAATTTCTTTTTTCACACCTTCTTTGAAAATATTTTATCAATCAAAGAGAATGAAAATTTGTTTATAAAATACATGTTTAATTTTAGAGGATTTTTTTAAAATAAATATTATTAAGCTGGAATGAAAAAATTATATAGCAGCCCTATCCATTTACAAATAACATTACATGATTTTGAGCATAATTTTACATCATAGTACAAGCCAAGGTTCATGAAGTCTAGTGTCTTGGACGACTAGGTTAATAAACCTAAACACATAGTGTAAAAACGTTTCATTATATATTCTTCATATTGAGATCCTAAAATACATTGTTATCATAAATATACAAAAGAAAACCTATGGATAAAATGAAAAATGGGTGAGATAAAATTCCTATTAGGGGAATAAGAATAAGAATAAATACCTAGCACATGGGTTGGAAGACATGACATAAATATATAAAAAGGCATGTAACATTAGGAATCAGAACATATAAACATGAGATACATTTAATCATAGGCTCATAAAAATGTGGTAGAAATATAAAAACATGAATTTATAAATAGTCATGGATAACCTCCGGTTCTGTATCCTAGAGCAACACAAGCCATGGCTAACCGTCATGACTGTTGAACATAGTAGAATAAGAAAATGCTAACCACCATGACCATCACACATAATATCTCATGAGACTGAACATTACCCCATTCATTAGAGAGATATATAGGCACACCCATCTTAACATTCCATGAATATGTTTTAACATAATGAATCATACATAATCAGTCAAATATAAACATAATGGTTACCTATGGAAAGGATTTGGTACCATAATCATGACATAAAGCATAAACAATGGGCGTATCATAAAAGTGTTCATGAAAGAAAAGAACTAAATACACATGGAAATTCATAATGTAAAATAGGAATGTATCATTGGATGTGATGTAAAATAGATGCGAAAACATGTAATAAAACTATTTAATAATGTTTTTTATTAGAACATTTTCGAGTGGTTTTTAGGAAAATACTTTAGACAGATGAAAATAAAAAAAGTGAAGAATACTTTATAGGAAAAAAATGACCCCAATAATTTTTTTAATAAAAAAAGAATTATTTTATAAATACAATGGTTTTTTAAAACATAAGATAGAGTTCACTTAAAATTGTTTAAGAATTTGGGAATTTCACTTAAAACGGGTTTTCTTATTAGGAAGTATTGAGGAGGTGATCACTTAAAACCATGTATATCCCAAAAAGAGATCAAAGGAGGGATATTGATAAATTAATTTTATAAATTTAAAAATAATTTATAGGATTCACATAAATAAATAATATATTTTCATTTAGGTATAATTAAAGATAAGTAATTCTGAAGGAATAAATGATATTTGTGTAGAATTCATTACGAATTATCGGGATGATATTAGGATTACATAAGTGGGATTAAAGTGAGATAAAGGGGTTTTTCATCCATTATAAATTAATAGGAATGTATTGGGGAGGTGTTAAATCATTCCCCATCATTATATAATAAACATAAAATGGAATAACATAGAGCACTTTCATGAATAAAAGTGAAATGGAGAGGATCCCTAACCATAATTCTGATGGTGTTCTCCACTTGTTATTAATGAAATGAATAAACAAATTAGGTTTATTTATTAATAATTATATAACATATTATATAGATATTGTATTTGTAATACCCTTTTATTTTCATTTATGGCCTTTTAAAAGGGTTATGTGGTTCAGTGTCATTGTTCAGGTCCGTTCGTTTTCATGGTTTTTACGATTAGTTTACTTACATTCATGAATGCAGAACCATGTGAAATGAGAATTCTTGTCCTTAATTAAAGTTATATTTTCTTATTGAATATCCATACTATTATATGGTTGTAAAATTCGATTGTTTATTTTGTGTAAAGGTTAATCATGGCAAAAAACATTGATGATAAACACTTGAATTAATTTTATCAATTTTGCTAACAATTACATTGTTTTATATTATTATTTTACATAAAGAGTGTATAAAAATTAAAGAACATTAAATAAGATAAAATAAATATATAATAGTCTATTTCAACCATAAAAATGGTTTCATGACTAGAATTGATGCTAGTAATAGAAATTGATAAGCTTCCGTCCTTGAATGTGATGAATTAACACATATCAAATATTTTTTTTTTCAAATAAAATGTGGGGAAATAGGATATGATAATGAATTATCCCATTATAATAACAAAAATATAGTATATTTATGTTATATTAGCTTTTATACCATTTTTATGAGTATAGGATAGGAAAAAAAATAGAACAAAGGAACCTAAAAATGAATGAAAAGAAAACAAGAATTTTACCTCTTGAATGAACATTCCATGATTGCTTTTTATGGAGAGAGGATTTTGAATTTTGAATAGATTATGAATTTTTGTACATGGGGGAGGAGCATGATAATATATTTGGGCAGAATATAGGCTTGGAACAAGGATTTATAAGATTGAAGAGAAGAGCTATGGATGGGTGGTATTTATAGTGGAGGAGAAGAGGATTTTCATGATATTTAATTCCTTAGTTTATTACTTTCCCTCAAGGCCAAAAATATTGATCATTACATTAAAATAAATAGTAAAAATTGCATGTATGTTCGAACAAATTGGCCTTACATCAACAGATCATCATCAATGACTCAATAAATCCATTTTTTAGTATTTATCATAAATTATCATATTTTTCTATTCAAACACAATTCAAGTATTTTATAAAATATACCAAATGATCACCCTAACAATTTTTTGACGTGAAGAATCCAAAAATGGAATCGATTTTTTAAAATGTAATTTTCTATATATGATCATTTTAGTGTTTAATTAAAACACAATTTACTCAAAAAATAACACTTTTAAACATTTATTTTTTCATACCCAAATAGAGGTATATAATTATTCCTATTGAATCTTATCTATATACTATCATAGGTAAGGTTACTATACATTAGGATATTCACTATTCATATGGGTATTATTATTTTTCATAAGGGTATGTTACTATTCACCAAAAATTATATTAGTCATATTTGACTCCAAACAACTAACTAATCACAACCATGTCTGTCATATTTTCAAAATTTATATCGTATTAGTTAGAATATTATGTTAAAAGGTCACAAAGTACATATTAGGTCATTATGTTGTGATTTCAGGTGTATATATGACCTAATTATAAGAATGAAATTTCAATTGAAATCTTTGGCTCATTGCATTATCCCCCCTTATGAAATTTCTCCCTTGAAATTTTGTTTTGTATTCTAAGACATAAACCGGTGTGGATACATTTATTTCAATGTCTCCTCCAGTTCCCATGTTGCATATTCATACTTATGGTTACACCACAATACATTGACAAGATGAGTAGTCTTGTTACATTGAACTTTATCTCTATGATCCAAGATCATCAATGGATTATCTTTATAACAAAGACCATTCTCTAACTATAACACCTTTTAAGAAAGTACATGTGAAGGAAATTCAATGTACTTCCTTAAGAGTGATACAAGGAAGAAATCATGTAATATGGACGTAGTTGGCGGAAGTGCCATTTAATAGGCCATAGCCCTGACAAGATCAAGAATCTCTAAGGGACCGATGTACCTAGGACTAAACTATCCTTTATTCCCAAACCTCATGACCTTCTTACATGGATATTTGAGTAGAAATACTATGTATCTAACTATAAACTCAAGGTCCTGTAGATGATTGTATACGTAACTCTTATGTCAACTTGGGTTTCCTTAATGTGTTGCTAAATAGTTTTCGCCTTCTCCAACATTTCATTGACCATTTTAGGTCCTAAAATATTTTTTCTGTGACTTTATCCCAACAAGTTTGTGTTCCACAATTTTCCCATAGAGGACTTCATATGGTTCCACTCAAATGCTCGAGTTGAAACTATTAGTGTAAGAGAATTCAACAAGTAGAAGATGTTGTTACAATACTTCTTTGAAGACCATAGAATATGTTCTCAACATATATTCTATTTTTTGAATAGTTTTCTCAGATTGGCAATCACATTGAGGATGATATGTCATACTGAAGTTTAGTTTGGTTCTTAGTTCGTGTTGAAGACTTTTTCGTAACTTCTAGGTTAATCTTTGATCTCTATCTGATACCACTGATAGTGGGACTCTATAAAGTCTTACAGCTTCATTGATATATATCATTTCAAGTTAACCAAATGAGATGTACTCTTGAATTTTTATAAAACGAGTAGTCTTGGTAAGACGATTCACAATGACTCATATAGTATTGTTTTCTCTAGATGTCCTTGAAATTCTTGGTGAAAAAGTACATGGTAATGTTCTCACACTTCCATGATGGTATGGGTAGTGGTTCTATCATACCCTTATACTTTTTCCTCTCATACTTCACTGACTGACATGCCAGGAACATTGATGAATATTCATTAATCTACCTACACATATTGTCCAATAAAAATTTTTCTCTGCGATCTTCATACATCATTGTGCTCCCTATGATGATAGAGAAGGTTGAGTTATGTGCCTCATTCAGAAGATCGTTATTTATCTCTAGATCATATGGTACACATAATCGTGACCCAATTCCTACAACTCCATCCTCATCTATCATGTACTCATAGAATTTCTCATTATTAATGGATTCCACCCTTTTCTGAATTTCCACAACTTTTCTTTGAGGATCCTTTATTTTCTATGTGACTTATGGTTGGGAAATCATTTGAGAATGTATTGATGATGTTAGTCCATTAATGATTCCAGATTCAATCCTCTACAAATATAAGAATATTGGATCTTTTTGAAATTTTATCATTGATAATGATGCATGATCCTTTCTACATAGAGAATCTTCCATCTTGTTGGCCTTACCAGGTTGGTAGTGGATTGAGCAGTCAAAATCCTTGATGATCTCTATCCAACATCACTTGTGTATATTAAGCTCTATGTGTGTGAATATATATTTTAGACTCTGGTGCTCATTATATATCTAAAACATATCCCCATAAAGGTAATGCCGGTATATTTTTAACGCAAAGATCAAAGACACAAACTCCAGATCATACATAGGATAGTTTTGATTTTGGATTTTTATCTTCCTTGAGACATAGTCTATCACTTTATTATTTTGCATCATCACATAGCCTAAGACCTATATTGATGCGTCACTGTACATAACTAAGAGTTCAATACTTGTTGGTAGTGTGCGTTCTGGAACCATGGTTAGCTGCAATTCCAACTCCCTAAAACAGTCGCCACATTCTTGAGTCTAGACAAACTTTACTCTATTCCGTGTCATCTTGTTAATTGGGTTTGAAAAACATGAAAAGTTCTTCACAAATCGTCAACACTACCCATATAGAATCAGAAAGCTATGGATATCTATTACAAATGTTCTCCTGGTTGACTTTTCAATCTCATTTATCATGGAAGGGTCTACATATATCCCTTTCCTGGGGAAAACATTCCATGATAAATATACTTCCCCCATCTAGAACTCACATTTATAATACTTTTCATTCAACTTCTCCCTTTCCAAATTCTTTAACACAACATTCAAATTCTCCTCACATTCCTACATGCACTGGGAGTATATCAGAATAACTTCAATAAAGACTACCACAAATTATTTGAGGTAATATCTAAAGGCTCTATTCATTAAATCCATGATAATTTCTATAGAATTAGTGAGTCTGAAGGTAATCACTATGAAATCATAGTGTCCATACCATATATGAAAATTATTATTGGGAATATCTTCCTTCCTCACCATTAATTGGTGATATCCAGACCAAATGTCAACCTTAAAGAAATTATTGGCCCCACGAAGCTGATTGAACAAGTGAAATTTCTCGGGAATGGGATACTTGATATTGATCATGATTTTATTAATCTGATGATAATCAATGAAGTGTCACATTGATCTATCCTTATTCTTGATGAAGTGGACTGGCATACACCATAGTAAATCACTCTAGCTTATAAATCCATTTTCTAGATTTTCTTGTAACTGCTTCTTTATCTCTTCTAGCTCTATGGTGGCCATTAGATAAGGTGTATTTAATATAGGTAGAGATCCAGGAATAAGTTCAATTGAAAACTCAACCTATCAATCTGGATGAAGACCAATAAACAATTAATGTAATACATCCGCTTAATTCCTAATGATGGGCATGTCTTCAAACATTAATATCACCTTTTTTCCAATCATTTTTTCTAGACATGCTTTCTTAAACTAAATTAATATCCACACTAGAGACAATTATTTTAAAATAGAATCATCTTTCTCCTTACACTTCTATGGAATAAAATGAAGCTTCCGGATGTGAAGAGTGATCACCCTTTCTGGATAGTTGATGTTGTATTCCTATAATGGTAGCAAGTCCATGCCCAAAAAATAATCGAACTTCACCAAGGGATGTATGAAAATATTTTTTGGTAGGTTCAGTCCAAAAACATTAACTAGGGGGAGTTATAATCCATTGATGAAAAAATTTCCTAATTCTCTTTTATCATAGATATATTATCCTTCAAATTTTGAGGTGGTGTTTGAATAGTCCTACTAATCATGAAAGATATGAAATGATTCATAGAACAAAAATCAAAAAGTATGATCTGTATTCATGAATAAATAACTAGAGTACCTTTCATGACATTATTTTATGAATCCACCTTAGCAGTAGTGATAGCATAATCCCCTCCTTGTTTATTTCGAGTTTGTTATTGATTTCCTTCGACAACCCTCGGCTTAGGGAAATTTTTCGCATAATGCCCATGATCCTTGTAGTTGTAACACTACACTATAAGTAGAGTATTTATTTGAACCTTCATTCCTATTTCATATTAGTGGGATTATTCATATCCATTTGGTTGTTCTTGGAAAGATGTCCCATTCTACCACATTTGATGAAATTCTTTGTTACCTTTATATATTTCCCAAGATGATTCTACCCCTAAAATTTACAAGTGGAATATTTGGGATTCTCTCCATCGTGGCATTTCTTTGAACCACCCATGATTTTCTCTATTTTCCACATTTTTTCACTTGGCCCACGAGACTACTTAGAGTCTATAATATCCATTTCAGCATTGATGGAAAAATAGAAAATCTCCTCAGAACTGTTGAAGTCATGGATTTCCAACACCTTCCATAGACTAAGATTTAGCATACTAATGATGTGATTTAACTTGCATTCAGTGTTCATGTTAAAGCCAGAGGTATACCTTGAAAGCATTGTAAATATTTCTTCATATGCCCTAATGGACTCATCTTCTTTCTTATTGACACCAAGGAACTCTACTTCCATCTTGAGATAGAGGGTTCAAGGAAGATATTTATTGAAAAACATCCTCTTGAATTCCTCCTAATCGATGGAATCAATTCATCTTGGTACATTTTATTCATGAGAAGTGTCCACCACTGACCAGATTCCCAATAAAAATGATAGAATTATAGTACAATTTTCACTCATTTCAAGAATTAGATAATGGAGAATATCTTTTCAATGGAGTTAATAAATTGTTCCGTGAGGATGGGACCAGAAGATCCCTTGAATATGGGAGACATTTTCATCATGAAGGATTCTATAACTACATTATCTTTACTTGAAGGAGGAGGGAGTTCCACATTATTGAAGTTATTATTCATAACTTGAGACAGCTAAGAAAGTAATTTCATAAAGTTTTGAAAACCTGTTGACATCATATTAGGCATACCCTTGGGGAAATATTCACATTTCTTATCACATTTGTTGTTTGAATGTGTTCTTATATTTCCCTCCAATAACTAAGAAAACAACCATACAATTAGAGGTCTTGAATACATTGTAATTGAACATAAAAAATGAAGATTTTTAACATTAAAGGATATACTTTTAATAGAGAATTATATCCTAAATAGTGATTACATAGGATTAAATCGAGGTTATATTCGATCTATTTCATGATTTATATTTTTATGGAATTTTTTAGTCCCTTAATAATGGTCCTTACTAGGATCATGAATTTACCAAAGCATGTCCTCTGTGAGTGTCAAAATTAGAGTGCAGAATGGCCCGTTGTCCTGTACTAGGATACCCTAGGATAGGCCAGAAAATCTTTGTTTGATTTTTCACGACTAGGTAAATCTGTGCGAGATCCACCTTTAAATATTTTTTTAGACATGTATTATTTCCTTGATAAACCACATATTATATACATACCAAAATTTAGGGATGTTTTCTTATACATAGTCTCATCCTTAAGGTTCTCACTAAGGTTCTCCATTTCTAATCTCTAATAATAACTAGACTATCCAATGATACCAACTATAGTGACCCTATCCTTTTACACATAATATTACTTGATTTTAAGAATAATTCTAAATCTTAGTAGAATCCAAGGATTGTTAATTCCAACATCTTGGATAACTATGTATATAAAACTAAAAACATGGGAAAACATTTCATTATTTATTCTTCATATTGGGCTCTTATCTTCCATTGTGCTCATACATATATATAGGATAACCTGTGGATAACATGAAAAGCGGGTGAGATAAAAATCTTAGTAAGGGAATAATAATAAGAATAAATCCTTAGCACATGGGTTAGATGAAATTACATAAAGATATAAAAAGTCATGTATCATAAGGAATTAGAACATATAAACCTTGGATCATTTAAACATGGAGTCATAGAAATGTGGTAGAAATATAAAAATGGAATTAATATGATTCATGGATAACTAACAATATTGTTTCCCATAGTATCACAAGACACGGATAACTGCCAAGACCGTTGCATAAATTAGCCCTAGCCAAGGTTAACCGACAAGACTATCACACATAATGTCTCATGAGAGTCAACATTATCTAATGCATTGGAGTGCTATCTAGGAACACCCATATTAACATTACATGAATATATTTTCAATATAATTAAACATATATAATCAATCATATATAAACATATGGGTTACCCATGGAAAGGATTGGGTACCATAATCATAAAAGAAAGAATAAAAAAGGGCGTCTCATAAATGTGACCATGAAAGAAAGTAACTACAATTTATATGTACATTCATAAGAGAAAAGTGGAATTTATAATGGGAAGTGATTTCAAGTAGAAGTGACAAAATTTATGGAAATTATTTATAAAATTTTAGCATTAAAACATTTTTGAGTGGTTTTAAGGAAAATAATATAGGGTATTTAAAATAGAAAAATGAAAAATACATAATAAAAAACCAAAAGTGAACCCAGAAAGTTTTCATAATAAAAGTAATGATTTTTTAAACACAATGGTTGCTAAAAATGAAGACAGGGTGCACTAGAAGTCATGTAATAATTCTAAAAGTTCCCTTAAAACATGTTTGCTTATCAAGAAGTATTGAGAAGGGAATCATTTAAAAACAAGTATATTATTAATAGATAATGATTTAAAGGTATTGATAAATGAATTTATTACATGAACATAATTTATAATATGCCCATAAATATATAACACATATTTATTTAGGTAAAATTAAAGATAAGTCAACCCGAAAGATTAATGGAGATTCGGGTAGAATTCCTTACAGATTATCGACAATGTATTAGGTGTACTTTAGAGGGATTAAAGTGAGAAAAAGGGGTTTATCATCACATATAAATTATAAGGGAAGTATGTGGAGGTGATAAATAATACCCCATCATTTTATATTAAACATAAAATTCCATATCATAGAGGAGAATCCTGAATAAAACTGAAATGGAGAGGATCCCATGACATCACTCTGATGGTGTTCTCCACTTGTTATTAGTGACCTGAATAAACAAATTAGGTTAATTAATTAATAATTAAAGAACCTATTATATGTATAATTGATTTATTATACCCTTTTAAGTTCATTCATGGCATTCTTAATGGGTTAAGTGGTTCAATTTCATTGTTCGGGTGTGTGTGTTTTCTTGGTGTTTACAATCGGTTTATTTATATTCATGAATGAAGAATCATGTGAAATGAGAATGTTTTTCCAGAATTAAAGATGTATTTGTTTTTGAAAATACATAATATTACATGTTTGAAAAATTCCTTAGGTTCTTGGAAGTAAAGGTGAATCATTAGCGAGTTTTCTCAATATTAACTTTTTTTGTATTATTATTTTACATCATGAGTGCATGATGATTACAAAACATTAAAAAAGATAAAATTAACATATACTAATTTTTTCAACAAAAAAATGGTTTCATGAACAATATTGAAGATAGTAATTGAAATTGATAACCCGTCATCAAGAAATGTTCTAAATTAACACATCCCAAATGGTGTTTTAATTTATTTTAAATAAAATGTTTGGAAAGAGAAGATGATAATTAATTATCACATTAGTATAAAAAAATTATAGTACATGTATGTTACTTGAATTTTCATACCATTTGGATGTTTATAGGTTAGTAATGGAAAGAAAACAAAGGAACATAAAAATGAAAGAAAATAAAAAGAGGAATTTTACCAATTGAATCAACCTTCCTTGAGTGCCTCTTTAAGGGAGAGTATTTTCAAATGTAAAGATAATAAGGGATATTGGACAAGGGGTAGGAGATGGAGAAGATATTTGGTTATAATATAGACTATGAAAAAGTCTTGATATTAGTGAAGAGAAGAGGTAAGGAGGGGTGGTATTTATATTGTGGAGAGGAGGGTTTTTTTATAATATATAATTCCTTAGATTATTATTTTCCCTCATGACCAGCCGTTGTGATGAATCTATACATAAAAATAGAAATAATTTCATGTGAGTTATAACCAATTGATCATACATCTAAAAATCATCATTAATAACTCATAAATCCATTATTTATCATTTATCATAAATTATCGTATTTTACTATTCCTAATAAATTCATGTAATTTAGAAAAAATCCAATAAAAATTAACCTTACCATTTTTCAATGTGTAGAATCCAAAAATGGAATAAATTTTTCGAAAAAAATTCTAAATATTATTTATTTAATTTTTATTTAAAAAAACAATTTACATGAAAATAACTATTTTAAAACATTTATTTTCCCATTCCCAGATATAGGTATATTCTAATTCTGCATGAATTTTATTTATATTCTAAAATAGGTAAGGTTACTATTCATTAGGGTATTTAACTATTCATAAGGGTAACAAAACTATTAATAATGGCACGTTACTATTCACCAAAAATTCAGTTGGCCATATTAGACAACAAACATCTTACTGATCGCAACCATGTATATCAGACTTTCAAAATTCAAATCACAGAAATGACAATATTATGTTTAAAGGTCACATACTAATTAGTAGATCACTGTGTTGTGATTTCATGTGTTTAAATGAAATAATTATAAGAAGGTAATTTCCATGAAATCTTTTGGTCATTGCAATTAATCCACATATGACATGTTAACAATAGATTCATTTGACAATATTATAAATAAAGTAAAAGTCGGTAGAATACAATAATAAAAAAATATATTATTTTATTTTATATATGAAATTTTATTATAATATATATTAATAAATAATATATATAGATTAATTTTTACTGTGAAATAAAGTAAATAATATGAAAATTGATGACAATGGTTTACAACTTAAAAGACCAGGTAAGGTTGGTTTCTCTTATAAAGTTTATTTTGGGTAAAAATGAAATTTTTGGATGGGATATATTAATATTACATGTAAAATCATGAAAAAACATTGGATAATAATATATTCGTTGTTATAGAAAAAGTATCAAAAGAGTTTTGTAGATGGATTATTAGTTATAAGAATAATGAATTCGAAATGATATTTGAAATAAAACCATTGTATTTTAATTATAGATTCTACATAATTGATGTAAACTCAAAAATAACAATAATGACCATATTAATAACTTATTTAATAACCTTATACATATCTATTACCCTTTAATATTCGTTAATAACAAAAACTCATTACATGTATATTAGTTAGTTAATGTTAGTTTTCATTATTTGATGTTTGTAATTTTTATTATTTAGTTCTTGTTTCAAAAAGGATAAGTTTATACCATTAATATATATTAAGTACATGATTCCTATATAATATTATTTATATATATAATTTTGTTTCAATAAATTATTTATTCCCAATTAAATTTTATGGAAACTATCGAAATATTTTTGGGAGAATGGAATTCACTACGGTTATTTTTCATGTATTTTATTAATATTCATCAGTTACATTACGATGATTTTTTAGTTTATTTAATATTAAATAAATATTATTAAATACATATATTATTCATTTATATCATATTTTATCTCTATTAAGCTCATTTTTAGCATTTATGATGGAGATGATGAAGGTGGTATAACTTGGTTCGGGTTTGTGGTTAAACCAACTCGTACAAGAACATGTTTAAAATAAATAAGAAAGTGTTTGAAGATATATAACATTATATCACATTATAATAATAATAATTATGTTAATATAACATAATTTTAGTGGATAATTTTGTTTTGGAAGATTATATAAATGAATAATAATAATAATAATGAATATTTGGTTAAATATATTGAAAAATATCACCCTTTCTCTTGATGAATACACATAGAATAAATGACATAGTCCATATTTTTATAAAATATGGATTATATAAATGGTAAATTCTTATAGTATATATAAAATGGGTTTGTATTTAGGCGAAACATGAAGTAATTTTCATAATTGGTTCAAATGATCTACTTTTAAAGGCAAAAATTAGGGACACATCCTAGGAAATATAGTTGGGAGAGGGGTAAGGATGGAGTCACATGGGTGTTAGCTGAATTAGGTAATGAATGATTATGTAAAAATGTGGTTAGGGGATTAAAAACTATCAATGGAATAATATAATTTCTATTTTTAATGATTATTAAAAAATATGATCCACCGAAGATTACCCCATTCACTATATTTTTTTCTTTTAAATATTATCACATGAGAATTTTTTTAAAAAAAATATATTATTAAACCTCATAACTGACTCTAACATGATGATTGTAAATTTTTAATCATTTTTATAAAATTCTATTTTTAAATATTAGAAATTTATCTTTTAAATTAAATCAATATATATATATAATTTTATTTATCTTAAAATGACTTTTAAAGCATTATATGTTATTATTATATTCTTAATGAAATAAATAAATAAATAACTCTTACTATATATTAATTTATATTTATTTATATTTATTTATACATTTATTGACTCATATTTACCCTTTGAATGTGATTAATTTAATTTTTTATATTAGAATATTCAATACTTTCGAAAAATATTTCTTTGAAAAATTTCAATATCTTCATCAAGAAAATGTATTTACATCTTATAAAATAAAGTTATTCATATTATAAACATTATTTATAGTAATCCATTGGTATAAATAAATTTCATCAAATAATATGTATTCCATAATTAATTTTTATAGATAATAATAATAATTTTAATTTTAATGACTGAAAATATATTTTATAATATATTAAATAAATAAAAACTTTTTATAAATCATTAAATATATTATTATTTTCGAATTACAGTATTCCCATTAAATCCATTGGATATATCTAATTACTACATTTATAGAAACCATAATTCCATATCCTTATACTCAATCACCATATTTTCAACCTTTACATATAAGAGTCATATTCTATCCCTGTATGTATAACCTTACTATTATCATTCACTCAATTAATTCAATTCATGATCAACATGTCTGTATTAATTATAATTGCTTAAATTATTTTGATAGCTTATATTCGGGTGATGTTATTCAGTTATAATTCTATGCAAAAGGGTTATATGTTTGCATTAATTTTATTTACTTTTTATTGTATTACTATTGTAATTTTCATAAGGGTGATTCAATTTTAATTATCATAATTTACAATTTTTTATCCACATTATGATGTTTTACATCAATGAACTATATTTTAGATCTTTCTAGTTTGGTGTTACATGTGAAACAAAATATATAATACAATATCTATTTTTACATAGTATAATTATGTGGTATTATAGAAAATGAATTGTCACGTTAGTTGTGGTTAATATTGAGCCACCTCATGTAATATAAAATAAGAGTGTAAATAGGCATGATAATTTTTATCTTAATTTAAATCAATGAAAACCTATTTTTCAGTAATAGATTAGGATTTAAATCAACATATAAACTTGTATTAGCCAAGCATATAGGTGATACCCTCTCTTCTAATTTTAATGAGGAGTATAGTATTTCAAAAATACTAATTATATCTAGGAAAATATTATATTAGATTATACAAGGGAAAAAACTAAGGTTCTCTACAAAAATTCACCATCAATAAGGGAGAATAAAATTAAGTGATATTTTTAGTGTTTTTTATTGTTTGGACATAAAAAATATTATTTTGCGATGAATATTTCCTTATAATTGAATATTAATCATCTAAGAATTAGTTAAAATATGGATAAGAGAATAAATTTCAAATTATGAAACAACAATAAGAAATTCTTTGAAAACTCCATTATAAAATTTGTAGGTATTGTTAGATGATATATGTGAATATGTGACTAGTATGGTAATTATGGTTAGGTATTAATGAATTTAATACATGTAAATATTTCCTCTAGAGTGAAAGGGAAATAAATATTGATGGTGAAGGAATGAAATCCATGACTTGTTGAGACCTCTATGAAACGATGTAATAAATAAGCGAAAACTAAGCATAATAAGAAAGAATTCATAAATCTTCATAAAACATAATGGGAAATTTTAAATAAATAAAAAAATAAATAGAAAAGTTTAGTGATACTGGGAAAAAATTTGTTAACATGAAGGTAATAAATTTCAAGAGAGGATTTCTAATAGATATTACACAAAGATGTAAGATTATCAATATAGAGGTTGAAAATATGTTGGAATCAATTTGAGGGATTTTATTCCCATACAACCATCTAAATAATAATTTATTAGAATTGGTATTTTATCACCATTAAAATAAATTTCATTTTTATATTATATAATAAATAAAACTCCACACAATTATTCTATTATATATATTCAAATGACTATGAAACCAATGATAAATAATATTAGGTTAACATGCATGATTAATTCATCCATTATAGTCATTGGAAAGAATGGAGGATAATGTTTAAGAGTAAAATATAAACACTTATTATATAACTAGTGAGTGAATAGATTCATTCTCATTCCTTTGAATATTTTATTTGTACTAAAATGCATAAAATTGAAGGAAATGAATTAAAGGGGGTGCAGATTGAGTGTGTTAAAAGTTTTCCAATAAGAAGAAGATTTCATTTTGCAATAATATAAAAATCATAATTATGAATGCAGTGAACCACTTGAGGGTGATATTACAAGTATTAAAATCATATAGAGATTGGGTCACTTGTTTAAATCTAAAAATAAATAAGAAATACAAACTATTAGAGGCATAGGTATACCAATTACCATATTCGAAAATTTATGTGATAAAAACATATATATATTGATAATGTGTGTGTTATATGTATTGGAATATAAAATATAAATGTATAATATTTAATATAAATTTTTATAATGCATTGGTTTAATATTAGTGCATATTATATATTTCTTGATTAAAGAATCATTATTTCCAATATAATGAGAAAGTAGAAGTGGTATCACATGATTAATATATTAGTGGAGACTCTTGATGTATTATTCATATAACTCTATTTTTCTATAAAGATTCTGCTAACATATACATAGATTATATATATTTTGGATCTTTTCTACGAAATATATTGATTCATCCTCCTCACAGAAATTTGGATTAAGGAATAATTCATATCAATAGTGCGAGAAAGTTTTATCTTAAAATTCATATAATTTCATAATAAATGAATAATAATTCAGTTAAAATAGTCTCATTGAATTTATAATCAATAATTTGTTAAAAAACTAAATTTATTATATATATTTAGAAGAAAACTGGTTTCTGAAAAAAAAAATACAAAGGGGTGATTAAATAGTCTTAATGGATTGATTATATTGATATTGTATTTGTTGTCAATATAAAATTCAATAAAAAGACGATATTATATTCATTGTAACGTTAATGTGAGGAAAGATACTTAGATATTTTGATATATGAAATAATGTTCTCCCTGATTGATGAGTACCATTGTATGTGGTAGACAGATGAAAATGTATGATTCTTGAGAACCAAACTGAAGATGAAAAATATGGTTCAATGTGATGGGATGCCACATCATATGAATCACCCCATAATTAAGGTCATTCTTTTTTATGAACATCATTTAACTAATAATCAATAAGTAAATTTCCTTTCAATATGAATTTTGTGGAAAATTATATTTTTTGATTATAGAGACGATATTAATGTGAATGGCATGTGTTTATGCTCTTTTTGAGAAAGATATTGTTTATAAAATGATAATTTTGAACATTAGAAGATATCTACTGGGTATATTGAATAACTGATTATTAAATAAAAATAAATATATATTTAAAATCCATCGTTTTGTTACACATATTGAATTATTTCATAATATGTGTTGAAATGAACTCAGAATAAGATATTGAGAACTAGCAATTTATTACTTATTTTATGAATTATAAAGGTATTACAGCTAATTTCAATAACCTAGAGAAGTTTAATTATGCTATAAAAACAGGAAAAATATATAAATATTATTTGGAATTAATTTTATAATTTCTAATTTTGTTCTATACTTTATTCTGTATATTTTTTGTGATTTGATGGTTACACAAGTTTCAGTTGGCATCAGTGTTTGTTGATTAAGAAAAGATGATATACCGAAAAAATTTATATTGTTAAATAAAATACTAAGGGGACATTAACAGAAAAAATTCAATTATGTCCATATTTAGGTGAACTATCATCCACGACTATTTCTAGTCATTATATCAATCTAAAACATGGTCATCCCAATCGATTATGGGTGAGGCCGACTTTTTTGTCATAATGCATAGAATAATGTACACAAGATGGATCATCTAAAGAGTTATACCATTTAAGTCTTCTTAATAGAATGTTTCTATATAGTGGGGTTATTATATGATATGTTTAGTCTTGTGTGAAGTGTTCTTGGGTTCATAAATGAGATATACCAAATAGTGAATTCCGGTGTGGGACAACATATTTTGTGAGAACTATTAAGATTTTAGATCGTTTTCTGTGATGATTGAAGAAACATTATCTAGATAATATTCTCTAGGTAGTTACTAAGTTTTATATATGATGTTAGTGATTTTATTACTCAATATGTTATGTTCATGAAAATTAAATAATTAGCATACTAAATCAATTAAATCATGATGATGTGACGAAAAATCAATCAAAGAATGATTCAATACTTTGTTCGTCAACATGTTGAATTTGATGTTCAGTACACCATTTGGATATGACGTGGGTTTTTTTGAAGTGATTATATGTTCATTAAGTATTTGAATAATCATACATTATTTCATTTACCATTTATCATGAATACATGTATTACACAAAGGAAACAATGTGATGAAAAAAATATAACTGTAACATATTGACGATATATTTCCTAGCATCAGAAGATGGTAATTGGGTAGATATAAATTTTAGATGTTATATGATCTAATATTTTATATTATAACTTCTAAATCCCCCATATCCATGTATTTTTTAGAGAAATAAATTTTTGAGAGTTGATTAATAGAGGTGATGATATTTTTCAATTACCTCCCAAATGTTCTACATGAATAAGTAGTCATATACTATTATTGTATGCAAAGATAAGGTATTAAATTACACTAACATATGTATATTATTATTATAAAAATTATGAATTTATTTCTATTTCTCTATAAGGTACGAGAATAATCTTTCTATAAATAAATATTTTATGAAAATTTATTATAAGAATGATCTTTTAATGAAGTTATTTCATATTTACATGTGAAATGTATAAAGGAAAAATAAATTTCATGAAAATTATGTATTGATTATCATTCTCTAATTGTTATAAAAATATTATGAATGATTATATATGTATAAAAATAATTCTTCAAACTAAGAGACAGTTTTCTAAGAAATAAATATTTTTTATAGTGAAATTCAGTTTAGAAATAGAGAAAAGAAGTTGCAGAAAGTTGTTTAAAAAAATATGACTACATAGTGAATAATAATGATAGATATAGTGAAAAATGAAAAACAATTATTTAAAAGTTGAATAAAGAATAAAATTCCATAGTATTTTGAAAATCTTGGAAGTGATATATAATTGCTAATCTGAAGAGAGAGAGAGAGAGAGAGAGATTGAATGTCTTATTTCTTATCATTATTTTTCGATTTCCCAAAATTGGTGAGAATTATAATTTTTTTATCATTGATGATTTTGGAGTAATATTTATTTAATGTTTTTTATAATAAATCAAGAGTAATTATGTGATATTTCAAGTTTTTCTACTCTTATTAAGAAACTAAAATTTTTTATGGGACTCTAGAAGAAGATCATACTGTGACTCAATGTTTATTTGATTAATATGATTCTTTGTTTCTAGAAAACGTTTCTATCATGTAGAACCATTGATGGGGGTTTATGAAATGAAATAGTTGAGTATTCTCTCACATCTCAACCAAAACCATATAAATATTATTTTGTACTATGCCATTTAAATTCTGAAATAATAAGGTAAGGACATGATACAAATAATTTTAAGATCGAGATATTTACTAATTACAAGGGTTCAGTTAAAACATAAAATTCATAAAATGAAAGGTATCACTACTAATACCCCTCTCTATGGACTTACAAAATTTTAACATCATATTTTCTGTCCCTTTAATATGAATAAGATAAATATTGTGAATTTTTTTATTCAAAAACAAACCTTTTATTAAATGTAAAATTATTAATTTATAAGATATTTTTTGAAATATTTTATTAATTATTGAGGATGTTTTGATTTATTTGATATTTTATAATTATGTTGACATATTTTAAATGGTGTATATATGTTTTGTTATTTCATTATTGTTATCTTGAAATACTCATATATCACATATGTTATGATATTGAGATAACGATATTGTTCCTCGATTTATATTTATCATTTTTATATGAATGTGTTAACTATAGAATATTACTTATCTACATATTATTCATGTTAATAAATATAATTACTTATTTCATCTTGAATGGAGAAATTTTTAATTTTCAATAGATTTTTAGATAGTGGAATATGTTTTGAACAATTATATGTTGATATAACTATTATGGAGGATGAAAGTAGTCTTGAACAGATCCCTAAATCTGGAATACACCTTTCCCCAATTCTATGGGATAGAAAAAACATGATGGACTAGAACTATCAAGAAGATATATGAATTCATTAAAGCCAATAAAATCAATATAAATCATATATAATCTACATATAACAAAATTAAAAGAATAAAGATAATAAAACTAAATCATACCACCCAGATCATAATGGAACATTCCGAAATTGATATTAATAAAAAATAAAAAATACAACATAAATATAATTACCTAAACTAACTAGAAATGATTCAAATAAAATCTAACATGATAATACATGAATAAATTGAATAAATTTTGTATTTAAAATATTAAAATTTTAATAAAAATCTAAATAAAATAGGGGATTATTTATTTAATATGATTCCATTTTATTTGAAATAACCTACCCATTGAACACAACATTAATTATAATAACATCACAAGAAATACATGTAAAATTAAAAACACCCACAATAAAATATCTTTCAAAGAATAATAATCATGAGTAAAAGAATTTATAAATTACATGAGAAAATTGAATATATAATTCCAACTAGGTGTTTTCTAACATCATTTTATGGAAATACCCTTACATGTGCAAATAAAAATATATAATTGTTTAGTTTATATACAGAATAGGGAAAAACATTTATAGTTGAAGAGCATGAAATCGGAGAAAAACCATCATAGACATCATGATAGAACTGTTAATTTTTTATTAATTAATTCCACAAGATTATTTTGTGTTCATTGATAAATTTATTTGAACCATGTACTTGTTTTATGATACTCTAGGTAATAGATATGCAGATATTTATTGTGATCATGTAATAAACTTAATTAAGATCACATTGATGATGTTGTTAAAGATAATGATTCTTTTTATTTTTTTTAGGATAAACATTATGTTACTAATGAGCATGATGATAATTGGGATAATAATTATTGTTTTTTTATATATATATTGAATCTATTTTTTTATTTCATGTTTAAGAAAATTTCATCCTCATGGATAGACTTTTATAAGTATAATTGATTATGTATAATTGTTATTTTTTTATTATATTGTTATTAATTATATTAATGTAAAATATATAATATGTCATATGTTGTCATCACATTGTGACTGGGTATATTAATATTATTTATATGTTGTTATATTTAATTGTATATTCTTTTGGGGGGATAATTCTTTAAGGGAAATGAATCTGGGTAGAGTGTTCTATAAAAATTTATCATAGAACTATATTTATTATTAAATTAAAAAAAAATTAGATCTTATGGAATAAATAATCCATACCATTTTTAATGATCCAATGGTATAATAATATCCCAGCATTTCTATACCAATAATTCCTAGTAAACATTGGCGTAGCTCTATACGCATAGCCCAAGCTATTGTCATTTTGGGAAAAATTGGTATTTGATATACCATTGGTTCCAAAGCCTCTAATGATTCATTATAACCATTAGAATATGTGGAATTTATATTAGTAAAAACGAAAAATTCTTCATTTCATTGTGATCAAATATTACAATACAAAATAACAAAATTAAATATAATTATAAAATTAACTAAATGAATCAAGAAACAACCAAATAAAAATTCAATAATGTAAAAAGTTAATAAAATCAGGATCTTTTATATTTATAATACCAAAAATTTAACTATATAAAGAATAAAACCCTTGTGAAATGTGATAAATAATTAGATAATGAAATTGAGGACTAGATTGATTGATTTTAGGCATATTTGTATGGCTATATGTTGGGATGTAAGATGAATGTTATATGTATACCCATTAGTTATATAGTCAGTGGTTATATGGTAAATTAATACAAATTGAATAGCTATAAATATTTTTAGAAGGTAATATATTTTTTTCTAATTTTTCATTATATATAAATATTAATATAATTTATATATATTAAATAACTCGTTAGTTAAAATAAAGATAAAAATATTATTACAAAATATGTATTTTTTCATCACTATTATAAATTTTAATGAAACTTGTAATGAATTTTTCAAATAAAGATTCTAATACTAATATATTAATATAATGTTATTCCTCTATACATATTTAGTTTTAATATGATGTTATTAAAATTGATTAATAATAAGAAGATGTATTTTGAAAGAATTTTTTAAATCATTATATATATTTTTTTCATGTTAAAGAATGATTCTAATAAAATTTTATTTATAAATGTATAAACTATTGAATGTAAACTAAATACGTTATTACTTTATATAAGAAGATATTAATAACACTAAATACTTATAAAAAAATTTCTATAAAAAAATTGTTATCCTGTATAAATTATTTTTAATTTAGAAGTTAAAATTATCATATTTAAAAACTTTATTACATTAAATAATGATATAATTTTCAATAATCCTATAAAATTTATATATAACGTTATTTCCATTATTTTTTGCAACAATGGGTTCCAGTGGTAAAAATTAGTCATCCCAATCAAGTATAGAATAAAAAATGGCTTAAATAAGGGGTAAACAACAATACTTTCATAAAACAATATCTACAAATGAGTGGATGATGCGATGATAAACATATCACTTTCTTATCTCCATTAATTTTCTACTTTGGATCCATTTTCCATGAATATTACATTTCTTTTATATTCAGTAATGAGTTTTAAAAAAAACGGAACCCCTTATCACCTATAAATGGACACCTCTATACCAAACAAAACCCAAAAATGTAAATTGATTTTCTATTAAATCCCAAAGTAATGTATCTACCTAATAAAGCATCAAATTTTGGGTACCTATAGTCATAAGGAGTCCCAAATCCCTCATTTACAAAAGCCTTTATAAGTGGAGGTCGATTTCACAAACATAATTGGTATCCTATCATTAATTAGTCTTCTTTATCTTCCTCATTATCCTCTTCTTATGGAGTATTTATCAAAATAATATCTGGTTTTACAAATCATTATTCTTATGTAAAATTGATTTTATTTATATATAGTAACACAATCTTACTTATTCATATATTTTAGGATTTTCTTACTTAATTCATTTATTTCACGTACAAGAATACTTTTAAAACGTTTACATCATCAGTAAATAATAAAACATAAATATTGGACATAGGTAATAATAATGATTAATTCAATGAATTTTTATAATTTTTCAATGGTAATATTAAAATGTATATGTTCTTATTAATTCACTTCTTTGTTACAATATTTTTTCAATGTAAATGATATGTTTATGATTTTACTCTGAACCCTCACAAAAAGATGAAATAAATGAATATTTTCCGTCAAAACTACTTCATAAACTAATACTAAACCATCATGAACATTATATAGATGATGAACTCATGAATAATGTCTACAAATAAGAATATCCTAACCAAATAATCAATGGAAAATGGAATAGTAAACACATGAAACATAATTTTAATAAAATAAATTCTTATGTGGGTATAAATAAATTATAAAGGAATGTAACTTTGTAGAAGTAAAATGAGAATTCTATTGTAATGAAACTAAATTAATTATATTGTGATATAATGTGCATTTTTTCACATTGAAGTCTATTGTAAGGGTTTATCATCTAATCACACTTTCTACTAAATATTAATTTGTCTAAAATTCAATTAAGGTAATTGTATTTTTATTCTCACTAAAACCACATATATTTTCCAATCATCTAATTAATTATTATTTATGACCCTATATGCTTTAATTTATCTATAAAATTATGATTTCTTAAGGACATTTGGAATTGACTAAGACAATATTTATAAAAATATAGTGAATAATAAAGTTTAAACTTTTTCTATAAAGTCACATTCTCTAGAAATATTCTTCAGTTTTCATTAAAAAGAACAATTCCTAAATTTTCAAAAATTTCCAATAAAATCTTCATATTCATTCATTAATAATTTTCTTCATATCGAAATAAATTTTCTTAAAAATTCAATGTATATTTCTTAAATATTAATGTTGTGACCTAACCAGAAATAGGATGGAGATAGTGTCTGTTATCAATTAAATTAGTATGATTACAAATAATCAAACACCAAATGACTGAAGAGATTAGTATTTTTGGAAAACCAGATGCATAAATGATTCTTTTATTAACAATTAATTCTTTAATTACAACATATTTTTATTCTTCATTCTAAATAAACGACATCGAGTATAACTCTAATCCATCTAGTAAATCCCTACATATCTTCCATAGTACTCTTTTTAGATTAATGGAGAAAGAAACATAATATGGGTGTTCTCAAATCATTAGTATAGGTAATGTATATCATAAGTAATAATGAATCAATAATATTAATAATTATGGCATATTAAATAACTAAACACACAAACCATGTAAACAATAAATTGGTAAGGAAGAAGATAAAAATATGGAAAAGTAATAAATGGAATGGCATGAAATTAAAATAATGGAAAATGAAAAATAAATATGGAAAGTTGATAGACTAAATTACATGTCAATTAATAAATATAATTGAGAATGGAAACTATCTATAGATTTTTCGATGCAATATCTCATAGATAATAATAATAAATGAGTTCTTAATAAAGGAATTTATTAATTATTGGATTCCATAATTACTTGGTACATGGAACCATTACGGCCAAGACCATTCATAAGATAGTTTAAAGCATACTATTTATAACCCGATTTTTTTGTCCAAACATAACTATATGGTCAAGAAATTTCACAAGATAGTTTATAACAGATGGGTGACAAATGAAAAGGGTTTTTCCAACCCAATTTAGTCCAATGAGACTACTGATGCATAGAGGGGATTTTATTAATCATTCCACAACTTGTAAAACATTCACTAATTGGTCTCTAATACATATGACTTCCATTAACCTGGCCCTAACACATATAGTGCATTTTCAATTCATTTAAATAAATAATGTGCCTTATAAAATATCTATACTTAATAATGAATATGGTTTTTTCAATATTTTAACAAATAATCAAATAACCTTCAATGTAAACACCATATGAAAAAAAATTAAGAATCATGGAATAATCATGTCAAAGAAAAATGATATGGATAATTTGGTGAAATTTAATGTTCAATGATCATAGGAAATTAAATATTTAAAGTGACTAAATGGAATTGAGGAAGTGAATGTGAAATCTATTCTTTACCAAATAAATAATATACCATCCATAGGAAGATTAATTATTGTATCAATACATCATAACTTGAGTGGATTAAACTAAATAATTATTGTCATTGATGAGTAGACATATTATCAAAAAATCATTTACAAACATTTGTATGGAAAATATAATTTTATTATGAAAAACCATTCCTTTTAAAATCACTTTTGAAATTATTTTCTTTAAAAAGTAACTTTTTAAACATGAAAATGAAACATCAATGAAATGATGCCATGTAAATCCATACAAGATGAACATGGTTAAAAGAACATTCCTTTTGCATTGTTAAAGGTTAGAAATATGCCTTTTTCAAAAAGTGATAAGAAGATTCGTTTGATATAAGGCCCCGACCCCAGTTACCTAGAGTCTGTGCATTATTATATAACATTAT
Organism: Viscum album; assembly: GCA_963277665.1. NCBI lineage: Eukaryota > Viridiplantae > Streptophyta > Magnoliopsida > Santalales > Viscaceae > Viscum > Viscum album. Next base: position 690,219,109 of record OY728153.1, on the reverse strand, counting down.
CATGATCACAAAAGATCAAGTCTCTAAATAATGATAAGTTTAGTAGCTTTGGATGTAAAAGATGCATACATAAGTTTTAAATTACATATTTAAATAAAAAAAGAACAAAATTGTGTCCCATTCGATCCCGCTCATATACTTTCATCTATCCCTGTAGGATAATCCTTATATACTTCTTCACATACTGGGAAAAAGAAAACATATGAAAGGGGTGTGATCATATGCTCACTAAGGATAATAATATAGTGGAAACTTTCATAAATAAGAATAAAATTTAATGAAATGTATAATACTAAAACATATTCCTCTTAAACATAAAATTTGTTATAATATAGAAAATATAAATCAAATAATTCCATTTACTTATTCACATAGATATTCTACTAGTCTAATAATCACATGTAATATTAATTGATAATTTCATAATGATGGAATGCATAATGCCACACATCATAACCACATAGTCAAGGCCTCGTGGAAAGACTTAAACTAATATTTTGTGAAGGACATGTGCCAAAAACTAGTTTGTCTCATGATCTCTACTGATGCATTGAGGAGATATAGTGGGCTCCACCCATCACTAACTATGTCCAATGCAAACCTCATATGAGAATATTGAAATGTAAGACAGACATTAGTATCAAAACTAGAATTCAAAATGTTAATACATTAACCATAAACCATTACTGGTGTAAAAATAAAACATCCATAGTCAAATATATCACAAAACCTTTAATACAATATGTAAGATTGTATCATAATAAATCAACTTCAAAAAAATGCAAAATCCATCAAAGGATGTTGACAAGGATGAAATCAAAAAATTTTAGAGAAATATATCTTTCTATATTGAAATAATTTAAAATTCACATAATTATAAAAGTGAAAATTTATTTTGAAAATATTTTTATAAGATATTATGGTAAGATCTAAAGCTGTTATAAAGGCTGAAAATAACCACACCTAACATATACCGTAAAAAACATTATTCCTTAATTTCCCAAAAAGTTCATAAATTACATTGTTTTGAAAATGACAGAAAGATTCTATAAGGACTCGGCCTTAAAACATAACACAATCTTGAATTTAATGAATAATTCACATTAAGGATCTATTCAGGTTTAGAGTTTGAGAGAATTAGGACATAACTATTATATCTCATAAGATTAAAAAGTAGACACTTCTACTCAGTTTGCATAAAATAAAAAAAATCTTAAAAATAAGCATTTCTAGTTCCATGTTTTAGATAGCATGTCTTTCCTTGATCCCATCCTTGACCATATTCACCATTAAGTACTGTGAGAAACATTTCAAAAAAAACTTGGGATGAGAATAAAAAGCTCAGTAAGGGATACACAAAGAAGGAAAACTGTTAGTTTTTCAAAACATCAAGTAAACCAAGAATACTTTGTCAAAGTAATACTTTTCATCTTTAAGAAGTAGTAAATACTCTTCACTGAATAAAAGATCATTATTTACCCTTTTGTAACCAAAATATTACCATAAAACCCATATCAAGAACACATAACAAATAAATGTAACTTGGGACATAAACATACTTAAATGGAATAACCATACGGTCGAATTCTACACATATCACTTAATGGAATAGCCATACGACCGACTTCTATACCCAATTCATTGGAGGTTATAATGTAACCACCCATCCTAGTATTCACTGCACCACCCATCATAAGGTTTATCACGTAACCACCAGTCAAATGTCTAAGTACCATGAAAAAATCATAACACATAAAACAATTATAAAGGAAAGAAAACATTTCCACATTTCAATCACAATATATCACTTAAAAATATTGACATAAAAAATCCATTATCAAAACCATTTTCAATACCAAAATAAAAAAAAAGAGTATATGGAATTTATTTACATTTAAAAACATTACGGCTTGTTGAGGAAGCCAAGGATCAAATAATACTCACGGCGGCAGAAAGGTCGTTGTCACCGCGTACGTTAAAAAGAAGCATACTTTTTTCCATTTAGTAAAATGATTCATATATAAAAGATTCCTTTTGAGTAAAAGTAAAAGTAAAAGGGTTTTATATACTGTATAAAAGAAGTTTGCGTATAAAACAAAATATACCCCAATGAAAGGAGATTGAGACGAAGTCCCGTTCAAAGAAGGTATCCTTATATTAAGGATAAATCAATTATATAATTTCTGTCTGACAAATATAAATACACCCAATATAAGTGGATATTAAGTGTAAAACAATCAGATTCATTCAAAAATATTCATTTCATGACATATTCAAGGAGTACAAGTTTAACCCAAAGGATTGAAATTGGGTTAAGAAGGTCCCATGCAAAAATTAGACAACCTAATGGCGTAACTTAAAAATTTAGAAAATGATTTGAAGAGAGATAAAAAGGGTATATCATCACTTGTACATTAAATTTACAAAAATAAGGATATATGAGATCATATTCCAACATAATATGATGTAAATTAAAAGACATAACAACAAAAGTCTTTAGAAAAGAGGGGGGGTGAAAGGTTACCTTACCGGCTTGGGTAACTTTTGAAACGTACACCTCATGGAAGAAGGACTATAAAACATTGATGTAAATACTCATAAAAGAACGTATATTACACAAATAGTATAATAATGGGCAGTAAATACACCACTCAAAGGAAATGGTGGCTAATGTAGAATAAATATCATGGGAATAAAAGTGAGATGAAAAATCCCTTACGAAAACTCGGCAGCCTAACAGCGCCACATCAAACATCCAAAGATGGATTTATGATATCAAATAGGGTCTCTCATAATATGAACATAAAAATTACAGAATGAGGAATATAAAAAAACATCCCCAAACATAATAATGATGAGATTAAAATAAATGGAATAATTGAGAGTACATAAAAATAACGAGAGAGGTAGGATCCCTTTCCAAAATTCGGCAGCCTAACGGTGCCACTTAAAAATTCTTAAAATGAGTTGATGAGAGAAAGAGTGGGTATCTCATCATATGAACACAAAAATGAAATTAGGATGAATATAAAAGAACATCCCCAACATAATAACATGGAGCTTAAAATAAATTACATAAAGGAGAATACATGAAAAGAAAGAGAGAGGTAGGATCCCTTAGCTTAAGTCTTACTTGTCTTGTTCGTTTTTTTATATTCCTAAATAATAAACATTGGTAAATTTATAATTTCTTATGTACAAATTTAAATATTATTATTCAGTTCATATCACATATTATAATGTTATAATAATTGATTAATAATGTGAGTTCATATCAGACATTTTTGTCGGGGTTTGATATATGAGTCAAAAATGAACTTGTTTGAAAATGATTGTCAATGTAGTTATAAGTAAATAATTTATAGAGTAGTATTAATGATTTAAATATCAGATATATCTAGTACATATTCATTTTATACTATTCCAAAACATTTGGAGATAAAAAGAAATGAAATGCACCGTTCATGGAGACGGTAGGCCGTTTGTACGCATGAACGCTATTTTCATTTCTTTGTCATATTAATGGAATTAAAAATAATTGAGATATATATATATATATATATATTATAATAACAGTATAATATATATGTTATATAGGTCACATAATTTCATTAATTTTGTTCTTTATACATTCCATGTATTGCATGAACGAGTCACATCACTTGATGTGGTGGTAGTCCATGCTTCCTCATATGAAATTATCGCATTTGCACAACATGCAAAGAATAAAGGTATTTTTTAAATATAAAATACATAAGAATATAGAAAACATAAATAAGATATATATAATATATATATAATACAATGTCATTATAATGTCCACCATTAATGCTGTTAAAAGAATATTGAACAATCATCGTTTCGTGTGGTAGTAATTCGCCATCCACAGAAACAGTATGTTCTTTAACCATTAGACGGATGTGTGTGTAAGTAAAGCTTGAATAATTATTATAAAAACATCCTAGTATATTTTAGATACTTATGTTATTACAAAATAAAGGAATAAAAAGAGTTCAGGGGGTTGGAGAAGCAAAATAAAACAAATGAACATTAGAAAAGAATTTACCTTTAAATCGGGTAACTCCACTTGGTTTGAACCAAAAGGGTTTCTTGGTGAGATTTCTTCCTAAGGTGAGGCTTCAATGATAAAAAGAGGTATTTGGAGAGATGAAATGGGCAGTAATTGGCCATGCCAAAGGAATTAGATGTGTGGGTAAGGTGGTAGAGGTGGGGGCCTTTTATAAGAGTAGAGGAGGGGCACTCTTGGAATGTTATAAAATATTACTTTATTATAATTTGTTTTCTGTTTTTAAATGTCACGAAAGGATATTTTTCGAGGGTAAGGTGATAAGGTTTCTAAATACACCCATAAAATAGGTTTGATACAAGTTTAAGACTTATATTTTACCCTATCTTAAAATTTTATTTAAATCACTCATTTATGAGGTAATCACTGCATCATCACTGTGTCATAAATAAATTAATTAATTTAATGTCTAAAAATTATAAAAAACTATCATGATGTATTAATTATTGTTATCTTTCTAATGAATATTTATAGTCAAAAATATGAGTTGTATAACCCCATGTAAAAATTGTTTTAGTAAAACAATACATGTTTGTGACATTTTAATTTTAACTTTAAATAAAAAGTTGTAAATGTCATTTTCCAACAAAGGTTACTCAATGGGGTCCCAAATTTGACCCATGGATTTTCATGGTCGTTCATTACACTTCCAATAATGGTAGGACATGTTTCATGGACATTTCATATTATTATAACATTATCTTTACCTTAAATTACACTAATTATCTTTAATCGCGATTAATAAAACATAAAAGTTATTATTCACCAAAAAATTATTTTAATCCCATTTAACCAAATTTTACATCCTAATGAAAACCATGTATGTCAGATTTGTTGAAATTCAAATAACAGAAGTGGAAAAGTTTCATTTAAATGAAAAATCAGTTTTTTAACTACCACATATTGGTTTCACTATTCATCAAAAATTGATGTTTTCCAGAAAAATACCAAAAAATCATCGTAAGCTATATTTGATATTCCGAATTAAAAAATGATTACTATTTTACAAAATTCGAATCATATAAGTTTCATTAATTTATTTAATAATTAATTCTCGTCATCAGAACAAATTGCATGTTTTTATGAAAAAATATATATCAAAAGATTGACACTAGTTTATATCCAATTTCAATGTGAAATTAATTCAATGAACACTATTGGATTAAATAGTAAAAATATATTTTAATTGGAAATTAAAAGAAATACACAAGATAATCTAATCATATAACTAAATTAGATTAAAAAGAGGTTTTGAATTAAAATACAATATTTTTCACTATTCATTAAAAAATGAACTTTATCGGAAAAATACCAAAAATTTACACAAAGTAAATTTTGATATCCCGCTTCTAAGGAAGAATTTTATTTGGTTCAATGGAATTTATAAGGGTGAAGAAGACTATATTAAATAGGGTTCACCATCAAAAGGTGATAAATCGACCTTTTAGTGAATTTTAGAGTATTTATGCTTAAAATTGAATTCTTTTCTTATTTTAAACCTTTATCTTTTTTTGGATAAATGTAAAAACATTTAACAAACATATATAATCATATTTTAGTTATTTCTATTCATTCTCACCAATACAATAGTTATGAGTCAACTACCATTTAAAATAATATTATTTTATTATTAGAGTGCAACGTAAGATTTCATAGAAACTCATTGTTGCGAATTGGTTACGCCATCGAGCATAGAGTTCCCTTTAAAGTAATATTAATATTTTATTCAAAAATATTAATAAATATGAAAATTTATTATTCATTATTTACTTTGGATGTTACATCCTTCCCCCTTTTTGGAATTGCATCCTCGCAATTTTAATATTGGGCTTGGAAACATCATTGAAATCCCCACATCGGAAGAGGAGTAAATTAAACTGTCACTTTAAAAGAAAGAAAGGGAAGTAAAAAGGTAACCTGAGTTATCCCGTACTAGAATTAAATATAGGAAATCATGGACATGGAAGAGAAAACAAACGGTCATGTTCTGATGGAGAGTGATATAAAACATGATTAGGAGAAAGTTAACCACAAGAAAATCACAAACTTTTGAGGGTTAAACGGTATTTGATTCACCAGTAGGAAACGTTAACAGACAACATTTTTGTTTTAAGTTACTTATCATTGTAAAATTTATTTATGAGCTTAAATAAATGTAACACCCCGAGCTTCCACGATACGCTTCTCTTTCAATAATGCAATAGCTTGCATTATAAGCAAGTTCGAGATTCAAACACACCACGACCAATCAAAATATCCATTATGAATAGTAATACCCACCTTTTGAAATTGTATATATTTTATATTTCAAAATGGACTTCATTTTTGTATTCTGAATATCGAAATTATCCTATGTTAAATTTTTTGTAATTTTCTGAGAACTTCCAATTTTTATGAATAGTGAAAAATACTTAAAATCAACTTTTTTAATCAAAATAATTTGTAGTGATAAATTATACTATTGCGTTTTTTTAAAGTAAAATTATAATATATTTTTACCATTTTATCCAATGGTGTTCATTATAATTAATTTCGCTTTTAAATTGGACATGAACAATTATCAATCTTTTGATATATATTGTTTCTTAAAAACATGTTGTTTGTTGTGACAGCGGGAATTAGTTATAAAATTAATTAATTCAACTTATATTTTTGGAATTTTTTAAATTATATAACATTTTTGAATTCATAATATCAATTATTTCTTAGGGTGAAATTTTGGCATTGTTCTGAAAAACTTCAATTTTTTATGAATAGTGAACCCACTAAGTGGTAGTTAAAAACTGATTTTTTGTTTAAATGAAACATTTCCACTTCTGTGATTTGATTTTCAAAAATCTGACATAAAGTGTTGTAATTAGGATGTAAAATTTTATTCAATGGAATTAAAATAATTTTTTGGTGAATAGTAACTTTTAAGTTTAATTAATCGCGATTAAAGGTAATTAGTGAAATATAAGGTAAAAATGATATTGTAAAAATATGAAAATACCATTACACTTGTCCTACCCCTATTGGATGATTCATGGCCAACAAATACAATCCATGGGTCAACTTGGGGACCCCATGGATCCACTTTGGTAGGAAGATGACATTAAAAAAAATTTATTTAATGTTAAAATAAAAATGTCACAAACATGAGTTCTTTTACTAAAAAAATTTTAAATGGGGCTATACAAGTCATATTTTTTAGTAAAAATATTCATTAGAAATATAAAAATATTAACTACATCATGATACTATTTTTATAATTTTTATACATTAAATAAATTAAAATGTTTATGACACAATGATGATGCATCGATTACCTCATTAATTAACGATTTAAATAAAATGAAAAGATAATGTAAAATCTAAGGCTTACACTTGTCAAAAACCTATTGGATGAGTATATTTCGAACCATTATCACCTTATCCTAGAAATATATCATTATGGGACCTTTATAATCCGAAACTCATTTCAAAATAAAGTAACATTTCAATCTTGCCAAGAGTGCCCCTTCTCTCCTCTTATAAAAGTCCCCCACCTCTACCACTTTATTCACACCTTCAAGCCATTTGGATCGGCAAACCTCTACCCAAATACTCTCCCAACTTCCCTCTATTACTCTTAGAATCTTCACTTTGGGCAGAACTCTTCCCAAGGAAGCATTTGGCTCAAATCAAAAAGAGTTACCCGATTTTAAGGTAATGTCTTCTCTTATGTTATTTTGTATTATTTTGCTTCTCCAACCCCCTAAACTCTTTTTAATAATTTATTTTGTAACAACACCGGTATCCTCAATATACTAGGATGTTTTTATAACAATTATTCTAGTTAAAGTTACACACAACTACATCTAATGGTTAAAGAACATACTGTTTTTTTGGATGGCAAATTTCTGCCTCACGAAATGATGATTGTTCAACACTCATATAACACCTTAAAAGTTGGATATTAAGATGTCACTATATTTATATATGATATATAATATGTTTATGTTTTACTTAAGCTTCTTTATTTTTCATTTATTTCATACCTTTATGGTTTCCATTATGGGTAAATGCGATATTTTCATCTTAGGAATTGCGGACTACCGCCCCCTCAAAGTGATTTGAATCGTCAATGCCATATGTGGGATGTATAAAGGATGGAGTAAATGTTATTATACATTATATTATACTATAATTATAGTATACCTTTATATAATTATAATTTCATTCCATTAAATATGAAATAGAAATGAAAGTAGCGTTCGTGCGTACGTACGGCTTACCGTCTCCATGAACGGTGCATTTCATTTCTTACCTCTAAATGTTATGTAATATTATAAATGAATTTATATACTGGATATATATTATATATATGATATCTTCATCATGAATATAATTATGGAGATAATGGATATTCTACCACATAAACAACTTGTAATTATAAGAAGTTTATTGTTGATTCAAGTACCAAAGATTGACAAAACAACCATTATTAACATAAATGACTACATAATTTTCGTAACATTGTAATAAGTGATATAAAAAGGATAATGAACATGAAAATGGTTCTTAATAAAGTAGAGATTAACTCTAGTTTATTATTCAGGAGGTTAAAGAATGGTCGAGTCATGTCGGACACATGGTAAGGAAATTTCTTAACCTAATTTCCATTCTTTGGGTTAATCTCCGACTTTCAAATTATGTCATAATATTATTATGTCCTATCTTGTATTTATACTTTATTTATGTGTAAATATAGTTAATACACATAATAGATATAGTTTATTTTAAAAAATGATTTTTTTAAGGACTTAATCTCAATCTCCTTTCATTGAGGCATATTTGGTTTTATACACAACATTAATTTATACGGTGTATAAAAACCTTTGACTTTTACTTTTATTAAAAAGGAATATTTTTATACGAAGCATTTTTACTAAATGAAAAAATGAATTTTTTTTCTTACGTATGCGTCGGCAACGACTTCTCCACTGCCATGACTATTATTTGAGTTTCGGCTTCCTCTATAAGCCATAACTTTTTTTAAAACAAAACTAAATACCATGTTTTACTTTTCCTTTATTTTGGTATTGAAAATGGTTTTGGTAAAGTTTTTATATCAATGTGTTGTATTGATATATTGTGATTGAGGTGTGGAAATCTTATGTTTCCTTTATGCATATTTTATGTGATACAATTATGTTATGGTTTATGATATGTTTAAACCTGTTCATATGAGGAATGCATTGGACTTTATAAGTGACTGGTGGAGACTGCTATAGATCTGTGATGCATCCGTAGGTCTCATGAGACAAACTAGTGTCTTGGCACGAGGCCTTGACAAAATCATATTGTAGACTTAGCACGAGTCCTTGGCTACGTGGTGATGATAGTCTGGCATTATGCATTCCATCATTATGAAAGTGGTTATTGATATTGCATGTGATTATTCGACTAGTGGAATATCCATGTGAATAAGTAAATGGAATTATTTAGTTTTATTTTTGCCATATTATGCTGAAGTTCTAGTTTAAAAAGTATTTTGTTTTAGTTATACATTTCCTTAAATGTTAATGTTTATTTATGAATGCTTCTACAATATTGTTATCCATATTGAGCATCTGAGCTCACCCCTTTTAATGTGTTAATATTTTCCAGGTCGTGAAGAAGTATTTTATGAATGACCTATAGCGATAGTCAGAATAGGATATGAGTGTGGAATATGGAGACTTTGTTATTGTAGTTTTTCACTTTATGATGTAATGTAACATTTATGAATGTATCTAGTGTTTCCAAGGCTACTAAACTAATCGGTCATTCGAGACTTGATCTTTTGTGATCATACCAATGTTACACAATAATGCACCAACTCTGGTTAACTGGGGTTGGGCGTTACAATAAATCATAATGGAACATACTTACTTATCGTGTATACTTTCATCTTTTACTAGATTTCTAACACAAACTCATACTTTCTCCAAATGATGAGTATTTAGGATGGATTGTTCACATTTAGAGTGCTATAATAAACATCTAGAGAATCACTTAATCCACAAAAGAGAACTATATATTTTCCATGTCTTTAGACAAAAACAAAAACCAAAATTCTTAGTACGAGATCAGATAATACCCAAAAATGATAATCCTTTATAAAAAGAAAATCTATTCGTAATCTCCAAAATTTATCCAACAAAACCCAAAGTTCAACTAAGACCATTAGATAAACAATTTTTTCATAAAATTCATCAAAGTAAATAAAACTAATATTGAAACCCAAATATTTGATGGATTTAATCACATAGTCTTCCAAGGTAAAATCAACATTTATCTCCAAATAACATCAGTTGCTCTTAAAGTATCGTATTGAAAAGTAATCAACATAATCCCATATTCTCCATGATAGGTTAATAATTTCCATAGATAACCCAAAATCAACTTATTCTTGATTCATAAGATCATCTAACTAAGAGAGAACTTGTCATACTAACCAAGTACTTCACGTAGTCCAGTGGTAGGCGATAAATACCAGTCGCACATTGGTTCTGGGTTCGATTCTCGTGGCTTGGTCTGATACGATGGGTTGTCACACGGTCCGCGTGTTGTCCCTTTTTCCAAAAATATATAATTCTTAAAACATTCCCCAAAAGAGATAAAATATTCAAATATAACCATAACATAATTTCACCTCAATTTTATCTCATGTCGTTCATATTCCATCATAGCATATAGTAACCCATAAATACCTCAAAAGTAAGGATCATATAAACCGTAATGTTTACCTTTATAATTATTGCCTAAACATCCACATCGATTTGGTTCTCTCGTACAAGATGAATTAGAGAACTCATCAAGGTTCAAGTGGTTGATCATGACTCCTTGATAGTTGGTTTAGAATAACCACGAGATTCCTCATTGAATCCCTCATTTCATCCAGTCTCTTAATTAGAGAACCACCACAGTTTCCTTCAAACACATTGTCAATTTGGTTCCTGCTAGATCCATCCATTTACTAAAACCAAAAATGTCAGTGTGAGTATATCAACAAAATCATCATGTACTAAATAGGAAGATAAACACTAACATATATTTATTCAAGTTATATCAAACTAATTCCAACATTCATAAATAAAAATTACCCAATCTAATATAATAACCATTGTGGCTATACACAACTTGTCACTTATGCTTAAACAACACTCTAACCTATAAAGTTATCTAAACCGACCTCTGATACCAACTATAAGGACCCAACCTTAAAACATCAAATATTCTTGAATTTAATGAATAATTCACATTGAGGATCTTTTCAGGTTTAGAGTTTTAGAGAATTAGAAAATTTCTATTACAACTCACAAGATTACAAAGTAGACACTTCTACTCAGTTTCCATAAAATAAAAAAATCATAAAAATAAACATTTCTAGTTCCATATTTTAGATAGCTTTTCTTTCCATGATCCCATAATTGACCCTATTCACCTTTAATTCCTATGAAAAAAAATAAAAAAACATGGGATGTGCATTAAAATAATAGTAAGGGATACACAAAGAAGGAAAACTGTTAGTTTTTCAAAACATCAAGTAAACCATGAATACTTTATCAAAGTAATGATTTTAATCTTTAAGAAGCAGTAAATACTCTCCACTGAATAAAATATCATTACTTACCCTTTTGTAAACAAACTATTACCATAAAACCATATCAAGAACACATAACATATAAATGTAACTTAGGACATAAACATACTTAAATGGAATAACCATACGGTCGACTTCCACACATATCACTTAATGGAATAGCCATACGGCTGACTTCCATACCCAATGAATTGGAGGTTATAACGTAAACACCCGTCCTGGTATTCACGGCACCACTCTTCATATGGTTTATCATTTAACCACCCATAAAATGTCCAAGTACCATTAAAAAATAATAACACATAAAATAATTATAAAGGAATGTATACTTTTCCACATTTCAATCACAATATATCACTTAAATACATTGACATAATAAATCCATTATCGAAACCATTTCCAATACCAAAATACCAAAAATAGTATATGGTATTTATATACTTTTAAAAACATTACGGCTTATTGAGGAAGCCAAGGATCAAATAATACTCGCGGCGGCGGAAAGGTCTTTGTCACCACGTACGTTAAAAAGAAACATAATTTTTGTCGTTTAGTAAAACACTTCGTACAGAAAAGATTCCTTTTGAGTAAAGTAAAATTAAAAGGGGTTTATACACCGTATAAAATAAATTTGTGTATAAAACAAAATATACCCTAATGAAAGGATATTGAGACGACGTACCGTTCAAATACGGTATCCTTAGATTAAGGATAAATCAATTACATAATTTGTGTGTGAAAAATATAAATACTCACAATATAAGTTGATAATAAGTTTAAAACAATCAGAGTCATTCACACATATTCATAGCATGACATATTCTAGGAGTAAAAGTTTAATGGAAAGGATTTAAATTGGGTTAATAAGTTCCCGTGCAAAAATTTGACGGCCTAACCGCGTCACTTCAAAATTCAAAAAATGAGTTGATGAGATATAAAAACGGTATCTCATAACATGTACATTAAATTTACAAAAATAAGGATATAATAGAACATATACCAACATAAGAATATGTAAATTAAAATACATAACAACATAAGTCTTTTGAAAAGAGGATGGTGAAAGGTTCTCTTACCGACTTGGGTAACTTTCGAAACGCACACTCCATAAAATAAGGAATATAAAACATTGATGTAAATAATAATAAACGAAATTATATTACACAAAGATTAGAATAATGGTCAGTACATACACCACTCAAATGAAATGGTGGAAACTATAGAATAAATCTCACGGGAATAAAAGTGAGATGAAAAATCCCTTATGAAAACTCGGCAGCCTAACGGCGCCACATAAAACTTCCAAAGATGGATTTATGAGATCAAATAGGGTCTCTCATAATATGAAAATAAACATTACAGAATGTGGAATATAAAAGAACATCCCCAAACATAATATAGATGAGCTTAAAATAAATGACATAAAAGAGAGTTCTTAAAAAGAACGAGAGAGGTTGGATCCCTTACCAAAATTCGGCAGCCTAACGGCGCCACTTAAAATTTCTTAAAATGAGTTGATGAGAGAAAGAGGGGGTCTCTAATCATATGAACACAAAAAGGAACGTAGGATGAATATAAAATAACATCCCCAACATAATAACATTGAGCTTAAAATAATTGACATAAAGGAGAATACATGAAAAGGAAGAGAGAGGTAGGATCCCTTACCTTAAGTCTGACTTGTCTTGTTCGTTTCATTATATTGTTGAATAATAAACTTTGGTCATTTTATAATTTATTAAGTAACTCATTTATTGATTATTATTCAGTTCATATCACATATTATAATTTTATAATATTTGGTTAATAATGTGAGTTCATATCAGACGTCTTTGTCGATGTTTGGTACATGAGTCAAAAATAAACTTTTTTGAAAATGATTGTCCATGTAGTTATAAGTAAATAATATACAGAATAGTATTAATGATTTAAATATCATATATATCCAGTAAATATTCATTTTATACTATTCCATAACATTTGGAGATAAAAATAAATGAAATGCACCATTCATGGAGATGGTAGTCCGTAGGTACGCATGAATGCTACTTTCATTTCATTGTCATATTAATGGAATTAAAAATAATTGAGAGATATATATATTATAATTCCAGTATAATATATATTTTATATAGTTCACATAATTTCATTAATTTAATTCTTTATACATTCCATGTATTGCATTAAGGAGTCACATCACTTGAAGGGGCGGTAGTCCACACTTCCTCATATGAAATTATCGAATTTGCACATCACGCAAAGAATAAAGGTATGTTTTCAATATAAAATACAGAAGTATATAGAAAACATAAATACAATATATATCATATATAAAATATAGTGACACCATAATTTCCACCTTTAAATGTGTTAAAAGAATATTGAACAATCATCATTTCATGAGGCAGTAATTCGCCATCCACAAAAACAGTATGTTCTTTAACCATTAGATGGATGTGTGTGAAGGTGTAGCTCGAATCCCTCATATAAAAACATCATAGTATATTTAATATACAGGTGTTGTTACAAATTAAATTAATAAAAAGGTTTAGGGGTTGGAATAGCAAAATAAAACAAAAGAACATTAGGGAAGAATTTACCTTTAATTTGGGTAACTCCCATTGGTTTGAACCAAAAAGGTTTCTTGAAGAGATTTATGCCTAAGGTGAGGCTTAAATGATTAAGAGATGGATGTGGAGAGATGAAATGGGTAGTTTTTTGCCGAGAAAAAGGCTTCAGAGGTTTGGGTAAGGTGGTAGAGGTGGGGGCCTTTTATAAGGGAAGAGGAGGGGCACTCTTGGAATGTTATAAAATATTACTTTATTATAAAATAATTTTTGGATTTTAAAGGTCCCAAAAGGATATATTTATAGTCTAAGGTGATAGGGTTTCTAAATACACCCATCCAATAGGTTTGTGACAAGTTTAAGACTTAGATTTTACCCTATTTTTACATTTTATTTAAATCGTTCATTTATGAGGTAATCACTACATCATAACAGTGTCATAATAAATTAATTTATTTAATGTCTAAAAATTATAAAAAAAATATGATGATGTAGTAAATATTTTTATCTTTCTAATGAATATTTATAGTCAAGAATATGACTTTTATAACCCCATGTAAAAATTGTTTTAGTAAAACAATACATGTTTGTGACATTTTAATTTTATCTTTAAATAAAAAGTTATTAATGTCATTTTCCTACCAATGTGACTCCATGGGGTCCCCAAGTTGACCCATGGATTTTCTTGGTCGGCCATGACTCATCCAATAAGTGTAGGACATGTGTCAAGGTCATTTCATATTATTATAACATTATCATTACCTTAAATTACACTAATTACCTTTAATCGCGATTAATAAAATATAAAAGTTACTGTTTACCAAAAAATTATTTTAATCTCCTTGAACCAAATTTTATGACCTAATGACAACCATGATTTTCAGATTTTTGAAATTCAAATCATAGAATTGGTAAATTTTCATTTAAACGAAAAATCAGTTTTTTAACTACCACTGAGTGGTTTCACTATTCATCAAAAATTGATGTTTTCCAGAAAAATACCAAAAATTCACCCTAAGATATATTTGATATTCTGAATTAAAAAATGATTTCTATTTTAAAAAATTGAAAACATATAATTTTAATTAATTAATTTAATAATTAATTCATGTCATCAGAACAAATAACATGTTTTTATGAAATATTATATATCGAAAGATTGACACTGGTTTAAGTCCAATTTCAAAGTGAAATCAATTCTAATGACCACTATTGGATTAAATGGTAAAAATATATTATAATTGGACTTTAAAAAAATTCAAATGAAAATCTAATCATATAAATAAATTAGATTAAAAGGAGGTTTTGAAATAAAATACAACATTTTTCACTATTCATTAAAAAATGAACTTTATCGGAAAAATACAAAAAATTTACAAAAAGTAAATTTTGATGTCCAGCTTCTAAAGAAGAATTTTATTTGGTTCAATAAAATTTATAAGAGTGACCAAAACTATATTAAAGAGGGTTCACCATCAAAAGGCGATAAATCGACATTTTAATGAATTTTACAGTATTTATGCTTAAAATTGAATTCCTTTATTATTTCAAGCCTTTATCTTTTATTGGATAAATGTAAAAAAAATTAACAAACATATATAATCATATTTTAGTTATTTCTATTCATTACCACTAATAAAATGGCTAGTCGTTAACTACCATTTAAAATAACATTATTTTATTATTAGAGTGCAACGTAAGAATTCATAGAAACTCGTTGTTGCATATTTGGTACGCCATCGAGCATATCGTTCCCTTTAAAGTAATATTAATATTTTATTCACAAATAATAATTAATATGAAAATGTAGTACTCTTTATTTACTTGGCATGTTACAGATTCCAATCAAAAAAATTTATAAAAAGTCAAAAAATGGGTATAAATGACATTATCCCATATTATAGGAAATAGTAAAATTGTTTTGGTATACATTTTTAAGAAACACATATGTGGATTATAAATAATTCCCTGTATATAATTTCGTAAAAGCAACCTTGGAGAATAAATAGATTGAAAAATTAACCCTTACCTTGTACTTTTACTTATTGGAGGGTACTTTAACCTCATGTATAATGATTAAATCATTCTTATTAAATTATAAATGATCCACATTCATATATACAATCTTCTAATATAGCTTTGTTAATGATAGTTTAGTAGTATCATTTTTTTGGGTATTAACCGATTAGTTTTCCTTTATATGTTTGAATACGAAAGTCATATTGGTTATGGATAGGATGTATTTGATTAATATCTAGAATGATATTACGTTCTTAAAACATTATTTTTAACCAAAAAAGTATAATTAATCCTTAATGGTTACTATGGGGAATGAATCTTATCGCGTTCGTGGAGACGATAATCTGTTCGTATGCATGGGCGAAAATATCACTCTATTGATGGTGTAATCGTATTTAATTGGATTTTATATTACATTTTAAGAATAATTAATATGTTATATTTATTATTTACAAAAATTATACTCATTATTATACCCATAAAAAAATTAAGTGTTGAATAAAAAACTACACCACAACGTGGTGATGGTATGCCATACGTACACACGTATAATGACTTTGTCATTTATAGGATAGATGAAATAAGGAATATGGTTATACCATATTTATAATATAATATCAATATGTATAAGGTACTTGAGTTATTATTTTAGTATGGAAACAACAATGCAAGAGGAAGTGGAAAGGAAAAGAAATTGAAAGAGGTGATTAAATAATTACCTCTTCTTTGGGTACTTCCTTTTGATTTGATCAAAAGGGCTCCATAGGTGTCATGACCCCCTCCCCAAAAAGAGTACCCCTCCTGGGCTGGAAAATTGAGAAGAGAGATAATGACCCCCTGAGTCCCACCTCCAGTAGGCCCTTAGTTGGTGACTAGTACCGAGGGTATAACAAACACACAAATGGGAGACATTAACCTCTAAGAGAACACATGCGAAAGAGAGAGATAAGATATACACCAACCAACTCCAACTCAACCAGTAAGATAAAAGAAATACCAAGTACACATGTAAAATGACATGAAAAACTACTTCAATTGAAAGGGGAAAACTGCAAGTACCCAGAAGAATGTAAAACAACATCAACTGCAAACCCGAATAGCTCCTGCAACCAAAAGCTAGTAGTAACCATCCTGATCTCCAAAATGCTCCATGTGACATGAAAAACAGTTTATATATATACATAGGTTGAGTATTAAAGTATACACGTTAGGATCCTTTCTGAAGCCTCTCGTGCAAAAGTAATGAAAGCATGCTAAAGCACAGTGAACAACAAGTAAAACTAACACATCATCTAAATAGGTATACTATGTTCCCAGACACACTCTTGCTAATCTCACCAAATAATGCATACAAGAGTATATAATATATTAAAGAATATCAAGGGAACCCCGCTACAACTTCCCCACTGGTTTTCCCCAACATTGCATGTCCTAATAATCTCTCTCCAAAAAAGGCTTACCCGCAGAAACCTGGGCGAAGCACCACAACATGCACCTTGTTCCACAAAACCACCATGTCTATATAATAAAAGTAACCATATAGTTTCTGGGAGCCAATACAGCTCGCATAACGTGCATCATACATCAGGTATTATACCTCAAAAAATTACATCCCATACACCGAGTAAGGCTTCTCAAGACAACACAACCTATACATGTTACACCTATAGTGTCCCATAGAAAACTATATCCAGAATATATGTGTGTAAATAACCACAAGCCATTACATCCATCTACACACATATATGTGGAAAACTGACCAATGTTCCTGCCATCATAAGTAACTACCAAGAGAATAGAGTGGGGCCAATGGGGGTAGTCACTCATTCATTCTCCCACCTGAATGTTGGGGAAAACACCCCCCCTAGGGCTCAGAATCCACATGGTGTTAGTTTCTCTTACTGACTATGTGGAGTAGCATATAGAAACCCAAAAGTTACAAAACATATTATACCTCCCAACCACACTATGGGCATAACTTAGTCTTAGAATCAACTGCAGCTGACGTCTCTCAGACTCCAGGCTGCTACATCTAAGACTAGGTATCCTATAAGCACATAAAAATTTAAAGAGATTCAATAAATTATTTCATTCCATTTTTTATCAGTTTCACATTATGTAAATTAATTATTTAAACTTTAATTAATCAATAAAAATTCCACATTAAATTTCATTAGCATCACACCCAAAGTCCAATGTCCCTTTAAAATTGTATCATGAGCATTTCGTTTCATCACGCTCCAACCCCATGGGTTAATATCATTTATTCAATTGTTCATAATAGAATTAAATTACCATATTCCCATGAATTCTAGAAAATATTCTATATTACCAAACACAGGGGGGATTAACACGGTGAGTAGTTATAAAACTCATCGAGTCTTTTCTGCTTATAGCATGAGCATATACCCATCCTTCCTTGAGAAGCTAAACATGGAAATTATGTGGCATACCCTGTGTGTCTTTGCCTCTTTCAGATGAAAGGTATGTAAGACCAGCTGCCTTGAGTAGTAGTGAAAATTAAATCTGATAGTCAACCAATAATAAACAGAAAGCTTCCAACAATCACATCCATACCATTCTTGGTGTCCTCCCCGATACCCACATGCATAAAATGATGCATCTCGCCACTCTAGGCGTCATCTGCTACCGCAACCAACGGTCTCCATGCCCCCTCATACCCCAACAACCATCCAGACTCACATCACAATAGAAGTAGTAGGAAAACAAACATATTAACAAATGGTCTCTTGGCCCTTTAACAATAAAGAGGGTAACCCAAAACCCTTCAAGTAATTATCGAACAATCAGTTCATTAATCCATCTTGGATTAGCCGAATTTATTATTACTTGGTTTCAAATTCGGGAAACCTAATTAGTAAGCTACCAAAAATAATTAAACATGCTTACTACCCAAATTTGATTAACATGCAATTATAAAAATGGGAACAAGATTAATTTACATGCCTCTCTATCTTTTAACCAAACAATTATTAATTAATTATTGGTTAAGATAATTATCAATTTCCATCAAGAACGAATAACTAAAAAAAATAAAGAATATATATCACACTATCTAGAAAAACAATAGGCAATAATATACGATCAATTTCAATTTATTTATCCAGCTCAAATAATTATTATGTTAATTACATTGTCATATAGTGGGATAAAACATGCTAACAATACTATTGCACATAAAGGAAGAGAGAAGAAATGAATCCCCTACCTCAAATGGTTCATGAATTTCTTTATATGAGAAAAGTCCAAACAATGGGTCTTGATCCTCCTCTCGCGACAACTCCATCCACTTGAGAATTCCACAGTTCTACAACATCAACTGAAACCCATGAAAAATCCATTATAATCCTAGATATCACATGCTATAATATGGAAAGGAGAAACAGGAGAATATGAAATCCAAAAGAACGACGATAAAACATACCTTATATCGAATATTGATCGATACAACTTAGTTGCAACAAAACTGAGTGGAACCAATCCGAGGTAGAAAGTCTGATTGTGAAACTCCTATGAGGAGGAATGGGATGTTCAAGTGTCTCACACATATGAATAAGGAGAAATAATTAGGGAGGAAGATATCCCATGCTTTTAGAAGATTTAATGGTGCGATAGTTTATGATATGCTTAATTTCCCATTAAAAGTGGATCACATTAAACAACGTGGTTCGACCAATTAAAATCATCATGAGCGTTATGGATAATAAATATAGTGTTTATTTCCTTTGAATTGGAATTATAGTCCTTAAAATGAGTCTTCAAATGCATTTTACGTCAAATGAAATGTCAAAGGGGTGAAATAGTAGGATGCTGGAAATATTGTTCATCGTTCGAACCTCATCATTATGAAAACATTGTTCATGAACCTCACAGTTGGAACCTCACCTTCCAAAAACACTATTCATGAACATCACCATTAGAACCTCACCATTTTGGAAACACTATTCATGAACTCGAAATTTGACCAAGGAAATAGAGGTTGCTGTTAGAACCTCACTGTTCACAGAAGGTTAATGTTGACACTGTTCACCTAAGGTTACTGTTGCATTATTCACAGAATGTTCATGTTGAAACTATTCACCTAAGGTTACCATTTCACTATTCACAGAAAGTTAATGTTGACACCCTTCACCTAAGGTTAATGCTTCACATTTCATAGAAGGTTAATGTTGACACTCTTCACCTAACGTTACCGTTGCACTGTTCACAAAAGGTTAATGTTGGCACTGTTCACCTAAGGTTACCATTGCAATCATCAAAGAAGTTTAATGTTGACACTGTTCACCTAAGGTTACCATTGAACTATTAAAAAAGGGATAATAATGACACTATTTACCTAAGGTTACCATTGCACTGTTCACAGAAAGTTAATGATGACACTGTTCAGCTAAGGTTACTGTTGTATTGTTCCCTGAAGGTTAATGATGACGCTGTTCACCTAAGTGTTACCATTGTACAATTACCAAAAGATTAATGTTGACACTATTCACATAAGGTTACAGTTGTGCTGTTCACATAAGTTAATGTTGACACTATTCTCTTAAGGTTACCATTACACTATTCACAATGGTCTACCGTTGGAACTGTTCACCTATGTTCACTATTTCACTGTTCACAACAGTCTACCATTGGAACTATTCACCCAAGGTCACCGATGCACTCTTCAAAATGGTCTACCATTGGAACTGTTCACAGATGTGGAAAATTTGAAAAGTGTTTGGGATAAGTCACCTTGACCGTTGGGAACACTCAAACTCCAGATTTTCACAAAGGAATGGACCTGAGAGGTCCGGGAAATTACATCAGATACCTCTCAAAATATTCTCATCCTCAAGAATTCAAAACCCACCTAAAGTGAAAACGAAACTCGGTCCAAACAACCACCCATCGAGATACGTCTCAAAAGAGAGCAAGACACAAAAGCAACAAGAGGAAGCCATCTCATAAACATGAATAATTTATAACCCAGAAGGCCACATTGATACATGAAAAGATTTATTCATCAAACAAATCTAGATACTGAGCATGTATCTGTGACTCACATTCCTAGGTACTCTCCTCCATGCCATCATTTCACCACAAGACACAAACCAAGGGGATAGAACACCCGCACAACACCTTCTCCTTGCGGTCTTGGATCTCCACAGGTTGCTCCTCAAACATTTCATCATCATCAATATCAATCTCTCCCCAATCCATGAAGTGAGATTCATCATGAAGATAATGGTGGAGCTTTGATACATGGAAAACATCATGTATCCAAATCCTCTACGGGGGAAGTGCTAATTGATACTACACAGCTCCAACACGATCTAATTCCTTGAAAGGCCCAAAAAAGCAGAGAGAAATCTTACTCCCACGACCAATCCTTCACTGCCCACAATGGGGTGTCGCCTTCAGAAACACATGATCCCCAACATTAAACTCTAAGGGTATCTTCCATTGATTAGCCTATGATTTTTGATGATATTGTGTTTTCTTTATCCTCTAACAAATCACCTGAACCTTCTCTGTTGTGTTTTACAATAGTTTCGGTACGATAATTGCTAACTCTATGACCCCAGTCCTGCACAATGGCGAACGACAAGGTCGGCCATACAAGGTTTCAAATAGAGTCATACCAATGGTGGAGTGAAAACTATTTTTGTATTATAACTCCACCAAGTGTAAGTGCCTCATCATTGAACCTCCAACATCTAGAACACAAGATCATATCATGTCTTCAAGAGCCGGGATGGTTCGCTTTGTCTGACCATCCGTTTGAGGATGCAAAGAAGTGATAAGGCATAGTTTAGAACCGAAAGCATGATAGAGACCTCTCCATAACCTAGAAGTAAAGTGTGGATCTCAATCAGAAATGATCATCCCTGGAACTCCATGAAGTCTCACCTACTCCTCCAGATACTGCCTCAACCAAAATTCCACTGAGCTAGACCCCTTGATCGCTATGAAGTGGACCGACTTTGTTAAACGATATACTATCACCCAAATAGCATCATGTCCTCCAAAATCTTGAGGTAAAATAGTAACAATGATCATTGAGATGTCCTCCCAATTCCACTGGGGAACATCTAATGACTGAAGTACACCACCAGGAACACAGTTTTCAACCTTCACCTTCTAGTAGACCAAACATCGAGACACAGACTCCGCAACTGCACGCTTCATCCCAGGCCACCAAAACTGGCTCCTCAAGGTTCGGTAGATCATTTTCACGCCAAGATGCAGTGATAAAGGTGAACTATGAAACTATATGAGAACTATATCATGCATTGTCAAAGAAAGAAAAATCCTTTCGTGATAAAACACTCACTTTTTTTCGTCCTCAGACCAACAATCAGGGTTCTCACCACAACCAACTCAGTCTCTCCAAATATCCAGCTCTAGATCCCACAACTGGGACTCTTCCACCTACTTCATGAAAGATGACTTCACCATTATCTGAAAGATAACCTCCACCCCCAACTTCACCCATATGAAGATCTAATGCTGATAGTTCTTCCATTACTCTCCAGGAATCACCAGATTCACGCACTACATCACTACGTGACTTTTCACTCAACGCATCAGCTACAACATTCCCATATCTAGGTGTACATGATATATTGAAGTCATATTACTGTAAGAACTCCATACACTGACGCTGTCATAAGTTCAATTCACACTGGGAGAAAACATACCTCAAACTCTTATGATCGGTGAAAACCAAAAAACACTCACCAATGAGGTAATGACTCGACAACTTCAAAGAAATAACCACAGATTCCAACTCAAGATCATGAGTGTCATAGTTACGTTCATGTGGACATAACTGCCAAGAACCATAAGTAACAACTGATATTTTCTACAGGATAACATAGCCTAACCCCATATGTGAAGCATCGTAGAACACACCAAATTGAACTCCCTCAGTTGGAAGAAATAGAACTGGAGCACTTACTAACTTCTCCTTCAGATACACGAAAGCTGCCTAACACTAATAAATCTATATGAATGCCTAATATTTTTGGGTAGAAGTTTTCAAAGGAGTATCAACTCATTAGAAATTGGCTAAAAACCTCATGTAGTATCCCGCAAGACCAAGGAATCTTCACAACTCTGACTCTATCTTTGGGGCAGCCCAAGACACAACTTCTTCTATCTTTGTTGGATCCACAGATACTCTCTGTTGGGACATAACATTCCCCACGAAACACACTTATCGATCCCAAAACTCACACTTCGTCAACTTCCCAAATAACTAATGTTGACGAAGAACTCTGAAAACGACTTGTAGATTCTCTTCATGCTCATTCTCAGATGTGGAGTACATAAGGATTTCATCAATGAAAACCACCTTGGACATGTATAAGAACTCATGGAACACAAAATTCATTATTCACATGAACACAGCTAGAGAATTAGTCATGCCGAACAGCATTACAACGAACTCAAAATTCCCTTGACGACAAATGAAAGCAGTCTTCACGATATCCTCATCCTTTACATGCATCTGATTATATCCCAACCACAAGTTGATCTTTGAGAATCCACATGATCCCTTAATTCGATCAAATAAATCATCAATCTATAGAATATGACATCGATTTTTTAATGTCACTTTGTTTAAGCGATGATAATCGACAGACAATTGCAAACTGCTATAAACCTTCTTCACAAAAAAACTGGTGCACCCCACATTGACACACTTGGCTGAACAAAACTGCATTGTAGCAAACTATCAATATATACACGTATCTCTTGTAATTTAGAAGGGGTTATCCTATATGAGGACATAGAGATAGGATACACTCCTGTTTATATCTTGATCCCAAACATAATCTCTCGTCGAGGGGGTAATGCTACAATCTCATTGGGAAAGACATCAGGGCGCCCTTCTACAACCCTGGGAAACACCAACTTCTGAACATCTGAAGAACTCAACATCATCTCATCCATCAAGTATGATAAGGATGAAATGCGCCTATGAAACATCTAAGGATCTTGCTCGACAAATAACACCACATGCTCTACATCCGCAACAAAGAAAATGACCTTCTTCCTGATGAAATCCACAATATCCTACACTGAATAAAAATTATCCTTGCAGAAGATGGAATCATATGGTTGTATTATTAAACATAGGAAATCACCCCTAAAGTGGTATTTCCCCAACACTAGCTCATAGTCTCTACATACTTCAAATATGTCAGCTCGACTCCAACTGGTGTAGTCAGCACCAAGGGCAATGAAAGCTTCACTGCCTCAAGTACCAAAGCATGGACAAGGGTAGGTGATATGAAGGAGTGTGTATCTCTTAAAAAAACAAGGAGTACACCATGGTATAAAACAATATAACGGTACCTCGAATGATGTATGCCTCGCCTGGAGTTGGAATAGCAAGATTGAGAAGCTGACCACAACCTCCTTCATGGCCTCTCTGACCCTGATGATGACCACCACCATGGTCGCACTCTAATCTCTAAGGACAGGGAGCATCAGGGGGTTGTCCTCTGCCTACCCCATCTACCCTCTGCTAGTCTAAAGCTTGTGCAACCTACTGTTGTCGCCTCGGCTAGAACTGCCTCATCAGAGGAAGATGGAGTGTAGCACTTTGTGGATAATGACTGCTCTAAAAGGTCGGGCACTCTCGCTGCTGATGACCACGACCACCACAAGAAAAATAAAGAACTTGATCCCTTGGCATAGGCCTGAGAGTTGCTACCACTATAGAAATGAGATGTGAAGGGTTGGGACCTACCCTTGGCTGAATGAAAACCCTTCTACCCTAAAAACCAGGAACCTCAGACCACAGCTCACCTTTGTGAGGAATCATTATGATTCCCCCCCTCATGATGATCTGATCCTGGACAAAGTCCTCTCGACAACCTCTACCCTCTCCAGTTCATCAAGATATTTTTTCAGCATAAATATGGTGACCGGGCACTGGATCTCTGGATTCAAAGCATCCTCAAAATGCATCTCCGGACCTCCTCATATATCAATAGGTTTGATACAAATCATAAAAGGTTCCGGAAATGAATTCCAAACTCTCGCACACTGGAGCTCCCCTATCGAGGTGTAAGAATCTCCTAGTGACTAGATGCCTTCATGGTCAATGAAAGAAACCGGACTCTAAACGTGTCTCGAAACTCCTCCCATGAGGTTGCTGACTCCTCGTGATCCTCGAGGAACAATAACCACCACTACCTCACAGATCCACACAACATCGTCACAATCAAGGACACCCAGTGCTCCTTCTGAGCACTGAACAAACTAAATCCTACCTTGACCTCCTCCAAACCGTCTTCCGTGACTGCATTTGAAATGGGTCCCTCGTACTTCTACAAACTCTAGTGCTGAAACTTTCATAGTGTCTTCCTCCATGTGTCGTCGTCGTCAACCTCTACCCTGCGGAAATCTGCTGGAATAGCCTGTTGGACAACCTCTATGCCAACCTGATGTGTACGTCGACCAGGAGCCATACCTGTAAAATGACAAACCATTAGAGCTCCTAAACCTGGAATATATAAGACTCAATATTAATTAATTAATTGTTTTATTTCATTTATTTTAGGATAACACATACTATGTTCTACCCATTGAAACATAGGCATAAAGAATAATGATGTATGATCCTTCCCTAGGTCTATACCGTGTAACTAGTATCACCTTGTCTAGTAGAAATTGTAAACTTAATGGCTCGTACATCAGATCATAGGGGGACCTAAACACTTATGTCTCAGTCGGTGTCTAGTGTTTACATCACTTGAGAAACATGAATGACACTGTTTCCCTACCAATCCATGCAAGCCCACCTGTGCCTAACTCCAAAAACTATCCTATCCCTCAGCCAGAGCTCTGATACCACTCTATCATGACCCCCTCCCCACAAAGAGTACACCTCTTAGGCAGTCAATGTGAGAAGAGATATAATGACCCCTGAGTCCCACCTCCAGTAGGCCCTGGGTTGGTGACTAGCACCGAGGGTATAACAAACACACAAATGGGAGGAATTACCCTCTAAGAGAACACATGCAGAAGATAAAGATAAGATAGACAACAACCAACTCCAAATCAACTTGTAAGATAAAATAAATCCCATGTACACATATTAAATGTCATTCCAAACAACTACAACTAAAAGGGGAAAAATTGCATGTACCCAACAGAAAGTAAAATAGCCGCAACCACAAGCCCAAACAGCTCCTACAACCACAAGAAAGTAGTAACCATCCTGATCTCCAACCTTCTCCAAGTGATCTAAAAAATAGTTTATATGTATTCAAAGGGTGAGTATAATCGTATAATTAGTATGATCCTGCCAGAAGCTTCTCATGAAAATGTAAAATATTATGATAAAGCACTATAAACAACAAGTGAAACTAACTCGTCATCTAAACAGGTATACCAAGTTCCCAGCCTCACTATGCCTACTATCACCAAATAATTCGTACAAGAGTATATAATATAATAAATAATATCATGGGTACCCTGGAACTATATCCCCACTGGTTTTCCGCTTTTCCCCAATGGTGAACATCCTAAACATCTCTCTCCAAAAAGGGCTTGCCAACAGACACCTAGGTGAAGCAACACAACATGCACCTCATGCAAACAAAACCACCACGTCCACGTAAGCATAGTAACTAGGTAGTTTCTGGGAGCCACCACAGCTCACATAACATGTATCATACATCAGGTATTATACCTCAATCCATTACCACCCATACACCGAGTAAGGATCCTCCCGCCATCACAACCTATACATGATACACCTATAGTAGTCCATAGAAAACTATATCCAGAATATATGTGTGTGAATAACCACAATCCATTATATCTCTTTACAAAAATAAATGGGGAAATCTAACCAATGTTTCTACCAGCACAAGTAACTACCATGTGAAGAGAGCGGGGCCAAAGGGGGTAGTCAGCCATCCATCCTCCTGCCAAAATGTTGGGGAAAACACCCCCTAGGGATAAGAATCCCCAGGGTTTCAGTTGCCCTTACTGACAGAGTGATGTAGAGTATAGAAACACAAAAAGTACATAATATAATATGCCTCACAACCACACTATGGGAATAAACTTGTATTAGACTGAACTACAACTATCGTCTCTCGGACATTGGGTTTCTACTTATAAGACTAGGTATCCTATAAGAACACAACCATTTAAAGAGAATCAATACATTATTTCATTCCATTTTTATCATTTTAAATTTACCTTAATTAATTATTTAAACATTAATTAACCAATAATAATTCCTTATTAAATTTCATTAGCATCACACCCAATGTCCACCATCCCTTTAAAATTGTATCCTGAGAATTTCGTTTCAGCAAGCTCCAACCCCATGGGTTAACATCATTTATTCAATTGTTTCATTACAGAACTACCTTCCCATATTCCTATGCATTCTAGAAAATCATTATATGCTACTAAACACAAGGGGTCTTACATGGTGAGTTGATGTAATACCCGTCAAGTCTTTACCACCTATAGCAAGAGTGTAGACCAATCCTCCCTAGAGAAACTAAACATGGAAATCATGTGGCATACCCCATGCGTCATTGCCTCTTTCAAAATATGGGTAAGTAAGACCAGCTACCTTGAGAAGTGGGGAAAAGTAAAGAAAATAGCCAAAAAAATAAGAAACATAGAGCATCCAACAATCACTTCCATCCCATTATTTCTTCCCCGGTGTCCTCCTCGCCACCTACATGCATAAACTAATGCATCATGCCAGTCTATGCATCATCTGTTGCCACAACCAAAGGTACCAATACCCCCACATACCACAACAGCCATCCTGGATCACATCAAAACACATGTTGCAGGAAAGCAAACATCTTAACAATTGGGCTCTTGGCCCTTTAACAATGAAGCGTGTAACTTAGAACCAATCAAGGAATTATCAAATAATTAGTTTTTTAATTCATCTTGAATTAACAAATTTATTATTCATAGGTTCCAAATTCGGGAAACATAATTAGTAAGCGATCAAAAATTATAAAACATGCTTACTATGCCAATTTGATTAACATAAAATTACAACAAGGATAACTTGATTACTTTACATGCCTCTTTATCTTTTAACCAAAAAATTATCAATTAACTGATTTTTATGTTCATTACCAAATTCCAATCATGAATGAAAATCTAGAAAAAGAAAGAATTGATATCACACTGTCTAGAAAAACAAGATCCAATAACAGATGATCGATATCAATTTATTTATCCGATTCAAATAATTATTATATTAATTCCATTGTCATCCAATGGGATAAAACAAGCTAAAAATACAGTTTTACGTAATGGAAGAGATAATTAATGAATCCCCTACCTCAAACTCTTCATGATGTTCTTTATATGAGAACATTCCACACAATGTGTCACGATCATCCTCTCACGACAACTGTATCCACCCAAGGATGCCACAATACGACCCCACCAACCGAAACCCAAGAAAACTCCATTAGAAGCATGGAGATCACATGATATAACATGGAAAGGTGAAAGAGTAGAAGATGAACCCCAATACAATGACGTTAAAACATATCGTATATCGAAGATTGATCGATACAACTTAATTGCATCAAAACCTAGAGGAACCAAGCTGAGGATGAATGTTTGATTATGAAAATCCAGTGAGAAGGAAAGGGATATTCGAGCATCTCACAATTGAGAACAAGGAAATATAATTAGGGAGAAAGATATCTCATCCCTTTTGATGATTTAACAGAGTGACGGTTTAAGATACGCTTGATTTTCCATTAAAATCGGATGGCATTAAACCACGCAGTTTGACTTATTAAAAACATCCCAAGCCTTAGGGATAATTAATATAGGAGATATGGTCCCTTAATAATCCTTATATTCCTTAAAATGAGGCTTTAAATTCATTTTACATCAATGGAAATGTCAGAGTTGTGTAACAGTAGGAAGCTGGAAACACTATTCACCATTGGAACCTCACCGTTCTGGGAACACATGTAACAACCGGAGATTTTATGAGAATTATTCTTTATAATTTAATTGATGTCTTGTGTCATAAACTACACCAAAATTATCTTTTACTATACGCAACACCGTTTTAGCATTCAGTATACACAACACTATTCTTGGCTCGTGTTACACACAATTTCAAATTCGTTTTTTGGAAATTATTCTACGCAACATTAAGTATAGATTTTGTTAATGTATAAATGAAATATTTTCTGATTATATTATACTCAACACCAAATAGAGTTTTCACTACACGCATTCTTGACTTGGCTTGCATGAAATGCAATAGCGACCTTCCTCGATAGCGTGTGTAGTACGCAATACTGGGTTTCACTAAACAATGATATATTCTTATAATATTATTATGGACTAGTCATTATGAATTTTATTAACAAAATTTTTATTTTTATAACATTATTAATCATCTTAAATATTTTCTAGAACATGGTATGAGAACTAAATAAATTTTTCGAGTAAAATGAGTAATTTTTAAAAAATGCACTTTTGTCGCCTTTTGATGGTGAAACCACTTTAAATCTATTTTTTGACATGTTTATAAGTTCAATTTTAAAATATGAAATTGATCCTTTGAATCAGGATATAAAAATTTAATTTGGTTAAATTTTTCATATTATTCTGATAACTTTCATATTTTAATGAATAATAACAACACGCTATATTTTAATCCAAAACAACATTTTTCATCACAATAATTTATATGGTAAAATTATCTTTTTAATTGGTTTTAAATTTTAATTAAAATATATTTTTACCATTTAATCCAACGTTGGTCATTGGAATTAATTTCACTTTCAATTTGGACATAAACAAGTGTCGATCTTTTGATAGTTATTGTTTCTTAAAAACACGCTATTTGTTTTGATAACAGGAATTAATTTTAAAATTAATTAATTCCACTTATATGTTTTGAATTTGGAAACATAGAAATCATTTTTGAATTCGGAATATCAAATATACATTTGGCTGAATTTTTGGTATTTTTCTTAAAAACATCAATTTTTGATTAATAGTGAAACCACATAGTGGTAGTTAAAAAAACTGACTCTTTCATTTAAATAAAATTTTACCACTACTGTGAATTGAATTTCCAAAATCCAACATACATTATTGTTATCAAAAAGTAAAATGTGGTTCAATAAGATGAAAATAATTTTTGGTGAATAGTAACTTTTGACTTTTATTTACTGCGGTTAAAGGTAAATAGGGTAATTCAAGGTTAAAAGAATATTATAATAATTCAAAATTACCTTAACACTTGTCCTAACCTTATTTGATGAGTAGTGACCGACCATGGGAATCCTTGTGTTGATTTTGGGACCCCATTGAGACACTTGTTACTGATAATGACAACTTGGATTAATTAATTTAATGTAAAGACAAATTTGACATTAACAAAAATATTTTAGTAATTAATTTTTATAAGGGGTTATATAAATTATCTTTTCGACTATAAATATTAATTGGAACGCTAAAACTATTTCCTATATGGTGGGTTTTTATATTAATTTCAGACAACAAATAAATTAAATTATTTATGACACAATAATGATGCAGTATTTACCTCATTAATAGTTGATTTAAATAAATAAGATTATAATGATTAATATATTATCCAAAACATCTCCAATTCTGATTGGATGATTTTATTTCGACCATGAGTCATCTTATATTCATCTTTAATTATTTTTAGACCTTTTGAAACCGAAGATATGTTTATAATAAAATAATATTTTCACACTTTCAAAAGGTGCCCCTCTTCTCTCTTATAAAAGGGCTCCTCCTCCCTCTTCTCATCACACCCTTATGTGCCTTGAAGGTCGGCCAAACCCTTTGAATTCCTCTTCTAAACCACTCTAGTTATATCATAGTGGTTTTGTATTCTCAAAATATCAACTCTAGTGCCCTAAGATGGAGTTTAAAGGAGGTGCGTCGAGGAAGAGGTAATCTCTTCTACTGACTCTTTCAAATTTCTATCTTCTTCTACTTCATCTTCTTTAGTTGTTTAATTATAAAGTAATATCATTAGTATTAATTATATACTGATATTTTATTATAAATATGATACAACCCTATTTCACCTTCTATCCATCCTACAGAAAATGAAATCATCGTGTGTGCGTACATACAGAATATCGTCTCCACTCCGTCGTGTAATCAGTCTTTCCACCACCCCTATACTTGGATGGGTATAATGGTGTAAGGAATAACTATATATTATTATTATAACATCATACTGATTATAATATATTACATCATCCAATACAATCTCATTCAATAAATAGGGGAACAATATCATCACTCGTGCGTACGTACAGATTACTATCTCCACAACGTGATGCGATTCATTTTTCCATGTTAACAATTCAAGAATGATTATAATGTATATATAATAGGTAATCATGAAATATATGACCAAATAATTGTACTGGATATATATATATATATATATATATATGTATTTCATCTACTTAATTCCACTCAATTCAATAAGTAAACGAAAAACAACATTAATGCGTACGTACGACCTACCGTCTCAATGAACGGTGTATTTATTTCCATTTATCGATCTATTATATATAGGTATAATCTGAATATATATTATATAAAAATCATGTTTAATATTCTGGAATTAAGTAAACATTATCTAATTAATCATATTAATAATTACAGGTCAAAACACGGATGATAAATAAAAGGATTTTACCCAAAACGCTACTTTAACATGGAATTTACAAAAGAACGGGTATTATAAAGTCATAAGTGAACCATATATGATATCATAATAGTGAATATGATTATGTAATAAGTAAATAACATTATTTAAATCATTATATAGGAGGTTCAGATATGTACGAAGCATATCATACCTAAGGTAAGGGATAATTTTGCAAATCTCATTTTTATCTGAGATTGCTTATACGAAAGTATTTACTAGGGTTATATTTTTCATCCATGTCCATAAAATGTTTTTGATAAAGTGTTCAATATTCTTTGATGTATGTTAAAAGTCATGTTTACATCTCATTGACTTTTACATTGTATTATGTAAGGAATCTTTCTTTTGTTAACCGTATAAGGTACTTTTTGACTTTTCTGGAAAATGTACGAGAATAATGTTTTTTAACTTATACGGCGTGAAGAGATTTTTACGATTTCATAAATCCATATTTTCATAAAGAATCATCTACAAGATATCATGATTATTTTCAACAAAATCCTATTCTTTTAAAATTTGATGGCATTTTTTGAAAAGAAAATGATTTTAAAAAAGAAAGGATATTTTCCTCAAGAAATGATTTCAAGTGTTTTGTCAAAACTATTTTCCATCTAAGATGACATTATTTAGTATGATTATGTTTCAAGTATAATGTCTCAATTATTTACATTGATTGATTTTTATAATGATAAAATTATATCCATTTGTTTTATATGAATTATGTTATGATAGAATGATGTTTATGAAATCCATTTTATTTTGGTTATGATGAATGATTTAAATTTTGTGGCACAAGTAAGAATGATTTCATTATGATATGGGTGGGACCTATATCACCTTTCAATGCATTGGGTAAAGATTTATATCTCATGCGATAGACATGGCTGGAATGGAAAGTTAATCTGGTTCAGTGATACAGGACTAGAACGAGGAGTGAAATCGGTTCAGTGAGGGACATTGTCCACAAAGATGGTCTTGGAAGAAATGCCTTGGATACTATAGAAATCATATCATGTGATTAATGGTTGAAACAATTACATGTTTTATTCAAATGCTATTTTATCATGAAAAATGTTTCTTTATGATCTATGCCTTACGTACTTCCAAGTTTTATGTCATTGCTCAGGATTTTGATGTTCAAAGATTATGTTCATGTTTTTTTTATGTTCAAATGTATATAATTTGTTATATTTTATCCATGCTTACCCTTACTGAGCAATTTAGCTCAACCTTTATATGTTTTCATTTCCCCATGATTTAAATAAAGGTTTTAGGTAAGAAAACAAAATGGGAAGATCTTTATGGGAGATGTTGAAGATCTTTCACCACGATTAGAAGATTTTATTCTGAGTTTCCAAAGACACTAAACTATTATGGTCCTTGTGTGTCTATTTTTTTATGTGTTAATTATTCCACAAAAGTAATGTAATGTCCATGTACGTAAAGTCTGGGGTCTCTACAGTTGGTATTAGTGGAAAGGATTAGTTACTCTTTGGAAACAAGGATGAGAAAACTTTAGTGAAATACCTAGAGATATTTCTAAGGAATGTCTAGGGATGTCCCTAAGGTTAAGTATAAGTATAGGTTATAGTCCAATAATTATAGTAATGATATTATAATTAAACCTAAGATGTTAGATATTGAAGGTACTCCCACTTGATTATGATTTTTACCTCTCACACTATTCTTTTTGGGTTTTAAGGAACGACCGGAAATAAGAGGATTCATGTTAATGGAGAATATGAGCGACAATGGAATGATATTCTTCGTGAGAAGCCAAATGAAATGGGATTTGGATGTCCAACCACTATTATTATGCCTAACCATAAGTCTCATAATATGATCAATGATCTCATCTTTGGTATTTTTTCATGACTCATCTAAAAAGATAAAGATGGAGTCTCATGATGATCATAGAGGAAAGAAAGTTAAATTCCCTTCATGTAAATCATGTAGGAAGAGGAATCATGGAGAATGATTCAATGGAACAGGAAGATGCTTTGGGTGTGGAAAAGAAGGACACAAATCCAGTAATTGTAAAGGAAAAGGTTCAGTTAACACCATGGACAAGGATAATGGTATTACTAAGACATCAACAACGGTTAAATGTTTTAAATGTGGAATGTACGAGAATTATGAAAACCAATGCCCTATGGGAAAATATCATAAAGATAATCAGCATTTTCATAAGGGAAGTATTTATGTGGATGATGATGAAGATACTACAAATGATATATGAGATGAAAGAAATGATGAATCTCAATCATTGGTTTGAAAAGTTAGTGTAATGATTGTATGTTTATCAAGAATAATTTATGGTAATATGGAATAAAGAAAAATATAAGGATTGTTACACTATTGTCTTTCCTTTAGTTTTTGAAAGTATATGATGAATGGTACCAGTAACCATGAAAGGTTATTCAAATATTTTTGGAAGGTAGATGATATGTTCCTAATCAAAGGATAAGAAGATAATGAGATGTTTTATAGTATTAATGACCTCATTACTGATATAAGGACAAAGTGATATCATGGTTTGAGTATATAGAAAATTTGAGATTTTGGTATGTGGAAAGAGTTAACTTTTGAAAGCATTCATGTTTTCAATAAGGTTCTATGGTAATTCATTTTTCAAAAGAATACATGATTAATGTATTCACATGTTTGTAATGGGACTAACAAGATATATCTTATGATATATTGGGGATAAATGGATGGTATTCACGTGCTTGTTTTGTGACCTTTCAATTAATCATTTTCTTTATACTTTGAGCTTGGACCGAAGTATTTTGGATATGTCTAAAGATTTGAAATAGATTGTGTTGAACATAAGATAATATTGTTTAAGGATAGACCCTTTTTTTCAATATTATTTCTAGAATGTTATAATAGTGTAGTTTAAGAAAATGGACAACATGTAGGATGGTCGACAGCCCGTCACGTCAAACAAGGTTGAGGGAATAGAACCCACAACAGAAGTGAGACATGCATTTATCGCCTACCACTGGCCTACAAGAAGTCCCTGGTTAGTAGAAACTAGTTTTATTATATTAAGCGGTATGATAGATGAATTATAAGTCAGTTTTTCGAATCATATATGATTAAACTTCCCATATATGGACTTATATGTATTTGATAACTTTTTCTAACATTTTGTTTGAGATAGATGGAAGGACCCATCATTCTATCACATGATCTACTAAGGCATCACGAAAGACAATTTCAACTTCATTTCATTAAGATATGATGTGAAAAATGTTCAAGGTACAAACAACAGTGAGATTGTACCAAAATCAAGTAAGTATTTCTTTTATTTATTATTCAAATTTAGGGAAATGATCTTGTAAACCAAAAATGTTGCCCTAGTTCCCTCATATTCGATGAATTTGATGGTACCTTAGATCATCACAAATTTCTTTTTTTGTGATTGTTGGATTTTTTATAGCCTTGTTATCTACAAGGGAATTGGAAGGGGGAGATAATGCCTTTCCACAGGAAACAGGGGCATCTCTCGGTATCCCACCTCATGTATGCAGATGATACTGTTGTGTTTTTGAATGCTGGAATGAGGTCTGTAAGGAAGTTTAATGACTTTCTGAAGGATTATTGTAAGTGGAGCGGACAGCTAGTGAACCGGGAGAAGAGATGTTTCTATCTGGCGGCTTCATGTGGAGACGACAGGTAGGATACGGTGAGAAAGGAGTTGGGCGTGGGGAGGGGGTCCTTACCGATGAAGTATCTAGGACTGGCAGTGCCTACTGGTCAGTTGCAGAACAAGGATTTTGAGAGGGTTGTGCCCAGGTTGTTGGCCCGGATTACAGATTGGAAGAATCACTTCCTATCCTTCGAGGGTCGGATCTACTTAGTAAACAGTGTACTGGAATCAATACCGGTGCATGCACTTGTGGCGGTTAACGTCCCCAAGGGGGGTCATTAATTCCATAGATAGGGTTCTTGCACATTTCATCTGGGATGCCTCGTGGGAGGGGAGGAGACAGTGGGTCTCTTGGAGGAATATGGAGAGACAGGTCACAGAAGGAGGGATCGGGGTTCGTTGCATGGCGGATACGGTGCATGGAGTACGTGCGAAGCTGGCCTGGGAAATTACGGAGGGAGAGACGTTGTGGGGCATGTGTATGAGGGGAAGGTACGAGGATAGTTCCGCCAACATCCCAGTGAGAGGGTTTTCTATGTGGGCAGAGGTGTGTAATATTGTCCCAGAGTTGAGGGATCATGCTCAGTGGATCATCGGGGAGGGGAGGGTTGGATTTTGGGATTGCAACTGGTCAGGAAGGGTGCATGTGTTCCCGGGGTGCCTGGCCCTGATGATCTCATTTAGGGAGGCAAAGCGTCACCCTCTATTTTTCAGCGCGTTGCTAGATGCGGAGTCATGGAGAATATTTGAGCCAGTGGTGATTACCAATGAGAGGGACAAATGTGTCTTCACGCCCTCGGTTTCAGGTAAGTTCAATCTAAAAGATTTCCACAAGAGTTCCATTGTCCAACAGACACAGGAGGCGGGAAGCGGGGTGGAGTGAAGCAGAATGGTTCCCTTGAAAATGTATTTTTTAACGTGGAGGATCATGAAAAATGCCATCCCTTCGGATGAGAACATCAAACACCTGGGCGTTAGTCTAGCATCTGGATGTTAGTGCTGCAAACAGAGAAAGGAGGAGAGCATGGAGCATATTTTTCTCGTAGAAGAATGGGCCAGAGTGGTCTGGAATTTTTTGGGAAACCTCATAGGGTACTCTGGGCATGTTGAGACCTGGGAGCAGTTCTCGGGCTTGTGGTTGCAGGGGTGCTGGGTGCTGGGTTCTATGGGATGCACGGAACCGAGCCAGGTATGAGGGGCGCGCATCCACTGGGAGGGCGGTGGTGGCAAGGGTAAGGTGTTTGCTGATTGATATTGTGAAAAAGGGGAGGTTTGGGGAGAGCGTTCCATCGTTACGGGGATTGGTATCCCAGGGGATGGGAGGTAGGGGGAGACATTCAGGAGGCAGGGGTCCTGGGTTCGATGGATTCCTCCAGTCGGCAGTCAGAAGTTGAACGTCAATGGGGCATGCGCGGGAGGGAATATGCGTGGTGGTGGGGTGCTTCGAGACGGCAGTGGTAGTGTGTTGCTAGCCTTCACTGTTCACTACAGGAGGGGGAGCTCGGTGCAGGCAGAGGCCCTAGCAGTCCTTTCAGGGATATCTGTGTGTCTGGACAAAGGCCTGTTGGTGGAGAAAATAGAGACTAACTCAAAAATTATACATGATGCGTTACATGGACATGGTACGATGTCGTGGAGGATTTCTTATACTATCAGAAAGTGAAGGGCGATTATGGGGAACGACATAAGGGTTACTCATACCTGGCGGGAAGGGAACAAGGTTGCGGACTACTTTGCTTCTGTTGCAGCTCCGGGGGATATTTCAGTTTGGGTGGATAACGCGTTTCCAATTAGACCTGAGGGGGTCAATCTGATTAGGGGAGATGCACTAGGACTACATTATTTTCGCCCTCCGTAGGGGGGTCCGTGTTTGTTTTTGTTTTTGTTTTTGTTTTTCTGTTTTTGGTGCTATGTATGGGGTTGCTTGGGATTAATAAAAAAAATCGTATTTTTGGTGGTTTAAATTAAATATGGTTTGATTATGTTATACGCAACACAAAATAGTGTTTTCACTACACGCACCCCTGACATGGATTGCAATACACACAATCACGACCTTCCTCGATAGCGTGTGTGGTACGCAATACCGGTTTTCACTAAACAATGATATATTGTTATAATATTATTATGGACTAGATGTTATGAATAGTATTAAATAAATTTTTAATTTTATAACATTATTATTCATCTTATATATTTTCTAGAACATGGTATGAGAACTCAATAATTTTTTCAGGTAAAATAAGTATTTTTCAAAAAAAATGCAGTTTTATTGCCTTTTGATGGTTCACCCGCTTTAAATCTAGTTTTTGACATGTTTATAAGTTCAATTTGAAAAAATAAAATTCATCCTTGGAATCAGGATATAAAATTTTAATTTGGATAAAAGTTTCATATTATTCTGATAACATTCTTATTTTAATAAAAAGTAAAAACAGGCAATATTTTATTCAAAAACCAATTTTTTTCATCGCAATAATTTATATGGTTATATTATCTTTTTAAATGGATTTAAAGTGTTATTAGAAAATAATTTTTACCATTTAATCCAATTTTTTTCATTGGAATTAATTTCACTTTGAATTTGGACATAAACAAGTATCGATCTCTTGATATTTATTGTTTCTTAAAAACACGCTATTTGTTTTGATAACGGGAATTAATTTTAAAATTAATTAATGCCACATATATGTTTTGAATTTGGAAAAATAGACATCATTTTTGAATTCATAATATCAAATATATCTTAGAATTAATTTTTGGTATTTTCCGGAAAAACTTCAAATTTTGATTAATAGTGAAACCACGTAGTGCTAATTAAAAAAACTGACTCTTTCATTTAAAGGGAATTTTACCACTTCTGTTAATTGAATTTCAAAAATCTGACATACATGGTTGTTATGAAGAAGTAAAATTTGGTTCAATAAGATGAAAATAATTTTTTGTGAATAGAATCTTTTGACTTTTATTTACTGTTGTTAAAGGTAAATAGTGCAATTCAAGGTTAAAAGAATTTTATAATATTTCAAAATTACCTTAACATTTCGTTATAACCTTATTAGAAGAGTAATGACCGACCATGGGCATCCTTCGGTCGATTTTGGGACCCCATTGAGCCACATGGTAGTGATAATGACAATTTGGATTATTTAATTTAACGTAAAGACAAAATTGACATTAACAAAACTCTTTTAGTAATTAATTTTTATATGGGGTTATATAAATTATCATTATGAATATAAATATTCATTGTAAATATAAAAATATTTCCTACATGGTGGTGTTTTTTTTAAATTTTTAGACATTAAATAAATTAAATTATTTATGACACAATAATGATGCAGTATTTACCTAATTAATAAATGATTTAAATAAATAAGATTATAATGATTAAAATATTATCCAAAGCATGTCCAATTCTGATTGGATGATTTTATTTCGACCATGAGTCATTTTATCTTCATCTTTAATTATTTTTTTGACCTTTTTAAACTGAGGATAAGTTTACAATAAAATAATATTTTCACACTTTCCAAAGGTGCCCCTCTCCTCCATTATAAAAGGGCACCTCCTCCCTCTTCTCTTCAAACCCTTTTGATCCTTGAATCTCTGCCAACCCCTACTAAATACTTTTCTCAACCTCTCTAGTTATATCTTAGAGGTTCTTTTCATCTCAAAATACAAACTCTAGTGCCCTAAGAAAGAGTGTAAAGGAGGTGCGTTGAGGAAGAGGTAATCTCTTCTATATACTCTTTCAAGTTTCTTTCTTATTCTACTTCCTCTTCATTAGTTGTTTTATTATAAAGTAATAACATAATTATTACATAAATTCTGATATGTTATTATAAAAATTAACCAACCCAATTTCACCTACTATCCATCCTACGAAAAACAAAATCACCGTGCGTTCGTACGTACAGAATATCGTCTCCACTCCGTGGTTTAATCAGTTTTTTAAACCAGCACCTTACTTGGATGGGTATAATTGTGTAAAGAATAAATATATATGATTTTTATAACATCATATTGATTCTATGATATTTTATAATCCACTCCAATTCCATTCAACAAATATGGGAATGATATCATCGCTCGTGAGTACTTACGGATTACCGTCTCCACGACGCGATGAGATTCATTTTTCGATGTTAACAATTCAATAATGATTATAAAGTATTTATAATAAGTAATCATGAAATATATGACATAATAATGTTAATTTATTTATGTTTATATATATATATTTATTTATTTCATCTACTTAATTCCATTAAATTCAATATGGAAATGAAAAACAGCGTTCATGCGTACGTACGGCCTACAGTCTCCATGAACGGTGTATTTCATTCCATTTATCAATCTATTATATATATGTGTATTCTGAATATATATTATATATAAATCATGTTTTATATTCTATAATTAATTAATCATGATCTAAGTAATCATATTAATAATTTCAAGTCAAAAAACGGATGATAAATAAAACGATTTTACCCAAAACAATGCTTTAACATGGAATTTACAAAAGAACGGGTAATATAAAGTCATAAGTGAACCATATATGATATAATAATAATGAATAAGATTATATAAAAATTAAATGACAATATTTAAATCATTATACATGAGGTTTGGATACGTGTGATGAAAATCGGACCTAAGGTCAGGGATAATTTTTCAAATCTCATTTTTATCCGAGATTACTTATACGTAAGTATTAACTGGGGTTATATTTTTAATCCATGTCCATAAAATGTTTTTCATAAATTATTTAATATTCTTCCACGTATATTAAAAGTCATTTTTACCACTCTTTGACTTTTAAATTGAATTATGGAATGAATCTTTCTTTTTTTACCATATAAGGTACTTTTTTACTTTTCCGGCAAAAGTACGACAAGAATGATTTTTTAACTTATACGGTGTGAACGGATTTTTACGGTTTCATAAAGCCTTATTTTCATGAAGCTTCCTATGCAAGATTTCATTATTATTTTAAACAAAATCATTCTCTTTTAAAATTGGATGGCATTGTGTGAAAATAAAATGATTTTGAAGAAGAAAGGATATTTTACTCAAGAATTCATTTCTAGTGTTTTGTTAAAATTATTTTCCATCTATAATGGCATTATTTAGTATGATTATGTTTCAAGTATAATATCTCTATTATTTACATGGTTTGATTCTTATAATTATGAAATTATATACATCTGTTTTATATGGATTATGTTATGATGGGATGATGTCTATGAAACCCATTTTATTTGGGTTATAATGAATGATTTTTATTTTGTGGCACAAGTAAGAATGAGTTAATTATGAGATGGGTGAGACCTATATCTCCCACCAATGCAGTGGGTAAAGATTTATATCTCATGATATAGACATGGAAAGAATGTAAAGTTAATCTGGTTCAATGATATAGGATGGGAACGAGGAGTGTACTCAGTTCAGTAAGGGACTTTGTCCACTAAGATGGTCTTGGAAAAAATGCCTTGGCTACTATGGAAATCATATCATGTGCTTAATGGTTTCCACAATTACATGTTTTATTCTCATGCTATATTATCATGAAAAATATTTCTTTATGATCTATGCCTTAATTACTGCCATGTTTTATGTAATTCTTCAAGATTTTTATGTTTAAACATTATGTTCATGTTTTTTTATGTTCAAATGTATATGATTTGTTATATTCTATCCATGCTTACCCTTACTGAGAATTTGGGCTCACCCTTTATATGTTTTCTATTCCCCAGGATTTAAAGAAAGGTTTTAGGTAAGAAATCAGAAGGTGAAGATCTTTATGGGAGATGTTGAAAATATTTCACCACTATTAGAAGATTATATTATGAGTTTTCAAAGACACTAAACTATTATAGTCCTTGTGTGTCTATTTTTGTTATGTATAAATTATTCCGCAAAAGTAATTTAATGACCATGTACGTCATGTCTTGGGTCTCTGCAACAATATTCATGAACCTCACCATTGGAACCTCGCCATTCCGGAAACACTATTCATGAACTCAAAATTTTGCAAAGGAAATAGGGGCAGCTGTTAGAACCTCACTGTTCTAGAAACACTTTTCACAAAAAGTTATTGTCGACATT
This sequence comes from Viscum album, assembly GCA_963277665.1. Taxonomy (NCBI): domain Eukaryota; kingdom Viridiplantae; phylum Streptophyta; class Magnoliopsida; order Santalales; family Viscaceae; genus Viscum; species Viscum album. The sequence continues at coordinate 690,177,310 of OY728153.1, read as the reverse complement.
GTTTATCTAATGTTACCATAGGACTGTTCACAGAAGGTTAATGTTGACACTGTTCACCTAAGGTTACCGTTTCACAATTAACAAAAGGTTAATGTTGACAATCTTCACCTAAGGTTACCATTGCACTGTTCACAGAAGGTTAATGTTGAAACTATTCACCTATGGCTGTCTTTGTACTGTCTACAGAAGGTTATTGTTGACACTGTTCACCTAAGGCAACCATTGCACTGTTCACAGAAGGTTAATTTTGGCACTATTCACAAAAGTTTACCATTGTACCATTCACAGAATGTTAATGTTGACACTGTTCACCTAAGGTTACCGTTGCACTGTCCACAGAAGGTTAATATTTAAATTGTTCACCAAATGTTACCATTGCACGATTCATATAAGGTTAATGTTGAAACTGTTCATTTAATGTTACAATTTCTCTATTCACGGAAGGTTAATATTAACACTTTTTACCTAAGGTTACCATTTTACTGTTCAAAGAATGTTAATGTTGACACTGTTCACCTAAGGTTACTGTTGCAATGGTCATAGGAGGTTAATGTTGGCACAATTCACCAAAGGTTACCATTTCTCTATTCACAATGTTCTTCCATTGTAACTGTTCACCTATGGTCACTAATTCACTATTCACAATGGTCTGCCATTATAATTGTTTATAGAAGGTCATCATTTCACTATTCACAATGGTCTACCATTGGAACTATTCACCCAAGGTCATCGATGCAATGTTCACAATGGTTTACCATTAGAACAGTTCACAGAAATAGAAAATTGGAAAAGTGTTCAAGATAAGTCGCCTTGACCTCCCAGAACACTTCAATACAAGATTTTCACAATGGAATGGACCTAAGTGGTCTGGGACATTACATAGGTTGGATTTCTGATAAACATAAGGCCTCTAGGTTGAATTGAGGGTAGTGGGAAAGATGTTTTAGCTGGGTATGTCCTATCCGAATGGATTTGGATGTGTGATTTTGAGAGAAGGGGAAGTACCATTTTATAAGAGATATGAGGGTCACTTTAGGAAAAGAATGAATTACTATTTTATTATAAAATCATTTTCGGTTTATAATTGCTTAAAAGGATTTATTTCAAGGATAAGGTGGGTATGAGTCAAAATACTCCCAACCAATAGGTTTTAGACATGTTTTGGTCACCATATAATCCTTATCGTTTAGATTTAACTATTAGTTAAATAGTATATCTTTTACAATGTCTTCTTGTACTTTTATATTACATGTTTAATAAACATAGAATAAAATACCAAGGGAACCTCAAGGTGTTAATTAATGAAATATATATATTTATATATGTCATTTCAATGAACATTAGAATTTTATGTATGTTATATCATTTAGTAATATAGTATTTGTTTTGAAAACAAATTTATGTAAATTTTGACACAATTTAGTATTTGGTTTCTGTGAAAGTCAAAAAATATTGATTACTTTAAAAAAAATTAAATTAATAATAAACTGGCAGATTAACCTATAAAATTTGTTTAATGCATCAAAAGACTAAATTTAAATTTATTTTGGTATTTTTAATATTAATTAATTTAATTTTTTAATAATAAGATAATTACTGCATTATCATTGTGTCATAAATAAATTTATTTATTTAATATCTAAAAATTATAAATAAAATAAAATGTTTTCTGAAATGTTTTTATATTTAAAATTAACAATTGTAGGTGAAATTATATTATGTATAACCCTATATTAAAAATGTTTTAGTTATTACAATTTAAATTTAACACTTTTAACTCTTTTTTAGATAAAATAATAATAAATTTCCTAATCTAATCCAAGTTGATCAAAATTGATCATATCTTATTCAAAATAATGATTTTGGTCAAAATAACCTTACCCAATAGAATTTTTACATGGGTTAGTGTAATTATAATATCATTTTTACCTTTAAATACCCTATATACTTTTAACGGTGGTAGATAAAATTCAAAAGATACTATTCACGAAAAAATTGTTTTTATCTTATTCAACCACATTTTACTTATAGATTTTAATTATATCTATCAGATTTTTGAAATTCAATTCATATCAGTGGTAAAATAACCATATATGCATATTTTCAAATGTAACTAAAAGGTGGGTAAATGTGCCTAGATGGTGCGTAAAAAGATGTTTAAAAGGTTCCATAAAATTTGATATATCTAATATTATTATAGAAATAATAAAATTAATTACATTGTACTAATATATTCATTATGTATCAATTTTTACATTATGATAAATTAAAAATAATTTAAATGAAGAAGTCAATTTTTATCTGCAACGCATTGGTTTTCACATTTCACCAAAAAATGAATGTTTTCGAAAATATTTCAAAAATTCACCCAAATATAATTATGATATTCCAAATTCAAAAATGATTTCTATAATACCAAATTCAAAAAATTGAATTTTCATTAATTAATATAAAATTAATTCCCGTTGTGAAAACCTGAATGCGGGTTATTGAGAAGTAAAAACTATCAAAAGATTGATTTGTAGTTATGTCCAATTTAAATGTAAAATCACTTCCAATGAACATCATTGTATTAAATTATAAAAATATAACCGAATTATACTTTGAAACCATTTATATTTAGAATTTAACACTATAAATTATTTTAATTAAAAATGTTGATTTTAATTAAAATTTATTATTTCTCAATATTCAAAAAAATATGAAGGTTACCTGAAAAACACACAAAATTTATCCAAACTAAATTTTTCTATCCCTCTACAAAAGAAAAAGTTTATTCTAAAAAATTAAATATATATGTGAGTTGAATATTCGATTTGAATAGAGTTTTCCATTAAAAGGTGTTAATTTTTTATTTTTTTTAACAAAATACTTTTTTTATCTGAAAAAATGAATTTGTAATTATATTATTCCTAAGAAAAAATTATTATGGATGTTAAATTTATACGGAGTATATAAAATTCAACTTATAGTTGATATTATTTATCGCTTATTTTTAAACGACAAGTTTGGTAAGTTGTTGTGCACTCGAACTCAGTGTTTTGTGTAGCACAAGCTATTAAATTACATTAAAGAGATAATGATATATGAAATCATGGGGTGTTACATTATCCCCTCCTTCAATAAATTGTGTCCTCATATTTTAAAATTATTCTTGGAAAATTATAGGATAAAAATAGAAAACACCGTTGTGGAAAACCCTCATCAGAAATAGTGTTAATAAGAAGGAAAGGTAAATGAAAAGTCACCACCAAATTAGGATTTAGAATATGAGAACATTGATGGAAATTTGAGACACACAATTGAATAAAATACATAAATATATATATAGAGTTATTGAGGTCATCAATCACAAACAAATTAACTATAAATAAAAAATTGATGGCCTAAAACCCATAAATATTTGATGACTTGAAATATTATTTGTTCATCAAAACATAAGGTAATGGGATTACACATTTTTTGTTCTAAGATACTTTACCAAAAGTTTAAAAATTAATTTATTTATATAATAATAAAAAATACATGCCAAGTAGTGTTCCAACCTTTTACTAATTTCTACCAAAAACTGAAAATTCACTCTTAAAGATAATAGAATAAAAAAATTAACTATTTATCTTAATCATATAGGGTGTTAAAAAATGAATTTATAATTCATCAATCAAATCATTTAAACAGAACTACATTATAAAATCCAAGAAATCACGTAGGCCAGTGGTAGGTGATGCACCTATGTCACCCTTCGGCTGCGGGTTCAAGTATCACAGCCTTGCTAGATCAGACAGGTTGTCGCCCAACATTTGGGTTTCCATTTTTATAAAAAAATCCAAAAAAATATTAAGAAATGTATTAACCATAAACCATAATATTTTATTTCAAACATAATCCATTTTAACCTCTATACTTATCCAAAATACTTGTGTCCAAAATGATAGTCCAAAAATGTACAATGAAGTTAAACATAACATAATGAAGATCTCTTTTTCCACATAATAACATGTGAGTACAATCTTCAAGTATTCTCTTAAAACATGGTAACACCCTGAATTACTATTAAACTTTATTTATTACATTAATGCTTCTTTATTCCTTATATAATACTAGATATATTCTTTATATCCAGTAATTTTGAATACTCCAACAATGATTAAATAAAAAATCATTAATCAGTTCCAAGGTTATGAAGAATATAAAATATAATTTGTCCAATTCAACCATTTATTATTTCAAAATCACCTCCTCTGTATCACGACCATATTAGGGTTTGTCATTCCTTTAGGTATTTATTTTCCAAAAAGTATAATTTGATGTTCAGTCACTTTTCATAGTACCATATAATCTCAAATCCTCAATGAAATAGTATTGTAGTACAAACATTATTTATTTCCAAAATTAATATAATTGTTACATTGTTGATACAACACACAAATGACATTATTCATTAATAAAAAAATATAATAACTCTAATTAATCCTCTTCATATGTGGTAGTATCATAACATGATTAGTAAGAAATAACATCATTTGGGGTATACATGGATGATTGGGACATTAATTTACAGTGCCGCAACAACTTTCAGATGAATCATTGTACATTTGGAACCTTTTTCATACCCTTGGAATCACATACTTGGTGTCATTTTCCTCCACACTTATAACAAACTCTCGTTACCTTTATTAATTTACCATAGTGATTGTTTCCACTATTATCACATATGGGAAAATCCTTCTTTCCCTTATTCTCTTTATCTATATTTCTCTCTACTATCCTTTTCCTCTCCCGCTTCCCATCAAATCCATAAGACTTAGAGAATTATATACTTATTTATTAACACATGATATTATTTCTCTAAATGATCAGAATTCATGGAAAACCAATTTTCTTCTAAATGTAGTCTTTAGACCATGAAGTATATGATACTTCTTACTCTTTAAATCATGCGCATTGCTGGAGTCCTCATTCCTTCTACTGGGCACCATTTCGAAACAATGGAATACATTAGGTTGGATTATGAATTTAATTTCATAATTCCAAACCTGTAAAATACCTAATGTAAATTGAAAAGTGTATTCATATAATCCAAAATCATAAAAATGTTTTCTTTAAGGAAGTATTTACTCATAAATCCTTCATAATGGTTTGTAAATAAAATGTGAATTATCTTAAGAATATCCCTTAGGATTGTCAATAACAAGAGTGCAGTAATGACCATTTTCATATAAAAGGATACCCCGTCTCAAGCCTGAAACTCCTTGTTAGAGTTTTCACTCATAGGTACATATGTGCCAGAGCCACCTCTACCTATTTTTATCCCAAACGGGATGTATATTCTTGGAAACCCACATAATATTTACACTACCAATTTTTTATGTTCTTATATACTAATCCTCAAAGTTTATCTTAGGGTAATGTTCTATTATCAAAGTTTATCTAAATCTAGTTTACAATGTTTGAACTAAACATCCTAATATACCACCCATAATTCCTCGAAAATAGATAACAAGAGTCTTTGCATTATTAAATAACATTGGAATGATCATAAGAGATCATTTCATGAAAGACTAATTAGTTTAGTAGCCTTGGAAGTAATATATACATACAAATGTTTTAAATTACATCATGAATAAAACATTGTGTACCCTTTGAACACACTCATATCCTTTAGCCTATCCCTACCGGTTACTAATAATGTACTTCTTCAAATCCTGGGAGATGAAAACATAAGAAAGGGGTGATATTTGATGCTCAGTAAGGCTATAAATAAATAAAAATCATTCATAAATAAGAGTAAACATTTAAGGAAATATTTAAGACTAAAACATGAGCCTTTTAAACTTAAAATTCAGTATAATATGGAAAATATTAATCAAATAATTCCATTTACTTATTCACATGGATATTCTACTAGTCTAATAATCACATATAATATAGATATCTAATTTCATAATGATTGAATGAATAATTTTGGACAGTTTAACTGCACAGTCAAGGCCTTGTTCTAGGACAAAAAATAAGATTTTATCAAGTCTTTGTGCCAAGACAATATTTTGTCTAATGAGACCAACCGATGCAATGAGGATCTTTAGCGGGCTTTACACGTCACTTACAATGTCCAATGCATTCCTCATATGATAAGGTTGAAACATAACATAAACATTCATATTAAAATTTTAATATAAAATTTTAATACTTTAACCATAAACTATGAATCATATAAAAATAACACATCCACTGTCAAATATATCACAAAACCTTCAATAAAATATTGGAGATTTTATCATAATAAATATACTTCAAAAATTTTGTAAACCCATCAAAGGATGTTGACATAGATTTTATCAAAAATATTTTATAGAAATATCTCTTTCAATTTTTAAATCATTTAAAAGTAACATAATTATAAAAGAAAACATTAATTTTGAAAATATTCATATAATCCTATAAGGTATGTTTTAAATGTGTTATAACGGTGGAAAATAGACGCATCCTCTGTATAATTTGAAAAAATTATTTCTTTAATTTTTCGCTAAGGTCATAAAGTACAATGTTTTGAAAAAAATAGAAAGTTTACTTTAAAAAAAATTATAAAAATTCAAACAATGGTATAAATGAATTTAACCCATATTCTTGCAAATTGTAAAAATGTTTTGAAATACATTTTTATGAAACATGGATGCGGATGATAATGAAGTCATAGAAAATAATTTTATAAAAACAACATCGGATAATAAAGAGATTGTAAAATTAACCTATACCTTTTTCCTTTACTTAGTAAAGGGTACATTAACCTCCATTATACTGGTGAAATCATCATTATTAAAATATTCAAGAACAATAAACATATATATTATCTTCTAATATTTCTTTGTTAATAAAATTTCAGCAGTATCATTGTTTTTGGTGTTAACAGATTCATTTTCAATTTTATGTTGTGTAAAGTAAGTCATGTTTGTTATATATAGAGAGTATTTGATTCATATCCAGAATGATATTAAGTTTTTAAACATTATTTTTAATCATAAAATGAAAAATATTCTTGAATGTTTATAATGGGGAATGAATCTCATCAAGTTCACAGAGACGGTAATTCGTACGTACGCACAAGCGATAATATCATTCTATTGATGGTGAAATCATATGTAATTGGATGGTTTGTTACATATATATAATAATTAAATATTATATTTATTATTTATTTCAGTTTTATATATTATTATACTTGTCAAAATAATGAAGTGTTGAATGACATACTACACCATGATGTAGAGACTGTAAGTCGTACGTTGGCACATATGGTGACTTTCCATTCAATGGATTTATAGAATAATGAATATGGTTTTACCAAATTTATAATAAAATATAATTATTTATATGGTACTGGAGTTAATAATTTAGTATGGAAATAGCAATATATGAGGAAGTGGAAGAAGAAAAGAACTTGAAAAAGGTGACGAAATAATTTCCACTTTTTAGGTTCTTTGTTTTGATTTGATATAAAGGGCTCCTTGGGTTGGATTTAGGATGTAAGTAAGGCCTATAAAATAAATTTAGGGTAGTGTGGATGATATTTGAGTAGGTTTTATTTGATTCAAATGGCATTGGTGGTGTGATTTTGAGATAAAGGGATGTAACCATTTATAAGAGAGCTCAGAGTCACTTTAGGAAAAGCTTGAAATATTATTTTATTAGAAAATAATTTTCTTTTTATAATTCCCCCAAAAGGATTTATTTCTAGGATAAGGTGTGGATGGGTCTAACTAATATTAACCAATATGGTTTAGAAAATATTAGGTCACCATTTTAACCTTATCATTTAGATTTAACCCTTAGTTAAATAGTTCAACTTTTACAATGTCTTCTTGTATCTTTATAGTACATGGCTAATAGACATACTATAAAATTCCAAGGGGACCTAAAGTGGTTATTTAATGAAATATATAGCATTATATAAGTCCTTTGGAAGAATATTATATTGTTTGTAATATTATATCATTTAATAATATTGTATTTGTTTTAAAAACTCATTTATAACAATTTTGACACTATTTAGTATTTTGTTTTTGTGAAAGTCCAAACATCGTGATTACTTAAAAAAATACATTAAATCAATCCTAAAATGTCATATTAACCTCTAAAAATAGTGAAATGAATCAAAAGTCTCAATTTACATTTACTTGGATATTTATAATATCAATTATTTTAATCATTCATTAATAAAGTAATTACTGCAACATCATTGTGTCATAAAAAAATTTAATTATTTAATGTTTAAAATTTATAACTAAAATAGAATGATTTATAAAATATTTTACCTTTTTGATGAATATTTATAGTTGAAATTATTTTATGTATAACCCTATATTAAAATCATTCTAGTTATTAAAATTTGAATTTTACACTTTTAACTTTTCTTAAAATAAAATAATAATAGATGTCCTAATCTAATCCATGTAGATAAAAAATTTCTAGATTTTATTCCTATGGTATATTTTGGTCGAAATAAATTTATCCAATAGAATTAATACATGTTTTAGGGAAATTATATTATCATTTTTACCTTTAATTACCCTATTTACTTTTAACTATTGTAAATAAAATTCAAAATTTACTATTCACCAAAAATTGTTTTCATCTTATGGAACAACATTTTACTTACTGATTTCAATCGTGTCACTTAGATTTTTGAAATTAAAATCACATAATTGGAAAAATTACGTTTTATGAAAATTTGCAGATGTGCGTAGAAGGTGCGTAAATGTTCCTAGATGCTGGGTAAAAAGATGTTAAAAATGTTCAATAAAAATTGATAAGTGTAAAATTATTATAAAATGAATACAATTAATTATAATGGAATAATATATGTATTATATATATATTTTTAAATTAAGATATATTAAAATTAATTTAAATGAAAAAGTCGGTTTTTATCAATAAGAGACTATTTTTCAATATTCATCAAAAATTGAATGTTTTTAGAAAAATACCAAAAATTCACCCAGATCTAATTTTTATATTCCAAATTCAAAAATGATGCCTATTTTCACTAATTAAATACAAAGATGTTTGATTAATTAATTTGAAATTAATTCTCGTTTTCAAAACCAGAAAGTGTGTTTTTTAGAAGTAAAAACTATCAAAAAATTATTTTGTGTTTATGTCCAATTTAAATGTAAAGTCACTTATAGTGACCAAAATTGGATTAAATGATAAAATTATAATATAATTATTCTTAAAAAACTTTCAAATTTAAAATTAAAAAATATAAATTATTTTGATTAAAATTGTTTGATTTCAAATAAAAATTTATTATTTTTCAAAATTCATCAAAATATAAAAGTAATCAGAAAAATACCAAACATTTAACCAAACCAAACTCTTTTTATCCTTCTTATAAATATGTAGTTAATTTTGTCAAATTAAATATATAAATGTGTCAAATATTGAATTTAAAAAGGGTTCGCCATTAAAAGGCGGTAAAATTGCATTTTTTTGAAAAAAAATTCTTTTATCTGAAAAAATGAATATTTTCTTATATTATTTTTAAAAACAAATAATATTGATGTTAAAATTATATAGAGTATAAAAAATTCAAAATTGAGTTAATATTACTCCTAATTTCTTTTTAGATAGCTAGTCTGGTATGTCGTGGTGTGCTCGAACTCGGTTTTGTGTGTAGCACAAGCTGTTGAATTATTTTAAAGAGATAACATACTATGAAATCCTAATGAGTCAAATTTTATAAAAATGGTAAAAACGAATAAAAATAGATTTTTAAAAAAAATTTAAAAAACTTTTTAGAATAAAATTCTATAAAATGTGGTTTTATAAGAAAATAGGTTCTTTAACTAAGAGAGAAATAAAGTCAGGTTCTCTAAAATAACCTCAAATCATTTGAGTACCAAAGAGTGGGATAATATTACTAAAACTCGAAAATGTTAATGAAAAACCATAGGATATAAATTAATTGTTTTATTGAAAAACTTTCTAATAATTTCCCTTAATTTAACACCATTGAAATATCTTTAAATTTATTATTGAGGAAAATAATTTGAAACATTCCAAAGTGTCCCATAAAACTTTAAAATATTTTAATCATAATAATAATAAAGGAATAAAATTAAGTGAATGATTATAATACCATGTACTTAAATGGATTAATGATATAAAATAACAAAATGGTTAGTAGATTCAACTCACAAATGACGTATGTGGGGAACAAGACAGTTATCTCACTAATGTAAAAAAGCGAGATAACAATCCCTTACATTGTGTTTCCTTTCAAGAGAACATCCTTTAACATCTTTTATAATAATATTATGTTAATTTTAAAATTTAGTGATAATTTTTTTTTCATTTTTCAATTTAATTTTATTTCACTTATTATTATTTTTTAAAAACTACTTAAATAATTAAATTTATGTCTGTTGTTTTGTTCAAATTTATTTTATGTGTCAAAAGCAACTTTGGTACGTAAACTAAGATCAAAGGATTCATTATAAAATTCAACATTATACAAATCATGAAATAACTATCATATTTATACATCAATTATATTGTTAATAACAATAATTAAATATGGTTATGAAAAATAAACCAATGTTGCAATCATAGAGACAACTGGTCGTATGTACGCATAAGTAGTGTTCCGATTTTTCAATGATCGTTATGAAAAGAAGATTTGTAGAAATAGATCATTAAATATGTATATATATATATATATTAAATACCATATTATTTAATCCTATATAATTATATATATAATTATTTTTATGTAAAAATAATCACATCATGTAGAGCGGGTGGTATTCTACACGTCTACGAATGACGTTATCACTTTTTAAGGGTTTGAAAGGGTAATAAAAAAAATAATATATATTATATTTTCTGAAAGGTAATTATTTCATTAGTAATATATATATATATTATTATGTCACATATTTTTATCTAAAACCATCATTTTTATATTCCACATATAGTGTGGAAGAATGATATTATTTTTAGAGGGAAACAGTCAACAATTCCTCAAACAGTGTTACCATATTAATGTAAGTTGGAAATTACTGATGATATGTTTAATAAAATAATAAAATAAGTATAAGGAAATAGTAAATTTATATTATATTATATATAGAAATATATTTTACATTATAATTCCCACCATGAGAGGTGGTAAGGAATAAATGAACCCCCATCATTTTGTGAGGCAATATTTCACCGTACACAGAAACAATATGTTCATTACACATTACATGGAAGCGTGGGTAAGTTCAAGAATTACACATAAAAAAATAAATTTTATTATATTTAGCATAATGGTTTTTATAAAAGTATAAAATAATAATATCTTATGGGATATAAAATAGAAATAAAATTAAAGAGTTTAAGGAAACATGTTACCTCTTCATCGGATAACTCATTTTGGTTTGAACCAATAGGCTTCCATGGAATAGTTTTAGAAAAAAGGAAAAATTCATGCTATTGGGGATGGATTTTGGGAATCTATTGGGAAATATATTGGCCGAATCTATGTGATTTAGGATGTGTGAGGACGTGGGAGAGTTAGTGGCCTTGTATTGGGAAGTAAATAGACTCACATGGAAATTTTAGAAAAACCCTAGGCATAGACTTGTTTTAACCTAACAATAATAATTCCAATCAAACAAAAATCAATAATTTATGGTTAATAGACTACTTATTTCCAGGAAATTGTTTTTGAGTTGTGTATAGGTTATTTGGGCCCTTAATATAAGGGTTTATATCTTTATTAAGGTTAATTTTTCCTTAATAATTGTAAATAATTTTAATCACTTTCACTAATGATTTTGGTCAAGAAAAGTTGTTATTATTACACATTATAAACTATTCTTTTTAATAATATTTAATCCATTATTCCAAATTAAAATCACTTAAGTTGAAAACATTATCATAAAATGCTTCATGTAAGTGGGATGACAATGCGGGTTTTTCAAATAAAAACATCTGAAAGATTTCAATGGTTTCTAATAAATATCAATTTCAAATTTATTCAAATGACCAAAATATTTTTAATTTATAAAAATATTATCTAATTAAACATTAAAACGCAATTTATGCATAATTTACCTTTATAAATTAAATAGAACAAAAAACAGTTTTGAACTAAAATTCTATATTATTAACTGTTCATTAAAAAACGAAATGTTTCAGAAAAATATCATCAATTAACCAAATACTAATTATTATGTTAATTTTTAAAATATGAATATTATAATGACATATTAAATCAATTAATGTTTCAAAATTATGATTTAGAATCGGTACTCTGTTAAAAGGTGGTTAAATTGCTTTTATAAAAATATAGGGTTTTATGTATGAAATATGGTTTCTTCAAATATTATGCATATAAAACATAATATATGACTATTAAAAATATTTAATTGTATATAAATCATATTTATTTCATTAAAATCCTTAATTAATTTTAATTAATTTTTTCTCAGACAAAACTCTTTTTGAATCCTCAAAATTGAAATATTTTACTTTATATCCATTTTGTTCTGATTTTCAATTCTAATAATTTTTTTATTAATAAAATCATATTATATTTATATAAACCATAAATGTCAATATGTTATTTAGTAATATTAATAATAGATAACATAATGTATAGTTTATATCATATTATATTAAATAATAAAATTTCAATAATACATTTTTTTGTGAAACTCTGTCTTCTGTGAAACACATGCTATCATGGAAGGTCACTCTTGTGAGTAACACAAGCTATCAACGAAGGTAACTATTTCATGTAATGAAATATAACATAGTTTCTCATTTATTGAAATATATATAATTTATCTTAAATAGTAAATATATTATAATGTGTCTGGATATTATAATTCATTAAGTGCTTGTTGTCGTGCGTCATACATTGTACCGATTATGAGGTTATTAAATTAGAATTTCATATCATTACATTATACCCACCTTAATTAAATTATATCCTCACAATATAAACTCCATATTTCTTATATATTTTTTGACATTTCATATATTGAAATCCCACCTTGTTAAAATAGATCGTAAAATATCATATAGAAAATAGTGAATGTGAAGTAAAAAGGTCACATGAACTACCATAAAACTAGGTCACTACGTAGGAGAAAAGGAGTGGAAATTAGAGATATGTACATGTAGAAAAATTGTAAATATTTATAGTGAGTGTTTGAGGTTATCATTCAGTAACAATTGAATGTACAATAGAAATTTTAGATCCTCAAATCCAAAAATATGTGGTGACTTAGAAGTTCATCGCTACGACAAAAAAAATAAACTAATTGGAAAACATATTTATTTGAAGATTATTTTGTCAATTTTTAAGAGTTATTTTACTTCCTATGTATAATAAAAATATATATTTCAATAAAAATAATTTCAAATTTGGTTCAAATTCTTGCTATTTTCCAATCCATTTAAAAATTAATATTGATGAATGAATCTCAAAAATAAATTTAAAAATGATATTAAAATCCATAATAGATTGACAAGTAAAACTATTTTTTTAACTATATTCCAAAAAAAATACCGTTAATATAATAATATCTAAATCCAATAATTTATACTAATAGTTCATAATTAATAATTATTCATCATATTATTTACCTAAAAACAATGAAATTTTATTTAAGACATTTTGTATGTCAATGGTTGGCCTGAAATCCTTTTCATCTTTCGTTCATGGGTTCAATACTCGCTTCATTTGTAGATGTGAATTGATGTTACCATTCGTATAGGATACCCATTTCTAAATCAGAATTAATATAATTTCCAAAATATATATGATGTGAATCCATAAAATAAGATTAATCACTAAATTTATTTTTTAAAAGGTTTTCAATAAAAACTCAATATATAAATACATAATCTATTTATTTTTATATAGGTCCTTCCTAAATATATGGTTTATCCAAAATATTACTCACAAGATTCTTAAATCATGGCACATTATCCTAAATCTAAAACAACATTTGTTTAACCTAGGATATTCATTTTAATTATCTATTCAAATTCTTCATATTTGTTTGTAATGAAAATGTGATTTATCCTTAGCATATCCCTGAGAAATGTCAATATAAGTGCACAATAATGACTACTATTTTATACCCAGTTACCCCGAGTCAGGACTTGAACACCATTTTAATGTTATTACTCATAGGTTAATCAGTTCTAGAACCATGTCAACTTGTAATATCAATACATGGATGTTTTGATATGAATACCAATATAATATCTACCTTAACCAAATTCTAGGATGTTCTTATATACTTATCCTCAAATTCTACATTAGGATTATGTCTAATAATCCAGGATTTCTTAAATCTTGTTCCCAAGGATTCTAATAAGCATCCTTTGAATCAAAATATAGAAACCTAGCCTTGGATAGCCTGGAACTGGTTTCTGGTATCAATTATATTGGCCTGATTACAAGAATAAATCCACTAATAACCAAAGAGTTTAGTAGTCTTGGTAAACCAAGTACATAAATGAGTCTTGTATTAAAAATTATTACACTAATTACAACATATTTTCATTATATATTTAAATGAAAAACATCTAGGATATGTGAAATATATCTAGAAAATACCTGCATATCCTTTATAGTATTCTTTTTCATTTTTTAGGGAATGAATCAAAATAATGGTGAGATCAAATTATTAGTAAGTGTAATGTATAAAGGAGGAAATAATGAATCAATGAGATTAATAATTATAGCCAGAAAAATAATTGAAAACAAATACCATATAGTCAATAATCTACGAAAGATGTGTATTAACAATATAATAAGGTAATAAAGGGTAACACATTCTATTTGAATAACCAGATATGTAAAAATGGATATGTAAAAGTAAGAGACTGAAAGACACTCCACTCAATCACTAAAACTTCATATGGAAACTATCCATAGATATCTTGATAGCAAATCTCTTGGATAGTAATAACAATTGTGTTCTCAATAATGTAAATTCCTTACAATTTTACTCCATGTTTCATTTTTACATGGAACTATTACATCAGGACCTTTCATACGATAGTTTAAAACATTCTGGTTACAAACCAATTAGATTTATCAAGCCTTAAATCTACTATCAAGACCTTTAAAAAGAATTTTTTTAATATACTGATTACAAATGGGAAGTGTTTATTAAACCTAATTTTCCCCCATGAGACTATTGGTGTGTCATGGGGCTTTCATTAACTGGTCCCCGACCTATAGAGCTTTAATTAACTAATATCTAACCCATAGGGTTTTCATTAACTGGTTCAAAACCTGTATAATTCATGTCTTAAGTATTTAAAAAATCAATGTGCCTTATAAAATATCCATATTGAATAATGGATACATGTTTATCAATAATTCCTTGAAAAATAAAATAACATTCAATTTAAACACAATATGAAAAAATGGTATATAATTTAGGAAATAATCATATATGAGAAAAATGATATGGATAATTAGGGTAAATATAATGTTCAATGATCATATGAAATATAATATTTAATGGGAACTAAAAGGAATCAATGAAGTGAATGTTAAAACTATCCTTTTCCATTTTAATCAAAATCCTTCTAAAGGAATATTAATGATGGCTTCAACACTAAATAACATATGTGGAGTACAATAAAGGGTTGTTTTCGTTGATGAATACAAATATTATAAAAACATATATTAAAAACATTCTTAAGGAAAATATCCTTTTATTATGAAAAAACATTTCAAAATAGTTTTATTTGAAAATCAATTTTAAAAATATTTTCTTTTAAAAGAATCCTTTTAAACATGAAAAGTATTATTTAGTGAAATGATGGTGGGAAAATATATACAAGTAGTATGTGGTAAAAATAATATTCCTTTTTCATTGATAAATTTTAAATGTTTCCCTGTTTTAAAAGTGACATTAATAATCTTTTAAAAACATTTGTTAAATACAAAAACAGTAAATAATTACATACCAAATAATTTTTAAAAACATTATTATATACATTTTAATAAAACGCTTTTAATAAGAAAATAGGTTCAACAACTAAGAGATGAATACAGTCAGATTATTAAAAAAAATCCTAAAACATTTTGAGTTTGAATGAGTAGATAAATGTCACAAATACTTCAAATTGGTCATGAAAAAACCAGAGGAGTGAAATAAAAGGTCTTATTGAAAAAATTTCATATATTTTCCTCTAATGGAAATACCATTTAAATATCATTAAATTTATTGTTGAGTAAAATAATCTTTAAACATTCCAAAGTGTCCCATATCACATTGAAACATTTTAAGTCACAATCCTCATGAAGGAATCAAATTAATTGAAATATTATATTAATATAAATTTAAAAGGAGTAATGAAATTATATAAGTAAATTGAAAGTAGATACACTACTTAAAATAAGTACGTTGTGAAAATTTCATTTTTTAGTGGATGTAAAAAGTGAGATATTAATCCCTTACCTTAGGATTGCATTTGGTTGAACATACTTAATTTCCTGTATAATAGGATTATGTTAATTTTAAACACTATTGAGAACATTTTCCATTATTATAATAACTTTTATTTAACTTGTGACCATTTTTAACTCCATAAACAAATATGTTTTCATCATGTGTTTTGACCTAATTCAGTTTATGTTTCAAAAACAACTTTCATAGGTCAACTATGGTCAAAGTGGTCAGTATATAACATCTCCAGAAGAATAATCATTAAATAGTTATGATATTTATAGAAACATTATATTTTTAAAATCAATAATTAAATATGGTTATGAAAAATGAATCATTTCTACGATCATGGAGATAGTAGGTCATACATAAGTGTTAGTAATGTTCTAATTTTTCAGTGAATTTTATGGAAAGAAGTTAACTAAAACTATATCATTCAATAATGATAATTAAATCATCAATAAAACATTATTTAATCATATATAATTTTGTATATTATTCTTGTGATGTAAAATTAATCACATCATATAGTTGAAAATGTTGTCCACACGTCTACAAATAACATGTTTACTTTTTAACTATTTGAAAGGGTAATAAAAAATACGAAATATATTATATTTAAAGGAATGTAATTATTACCTAAATATCAAATAGAGTTTTTTTATTTGAGATATTTTCAATTTAATCCATCTTATATACATTCCACTTATAGTTTCAATGAATCACATCAATTTGAGAGGCGGTAGTCCACAGTTCCTCAAATGACATTATTGTATTAATGTAAGAAGGAAAGCATTAATGGTATGTGTAATTAAATTATTATAGATGTATAAAGATATAGTTAATATCATATTTATTTCAAATAAATATTTTTTCAATCATTATGGACACCATGGTTGGTGGTAAAGGAAAAATGGAAAATCATCGTTTCATGAGATAATAGTTCACAATACACAGAAACAATATGTCTGTTACCCATTAGATGGGAGAGTAAATAAGTGTAAATAGAACTATTATAATAAAAAACTAATTATATTAAGGATATTTTATTTATACATGTTTATAATAATAATGCTTTAGTTGTTGGAATATGAAAATAAAACTTAAGAGGTTATGGAAAAATGATACCTCTTAATCGGGTAACTCATTTTGGGTTGAACAAAAAAGATTCCATTAAAGGATTTATGAAAAAACAAATTCATCAAGGTATTAGGAAGGGATTTGGGAAGATATTTTGTAAGATATTGTCTTATCATAAGTTATTTTAGAGGTGAGAGGAAGTGGTTGATTTGGTGGCCTTTATATGGATGGAAAAGGACTCCTTTGGAATTGTTTGAACCAAGTTAGGTATACACATGTTCTTACAAAAAACAGTTATACCAAACCAAAATTAACCATTATAATATAGTTAATTTCCTAATAATTGACATCCTATGGGTGTTACACAAGTTTCTAGGTCATTTGTGCCCTTAATTTAAATGTTTAGTCCTTTATTAAGCTTAATTTTTTACTTAATAATTTTAATAAATTATAAACACATTCACTATAAATTTCGGTCAAAAACAAAGTTGGTATTATTATAAAACATAAATTATTCTAATTAAAAATATGAAATCAGTTTTTCAATTTAAAATCACATTCGTGGAATAAATTAATTTAAAATTCATCATAGAGGCGGGTCGACAATACTGTTTTTAAAAGAAAAAACATCTAAAAGATTGTTATTTATTTTTAATCAATTTCAATGTAAAGTAGACTCAATTGACCAAAAATTTATTAATTGATAAAAATATGATCAAATTAAAATTGAAAACCAATGAAAATTATAATTTATCATTATAAATAGAATAGAACAATAAGTTGTTTTGAATTAAAATTTTGTGTTCTTACCTATTCATTAAAAAAATGAAATTATTCCGAAAAAAATAAAAAAACACAACCTAACCTAATTATTATGTTTCTATTTGAAATATTAAGTTTATTGTGACCAATAAAAGCAATTAATGTGTCAAAATTTATATTTTAAATCAGTTTTCCCATAAATGGTGGAAAAAATTTCCATTAATAAAATATAAGTTTTTATTTGTGAAATTTGGTTTATTCTTATCCTGTACATATCAGATGTATTGAATGAATATCCAGAATATTTTATTCAATATATAAAATAAATATTTCATTAAAATAATTAACTAATTTTAATTATTTTTTGTTAAGACAAAACTCCTTTAGAATCATTAAAATAATAATATTTCTTTTTATATCCTATTGTTTCTTATTTTCATTTCTAATTAACTGGTAACCAATGAATTTTTTTTATATTTATATAAAAAATAAACTTTAATTTGTTAGATAACACTATTCTTAATATATAACCTAACTTGTGGGTTATTTCATATTATATAAAACAATAATATTTCAATAGTACATTTTTATTTGGTGAAACATGATCTTACATGTAACAGAAACTATCATGGAAGGTCACTCTAGAATGTAAGACAAGATACAGAGAAAGGTTTATCTTGAATGTGATGAAATCTAAATTGAAATTTCATTCATTGAAATATATATAATATATTTTAAATATTAAATACATTATAATGTTTCTAGATATTATATTCTATTAAACACATGGTGTCACATTGAATACACACTATCGAATACAAGGTTCTTAATTAAAATTTCGATGTCTTAAAATAAAAAAATGTTTTTTCAATATTATATTAAATTGGTATTTGACTATGTAAATTTCAATTAATTATTTCTATGATTCATTATATATATGACATAATTATATCATATAATTGTCTCTCTCTTTGTAGATTATGACCATTTATTAGAATGTTGTTCATAAAATGAGTTTCATTCTGATTAGACAACCTTCTCCTCCTGTTAAAGAGTTTATTCCCTGCTGAAAACACACAACCACAGGAACACAAGATTTACAAGGATCATGACTCAACAAGATTAGATATGTCCTTGGTACGGTACATAAACAATCCAGTACCACACAATCGACTAGAAAATAATAATTTTATGTGGAATACAACAAATAGGATATACCCTTACACTCGTGTAGCACTTTGAAAACAATCCAATAGTGTGTGTGCACCCTCTTATCACAAATAGGGTAATGTAATGATTCTTTGCTTCTTAATGAACTTTAAAAAATTAAATATTTCAAAAAAAATTCTTCATGTTTCTACCCAGAAGCTTGTAAGATCCTCCTGGTGTAGACAGCTTGCACGCTACATTCTACTTGCGCACCTCCCTACATGCGTGCCGCCTGCTTCTGTAGTACCTGCTTGTGTGCCTCCCTGTTTGTGCGCCACTCATCTTGTGTTCCACCAACTTTCATGAAAAAAACATGCATGCAATCACTTGTGTGCCTACACTTTCACGCCAACACTTGTGTGCCACCCTACTTGCCTTATTTATCAATAAACCTCAGCTTGTGTGCCACTTAAGCTTGAGCTCTGCCCACTGCTACTTGTGCGATCAGAGCACCCACTACTACTTGTGGGACCAAAGCTCTAATTTTATCTTAATTGATTATCATTGAAAAATGAGGAGGTTGGTTGTCTATTTATAAGAATTTTGGTGACTTGCGCGCCACATACACTTGTGTTCCAATACATACGCGCCGCTCCATAATTTCAGTGCCACTCCATCACTTGCACACCATTTCATTCCTTTGTCATATGTTGATATGATGATGTTGGAATATGACTTGCGCGTAACATACAATTGTGCTCTAAATATACTCGTGCGCAACACTTGCGCTCTAATACTTGCGTGACACTCTTGACTTGCGCAAAACTTTCTAACATGCATGCCACTTTATTTCCTTTGTCATATTTTGATTATATGATCTTTGAAATATGACTTGTGAGCCACTTATACTTGTTCGCCAATACTTTTATGAAACTATTTACTTACGCGCTAGTTTCCTTCCTTTTCCAAAATCACTTCTTTACATTTATCCATTTTTAGGCCCAAAAATTTGGCAATCACTGGAAAACGGCGCCACTTTAAACTGTTCTTTTGTACCGCCTCTAAATGGTCTTTTCCTTTGTCATTTCTCTCTTCACTACTTTCCATAACCATTCTTCCTATTTCATCATGAACTCTGCTATCATGATATATACCCTTCGATATATCAGCATTTAGAATCATCATAGTTATAATGGGAAGTACTAAAACTTCCTTATCTTCCAGCAACATCATTCCTTCCAATCAAAACTGTATATGACTGGCATCATCATTTCTCCCCCTTTCCTTCATAAGTCTTGCATCACAATTTCTCCTATCTTATGATATTTTTGAAATAAATATCTGCAAAGCATCGTCTGGTTTACAATTCCTTTACAAAGTGAATTGATTTAGCTTTTTGAAAATAAAATAAAGCACTCTGTAATAGTAAACTTTTCTTACTTCCATATCCATCCAACTTGGTCCCAACAATATATAATTATAAATATTTTCATGTAAACAAGGGATGCATATGTATAGTTTTTCATTATGATATTTCTGGTACCAATATTATAATTCCCTATAAATAATTGGATGGATAATTTTACAACATGATGTCACATAAAATAGACTACTAAATAAACCTGATCAGATAAAATTTAATGTGATTGGGTTGTGAACCCTATACAACATGGTATTTTGTCCACTATATGATGATAAAAATTAAATTAATCTTTTAAAATGGAATTTTTTCCTATTATTACATACTTTCAAAATTCTTATTCCATATTTTGACATTATAGATTATAATAATTCAATAAATATTCTAGATTCCTTCTCCTTGATTCAAATGGTATATCAAAAATCCATATGAAATAATTCATAATTTATTATCTATAATTTATTGGGTAAAATTTTATTATAATAGATACTCATAAATTTATTATATAATCATACCGTCTTTTTATCTTATGCTCACTTTTGATCCTTAATTGTTATCTATTATGTTTTACCTCCTTATTCATATGATGTCACCCATTTCTTATGATTCCATTTCATAAAAAATTAAGAGATGTTTTGTGTATAATATTTGTATAATGATATCATTTATGGAAATTATTTTTTGGAGATAGTGAAGAATATTTTTAAAATAAGTTTGATATTTTACCACTCTATAAATAAAATAAACCTATATGTTTTAGGGTGTTATTGTTTATGGTATGTAATGAATAATATTGAAAAAATATGAATTGTTTATATATTCTATGATTTGGTTGGATCATCATGACATGGATATGAAATCATGGAATGTGACCTATACGATAACATCAGGACATAGTATTTTGGTTAATGAGTATATTTTATATTATTTCTTAGGTTGTGTGAATTAATGTATTTTATAAATTGTAAAAAATACACAAGATATCTATTATCCTGTTTTATTTTTTGAAACATGGTATTATGAAAAAAGAATATCCTATTGATTTGGTGGTCGATTCTTGAGAGGATTAATAATAAAATTAATATAGTATAGTATCTTCCACTAAGGTTTTAAAAATTATAATACCATGATTTTTTGGTGTCATATTATATGATGACATTGACATATAATTGATGTGATTATTTTTAAGATAAAGTATAATTATATCATTTTGAAGGTCAATCATTATGAAGACACCCTATTATACTATCAGACCAGATAATGGTCTATGGGATGATGTTTTTGTATCTTCTGTTGGAAATGATGCTATGAGATAGGGTATGTCAAGAGAGATGGGATTTTTAATTCTTATTAATGTGAATTATTATTTAGTATTACAAAATTTTTCAAGGGGTTTATTACAGTTGAATTTTATTACTATCTAACGTATATAAATTCCTTTATATTTTTCATCATCAATTGTTAGTTGTTGCTGATTTTGGGATCCTATTTTATTATAAATTATTGTATTTATTTATTTTATTTTTATTTTCACTGATATTTTATTTCATAGTATTTTGGATTGTATTATCTGTTATATGTGTTCGAAGTCCCTATGATGAGTGATTTCTTATGGATATAAGAGATACCTATTTCTGATAATATATAATGATATAATAGAGAATAACTTCCTTATGTTTTACCAAGGAATTTTCTTAGAGGGTAAGGGAGAATCAAAGTGTAAACATTATCATTCAATTTTTATAAACATTTTCCCCACTTTGGTAGGGAATCATTAATCGCATGTGACTATAATTCACATTCACTATACACACATAGGAAGATGTAAAACCAACCATGATGATTTTACATTGTTCAACACTATCTACTAGTCCAGGTAGAATACACCATTAGTGGTTTATTTGTAACATAATTCACTAATCTTACTCAGATTATCTGTATTAAAAATGATCTATCATGGTCACAAAATTCTAGGATAACTAATTTTACAATTAATTTAGTGTGATTGATCTTCCACCCATGTATCACTTCTATTGAATATCTCATTCTCACTATATTGGACAAATACTTCATTCATTTTATAGAATAATGTTTAAAAACTCATCATGAGAATTTTTCTAAGTGTATTTTATCATGAATTTAAAAATATTATTCTGTTATACACTACATATTTTTAATAGTAATAATAAGATATTGATATTAAATTTGTAATATCCATATATTTCCATGAAAATAATGCAATGTGGTACATTATTTACTACATATTTTGATTCATCAAGAACCCTATGTAATATTTTAACAGACTTATGATTTATTTTATTGTACCACATGATCTTTTTTAACTATATTGTCCATATGTTGAATGTTTTATAATTTTATATACAAAACCCCATTGTTATATGATCGACATGTACTACATTGGTGAAACTTACTATGTAGTTGTCATTCTTTCTCATTTTTTCTAAATAAAAATTGAATATTATTAAAAAAATGGTCCATATTGATGGTATTAATGGTGTCTTTAATAAAAAATATATCCATAAAACTGAACTAATTAGTGAAAATACACATAATACCTTTTCCAAAAAATCATTGAAGATATATTTTTTATACTACACGGTCTACCAAAAAATATGGTGAAATATCCAAAATTAATCATTCATTGGGAGTTATTATATAAAAACCATAATTTTTTTGTCTTAAAAAACTCATTTCACTACAAAGAAAACGAATCTATCGCAAAATCAGCTTTTTTATTTCCAAAAAATCAAATCATCTCATCATTAACAACATTACTATTTTTTCATTATGTGTTACACTGTGGTTTATGAGTTATTTAAAATGAGCCTTATATAATACAACAGAAGATTACATTACAAATTATGTTATGCAGTTTCACCTTATTTAAATATGAAGAACAAACCTTTGGATCTACTCCTTCAATAATTTTGACTAAATATCCTAATATTATTTAAAAAAACTTGAAATACATAGAAAATAACTTACAACATAGCTATTTTTTAATTTATATATATTTAGTATTCAAAAGTTTTTATATCTTTGGTTATATGCAACCTTGAATTTAAATGAACCAAGATATTACTATGAAATATTATTAATGACTGTGACAATTTTAAAATAACAATTATATTTTTGGTTATAAATAAGACTAAATATATTATGAAATATATTTATTTATTTTTTCCTTAGTAAACATGTATTGAATAATTCTAATAAATTATGAACTAAATATTATAGGTTGAAAATAATATCATTTTATCAATTTTTCCAAAATATTATATTTTTATATATTATGTATGTTTAACACTAATGTACTATTATTTTGAAGAAATGTATTGGTATTGAATGTAAACAAATAAATAATAATTTATACATTGATTATTGATTGGATAAAATTTATAACAAAATTATTTTAAAGTAAAAACTTTTGTTTTTTATAAATAACTTACTTTATGGAAAATTTATTTTTATCATGGTAAAATAATTTAATCATACATTATGAATTTTTTTAATTGATATGTATTTAATTTATTAAAATAATGAATCTAATATTAATATAATGATGTTTACTAGTAATATAATTAATTGAAATTTACTTTACAACTTAGAAATTTATTTTTCATAAAAATTATTTTTCTCATTTGTCAAATTTACATGAAAATTTATTTCTACCAATTATAAGAATTAAATTTGGTTAAAATTGATTATATATATGTAATAATAATTATAATAAATGTTAGGTAATAAATCCAACATAATTTTTTTCCCATCATGAATAGTTAGCATGTAAGAAATCTTGTTTCCAGTGTAAGGTTTATAATTATTAAATTAGTGGTTAACCTAAGAGATATGGTATACAATATCATAATCATTTTCATTATTTTTATTTAATGGTTTAATTATAATAATTAGATTATTATCTTCAACCATTTTTCTATTTAGACCTACTTTCCAATGAGGGTGACATTATTATATTTTAATATTCTTTTTTTATTACATAATTTCTACTATCCTCACTTATAATCAAGAACCTTCTCTTCTCACATATGAAAACAACATGATCCATATAGATCAAAAAAATACCAAATCACCTCCAAAAATCATTGTATTTTTCATTCATGTGTGGGTCTTCACAAAAGACCTATCCATGTAGCCCTATGGTTGTTTAAGAATGAGGATTACCTAAGAAGTGGTATGTGTTCTTACCAACCATTTTCATGTTACTTTATCAATAAACATCTTCTAAATATTTTAGATAAATCATAATTAAAATATTATATTTATTGAAATTAAATATTTTTCTATTATGATTATATAATTTTTTATATAATTACCATGTAATCAGAAATAAAACATCGTTATTGTATAAGTGATGTATTTTATTTTTAATTAAGTTATCTATTGGATTGTTCTATATGAAAATTTTATTGATATATAATATTTTCATAAAATAATTATTTTTATGGAAATTTAATATATTATCTTCCTTCTAATGCACCCATCCATTGTAAAACCATAAAGTCCCCCATGTGTATGTGTGAATTGCCTCCTCTATGAGGTGATGTGATTAATTTTTCATTTACATTTTATAGGAACTGTAATAATGATATATTTAATCAATATATATGATTTAAATTTTAAAATTATGATTTGGTAATTGTGAATTATTTTTTAAATTTCTTTTATTTCATACAAAAAAATGTTTAAACACCACTCATGTGTATATACAAACTAACATCTCAAAACAATTTTGTAATTAATTTTTCAATACCTACTTGTATGCCAATTTATAAAAATATATATTATAAATAAATAAAATAAATATGAAATTATTGATATAGATTATAATATTAAACCATGGACAATTTACGTATATTGGAACTTTCAAATTGAAACATGCATTGAAAACAATCTAGTTTTCACCTAAATAATGATTATAATAAAATATTTATATCTATGTTTAAATTTTAAATTATTAGAGAATGATATGTTGAATGAAATATACTAATATTTTTATTAATATAAATATAAAATAATATACGTATAATATATATGAGCAATGAATTCCTAAGAAACAATGATTGACATTATATAAGGGTTTATGTTACAATATCACTTATTTTTGGGATTATATGTGTTAAAATTACTTTGAAGGGAATTATATGATATTATTATTTTAAACCCAATATATTGTAATTTAATAATAATATTTATATATTCTTAGTGTTTTACTATTTTTTAATGCATAGTAATTTAAAATGATTAAGACATATTTTTTAAGAGAAGATGCTCTAATATCTTATTTTTCAGTTAGTAATTCTTTATTCCGGGTTGAGGTTTTTCAAATATTTCTATTGACTTTTTTATTTATTAAAATCATTAAAGAAATTTTATTGTTTATATATTTTAATTTTTAAAAAAAATATTAAAACGAAACTTTTTTAATTTTTTCTTTATTAACTGGTTTTTTCCTTTTACAAAAGCATGTAAATGATGTTCTCTTTTACCTCATATTGTATGTGTCTCTTTCTCCACAGTAATGTACATAAATCATCATGAAAATTATATAAAATTTTTATATGGTTCAATAAAGGAATAATCTATTAATATTAGTATATATATATTTAGTATTAAATGTTATCAGAAAAATGGTAATTTTTTATTGGTTTTAATGCATATTTTTAGTTCATTAAAAATGTATATTTTTCATTATATACATCTTTTATGGATTTTTATAATTAATTAGGGATATTATATTATAATAACAACATGCCTCATTCTATGGATTAATAACGATGATGATGTTTTAGAGACAATTATATAAAAAGTTATATTTCCCCATCGGTTAATACATTTATAATAGAATCACTATGATACATGTTTCTTTTCTATAGGTAATTATTTGATGAATTCTTATATAATCATGGGGAAACCCCATGAATCATTTTTATCATGTGATGGGTGGGATATTAGTAAAACATACCTCCTTTTCTCTGGTAAAAAATGGAATCTCATGAGAAAAAATAAACTAGAATTAATAGTTAACCCAGTTTGATTTGGTACTCTAACAAATATAATAATCATAATAGTTTTCCTTGACTATGTAAATGAAGGAATATAGAGTGATCCCAATACAATATAGGATTTTTTCCATTGTATTAGACTTGAATGTGATCAAAGATTAAATAAATGATTTTATATACTTATGTGCATTCCATGAACTTATGTATTCTACTAATATGATATCATGCAATGTGAAATATTATTGATGATTTTTTGATCTTAGGAATTTTTTATTTTATTATGAAAATACCTTATTCCATGTCTCATGACTAATGATCATTGAAAATTCATTATGAATTCCATAAATTATTATCATATTATGATATCACAATTACTATATTATTATAACTTATGATCATTGAAAAATATCTACTATGTTTACACTTAATAAAAATATGATATCGCCCTTTCTTATGTTTCTATTTCCCCATGTAATGAAGAAATGTTTATGTAGGGTACATGTAATAAGGGTACTATATGTGAGGACCCCTTAGAGAGATGTTGAAAATAATTAGTGGAATAAATTTAAAATATATCAAATCACCAAGGACTCTAAAACAATATAGTCATCAGATAAGTATTATTATGAGTTGCTTTCAATATTCATCAAAAAATAAAGAAATTATTATGTTTATAATAATTTTGTTTATTTGGATGGTATCAGGTTACATTTTAGTTATTATTAGGTATTATAATTAGAAACAATTAGTGAAACTCCTAAAAAATTGTCAAAGTATATGGAAATAATAATAATTTTTTTCATAAAATATATATTTTGTGCTTTTCTAATAATTAAATCCTTGTCTTGATGCAAATATATGGATATAGTCTCTGGAACAGATACACCTAGGTTTAATATCATTGAGAACTATGGATGATTATTTACTCTATGTTGACTTATTTCAAAATAAAGTGGCCCAACTATAGGCTTATTTTGATACCCTCTCGGGATATTATTTAGTTATTTCAAATTCTCTTTATGATCCATTATAAAGAATGATAGGGTATATTCGATTACAACCATTGATAAATGACAGTTATATATGATTAACCTAATCTTTTGTATGTTTTTTAGATGATTCTATAATTTATTAAATAATAACAATGAATTTTATTTTATTTCTCACTCTGCTTAATGATTTTGGAGACTCAAACTTTGATATTTTTTTCTTTTAGTCACTGGTTGGATCCATGATAAATCATTGAACCAAAAATGTCCATAGAAAATATACATAACCATTCCTAACACCTAGTATAATTGATGATGGAAGGTATTAAGAAATTTCAATGGAATAATTAGATTATAATAATTAAAAGACATATATCATTCACTCTAGAGTTGGGGATGTCATTTTGATTATTATAGGATTGTCCCCATCAAAATATAATTTTCCCTTTTATGTAATTTTAAGAAAATTTGTTCAATGTTTATATCTCTCTACACTGATCCTATATAAATTGATATATTAAGGAAATCAAACTCGATATCCTAAATTAATCTATGTAAACTAAAAGGAATTATGATTAATATGATATTCCAATGAAAATTACATCCATTATATGGTTCTTTAAAAATATTCATGAGGTTTATTTATCAATAATGGGCATAGATAAAGAAAACAATGAATATATTCCAATTATTAGGGAATGCAAAAATATATTTCCTAAATATTTTCCTAATTTCCCCTCAAATCAAGATGTTGTGTTTTAAATATAACTCATACCATTTAAAACACATATATAATTGAATAATTATACAATGTCCACAATTTAATTATAGGAATTGATGACAAAACTATATGATAATCAAGATAATTGATTCATATGCCCGATGGATCGCCAAGGGGTACCCTAAATTTCAATGTTAAGAATAATTATTGGTTGATAAAAGTTTATATTGATTATCTAGAACATAACAATATGTCTATTAATAAACATTATCATATAACCCGTGTTAATTAATTTAATGATAAAATTCATGAACATCAATAATTTCCATTAATTGAACTTAACTTTTGATAATATATACTTACTGTCAAGTGTAAGATATGCGTAACAAAAATATCCATACGATGAATGGACGTGTTTAATTTTTTTAACATAATTTACACATACCAATGTCATTGGTATCATTATATATCTAATGAATTGAGTCTTTATAAATTACCTATATTAGTTTGAGGAAGTCATTACAATGTATATTAAATTATATTTAAAGAGAAAGGTAGTAAATAAAAATAACTATATGATTTTTTTAAAGAACCTAGGGATAGAGAAGTATTATTCAATATTAACTAAGAAATACTTTTGGTTATAAAATGATTTATTCCTGGGATATATAATTACAAGTTAAACTATATGTTTGGATCCTTCAATGGTAAATTTTATTGACTCTTATAAGAGAACATCTAAGGTCATTGTGAACCATTTTTTCTTAGGTTATCAGGATACTACAAATTATCATCTAAAATTAAAAAAGGATATGAACTCTTAGAACCATATTGACACATATGGGTGACAAATTTCATTGTATGGATAAATTTAATGAAAATTTCAAGGCGATGAAAATTAGGGTGATGATTACACTTATTCTCATAGCACATTATAGTAGAGAACATTTTATTATATATATTGATGCATTAATGATTATA
Organism: Viscum album; assembly: GCA_963277665.1. Lineage (NCBI taxonomy): Eukaryota > Viridiplantae > Streptophyta > Magnoliopsida > Santalales > Viscaceae > Viscum > Viscum album. Next base: position 690,147,692 of record OY728153.1, on the reverse strand, counting down.
ATGGTATATTTTCTAATTATTAATCACCATTTTTTATAAAATAACTCATGAAAATTAAAGGATCATGAGAAAAATTACCAGAAACACTATTTATATTTTCATACGGTAATTTTTATATCGGATATTTGAAGGAATTATATATAAGTTGAATTGTTTTATATATACAATAGTGATAAAATTATTAAGTATATATTATAACAGAAGGAGTTGAATATATTATATGGGTTTGGTTATAGAACATTAAATATTATGACTACTCAATATACTTCCACCCAGTGAAGGTGAAAAAGGAATCTGATGCTTGTTGTCAGAATGAACACATATAATTTTTTAGGATATGTATTTAAAGAGATCTAGTTCATATGTATCTGTAGAAAATGAATTAAAATTCATGGGGAAATGGAGAAGATCATATATCTCTTATATTAATGTCAAAGTTCTATACATTTGAGGATTAAAGAGGTAATAATTTAAGATATGTGAAAATGAAGGTGATAATGGTTTTTAATTTGATCCATGATTATGATAGAATTATAATTTATATAAACATAATATGTGTCATTTCAATGCCAAAAATGATAATGTATTTGTTGGATGATTATCACTAATAATGATTCTATACTCATTATGTAAAAACAACATATAGAGATTTACCAATCAAATATGTTGGGATAACATAAAGTTGCATAACATATAATATGTATCTTATTTCGTGGTAAAACATAATGTAAATATTTATAGACATAAGTCTAAGAATATTTTACAAAAAATACATATATGAAAATGGAATTTTGAAAACATCACAATATATTTCATCGTTATTCTCATAAAAACATCTATTCCCTATAAATCTATTTTTGATATTGTGGATCATATTAAGAAACTTCTACATTTCATATATATCAGAATATATTTCTCACATGATCTGTTTTCCGTTATACATTACAGATCTTTACTTTTTCAATATATATGGATCATTGAAACACTATAAGATGTTTTTAAGAGTCTGACGATGAAATATATGTAGATTACTAAAATACTGAAATATATGTTGATATATTTTCTATGAATATAATAGGTTATTGGGATCAACACCTTCCTTTCATATAATTTTCTAATAGAAATATAATTGAAACAATCATTCATATGGCTACTTATAATGACCTATATAGAAGGAACTATAGATCTTCAATGTACAGGGTCATAATTATAGAATGAAATATTTTAGAACCATAAAAATATAATGAAATGATAGAGAATGATAACACCATTTTTAATCATATAAGTGAAGTAAAAAAGTTGAAAAAATTATACTGACATTCATTAATGAGATTTAGTGTAGCATATTTTTTATAAGGTTTTACTATTAATATCTCATTAGGAGTCAATTAATATATTTTTAATAGAGGGGAATCTATACCCTAGATATAATAATAAAATTTTAAATTATTGATAGTAATTAGTAATTATTTTATATATTTTCTCTTTTACAAATTCTCTATCATGTTCCTATCATGTTATATTTATCACTTTTGAGGAAATACAAACATGATCTTTCACATGTTCTAAACTCAAAAGTTTTACAAATAGATAATTAAATTTCTTTTTAGGAATAACTAATAAATATTTCATATTTAATAGAGAATTTGTTTTAAAATAAAAAACTTATATGTGTAATATTTTTTGGCGGTATCATAAATTTGATGAACTTCTTGGAATCCCAAACATGGGATGAGGTAAATGTAACCTTTTTTAATTTTAGTCACAATATTTATTGTCGAAAATTCCTATAACAAGGTATAATGTTACACCCCAATATTTTTTAATGTATATCTATATATATAATAATGTTCAGTGGCTTTATCTATACATAACCGATATATTAAATGAACTGCAATATAATATTGAAATATTTTTATTAAATTTGTCTGTTAATGTCTATAAGTAATCTTTGAGAGTTTAGATAGGTATGTATAATAATTTAAAAAATATTAGTGAAGAATTCCTAAAATGAAAATGTAATTATTAAAACATAGAAATTAAGTATCCAATTTTAAATGTAAAAAATAATATCAAATTAATCAATTTTTTTGAAGAATGATATTTTTTTTATTTTATATATTGATAACTATTGAAATATAATTTTGATGAATTATATTGATCATGAATAAAAAAAATATAAGAATTTTTCATTATTGATTATCAAATTGATATAAGTAAAGATGAAATAATCACAATATAAAATGAGTTATTATTCATAAAACTATTTTCCTTTAATGCTATTTTTATATTATAAAATTAATTAAATCACTATTGATGAATTATATTACTATAATTTTTAGATAACTAATTTATTAAAAATTAATATCATTCTTATAGTAGTTGTTACACGTCATTGAATATAATGACATTTACATTCCATAGAAACATGTACTTTTTCAAAAATTATTTTCTTGTGTTTTGAACATTTTCAATAGAATAAATCTCTTACACTTTTATAAATTTAGTATTGTGAAAAAGCATCCATATTTCTATTTAGAATAATAAATATTATTATAAAAATTACAAATAAAATTATTTTTCTATATTAAATAGTTATGGTGGTAAAAACATTATTACCACAGTAAGGGTTAAAGGGTTTGGAGATTGTAAAACCTCAGATATGGGGTATAAAATATAAAAAAAAACTTGATTTAATTTGTTTAGATTATTTTATTTTACCTTTCTATTTTTATCTTATGATTATTTTCAATTTTTGCCACATTCCCAAATGATATTTTAACACCCCCAAACGATAAAGGGTTAAATGACTAAATGATATGAATCGTGTCATCAAGGTGCAACTTGGTGGACCCTGGGGGGGGCACATGCCTGCGGGGGCCACTGGGGGTACCTGGCGGGCCAGGACACGACGGCCAAGTTAAGGCGGGGTGGTTGTGCTGTCACCGGTACCCAGATGACAGATTTGGTATCAGAGGAGGAACCCAGCCTTAAGTGTGGTGTACTGCCTGGGTTGAGATGTAGGGCCCACAACGAGGACGTTGTGCTCTAAAGGGGGGGGTTATTGTAACACCCCGAATGACAAAGTGTTAAATGGATAAATGATATGACTCATGTCAACAAGGTCCACCTTCCTTTTTTGGGTACCTATCTGATTACAACTCCATAGTTAAGCGTGCATGGCCTAGAGTAGTGATCAAGATGGGTGACATTCTGGGATGTTTTCAAGGGTGTGTGTGAGTGAGGACAAAGCACAATGTAAAGGACAAATGTTGGAATGTGGGTAATGTCATTAGTCAAATGAATCATTCAGGCCTGTGGGTGGACCATAGGGTGGACCCACATGTCTGCGGGAGCAACTAGGGGTACCTGGCGGGCCAGGACCCGACAACCATGTTAAGGTTGGGTGGCTATGCTATCACCGGTAACTAGTTGTCATAGATAGACTTTATTATTATTTATTATTCCTTGTATGTATAATTTTTCCAGGACCCGATGACCATGTTAACGCTGGGTGGCTGTGCTATCACCGGTACCCAGTTGTCACATATTTACTTTATTATTATTTATATTTCCTTGTATTTATAATTTTCCCACTAATTATACATATAAATGGAACCTAATATTCTCACAAATCCACAACACTTATGCCGTTTATCTTAAAACAATATAAACATGTTTTCTCTCAACATTTTTAAGCAAAGTGAGGAAATAATGTTCTCTCTTAACATATAAGGTATGAGAGAATTTTTATACACTCATGTAATTAGTTCTTCATTAATCTTCCATTACATGTTTAATAGTTTTTTGAAAGAACATTTTATTTCCAATATTAGAAAAATGTTCATTTTCTAATTTTTCTAAAAGAGAATGGATGTTTTTGTATTCATTCTCAAATAAAATATTAATTGATTTTATAAAATATATCTATTATATATTCCAAAATACTTCAAGAATTATAATGCATCACTGTATATTTGTTCTAATGATAACATAAAATTTAATTCTCTAGATGTGTTATTATTATTTTTTATGGATTATTCTATGAAACATGATATTTTCAAATAGATAATTATGTTATGAAAAACAATATCAAACTTTTTTATTTTCAATATTATATGCAATTATGAATGTTTTTTATTCTAATGAACAAATATATATGTGGTTTTAATTGAATAATGAGTGATAGTATAATTCTATATCCATCCTAATAATATGGTTAATAATGATCTCTCATGAGATAATATTAACTATAATGAGGAGTGAACCCAGATCAATAAGGGATACTATCCACTATGACAGGCATGGAAGTGATCATTGACAAAGGGAATGATTGAATATATATTGATTCCAATCGACTCTAAGAGTTTTTAAACTATTAAAGTGATTTCAGTGATCCATGACTATGAAAATTATTTTATATGGTAATTTATATTTAAAAAACCTATGTATTATGATTATGATATGTTCTCTTCCATCATGATTGATGATTTATCATTATACACACTTATTAATGGTTTCATTTTTTTATGAAAATTCTTAATTCCATGATTCATGGATAATAATATTTAACTATTTTTTTGAATTTCTTATGTCATGGTCGTGATATAATAACTGTATTCTTATCTTTTTATCAAATAGGATCTATGATTGATATCTCATATGACATTCTTTAATTAGATTCTATGATCAACCTTTCTTAAATTTTCTTTTCCATATGTTATAATGAATAGTTTTATATAGGGGATTTATTATATGGGTACTATTTAAAAAGATTATTGTTGTTGATATTGAATCTATTTAATGAAATAATAATTTGTTAAATATTTTATATAAATAAACATTACCTTTATGGTCTATAGATATGTATTATTGAGATATTTTTTGAATATTCATCTAAAATGATGCATTATTAATATTTATAATTATTAAGTGTCCTGAATTGTATCATTTATAGACATCATCTAGTTTTATATTTTTCTTCAAAAAGAATCCATTGGCATTCAATGTCCCCGATTAGCCTATAAATGATTGGAAATAAATGGAACCTAAAATCAATATCTATTACATATCACTTTGGTTCTATCATTCACCGCCATTTTATTTATTATAACTATAATGTGAAATTAAATTTCACAAACATTACAAAATATTTATTGATAGAATTAGAAAAACACAACCACCTCTATTTGTCTACATGGTCTATTCTCAATGTAGAAAAATTGAGACCCGAAAATCCATCCAAACATCATGATATTCTATATACTAGAACTCCCATATATTCATCCTCATAAATATTTCTATAATGTCTCAAACAATATATCCCCATTGATTTTATCTACACATTAAATTAAAACTAGAAAACACCCCTTAAATTTCACACAATTTTTTGCACCTTTCACAATAAAAGAAACGTGATAGAGAACCACCAATATTTAATAAAAATTTAATGAAATATAAAAAATAAGTTAGGGGAAAAGTATTAACCTCAAAAATATAATGGATGTGGTTCTAAAGTGAGGATAAATGATGTTTTTCAATCACTAGTGTTTCCCGTGATTAGAAAACATATCTTCTACTTGGTCATAAAATCAAATATGTTTAACTTTGAGGAGTCCTTAGTATAATTTTTCATTAATGAATTGATAGATGATATAAGTATTCATTGTTCAGATGAGTTGTAATATATTTTACACGAAATAAATTAGTCTTATATTATTTTATAAGAACACCATCAAAAACATCACTACATAACCAATATCTATTAGTTTTTTATTCATCCACAAAATATAATTGCATGCCATTATTACTGAGATATCTTTTTCTAAGTCAGTATGTGGAGAGGTGTATTCCAATTCCTTTCTCATCAAATATAAGGAATTATTCCAATAATAAAAGTATAAAAAATTATGGTTATTCGATATAGAAAATCTCTAGACCATTCAGAATCAAATTAATATGATTTTTTGTGATCCTTTCTCATTCCAAAGAGAATTTCAAAACTGATAGTAACCAGGATGCACCTCATGACATTTATAACTACTACAAGATGAACCTACATCAAATTTTTATATAAATTATTTTTTAATAATGTCTCTAAGAAGATAACTAAATTTGTTGTTTTTAAATATTTAATTCTACCAATTATTCACATATATATTGGGGATCCATATATTTTAAATACACATGAATTGAATTTTTATCCGAAACATATTTGGTGTCAACAATAGTTTGTAATTCTGATTGTTGAACTACATTAGTTTCACTATTATATACTATTCATAAAAGATGATTGATTATTCCTTCTTTTCATTCAATAGTACCTCCAAATGGTTTGAGAGTTCGTCAATCATAGAACTTTAAAATTATGATTTCATTTTATTAGAAATCTCTTGTATGGATGACATCATGATTTTTCTAAAAATGATTTCAAAACAATTCACAATTTCTATAAATTATTATTCTCTAAATGTTCTCACATAGAGATAATCCCATACCCCACCCCATGTAAAATTTAGTATATTTAATTAATAATCCTATGTGGAATATGATAAATTTTTCTACTTCTTTATACAATATAAGAAAATTAAAATTATAAAAAAATTACTAATTTTAAATTATAAATCCCACTAGTTGTTAAATTTAAACTTCTTATTAGAGAATACCACATAGGAATTTCATTTTGACAGAATTATGATAAACATTATATCCTATTAAAAATTAAATACCAAAAAATATTCTTATTGAAAAAATTTAGGTAATTAGAGATAATTTTTCATCATCGTAAACACCTTAAATATGTCCATTACCTTTAAAATCTTATAATTTCGTATTTTTTATTACATTTTCAAGCTCATTGATTTTTTTCTAAAATATAATGAGTATTATAATCCCGTTTTATAATTCTATACTTATAAATATTTCCCAAATGATATCTCAAGAATGCAACAATTGTTTTAACCATCATAGTATCCCATCTTAGAAACAATAACTTCATAAGAAAGCATAAAATCCAAATAAAATCATGATGCTATGATTAAGAATAAAAGGGGAAAAGAGCACCTAGTGTTCATGGGGGCTGATTATTTCGGTATTGCTTTATAAATGGGGAGAGATACATCATAAAATCCTTCTTTTGGATGTTGGAATAGTGAACCAAAAGCAGGTGTTGATTGATAATCTTTACTTATGGGCATTTCACTAACGTGAATATGATAGAATTTTTTTTACCCTTAACTTCATGATGGTGTAAGCTCATTACTCATCAAGTGTACACTATTATTCCTTTTTATTTAATAAATTTATTGGTGATATGGGTTGGGTAACCAGCTTATGTCTCAGATCGTTTTGGCATAAAATTCAACACTTCTTAAAATGAAGGTGGTTCTGTTATTTATAGTAGAGTCGTATGATAAGTATTTATCATTTTCATTATATATGTTAGTTTAGATCTATCTATAAAAAGATTAGATGGATTGACCAATATTTGTTCATATTTTTGTAGTTTGTTCTTCATTAGAAGCAAAATCTTCTTCCAAATCAGCCTCAGAGACATCACCATTTCACAAAAATGTATAGATCCCAAAGAATCACGTAAATTATTTTCATCTTCTATTTATTAATCAAAAAAATGTATAAATTTTTACCTCTATATTTGTTTACATACTTTTTCCTAATAACTATAATGTCACTACTATACTCGATTTTACACACCATATTGTTGGAGAATTTATTGGCATTACCTTTTTCTGAGTGCCCTAGAAATGCATGTTCATTTACAATATCACCACAATTTCCCTGATTCCATTATTTATTTCATATATAGAACATCCAAATATATAAAAAATATTTAATGAGCGATTCCTTCCTTAAAATATTCCATTTGGGGTCCCCTGTTCACTAAGGGTTGAGAAATCACCTATTCTGAGTATACACTACAATTAGTATCCTCACTTTTTATTAGTTCTAATAAATGAAACCTATATTTATTACTATTTTCAAAATAATGTTTTCCATATTATTTAATTATTAAATATATATTTTTTTTGGAATTCAGAAAGTTGAAATATCATGCAATATTTTATGTATATCCTGATTCCATTAAAGGTAAATGGAGGTTTATTCTATTCATTATCCAAACCACAATGTTTTAATTCTTTTCTTGGTCTCATTTTTTAATCTATGTTAATATCTCAAAATGCATCCAATGAAATCTATTTTTTTCATAGTCATAGAACATACCATTCATCAATACATATTGAAGTAAAGAATGAAATATATTTTTCAATTTTTTCTATATATATAATTTGGATCACATATATATTTGTGAAATAATTCAATTAGTTATGATTCCCTCACTTAAGTTGGAAAATAATTATTCCATACCATTTTTCCCACATAAAATAATCACATGTTTTTTTATATTCTGTCTTTAGAATTGGTATTTACAATTTTTTGTTTATATATCATATGTTTTCATTAATTTAATTGTTTGTGTGAAATAACTTAAACTACCATATGTTTTTTTTTCTGCAACCATTATAATGAGGCATGACATTTCTTGACTATATAATTGGTATAAATTATTTTTAGTTACATTTCCTATTATAAGAGAGTTTTGACCTATACCTTGAATCATATACTATTTATAGATAAATATAACCACAAGAGTGGAGTCAAAAAGCTGACTCACAGTTTAATGATTGAGAAAAACCCAATATAAATGGATCCAATCAATATATATTAACTCATTACCTAAAAAATAAAAGTAAAATCCCCCCTTCAATTGTAAATTCTACAAAATTTCAAAAAATAATGGTTCTTTCAACTTCACAATAAACATTGTTCAATAGATTTATATTTCCTATCATATCTGACAAACATCCAATTGGGAATCTTGGTGTTTCTATTACTCAAATCATTACGAGTAATTCCTATTAGATTTTCATTCATAATATTATTCTTTTCCTTCTAAAATGTCCTTATTTGTGTTGAAATAAATGGAAAACTCTCCATATTCTCCTCACAATTTAATGTAAAATTATAATCATCTTATTCAAAATTCATTATTATATATTTTACAACAAAAACTAGTTAGATTGAATGAATTACATTCACCCTGAACTTCCTTTATAGTAGGAGCAGTTTTTCCCAAATATGAAATCAATTAAAATATAGAAATATTTATTGAATTGATAAAAATATCCATAAAATTTATTTCATCTACGAGTGGAAGGGTATATATATATAATTATTTTTTGGATTCTAGGTGTATCCCTATTCATGTGACCATTTTCCTTCTCATAGAATGAAAATGTGAGGATAAGGTAACCCTAGAATCAAAAAATCATAAGAGGAAGAACTATTACTCCTTAAATATTATAACTATTACAAACATTAATATAACCATTAGATGATGAATATCATCCATGAATCAATTATCACTCTCAACTATATGATTTAACTTTATTCCATTTTTTCATATTTTTTGTTATTAGGGACATTGAATTGATAACATAATCACCATAAATATACATTATTTTTTCTACAAATATATCAATTTTTTTATTCTATTATGTCAATATCATGGATTATCCCACTTCTATATAAAAATATTTATCTCTATTTATTCAGGATTTCATGGAAATATTTAGGTCCTCAAATGTCTAATTCTATCAACTTAGCATATAATAAATACCTTATGTTAACATTTTCCTTTCAATATTAGGTTTTTATTATGGATTCATGTTTATATATCAATGAAATTACCTCTTATTTGTCAATCACAACATTCATTGACCTTCTAAATATCTATTATTAAGGTCATTGATCACCTTAGTCTAATCCCCAATTCTTTTTAGATTTATAATTATTACTAATACTAGCGGACTAATAAACAAGTACTAATGTTATTTTTGTTGTTATTGAATATTTAATTGAATATAATCTATGTATTGCATGCATTCCTTAATAAATTAAATTAATTTTTTTATTCTCCTTAATTTGATTATCATGTTCTTCAAGGTCTCCTTCTATGTCTTCTTTTAGATTGAAAAAACATTCTTATTCATGAAATTGTGATTTTAAAAAAATATTCCATTTAAACTCTTTATTTCATGAAATTATTCATATCTATTTTAAATTTAGTATAAAATTCAACAAATTAGATGTCATTATCATTTTATTATTTGTTCCAAATACTCTTCCATCCAAATTTATAAACATATGAACCCCTTGTTTTAGAGTCCCTTCTAGAGTAAGCTTTTGTATGGTTTCTATTTAAATTTTTTAATATATTATTCATTATAAAGAAATATTTATAACCTTTCTGTAATATTCCTTATAGTAATACAGGAAAAATGGGTCAAAATTTTCGTGACTTCAAATACACGATTTCATTCCAAAATTGCATACCCACAACAGAGAGAAGTTCATCATCCACATCATATTCAACATTAATACATTTATATTTTTCAATATTCCCTGGGTATTTGAATTCAATAACCATACATGCAGGAAATCATGTCCCTTTTTGATTAAATCTAAATTTATCTGTAAGAAAACATTTTAAAAATAATCTAACGTGAGTTTGAACAAATATCTCTCTTCTAGAATAATGTATTTTGGACTGTAGGAATGTAGATATTGTTATAATGTATTACAATCAATGTCTATAACATTAATCTCTTCCTAATATCATTTAAAATGTTTATTAAATTCAATTATTTAGTTGGTGAATATATCAAAATTTGTATATGGAATCTTTTTCAAATATATAAATCAATTAAGATGGAACTGCATTTTATCCTCCTTCACCAGAACAAAACATTTTTATATATTACCCAATTTCTACTACATTAAAATTCCACTAGTAAATCTCATCACATACCTATGGAAATAATTAATTAGAGCTCCAGATAGAGAATTTTTATATTTTTAATTAATATCCATCCAATTTATACTAGCTTCAATCATGGAAGGGACACTCTTATAACTTGATGACATCCTATGTAAAGTAGAAAATTGATCTTATAGAAAATGGGATTATTGGTTTAATATGATTATATTTTTTTAAAAATAAGTAGTTGTTTCCATTAAATATAAAATCACTTTTAACATTATCATTGTTCTATATAATAGGATACCTTTTCATAAAAATTAATGCATAAAACATAGGATTTCATACAAAATGCTATAACATGGGACACCTTGAGAAGAGAGGCATGAATCAAGGTGTAATATCTTCACATTTGACTTACCTTAAAAAAAATTTATTTGAACTCATTAGACATATCTTATTGAAATTCACATTCATTAAATACCAATATGTAAACATAAAATAGAACACAATAATATTACATGATTCGAGACAAAGGTTTAGTCTAAAGTGAATATGAAAGCTATGTGTCACTCATAACAGAATCATATAATATTCAATAGATTATATGGGTTAGATATATATTTCAATGATAATTCAATGCTAGGAACACTTCCTATATAACATATTTAGGGTGAACCCAATTCCCCCATTAGATCAATTTCACTTAATCCCCCTTTCCAAATGGATTGGATGATGTCTACGTTTGATTGAGGACTTGAAGGAAAATAATAATTAATAGAAATTTTTTAGACTAATTTATTCATTTATTTAATAATTTTATTCTGTTATTAATTCCTCAATCATTATGGTAATAATTGGATATATCTACATAAAATTTCGCATCTTGAAATTTCATTGAAACACATGGAATATGGTGAACAATTCACTATGTATTGCGATTTGTGGACCAAATTCAATAATATATTATCATACTAGTTATTTTTTATATACTTAACCAATAATTATCTTTTCTATGTATCCTATACTTTCTACATGGATCCCCTTAAAATAAAAACACCTTTACTATGTTGTTGACCCCTCGTATTTGGATTACCTTTTTATATTATCAACTTGAATTATATTATTTTATAATGAATCACCATTTAATAAAAAAATTAAAATTTATCCCTTATTAAAAGATTTATTTGTTATTTATATCACCCCATATTCAAAAAACACTCTAATAATTAAAAACGAACTTAATACCCATTTGGAATCAATATAAAAGCAATACAGCTGATCTGAACTGGTCTACCCAAAACCACCATCACAAACCATAAAAAATATATTTTATTTGGGTTAATATAGAAAAAAAATCATTGTCTAAAAACACAACCTAACCCCACAATCATCATGAATCCTGAATGAAATCTTTTTTAATGCTTCCCAAAAATCAATGCCACACACCCCAAATGGAATATTTATTTAGCCATTATGATTTTATTTATATGTTACATGAGAAACACTAGATGACTTATAAAAAAAATGAAAAAAGTTCATTTTATAATGTTTTTATTCATTTTAGCGTTATTTTAATTCATAAACTCTACTATTGGAACTAATCCTTTTCGTAAATTTATAGAAAACATAAATATTTTCTACCTAGAAATGATCAATTATTATAAAAAATTCACCGATTGAATCATCTTATTGAATTATACATTACTTCAAAAAGTCACCTTGTAATTTAAGATCTACGGTAAACCTTTAAGGGATATTAAATAACCACAACACACCATTAATCACTAATGAATATCACTCTGGTTCCACATGTTGACCATACTAGGTCAGGAGGGCGCACAAGTGTTATATTACATATAGGTGGGACCTATATTAAGATGGGCATCACCAATAGAAATCCACGGTGTGTGTATATTATTTTTTATAATGGAAATAATTTATGAATTTTCCGAATCATAAAATTTTTAGGTATCCTAGAGTTTCTGATGGAACCCATTCCATACTTGTATACATATTCACATAATTAATCTTACTCGATGACTCTAGGAAATCATGGGAAAATGGAAGGGTTTATCTATATAAGGACCCGACCTTAAAACATTACATAATCATGAATTAAATGAATAATTCACATAGAGGATATTTTCAAGTTTAGAGTTTTAGATAATTAGGAAATAACTATTACATCTCAAAAGATTACAATGTAGACACTTCTACTATGTTTCCATAAAATAAAACTCTTAAAAAACATGTCTAGTTCCATGTTTTAGATAAAATGACTTTCCTTGATCACATCCTTGACCCTATTCATCTGTAAGTCCTATAGAAATAATTTAAAATAACTTGGGATGAGCATAAAAATCCAAGTAAAGGATACAGAAAGAAGGAAAACTGTTAGCTTTTCCAAAAAAAAATTAAATCATGAATACTTTATCAAAGTAATACTTTTCACCTTTATGAAGTAGAAAATACTCTTCACTAAATAAAATATCACTACTTATCCTTTGTAACCAAAAGATTACTATAAACCCATATAAAGAACACATAACATATAATGGTAAATTGGGACATAAACATACTTAAATGTAATAACCATACGGTCGACTTCCACACATATCACTACATGGAATAGCCATACGGCCGACTTCCATACCCAATGCATTGGAGGTTATAACATAACCACCTATCCTGATATTCATGGCACCACCATTCATATGGTTTATCACGTAACCACCCGTCAAATGTCCAAGTATCATTACAAAATCATAATACATAAAACAAATATAAGGGAAAGAAAACATTTCCACATTTCAATCACAATATATCACTTAAATATATTGACATAAAAAATACATTATCAAAACCATTTTCAATAACAAAATACATAAAAGAGTATGTGTTATTTATTTTACTTTAAAAACATTATGGCTTGTTAAAGAAGCCAAAGGTCAAATAGTACTCACGGCGGCAGAAAATGTCATTGTCACTACGTACATTAAATAAAACATTACTTTTTGTCGTTTAGTAAAATGCTTCGTATAAAAAGATTCCCATTGAATAAAATTAAAAGTAAAATGTTTTTATACATAGTATAGTAGAAACTCTTGTATTAGAACAAAATAATTTCAATGAAAGGATATTGAGACGAAGTCCCTTACAAAGACGATATCCTTTGATTAAGGATAAATCAATTACATAATTATGTGCGACAAAATAATACTCCAAATATAAGTGGATATTAAGTGTCAAACAATCGGAGTTCATTCACACATATTCATTGAATGACATATTCAAGTAGTAAAATTTTAACCCAAAGAACCAAAATTGGGTTACGATGTTCCCTTGCAAAAATTCGACAGCCTAATGGCGTCACATCAAAATTCAGAAAATGAGTCGATGAGAGATAAAAAGGGTATCTCAACACCTGGACATAAAATTTACAGAAATAAGCATATATAAGTACATATCCCATCCGAAGAATATGTAAATTAAAATACCTAACAATATATGTCTTTTAAAAAGAGGAGGGTGAAAGGTTCCCTTACCGATTTGGGTAACTTTCGAAACGTACACCCCATGAAAGAAGGGTCATAAAATGAAGATGTAAGTACCCATAAATTAATTAATATTACATAAAAAAATACAATAGTGGGTAGCACATACACCAAACAAAAGGAAATAGTGGCAAATGTTGCATGAATCTCACGAGAACACAAAGTGAGATAAATAAATCCCTTATGAAATTTCGGCAGCCTAACAGCACCACTTAAAACATCCAAAAATGGATTGATGAGATCAAATAGTGTCTCTCATAATATTAACATAAAAATTATAGTACGTTTAATATAAAATAACATCCCCCAACATAAGAAAGAGGAGCTTAAAAGAAGTGACATAAAAGAGAGTACTTAAAAATAAATAGAGTGATAGGATCCCTTACCTCAAGTCTAACTTGTCTTGTTCATTTATTTATATTCCTGAATAATAAAAATTGGTCAATTTATAATTTCTTAAGTAAATCCTTTAAATATTATTATTCATTTCATATTACATATTATAATTTTATAATAATTGGTTAATAATGTGAGTTCATATCAGAGGTTTTTGTCGATGTTCGGTACATGAGTCAAAATTGAACTTGTTGGAAAAGAATTTTCCAGGTAGTTATAGGTACATCATCTCCATCATAGTATTAATGATTTAAATATCATATATATCTATTATATATTCATTTTATACAATTCCATAACATTTGGAGATAAAAAATGAAATGCACCATTCATGGAGACGGTAGGCCGTACGTACGCATGAAGGCTACATTCATTTAATTATCATATTAATGGAATTAAAACTAAATGAGATATATAAATATTATAATTACAGAATTATATCCATCATTTAGATGTAATATATGAAATATATATCCATTATATATGTACATTTAATAGTACATAAAATTTGGAGATACGAAATGAAATGTACCGTTCATGGAGACGGTAAGCCGTAAGTACGCATGAACGCTACTTTCATTTCTATTTCATACATTAATGAAATGAAAAAAATGATACATAGTTATATTATAATTACGGTATAATATAACATATAAAATCATTAAATCCATCCTTTATACATCCCACATATGGTATTAATGATTCAAATCACTTTTAGGGGGCGGTAGTTCGCACTTCCTAAAATAAAATTATCGCATTTACCCATTATGGAATCCATAAAGGTATTGCATAAATGAAAAATAAAAAATCATAAGGAATACATAAACATATTTTATATATCATATATAAATAATGTTACATCTTAATGGCCACCATGAGAGGTGTTAAAAGAAGATTGGACAATCATCATTTCGTGAGGTGGTAATTCGCCACCCACAGAAATAGTATGTTCTTTAACAATTAGATTGAGGTGTGTATGAGTGTAGCTAGAATCCTCCTCATAACAGCATCCTAGAATATTTAATATAATGGTGTTGTTACAAAATAAATTAATAAAATGAGTTTAGTGGGTTGGAGAAGGAAAATAAAACAAAAGAACATAAGAGAAGACATTGCCTTCAAATCAGATTACTCTTTTTCAGTTGAGCTCAAAGGCTTCCTTGGAAACACTTATGCCCAAATTGAGGCTTCTATGAGTAATAGAGGTATGTCTAGAGACAATATGAGCAGAGTTTGGACGATCCAAGAGCTTGAGAGGTGTGGGTAAGGAGTTAGAGGTGGGGGCCTTTTATAAGAGGGAGGAGAGGCACTCTTGGAATGTCTTGAAAAGTTACATTATTATAAAATGATTTTCGGATATTAATGGTCCCACAATTATATATTTCTAGTGTAAGGTGATAAGGGTCCTAAATCCACCAATTCAATAGGTTTTTTACAAGTTTATGTCTTAGATTTTACCTTATCTTCTCATTTTATTCAAATCGTTCAATAATGAGGTAATCACTGCATCATCGTGGTGTCATAAATAAATTTATTTATTTAATGTCTAAAAATTAAAAAAAAAGTCATGATGTAAGAAATAATTTTAGCTTTATAAATAATATTTATAGTCAAATATATGACTTTTATTTACCGCATGTAAAAATTTATTTAGTAAAACAATACATGTTTGTGACATTTTTATTTTAACTTTAAATAAATAGTTATTAATGTAATTTTCCTACAAAAGTGGCTCCATGAGGTCCACAAGTTGACCCATGGATTTTCATGGTCTTCCATGACTCATCCAATTATGTTAGGACATGTGTCAATTTCATTTCATATTATTAGAATTTTATCTTTACCTTAAATTACACTAATTATTTTTAATCGCGATTAATAAAACTTAAAAGTTACTATTCACAAAAGAAATTATTTTAATCCCATAGGACAACATTTTACATCCTAATGACAACCAAGTATGTTGTATTTTTGAAATTAAAATCACAGAAGTGGTAATGTTTCATTTAAATGAAAAATCAGTATTTTGACTACCACTTAGTGGTTTCACTATTCATCAATAATTGAAGTTTTTCGAAAAATACCAAAAAATCACTCTAAGATATATATGATATTATGAATTAAAAATTGATATCTATTTTAAAAAATTCAATACATATAGGTTTCATTAATCAATTTAATAATTAATTCCCGTTGTCAAAACAAATAGCATTTTTTTAAGAAACAAAATATATCAAAAGATTGACCCTAGTTTAAGTCCAATTTCAAAGTGAAATTAATTTCAATGACCACGATTAAATTAAATGGTAAAAATATATTCTAATTGAACATTAAAACTAATAAAAAAGATAATCTAATCATATAAATTAATTATATTAAAATGAGGTTTTGAATTTAAATACATCATTTTACACTATTCATTTAATAAATGAACTTTATCGGAAAACTGACAAAAATTTATACAAAGTAAATTTTGATGTCCCGATTCTTAAAAAAAATTATTTTGACTAATATAACATATAAAATTTTCAAAAATTAGATTTGAAAGGGGTTCGCCATCAAAAGGTGGTTAATAGACCTTTTAAATAATATTAGAATATTTATTCTTAAAGTTGGAATCATTCTCATTTTAAGCCTCTAACATTTATTGGATAAAAATAAAAATATTTGGCAAACATATATAATCATTTTGTAGGTATTTCTGTTCATTCCTGCCATTAAAATGGCTAGGCATTAACTACCATTTAAAATAATATTATTTTATTATTACAGTGCAACGTAAGATTTCAAAGAAACTCGTTGTTGCGTATTGGGTATGCCATCGAGCATAGAATTCCCTATAAATAAATATTAAAATTTTATTCACAAAAATGGATAAATATAAAAATTTTATATTCTCTGTTTACTTGGGGTGTTACATCTTTCCCCCCTTTTGGGAATTTCAACCTCGCAATTTTAAAATTGGGCTTAGAAACTTCATTGAATGTCCCACATCAGTACAAGAGTCAGTAAAACTATCACTTTAAAATAAATAAAATTAAGTACAAAGGTCACACGAGTTAACCCATACTACGATTCCATGAAAACATGGATATGGAAGAAAAAACAAAGGATCATGTTCTGATGGAGAGTGACAGAAAACATGTTTAGGAGAAATTTAACCACCAGAATATCACAAACATGGGATGGGTTAAACGGTATTTGATTCCCTAGTAGGAAAAGTTAACATACAAAATTTTTCTTTTAAATTACTTTTCATTAAGGAATTTATTTATGTGATTAACTAAAACATAAGGAATCATACTTACTTGTCAGGTTGACTTTCAACTTTTTCTATATTTCTTACACAAACTCATATTTCCTCCAAAAGTCGAGTATTTAGGATAACTTGTTCACATTAAGAGCACTATAATAAACATATAGAGAATCACCTAATCCTTAAAAGATAACTATATACTTCTCATGTTTTTAGACCAAAACCAAAACCAAAACCAAAAAGGTTAGTACAAGGTCAGATATTACCCAAAAAGTATAATCCTTTATAAATAAAATCTATTCTTAATCTCCAAAGTTTGTCAAAAAATACTCAAAGTTAAACAAAGACCATTCAATAAACATCTTTCCATAAAATTCTTCAAATTAATCAAAACTAATATTGGAAACCAAATCTCTAAAGGATTTAATCACATAGTTTTCTATGATAAACCTTAACATTTATTTTCAATCATCAGTTACTCTTAAAGTCTCATACTGAAATGTAATTAACCTAATCACATATCCTCCATGATAGGTTTATAATTTTCATAGATAAACCAAAATAAACATATTCTAGATTCATAAGATCATATAACTAAAAATTATTTTTCATACTAATCAGGGACTTCACGTAGCTTAGTGGTAGGCGATAAATACCATTCACACTTTGGTTGTGGGTTCGATTCCCATATCTTTTTCCAACGTGATGGGTTGTCACACGGTCTTCATGTTGTCCTTTATACAAAACTATATAATTCTCAAAACATTCCCCAAAAAGAGATAAAATCGTGAAAAATAACCATAGCATAATTTAACCTTAATTTTATCTCATGACTTTCATTTTCCATCATAACATATTGTAACCCATAATTACCTCAAATGTAAGGATTATATAAACTCAAATGGTTCTTTGTAAATATGTCTAGAAAAGAACATATAACTATTTCTTGAATAAAATTTTCATATCTCATACATCAGGGTTACACAAACTATAAAAATTCTTCTAATGTATCTCCATTATCAAAAGAGACTTAATTCTTTTAAGCATGTCACCATTCTAAAATCTACCATAAATCATGAATCCCTTATATGTTGACTTCTTACTCATTTAACATTATTCATGATCCATTAACCATTCATTGCCAACTTATTCTGAAAGACTTCTTTCCTACAAACAAAATCATGAATCACATCCTAAGATTCCAAAATAGGAAAACATATGTTATGAAATAATCTATACCTTTGATTGGTCATTTTCAGTTTCTTCATCCTCAATCGGAATGGCATTAGGTATTGGTAAATTAATATTTGTACAATCTTGGTGATCCCATTCCAAAAAATTCTTTGTAGGAAATGAGTTTTCATAATGACCATGCACACCATATTTAAAACATTCAACTGATCCCTCAGAAAGAACTTCTTTCCCTTTCCTCAAGTCAACTGGGTGTTTCCTTTTTCCATGGAAGATTCTTGCTTTATGACCTTCATTTCCACATCTATATCATCTTTATGTCCCTTTGAATCATTTTTCTAGGTGTTTCTTTCCACATGTTTGACACATAGTTTTTTGAACACACTTACCTTTATGATTATTACCTGAACTTCCGTAGGGATTTTTTTCTCACATATATGATGCCTTATAAATATCACCAAGGTTGAGGTGGTGAATCATGACTCTATATAGTTGGTTGAGGAAATAATAGGAGTTCTCATTGTAGATCCCATATCATTCAGTTGCTTGCTCAGAAAACTGTCACAGTTTCCTTCACATCCACTATTACTTTGGTGCTTGCTAGTTCCAGCCATTTACTAAAACCAAAAAGGTCAGTGTGAGAAAATCAGTATAATTATCATATAATAATGAGGAAGATAAACACTAATATATAGTTATCCAAGTTATCTCAAACTAATTCTATATTTCAAAAAAATAATGACTCTATCTAATATACAACCCATTGTGATTATACACAACTTGTCGCGTATGATTAAACAACACTCTAAATTCTAAAGTTATCTAATCCGACCTCTGATACCAACTATAAGTACCCGGGCTTAAAACATTACATAATGATGAATTAAATGAATAATTCATGTAGAGTACCTTTTCAGGTTTAATGTTTTAGAGAATTAGGACATTACTATTACATCTCAAAAGATTACAAAGTAGACACTTCTACTAAGTCTCCATAAAATAAAAACTCTTAAAAAGAAACATGTCTAGTTCCACGTTTTAGATAGCATGTCTTTTCTTTGATCCCATCCTTGACCCTATTCATCATTATGTCCTATGGAAAATAATAAAAAAACATAGGATGTCCATAAAAATCCATGTAAAGGATACACAAAGAAGGAAAACTGTTAATTTTTCCAAACAAGAAGTAAATCATGAATACTTTATCAATGTAATACTTTTCACCATTATGAAGTAGAAAATACTCCTCACTGAATAAAATATCACTACATATCCTTTGTAACCAAAATATTACCGTAAAAACATATAAAGAACACAGAACATATAAAGGTAACTTGGGACATAAACATACTTGAATTGAATAACCATACGGTCGACTTCCACACATATCACTACATGGAATCGCTATACGACCGACTTCCATACCCAGTGCATTGGAGGTTATAACGTAACCACCCATCCTGGTATTCATGGAACCACCCATCATATGGTTTATCACATAACCACCCGTCAAATGTCCAAGTAGAATTACAAAATCATAATACATAAAACAAAAATAATGGAAAGAAAACATTTCTACATTTCAATAAAAATATATCACTTAAATATATTGACATAAAAAATCCATTATCAAAACAATTTTCAATAACAAAATACATAAAAGAGTATATTTTATTTTTTTTCTTTTAAAAGCATTACGGCTTGTTAAGGAAGCCAAAGTTCAAATAGTACTCACGGTGGCGGAAAATGTCATTGTCACCACGTATATTAAAAGAAACATTCCTTTTTGTAATTTAGTAAAATTATTCATAGAAAAAGATTAAATTTGAATGAAATGAAAATTAAAATGTGTTTATACACAGTATAAAATAAACTCTTGTATTAGAACAAAATATTCCTCAATGAAAGGAGATTGAGACGAAGTCCCTTACAAAGACGATATCATTTGATTAAGGATAAGTCAATTACATAATTATGTGCGACAAAAAAATAAACCAAATATAAGTGGATATTAAGTTTAAAACAATATTAGGTCATTCACATATATTCATATAACGACATATTCAAGGAGTACATGTTTAACCCAAAGAATCACAATTGGGTTATGAAGTTCCCTTGTAAACATTCGACAGCCTAACGGAGTCAATTCAAAATTCAGAAAATGAGTTGATGATAGATAAAAAGGGTATCTCATCACATTGACATAACATTTACAGAAATGAGGATATATAAGGACATATCCCAACATAATAATATGTAAATTAAAAGATCTAACAAAAGAAGTCTTTTAAAAAGAGGAGGGTGAATGGTTCCCTTACCGATTTGGGTAACTTTCGAAACGTACACCCCATGAAATAAAGTTCATACAATAAAGATGTAAATACCCATAAATTAAAGAATATTACACAAATAATACAATCATGGGATGTACATACACCACACAAATGAAAATAGTGGAAAATGTAGCACGAATCTCATAGGAACACAATGTGAGATAAAAAATCCCTTATGAAATTTCAGCAGCCTAATGGCGCCACTTAAAATTTCCATAAATTGATTGATGAGATCAAATAGGTTATATAATCATATTAAAATAAAAATTATATTAATATTAATATAATATAACATCCACCAACATAAGAAATATGATCTTAAAAGATGTTACATAAACGAGAGTACTTAAAAAGAAAGAGAGTGATAGGATCCCTTACCTCAAGTCTGACTTGTCTTGTTTGTTTCTTTATATTCCTGAATAATAAAAATTGGTCAATTTATAATTGCTTAATTACATCATTTAAAGATTATTATTAAGTTCATATCACATATTATAATGTTATAATAATTGGTTAATAATATGATTTCATATCCGATGTTTTTGTCGATGTTCGGTACATGAGAAAAAATTGAACTTGTTGGAAAAGAATTTTCCATGTAGTTATAGGTACATAATCTCCAGAGTAGTATTAATAATTTAAATATCATATATATCCTTTATATATTCATTTTATACTATTCCATAACATTTGGAGATAAAAAATGAAATGCACCATTCATGGAGACGGTAGGTCATACGTACGCATGAATGCTACTTTCATTTCGCTGTAATATTAATGGAATTAAAAGTAACTGATAGGTATATATATTATAATTACAGAATTATATCCATCATTTAGATGTAATATATGAAATATATATCCATTATATATATGTACTTTTAATAGTACATAACATTTTGAGATAATAAATGAAATGTACTGTTTATGGAGACGGAAAGCTGTATGTACGCATGAATGCTACTTTCATTTATATTTCATAATATAATGGAATGAAAAAAATTATACATAGGTTTATTTTAATTATAGTATAATATAATATATAACATCATAAAATCCATCCTTTATGCATCCCACATATGGTATTAATGATTCAAATCACTTTAAGGGGGTGGTAGTCCGCACTTCCTAAAATGAAATTATCGCGTTTACCCATTTTGGAAACCATAAAGGTATGGAATAAATGAAAAATACAGAAGCATAATAAATACATAAACATAATTTTTATATCATATATAAATATAGTGAAATCTTAATGGACACCATGAGAGGTGTTAAAAGAAGATTGAACAATCATCATTTCGTGAGGTAGTAATTCTCCACCCACAGAAATAGTATGTTATTTAACCATTAGATGGAGGTGTGTATGAGTGTAGCTCAAATACTCCTCATAACATTATACTAGTATTTTTAAGATACTGGTTTTGTTAAAAAATAAATGAATAAAAAGAGTTTAGGGGGTTCGAGAAGCAAAATAAAACAAAAGAACATAAGAGAATACATTACCTTCAAATCGAATAACTCTTTTTGATTTGAGCTCAAAGGCATCCTTAGAAAGACTTCTACCCAATGTTAGGCTTCTAGGAGTAAGAGAGGGATTTATAGAGACAATATTATCAGTTTTTTGGATGATTAAATGGATTTAGAGGTGTGGGTAAGGAGGTAGAGGTGGGGGCCTTTTATAAGAGGGGGGAGGGGCACTCCTGGAAAGTCTTGAAAAATAACTTTATTATAAAATGATTTTCAGATATTTAATTTCCCAAAATTATATATTTAGAGGGTAAGGTGATAAGGGTTCTAAATACACCCATATAATATGTTTTTTACAAGTTTGAGTCTTAGATGTTACCTTATCTTCTCATTTTATTTAAATCATTCATTAATGAGGTAATCACTGTATCATGATGGTGTCATAAATATATTTATTTATTTAATGTCTAAAAATTATTAAAAAAATTGTGATGTAGGAAATTTTTTATCTTTCTAAAGAATATTTATAGTAAAAAATATGACATGTATAACCCGATGTAAAAATTATTTTAGTAAAATAATACATGTCTGTGACATTTTTATTTTAAATTTAAATAGAACATTATTAATGTCATTTTCCAACCAAAGTGGCTCCATGGGGTCCCCAAGTTGACCCATGGATTATCTTGGTCGTCCAGGACTCATAAAATAAATGTAGAACATGTGTCAAGGTCATTTCATATTATTATAACATTATCTTTTCCTTAAATTACACTAATTACCTTTAATTGTGATTAATGAAACTTAAAAGTTACTATTCACCAAAATATTATTTTAATCCGATTGAACCACATTTTACATCCTAATGACAAACATGTATGTCGGATTTTTGAAATTCAAATCACAAAAGGGGTAATGTTTCATTAAAATGAAAAATCCATTTTTTAACTACCACTTAGTGATTAGCTAATCATCAAAAATTCAATTTTTTCAGAAAAATACCAAAAAATCAGTCTAAGATACCGAATTCAAAAATGATGTCTATTTTAAAAAAATAAAAACATATAAGTCGTGTTAATCAATTTAATAATTAATTCTCGTTGTCAAAACAAATAGAGTGTTTTTACGAAACAAAATATATCAAAATATTAACCCTAGTTTAAGTCCAATTTCAATGTAAAATTAATTCAAATGACCGCCATTGGATTAAATGGTAAAAATATATTCTAATTGTAAATTGAAACAAATTCAAAAAATAATCTAATAATATAAATTTATTATATTGGAATTAGTTTTTGAATTAAAATATATCATTTTACACTATTCATCAAAAATGAACTTTATCGGAAAAATACCAAAAATTTATACAATGTAAATTTTGATGTCCCGATTATAAAAAGAATTTTATTTTGTCAAATATAACATATAAAATTTAAAATAGTGGATTTAAAAGGGGTTCACCATCAAAAGGCTGTTAATCGACCTTTTAAAGAATATTACAATATTTACGCTTAAAATTGGATTTATTCACATTTTAAGCCTCTATCATTTATTGGATAAAATTAAAAATATTTGGCAAACATATATCATCATTTTTAGTTAGTTCTATTCATTCATGCCATTACAACGGCTAGGCATTAAATACCATTTAAAAATATTATTTTATTACTAGAGTGCAACGTATGATTTCCAAGAAACTCGTTGTTGCGTATTGAGTATGCCATCGAGCATAGCATTCCCATTAAATTAATATTAAAATTTTATTCACAAAAATGGATAAATATAAAAATTCCATATTCATTATTTACCTGGGGTGTTACAATCTATCTCTATCTAGCATTATAAATGACATGTAAGTTGATTAACATTGTTAGAATGTTATTTTTATATATAAATATAGGTTTTATCTTGAATATAGTGATATAGTTCTAGCTGAGAAGTGTCATAGAGGGTGATTTTTTTGTAGAAGATTGAAAAATGAGTAGGGTGGGATGTAATTATACATAATTTATTTCTTTTATTTAATTAGATATAAAAAAACCATGGGGATACCCTATATATTTATTAATTATTCCATTTTTTCATATGTTTGGGTTTATAATTTATTCTATATTGATTCATATCATGTTAATTATTAGTGTATAGATATGGTGGACCATGTAATTCCTTATTTTATCCAACTATTATGTCCATAAATTCGTGGTATATCTAATTCATAGCAGGGTCATACTATTTTTTATGGAAAATTTGTGAATGAAAATTGTGTACTTTTAGTTAGTTAAGATTCTCCCAAAGAGTACTCATAGGGATAATTTATGTGTACTAATTCATGATGTTACACTACCCATCCCCGTCAAGGTAGTCTATCCTAATCTCATATAAAAATTCACTAGGAAACTATTATATGCCCTATATAAGGTTTTTCATTACACCAAGTTCTTGTTCATGGTGTGAGTGTTATAAACTGGGCCAGGTTGAACTTAGATTGGTTACCACACCTCCTGATATGTGTTCTCTATCGCTATGGGATGTCGATAAGCACTTGGAATAATAAACAATATCTTGGGAAATTTTTTGCCTTGTTAAACCATTATAACCCCTACATGAAATAGCACAGACACACCAATATCATAAGATTCCCCAAAACCTAATTTAACATCCTAATTATGAATATAAAAAAGTTCACACCATAATAAGTATTAATCATCAACCAAATAATCCATAATTAAATATATATAAATATTATGTCAATTCATATTAAAAAATCCCAAATATTTAGATTAATTTCAAATAATTACTAATAGAAAAATACATACATCCCAATTGGTAAAATTTCCCAAACAATGCACATGAAAAAACACCATGACATCATATATCCTCAACAAAACATTAGGTGGTTATAATCAGGAAGGGACACTCAAGTTCATAGTCCCCATTATTTTAACTTATTTTTATAAAAGCAAATGCCTACATATGCCTAAACTAATATGTATTATGTCAGGATGAATTATAATTGAGCTTAATCTAATAATACGTTGAAGGATTTTTTCAAGGTAAACATTTAAACTAGTTTGAAAACACTTTTAAAGAGTAAATCAAATTAAAAAAATTCATTTTCAAAAAATACCATGAAATCCATATGCATTTTAATTTCCAATAAAATATTATCTATAAAATTCTATAATTTATCAAATGAAAAATTAGGGAATAAATAAAAACATTCCCAATATATTAAAAAACATGATTAAAGAGAGTGTAGTCATTATCATCATTATATAACCAAATAAATAAAAATAGGAATATAAAATCTCATAATAATAAATGTTTCACTAAAAATTGAAAAATGCATATTAACCAACCTAAATTGGGTAAATCCACCTAGGGCTCTAACCATACGGGTAAAATATGAGTGATTCTAAATAATGTATGATGGATAGCTCAAAAATGTGGAGGCACTCGGGGTCTTCCCCATGCCCAAATTTACGATCTCTCAATGTGTTTCCATAACCCAATATATTCTCTTACTCTATCCCTACCCAAAGGCTATCATGGTCTAGTAAAAACCACAATAAAAGCTCTTATGGTATTTCTACCTAAAGGAACTCACCATCCCTCAGACAACCCCTCATTCAATCCTAGTTAACCCATGTGATACACCATTCCAATGTAATCATATAATAGTGCCAATATTTGGAAATAAATTTCATAATCCAATATTAACAATATTTCACTGATTCATTTAAACACCTTAATCAGGCTAAACCCATTGATAATATCATTTTTTAAATCCATTTAATGATATAAAAATCTCTGTGAGCCATTTTATCTTAAAATTTTGTTGATGAAAAGGGACCCAATTATGGAAAAAACTATATAAACACTAAATAGAGAAAACTAGTAATATAAAGAATAAAACACTGGATAATTCTACAATAAATCAATTATTTTTACATTTACTATACTAAAAAATTGTGATTTAAAATTTAATTGTACTCCATATAAAACCCCATTAAATAGACATAATTAACTATGAAATGACTCCAAACCCATGTCCTTCAATAATGTCCAACCATAATAGGTAATAGAATCCTTCACACAACTAAACAACATGTAAATACAACCCCCCCCACCATTAAAACCTATGTTTATAAACCCCTATAATATATAGTTACAAAAATCAATGAAAATGATTGAATAAGAACTGGAATAGGGAGAGAAAGATGAAAATGAAAATAAAATGACTTCACTCAAGTACGATAATAAATATACCAAGTCAAAATCATTGAGGAGGATTTGGGAGATATTCTATACAATGGTGGGGGATGAACATGATGGGGTTATAAAATGAGGTATAAATTCATAAAAACAAATAGGGCAAATGGTAATAAGAATCATTTTATTTAAGATGGATAGAATTCTGTATTTTTCTTCGTGGTTAGGAAAACCATATGGAAATCATGTTGGAGAAACTATGCCCGAAAAATCTGAGCAACATAGTTACTCCTAGGTTTATCAAGGGTTGATAAACCATTTTAAAATCATGAAGACCCTTTCTATATCACCATAAAAACCTATGAAATGATTTTTAACATGTTTAAAAACCATGTTCCAACTATTTTCCTTGAATATTTCTCCCAAAAACATCAATTTCCAACTCTCAACACCCAACAACTGCATGAATGAAACAATTTAAATATAAAAAAAATAAGATGTTCCCTGATCTTATAGGGTCTCACAGACTCCCAACTATGAAAATTTCAACCACCCTAAATTCTTCATGAATACTTAGAATAACTATGGTGAGGCCATTTTCCCCTCACTAAGGCATCCCTTTCCATGTCTCATTGTTATCACCATCACACATTTAGATAGAATAGAACAAGATGATCGATTTATAATAGAGTTATTGATGATTATAAGACAAAAATATATAAGATTATACTTTTTGTGGGTATTAGGATCAAAATACAAATCATCCCTACCTAATAGATGATATAGTTTTCAGTGGTATCTCTTATCCATGGATACAATGAAGATTTCATGGATCATAATCATGTATGGTGGAAACACCATCCATTAGGATAGATTCCCTGAGATTCTAAAAGACACTAAAACTATAGACATAACACAACACCAACTTTCCAAACATACATTTGAAATGATGTACCAGTTGTATAGATACCCACAAGAACACATGATCAACAACCTAAAACTCTAGAATTTTATAACAACTTCTGGAATGTGTTTTCTTTTCAATCTTCACTATCTTTATCCTATTATGAATTAGTTGAACTATCATCATTGTATCCTTGATTATTCTTAGTTAAGTAATTCTCACTCACCCTATACCAACACAATAAGGATTGTATTGGACACACATACAATGCCTGAAATGGAGCCACTATATTTGAGGCATGAAAACTGTTATTATATAAAAACTATAAAGAACACTAAATTTATATCCCATGAACAACTGAAGACATTAAAACACATACACAACAAAAATAGAAAATTCTAGATGGTCCATTCAGACTTCCCATCCACCTACAAGTGGTATGTGGTGCACAATAATAAATTGGGTTAAATCCTCTGGGAATCCCTTCCAAAATTATGAAGTGAAACTAGAATCTAAGACTGACACTATTTTATTGGGAACTCCATGAATCTAAAAAACCTCTCAGACATATAGGCTCTCAATGTCCTCAAACATTACTATCTAACTATAGGGAATATAATGGGATGTGTTTTGTCAAAGATTCAAAATCACCCATATGGTATATTTCCCACTATAAGAATGAGGTATCTTCATTAAAAAATACGTATATATTTCATCCAAATCATACACACTAGAATGAGAATGGAATCCAGTTTCTATATTAGCCTCTGATGTTTCAAATTTATCCATTAGAGTTTCATGCATATAAAAATAAAATATTCAACAGTAAATCTCATATATGGCCAAAAATACTAGTCCCTAAGGGAATAAAACATCTTGGTAGCTTCATGGTACAACAAACAACTGGACTGTTTCACCTCATGAATCACTTATTACTTTAATATTAATGAAATAAGAAACCAATTTTTGAAGGTGATATAACTCTTGAGAGACTGAGTCTAATCACCTAAGGTATCCACACTATTTAAAGAACTATTAGTATACTAGAACTCAATGTTGGATACCGACTCACACCATACCCAATAGTTGAGAGATGGTGTGACGCCCACACTAGTCATGAACACATGTTCCTCAACCTCCTACACCTCTCGATTCAGATCTGTAAAAAAATCATCAGTCCCCTATCAACATTGTATTTTCAAAAGACATGTACCATAATCTTACTACTAAATTCCTTGTTGACCACATTCCCCTTCATAGGGGTATAAGAAATAATGAAGACAAAAGTATGAATACAATCCACTCAGAATCTCTATTTGATGTTAAGATTCCTTTTGATGAAAATATACATCCGGAAATTATTATTTTAATACATTTTAATATAATCCCTAAAGATATATAATTTCCCTATCATCAGTGGGTTTAAAAAATTGATTCTTACTTGCCATGTGTGGGATAATTATTCCCATGCAGGAATAACTATCATTATCCATAGTCCACTAAAAGTCCATCCTTCATCAATAGACTACCAAAAATAACAAAAAAAGAAGCATAATTCACTTCATAATATTTCCCAGGTTTGGGAAGACTCGAAATAGTTATCGATGTCAAATGGTCCAATAACTAATCAATTTCATATGGGAACCTATAATATAACTCCATCAGACCTCTTTTCTACTCAATGTCATAAAAGGATATGATATTGTATAGAACTACTGAATTAACTATATATAACCCTTCCAAGACCAAAATGATACAAATCATAGATACATTATTAGTATTGTATACATGAATTACTACTCGATCATTCTCTAGATCTATAGAAAATATTCCCTTTAAAATCATGTTGCACATAAAAGTCACATATGGAATCCAAAACAATCACTTTAATATATTTTAATACATATATTTATCACTTTTAAAACCCAAAACATCCCTAATATAGCTATTACACTCCTCCAATATCATTTAATAATCCTAACTATAATCCACATGCAAAATGACAATGGATTATAAAGACACATGGAATATCCACCTCCTTATGGCCATGAAAATAGCTAGATCATTCGTAATTCCAAATGACATAACAAAACTCAAAAAATTTCTAATCCATATTAAAATTGTGTACTTTGAAACATCCTCTTCTAGGATCCTCCACTGGTTGTTTCCAAATCTCATGTTTAACATTTCATTCCAATGGTCTCCCTTGATATGAATGTCACGACCCGTCCGCCGGGGCCCATATCGTGACTACCCCAAGCCCACCTTCCATATTCCAGGGGCTGGAAACAGGCAACAAAGACATAAGTCCCTAAAATAGGAATTCATTTCATTTATAACAGTAAAAGAACACAATAGATAATGCAAATGGAAGTAAAACACTAAGTAAAACTGAATACAAAAGAGTGCTCTAAAAGTAAGGGGGCCGGAAATACAAGCCCAATATGGAAGTACAAACAATTGAAAATCTATTACAACTGAATAAAAGAAGTAAATAAGCTATTGGGTCATCCTCCAAAATTACCACCTAAAGGGTGGGTTTAGATGTCCTCCTCAGCACCCCAAGTCTATTTGTCCGCTCTATGTACGTTTCATCGAGTGGTCCACCTCCGGGTACCATCCAGTTCTGCAACTCTCTGTCCCTGTCAGCGTTGTCTGCTGTCTGCAACCAACACAATGAGGTGCGGGCATAACCCATGTAGGGGTGAGTATAACGATACTCAGTAGGGACACCGAGACCCTCAATGTCTCAAAAAATCCAACAAGGATATCCACAAAGTACGAAATCAACGGATAACCATTACTTAGGTATATTCCCATACATATACCTAAGTTATCTTGTATCCCATCCCAATCATGAGGAAAACACAAAATTCATTCACTCAGCTCAAACCATGATTTTCAATATTGATACCACAGCAGCTGGAGAACTCCTCCTATCACGAAGTGTTATGAAGAAGTATATAAGTAGAGTTGATTAATCATGAAGCTAGATTATCTTATTCTATCAAGAGGCACTGCTTCTGACCATACAGTGTCTGACCGACAGAGGATCGATAGGTACTAAAACCTACAACAACCCACACCGGATCTGACCCACACAGGATCGGTATGCACTAACCCACACAGGATCTCTAAGCGCCGACCTCCGTATGATCTGTCTCCAACCTCCGCCTCACTGTCAGCCACTGGATTCCTCACAGCCGGTGCGATCGAGTTCCATAGAATCTATCCTTGAGATATCGGTCGTACCTCAACCGACATTAAACTCCACAAAGGAATAATCCAAAGTACCGCCATGTCATAAGGATTACAACATGATAGACGGTGCGTCAATTGGACACCCTGTCTGTGAGTTATTGGCATTTCTGTTTCAGGGGCCCGGTTGGGTTTTAAGTTCAATCCAACCCGACTGTTCTTCAACAGCATCCAAACCTCAAGTGGGGTATTCCAATAAGGCCATATTGCTCCACGCCTTCCATTTCCATAGGCTGTTCATTAAACGGACACCATAGCCAAATATATGGGCGGAAAGGTGTAAACTGGCCATAGTATGTCATGTCTGGTCCAACCCAGTTAGACTGACATGGCCCGATCCAGGTCTGAATCAGGGTCGGACCCGATCCACGGGTCTGACCTAGTCTGAGGAAGCGGCCCGGCCCGTAGGCGTGGCCCTGCCCAAGGCGGGCTGGCTGGCCACACCATGGGGGGGGGGGTGCAGCACCCCTGGCTTCCAAAGGAACTGGCGCGAGGTGCGGGTTCAGTGAATCACAGGACCTGAGGGCTCCCTCCAATATCGCGCACCGGCAGCTTGCTCAGCCGGCTGCCCCTAGCTCCTCCATTACGTTTCCACAATTCTCCTGGACCCCGCACGGCGTGGCGGTGTTGTGCCCCCTCCACCCAGCCTGGCCTGGTCACAGCCTCTATCTCCTCCACGTGGTGTGAAGGTACTTCACTCATCATCCAACCGTCGCGGCCCTCCTGGACGCAGCTCGGTTCCTATGCGGCACAACGGTGGTGTGCCCTTGTGGTGACCTAACGAACTTGCGTCACCATCTTCTTCGCGGTCTTCCTCAATCGTCAACATATAAGAAGAACCAAAGGAGGAGGGTCGGGCGGTGTTCATTAGGTCAGACCCCTCCTTGTCATGGTGATAAAAATTGGCATACCATAACCCAAAAATTTGAACAAAGAAGAACAGTGTTTTATACTCATATATAAAATAACTCAAATCACCCTACCTCGATTTATGAAGATCGTTGAAGAAGTTGCAGAAAGGTGGATGTCATTCCGTTGATGTCAGAAGAAGATGATGAATTTGACATTGTTGACATTCTTTAAGGACGACGGTGTTTCCTTTTCTTCCCCCGGTTGATGAGGGAGAGAGATATTTTTGTCGTTCTTCACTAGAGAGGGGTGTTCTTCATTGGGAGAATAATTTTTTCCATGGGTTCCCCATTTCTCCACAAAAAAGAATGTGCCATCCAAAATCATGGATTAATCTAACCCATTTTTTAATTTTTGGCCAAAATAATTCAAAATATTTCAAATTAATTAATTAAAACCATTAATTAATTTTTGGTTTGGCACACTTATGAGGGAAGGTGGAAAGTTACAAATAAATGAAGAGAGGGATGGATTCATTAACTCAAGGGAAGTTTACGAGTTTCATCCCACATTAATGGGGGATCTAGGGGGTTTGAAGCAGGTGTGGCCCCTACCTAATAATATCATCCCAAGGTAGGTTATGTGCGGGCGGGCCCCACCGCTGGCCTCCTCTTGGAAGTTTTAACCACAAAGGAATAAAAATAATTTATCCCTTATTTTTATTTAACTTAATAAAAAACCCACAAAACCTAACTTCCCCTCTCGATAGAACACAACTGCGGTGAAGGTATCACTATGAAATCATCGACACTACGAGTTCAACGGTGCCATCAGTTTTCAATTCCAGGCACCGGTTCAAAAGTTAAAAAATCTCAAACATATATTTACTGAACGTACCTGAACTAAACTTCAGAAATTGAGTCTGGGAACACCGGGACATAGAATCATGAGCTGTCAGAAACTATAGACTCGTAAAATTCCCATGTATTAAAAAACTTCCATAGGAATTCTGGGACTTTACATTCTCCCAACCTCAAGGCTTTACATCCTCGTAAGCTACAACCATATCTAAGGGAACAAATAGTGGTACTTAGCACACATCTGAGCCTCCCGCTCCTTTGTTCTCTCCTGGAGGTTCCAGTGCTTCCAACGAACGCGCACTAGAGTTATCAATCATCCACTTATAACCCGCTCATGTCGATCCTCAAGCTCCACTAGAACCTCCATAAATATTTCCCCATCATCTATGTACATATCCCTGTGATCGATGATGTGGGATGAGTCGTGAACATATCTCCTCAGCTGAGATACATGGAAGACTTCACACACCTTGTGCAGGTGAGGTGGAAGAGCCAAGCGGTAAGCCACCTCGCCTACTCTGGTAAGTACGTGGAATGGTCAGATGAAACATGAAGACAACTTGCCGCCTCCGGAAAATCTCTGTAGACCTCATCGAGTTGACACCCATAGAAAGACATGGTCTCTATCATAGAACTCTAGAGGCCTTCATCCTCTACCAGCATATGAATTCTGTCTGCTCTGTGCAGTCTTAATCCATTCCTAGATGATCTGCTCCTTCTTTGTGGTAACTCATACCATCTCTTGTCCCACTAGTGCTGACTCCCCTGGGTCAGTCCAGCTCAATGGCGATCTGAAAGGTCTACCATGCATGGCCTCAAAAGGTGTCATACCAATGGTGGAGTGATAAATGTTGTTGTAGGTGAACTCCACCAAAGGTAAGTGGTCCTCTTTGTTGTGACCAATGTCGAGGTCTCATGGGCGGACCATGTCCTCAAGGGTCTGAATGGTCCGCTCGGTCTGACCATCCGTCTGAGGATGGAAAGAGGTGCTCAAGCAAAGTTATGTCCAGAAAGCATCCTACAACCCCTTCCATAGCCGGGAAGTAAACCACACGTCACGGTAGGAGACAATAGAATAAGTCACTCCATGCTAAAGCACAATATCCTACACATAGAGGTGTCCCAATCTCTCTACTGAGCCCAATTCTCTGATTGGTAGGAAGTGGGATGACATGGTTAGTCAGTCTACGATCACCCATATTAAATCATGACTCTTGGATGCACATGGAAGACCCATCACGAATTCCATGGATATCCCATCCCACATCCACTCTAGGACCTTTTTGGGTTCTACCAAGCCTGCTGGTACCTGGTGATCTGCCTTTACTTGCTGACAAGTGAGGCATCGTGAGAAAAACTCTACTACTTCCTTCTGCATACCTATCCACCAGTGCTGTCGTTTGAGGTCCTGATACATCTTCACCACTCCTAGATGTACCTATAAAGGGGAAGTGTGGAACTCCCTCAACAAATCCTCTTGAAGTGAAACTGGTACCATGGTACATCCTCTGAAAAGGATGACGTGATCCACACCTTCAAAAAATCCATCAGGTGAATGCCCTGTGGATATCTGAGCATGTGACGTCTCATAGTCAGCATCTCCACGCTATGCCTCCCTGACACACTGAAAAAGTGGACAAGTGACTATAAGAGGCTGTAGAAAGGCTTCTCTGTCCCTATCCAAAAAGGATATCTTTAAGGCAGGCAGATGCTTTGTCGCCTCTCCTTGTAGAAGAATACCAGATCTCCCGCTAAGAGTATTATCTACAATGTTTACCTTCCTAAGACTATAGATTATCTTGAATTCATATCCTTAGAGGAACTCAATCTAATGCCACTGCCTTAGGTTCAAGCCCTTCTGCGATAATATATATCTGAGACTCATGTGATCAGAGTAGACTATGAAAAGCTCACCCATCAGATAGTGTTGCCACATCTTCAAGGAAAAGACCAATGCAACTAACATTATGTCATGGGTAGCGTAGTTCTGCTTGTGTTTTCACAACTCTCGAGAACTATACGTGATCACAGCTCTCAATTGCATCAGGAAACACTTGAGTCTGGTCCCCGATTCATCGTAGTAAACTACGTACCCTACACCTTCCTCTGGAAGCCTCAATATGGGGGAACTAGTCAGCTTCTGCCTCAGCTCTTGAAATATCTACTGGCATCTCTTCGACCACGCGAAGGTTTTCACCTTCTTCGTCAAGGATGATAGTGGTGATTCAACTCTGGGGAAGTCTGGAATGAATCACTGATAGTATCCAGCAATGCCCAAGAAACTTTGTACCTCCGTTACAATCCTGGGTGGCTCCGAAGAAAGTGCCACCTCAATCTTTGTTGGATCTACTACAACTCCAACCTCTGAGATGACATGTCCCAAGAAGTGAACCTCTTGAATCAAAACTAGCACTTCAAGGGCCTACCATAAAGCGAGTGATCTCTAAGTGTGTCCAGTACTACCTAAAAATGGATGGCATGCTCATCCTCAGTTGTCGAGTAGATCAAAATGTCATCGATGAAGACTATGACAATGCGATCGAGGTACTGTTGGAAGATCCTGTTCATGAGACTCATGAACACTACTGGAGTATTGGTTATGCCGAAGGGACTAACCAAGAACTCTTAGTGGCCATAATCACACCTGAAGGTCGTCTTCTACACACCTTCATCTTGAACTCTGAGCAGGTAATATCCTGAACTGAGGTCAATATGCGAGAACCATCATTCTATTGAGTGAATAATGTTTTCCTTATGAATTTTCCATTCCTTCTGGTTTTGAAAATCACAAACACCCTATACTTAAGAAAATCAATATTTTACATCTCTAAGGAAATTTTCCTTCCTTAAGGTAATTTACCATAACCTAGATTTCCTTACACATATCAATATTTTTCTTAAGTATAATAATTGGATTCATACCTAAAACCTCGGAATCATATAATACTTAGATATGAAGCATTCTGTTTTAGGATCCAAATTCTGGATATGAACTGTAATGAAGTTCCACTCTGAATTCTGGATATGAACTGTAATGAAGTTCCACTCTGAATTCTAGATATGAACTATAATAAATTTACATTCCGATTTCTGGATACGAAATCTAATGAGTTTCCATTACGAATTCTGGATACGAACTCTAATGAAGTTCCATTCCGAATTCTCGATACGAACTCTAATGAAGTTCCATTCTGAATTCTGGATATGAACTTTCATATAGTTCGACTCCGAATTCTCGATACGAACTATCATTATGTTCCACTTTGAATTCTGGACTCCGAACTCTTACTAGTTTTACTCCATACTTTTAGTAGGTTGACACTGAACTTTTACTAGTTCGCCTCTGAAATTCTATGATTTCGACTTCGAACTTCTATGAGCTCGACTTCAAACTTCTATGAGTTCGACTTCGAACTCTGTGAGTTCAGGTTCTGAATTCTAGTGAACCAGACTCTGAATTTCCATAGAAATTCAGACTCTCGATTTCCACAAAATTCAGATTACGAATTCCTATAAAATAGAATCTGAATATCTCTTTATTATAGACCCCAAATTCCATTTTGGTTAGACTTCAAACTTTTATTTTCTTACATTCTGAACTTCAGTTTTTCTTATACTTATAGATGTTTCATTACAAAATGATGTCATGCTTTCAGTTACACATGTTTTGTTATAAAATGATGTCATCCATTATGTTTCTAACTAACCATTGGTTGAGTGACACGTGTACAGGTCCCTCTAAAATTTAAGGAAAATATGACCGTTGGAGGAGGGAGCCGACCGTTCCAACCGAGGCTATAAATAGGAGCTCATTTGAAAGAGCTCACTACTGAACTAAACTTTGACCCAACTTGTGCTTACATGCTGTTGAAGTAATTTCTAGAGAGAGTTAGGCTCTTATCAACTCTTAAGCTTCATGCAGAAAGTTTGAATGACTTGTTCAAAATTTTCCTTTTGCAAATTGATTTGTGTGACTCCGATTGTTTGTGATTACAATCGAGGTCTTCTGAGGATATGAAGAAAGAGGTACCAACTACTTTGAAGTAGAGGGCTTCCATGCTGAAGAAGAAAGAGGTTCCAACTACCTTATAGGTGAGGGCTTGCGGGGATATCAAGAGATAGATTCTGATCTTTGTATTAAGGGATTACCCAGGTGTGGGTAAGACAGACTTTCATTAAAGTATAAATCAAGGGAACATTATCCAAAGTTGTTGGATACCCTTATCTTTGGGTTAAAAGATTTATATCTTGTTACTTGTTCATGATTATAAGTTTTTTCGCTACATTTTGTATTGTAAGGAAAGTATAACCTTATTATATTTCCTTACACTTGTACTCTGACATAGTTTGATTATATAATCTTTAAGGTAGAATCTCATATTGTAAACTTTGGTTAAGTTTCATTTTCCGGATTCATATTTCTGGAACCTGTTTTTCAGAATCACAATCCAGATTTAAGGAAGTGTATAGAACTAGAAGATTGTAACTTAATACATTGTACCAATCTATTAATTGGTGTTAGAGGGGTTGTGAATTATATTACTTTAACTTTGTTAAACATATATCTTTCCTTGTTTAAGGAAATTTTTAAAGTTTACAATTCACCCCCCAGCCTCTTGTATATTGAGCATCGACATCGTTATTTCGAACCTACAATTGGTACCAGAGGAAGGTTTCAGAAATACTTATACACACATATATGTTTTTCTTTCTCACCTTTTCATTATTCTATATTTTACTTGCTTAGGAATATTTTCCTTGAATCTAAACTTTTGTTATTAAATTTTTTTTGTGTGCAATGATTTTTAAGATAGCAGGAATCAATGTTAATTCCATTGATAACTAAATCCTACAAGACCACCAATTATTGATAGCAACAATTATGAGTATTGGAGAGATCGAATGAAGACTTTCATTATCAATATTGGAGTAGATAACTTTATTATTCTTATTGGAGGTTATTAAATTCTTGATAAGGAAGTATGTGCTTTCACAAACCAAGAGAATCATGATTATCAATTAAACATTAAGGTACACAATACTTTACAATGTTCAATGACTAGGAACATATATAGCCAAATTTCGTTATGTGAACCAGCTAACTGTATATGGAAGAATCTTAATGGTACTTATATTGGTACATATAATGTGATTGAGACTAGAAGAGCTATGCTTAGAGCTGAGTATCATGGTTTTAATTTTCCGTATGGAGAACACATTTGCAAAGTACAACAAAGATTCATGGCTATCATGAATAGATTACAATCTATGGGAGAGAAAGGTTTGGATGATGAAGTTCTTGTTGACAAGATCATTGATATTATGCCTAATGTGTGGGAATCAAAGAGAACAACTATTGATGAGAAAATGAAGGACACTCAAATATCATTAGACAATCTATTTGGAACTCTTCTCCAACATGAGACAAGGATGAAGGGAGATGCTAAAAACATAAAGAAAAAAGAATGGGAATGGTATTTTTTCTTTGACTACAACATAAAATAACATGAAAGCTAAGACTCCTGAGAGAGTAACTAGATCCAAGTCTAAGAAGTTTGTTATCCAATCCGAATTTAGTGAGAGTGAAGTCTCAAAAAATGAGTTAGTTAATATTGCTCGAAGGATGATCAAGATAGTTGGTCAATGAAATTTCCAATCCATGTATATGAAGAAGGAAAGGAATGATAAGAAATATTCAGAGGTCACATGCTATGAATGCAAGAGAAGTGGACACATTAGACCTGGTTACCATATGCTTAAAAATAAAGAAATAAATGAGAGGCATTCTGAAAGGAACATGAAGTATCTTTACAAATATAAAGCTAAGAAAAGTATGAAAGCTAGTGTTACATGCAGTGCTATTTGTGGAGACTCTTCATAAAGTGAATCTTCATAATATGATTCATCAACTCAGAAGAAAATGGGATTCAATGCTAATACTTCTTTTCCACAAACATATCTTATGGCCAAGGTATGCTCTGCCGAGGATTTAACAAATCTCTTGATAAGAATTACTATTCTGAAAATAGTACTTCAAATGAAGACACTTAATCCTTAGAAAATGAATAACCATCATATGAAGAAGTATATATATTTTCAAGTTACATGATGAAAAAAATTGTAAATTTTTTAAGAAATTAGACAAGGAAAATACTAGGGAATAAATTATTATAAAAGAGGAATTGGATCTTTCATCAGATCAAAAAGATAAAGAAGATCTTTTAAAAAAACATTATAAAGACCTTGAGAAAGAAAATTATGATAAGGAAGAACTTTCTAATGATCTTAAGAATGCTATTTTAAAGATGATTGTTTTTGAGGAAAAATTTAACTCTAAGGAAATGATTCCTGGGGATAGGAATTTAGTCATCAGACTGAAATCTGAAATATTTTTTCCTAAGAAGATTCTTGAAAAATTTACTTCTGGGAAGGAAAATTTTGACAAGATGTATTCTCAAATTAAACCTCAAGGAAACACTACTGGAGTAGGTTATACTCACCAAAAACCAGTTTTCAAAAACAACTATTTTGTTCCTTCTAGAGCCCATTTTTTCACTAAGTGTCAAAGTGGTGGGCATTGGAAGAAGAACTATTCTTTGAATAGAGTTCAATCTCATAGGTTTCATAAATCATATTTCTCTAAAAAAAATTGGATACCCAAAATATTGTTATCTAAAATTCTCAGATCCAAACAAGTTTGGATTCCGAAAATCTAATTCTTTTCGTATTTTCTGGAAAATAGCGAAAGTACCAACAATAATACTTGGTACATGGATAGTGGAAGTTCCCGACACATGACTGGTAACAAAAGCTATTTCGAAAATATTATCTAGATGAAAGGAGGAAAAGTAACTTTCAGAGATAATGGTCAGGGAGTAATTTTTGGTATAGGTAATATTTTTCTTCTTGAAAAACCTTGATTTCAAATGTTTTGTTTGTTAAAGGTCTTAAGAACAACCTATTAGCATAAGTCAATTATGTGATGAAGGATACCTTGTGAATTTTAGGGATGATAAGTGACTAGTGCAAACTCCAAGGAAGAGTTTATTCTTTCTTCTCATTAGAAAGATAAGTTTTACACTTTGAACTTAGAAGACCTTAGGAGCCAAGGATTACCTTTACTAAGTGAAATAGAAGATCATTCTTGGTTATGGAATAGAAGACAAGGCCACTGTAACCTTTTAAACTTATGTAAACTCACAAAGAAGAAACTAGTTAAGGATCTACCAGATCATAGATTTGATTCTTCCAAAAGTTTGTGATCCTTGTCAATATGGATGAAAAATAAATATAGTTTTAAATCAATTTGTGAATTCACAACAATTGATGTGTTATATTTGGTGCACATGGATCTTTTTGGCCCAACACAAACTGGAAGAATTGGAGGAAAATACTATGTGTTTGTTTTAGTTGATGATTACACTAGATTTTCATGGGTCTATTTTCTAGCAAAGATGTTTGAAGCTTTTTCTTATATCAAAAGTTTTAGATCCCAAGTAAAAAATGAGAAAAACCATCCAGTGAAAACTATTCATAGTGATCATGGAGGTGAATTTAAAAATTCAGAATTTGAAACTTTTTGTAGTAGAAAAGGTATTACTCACAACTTTTCAGCACCCAGAACACCTCATCAAAATAGTGTAGTTGAAATAAGAAATAGAATTATTCAATATATAACTAGAACCATGTGGAGTGAGTATTCTATTGCCAAACATTTTTGGGCTGATGCTGTAATTACTGCTTGTTATACTATAAATCGAGTTTTGATTAGACCTTTTATTAATAAAAATCCATATGAGTTATGGAATGGTAGAAAACCTAGACTTTCCTACTTTATAGTTTTTGGTTTCAAGGTATTCATTCTAAATACTAAATATAACATACAAAAATTCTCACCAAAATTTGATGAAGAAATTTTTTTAGGCTACTCCACAACTTCTAAGGCCAATAGAGTTTTTAACAAAAACACATGTACTATTGAGAAAATAGTACATGTCAAATTTGACGTGTCTAATATTTTTGTATTTAAACCATCCCAACCTATATCCTCAGATGTGTTTTCAAAAACTGATTATCAACCTTTGATAGAAGATCCTTTTGATAAAGAAAATGTTCAAGAAGATGCTTCTGAAACATTTACCCTAGAATATTTTCTACCCTCTGTTGATGAACAGGTTTTACAAAACCCAAATAAGTTGTTTCATAAGAATCATCCCAGTGATAGTATCATTGGTGATTTTAATCAACTTGTATGGACTAGAATTTCCTTACGAAATGAATTAGAACATCTAGCATTCCTTTTTCAATTGGAACCAAAAAGCACTGAAGAAGCATTAGGTGATGATGATTGGATAAAATCCATATAAGATGAGCTAAAAGAATTTGAAAGGAATAATGTCTAGACCTAGGTTGAAAGACCTAAGGAAAAATCTTTTATTGGAGTAAATTGGGTCTTTAGAAATAAGTGTGACGAAAATGGAGTCATTGTTAGAAATAAAGTTAGACTTGTTGTTAAAGGCTATAATCAACAAGAGGAAATATACTATGAAGAAACCTATGCTCCAGTAGCTAGACATAAATATATTCATATCTTACTAGACTTTGTAGAATTCTTCAATGTTAAAATTTTTCAAATGGATGTGAAATGTGCTTTTCATAATGGTTTTGTCCAATAGGAATTTTTTTGTTGAACAACCTCCTGGATTTGAAGATACAAAACATCTTGATCATGTTTTTAGACTTACAAAAGCTTTGTATGGTCTTAAACAAGCCCATGAGCTTGGTATGATAGACCAACATGATTTTTACTTCAAAATAACTATGATAAGGGAAATGCAGATCCACCCCTTTTTATAAAGAAAGATAAGAAAAATGTTTTGATTGTTCAAATTTATGTTTATGACATTATATTTGGTTCAACTCAGCAATATTTAACCGATTATTTTGTGGATCTAATAAAATATGAGTTTGAAATGAGTATGATGGGTGAGTTAACATTTTTCTTTGGATTTGAAATTTCTCAAAAACCAGAAGGAATCTACATATCCCAACATAAGTATATTAAAGATCATATTAAAAAATATGGGTATGACAACACTAAGAGTATAAGTACTCCTATTGGTAACTCAAACACACTTGATCTTGATGAAGCTGTGAAACTAGTAGATCAAACATCTTTTAGAGGTATGATAGAAAGTCTACTTTACTTGATAGCTAGCCAACCAGAATTGATGTTTTCTGTATGCTTATGTTCTAGATATCAATCCAATCCTAAGGAATCTCATTTAAAGTAAGTGAAAATAATTTTTCACTACTTAAAGGGAACCATGGATCTATGATTATTTTATACTTCAGGAAATGATTTTATCTTAAAATGTTTTTCGGATGCAGACTTTGGTGGATGTAGAATGGATAGAAAAAGTACATCTGAAACATGTCATTTATTAATAGATTCATTAGTTTCATGGAATTGCAAGAAGAAACACTCAGTAGAACTTTCCACTGCTGAAGCAGAATATGTAGTAGCTAGAAGTTGTTGTGCTCAAGTGTTTTGGATGCAACACACACTCACAGATTATGGATTGAGTTTTACTAAGATTCAAATTTTTTTTGATAATAGAAGTTCCATTTCCTTTAGTAAAAACCGTTCACATCACTCTTGTGAAAAACACATAGATATTAGGCAACACTTTCTTAGGGATCACACAATAAAATGAGATATTATTCATCAGTTTATCAGAACAAAAGATCAACTTTCTGATATTTTCACAAAATATTTATCATCCGATAGGTTTTAATAAATTAAACCAAAGTTAGGAATGATAACCATAAGTTAATCCTTCTTCATTAACTTCTTGTAAAAAAATATCTTTATAGTAATATACTCTTTTTCATAGGGGTAGTACATTTGTTTTCTAGCTTTCAAAAAGTTTTGTAATGATTTTTTCAAAAAATTTTGTAATGAGTTTTTCAAAAAAATTGATCATGTGTTTTTCGAAATTTTTGTATTGAAATTTTCATACTGGAAACTTTCGTAATGAAATTTTTGTATTGGAAATTTTCATAATCAAATTTTTCATACTGGAAATTTTCGTAAATAAATTTTCGTACTGAAATTTTCGTAATGAAATTTTCATAATGAAATTTTCATAAAGAAATTTGTGTACTTAAAATTCATAATGAAATTTTCATACTGTAAATTTTCATAATGAAGGTTTCGTACTAATAATTTTCGTAATGGGAATTTTCGTACTCATTTTTTTCGTAGTGAGTTTTTTTGTAATGATTTATTCATAGTCAAATTTTCTTCAAGAAGAATATTACCTATTACGAATAATCATCCATGTAAATTCGAAAGGTATGTTTTCCTTACTCAAGTTTTCGTAGTCATCTTTAGTTGCTGGTAATTTATTTTTCTTACATAATTTTTCCGATTCGTTCCTTCATCAATCCGATTGTTTTTCTTAAAAACCTCACAAGATCGGATTCAATATTTCCTTAAGGATATGATTTCAACCATCAGATTAGATCAGAGATTTTCCCAACCATGAGATTACTTTTGGAAGCTCAAAAGTCAGCTCCATATCTTATATAAAGGGGACCCCTGATGGGTGTCCCACATCGATTTTCACGTTCTCGCATGTTGATTTTCTGCCCCCCTTCTTAAATCACGTTCCGAATTTTTTTTCCAGAGCTCGTAATTCCGGATGACTGCTGAAGCTACTTCTCATGATATGTCAACTATGAATCAAATTTCAAAATGGAAAGTGTACAGAGAAAGACTGTTCAATCAAAACTTTTAATGGTATGATTCTATCATCTCCATGAACATCAAGTCGAATGGTTGGGAATATGTATGTGTATCCAAGACAAGTGATCAAGATGCGGTTTATCTGGATTTACATGTAGAATTATATGAATCAGAGAGATACTATGAGGAAGAGGGAAGAGAAAAATTTTATTTTATGTCTTATGGAAGGACTTACAAGCTTACTTACACCAAGGAAGCATGCTTGGTAGGGCTAGCATACGAAAGAAAAGCTGAATTTTGTTCTCACAAACTCTCGGCTGCTCAAGGTAGTTTTGTTAAGGTTAAGGTCTTAAAATGTCATGGACTTGATGATGTCAAGACAGTAATGATTGCTCACCTATCTCTTAATAATCTTATTCTTCAGCTTTGGGTACAAGGTTTCTTGGTTTCGAGAAAGGGTGATAAAGATACCCTGATGAAAAGTGACATATATTTCATAGACTTCTTGTTAAATCTATGAAAAATAAATCTGATGAGGAATGTTCTTGTGATGATCAAGAACATGAAGGAAGAAAATTTGAGAGCTCAAATCATCATATAAAATGCTTTACTATCAAATCTGATAATTCAGAGTTTAGATTCTTTCAAGATTGCATGTAATTCTA
Organism: Viscum album; assembly: GCA_963277665.1. Classification (NCBI taxonomy): domain Eukaryota; kingdom Viridiplantae; phylum Streptophyta; class Magnoliopsida; order Santalales; family Viscaceae; genus Viscum; species Viscum album. The sequence goes on along the minus strand of OY728153.1, from coordinate 690,103,154 downwards.
AGGTTCGGAATTGCAAGGTTATTCTTGTAAGTGATGATACCATGAAAAGATTGAATATGGCCTATTCTAAGGAAACATGATAATTTTATAATCTGCCAGAGGAAGAGGCTGAAGCCATTCCAGATAGTGTGGAAAAAGACGAGCATGTAAAGAAAGTTTCTAAGAAGAGGAATCTTAAGGAAGTGGTTGCTGAAGAAAAGACCCCCAAAGATAAGGAAACCCAGTCTGCACCTCCCATGAATAGAAAATAGAAATCATATCAAGGTATGGTGGCTGATAAATGGAGATAAGATAAGGAGAAGAGGAAATAAGGGGATCCACAGTTCGGAGAGGACACTGCTGAGGCTAAGGCTTTAAGAGAAAAAGGTGCGAATGAGTTACAGAAACACACAAAAGAGAAGATGCTAAAGAAGATATTTTTTGAAGCTGAGGTTGTTCAATCACTTTTGAAAGCCACATAAGTTTCCTCTGATAATATTCCCATTTCAGAATATTTTGATGTCCAACCTTTACCAAAGACTCCTGGGAAGAAGTACTCCACTCCAGAAAAGTTTAAGGGTATTGAAGTTGGTGAAGAAGTAGATAAAATTGTTGCTCAAGAAGTATAAGAATAAGTAGTAGAGGAAGAAAAAGAAGAAGAAAGAAGTGCTGATCTGGATGTCTTGATCAAAATAGTGGAATATTATCAAGAAAAGGTTGAATCATCAATTTTAGTCACTCCAAGAAAGAGAGTTGAGAATGATGCTAAGGCATATGATGTTCAGGAAGAAGAAAATGAGTTATCTGGTGATGAAGAAACCTATGAGAAGATTTTTCTTGAGGAAGGATCAGAAAAGGAGAAAATAGATGAAGACAAGAATTTTCACTTATTAGAGAGTGAGGAAGAATATCCAGATGATCAACCCATTCTGAAAACTGATAAAGTGAAGCAAGAGCTCATGGATACCCCAACAAAAGACATCATCAGGAAGAAAGAGGTTGTTGGTTCCTCGAGAAGTATGTTCGTTGAAACTCAAGAAGAACAAACCCCAAGAAAATTATCGAATTCAGAGTCATCAGCACTGGGTCATGACTTTGTTGTTGAATCTCAAAAAAAATCGTAGACACCATTCCAATCTTTCCCACCTTAGACTGTAGATTCCAGATGATGCAACATTGTCTAAATCAGAAGTCAGAATCCTTATATATGGTGATGGAGAAGTGTGTGAAGATTGAAGCAGTTCACAGAAATTTCCTGATCAATTATAATGTCTAGAATAAATCATGCAGCAAAATAACTTTATGGTCTATGAATGTTTATGATTAATTGGCTGAGTTTGATCATTTTAAAAATTATGTTAAATATGACTTTGACACCGAGGATGCTAAAGTAAAGGATCTTCAGGAAAAGATGAACCTTGAGAAAAAATCTCAGAATCAACAAGTGAAGGACTTTAATGATAAGGATATCTCTCTTGCTCAATAATTTAAAAGGGATAGAGATCTCTGGATTGAGCTTGAAGGATTGATTGTAAAGCAAGATGAGTTAGTGGAGAAGCAATAAAAGGCCATGAAGGCTAAGGTAAAGGTGTTGAAATTTCAACAAGAAAGGATCAAATCTTTGGAGAAGCAAGCTATGGAGGATAAAAAAGTCTTGAAAAAAATGGATATCTTGTTGAAGAAGATTATTTCGAAGGAAAAGGAGCACAAATAGACAAATCTGATCTTTTGTTGCATTTGATTTCCCTTTTTAAAAAATCCTTTCAACTGTAATGAAATTTTTTGTTGGTTGTATCTTGTGCTATTATTTACTAATGTTTGAGGTACTTTATTTCTTTTCCATTCCCTTAAATTATTTTTTTAAAAATCACGAAGGGGGAGAAGGAAAATGAACTACTCAAAAGGGAAGAAGGAGAAGTTAAAATGGAGAAGAAAAATTTCTATGTGATGATATCCTTAAAGTAAGGGGGAGTTACTCATTAAGAGGTTTTTCATTCCCATGATAATGAAAACTCCATTCCGGAAATCTAGAATACAATCATTAGAATTACAATGCCTAACGGGGAGTTAGTTTTATTCACTATCATCGATGAACAAAGGGAGATACGTTTTAATTTCAAAGCCTAATGAAAATTTTCAATTTCCTTATATTCCTTTTTGAATGGTTATTTTTGATTTCCAAATGGGGGGAGATTATTGAGTCAATAAGTTTTTCCTTATGACTTATCCATTCCTTCTTGTTTTGGAAATCACAAACACCCTATACTTAAGAAAATCAATATTTTACTTCTCTATGGAAAATTTCCTTCCTTATGGAAATTTACCCTATCCTATATTTCTTTATAAATATCAATATTTATCTTAGGTATAAAAATTGGATTCATACCTAAAACCTCAGAATCATATAATACATAGATATGAAGCATTTTGTTTTAGGATCCGAATTCTGGATATTAAATGTAATGAAGTTCCACTCCGAATTCCAAATATGAACTGTAATGAAGTTCCACTCCGAATTATGGATATGAACTGTAATAAAGTTCCATTCCGGATTCTGGATACGAACTCTAATGATGTTCCATTCCGAATTCTGCATACGAACTCTAATGAAGTTCCATTGCGAATTATGGATATGAACTATAATGAAGTTCCATTTCGAATTCTGGATATGAACTCTCATATAGTTCGACTCCAAATTTTGGATAGGAACTCTCATATAGTTCCACTTCGAATTCTGGACTCTAAACTCTTACTAGTTCGACTCTGAACTTTTACTAGTTCGACTCCAAACTTTTACTAGTTCAACTCCGAACTTCTATAAGTTTGACTCCGAAATTCTATGATTTCGACTACAAACTTCTATGAGTTTGAATTCGAACTCCGTGAGTTCGGGATCTGAATTCTAGTGAAACCAGACTTCGAATTTCCTTAGAATTTCAGACTCTGGATTTCCACATAATTTAGGTTCTGAATTCCTATAAAACAGAATCTGAATATCTCTTTATTATAGATTTTTAATTCCATTTTGGTTAGACTCCAAACATTTATATTCTTACATTCTGAACATTAGTTTTTCTTATACTTATACCTGTTTCATTACGAAATGATGTCATGCTTTCAGTTACACATGTTTTGATATAAAATGATGTCATCTAATTTGTTTCTATCAAACTATTGGTTGAGTGACATGTGTACAAGTCCCTCCGAAATTTATGGAAAATATGATCATTGGAGGAGGGAGCCAACCGTACCAACCGAGCCTATAAATAGGAGCTCATTTGAATGATCTCACTACTGAACTGAACTTTGACACAACATGTGCTTACATGCTATTGAAGTGATTTCTAGAGAGAGAGAGGCTCTTATCAACTCTCAAGCATCATGCAGAAAGTATAAATGACTTGTTCAAACATTCAATTGTATAGATTGCTTCGTACGACTCCGGTTGTTGGTGATTACAATCGAGGGACTCATGGTATAGGAAGACATAGGTACCAACTACCTTGAAGTTGAGGGCTTCCTTGTTGAGGAAGACAGAGGTTCCAACAACCTTCTAGTTGAGTGATTGCGGGGATAGCAAGACTGAGATTTCGATCGTCATATCGAGGGCTTACCCTGGTGTGGGTAAGACAGAATTTCATGAAAGTATAAATCAGGGGACCTTTATCCATGGTTGTTGGATACCCTTTTATTTGGGATAAAAGATTTATATCTTGTTACTTGTTCTTGATTACAAGTTTTTTCACTACATTTTGTGTTGTATGTAAAGTATAACGTTTTTATATTTCCTTACACATGTACTCTGACTTAGTTCGATTCTATACGCTTTAAGGTAGAATCTCATATTGTAATCTTTGGTTAAGTTTAATATTTTGGATCTATATTTCTGGAACCTGTTTTTCAGAATCACTTTCTAGATTTAAGAAAGCGTAAAGAACTAGATGTTTGTAACTTCATATTTTGTCCCAATATTTTAATTGGTGTTAGAGGTGTTGTGAATTTTCTTAGTTTAACTTTGTTAAACTTAGATATTTCCTTTTTGATGGAAATTTTTAAAGTGTGCAATTCACCCCCCCCCCCCCTCTTGTATATTGAGCATCTACATTGTTATTTCGATTCTACATGTTCTCCCTTGAGCTGATCAAAGAGTTTTCCAATCCTGAAGAGTGGGTACCTGTTCTACAAGGTTACCTGGTTCAGGTGATGGTAGTAAACACAAAGCCGAAAGCTCCCATACGCCTTCTTGGTGAACAGAATTGGGGCTGCCCAGGGAGAAACACTGGGCCAGATGAATCCCTTCCCATGCAAGTCCCCCAGCTGTACTCGTAGCTCACGAAGCTTTGTAGGAGCCATACAATATGCTGGAGTAGATATCGGTGTCATCCTAGGGTAAAAATCATTTTATATGTCAACCGCTTTATGAGGAGGTAGTCCTGGAACATCGTCAGGGAAATCATCCGCGTACTGGTCCACCACTACAGGATAAGTCGGACTCTCAAAATATACTGCTCTGAGGGTAAGGTAGGCCAACTGGTGAGTGATCGGCTACACCCTACTTTGAGTAAATCTGTCTTGTGCTGCAGATGTTCCCTTCTCATCAGTGAAGGAAAACCTGGTCTCATCCATGCGGACACACCGCACTTTGCGCCTAATATATTCAATCTGAGCATAGACTGTAGATAACCAGTCCATACCCAAGATAATGTCCTAAGGCCTCGACGCCACAATGAGGAGATCCCATCCAAATATCTACCCTCTTAGAGTAATCTCATAATATCGGAACCAGTGCATAATTGTCAAGTCTGCTCGCGTAGGAGTCTCTAGCCATAAGGATCGAGCCAATTACTCTATCGGAATCTCCGAGCACTGAACGAGGGAAGTGGATATGAAAGAGTGACTGGCACCTATGTCTATAAGAACTGCAGCTAAGGTGGTGTAGACACATATTGTACCACGAATCATCTCTGGAGCTCTAAGGTCTTAGGCCTCAGCTGCTTGATACTGAGATCTCCCCTGTCCATCCGCTCCCAGCGGTCGGGGTGGACCTCCTGGTGGTGGTGGAAGCAACACCATGAAACATCGTCCTCCGCCAGCTGCTCAACCAGCTCCTCTGCCATGTCTGACTATGCCCTACAGACTGCCTCGATCAAATATCTTCCCCTGCCTAGGAGGTCCCACAACTGACTGCTGATCGTCTGTAAAGTAGGTCGGATAGTCACATGCCATGTTTCCATGCCTACCACATGAGTAACACAGTCTGCTCCTGGCATAGTCACATCCCCAGAAAACTGATCCTGAGTCATGCGGTCAAACACATGTAGGTCGGGTCCTCTTAGAACTCTGCGTCATCTATCTACTTCCTATTGCAGAAGACTCTACTGCAAGTCAACTAGTAGTGCGTCTCGCTGCTAGAGACTACTCAGCAAAGAAACTCTCCACTAGGATGTATCTCTCCAAAAGTCCTGCCTGCGTCGGAATGCTAAGGGATATCATCGAGTCTCTAATCTCTTGCCCGAGCCCCTTCTCAAAAGACCAGGCCCTGAAGAATGGGTCTCATACAATATCTATGGACTAGCGAGAGAGGTTGGGGAACCGCGCTGAGTATTGTGCTACTGTCATGCTACCAAACTATAGATGCAGTAGCTCAAATACCTGCACCGCAAGAAGGGTGTCTTGAAAAAACTCTGCCCTGAACAGGCTCTTGAAGTCTGTCCATAGAAGTGTCACCTCAATATGATCCTATAGCATTAGGCTCCACCATCTACCTACTTCTTCCTAAAGGAGGATAATAGCAAGGATCACCATGATGTCTGATAGTGTCCCTACTAGCCTGAAGACTCTCGCCATATCCTCCAGCCAATCCTTAGCGCCTGTGGGTCCATCTATCCCCTGAACCTGGGTGGCCTCTGTCGCTGGAACTCATGAAACACGCTCAAGAAGCATGCATCGTCTGCTACTGGGGTTGGTGGCATCGGTGGCCCAACGAGAAGTGGTACCACTGGTGCCTCCTCTTGTAAATGGCCCTGCACTGAGGCATCATTGCTCAGTGGTCTATCAGTGCGAATAACTCTCGGGGCTCTAACTGGTCATCCATGTGGAGGCGTCCTGAATGAAACAAATGCGCCATGATCAAATATTATACCTGATGAGCGGACCTGGTTGATAGGACTTAAGAAAATTGTTAAAGAAACGCACACAACCAGTGTTTTTGTGCACTAAGTTGGAAATTAGTAGTCAGGGTCCCAGTGTACGGATACATCGGCCACCGCACCAACACTGGACTCCATGCACAAAAAAAACACTCTTGGTACCCCTAATACTATTTCTTCACAGAAAATAATGATCAGAGTCATCAGTTCTACTGATGAACCGACTCCTATGATACCAATTTGTCATGACCTGTCCCCCGGGGCCCGTATCGTGACTACACCAAGCCCGCCTTCCATAGGCTAAGCACTGGTGACTAGCACCATGGGAGTAAGTCCCTAAACTGGGAAGGAATTTCCTTTATAACAGTAAGCAAACACATTAGATAATGAAACTGTAAGTAAAACACTATGTAAAACTGAATACAAAAGAGTGTGCTGAAAGTAAGGGGGCCAGAAATACAAGCCCAACAGTAAAGTACAAACAACTGAAAAGATAGTACAACTGAGGAAATGAAGTAAAGAAGCTAATGGGTCATCCTATGGAATTACCAAATGAAGGGTGGGTATAGATGGCCTTCTTATCACACCAAGTCTATCTGTCCACTCTGTGTACGTTTCACCGAGTGGTCTAGCTCTGGGTACCGTCCAGTTCTGCTACTCTCTATCCGGATCAGCGTTGTCCGTCATCTACAACCAACACAACGAGGTGCAAGCATTTCCCATGTAGGTGTGAGTATAACGATACTCAGTAGGGACCCCAAGACCCTCAAGGTTTCACAAAATCCAACAAATATTACCACAAAGTATAGAATCAATGGATAACTAATACTTATGTATATGCCCATACATATAACTAAGTTATCTAGTAACCCATCTCAATCATGAGGAAAACAAAAAAGTCATTAAATCAGCTCAAACCATGATTTTCATTATCGAAACAACTACTGATGGATAACTCCTCCTATCGTGAAGTGCTACAAAAATGTATAGAAGTACATATGATTAGTCGCGAAGCTAGATTCTCTTATTCTGTCAAGAGGCACTACTTCTGACCATACAGAGTCTGACCCACACAGGATCGATACGTACTAACCCCCACAATGACACACACAGAATCTGACCGACACAGGATTTTTATACGCTGACCCACATAGGATCACTTAGCACAGACCCACATAGGATCTGACCCACACAAAATCATTATGCGCTGGCACAAATAAGATCGTTGAGCACTGACCTCCGTATGATCTGTCTCCATCCTCAAACTCACTGTCAGCCACTGGATTCCTCGCACCTGGTTCGCTCCAGTTCTGTAGAATCTATCCTCGATATATCGGTTGTACCTCAACTGCTAATACACTCCAAAAAGTAGTAACCAAAAGGACCTCCATGTCGAATGAGTTCCAACGTGACAGATGATGCGTCAATTGGACGCCCAGTCTGTGTGTTATTGAAATTTCCGTTCCAAGGGCCTGGTTGGTTTTTAGGTTCAAACCAAACTGAATGTACTCCAACTATGTCCAAAACTCAAGTGGTTTGTTCCAATAGAACAGTATCTCTCCAAGCCTTCCATCTCCATAGGCGGTTCGTTAAACGGACACCCGTAGCCCCAGATATGGGCGGAAAGGTGTAAACAGACCATAGCAGGCCCGGTCTGATCCAACCCAGTTGGACTGACCCGGCCCGATCCATGTCTAAACTGAGGTCTGACCCGGTCTGAGGAAGTGGATCACCCAAATGGGGTGGCCCAACCTGATGTGGCGGCCCGGCCCGATGGGTGTCCCGACCCGAGGGGCGGCCCGACACGTAGGCGCAGCCCAGATAGAGGGTGCCCAATTGGCTAGCTTGCGTGGCCCGACTGACTACACGGTGGGGGGGGTTGCATCACCCCCTAGATTCCGAAGGGACTAGTACTGGGCACCAGATTATTGAACTACAGTACCCGAGGAGTCCCGCCTATAGTGCGCACCGGCGGCCGGCTCAACCGGCTGCCCCTGACTCATCTACCATGGCGCGACAACGCGGTGGGTCTACTAGCCTATGAGTGGCGTGATGGCACCGCACCACCTCTACTGCGGCCCGGCCTGGCCATGACCTCCATCTCCTCCATGTGGCGCGACGACTCCACGCTCATCATCCAACCGTCACGTCCCTCCTGGCAAAGGCTCTTCCTTTCGGTGCGGTGTGATGACACTGCACCCCTCCTGCATAGCCACGGCCCACCTGGCCATGGTGTGGTTCACAACGTGGCATAGCGGTGCCATAACCTTGTGCCGACCAAGCATCCTTGCGCCGCTGGCGTCTTCGCGGTCCGCCTCCATCGTAAACAAATAAGAACAACCAAAGGGGGAGGGTCGGGCCGTGTTTGGCGGTCCCAACCCTCCTCGTCATGGCGATAACATTTTACTTACCATAATCTAGAAACTGGAATGATGAAGAATGGAGGTTTTTACTCACATATAAAATAACTCCAATCCTCCTACCTTGATTGCCAACAATCATTAACGAAGTTGTGGAAAGGCGGACGTCGTTCTGTTGACGTCAGAAGAAGATGAAGAAGTTGACGTCATCGGCATTCTTCAAGGACGGCAATGTTTCTTCTTCTTTCTCCAGTTGAAGAGGGAGAGAGAGATTTATGTCAATCTTCATTGGAGAGGGGTGTTATTCATTGGGAGAATAAAGTTCTCCAAGGGTTCTTCAAAGCTCCACCCAAAATAATGTGCCAACCAAAATAATGGGTTAAGCTAACCCATTATTTAATTGTTAGCCAAAATAATTCAAACGATTTCAAAATAATTAATTAATTCCATGAATTAATTTGTGGCTTGGGACCCTTTTTAGGGAAGGTGGAATGATAAAATTAAATTAAGAGAGGGTTGGCTTCATTAACTCAAGGGAAGTTTAAGGCTTTCAACCCACATAAATGCGGGATTTAGGGGGTTTGAAGTTTGTGTGGGCCCCACATAATAATATCCTCCCAAGGGAGGTTATGTGTGGGTGGGCCCCACCAATAACCTCCTCTTGCAGGTTTCAACCACCAAGGAATAAAAATAAGTTAAGCCTCTTTTTTATTTAACTTAATTAAAAACCCCCCAAAATCTAACTTCCACTCTCGCTAGAACACAACTACGGTGATGGTCTCACTATGAAATCACCAACGTTGTGTGTTCAACAGTGCCCTCAGATTTCAATTCCGAGAACCGGTTCAAAAGTTATAAAATCTCGTATGTACGTTTACTAAACGTACCTAAACAAAATTTCAAAAATTGATTCCGGGCACACCGGGCCTTGGAATAATGTGTCGTCAAAAAACACGGACCTGTAAAATTACGATGTATTAAAAATAAATTCCACAGGAATTCTTGGTCTTTGCAATGAATGAAAATATTATCAATTTTGGGCAATGTGTATTTAGTCCTTATGGTCACATGGTTAATATTAAGATAGAATATTAAGAGATAATGGATTTCATCCACCATTGTTTCAATTAGAAGTAGTGATGTTATAAGTGACATGAAGGTACATATAAGTCACTTGCACTGTATTTCCTCAACAAATACATTCACATATTCCATCTCATCTAGATCTATCTAGTAATAATATAATGAAATCATGCTCATGTGGTTGAGTGGATCGATAGTAAACATGATCTATTTCTTGGGAGGTAATCTTAAAAATCCAAAAAAAGCACATATGTGTACCTATCCACATCTATTGTATGTTCACCCAATGAACTCTACTCATGAAGATTGTGAAATCACCTAGACAACTGGAATGATACCAACTAAATCATATATGAAATTGGTCCTCCCCTCCCAGATATAGATCCCACACATAGTAAAAACGTGATTTATCCCCACATGAGTACGGAACTAGACCATAAAATGATATCATTTGACTATATCGTTTATTTTTATCAACATATCAATGTTGATAGTAAGGTAATAAATTTCATGGGGTAATATATTTATTCCCCAAACAACTACAAACCACACTATCAAAAAACTACATTCATGGCTCTGAAAAATTTACTCCTTAATCTTATACATCGGGGTAAGAAAATCCACAACATTTAAAATTATCTTTGATAACATACCTAAATATTGAATAAATTTTAGAAAAAAAATGAATGACATTAGCTGGTGTAAAATAAAACACATTCCATGGAATATGTAACAAACACCATACATATCATGGTGTCTATCCTAGAATCTGAGTTCTCTAGAACTACCTCTACTTCAAGGTGACAGCCTAGATTAAACCATCTAGATATATCGGTACACTAGTAAAAATATCACCTTAACATAGGGAGAGATCCTATACCATTTTAAGCCTTTGAATTATCTTGATATATCTTCATAAATGTAGATCCTACACCACTCCCCCCATGAATCGAACTATTGAGGCACTACAGGTAACCCAGATTCCCACATTGGTGGAATTTCAGTAGAGTATCTCAGAATCTGTGACTATTCATTCATCATTTCCCACATTGGTAATAGATAATTGGATTTCATCCCACTTATGCCACATGACCATAATTTTTTGACATATGTATAATTTTTTCCACTTCTCTGAAGAGGCTCATCCCTCTTCTACTTTTATCATGACAAAACATAATCTTTTTTAACCCATTAAGAGGACATAACTAAGATCTATCATTCTACTCATGTATACCTATGTGATATCCACATATCAAACCCTTTTGAATAACTCATAAGACATAAAAGAATAATCATGGACCTAATCATTTTCCTCAAGCATATATAAGATATCTAAGCCTTAAGGAAATTATTCATGAGGCAAAAAAGAGAGACATGCACTAATTCTAAAAGTTTGATAATATAATCCATCTCAGAATGATATCATTTTGTTATATTCAATAACACATGGGACTTCTCTATCCTCAATGATTATTGGTAGAACTGTTCAGTGGTATCCACATTGAATTTAGTCCATGTGATATCAGTATGACTCCCCTAAAGTACCAATGAATCCACAAATTCATACACATTTCTTATTGGTTGTATATTTAATATAAAAAAATATATGTCTCATGTGTCTTTGAGAACTCAATAATTTTTTGATATGATCCACGCACCTCGAGCACATTCTTCCTCTTGTACCAATAGAATAATAATGTATTTATTCATATAAATTTGTCATCATGGAAAAACATTAGTTCCTTCTCTCAACAACCCACATGACATCTTGATGGGATCATATTATTCATTAAGATATAAACATATGGATAAATAGGATTCTTTTCCATTGATGAATTCTCTACATTACCCTCTATATGAGTATATGAGGTTCTTCTGGGATACGTTGTTTACAATACAACACAAAAAATATTCATCAATCACAATTCCATGTTAAATCACATATACAAATAATATAACCCTATCCAGGGAACCAATAGGGAACACTGTAATTAATAGAAAATCCATATAAAATGGGCGGAATCCATATAAATACAATGTATTTAGCAATATGAATAGTTTGGATATGCATTTTGATAAACCTTATGACAAATAATCGCGTTTCATTACCGTTGGAAGGGAAAGAAACAAGGGATACACACAGCCACTACTAAATATGTTCTTTAACTAAAATCTTTATCCAGCCATCCTTATTTGAAACCCAAAAAATTAAATCTACCATTGAGATCACCCAAGGACGGAACACTAAACAATAAATATATCAAAACACCATAAAAACAACCCATATTTGGGATCAAAACATAATCCCAGTCACAATTCACTTATGGAATCATGATGTTCAACATGAAGAATAACAGGCTAGACACACCCCATTAGTTCTACTCGAGTCTAAAAATTCATATACCCATTATAACAATGAATCCAAAATAAACACAACTCATAAGATACCATTTAGTAAATAAATGACTCAGGTCAACCTGAGATGACCGACCACAGAACCTGATGTGTGTTCCTGATCACCACTTACTATAGACAAGAATCGGGCACAACCAACCATCTTTTGGGACATTTTTCACCAATACATAGTATAAATGACCCATAAATGAAATGGTATTGAAATAAAAATATCATCAAATTCCAAAAATTAATATAAAATCAATATTATGCATATAATGAAATAATATGCTAAATGAATAAGTACACATCAAAATAAAACAACCCATAATAGGACATATATACATCGAATCTCATGTCATAACCCAAAACTCAAAATATTATGAAAAGGTCCAAAGAAGGCCCAAAAATAATAATTCACACATCCCAATGAATAAGAATTCTCAAAATTACTATATATTAGGCATCTTTCAGAGTCGAGATCTCATCCACAAAACATATAATACATATAATAAAAAAGATCCACCCAGGTACATGGTGCCCATACAATTACCTATGTCCAAAAAATCAAATCCAAAATTTTCACAAAGGAAGATGTATGGTTGGGGCACCAATCCTAGTAGGATACCACCATTAATCTCTTTGATGTTTTTACAAATGAAAACCAATATATAATTATGAAAAAACTTTTCAAAACTATACAACTTTAAAAAAAAATAACATAAAAATAATTCAATGAATTAATTTTCCTTTCCAATGTATACTAAAACATTTTTTCCAAAAAGAATATCCCATCAAGATGAAATAATGAAATAGGTCCAATTTATTGACATACACAACATATCAAACGTGGCTTAATAAAATTTTTCATAAACCTCAAAATTTTCATGTAACAAAATAAATGAAAATTCTAAAAACTTATATAATCATATGAAAGATGAAACTATTAAAATAAATACATAATATGATCTTACCCAACATGAGTATTAAATACTAGGGATACAGATACAATGTTCTAAAGTTAGAGATTCTAAACAATTTATGGTAGTTGGATAAACAAATTGGAAGCTCACATAGTCTTCCTTTGGATTAACTCCATGCTCCCTCACAGACTATGAACAACCAAATAGATATTATCATTATCTTTGTAACCAAAAAACACTCATGGTACATTAGAAACCGAAATATATTATTTCATTGTCATCCCCAATAGTGGAAATCATGGTCCCTTAAAAAACACTTTCACTCACCACAACTAAACAATATGCTTATCCATCTAAAAAAATCACAGAAAAATTCTATGCAATGAAATTAAATTTCACAAGATAAATTTAAAAACTATAATGACTAGTTTAATTAAAATACTTTTAAAAATTTAAAATCATTTTTAAAATCATTTTATAAATCCATTTATGTCTATAAAATCCCATTGATGAATTTTATCCAACACTTGTGGTGCACAAATGCAACACCCAAATGAAAAAAAACATTCTGAAAAACAAAATTCCCAAAAAAGTATCAAATGATATCAAACATGGGAGATACATCATATTTAAGTAATTTATTATTCAATTAAATAGAAACAATAAACATTTGATTCATAAATTACCAGTAACCCTTGGAAAACCCCCGTAAATAGAGACACCCACCATGGAAATGGTGACAACCTCGTCGCCTTCAAAAATAACCACTTAGAATATATAAAAGAACCCCTCATAGACCTAAGAATAATTATAATAGACTATATATTATCATTAATAAAAATATTGATCCACTACATCGAACTAGGTTTCTAAAAATTCCTAAAAATGAATGAACAAGTATTATAAGAGATAATGAATGATGAAACTCAATGAAATTGACTTGCCTCTAGTGAAACCCCTAGTGTCGCACCCCGAATTTTTGAATTAATTTTTAATTTATTATTTCATAGTTTCGGGTTCTCACGCCAAGTTCTGGGTCGAGTCCCGATTTAAAATTTTTGACGTTTAATGTTTTACGTTTGTTTCGGACCCGTGCGCGACCACCGCACGGTTGGCGGTCGCCACGCAACTCGTCCATGTGACGTGCAATTGCTCATTATTATAAAAATTATTATTATTTATATCTTAATATTTATATCAATTACATCATTATTTGTATTACTATTATCATTTTTATTAAAATTATATTATTATCATTAGTATTTTTAACACTTAGTTTGTTATTAATATTATTGTATTATTATGAAGAAAGTTGAATATTTTTAACGGCATTAGTATTATTAATGAATTATTAGTATTTTTATTATTATTACTATCTAAATTATTGTGTTTTATATTGTTGTTATTATTTTAGTATATCATTATTATTAATATTTTATGAATATTTTTTTTATTTTATTTCCGTGATCATTATTATTATTATTATATCATAAAATGTTTTTCCCCTAACCCTAATCCCTCCCCCTTGCTTTTTGTGTCGTGGACCGCAACCCACTCTCCTTCCCTTCTCCTGCGCACCGCGCCGCTCGCGCGACCTCCTCACTCCCTACCGCAGCACCGTCCCAGCTTCTACCGGCCTCCGTCCTATTTCCCCCCCCCAGCCCGCCGCCTCGCCGACCTAATGCCTCGCTGGCGTCCCGGCTTCCGCTCCGCCACAGGCACGCCACCGTCGTCCTCCAGCGCTCCCACTCCCGGCCCCGACTTCTCGTCGTCGTGCCCCTGCCGCCTCTGCCAGCCGACCGCCGGCCTCCCCTCCCTCCGGCACCCGGCTTCCCTTTGCCGACCACCACCCCCGCTTCCGTCGCCGACCTCTGTCCCGGATTTCCGGACCCCCACCCTTTTCCGGTTCCTTCCGCCCCTCGACGACCATTCTGGCGGCCTCTGGGCATTTTCCGGCGAGCCCCGACGCCGACCAGTATCCTCGGGCACTTCAATCATTTTTTTCGGAGCTCCGGCGCCCCCCCTGGCTCCCGCGCGACCCGCCTCCACTGTCCCGAGTTTTTCCGACGTCCCCTGCCCTATTATGGAGACCCCGCTGGTGGTCCACATCCCCACCGGCACCCCTACTTCGCTCCGGCACTGCCTGACAACGTCCCTCGGTCCTTTCCGGTTCTCCGACCGGCTCGGCCACACCTTTGGGAGGCCGGGTACCGGCTTCCCACGGTTCGGCCAGCCGCCATCGTCTTCCGCCGAGCAGCAGTGCACCCGATAATCAGCACGCGACCTCTGGCGGTCTCCCTGCCAGTGCGCGCCGCCCCTTTAACTGGCGTGCGACCCCGGCGGTCGAGCGCATTTGCACCGAGGTTGTCTTTTGTGGCTATTTTTTATTTGTTTTTATTTTATTTTATATATGTGGTTTGTTGTTTTGCTGTTTTGGTGTTGGTCGCTGCGCGTCAGTGGGATAATTCCGCAACACTACGGTCTTTAGCTGGCGCGTGCCTCCGTTGGTCTGGAACATCCCTGCACTGAGGTGGTCTCTTGTTGGTTATATTTTTGTGTTTATATTTATGACAGTTGAGCTATTTTATGTGTTCCTTGTTTGTTGTAGCGCATTGGCGGAATGATTCGGCGATGTAGTGATCGTTGGCTTGCGTGTGCGTACGCGCCTGCGTGAAACGTGTTCCTTCGTCGAGCTCAGATGACGACTTCGAGGTAGGTTTTCTCCCACTACACTTGCCTTTAAATTTAGAATTTATTTATTCCTTGTCTTTTTATTGAATTTCAGTAAATTTATAGTAGTATTAAATAGTTATGCTTAGTGCGGTGACTTTCTGGAAATGAAATATGTTTAAATTCTTACATTGCACTGGAAGCGTTTTTCTTGGACGTAAATGAGTGATTTTCTTTTGATATGGCTAAATGAGTTATTTTGAAGTGTGCAAGACATGTTTAAGTGTGATTGAAAATGGTTTTGGTGTGTGTAAAATGGCAGGTGTATTGTTTATAGAAAATTGTGTTCTCTTAAACCTTGAATAGAGAAAATGCTCGTTTTTCCTTTAAACTTGATTTTGGAAACTTAAAGTGTGGACCATTTGTTGTTGGAAATGTTTTCCTTTGACGCGTGTGTATAATTTTGGTTTTCATTTCAGAAACAGCGTTCCTTCAAAAAAAATTATTAAAGGCCCGTTTGGCTGTTGATAAAAGTGGCATGCATTATGATATTGGAAAATGGTGTTACTTGTGACATCAATGTGTTTCAGTTCTAAAATGTTGTTTTGAGTTTCTTAAATGAGGTTCTCAGTGTGTACTGGTTTTTAACGTGATGGCGTGTGTTGCGTCTGTTAGAAATGTTTTGGTATTAAATGGTTTTTGAGGCCCAGTTGGAACTTTTTGGAATGTAGAGTAATTATATATATATATACATACTTATGGGGCACCTCTATAGGGGGACTCCCCTCTGAGGGTTTTCGTGTAGAGGTGTCCGTGTAAGGGGTTGGCAAGTGTCGTGAGGTGAGTCACGCGTGTGAGGTCCTCCCACTTACACAGGATTATTAAAACCACCGTGGGTTCCTTGGCGTCTTTTAGAGAATCGAGTGACGGTTGCTGGCTAACCCCGATTAGATGGGTTAGTTCCCCCTTGGTAGGTATGGCCTTGTGGGGCGTGCCACTAGTTGGCTGTTAGGGTGGCCAGTTGGTTATTGACTGTGGAGTACCATGCCGTCAGGTAGTCTGATCCCGAGTACGTCCAGGGGTTTTCTAGGGATGTTTAGGATCACCCATGGTCACTTGATTATTCTTTCTTGTTTACTTTCAGTTGTTCTTTACAGCTTATACTGTTGTTCTTTGTGGAAATGGTTTTCAAATGAAAATTCATTATTCTATTTGTGTGAAATTTGAAAATGTATCACTTCTTTATCTTTTAAAATGAACATGGCACCAATGAAAGGAAATCAACTTTTGAAAAATAATAAGGTCAATGTCTCGTGTTTTGAGCTTCAAGTGAAACATTATGAAAGCTTACTTTTATACATTTTAGTTCAAACCTGGAATTTATAGATTCTTTATTTACAGGAAGTGCTTTGGGATTTGTTGTTGGGCTCACCTACTGAGTAATTTTGTACTCACGCCTATCTTTTATCTTTTCAGTTGCAGGTTCATTTGTGTATAGGGTTTTCCTGGTTTAGTCACTGAGTGTTGGAGCGAGGTTATATTTTAGTTGGGTGGTGACCCGTGGGGTCATGTGGAGGTACGATGGTTGTGTAGTTTTGTTTGTATGTTTTGTTTTGTTTCTATTATTTTACTGTTTCTAGTTTTCTTTTGGGACAAATCGTTCCCACCTATTTACTTTTGATGCCAGGCACTAGTTGACATCCCGGGGGGATCGGGAACGCCCCTCGGGACTTGCTGCAGACCGGCTCGGGTGACTGGTTCAGGGTCAACCTGGGATGGTTCGAGACAAAATGGTATCAGAGGAGGTTCTTGTTATTTGGGTTTTCCGGTAGGTGGAGATTAGGATTGTCGGGAATCGAGAGGTAGGTACGGGAAGGACGTCATGAACCCTCGCTGGTTCCGCACCTCGAGTCGCCAGGGGTAGTCCAGGAATTGTGTCTTTGTCTCTTTCTGGTTTGTCTTGGATTGAGATATGACAACAGAGGCAAGCCGACGTTACATCAATTTTTACATGTAGTAGTGACCCATGTGGAGTCTGAGTACACGGTTTGAATTCCTCCTAGTGGTCGATGCTTACTTGGGACATGGACCACTACCATGTCGCCAGGTTGAGCGTGGCTACTAGTCCCTAACTCCAGTGGTTGTTGCAAATTTGGGTGCTGCTTTCGTTTTGGTCGGTGTAAGTGCGTTGTTGGAAATGAAAAAAAAAGTTTTTGAAAATTGGACTGATTTCTTTTAAATGACTTTAAATTTATGAAATGAGTTTTTAAAACGGAATGATTTTGGATTAAGAAAACTGGTGTTTGCTTGGAAATTGGTCGAGAGTGGTTTGGAGGGAAACCTCAGGTACTCATTATGAACGTTTGCACATGTGGGATGATGCATGGAAAGTGCGTGTTGGTTTGTGTATGAATGGAATGTCGATGAAGACATCTGCAACCGTTCATGAGATTACCTAGGTGTGTTTGAAATTAAAGGCTTGACCGCGTTTCCTAAATTGGCTTTTAAAGAGGAAAATAGTTTTGGAATGAATTTTTGGTTTGAAAAATGGATTTGGTATTTAGAATGTGGCCTTGAAAAAAGGGGCGGTTTTGAAATCTAAAAAGGAGGTTTTGAAATTTAAATGAAAAAGGAGTTTTAAAAAAAAAGAGGGGAATTTTATTTTGGGTTGTGTTTGTATTTTATTGGCCTTTGTGATGATTACTTGTTATGAAAGAACTTTTATTGATGTTGCTTTGATTGATATCGGTTTTGGATCAGTGTTCTATATGTTGTTCAGAAATGCCGCCCAGAAACGTCCCTGGTGTTTTGATGAGTCATGCCTAGTTTTTGGACATTTTCGGATGTTGTCTGTCCTTCATGGTGACTGGAGCCTGTTAGAGATAGTGTAGTGGCTTGAAGAAGTCGAGCGTGTGTTTAGGGTATTGGGAACTCCCGACGCTGTTTGAGTGCATGCTGTTTTGAGTCTGTTCGATGGTCTAGCTTTGGACGAGTGATAGTGGTTCGCCCTGCCATCATGATAAGTTGCGATCTCTAGGGTTTTCTCTGGAGCTGTTCTTCATCTGATGATTTGTGTTTAAAAAGGGGATGATGAAGAAGATGGAAGAGCCCATGTGTGTTCTACATGGAAAACAGGCATTGAAAGCGTAGGTTGACCAATTCAAGGATCTGGTGTCTCAGTTTCTAGAGGTAGCATCGCAAGATTTTATGAAGACTCCTCCCTCTATCAGGGGTCTTCATCTTGAGATCAAGGAGCGAGTCCTCCCTTTTTGGGAGCATCACTTTTGAGAAGTTGGTGCATTGGGTGTTCTTAGCTGAACTGGTCTCTGGAGCACAAATGGTTGGTGATCCACCGTATCTAGTTGATCGTGAAGGTCCGCCATCTGACGAACAGAGTGTGTCGGGTAAATTGTTCTTTTAAGAGGTATTTGCAGTGGCTCTAACTTCCAGTTCATCGGACAGTCTAATGGTGTACCATCAGTATGGATATTTATGGCATACGATCCTTCATGTCAAACCCCTCCAAAGACATGCCATCGTTGAAGGTGTCTGGGTCATCAAGAGAAGCTTTTTAGGAAGCGTCGCCTGAGGAAAACACTGTGATTAGAAGATTCCAGTGCCTGACTGTGAGGAAGGAGATGCTTCAACCATCAGAGCCCCAACCACAAGTCTTGGGGTGAAGCTCGCGCATAGTCAGGAGTTCACGGGGGTGTGAAGCCTTGGTTCGGGTTTTGTTTTTTGTGTTGGCAGTGGAACATTAAATGTCTTTTCATCCCTTATTTTTCTGCTGTTAATGTTTTCATGTTGTTGAAAGTTCATTGTTTCGCTGTGTAGTTATGATGAACATGATCTATTGTAATCCAAACAGATTTGTTTTCGGGTTAGGGTTTTCTATAATGTGTTTTCCTTTTTTATTTTAAGAGAGTGAGTGACTATTGTATGGGTCAACCTTGGTTTAGCGGTGTTCGTTTGGAGATGTAAGTTCCTGGGGAGGAGTCCAGGCTTGTGGTTATGCTCGGGCTTACTGTTTGGGTTAAGTTCTGCTCGGACGTTTTTCTCTAGTGTTCGAGCTTTCTTTGGTCTGAGTCGGGAGTTCCAAGTTTTAGCTGAGGTGTTGTTTCGCTCATGCTTTTGTGGTTAGCCTGGATTGTTTGGGAGTTCCTATGTCACCCCCACTCACGGGGTGGTATGTTTGAGTATTAAATTTCCACACTAGTTGAGTTCCGTGGTGGGGAGAACACTTCTGTGTTCTCCCGTTCTCTTGTATTGTGGTTTATTTCAGTTTCAACTGGGCATGGTTTCTTGTTTGGTTTAGTTTTCGACTGAGTGAATTTCTGGGGGCAGAAAGTGTCTATGGTGGGGGTAATTGTCACACCCCGACTTTTTGAATTAATTTTGAATTTATTATTTCTTAGTTTCAGGTTCTTGCACCGAGTTTTGGATTGATTCCCTATTTAAATTTTTTGACGTTTAACTTTTTTAGTTTGTTTAGGACCCGTGCGCGACCACCGCACGGTTGGCGGTAGCCACGTAACTCATCCATGTGACGTGAAATTGCTCATATTTATAATTATTATTATTATTTATCTCTTAATATTTATATCACTTACATCATTATTTGTATTACTATAGTCATTTTTATTAATATTATATTATTTTCATTAGTATTGTTAACAATTAGTTTTTCATTAATATTATTGTATTATTATGAATAAAGTTGAATATTTTTAACGACATTAGTATTATTAATGAATTATTAGTATTTTTATTATTATTACTATCTTAATTATTGTGTTTTATATTATTGTTATTATTTTGGTATATCATTTTTATTAATATTTTATTGCTATTTTTTATTTTATTTCAGTTATTATTATTATTAATATTATATCATAAAATGTATTTTCCCCCTATCCCTAATCCCTCCCCCTTCCATTTTGTGCCACGGCCCGCACCCCCCTCTCCTTCCCTTCTCCTACGCGCAGCGCTGCCCGCGCGGCCTCCTCCCTCCCTACCGCAGCACCATCTTAGCCTCCACCGACCTCTGTCCTGTTTTCCCCTGCCAGCCCACCGCCTCACCGACCTACTGCCTTGCCGGCATCCCGGCTTTCGCTCCGCCACAGGCGCGCCACCGCCGTCCTCCAGCGCTTCCACTCCCGGCCCCGACTTCCCGTCGTCGTGCCCATGCCGCCTCCGCCACCCGAACACCGGCCTCCCCTCCCTCCGGCGCCCGACTTCCCTTCTCCGACCACCGCTCCCGCTTCCGTCGCCGACCACTGTCCCGGATTTCCGGTGCCCCGCCCTTTTCCGGTGCCTCCCTCCCCTTGGTGACCTTTCCGGCGGCCTCCGGCCGTTTTCCAGCGAGCCCCGCCGCCGACCAGTATCCCCGGGCACTTCGATCTTTTTTTTCGACGCTCCGGCACACCCCCTGGCTCCCGTGTGACCCTCCTTCTCTGTCTGGAGATTTTCCAATGTCCCCTGCCCTATTCTGGCGACCCCGCTGGCATTCCACATCCCCACCGGCACCCCTACTTCGCTCCGGCACCGCCTGCCAGCATCCCCCGGTCCTTTCCGGTGCTCCGACCGGCTCTGCCACACCTTTGGGAGGCCGCGTACCGACTTCCTGCGTTGCGGCCAGACGCCATCGTCTTGCGCTGGGCAGCAGCGCACCCGATAATCAGCACGCGACCTCAGGCTGTCTCCCTGCTAGTACGTGCTGCCCCTTTAACTGGCGCGCGACCCCGACGGTCGAGCGCATCTACGCCATGTTAGTCTTTTGTGGCTAGTTTCTATTTGTGTTTATTTTATTTTATAACTGTGGTTTGTTGTTTTGCTGTTTTGGTGTTGGTCACAGTGCATCAGCGAGATAATTCCGCAACACTACATTCTTCAGCTGGTGCGTGCCTCCGTTGGTCTGGAACATCCATGCGCTGAGGTGGTCTCTTGTTGGTTATATGATGGTTCTTATATTTATGAATGTTGAGCTATTTTAAGTGTTCCTTGTTTGTTGTAGCACATTGGTGGAATGATTCCGCGATGTAGTGATCGTCGGCTTGCGCGTGGTACGTGCCTGCGTGAAACGTGTTCCTTCGTCGAGTTCAGTTGACGACTTCAAGGTAGTTTTTCTCCCTCTACACTTGCCTTTATATTTAGAATTTATTTATTCCTTGTCTTTTTATTAAATTTCAGTAAATTTATAGTAGTATTAAATATTTATGCTTAGTGCGGTGACTTGCTAGAAATGAAATCTGTTTAAATTCTTACATTGCACTGGAAGCGTTTTTCTTGGACGTAAATGAGTGATTTTCTTTTGATATGTATAAATGAGTTCTTTTGAAGTGTGAAAGACATGATTAAGTGTGATTGAAAATGGTTTTGGTGTGTGTAAAATGGCAGGTGAATTGTTTATGGAAAATTGTGTTCTCATAAACCTTGAATAGAGAAAATGCTCATTTTTCCTTTAAACTTGTTTTTGGAAACTTCAACTGTGGACCATTTGTTGTTGGAAATATTTTCCTTTGACGCGTGAGTATAATTTTGGTTTTCATTTTAGAAACAGCGTTCCTTAAAAAAATTGATTAAAGGCCTGTTTGGCTCTTGATAAAAGTGGCATGCATTAGGATGTTGGAAAATGGTTTTACTTATGACATCAATGTGTTTCGGTTCTAAAATGTTTTTTGAGTTTCTTAAATGAGGTTCTCAGTGTGTACTGATTTTTAACGTGATGGCGTGTCTTGCATCTGTTGGAAATGTTTTTGTATTAAATGGTTTTTGAGGCCCGGTTGGCACTTTTTGGAATGTATAGTAATTATATATATATATACATACTTATGGGGCACCTCTAATGGGGGACTCACCTCTGAGGGTTGTCATGTAGTGGTGTCTGTGTAAGGGGTTGGCAAGTGCGGTGAGGTGAGTCACGCATGCGAGGGCCTCCCACTTACAAAGGATTATTAAAACCACTGTGGGTTCTTGGGAATCTTTTAGAGAATCAAGTGACGGTTGCTAGCTAATCCTGATTAGACGGGTTAGTCCCTCCTTGGTAGGTAAGGCCTTGTGGGGCGTGCCACTGGTTGGCTGTTAGGGTGGCCAGTTGGTTATTGACTGTGGAGTACCATGACAGTAGGTAGTCTGAACCCGAGTACGTCCAGGGGTTTTCTAGGGATGTTTAGGATCACCCATGGTCACTTGATTTTTTTTTCCTGTTTACTTTCAGTTGTTCTTTACAGCTAATAATGTTGTTCTTTGTGGAAATGTTTTTCAAATGAAAATTCATTATTCTCTTTGTGAAAAATTTGAATATGTAACACTTATTTATCTTTTAAAATGAACTTTTCACCAATGAAAGTAAATAATCTTTTGAAAAATAATAAGGGAAATATCTCGTGTTTTGACCTTCAAGTGAAACATTATGAAAGCATACTTTTATACATTGTAGTTCAAACCTGGAATTTATAGATTCTTTATTTACTGGAAGTTCTTTGGGATTTGTTGTTGGGCTCACCTACTGAGTACTTTTGTACTCACGCCTATCTTATATCTTTTCATTTGCATGTTCATTTTTGTATAGGGTTTTCCTGGTTTAGTCGCTCAGTGTTGGAGTGAGGTTGGATTTCAGTTGGGTGGTGACCCGTGGGGTCACGTGGAGGTACGTTGGTTGTGTAGTTTTGTTTGTATGTTTTGTTTAGTTTCTATTCTTTTACTGTTTCTGGTTTTCTATTGGGCCAAATCG
Organism: Viscum album; assembly: GCA_963277665.1. Classification (NCBI taxonomy): domain Eukaryota; kingdom Viridiplantae; phylum Streptophyta; class Magnoliopsida; order Santalales; family Viscaceae; genus Viscum; species Viscum album. The sequence goes on along the minus strand of OY728153.1, from coordinate 690,079,864 downwards.
TTCCCACCTGTTTACTTTTGATGCCTGACACTAGTTGCCATCTCGGGGGGGATCAGGAAGCCCCTAGAGAATTTCCATGGACCGGCTCGGGTGACCGGTTCAGGGTCTACCCGGGCTGGTTCGTGACACCTAGGATCCCAATATATAATGACCAAGGAGGAGGGAAAAAAGCTTCCACCCTGAAGAGGAATAGAATAATACGATGAAAGGATAAAATGATACCCATAGGATATAAATATTGAATGGGGAAATTCTAATTGGGCACTCTTCATTTTAGTTGGATAGGTTGCACAATTTAGATGAATGGATAGGAAAACCATGTTCCAACCATCATGAATATAGTGAATCAAAAAAAATGTGATTAAAAATTTAATTTTTGGTGTTATATGGCATTAAAACATTTTCTAAAACCATGCATAACCCCTATACCCTAAACTATATTACCCTCACTCAGTTAGCATCAAAGTTAAATAAACTATGCAACAACCTTGAACTAGGTCCATTTTACCAAAAAAATCATTTATATATTACCACAACACTTGGGAAATAAATAAATTAACCGAAAGGTATATAGTACTCAAAATTAGTCTTTTTAGTGACTTATCAGTTGGAACATTGAGAATAATACACCATAAAGACCCCAAAAATGTATTTCTATAAAATGATATAATAAATCATGTTGGGGTATAAAATATAATGTAAATAAAATGCTAATCGTCTATATCAAAGTAATAATTTATTTCCATCATATGTTAACAGATCCACCATGAAACTAGAATCTACCTACTACTGGTAATGCTGGTGAATTATTTTAAGAATTTGTACCGTTATGAACCTTAGTCTCCATGATAGTTAACCAATTAATAAATTGTTATTTGAATCACGTGGAAGACATGTGAATATAAAAACCATTGGTAGTAACACATGATTATTATAATTATAATATATCATGATTCCCTAACAACCATATTTATTAGGAGAGAGACATCTCCTGGGAATGAAATAGAGGTTTCATGTATCTAAATAATTTATTGGTGAAATAACATACTGATTCGAGGATATATTGGTTTAACCACTTTCTGTATCAGGCTACTAAGAAGTAAAATTAAATAAATAACCTTATTAATGGATCCTATTTCCCTATAATCCAAATCATTAAATTATGAACAACTAAGTTGGTTTCATGTTTCCATATATGGTACCTTATCATCTACTTCCACTTGAATGTAACTACGTTGTAATGATGCTGACAAATATGGGAAAATAATTCCTATTAATTTCAATATTTTACCTTCCATTCATGGGTAATTATATATTTAAAAATACATTGTATTAATTTTTGGATTGACCTGGGGTTAATGGGATAAGGGATTAGGTGTAGATTACACCACATTTCCAATTATCTAGTATCAAGTACATAGTGGGGTTCCTGAAGTTCAATTTGAAGAACTAATTATGTAGTGTCATATATTCGATATCTAGATGTTTACATTGTGTATTAAATAATGTTCTAGAAAAATATGTTTAATAAATTGATTATTTATATTCTAAATACTATATTTTGCTCCATTAACATCACCAACATTTGAGATTCCCCCTATTCACTAGTATTGGGAATTCTATCATCTCTATTGGATCAGTCATGAATCCTTGATCCAATAAGTTTTGGTTGGACATGGTAGCACTCCATAAATTCATAATGGCCATGTATTACCCATAATTATCATATTATTATACTTTTTTGGTACGTCAAAATATTTCATCTTCAGACGTAGGGATTATGCAGTCATTTAATATCATTAATTTTATTCTAATCTAACTACTCTAAGAGGTCTAATTTACTAATATCAAGGTATTTTATTGATTTTATTCAATAATTTCATCTTTAATCTAAGAAGTGAATAAAACCCTAAGTGTCTAATGGTTATATATTGATTTTAAGGTTTCTAATGGTTTATTATACGTATTCCATGATAACCGGCATACTATAATGCATTTATTTTACTTGTAATCTTATTCCTTCTCTTAATATTAAGGGATATGATGTCAATGACATAGATACAATTTACTTCAGTAAAAATTATTATTATTTTATGTAAAACAAATCCATCATTCATTATTCCTCTTTTTCAAGACTTGTTTTTTCTTCACTAATTAAAATCTACATGAAAACATTATTTGGGTAAACATATTAGTATTAATATCAATGTTTTATTTATTTATTATAATAGAAACATGCATGTTGATTTTTTTAAAAACTATTTTTTGTCATTACATTGTAAATGATAGAAATTGAATATGTTATATGAGTATACCATATAGTAATTCCATTTATTCATTTATGTATTATTCACTCTGAATGGTATAATTATTCACATGCCATATGGAATATAGTTAGAAAATTAGAATTTTTTATGGCTACCATATTACATTTCATTCATGTATAATATGTTTAGAAAATAATGGATGTGAATGGATCTTATTTCCCTGAATTATAACCCTTACTTTTTCAAGAGTGAAATTATTCTACTCTGATTCTTTTAGGTGAATCTACATGGATGGGATGGGCTGTAGTATTTCCCTACATCCAAGGGGACATTTACAACTTAGTAAACTAAAATTTAGTTATTATTGGTATGTACCACTAGGAATAAGAAATTTCATGTTATATTTATAAATAATGTGTTTTAATGTAATATTAATCATGGAAATTTATCAATTTTTTAATTCACTCTAGTTATGTGTTGTTACCTACATGATTTTTTTTGTGAAAGCGAAGTAGATGTAGGGTGGTGACTACCAAATAGGCACGATAATACTCATTCCCTATAAGTGATGACATGGGATGTGTTCTAATATTCTTACACGTGATATTTTTAAGAGAAATTCCCCAAATATATGAGATAGTAATATGATGGCTTGGATAATGAGATATTTTGTGTCTTTAATGGGTGTATTATAGGAAATATTGGGCGTAGGGTTTTTTTCCATTTTTACATAATTAATGGGGTTATGGTTTTTTTATTTGGAGAAATGGGGTGGTCCAGCGCCAATTGAAGTGGCGTTGGAGAAATAGGGGGACAAGCGCAACTTGAAGTGGCACTTTTACCCCATTTCCCCCCATCTCCCCTAATATATATATATATATATATATTAATAATGATATATATAAATTTAGATTTATAATTAAATTTAATAATATATAATTAATATTACAAAATTTATTTCCAATAATTTATATAAAATTGTGATATTTTATATAATTTTATTTGTACACATAATTCTAATTGCATAGTTATATTTATATATATATTATTACAAATAAACCTAATTTAAATATATATATATGTGTCTGTGTAATAATATATATATATATAATATTTATATAATTATAAATATATAATTATAAATAATAATTATTTATATAGATATATATATAATTAAAAATCTATCATAATAAATAAATAAATAAAATTATATAACATACATATATATATATATATGTATATATTTATAAATATATTTATTCATAATTGTAAATATATAATTATATACTTATATTAGTAGCTGAATATATATTATTATAATTATAATTATTTATAATTTTAAATTTAAATTTATATATTTATAAATATATTTATAAATATAATTATAAATTATTTCATATTTTCAAATATATATATTTATATAATTAAGTTTATATTTGTAAATATATATTTAATTATATTTATATATAAATAATTCTAATTTCGTGAATATATTTTTAAATATTTATTTAAAAATATCAAATAATTTATAAATATATCTATATATATATATTTAAAAATCAATAATTATCTATTATATACACTTTATATTTCAATTCTTCATATAATTAAGTATACTTTTTCTTGAAATTATTTAAAATATATAAATATATTTTAAGAAAAGTGTATATTTAAATTATTTTTTTATATTATAAATAATTTAAATAAATCTTATGTTTATAATTATATATAAAAAATTAAATATAAATAATCCTTAATAATTTATAAATATTTAAATATAAATAAACCTTCATTATAAAGAAACCTTAATTATATATAAATATTTAAATATAAATAAGACTTCTTTTTTTATTTTAATAAACCTTATATATATATAAACTTTATTATTTAAATGTATAAGTAGACATTATTAAATATATAAATAATCCATATTTAAAATTTATGAATTTATATTTTGAATATAAATAATAATGTTTATAAATATATAAAAATAAAATTAATAAGAACATATAAATATATACATAAAAATTTTAAATAAGGTTTAACAAGCTTTGTATATGTATAAATTTATGAATTTATATATAATTATTTAAAGATATAAATAAACATTATTAAATATATATATTTATATATATATATATATACTAAATATATAAATAAACCTTAATTGAAATTCATAAACTTATATCTTGAATATAAATAATTAGTTTATATATATTTAATATATATTTATTAATAAAATTAATTTAATATCTATTAAATTTATTAAATATATTTATCAATATGTATTTTTTTATGATAAATGAATATAAAATTAGTGACAAATATATAATTACAAAATTTATATTTTTATAATTGAATTTATTTATAATAAGTGTATAAAATTTATTATAAATATAAAATTAATAAATTCATTTTTAATAAAAATATATTTATTTATAATTTTTAATATATAAATATTTACATATTTTTTAAATAATTATATATATAATTATATAATTGTATAAGATTATTTAATAATATAGAATTATAATCAATTTAATATGCTTTTATAATTATATTTATATATATATATATACATATTTATTTATTAGAAATTATAAATAAATATATACATATTTCTGTATTAAAAATTATATATATATATATATATATATTTATAATTATAAATTAATATAAGTATAAATATAAACATATTTATAAATAAATAAATATATATTTATATTATAATTATAAATATATTTTTATAGACAAAGATTTGTAATTATTTTTGTTATTTATATTATATATAAGTTTATTATATTTATGATTATATATTTATTATATAAATATATATATTTATTAAATATATGTTTACAAATATAAATTATATATATAATTACAAATTTAAAATTATAAATAAATATAATTATAAATATCTATATTTGACTACTTATATAAATTGATGATTATATATTTAAAATTATTAATAATTATAATTATATACATATACATATTTATAAATATATATATAAGTATGTTATATAATTATATTTATTTATTTATTGAGATATATTTGTAATTATATTTATAATATGTACATATATATATAATTATATATATTTATGATAATACATATATATATTTATATGTTTAAATAAGTTTTATTTCTAACTGTATATATAAATGTATTTTTAATTATATCAGTATATTTATGATTATAATTATAGTTATAAATAATTCTAAATGTTTAAATAAATTTTTATAAATAAATTTTTAAAATTCAAAGTGTATATTTTTAAATGAAATTATAAATATATATTTATATATATTATTATTAATATACATATATTTATATTATTGGGGGATATAGTGGGGCCAATGAGGGAAAACTGCCACTTCAAGTGGTGCTTGTCCCCCCATTTCTCAAGAGCTACTTCAATTAGCATTGGACCGCTCCACTTCCCTAAATAACAAAAACCTAAATCTGATTAACTAAATTACAAAATTAAGAAAACTCCTACACCCAGTTGTGCCTATAAATTAGAACATCATGGGGGATATTCTCTCTACTTCTATACAGAGGTTGTACACTCTGGGCCCTACTTTTGGTTTCATAAGCAATATTTTCTTTAGAATAATTTTTCATATACTGTTTTTATGTATTCACATGAACTTTGAATAATCTTTAGATAAACTTGACCATTTTTAATGTATATTCATAATCATTTCATCTTCTACATCATAATATTTTTTTATGATACATATATATCTATTTTCTAGTATTTCCTTAATGGGCGCAACTAATTTATTTATAAGACATTATATATACATGTAATGACCTAGTTAAATTTTTTAGAATGTATAAAAGGGGAAATGATCTCAATACTTATATAACATAGCTCATAGAATTTCCATCGACATCTGGTGATCTAATGGTCTATATAAGTTTTTTTAGTAATGTTTCCATGTGGAGATCACGTATTCAGGTGAAAATTATTACAAGATGGTATCAAATCCGATATGATGTATTCTTGATTATGGGATGTGAGAATATTTCAGAGATAAGACTATCGAGACCAATGATGTTAACATTAAATCCTTTTGGCACAATCTATTATGATATAAGAATTAGTTTAGAGTGTTAGATATAGGTAACATTCTGTTTATCTCTATTATTTAATGTTCCCTCAATCATTATGTATAATTCATCATTCTAGGAACCTATATATGTTAATAGTAGGATTTTATATCATGTTTCCTATTCGCCTATGATAGTTTACAATATAGGTGGAATCACTTAATGATTTTTATTAACTATAAAATTAAAAAAAATGTTTCTGTAATAGATTTATTTCTAATGTTAATGTAACAATGTATTGAAAAATAATTAAATATATAGATTATAATTCTCAACTTATTGTTGATGGTATAAATTCCATGTTATAATTAACACATGTTTTAATGGTAATTCAATTGTATGGGAAGCATATAAATATTTTTAACAGGACAGATAAAAAATCTAGAAAAATGGTGTTTTCTTGAATAATGAAATGTAATAGATTGGGTAATGGAAGTTAATTGTATTTATTTTAATATAGTTTAATAAATGTAGTTCTTTTTATGTGGGGGAAAATTATTGGTATTCTCTTCTTCAATATAGTTTCTATTTCCATAAATTTCTACCATAATTCATATAGTATGGGGTATATGAACATGTTAATGCACCTCAACCAAAAAATTGACAATCAAATCCTAGATTATATATCTAAATAAATCCAAATACTAGTTAATGGACTCCATCAAAGGATCTGATAGGTTCTAATATTATGAGATATTTTTGGTTTCATCATGCTAAAAAATCATGATTGATCTTCCCCCACATGATGATGGGGACGAGATCATTTATATCAATCTCATATTTGAGAGGTTGTATATATAAATAAACAAAATGATATTCTATAAACATTTTTTATTAATGGGGCATTTCAATGATAGTGTTTCATATTGAAAATTCTATATAAATATATTTACCTCACATAGAATAATTTTAAAAATAACTTCATTGAGTATTGGTACCCTATAAAAATTACATAAATAGAGGAAAAATAGTTCATGACTCTTCAATAATGATTTTATTCCATTATGAAAAGCAATAAAAAAATCTATGACCTACATTAAACTACATTATATCATTGTGTGGTTAATGTGTCTATGTTTATCATCATTGAGATTGTCCTAAATAACCATTATAGAATTATGTGATTGTCTTCAATTTTACACTATTTTTTTAAGCCTTAATTATGCATGATTTCACCATGATGGAGTCCAAAATATTTATAATAGAAATTAAATATACATCATGTTAGTATTAATTTTATTTATCTTTCAATATCTAAAAGATGTGGTGGGATGACATAAAATTTGGGGGGTATCACAGGAGAATCATTTTGAATAGAGTAATACTGTCATAGAGCATGATTACACTATATGTTCGGTTCCATTAAGGTGGTTGTATTGATCTTATCATTCCAAACTATACCATCATGGATAAGTATGGTTATACCTATATTATTTAAATACATTATCAAATGTACAACTAGAAGTGTTTGTCTAACAGCATCAAGAAACAACATCAGTTGACCCAAACATAATCATCTTTGTTTGTGGCATAGTTCACTAGGGTTAATTGATCTCCCTTTATGAGAACATTATGTAGTCGTTGAAATAGAGGTTAGGTCCAAATAGAACCTATGAAATCTTATGAGTGAGGTTTTTCACAATATGTTATGATTGATGGTTTCAGTTTGTAATCTTTTATGTACATTAATATCACTGATAGAAATTTGGGTATTTTAAATTTTAAATTTTATATTCTAGTGACCAATACAAATTATATTTCTTATTTGATACAAGTTATTTAAATTCATCTACTTCTATGTATCTTAGTTACCTTCTTAGATTAAATTTAGAGGATACACCTATCTATATGTTTAATGGTAACCCTATATAGAATCATATAGAGTCATCCATGAAAGTTCTGTCATATACATTGGTAGTGGCCCTAATGGGAATATTTTGGATTTCGTGGCCCGGAATAAAAACTCTATAGATTTCATTCTAATAATTTATTATTATACCCATATAAATGTTTATGTAGACTTGTAAAATCCAAAAATATCACTACATCATTTGATGGAACCCATAATATATTTAATGGAGAGAGGAAATTTCAGGATAGTCGATATGGTTTGGATCAAGTGACGGTATTGGAAATCAATATAATATTGTATACTATTGTACTATGATAAATGAAAGATAAAATTAAAAACTAATTACTGATAGTCATGGATTTTTTATTTGAATTATTCCTATCATATTTTTTATTATTTCCTCATAAGTATAATGTTTTTTTACAAATAATATTCAACCCAAAAATTGAGAGATATATATTTCACTATATAATATATATTAATAAGGGTATTTTTATGAAAAATGAATTATTTTACTGACAAAATATCCTTGGGTTTTTCTTATTATATTCTCAAATATTTCCATAGGGATTCATTCATTTTTTGGACAATTAGAATTTAAGCCATTTGACAATTAAAAAGAACCCCCCTTTCCCAAAATATACTCTTTATTGATTTTTTAGAAGGGGTATGGTGTGTTTTAAAAATATTCCTTTTTTTCAAGAGATAACTAACTTTAAGTTAATCCACAAGGTATTAAAAATATATTTTTCAATGATTTCATGTCTATAAAAAAAATATTTGGTGGCTACTTTCAGGCTGAAAAAAATCACTAAATAGATTTATGGATTTGATTAATGGGATTTTGTATACATTCATGGAATCATTATTGGTTTATTTTCATATCTATTTTATGTACTAGTATGATCTTGTTCAACATCTCAAAATTATCATAAGATCCTTACATGTAAAAAAACGTTATTCCCACATGTAAAAAAATTATTATTTAATTTCATGTTCCTCGCATATGTCATCATATAAATTTATATCTCAATTTATCTTAATATGAAAGAGGTAGAAATTCTATTTAATTTTCCATAAAACATGTATGAAATTACGAGAACACGTAGAATTTTAGGTCAAATTCATTACACTATATAAGACATATAATAGGTTTTCAATCCTTATGATAATGTGATTAAAAATATAGCTATGTTTATATGGTTTAAGTAGAGTGAAATTGATTTTCCATAACTAAATAAAAGGCTTACCTCAGACTTATAAATTTTTCTACATCATCCTGGTGAAGGGTTTTATGTGTAATATGACTCATCCCCTATTAGTCTTAGATATAATCCTATGAATGTTCATAATTTAAGGTAATATTATATTGACCTAGAATTAACATGCATAGATATTACATATTTTTAGACAAATATGAAACAAATTACACAAACATTAAAATAAAGACTATAATAGTTTAGTTCCTTTGGATACTAGGTACATAATCTACTATTTTTTTGAATCATCATCAATGTATTTGACAAATATCTCCCCATTTATTAATTATCATATATATACCATACATAAAACAATTCATTATAACCATAAGAGAGGAAAAATAAGAAAGGGAGAGCTCAGATTCTCTTTGAGGGTAAACAAGGGATATATCCATATAACATGAGAATATAGGTATGAGAACATGTGAATAAATTTAAGAATCGTACATTTCACATCAAATATCATAAAAATTAGTCATTCCATAAATATGTGTAATTTATAAGACATGAATAATAATGGAAACAAATAATAAAAGACATGAGAACATAACATTGGAATAAGTCATATATTTTTGTCATATAGATTAGCTTACGAAAATTTAAACAAGTATAAATAGATATAGGTTCACTCGTTAATTTAATAAAATGAAATCATGTCCTATCATAATTGTATGGACATGCAACAAGATCCACTCATGACATTATGGGCATGAATGATAGTCCATGAATATGATTATTATTATGTAATCAGTTTCATATATAATAGTTTTAACATGTAATCATGTTTAAAAATAAAATTGTGAACATTTAATTATGTTCATGCATCACATATTTATTCCATACATATCCAAAATTACACAATGCATTTGAGGGACATATATATACCACCCTTCACATAATCAATACCTTATTTAAGTGTACCAGAAGATCATAAAAAATAATCATATCATAACCCCAAAAATGTCATGGATTTCATAAATATTTCTTTAAAATATAACTTCTGTAAAAGATATAGGATTCATAATCATTTCATTATAGAATAACCCTTGAAATGATGGATCTTTAATAAGAATTTTCAATGGTATAACATGTGGAAATGAAATGAGTATCATAAACATCATTCCAAAATAAACATAAAAAACTCAGAGAAACTATATTAATTGTATCTATAGATTATATTCTCATTATTTCGTATGTAAAATCCACAGATTTCATGTTATATGGAAAATATTTTTAATCCTTCATGTAAAATATTTCATAAATAAAATATCATTTCAAAAAAGGAAAAAATGAAACATGAAATTTTATGGAATTATTTTTATTTGAAAATAAAATTGACAAAATATAATTTAGTATTAAAAGAAAATAATTATAATAAAGACAAGATGTTTCAGTCATGAATTATAAGTAAAAACACAGATTCCATTCAAATTTTTGTAAATGTACAATCGAGACTGGTTTGAAAACATCATTATATATTAATTGGAAACATTTATTTAACAAGATAAAGATGTGTGAAAATAAATGTTCCATAAAATATTAGAATAATAACACTTTTTTGAATATTGTTTCTTAGAAAACACGATCTTTGATGGAGATTGATTTCCAATAGAAGATAGAACGATAGTCTGATATTCTAAATTAAATCTCAATTAATTTACATTCCAAAGAGTGGCAAAATGATATTATTATTTGAAAACATCATGAATACACATAAAATTATAAAATTTATTATTTCTAGTATATATGTACCATAATATCTTCTCATTGGAAACATAATCATAAAAAAATCATAATAAAAGATTGGAATGTAATAAAAAATGTTATCCGCCTTGGTAACCTTGAATCATAATCCAGATGAATGAATTAAAAAATGAATCATATAACATAATAAGGATGGATAAATTCATGATATTAATTTTCAATGTTTATTTTTATACACTTTGTGAATGAATATATATTCATAACATAATGTTTCTCTCAATAAAGGTGCATTCAGATAAAAATAACTTACATCATTGGTAACGATTGAAGTGTAAACATAATGAAAGTGGGATAATTAAGTGGAAATGTTAATCCCCCAAATTATAGTGATATGAATCAAAAAATATAATGACCGTAAGTATATAAAAAACATAATAAATAGTTGTTGAACAAGGAATGTGTGTTAGAGAAGTAAAATGTAAGACAAAATTCACTTACCATAAGTCTTCACATCCCTCGTAATCATTTGTACCTCATGTAAAATAAATATATTATTATCTAATATATTACTGAACCAAAATTATATATATCACATTATATATTATTTAATTATGTCATTGTATTACCATTTTATTAAAAATTCTAAGTTGATGTCACATCTTGGGTAATAAATACATTGTTATTTGTATACTATTGGATTTTATTAATTTGGATCCTATTACATTGATCATGGTTACATAATCTGCAAAATAATAATAGTGAAATAATTATCATATTTTCAAAACAATTATATGTTTACGAACAATCATGAATGACAGTTTTATGAAATAAATTATGTTACTATCTTGTAGATGGTAGGTCAAACACATACATGAGTAACATTTCTATATTCTACACTAATTGTGGACATGAGGTAAGTAATACATTATGTTTCTATAATTCTTAAAACAAAATTTATAAAATATTATTTTTTCTAAATTTTATAAATATATGACCCATGTGGTGTGGGGATAAAAATAGATAGTCAAATCATTTCATAGAGTCGGTAGTCAACACCTACACGAATGATGTTATTATATTCCAATGACTGAAAAAGTATGAAATAAAATGATAAATTATCTTTTAAAAATGAATAATATATAATTAATATCATAATTACATAATTTAGAGAAAAAATATTCATTAAATTAATCCTTATTACATTTCATGTAGATCATTAGAGAAAACAAATCACATCAATTCATGAGTTGGTACATTATCGTGATCATGAATGACATTATTGTGTCCACTAAAAAATAGAATGTTGAAATGTTTTCTATGATATAATTAATAAAAATGTTTAAATTTTTTGTTAATATAATATATAGAATTTATATTCAATATCATACCCAACCATGAGAGGTAGTAACATTAAAAAATGACATCAGTTCATGAGGTTGTAATTTTTCATACACAAAAATGATAATTTTGTACCCCATTGGATGGATGATGAGATAGTTGTAGATAATTAACATAATAATAAAAAATCATTAAATATAATATACTGAAGATGTTATATCATAATAGTATTATAATATTTTATGTTGCTGGATGATGATATAAAATAAAAACACTTGTTCAGGAACATTACCTCTTCTTTATTAACATCCAATGACTTTCTTAAAAAGCCTTCCTATATTGGATTTATTTCAAAAATAATTCTATAAATATGAGAGAAGGTAAGTTGTGAATATTTGTCTCATGTTTTGGCCAAATAAAATTGGTCTAATTGTGTTAATAAAAGAGGATTGGGGTGGTGGTTTATAATCGAGGAGTGACATTTTTTGTAAATACCTAAACGTATTCAATAATGGCATGTCATAATCAAATCATGTGTATCTAAAATTGATAAATTATGTATGGGAGTAATTATTATACTGATAAAAACCTCTAAAAACACATCGTGTTTTCATTATATTCCATAGTTTAAATTTTTTACTCAAGTTTACCCTTATAGTTTTTACAATTATAACTTATATCATTTTCTTTATCGAGGTAATTTATCTATTAAGACTAAAATTAAAATGGAAATTATAATAAAATATATAGATATTTATTATACAGATTAAAATCCAATTTATTAAAAAAATGTTTTTGGAATATTAATTCTTACCCAAACACATGTAATGTGAAAAACAACATTTTAACGTTAATCACAATTAGAAATTCTTTAAATATTTCTATTATAATTATGTTGAAAAATTATGTTTAACATATTAGATAACATAAAATATTATGATTCCAAATATTTAATAAAATTTTAAAATTAAATTAAAATAAATATAAAATTTTCATCGAAATTTATTCCTATAGATGCGACGAGAGAATGAGTTTTTAAGATGAAATTTTCAAAGGTTTACAAAGAATTCATATCATAAGATAACATGAAATTGATTCTGATGAATTTTTTTGTACAAATGGATTTATAATATAACTACTATTAAAAAAAGACCAATTTAATATATATTTTAATTTTATATATAAATTAATTATTAAGGAATTTTTATTTAAAATTTAGTATTTTCAAAGTTCTTCTTAAAATGAAGCTTTCTGGAAATATAGAAAAATCACCCTCATTTAGATTGGAAATTATAATTTTAAAAAGGATTTTTATTTTATCAAATTAATTTTCAAAAAGTTTTAAATATTAATTTAGTTAATTTTAACAAAAATAAATAAAATGCATTTTTCTAGAAAATTGAATTTTCTAAACATATAAAGACATTACAAGACATTATGTAAATTTTTTATTAAATATGACTACCTTATATAAAAAAAATATAATTAGTTTTTTTAAAATTTATTTATTATTATACTAATGTCTATGTTTAAAGGAATTTTTATAACTATCATATTGAAAATAATATTTTTATTTCATGTCACATTTTGTTTCAACTTGATGTTGCATATAATGCATGTTGCACCCATTGTAGTGTGTAATATGAGATTAATTAAGTGTATGTTTAAAAAATCAGTGATTCATGTAATGAAACTTATGATATATATATATATATAAAGAAAAATATTTCACATAATCTTATGGTGTTACCTTCTACCCCCGAAAAATGAATTTCATCTACAAAATTTATTACTTCTGTAGAAAAAATGAGTTTTCTTAAGTATCAATATATCATTGGGTTCCCATATAGCTTCAAAAATATGATGGTTTTACAAAAAAATCATTGATCAGTTGAGTGGTTTTGTTTCAGAAAACATTTTTCATTCAACTATGAAGATGAACTGATTACTCCTTATAAGAAAGATCACACTCCAAAATTAGAGTATCTATGTTTAGCTCATGTGATGTATTAGGTATATAAATCCCGAGGGGAGATACATTGAACACATCATAGACCTAAGAAATCATTTTTTTGATGTTCCATGTGATAATATACAGTTCTAATTTGAGCAATAATTTCAAAGGGACCGTTATTCCCAAGAATGATTTCCCCTTCTCTCTTACAAATTGAAATTTGTAGAATGATATTATAACCAAAAAAAATTTAGATCAAATAAATGATTATTATCATAATATCTTTGTAAAATATTATTTTTTCCTTTCATGCTGAAGAATGTATCTAATCATCTCTATAATCTATTTGATTTCTCAGGTCCGAGTATCTCTCTTTATGAATATTTATCCTAGTACATTAGAGGTCTAAAATTCTTTTCATAAATGGATTAATATAGAGAAATAATGATGATCGATTGAATGTTGTGGTGGTATAAAAACTAATCAAGATGAAGGTGTTTATCTCAGCCACCTTTGATATCCATATAAAAATATCTTAGTATATCATCTAGGGTTTGAATTGGTCATGTAGATTGATCAAATGACTAAGGATGATACAAAATGTTGAAACTAAATGTTGTATCAAGATATTTATGAGGTCTTTTCAAAAAAATAGATGTTAACATCATGTTCTTAGATGATAAAATTGAAATTGGTATCCCATTAAACCTTACAACTTCCATAATGTATATTCTGAAAAGAGGATTTTGAGGATAATCATCTGTAGTTGTAACTATGCCTGGTTTCTACGTAAGGTGATCAACTATAACCCATAATTACATCAATATAAATGATAATATAAACCAAAAAGGTAAAAAATACCACTAATCAAATGCCAATCTAAAGGCTATTCTCCTTAAATAAATTTTTTCTTCAAACCAATGGGTTTGATTATAACATATTTCTCTTAAAATAGACCTAATATTCATAATATACTATCACATAAAACATGAAAATGTGTTTTAAAGACATTGAATTTATGATCGACCTTACACTCATTAACCCATGATGGTATTTTATTTCATTTGTGTTTATCTTACACCAATACAGATAAAATTAAAAATGTTAATTCTCTATTTATTCTTTATATATAACCTTATCTTATTCAATAACATTTTCATCGGATTCTTGGGTTCATCATTGTACTGATAAAATACCAAATGTGATTACATGACTTCAAAACCCATTTATAGGGAGATAAGAAAATGAAATTTCACTAAATTGTGATCAAAATTATTTTCAAAGGGATCAATCCTTAAAAATAAAAAATGAAATTTCCAAACAATGATGGAATGATAAGTTGACCTAACTTATCATGATACAATTAATCCACTTTTAATGCATAACTTATCCCTTTTTTATTTCTCTTTAGAAGTTGTTATGGATTACTATCAATATTAGATATCAAATTGGGGAATTAATATAGATAATACCAAAATTCCATTAAAATGAATCATTGAATTGTGGGTGGAGAATTCTATTTATCTCTCTCTATTTATTTCAGTGACTAGCTTGTTCATATCAATTTTACATTCCTTTACAAGATGGATATGCTTCCCACACATGAAATAACATTTTTTCCTTTTTAAGAACTCACATATGTTAACATTATAATAGCTTTGGAAATTATGATTTTGAAATATTTTGTCACCCCATGTGTCATATCATTTGATTTTCACACAACCCCATTTCCCATTTTTTATCACCAGAACCAAGAGGGTTTCATGTTTCCATTTCCACATTTATTGAAAATAAAAAAAAATCCATTATAGATTCATGATTCCATTTTAGATAATTCCCTTTGATGATTTGGTTTCAATCTATATATGAATTATTCAACCATACATTCATGATAAATTATAATACCAAAAGATTATCTCACATGTCATGTTAACTTTCATCATTAGTATCAATAGATTCATCAACCCTATTTAGCTTATTTAATTCCATCTCCATTTTTTTAAATGAATATCTGGAATGTTCTTTCTAAAAAATATTCTTTTAATCTCATCCCATTTCATCTTTTCAATTTCTTCTCATTGACTAATATTCATAGAATGATACTTGCATTTATACGACTCACCATCCAAATTGAAGATCGAAAAAATAAAAATTTCATATTAAAAAAACCAGATATAAGAATAAAACTTATTGGTACAAATATATTACTCAAAAAACCATGGATTAGAATAACCAATTAAATATGTTTGTAATTTTTTCATAAAATAATCAATATAATTCTTTTCCCTCCATTACTCAATTAAAAGTACATAATGAGTTAATTCCTGATAAAAATATGTGAGAATATAAAATTTGTTTTTTAATTTCATATCCAACAACATTTGGATGGTTAGTAAGTCAATCATTTCATTCTATATTTCATTTATCATTAATTTTGTTTCTTCAAGTTCTACCCATTAAATAAAACCAAAAACTATTAATAATAAATAATCATCAGAGGGAACCACATAATCATGGTGAATCCAATATAAGGTGACTAAATCATGAAACATTATTTTTTTAATCTATAAAACCTTATATTTATCCTAGGTTATTCATAGTCATAATATATTTATGTCTTTCATGATGGTTTCTAAAGTATTTGTGAATTTTCAAAACCTTTCCCATGAGAGTGTAAAACTTGTTGGGATATAGGCCCATTTCCATGAACTATGTCATATTCAAGTACAAATCAATGCACCATTTTCTTAGTTATTACCACTTTTACACATCTATTATAAATCAACATCCTTTTTTAGTATCCATAAAGGGATATAATTTCATTTAAACCACTCACTATATCCTTGAAAAAAAATCCATTACATTTTCCTATATGTTAAATAATGCATAGAATTATCCTTGTATGTATCCTTAGAAACATCATTATAAATATCCCTAGGGATATAAAAAATATATGACATCCATGATTCCATATTATAATTAAACCGTTCTTATGATACCAACTATTGAGAACACAAATTATCATATATAAATATTACATATTTAAAATATATATTTTATAAAATACACAAATATTAACCTAAAAAATAATAGTTTATTTCCATTGGAGACTAGGATCACATTCTTCTTACTTGGTTAATGATTTTAAATTCCTCTGATAATGATCTCCCTATTGAGTTCTCTTTATAATAATACCCTAGATAAATCCTTTCATCATACCTAGGTAGGGGAAACATAATAAAGGGATAGATCAATTGATCAGTATGGGTAAACCTGGAATATATACATATAACATGACCATTTTGGTAAGATAAAATGTGAATAAAAGTTGATAACAATACCCTACATATCATTGATAAAAGAAACATGGGTCATGGAATAAATCATGGTAGTTAATAATACATAATTTATAAGGTAATATTGTTAAATGATCCATGAGAACATAAAAATGGCAAAGGAAACGTATTTATAGAATACACATAAGAATAAAATATTATGAACTTATATAAATAGAGATTTTATCACTTGTTAAATTAAAGATATGAAATTAGGACCTCTCATAATCCTTTAGACATGAAACTAGATCCATATAGAACATTATGTACAATAAATATAGTTCCATGAATAACATTGTGAATATAAAATCAGGTCTATGAATAAAAATGTGGAAATATAATCCGGTCCATTGATAAAATTGCAAGCGTGTAACCAGCTTTACACAAAACATAATTGCTCATCATTTATCCATTTGCACTAAAATAATTTTAGTGAGATATAGGTTAATAATTATATAATTAAAATCATATATCAATTTTTTATAAGATCATAAAACATTCATCATATCAACACCCATGAAATGAAATAGGTTTGGTAAAAATTTCACTATATCATATCCTTTGGAAAAGATAAATGATTCATAATAATTTATTCATTTCATCATTATAAAACCCATGAAAATAATCACGGTTCATAATAGTTATTCAATTTTATAACCCCTGGAAATGAAACAAGTTAAATAAACACCATTCCATAATTAACATAAACAATATAGGGAAAGAATAAGAATATCATCCTAGGATCATATCCCCAATAATGTACATGAATATTCCTTTTAAAATTTTTAACAAAAAATTAAACCATGGGATAAATTATCATTTTAAAATCATATTATAACAATATAAGTATTTTTATTTTTTTAGAAAACATAGTTTTGGAAGAAAACTGATTTCCTACCCCAGAGAGAAATAAAGTTGAATTTTCATAAAAAAATACAAATTAATTAATGAAAAAAGTGGTTAAAGTTTATTTTTATTTGAAAACATTATATGATACTATAGGATAATAAAATTCATGAGTTTAATGAGTTATTTATCCTAATCAATTTTCATCATAAATATAATCATAAATAATCTTGAAAAACATTGAGACTGTCACATAATATCATTACCTATTAGGTAACATTAAATCAAGTGATTTGGGATGGAATAACATAAAATATCATGAATATTAATAAATTCATGATATTTAATGTCAATTTTGAGGTATATATAACCTGTGATATAATAAATGTGCACAAAATAACATTTATCTTAAATAAGGAAAATTTGGAATGAAATACCTTAATAATTTGGTATCATTTGAATTGTGATCCCCTTAAAAGAGAGATAACCAAATGGATCATTAAATGCCCATAATTTTTAAGATATAATTCATAAAATGAATTCATAAATAGTATATAAAACACCTAAAATAAATCGGGTGTTAATATGGAATGTTTCTCGCATATGTAAGAAGTGAGACAAAAATCCCTTACCAAAAGTCTTCACTTCCTCGTACTCATTTGTACCTTTGTTATAATAAATATATGATTATTATACATATATTATAAAACCAAGAATTAAAATATAATACCAAATTTTATTTAATTATGACCATTTTTTACCCATTTATTATCAATTATATATTAATGCCAAGATTTTGATAATAACAACTTTGACTTCCACATGAGTTTTGATTTGTAATTTTTGGTCCTCTATCATTGAAATTTTTCGATATAATAAATACTAAAAAAATTAATAAATTATATTATTTTTATATAAATTATATTTTTAATAATAATCATGTTATATTTTTTGGATAAATAAAGTATGTTGTGGTCATGAAGATGGTAGGCCATACGTATGAATGGGTATCATTTCCATTTTTTCAATGATCATTATGGATAACAGGTTTGTAATATCTCATATTTTCAAAAATAATAGTAATATAATAAATATATTATTACTATTTTCTTACACTAATACATATAATCTATGTGGTATGAGGAGGAGACTGGAGAGTCACATTGTTTCATAAATGTGGTAGTCCGCACTTAAATGAACAATGTTATCATTTTACAGTGACTGAAATTGTAAGAATGGAAATGAAATATTATATTTTCAGAATGATTTATATGTTATTAATATCATATTCATGTATTTTATATAATATAAATTTATTAAAATTTCCATTATTATCTTCCACGTAAATCATTAGGGAAATTGAATCACACCGCATAACAAGGTGGTAAGCAGCCTTTAACACGGACGACATTATCGTATCCCCTATAGAATGGAATGTAAAATTGTATATATTATATCATGACTATATATTTATAATATTTTAAAAATATAATATAAATAATTCACATCCATCATCACACCCAACAGGTGATAATGGAAAAACGAAATACATCGGTTCGTGAGGCGGTATTTTTCCGTATACATGGATGATGATTTCGTAACCCATTAAATAGAAGTGGAGATGGTTGAAAGAAATTACATTAACATTAAAATATATAAATTTATGGAATATAATGGGTTTATTATATCATATTGTCATAATATTAATCGATGGAGGTGGAGGATGAAATTAAACAAAAAACTCTAATTGAGGAACATTACCTCTTCTTCGTGTATCCTCTTTATGTTATCAGAAAAATCCTCAATAGGTTGGATTTATACTCAAAAAAAGTCAAATATATTGATAGGAGGGATTTAAGGAAGCTTTGATTCATTTTATTTTCCAAAAAAAAGTTTTTTAATGTTTGGATAAGAAATGATATGGGGTGGTGTTTCATAATTGAGGAGTGGTATTTTTTGTAAATAAAAAAAAGTATTCTATAATGCCAGTTCACTGTTATCTCATGTGGATAAAAAATTGACAAATAATGGAAGATAGTAATTATTTGGTCAATAAACACAACCACCAAAAAAAAACATTTTTATCAAGTTATTCCTTATCCTTTATATTTACTTAATTTTAACCTTTCTATTTTTACCCTGAAAACATGTATATTTTAATTTACCAGGTGAATTTATCCATTATGAATGAAATGAGAATATCATATATTATATAATTTTAACATAACAAAAATATATTATATCAATTTTATTAAATAAAAATCATATTCCTATTGATAATTAATTTGAACACAAGCTCTTGTAATGTGAAAAACTTCATTGTAACCTTATTCTCGGTAAATAATTTTAAACTGTTTACACTAATAATTTTGGTTAAAAAGTAACCTAAAATTGTTATTTAAAAAAATTAATTACTAATTCAAATATAGAATCTATTTTTATAAATTAATTTAACAAATTTTGAAAATCTAAATTTAAAAGCTATTCCATATAAGAAATGTAAAAAGGGGGAGTTTTATAGAGAATGTGTTATAAATCATAAAAAAATTTCACATGAAAACTCAATATTAAATTGATTCTAAATACATATTTTATATAAATATATATATAATTAAACTAATTTTACTATTAATCCAATTTTTAATATAATTTATTGTTATAAATAATTTAACCATAATGATAGTTTTCAATTAAAATTCAGTGTTTTTCACTATTAAATGAAAAATGAAACTATACAAAAAAACAAAAAAATAACTCTAATATAATTTAAACATGATTATTTAAAAAAATTATTTTATTTTATCATACTTATTTTAAAAATGTGTGAAAAATTTAATTTTATAAAAGTTTAAAAATTATGTAAAAATCATTTTTTGAGAAACTAGTATCTTGGAAACATATAAAGACATTACCAAAAATTAAGTACATTTTTTATCAATATCATTCATTTATATAAATAATTATTTTTATATTTTAAAAAATATCAATTAATATTAATATCTTTATATTTAATAGCTAGATTATAACTATCACATTAAATATAAATGTTATTGTTGCATGTAACTCAAGCTAGACTGAATGTGGTTTGAGTCGAAATTTAAAATAATTATTTCATTTCATGAAAGATAAACCAAGTATTTTATGTAATTAAAATTATCCTAAAATTTTCTTTTCTTGTAAAACATATTTCATAATATATCAGGGTGTTACCTATATAGTTCTATAAAACTCCACACTCATGAATAAAACTATCATAAGAATGATATATAAAAAGTTTCCATTTTTCATACTATGTTTTGGTGTAAGTATTATATATTTTTTAATTCGTATTTATATTAAAATAAAAATAGAGCACAAACTTTTTCATGTCCCAACAGAAGATAAATCAAAGAAAATTTCCCTTGATATACAATCTCCTGACTCTCTATTTAGATATTCAATAAGGTCCTTATAATGGAAATGTAATTAGAGATTGTCACAAAATGAAGTACCATGCTTATTTATTTTAGGATATAATTGAATAATTTATGTTGTTGTTTCTTATATATTCACTCTACTTGTATGTGATATAGGATCAATTGGCGTTGTATTACATCACAATTATCTTATTTTATATTTGAAGGAGCACATCAAAAAATATCACATATTATATTATGATTTTAATATTATATAGGATACACCCAATTATGGGGATATCCATGATAATTCTTTTAAAAATACTTTATATTTTATATATTTCAATGGGAGACTAATGGTTAGAAAGTGGTCATTATAAATGGGATAATGAAATTTCATTATTCTAGATAAATTTCACACTCTAAAATCGCAAATATGTTTCCTTTTATTTGTATCATGTTCTAGTTTAATTTAATTCTATGAAATAAATTAGTCATTCTTTCTAGATACCTATCCTTTAAATATATTTTTTCAGAGAATTAAAATCATGGTGGTACTATTCATCCACTCTTTATAATATCATGGATTTGCGATGATAATACAATGGATATTCTGACTAATCTACTATGATATTGTAAAAAAATAAAAAATCTAGTCCCTACAAAATTTTTAAAAATATGGAATACTTATTTCCTACCTGTAAAGTATCTTAGGTCCATGATCATTGGATTTAATATATAAAATAAATCATGTTTATTCATGGTTTACACTCTATAATTACATATGACAAGGAATAGAGGTTCTTTTCTCATTATATCGAAGGGTTACAATGAGTTCTATGTTCTCAGATAAATATGATCATTAAATAATAACCCTATATAGATTTCATGTCAAAAAAAATCCTTTCTTATTCGGCATGAGATTATATGGTAATGAATCATTGATATTTTTATCACATGGGAGGAATATATATCCTTGATGGAAGTCACCTAAAATAATACATATCTTTCACTTGTTTAAATGGGTAAATTTGGATATATATATATATATATATGGGAGGAATATCCATTCCAATATATAATATATGAATTAGATAAATAATTTTTTATTATAACATATATTATCTAGGAAATTATGGAACATATGAAATTGTTTCAAAATTGACTAATATAAACTAAAGGAAAAAAAATATTACACATATCGTTTAATATAACAACTAGAGTTTAGTGTCGAAAATGATATATTAATTATAATTTCTCTAAGGTCAGATCATCGATGAGTTGATAAATATATAAAAAGGTCTACAAGGATTTTAGGGAAATTTTTTATCTTCCTATGTGTTTGGGAAACAAAATATTAGATTTCCATGCATAAAAATTTTTGAACCATGAAAAATAGATTCCACATATCTTCACTCGGTAAATATACACCTGAATCATCCCAAAATATAGTATATTATGTTGTCAAGAATAAAATTTATGAATTTTAATTTATACCATTATATCTGTATCATAGATTATAGTAAGAGTGTGTTATAAGGATATGTTATACCATTCATTTTAATTATCTACTGGCATAGGTAAATCAAAAATGAATCTTTGTATTGAGTATATAAAATGAAGATCCAAGGATATAAATTTCCCTTTTATATAATGATTTAATTTTCTAAAGGATGATAATATGAATATTTGGGAGGGTTTAGAAACATTAACTAATACAGGTTGTAAATTAATAAATTTTAAAAATTTAATATTATAGTTTTTGGTATTCTTGGGGATTTATAGTCACAGAATATGGGATATGGTTCTATAAACACATTTCTTATAATTATTTTTATAGTGTATTTCATATTAAATGTTGAAAACCACATCTAACAATTACAATTAATAATTTGAAATAATATTTCATTATATTCACATAAATCATTTATGTTAAATGTTTTAAATATTTTTTACCACTGTTTCATATAAAATCCATATTATTTCATTAAAATGGGTATTTTTAAAATTATTACACACTCTTAGAGTACTATCCTTTCATCACTCAAGATAATTAATATCTTAATGAATAATATATAATACTCTTAAAAATAACCTATGAAAAACATTTGAAAACATAGGGTGACAAAAAATATGTCATTAATTGTATTTTAAAAAATAGAAATCTTATTTTTGTAATATATGAAAAATACAAAAAATGTGTTTCATAAAAAACATTTGAAATTGTAAATTATTTCGAAAAATTATCTTAAAAATAAAGATTGTGTTTTCTAATTTTTTTAATGAAAATTCTTCCCTGAAAAACAGAACTATAGAAGACATTAAATAGATAAAAAAAATTTCTTTAAAGAAATTATCATTTGAAAATACCTTTTTAAAATAATGAAACCATTTTTTGAATAAATATTTTATTTTTAAAAAATACGTTAATATTTTATTTTAAAATGAAACCCATATATATTCATCTTGGTTATAAAATTATTAAGTCCACTTTTTTATATGGAAGGTTTAATGGACCAGACATAATATTATAGACTAATTTCTTCGATTGGTGTGTTAACAAGTCATAAATAATTATCCTTTAAAAGAATAGTTTTCCAAATTCTAAAACACAATTTATAGGGGCATGAAAAATTTCATTTGAATATTTATTTTAAAAAATCATAAAATATATTTAATAAACACTTCAAGGAGGAAAATAAAAAAATACATGATTAGTAAACTCATGAAAATAATTTTTTTGAAATTATTACTTTTAATAGGATAAAAGTAATTACAATAGAAAATAATGAATTTATGGGGAAACCCCATTAAATAAATATTATTAAATTGGATCATGAATAAAATAGTTTTAAGAAAAATTAATATCTTTTGTTTATACACACACAAGGATATTAATTTCATTCAACGGATAATTTTAATACCTGAATTATAATTATGATAAATTATTTTTAAAATAAATTTTAGTATCTTGAATACCATTAGTGTGTGTTCATAAATATTATATATTATAATATAAATTTAAAATTTTGAAACTCCATAAATCAAAATCATTATAAATATCTCAATAATATATTTATTTAATTTAAAATATATAATATAAAATAAATTTGTTTCTAGAAAACATAAAAATAGAGGGTTATTTTGAAAATATAAATTATATGTTTCAAAAATAAATTCCCATAAAATTGTGGTTTTGAAAATAAAAAAAATCGAATGTTCTGAAACATTTTCCCTTACATTGAACTCATTTAAAAATAGTAAAATAAATTTTTCAAATAAAATCCCATACATGAACCTAACTGAACAACCCATTAAATAACCTCTTTCTACAAAATAAAACAGCTAGACTAACATTCTTTACACTTTCACTCTCATGAAAACTATAACCAAGGCATGAAAACATATTTTTATTTGGTGAAAAACTGAGTAATATGTTCTCTTTTTATATCCATCCTCCTACTATATGTGTTTCACATTATTAGTGAATAGTGTTTTATATTTATAAATGATTTAGGTGATCAAGAAGGATATGTGTATCAACTCTTAAAAAATTAATGTATTTGTCTAAATATTTAATTTGTAAAAAATTCATTATCATATATTACTAGAAGTTCCTCAGTTGTTCTTGTACTAATATCATCCACTAATTACTCCCTATTATATCCCATGATGAATATCATGTATATGTATATATTCTATCATAGACTGTGTAATTGTTTAATACTCTATGAAAATGTGATTAACCATATTTTCTATTTTGTAAACAACATTATATAGGCCCCACTTAGTATGAAATCTTTATTATTACCTAAGGAAAATTTTTGATGAAAATTCCATATTTTATGAACAACATCCTATATAAATTGACACAATATGTGAGGTTCGAGATGAAGGGTGGTTTTTTAATAAATTTCCTAGTATGTTTCTCTTCTGCATCCTATAAATTTTTGGTATGGTTCTAGTTTTTATTATATATATACATGTGTGTGTGTGTGTGTTTCATGTTCGAAAACCCTCCAACATGCACGTGCATTGGATAAAGAGGAAAAATTACATTAATCACATATTTTTTAGATCTCCTTAATGATTTTTTGATAACCAATCCTTCAAAGGATGCAATGATTATACTGATATATATATATATATATATATATAAACACATAGACACAATATGATAATCCGTAGGTTTTTTACATTATGAATAAGTATGATAAGAACGAATTTGTTTTATAGTGAATTCATGTGAGGGGATTCCAAATTATAGAAACTATTTGTATAAATTGAGATCCACATTGGTTTATTCTTTAAACTAGAACTTCACCATATAATAATTCATGAATCATCAGCCCGTTGGAATCCATAGGGTACCGGTGGTATCTTTTAGTCGCACCTACCATGCGTTCGAGTTATGATAACCATGATATTTATCACATTCGCTAACCTACAAGAACACCTATACCTACCCATATTAAATCTAGGTTCACCCATATCATCGAACCTACTAAATTATGTTGATAGGCTATCCACATACTATCTATATTTTTCGCACTTAGGAATTGGCTAGTTTTCCCATATCATAATATTTTTTGTATAATTTTAATTTAAAAAATATTCATTAAAAAATTAATTTTTTTATATTATTATGAATAAAAATCATATGTCAAACAATTACACACATATTAAAACCCAAAAACATATAATAAGGAATTATACATTTCATTAACAAATCCAAAAATTCATTAACAGAATCCAAAGGATTTCAAATGGTTCTCTCTTTTAAATCGAAAGCTTCTAAAATAGTGTTGGTTCATGATTCTCCCCCAAATAATATTGTAGATAATTGAGAGCCACTAGATTGGGCTTCTCATTTATTTTTTCAGATCTTATATAGAGTGCCTACGAGAACATTGGTAAGGCCTATGGGAAAAAATTCTTTAGTGAAAGAAGGAATAATATAAATGAAACCTTCTTTGGGGAAAAGAAAGGGGAATGAAAATTGAATTCATTAATATTCAAGTGGCTAATTGGTTTTTTTCTACTGTTGGTGGTGATCTTTTGTATGATAGAGCTAGATGTGTTTGGTTTTATCAACTACTTAGTAGTCTAAATAATGCTTGCTATAAATTTTGATGACGGATTCCACTCGAATTCATAAACAAACTTTAGAGACCTATAATGGAAATTTATATTTTTTGATGAACATTCAGAGTCCTCATCTGATTAGGAAAATGACCCTATATAGAATACATGGTGGAGAGTCATGCTTCCAAATGGAAGGGCATACATATTGGGAATATGGGTTCTAAGGGATCATAGAGGGCATGATTTGTATTATAATTACATCATGTGGTTTTTTCATTATCATAATTAATTTTCTACCTTTAATTTTTCTTAATAATTTTTTTGTCATGGGTTTGGGATACCATAGCATGAGTTCATATTTTGTTAATAATGAAAAAACACACCTCTACTAAACTATAAAAACCAATCCTCACAACCTATTCTTATTAAAACTCAATGACTTGTATCTTGGTCAATTTCATCCCAATTCCCTTATCAAGCCTCTTTCCAACATCCAACACCTTTTATTCTCACCAAAAGAAAAAATAATGGCCCATAAAGATATTCTAAATGTTGATAATTCAAGATGTAACATGAACTTTCTTTTTCATAAATTTTATTTTATTTTATTTTCTTTTATTTTGTTTCCAATTATTTCTCTTTTATTTTACTCAATTCACCTCCCCTTATATAAGGGGCATGAAAAATATAAAATTATATATATACCATAATTTTATCATATTTATGGAAACATTAATAATAAAACTTCTTCTTCTCTCCATATTATTATATGAGTGAAAACCTCATCCGTGATTTTTCGATTTACAGGCATCATCGACGATGTGTTTTCAATATTGTATTACTTCCTTCATGGATGTTCAGAAACCCATTTTAGTGGTTGAAAATATTTTAATTCAAATTATATTACCAATTTTATGTTCTATAATTAATATATATACATAATATTATATCATATGACTAAACTAGTTCGTGATTATCGTAGAATAGCCAAAATAATCTAAACAAATATCAATCATTATTTATTTAATGATTCGTCATCATATCAGAAAAAATTATTTTTTGTCCTCATTTAATATTCAATATAAATATTAATAAAATTTCATTCCACTTCTCTAGTTTATCTTTAATTCGACAAGAAAATCTATTATGAATCAATAATGGGAACTATGTAAAGGATACACCCAAAATAATGGAAATAAGAAAATATGATTAATAAATAGGTGTAATGATGTTATAAAATTATAATATAAGGAGTTATAAAAATGAATATGTTTTACTAAAATATTTTTGACACACTTTTAACCATTATATATGAGTTTTATATACATTTAATTTAATAACAACCCGATATGGGGGAATTCTTGATCAAATTTCCATTTATTGGGTTATTATTCTACTTTATTAATTTTGTTGAACTAATATTATTTGTAAAATTAATTTGGCTTATATTAAGTTTTATTATGTGGATTTATATTTTGTACACATATTCAATTTATTTAATCAATTCTCACTTCATATATATGATATTTTTCTGGACATTTCTTCAAAAATCATCTTTTAATTTCTTTTCTTTTTGTAAAAGGAAAGATTTATATGGTCTAAGTATTACTATTTTATGGTTATGTTCCAGTTCATTATCATTTTTTATGATTAAGGGTGATAGGACTATATTATTCCAATTTACTGGGTATGTTTATGTTGGGGGTCGACTGTATAGTTACTCTAAGTGTTACTATGATAGTTATAGCATAAGGGAGTTTTGAGGGTTACATAATAAAGTAACTATGAGGGTTACACTATATGTTAAAAGTGAGGGTTGAAAATCATATGGTAGTAGTGAGGGTTAAAAATATTATGTAATTAATTCTCCAATATACATTTATGGTTTTATTTATATTTTCTTTATTTTATAGAAATATCTTATTTTCACAAAGTAATTATATGATACGATATTGGTGAGTATTATGTCTTTATAAAAATGATTCCATATGTTTACATGTATTAAAAAACTAATGGTTTCATTGATTATTTTTTATATTCCTTGAAAATATTTTGGTTTTATCCTAATATTTAAAAAAATCCATGTTTTAAAGGTTATGTAGGAGAAAATAATAAGCAAACAGAATGTTTCTAGAGAAATGATGTTTTATTAAAAAAATTGTATTATTAAATAAATGGATACTATTTTATTAGTTCCCACATTTTATTCATGTGGGTTTATAATTATAGATAGTGTACTAATTACCTAAAACTATAAACTTATAAGATATTTTGGAAAGTAAGATGGTGATTTATAGTTGAATTAACTAGATTATGTACTTATTAAGTCAGTATATTTATAGATGGTATTTGAACATTGGTTAGATAAATTTAGGTGTTAATATAATATTAAAAGAATATGATAAATGATTATTAAATTATGGATATGTTTAAATATTATTACATTTAATGATTCTCATGTTTCCTGTTCAATTATATGTCTAGTGATAATGGTTTTCTATAAAATAAAAATAGAGAAGCTAATGTATGAAGGAGCCAAGAGGTTGATATCTTCTCAAATTTGCAACTAGGAATGGACGATATTAAACTGATTTTTTTGTGATAGTAAGGGATTATCTAACATAGATAAAAAATAGAGGTGGTATCCATGACAAAGAATAGCCTGAACTACTACAAAGGAACATTGAGATAGTGGAACATTTTATGAGGTAACACCCTCCTTATATTAGTAGATCTTTTGATACAGTGGTGGATAGATGTTGTATTAGATCCCTTGAAAATATATTTGATGTCATGGAGCACATATATAATCAAATGCTTATTCTTGAAATTTATTATTTTGATGGTTATTTTTACTAGTGGTTATCATTTGTCAAGAATACTAGGGGACATGATGGGATCTATGCCTAGAATTTGATGAATTGAATAATTTTTACCATGAAAAATATCTCCTATGTTATTTTGACATAGTATGGAAAATAAATTCCATGAATTGAAACAAATGGAGGATGATTTAGTGGCCTTGTATGAAGATAAAGTCACCCGGTTGGAAAAGTAAGATCCAAATATTATTCAAGATCATGATAGAAAAAATCATCTATTTTATTTGAGTATTTAATCCATGATATCAAACGGAATTGGGTTCTCTTGTATTAAAAATTATCGAGAAACTTTTATAATGTACTGAGAGGGTAAAATGGAGTTTTCTGATCATCACATGTACTTTCACAACAAATAAAAGAAGATGTCTAGTGGTAAAGCAATGTGAATGAAAAAATAAATGAAATATGAAGGTAAGAAACTCTAGTTTCCATTTTATGAAATGTGTGGTTAAAAGCATTGTGGGGAATTCTTTACGAAAAAAAGGAATTGTTTTCGATGTGTTATGTTTGGAATTATGTCAAAATATTGTAATGAAATTTATTTTAATATTAATTATGATAAGATAATAATAAAGAGTTTTAAATGTGGTCAGATGGGTCATTATGAAAATACATACACAAAAAAATCTAAATGATAGAAAAATCCATATTATAAGCATAAAGGTGCAGGGAAATCCATTGCGACCACATCAGAGGATGATGGGCCATCAAATAATGTGCTTTTAGGTAATTTTTCTTCACTTAGATTTTTCTAATCACTTTTTTTATACGAGTTCTACACATTCATTTTTATGTGATAAATTTTCTAGTAAATTAGAAATTTCAACTCAAGAAATAAGACTGGAATTTATAGTTAAAACACCAAGCGGAAATATAAAAAAATGAATTTTAATAATCTTCATATTTTTTTCTATAGAAATGAATTACCTATAAACCATGTTTTTTTCATTAGTAGAGTTTTATGAAACATTTTATATGTATTGTATTTCTGTTTATCAATGCTATGATTGATTATAGAGATAATGTAATTTTTTAATAATGTTTTTTGTATAAATGAATGAACCCTTAACATTTATGACATATCAAGAAGCTGAGAAACTCTTAAAGGATATAAATGATAGTTATCGTGCTCAAATTGTTGAAAAATAGGAACTGCTTAAATTATGGATGAGCCAGTGGTAAATTAACTCGTGAATGTTTTTATTGATGAGTTTCACAATGTTATACCTAACTGAGACGTTTAATTTTCTATTGAAATTTTTACTGATGGTAAACCAATTTTATAACCCCTTTATCGAATGGATTAATTAGACCTTCTTGAATTGAGAAATCAGTTGCAAGAGTTTCTTGATAAATGATTCATTCATCCTTACACTTAACCATTTGGTGCTTCTATTTTTTTATTTAAAAAATTATGTTTCCTTGAATCATTTCATTGATTATAGATAATTGAATAACATTACATTTAAAAATAAATATCCTTAACCACATATCAATGATTAGTTTGATCAGATCTAGGGAGCTCAATATTTTTCCAATATTGAATTGATATCTCAGTACCATCAGATGAAGGTGAAGGAGGATTCAAATCCAAAAACAAAATTTCATACTAGATATGGGAATTCTGAGTTTAAGGTTATGCATTTTTTATGAAAAATTCCACCTTTGTATTCATTGATCTTATTAATATAATATTCCGTGAATATTTGGATATGTTTTTCAATATTTTAAATTATGTATTTTGATCTTCTCAAAAAATTATTAGGATAATGAAAAACATTTATGGTTTATCTTGAAAACTCCCAAAGAAAAGACGTTAAATTGGAAATTTAGCACATTTGATTTCTAGTTGTAATATATTTATTTTATTAGCCATATTTTAAATAATTATATAATAATAGTTGATCCTAGAAAAAACAAAGTGGTAGATAAATGTCTAAAAACTAAAAATGATATAGAGATTCAGATTTTTCTTGGATTAGAAAGTTATTACCAAATATTTGTCAAAATATTTGTTTGGTTATTTGGACCAATAACTAAGTTAACATGATAAGGGGTTAAATTTATTTGGAAACAATAATGTGAAACATTTTTAGGAACTCAAGAAGAGATTGGTGAATGCTCTAGTTTTGGCTATACCTTCCAGAAATGGGGAATTTATCATCTACAGTTATTCTTCCTTGGAGGGACTTGTCTGTGTTCTGATGAAGAATGATTATTTAATTTCTTATGCATCAATACAACTGAAACCGCTTGAGTTAAATTATCCCAAATAAGATTTGGAATTATAAAATGTGATTTTGACTTTGAAAATATGGGGGCATTAATTAGATGGAGCCAAATTAGAAATATAGACTTACCATAAAAGACTTATGTATATATTCACTCACAATGAATTAAAAATGAGGGAGTGAAGGTCGCTTGAACTGATAAAATATTCTGATTTCATGATCAATTATCGTACAATAAAAGAAAAAAAGTTATAGATTCTTTGAGTCAAAAAAACGCATCATTAACTTAGTTACATATGGAACAAGACCCCTTGATTAATGATTTGATGAATTTTGGCATGGAAATTGGTTATGTAGGAAATTCCACTATGTTGTTTCATATGTCAGTGCAGCTATCACTATTAAAAATAATAATGATAGTGAAAAAGGAAGACTGCAAGTTTCAGAAAAACGATGAATTTTATAAAAGGGCTATGTTAAAAGAATTTATCATTGATAAAGATTATGTTTTAATATTTGGATATTTATTATATTTTCCTTGTGATTCAAAGATAAAAAATAGTTTTTAAGTGAAGCTTATATTTTAACTTTTTTCAGTTCATCCTATCAATACTACGATGTAGAAAGACATTTGGTAGTATTATTGGTGGGATAGATTGAAAAGAGATATTAAATATTTTTTGATGAAATTTTTGAAATGTCAATAGGTTAAAATAGAGTGACAACTAATAATGAAGTATTCTCTCTCCTTTTCTAGTTATAGAGTATAACTGGGAAAATATATATATAGAATTAGTTATGGGACTACAAGAAATATATAATGTTAACAAAGTGATTTTGGTTATTATTGAATTATTGGATAAATCTTCTCATTTTATTCTTAGTCTAGATACACTTTCTCTGGATCATCTTTCCCGAAAGTATCTTAAAGCTATTTTCTAAATACATGGAGTTACTCTTTCTATTATATCTAAATGTGATCTTAGTTCACATCTATCATTTGGA
Source organism: Viscum album (assembly GCA_963277665.1). NCBI lineage: Eukaryota > Viridiplantae > Streptophyta > Magnoliopsida > Santalales > Viscaceae > Viscum > Viscum album. The sequence continues at coordinate 690,046,591 of OY728153.1, read as the reverse complement.
AAGGCCTTCATAATTCATTGGATATAGAATTAAATTTTAGAACAACTTTTGATCCTAAATCTGATGGGTATGCCAAGAGAACAATTATGTAAATAAAGTATATGCTTTAGGAATGTTAAATAGACTACCATGGAAGTTAGGATAAACATATTTCTTTAGTTGACTTTTCTTATCATAATAGTTTTCATTCCAGAATACAGATGACACATTTTGAGGAATTTTATGGGAGGGGTGATGAACACCATCATTTGTCGATGAAGTAGGGGAAAAGAAGTTGATGTGACTAGAATTATTAGAGTATGTGGTAGATAATGTGGCGATAAAATAGAAACACATAAAGAAAGCGCAATTTATGAGGGATAGTAATTCAGATAATAGAAAGATGGAATTTTCTTTTGAGGTTTGGGATTATGTTTTTAATAAAATGTCTCCGTGGAAAAGTGTTATGAATTTTGGTAAGAAATGAAAGCTATGTCCAAGGATTATAGGAACATTTTAAATCATGGAGAAAGTTGGAGCAGTTTCCTACAAATTTTCTTTTCCTCTAAGATTCTCTTAGTTACATAGTGTTTTTAATGATTCACTATTTAGAAAGTATGTTCTAGATTCGTCTCATTTTTTGAGCCCATAAGTTGTTTAGCTATAACATAACCTCTTTTATAATGTGAATCCTATTGAGACTATTGATCATAAAGATCATGTATTTTGAAATATAGTAATTCATGAGGTTATGTTTTTGTGGATAAACAACATTGTTTATGAAGAAACATGAGAATCTTAAAATTCTATGACAGAACTATATCCTCACATGTTTGATAAGTGATTAGAAATTGCGCATAAGAAATTTCTAGAAGGTGGGGAGAATGTAACATATGAGGTACTTATAAAATAATTTTATTTCTTTTTTGGAATTAAATAATATTAATTAATTATTAATTTATAATGAAATAATAGTTATTAATTTAAATTATGGAATTTATACTGTTGTAATAGTAACCTGATCATTGGAATAGTGACTTGACCATTAGGACTATAAATTTTGCTAATAGAATACTAATATCACCTATGAAACTATAAATAAGAATCATGTACTATAATAGTGAAAATATGATATATTTATATAATGGAATATGTCAATAAAATTTTAAAAAGTGATAAATTAACTATTGGTATTTTTGTGTAACAAAAAAGGTTATTTATAATTTTATAATTAACTTTAATATATAAAAGAAAATTTATTTTCTTAAAATATATTTATAAAAAAAATTATTTTCCTTTTATTATAAGATAATTTAATGTGACATTGATTTAATTTTTTAGGTTCTATAAAATCAGTTATAATTTTAAAATTGGTATTTTTGAAATAAATTATGTTTTTAATTAAAAATTATATTTCTCATATTTAGAAAATTATTTTCCAAAAATGGAGTCATTTTTAAATTCTACACATAAAAAGATTATTGGGGTGATTTTTTGGTATTCTTTTGAAATGTTTGATTTTCTATGAATAGTAAAACACTTTAGCTTATGATAAATGCTAAATACATGAATTATTGAGTCAAATATGATGTAAGGATACTGTAAGAACAAAATCTCTAACTATAAGTAATTATTTTAATTTATTTATGAATAATGCATAAACTATTTATTATCTTGATAAAAAGTATGAATATAATGAATATAATAATGAGAAAACACCCATCTTCTCCACTATAGATTCCACCCCTCACCACCACTACTCTTCACCACTCAAATCCTTGAATCTTGTTCAATTTATACCAAATTTCCTTCCAAAGAATCATCCACTTGTCCATTACATACTGATATCAACAAAAGGCAATCCCAAGGGCCTTGAGGAGGTTCTCAAGGATGAGAATTCAATATGTAACATCCTCTTTCTTTTTATTTTATTTTATTTTCAATTTTTTTTCATAAACTATATTCACATCCCCTTATCCAAGAGTAATGAAAAATCCAATATATCATATATTATTTAATTTCATCTTTTTTATGTAAAAAATATATCATCAATCTCATTCTTATATCCCTTGTAATCTATAAATAAAAACATTGTTCGTGATGTGTCGATTTACCGACATCATGGAAGTTGTGTTTTAAGTTTTCTAGTACTGCCTTCATGGATGGTCATAAAACCATTTTAATGGAATAAAAATATTTTAATATTTATTATATAACCTTTTATATGTACTTTAACTAAAATATATACATAATAATAAATAAGACAACGAATCTCTCTTTTGGTTATAGAAAACCAAAAATATTATATAAACTAATATCATTAATGTTTTATCTAATGATTCATAATCATATCTAAAAACACAATTATTTTTTTTATCATTTAATACCCTAGAGAAATATAAATACTATTTTATTCCATTTATGATGTTTCTCTTCCATTCAACAAAAATTCCATCACGAAATGACCATAGAAACCACGTAAAAAGGCACAAAAAATAATGGAAATAGAAAAATATTATTAATAAATGGGTGGAATCATGATATAAAATGTTTTTATAAGGTGTTATAAAAATTTATATGTTTCTATAAAATATTAATAACACTATTTGAACTATTATATTTCAGTTTTAAACACATTTTAAGTAATATGAATCGGAGGTAAGGGAATTCATAACCAAATTTTCTTTATTTAGGTTATCCTTTTACATCATTAATTTTGTAGTACTAAGATTATTTGTGAAATTAATATTGGTTATACTATGTTTTATTATGTTTATTTTCAATTTATAAACATATTCCATTTTTTATCAGTTCTCACTTCACATATGTCATATTTCTAATGAACATTTCAGTATAGATCCTATTTTAATTTATTTTTTTAATGGAATAATTTATATAATGTTAGTTTTATTTATTTAAAATTATGTTCTAATTATTTGTAATTATTTATGTTGATGGTTGTGACATATATATACCTCCAATTTATTGGGTATCTTTATAATGGGGTTCTACCATATGATTACTCTAATTGTGACTATGTTGGCTACAACAAAATGTTGTCATGAGGGATAGATAATAAGGTAGTCGTGGCGGTTACATTGTAAGGTAGCTGGGAGGATTAAAATAATATGGTAGATGTGAGGGTTAAAATTCAAATTTAATTAATTAACCATGACACCATTATTGTTTTATTTATGTTTAATAAGTTTTATGGCAATCTCTTGTTCTCAAAATTTATGTATATGACACTATATGGGTGAGAAGTATGTCTTTGGAAAAATGATTTCTTATTTTTACAATTATTAATGGAATAATGGATTAATTCATTCTTTACATGTTCATTACTGATATTTTTTCCTCATACCATGTTTTAAAATGTTTTTCATAGGTTTTAAGGATGCGTAAGAGAAAATAAGAAGAAAAGAAGAATGATTTTGATGAATTTGTAGCGACCCAGGTCTTGACGTACATGGACATTAAATTACTTTTGAGGAATACCCAATATTTAACAAAAACAGACACCATAGGACCATAATAATTTAGTGTCTTTGGAAACTTAGAATATAATCTTCTAATCATGGTGATAGATCTTCAATATCTCCCATAAAGATCTTCCCGTTTTGTTTCCTTACATAAAACCATTCTTTATATCCGGGGGAAAAGAAAACATATATAGGGTGAGCTCAAATGCTCAGTAATGGTAAGCATGGAGAAAATAAAACAAAACATATACATTTGAACATAAAAACATGAACTTAATGTTTCAATATCAAAATCTTGAGTAGTGACATAAAACTTGGCAGTACGTAAGGCATAGATCATAATGGAACATCAATAATGATAAAATATCTTGGAAATAAAACATTTAATTGTGGAAAAACATTAATCACATGATATGATTTCCATAGTATCCAAGGCATTGCTTCCAAGACAATCTTAGTGGACAGAGTCCCACAGTGAACCGGGTTTACTTGTCATTCCATCCCTGTATTACTGATCCTGATTTACATTTCGTTTCATCCATGTCTATCTCATGAAATATAAATTTTTACCCAATTAATTGGAGGGAGATATAGGTCCCACCCATCTCATAATGAAATAATTCTTTCGTGTTCCAAAAAATAAACATACATCATTCATAATAACCAAACGAATAGAATGGGTTTCATAAACATAATTCCATCATAAAATAATATATATAAAACAATTGGATATCATTTCATAATAATAGAAGTGAAATAATTTAAATCATAGAGACATTATACTTGAAACATAATCATACTAAATAATTTCATCTTAGATGGGAAATATTTTTGATAAAACACTTGAAAATAATTCCTGAGGAAAATATCCTTTTTTCATCAAAATCGTTTTCTTTTCACAAAATTCCATGAAATTTTAAAATAAAAGGATTATTTTGAAAATAGTCATGAAATATTTTGGAGGAAGATTCATGAAAATAAGGCTTTTTAAAACCGTAAAAATCCTTGCATGCAGTATAAGTTAAAAGAACATTCTTCTCGTAGTTTTGCCGGAAAAGTCAAAAAGTACCTCGTATGGTAAAAAAAGAATAATTCCATACATACCATGTAGTAAAAGTAAAAAATGGGTAAAATGGACCTTAAACTTACAAGAATTTATTTTTAGAAAACAAGGACATGGATGATAAATATAACCCCAGTAAATACTTACGAATAAACAATCTCAGTTAAAAACGAGATTGGAAAAGTTATCCACTACAAAGATATTGTTGAAAATACAATTTATCACATATGTGTATTCAATTTAAGGTAATATAAAGAATTTATAAATTCATGATAAGATAAAAAAATTCATTTCTCACATAATCAAATAACAACATAAACAAGAAAGATAAGATCAACCCAAAGAATGGAAATTTTGTTAAGAAGTTCCCTTACCTTGTGTCCGAATTGACTTGATCATTCATTAATATCCTGAGTCATAAAACAAAGATAATTTCTAATTTCTTAAGAACATTTTTAATATTTATTATTCCTTTTATATCACTTATTACCATGTTATAATCATTATGTAACCATTTAAGTTAATAATGTTCGTTTTGTCGATATTTGGTACTTGAGTCAAAAATGGACTTCTTATAATTACATGTTGTTCATGTGGTCAAAGGTTAATAATATCCAGAATTATATTCATGATTTATATATCATATATATCATATATATCCAGAATATACATGTATTTATAATATTACATAACATATGGTGTTAAGAAATGGAATGCACCGTTCATGGAGACGGTAAGCTGTACGTACACATGAACGCTACTTTCATTTCTATTTATTATTTTATTGTAATTGAAACATAATGATACATAGATATATTATAATTCCACTATAATATCATATATAATATCATTAACTACATCCTTTATACATCCCACATAAATCATTAACGAATCACATCACTTTGAGGGGGCGCTAGTCCGCACTTCCTCAAATGAGATTATCGTATTTACCCACTTTGGAAACCATAAAGTCTTGTTATAATTGGGAATTAAAGAAGAATAAAGAAATAATAAACATAATATGTATTTTATATAAATATTGTTCCATCATAATGGCCACTATGTGAGGCGGTATGAGAAAATCGAACAATCATCGTTTCTTGAGGCGTTAGTTTTCCATCCACAGAAACATTATGTTATTCATCCATTAGATGGAGGTGTGTGTAAGTGTAGTTATAACCCTTCTCATAGCAACATCCAAGTATATTTAGGATACTATTGTTGTTAAAAAAATAAAGGATTAAAAAGTGTTTAGGGGTTGGAGAAGAAGAATAAAAGAAACAACTTTAGAGAAACTATTACCTATAATTTGGGTAACTTCCTTTGGTTTGAACCAAAAGGACTTCATAAAGTTTCTTATTACTAATGTAAGGATTCTAGGGGGAGGATAGGGATGTAGGGAGCTTAATTGGGCAGAGGTTGGATGAGCCAAATGTCTTTAGAGGTGTTAGGAATTGGATATAAATGGTCTCTTTTTATAAGGGGGAGGAGGGGCTCTTTTGGAAAGTGTAAAAATATTATTTTATTATAAACATATGTTTGGTTTCAAAGTGTCCAAAAATCATTAAATATGCTTATAATATGACTCATGGTAGAATTAAAATCATCCAATCAGAATTGGACATGTTTTGGATAATATTTTAAACATTATAATCTTATTTATTTAAATCATTTATTAATGAGGTAAATACTGTATCATTTTTGTGTCATAATTAATTTAATTCATTTGATGTATAAAAATTATGAAACAAATACCATGATTTAATAAATCTTTTTGTATTTATAATAAATATTTATATTCTAAAACATGATTTATATAACACCATATAAAAATTAATTTACTAAAAGATTTTTGTTAATGTCAATTTTGTCTTTACATTAAATTAATTAATCTAATGTGTCATTTTCATTCATACGTGCTTCCATGGGGTCCCAAAATCTACCCAATGGTGACCATGGTTGGAAATTACTCATCCAATATGGTTTGGACAACTGTTAAGGTAATTTTGAATTATTATAATATTCATTTAACCTTGAATTATCCTATTTACTTTTAACCTTGGTAAATAAAAGTAAAAAGTTATTATTCACAAAAAATTATTTTTATCTTATTGAAAAAAAATTTACTCCTTGATATTAACCGTGTCTATCTCAGTTTTTAAATTCAAATCACAAAAGCGGTAAAATTATGTTTCACAAACAATTGCAAAAGCTCTTAGGAGGTGGGTAAAAGACGGTGAAAAGGTCAATACAATTTTTATAAATCTAAAATTATTATAAAATGACTCCAATGAATTTCATTCAACTTATATAAGTATTATGTATCTATTTTGACCTAAAATAAATTTAAAACAAATAAATTTTTATTTAAATAAAAAGTAGGTTTTATCCAAAAACTCAGTGTTTTCACTATTCATCAAAAATTGAAGTTTTTCAGAAAAATACCAAAAATTCACCCTAACATATATTTGATATTCTGAATTCATAAATGATGTCTATTTTTCCAAATTCATAATATAGAAGTGGGATTAATTAATTTTAAAAGTAATTCCCATTATCAAAACAAATAGCGTGTTTTTAAGAAACAATAACTATCAAAAGATCGACACTTGATTTTGTCCAAATTCAATGTGAAATTAATTCCAATGAACATCATTGGATTAAATGGTAAAATTATATTCTAATTAAATTTTCAAACCAATTAAATAGATAATATATCCATATAAATTATTGTGATGGAGAAAGTTGTTTTTAATTAAAATATAGCGTGTTTTTACAATTCATCAAAATATGAAAGTTATCAGAATAATATGAAAAATTTATCCTAAGTAAATTTTTATGTCCTGATTCCAAATATTAATTTTATTTTGACAAATTGAACTTATAAACATGTCAAAAACAAGATTTAATGTGGGTGCGCAATCAAAAGGCGGCAAAACTGTATTTTTTTTAAAAAATACTTATTTTACATGAAAAATTTATTTTTTTCTCATACCATGTTCTAGAAAATATGTAAGATGAATAATAATGTTATAAAATTAAAAATGTGGTTAATAAAATTTATAACGGCTATTCCATAATAATATTATAACAATGTTTCTTTGTTTAGTGAAACATAGTATTGCGTACTACACACGCTATCGAGGAAGGTCGCGATTGCGTGTAATGAAAGCCAAGTCAAGGTTGTGTGTTTTGAATGACTCCTTTTTTGTTTCATATACCAAAATCCAACCATATTTAATTTATACATTGAATATATATATATATATACACTCAATGTTGTGTAGAATGACTACTATCAAATGAACTAGAAATTGTGTGTAACACAATCCAAAAATAGTGTTGCGTATACTGCAAACTAATACAGTGTTACGTATAGCACAAGATAATCTTGGTGTAGCATAAAACACATGACATCAAATAAATTTAAAAGAATATTTATCATAAAATATCGGGGTGTTACATTCTACCCCCCTTTAAATGAATTTCGCCCTCAAAATTCATTGGGGTAATAAATGGTTTTCTACTTGAATGTTTCTTTCATAGAAACCCACATCGTAAAAAAGAATACCAAAACTGAATTTTAAATACTAAATTATGAAACATAAAGGTTACCCAAATTAACTAATCATTGGGTTTCCACGTAGGAGAACATAGGAGAAAATATGGATATGGAAGAGAAATCTAACCATAAAGTTCTGCTGGAGAGTGGTAGAGAACATGGCTTTGAAAAAGACAACAATCACAAAGCCATAAAATTGTGATGATCTAAGGTAGCATCTGATTCATCTGATATAAGAGCACTAGGACATCATTTTGTTTTCAATATCATTTCCTAATGTTGAATAATTTGAATTAGAAGAAATACTTACTTTATTTATGTACATTCTCACTGGTGTTTGTGGATTAAACAATTTCACACATCATCTCTTAAATAAATGAAGTTGAATTTGTCATTATTGAAGTGTTATCAGACCATGTGATTGAATGAAGGGTCATTCCATCTATCTCAAAGAAAAGGTTAGAAAAAGTTATCGAATACATAAGTCCATGTATGGTGTGGTAAATCATATATGATTCTAAAAGTGGACTTATAAATCATCTATCATGCTGCATAATAAAATAAAACTAGTTTCTAATAACCAGGGACTTCCTGTTGGCCAGTGGTAGGTGATAAAGGCCTGTCACACTTTGGTTGTGGGTTCAATTCCCACAGCCTTGTCCGACGCGATGGGTTGTCGCCCATCTTGCAGGTTGTCCCTTTTTCTAAAACTACATTATAATAACAGTCGTATAATAATATCAAAATAAGGTTCTAGCCATAAATAATACTATCTTATATCCAACATAATTCATTCCAATCTTTAGGCTTATCCAAAATACATCAGTCCAATCTCATAGTATACAGGAAATGATTACTGGAAAGGTCACATAACAAGAACGTGAGTAGCATAATTTTTCATACGATATATCTTGTTGGTCACATTCCAAACATGTGAATTCCTTAATCATGTATTCTATTGCAACATGAATTACAATAGATCCTTATTTGAAAACACGAATGTTGTCAAAAGTTGTCTCTTTCCACATTCCAAAATCCCAAAAATTCTTTATACTCAATCCATGATATCACTTTGTCCTTATATTGGTCATGAGCTCATTAATATTATAAAAAATCTCCTTATATCCTTATCCCTTCATTATGCGAATATCATCTATTTTCCAAAAATATCTGAATAATCATTCATGGTAACCGGTACCATTCATCATATACTTTCAAAACTCAAGAAAAGTGAACAATGTAACAATACTTAGATTTTTCTTTATTCCATAGTACCATACATTATTCTTGATAAACATACAATCATTACATTACCTTCTTAAACCACTGACGGAGCTTCATCAATTCTTCCATGTCATATATCATTTGTAGTCGCTTCATCATCATCAACATAAATACTACCCATATGACCATGCTGATTCTATTTATGAGATTTTCCCTTAGGGAATTGGTTTTCATAATTCCCTTATATTCCACTTTTAAAACACTTAACCATTGTTCATGTCTTTGAAATACCATTATCCTTGTTCATGGTGTTAACTAAACCTTTTCCATTACAATTACTAGCTTTGTGTCCTTCATTTCCACACCCAAAGAATCTTCCAGTTCCTTTGAAACATTCTCCACGATTCCTCTTCCCACATAAATTACATGAGGGAAATTGAACTTTCTTTCCTCTATGATCATCATGAAACTCCATATTTCTTTTATTATAAGAGTTTGGAAACATACCAAAGCTGAGATTATTGATCATATTACGAGATTTATGATTAAGAATAATAATGATGTTTCTCCTTCCAAATCCCATTTCATTTGCTTGACCTTGAATAATATCATTCCGTTGTCTATCATATTCTCCATTATCGTGAATCTTCCGGTTTTCGGCCATTCTCTAAAACCCAAAAAGAATAGTGTGATAGGAAGAAATCATGATAGGTAAAGAAACATAATAAAGCGGGAGTAACATCAATATCTAATATCTTAGGTTTGATTCTATGATCGTTACTGTATTTCTTGGACTATAAAATATTCTTATACTTAACCTTAGGGACATCACTAGACATACCTTAGAAATATCTCTACAGATCTCACTAAAGTTTTTGCATCCTAGTTTCCAAAGGTTGAATAAACATTTCCTCTGATACCAACTATAGCAACCCAAACTTGAATTACATGGACATTACATTACTTTTGTGTAATACTTAATACATAACAGAAACAGACACCAAAGGACCATAATAGTTTAGTGTCTTTGAAAACTCAGTATATAATTTTCTAATCATGGTGAAAGATCTTCAATATCTCCCATAAAGATCTTCCCCTTTTTTCCATACCTAAACCCTTTATTTATATCCTAGGGAAAAGAAAACATATAAAGGGTGAGATTAAATGCTCAGTAAGGGTAAGCATGGAGAAAACAAAACAAAACATATACATTTGAACATAAAAACATGAACTTAATGTTTAAACATCGAAATCTTGAGCAGTGACATAAAACATTATAGTACATAAGTCATATATCATAATGGAACATCAATAATGATAAAATATCTTGGAAATAAAAATTGTAATTGTGTCAATCCATTAAGAACATGATATTATTTCCATAGTATCCAAGGCATTGCTTCCAAAACCATCTTAGTGGAAAAATCCCTTACTGAATCGGGTTTACTTGCCGTTCCAGCCCTATATTACTGAATAAGATTTACTTACCATTTCATCCATGTCTATCTCATGAGATATATATCTTTACCAAATGCATTGGAGGGAGATATAGGTCCCACCCATCTCATAGTAAAATAATTTTTTTGTGTGCCACAAAATAAACATTCATCATTCATAATAACCCAACGAATAAAATGGGTTTCATAAACATAATTCCATCATAACATAATCCATATAAAACAAATGGATGTCATTTCATCATAATAGAAGTTAAATCATGTAAATCATAGATACATTATACTTAAAACATAATCATACTAAATAATGTCATCTTAGATGGGAAATAGATTTGATAAAACACTTGAAAAGAATTCTTGAGGAAAATATCCTTTTTTCTTCAAAATGATTTAATTTTCACAAAATGCCATGAAATTTTAAAAGAAAATGATTTTGTTGAAAATAGTCATGAAATCTTTTTGAGTAAGCTTCATGAAAATAAGGCTTTATTAAACCATAAAAATCCTTTCATGCCATATAAGTAAAAAAAAACATTCTTCTCGTTGTTTTTCCGGAAAAGTCAAAAACTACCTCGTATGGTAAAAAATGAATAAATCCATACATACCATGTAGTAAAAGTCAAAATAGGTAAAAATTACATTAAAAATACATGAAAACATTTTTATAAAATAGGTACATGGATGATAAATATAACCCCAGTAAATACTTACGAATAAACAATCTCGGATAAAAACGGGATTGTAAAATTTATCCCTTACAAAGATATTTTTGAAAATAAAATAGATCACTTATGTGTATTCACTATAATGTCATATAAATAAAGTATAAATTCATGATAATATATAAAAATTCATTTCACACATAATCAAATAACGACATAAACAAGAAAGAAAAGATCAACCCAAAGAATGGAAATTGGGTTTGAAAGTTCCCTTACGTCGTGTCCGACGTGACTCGATCATTCTTTAATCTCCTGAGTAATAAACCAAAGTTAATTTATACTTGCTTAAAAAACTTTTTAAAATTTATTATTCCTATTATATCACTTATTAACATGTTATAAACATTATGTAACCATTTAAGTTAATAATGTTCTTTTTGTAGATATTTGATACTTGAGTAAAAAATGGACTTCTTATAATTACATGTTGTTCATGAGGTCAAAGGTTAATTATATCCAGAATGATATTCATTATTTATATATCATATATATCATATATATCCACTATATACATTTATTTATAATATTACATAACATATGGAGGTAAGAAATGAAATGCACCTCTCATGGAGACGGTAAGTTATATGTACACATGAACGCTACTTTCATTTCTATTTCTTATTTTAATGGAATTAAAACATAATGATACATAGATATATTATAATTCTAGTATAATATCATATTTAATATCATTAAATATATCCTCTATACATCCCACATAAGGCATTAACGAATCACATCACATTGAGCTGGCAGTAGTCTGCACTTCCTCAAATGAGATTATCGTATTTACCCACTATGGAAACCATAAAGGCTTGATATAATTGGGAATTAAAGAAGCATAAGAAATCATAAACATAATACATATTATATATAAATACAGTTCCATAAAAATGGCCACCATGAGAGGTGGTAGGAGAAAATTGAACAATCATCATTTCGTGAGGCGTTAGTTTTCCATCCAAAGAAACATTCTGTTCTCCATCCATTAGATGAAGGTGTGTGTAAATGTAGTTCTAATCCTTCTCAAAACAACAGCCTAGTATATTTAGGATACTGGTGTTGTTGTAAAAGAAATTAATACAAAGATATTAGGGGTTGGATATGTAGAATAAATGAAAACAACTTAAGAGAAACTGTTACCTTTAATTTGGGTAACTTCCTTTGGTTTGAACCAAAAGGACTTCTTGATGTGCCTTCTGCCTAATGTAAAGCTTATAGGGAGAGTAGAGGGATGTAGGGAGATTAATTGGGCAGAGTTTGGACGAGAAAAATGGCTTGAGAGGTGTGAGGAATTTGATAGAAATGGTCTCCTTTTATAAGGGGGAGGAGGGGCTCTTTTGGAAAGTGTGAAAATATTATTTTATTATAAACATATCTTCAGTTTCAAATGGTCCGAAAATCATTAAATATATTTATAAGATGAATCATGGTCGAGAAAAATCATCCAATCATAATTATACATGTGTTGGATAATATTTTAATCATTATAATCTTAATTATTTAAATCATTTATTAATGAGATAAATACTGCATCATTATTATGACATAATTAATTTAATTTATTTGGTGTCTCAAAATAATTAAAAAATACCATGATGTAGGAAACTGTTTTATATTTCTAATGAATATTTATAGACTAAAATATGTCTTATATAACACCATATGAAAATTAATTTACTAAAATATTTTTGTTAATGCCAATTTTGTCTTTACATTAAATTAATTAATCTAATGTGTCATTGTCTTTTATAAGTGGGTCCATGGGGTCCCAAAATCGACCCAAGGATACCCATGGTCGGCCATTACTTATCCAATAAGGTTTGGACAAGTGTTTATTTAATTTTGAATTATTATAACATTCCTTTAACATTGAATTACCCTATTTACTTTTAACCGTGGAAAAAAAGTAAAAATTTACTATTCACCAAAAATTATTTTTATATTATTGAATCACATTTTACTCTTTGATAATAACCATGTCTCTCATATTTTCGAAATTCAACTCACAGAATCGGTACTATTAAGATTTACTAACAATTCCAAAAGCTCTTAAGAGGTGGGTAAAAAACGGTTAAAAGTTCAATACAATATTTATGAATCTAAAATTATTAGAAAATGACTCCAATGAATTTCATTGAAATTATATAAGTATTATGTATCTATTTTGATCTAAAATAACTTTAAATCTAATAATTTTTTTAAAGTCGGTTTTAACCAAAAACTTAGTGTTTTCACTATTCATCAAAAATTGAAGTTTTTCAGAAAAATATCAAAAATTCATCCTAAGCTATATTTGATATTCTGAATTCAAAAATGATGTCTATTTTCATAAATTAAAAACATAAAAGTGGAATAAATTAATTTTAAATGTAATTCTCGTTATCAAAACAAATAGCGTGTTTTTAAGAAACAATAACTATCAAAAGATCGACACTTGTTTATGTCTAAATTCAAAGTGAAATTAATTCCAATGACCAGAATTGGATTAAATTGTAAAAATATATTCTAATTACACTTTAAAACCAATTAAAAATATAATCTAACAATATAAATTATTTCAATGAAAAAAGTTGTTTTTAATTAAAATATAGCATGTTTTTACTAATCATCAAAATATGAAAGTTATCAGAATAATATGAAAAATTTATCAAAAGTATATTTTTATATCATAATTCCAAATAATAATTTTATTTTGTCAAATTTAACTTATAAAAATGTCAAAAACTAGATATAATGTGGGTGCGCCATCGAAATGCGGCAAAACTGCATTTTCTGCAAAATACTTATTTTACCCGAAAAATTTATTTTTTCCTCATACCATGTTCTAGAAAATATGTAAGATGAATAATAATTTTATAAAATTAAAAATGTGGTTAAAAATATTTGTAACGACTAGTCCATAATAATATTATAACAATATATCATTGTTTAGTGAAACCCGGTATTGCGTACTACACACGCTATCTAGGAAGGTCATGATTGCGCGTAATGCAATACAAGTCAGGGTTGAGTGTAGTGCCAGACACCATTGTTGTTTTGTATAACAGAATCCAACCATATTTTATTTTTACATTGAATGTATATATATATATATATATACAATCAATGTTGCGTAGAATGACTACTATCAAACGAACTTGAAATTGTGTGTAACACAATCCAAGAATAGTGTTGCGTATACTGCAAGCTAATACGATGTTGAATATAGCACAAAATAATTTTGGTGTAGCATAAAACACATGACAACAGATAAATTAAAAAGAATACTTATCATAAAATCTCAGGGTGTTACAAAATTCGTGTTTTATTAAAAACGATTTTATTATGAATGAAATGAATATCATTTTAGTAGTACACACATTGTATTATTGTGGGTTTATAATTATTGATTATTTCCTAAAAATATAAAACTCTAAATTTCAAATATCTTTGGGAATGTATGAAAATTATTTCTATTTTAATTAACTAGATTATGTACTGTATAAGGTAATGTCATTATATGATATCAATATATTTCCTCAATTTTATACATCCATTTAATCATCCATTTTTTAATGGTTCATGACCTATTTTTCTTATTATTATAAGATTATATAACAATTAAAACTTTTTCTTATCATATTACCATGTAAAAAAATTCTTCATTTAAATTAGTTTTTTAGGTGTGATCAAATTTCCTCTCTCATTCGTAAGGGATAAGTTGGATATCACATAATATAGTGTAAATTTAATAGAAATTATTTTTTAAATTAATATAAATGATTATAAAATTATACATAATTAATTTCTATTATTATTTTATTTGAATTGAAATGTATATGGATATATTTTTTCGGTAGTGTTGTTATATTTATTATACATGTAACCGGAATATTAAAAATGTGAACATGAATGTAGATTTATTGGATATTTTTTTGTAGTCCTTTAATTGATAAAAGAAAATATAAAATAATCAATATAGTGTTTCCTATGAGTAATTACATGTATTCAATCATGTAATATCATACATTAATTATTAAATGTTTTACCTTATACTTAATGAAAAATAAGAATATCATAAGTGGTGGATGAGTACTATATCATTTGTCACATATGTTAATCTTATTTGGAGAACATATAATGTGATCTAATTTCATTCCATTAAAATGGTATTCCCCTTCCCTTATTTCAATGTCATGATATTTTCCACTATCCCTATTATAACCACTCATAATTACTATGGGATGGTATTGTTCTATGAATATTGTATGTGCATCCACCTTGATATGATGATCTACAATATTTTCAGTGCCTTCTTTCCAAAATAAAAAACTATGATATGTTTGAGGAATGTGAGTTCAGGTGAGGACCCCCCTAGTTTATGTATTTAAATTTTCTAGGTATAAATTCAATTTTTTATTTTAATATTAATACTGTTACATGATTAGTTTTACCATCATTATAGTTATATGTTATTGTTTATAAGAACATTTGATTTTTATAGGTATGTATTGGTGGGGTGTTGACTGCCTATTGAGTCTTCTGGTACTCATGCCAAAAAGATCCCCCTTTAGGCTGGGTATATATCATATCTAATGATTCAATAATGTAATGGTCCCCCAAACATTAGAGATTGAAATCAGAGTTTATAAAGATCAAGGATAATTTTTGAGTGCTTTTAATGGGTGGATAATAGGAGATCATGAGTATTATTCATTCCACTTCTCTAGATTTATTAGGGATATGGATCACTGTATTATAGTTCATAGGCCACGTTTCAATAAAATAATTTTTTAATGTTTTTATATCAATATATATACTTAGATTAATTTATCTATATTCTTAGAACATTATTGT
The DNA here is from genome assembly GCA_963277665.1 of Viscum album. Taxonomy (NCBI): domain Eukaryota; kingdom Viridiplantae; phylum Streptophyta; class Magnoliopsida; order Santalales; family Viscaceae; genus Viscum; species Viscum album. Next base: position 690,030,263 of record OY728153.1, on the reverse strand, counting down.
ATACTTATGCAACCTCATCTCATATCATGAATCATAGTATTATATTCATGATCGAATCATTTTTAATAAAGATAAATATATATTTGGAGTGAAAATTATTTTTATGGGTTATTATACATGTAACATCCCAAGTAAGTAATGAATAATAGATATTTTTATCTATGTCTATTAATGATTAAGATAGTGTTATAGAGGCTTAAAATGAAAATAAATACAATCTTATGCATGGAATACACTAATATTCTTAAAAGATTGTTTTACTGCCTTTTGATGGAAAAGCATTTTTGAATCTATATTTTGACAATTTTATAAACTATGTTTGTCAAAATAAACTTATCCTTGATTATTGGGACATCAAAATTTACCTTGTGTGAATTTTTGGTATTTTTCTGACAATGTTCATTTCTTAATGAATAGTGAAAAATACTGCATTTTACATCAAAACTACTTTTTAATCTAATTTATTTATATGATTAGATTATGTTTTGAATTGGTTTTGAAGTGAAATTAGAACATATTTTTACCATTTTATCCAATGGTGGTCATTGGAATCAATTTCACTTTGAAATTAGACTTAAACTGGTGTCAATCTTTTGATACTTATTGTTTTGTAAAAACACGCTATTTGCTCTGGCAGCGGGAATTAATTATTAAATTAATTAATGTGACTTATATGATTTGAATTTTGTAAAATGGACTTCATTTTTGAATTCGGAATATCAAATATAGCTTAGGGTGAATTTTTGGTAATTTTCTGAAAAACATCAATTTTTGATGAATAGTGAAACCACTAAGTGGTAATCAAGCAAACTGATTTCTCAGTTAAATGAAATTTTACCACTAATGTGTATTGAATTTTGAAAATCCGATATACATGGTTGTCATTAATAAGTAAAATGTGGTTCAATGAGATTATAATAATTTTTTGGTGAATAGTAACTTATTAAGTTCTTAATCACGATTAGTGGTAATTAGGGTAGTTTAAGGTATAAATAATACTTTAATAAAATGAAATGACCTAGACACATGTCCCAACCTCATTGGTTGTGTCATGGCCGACCAAGACAAGCCATGGGTCAACTTGGGGACCCCATGGATCCACTTTTGTTGGGAAATGACATAAATTACTTTTTATTTAATGTTAAAGTGAAAATGACACAAACATAATATGTTTTGCGAAAACAATTTTTAAGTGGGGTTATACAAGTCCAAATTATGATTATAAATAGTAATTGGAAAGAAACAAAGATTTCCTACATCATAGTATTTTTTTTATAATTTTTAGACATTAAATAAATTTAATTATTTATGACATAATAATGATGCAGCGATGACATCATTATTTGATGATTTAAATAAAATAGAAAAATAATGTAAAATCTATGCACTACACATGTCCAAACCCAATTGGATGAGTGGATTTCGAACCCTTATCACCTTATCCACGAGTTCCATCAATGTGGGACCTTTTAAAACCGAAACACATTTTCAAATAAAGTAATGTTTCATTACTTTCCAAAAGTGCCCCTCCTCTCCCCTTATAAAAGGCCCCCACCTCTACCTCATTTCACACACTCTTCAAGCCTTTGGCTCGGCCAACCCCTGCCCATTTGCTCTCTCCACATCTCTCTCCTCATCCTAGAGGATTCCCTTTGGGAAAAATCCTTTCAAAGGAAGCCTTTAGGCTCAAATCAAAAGGAGTTACACTTTTAAAGGTAATTCATTCTCTCATGTTCATTTGTTTTATTTTGCTTCTCCAACCCCCTAAACTCTTTTTATTTACTTATTTTGTAACAACACCAGTATCTTCAATATACAAGGATGTTGTTATAATATTTATTTGAGCTACACTCTCACACAACTACATCAAATGGTTAAAGAACATACGGTTTCCGTGGATGGCGAAATTCTGCCTCCCGAAACGATGATTGTTCAACACTCATTTAACACCTTAAAAGGTGGCCATTATGATGTCACTATTTTTATATATGATATATAATATGTTTATGTTTTCTTTAAGCTTCTGTTTTTTTTCATTTTGGGCATACCTTTATGGTTTCCATTATGGGTAAAACACGATATCTTCATTTTAGGAAGTGCGGACTACCGCCCCCTAAAAGTGATTTGATTCGTTAATACCATATGTGGAATGTGTAAAGGATAAAGTTAATGATATTATATATGTTATTATAATGGAATTATAATATACTCTTATATCATTATGATTCCATTCCAGAAAATATGAAATAGAAATGGAAGTAGCGTTCATGCGTACGTACGGCTTACCGTCTCCATGAACGGTGCATTTCATTTCTTACCTCTAAATGTGATGTAATATTATAAATGCATGTATGTACTGGATATATATGACATATATGATATCTACATCATGAATACCATTCTGGATATAATGAACCTTTGACCAAATTAACAACATGTAAGTATAAAAGTCTATTTTTGACTTAAGAACCAAATACCGACAAAATGAACATTATTAACTTAAATGATTACATGATGTTCATAACATGGTATAAAAGGAATAATGAACTTGAAAAAGATTCATAAGAAAGTAGAGATTAACTCAAGTTTATTATTCAGGAGTTTAAAGAACGGTCGGGTCAAGTCGGATACGAGGTATGGGACTTCGTCTCAATCTCCTTTCGTTGAGGCATATTTTATTTTATACACAACTTTCTTTTATCCGGTGTATAAAACCCTTTGACTTTTACGTTTATTCAAAAGGAATATTTTTTATACGAAACGTTTACTAAACGACAAAAGGGAATGTTTTTGTCGTACGTATGCGGCGACAACGACTTCTCCGCCGTCGTGACCGTTATTTGAGTTTCGGCTTCCTCTACAAGCCATACCTCTTTTTTTAAAAAAAATGAAAAATAAATACCATGTTTTACTTTGGTATTGAAAATGGTTTTCATAATGTTTTTATTGATATCTCGTGATTGAAATGTGGAAATGTTATGTTTCCTTTATCCATGTTTTATGTGATATGATTATTTTATGGTTCTTGGGCATTATTATGAAGACGGGTGGTTCCATGATAAACTAAGGGCGGGTGAGCCCGTTATAGCTCTCCAATGCATTGGGTAACGCGAAGGAGTGAAACGTTAAGGTTTCTCCGAAGAGAGTTTAGGGAATATACTGTGATGGGTATTCCAAATGTAACCAAGAGGGTTACTCCCTACGTAAGAATGTTATGAATGCCTCAAGTTACCTTTATGTCTTATGATTTCTATGATTTATTCATGATTTTATGAGGTATGTTAAAGTGCCTATGTTTTATGGGTAAAGTATGATTTCATTCTTATGTATATATGAACTCATGTTTCCTTTCCATGTTTTTTTTATAACCCATACTGAGTTTTTATGCTCATCCCAAGTTTTTGAAATTTTTTTCACAGGTCAAGGGAAAGGTACATGATAAGATGATAGAGTCAAGTATGTGTCAAGAAATAATCCATGTTTTATTTTAAATGTGTTTCCATTGATGGGAATGAAGAATACTATCTTTATGTAACCACTTTGTTTATATGTGGAATGTAATGCAAGTTTTATGATCTAATTCTCTAAAACTCTAAACCCGAAAAGATCCTCAATGTGTAATCTTGTAATAACTCAAGATTATGTAAGGTTTAAGGCTGGGGCCTTATAGTTGGTATCAAAGGTCGGTTTAGATAACTTTAGGAGTTAGAATTATATTATATGATTATCCAAAAATATTTTTTTTGAAATGATATAGCATTTAACGATTACCATGTTGCTTTATCTAAGACATGTTTGTTCAGAATGGTTTTCCGTAGAGGAAATAGGGAAGCAGTGCTAGGAAGGCATACATAATGAAATAACCTTCCGAATCAGCATCCAGAAATGGTCGGAATTGGAACTGAACAGTTTGTTGCAGTAATGGCGCAGTTGACTCAAGCGATAAATGGCGGTGGTATCCATGCACGAGATCAGCCAGATCAACCGCAGAGGAACATGTCAGTGGTGGAACATTTCATGAGGCAACATCCACCATCATTCAGAGGATCATCTGACCCTGTGCTAGCTGAAGGGTGGATTAAAGCACTGGAGAAGATTTTTGATGTCATGGGGTGTTCAGAAAATCAAAAGGTTAGTCTTGTTATTTACCGTTTGGAGGGTGAAGCAGATCAGTGGTGGTCTATGGTAAAAAATATCAGGGACACCGATGAGATTGATGCTCTTGACTGGGATGAATTCAAAGGTATGTTTCTTGAGAAGTATTTTCCTAAGGCTGTTCGACTTAGGATGGAAAAGCAATTCTTGGAATTGAGGCAAGAAGAAGACTCAGTGGCTACCTATGAAGAAAGGTTCACTCGATTGGCAAGGTATGCTCCAAATTTTATCCGAGACCTTGATAGTAAAATCAATCGTTTTTACTTAGGACTAAAGCCAAAATATCGAAGGGCATTAGCTTCTCGTGAGTTTAAAAGTTATGAAAAGCTTGTTCGATGTGCTGAGAAGGTGGAAATGGAGTTTGCCGATGACCAAGTGTTCTATAACAACCAGCAGAAGAAGAGACCGAGGTGGCAGGAGAAAGGTAAGAATTCTTCAAAGAAGTCTGATGGTAAGAGAACTAAGTTTCTAGTTTGTGATAAATGTGGCAAAAGGCATGCTGGGGAATGTCTTTTGAATTCTGGAAAGTGCTACCGATGTGGTAAGATGGGACATAAGGCTCGTGATTTCACTGAAAAGGATCAAGGTGAAGGTAAGAACAAATTTGATTTACAGTTAGTGAAATGTTTTAAGTGCAATGAGATGGGTCACTATGCAAACGTGTGTCCAACAAGGAGCTTGAGTGATGGGAAGCAGTTAGACTACAAGTAGAAAGGGGTGGTGAAATCCTTTGCAACTACTTCAGCAGATGTCGGGCCATCAAATGAAGTTGTATCAGGTACATTGTTTGTTTTTTCAGATTATTCCAGCGTGTTGTTTGATTCGGGGTCTACACATTCTTTCATCTCTGAAACCTTTTCTAGTAAAATGGGAATACCATCTCAAGAAATGACTCCTGAACTTTTGGTAAAAACACCTGGGGGAAGTGTTGAGGCAAAAAGAATTTATAAGAATCTTCATATCCTTATCTGTGGAAAGAACCTACTTGCAAACCTTATTGTACTACCTCTAGTAGAGTTTGATGTTATCCTGGGTATGGATTGGCTCTCTATTTACCATGCTAAGATTGACTTTAGAGCTAAAGAAGTTTCTTTTCAGAAAGACTTTCAGTTTGTTTACAAGAATGAACCCTTACTTTTGATAACATATCAAGAGGCCGAGAAACTTGTAAAAGATGGAAATGAATGTTACCTTGCACACGTCGTTGAAAATAAAGGAACTGTTCAGATTAATGATGTGTCAGGGGTAAATGAGTATCCTGATGTTTTTCCTGATGAGTTGCCTGGAATAATACCAGATCGGGAAGTTGAGTTTACTGTTGACTTAGTTCCTGATGCTATGCCAATTTCAAAACCCCCTTATCGAATGGAACAAATTGAACTTTTAGAGTTGAAGGAGCAATTGCAAGATTTATTTGAGAAAGGTTTCATTAGACCTAGCACATCACCATGGGGTGCTCCTGTTTCATTTGTTAAAAAGAAAGATGGTTCTATGAGACTTTGCATTGATTATAGAGCCTTGAATAATATCACTGTTAAGAACAAATATCCTTTGCCTCATATCAATGATTTTTTTGATCAGCTCCAGGGAGCCCAGTTTTTTTCAAAGATTGACTTGAGATCGGGGTACCATCAGCTGAATGTAAAGGAGGCAGATATTCCGAAGACCGCGTTCCATACGAGATATGGCCATTATGAATTTGTAGTAATGCCTTTTGGGCTAACCAATGAACCTGCTGTATTCATGGACTTAATGAATATAATTTTCCATGTGTTCTTGGATAAGTTTGTGGTGGTTTTCATTGATGATATATTGGTGTTTTCTAAAAGTAAAGAGGAGCATGAAAAACATTTAAGGGTAATCTTGCAAACCTTAAAAGAAAAGAAACTGTATGGGAAATTCAGCAAGTGTGAGTTTTGGTTGCAACAAATTTCTTTCCTTGGTCACATTATTTCTAAAGATGGAATAACTGTTGATCCTGCAAAAAACAAAAGTTGTGGAAGAATGGCCTAGACCCACAAATGTAACCGAGATTCGTAGCTTCCTTGGTTTGGCGGGATATTACCGAAGGTTTGTTTGAAATTTTTCACGGTTATCTAGTCCAATGACTAAGCTAACTCAGAAGGGTGTTAAGTTTATCTGGACAAAAGAATGTGATGATTGTTTTCAGGAATTGAAAAGAAGATTGGTGAATGCTCCAGTTTTGGCACTACCTTCTAGGAATGGTGAGTTTGTTATATACATTGATGCTTCATTGAAAGGACTTGGTTGCGTCCTAATGCAGAATGATCAGGTAATTGCTTATGCTTCACGACAGTTGAAAACTCATGAGGTAAATTACCCTACACATGATTTGGAATTAGCTGCTGTTGTTTTTCTTTAAAAATTTGGAGGCATCATTTGTATGGAGTAAAGTGTGAAATATATACCGATCACAAAAGTTTAAAGTATATATTCACTCAGAAAGAGTTAAACATGAGACAAAGGAGATGGCTGGAATTAATCAAGGATTATGATTGTACAATTCATTACCATCCGGGAAAAGCAAATAAAGTGGCTGATGCTTTGAGTCGAAAAAGTAATGCTTCATTAACAATGTTGCGTTTGGAACGTGATCCTTTGGTTAAGGATTTGATGAAATTTGGCATAGAAGTTGTTGGTGCAGGAAGTCCTTCTGTTTTGTTTCAGGTATCAGTGAGATCTTCTCTATCAGATAGAATCAAGAAAGCACAGAAGCAAGACAGTGAGCTGCAGAAAAAGGTGGAGTTGGTTCAGAAAGGTAAGTTGCATGAATTCAACATTGATAGTGATTGTGTTTTGAGATTTGGGAAGAGATTGTGTGTGCCTTGTGATTCACAGTTTAAGAGAGAGTTGTTATGTGAAGCTCATAGTTCTCCGTTTTCAGTTCATTCGGGCAGTACTAATATGTATAGAGATCTGCGGGAGTATTACTGGTGGGATGAAATGAAAAGAGATATTGCTAATTTTACTGTGAAGTGTTTGACTTGTCAGCAGGTTAAAGCAGAGCGGCAGTTACCGAAAGGGATGCTTCAGCCTTTACCAGTGCCAGAGTGGCAATGGGAGAATATATCCATGGACTTTGTTATTGGATTACCAAAGACATCTCGAGGTAATAATGCAATCTAGGTTATTGTTGATCGCTTGACCAAAGCTGCTCATTTCCTTGCTATACGAGATACTTTATCTCTTGATCAACTTTCCCATTTGTATCATAAAGAGATAGTCAGGTTACATGGAGTTCCTTTCTCCATTGTATCAGATCGTGATCCCAGTTTTACTTCTAACTTTTGGAAAGGCCTTCAGAAGTCGTTGGGTACTGAATTAAATTTTAGTACAGCTTTTCATCCTCAATCAGATGGGCAGTCAGAACGAACAATTCAGACATTGGAGGATATTCTACGAGCTTGTTCTATGGATTATCAGGGAGGTTGGGACCAACATCTTTTTTTGGTTGAGTTTTCATATAATAACAGTTTTCATTCCAGTATACAGATGGCACCATTTCAGGCATTATATGGGAAGCGGTGTCGAACTCCAGCTTTCTGGGATGAAGTGGGTGAAAGGTTGTTGATGGGACCAGAATTGGTAGAAGAGATGGCAGAAAAAGTTCAGCTGATTCAGAAACACATGAGAACAACTCAGAGCAGGCAGAAGAGTTATGCGGATAACCGGAGGAAGGATCTATCTTTCGAGGTAGGTGATCATGTTTTTCTCAAGGTTTCTCCTTGGAAAAGTGTGATGAGATTTGGTAAGAAAGGAAAGTTAAGTCCAAGGTTTATTGGACCATATGAAGTTCTGGAGAGAGTTGGATCAGTTGCATACCGAGTGGATTTACCTCCGAGTTTATATCAGGTACACAATGTTTTTCACGTTTCGATGTTGAGAAAGTATATGCCAGATCCATCTCATGTTTTGAGTCGAGAGGTAGTTCAGCTAGAAGAGAACCTATCTTATGAGGAACAACCGGTCCAGATTCTGGACCACATGGAGCAAGTGTTACGGAATAAGGTGATTCACCAGGTAAAGGTTTTGTGGAAAAACCACATGATTGAAGAGGCAACATGGGAATCTGAAAATGCAATGAGGGATAAGTACCCACATTTATTCGATAAGTAAATAAATTGCGGGGACGCAATTTTCTAAAGGGGGGAAGGATGTAACATCCCAAGTAAGTAATGAATAATAGATATTTTTATCTATGTCTATTAATGATTAAGATAGTGTTATAGAGGCTTAAAATGAAAATAAATACAATCTTATGCATGGAATACACTAATATTCTTAAAAGATTGTTTTACTGCCTTTTGATGGAAAATCATTTTTGAATCTATATTTTGACAATTTTATAAACTATGTTTTTCAAAATAAACTTATCCTTGATGATTGGGTCATCAAAATTTACCTTGTGTGAATTTTTGGTATTTTTCTGACAATGTTCATTTTTAATGAATAGTGAAAAATACTGCATTTTACATCAAAACTACTTTTTAATATAATTTATTTATATGATTAGATTATGTTTTGAATTGGTTTTGAAGTGAAATTAGAACATATTTTTACCATTTTATCCAATGGTGGTCATTGGAATCAATTTCACTTTGAAATTAGACTTAAACTGGTGTCAATCTTTTGATACTTATTGTTTTGTAAAAACACGCTATTTGCTCTGGCAGCGGGAATTAATTATTAAATTAATTAATGTGACTTATATGATTTGAATTTTGTAAAATGGACTTCATTTTTGAATTCGGAATATCAAATATAGCTTAGGGTGAATTTTTGGTAATTTTCTGAAAAACATCAATTTTTGATGAATAGTGAAACCACTAAGTGGTAATCAAGAAAACTGATTTCTCAGTTAAATGAAATTTTACCACTAATGTGTATTGAATTTTGAAAATCCGACATACATGGTTGTCATTAATAAGTAAAATGTGGTTCAATGAGATTATAATAATTTTTTGGTGAATAGTAACTTATTAAGTTCTTAATCACGATTAGTGGTAATTAGGGTAGTTTAAGGTATAAATAATACTTTAATAAAATGAAATGACCTAGACACATGTCCCAACCTCATTTGTTGTGTCATGGTCGACCAAAACAAGCCATGGGTCAACTTGGGGACCCCATGGATCCACTTTTGTTGGGAAATGACATAAATTACTTTTTATTTAATGTTAAAGTGAAAATGACAAAAACATAATATGTTTTGCGAAAACAATTTTTAAGTGGGGTTATACAAGTCCAAATTTTGATTATAAATAGTCATTGGAAAGCTAAAACGATTTCCTACATCATAGTATTTGTTATATAATTTTTAGACATTAAATAAATTTAATTATTTATGACATAATAATGATGTAGCGATGACATCATTATTTGACGATTTAAATAAAATAGAAAGATAATGTAAAATCTATGAACTAAACATGTCCAAACCCAATTGGATGAGTGGATTTAGAACCCTTATCACCTTATCCACGAATTCCATAAATGTGGTCCCTTTTAAAACCGAAACACATTTTCAAATAAAGTAATGTTTCTTTACTTTCCAAAAGTGCCCCTCCTCTCCCCTTATAAAAGGTCCCCACCTCTACCTCATTTCACACACTCTTAAAGCCTTTGGCTCGGCCAACCCCTGCCCATTTGCTCTCTCCACATCCCTCTCCTAATCCTAGAGGATTCCCTTTGGGAATAATCCTTTCAAAGGAAGCCTTTAGGCTCAAATCAAAAAGAGTTACACTTTTAAAGGTAATTCATTCTCTCATGTTCCTTTGTTTTATTTTGCTTCTCCAACCCCCTAAACTCTTTTTATTTACTTATTTTGTAACAACACCAGTATCTTAAATATACAAGGATGTTGTTATAATATTTATTTGAGCTACACTCTCACACAACTACATCAAATGGTTAAAGAACATACGGTTTCTGTGGATGGCGAAATTCTGCCTCCCGAAACGATGATTGTTCAACACTCACTTAACACCTTCAAAGGTGGCCATTATGAAGTCACTATTTTTATATATGATATATTATATGTTTATGTTTTCCTTAAGAATCTGTTTTTTTTTTCATTTTGGGCATACCTTTATGGTTTCCATTATGGGTAAAACATGATATCTTCATTTTAGTAAGTGCGGACTACCGCCCCCTAAAAGTGATTTGATTCGTTAATACCATATGTGGGATGTGTAAAGGATAAAGTTAATGATATTATATATGTTATTATACTGGAATTATAATATACTCTTATATCATTATGATTCCATTCCAGAAAATATGAAATAGAAATGGAAGTAGCGTTCATGCGTACGTACGGCTTACCGTCTCCATGAACGGTGCATTTCATTTCTTACCTCTAAATGTGATGTAATATTATAAATTCATGTATGTACTGGATATATATGACATATATGATATCTACATCATGAATACCATTCTGGATATAATGAACCTTTGACCAAATTAACAACATGTAAGTATAAGAAGTCTATTTTTGACTTAAGAACCAAATACCGACAAAATGAACATTATTAACTTAAATGATTACATGATGTTCATAACATGGTATAAAAGGAATAATGAACTTGAAAAAGATTCATAAGAAAGTAGAGATTAACTCAAGTTTATTATTCAGGATTTTAAAGAACGGTCGGGTCAAGTCGGATACGAGGTATGGGACTTCGTCTCAATCTCCTTTCGTTGAGGCATATTTTATTTTATACACAACTTTCTTTTATACGGTGTATAAAACCCTTTGACTTTTAAGTTTATTCAAAAGGAATCATTTTTATACGAAACGTTTACTAAACGACAAAAGGGAATGTTTTTGTCGTACGTATGCGGCGACAACGACTTCTCCGCCGTCGTGACCGTTATTTGAGTTTCGGCTTCCTCTACAAGCCATACCTCTTTTTTTTAAAAAATGAAAAATAAATACCATGTTTTACTTTGGTATTGAAAATGGTTTTCATAATGTTTTTATTGATATCTCGTGATTGAAATGTGGAAATGTTATGTTTCCTTTATCCATGTTTTATGTGATATGATTATGTTATGGTTCTTGGGCATTATTATGAAGACGGGTGGTTCCGTGATAAACTAAGGGCGGGTGAGCCCGTTATAACTCTCCAATGCATTGGGTAACGCGAAGGAGTGAAACGTTAAGGTTTCTCCGAAGAGAGTTTAGGGAATATACTGTGATGGGTAGTCCAAACGTAACCAAGAGGGTTACTCCCTACGTAAGAATGTTATGAATGCCTCAAGTTACCTTTATGTCTTATGATTTCGATGATTTATTCATGATTTTATGAGGTATGTTAAAGTGCCTATGTTTTATGGGTAAAGTATGATTTCATTCTTATGTATATATGAACTCATGTTTCATTTCCATGTTTTTTTTATAACCCATACTGAGTTTTTATGCTCATCCCAAGTTTTTGAAATGTTTTTCATAGGTCAAGGGAAAGGTACATGATAAGATGATAGAGTCAAGGATGTGTCAAGAAATAATCCATGTTTTATTTTAAATGTGTTTCCGTTGATGGGAATGAAGAATACTATCTTTATGTAACCACTTTGTTTATATGTGGAATGTAATGCAAGTTTTATGATCTAATTCTCTAAAACTCTAAACCCGAAAAGATCCTCAATGTGTAATCTTGTAATAACTCAAGATTAAGTAAGGTTTAAGGCTGGGGCCTTATAATACATATAGTTATAAACCGTTTTATATTATCTTCATCATTTTAAGTGGGAAAACTATCTCTCAAAAGTTTATTACATAACCACCGAAATTTATGAAAGTATATTCAGATCAGGAGGGAAACCTAAGATGTTGTAAAGATGTTCCATGGGTACATATTGAGAATTCAGGTCATATATATTATATGCACTGTGGGTATAATATGAATTTTTATTAATTTCCAATATTTTAAATTAATATATATATAGATTAATTTAGATATCCTATAAAATATTATACGATTAGTGTTGGATATGTTCAACTATATGAGATGGTAAATTATTGTTGGGATCATTTGTATCATTATAAACTTGAATCCCCTTCATTTACATTGCCACTAATTAATAGAATGGTTCGTTCATTCTCCCTTATTAAATTATATTTTTCAACCCATCTATATTCACACACACAAATAATGGAGAAAGCATTCTGGAATTTTGACCTCTCAAAATGAGAAGGCTAATCCTTTTCATGATCTGGATTTCACCCAGACCATTCGAATGATTGTATCCATATGTGATTTACAATGAGTAGGGAAAATACATGTACATATTTTAAACATATTCTAAAACCATTATTTTTGAAGAATTTCTTTTATAAATTGTACTTAGTTCATAGCTTATCATATATGCATCAATGAGTTTTAATGAACTGTGATATACAGTTAATATTATATTTTAAACAATCCAATTATAATATTGTTTCTTAACTTCTATGTATGAATATTATTTAATAAATATATGTATATTAAATATAAAACTATTATGTAAAGATATTTTATTTATAAATAATAACACATCTTTGGGTAGTACCAATATATGCTCTGAAAATAATTTTTTCTCCAAAAATTTATTTATTATTTATTCTAATAAAAAATGATATAATTAATTTTTTAAACAATTAATAAGTTAATTTGAAAAAATAAAAATCTCTTTGAAATAAGAATTTCTAAAATTTCGTAAGGATTATTTTCTGTATTTTTATAAAAAATTTACTTTTTATGAATATTTTGAAATACTTGTTGTATTGAAAAACTGCATTTTTATTTATTGAATTTACAAGGATCCTTTTATATTAATATGATTTTAAGATTAAAATTAATTTAATAAAATATATATTAATTTAAAATTTTCTAGTGTAATCATTTTAATATTGAATATTTATAAACAAAACTTTTTAAAACTTTCAAAACATTCTCATGAGAAAATTGATTTTTTATCACATCATCATGATTATTTTGAAATTAATTTTTAACACATATGTAAATGTAATATGTTGAAAATGATTCTATATTGTGAATAATCATAATATATATTTTTTATTAATGTGGAATTAATTTTTTTACTATAGTGAATATTTGAAAAAGGAAAAAATAATTACCATTGTTATAGTGAAAATGGGGGTTTTCAGGGGGATTAAACTAAAAAGATATAGGGTAAAATTACCATAAACATGTCCAACACAATTTTTTTAGAAATATTTTTAATTACATACTCTATGTATCAACAATTTATCATGTTGGATCCTTTTTATCATGTGAAAAATGTTTATACACTGTTTTCTTTTCAAAAATTACAAGCCTACCACTCACCTCACATATAAATGTCCATCCCAATCCTCTCCTACTCACACATAGAACCCCCATTGGATAATCGAATACCTTCCCAAATAACTCATTAAAATACCTTTCTCATCCTATATTGAATTTATATGTTAAAAATACATCCTTGGAATGCTTTTGGTGAAATCCATAAGATATTTTCTGAAAAATAGGTGACATCTATGAAAGAGTGTTTAATTTTATTTCATCCTCCACTAAAATTTATTTTTATCATGTCAAGATAGTATAATAACTTTATTATCATCCATATAATACTTTTTTATGTTATGGTAATCATGTACAACCATCTGAACATCCATCAAATGGGATATGAAATCATCCATTGATTGTAAAGTAGGCTACCGCCTCACTAATGGAGGGTATTTAAATTCCATCACCACCTCTCATGAATGGATATAATAAAGGATAAAATTTTTATATACGATATAATTTCTTTTATTATAAATTTTAAATTATTATGTCACTTATAACTTCCAATATTCCATTTTGTGGGAATATGATAATATCGCTCATGTGTACAGAGGACTATCGCCTCACGATGTGATGTAGTTCATACATGTTTTACATGAATGGTATTAAAGATGGGTTCAATGAAAATATTTGATATATATGAAATAATAATTATACTGGAATATTGTGTAATTATTATCCATCATTTCTTTATTTACTATAATGAATAATAAAAAGATTTCATTCATATTTTTGTCCAAACATCTCTAAGAAAAGTGTATTTCAATTTTTATATCTATCATTTATAGATTAAGATAAATACAAGTATAATAAATATATATGAAATTTATATCATGGTTATGATTTTTTATTATATGGAATAATGATCAATATCACAGGATGAAAATTAAAAAATCAAAACGTATAAAAAAATAACTTATTGACCGAAATTCGATTTTAACATGGAGTTGATAATTAAATGATAATAAATAGTAAATGTAAATATTAAATGTAATGATATATATTATTATGGATATAGAATACATATAATTATATAATAATATTGTATTTATTATACTTTATGTTGTAACATGTATGATAAATTTCAAAACATACGGTAAGGGATTTTTGTCTTGATTTGTCTTCCATGGGATATTAGTTATATTATAAAAATACCTTCTTTTATGAGGTTTATATATATCCCCTTTTACAAGTTATATTATGAATTTAATTATTTTCATTTAATGGTATACATTCATGGTGACTATGATAAAAATGTTACCAATGCGATAAATATATTAGGTTATAGTCTCATTATTTATCGAGATTGTTTATGATTATGATTACAATGATAAAATATTACAACACAACTCATAAGAAACACATTTTTTCTTCTCATATTTTTATCCATGATCTTTTAAAGTAATATTATCTTTTTTATTCTCTTTGTAACATAAATAATCAAGAATGTATTTTTAGGTAAATAAATTTTTTTAATGTCTTCATTAGAAAATAATTCTCATTCTGTGTTTATGTTTTCATAAAATGTTTCAAAAAAAATTTTATTATGATTTTCAAAATACAATTTTGTCGATTTTTTTCCTTTTTATTATTTTTTTAAAAGTAAACGTCATTCCATTTTCTAAAGAATACAAGTTTTTCTAAAAAAAATGTAAAAGCAATATTTTTCCTATTGTGTATGTCATAAACCGAATTTCCTGATGTATGAACATTATTTCCTTTGAATCATTGATTATATAATTAAAATATTATTTTCAATGAAGAGGATTTTGAAAATAAATTTGGAAAATTCATTTTTTAAAATTTTTTATTTTCAGTATGAAATGTTAATTTTCCTCAAAAAAATATTCCTAGTGATCTTCCAAAATAATTTTCAATAAATGATGACATCCTTTTACATTAAATTATCTTTAATTGGGATATGATCCAATTTCACTATCTTAATTAATTCAATAAATGATTTATTTTTATGATGAAGATATGGTTTTGAAACCCATTTCCTTTCAATGGGTTGTGATATAATAAATGCTTTATTATTTTGTGGCACAAAAATCTATATATTACTAGATCTATGGTCCCTATATACCCCTTAATGATCTAGGTAATGATTAATGTTATATAAAATAAATGTTCACACTAGAGGTTATCAAAATCCTAATAGAGGGTATACCAATGGTTATATGATGAAAAAAATATGGTGCATGTGAGGATATCTGATGCCCAAATTATGGAACATGAGAGTTTATTCTAATCTAGAATGAGTTACACTAGTCGTTAAATAAAGCCTAATATATTATGAATGTCTTGTTTGGTAGCTTGAACATTATATTTTTTATGTTTCTGTATGTTACACAAATCTAGGACTTATTCCACTGTAATGAACTCATGGATCATGTTCTATGATTCTATTGTGATTCATATCTTATAAACATCCAATATTAATTCCATGACACATATTTATGATCGATGATATGTAGGGTATGGTTTTCTTATGTTATTATTATCTAATAATACCCATGCGATCATTTTATATTGATAACTCCATTGTTTACTCTTATAGAGTATCCATCCAAAGGCTTGAAGGCTGTCATGTTTTATTGATTTTTGATAATACACCTTTCAAGGGGTGAGGTGGAACCCTTACCAGTCCTATAGGTGTAAGTATTACAAGGCATGTAGGCCTTATAATAATTCATTGCCCGTAGGCTTCAAAAATTATATACAACCCATACTAACTAATTAGAACTGCTCCTCCCCAGCATCTTAATCGTGATATCAGCTCTCCACCATTTCAGGGCTGTTTGGATAGGCTTTCCCATGCATGCACAGGCTTATCCCGATGGAAGGTGTCATACAATCTCACTCTTGTAATACTTTTATTTTCTGCTATGGTGAAAGATCCATTCTCATCCTCCTTCTGAATCTTGCTTCTTGTAGGTTGTCCGGTTTTCATATGCACTTAATGTGGGCCGGAGTCCTTGAAGTGGCCTGAAGGGCTTACTTACCCAATGGCCATTGTGGCCTAAAGTCCATAAAGGACTTTGGGAAGAAATCGGTGGCGCAAAGGCCCAAACAGAGGAATTTTTCTGGTTACTAAAGTGTAATATCAGTTCTACTAATATATTTCAGTGACTTATAATGTATTAATAAGGACTCTCTTTTGGGATATTATCTGTTTTTCTATTTATTTTTTCAAACAGTTTCTTATTACAAAATAGATCATGGTTATATATCAACATCAAGGAATATGATAGAATATTTTAACTCGTACTGAATTATTTGTATTTAAATTCAGTCGTTATAGTATATCGATATCTATAAACTATCACAATCCATCTTCCTGTAAACCATCCACCATTCTAAGAATCATCTCCATCTTCCTAGTATATGAATGACTCATTTTTAATATAAAATTATAAAAAATATATGTACGACCATACATATTATATTCATTTTTATGGATCCTAACATCAATGATAATTTTATTCTTCTATATACCAGAAAGTAGTTTGAACCTTGAATCAAACCAGATCATCATGATATTAATTTTGATAAAGAACAACATAGTTTTAATATCTTAATAATAGCATCACATGAGTGGATGAATAAAAAATTTTATCCATCCAAATGACACATAAATAGTATCTAATATCAATGATATAGTAAATATAAAATTGAATCATATGTCAAATTATAATCATACTCATATATTGAATCAAATGAAATATACACACTAGTATAATCAAATGATTCATACACGCTTAAAATAATTTAACATGTTTCATTATTTTCCCTCCAAATCTAAATATTTTTTTTATAGAATCATATTTTTTATGAATTCCTAAATTCATTTATTCCATTTATATAATATCCTCTTTTAATGAAGCATCCTTTTTGGAACATATTTCTTTACAGTGGAATTGCATATCATAGTTTTCTCTTGGAAAATATCAATTTCTAAAAAAATCATTATAAATAAAGATAAATTGACTAAAAATAGTGATAAATAGATTCCTACTTATTAACTAGATTAGTCAATATGTTTCAGATAAATATTCTTAGATATGGCATGAGATCCTCCAATATTTTTATTATTCAAATGATAAAGGAACAATAAAAAACTAGTCATTAACTACATGTACCTCTTCTACACATTTAAATCCTCATTTAATTTTAAATAACATGCCTACTATTTTATGTAATTTTGATTGGAAAAGTATATTAAATTGTAAAATTTTAAAAAATTACCATGATTCTATCATTGATATTGTTTCATAGATATATGTTTCCCTGCCAGTATTGGATCTCTATTGTCTATTCATTCAAATACCTTTTGATTAACCAACTAATTGAATATATTATTCCACCTAATATTATAAAGTTACTCAATTTAACATCCCCTCATGATCTATAATACTGTGATAACCAAAGAAGATCCTATACATACATTATAATGCTTAATGGTGATTTCCACCATTGAGATCAACTAATTATCCCTAAAAATCACTAACTAATGGGGTATGATAATTGTTTTTGACTATAGTAAATAAACTAGCTATCAATGATAGTTATATGATGTAGGAAGATAATAATGAATGAAGAATTTTAATGGTGTTTTTATAAAACTTGGAGATTATCTGAATAACATATAAGGGGTTGGTCAACCAATGAGCATGGTATAAAATCCCGATCCATATGATGGTAATAACGAATCCCATGATATGAGAATGTTTGGATGGATTTAAAATCCTATATTTAATGATTATATAGATATAATTATTTGAAAAAGAAATGACTAAATTTTTGGTTTTATAGAACACTATATTTTACATGTAATTTTTTTATATAAAAATAATCCATCCATGTGTTTATAAATAAATATGATTGAATATATATTTTTATCTTCAATTGGATGAAATTAATAAAATTATTTATGATGAAGATACATTCTAAACATATACTATTTAAAAGTTACACTAATGAAATAAGATCTACATATACATGAATATCTTGTGGTTATTTTGGAACACAATATTTCTTAGTGAAGTATAAATTAAAGATAGTCCAAAATATTAGAATTTCTGAAAAATGAATATTGAATAAATTTATTATCCTTGAATATACTTTTTAGATGTTACATAATAATTTTTGGATACTGAGATGAATTTCATCTAGAAGATCACAAATGAATATAGACACACATTAAAAAGTTATAGAAACACATTGCAAGAAGATGAGTTGTGGTGGAAATTGTTGTGTATTTGTAATATAAAAGAGTTGTATAATGTGGAATGTACCTATAAGTTTATACATTGATATGTAACACATTTAATATGGATGGTACATTTTAAATTGATATATAATATCTCCAAATTTTTAAAAAAGATATATTTTATTTATAATTAATGTTATTTAGAAAATAATGAAACCATATTTAAGGGACCTATACCAAATATGTAAGAATCATTTTTAAGTGGTGTATAAAATTATTAAGGGGGGAAATATAACACAATACATACAATTTCACTTGGAATTGGGGGATATATTTTCTAATGAAGAATGGAAATATATCAAATGAAAATCTATTCCTCGATAGGCATGATATTCAAAGTGAACATAGAAATTTGAAAAAGGTCTAGAAAAAATTCTTATAAGTACTATGAAATAGAGAGAAATTAATATGGGTTTTTAATGAACAAACCATGCATGAATACAAAAAATATTATATTGAATTAAAATATTAGAAAGGTATTTTTTTCACTATAATATGTAATATCTATCATCTAATAATTAATATATTATCTAATACAAATAATGAAATGTATCAATTTTGAAATAACTTATATAAAGTTTTCTTTAAAATATTTGTAAGGATTTATTCAATGAAAATATTATTATGTTCTGTAAAATAATACAATTAATTATGATGCATCCATAGAGAAAAAATAGAAATTAATCAACAATAAATAAGGTGATACACAATTTATTTCATTCTTATTTTTTTAGTTACTAAATAACTTGAGTATTCTATTGATCAAAGTGATACAATTCTTACCATACATAAAATGTTAAATATAAAGTTATTGTAGTGGATTTTATGATTATTTTATCTAATATTACAAATAGAATTAGTGAAAATTATTATATCTTCCCTAACTGGGTGGCCACTATATCTTGTTCTCCAAGCTAGGTCGTCACATGATGCCAGGTGGACCTACCTATACACTAGAGGATTTCTACTAGAATATTGGGTCTCTAGATATACATTGAATATTTTATACCCTATTATTATAGTGATAGCAGAAAAAAGAATATCACTAGATAAAATAACCAATTTTAACAGAAAATGGAAAACATACAGCAAAGGCCATCATGTAATCAAGTACAACATGCTATAAAAATATGATGAATATACTACATGCCACAAATAATTAAAAAATCCAAAACCAAGACCGCGCAATGTATAGCCAACACAATCCTAATCCCAAACCATGTCATGACATCCCATGCTCAAACTCATCAACCCATTCACAAAAAAAACATGTGGTTCCTGTCATGAACATGTACTAGGAGACAATTAACATCTTTATAGGCACCCAAGTTCCATGGAGGGAAAAGAAAGGTGTTTGTACCTCACACTAGGCCACCACCAATGGTTTCTAAAAAAATAATATTTTACATCTGTGTATGAAGGTAATGAATTGAAATAAATAAGAAATAAAATTAAAGAAAAATGTATCACAATTAAGTAGTCAGATAAATAAACATTTATCCATTAAGTAACTAGGGTACTATAAAAACCTAATCTAGCTCTGATTTCAAAAATATAATAATTCATATCATAAGGGGTTACACTCTTTTAATAGAGAGTTTGAATCCAATAATCAAACAAAACATCAACTTACCATGGATCCATGGTCTAATAATCACGCCAAGTCCATATGTTTTAGAAGAAAAGAGACCCATTCAGATATTTCAAACCATTAAAACCATAGTATAATTGTATCTCAGTATGACATACTATATTAGTAAATATATTGGTGGGCCTAGAGAATCTATCCAAACAAAAATAAACAAGTAGAATTAGTCCATATTTCCGGAGTATATAGTCCCAGTTCGATATCTGAACTCGAATAAATGCAAGGGTGGGACTAATAACCTCGTCCAATATTGACCTATAGAAGTAGAGACTTAGTCTAATACCCCACACATTCAAATTATCACTAATTATTTTCACATTCATCACTAACCATTTTACACATTTACATTTTACATTCCTTAACCCATTTAACACATATACCATTTAGAGGATATTATTCATTTGATACTTTTACATTATACCAAACACCCATTTATTCGATATTAACAATTAGAAAACAATTATCATCTATTTAATTTAAAAATCAAGGATAAAAAAATAAAAAACCTCATTTAAAATCATCTTGAAGCGACCCCTTAAAAATGGGTCTTCCTCTATGAAAAACTAAACCATCCCCCAAGGATTTCATTTTCATTCATAGACATTTCAAAAAATCATTAAGGTATTTCCTCAAAAAAGGTACCCACAACCTCATTTCACATAATAATTTGAAATATACAAATAATAGAACTTTATAAATATCCTTGAGGATAATTAATAGTTTTAAAACATTTTATACTTTCAAAACATCATTTTTTTACTATAAGTTGATCAAATCCAGAACACATCCTCAAATCCAAATCAAAATCCAATTTGGAATTCCCAAAACTAGCACAAAATCATTTATATCTATCATTTTAACCACACCTAGAAACCAATTTTTCAATCATAACTTATTCGATTTCATAATTCAACAATCTCAGTGTTTACCCGCTCAATTAACCATTTCAAAGGGTTTTCCTTACCCCTTGGGTAGCCATAAGTTCCAACTCAAATCATTAATAGACCCAACGTGACCAAAAAATTATTTCCTAGGACACACAAAGGAGTAATTTTCTTTCAATATTTTACAAAAATAATTCAAAAAAATGTTCATTGGAACAACCACATACACACACATAATATCGAGACTATAAGAAAAGGATTTAATACCACCTACCTCATCCTTAGGGATGATTAATTGACAAAACAAAACCCTTGAGTCAAACAGAACTAACGAAAAAACTATAAAGAATAATAAACAATAAAAATGGTTTAGATATTTTTTGGGAGAGAAAACCACATGCCAATCCACATCGTGAAAGTGGAAGGGAATAGTTTTGAAGACATACTGAGAGCTTCGATTCACACACAACATCACTACAAACTCCAATGAATTGAAGGAGAAACATACCTTGTATTTTTTTGAGTGTTTTTTTCATAACATAATCCATTTGAGGAGGCATAGGAGATAAATTAAAGGGAGAACCATTTAATATCAAGAGATAAAAATATGAAATTAAAACTTTTATGGGCTTCAAGGTTTGGCCACACGGTTGGACTTAATATGAACCAACTGTGTGGCCCCCTATGGCCAAGAGGGGCCAAGACACATGGTATCCTAGTAGAACCTGCATGGTTAGGAGTACCTTGGAGAGCCTGTTCACCATCCTCTATTTGAGAGGTTGTTTTGGTATATGTCATCCCTAGATAGCTGCAACGTTAGTACTGACCTTGTGCCAATAGTGAAATTCACACTATTTTCCCCTTTCCTTATACTTTTAGGTTTTGAACCCATATGACATCCCGTAAATCATCTCATATACAAAAATAAATCTTCATTAGTGAATAAAAAATTAACTAAACAATAAATTATAATATACCTCCATAGAAGGTCAATATCATAAAACCTATATACTTTATAACATCTTGTCCTTGAGTTTCACTTAAAATACTTATCAAATCTTGATAACTAAATGGTGGTTCCATGGGGCCCACCTACCAACCATAAACTCCCATGTTTCTCTCTGAACACCAACATTCCATCACCAAACTCAGAATAATGAACCAGTATTTGCTTGAAGAAATCCCCTCCCCCACTGTGATCCAGGATCAAGAACCTGATCACTATACTATGATGAATTCACCTCAAAACTCATCTTTACCAACATAAAAAAAAATAGAATATTTTGGGTGACAACACTGAACCATAAAAAAGGATATTGAAAAGAAACTACACTTACCTAGGAGGGCCAATCAGAAAACCTTTAGTCTAATCCTCTACACATGTAATGGCACAAATCCCTTGGCGCCATCTCTAAGAGTTTCAAAAATTCTTTTGGAGACCAAATCATGTCATCATAGATTGAACAAACAGATTCAAAAAAAAATTCCCATCATACATCAGTCTAAAAATCAAGCCCTAATGGACTCACTCAATATCCTAAAATCAGAAGCATACCAAAATAATAATTGTTATCTCAATATACTCAACCGTTCAAATCCTAAGCCAATGCTCATTGCCAATATAAGAAAACAAAGATAGTACTCAAACTAACCCATTCATACTGTACAACTTCTAATGTCATCGACTGACCACTTTCAAACTATGGTACTCATCACTATCAACTTTATCTCACATACAATATCTCCATATGTTAGGAACATACACTGATGAAATATATACCAATAGAACCACAACTCATCTTTATCAACATAACTGACATGTTTCCCCACTCACCACACCCAAACATAAACAATAACTCCACCCAACAACAGTGTATTTCCTTTTCATCAAAACAACTAGGGGTGAACATGAAATCCTTGTTGATTTTAATTATAAGAACAAATTGACCCCTTTAATGTATTCAGTCATTTTAAAAACACAAATTCCATTAAAACAATAAACCATAGGTGCCCAATAACTACAATATCTATTCCAATAAACTTACCATGTCAAACTATCGTAGAATTGTTTATTCAAAACCACTCATTTTCATCTATTTGTAATGCCCTGACTTCAATTACCTAGAGTTAGTTCATTATTACATAACATTTGGCATGATCACAAATGACCAAGTCTCAAAAGACCCATTAGTTTAGTAGCCTTGGAAACACTAGATACATTCATAAATTATACATTAGATCATAAAGTGAAAACTACATCAACATTTTGTCTCCACACTCATATCCCCTTATACTATCCCTCCAGGTCATTCATAAAATACTTCTTCACATCCTGGGAAAAATAAAACATAGAAAGGGGAGAGCTCAAATTCCAAGTAAGGATAAAAATATATTGGACACTTTCATAAATAATCATAAACATGTAAGGCAATTTATAACTAAAACAAAATCCGTTTAAACTAGAACATCAGAATAATATGGTAGAAATAAAATGCAATATTTCCATTTACATATTCACATGGATATTATACTAGTAGAATAATCACATGCAATATCAATAACCACTTTCATAATGATGGAATGCATAAATCCAGGATATCATAACCACGTAGCCAAGGCCTCGTTCCAGGAATACAAATACGATTTTTTCAAGGCCTCATGCCAAGACACAAGTTTGTCTCATGAAACCTACCAATGCATCAAGGTGCTATAGCGGGCTCCACTCGTCACTTACTAAGTCCAATGCATTCCTCATATGAACAGGTTTAAACATAACATAATCATTCGTATTAAAACTAGCATACAAAATGAAAATACATACTCCATAAACCATGAATGGTATAAAAATAACACATCCATAGTCAAAAATAACACAAAAATTTCAATACAATATGGATGTTTTGTATCATAAACAATCAACTTCAAATATTCTTAATATATATCAAAGGATGCTGACATATAGAATATCAAAACTATTTGAGAGAAATGTCTCCTTTTTGAAATCATTTAAAAGTAACATAGTTATAAAATAAAAGATTTACTTTGAAAATTTTCTTATAAGCTAGTATTGGAAGCTTAGAAGATTTTAAAATGGTGTAAAATAGCCGCACCTGCTGTATAAGTTAAAAAATGACGTTTTTACCTTAATTTGATGAAAATGGTTAAAAAGGTCCTTGTTTGGAAAATGACGTAAAGATTCCTTTATAAAATTCTTATAAAAAGTAAAACAAGGGTATAAATTACTTTAAACCATATTCATTAAAATATTAAGAATGTTTTTAAATACATTTTTAAGAAACATGGATGTGGATGATAAAGAGGTCCCAGTAGATAATTACGTATAAACAACCTCGGATAATGAAGAGATTGTGAAATAAACCTTAACCTTATACTTTTCCTTGATAGAGTGTACCTTAACCTCCTTTATAATAGTTAAATCATTTTAATTAAATTACACAAGACTCGTATACATAAATATGATATCATATATGATCTTTTAATATTGCTTTGTTAATAATATTTTAGTAATATCATCGTTTCGAGTGTTAACTGATTCGTTTTACTTTATATGCTTCGTTATGTAAGTCATGTTTGATATGGATATGTTGTATCTTATTCATATCCATAATGATATAAATCCCCTAAACGTTACTTTTAATCATTAAACTTGAATTAGTCTTGAATGAATATGATGGGTAAATGAATCTCATCACGTTCGTGGAGACAGTAATTCGTATGTATGCACGAACGCTACTTCCATTTAATTTTTCATTTTAAAAGAAATAAAAACCAAATGATACAAAGTTATATTTTTATTCCAGTATAATATCTTATATGTGTTACTTAAGTTCATCAACACCATCCTTTATATGTTCCATGTATGGTATAAACGAGTCACATCACTTTGACGGGGCAGTAGTCCGTACTTCCTCAGATGAAATTATCGTATATATATAAAACAGGGAACAAATAATATTATGCTATAAAATGCAATTAAATAAGATTATATATAAAAGAAATATCATTAATATCATATTTAATTATAGTGCCATAATAATGGCCACCATGAGAGGTGGATGGAGATACTTGAACAATCATCGTTTCGTGAGGCCTTTGGTTGCCATCTACAGAAAAATTATGTTCTCCACCCATTAGATGGAGTTGTGTGTAAGTGTAGTTCTAATACTTCTCATAAAAATGTCCTAGTATATCTAGGATACTTTTTTTTTTGTTAAAAAAGAAAATAATATTATGATTTTAGGTATTGGATAAGTAAAATAATAGAAAATAAGCTAAGACAAATCATTACCTTTAATTTGGGTAACTCCCTTTGGTTTGAACCAAAAAGGACTCTTGACGTGCATTAATCCTGAGTAAAGGCTTTTAGGAGGAGGATATTGATGTATGGAGCTTAATTTTACAGACTTTGGACAATCCAAAAGGCTTGAGATATGTGAGGAATTGGATATAAGTGGCGTCCTTTTATAAGGGGGAGGAGGGGCTCTTTAGGAAAAACTTAAAGTATTAATTTATAATAAATTCATATTCGGTTTATAATTGCTAAAAAGTAAATTATTCAAAGTATAAGGTGGGGATGGGTCGAAAACCACTCAACCAGTAGATTTTATATAGGTTTTGGTAACTATAGTAACCTTATCCTTTAGATTTAACTCTTAGTTAAATAGTTTGACATTTACCATGTCTCTTTGTATTATTATATTATATTGTTAATAAACATACTATATACATCCAAGAGACCCCCAAGTGGTCCATTAATGAATAAAATATCATTATATAAGTCCTTTGGCCTAACCTTAGATTTATAGTAATATAATATCAATTAATAATATAATATTTGGTTTAAAAACTCTTTTATGTCAGTTTTGACACTATTGGGTATTCTGTTTTTGATAAATTCATAACAACATTATTACTTCAAATAAAATACATATAACCAATAATAAAATGTCATATTAACCTAGAAAACTATTGTAATTCATAAAAAGTAACAAATTACATTTATTAGGATATTTATAATATCAATTATTTTAATATTTCATTAATTATGTAATTACTACATCACCATTGTGTCATAAATATATTAAATTATTTAATGTCTAAAAATTATAAATAAAATAAAATTATGTATGAAATATTCTTATCTTTATAATTAATATTTATAATTGAATTTATCTTGTTTATAATCCTATGTTAAAAATGTTTTTTATTAAACTGTGATTTTAACTCTTCTAACTCTCTATTGAATTAAATAATAATAAACGTCCTAATCTAATTCACGTGGACCAAAAAGGTTTATATTTTAATCCGAAGGTTTTTTTTGGTCGAATTATACTTATCCAATAGAATTAGTACATGTTTTAGGGTAATAATAATTTCATTTTTACCCTTAATTGCCCCATTTACTTTTTACTGTGGTAAATAAAAGTAAAAAGATACTATTCACCAAAAATTATTTTTATCTTATTGAACTACATTTTAATCTTTGATATTAACCGTGTCTATCGGTTTTTCAAAATTCCACTCACAAAAGTGGTAAAATTAAGTTTTATGTGAATTTGAAAATTCTCCTAGGAGATGGGTAAAAGACTGTGAAAAGTTTAATAAAATTTTTATATGTCTAAAATTATTATAAACTGAATCCAATGAACTACATTGAAATTATATAGGTATTACGTATCTATTTTGACCTACAATATATTTAAATAAAATAAATAATTATTTAAATAAAAAGTCAGTTTAAACCAATAACTCAGTGTTTTCATTATTCATCAAAAATTGAGTGTTTTCAAAAAAATATCAAAAATTCACCCAAGGCTAATTTTGATATTCCGAATCCAAAAATGAAGTCCATTTTGAAAGATAAAATTTATAAAATTTTGAAAAGTGGGTATTACTATTCATAACGGCTAGTTCTATTGGTCACTATATGTTAGAATCTAGAAATTGCGTACAATGCAAGCTATTGCATTATTCAAAAGGAATCATACCATGGAAGCTTGTCATGTTACATTCTCCCCTCCTTCAAATAATTTATTCCTTGAAATTTCTAGAATATTATATCTTAAAAAGACTCAAGTGGTTCTTCATCCTAAGTTCCTCGGGTTCCCACATTGCCTCTTCCATCTTATGGTTTCTCTATAAAACTTTTACCAGATGAGTCGTCCAGTTTCTCTGCACTTGTTCTCTTGTATCAGGAATCTTGATGGGATCTTCACAATAAGACAGATCAGGTTTCAGTTATGATTCATTGTAGGTGAGTACATGTGTGGGGTCGGGAAGGTATTTTTACCAATAGTGATATGTGGAACACATTGTGAACTTTGGAGTGATTTGGCAGCATTTCCAAACAGTATGCTACAGCCTCAATTCATTCTAGAATTTCAAAAGGTCTGATGTACCTGGGACTCAATTTACCTTTCTTACTGAAATGTATAACTCCCTTCCATGGATATACCTTCAAGAAAACATGATCTCTTAAATGAAATTCCAAATCCTTCCTTCAATTATCAGCATAGCTCTTCTGCCGACTTTGAGATTCTTTGATGTTGTTTTGGATTACCTTTACCTTCTCCATCTTTTCTTCCAACAGTTCTCAGCCTACGAGTTTTCATTCACCAACTTTAACCCAACAGGTTGGTCTGAGACATCTCATTCTGTATAATGCTTCATATAGTGTCATCTGAATACTTGAATGGAAGTTATTGTTTTTGGAAAATTCCACTATAAGTAAATATTGATCAAAAATACCCTGAAAGTCATTTGATCAAGATCTCAACATGTCTTCTAAGGTTTGAATAGTCCATTCTGATTGTTAATCAGTTTGGGGGTGGTAGGCAGTGCTCAAACGAAGTTCTGTATCCAGGGATTTCTAAATACTTTTCCATAATCATGAATTCAAATGGGGATCACGACCAGAAACAATCGATAGGGGCACTCCATTAAGTCTCACAACATCATTAATATATAGTCCTTCTAGACGTTCAAGTGGTAGATCTTCTCTTATAGTAAGAAAATTTTCTGAATTGGTAAGACGATCAACAATAACCCATATTGCATCATTCCTTCTAGGAGTCTTTGGTAGCCCCATGACGAAGTCAATCACAATATTATCCATTTCCACTCAGGTATGGGAAGAGGTCGCATGACTCCTCTAGGCTATTGCCTTCCATCTTTAACTTGTTGAAAAAGCATACATCTTGACGCAAAATCAGCAATCTCCCTCTTCATGTTATCCCACCAAAATATTTTCCTTCAAATATCTATATATTTTGGTTCTCCCAGGGTGTATAGAGATATTGGAACTATGAGCATCATCCAAAAATTCCATTTTTAGATCAAGTATATCGGGAACACAAAGTATCTTCCCAAATTTCAAAATTCAATCTTCATACACAAAGTCACTCAATCTCCCATCATTCACAGCATTAATCATATTTTTAAATTCTTCATCATCGTTCTGAGAACACTTTATCCTTTCTAGTAAATATGGTTTGGAAACCATTTGAAAAATTATCGATGTTTCACCTTCCATTGTAATTCTCAAATCCATGTTCACTAGATCCATGAAAATATGATCCCATTCAATTCTCATTACGTTCAAAACACCATGATCCTTTCTGCTCAAAGCATCTTCCACCTTATTTTCTGTCCCCGGGTGGTAGTGTATCGTGCAATCATAATCCTTGAGTAGTTCAAGCCATATCCTTTACCTCATGTTGAGTTCATTCTATGAGAAAATATACTTCTAAACTCTTGTGATTGGTATATATCTCACATTTTTTACCATAGAGATAATGTTTCCATATCTTCAAAGAAAATATTACAGCAGCTAAGTCAAGATCAGGAGTAGTATAGTTTTGATCATGAATTTTTAGCTGTCGTGATGCATAGGTAATAACCCTATCATTCTGCATACAACACAAACCAAGTCTTTTCTTCGATGCATCACTATAAATAACAAACCCATCATTCACCGATGGCAATGTCAATATAAGAGCATTGAAAAATCATCTCTTCAGTTCTTCAAAACATTCTTGACACTCTTTTGTCTAAACAAATTTAACCCCTATACGTGTGAGCTTTGATAATGGGTTAGAAAATCAGGCAAAATTCCGGACGAAATGTCGATAATAACCTGCTAAACCAATAAAACTACGTACCTCAGTTATACTCGTTGGTGCTAGAAATTCTTGGATTTCTCTTTTCTTAGCACGATCAACAGAGATTCCATCCTTAAAGACAATATGTCCAAGAAAATTAATCTCTTGAATCCATAATTCACACTTGCTAAACCTCCCATATAATTCATGTCTTCTCAGAGTCTTCAGGATAATGCACATGTGATTTTCATATCTTCATATCTTTCGATGTATACCGTGATATCATCAATAAATACCACTAAAAAATAATCAGGATATTCCTTGAAAACTCTATTCATTAAATCGATGAAAATACAGGGTGCATTAGTTAGCCAAAAAGGCATTACTGTAAACTGATAATGCCCGTACCTAGTTCAAAATGCTGTCTTCGGAATTTCTTCCTTCTTCACACACAACTGATGATATCTAGATTTAAGCTCAATCTTTGAAAAGTATTGAGTTCTTTGAATTTGGTCAAATAAATCATCAATGTGAGGTAGGGGATACTTGTTCTTTATTGTTATAGCATTGATATCCATGTAGTCGATACATAACCTCATAGATCCATCTTCCATTTTAACAAAAAGTACAAGGGCTCCCCATGGAGAAACACTGGGGAGAATAAATCCATTATTACTCAATTCCTCTAGTTGTTTTTTTAGTTCAACTAATTTCACAGTGGACATTCTATAAGGGGTCTTCGATATAGGCCTTGATCCCGGAATTACATCAATGGAAAACTCAACTTCTTTTTCTAGAGGATATCCAGGTAAATCTTCAGGAAACACATCTACATATTCTTTCACAATCGGTACATCCTCTATTTGAACATTGCATTCCTCACCCGCAGTCATTTCATTCTCTTCCTCCCCAATAATTGAATTTAGTTGAGCTACTGGGGGTGGATCTAGATAAGAATTAGGTGGTGACGATTCTGCTCTAATGATAAGGTGTTCCTTATTATCATCATCAAAAATCGTATCCTCCTCCTTCTTACAATAAATCTTCACATCATGGTCTGAAAGCCAATCAATACCATGGATTATATAAAACTCAATCATAGGTATGATGATGATATCAGCAGATAAAGAACATTTATGTTCTCTAATGGGGACTGATTCAAATAACATTTTTTCAATGATACTTCCCTTAAGAGTTTTAACTGATAACTCCCTTGTTAAATCAAATTGGAAATATCTAATTTTCGTAGTAAACTGGGAAGATATGAAACAATGCGATGATATTGAATCAAATAAATCATTTTCTATACTTGAGGAAACCATTAAATTACTTGCCACCATGTCTTTTAGATCTTCTACCTCAGCAGTAGTGATAGCATAAGCTTGGCCTTGATCCCTTGGCCATTTCTGAGGAAAGTTCCCATGACGCTTAGGACATTAATTTTCATAATGTCCCATCTCTCTAAAATTATAGCATTCCACATTGACAACAACTCTCTTTCCCTTGCAATCATGATCTTGGTGGACTTTTTCACCAAACTTGTAACAGACTCCCATTCCCTTCAAGAAAGTATCAGGGTGTTTCTTCCCACATTTACTAGAAGATGGATAATCTACTTTTACCTTCTTCCCATTATTTCCATTTCAAGAGTGGTCAGCAGATATCTAATTATCTTGCTTTGCCTTGAAGTCGTAAGACTTAGCGAATTACATTTCTGTCTTGATAGCAGATGAGACAATATCTTCGTACGATGAGAAATATTGTCAGAATAATTCTCGAAGGAGAAAAGGTTTTAACCCATCAAATAAACTAAAAATATTACTTCTTGGGTTATGTATATAATCTGTTGCATTCCTCGCTAAAATTTTAAAGTTAGTCTCATATGTTGCGATATTATCATACTCATTTTTCCTCAGACTCAGAAATTTCCTTTCTATATCATCTTGATGGTCACGAGGAAAGTATTTTTCTAATAAAATCTCTTTGAACTCCCTCTATTCCATATTCTATACCTCATAGTCTTCCTTCATGTTTTTTATCAATTAGTACCATTGATCAGCATCTCCAGTGAGGTGATAAAATTCCATGACAACTTTTTCTCTTTTACTACTCCCCAAAGCCTGAAATATTTTCTCTAAGAAACTTATCCACTGCTCAACTACTAATCGATTTGTACTCCCATTGAATGTTGGTGGTTGATTCCTCATGATGCAATATAACATTGATCCTCCATACTACATATTAGGGTGCTCCATACGGGTACAGTTATTATTCATAACCTAAGTTAGTTGTCCTAGTATGGTGATTAGCTGATTAGCACGAGTTGCATCACCAGCTCCACTATAATTATCTTGAGCAGGAGGGCAGTCCCTACAATGAGTGTGTGCATTGATAATGTTTCCCTTCCTTCAAATAGGCACCATTTCTAAACAAAGGCATAAACTAGATTAGTTTATGAAATAAAATACATAATTCCATACTTGTAAAACACTTAACATAAATTGAACTATTTATGGATATAATACATAATGATAAAAAAATGTTTTCTTTTAGAAAGTATATAGTCATAAACCCTTCATAATGGATTGTAAAGAAATTTAGAATTATCCTAAGAATATCCCTTGGGAGTGTCGTAACCAAGAGTGCAGCAAGACCCGTTGTCATGCACCAGTTCTTATTCAAGTCTAGCTCAAAGCGGTGTTTTCGGGTTTTACCCCTAGGTACATCTGTGCTAGAGCCACCTCTACCTGCTCGTATCCAGACAGGGATGTATTTCTCTAAAAAATCACAAAATCTCTACAATTACAAAATTCTAGAAAGTTCTTCTATACTAATCCTCAAAGTCTATCTTAGGTATATGTTCTCTAATAAAATTTTATCTAAATCTATCTTCCATGGTTTGTACTAAACTTCCTCTGATACAAACTGTAACACCCCGACCCCAATTACCCAGAGTCGGTAAAATATTATATTACATTTTCATGATCACAAAAGATCAAGTCTCGAAATATCAATTAGTTTAGTATCCTTGGAAACACTAGATAAATTCATAAATTTTACATTACATCGTAAAGTGAAAACTACATAAAAATTTTGTCTCCACACTCAAATCCCCTTATACTATCCCTATAGGTCATTCATAAAATACTACTACACATCCTGGGAAAAATAAATCATATAAAGGGGTGACCTCAAATTCCAAGTAAGGATAAAAATATAGCAGAAACATTCGTAAATAAGAATAATCATTTAAGGCAGTGTATAACTAAAACAAAATACTTTTAAACTTGAACTTCAGAATAATATGGTAGAAATAAAATGAAATAATTCCATTTAGTTATTCACATGGATATTCTACTAGTCGAATAATCACATGCAATATCAATAACCACTTTAATAATGATGAAATTCATAATGTCAGACTATCAAAACCACGTATCCAAGGCCTCATGCCAAGACTACAAATAAGATATTGTCAAGGCCTCATACCAAGACACTAGTTTGTCTCATGAGACCTATCAATGCATCTAGGAGCTATAGTGGGCTCCACCCGTCACTTACTAAGTCTAATGCATTCCTCATACGAACATGTTTAAACATAACATAAACATTCATATTAAAACTAGCATATGAAATGTAAATACTTTATCCATAAACCATGAATGGTATAAATATAACACATCCATAGTCAAACATATCACAAAACCTTCAATAAAATATCGAAGTTTTGTATCATAATAAATCAACTTCAAATAAGCTTAAAATCCATCAAAGGATGTTGACATAGATGAAATAAAAACTATTTGAGAGAAATATCTCTTTTCTTGAAATCATTTAAAAGTCACATAATTATAAAATAAAACATTTACACTGAAAATATTCTTATAAGCTTGTAATGGAAGATTCAAATATTTTAAAATTCTGGAAATTAGCCACAACCGATGTATAAGTAAAAAAAGACATTCTTACATTAATTTGTCGAAAGGGTTAAAAAGGTCCTTGTTTTGAAAATGACATAAGGATTCCTTTATAAACTTCTTATAAAAGTTCAAACAAGTGTTTTCAATGAATTTAACCCATATTATGTAAAATAGTAAGAATTTTTTGAAATAAATTTTTAAGAAACATGGATGTGGATGATAAAGAGGTCCTAGTAGATAATTACGTATAAACAACCTCAGATAATGAAGAGATCGTGAAATAAATCCTTACCTTGTAATTTTCCTTGATAGAGTGTAGGTTAAGCTCCTGTAAAATAGTTAAATAATTTTTATTAAATTAT
Source organism: Viscum album (assembly GCA_963277665.1). Classification (NCBI taxonomy): domain Eukaryota; kingdom Viridiplantae; phylum Streptophyta; class Magnoliopsida; order Santalales; family Viscaceae; genus Viscum; species Viscum album. The sequence goes on along the minus strand of OY728153.1, from coordinate 689,996,546 downwards.
ACAAGAATCATATACATAAATATGATATAATATCTGATCTTTTAATATTTCTTTGCTAATAATATTTTAGTATTATCGTCGTTTCGGGTGTTAACAGATTCATTTTCCTTTATATAATTCATTACGTAATCCATGTTTATTATGTAGAGGCTGTATCTTATTAATATTCATATTTATATCAAGTACATAAACATTAATTTTAATCATCAAATGAGTATTATGATGGGGAAATGAATCTCATCACGTTCGTGGAGACGGTAATCCGTACGTACACATGAACGCTACTTCCATTTAATATAAAAAAAAATAAAAACCAAATGATAAAAATATATATTATTAATCTAGAATAATATATTATATGTGTTAATTATGTTTAATAACACCATCCTTTATACGTTCCATGTTTGGTATGAATGAGTCATATCACTTTGAGGGGGCGGTAATCCACACTTCCTCAAATGAAATTATCGTATATATATACAACATGAAACGAATGATGGTATGATATAAAATGGTATTAAAGAATCTTATATATAAAATAAATATCATTAATATCATATTTAATTATAGTTACATCATAATATCCCCCATTAGAGGTTGTAGAAGACAATTGAACAATCATCGTTTTGTGAGGCGTTTGGTTGCCGTCCACAGAACCATTATGTTATTCACCCATTAGATGGAGGTGTGTTTAAGTATTGATTGAATAAATCTCATAAAAATATTCTAGTATATTTAGGATACTGTTTTTGTTACAAAATAAAATAATAAGATGATTTTAGGGGTTAAAGAAGTAAAATAAAAGAAAAGAAGCTAAGATAAATCATTACCTTTAATTTGGGTAACCCACTTCGGTTTGAACCAAAAAGGACTATTAATGTTCTTTATGACCAAGGTGAGGCATCTAAGAGGTGTATAGGGATGTAGAGAGATTAATTGGTTAGAGTTTGGATGAGACAAAATGCTTGAGAGGTGTGAGGAATTGGTTAAAAGTGGACTCCTTTTATAAGTGGGAGGAGGGGCTCTTTAGGAAAATCTTAAAAAATTAATTTATAATAAATTCATATTCGGTTTATAATGGCTCCAAAGTGGATTATTAAATGTCTAGGGTTGGTATGGGTATAAAACCACGAAACAAATTGATTTTATATAGGTTTGGGTCACTATAGTAACCTTATCTTTTAGATTTAACTCTTAGTTAAATAGTTTTACATTTCCCATGTCTCTTTGTATTTTTATATTATATAGTTAATAAATATACTATATACTTCCAAGAGACCCCAAGTGGTGCATTAATGATACACCTATAATTATATAAGTCTTTTGGAAAATCCGTATATTTTTAGGAATATAATATCTATTAATAATATAATATTTGTTTTAAAAACTCTTTTATGTCAATTTTTACACTATTGGGTATTTTGTTTTTTATAAATTCATAACAGCATTATTGCTTAGAATAAAATTCATATAACCAATAATAATATGTCATATTAACCTATATAATTATTCTAATTCATAAAAAGTCTAAAATTACATTTATTTGGATATTTATAACATCAATTATTTTATTATTTCATTAATTAGGTAATTACTCCATCACCATTGTGTCATAAATAAAATATATTATTTAATGTTTAAAATTTATAAATAAAATACAATTATGTATCAAATTTTTTTATCTTTCAAATTAATATTTATAATCTAATTTATCTTATATATAACCCTATATTAAAATTTTTTATGTTATTAAACATTGATTTTAACTCTTTTAAATCTTCTTGGAATTAAATAATAATAAATGTTCAAAACTACTCCAAGTGTACCAAAGAGGTTCATATTTTATTTATAAGGTTGTTTTTGGTCGAGTTAATCTTATCCAATAGAATTAGGACATGTGTTAGGGTAATAATAATTTCATTTTTACCCTTAATTACCCTATTTACTCTTTACCGTCATAAATAAAAGTAAAAGGTTACTATTCACATAAATTATTTTTATCTTGTTGAACCACATTTTACTCCTTGGTATCAACAGTGTCTCTCAAATTTTCTAAATTCCACTCACAGAAGTGGTAATATTATGCTTTATGTAAATTTGCAAATTCTTCTATGAGATGGGTAAAAGACTTTGAAATGTTCAATAAAATTTTAATATTTCTTAAATTATTAAAAACTGACTCCAATGAATTAAATTGAAATATATAGGTATTACATATCCATTTTGACCTAAAAAATAAATATTTAATGAAAAAGTCGGTTTTAACCAATAATTTAGTGTTTTCACTATTCATAAAAAATTGAATGTTTTCAGAAAAATACCAAAAGTTCGGCCTAGGATAATTTCGATATTCTGAATCCAAAAATGAAGTCCATTTTGAATGATAAAATTTATAAAATGTAAAAAAGTGGGTATTACTATTCATAACGGCTAGTTTGATTGGTCACGTTGTGTTAGAATCTCGAAATTGCGTACAATGAATGTTATTGAATTATTCAAAGGGAAACGTACTGTGGAAGCTTGGGGTGTTACACTATTGACGTTATAACCTTTCCACCATCCCATGGAGCCTTCTGACTTATGTAATTCCACTATAATCTGATATAACTACTAGATTACATCACCAAAATCTATAAAAATCCACCATTAAGGAAAACATTCTCTCCAAACCATTATTATGCTCTAAAAAACCATCAACATTGCAAATACAAGATCTACTTCCTTCCACATATCTTTTGAGAATGAACATGTTCTCCCTAAGAAACCATTTCAAATTTTGAAATGAATATTTTACATCAAAACATCCACCGAAGGTTGTTTACAACTCACCACTTTTTGTTCTTTTTTTCTAACTCAAGTCAACCAATCGCCCAATGAAATCATAATAGAAACACCCATTTCCACCATTTTCATACAACTAAATTAAATAGAAATGATTCCTTCCCACATAAAAACATTTAAATGTCACCCAAACATGCTTACTCAATCCCTTGCTAAAATATGATGGGGTTATAACATCAAGCCCCCATTTCCATGAACAGTGTCCATTCCATATTACAACTATCATTTACTATTACATAGGAATATAATATTTCTCAAAGAACCACTATGAGAAAAAGGACAACACTTTGATCAATCGATAACTATATCTAAGTGAAACTTTCCCTTTTTCAAGGAATCAAAACATACACCTCAATTATTCATCATTAGAATCATTCTCCCAGCACATCCATTCCATGTTCTTCTAATAACAATCATGTCTGACATATCGCTTCCCAGCTTACGAGTTTCTTTATCATCACTTTTTTTTCTCAAACCATGATAGGGTGCTATCTGACCCGACACCTGACCCAGCCTATGACATGGCCCTATTGGTGGTCCTGGTCCACACAAGCTGGAAACTATTTTTTGGGTATCATCAATAAACATTGAGGAATGATTTCAACCATGAAAAACAACCATTAATAATTATATCAATTTAAAACATCACACCAAGATCAATATTCATAACCAAATGATGTACAATGTTTCAATTTAAACATTTTATAACTTATTCCAAAACCATAATGGGGAGGAAAAACAACTACACAAACCAAAACCTCCACAAAATAAGATATAAATCACCCCCAAGCATCTTCCACCAACACCTACAAGGAAAGTAACAAAATCAATTGGGTCCACCATCACAACTATGATACATTTTTCCTTTACCTAGTTCAAACATACCAAGATATACATACACCCACATTTTTATATAGGGTGTGATAAATTTCTTGGTGGGATGAAACCCCAAAGAAAGATTCAATCTATTAACATTATAATACATATTATCATGAAAATATTAATAATGAAATTTGAAGAATTTTAAGAAAAATATTCCGGAAAATGTATTTTAGAAAAGAATGATTTGAAATTAAATATAACAAAGGCCCACCATATAGTGATGGCATGTAAAAATTCAACAGAGATAATAGTAGGTAATATCTAAAGGTTCTAGCACTATTGGGACCCTAGGAACCCCGTGTCTCAGTGAAACATGTTAAAACAACCATAAAAATTACAATCCTAAAGTATGATCCACTAGAGGGGAACACATCCCAGGTTGTAGTGGTCTCAAATCATCATCATAGTTTTGTTTGTGGTGTAGTGTCAACCTTCTAGATGAAACAGGGCCTCAACCCCTCTATTTCAACTAGAATACATGTCATAGTTCGCCCACCTAGATACAATGGATCCCATTTGTGATAAATTTAATTTGTAATTTCACACAAACCACTTAATTTATTGTCACATACATATAATAGAAACAACAATGATAGGGAAACCACCCTTTTTGTAATAAATCATCATTCAAATCCAAAAAAATGCCAAATCTATTTGAAAATGCACATTGCACCACATACACAATTTACAGAACACATATTAGAATAAAAACATGGAATCACACTTGATACAAAACCAATTTATTTTATGAAATCATCTTTTAAAACAAATTATCATCAAATCATTTTTAATGAACATTTAAAACCTTTCGCATAATCCATTGAAAACATTGAATAATCAACGAAATAATAATAAAATACTCTAATAATACCAAATAATGTTACCTATTACCTCATGCTTGGAAACATTTAGAATCTATTGCAAAATAAAAATTGATCCCCAAGTGGGCCCTATAATGGAATGGTTAAACCCTAAACACCCATATTTGACCCAAAGAAGCAAGGATACACTCATTTTTGTGAAACTGACCCACTAGAGACAGAAGAATCCATGATATTGGGAAGAATATCCCTAGATGAAGAATGAAATCAAGAACAAAGGGTCATTATTGATGAATTTTGGAAACACAAAGCCTAATCCAACCAAGATATAAGCGTCCTAGGGAGAAAAGAGGATGGGAGGAGGTGTGATGGGCTAAAAATCCTAAATGGGTAAGTAAGGGGTGGAATTGTTGTTAAACAAAATGATTTAAAAATGTCAAAATCAACATTTCCAATGACTAGGACATGTCCCTCGTTAGCCCGCACAATTTTGCAGACCATGCATCAACCATGAATCATCATCAATCCAAGAGGAAATCGACCACACAGTTTTATGGGGAGTCTGCACACCCATGTGGTAAACCATATATCCAATATAGGGCCACACTCCATGGTGGATGGTCTCTCTTGGTCTAGATAATAGTTTCCCCTAACCATGTTCCAACATGAACCACCTTTTATTGGGTCTAAACAATCTATTTTCCTTTAAAAATGCTCGGGAAATTTGAGGGATACACATAAGAAAAATGTAATAAAATAAATACCACAAAATAGAATCCTGGTTGTAATAATTATCACAACCATGAATACATTCCCTCGTCTAATGGTCACTCCACTATATGATCAGAGAACAAAAATAGATACTACACCCCAACCTAAGACTTACGTTACAATGATTCATGCACATCATTTCCATTTTCCAAAGAATATAGACAAAAGTTATGGAATTTCCCCAAAGAACATTATCATGGGAATCCACATTCTATATTGGTCTCTAAAACATAAAAAATCAGATTATAACTGCATTTATTCCCAATTCAACACATGATATAGATCAAGATTATAAAGATTTAGATGACAGAAATGGAACACATCATGAAATTATTTCAAGTGAGATGAGAAATATAACCTTTATGCCACCATACCACCTCACTTCGTAATCTCAAAAGGTCTGACATACCTTGGTGTTAGCTTCCATTTCTTACAAACTTGATGGTGGCCTAAGAGAGATTCCACAATACGAAACACTGAATCAACCACTATTAATTCCATGTCTCAGTGCCTAGGATCATCCTCAAACATGTGAAGACACTTCACTATCAACAACCACTACCTAATAAAATGGACTATTATAGATGTCGCTTACATGAGACTCGGTCCAAATAATGAGGTATCACCTTCCTATTCCTAGCATAAGGGTGACCAACATGGTCGACCATATAGTGCCTCAATGGGAGTAATTAGAACAGAAAATTAGTAACTATTATTATACTAAATCTTGACCAAACATAAATGGTTTTCCCATGATAATTTAAAATCTAACACACACTACCTATGAATTTTCTCCATGATCTGATTTTATTCTCAATATGACCATCTATTTGAGGATAGTCTTTCATAATCAATATGAACTCTATCCCCATTACCTTATAAAGGCCTTCCCAGAACTATGAGGTAAAATAGTGGTGCCTATGTGAATCAATTATTGATGTTACACAGTAACACCTCACTATCTTCTGAATCTAAAACCATCCTAATTAATGCAGAGTAAAAAAATCTAAAATCAGATTGAAATGAAATTATTTGGTCATGTGGTAAATCACTACCCAAATTTTGTTCCTTACTTACAGTGTACAAGTTATTCCAACAATAAAATCCACATAGTTATCATCCCACTTCCTGGTAGGATTGGGAAATGGATGAAGAAATTTGTAGGGACTCTTGTGCTCTGTATTAACCTGATAACATTTATAACACCTGGATATGAATTATTCAATGTACTGTCTCATACCTGGCCACCAGAATTGACAAAATGCATCATAAAAAATCATGGTGCTACTAGGATTAATAAACCACTGTGATTGGTGGCTATCCTACCTCACCACCTTTTACAATGGAAATGGCACCACAAAGCGACCCATAAATCACAAAACCCCCTCTAGAGATAGTGACCATTCATAAGGAACCTCCCCACCAATTAGAAACTATATATAATTTTGGAAAAATTCATAACTCAATTGGTAAATATGAATCAACTCTAGTAGGTAAGGTGTCAACAAAACACTCACCAATAATGCACCTCAATAACATTATTATTATTACTGTAAATAATATAAAAATATCTCATGTGGGGTGTTAAATATGTGGATCCTGATAGAATTCCTAACAATAAAATCCATTACTTTTGAGGGAATGGATCTTAAGGTATAGAACCCCATGATGGGAGAGGTCATAGGAAACCTTATATGCTATGTAGTCTTCCACACAATTACCTTCAATCCACATATTGAGGATCTTAATATCATTATGGAAGAGAATATTATACATGAGAATAAAATAAGTGATCTAAAAGGAGTAGACCTTTTAGGGATATCCAAATGAATTTGGATTCCTTTTTTACAATAGATGCAAAGAACTCACCTAAACTATGATCCTTGTTCTTGAGATGCATCTGAGCATGAATCCCCATTAGGGTCATCTCACCACTGAAGTCCATCAAATCTTTTACTGGAATCATTCTAGTAAAGCAATATTCAATCCCATTACATTTTTCATGGGATTAAATGATATAAAAATAAAAACCCTAAAGTCACTCAATCTAATTATGCTTCCTTAGATTCAAATTATTTTAGGAGAATATTAAGGCCCAGCTCTTATGATCAGAATAGACCACAAACATCTCAAAAAAAGACAATAAAAATATGTATTCAAGTCGTGAATCATTACTTATATATCTTGGTCATGTTTTATGAAATCAATTTTATGTTGTCAGGGTTTTTTATATCCATACACTACCACATGGCCATCCTCTATCATCACAGACCTAATACCCAAACCAGAAGCAACATAATTTTCTACATATACCTTTTCGGTTTCTAGAAAAATAAAAACATGGGCCATGGTCTATCATTGAATAATATTTTCAATGGAATCCTCAAGCTATAAGATCCACTTGAAAATAAAACCATTCCGAGTAAGTTAATTCATGGATGAAGTAAGTTGAGCGAAATACCAAAAAAACCTCATGTAATATCCTTCCTAGCCCAAAAATAATCTGATGACAACAACTTTCATTAGATTCTCCCATGAAATCACTACACTGGTCATATAAGGGTCCATCAAATCCCCATGTTCAAAGATTACATAACCCAAAAACATTACTTCCCTAATTTATAATTTTCACTAGGAGAATATAATGTAGAGTTTATGGTATCAATGAGTTCCCAATGATATCCACATATGTTACTCATACTCCTCTTTGAAACTCGATCATACTAGGATGTCATCCAAAAATAAAATGAAAAAGGATTCAGGATAAGTGTGGATTTCATAGTTCATAAGCACCATAATGACCACTAGATCAATATTCAACCTGAAAGGCATGACCAGATACTCGAAATGGACAAACATTCTTCAAGAAGCCATCATAGAGACATCCACCACTCAAAATTTTACATGCTGAAATATAAAACTTAATATAATCATGGAGAACCAACATTCTAACTTTATCTCATCAAAAACGTCATGAATGTATGGATAATAGTATTTTTTATTGATCCTCATCTTATTCATCTTTTGGTAGTCAATACCCAACAGGAGAGATCCATTGGCCTAATTGGTGAACAAGAATATGGCGGCATAATGTGTGACGCTTGTGTAAATGAATAATTTTTATTCGACACAATCCATCTGTATCTTTAATTTCCTAAACATAGTGGGGTATATATGGTATTATATAAGAGATATCGTCTATGATATCCATGCCAAATCGATGGTGAACTCCACATCCAGCTTTGGAAGAAAGCATGAGAATCATCTATAAATAACTTTAATAAATCATCCACCATTAGCATTAATCCACTCTCGGAACCACTACCACTATCATCCTCCATCATAGGTGAAGAAATATATAAAACAATACTACCCAACTCTAGAAGTGGTGGTCCAACATGCCCTGATCGGGGATCCCATTCACCTTGAAAAACTTGGGTACTCCCATCAAGTTCCACAAAACACGCTCACCACTGATAATAGTTGAACTGTGCTCAAAAGCACCCCATAAAATCCATACATATGATTACATCATAGAAGGAAATTTCTAGGACTATGAAATTCCAATCAATCTCAACCCCAAACATGGTGAGTTCAAAAGATAAGGACCTAAAAACATTCTCTTTCTTCTTACAAAATTAATTTATGAACTCCATCAAGTATGACATGAAATAAAACAAAATAATCAATGATCACACTAGAAGGAAAGAAATGAAAGTAATAGGGGAACCAATACCAAATTTGAACACAAATGTAAATGATGATAAAAGGGGTTTACCTAAATTTATGGAATGTAAATCAGCCGATTCCACTGGTTCTTATTCCAAAACGTGAAGATTAATTGTCTCTAACTAAGCTAATAATAGACCAATGAAATATGGATTTAACTTGAACTAACTATATCCAAAAGTGGATCTATCCCTTCCTCCATAACTGACAAATTGAGAACCTTCTATCAGTGATGGGTCTATATGGGATGACATCCCTATAGGTCTATAGATATTTCACCAACCCAATATTAGTGAACCACCTAGAAAAACTACTACAAATTACCTATAGTTAAACACCGATGGAAAGTTCTGGGTAGAGTTGTACATGTCTACCATATATTCCATTACATACCTCACTGGTGTCACAAAATTGATCCCTTATCTAATTCCATAGAAGAAAATGATCAACAATGATGCAATGATCTACCACCTACCAACTTTTACTTTTCACCATACTTCCCCTTTTTTCAACTTAACTTCCGCCACACTGTCCCACAGCATGAAATAACCATGAAAACCAGGACATTCTAATGTGGTCATTCTCCACTAACAATTAATTTCAACCAACTCATCATGCATCGTAGTCTTGAACAAGAAGACCAGGGATCAGATATCTGGTCACACCCTCATCTCGATCCATTGATCCTTTTCCAAATCAATGGGGTCTACCTCTCATCTGATTATATCAAATTATGTATTATGGTTGGATTACTCCATCACAGTCTGATCCCCCAGGTTATGATCAAAAAAATATTGGGTCTTGTAAAGGTAAAAGGTCTCAAAGCTATACTGCTCATTGAATATAAACATGAATTCCTTCCAACCCTTCTTCTTGTTCTTCCCAGCCAGACTCATTGATTCCTACCATGTCCAACTAGGAACTTCCAACAATAGTGTATCACAGTTCACTTTTACAGCCTCATGAGTGTCAAGGTTCCGAAAAATTATTGGGATATTCTCAATCCAATACTTTTATTTTTGGAGATTAGTAATACCCAAAAAGGTAATATGATTTTTCTTGTGGAAATCATGTGATTGTTTTTTCAAAACTAGTTTTGGCCTCCCATGAATGGGAAAGACTGGATCCTGCATCCGGACCTAATTCTGGGATAGCCTGACCCACTACTTCCACTATTATCTAAACAACTAGTGAAGGGGAACACTCTTCATCCTCTTCTCATGGTTTATCATGAAATATCTAGTGAAGCCTCTTGATACATCAAGCAACAAACACATGGAAAACCAAATCAACACACCATTATAAAAATAATTCTTCAAAACAAAATATCTTTAAAAATTTCAAAAATAAAAGAACCATATCCATCACAATAATAAGCTAAAAAACATCACCCCAACCCGGTGTCTATGCACAGTCTACATCATTTATATCTCAACTAAAGGAGAGTTCATACCAATTCCATATATCACATGGTAACCCAAGTCCAATCATGAGGTGTGATGGTCATACACCCACCTAACAACTAGAACCTTAATCCTTGATAGTCCTAGATCTGGCCTATCTAGACTCTCTAAAATATAATGACTCCATGAAATAGAAAATACCTACCTATGATACCATTTTTTCATGAACCATGTTGGTGTTACATCTGACCCAACACTTGACCCAGTCCATGACATGGCCTAAAGGGAATTCTCATTCCCCATGTGTTTGAAACCAGTTCTTAGATATCAACAATACAAATTTGGTAGTAATTTGATCCATGATAAATAACAATTAAAAATTCTCATAAAGTAAAACATCAAACCAAGATCGATATTTATAACCCAAATAGGTACTGCAATTTGTTGTTAAACATTTTACAACTTGAGAAAGAACTAAAATGGTGAGGTAAACAAACAACGCAACAAAAAACCTCCATGAAATAATAAGTATATGCCCTTAACACACATCCAACAAAAAATGTAAGGAAAAAAACACTAGTAACTAGATCCACCATCACAACCATTATACATCTTTTCATTACATTAGACAAATATAACAAGGTCTACATACACCGAATATTGTATATAGAGTGTGATCCAATGACCAGAAGTATTACACCTCTAATAATGATTCCATTATGTAAAATTTTATAAAAAATTTACTCAAAACCTCTAAGAAATAAATTTGAAATATTTTAAGAACCATTTTCAAGAAAAAATTATATGAAATTAAAATAAAACAGGGTCCACCATTTGGTTACAGTAAGCAAACAATCACAACAACTCACCATGGGTAAACTATAAATGTACTAGCACTAGTGGGATCCTAGGAACCTATTATATTGGTAAAACATGGTATATAAACCATAACCCAAGGAATCCTCATGCACGACCCAGTAGAGGGGAACACATCCGAAGGTTTAGTGGTCTCCAATCATCATCATAGATTAGTTATTTATGTATTGACAAACCATATAGATGAAACCATGTCTCATACCGCCCATCCAACTAAAAAAAAGTCTTATTATACACACGTAGATACCTAGGATTCCATTTATGATCAATTTAACTTTTCATGTCATAAAAACTACTTCCTTAATATGCACATACATCAAACAATCAAAACCCACATAAGAATACAACCTTTTTATAATAAAATCATCTTTTCATTCAAATTTCACACTAAATCCATTTTGAAACACACTTTGCACCACTTATAGAATTTAAGGTACATATTTAAGAAGAACATCATCGAAACTCATAGGAAACACAACCAATTCATTTTAGAAAATCATCTTTCAAAACATACGCACCTTATATCCTTTTATATCACATTTCAAACCATTTACACAATCTATAGAACATGTTCATGAAGCATCGAAATAATTCCAACATCAATTAATATTTTTAAATCATGGAACAACCATCCTTAAGCATGGAAAGTTTTATAATCTGGTAAAAATCCACAACTACACCTCAAGTGGACCCTGTAGTGGAATGATAAAACCATAAATGCCAATACATACCCAAAATAACCATGTATCGACCCATTTTAGGGAAACCAAGACACATGAGAGCAATAAAATCAATGAAAGTTGAATTAAAATCACAATAATAAGGAACAATAATGAAATAATGGACATACATGATGATTCCTGGAGATACAAAGCCAAACAGCCCCAAGAATGGTGGGTAAAAGAGATACAAGATGAGGGGAGGAGGATCCTAGGTATGAAAATACAAAAGGGTGAAAAATGGGGTTATATTGGAGTCACATTTGAAGAGGGAAAAAAGGTAAAATTACCATTATTAATAAACTACACATGTTTATTGTTTATCCTGTATGGTTTTACAATATATTCTCAGAATATGTGGTATCCTCTATCCAAGAGGTAACTGAAAACATTGTTTCATTGTGGTGTCAACATGGATGCCCGACAGGCCTTAAAACCTAGATAGTGACATTGTCCAAGGTATATGGTCACTCCAGTGCAGGCATATGTGTTTACCTAGCCATGTTCCAACCATGCTCCGCCTTTTTTTGGGATTCAAAACTCCATTTTTGCCAAAAATTCCCACTAATGCCAAGGGATACATATATGACCAAGGATACACAATGAAATTCCACAAAATAAATTCTTGAATTTGACAGAGATTCTTAAAACATTTCCACCACTGAAACTCATTCTCAAATTACAAGATGATCCCAAAAACATGGATGTGTTCATCCAATATCCACTAGAAAAAAATAAATGCCACCCACTACTCATTCCTAACATCTTATCAACGAAATTATGGTATTTTTCGACATCTATTCCATCCTAGGGACCTATCCCATAACTGGTCGACTGTGTACTCACCCCATATGACTCAAATATACTAATCCTTGATCATATCCAACAATATCCTCTATATCCAACCAAAACACTTTTAGGTAACTGGGCAAAATTCTAGGGCCCTCTCAACATACAATGGATAATTTCATGATATTTGGATTCATCATCACAAGAAGTAATTAGGCAAAGAATACATTGATGAAAGCCACCACAACTATCCATTAGGGCTTCACTTCTCACCATAAGGACAACATATCCTATTAAAATTCTTGGGATTCAATGCCCACTAACATCTCATTAAGAACCAATAAACACAACTCGAATGCTATTGCCAATAAAAACTCAACATCACTTATTGACCCATACCCAAGCAGTTGTTACCAAACATTCCCATTGGTAGCACATCCATCACCCCATTCATGTTCCTCCCAAATTACCATGGTGATTCACAAAGACACCCAACATGCCATCATTGATCAAAAACCAATCTTTCGCTCGCATAACCATCACTTCCCACTTGTTTCTAAGAAAATGAATAGTTATTACTCTAGAGTAACCTATTCACCCATACCAATTGACATCCATCCATCCAAGAATGTGCACAAATCTAGAACTCACCGAAGCCTGTGAGGTCTAACACATTCCTACAAACACACACTAGAGCACAATCTAGATTATATGAGCTGTATGTCCCTAGAGCTAGGCCCAAATTCCCTCTTCCTCATCTGACCATGCCTCCTAATCTGTCTTCCTCATCAAACACATGTAATTATCTATGGTCTCACAAAATAACCCAACCATTCATACAAAAAAGATAAAACATGTGACCATCCATCACCTCAAGAGTCACTTACATAATAAAACAATCTATGAGTTATTTGATCACCTTGACTTGTCAGCCAATAAACAATATTGATTCCTGCATAAAAGACCATCAAATACACATGGCTATATTTTTGAATGACCCTTTCCATTAGAACTAACCTTACCACTATCCAGAATCACTAATGTTATTCACATTGTAGGAAACCAAGACATGATTATGTTTTTTTACCAAAAACCATTAGTTGAAACCATGCATCAATCCCACATCTAAAGCACCAACTCTTAATTCACATTCCATGTCACCTATAACACTAGGCCGACCTAACTCATGGTTATGCATGAGTTCCAAAAACCACCAGCACATAACCACAACTCAAGCCGCAAATCCAAAATCATTAACATCCCCACATGTCATTATATTCTAAACCTAATATAAAAACACTATCTATGTGTTTCTAGATAAAATTCAAAACCACCCCTTATGCCTCACACACACAATGGTATTTGAAACCCAAAACAATATATCTCATAGGTCACATATAAATTCAAATGATACCAGCACCTAAAATTGGAGTCACATCCAGCAAAGGCCGCTGGTTCACTCTCTATAATCCATACACATCAAATCTCAAATAACCATCTTCTCACAGACAACACTCCTTCCCCCATCCCAATACATGTTGTGTCTAATGCACCCCAAAAACTTTTTCTCTACACAAAGGATACAAAAACTCACACATTAGTACAAGAATATAAACACGGACTATCATGTGTAAAACACAACTTACATGGTAAAACCCCACAAGTGTAACCACACCCACATTATCAGATTAAATATCATAACCTAAGTACACAACCATATATAAGGTTCAACATGAACATCTCTTATATCATACATCAAACCCTACAAAGTCTCACTCCCCATATCCAATTTCAAAAACTATGGAACTCTCACTACCCAAAGCACCCATACATAGGGTCCAATAACAAAAAAAAGGATACCCATTTCTAATGTCCCTACAGCCTCCTCCATTCCAATTTTCATTCATATTCAAACAATACCATTTAAAACCCAATTTATCACCTTTAAAAACATTCCATTTTGATAAATCAAGGATTTAAACCTTTAAAAACATTTTATTACAAAAATTTTCAAAAATACAGGATTTACTCAAATTCAAATTTCAAAATATTTTCATTAATGAAAATTTCAATGAAATATCTAAAATGTTAAACCACGGGTATAAAAATACCCTACACCAATTTGAGTACAAAATAACTATCAATAAAAGAAAACATACGAATGACATATTAATCCTTTGTGCCTAGAATGATGCATTAACTCCCGCTCACAATATTTCAATATGATACTAAGAGATAAAAACTCAAAAACCAATAACATCACATCCAAGTGCACCACTCGAAGAGGATGTACCATCCAACCATAATTACACAACGGAGAAAATAAATTCCCACCCTTTGAAACTTGGGATTTACCTCATATGTGGGCCTACAAGAACACCAAAATGAGCTCATTACAAATCCTTGACAGGATTCTATTATAAAATATATAGACACAAAAGAGAAAAAATACCAACTTTGATACCAATTTGAAATATCCCAAGCCTCATATCCACTATATATGGGGACATAAGTTATGACATGGCCTGACCTTAATCGCACTTCACCATATGCAAGAGGATACCCACTAGAATCAGGATTCTATGGAGACATGTTAGGGATACTATACCAACTTATCAGAGTGATACTGTAGTATAAATCATATCAAAATATAAAATAGCCAATATTAACAACAAAAGGTAATCTTAAAAATTTAAAATAATTAAACAAGTAGCACATGCAATAATAAAATTATCAATACACTAAATATAAGATAGTCATATAATGAAAATTCAAATCCAAACTACCCAAAGGATTCCAAACACAGAACTAATACCCAACCTGATCCTCACCACCCATCATCTAACTCATAATCCCATGCAAGTATTAAACACCCAATAATTTTCATTAACCTCTACTAGAAAACATTTATCATATTCTTAGGCACCCAAGGGAAAGGGGGGCATGAAGAGGTTGTGACTAATACACATAAGGTCATCACAAACATTGTATAAATAAATTAAAAAACATATAAATCAGTTTATATATGTAATTATGTGAAATAACTAATCAAGAATATAGAAGAAATATGTATCATAATTATGAAATTAGATAAATAACAATTTCATCCATTATGTTATCTAGGTTCAACTAAATAACTGAACTAGCTTCAGGTTCACCAGTTGCCTAAACCATAGAGTAAGGTTGTACAATCTTATAATCACAATTGGGAATTCAAAAATAAAAAACAAATTAAAATACCTTGGATCCGAAATCTGATAATCAATCCATGTCCATTCATTTTATAATGAAATATATTTAGTCTGAAATCTCATGTAATACCATCTTTAGGAGCCTAGATCCTTAGTACGACATCCTTTATCATGTAATTAATTAGTAAGCCTACGGAGTTTGTCCATCCCGACCCAAACAAGAATCCCCACTCACAATGTTAGTTGAAAAAAACCTTGGACCAACATTCTTACATGAATAAATGAAAGGGTGGGGACCACAGCCTCAGTCTAGCCTAACCTGTGGAATTAGATCCTCGATCAGATACCCATAAATACCACTTATCAGTAATCCATGTGCACATGTTTCATTAACATTTTTTCTGATTTAAAATTTTCATATGTAATCCCCATTTATCACATATACCATTTGTAGGCAACAACTCATTTCACATTTTCAAATTACCCAAAACACCCCATAATACCATATAAAAAGCTTGGAAAAATTAACACCAATTTTATTTCAAAATCCATGATTATAAAAAAAATTAAAACTATTCATTGAAAATCATCTTGATGAAACCCCTTTTAAACATGGGTATTCCTAGTAGAAAAACTAAATTGTTCTCCCCATGATTTCATTTTCATTACCAACAATTTCAAATAATCATTATGTAATTTTCACAAAAGGGATATCCACGCCATAATTTAAAATAATTAGATAAAATATACAATGAAAACCGGTTTCTAAATGATAGTGAGTCCAAATCCCAATTTTAAAACATTTCACAGTTTCAAAAAAATTATAGTCTTCTTTTAAACCCATAATGTTTTACATCCAAAATACACCCTTCAAACAATTTCAAAATCCCCTTAGTAATTTCACAATACTAGAACTCATTCATTTCAATTTCACATTTTTAATTGTAACCATAATACAATTTATCCATTATAACATATTCCTTTTCTAATTTTCCCTATGTCAATGTTTATCCACTAAACTCACTATTTTAATGGGTTAAACATACCTCATGGTAAGCCATAACACCCATATCAAATCATCAATGGACCCAAGGTGGCTAAAAATGGTTTCATAACTCACCCTATGGTGCAAATTAGTTTCCATATTCAAATATGTAAAAAAGAAAAATATTATCTTTTAATAAGATTATACCCATATAAAATAGTGAGTACCTGGGATAAATAATTCAGAAAACCTACCTAATGATAAAGGATGATTACCTTCCCAAACATAACACTTGATTTGATCCAACACAAAATTAACCACTAAGATGAATAATATCATGAAAAAAATAAGGGTTTAGAGATTCACTGGGAGAGGAACCCTTTAAACATGCATCTATAATATGGAAGGAAATGTAGTCAAAGACATTGTATCTTCACGCCACTTCACATTGGCTAGATAATGCTAATAGATTCTTCTAGGACTTGAGAGACCTTCCAAATGTGACAAATACTGGCCATTAATGCCAAGGGATTCAAGAAAATTTGGGGAATGGTTTTCCCACAAAATAAAGCAACCCACCAAACAAGTCACAATAAACAAGAAACTACAGGATTCATGTCAACATGTTTTTACAACTAAACAAGTCCAAAAGACCAATAAAACAACCCAAGAGATCCATAATTAGATTACCAAGAGGAAGAATGAAAAACCAAACCCTAATAATCTACCACAAACCTCTAGAGAACCTGGCCATGCTCTTTGATCCAAGCACCAAAACCCACCAAAGCATCTCAAAGTACCACAAAATGAAGGAGATTATTTAACGTTACATGTATCCCGAAAAAAAAAATTCAAAAGCACCATAATGCCAAATCATGGGGTGATTACAAATACTCAGTAGTTTTTTACCTAAAGGACTTCCTTACACATGCCACTTGGATAAAAACGTTAACAAAATTATATAAAACAATTTATATAAATCAATAAATAGTAAAAAAATTACCATAATACAAACACACCCTTACAAATCTAGATGTACCTATGTACGCAAAAAAATAAGGTAAACCCAAACCACCATGAAATAGTCCATTTCACCATCACACAATAGAACAACCATTTCCATATTGCATTACAACAAACAAAACAAGACTAAACATAGTGGGGCTTCCTATCCAAGGTTTTTTACTACATTCAAAATATATTGGTACTTCCCAACCACTAATCTTTAATGGTGTCCCTTCTATCCACTATCCATAAAATTTTATAGTGAGACACCCATCCCACTTCACAAAAAATCAACACAATCCATAATACTTAACTGAAAAATATGAAATAAGCACACCAATGCCGCATATTATTCACACAACCATTTCCAACACATGCCAACTCAATTAAATAAATAACTCATTATTATAAAACACCCATGAACCATTTTCCATGCCAAACCACATTTCAATAAATAAAAAACATTACTGAAATTCAAATTTCAAAAATACATTTTCAATAATCCAAACCATTATCAATGTTAAATTCAATATTTTAAAATCACACAACAAAATCCATTTTTCAAAAATATCCCAATTTACCTGAAACCTCCAAATCATCCCCAAAAGGGTTTCCACCAAGATTTTCACATCTTATTTAAAATTAATTTTAAACAAATAAAATTAATTAAAAACAAGTCATTATGTCTTATAATGTGTTTTAAAGAGATAATTCATCTACCATAATGGTTCCAACAAAATCGACCCCCAAGTAAACACACCAAAAATATAGAAAATTCTCTACTGAAACCACACAAGATTATATTAATTAACATCAGCAAGTTCTAATATAATAATTTAAGGAATGAAAAACCATAGATAAATATGAAATAGATATAGATATAGAAAACAAAGAGATTGAGAAAGTGAATATATAGAGAGAACCATAAAGAAACTAAGAGGGAATACTTACCCGGGATGAATCACCTTCAAACCACTAAGAAACCCCATCGATTAGCTTCAAAAATTGATGGTGGATCCCCTCTATACCTTGATATCAAGGAATCCTACTTAGGACATATATGGTAGGAGAAATGAGAGGGTTAGAGAAACTCCAAACTAACCCCATTTTTTCTAAAAAAATAATTTTGTAGGGCTGCATGGTTAGATCAAATGGTATGAAAAACCATGCACTAACCACATGGATGTTACTGTCCGAATAGTTTCATATCTCACGGTTACCTGGGATTATTGCATAGTTTCCCTCTAAGTGTGTGCAAACCATGCATCCTAAAAAAGGGTATAAAAACATTCCAAAACCATTCCAAACTCTCCCAATAATTACCCAATCACTTAATATAATTAAAATCGTATAAAAAAGGTCACATGCCTCAAATAGGGGGTGCTACATTCTCACCACCATTGGAAATTCCATCCTCAGAAAGTAGAGAACCGCCACATTACTGAAAGAGCTCAGGACATTTCTCAACCATCTCTTTTCCCTACTCCCACATCTCCTCCGGAATATGACACTGTTACCAAAATACCCAAAATACACTGATTCTCTTTACTTTCATGATTGTCTCTTTCATATCCATAATCTGCACTGGCACGTGCACTAAAGAAGCATCCAGCTCCAACTGAGAATGATCCCAACAAAACACATGGTCCTTATCTGGCTAATACTTATTAATCTTCGACACATGAAACACATTTCTTACAACACTAAACAATGGTGTAATGTCAACCAATAGAACACCTTTCCAACCCTATAAAGTATCTCAAAAGGTATTATATACCTCAGATATAACATACACTTATTTTCAATATGACAGTTCCCAGGTCTATAATAGATTTTCAAGAACACATGATTACCCACCTTGAACAAACAAGGTCATAAACAATGGTCCGCATATGATTTCTAATGACATTGATTCGTCATCATCATCTTTCTGATCGACATGATCTTCTCTATAGTCTCTTGGATAAGGCATGACCCAATCATCGAAGTATCACATATTTCCTCCAAACATAGTGGATAACAATGCATATGACCATACAATGCCACAAATAGGGCCATATGTATTGAATCCCCATAACTGTTATTATTGGAGAAATCCTTCATTGGAATGTGAAACTCCCATGAAACACCATATTATATCACAAAATCCCTCAGTATATCCTATAATATTTGTATCATACTCTCATATTGGACATCCATATGAGGATGATATGCAGTGATCTTCGTCAACTGTGTCCCAAGGGCTTTCTACAAGGATTTCCTAAAACAAGATATTAACCTCTGATCTCTATTTGATTCAATTGAACTGGAACACTATTCCTATTTACCCCTAACTTCCTTAAATTCATTTTTATGGAATTATTTAAATGAAAATAAAACAAAGTACAAGACACAACATCCAGAGGAAAAGGACTCATAGAGGTCGATAGAAGTAAAGGCCGAGGGAATCATCTTGTACAAAGTGAACCCCATCGAAAGGAAAGAGAAGAGATTGGAAAAGATGGAGATCGTCTCAATAATGGTCTCCTTAGAATCCATGAAATCAGCAATAGAATTACCTTCATGCCATGTGTGGAGAATGATAGCATGGTTTTTTACCAGTCTCTTACATCTCCTGATGTTTTATTCTATGGACCATGGGGTGTTTCCAATACCAAGAAATGCATTATGAAGGATAAGTGAGTCAGTCTCAACTTACTATGGTGGGGGAGACTATTTTTTATCTAATTTATCACACACCATCTGCATGTCGGCTATGACCAACATCAACTTCCACGAATCAGATGCTTGTTTCCCAACCTGAGCATATTCTTCCTTACTTAATGCATTTTCCGCCAAAATTCTCTTCACGTGTGTGTATATTAAGAATAAATAAAACATATAGAGACACTCCATCCATCTCATTTTCCTCATGTTCAAATATATTTCTGATAAGATTTCAATTAAACTCTTATGATTGCTAAATACCATGAATTTATCACTAAATAGATTATGATGCCACATTTTCAAATAATAAACCACTATCGCTAACTCCAAAACATCTTTTGGGTAGTTACTATCATGAAACATCATCTTCTATGGGCTATATGAAACAAAATATTGCCCCCTAGATGAGCACACACCCCAATCCCAATCATGATGTATCATAATACACCACATACCCTTTCCCTTGTTCTGGGGAAACCAAGATTGGTGCTGAGGTATTGAAACCCTTTAGCACTTCATAACTTTTTCTTACACCACTCATCCCATTTAAATAGAACATTATTCACTATAAAATATATCATCGATGTAGATAAATGAGAGAAATCACAAATAGAACACTGATAATACCCTGTTAGTCCTAGGAAACTCTGTATTTCAAAAATATTCCATTGTGGTTGCGATGAGATAAAAACCACTATCTTTTCTGGATCAACTGAAAAACAATTATTAGAAATAACATGGCCTAGGAAACAATCCTCCTATATCAAAAAATTACACTTTCACAATTTTTCATACAATTGAGGATCCCTCAATATCCCCAACACTATCGCCAAGTGATGATCATGCTCAACCCTTACCCTTGAATGCATCAGTATATCATCAACAAATACCACCACAAAAGAATCTTGATATCTCTGAAATATCTAATTCATCAATACCATGAACACCATTGGTGCATTTGTCAAACAGTAGGTAAAAACCAAATACTCACAATGGAAATTTATAATTATGAAATCTATTTGGGAAATATCTTCCTTCCCCACCCACTATTGATAATATCCTAACCTCAAGTCAATAGTGTAGATCAACTGAGCTCCCCTCAACTAGTAAAACAAATCTTAAATGCATGGAAGTTGATACGTGTTCTTTATTTTAACAAGATTCATCCTAAAATAATCAACAAATATCAAAAAGTTTCCATCCAACTTTTTTAAAAAAAACTCTATAATGCACATGGAGATGTGCTCATCCAAATGATCCCTTTATTCTCTCACTCCTCCAACTTTACATTCCATTCCTATATTTCGACTTCTGCTATTTGGTAACATGTAGGTGAGATAAATCCTTTCCCTAGAAGGAGACCATTCGTAAAATCCACTTCCCTAAGGGGGGGGGGGGGTGACCCAGAGAATTATTCAGAAAATAAATCCATAAACAGATCCCCAACTACTGAAAGAACATTTTTCTCAACACCTAAAACTGATAAAAATGACTAATTTGATAACTGATATGATATCGTGCCAAAATTTGGTGGAAACTAATTTTTTCACCTGTATTTTTATTATTCTCCCATTTAAAGAGGTGTTCAAATCCATCCTGTATCATAAAACTAACCATTCGTGCATAGAAATGGATTTGGGGCTTAAAAATTTCCCAACATTCCATTCTTATTATTATATCACAAGAATCGATCTCAAGTACTAAGAAATATCAAATCAATTCAATTTCATCAACAACTAAGCAACATGTTATACATAAAAAGGCTTGACAATCTCTGTAAGACCCGTAAATTCTAAGGAAATTTTTTTCTTAATTTTTATTGTAATTTTAAAACAGAGCAGTTTCTGACGGCACCTGATTCCAAGGCCCGGTGTGCCCAGAATCATTTTCCGAAGTTTGGCTCAGGTACGTTCAGTGAACGGACGAGCGGGTTTTTCTAACTTTTTAACCGGTGCTCAGAATCGAATTCTGAGGGCACCGATGGAATCGTAGCACCGGTAATATCTTAGAAACGCCTCTTCCGGAGTTGCGTTTGCTCGGGTGTGTTTTTTTAATTTTTGGGCTTAATGTTAATAAATAAAATAAATTGTACGATAAACTTTATTTTATTTCACTTAAGCCGCTTGAAAGCCACTTGAATCCACTTAAATCAGCTTAAGCTGAGTCGATGTGAATAGGGTGCTATCCAGAAATATCCTACCCTCTTGGTAGGATATTTGTGGGGTGGGGCCCACACGAGCCCAACCGTTTCTTTCTGCTAAGTAACGCACCTGCGAAAACACGTCATAATGAAAGTCAACTGATGCGTTTTCTTAATTTCTTAACGCACCAATTAATTGGGAGGTTTTATTCATTGAATTAATTGGGCGGTTTTATTCATTGAATTAATTTGATGAATTAATTTAATCATTTCTTAACCTGTTTTCAATCCGTTGGCGTAATAATAAAATAAGACCAATGCATGACTTCTGGAAAAATGCTCATTTAGAGGTTTTGACAACTTTGTGCCTTCATCCTCCTTCGCGAAGAACACGAAGAACGTGAAGAACGCGAAGAACGCCGTCTCCCTCGGAGATTGACGATGCTTCTTCCGAGACATTCTTCCCCGCAACGATCATCGATCACCAACTGCTTGTGGTAGGAGATTTCGGGTTTCTTTTAAATATTCTTTGGGGTTTATAACAACACATGTATTTAATCGATATAATTAAATCTTCATGTTCTTGAACCTCAGAGTTCGTCGATGAGTCACCTTTCCGTGACGCGACGATCGCCTCTTTCCGCGATGACGCGGCGCCCTTCCGTGACGACGCGATGCGCTTCCGCGACGACGCGACACCTTTCCGCGACGTGACAATCGCCTCCTTCCGCAGCGATCAAATCCGCGAAGAACGCGCGTGCGAAGACTTGACGAGGTAGGGATTTTTATTTTGGAAATACCTTTATATTCCCGTGAACGTTTCTTCAAAATTAAAGAACCGGTTTCATATGAACAATTTTAATTTATTAAAATTGTTGTTTCATGTGTTGAATAATTCTCCCGTTGTTTTTATCTAACGCGGAGGGTGCGGGCCAAACGAACACGGCCCGACAACCCTCTGCCATTCTTCGTGGTTGTGCGAATTTGGCGGGAGACGACAAAACGTGACGCAAGGGCGATTTGGTGATCCCACAGTGAAGAACAGAACCCAGGAGGAACAACGGCGCACACGGGATAGAAAACGGACCACCAGAGCAACTCTGGTGGCGCGCGGAAGCTACCGGCGGCCAGAGGCGGCGGCGCCCCGGCGCGCCGCCGGACACGACCGCCGCGGCTAAAGCCGTGGCGGCGGGCGCCAACGGACCCGTGGCCGTGCGGGTCCGGTTCTCACGCACGGGACGCGGCATAGCCGCGTCCGTTGACTCCATCGCGACCCCACGCGGGGCCGCGGCACTTCCAACCCGCGGGGGCCGGCCGGTCGGGCCGGGCCGCGCCCTGGCCAAACCGGACCGCGTCCAGCCAGGCTGGTCCGGGTCGGGTCGACCGGGTTCGGGTCGACCCGGTGCGGCCGACCCAAAGGGGGTCGGCCCGGGCCCAGACCCCCCGTCTTCGGACCGTTTTCGGTCTTTTGCCCTTAACTTGACCTATGGGCCTCCAAAAGACTCGCCGTTAGCGGCAACGCGATCCTTGAATCGAGACGGTCGTTTCGCTATATCGCACTCAAGGTTTCAGAATACGTTGGGTTCGGCCGGGTTGGTTCATCCATGAAACCAACCGGGCCCTCGGAGCGGAAACACTCATATCTTGAGCTCCGGACGTCCGATTGACATGCCGTCGACTTTGATGGATTCCTCTAAGGGAGAAGGATCTTTTGGCTTACTCCGCTCGAGTTTTGGACGCAGTTGGAGCATGGTAGGGTTGGTTTTATCATAAGAACCAACCGGTCCCTGGGACGAAAAAGCCAATAACTTCCTGACCGGGCGTCCGATTGACGCGCCGTCTGTTGCGTTGTGTTCCTGTTGACGATATGGAACTTTTGGCATCCTGTGCCCGAGTTTTGGATGATGTTGGGTTATAGCCGGGTTGGCTTGTGCCCGAAATCCAACCGGGACCCTGGAACGGAGAAAGATGATATCTTTCAGACCAGACGTCTGTTTGATGAACCGTCAGCGGCGTTGGTGATCACGTTGAGAAACGGTCCCTATGAGTATACCCTATGAGTGTTCAGGGTATAGTTGAGTTACGACCGGACTGGTTCACACACGAAACCAACCGGGCCCTGGGGACGAAAAGGCTAATAACTCACAGACGGGGCGTCCGATTGACGTGCTGACTATTGCGTTGAGACCCCTATGATGAGGCGGTCCTTTGAGATACTTCTTAATGGGACTTTGTGATACATGGAGTATCGACCAGTAGCTCGTGGAGCGGACCCTCCCAGAGACGAGCGTGCGGAGTGCGGAAACCGTGTAGCCGGCTGAGACCTGACGACTGCTTGACCGACTCGACTTGGAGTGAGTCGACTAGCCTAGTGGACGGAGCGCCCGGTATTTGGCGACAGACCCACAGCGGATGGAGCGCCCGGTAGTTGGTCGCAGACCCGCGGTACTCGATAGGAGGAGTACCTCTGTAGGCTATTAGGGGGAGCGCCCGGTACTTGGCGACAGACCCACAGCGGACGGAGCGCCCGGTAGTTGGACGCTGACCCACGGTAATCGACAGGAAGAGTACCTCAGCAGTCTTAGGTTAGTGAGCAGTACCTCGGAGTCTTGACAAGACAACTTTACACTCCAGAGACGGAGCTCTTCAGCAGTTACGGTTTCGATAATGAAAATCCTGGTTTGAACTGAATCTTTTGACCTTTGTGTTTACCTCATGATTGAGATGGGTCACTTGATAACTTAGGTATATGTATGGGCATATACTTGGGTAGTGGTTATCCGTTGATTTCACAATCCTTGTGTTCCCTCATGATTGAGATGGGTTACTTCATAACTTAGGTATATGCATGGAAATATACCTAAGTAGAGGTTATCTATTGAGATCTTCTTTGTGGTTATCCTTGTTGGTTTAGTGAGATCTTGAGGGTCTCGGGGTCCCTACTGCGTATTGTTATACTCACCCCTGCACGGGCTATGCCCGCACCTCATTGTGTTGGGTGCAGACGACAGGCAGTGCTGACGGAGGCCGAGTGTTCGAGGACTGGACGGTACCCGGAGGTAGACTACACGACGAGTCAGTACCCGGAGGTGGACTACACAACGAGAGTGTGGAGGAGGCTATCTGTACCTACCCTTCATGTAGGATCCGTGGTGGACGACCAGGAGCTGCGCCATCTGTACCTACCCTTCAGGTAGGATCCGAGGAGGATGACCCAGGAGATGCTTCCGTCCTTCTAGCTGTTATCTTTTCTGTTGTACTTGATCAGTTGTAGTTGTACTTTCTTTTGAGTTTGTATTCTGGCCCATTTATTGTTCAGCACTTCTCTTGTACTTTGTGTTTACTTTTTCTGCTTGCTTACTCTGTGGTTCTTGTTTTCTTTTTTTTAAGGCAATGCCTTCCCCGTTATCGGGATTTACGCCTTTGGTACTAGTCGCCAGCCCCTGGCCTATGGAAGGCGGGCTTGGGGTAGTCACGACATGGTCCTCGAGGACGGGTCGTGACAAATTGGTATCAGAGGAGTTGGTTCTACCGTAGAACTTAGAACTCTGATATTTTCTTCCTGTGACGCAATAATGTTAAGAGTACCGAGTGTGGTTTTCAGTTCAGGGAGTCCAGTGTTGGTGCGGGTGGCCGACGTGTCCATACACCAGGACCCTGACAACTGATTTCCGACTTTTTTTACAAAAACACTGATTGCGTGTGTGTTTCCAGAAGTTTTTAAATGTCAGCTCAAACCAGGTCAGCTCACCAAGTATAAATGTTTGACCGTGTCATGATGTTTCTTCCAGGATTCCTTTTCACGGACGACCAGCTAGAGCCCGGAGGGATGTGCGTGATGACAGCCCGTCGAGCGACGAGGCTTCGGTACAGGGCCCTCTTGCAGTTGAGGCACCAGCGGTACTACCATACGTTGTGCCACCAATGCCACCAGACCCAGCAGTAGGTGATGCATGCTACTTTAGTGCGCTGCACGAGTTCCAGTGCCAGAGGCCACCCAGGTTCTGGGGAGAGACGGACCCGCAGGCGGCTGAGGATTGGATGGAGGCTGTGGTGAGAGTCTTCAGGCTAGTGGGGATGCCGATAGACTTCATGGTGATCCTTACTTCCAGGCTCCTTCAGGCAGCATCAGGAAAGTGGTGGAGCCACTTGCTCCAATTTTGCGATGCGATGACCTTCGCATGGGAAGACATCGAGACCTTCTTCAGGGTGGAGTTTGTGCCAGTAGCTCTACACCCCGAGCGTGTACAGAAGCTTTTGCCTTTGCCGTAGGGTTTTCGATTAGTTGTTGAGTCATCTGTGGGCAGTAGACAGATGATGCGGATTTCCAGGAGGACCAGACCAGCATTTGGACGATCTCAGGTTTTAGGATCAGTGGTGCGGGGCACCCGGGGTGGGGTCAGAGCCAGGCGTGCCAAAAATAGACAGTGTTTCTCCTGCGGCAGGAAGGGTCACCTGGCACGTGACTGTACGACCCCCCGCACGGTTGATTAGCGGGTGTTGGAGGAGCCACCAAGACAGAAGCAGTGGCTGGTGCTTGAGCAACAGCCGAGCAGTGGACAAGGCAGTAGAGCTCCGAGAGAAGGTGGACAGGAGAGGAACTAGTGGATGCATCCTTTGTACTTCTAGTTCCATGTTGGTTTTGTATTCGTATCTTTGTACTATGAGCTGCAATAATAAAAATACACTTATCTTTGTTTGTATTCCTATCCTTTTGTTTGGTTGATACTGAGTGGTCTCGATTAAACTGTTTACCTGACCCTCACTTTCGAGATTTCTACTGGAGGAGACCCAGTGACCACACACTGATGCCGACAGTGTGACTCAACCCTTGGAGGTGAGAGTGACAGTTGGATCTCTTGGTAGTTAGGTCGAGGCCTTACGACATCATCCATGGCATGAATGCGTCATTTATGTCGGGATTGACTGTATTAGGCAACGAATGTGGTTCATCTAGGGGATGAGACCGGATTTCTCTTATCGGAAAAGAAGAAATCATAGCAGCTCTTGTGAGACTAAAGAAGTTCTAGGTCATCCAAGAGCAGATGAAGACTGCACAGTGCAGTAAGAAACAGGAAACCGGTGTCAATCTTAGAGACTCGGGCGTGTTAAATGTTTAAAGAAGTGGAACCTTTAAGGATAGATGAGTCTGCGAAGCAGCAGACGTGGAGGCAGAGCTAAGAGAGCAGTATGTGGCGGTGTACATCTTAACATGCTACAACCACCTGCCTTAGTTATCAATGCCATGCTCAGGGAGCTGGAGGGTGGTGGAAGAGTGCGGCTGCGTGCGGTCAAGGAATGTGACCCAATGGCTCTAGAAAAGATTCAAGGGACAGTATGTGTCCACTACAAGCTGCTGTAGTAACGGACTTTGATATGAATCATTCCTTGCTTTCACAAATCTTGTTCTACACCTAGAGTTTCCGGTAAGCCGTGGACTTGACCCTCACGTCTAGAGATACCTTGGGAGGAGACTCGATGATCACACATACGCTGACGGTGTGGTCGGACCCTCGAGGTGAGAGTTTCGGTTGGAATCTCTTGGTGGTAGCGTCGAGGCCTTACGACGTTAGTTTAAGTATGGAATGGGCAATAACTTTTCATACTCAAATTGACGGTTTTTGGCAAACGTCGGGATGGGTTTTCCTTGGTCGGTGAAAAGGAAACCCCAGGCAGCACGGGATAAACTCTTTCACAGGAGGGTGCGACTGATCACTCTTGAGTCAGTCAACCATTCCCTCATGGCAGCAGTCTTTTGAGTTTCAGTTCTAACAGAATATTGAGACCTCTGGAGTTCGAGCATGATGACCACGTCTTCTTACGGGTCTCACCTCGACGAGGTTTACAGAGATGTGGCCAGGGAGGCAAGTTATCTCTGAGGTTCAACAGACCTTTCTAGGTCTTTAGTTGGGTAGGCGATGTGGTTTACCGCTTGACCCATCCACCTCAGTTTCACTAGGTGCATGATGTTTTCCAGGTATCTCAACTGAGGAGATACATGCTCTACCCTTCACATATCATCGACCATGAGGAGCAGAACAATGGCGATGTGGTTACTTCCACGGAGGTTCTAGTGAGGATCAAGGATCGACAGGAGCGGATCCTACGGGGATGATTGATTCCTCTGGTGCACTTTCTTTGGTAGCACGGGAACCTCCAGGTGAGCACATGGGAGCGGAAGGCTCAGATGCGTGCTTAGTACCGCCTTTGTATCCCTAAGTTTGTGGTGAAGCTTTATGGGGATGTAAAGACCTGTGGGGGGAGTAATTTAAGACCCGTAAATTCCATGGAAATTTTTTTCTTAATTTTCTTTGGAATTTTACAAGAGCGCAGTTTCTGACGGCACCTGATTCCGAGGCCCGGTGTGCCCGGAATCATTTTCCGAAGATTGGATCGGGTACGTTCAGTGAACGGACGAGCGGGTTTTTCTAACTTTTTAACCGGTGCTCGGAATCGAATTCTGAGGGCACAGATGGAATTGCAGTGCCGGTAAAGGCTTAGAAACGCCTCATCTGGAGTTTCATTTTCTCGGGTGTGTTTTTTAATTTTTGGGCTTAAAGTTAAGAAATAAAATAAATTGTATGATAAACTTTATTTTATTTCACTTAAGACGCTTGGAAGCCACCTGAAACCACTTAATGCAGCTTAAGCTATGTCGATGCGGATAGGGTGCTATCTAGAAATATCCTACCCTCTTGGTAGTATATTTGTGGGGTGGGGCCTGCACGAGCCCAACCGTTTCATTCCGCTAAGTAACGCACCCGCGAAAACCCATCATTATGAAAGTCAACTGACGCGTTTTATTAATTTCTTAACGCACCAATTAATTGGGTGGTTTTATTCATTGAATTAATTCGATAAATTAATTCAATCGTTTCTTAACCTGTTTTCAATCCGTTGGCGTAATAATAAAATATGACCAACACATGACTTCTGGAAAAATGCTCGTTGAGAGGTTTTGACAACATTATGCCTTCATCCTCCTTCATGAAGAACGCAAAGAACGTCGTCTCCCTCGGAGATTGACGATGCTTCTTCCGAGACGTTCTTTCCCTCAACGATCTCCGATCACCAACTGCTTGAGGTAGGAGATTTCGGGTTTCTTTTAAATCTTCTTTGTGGTTTATAACAACACATGGATTTAATCTATATAATTAAATCTTCATGTTCTTGAACCTTGGAGTTCGTCGACGTGTCACCTTTCCACGACGCGACGATCACCTCTTTCAGTGACGACACGACGCCCTTCCGCAACGACGCGATGCCCTTCCGCGACGACGCGACGCCTTTCCGCGACGCGACGATCGCCTCTTTCTGCGGCGATCAAATCCGCGAAGAACGCGCGTGCGACGACTTGACGAGGTAGGGATTTTTATTTTGGAAATACCTTTATATTCCCATGAACGTTTCTTTAAAATTAAAGAACCAGTTTTATATGAACAATTTTAATTTATTAAAATTTTTGTTTCATGTGTTGAATAATTCTCCCGTTGTTTTTATCTAACGCGGAGGGTGTGGGCCAAACGAACACGGCCCGACAACCCTCTTCTGTTCTTCGTGGTTGTGCGAATTTGGCGGGCGACGACAAAACTTGACGCAAGGGCGATTTGATGATCCCGCAGTGAAGAACGGAACCCGGGAGGAACAACGGCGTAGACGGGAAAGAAAACGGACCACTAGAG
Organism: Viscum album; assembly: GCA_963277665.1. Taxonomy (NCBI): domain Eukaryota; kingdom Viridiplantae; phylum Streptophyta; class Magnoliopsida; order Santalales; family Viscaceae; genus Viscum; species Viscum album. The sequence continues at coordinate 689,966,006 of OY728153.1, read as the reverse complement.
CAACTGTGGTGGCCCGCAGAAGCTACCTGCGGCCTGAGAGGGCAGCGCCCCGGCGTGCCGCCGGACAGAACCACCGCGGCGGTGGCGGCCAACGGACCTGTGGCCGCGTGGGTCCGGTTCTCACGCACGGGACGCGGCATAGCCGCGTCCGTTGACTCCAGCGTGGCCCCACGCGAGGCCGCGGCACTTCCAACCCGCGGGTGCAGCGCCCCGCGGCAGCTTCGCTCGGCCGCCCGGCCGAGCCGAGCCGGGCCGGGCCACGCCCTGGCCGGACCTGACCGGGTCCGGCCGGGCGGGATGGGGTCGGGTCGACCCGGTTCGGCCAACCCAGGGGGGGTCGGGCCGGGTCGGCCCGGGCCCAGACCCCCGTCTTCGGACCATTTTCGGTCTTTTTCCATTTACTTAAGATACAGGTCTCCAAACAACTCCTCATCAGCAGAAACAAGATCCTTGGATCGAGACGGTCGTTTCGGTATATCGCAATCAAGTTTTCCGAATAATTTGTGTTCGGCCGAGTTGGTTCATCCACGAAACCAACCGGGCCCTCGGAGAGGAAACACTCATATCATGAGCTCCGGACGTCCGATTGACGTGTCGTCGACTTTGATGGATTCCTCTAAGGGAGAAGGATATTTTGGCTTACTCCCCTCGAGGTTTGGATGCAGTTGGAGCACGGTCGGGTTGGTTTTAACATAAAAACCAACCGGGCCCCCGGGGCGAAAAAGATATTAACTTCCAGACCGGGCGTCCGATTGACGCGCCGTCTATTGAGTTGCCTTCCTGTTGATGATACAGACCTTTTGGCATCCTCCGCCCGAGTTTTGGATGCAGTTGGGTTATAGCCGGGTTGGATTGTGCCCGAAATCCAACCGGGCCCCTCGAACGGAGAGAGATGATATCTTTCAGACCAGACATCCATTTGATGAACCGTCAGCGGCATTGGTGATCACGTTGAGAAACGGTCTCTATGAGTATACCCTATGAGTGTTCAGGGTATAGTTGTGTTACGGTCGGACTGCTTCGCACACGAAACCAACCGGGCCCCGGGGACGAAAAGGATAATAACTCACAGACCGGGCGTCCGATTGACACGCCGACTGATGCGTTGAGACCCCTATGACGAGCCGGTCCTTTGAGATACTTCTTCATGGGACTTTGTGATACTTGGAGTATCGACCAGTAGATCGTGGAGCGGACCCTCCCGGAGAGGAGCATGCGGAGTGCAGTGACCGTGTAGCCGGCTGAGACCTGACGACTACTTGACCAACTCGACTTGGATTGAGTCGACTAGCCTAGTGGACGGAGCGCCCAGTATTTGGTGATAGACCCACGACGGATGGAGCGCTCGGTAGTTGGCCGCAGACCCGCGGTACTCGACAGGAGGAGTACCTCTGTAGGCTATTAGGGGGAGCGCCCAGTACTTGGCGATAGACCCACAACGGACGGAGCGCCCGGTAGTTGGTCGCAGACCCGCAGTACTCGACAGGAGGAGTACCTCAGCAGTCTTAGGTTAGTGAGAAGTACCTCGGAGTCGTGACAAGAACACTGTACACTCCAGAGAAGGAGCTCTTCAGCAGTTACGGTTTCGATAATGAAAATTCTGGTTTGAGCTGAATCTTTTGACCTTTGTGTTTACCTCATCATTGAGATGGGTCACTTGATAACTTAGGTATATGTATGGGCATATACCTGGGTAGTGGTTATCCATTGATTTCACAATCCTTGTGTTCCCTCATGATTGAGATGGGTTACTTGATAACTTAGGTATATGTATGGGCATATACCTAAGTATAGGTTATCTGTTGAGATCTTCTTTGTGGTTATCCTTGTTAGTTTAGTGAGACCTTGAGGGTCTCGGGGTCCCTACTGAGTATTTTTATACTCACCCCTGCACGGGCTATGTCCATACCTCGTTGTGTTGGTTGCAGACGACAGGCAGTGCTGACGGAGGCTGAGTGTTCGAGGACTGGACGGTACCTGGAGGTGGACTACACGACGAGTCAGTACCCAGAGGTGGACTACACAACGAGATCATGGAGGAGGCTATTTGTACCTACCCTTCAGGTAGGATCTGTGGTGGATGACTAGGAGCTGCGCCATCTGTACCTACCCTTCAGGTAGGATCTGAGGTGGACGACCCAGGAGCCGCTTCCGTCCTTCCAGCTGTTATCTTTTCTGTTGTACTTGTTCAATTATAGCTGTACTTTGTTTGGGTTTGTATTCTGGCCCATTTACTTTTCAGAACTTCTCTTATACTTAGTGTTTACTTTTTCCGCTTGCTTAATCTGTGGTGCTTGTTTTCTTTTTTTTAAGGCAATGCCTTCCCTGTTATCAGGATTTACGCCTTTGGTGCTAGTCGCCAGCCCCTGGCCTATGGAAGGCGGGTTTGGGGTAGTCACGACACGGGCCCCGAGGACAGGCCATGACAATCTCTTTGACCCAGAGGATTTTAATGTTTTAACACTGAACGCGTCATTTCCATAGTTAAACCGAATAAAATAATATAGTAGAAATAAATTAACGAATGGGAAGCACTTGTATCGATCAAATATTACATCAATGTGGAATTTAAAAGAACTGTACCTTTCACCATGGATGACCCTGACTGATTATCCATCACAATCTGTTTAGCTCCAAACAACTTCTTTCTTTCCATAACCTCAACTTTATTACCCTACAAAGGCATCATGGAATTTTTAGAATCACCATGACTAACTCAGCTCTGTTGATGAGGAGTATGATGTTTCCATCCCCCTATTGATGCATAGGATTCATGAGACCCCTGAGGAGTTTCATGAACACCTGATCTCAGAGTATCACAAGAATACCGTTGAAGATTCCCAATCCTCATACAGTTATGAATATCTTGAGGATGTCTCTTACAATCCCACATTACGTGTCCCATAAGGCCACACTGAAAACATCCTAGATTACTCTAAGTATTTGAAGGAAGATTTAACAATCACGACACTAGAGTTTTATCTATACTCTCACCCTATAAATAAGAACCTCTCTTCCGTTTGAACCCAACATTAGAGTTCCCACCAATTCCCATGGGTACCAATATTCTTCCCCCCTATGGTCTCCAATGGATCCCACTTAGCTATCGTAGCTCTATTCACCATTTCTGTGTAGTCATTTATACACAGCATTTCTATCTTGGAATGAATTTCCTAGTTCAACCCAGTTTCAAAAATTAATGACTTCAAGGATGTACTACCCACTACCTTAGGTAGGAAATTCACTATGTTCATAAACATAGTTTATTTTACATTATTTAATGGTTATACTTCTTCAAATTTAAAAAATCCATTCTACACTGAAATCTGAATATATGAGTAAGGAATTTTTTATTAAAAAATTACTAAAAACCCTCCCATGTCACACCTTAGTTATTCTCAGCTTGGGCCTCCAGATCCACCCACTGAAGGGAAATATATTCTAATATGTACATGGATAACTTCATGTTTTTCTCTGTTGGAGTTCCTATGAATTAAAATATCCTATTCATTCTATTCATCCATTCTCCATCCCTTTATGTCTCTGAATCATCCATAGAAATAGGTGGATTCTACATTAGAAACTAAAACACATGATACACATGATTTTTTTAATCTAATTTATCCCCACATTTCAAATCTTGGGAATCTTAAAGTATACACTACACTAGCTTCTGGTTCACCTGAGGATCAGGTGAATCTACATTTTTAGCAGCCTCTTCTTGTTGGTATCTACAATGCCTACCTGGTGCCATTTCTCTTTACACAAAATTAAAAATAAGTCCCACACCAACAGAAAGAAAAATCTTACGGTTCCAATTCAATTAAATAAAAACTATCAAAACTAGGATTTCCACAATTTCATATTTACCATGATGAACTATTCTAAAAAAATCCACAATGTTTTTAATATCAACCCATTTTCAAAATAGCACAACAATTCACATTTTAAATTTGTATGTTTGAAATAATTTCTAGATTTACAAAAAACCCAAATATTCATACCACAACATAAGGCATTATACAAATTGAAATATAAATCCTATATGGAATTCATTTCTACCATGCATTCCACGATCATCTCATTGGCTACACCCATAATAATGAGATATCCAATGCATATAAGTGTATCCAAAACACTTATGTACCCAACTCCCTGGTAACATAAAGTTCAATATAAAAGGATTAGTTTTAACACCCCTAGGTTTTGAAAATAAATATACAATTCAATTTCATAATCTAGCCATTAAACACAACTTTTCCTCTTCTATGTTTTGAATTTTGAAAAATGGTCATCTAGAGTTGTGTTCAGTAAGTCATTTATAGTCTGATAGAACAAACTTGATTTTTGATGAATAGTAACATACCCTTATGAATAGTAATATGAATAGAAATATGACACATATGAATAGTAAATAATGATACTATTTTATTTTCTTAAGGTAATAAGATAATGGGATCTTAATTAATTTTTCAATGTCACGTAAAACTAATTACACCTCTATGATTGTTATTTTTCTAATTAACTATGACTTTATTTAAAAATAAAATTATTTATATTTAGAAAATCATTTATGAAAAATGGAATTCACTATTTAATTCTACACTTTGAAAAATGGTACGGTTGAATTTTTTGGATTTTTATGAAATTCTTGATTTTTTTATGAATAGAGAAATATGATAAAATACTGTAAGTACAAATTATCAGTTAAATACACTATTTAATACATCATATGTGATGTAAGGCCACTTGGTTCTAACTCACATGCACTTATTACTATTATGGGTCACATTAAATAACACTATTTTTTTTCATGAGAAAAATAATAATATAATGAATTAAATAATCAAAATTTACTTCTCTCCTCCACTATAAAAACCCCTCACCACTCACTCATCTCTTCACTCCTCTAAGACTTTAATCACCTCAAATTTCTGCCCAATTACCCTTATCTACTCTATTCCCCTATCCAAGAAGCTTCTGGTCTTGCCAAAAGATCAATATCCCTTCCCTTAAGGAGATTCTCAAGGAGGTTATTTCAAGATGTAAATCACCCTTCTTTTTCATTTGGTTTCATTTCGATTTATCTTCCTTTTCTATCCTCACTTAACCTCCTCTTTAAAAATGATCATGATAACTATATTATCATCTATATACTAGAATTATATCATGTGAATGGAAGAACAATCAAAAATATTCTTACACCCTCCCTTTTATTTTTATAAACGAAATCAACGTCCATGAGGTTCCAATTTATAGCCTTCGTGGACAATGATGTTTCTTTCTTCAATTTATTCTTAATTACATGTCATGAAACAATATTTATGGTTTAGACATACTATAAAATATGTATTATAACTTAATTAATATTCATGAATCAGAATATGTACATATAATTAAGATATATGACAAAACTAGTGCACAATAATCCAAATACTGCCGAATAATCGAAGTGGATGTCATCTCATGATTCATCCTCATTCCACATAACCAAATGATATAATGGACCATTAATAATTATTTATGTTCATAAATTATATATAATTCCAATCCTGGGGATTTATAACTATTTCACAAGAACTACATTACTTAAAAACAAGTGAACCGAGTATGAAATAAAATAAAACGAACACCCCGGAACAACAAAATTCAATATAATAACATAGAAATAAGGGTATAGATGAACTAAAAATAATTATGATAAACTAAATAAATGTAAAATATGTTCATAAATATGTTATTAATAATTATAATTCCATATTCCAGCATCTTAAGTTAAAGAGTGGAACACATTTGGAGTTAAGGTAAGGGGTTTTTCTACTCGAACATCCATTTTCATTCGGGTTACTTTCATTGTCTGATACCTCAATGAAATTATTATGTATTGTTATGTAATCGTCATATATTCTGTGTGAGTATTATATATATTTCTACAAACCACAACTCTTATTTATTTTAAGGATACTGACATGTTTTAAAAGTAACTTTCAAAACATTTTCTGATATACAAGCCCGATTTAAAGGAATTTCTCAAATTCTTACCTATTTTTAGGGAACTATTTAATATGTTTTTGGAAACCTTTATCTTTATAAAATCACTCATTTTATTATTAAAATAATATCTTACCTCACTTCTGGTTTTATAAAAATATTTTTTCCAAATGGACACTTCTTTTCAAAATATAGGAGTATTTATCTCAAGAACTGCTTAATGATTTTATAAGAGTGTTTTCATATAATTCAACACTCTTGTTGATTACCAATTATTATTGGGATTAATAATCTATGATTTCATATAACATATTTTATTTAATGGTTTATTACTAACTCTATTGTGGATGATCTATCCTAAAACCATTCACCATATTACTCGGAATGGTTAGTGTTTTATGTTTAATGATTCGGGAAAGTTAGTTACATTTAATATGATAGTTTCAATATGAATGTATATGTTGTTTATGTTGATCCCTACTCATATGAGGCATGCATTGGACTTATTATTTGACTGGTGGGGCCTGATATAGACCTTCGATGCATCGGTAGATCTTATGAGACAAATAGACGTGGAATTGGTCAAGGCCTTTCCCAATGTGTTATATGGATTTTGGCCGAGGCCTTAATCATTAGAAGTCTTGTCCAAGGCCTTGAAAAAATGTTTCAGAATGTCTAGAATATTAGATTCCCTCATTATGAAGCTAGTAATTCAACATTCATGTGATATTTGACTAGTATATTACCCATGAATATGTTTTATTATGTCATTATTTTCTAAGCTCATATTTCGTCCATAATGTGTTCAAATTTATGGTTAAAGTCATGTGTTTTCAATTATGAACCATGTCTTATTTTATGCCATATTCTAATGTATTTCTTACTCTTACTGAGCATTTGAGCTCACCCCATTCATATGTTTCATTTTTTCCAATATATGAAGAAGTAAATTATGAATGACTTGCAAGCATAATCTAGGAGGCATGGATGTTTCTAATGGATTAAATAAGTGTTTAATTTCTTTTGTTGTTGTAAAGTTTAACTTATTTATGTATATTATTTCCAATAATACTAAACTATTTGGTCCTTCAAGATTCTTATTCCTTATTTGTATTCCAATGAAATCAAATAAGGCACCGGATCCGGGCAACTAGGTTCGGGTCCTTAATGTTGGTATCAAGGGAAGTTTAGTAGAAAATTTGGAAACTAGATTTAGAAAACGTAGAATTTGGGAAGAGTCCCTAAGGTAGTCTTTGAGGATATAAATACAATAAATTCCCGGTATTATGGTATGGAATATATTATGTGGATCTTTCATGCAAAAAATCTCTGTCTAGATATGAGCAAGTAGAGGCGGCTCTGGAACTTATGTATCTAGGGGTAAAACCCAAAAACACCACTTTGAGCTAGACTCGAACGGGAACTAGTGCCCAACAACAGGCCTTGCTGCACTCTTGGTTACGATAGTCCCGAGGGATATTCTTAGGATAATTCACATTTAATTTACAAGACATTATGAATGACTGAAATATAAAATATTCCCCAATGAAACAATTTTTTTGAATATTGGATTAGCCATGCGTTGGATCACAATTTTAGTCAAAGTACTTTTTTATGTTAAGAATATATAGTATGATTCATAACCTAATCTCGTGTATTCCATTATCTAGAGATAGAGCCAAGTGGAAGGAATGGAAAATGCATGAACACACGTGTCCCCTGTATGTATTTCCCTCCGATACAAGATAATGATGTTATCTCTGGTGCTGAGCAACTCATAACTATACTGGGACAACTTACTCAGGTTATGAAAAATAACCTTAATCGTATGGGGAATCTATATCCACCACGTGGAAGAGCTATGTTAGATCTCTTTATGCGACAACAACCTCCATCATTCAATGGGACTACAAACCCTTTTGTAGTAGAGAAGTGGGTATGTTCCCTTTAGAAGATATTTCTCACCTTGGTATGTAATGAAATCGAGAAGGTTGTCATGAAAGTCTATTCTCTATCGGGAGATGTAGATCAGTGGTGGTCCTTAATCCAAAACACAAAGAAGGAGGAAGAAATAGAGGAGATGGAGTGGAGGGAATTTAAGGAAATATTCATGGAGAAATACTTTCCTCCTGAAAAAAGAGCAGATATGGAGAGGAAATTCTTGAATTTGAGGTAGTAGGAAGATGAGAATGTTAAAAAGTACAAAGCTAACTTCACAAGGTTAGCAAGACATGATGTGGACTACATACGAAATCCAAGGAGAAAAATTGATCGATTATTTGATGGCCTAAATTAATTCCTCTGGAGGGAACACTCTCCTAATGTTTTTCATCATATGAGGATATAATTTCATGTGCTATCAGGATAGAAAAATAATTCTCTAAGTCTTATGACTTTAAGGGAAAGCAAGAAAAGAAGAGGGCTGCTAAAAACCTTGGGAAAGGAAATAAGGAAACATGGAAGAAGTGAAGAGCAGAATTTCCACCATGTGACAATTGTGGAAGGAAACACCCTAGTGAATGCTTAAAGGGAAAAGGATTATGCTAAAAATGTGGTCTGAATTTCCATCTTGCTAGTGATTGAAAATGGAAGAATGGAGCTAATGTTGTTCAATGCTATAATTTTCGGGTGATGGGACACTATGCTAATGATTGTGCAAAGTGTCAAGGAAATATTCAACAAAAAGGTAAAGGGATCAGGGACAATCTTATGAAATAACAACTATAGAGTATGAAGGTCTTGTTGACATGGTGGCAGGTACATCAAAATGTTCTCTATTTTTTAACCTTATCATTATACCAATGACTGCATTTGATATAATTCTCGGTATGGATTAGTCGTCAAATTATGATGCGAAGATTTATTATAAGAAGAAGGAAGTTACAGTTTTTGAAAATGGTGTAGAATACCTTTTCTTTAGGGTTGTAACTTAGCCACCTAATTCTTATCTAGAACCACCCCTATAGCTCTACTGAATACAATACTTGGAGAGGAAGATAAACCAATATCTATGGGCGAGGAAAGAAATCTTCAAATTCAATATGTGAACACAGTTAAAGAGTACATTGATTTATTTCCAGAGGATTTACCTAGATATCCTCGAGAGCGGGATGTTGAGTTCTCTATTGATTTAATTACTGATACAAGACCTATATCAAAGACTCCCTATAAAATGGCCACTATGGAATTAGTAGAGATAAAGAAAAAACTAGAGGATTTGAGTGAAAAACTATTTATTCGACCTAGTGTTTCTCCATGGGGAGCCCATGTCCTCTTTGTCAAGAAGAAGGATGTATCCTTGAGGCTATGCATTGATTAAAAGGAAATAAATGCTATTACAATAAATAATAAGTATCCTCTTAGCCGGATTGATGATTTATTTGACCAACTTAATTGAGATCAGTACTTTTCGAAGATTGTCCTTCGATCTGGATATCATCAGTTGCGTGTGAGGAATGAAGATATTCTTAAGACAACATTTCAGACCAGATATGGGCATTATGAGTTTACAGTGATACCTTTTGGACTGAAAAATGATACCTCAATTTTCATGTATTTAATGAATATATTTTTCAAGGAATATCTAGATAACATTGGTGTGGTATTCATCGATGATATCCTCGTATACTCAAAAAGATATGAAAACCATGAGAATAACTTGTGGTTTATTCTGAGAAATATTAGAAGAAATAAATTATATGGGATGTTTAGAAAGTGTGAATTCTGGATTCAATCAGTTTCTTTTCTGAGCCATATTGTCTCTGAGGATGGAATCCTAGTTGATCATCTGAAGACAAAGGTAATCCAAGATTGGAACAAGCTAACAAATATAACTAAGGTACGCAGTTTTATTGGCTTAGCCTGTTATTATCGGTGTTTCGTTTAGAATTTTTCCCAACTGGCTAACCTACTAACCAAGCACACACGTAAAGGAGTTAAGTTTGTGTGGACGAAATAATGTACATAATGCTTTGATGAATTGAAAAGAAAATTGGTCAATGCACTAGTTTTAACTCATCCATCTGGAAGGGATGGATTTGTAATATACAACGATGCATCAAAGAATGGGATGGGTTGCGTCCTTATGAAAAACGATAAAGTTATTTCTTATGCATCAAGACAGTTAAAGACTCATGAGAATAATTATCCAACTCGGGATCTTGAGTTAGCAGCTGTAATCTTTGCTCTAAAAAAATGGAGGCATTATCTCTATAGAGAGAGATGTGAGATTTATTTGGACCACAAGAGTTTGAAATATATTTTGACACAAAAAGAACTCAACATGAGGAAAATAATATGGATCTAGTTACTCAAAGATTACGATTGTTCAATACACTACCACCCAGGAAAGGAGAATAACATGGAAGATGCATTAAGAAGGGAAGATCTTGGCCTTCTGACTCAAATGAGGATTGAAAGAGATCCTATGTTCATGGCTCTACTGAATATGGATATGTGAATTGTTAATGAAGGGCAAACATCACTCCTATTCAAATGGTTTCTAAACCATCATTACTAGAGAAGATAAAAATTTATAAATTTGTTGATGAAAATATACACAAGAAAATTAATGTAGTTATGGATGGGAGACTGTCTGACTTCGTGTATGAAGATGGATTTCTGAAGTTTGGGAAGAGTTTATGTATTATATCCGTACCTGAGCTAAAAAGGGAACTTTTAGACAATGCTCAAAGCTAAAATTTCTCTATACACGAGGGTAGCAGAAAGATGCATAGAGATTTGATGGAATATTTTTGGTTGGATAATATGAAGCAATAAATTTCTGACTACGTGTCAAGGTGTCTTGTTTTTCAACAAGAGTGATGCAGTAAGAGAGGATTTAACACTTCATCGCCTAGAAAGACTTTATATTAACAAAGTTATGAGACTTCATGGTGCACCTATATTGATTGAATCCGATCGAGATCCCCGGTTTACATCAAAATTATGAAAAAGTCTCTATAAGGCTTTCAATACTGAGCTTCGTATGAGTACTGCATATTACCCTCAAACTGACGGACATTCTAAAAGGACTACTCAAACTTTGGAAGACATCCTGATATCATGCTCTCTTGACTCCCAAGGTATGTATGATCAATACATGCCTATGGTGGAATTTTCCTACAACAATAGTTTCCATTCTAGTATTCAAATGGCACCATATGAAGCATTATGTGGAAAGAGATGTTGAACTCCAACTTGTTGGGACAATGTTGGTGAAAGGAAACTTATAGGCCCAAAACATATTGAAGAGACCACGACAAAGGTGATGAAAATAGTAGCCCATATTAAATCTTCCCAAAGTAGGCATAATAGTTATGCTGACAACTGGAGAAATGAATTGGAATTTCAAGTGGGAGATCATGTATTTCTGAAAGTTTCCCTATGGAAGGGTTTCATATCATTCGGTAAGAAATAAAAACTGAGTGCCAGGTACATCAGGACATTTGAAATTCTGGAATGAATTGGAGCTGTATCTTACTGTTTAGCGATGCCACCAAATATCTCTAGAGGTCATGATGTGTTCCACGTATCATTATTAAAGAAGTACATGCCAGACCCAACACATGTACTCACTTATGGAGAAGTTGAACTTGATCCCGATTTATCTTATTGTGAAGATCCTATCAGGATTCTTGATACTAGAGAACAAGTATTGAGAAATCGGATGACTCGTTTGGTATAGGTTCTTTGGAGGAACCAAATGATGGAGGAAGCAACATGGGAGCCTGGGGAGCTTATGTTAAAGACATACCTGAATCTTTTTAGGTAATTTTTTATGAATTTCGAGGTCAAAATTTTTGTAAGGAGGGGAGAATGTAACACCCCAAGGTTTTGAAAATAAATATAGAATGCAATTTTATAATCTAGTAATTAAACACAACTTTTCCTCTTCTATGTTTTGAATTTCAAAAAAATGGTCATCTAGAGTTGTGTTCAGTAAGTCATTTGGAGTCTGATAGAACACACATGATTTCTTGTAAATAGTAACATACCATTATGAATATTAATATGAATAGTAATATGACCCTTCTGAATATTAAATAATGATATAATTTTATTTTCTTAAGGTAATAAGATAATGGGATCATAGTTAATTTTTCAATGTCACGTAAAACTAATTGTACATCCAATATTGTTATTTTTTGAATTATCTATGACTTTATTTAAAAATTAAATTATTAATATTTAGAAAATTATTTTTGAAAAATAGATTTCACTTTTGACTTCTACACGTCAAAAAATGGTATGGGTGAATTTTAGGGATTTTTATGAAATTCTTGAATTTTTGATGAATAGTGAATTACGATAAAATAATGTATATACAAATTAACAGTTAAATACACTATTTATGACATCATAAGTGATGAAATTCCACTTGGTTCGAACTAATATGCACTTATTACTATTATGGGTCACATGAAATAACACTATTGGTTGTCTTCAGGGATATAATAAAATAATGAATTAAATATTCCAAATTTACTCCTCTTCTCCACTATAAAAACCCCTCACCACTCCCTCTTCTATTCCCTCCTCTAAGACTTGAAGCTCCTCAACTTTCTACCCAATTAACCTTACCTAGTCACTCCCCACGTCCATGATGTTTTGGTATTTCCAAAAGACCAAAACCCCTTCCATTAAGGATATTTTCATGGAGGTTATTTCAAGAGGTAAAACACCATTCTCTTTCATTTGGTTTCACTTCAATTTATCTTCCTTTTCTATCATCACCTCACCTTTTCTATCAAAATGATCATGTTAACTCTAGTATCATCTATATACTGTAATTATATCATGTCAATGGATGAACCATCATAAGTAATCTTACTCTCTCCCGTTTATTTTTATAAACGAAATCCACGTCCACGAGGTTCCAATTTATAGCCTTCGTGGACGACGAAGTTTCGTTCTTCAATTTCTTCTTCATTAATAGTAATGAAGCCATATTTATGATTGAACCAGACTGTAATATATGTTTTATAACATAATTAATATTCAGTAACCAAAATATGTACATATAAAAATGTAAGTGGTTGTTATCTAATGATTCATCCTCATTCCAAGTAACAAAATTATATAAATGACTATTACCAATTAATTATGTTTATAAATAATATATAATTCCAATCTTGGAGATTTATAACCATTCCACTCTAACTCCATTACTTAAAAACAAGTGAATCGATTATCAAAATAAAGAAAACGAACACCCCGGAACAACGAAATTCAATATAATAACTTAGCAATAAGGGTATAAATGAACTAAATATAATTATGATAAAATAAATACATGTCTAATAGGTTATTAAATAATTTATTAATATGTTTAATTCAATATTGTTGGAACATATGTTCAAGAGCAGAACACAGTTGGAGTTAAGGTAAGGGTTTTCCACCCGAACTTCCATTTTCATTCGGGTTACATTCATTTTCTGATTACCTCTATGAAATTATTATGTATTGTTATGTAATCCTCAAATATTTAGTTTTATTAATATATATATGTTTAAAAAACATAACCCTTACTTATTTTATGGATAGTAACACGTTTTAAAAGGAACATTCAAAATTGATTCCGAAATACATGCTCGATTCAAAGAAAATTCTCAAATTCTTACCTATTTTATAGGGAACACTTTAATATATTTTTTGAAACCTTTATCTTTATAAAATAACTCATTTTATTATTAAAATACTATATTATCTCACTTATGTTTTTATACAAATATTTTTCCAAAAGAACTCTTCTTTTCAAAATAAAAGAGTATTTATCTCCAGAATTGCTTAATGATTTTATAAGAGTATTTTCGTCTCATTCCACGCTCTTATTGATTCCATGGTACTATTGGGTTTAATAATTTATGAAGTCATCAACCATATTTTATCTAATGGTTTATGAATAACGATATTTTATATTATCTATCCTAAAAACATTCACCATATTAATTAGAATGGTTATTTTTTTATGTTTAATGATTTGGGAATGTTAGTTACATTTCATATGATAGTTTCAATATGAATTTATATGTTGTTTATGTTGATCCCTGCTCATATGAGGAATTCATTGGACATATTATGTGATTGGTGGGTCCCATTATTACCCCTCGATGCATCAGTAGGTCTCATGAGTAAAATAGACGTGGAATTGGCCGAGGTCATTCCCAATGTGTTATATAGATTTTGGCCGAGGCCTTAATAATTAGACGTTTTGGCCAATGCCTTGAAAAAATGTTTTAGAATGTCTGGCATACACACTTCCCTCTTTATGAAGCAAGTAATTGTAAACTCATGTCATTATTAGACTAGTAGAATACCCGTGATTATGTTTTACAATTACATTATTTTCTAAGCTCATATTCTTGCCATAATGTGTTCAAGTTTATTGTAAAAGTCATGTGTTTTCAATTATGCACCATGTTTATGTTTATTAAATCTTCCTCTATAATACTTAATCTTACTAATCATTTGAGCTCACCCCTTTCTTATGTTTTATTTTTCCCAGGATATGAAGATGTAAATTATGAATGAATTTCAGGCATAATATTTGAGGCATAAATGTTTCTAATGGAATATATTAGTGTTGTATTTCCTTTGTTGTTGTAAAGTTAAACTTATTTATGTATCTTTTTTCCAATAATACTAAACTACTTGGTCCTTCGGGATGCTTATTCATTATTTGTATGCCAATGAATCAAATATGGCACAGGCTCTAGGAAACTGGGGTCGGGTCCTTACATTAGTTATTTCCTTTTATGAAACCTATTCCATCTTATGAAAATTTTATGAAATGATACCATATCGATTAAAACAATTGATCAAGAATTAATGTCAACACCAATAGAAACAATTAATGTCAGTGGACTGAACAACTACATTCACATAAAAGCCAAGGACCGAACTAACTGATACCACTTGCAACATCCTTACCTTAACATTAGCTTTAGAATATGGAGAGATGATACTAGGACTTAAGTGACATTCCTGAGTTTCCAAAGGATGACAATAAATTATAATGTAATTAAGAAGAGTTTGGGAACATTTTTCCCTTAGAAAAAATCAGCCAACCAACCAATTCATAACAGAATGAAAAAAATGATGCTTGTCAACAAGGATTTACAACACAACAAGAATAAAATACTAATACAACAACCCACAATATCTATAATCAGAGCACCATGTAGAAGTCTACAAAACCAAACCACCAAAAAATACAACACATATCTAATAGCTCCAATGCACGCTCCATGATCCAAGTACCAAAACCCACCAAACCATAATAATGTACCACAAATGGATGGAGATGCCTTACCTTTACATATATCCTAGAAAACAACATGTGAAAAATCTACAATGTTCCAAATAAGGGGTGAGTAAAAATACATAGTAGGATTTCCTCATATGACTTCTCTATGCACACCATAAGGATAAATCAGTTTACACAACTTTATAAAACAATTAATTTTACAATAATTACTACAAGCCAAAAACACCCTTACCAAGATGCCTTCACCCATATCCACACAAAGTAGGGGAAATTAAAACTACCATTCCATATTCCATTTCACCATCACACAATAGAACAATGATTTCCATCTTGCATAAAAACACACACAAGGAAATTAAACATGGTACAGCTTCCCGTCCATGTTCATTTCTTACATTCCTAATCTAGTTGTATTTCCCACCAAATTTTCCTTAATAGAGGCCCTTTAGTCCACAATCCATCACCATTTATAATGAGACATCCTACCCAATTCAAACAAAATCAAAACAATTCATAATTATTAACCAACTAGCTAGAAATAATAACACCAAGGACACACATTATGCACATAACCATTTCCAACACATGCATACACACTTCTAGAAGTCACCCATTTATTGAAAAATCTGTTTAACAATTTTCCATTGCAAACCACATTTTAGTGAAACAACATATTATTTGAAATTAATTACTCATAAATTATTTTACATAATCCAAACCACTATCATTTTTAAAACCTAAATTTTAAAATTAGATAAAAAAACCCTTTTCACCAAGATCCAAATTTACCCAAAATACCAAAATCATAACCAAATGGATTTCCCCCAAGAATCACAGGCCATATTCATAATTAATTTTAATGAAAACAAGTTATCAAGTCCATGAAAAGTAGATTCGAGAGAGAATCCACCTACCATTACAGTTTCTATGAAATCGACTCACAAGTAACCACACCATGAATCCAGAAAATAATACACCAAATCCACTCAAGATTATCTTTAATAACATAAAAAAGATCTAATCTCATCATTTAGGGAAACAACAACCCTAGATCTACATGAAACATATATAGATCTATAAAACCAAGAGATAGGGAAGAGAAGATCTACAGAGAACCACAAAGAAACTAGGAGAGAAGACTTACCTAATATTATCCACCTTAAAAACACCAATAACCCCCATAAATTTACTTCTATAATGGGTGGGAGATCCCCTCTATCCATAGAGATCAATGATTATCTCATAGGATTTGGGTGAGAGGAGAAAGGAGAGATTTAGGGAAAATCCTGACTATGTCTGTTTAAAAAAAATACTTTTAAATGTCTCAAAGTTTATCTTGCACAGTTTGACAAACTGTATGCTAACCATGAAGATTCTATAGTCCGAAGAGTGTCATATCACAAGGTTAAATGGGATTCTTGAATGATTTCCCCTAACCATGCTCAAGTATTTCTGCCATAAAAGGGCTTGCAAAATCTTCCAAAACTATTTCAAACTCTCCCATACTCACTAAAACATTACCCAACAACTTTATATACATAAATGAATATAATAAAATGTCAAATAACTCAAACTACATGTACTATAGCCTTACATGAAGCTTTTATTTACACCCAATGACGCTCCAAATGCCTTATAATCGAAGGAGAAACATCCCATGGATGTCTAGGAGGTTCTGGATCACCACCCAATATACTAGAGATAAATATGGGTGAAATTCATGAGAGAAGAATTTTTATCCTAAGAGGGTAAAAAATGAATTCTCAATTTTTCAAGGGCCATATGAGTTTTTGTTATGGTTCCTCAAACTCTGCACCAACCATGTAATTTTCTTTGTATATGAGGGGTCATGATGTAGAGTTATTTGGGAGAACCCACATAGTTTTGAATAATGTGTTGTTATTATGAAATATCCTTGGTATGAGAAGATGTTTTACTCAAGGTTTTTTTATCCATGCACATAGTTAGTAGTTACCATGCAGTAACCATGAAATGCACAATGTTAGGGGGCCTTCATTACCCTTTAATGTATAAAATTCTCAGGACACCCCCCCAAAACATCCAATACACCCTATAAAAACTTCATTATCCAAAAAATAAGTTGTTTAACAAAAATTTAAACAAGTATGTACCTCCATAAAAAGATGGTAGCTTACAATTTTGGGTGATCTTTGAGAAGAGAATCAATTAATTCAATGTGATTTACATCATGATAATGATTTTATTGGTTTTAAAGTATATATGTAGTTTAATTTACTATAGGTATTTTGAAAAGATAAATGGTTTATAATTTTTGGAATCATGTGTAAATTAAAATATAAGCTGATTCATAAATATTTTTGTATCAGTTTAGAAGATACTTGATGTCCAAGATCGATGGTGAATTAAAATTTAATGAAATCTCTAGAGGATATTATTAGAATGTTAAAAGATACAGATAATTAATATAGAGGTGTTATGGAGAAAAACTCGATACTAGATACCTTAAGATATATTATATATCAATGAAATATAATTGTAGATTGAATTAATACTACATTCCAAGTTAGGACAATTCTTATCAAAGACAAGGAAATAAATTATATTCTAAAGAGCTAATATGTTTTCTTATTTGAGAAGAATTAGAGACTACATTTGTGGAGAACCCAAAAAAAGAATATATTTTACATCATTTTCTTAATACAATCATTACATATTACAAATAATCTCGACATACAATTAGTAAAAATATTAGTGAAATTATAAAAAAATTTCATAAACATCTTATTAAACATTATTGATTCAATGTAACCTAATAAATCTCTACAAGAGGACTTATATTTCCAATTTTCTTGTTTATAATTTTTTTATTAACAAGAAAAAAATAAAGAGTGATATAAATTTATCTAATGGAAATAATATCAACCAGTAATAAAGTGTTATATAATAAAAAAATGAGTTAAAATGATCATGGAATAAATATATGATTAAAAAATAAATTCTTAATAATTTATAGTCATAATCAATGATAGATTATCATATTATCATGAACATACCGTTATGGAAAAATAATATATATGGAATAGTTCTAAATTATGAAAATAGATTATGGCACAAAAATAGAAAATTATAATACTAACATGGTTAAAAAAGATAAAAAAAATAATGTACATGATAGAATATTTGAACGTGGATAGAAAAAAATCATTTCCACACACAAGGTTATAATAAAAAATGAATAGAAGTCATGTACATGTTCAAATTAATGAACAAAGAAAAAGTAATCATGTCCATAGAAAACAAAAGTATCCATTAGGTGAAAATAATTAATGAATTCCATATAGGGATATGTTGGACCATGTACATCACATTATTATGAACCATAATTATATATTCATATGAACAGAACAACATTTATCATTACTTTATAGATTCATTAATAGATGGAAAATAAATGGTTTTCATGGAGATTTATATAAAACATGTCATATGTTATCCGAATAAATGATTGTGGATGGTATGATTATTAAATATCTTATGTGAATCCTAAAAATCTATTAAGTATGACTATATAGATAAAAATACTTTCCTAAAAAATTAAAAAAATTGGTTCAAATAATATGAAGATATTTCATTTTCTATCAGTAATTATTTAAAAAAAAATAATTAAAAATAATCGAATTTTAACAATTTTGAAAACCCATGGAAACTAATAAATGATTATCTACAATGAATAATCATAATGATGGATGGAAAATGTTTTTATTGGTAATTATTAAAATTTTATAATTTTTAATGTCTTTAAAAATAATGTAAAAACGGACATTTTTGGAAAAATGTAAAATGATTTAATTTAAAAATATTGTAATAGAGTTAAAAATAATATAAAGTGACCTTAAAAATCATTTAATAAAATTCAAGGATCAATCTAATGAGTATACATATGGTTGAGAATGACTTGTGTAAATGGAATCAAAACATTTAATGTATTAATTTTAATGTAATATATTTGTGAGTTTTAATATAAAACCCCCTTTAAACTAATTAATTGAGAAGTAACATGAAATACTATGACATTAATTATTGAAATTATAGGATATCTCATAGAGGTTGTATATTAACCATATAAATATTAATAAGTTCATTATTTAAAACATGCCTTATAGAATGAAATTTGACATGAGAAACCATTATATCATGTTTCAACAATCTAGGGGAATGTGTGACATCATATTCCATGGATATACTCTTTTTAACAAATTTATATGGTTTATTAGAGTAGACTTTTTGGGAGATAATACAATCTTATATGTATGAAATAGTGTTGTGGAGATGTTTTTGTAGAGTTCTTTCAAGATAAGTATGTTTTGATGGCCAGAGTAGTGGGTGGTGAAGGGGTAATTTTATAAATTAGAGGAGAGTTAACATTGAAAATAACCATTTATTATAATAGTACTAAGCTCACACACAAGACCAATTGATCAAAAATGAAAAAACAATAATGATAGGATAAGTATTGTCTAGAATCTAGTCATCAAATTTGTTTGAGATAATTTTTGGATATATTTTACCTTAACACTTAACATTACCCGTTATCATCCATATAATTCATTATATAGGTGACTAAATTTTACTATGATAATTTATTTTCATAAAAAATGAAATATTACATATTACCAAATTGGAATATGCACATTCTACATTTAAAAATAATTTGCAGCATTCAATATCATGATGTAATAAAAAATCAGTAAAAGTAGTCTTAATGTGAAAAAAGTTATTTTTATAAAATTTTCCTTCTATATAATTAAAATTAATGTACACCAAAATCATGTATAGTATTTATTATCGTGATATTTATTGGTTCATAAATAATCAAATATTTTTTTTACTTTCAAATCTATCCAAACTAGAATTTATCTTTGTGAATTATTAGTTTATGTAAAAGGAACTATATAAATATTTTATTTGAATAAAATATAACTTGTCTTTTTAAAATAGAGGATAATTAGTTTCAATATACAATATAATAATTGTAAATAGATTTATTTACTAATTACATTATATTTTTCATGAAAAAGGTTTAATTTTTATTTCTATATCATTCTGATATCATAATGATATCATAAAATTTATGGTATTTGTAAAAGTGGTATTTTATCTATTCACATTAATTTTTTTAAAAACATCCAAAGGAAATAATCATAAGATAACATTAACATTCTCAATATAATAATAAGGATCATTTTATCATAATAAAATTATAAAATTAATAAAATTTATTTTATTATAATAACACATAATGTAGAAAAAAAATGTTTAGAAGAAAAAAATACTAAAAAAATTAAGAAAAATAAAAGAGAAAATAATAAGTTACTAAATTATTTATTAAATGTTTATATAATCATTTAATTAATATAAATAATACATATAACTATCCACACAAGATATAAGTTTATCATGTTCTATAGTTATTTTCACAAGTTTTTTTTAAAACAGAATCAATCTCATAGTGATTTCCACATGATTTAAATTCTTCTTCCTGAGATTTATCTGAAGCCATACACATTGGTTTTAGGAATTTTCTTGGACACAATATAAATAGAGCGAACCACATCCATTCTAGGATCATAAAAATGGTCTTTCTGAGGAATACTTATAATAATTTACACACTTATTTATCTATTCTTCATAATGTTCATAAGAAGGTTGCCCTTATTTTTTCCAACAAATTCAACAACTATGTTATAATAGTCAAATTTAATTATATTATCTTTATAATATATTGTATATTTTTTTATATCAGGTTTACCTCTAAAACAATATTTTCATCAAAATTTATTGAATGATAATGATATATGATGATTGTGTGTTTTTATTATCGTCCCCCCTTTGAGATATTTTTTCCAAAACAACTCCACTAAAAAATTTAAAAATTGAGGGATCTTATGACTCATTACATTCATAGGTACAAATATAGATACACCAAATATATTATTTTTCTATAAAAAATATAGTATGTGGGAGTATTTAATCTTCAACACTTTATATCTTTTATCCAGGAAAACCACTGGGGTTTTATCATATTATAGATCATGATCAAACTATAATTATTATGTGATTAGTACATGTGATTGAAATTATTTTTAAAATGTGAATAGTGATATGTGGAAAACCTTATATAATTGATATATATTTTCATAGTTTTATCCTTATAAATCAACATATCTGCAATTATCTTGATTCATGTGGGGTTTGACATTCCTAGGGATCAACATCCCCTTATTCCCAAATTACATAACCTGGTTCCAATTTAATATGTGGTGGAGCACCTTATCACCAACATTAAACAATTAATCTTGTTTTTGACTACAATCATTGTTATTATATTTTATATTTATAATTTTATATGTTTGTAAATGGTATAATCCTTCTAGAAAATTTCCATGGCATGATCTAGTCTTAAAATTATCGTTTTCGAGACACCATCCCAATGTGACATATTTATAAATATATTATCATTTCAATGATCATATATTCACATTTAAATGTTTGAATAGAAACTATTTTTATATGATAATTCAACCACTAAAATATTTTTATTACAACTTCATTTAATTACATTTTATTGGGATCTTATTACATCCTTTGGGGTTAATACGAAACTTTTAGACTGAACATCGGTTTTATGGTCGTAGTTCTAGATAATGATTCTATATATATCTATAACTTCTGGTTGATTCCCCATGAACATTTATTGGAATATTGGATCTCAATTATAAATAATTCTAAATTGTACTCAAAGAAACCTTACCACTAACACTCTATATATATTTTCATATTGATTGAGTGATAAATCCTCTAATATATCAATGATGTGTCCTGGATTTATGATTTTTTCCATAAATTCTTCTTTCAAATTATTCACATTGGGAGTATTAAGGAGGACTTTGATAAAAAAATAGTGGTATTTTCTATCATCTTGTCTAGTATAGGTGATGGTTTCATCATCCTATTTAATTTATAACGTTAATCTATACATGTTCACATACCAAGCATCGATAATCATTGTATTTTATCTCCAATATTATGTTCTCCCATAATATATATTAGTTAATGTCATGTCAATATTTGTGAATCTTTTATTAATATAGATTGATAGGTTTTCAGAATCATCAAAAATTTATTTCAATAAAAATTGTTTATATGGTACTCATCTATGAGTTCCAAACTATATAATTTCATTTTTAAAAATGATAAACTCTATAATATTTCATAGTTTCCTCTACAACTCCATATAAAATTTCTATTACTCATTAATCTTCACATAGAAATATGGTTTTTTAAAAAACTTGGGAATGATTGGATTTTATCTCATCCATTATGATATATATATATATTATATTATTATACTAGATTATTTGGACGCTATCATTCCTAATAATGGATATATTAGCTTGATCATTTTTTCATAGAGTATTTACAGCCTTGTATGCCTTCCCTATATATTAATTTATAAAGAAATAATAATCATTGACTATTTGTGGAATCCATTTTGCGGAATTCTAAACTTGTTTTTTGTGAATATATACATTAATCTAGTATGATATATATATATATATATATATCATACCATTCACTATAGTGAAAATTAAACTATATCGTTAATGTAATGAAATTTGATACCATCTCTATATCATTATTCTGTTATGTTTTGTCATGTTATTTAAATAGATGTTAGGTATAAGATATTACATTATTACTTTGATTGGGGAAGGATCTCAATCCCTTAATTGAAAAAACAATATAAATTATAACCCCTTCCCACAGCATGATAATGAATATATAAGTGTAGTGGACAACTTGTTATTCTCTTTTAATACTTATTCAAATTATTTTTTTAATGGAATTACAATCACTTACATCCTAACATTGTTAGTGAAATAGATTTGTAGTGATATGATTTCTAGAAACCTTTGATAGTATCTAGCCAAACAAGGAAAAATAGAGAACATGATTAATGTTTTCATCGAAGGTTGTTCCTCAAAAGAATTTTTAATTTATGTATCAATATATAGAAACCTAATAGTGAATACATGACCCTATAATAATACTTTCAAAAACAAAAATTTACACTTCTTGAATTGTCATAGATTTTCTCAACTATTATGGTCTTTAAAACAATATTTACATTATCTATAGGATCATACATTCTCTTGGGGAATATAAAAATATAATCTATATTGGCAACAAAAAATAAGTCAAGGTTTTCAAAAAAGGGAATATTCATAAAATACATGAATATTTCAGGGGAACTTGTCTATCTAAAAGGAATCACTATGACTCATAGTGTCTCTATATCATATGGGAGGTTTTTATGGGTATGTCCCCCTATTTAAATCTCAATCCCAGATATCCAAATTGGAGGTCAATCATTAGGAAGTACTGTGCACATATGATTCAACAAAACATGACATCAATACAAGGTAGAGGATATTTTTCATTTATCACAAAATTTTTTGTTTATTGAAATCAATGAAAATGTGAATTGATCCATAAATATTCATGAAAATGAGCATGGTGACACCCAATATATAAATAGGGGAGTATAAATCCCTAAAAATATTATATTTAACATTATTCAGCAATTTTTCTAATTACATTTGGGCTACTTGATTTTTATTATTTGATATAGGCATAGAATATTATACATTTTCAATTCAAAACTCAACCTTATATTATAGTTTAAGACTATAATGTGAAACAGTGAATAAATTGACATTATACTATATAATTTTCATGTATTAAATGTTGAGTTATTCTCTATCTATTTGAGACATGATTCACTCAATATTTTTTTATCATGACCTATAATATATAATTTAATTCTACATGGATTTCCTAATCACCATTACCTTTATATTTGATAATATAATAATGTGGGATATACATTTATATTTCATTATCCTAGATATTTATAATATCTCTATATATAGAGAGTTGATCCATGCCTCATATCACATAAAATTCGAATAAGGGACTAATAACTAGATCTATATGAATTATTTTTCCAATAATCCTTGATCAATGAAGGTCATATAGTTTTGACACAGTCAACATTTCTAATTGTGTACTCAAAGTTATTTAATAATAAAATGTTTTTTTAGGTGAATCAACATTCATATAAACCATGCATGATATGACACAATTAGTAAAGAAAGATTCATATAAGTCACAATTGGTTTGTAGTGTAGAATAACTGTCATATTCACCTATTTATTATTATGATAAAAATAAAAAAAATTGGATTCCATATCCTCTTTAGTGTTTCCTTTATTTTAGAGGGTTTTTATGACCCATCCTTAGAGTCCCATGTTATGACTATCCCCAAGCACGCATTCCATAGGCCAGGGGAAAGAGACTAGCACCAATGGCGTATTCCCTAAAACTGGGAAGAAAATGCCTTTATAACCTATAAGCACACGTAACCAAGAACACAACAAGTTAAGAACAATAGAAAATTGAACTATAAATAGAGTGAGTGAAGTAAGTAAAAGGGGCCAGAATGCAAGCCCAACTGGAAAGTACAAGTACAACTGAAGAAAAAGAAGCGAATGCTACAAGATCATCCTCCGATGTTCCTACCTGAAGGGTAGGTACACATCACCTCCTCATCACTCCACTACCACCTATCTTCTCTACGTACCGACCCACTGTATAGTCCACCTCCAGCTACTATCCAGTCATGGTACTCTCAGCCTTAGTTAGAGAGGTCTGTCTTATGCATCCAACACAACAAAGTGTGGGCATTTCCCGTGATGGGGTGAGTATAACGATACTCAGTAGGGACCCCGAGACCCTCTATGTCTTACAAAATCCAAAAAGGATAAAACAAAAAGTGTGGAATCAACAGATAACCTTACTTAGGTCTATGTCCATACATATACCTAAGTAATCATATAATCCATCTCAATCATGAGGAAAACACAAGGGTTCTGACTAAGCTCGCACTAGGATTTATTCTAGGTGTAGTGTTTTGTAACATTCCCTGTCACTACGTCGAACACCTCAACTTTTAGAGAAATCCACCTCTATCGAGTACAGTGGGTCAGCCGCGTCACATAGAGGCACTTCCCACTAACCTTGGACTAGTGAGGTACTCCTCCTGTCAAGTATCGTGGGTCTGCCGCATCACATAGAGGCGCTCCCCAAAGTGGGTCTGTCGTGTCACACAAACACTCTCCTCCATGATTCCTGCTGAGGTAATCCTCTTGTAGAGTACTATAGGTATTCCGCATCACTATGGTGCTCCCCACCGTGGGACTTCTGCAACACCAAGGAACTCCCCACTAGGCTTATCGAGTCACTCCAAGTCGAAATGGCAACCAGTCATCAAGTCTCAGATAGCAATTGGTTTCCCGCACTATGCTCGCTTGTCTCTGGGAGGGTCTGATCCACAAGCTACTGGTCGATGCTACAACTACCATGAAGTCCCATGGAGAAGTATCTCAAAGTTCTTCCATGTCATAGGGGTCTCAATGTAAGAGACGACATGTCAATCAAAACCCTAGTCTATGAGTTATAAGCCATTTAGTCTCGGGGGCCCAGTTGAATTCGTGCTCGATCCATCCTGACCGTACCCCATATCAATCTAAAACATCATAGGGGTATCAAACAAAGGGAAAATCTCATTATAATATTTCTAGTGCCACTGACGGTCCATCAAACGGGCGTCTGGTGCCAAAGTTATGGCCAAAACAAAAAAAGCGACATAGGGTTCCCAGGTCCAGTCCGACCTGGTCTGACTGACCCGAACTGCAGTGCGGCCCAACCCTTTGGGTTCGGCCTAGCCCACAAGGTCCGTGATGGAGCTACAAGGGCATTTCGGTCAAGGGGTACTGTGAGGGTACGGACCGACCGCGGGTACTGTGAGGGCGAGGACTAGCTGCGGGGCGCGGACTGGCTGTGAGGGCGGCAAACAGGCAGTGAGGGCTCGGACCGGCCGCGAAGGTGCGTACCAGTTGCAAGGGTGGAAGACTGGTAGAGGGTAGGCAGACTAGCCACGGAGTGGCTGTCAGGCCACAGGATGGTATTCCAGAGGTGGTGGATCGGCGGAAGGCGGCGGCGGTGGCGGCTTGGCAGACAGCGGCGGCCGCTCAGCGGACGGCGACAGGGGCTCGGCGAACGGTGGCGGCAGCTCGACGGACGGCGGCGGTGTCTTGGTAAATGGTAGCAGCAGATCGGAATCTTGGAGTGGTGAGGAAAGTGCGGCTTTACTCGGGGCAGCGCGGTGAGACGGAGGCCGCGGTTGGCGATTCCATTGCCTTTGTTTCCTTCGTCATCTTCATCCATTGCGAAGAACACACAATTCAACACAAGAATTACAGAGATGGAGGGTTATGTTAGTTTGTCCTGTGCTCTCCATATTAGACTTTTAGAAAGCCGCTATTATACTTTAATCACATGAATATTAAGAAGGGGTAAGGGAAAACAATTCAAACACCCTCCCAACAGGCTTCTTCAATTTAATCATTCCCAATACCACAAAAGAAAAACATTCACAGATCAATCTAAAATAGAGAGTTGATCCGCATTCATTGTTTTAGAAGAGAAGATCATTGGAATATAAAATATATTATAGATAAACCCATACATGATATTTTGTTAACGTCGACGAGGAAGTAAGAAGGTGAAGTTGTCGATGTTCATCTTTTCCACCACACACCTCCAATTTCGGGCTCGTGCATCGGTTCGTCGTAGACGATGACATCCCATGTTGGAAGAAGTCCTGGGGAAGACGGTCGATGTTGAGGTAGGCATTCTTCGTTGGAGGAGTATTCTTTGTGGAATAACATGTTATTCATTGGAGTGCTTTCAACCAATATTTCTTCTCTTCCAATTCCACCAAATTTTCAGAGTAGCCAAAATGTGATATGTTTCCCCCAATTTAATTATTGGAACAATTTCAAATTAGGATAATTAATAAAAAAAATTGGCATAATTAAGTATTGTGCATTGGCTTAATTAATCTGGAGGGAGCTCAAGAGGATCCTCCACATTAATGAGAGAGTTGAAGAGGTTTAGGCCTCGGGTGGCCCCCACCACCATAACCTCTAAAGGGAGGTTATGCTCGGGTAGTCTCCACCACCATAAAATCTCATAGGAGGTTATTGTTTGGTGTTCCCCACTACCAACTTCCACATTGAGTGGTTACAACAAAGTAAATAAAAATAAAATGTTGCACAATTTTATTTTTATTTTATTCTTTCAAGAAAATCCCAAAAACTAACATCCACCCTTGACCGAAAGTCTTCGAGGTGAAAGTATCTTTAAGAAAAAATTGGCACATTGAGCTCAACTATGTCCTCCAATTTCAATTCCGAGCAACGGTTCAAAAGTAAGAAAAACTCGCTCGCACGTTTTTTGAACGTACCTGAACAAAAGTTCAGAAATGTATTCCAAGCACTTCGGGCCTCAAAATTATGCGCCGTCATTTTTCGTGGACTCGTAAAATTCCTATATATTTTAAAAAAATACAGGGAAATACCTGGTCTTTAAATTCTCCCCACCTCATGATTTACGTCCATGTAAGACAGAACTCAAAACTAAGGGAACATGTGGGGGTACTGAGAACGCATCTGAGTTTCCTGCTCCCATGTGCCTTCCTAGAGGTTCCTGTGCTACCAGCGAACTTGTACCAAAGGTATTGACCATCTACAAAGGACCCACTCCTATCGATCCCCAATCTCAACTGGAACCTCCATAAAAGTCTCCCCATCATCGATGTCCAACTCTCCATGGTCGATAATGTGAGAAGGTTCATGCACATATCTCCTCAGTTAGGACACGTAGAAGACGCCATGCACCCATTGCAACTGAGTTGGAAGATATAATCAGTTTGACACCACACCAACTCTACTGAGTACTAGAAACGGTCCAATGAACCAAGGAGATAAATTGCTGCCTCGGTCAAATCTATGTAATCCTCGTCGGGGTGAGACACATAAAAAGACGTGGTCTCCATCCTCGAACTACAGATGTCTCTGTATCCGATCGACATATGATTTTATCCTTCTCTTTGAAGTCTTCATTTTCTTCTGGATGATCTGCACCTTCTATGTGGTAGCCCGTACTATCTTTGGTCTCACTAGTGATAACTCCTGAGGGTTAGTCAAGCACAAAGGTGATCTGCAAGGTCACCCGTACAATGCCTCAAAAGGTGCCATCCTAATGCTGGAGTGATAGCTATTATAGTATGCAAACTTCAAAAATGGTAAACGATCCTCCCAGCTATGACTGAAGTCTAGGACACAAGCACACAGCAAGTCCTCGAGGGTCTGAATGGTCTGCTCAATCTGACCATCCATTTGAGGATGGAAGGCGGTGCTCAAATGAAGCTGTGTCCCGAAAGCCTCCTGGAACCTCTTCCATATCCGGGAAGTAAAACGTGCATCATGATCGGAGATAATCGTTGTAGGTACACCATTTATCCACACAATCTCATTCACATAGAGGTTTCCCATGATCTCTACTGAACCTTGATCTCTGATTGGTAGTAAGTGGTCGACTTGGTGAGTCGTTCGATGATCACCCAGATCGTGTCATGACCTCTGGATGTTGTAGAATTACTGTCATGAAGTCCATGGATATCCCATCCCACTTCAACTCTGGGACCTCTAAAGGCGGAACCATGTCTATTTGTAATTGATTCCATGCCTTCACTTGTTGGGAAGTGAGGAACTGAGAGACAATCTATGCTACTACTTTATTCATTCCCAGCCACCAATGCGATCATCGAAGATCCTGGTACATCTTCTCCACTCGTGGATGTACCACAAGATGGGATGTGTGTAACTCCATAAACACTTCCACCTAAAGTTACACTGGTACCATGGTACATCCTATAATGTGGATGACATGCTCTCCACCTTCAGAAAATCCATCAAGTGTATGCCCTGTGGATATCTGAGCATGTCAGGCCATGCAGTCAGCATCCCCACACTGCACCTCCCAGACTCGTGGAAGAAGTGGGGGGAGTGACTATAAGAGATTGAAGAAAAGCTTCTCCATCACATTCCAGGAAGGATATATTTAAAGAGGCCAACTGCTCCGTCACCTCACCTAGAAACTATATACCAGACCTCCAGCTAAGTGGATATGCTACAACATTCCCTTTCCCAGGAGTATAGACTCTCTCAAAGTCATATTCCTAGAGGAACTAAAACCAACATTTCTATCTCAGGTTCACATCTTACTGAGAGAAGATATACCTGAGACTCTTGTGACTGTAGTACATGATAAAGATCTCTCCCCTCAGATAGTGTCGCGACATCTTCAAGATGAAGAACAATGCCGCAAACTCCAGGTAATGGATAGCATTGTTCTTCTCATGTTGTATTAGATATCAAGAACTATATGCGATAAATTATCACTCCTTTATTAAGACACATCAGATTCTGGTACTTGATGCGCCGCAGTAAACTACATACCCTACGCCCACCTCTGGAAGCCCCACGATGGGGGAACTAGTCCTCCTCTTCCTCAGATCTTGAAAACTCCACTGACATTTCTCTGACCAAACGAAGGGTAACCCCTTCTTCGTCAAGGCAGATAGTTGTGTTGCAACTCTAGAGAAATCCGGAACAAGTCTCTGGTATTATCCATCCAAACCCAGAAAACTTTATACCTCTGTCACACTCCAGGGTGGCTCCCAAGTAAGTACCGCCACAGTCTTTGCTAGATCTAATGCCACTCCAACCTCCGATATGTCATGCCCCAAAAAGTGAACCTCTCAGATCTAGAACTGGAAATTTGAGATCTTAATATAAAGCTGGTGATCTCAAATTGTTTCCAGTACTACCTGCAAATGATAGGCATGCTCCTCCTAAGTAGTCGAGTAGATCAGAATGCCATCAATGAAGACCACTACAAAGAGATAAAGGTATGTCTGAATGATCATGTTCATGAGTCCCATGAACACATATGGATCATTGGTCATGCTTAATTGAATAACCAAGAACTCTTATTGGCCATACAAACTTCTGAGGTCCGTCTTCTTCACGTCCTCATCTCACACTCTGAGTAGGTAATAGCCTGATCTGAGGTCTATCTTCGAGAATAATCGTGCTTCCTTCAGCAGATCAAAGAGGTCGTCAATCCTCATGAGTGGGTACTTGTTCTTCATGGTCACCTAGTTCTGGTGTCGGTGGTCTACACAAAGTCTCATGCTGTAATCCGCATTCGTCGTGAACAATATTGGGGCTTCCCAAGGTGAAACACTAGGCTGTATAAATCCCTTCCCCAGCATGTCCTCAAAATGTACCCACAGCTCACGAATCTCCGCGGGAGCCATCAGATATAATGGTGTAGATATTAGTGCTATCTTAAGGTAATAGTCAATGTAAAAGTCAGCCAATCTATGAGGAGGTAGACCGAGAACATCATCAGGGAATACATCCTCGCACTTGTCCACCACTACAGGATTTCTTCGACTCTCTACATCAACATCTCTGAGGGGATGTCTTTCCAACTGATGAGTGATCGGCTGCACTCTCCTCTAGGAATGTCCAACTTGTACTATATGGGCTCCCTTCTCAACGGTGTTGGGAAACCTGGTCTCATCTGTACGGACACACTGCACCTTGCATCTTATACTTTCTATCTAAGAGTGGACTGTAGATAACCAGTCTATACCCAATATGACGTCGTAGGGCATCGACGCTGCTACTAGGAGATCCCAACCAAAGATCTCGCCTCCTAGAGTAACCTCACACTTACTGCAAAAGTTTTTAATCATCGAATCATATCCCATAAGAGTCACTAGTCGTAAGTATCAAGCAAATGAGTCTTTAAGAATCTCCAAGTTCTAAATGAGGGCATTGGAAATAAAATAATGACTAACACATGTGTTTATATGTACTGTAGCTAAGGTGGAGTAGACACAAATGGTACGTCCTATCATCTGTAGAGCACCATGATCGTAGGACTCAGCTGCCTGGAGCTGAGATCGCCCTTGTCCACCAGCTCCCTGCGGTCAGGGTGGACCTCTTGGTGGTGGTGGAGGTAAAATCATGAATCGTCGCCCACTGCTAGCTGCACATCCAACTTCTCTTCCATGTCCGCCTGCTCAATGCGGACCTCCTCGGTGGAACCTCTATCTCTGCTTGGGTGGTTCTTTGACTGTCTACTGATCACCCATACGACAGGTCAAAATGTCATGATCCATGTGACCCTACCTACTGCATGTGTAACACTGCCCACTCCTGTCATAAATGGCTCCACCTAGGGTTCCCCGCGCAACCGATCCTGAGTCATGTGGTCATGCTCTTGTAGGTATGGTACTCTTAGACCTCTTTGAAAACCGTCTTCTTGTAGCTGTGGAAGAATCCGCTACGTGATGACTGGTAGTGGGTCCTGCTACTGGTAACTACTCAGCAAGGAAACTCTCCACCAAGAGGGCTCTCTCTAACTCCCCACCCCACCAGCGTCTGGATGTTGAGTGAGATCACCTAAGCCTTTATCTCCCACCTGATCCCCTGCTCTATGATTTTGGGCCTGAGGAATGGGTAAGAAACCATATTTGTGGAGTAGCATGAGAGGTCAGTGAACATCGCTGAGCACTGATCCACAATCATCCTACCTTGTTGCATATGAATAAGCTCTTGTTTGCGCACTGCATGAAGAGTTACTAGGAAAAAATCTTCCTGAAAAAATCTCTTGAGCTCTTCCTAGAGAAGCGTTACCTCATCGTGAACATGGATTATAAATATCCACTATATTCTTGATGCTTCCTGTAGAAGGCTGGTTACAGGGACCATCATGAGATCGGCTGGTGTCCCTACCATCTGGAAAACTCTCACCGCAGCCTCCATCCAATCCTCAGCCGCCTATGGGTCCGTCTCTCCCTTGAACCTGGGTGGCCTATGGTGTTGTAACTCATGCAACGTGATCATGCGGCGTGCACCGTATACTACTAGGGTTGGTGGTATCGGTGGCCCAATGGGTAATCGTACCCTGGTGCCTCCGTTGGTGCCTCTACTGGAAAAGGGCCCTACACTGAGACCTCTTCGCTCAGTGGGCTATCAGTGCTACAACTCTTGATACTCAAGCAGGCTATCTTCGTGGAGACATCCTAAAAAGAAACAGGTGTGCCACAATCAAAAAGTTATACCTGGTGAGCTGAAAGTTAAACCTGGTGAGTTGACTCAAAAGATAACAATGAAAAACTCTTGAAATCACACACACAATAAATGTTTTTGTGCCCTAAGTCGGAAATCAAAAATCAAGGTCCTTGTGTGAGGATACATCAGTGGCTGCACCATAACTAGACTCTCTGTACTGAAAAACACACTCATTACCCTTAACACTATTACTTCATTGAAAAGATCCGAGTCCTAGTTCTGTGGTAGAACCGACTCCTCTAATACCAATTTGTCATGACCCATCCCCCATGGCCCATGTCGTGACTAACCCCAAGCCCGCCTTCTGTAGGCCCGGGGTTGGCGACTAGCACCAAAGGCGTATTACCTAAAACTAGGACGACATTGCCTTTATAACCTGTAAGCACACGTAACCAAGCACACATCAAGATAGGAACATAAGTAAACTAAACTGTAAATAGAGTGAGTGTAGTAATTAAAAGGAGATAGAATACATGCCCCACTGGAAAGTAAAAGTACAACTGAATAAAAAGAAGAGATAACTACTGGATCGTCATCTGAGGTTCCTATTTGAAGGGTAAGTACAGATCACCTCCTCATCACTCCACGTCCACCCATATCCTCTACGTACCGACATGTCATATGGTCCACCTCCAAGTACTGTCCAGTCCTGGTACTCTCTATCCCAATCAGCACTGTCCGTCATCGGCATCCAACACAACAAGGTGCGGGCATAGCCCATGCAGGGGTGACTATAACGATACTTAGTAGGGACTCTGAGTCCATCTAGGTCTCACAAAATCCAAAATCGATAAAACACAATGTATAAAATCAACAGATAACCTTACTTAGTTATATTCCCATAGATATACCTAAGTAATAAAGTAATCCATCACAATCATGAGGAAAACATAGAGTTTCTGACTTAGCTCACTCCATGATTTTTTCTAGGGGTAGAGTTAAGTAACATTCCCAGTCACAAAGTCGAACACCGTAGCTGCTGGAGAACTCCTCCTCTATCGAGTACAGTGGGACTGCTGCATCCAATAGAGGCACTTCCCACTAACCATGGACTACTGAGATACTCCTCTTGTCGAGTACTGTGGGTATTCCACATCACACACTGTCCATCCCCACCATGAACGTACTCGAAAAAAAGTTCAGAAATTCATTCCGGGCACTCTGAGCCTCAGAATTTTGTGCCTTCAATTTTCAAAGAATCATAAAATTCACGTATATTAAAAACAATTACATGGAAATTCCGAGTGTTTACATTTTTATGGCTAAAATCATTGCTAAAACTTGTTTTGGTGTATTATTTTTCATAATTCCTTGTATATTTTTTTGAATCAATGAGGTGACGGTGGTCCATAATTTTTTTTGTTGTTTTCCTATATTTAAATTCAGATTTTATGTATCCCCTTTGAAAATCATTATCTTAACGACTAATCTTTTTACATATAAAACAGAACTTATTCTTTTTCCACATCTTTCTAGATAATATTTCCAACATTTTTGGTTCATAGGTAGTTGTAATGTCAATTAAACATGAAATTTATCATTTAATATTTTATGAAATTCAAATATCCTTTTATTGTCCCAAATCGAAGGGATTTGTTATAGATACCAATTATTATTTCCAACATAACTCATGAATAAGAAATTACATTATATACCTTTTGTTTCAACCCCATGAATTATCATTCTATTTTTATGTAAAAGGTTTAATGAAGATATTTATTAAAGAATATTATATTAAAATCATCCCATTCTCTTGAGATATATTTTTCCTTTTGGATCATATTTAATTTGATTCTACACCATTGGTTATCCTTACCATCCTTCTGATAGATGGATAAAGAACATTATAATTTTATATACATAGGTGAACCAGAAATAGCTTCAATATTTCAATAATCTATTACACTAAAATTAGTGTGTTGATAGACCAGCAAAGGAAGGTTGACGTTGCCTCAGAAATACTAGATAGAAAGATGCTCCTTCATTGGTGTATTTTGGAGATAAACATGGTTTATAATATTTTTCTTTTCCAGAGGTATTTGATTGAGTATTTCCACAATGTGTCGTACTCCCAATATCTTTATAATTGGTTGTATTTTGGTACATTATCTAAATCATCCTTCACAAAAATTAATAATTTTGTTTCTTATAGTTCAATCCATTAACTAAATATTAAATATTTTAATATAAATTAAAAAATATATCTTATTAAAATCAAATTGAATCATTAAATAAATTTAAATAGTTTATATTAATAATGTATTAATCTATGAAACTCTACACTAAGATCAGAAAACATTGGTTTTAATTATAGTTCAACTGATAACACATTGTATTCAACCTAGGTTGTATTAAATTGGTTTATCTTATAATTTTGAACGTAATCGAAAAAATATATATACCCCACATAGATACCAATTTATTAAACCCAATATATAAATATATATTTATATATATTAATTAATTTTCATAATTCAATCATTACATCACACAAATAATATCACAATACCAAACCAGAAGGATTAGTTTCATTACATATAATCTACAAAATAATATTATTAAACATTATTTAATTAAAACATCCAACAAAAATATATTAAAAAATATCACTTCTATGTGATTCCCTGTAGACAATTTCTTGATAATATGGGAAATAATAGAAATAGCGAGATCACATTTTTAGTATGGAAAATTTTATCAACAACTCCTAAAGAGTAAGATCTTTATAATTTTAGAATAGATGAAAATGATAGATATACCAAATTAAAAATAACCATTTAATTATTAGAGATAATCATAATCAATGAGACAAAATCATTGATCATTTTTTGAGATTATATAATGAGGAACAGACCACCATGGGAGTATATAACAAATGAAATGGATTTGAATTGTTAAATGAGAGTGCGGCATAAATAGAATACTGAGATATAATAATATTGTGAATGAAGTAAATCAAAATTATGCCCATGACTAATGTTTTTTACTTTAATAAACATAAACCATTCCTATACATAAGTTTTTAAAGAAATAAAAAAATAACAATGCCGATAATAAAATTTGTAAACAAATATAAAAAATCATCTTACCCCTAGAAAACAAATTTAACCCACGATGTATAAAACAATATATAACTTACTGGAGGGATATATATGAGCTAAAATATCACCTAATGAAAAACCTAAAATATATATACCGCAAGAACATAATATCTTGCATCGGCCATTTATTAATTAATTATCATGTGGAAAAGTAATGGATTTGATGAAAACATTCTTAAAACATCATCAGAATCCATCGTGATAATGAATTTTGATTTTATCGTTATAGAATATAAAAAGTAAAACATTAAAATTGTTAATCATTATTGACATATATGAAAAATAATTGTAAAATCACTATAAATGTACTACGAACAATAATTAGAAATGTCATTTTCTTTTGGAAGAATTTACAAAAAAAAAATTCCAAAAATAAAATATATTAGATTGCCTTTTAAAATCCATCAAAATATGTAACAGAATATTTATAACAATGAATTAATAAGAAAATTTTAAACTTTATTTTAAATGTAAATGTTAAAAACATTCTTTTGATAACATTGTATATAAAGTTAAAAATAACCCATAAAAACATGCTAAAATTAATCATTTTATGCCTTTGTGAAGAATATAAAATATAGTTGAAAATGAAATTCATTTATTAATAAAGATCATTACGGACTCAATATAAATAATATGAATATTTTGGAAATTTTTTTATGAATAATACATTAATACTTTTAAATAAGTGATGTTAAAAACCCCATTTGACTTTTAAAACCAAAACCACTTTGAAGGAAAGAACATGAGAAGGAACATAGTGTCCCACAATTGTAATAGGAAAAATTATATTATATTTAAAATAGTTATTATATACAACATATAAATTAAAAAAATTGTATAATTCAAAACATATATCAATGAAGAAAAGTTGAGAGGGTTAACACTTTCCTTGATTTCTGACTCGATTGGGGAATTTGGTTGAGATACAAATATTTAGATATCCTCTTTTGGGACACCAATTAGGAAATAATTTATCATTATTTTATTTAATATAATTACAATAGGATATTATTACGGGCTATGGAGAGTATGTTTTTGTTGATTCTAGTCAATCATGAAAGGCTTAGATGTGAGGAGGAGTTGGATAATGAAGGGGTCCCTTTATATATGTGAGGAGGAGAACTTTTGGAAATATCAATTTATTAAAATAAAATTATGGTCTCACTCATTCCACCTTTATAAGAAAGTCAAAATATATGAGGGGATAAGGTTAGGATGGGATTATACTAATATAGAAATATAGATATAATATTTTCTAATATTTTTGGCCATATATCTTAATTTAATACATTTTTAAATATTTTATAATTTACTAAGGGGATTACTTTTACAAGGGAAATATATATATATTTTTTAAAATAAAATTTAAAATATTGTCTATTTGATTATTATGATTTAAAATCTAAAATTTTAATTTCATGTTTTGATTTATAGTGGCTATAAAAATTGAAACTAATAATTTCCACAAAAATTCCCATTTAAATCATAAATATGATAATATAGGAAAATCATGTATATTATTTAATCACATGATATATATTATTTTATGATATAAAAAATATAACTTAATGAATATAAGAGAAATCCTAAACCAAGTGTATCTTTGTGAAAACAAAATTAATTGAAAATAAAAACAAAATAGTTTCTCATTTGATTAAAATATAACATTTCTTCAAAAATAGTAAAGAAATTGATTCAAATATAATAATGATATTTTAAATGAAATATTTTTCTCTATTAATACATATTTTGTTGATAAAAATACATTATAAATTATTAATTCATTCTTCGATCATAAGGATTTAATGAAAAGTTTAGTAATTGTAAAAATGGTGTTATCGTTATTCAACTAAAATTAAAATTTTCTAGGAAAATATAAAAAATTATCTTGAATATCAATATTCACGTTATCAATCCAAAAAATGTTCATTTTTTAATTTTTATTTAATAAATTTGGCAGAATTAACATTATTAAAAGAACTAATAATATATGAAAAATCATTATAGAAATGTTTGTAAGAATAAAATGGGGAAAAATTATTATTAATGAAAATAATTAATTTTAAACTTGGTATCTAATTTTTTATATCATCATATATTCTTATTACAAAATCCATCAATACTTCTATATCAGATATAATGGTAAGATATTCAATAGTGGAAGTAGAGACTGATAATTAAAATCGCTTGGATCATGTACTAATTTCAAAGAGCATGATCTTCTCTCAAAAGTGATTTTTATACAGTCATACTTGACAGAGTTTAGTGTGGGAATAATGTGCTGAAACAGTATAGATTCCTCATATTTTACACGATCCAAAAAATGATCATCATAACGAATACTATTGCTGCTTGATTCCATTGTTTGTCATTTCATCATAAATTTTGTAATAAGGTTACTTCTCTTCATACCCATCAATTAAATGACTTTTTTAAAAAATAATTTTTTATAATTTTATATTATTAATATATAAAGGCTTTTATATCATCATTATAATTAAAAACAATTATTCATCATATATTTTTAAAGGAGGTATATATATAGTGAAATTGTGTTTTGTAAAAAACATCAAACCCTATAATATCACTATATCATAGAATAATATTCCAATAAATGAAATGAAGAATTGAGATAAATGAATACATATATTTATTTTTTTATAAACTAAATAGATACTATTGGATGTTAATGAGATTATGTGATTGATAATAATAGTGATTTTGATAATGAATTAACATAAATCATCATTTTGAAAAGGATGTATAGATTTGGTCACATAAAACATCATTTTTGATGAGTACACTATTGTTACTGAGGATATATTAGCCATATAAGACCTTTTATTGATGAATAATATCTTATTATGGTGGTGTATTGATCTCTATGTGAAGAATGAATATCATTATTGAGATAAGATGAATGATAACCATTTAATAGAAGAGTTTTCATGTAATATAATAACCACAAATCACAATATAATAAAGGGATTCATGGATATAATTACTATCACAATATAATATTTGGTCAAAGATGATATAATCCCAATGTTAAAAATTGATTCCTTTCCACCCCATGTATTCTATGCATTTTGTACGATACCATCCCACTTTCATGTGATCTATACAATTAATAAGTGATAATAGTTATCTTAGGCAATTCCCAAACATATAAATGATTATATTCACACATTGGTGTAGATCTGTGTAAAAATATTGTGTATTATTTTCTATTGATTTATTAATTCATTGTATATGGTGGTGTGTATTGTGAATTCCTATGTATATACATAGCTTATAATATATAGATAGGTTCAAATATAACGAGGTATAATTCATAAGTGCTAAAAATTCAATAACAATGATCAAACTATTTCACCCCTTGACCTAGAGTGATTGTATGATTTATTAAGAACTTCATGTAGTATCAATGGTAATTTGGGATCTCTCCAGTTGGATCTATTTTTGTTCATATAATTTTTTCAATAATATATGACTTCAAAATTTTTAAAAGATTCATAAATTCATTAGATTGATAAAATATTTCCCTGCCCTGTTTATATAAACTTTTATGTTATGGAAAAAAACAAGAAACACATAATGAGAAAAGAGGGTAATAAATTATGAATGATTTCAACTAAGAAATAGTTTTAATTTCTACATTATGGTTATTAATTTTTTATATCATCTATTAAATATATTTTAATGATTCTCATAATAATTCATGTCTAATATGTGAAGATATTATGAGGATTGAGTATATTGAATCAGTTGAATGCCTATACACTAAAGATAAATGCTACATTGTGAATTTTCTCATTAAAATTTTAAATTATTTATTTATGTTTATCATGGGATTATATTACTAAAAATAATATCTATTAATAGAGGATCATGATATAGATAACGCTATGGCTAAATTTTTTCAAAATTGAAAAACTCTCACCAATATTGATTAAACTAAATAATAATATTTGTTACCATTTTACTAAAACTCACCCCACTTATAGAAAAATTGAAAAGGATAATGATGATAATGAATGTTTGAGAAATATACATTATTATTTGTTCCATTCATTGAAATATACTACAATATCCAATATAAATTCTTATTATTCTTTGTTATAAATAAAATAATTGAGTGAAAAAGGGCTTGAGATATCTCCACAATTGGTTATTAAGATTATTTAAAATTCATTATTGATTATAAAAATGGAATGTTATGATTGGTTTAAATCCCATGGAGAGAAATATAATATTGTAAAGAAAATTTTTCTTTGGTTTTAGTTCATTGTGAGAAACATAGAAATCCAACAAACTAAATATTCACTTGAATCAGAGAAGAGGGCTTATATATAAAATTTCATCATGTCTGGTGAAAAAATATAGGAAATAAATTATAATATTGACAATGTAATATATCATTTTAGATAATATAAGAAACCATTGAAGTACAAAAATAATTGGTGTTTTTGAGAAATAAATGTAAGGTTATAGAGAAAGTCATATTGATCCAAAAAAATAGACAACCAGGATTTATTTGAATTTTTTTGTCTCATTGAATGATTGGGAATAATGAAATTTATTTTAGGAATACCATTTCATGTAATGGACATATTATAATGAATATAAATGGGGGTATCAATGCTCATTGGTGGAAAAGTTCATAGAAAACAAAAAAAAAATCATTTAACTAAAAATAAGTTATAATGTGTGTCAGGATTTCAATAAGAATTATAGTTTAGGTGGTTATCTTCATCATGAGTTTGGGTATAAATATAACATGAATTATTCATATGTTATAGGAGTTTAAAGACACCAAAATTAGTAAAAATAACTAAATAAATGGAGGTAAGTCTTCCTTGGGGTGTAAGAAAAAGAATCATGTTAAGAAATATGCACCCTAGGAGAATGATGTAACGTATTTCACACTAAATAAATGATTCTTATACTATAAATAAATACCACATCCTAGACATTTTTTATAATTCCATGCACATAACTATTAAATAATTTCTACTAAAACAAAATAATATATTAGTCCATGAGAGAAATGAGAGGATTCGTTTTGTAAAACATATCTATAATAAAATATATATATTTTATAATAGGTTTTCAATTAATGGATATACAATTATTCTTAAGAAACTATGTGGAAGGTAAAAATAGTGTATGACTTTTTTTAAATAAATTCAAAACATGGATATGATTTCTAAACAAGATTTTGAGAAATAATGATAAATCACCAGTGACATCATGTGCCAAAAATGATTCTATAAATAAAGACACCACACACATGAATAAAATATATCATATTATTAAAGAATGAATTATCGTATGAATAGAATATATATTAATGGCTATGAAGACAATTAAATAATAGAAAACTAAATATTTATAAATTCTAAATGTTAAAAATCCAATTCAATATAATAAAAACGTTTTGAAAGTCATGAAGTCCACAATTCCCAAAAAATGATAATGTATAGAAACACAAATTAGGAGAAACATGAAGATTTATAAATTAAATTAATAAAAAATTAAGTTATTTTATAGGTGGAAATCAAATTTTCAACCTTATTTTTATCATTAAGAAGTACATAAGAATCATGTGTATTATAAAATATAATTTTTTTGATTTTTCAT
The DNA here is from genome assembly GCA_963277665.1 of Viscum album. NCBI lineage: Eukaryota > Viridiplantae > Streptophyta > Magnoliopsida > Santalales > Viscaceae > Viscum > Viscum album. The sequence continues at coordinate 689,924,841 of OY728153.1, read as the reverse complement.
TCTAAATAGGATTTAGAGGAGATCTAAAATGTTGGGAAACTTTTTTCAGATTATGTTTTTGCATCATGGTGTTATCTAGAAAAGAAAATTAATTCATCCTGAAATAATTCATGTAATATCAGGAGTACTTTATTTGAGATCCTTTTTAATAAGACCTTTCATGAAATGTAAGTGATGATCTTCATCAAATGAGGGGGAATTTTAAATAGAAACATCCAGATGATATTATTTTATGTGAATCTACAAATCATCATAGTAAATAATGGATTTTGAGGATATATATAGTAATCACAACTTATGGTCATTGTTTTAATTTTAACAAAAATGATTATTGAGGGGAGTATAGTTTAGGCTTGAATATAGTATCCATGAAGAGAATATTTATTTCACATGACTGTTTTGATACATTTTTTGTGTCAAGTGTAACTAATTAGTTATTTTAAAATCAACACAAACAACCCATATAATGAAAAAAAGTGTTTAAAGCACATATAAGATAGTTTTATGTGTTGATTTAATTTATTGGTTAATCATATTTTCTTCTACATTGATCAATCTCTCATATAACTATAGTAATAGTTGATTAGTTAATTTCTCAAATATTGGATAAATTTCAAACCATACTACCCTCTAGTGGATTCAGCTTTATTAAGGATAGAATATAATGTTTCTATAATGAGTGTAGTATAATTTGAGTATTACCTCCCGTTATTTTTGGAAAACAATTATATTCAAGATCCTAAAATGAAAAGGAACCCTATTGAAAATATATTAACACTAATTTGTATATGATTTTTAATGGTATTGAAAAAAATATAAATGGTGACACTGATGGTCCTAATGTGTTGTGATAACTAAATTTATTTTCATTATATATGTTGATTATCAATTTTTTTGGGTTATATAGGAATATCCCAATGAATAAATATTTTTAAATAAGTGAGATACATCTTCAAGTTCCTTGTGATCACTCGTATTGAAGTTTTATACCATTATACATCTTGAAGTAGATCCATTAAAATGTTAGTAATAAAGAAGATGTTGAGAATAATTTGTGTGGGAGAATTTTTATATTATATATATGATGAAATTTCAGATAAACATAAATGATAGTAACAGAAATGTTCTTTGGTTTTTAGGATAATGCTCTTTTATATGTTGTATATACAGAATTTTATAATATTTCCTTGTGATTATAAATAATGAAAAGAAATGTGGAATGTAAAAATACACATGGGTGATGTTGTGGGAGTTTAATTGGGTAAATCTACATAATCAATTAACACTATATAGATATCCCATCTTAGAAAAAAATAGGGATGCATGTTAATCTAGAGATGAATATCATAAGAATTATTTTGGAAGAATTATACATTGATTTTAATTTATAATACCAGAACATGAGGAATGTTAAATTTAGAGATTTTTAGTTGTTCGAATCTTATTATCGGGAAGTTTCATAATGATATGAAGATGATGAAATGACATACATCAAGAAGATGATATAGAAATAAGTATATACATTTTATTTTCATGATGATACACTAAGGAAAGATAAGAAGATGAAAATTTTTGTGTATCAGGAATATATAACTGAAATTTTTGAAATTTATAAGGGTTTTAATAGTATGATATATATATAATTATAAATATTGTACATAATCTTTTTTTATGAAATATATCCTTGTTCATATGGAATATATTTTCTAAATTATATTTATAATATTTGGAAAAGTAAAAAACTATACATAAGGTTCTTTTTAATATATATAAGAAGAAGATTGTGGTGTGGTGAAAAATCATCAAATAGAATAACCTTATGTAAAAATATAAGATTTATTAGGTGAATACATATGATAATATCCAAATAATATTGGAATGGTGGAAAATAATTTTTTTACATGAATAAATATAGTATTAAATGTGCGGGCAGAAATATGGAAAATGCATGGAATACACTACACCATGTAATATGTGCTAAATAATATATAATATATTTTTTAGACTATATATAAATATATCCAAGGTAAAATAAATATATTAATAGTTATGTTATTTATATGAAGAATAATATATGAAATGTTTTAGTTCTCATTATAATGGTTATATGTAAAAGAGAAACAATAATCTATTTATAAAAATATATACTGTAATATAAAAGATAATAAATCCTTATATAAGGGATTCATTACAAAATATGTAGGGAATTATAATAAGTATAATATTGTATAATTATGGGAAATAATTTTGGAATTTAAGATATCTAAAAAGTGAAAAAATATTTTAGGTACTACAATATTCAACTATGAGATGTAATAAAATCACTAGTTCTGGTTATGTAGTTTTTAAAAAATATGATTATTTTGTAGTTTAAATTTTTATGGTGCTATGATACGTTTCAATGATTAAAAATGGAATTTTTTTTGGAGATTCAGTCATGATTTGGGAAAATATTAAATATAAAACTATTTATAAAGAATGATGAAATTTGATGAGGTTTCTTGTAATATGAATAAGATTCATGTTGTGACTTTTTCATTTTTTTCATCATGCATTTGTCAATATTAAGCGAGTATGGGAATTATGTGATGACTAAAATATAATCATTATATATATCATTTGTAAATATAAAAATAATTATTGTCTTAAGTAATTTTAATATTAGTTAAAATTTGATTTTATTATAATGATTCACTATTAATATAAAGTCAAGAGAATATCTGGAAGAGATAATGATAATAGGAGAATAATAATTTTAAAATTAAAATAGGATTGTTAAATAGAATAACCCAATACTAGATAACAATGGATATATTCTATTTCAAAAAAATATTTATGGTATGAAAATATAATATATTCTATAATTGGAAACTATTTATTGAAGATAAGTAAAAAATATATATTATGAAGTGTTAATATTCTATGTTGGGAATGAAATAAATTCAAGGAATTGAATATTTCCCTAATATAATCTTATATTATAGAAAATTATTTTGAAGAAAACAAAGAAGAATTGAGAGAGACTGAAATGTTCAATTTTTGTTATTTATAAAATGTTACCTAAATATGAGAGATTTAATGGCTAAAGGGATTAAATATATTATGATATAGTGAAAGAAAGGCCGATAACCCTAATCATGAAGAAGGTAGGGATGTTATATTACTTCATAAAATAAGGAAGATGTGTTTGATAATAAAACATAAGTTGTGTTCTAAATTGAATAAATGTTGAAAAAAATATCTTTGTATATCGATTCTGTAAAATCCCAAAGTTCAATTAATATTATTTTAAGAAAAAAATGTAGGATAATGGAATAATTTAGTGATCCATTTAATATTTTCCATCTATTTTATAGGCACAATTTGGTATCCTAACATAATAATTATAATGAGATAGAATTTTTTTCATGGGCGATACCTTGAAATTATTATAGAATGATTCCCTCCCATTACTTTTAAGGCTTGAGTGAACCATGATTCCTTCTCAGACCTTTTTATTTTTATTGTTGATTATTGATTATATTTTTTTGGAACTCTTTATGAACATAGTAAAGAGTATATTCCCACAATAATGTTGAACATTGTAAAAATATAATGTGTTGTCACTTCTTTTTTATTTAATAAATTACTGGTGATGGTGAATTTTGGGATAAAAAATGTAATCCATTCATATTAACCAATATAATGTCTCAAATATTATAGGGCTAAACCTTAGGTTATATGAATTTAATAAAAACGGTCATAGTGATTCACTTCCCTCTATGATTTAATAAACAATATTCTTAGAGAATAAGTTTACTCTATCTTCTCATCTATCCAAGTGTATATCAATATATTATAATGCAACTGAGGATCAAAAAAACATATATGGATCCACTATTACATCAGTTCAAAACATGTATCTCTATTTTAAGTATTCATCAATATAAATCAACCCGAAACATGTTTTGAGAAATATACATTAATCTGATGCATCTTCTAGATCACAATACCAAAATTATATATAAATGAATAGATTAAATATAATATTCAGTTTATATTTAAATATATTAATAATAATTCAATAATTATAAATGATATTTCATATAATTAATTAATATTACATCTCACCCTCATCGCTAAAAAGTAATGGATAACTTATAAAGCCTGTATAATATCATAGATCATCCATCAGTATATTATATATGTATAATTATCTACAAATACTAGTAAACAAATTACATAACCAGTGAAAAAATATTTTCCCCCACACTCATTTTATAATCATAATAAATTTTGGAATACCGGTAACAAAAAATTGTATATATCACCAAATTTTATTTAAATTTTTTTGTTGAAAATTATAATTAAATATTATGTTTGAATATCATAATCTATAAATTTAAAATTTAAATATCAATATAGTAATGGGGCTATGTTCTATACTATCTATCCCCACCATAAATTACTTCCCGTTTACTACCCCATTCCTGATAAATATGTGAGAATGCCAGTGGCATAAAACACCAATAGAAAACATATTTATAATCAACTATAACCAAATATATTGCAAAAAAATACGTCATAAATTTAAATAAACTTGAAAAATAATCATCACATGGATAATATTATTATTTTTAACTGTATTAAAAAAATATAATATCACGATCAATCAAGTTTCAGTAAAAAAATATAATATATGAATTGGTATCACATCCATCCATACTCAACAACTGAAGTGGTTTTTAATTTATCATCATTTGAAAATGAGTCGATATAAATAATAAACTCATATCTTATGAGCCAAGAGAATATAATTTTTTCTCATTTTAAAAACATTAATATCACCAATCATAGATAAATGGTTTTCAAAAATACATCATTTACTATAAAACATCAAAGTATTTGTCAAGAACTCCCATCACCAAGATTTGGGAAGTGACAAAAAACTTCCAGACCCATCCTTATTCAAGATGAAGGAGTGATAATGACCCATGAGTCCCACATTCAATATTCCCCAGGGTGGTGACTAACACCAAGGGTATATAATATAATGTAATATTGACGGAATTACACTTTTTTAGAACATGATCGGGAGATATGATGGTAAAACAAAAAGAAATCCAGATACATAAAGTAAAATAAAATCTAAAAACCATTTATCCACATGCATGTTAAAAAATGATGTGTTATAACAACAAGAAAACTCCAATGTAATGTACCAAAAGAAAGGAAAACAAGAATGATTAAAATCTCGATGCCCAGGCTAATAATGTTTGGCATGATCCCCAAAGTCCTCCTGGAAACCTAAAAGAAGTTTTATATATGTAGGTTGTTTATAAGGGTATACTCAATAGGGAAAACCAAAAGTTCTCATGCTCAAGTGGGAAGAAATTATAATTCCCCATGAGAAACAGAGATAACCAAACACCTAGAAAAGAAACTACCCACCCAACATCACTATGGAACACTCCCCAAATAACAGAAGTAAGGTAAAATAATAGTAATATCACATCAATATATTGGTAACCAGACTACTTTCCCAGTGGTTATTTTGAACATCCTACGCATTAGACCCCGCCACCCACAACTTCCACTGTAGTCCCACTATCACCCCCAAAAACAACTATATAGGCTATCACACCCACACTCCCCACTCGTAGTCACCTGGGTAACAAAAACTACCACCACGCCCAAAGACACCTGGGCCAAAACAACCACTACCTTGCCTAAAGACACCTGGGCCTCATATTGAAGATAGTTAGAAAACAAAACCTACCCACACACATCTGGTCCAAACACCACAACACACCCTACCAAAATATTCTTGGTTCACAATGAACCATAGGTCATCACATCCTACCCAACTAATCTCGGAATACCTCAGAGAGGGAGACAAAATGATCTAATAACCACCCAGTCCAAAGAATGTTGGAAAAAAAAACTTCCCCCATGAAATGGGGTTGTTTGGCACGAAGTGCTCATCATGAGTGAGGTGCGTATAAGAAACACATGAACTATATATGTGCACATATATGTAAAAAAATCATCCCAAACTAAGGGTTCTGAAACCAAGAAATAGCCTACACACAACCATTTTTTCTACTATCGCAACATGCACAAATACATAATAGCCACAATCCGAGAACAACCCATTTCTTGAAACTAAATCCTACTTTTTTCAATTTCATTATCATGTTCAATGGGTTTTCTAAAAACATTCCCCCAGTATCAGGCTACTAATAGGCATAAATATAAGACAAAATAACATCTTAATGAAAAACATCCATGTATGGTTTTTAGAATTCACACCCGGTTCTCTTGTAATGTCACAAAAAAAGGGGTCTGTGAGATCACTCAAAGTACTAGAACCAAACCAGGCCCCATATTATGGGGTCCAGAACATATGTCACCAGCTCCATATGGCCTCAGATTCAAATACCAACAACCTCTAAACTAGAGAATCCATCATCATCCTCGTCACCCCATAAAGCATCAAACATGTTAATCAGGCACATTATCCGAATAGAGCAAGGAATTTCTTAGATTTATCCAACACTATTTTATTATGTTCCTTACTTATGTTTGGGTAATAGGGGTGATCATTCAAGGTTTTTTATCATTATGAATCCATTTAATCATCCATGTTTATGTGATTAATCAGTTTCCATGTTCAGCCAATCAAACAGAAGATTTTCCATAGAAAAAGAGCTTCATTAGTGCACAAGAAAGGACCACCAATGGACTTTATTATCAATGGACAATATCCCATACAATTAACAACATAAAAATGAAGGCATAACATGGTAAAATCATCATCTTTCCCACCCTTTTTTTCTTTTAAATGTTTTTTAATTATCTTTGTTAATGTTGGTTTCGTCTATGTCCTAAAAGATCAATGGCATACCCTCCCCGCATGATCAATAGTTAAAGAGAGATGAAAGAAAAAATCATACGTAGATGATCAAGGATTAAAATTTCCTCCATATGCAAAGAACTGAGTTCATGCGAGTAGTAGTAAAAACTCCACGAAGGCTGAGCAAGGTGGGCCCCAGCATGGGCGCATTACTCATCTCTAGAGGAAGGACTTCATACGCATCCATAGGGACCAAAAGAGACTGAGGAGGATGATCTTGGTGATAAATTGAAGATTGATGAGTTATGGGATGTGTAATCTCAAAGTGCTTAAAAGTGGATCGTGGCTTGACCATGTGGGTGGGTTGTTTCACACATTGGGATTAACTGAGATTTACTAATTCTCCTGGTAGATGGTGGAAATAGGCCATCAGATGGATTTTCATTGATAGATATCCTTTAAACAGATAAATCATATAACAGGGGATTAAATGTAAATACGGAAAATGTGTAACACTCGTAAAATAAAGGGAACACGTTTTTGGTAAGGCAAGGGTCTCACCACTCGTGGGGGATTCAAATATCATTTATGGGCTTATAATTTTTCATAAAATCTTAATAAGATGTGATATATAAAAAAAGAGAGGATACAAAAAAGTCTGAGGAAATAATCCTTGACAACCCTCTGTGGCATTGTTCCGGTGTGACATCTATTGTTGACACCATGGTGGCACCCTGCCACCAAAATCGATGCCCCCCTGACTCACCATTGGCGTCGAGGGCACCCCAAGCACCAGAATTTGACAAAATAATGGAGTAGGAGTGTCCAGTCCATAACATCGGATACCTCTCAAACTATTCTCATCCTCTAGAGTCAAGACTAAACCCAAACGAAAAGAGAGGGGTATGAACCACCATCTCGAAAGATATGTCTCATATCCAAACCACCCTAGTGTTGTTAGAAACTTGGAACTAACATCGACATCCAAGAACACCTCTGTCACATCTATCTCCTGAACAACTATGGAAACACTACTGCTGCTCTCCCCCCATGTGACCACAAAAACAGAAAATTCACATAATAAATACATATGGATTAGGCATTTCATTCCTCCATGTCAAGATATTATCCTCTTTGAGGGGAACTGGCTTGCCCACATGGGTTTAATCGCATCAAAATTAATGGGTATTGATTAGGGATTAGGTTCTCCCTTTCCCATAGTCTAGAATTTTGACACTAATTTATATAACAAGGTAAACATCTCATCTCATAGTAAACAAGGTCAACATTACATTATAGAAAGTCACAAAAAACAAGAACAATGGGGAAGGATTAGAACAAAAACTCAAAACAACCCTTGGCACTAGGCACGCATCTGATCCGCTCACTCCCAATTACTCTCCTTGAGGCCAACATTCCCCCACAACACACAAATGAAAGGGATTTTCCATCCATGAAGCACCTTCTACTTTTGATCATCGATCCTAACAGGTCGCTCCACAAATGTAGTGTCATTCCCAATATCAAAATATCCTTGGTCAATGACATGGGATTCATTGTGTAGATATGGATGAAGATGGGAGACATAGAAAACATCATGGATCCTTTCCAACCGGGTGTCAACTAAATCTAATATGCAACCTCACTAACTCACTCGAACACTTCAAAAGGAACGATGAACCTATGAAATATCTTGCTCCCCTTGTTGAAACTTTGCTACCCATTTTTAGTGTAAACCATCATGAAAATATGATCTACAACTGCAAACTACAAGGGCCTCTTCCTATGATCAGAATACCACTTATTATAGTCCTAGGATACCTTCATTCTCTGACACACAAGCTGAAACTTCTCTATTGTGCTCTACATCATCTTTGGGTCAACAACACCTACCTCCCCCACCTCTGTCCAGCACATGGATGAACAACACGCCCCCTCATAAAATACTTCAAATGGTTCCATTCCAATAGTGAAGTGAATAATATTATTTTTAGAGAAATATACAAAGGTACAATGTCCTACTCATGATCCCTCTAATTATAAAACACATGCTCATAGCATATCCCCCAATGTCTGGATGGTCCGCTCTATCTGTCCATTTGTCTGGGGGTGGAAAATGGTGTTAAGGAAAATCTGGGTGCAAAAATCATGTTGCAATCCCTTACAGACTTGTGAGGTAAACCCTGCATTCTGATTCAAGACTATATACCTTGGCACATCATGCAACCATACCACCTCATCATAATATCACTGTGTTAAGGAATCCACAGAACTTGACTCCTTGATCACCAGTAAGTGAGATGATTTCGTTAGCCAGTCTACCACCACCCAGATAGCATCTCAACCTCCGTGAAACCTATGTAGTCTGTGATGAAATCCATCAAGATGTCATCTCACTTCCACTCGAGTACACATAAAGGCTACAGCAAACCTCATGGTATGTTGTATTGATCCTTCACTTGCTGACACAATAGGCACCTTACCACAAACTCCTCCACTACATGTTTCAATCTTGGCCCCCAAAAATTTTCTATTAGGCCTCATTACATCTTGATAAATCCCAGGTGTACATCCTGGGGTGAGTTATGGAACCCACAGAGATCTCCCTCGCACATTATCTCTGGGAAAAACAACTTCTTGTGGAATAACACATGATTTTAACCATCCTTCGTCCACCCTTCTAGAGCATTTCCCTGGTCATCCCAATCGCACATCACATTACTCCTTGAGTCTCCCCACTCAAATTCTTCCACTCACCTCAATAGACAGGACTACACTATACTCTAAAATAGACATCCTCTACCACCATCCACCCTTGCATCTACGTGTAAGGAAGAAAACTCATCCATCACCTTACATGAATCCATAGATTCCCAGACATATTCCCTCTGCAGCTTCCTCCTCATAGAAATGGCCACGACGTTCCCCTTACCTTTAGTGTAAGATATCTTTAATTCGCTATCCTTAAAAAACTCCACCCACCTTCGTTGTTGCTAATTTATGTCTCGTTGGGTAAATACATTCCTCAAACTCTTATGATATGTGAAGACTAGAAAGTGCTCCCAAATTAGGTAATGATGCCACATCTTCAACATGAACACTCCTTTAACAAGCTCTAGGTCACGTTTGTCATAGCTAAACTCATGAGTACATAACTACCTAGACCCATAAGAGATCACTCACCACTGCCGACTCAGTACACACCCCAAGCCATGGTTAGATGCATCATACAACACCTCAAACAACACCCCTTCTTCTAGAAACCTATGAAATGGAGCACTGACCAACAATTCCATTACATGGATGAAAGATTCGAGACACTCCTCACTCAATACGAAGGCCTGTCCCTTTCTAGTAAATGCTGTCAAAGGAGATACAACTCGACAGAGGTCGGGTATGGACCGCCGATAATAGGTTTTCTGACCCGGTAAACCATGAAGCATCATCCCGGTATTGGGTTATTCCTAAGAAACAACTGATTCAACCATTGGGGGATCCACCTCTACCCCTTGCTGAGAAACCATGCATGCATAAAAGTGGACTACCCAAGTTATGAACTCACACTTGGACAACTTCCCATAGATCTGGTGGTGTCATATGATCCCTAAGACCATCATGAGGTGTCCAGTCTTCTCCTCCTCAAATCTGGAGGAGACCAAGATGTCTTCAATGAATACAATGAATAACTGGTCAAAACAATCATGGAAATCAGAGTTTATTAGCACCATGAACATTTAATGTATGTTCGTAACACAAAACGACATGAATACGAATTAAAAGTTTCCTTATCTTCACTTGAAATAAGTCCTTGAGATATCACCATCTTTAACCCTTAACTGGTGATACCCAAACTACAGATCAATCATAGAGAACCAACCTACCCCCCTCAGCTAGTCAAAGAGATCATATATGCACATCAGAGGGTAATGGGTCTTGACTGTTACCTAATTCAGTCTCTGTTAGTCTATGCATAGCCTGAGACCACCATCATCCTTCTTCATGAACAAGACTAGAGCACCCTATGGAGAAATGATGGGTTATACAAAACCCTTCTTCATCACATGGTCCATCTGAATCCTAAACTCCCGCAACTCAAAAGGTTCCATCTGAAAAGGATACATTGAAATATAACGGGAAAAATGTTGTAAGTATATCCAGAACTCAATGTCACATCGAGGGGGTGGAGTCACAACATCCTTGGTAAACATATCAAGGAACACTCTAAAAAATCCCCGAACATCCATTATCTATGCATCCACAGATTCTTCTGATGGCTCAGCCAACATAGAAATAATAGGCTCCTCTTTTCATCTCCCCACCTAAAAAAACAAACCGCCAATAAAATCCACATGTCATCCATCCTCATCGGAGAACAAGACTCATCTCCAGAAGTATTTGACAACAATGTGCATAGAAATCATCCAGTCGATTCCAAGGATGACATCATATGGGTGCAATTGTAGCAGAAGGATATCCTCACTAGACTGATATGACCACAATATCAATATGCATCCTCGAAAAACATCAAAAAAGCTGGTCTGACCCCCAAATAGTATAATCAACACGAGGGGCTTAAAGAGTCACTCTATGTCTAGGCCCAATGTATGGGATGGACCGGGTGTAAAAAATGAGTGAGATGATCATGAATCAAACATGAAATAGGAAAGAGTACTAAACAAGATGATCGTACCTCAAACAACCTCTGGACATTTTGGAACTACTACTTATATGGGATTTAAATGGCCACACCCTGCTCCAACACCCCTTGGATGTTGGATTCCTCCCAGAAAATTCCCTAGTTGAGGTCCTTGAGGAGTGACCTGAGGTCGGACTCCTCCAAAAACGCATGCCCCCGGTGGAGAAGGAGCTTGCTACTCATACATATGCTGCTGATGAGGTCTGGCTGGAAACTGATGCTGCTAACGTGGGTGTTGAACCTTCTCAACCCCACTGAACAGATGTTAAACTAGGAACTGACTCTAGATGTGCCTAAAACATCCACAATTAAATAACCACGTTCTTGGTCCTATAGTGAAAGGGCGGGGACAAGGAGAATGAAATTGGAATTGCTGAGGTCTACTCCCTGCCAGCCAAACCTGGAAGCCCTTATTGATGGAGGCCTACTACTGACGGACTTCCCCTTTTATGAGCTCAAGTGGTTCCCCTCTCGTAGAAAACCACCTAGTGTGTGCACCCTCTCTAATATATCTTCCATCTTCTGAATCTCCATATACATTGGTAGAGTGATCATAGTAACAACATATTTAACAGAAGGTTGGAGTGCCTCCTCTATCCATCTTTCCCATGACTCCTCATCTTGGAAGAGTACTTGAGAGAGAAAAAAGAGATACTTGAACTTTATCCCCAAATCCCTTAATGAAATACTCCCTTTCTATAGGGATATCATCACTTTCCTATTTTATTCCTTCATCGTAGAAGAATGGAATTCCTCATAGAACTCCTTCTTGAAGTCAATCCACAAAACCTCAGTCTATATCCTCTCTCTAAGGTAGAGAGTCCACCAATGACATGATTCTCCCTTCTTCTAAATGACTTCCAATAGAACCATGTAATCTCTTGGATTAGGGATCAAGTTAAAGGTGATCTACAGCTCTTCAAGCCATCCCTCTATCGTCAATTGGGAAACACTTCCCTTGTACTTCCAGAGGGTCTTCTACTGGAAAGAACATATAGACATATTCAAAATATCATCATATTCATCTCGTTCAATCCTCCACTAATTGACCATATCATCCTCCTAGGCCTCGATCAACCAAACTACCCAAGGATGTCGTTTGGGTGCCATCGATGTAAGGTAAATAGATTATACCTAATCTCGAGTAGTGTAAATGATTTCTTTTAAATTTTTATTAAATTTTTATTTATTTTAAATTCCCAAAACACCCATGATTCACCATAACAGAATTCATTATAATTCACTTTTCATTCCTAGGGTATTTACCTCGTAATCAGTGTAGCCTCACCTGTTTGTTTGGTAGGCCCGATGTCCTTACATCGGGTCACGAGGGGCCCTAAAATCCCATGTCCTAGCCAGTATTCCCTTGTAACACCCCGAGATTTTAAGAAAAATATTCTTTTTAATTTCATTAATGTCTTGTGTTATACGCTACACAAAAAGAAACTTTCACAACACACATCTCTGACCTGGCTTGAATTACACGCAATCACGACCTTCCATGATAGCGTGTGTTGTACGCAACACCAAGTTTCGCTAAACAACGATATGCTATTAAGATATTATTAAAACTAGCCGTTATGAATAGTAATAACCACTTTTTGAAATTTTGTAAATTTTATTTTTCAAAATGGACTTCTTTTATGGATTCGGAATATCGAAATTAGCTTAGGGTGAAATTTTGGGGATTTTCGGATGACTTTCATATTTTGATGAATAGTGAAAATTACTAAATTTTAATTAAAAACAACTTTTTCAATCGAAATAATTAATAGTGATAAATTATTAATTTGAGTGGTTTTAAAGTATATTTAGAATATATTTTTACAATTTAATACAATGTTGGTCATTGGATGTAATTTCACATTTAAACCAGTTATAAACAAGTGTCAATCTTTTGATAGTTATTATCTCTTAAAAACACGCCTTTTGTTTTGACGACAGGAATTAATTTTTAAATTAATTAATGCAACTGATATGTTTTGAATTTGGTAAAATAGAAATCATTTTTGAGTTCATAATATCAAATATAGATTAGGCATAATTTTTGGTATTTTTCTGAAAACTTTCAATTTTTGATGAATAGTGAAACCACTAAGTGGTAGTTAGAAAAACCGAATTATTCATAAAACATAATTTTACCGCTTATGTGAGTGGAATTTCAAAACTCCGAGAGACACAGTTGATGTCAGTATGTAAAATGTCGTTCAATGAGATGAAAATAATTTTTGGCGAATAGTAACTTTTTACTTTTATTTACCACGGTTAATAGTAAATAGGGTAATTAAGGGTAAAAATGATATTATTATTACCCTAACACATGTAAAAATTCTATTGGATAAGTGTAATTTGACCAAAAACAAGATTAGGAATAAAATATGACCCACTTGGATTATATTAGGACATTTATTATTATTTAATTCAAAGAAGAGTTAAAAGAGTTAAAATCAAAGTTTATTTAATAAAACATTTTTAATATAGGGTTATACATAAGATACATTATACTATAAATATTAATTAGAAACCTAAGTAGATTTCCTACATAATGGTATTTTATTTTTAATTTTTAGACATTAAATTTTTTAATTTATTTATGACACAACGATGATGCAGTAATTATCTTATTAATGAAATATTGACATAATTGATGTTATAAACACCAAAATAAATTTAATTTGAGACTTTTTATGAATCCCAATAATTTTATAGGTTAATATGAAATGTTAGTATTGATTTTATTAACTTGGTTCGAACTAATAATTCTATTATGTTTTTCACAAAAATCAATTACTAAATAGTGTCAAAATTGACATAAAATAGTTTTTAAAAAAAATATTATATTGGTAAATATTATTTTATTCCTAAAAGTCTAAGGTTCGGCCAAATGACTTAGATAATGTTATATATATTAATAATAATCAACTTGGGGTTCTTTTGGCTGCTTATAGTATGTTTATTAACCTTATATTATAAGAACACAAGAAGACATGGTAAAAGTAAAATTATTTAACTTAATGTTAAATCTAAATGATAAGGTTAAAATAGGAACCTAAACTTGTCTAAATTATATTGGATGAGAGTATTTCGACCCATCCCCACCTTATATTCGAAATATATCAATTTGGATCTATCTAAAACCGAGCTTTACTTTATAATAAAATAATATTTTTAGTTATTCCATAGATGCCCCTCTCCTCCCTTATAAAAGGGCACCTCCTCCCTCTCTTCCTCACACAACTTTGAGCCTTCAAGAATGGCCAACCCCTGCCAAATTGTCTTCTCCACATCCATAGAAAAAACCTAGAGGTTCTGGTCTTCCTTAAAGACCAATTTTAGTGCCCTAAAAGAAGGTCTCAAAGAAGCACTTCAAAGAAGAGGTAATGTCCGTTACCGATTCTTTCATCTTTATTTCTTCTTCCACTTCTTCCTCATTAGTTGTTTCATTATGAATTAATAACATCAGTATCACTCATATACTGATATGTTATTATAAGTATGAAACAACCCTATTTCACCATCTATCCATCCTACGGAAAAAGAAATCATCGCGCGTGCGTACGTACGGAATACTGTCTCCACGCCGTGGTGTAATCTATTTTCCACCACCACCATACTTGGATGGGTATAATGGTGTAAATAATGACTATATATGACTATTATAAAGTGATATTGATTCTGAAATAGTATACATACACTCCAATATAGTCCCACGATCATGAGAACGATATCATCGCTCGTGCGTATGTACGGACTACCGTCTCCACGACGCGATGAGATTCATTCTCCACTTTAACCATTCATGAATGATTATAATGTATATATAATAAGTAATCATGAAATATATGACATGGTAAATCTACTGGATTTATTTATATATATATGTCATCTACTTACTTCCATTCAAGACAATAATGAAAGGAAAACAGCCTTCATGCGTACGTACGGACTACCGTCTCCATGAACGATGTGTTTCATTTCATTTATCTATCTATTATATATATATATATATACTGAATATATATGATATATAAATCATATTTTATATTCTGGAAGGAAGTAAATCATGATATAAGTAATAATAATGTCAAGAACAACAAGTCCAAACACCTACGATAAATGAAACAATTTTACCCAAAACGCTCTTTAACATGGAATTTACAAAAGAACGGGTAATATAAAGTCATAAGTGAACCATATATGATATCATAACAATGAATATAATTCTGTAATAAGTAAATGACATTATTTAAATCATTATACAGGAGGTTCGGACACTTACAAAGCAAATCGGAACTAAGGTAAGGGAAATCTCACAATCTCATTTTTATCCGAGATTGTTTATACTTTGAAAGTTACTAGGGTGTATTTTATCATCCACATCCATGTTTCCTCAATATGTAATATTATTTCCATCCAACTACAATTTTTTAAAACATATTTTACCCTTTTTTGAGTTTTTAGTAAAAGATATGAAAGGAATCTTTTGTCGTTTTTCGTACGAGGTACTTTTTGACTTTTTCGACAAAAGTACGAGAAGAATGTTTTTTTAACTTATAGGGAATGAATAGATTTTTAAAATATTATTTCCAAGAAGCATCCTTTACAATTTTTCAAGTTTATTTTTAATCAACTTCTTTTAGTTTATAATTGTACGACATGTTAAGAAAGGAAAAGTGTTTTTGAAGCCGAAAGGATATTTTCCTCAAGAATGGAGTTCAAGTGTTTTATCAAAATTATTTTCCATCTAAGATAATAAAGGGTTCTGTTTTTATCCCTATTATTACATTTATTTGATTATGTTGTGATGGAATTATATTTTTATGAATTCCTTTATCTTAGATGAATTGTTTTATGATGTCACGATGTTTATGATTCCCATTTTTATTACATGGGTTATGCAATGATGTATGATTTATGATTTTGTGGCACACATAAGAATGGTAACATTATGAGATGGGTGGGACCTATATCTCCCTCAAATGCATTGGGTAAATATTTTATATCTCATGAGATAGACATGGCTGGAACGGTAGGTTATACCGGTTCAGTGAAACAGGACTGGAACGAGGGTGACTCGGTTCAGAAAGGGAATTTGTCCACTAAGATAGTCTTGGCAATGAGTCTTGACTAACAAGAAATGATTCTCTATGATTATGTGTGTATTCCACAAAGTATAATGTTTTAAGTTATGATTATTGTGATTACATTTCACTGCCATGATTTATCCCATGTTATGAAATTATGATCTCTTTTGCAGGTTAAGATTTCGAAAAGTTATGTGCATGATGTGATTTTATTTCTTTTGTTTACCCTTATTGAGCGTTTGAGCTCACCCTTTTAGGTTTTCTTTTCCCCAGGATATAAAGAATGGTTTTAGGTATAAAAAAAGAAGATCTTTATGGGAGATGTTGAAGATCTTTCACCAGGTTTAGAATATTATATTCCGAGTTTCCAAAGACACTAAACTATTATGATCCTTGTGTGTGTGTTTTTGATATGTACTAAGTATTATGAAAAATTAATGTAATATCTATGTACTTTAAGCTTCGGGTCTCTACAGTTGTTATCAGAGGAAAGGTTTAGTCAACCTTTGGAAACTATGATGTGAAAGCGTTAGTGAGATCCCTATAGATATTTCAAAGGTATGTCTAGGGATGCCCCTAAGGATAAGTATATGTATAGGATATAGTCCTAGAACTATGGTAACGATCTTAGAATTTAACCTAAGCTGTTAGATATTGAAGTTACTCTCCCTTTATTATGATTTTTGCCCCTAACACTATTCTTTTTGGGTTTTAGAAAATGGCTGGAAACAAGATGATTCACGATAATGGAGGATATTATGGACAATGGAATGATATTCTTCATGAGCAACCAAAGGAAATGGGATTTGGAAGTCCAAAAATCATTATTATGCTGAATCAGCAATCTCATAATATGATCAATAAAGTAAAATTTGGTAAGTTTCCTGAATCGACTAATAAGAGAAAGATGGAGTTTCATTATGATCAGAGAGGAAAGAAAGTTCAATTTCCCCTTTGTAAATCATGTGGGAAGAGGCATCAAGGAGAATGTTTCAAAGGAACTGGAAGATGCTTTGGGTGTGGAAAAGAAGGACACAAAGCCAGTAAGTGCAATGGAAAATTTTCAGTTAACACCATGGATGAGGTTAATGGTATTTCTACGACATCAACAATGGTTAAATGTTTTAAATGTGGAATGTACGGGCATTATGCAAACCAATGCCCTAAGGGAATTTCTCATGAAGAGAATAGGTATGGTCGTATGGGTAGTATTTTTGTTGATGATGATGAAGAGACTACAAATGATATGTGAGATGAAAGAATTGTTGAAGCTCGGTCAATGGTTTAAGAAGGCAGTGGAATGATTACATGTTTATCAAGTGTAATGTTGTACTATAGAATAAAAAGACATCTAAGGATTGTTACACTGTTGTCTTTCCTTAAGTTTTGACAGTTTATGATGAATGGTATGAGTAACAATGAAAGGTTATTCAGATATTTTTTAGAAAGTGGATGATATGCGCATAATGAAGTGATAAAGAGAAAATGAAAAGATTGACAGTATTCATGATCTCATGATTGATATAAGGACTAAGTGATATCATGGTTTAAGTATATAGAATTTTTGGATTTTGGTATGAGGAAAGAGTTAAATTTTGACAACATTCATTTTTTCACTAAGGTTTAATTGGTATTCATTTTTTCAAGAGAATACATGATTAAGGTATTCACATGATTGGAATGTGACCAACAAGACATATCTTATGATATATGGGGATCAACGATGGTATTAAATCTCTGGTAATTGTTTTCACTATATTATGAGAGTGGACTACAGTATTATGGATAAGCCTAAAGATTGGAATGGATTATGTTGGACATAAGATAGTATTGTTTAAGGATAGAAGTTTTTTGATATTATTGATGGGATGTTATAGTAATATAGTTTTAGAAAAAGGACAACCTGCAGGATGGGCGACAGCCCATCGCGTCGGACAAGGCTGTGGGAATCGAACCCACAACTGAAGTGTGACTGGCCTTTATCGCCTACCACTGGCCTACAGGAAGTCCCTGTTTAGTAGAAACTAGTTTTATTTCATTAAGAGGTATGATATATGAAGTATAAGTCCATTTTAGGAACTATATATGATTAATCTCACTAAAGAATGACTTATGTATATTTAATAACTTTTACTAACCTTTTGTTTGAGACCGATGGAATGACCTATCATACTAACACTTCACGAATAACAAATTCAACTTCATTTATTTAAGAGATGAAGTGGAAATTGTTCAAGGCACGAATAATAGTGAGATTGTACCAAAATAAAGTAAGTATTTATTCTAATTAAAATTCTTCAACTTTAGGGAAATGATCTTGAAAACCAAAAATTTTGTCCTAGTGCTCTTATATGTGATTAATCAGATGGTACCTTAGATCGTCACAAATTTATGGATTTGTGATTGCTAGCTTTTCCATATCCATGTTCTCTACCACTCTCCATCAGAACATGATGGTTAGATTTCTCTTCCATATCCATATTTTCACCTATGTGGAAACCCAGTGATTAGTTTATTTGGGTAACCGTTATGTTTCATACTTTTGTTTTTAAAGATTGGTTTTGGTATTCCATTTTACGATGTGGGTTTCTATTAAAGAAACTTTAGAATAGTAAACCATTTATAACCCCGACGAATTTCGAGGGCGAAATTCATTTTAAGGGGGGTAGAATGTAACACCCTGAGATTTTATGAAAAATATTGTTTTTAATTTCATTAATGTATTGTGTTATATGCTACACCAAAAGAAGCTTTCACAACACACATCTCTGAACTGTCTTGAATTACACGGAATCGCGACCTCCCACGATAGCGTGTGTTGTACGCAACACCAAGTTTCGCTAAACAACGATATGCTAATAAGATATTATTAAAACTAGCTGTTATGAATAGTAATAACCACCTTTTGAAATTTTGTAAATTTTATTTTTCAAAATGGACTTCATTTATGGATTCGAAATATCGAAATTAGCTTCGGGTGAAATTTTGGTGATTTTCGGATAACTTTCATATTTTGATGAATAGTGAAAATTACTAAATTTTAATTAAAAACAAATTTTTCAATCGAAATAATTAATAGTGATAAATTATTAATTTGTGTGGTTTTAAAGTATATTTAGAATATATTTTTACAATTTAATACAATGTTGGTCATTAGATGTAATTTCACATTTAAACCAGTTATAAACAAGTGTCAATCTTTTGATAGTTATTATCTCTTAAAAAACACGCCATATGTTTTGACGACGGGAATTAATTTTTAAATTAATTAATGCAACTGATATGTTTTGAATTTGGTAAAATAGAAATCATTTTTGAGTTCATAATATCAAATATAGCTTAGGCCTAATTTTTGGTATTTTTCTGAAAACTTTCAATTTTTGATGAATAGTGAAACCACTAAGTGGTAGTTAAAAAAAACTGAATTGTTCATAAAACTTAATTTTACCGCGTCTGTGAGTGGAATTTCAAAAATCCAAGAGACACGGTTGATGTTAGTATGTAAAATGTGGTTTAATGAGATGAAAGTAATTTTTGGTGAATAGTAACTTTTTACTTTTATTTACTACGGTTAAATGTAAATAGGGTAATTAAGGGTTAAAATTATATTATTATTACCCTAACACGTGTCCAAATTCTATTGGATAAGGGTAATTCGACCAAAAACAAACTTAGGAATAAAATATGACCCACTTGGATTAGATTAGGACATTTATTATTATTTAATTCAAAGAAGAGTTAAAAGAGTTAAAATCAAAGTTTATTTAATAAAGCATTTTTAATATAGGGTTATACATAAGATAAATTCGACTATAAATATTCATTAGAAAGATAAAAAGATTTCATACATAATGGTATTTTATTTGTAATTTTTAGACATTAAATAATTTAATTTATTTATGACACAACGATGATGGAGTAATTATCTTATTAATGAAATATTGACATAATTGATGTTATAAACACCAAAATAAATGTAATTTGAGACTTTTTATGAATCCCACTAATTTTCATGGTTAATATTACATGTTATTATTGATTTAATTAACTTGGTTCGAACTAATGATTCTATTATTATTTTCACAAAAATCAATTACTAAATAGTGTCAAAATTGACATAAAATAGTTTTTAAAACAAATATTATATAGGTAATTGATATTTTATTCCTAAAAATCTATGGTTCGGCCAAATGACTTAGATAAGGTTATATATATTAATAATAAACATCCTTGGGTTCGTTTGTCTTCTTATAGTAAGTTTATTAACCTTATATTATAAGAACACAAGAAGACATGGTAAAAGTAAAATTATTTAACTTAATGTTAAATCTAAATGATAAGGTTAAAATAGGAACCTAAACTTGTCTAAATTATATTGGATGAGAGGATTTCGACCCATCCCCACCTTATATTCGAAATAAATCAATTTGGAGCTATTCAAAACCGAACTTGACTTTATAATAAAATAATATTTTTAGTTATTCCAAAGGTGCCCCTCTCCTCCCTTATAAAAGGGCACCTCCTCCCTCTCTTCCTCACACAACATTGAGCCTTCATTCTCTGCCAAACCCTGCCAAATTCTCTTATCCACTTCCCTAGAAACATCCTAGTGGTTCTGGTCTTCCTCAAAGACCAATTTTAGTGCCCTAAAAGAAGGTCTCAAAGAAGCACTTCAAAGAAGAGGTAATGTCCGTTACCGATTCTTTCATCTTTATTTCTTCTTCCACTTCTTCTTATCTAGTTATTTCATTATGAAGTAATAACATCAGTATCACTCATATGCTGAAATTTTATTATAATTATGAAAGAACCCTATTTCACCATCTATTCATTCTATGGAAAAAGAAATCACCGCGCGTGCGTACGTACGGAATACCGTCTCCACGCCATGGTGTAATCTATTTTCCACCACCACCTTACTTGGATGGTATAATGGTGTAAATAATGACTATATATGACTATTATAAAGTGATATTGATTCTGAAATAGTATACATACACTCCCATACAGTCCCACGATCATGAGAACGATATCATCGCTCGTGCGTTCGTACGGACTACCGTCTCCACGACGCGATGAGATTCATTCTCCACTTTAACCATTAATGAATGATTATAAAGTATATATAATAAGTAATCATGAAATATATGACATGGTAAATATACTGGATTTATGTATATATATATGTCATCTACTTACTTCCATTCAAGACAATAAGGAAAGGAAAATAGCGTTCATACGTACGTAGGGACTACCGTCTCCGTGAACGGTGTGTTTCATTTCATTTATCTATCTATTATATATATATATACTGAATATATATGATATATAAATCATATTTTATATTCTGGAAGTAAGTAAATCATGATATAAGTAATAATAATGTCAAGAACAACAAGTCCAAACACCTACGATAAATGAAACAATTTTACCCAAAACGCTCTTTAACATGGAATTTACAAAAGAACGGGTAATATAAAGTCATAAGTGAACCATATATGATATCATAACAATGAATATGATTCTGTAATAAGTAAATGACATTATTTAAATCATTATATAGGAGGTTTGGACACTTACGAAGCAAATCGGACCTAAGGTAAGGGAAATATCACAATCTCATTTTTATCCGAGATTATTTATACTTTGAAAGTTACTGGGGTGTATTTTATCATCCACATCCATGTTTCCTCAATATGTAATATTATTTACATCCACCTACAATTTTTTAAAACCTATTTTACCCTTTGGTGAGTTTTTAGTAAAGGATATGAAAGGAATCTTTTGTCGTTTTTCGTACGAGGTACTTTTTGACTTTTTCGACAAAAGTACGAGAAGAATGTTTTTCTACTTATACGGAATGAATAGATTTTTAAAATATTATTTCCAAGAATATTCCTTTAAAACTTTTCAAGTTTATTTTTAATCAACATCTTTTAGTTTATAATTGTACGACATGTTAAGAAAGGAAAAGTGTTTTTGAAGCCGAAAGGATATTTTCCTCAAGAATGGAGTTCAAGTGTTTTATAAAAATTATTTTCCATCTAAGATAATAAAGGGTTCTGTTTTTATCCCTATTATTACACTGATTTGATTATGTTGTGATGGAATTATATTTTTATGAATTCCTTTATCTTATATGAATTGTTTTATGATGTCACGATGTTTAAGATTCCCATTTTTATTACATGGGTTATGCAATGATGTATGATTTATGATATTGAGGCACACATAAGAATGGTATCATTATAAGATGGGTGGGACCTATATCTGTAACGCCCCGACCCCAGTTACCCAGAGTCGGTGCATTATTACATAACATTGGCATGATCACAAGAAAGATCAAATCTCGAAAGACCGATTGGTTTAGTAGCCTTGGAAACACTAGATATATTCATAAGTTTTACATTACATCATAAAATGAAAAACTACTACAACAACATAATGTCTCCATAATCCACACTACTATCCCCTCATAATATCCCTGCAGGTCATTCATAATTTACTTCTTCACATCCTGGGGAAAAATAAATAAAACATAGAAAAGGGGTGAGCTCAAATGCCCAGTAAGGATAACAATAAAGCGGAAACTTTCATAAATAAGAATAAACATTTAAGGCAATGCATTACTAAAACAAAAGCCTTTTAAAATTGAACTTCAACATGGTATGGCAAAAGTAAAATGAAATAATGCCATTTACTTATTCACATGGATATTCTACTAATCGAATAATCACATGCAAAAATCAATAACCACTTTCATAATGTTGGAATGCATAATGCCAGACTATCATAACCACATAGCCAAGGCCTCGTGCCAAGACTACAAATAAGATTTTGTCAAGGCCTTGTGCCAAGACACTAGTTTGTCTCATGAGACCTACCGATGCATCGAGGAGCTATAGCGGGCTCCACCCGTCACTTATTAAGTCCAATGCATTCCCATATGAAAAGGTTTAAACATAACATAAACATTCGTATTAAAACTAGCATACGAAATGTCAATAATTTCACCATAAACTATGAATGGTATAAAAATAGCACATCCACAGTCAAACATATCACAAAACCTTCAATACAATATAGAAGTTTTGTATCATAATAAATCAACTTCAAATAATCTTAAAATCCATCAATGGATGTTGACATAGATGAAATCAAAATTCTTTTTAAAGAAGTATCTCCTTTTATTTTGAAATCATTTAAGATCCATATAAAATAAAACATTTTCTTTGAAAATATTCTTATAAGATTGTATGTAAAGCTTCGACAATTTTATAACGGCGGAAAATAACCGCACCCGCCGTATAAGTTAAAAAAACATTCTTACCTCAATTCCGTCGAAAAGGTTAAAAAGGACCTTGTTTTGAAAACGACGGAAAGATTCCTTTATAAAACTCTTATAAAAAGTCAAACAAGGGTATAAATGACTTTAACCCATATTCTTGTAAATAGTAAAAATGTTTTGAAATACATTTTTAAGAAACATGGATGTGGATGATAAAGAGATCCCAGTAGATTATTACATATAAACAACCTCGGATAATGAAGAGATTGTGAAATAACCCTTACCTTGTACTTTTCCTTGGTTGGGGTAGGTTAACCTCCTGTATAATGGTGAAATAGTTGTTATTAAATTATACAAGAATCATATATATTAATATGATATCATATATGATCTTTTAACATTGATTTGTTAATAATATCTTAGAATTATCGTCGTTTCGGGAGTTAACTTACTCATTTTCTTTTATATGTTTTGTTACATAAGCCATGGTTGTTGTATCTTATTCATATCCAGAATGATATACAGTCCTTAAACATCATTTTTAAATCATCAAATGATAATTATACTTGAATGGATACGATGGAGAATGAATCTCA
This sequence comes from Viscum album, assembly GCA_963277665.1. Lineage (NCBI taxonomy): Eukaryota > Viridiplantae > Streptophyta > Magnoliopsida > Santalales > Viscaceae > Viscum > Viscum album. The sequence goes on along the minus strand of OY728153.1, from coordinate 689,900,342 downwards.
TCGCGTTCGTGGAGACGGTAGTCCGTACGTACGCACGAGCGACAATATCATTCTTTTGATATTAAAATAATATATAAATGGATGGTATATCATATATACAGAATCATTAACATGTTATATTTATTATTTACATGAGTTACACATCATTATTATACCCATCCAAATAATATTATATTGAATAACAATTACACCACGACGTGGAGACGGTAAGCCGTACGTACGCACGTATGGTGAAATGTTATTCAAAGGGTGGATAGAATACTGAATATGATTGTACCATATTTATAATAACATCACAGTATATGTGAGATACTGGAGTTATTATTTCAGAATGGTAAGAACAAAGGAAGAAGAAGTGGAAGAAGAAATGAACTGAGAAAAGGGTGGTGAAATCATTACCTCTTCTTCGGGTTCTTCCTTTTGATTTGATCAAAAGGGATCCATAGGTTGGCTTTCTGATCAAACTAAGGCCTCTAGGTTGTATTGAGAGATGTTGGGAGAGTATTTGGGCAGAGTTTGGCCGAACCAAAAGGCTTTGAAGGTGTGAAGAAATGAGAAGGAGGAGTGCCCTTTTATAAGAGGGGTGAGGGGCACCTTTGGAAAAGCTAGAAATATTAATTTATAATAAATTCATATTCGGTTTCTAAAGGCTCCAAAGTTGACTATTCAAATGATGAGGTGGGGATAGGTCGAAAGAAACTCATCCAATAGAATTTAGACAGGTTTGGGTACTTATATTAACCTTATCTTTAAGTATTAACTCTAAGTTAATTAGTTTCACTTTTACAATGTCTCTTTGTATTTTATATATTATGGTTAATAAACTTACTATATACATCCAAGAGACCCCCAAGTGGTCCATTAATGATTAACCTATCATGATATAAGTCTCTTGGCCGAACCTTAGATTTTTAGGAATTTAATATCAATTAATAATATAATATTTGTTTTAAGAATTCTTTTATGTCAATTTTGACACTATTCATTAGTTGATTTTTTTGAAACTCATAACAGATTTATTACTTCGAAAAAAGTCAATTAAATCAATCCTAATATATCATATTATCCTAGAAAATTAGTTTAATTCATTAAAAGTTTCATATTATATTTATTTGGGTATTTATAATATCACTTATTTTAATTTTTCACTATTATAGTAATTACTGCATCATCATTGTGTCATAAATAAAATAAATTATATAATGTCTAAAAATTATAAGTAAAATATAATTATGTAGGAAATCGTTTTAGCTTTCTAATGAATATTTATAATCGAAAATCCAACATGTATAACCCTATGTAAAAATTGTTCTTCTAAAAGATGTAAGCTTATGCCATTTTTATTTTTATTTTAACTTTATTAATATAAAGTGTCCCTACCACATACAAGTGGCTCCAAGGGGTCCCCAAATTGACCCAAGGATGCCCATGGTCGGGTATGTGTCCACCAATAAGGTTAGGACACGTTTTAGGGTAATTTTGTATTATTATAATATTATTTTTTAACCCTTATTTACCGGATTTACCCTTTAACCGTGGTAAATAAAATATTTACCACAGTAACTATTCAAAATGTCTAAAAATAAAAGTTACCTATTTACACAATTTGAACATCCTGATTCCAAATATGGAATCCATTTTCCTAAATTCAAAACACAGAAGTGGCAGAAATTAATTTAAAATTAATTCCCGCTGTTAAAACAAAAAGCGTGTTTTTAAGAGATAATAACTATCAAAAGATTGACACTTGTTTATGTTCGGTTTAATTGTAAAATTATGTCCAATGACCAAAATTATATTAAATGGTAAAAATATATTCTAAATATACTTTAAAACCACTCAAATTCATAATTTATCACTAGTAATTAATTTGATTAAAAAGTTGTTTTTAATTAAAATTTAGTAATTTTCACTATTCATCAAAATATGAAAGTTATCCGAAATGTACCAAAATTTCACCCTAGGCTAAATTCGATATTCCGAATCCAAAAATGAAGTCCATTTTCAAATATAAAATATATATAATTTCAAAAAGTAGGTATTACTATTCATAACGGCTAGTTTGATTAGTTATGGTGTGTTAGAACTCGGTGTTGCGTACAACACACGCTATCACATTATTCGAAGGGAAACGTACCGTAGAAGCTTGGGGTGTTACATTCTCTCCTCCTTCAAATAATTGCATCCTCGCAATTTCGAGGGTATTACTGCATAAAAAGACTCGGGTGGTTCTTCATCATAAGTTCCTCGGGTTCCCACGTTGCCTCTTCCATCTTATGATTTCTCCACAAAACTTTTACCAGACGCGTCGTCCGGTTTCTCAGTACTTGTTCTCTTGTATCAAGAATCCTGACGGGCTCTTCACAATAAGACAGATCCGGTTCCAGTTCTAATTTCTCATAGGTGAGTACATGCGTTGGGTCAGGCATGTATTTTCTCAACAGAGATACGTGGAACACATCGTGAACTTTGGAGAGACTTGGCGGCATTGCCAATCGGTAAGCTACAGCCCCAATTCGTTCTAGAATTTCGAAAGGTCCGATGTACCTGGGACTCAATTTACCTTTCTTACCAAAACGTATGACTCCCTTCCACGGAGATACCTTCAGGAAAACATGATCACCGACTTGAAATTCCAAATCCTTCCTTCGATTATCGGCATAGCTCTTCTGCCTACTTTGAGCTGCTTTGATGTGATTTTGGATTACTTTCACCTTTTCCACCGTTTCCTCCACCAGTTCTGGGCCTACAAGTTTTCTTTCACCAACGTCATCCCAACAGGTTGGTGTACGACATCACTTTCCGTATAACGCTTCATATGGTGCCATCTGAATACTCGAATGGAAGCTATTGTTATAGGAAAATTCTACCAGAGGTAAATATTGATCCCACATACCCTGAAAATCAAGTGAGCAAGATCTCAACATGTCTTCTAAGGTTTGAATAGTCCGTTCTGATTGTCCGTCTGTCTGAGGGTGGTAAGCAGTGCTCAAATGAAGTTTAGTATCCAGGGATTTCTGAAGACTTTTCCAGAATCTTGAAGTAAAACGGGGATCACGATCAGAAACAATCGATAGGGGTACACCATGAAGTCTCACAACTTCATTAATGTATAGTCTTGCTAGACGTTCCAGGGGTAGATCTTCTCTTATAGCAAGAAAATGTGCTTACTTGGTAAGACGATCAACAATAACCCATATTGCATCGTTCCTTCTAGGAGTCTTTGGTAGCCCCATGACAAAGTCCATTGTAATATTGTCCCATTTCCACTCCGGTATGGGAAGCGGTTGCATGACTCCTCCAGGCTGTTGCCTTCCAGATTTCACTTGTTGACAAACCATACATCTTGACACAAAATCAGCAATCTCCCTCTTCATGTTGTCCCACCAAAAATGTTCCTTCAAATCTCTATACATTTTGGTGCTCCCAGGGTGTATAGAGAAATTGGAACTATGAGCATCATCCAGCAATTCCCTTTTTAGATCAGGTATATTGGGAACACAAAGTCTCTTCCCGAATTTCAAAATTCCATCTTCATACACAAAGTCTCTCAATCTCCCATCATTCACAGCTTTAATCTTCTTTTGGAATTCGTCATCATCGGTCTGAGAACTCTTAATCCTTTCTAGTAAAGATGGTTTGGCAACCATTTGAAAAATCATTGATGTTTCACCTTCCCTGGTTATTCCCATGTCCATTTTCACTAGATCCATGAAAATTGGATCCCTTTCAATTCTCATATTGTTCAAAACTCCATGGTCTTTTCTACTCAAAGCATCTTCCACCTTGTTTGCCTTCCCCGGGTGGTAGTGTATCGTGCAATCATAATCCTTGAGTAATTCAAGCCATCTCCTTTGCCTCATGTTGAGTTCTTTTTGTGAGAAAATATACTTCAAACTCTTGTGATCAGTATAAATCTCACATTTTTCACCATAGAGGTAGTGCCTCCATATCTTCAAAGAAAAGATCACAGCTGCTAACTCAAGATCATGAGTAGGATAGTTTTGTTCATGAATTTTCAACTGTCGTGATGCATAGGCAATAACTCTATCATTCTGCATAAGGACACAGCCAAGTCCTTTCTTTGATGCATCACTATAAATAACGAACCCATCATTCCCCGATGGTAGAGTCAATATAGGAGCATTGACTAATCTTCTCTTCAGTTCTTCGAAACATTCTTCACACTCTTTTGTCCAAACAAATTTAACCCCTTTACGTGTGAGCTTCGTTAATGGGTTAGCCAATCGGGCAAAATTCTGGACGAAACGTCGATAATAACCTGCCAAACCAATAAAACTACGTACCTCAGTTATACTCGTAGGTGCTGGCCATTCTTGGATTGCCTTGGTCTTAGAAGGATCAACAGAGATTCCATCTTTAGAGACAATATGGCCAAGAAAAGAAATCTCCTGAAGCCAGAATTCACACTTGCTAAACTTCCCATATAATTCATGCCTCCTCAGAGTCTTCAAGATAATGCGCAAGCGATTTTCATGATCTTCGTAGGTTTTGGAGTATACCAAGATATCATCAATAAATACCACCACAAATTCATCAAGATACTCCTTGAAAACTCTATTCATTAGATCCATGAATACAGAGGGTGCATTAGTCAATCCAAACGGCATTACAGTAAACTCGTAATGCCCGTACCTGGTTCGAAATGCTGTTTTCGGAATGTCTTCCTTCTTTACACACAACTGATGGTATCCAGATCGAAGGTCAATCTTTGAAAAGTATTGAGCTCCATGCAGTTGGTCAAATAAATCATCAATACGAGGTAGGGGATACTTGTTCTTTATCGTTATAGCATTGATCTCCCTGTAGTCGATACATAACCTCATAGATCCATCTTTCTTTTTAACAAAAAGAACAGGGGCTCCCCATGGAGAAACACTAGGGAGAATAAATCCCTTATTACTCAATTCCTCTAGTTGTTTCTTTAGTTCGACTAACTCTACAGTGGCCATTCTATAAGGGGTCTTCGATATAGGCCTTGATCCAGGAATCAAATCAATGGAAAACTCAACTTCTCGTTCTGGAGGATGTCCAGGTAAATCTTCCGGAAATACATCTACAAATTCTTTCACAACAGGTACACCCTCTATTTGAACATTCCTTTCCTCACCGATAGTTACTTCATTCTCTTCCTCCCCAATAATTGAATTAAGTTGAGCTACTGGGGGTGGGTCTAAATAAGAATTAGGTGGTGACGATTCTGCTCTAAAAATAAGGAGTTCCTTATCATTATCATCAAGAATCGTAACCTCTTTCTTCTTACAATAAATCTTCGCATCATAGTCCGAAAGCCAGTCCATACCGAGGATTATATCAAACTCAATCATAGGTATGACGATGAAATCAGCAGATAAAGAAAATTTATGTGCTCTAATGGGGACTGATTCACAAAACTTTGTTGCAACGATACTTCCCTTAGGAGTTTTAACTGACAACTCCCTTATTAAATCAAATTGGAAATATCTAATTTTCTTAGCAAACTGGGAAGATATGAAACAATGCGATGATCCAGAATCAAATAATGCATTTGCTAAACTTGAGGAAACCATTAAATTACCGGCCACCACGTCTTTCGGAGTTTCTACCTCAGCAGTAGTGATAGCATAAGCCTGGCCTTGATCCCTTGGCCTTTTCTGAGGTAAGTTCTCCTGACGCTTAGGAAATGCATTTGCATAATGCCCCATCTCCCTGCAATTGTAGCACTGAACGTTGGTAGCTTCCTTCTTCCCCTTGCAATCATGAGCTTGGTGGCCTTTTTCACCACACTTGTAACAGACTCACATTCCCTTCAGGCAAGCACCGGGGTGTTTCTTCCCGCACTTACCACAAGATGGATATTCAACCTTTCCCTTCTTCCCCTTATTTCCATTCCCAGATTGATCAGCAGGTCTCTTCTTCTCTTGCTTTGCTTTAAAGTCATAAGACTTAGAGAATTCCTTTTCGGTCTTGATAGCACATGAGACAATGTCTTCGTACGATGAAAAGGATTGTGAGACTAATGCTCGACGGAGAAATGGTTTTAACCCATCAAAGAAACGATCAATCTTACTTATTGGGTTGCGAATATAATCACCAGCGTACCTCGCTAACCTTGTAATGTTAGCCTCATACTTTGTGACATTCTCATCCTCCTTTTGTCTCAGACTCAGAAATTGTCTTTCCATATCTGCTCGATGGTCGCGAGGAAAGTATTTTTCTAAAAACAGATCTTTGAACTCCCTCCATTCCATATTTGATACTTCATCATCTTCCTTCGTATTTTGAATCAACGACCACCATTGATCAGCATCTCTAGTGAGGCGGTAAACTGCCATGATAACTTTTTCCCTTTCACTGCTCCCCAAAGCCTGAAATATTTTCTCTAGGGAAAATATCCATTGCTCAGCTACTAAGGGATTTGTACTTCCATTGAACGTTGGTGGTTGTTGTCTCATGAATCGATCTAACATTGATCCTCCACGCTGCGGATCAGGGTGCTCCATACGGGTAAGGTTATTATTCATAACCTGAGTAAGTTGTCCCAGTACGGTGATTAGCTGATCAGCACCAGTTGCATCACCAGCCCTACTATAATTATCTTGAGCAGGAGGGCAATCCCTAAATGGAGTGCGTGCATTGATATGGTTTCCATTTCTTCCACTAGGCGCCATTTCTAAACAATGGCATAAACTAGATCAGTTTATGAATCAAAATACATAATCCCATACTTATAAAACACTTAACATAAATTGAACTATTTATGGATATAATCCATAATCATAAAAATGTTTTCTTTGAGGAAGTATATACTCATAAACCCTTCATAATGATTTGTAAAGAAAGTGAGAGTTATCCTAAGCATATCCCCCGGGAGTGTCCTAACCAAGAGTGCAGCAAGGCCCGTTGTCGTGCACCAGTTCCCGTTCGAGTCTAGCTCAAAGCGGTGTTTTCGGGTTTTACCCCTAGGTACATCTGTGCCAGAGCCGCCTCTACCTGCTCGTATCCAGACAGGGATGTATTGCTCGGAAAACTCACAAAATCTCTACAATACCAAAATTTCTAGGAAGTTCTTCTATACTAATCCTCAAAGTTCATCTTAGGTCTACGTGCTCTAATCAGAGTTTATCTAAATCTAGCTTCCAAGGTTTGTACTAAACTTCCTCTGATACCAACTGTAATGCCCCGACCCCAGTTACCCAGAGTCGGTGCATTATTACATAACATTGGCATGATCACAAGAAAGATCAAATCTCGAAAGACCGATTGGTTTAGTAGCCTTGGAAACACTAGATATATTCATAAGTTTTACATTACATCATAAAATGAAAAACTACTACAACAACATAATGTCTCCATAATCCACACTACTATCCCCTCATAATATCCCTGCAGGTCATTCATAATTTACTTCTTCACATCCTGGGGAAAAAAAATAAAACATAGAAAAGGGGTGAGCTCAAATGCCCAGTAAGGATAACAATAAAGCGGAAACTTTCATAAATAAGAATAAACATTTAAGGCAATGCATTACTAAAACAAAAGCCTTTTAAAATTGAACTTCAACATGGTATGGCAAAAGTAAAATGAAATAATGCCATTTACTTATTCACATGGATATTCTACTAATCGAATAATCACATGCAAAAATCAATAACCACTTTCATAATGTTGGAATGCATAATGCCAGACTATCAAAACCACATAGCCAAGGCCTCGTGCCAAGACTACAAATAAGATTTTGTCAAGGCCTTGTGCCAAGACACTAGTTTGTCTCATGAGACCTACCGATGCATCGAGGAGCTATAGCGGGCTCCACCCGTCACTTATTAAGTCCAATGCATTCCCATATGAAAAGGTTTAAACATAACATAAACATTCGTATTAAAACTAGCATACGAAATGTCAATAATTTCACCATAAACTATGAATGGTATAAAAATAGCACATCCACAGTCAAACATATCAGAAGACCTTCAATACAATATAGAAGTTTTGTATCATAATAAATCAACTTCAAATAATCTTAAAATCCATCAAAGGATGTTGACATAGATGAAATCAAAATTCTTTTTAAAGAAGTATCTCCTTTTATTTTGAAATCATTTAAGATCCATATAAAATAAAACATTTTCTTTGAAAATATTCTTATAAGCTTGTATGTAAAGCTTCGACAATTTTATAACGGCGGAAAATAACCGCACCCGCCGTATAAGTTAAAAAAACATTCTTACCTCAATTTCGTCGAAAAGGTTAAAAAGGACCTTGTTTTGAAAACGACAAAAAGATTCCTTTATAAAACTCTTATAAAAATTCAAACAAGGGTATAAATGACTTTAACCCATATTCTTGTAAATAGTAAAAATGTTTTGAAATACATTTTTAAGAAACATGGATGTGGATGATAAAGAGATCCCAGTAGATTATTACATATAAACAACCTCGGATAATGAAGAGATTGTGAAATAACCCTTACCTTGTACTTTTCCTTGGTTGGGGTAGGTTAACCTCCTGTATAATGGTGAAATAGTTGTTATTAAATTATACAAGAATCATATATATTAATATGATATCATATATGATCTTTTAACATTGATTTGTTAATAATATCTTAGAATTATCGTCGTTTCGGGAGTTAACTTACTCATTTTCTTTTATATGTTTTGTTACATAAGCCATGGTTGTTGTATCTTATTCATATCCAGAATGATATACAGTTCTTAAACATCATTTTTAAATCATCAAATGATAATTATACTTGAATGGATACGATGGAGAATGAATCTCATCGCGTTCGTGGAGACGGTAGTCCGTACGTACGCACGAGCGACAATATCATTCTTTTGATATTAAAATAATATATAAATGGATGGTATATCATATATACAGAATCATTAACATGTTATATTTATTATTTACATGAGTTACACATCATTATTATACCCATCCAAATAATATTATATTGAATAACAATTACACCACGACGTGGAGACGGTAAGCCGTACGTACGCACGTATGGTGACATGTTATTCAAAGGGTGGATAGAATACTGAATATGATTGTACCATATTTATAATAACATCACAGTATATGTGAGATACTGGAGTTATTATTTCAGAATGGTAAGAACAAAGGAAGAAGAAGTGGAAGAAGAAATGAACTGAGAAAAGGGTGGTGAAATCATTACCTCTTCTTCGGGTTCTTCCTTTTGATTTGATCAAAAGGGATCCTTAGGTTGGCTTTCTGATCAAACTAAGGCCTCTAGGTTGTATTGAGGGATGTTGGGAGAGTATTTGGGCAGAGTTTGGCCGAACCAAAAGGCTTTGAAGGTGTGAAGAAATGAGAAGGAGGAGTGCCCTTTTATAAGAGGGGTGAGGGGCACCTTTGGAAAAGCTAGAAATATTAAGTTATAATAAATTCATATTCGGTTTCTAAAGGCTCCAAAGTTGACTATTCAAATGATGAGGTGGGGATAGGTCGAAAGAAACTCATCCAATAGAATTTAGACAGGTTTGGGTACTTATATTAACCTTATCTTTAAGTATTAACTCTAAGTTAATTAGTTTCACTTTTACAATGTCTCTTTGTATTTTATATATTATGGTTAATAAACTTACAATATACATCCAAGAGACCCCCAAGTGGTCCATTAATGATTAACCTATCATGATATAAGTCTCTTGGCCGAACCTTAGATTTTTAGGAATTTAATATCAATTAATAATATAATATTTGTTTTAAGAATTCTTTTATGTGAATTTTGACACTATTCATTAGTTGATTTTTTTGAAACTCATAACAGATTTATTACTTCGAACAAAGTCAATTAAATCAATACTAATATATCATATTATCCTAGAAAATTAGTTTAATTCATTAAAAGTTTCATATTATATTTATTTGGGTATTTATAATATCACTTATTTTAATTTTTCACTATTATAGTAATTACTGCATCATCATTGTGTCATAAACAAAATAAATTATATAATGTCTAAAAATTATAAGTAAAATATCATTATGTAGGAAATCTTTTTAGCTTTCTAATGAATATTTATAATCGAAAATCCAACATGTATAACCCTATGTAAAAATTGTTCTTCTAAAAGATGTAAGCTTATGCCATTTTTATTTTTATTTTAACTTTATTAATATAAAGTGTCCCTACCACATACAAGTGGCTCCAAGGGGTCCCCAAATTGACCCAAGGATGCCCATGGTCGGGTATGTGTCCACCAATAAGGTTAGGACACGTTTTAGGGTAATTTTGTATTATTATAATATTATTTTTTAACCCTTATTTACCGGATTTACCCTTTAACCGTGGTAAATAAAATATTTACCACAGTAACTATTCAAAATGTCTAAAAATAAAAGTTACCTATTTACACAATTTGAACATCCTGATTCCAAATATGGAATCCATTTTCCTAAATTCAAAACACAGAAGTGGCAGAAATTAATTTAAAATTAATTCCCGCTGTTAAAACAAAAAGCGTGTTTTTAAGAGATAATAACTATCAAAAGATTGACACTTGTTTATGTTCGGTTTAATTGTAAAATTATGTCCAATGACCAAAATTATATTAAATGGTAAAAATATATTCTAAATATACTTTAAAACCACTCAAATTCATAATTTATCACTAGTAATTAATTTGATTAAAAAAGTTGTTTTTAATTAAAATTTAGTAATTTTCACTATTCATCAAAATATGAAAGTTATCCGAAATGTACCAAAATTTCACCCTAGGCTAAATTCGATATTCCGAATCCAAAAATGAAGTCCATTTTCAAATATAAAATATATATAATTTCAAAAATTAGGTATTACTATTCATAACGGCTAGTTTGATTAGTTATGGTGTGTTAGAACTCGGTGTTGCGTACAACACACGCTATCACATTATTCGAAGGGAAACGTACCGTAGAAGCTTGGGGTGTTACAATATCTCCCTCCAATGCATTGGGTAAAGATTTTATATCTCATGAGATAGACATGGCTGGAAAGATAGGTTATACCGGTTCAGTGAAACAGGACTGGAACGAGGGTGACTCGGTTCAGAAAGAGACTTTGTCCACTAAGATAGTCTTGGCAATGAGTCTTGACTAAAAAGAAATGATTCTCTATGATTATGTGTGTATGCCACAATGTTTCATGTTTTAAGTTATGATTATTGTGATTACATTTCACTAGCATGATTTATCCCATGTTATGAAATTATGACCTCTTTTGCAGGTTAATATTTCCAAAAGTTATGTGCTTGATGTGATTTATATTTCTTTTGTTTACCCTTACTGAGCGTTTGAGCTCACCCTTTTATGTTTTCTTTTCCCCAGGATATAAAGAAAGGTTTTAGGTATAAAAAAAAGAAGATCTTTATGGGATATGTTGAAGATCTTTCACCAGGATTAGAAGATTATATTCCGAGTTTCCAAAGACACTAAACTATTATGATCCTTGTGTGTGTGTTTTTGTTATGTACTAAGTATTCCACAAAAGTAGTGTAATATCTATGTACTTTAAGCTACGGGTCTCAGATCCCCATCCTATTCCGCACACCAGGATTTATTAATATTTTTTCCTTACCATCCCATGAAATCCTCACTGTTCCCAACCTCAAACTCCATCATATCTCTCAACCATCAGCTTTGATAACATTCTGTCATGACAAGACTTTACCAAGAAGGGGGAAGGGACATTAAATTAACAGCCCCTTCTGTCTTCAAGTTGATAGAGAGATAATGAACCATATGTCCAGATTCAATAGGCCCTAGAGTGGTCACTAGCACAAAGGGAATATAATCTCACATAATATTGACAGAATTTCCTTTTTTGTAAAACTAGATCCGTAGATAATATGGTAAAATCCAAAATACTCCAAATAAATAATGTAAAAGTAAATACAAAAAACATTTCTCTACATGCATGTTCAAAAATAAACTGTTATAGGTGCAAGAAAAATACAATGAAATGTACCAAAAGAAAGGGAAACAATAGTGAAGACTATTCTGATTCTTAAGGTAGTATATTCTGAAAAGATCCCCAAAATCCTCCGGGAAATCAGAAAGCAATTTTATATATGTAGGGTGAGTATATAGGTATACTCAATATGTAAAACCAAAAGCATTCATGCACAAGTGGGGAGACATTATGATGCCTTGTGTGAAACCGAGATAACCAAAACTCCTAGCAAGGAAACTACCCACCCAACCTCATAAAGTACCACTCCATAAATAACACAATTAAGGTAAATTAATAGTAATACCACATCATTATTTGGGTACTATACACTACTTTCCAATTAGTTATTTAGGACATCCTACGCATCAGACCTCACCCCCCCCCCCACAACATCATCTGCAGTTCCTCTGCCACCCCAACAACAACTATATGGGCCATCACAACCACTCACCCTGCTCATAGATACCTAGGCCACAACAACCACCACCACCCTCGAAGACACCTAGTCTAGAACAACTACTACCATGCTCGAAGAAACCTAGGCCTCATCCCGATGACACTTGGAAAAAAACCCTTCCCACCCACACTGGGAACATCAACCACAACACACCCTGGACAAAGAGTATTCGGACATAATGAACCACATGTCATCACATCTTGCCTGAAGAATCTTGGGATACCTAGAAGAGGGATCATATTGGAGATAATAACCAACCAGTCAAAAGAATATTGGGGAAAAACACCCAACCCCATGAAATGGGGGTGTTCGGTATGAGGTGCTCAATATGGGTGGGGTGCTTATAAGAAACACAAGAAATAAATCAATATACATGTAGGTAAATTAAATACTCATCTATACTTAAGTGTTCTAAAACCAATAACCATCCCACATGCAACCACTTTTTCTACTACCGCTACATGAAAAAAACAACATCCAAACCTATAGCACAACCCATTCCTAGAAAAAAAATTCCCCATTGGACCCATTCTCATTATCATGATCAAGTGGGTAACTTTAAAACATTCCTCTACTACCGGGATACTCATAGCAATAAAAACATTCCAAATTAGAAACTAAAGGAAAAAAAACCAACCATTCTTTTAGGAATTCACAGCAGGTTCTCTTATAAAGTCACAACAAAAAAAGGGGTCTGTGAGATCCTTCAAATTACTAGAACCAAACGAGGCCCCAACTTATTGGGTCAAAATAATTAACCACTGTCTCCACATGGCCTCATCCTTACACACCCAAAACCTCTAAACCAGATATTTCATCCCTATCCTCATCACCCAAGAATGAATCAAACAGGTCAACCATGCACATTACCAGAACAGAGCAAGGAAGTTATCAGATTAATCCAACACCATTTTATTATGTTCCTTCCCTATTTTTGGTTAACCGGGGTGATAAAAAAAGTGTTCTTATCATTGATATTTCATTTAATCAACCATGTTTATGAGATTAATTAGTTTTTATGTTAATCCATTCAATCACGAGATTATACATTGAAATATAGATTCATTATTTTGTGTTAAATGACCACCAATGAACTCTATTTTCAGTGGACAAGATCCCTTGAAATTCTCCCCATAAAAATGAAGGTATAACATATGAACATCATCGTATTTTTCATGCCTTAATTCATTGAAATGTTTGTTAATTATCTTCGTTAATGTTAGTTTCTTCTATATCCCGATGGATCATCATCAAACCATCCCAACATGATTCACAGTTAAAGATAGATGAAGGAATAGAAAACCTACTTATATGATCAAGGATCAATGTTTCCTCCTCACGCCAAGAACTGTGGTCACACGAGTGGTAGGAAAAACTCCACAAAGGCTGATCAAGAAGGGCTTCAGCACGGGTGCACGACTCATCTCCTGAGTAAGGAATTCATGCACATATAGAGGTACCCAACGAAACTGTGGGATAATATCTTGGGGATAATTGCCCGATCCAATAGTTATGAGATGTGTAATTAGGAAGTGGTTAGAAAGTGGATCATGGCTCGACCATGTGGGTGCATGGTTTCACACATAAGGATTAATTGGGATTTAATAATTCTAATGGGAGATAGGGGAGGCATACCAGTGGATGACTTTATGTTGATAGATATCCTTTAAATGGAGAAAACATGTAAGAGGGGCTAAACTAGAAACCCGACAATGGTGTAACACAAGTAAAAAAAGGGTACCTTTTTGTATAAATCATGGGTCTCTCCACACTTTTTGGATTTAAATATCATTTATTTGATTAAAACCACCTTAAACCTCTAGAAAATTGGTAATAATTCTCAAAAGAGTTGTAATGGGAAGACTATTGATTGAAACCTCGATAACTATCTGTGGCACTGTTTGGGTGCGGCACTGATCTGTGAATCTAATAGGTGACCACATGGTGACATCCTTCCACCACCACTGATGCCCTCCCAACTCACCATTTGCATCCAGGAGACTACAGGAACCAGAATTTGACAATGTAATGGACCTGAAGGATCCAGGCCATTACACTATTTTCATCTGGAGGTACTTCGTTTAGATGTAGTTTAACCTGAATGATGTCTGGTCATTGTTTCTGGTATTATAATTATTATTATTAACGAGGTCATATAACAGAAATTAAGATTCATCGACTATAATTTTATACTCATACCAACTCTATCAATTCATCCAAAGTATAAAACTATATCTGGGAACTATAGCAGCACATATGATGTGGCTGGTTTTTTTATAACTAGTTTTCCACAACAATCTACCTCAACACCTAAGTCAAATTATATAAATTCATGTGATTATATACATAACTGAAATAAACCACCCTATTGACCAGTTTGAGTATATCAAGAGGGGTGAATTGAGCACTTAATAGTTTTTTTAGTTAAATATGGAATATTTTAAAATGTCCCAATTCATTAAAAACATGAAATTTTATCAAAATAAGTAGCATGATATAGATCATAATATTTCGTAAAATTTATCTAAATGCTGAATAGTTCTCAGATGAATAATATGTAATATTATTGAATCCTTTTAAATAAATTTAATTGATCAAAATCTATAAGATCAAAAATAAAAATAAACTATCAATGTATAATTTTTTTATGATTAAAATAGTTTTCAGATTTAGGGTGGAATGCTAGAGAACAAAATTTAAAATAACCAGTGGAATGATTTAATACAATAGTTTTAGTCTCAAGTCACAACACAGGCCTCTATACTGGGTGATAACCTACCACCATGCATTTTATATATAATAAACTCAATGATCCACAACCTAGATTGGGTTTTACAATAGTTTACAACTATCAATGTCACACACAAACTCTTCCACATTTATTAGTGTGAGAAAAAAGAACTAGGCCACAAAAATATATCTACCACTTTATTTCCAAGATAAAAAATTAGAGACAACTGATTGGATAAGATATTTAGATTTTTACAGTTTATCTTGAGTAACATTATGTGGATATAAAATAGAGTATAGAAAACACTAATAAAAAGGATGTATATATAAATATAAATGAGCAACATAAAATATTATTTTTAGAGATTCTCGGTGTATTTCGATGCAGCTTGTGACTCTTTATTTGATTCATTAATGAAACATGAGTTCGGTTCATTCAAAATAATCGGGAAAATATAGTTTTGTAAGTATTTTTCTCTAACTAAAGATAATAACTATGCATTTTCTTCCCCACTTGAGTGTACAAAACTAGTGATCTATATATTTTCTCAATCAGGTTCGCCTCTTGAATATTCAATAAATCAAAATCTCTTTATATCAGAATAATTTTTCAATTCGTCATGACATTTTCTATATGACAATGTGTCATAATATTTCACAAGGGAGTGTTCTCCACTTTTATCAATAGTGGCGGGGGAATTCAAATATACTACTTCCTTGAACTGATCATTCTAACATGATTTATATCAAACATTTAAGATACAACCATTAAAATATTAAATGGAATTAAATTGGATGAATATAGTTGGTAGGATAATATAAATAAATAAAAAATTAAAACATTGATTATATCATAGGATGTGGCTGGGTCAAGCACTGGTGGTGTGGCCTAGGAAATGTCATGTTTTGGAAGTATGTTACTATATGTGTCTTAGACATAGCCAACGTTTCAGTATGTTGGCGGTGTATCAGCTAAGTTTGTATGGTTCAGTGTTGTATTCAATGATGGTGTCTCAGACAAAGGAAATTTATTAGTGTTGTTGGTATGATTCTAAATTTGTGATATTGATGTTGCCTTATCTAGTAGTATCTCAGACTTTTTCATTTTTGAGTTCTGATGGTATGACAACCTAATGGTGTGCCGCTAAATAGTGTCTCGTACATTTTCAATTAGTCAGTCTATTGGTATGAAATTCTGATGGAGTGATGCCTTGGATTTATCTCAAACATATAATTTTTTTTTGGTAGTGTATCATGACCAATGGTGTCCGACTCCACAATTTCTCATACTTACGGATTTATTACTTGTTCTCATAATACATAGTGGTAATAGGTAAATATGAAATTCATCAATAATATTAAAATCATTATTTTGTGATCATTAAAACTATGATATCAACAATCTCCCGCATTTGGTGATCAAAAATCATGGAATGAAGATAATATTTTAAATATAAGAAAATTTAATCAAATTTATTATAGAGATTTAAACCAAATATCCAAGGTACAATCCAAAATATAAAACCAGACTTATAATTCACAATATATGTAGATGACAACAAATACGAAACAAGAATCTAGAAAGTACCAAAGTAAGTATCAAAGGTAAAATTTAATATTTCAATCAATATAAAGAGTTTAATAAAAATTAAAAAAACACATGCTATAAAATTTTATCCCTGTCTTGGGATTATCAAAAAGGTAAATAAAATTACAAAATTAAAGAATAAAAATCAAATAAAAAGATAGGAATGATATTCAACAATAAATAGATATATTATGAGAGAAGAAAGATAGTACATCTTAGGATAACAAGTTATTATATTAAAGATACTATCGATGACATTTGAGTCTAATTAAACAACATATAAAATGTTAATGGTTGGTAGAAGGGTCCTTTGGTTCCTTGCCTTAATTGGGACTTTTTCATGCTTCTAATCTGAGGCAGCTGGATCCGTCCGAGGCAGAAGAGATGGTGCACTAGAAGGAAGTTCATCTATTGTTCTTGGATGGCCTTATATTATCACAACTATTTAGAGGTGTCACAAGACTTGTGCAGGAGACATGGGAAATGGTTAAAAGTGATCATGAGAAGATAATGAAGGGTCCTGAGCAACTCCTGGTTTGAGAGAAAACTAAGTACTAATAAGAAAATCTTCCTGAGCTAATAAAACATGGCCTTGGATATTATCAAACTAATTCATGGGATTTATGAAATCCAATATAATATGGTCAACACATTTAATTCCATTTAATAAATCACTTTTCCCATCCATTAATCTATTCAACAAGGGGGTGTTATCTCCTTGAGTTTTCTGACTTTCTCTTTGAAATGTTGAGTCACTAGAAGTAGCCTCAAGTTCTCAACCAATAATTTAAAATGGGAATACATATAATTTTTGGTATATATTATCAATATATATAACATTATAGACTTAATAATTGTCTCTATATCAGCATTCATATCCTTGGCATACTTTTGGATCATCATACGATCATTCTTCGTTCCTTGTTGATGCATCCTTAAAATTTCTAAAGGAAACATTGGTTCTCCACTAGAAGGAGCACTGGAGGTAGATGCAACTTCGTCGCTAACAAATGAATGGATGACATCAAAATCAATAACTAGAGGATGAGGTGAATCCATAACAGATTTATCTGATGATGTATCTCAAATACTTTTAAGAATACCATACAAAGAAGCTCTGATCTTAGATATAATTTCCTCAACTAAGGATTTGAGAGACTTCATGATATTTCCAATAGACTTATTTTCAAATTACATAGCCTATATTTTAATCATCATTTTTAGTTTGGTATACAGAATAACAAACTCAAATATATAATTAGTATCCTCTTAACCTAGCTTAGTCAAAAGAGGGGTTGATTTATTAGCATTTGTGAAACTCATACATCATCCTTTCACCAAAACTTTTTGGTTACCATATGTGACTAAATCTATTCGAACAACTGGAGGCAATGGAGTAGGTTCACATAAAGTATGTCTCACATAAATGAACATTTCTAGAATACCTTCAAGGTTGATCAAAACTAACAATGACCCCATGGGATCACCTTTAATAAAATATCACGTTTTTCTTTCTTGGTAGGTATCCTGAAACACAAGAAAATTGTACCACTCCTCTTATAAAGGGCCAATACCACGATTTGAAACAGAAAAAATGGAAGGAGGCAACACATTAAAAGAAACATCTAAAACATTCATATTTTTCTATCCTTCTAATCTATGAGTAGACACTATGTTTTTAACTCTAGTAGGATCAACATCTAATTTTGTATCAACATTGGGTGCATCTTTCATCTCAACATCCTTCCCATCATCAATAGCAATGGACTCACCTTCCACATTTTCTTCCAAAAGAGAATTATGAATAGAAGGAATAGCTAAATTTCACTTCCAAATTATTCATCAATCAATTCCTTTTTCTCTTCCTTGGAAATATGTTGCTCATCATATGTTATAACTCTCATATACTCTTCTATATAAGATTATGAAACTTATTGAAATTCGGAAGTTGAACTGGATTCAACATCATCCTTAACTGGAATTTCAGAAAAAATATCCACTGATGAGGAATTATCCCCTTAAAAAAAGCTTCCTTAAACTATAGAGGTATTTCCACATCCTTCTTCTTGATTCAGCCACTATCAACACATAGTTCAATAACACTTCCATTTTCTCTAACATCATCTACAACCTATTTTTCATTATCGTCTTCATCTTCCTTTTATTCTTCATCATCATAATTATTATAATCATTTTCAGTGGATTTGGAACTCTTATATTGATCCCCCTATAGAATTTAGTTCCTTCATTATCACTATTAACTAACTTATCTAATTTTGGAAATTTCATAGGAGGACTAGGAGATCCATAGGTTATGGGAGAGGCCTTTGGAGAAAGTTCATGGTCACTTCCTACAAAAATTGATGGTTCTTTTTCAACTTCGTCTCCAAAATATTCTTCATTATCTGAATATTCTAAAACATTGTCAGGTTCCAAAAATGTATCCACTTAATCCATAGTTCTGGTAGGATTATCAAGTATATTATATTAAGTATACAACTTCTATGAATCTCCAACCCATTGATTCATATGTAGGTTCCACCAGATTTTTGTTCTTCAATAATTGGAATGGGTTATATAGAAACTACCAAAATTTAATCAAAGATTCTTGGTCATAATTAACTATTCCCTCTTCCTCTAACATTTTATAAATAATCATAGGATATATTAATGAATTTGATCTGGAGGATGGTTTTACCATTTCAAATATTTTCACCATTAAGTATTTGTAATGATTTATCTTGTAACCTTATATCATAAGAGATAAGACAAATCCGCCTTGAAATATTGGGGTTTCAAATCACCCTTCCATAGAAAATGGATGTTTTTTACAGACATAAATAGAAACATTCATTATGCATCTAAATTAGAGGCATCAGGCCATCTCAATTTATCATGTCCCATTATCACGGCCATAGCATCATCATACATATTGATATCAAGGGTTTCTGTAATATTAAATTGGTAGTAATCATAGACTTCATCATGTGTTAGATTCAAATACTTATCCCATTTTCTAGATGAAATACCAAACACTTTTCCGTTGACACTACTTTTAATTAAATTTGAACAATCATTATTAAATGAATAGACTATGTTTTGATAAAAATAATGTAACAGATTTGGGTAGAAATGAACTCCATTTAATGAAAACCATTCCAACTACACATGGTTTTGAGGAACCTTTTGTACCATGGAATTACTTAATAACATCCATTTTTATTCTAATTTCTATTCTGGTAAAAAAATTTGGTTAGGTTGCTTTGGGTTTACCAGAGCAATTGGATCAAGAACACTCAATTCATTCTTCTGCTTCATCGATGATCTAGACATAAACAGACAACACACTAATATTTTCATCATTCTATGCATACAGATTGGCTTGGAATACTCTATCAAAGGTATGGTGAAGGTTTGAATAGTGATAGATGAAAGGGTTGCACTAGGATTGAGATAGATACACATATATACCTTGGGGATCAATGTTATTTGAGAAAGGACTTTTTATATTTCCATATAATTTGGGATATTAGGTATCATAAAATAGAAATTATATGTGAAATCAAATTCAACATTGAGATAAAAACACACATTGAATTTTAGTAAATAAAATAAAATAGAAAATAAACCAGAGGTTTAACAAATCGAGAAACAAAAAAAATTAACAAAGTCATGGAATCAAGGTCATGATAACTCAATGGTATGAAAACCAATGGAATGAAAACCACTGGTATGACAACCAATGTTATGGAAATAAATGGTTTGGAAACCAATAGTATGAAAACAAATAGTATTAAAACAAATTGAATGACAACAAATTTATGAAAAAAAATAGTATTACAGATAATGGTATGACTACAAACAGTCTGAAAATGTACGGTATGAAAACAAAATTTATGACTATGAATGTTATACTTAACCAACCTTTATCCTTACTTATTCCTGTTTGGTATAATTGTTTCTCTCATAATTCAATGGATTAGTGAATATATCAGCTAACTGATGATTGGTGATAATATATTCAATAATTATATCTCCCTTTTGAAAATGATCACTAAAAAAGGGATGTATTATATCTTTGTTTTTTATCTTAGAATGAGAAATGGGATTTTTAGATATGTTTATCTCTCAATTATTTTCAATGTTTATGGGGACATGTTGAAATTGATATGTGTAGTCTAGTAGAGTGTGTTCCATCCAAAATTTTTTTGAAAGAACACTACGTACAATTATGTATTTAGCTTGAGTAGTAAATAATGAAACAAAATATTGATTCTTACTACACCATGAAACTGGATACTTTCCTAAAAAGAGACATGTTCTAGGTGTTATTTTTCATATCTAACGTATACACACCAAATCACCATAAAAAATATTACTAAATCAAATTCATGAACTCAAGGATAAAGTAATCATATATTAGTTCTAAATTTGAGGTATTTAAAATTTATTTTAACCGAAAGTAAGTGTTAATTTTTTGGATTATCTTAAAAATGAGCACACATACACATAATAAACATAATATCCATTCGACTAGCAACAAAAAATAGAGATGAATTCCAATTATAACATTCTAAGTGGTTTGATCAAATGGTTTCCAAATTTCACCAGGATCCAATTTACAAGTAGTACTCATAGGAGTATCACTACCTTTATTACAATCCAGATTAAGTTTATTAAATGATCCTTTTTATATTTAATTTTTTTTAAAATAATTTCTTCTTTATTTAAAAAAAATATGAAATCCAAGAATGAATATGTGTTCCCCCATTAAACTCATTTCAAATTCACTTTTCATCATTTGAGAAAAATAAGTACAAACAGAATTTCTTGAGGATCCAAAAATAATATCATTGATATATATTTTTAATACTAATACATTTGGTGAAATTAATTTTATGAATATAGTACGACCATCTATTCCATTTAATAAATAATTTTGAAATCAAAATTTTTTTGGGTATTTCATACCAAGAACTAGGATCTTATTTTAAACAATATAAATAGTTGGTTAATTTAAAAACATGATTCAGAAAGTGAGGGATTTTAAAACAAGGGGTTTTATACAAAAACATCCTCAATTATTACACTATTTATGAATGAACATTTTTCAACAATTTGATAAATCTTGAAATCTTGTTGAGCTGCATAAGAAATGAAGATTTTTGAGGATTCATATCTGGGTACCGGTCCAAAGGTTTCCTTGTAGTGAATTCCTTCTTCTTGACTATAACCATGTGCAACACGTCTAGCGTTATTTCTTACTATATTTCCTGATTCATCAACTTTATTCCTAATCACCCATTTAGTTCCAATATTCAAGGTACCTTGGGTCTATGTACTAATTCCTACACTTTCTTCCATTCAAAATTATTTAACTCATCTAGCAAATCTATTACCTGTAATTCATTATTTATTTCATAATTGATGTTCATAGGTTCAAGATGAGATAAGAAATATTGATCTTCAACAAAATTTCTTATATAATATCTAGTTTATGTTCCTCTATTGATATCACCTAGAATAGCCAGTAAAGGATGGTGCTTAATGGTTCTAATAGCTCAAGAGAAAGACGTATTGGTCACATATGGATTTCTAGGATCATGTTTTGGATGTTTTGAAAATACTTTAATACTGGATGATTTTTCTAATTTTATAATAATAGAGTATAAGGGTTTGGAATTTAATTTCAGTGAAGATAAATCATCTTTATGATTTTATAATGAGGTTTAAGGATCATTTGGATCATTTTCGTCAAATTTATCTTGGACTTATTCTTCCACAATTCCATATTTCTAATTGAAAACTCAATAGACATTATAAGAAATTGAATAACCAAGGAAGATTACATAATCACATTTGGAAGAAAATTCATCCACATTATATCTTTTGTTTAAAATAAAGGCATCAAAACCAAAAAATATAAATTAATTAACGTTAGGTTTATTATTTTTTTCATAACTCATTAGGGGTCTTCTTATGAATCAGTCTTATAAGAACCCTTTTGATGATGTTGTAGGATGTATTGATAGATTCTACCCAAAAATAAATAGGCATGTAATACTCATTTAGCATAGTCCATGCCATCCCTTATAAGGTTCAATTTCTTCATTCAACAACTCAATTGTACTGATGTTTTCTATAGACATAGAATTTATGGTTATAGCCATTTTGTGAAAAAAAGGATTCAAAATAGTGATTTTCAAACTCACATCCATGGTCACATGTAATGTTTTAGTCTTAAGTCTAAATAGATTTTCTATAGTTTTAGATTACTTAGAAATGTAAGAACATGCTTTACTCTTGTGAGTTAGAAAATATACCAAAGAATACCTATAGAAATAATCTAAAAGAACAGAAACATATTTATTCCAATTAAGACTTGAATATCTAGAACATACAAACAAATCCATCTGAACCAACTCAGAAGGTTGATAAGTTTACAATTCACTCATTAATTTAGATAAAAAATTATGTTTTTTCTCTTTTGGATAGGGATTATAGACATTATCAGATGGATAATCAAGTTTATGTAGATCCCCAAATAACATTTTATAGTCATATTTTTAAGTGAGTGAATATTTCAATGGCCAGGTTTCCAAAGAAAAATATAAGATTCGTTGTGAAAGGCACTTAAGAATGAAATATTTTTAAAAAATATAGAATTTAAATCAACCGGTTAAAAATTTTCATTTCATAAAGAAGAATAAATTAAATAAGGTTTGGATTAAAATACATTATAAACATAATTCTAAAATATAAAATGATTAATAATAATAATCACACAATTGAAATATGATAAGTTGATTATATTGTAAACCATCGGTATATGATACTTTAGAAACAAAGACTGGATTTTTGTTACCAATCTGGCCTAAGAATATAATTTTTTCTTTTCCATTTTTAACAAAGGTGATAGGCCACCATTAATATTTATAAGACCCTTGAATCAATAATTTCCTCCTATAATTTTTCTTGACATCCACTCTCTATGTAACATTAAATTCAACTAGAGGTATTCATGATGTTTTCCTATAAAAACGAGTTTAAAAAAATTATTTTGAAAACAAAATCTATTTGAGTCCAGAAATGTTACTAATAAAGTATTTAGGATCCTATATTTTCCACATCGTTTCCTATAAAATGATTAAATACTCTTAAAAATAAAAAATCTATTGGGTCCTTTAGAAATATGTTTAGTAGTAGAGCCTTTTGGTCTGGATTTTGTAACAAATATACTTTTAGAAACTCTTATTTTTCTAGGATCATATCCTATTCCAGTAACATATTTGAGAGAAACATAATTTCCAAAAATTTGTGCTGATTTCTCTCTAACATTCATAAATTTTTCATGATCTATCACCAATTTATCATTTGAATGTTTAAGTTGATTTTTTTCCATGAGGAGTAGGACATTTTTATCCTTTTATATAGACAACATAGATTTATAGTTTATAGCTAATTGAATATATCTTTTCAAAACATTGTATTTATATTTAAACTCATTGATGGTTTCTTATAACATGTTATAATATTCAAATATTGCATCATTTTACATATTTTAACCATGTTGTTCATTTTTAGAAATATCATAAATAAATATAGGAAAAATATTAGAAATAGTGTGTAGTTCAGATACCTCACTAACTTTAGTCATAAAGTATGTATTTTCTCTATATAGCTTTTCTTGTTGTAAAAAAGTCCATGTCACTTGAACAATATTCATATGTACCCAAAGTACATTTCATAGATTTCTTATATCTTTTATCCTTCTCCTCATATTTGTTGTTGTATTTTAGCTTAGGATAGTCAGATTTTATGTGACCTTTTCTTTTTCATTTGTAGTATACAACTTCCTTTGTATCATCATCCTTTTTCTTCTAATATTTTTATTTGGTTCCTCTATAACATACATGCCTTTATTAATTGATTTTCTAAAGAACATCATAATTATATAGAAAATATTTGATCTTCTTGATAGAAAATCCATTTCTTTACCACTGTCAAAAGAAGAGTCACTATCACTTAGTTATACAATTGCCACTATCTCCTTTTCTCTTTTTCTTCTATTTACTTGGGGAAGTAGTTTTTAAGGAAGTTGACTTCCTATTGGGATCATCATCTTCCATGTGGTTTACGATTGATTATTATTCATACATTATATGTTTTCGTATCAATTCATTGACTTATAATTTACCAATATCACAAGATTCTATAATTTACACTGAAGTGACTCTCCATCTTTTAGGTTGACATCTCAGCAATCACATTGTCAGAATCATGTCTGATAAAGGATTTCCCATTGTGAAAATTGTATTGATAATCTCATTAAATATGAGGTACATATCTGAAATGGGTTCATCATGATTCATTATAAAATTATCATATTTAATAGTATAGGTATTAACTCTCTGTTTATTAACATTATAAGTTCCCTCATGAGAAAGAGGAAAAGTATCTCAAATCTCAAATGCAATGTTTCAGGCATAAATCCTATTAAACTCTTCATCTCATAAGGAACATTATATGTCATTTATAGCTTTAAATTTATTATTATAAGATAATTTTTTAGAATCATCCCAATTACATCTATTAGTATCAGGTATTACATTTTATCCTTCTATAGAAGAACAAATATCCAAACCAGTTCTCTCTTGTGCATTTTCATATTTATTTACATTTTGTAATATTTTTTTTCACTGAAGAAAGGTGGTATGTCAGTAGCCAAAACATCTAGAATATTATCCATATTAATGTAATTAATTTAGAATAAAAAAAATCAGATCATTAATGTATATCTAAAATCCCCTTTAAAACAAATTTTAAAACCTAAATACCAAATAGGAAAATCTCCTCTAATACCAAATGTTGGTCGAAGTGAGAATCTTAAGAGGGGGTTAATTGAGTACCCAACTAAAATTTCTATTACAAAATGGAATATTTTGAATTCCCCTAAATTTTTAGAAATGGGAAAGATTACTAAATAAGTAGTATGATATAGATCTAAATCATTCTAATTATTTTTGAAAATATTGATTAGTTCATGAATGAATAATATATTATATCATAGAATCCATTGAAATTAATTTTCGTGGTAAAAATATATATGATTAAAAATTAAGATAATCCACCAAATAATTGTTCTTACAGTTAAAATAGTATTCAGGTTTAAGTCATACAAATAGTTAAACAAAAATTAAAATACAGAGTGGAAATATTGAATACACGAGGTTAGGTCTCAATTCGAGACTTAGTTCTCCCCGCATGGTGATCACCTTCCCCCAAAAAAGTTTATATAAAATAAAATCAATGATCCACAACCTAGGTTAGGTTTTATAATATATTACCACATTCCAGGTCACACATGACCTCTTTCATATTTATTTCTGGGAGAATAAAGAACAAATGCATAAAAGAACCTCCACCACTCTTATGCGGGAGAGAAATTTGAGATAAGTGATTTGTGAAGAAATATAGTATCTTCACCTTTAGCGTTAGATATAGTGTACATATATGAAATAACATACAAAGAACAACACTCAAAATGTAATAAATATAAATATCAATGAGAAATCTAGGAGTGTAGAATTTAAAGATGCTCGATCTATTTTTGTATAGCTTGTGACTCTTGATTTGATTCTCCAATGAAGCTTGAGATGGGTTCAATAAAAATATTTAAGAAAATAGAGTGTCACAACTCTTATTCTCTAACTTGAGGAAAGCACTGATCTTTGACTTCATTAGTCGAGTGTACGTAGCAGCTCAGCTCTTCATGATCTTAATTAGGTTCAACTCCTGGATATTCAATGAATCATGATCTATTTATATTCATGGATTTTTTTTCTATTCATCACATTATTATCTATATTACTATGTGTCACCATATTTCATGTGGGAGTGTGATCCTCATTTATCAGTAGTAGCTGGGACATATAAATAAGCTTCTTCATCATACTTCTCATCCTGACATGATTTTTGTTGAACATTTAAAATAAAATAATTAAAATATAAAATGGAATTAAATTCAGTAAATATAGCCATTATATTGATATAAATAAAATTAAGTAATAAAAATAGTGATATTTTGGAGGATCTTGTGATGTCATCTTTGTTGGTATGTTCCTT
This sequence comes from Viscum album, assembly GCA_963277665.1. Taxonomy (NCBI): domain Eukaryota; kingdom Viridiplantae; phylum Streptophyta; class Magnoliopsida; order Santalales; family Viscaceae; genus Viscum; species Viscum album. The sequence continues at coordinate 689,873,480 of OY728153.1, read as the reverse complement.
ACGGTGTGATAGTGGCAGTGTAAATTTCTGGAAGTATGTTGCTGGAGGTGTCTTAGACTTAGAATTTTTTTAATATGTTGGTTGTGTATCAGCTATTGGTGTAGAATACAATGGTGTATTCTCTGATGATATCTCAGAAATCAGAAATATTTTAGTTTTTGTGGTATGAGTATGATTCTATGTTATTGACGGTTCTTCATCTAGCATTATCTCAAACCTAACCATATTTGTGTTCGGATTGCATGACATCATTGTGGTGTGTCAATCAGTGGTGTATCATAATTTTCAATTCTTTAGTCCAGCGGTATAACAATATGACAGTGTGATGTCTTTGCGGTATCTCAGAAATAGAATTTTTTGTGCTAGTGGTGTTTCCTGACAAACAGTTTCAGACCCAACAACATCTCATATATACAGATTTATCACCTATTCTCAGAATACATAGTGCTTACAGGTAGACATGAAATTCATTCGAAAGATTGAAAACATTATTTTTTGATCATTAAAACTATAAGGTAAATACACCCATCACAAACAAATTTTAGTCACTTACACCTATTCCTATTCAATAAATAAATCAATAAAATAGATTATCAATATTTATTATTAGAACCACATTTCCCAAAAATTTTAAATTATACTAAATTTTATTTTTATAAATAAATCATTATAATATACAAATTGATATTTTAAAATTTATTTAATAATAAACACAATATGTACGAATAAATCTAGTGGATATTAATTTAATATTCATACTCAAATATATATTTTATCAAAACAATCATAATTTCATCATTATACAATCATTCTCCAATATCAATCCACGCTCTAGTGAGATAATCTTGATAGAAAACACTCATTCTAAATGCAGTATATGTTTTGATGACGTAAAAATCATCATTTGAATCCATTAGATGAATTAATTCTCATACAAATGAGCCTCATAAATCTCATCAATTATGATTACTTAAAAAAGAACATGCCCTAAAATTAATAGGCAATATCTTTAATTGTAAAAAAATATAAAAAATAAAAAAACTCTCAAATTCACACCCTTTAAAATATTATAAAAAACATATTGTTAAAATAGAAAATATAGAAGTCTCACATATCATATGAAATAGGAAATAAAATTTCATTAATTGAATATAAAATGGAATGTGTAACACAATAGCCTGAATAATAACATATCAATCACATATTCATCATCCATAGCTACACATAGATAAAAAATTATCACAATGAAAATATATAACTACTATTATAGATATATATATATCTCTACCTGAACACATAGGTAGTATATTGTTTTTAAACTCATATGATGTATCATTAATGCACATTGTCTCAGTCTCTATAGTATATTTAATTGTTATATATAGATCCTTAAAAAAATTCTCCATCCACCTCCATGTCAAACCTTGGATGAACTCTATTTAGTATTGTTATAGTATTTTCATCCCTGACATTCAAATCATGGTGATATATGATAATTTTGAATATATAAGATAATGTTTCCATTTATTTTCATTTTCCAATGTCAAAAGATGAGGAAGAATTTATAATATATTTTATAAATTTCCACATTTCACATCACATAAATTTTACACTATCACTAGAAATCATGAACATATATCATGTCATGACCACTATATAATGCTTCTACAATCAGAATTGTGGGCTACATAAAATTTCTAAATAAAATTAGTCTATTAAAAGAAAATAATTTTTTTCATCTGAAATCTTATACGGATATGTGATCTTTAGATGACTTATAATCCTGAAGTATATATTTTGGGGGTTGTGGAATCGAGGAATTGATATATATTAATTTATATAATAAATGACATCAGTCACCTTTTATGATGAAATAATTTTTTGATGTTTCATTTTTCATCCTCCTCACTAGTAAATTTGTAAGTGTCAGTCAACAAATTTTAAACCACACACTCCAAAAAATGAAAACATAGTTGGAATAACGAATTAAGAATTTCATGATCTAATAAAAATTACTATATACATGGAATGATATAGAAAATACTAGTGATCACATGTTCCACTATAATCATAATAATTAAAATAATTGTACTTCCTATCATAAACACTTTAAAATATTCTATTCCACAGTCCCGCCATTATATCCAACCACTCCTGGAGAATAATCATCTCCTCCAAAAACAAAATGCATATTTTTTATAAAATTTTAATTTTTGTCAACAAGAATACATAATTTACCCATATATATATAAATTAATTATCATTCAATCATTCTATGAAAATGTGGAAAAATCAGTTCTAGAGGAAAAGGATAATTAACAAAATTCATGTTTATCCATTAGAGACACTAATACTCACATTTAAAGATATATTATATATACTAATGTTTTATTTTACATGTTGTAAACAATTTATAGCACACATAATCAACAAACCATTAAAAAAATCAATATAGAAATACACACAAACACTTGTTGACATTCGGAATTTATCTTTTTCAAAAAAAATACTTTATAATATATTCCCTTCCACATAATAAAAAATACATTTAGTTTAGTAAATAAATTTTTTAAATTAATTAATATTATTATCCCTCTATTAGAAAAAATAATAATCTAATTGTTTTTATGGAATATTTAACCTTGTAATTTATTAGTGTGGGGTTAAACTCTAAACACCAAATTATTCCTTTGCATTGAATAATTCAGAAATGGGTTTTTATTGAAAGCCACCACATGCTCATTGTTGGAAAAAATCCAAATTCATATAAAATTGATCATAAATCTCCTTTATAAAGTATTAATTGATATCATAGATCATTGATTAAGAATATTAAACTATATTCCATAAAATATTAATTTCAAATTGATGGTCATACCTCGCAATTAATGGTCACTTCGCTAACACCTTTAGATCCTTAGTCAAAATTTAGATCTAACGTAATTATGTTGATACCTAAAATATAATTTTTTAAAAGAAATACCTTATAATCAATTTTATAAAAAAATTATTCTTTTTTATGTTAATCTATACTTCTTTCACCCATGACGAATAATCCATTGGATGTAGACTTTTATAGTCAAGACTTATATATCAAATAATATCTAAAAATATATAGAGGTCTAAATGACCTTTTATTTTAAAATTTTAACCTAAAAAAAAATATATTTTATATTAATTAGAATATAGATATCTACTATGATTTAAGACCCCCTTCATGCACTTTTATAATTAGTAAAAAATTTGGTAGTGGACGGGATGTCCAAACTTGATGTAATTACATAGAATAAAATTTTGATGAGTGATACAAACCCCATTTTATTTACCTATTTAAATTTTCTACCTTGGTAGATTGTATTTCATCTTATAACTTGGTAATAAAATACATTTTTATACTCTATAAAAATAATTTTCAATATCTACTAAGCATATTTATCTTGAGTGAGAAAAATGTGATCCACAACTAGATAATATTAATGACCCAAGAAATGCCTCATGTCAACCAATAAATTATATACCAATAAAACTCATTCACTTGAGCAGAAAATTCTATTCTATCACTATCTTAATGTTAATTAAATATAATAATTCCAACATAGATGATGAAAATTTGGGATACTTCCTTTGTTTTCTTTATCTAATGGTTATTTACTAAACTTCATATTGAAAAATTTATAGTATTAAAACACGTGTTAATATTAAAATATCTTTTCCATGGATATAGTATTAACCCATATTAAACCTTATTAAAATAGAAGAAAAATTATAAACTTATTTAATTATGAAATCATTTTATTTACCAATGTGCACTTTTTCATCCGATTTTCAACGGATGAAATCCAACATGAATTATCTTTTGAAAATATTGTTTGAACATTGAGTAGTGATAAAAATAAAAATAATATTAATATTAATAATTTAATTCAAATAAATATTCCATATTATTGTTAATAACATCAGCCTAAAAATGTCCTTTACAAATGAAGCTATTTTGTTTCTCTACTACTTCACCTTTTTTAATTATCACTATTCAAAAAACATTGTTTTTTAAATAAATTTTTGGTATTTGTTACGAATTAACAATAGAATTTGATCTAAATAATGGCCTGTTATAAATAACAAATATCCACCCTATATTGATGCTTCAATACATTATTCATAATTATAGGTTAGAATTGAGAAATTAGTTTGTCATGAGATATTTTAGAGAAATTTATAATTTTTTTGGTCTAATTTTAGATGACGACAAAAATTTATTATTGACCTATAAATTCATTACTAATATTTTAGGAACTTAATTTTATTATTAATTTCCATATAATAACTTTTAATCATTAATGTCTCTTTAAAATAACTAGAATATTTAGCATTTTTTATATTCATTTCAATCTTCCATAAATTATACTTCATTTTCATCACTTACAAAATGGATTATATAGTACCATAATAATATAATTAATTTAATAAATATTTTAAATCAACAAAATTTATTAATATTTATATTATTTATTATATCTATTATAATCTCTCCCATTTTTAAGATAAATAAGAAAAATTCCCTTAATACATTTTTCAAAATCTTTCTAAAAAATAAACCATTAACTATGATGATACAATCACTTCAAAAACCAATTATGTACCATTAGATGAATTTATCTAATTATTAAAAATTAATAAATTCATGTTTTCGAATTAATATGAGAAAAATAATATTTTTGAATATACACCAATGTTCGGTAACAACTCAATCCATTCAAATAAATTTTCATCATATTTATCGCTAATATATAAGTATAAATAAGAAACATGAAATAATAAAAAAGAATTATCATTTTATTACTTCTAAATTAAAAAAACATATTAATTATAAATATACTTCATAAAAGTAAACATATTATAATTGGTAAATAAACCCATAAAAATAAAATATCTATAATTTTAAATTATAATGTATCATAATCTACTAGAATTATCAAATATGTAACAACCCCAACCACAATAGCCTAAATTTTGTGTCTTCTTTATTAAATAAGAATATAATAAAATATTTTATTCTAAAATAAATTATAGTATTATAATATTGTAGAACTAGATACATAATTTATTCTAATATTGTTCTTGAATAAAATAATTAAATCATAATTTTTTCAGGAATATTATAATTCCTTCTAGAATATCATTTCATATCATTCATAAAATACATCCTAGATTAATGGGGAAGGAAGCAACATATTGGTGACCCAAATGTCAAGTAATATTTATATAATGTGGAATATACCATGATTAAAAAATGAATAAAAATAAGGTATAATCAATACAGTTATGAATATATCTGAAAACACATATCGTTTAATCAATATCCATGATATCATGAATAGATTTGGCATAATGATTACAGAAGTCTAAACAACTTAACACACATTTCATTTAAAAAATTTCACTACAAAGATTGAATAAGGAATAATCTATATGATAATATACATATATATATATATGAAAACCTATTAAATTTAATCTATATCATGACAAAAAAAGATGACTTGAGTCGCAATCATTATGGCCTGGTAAATAGATGAACCAAAAAATCTATTTAATCAAAAATTGAGATTGAAATGAATCTCTACGTGATATCATTGAAAAAATATCATGGATAATAATAACTGATTTCTTAATAATAGAAATGATTAATAATTATATATCATTATCTCTATAATCATGATACAACTTCTATAAAAACCTTTCGTGTGACAGTATAAAACTGATGGGTAGGTTTACATGAGAAACCTATTTTATCAAATCTATCCATCTAATTCCTCTTATGAGACTACATATTCTTGGAGGGGATTTCTATTACACGGACCCACTAGTATATTCAGGTCAATATTAATTATTTTTATATTGTGAAATCAATTTAATTTAAGAATAATGTTCCTTATTAGAAAATATCCCTAGTGACTAAAGAGTACATATTTATCAATATTTTCCCAGATAATAAAATAACATTCCATGTAGAATAAAAAATTTATAAATAATATAATTTTTAGGAAGTAAATATATCCATGAGAAAAAAATATTTATTTTTTTGCGTACATTTAATGTCTAATAATCATAAGAATGTGAATATTTCAATGAAAAATTAATGTCTACAAAAAATAAATCATGAAATTGAATAAAAAAAATTTCATGCTCCAAATTATACTAAAATATACATATAAATAATAAGGATTATATTAGTTCAATATATATCCAGTGGAGTATATGTAAAATTTTGGGGTTTTTCCATTGATGATTAGAAATACCATAAAAATAACAATAATAACATTCTAGTGGGAAATATATATTTTTACTTTAAAAAACATGCAACTAAAAGTTAAAAAAAATAGAAATAAATTTAATTGAAAATGACTTTTGAAACATATAATGTATGATAAATAATATTGAGTGGTAAATAGAGGAGGAAATTTCATACATTATATTAATGCTAAAAAAATATTCCTTACAAGTTTTCCATAAATTCTAAATGGGCCTTGACTGAAAAAGTACAAGAAGATTCCTTTCAAAAAAAATATTTTATAATTTCAAAAAAAAATTATAATATTCATTAAATATCATTAAGAATGTTGAAAATATTTTTGAAGACATATCATGAGAAATTGGTTTTGAAAGAAAAACGATTTTTGAATGAAGTGAAAAAATGAAATCATATTTTATTTGAAACACACTATCAAAAAAATTAATTAAAAAAATAGTGAGAAAAGGAATTTTGACCTAAAAATCATGAAAAGAAAATTATAAGAAAATTAATTTGTTTTATTAGATAATTATCTAATAGTTTCTACAGGGTAAATTCTATCATAAAAATTAATAATTAAAATTATATAGTGAAATAAATTTTTATATTGAGGAAAATGTTAAAGAGATAATTAACAATTGAATTGATTATATATATATAAATTATATCATAAAAAAATTGGATATATAAACTAATTTACTCATGATTCATTACACATATAATTATATAATATTTCATTTAATAAATAAATTATATAACCCATTGAAATGAAATTGAGTTATTAAATTCTTTACAACATGGTGATTTTCACTTCGAATCCACATCGATCGAATAATTCAAATTGAAACATAAAATAATTTTAATAATTAATTAATCATGATATTCAATTTTAAAGGGGTAGTATATACACCATTTAAAATAAATTATTTACGTAACATTACAATATGCCTCAATGAAAGTAAATTGAGATGATGTCCACTGCCACGCCCTTTATTTTGGTTGAAAATGATTTAAACTATAGAAAAATGGTTTTCTGTATTCAAAATATTTATAATAGAACCATATTAAAATTTATAATATCATATAATATCCAATTAAATCATTTTAGCGCCCACTTGTTGAAAAAATATCACTATATTTATTGTTTTTAACATTAATTTATTTGTATTCTCATGCATATTTTGTCATGAATGTTCATATTATTGAGACTATTATATAGTTAAATAAAACCCATATTGATATTAATTATATTTATTTCATATTTAACCACTATATTAAATTTTAGATTTATTACTGAATGGTAGACATTTAAAATGAATCACATCGCTTCGTGGAGATCATACGTCACACATATTAACTAGAGACAATATCATCCCATTAATGAGTGAAATGGTATGTAATTTTGTTGTATATTAATTTTATAGAATAGAAATAATGTATTATATGTAAAATATATTAATTAAATTTGTCCTTATTACCTCCCAGTTAGAGCATAAGAAAAAAACAAAATAATATCACTTCATGAGGCGATAATCCATCGTACACATGAGTAACATTATCATATTTTTAACAAACTGGATAGTATGAATGTAAATAAAATTCTAATATTAAATAATTAATATTACATAATATATATTACATACAAATATTAAATATATCATATATTTGACCTTGATAGGTATTGATGGAAAATAATTTACCTAGTTCCATGACGTTGTATTTCGTGGTATAGAAGATCAATGATTTTGTTTCTATTTTTAGGAAATGAGGGAATGATATATGTTAATAAATTAAAATAATAACATATCATTACATGTGATCTAGTGGTTATATTAAAATATAATTAATTAATAAAATATGAATTTCGATTAAAAGTAAATTAAATAAAAATGATTGTTCAAAAATGTTACCTATATTTCAGATAAACTCTTTAAGATTGCACAAAATGTTATCATAGGAATAATTTATGATCAAGAAAATAGATATAATATTTTGGTTATTTATTATAAAATCAATTTATTTAGGTCTTTTACAAACTAATTTTCTTTTAAAGTGGCAATAGAGGAGGACAGGTGGTGGCCTTTTATAAGTGGGGGAGTAGATGTAAATGGAATTTTTTAGACGAATCAAATCACCCACATTTTTTTCATTCCAAAATCCTAGAAATGATTAATTATATATCATTATATGTTATAAATATGAATTATTTATATAAATATGATTTTTGATAATCTTTAAGATCATTTTATCCCTTAATTTTTAGTTTAACCCCTAGTATATCAGTGTGAACCTTATGTGTGGATATTAATTACTAATTATTTTCCATTTAATAATTATAAAAAATTAATTTCACCATTTTGGATGAAATAAATTTTTACTATTAAAAATATGGAATACATTTTCTATAAACCAATTGACCGAATTGGAAGAAAAAATAATTAAGAATATGCTCATAGACATGATGAAAAAATGTGTTTTCAAAAGGAAAATCCTCAAAAGTGTATAAGGATTTAATATAAAAATTAAATATAACATTCATTACAAAATCTTGAATTGTATTAAATATAATATAAATAATATAATTTTACTCCAAAGAATTATAATATAAATTATATTTTTAGAAAATTTTACCAAAAAGGACGTTTTCATTAAAAAAAAGTACTATATAATATTTATCCAAAATTAAATCATTTCATAGAAATCCAAAAAATTCAACCTATAATATTTATGATATTATGATTTAAAAAAATGTAATTTTGTATATAATTAATTTTTTATAATTTGTAAAAAATAATTTTAAATTATGTGTGCAATGAGAGTCCAAACTACATATTAGAAAAATACAAATTTTTCATAAAAAAATTTCTTTTCATTAAAAATGATTATAATATTATTTATAATCAATATTTAACCATTTTTTATATAATATATGGTTATATTCATACCCAAAAATTTAATGTACTGGAGGAATTATATATTATATTATAGTTTATTTTGACTCATGGTTGTGTGTTCCCTAAGATATTGAAGGTATTAAATTTATTTTAAAAATATATATCATTGAATCTTGAGATGATACATCTTCATCAATACTAAGTGTTTCAGTAATATATTCTATCAGACATGATTTTACTATATTAAAATATTAGTTCACTACATTCTCCCCACCAATTATAAATTTGATCCTTGAATTGAACATGCAGTAGTAAATCAGGTGTTTGAAATAAGAAAATTATTTTACTAAAATTATGTATCATAAAATGGTTATAAAAAATCCTCATAAAATATGTAAATTAAAATATAGAATGTCATATGAATTAAAATAATTTATTTATTTATATGTAGTAGAACCCATGTGTGAGGTGAAGATACAGACATTGAAGAAAAGGATAAATATTTTTAGAGAATGAGAGTGATCATTTTCAACAATAAAGTGAATGGTCAATTGAATGTTAAGGACCCCAAAAATATAAATAATTGACTTTTTAAAATACCGTATGAGGAATCATATATTGATTTAATAGGTTAAAAAAAATTCAATATTCATTTTTTTATGTTTAGGAATTATTTTATGTGCTTTGAATATGAGGAAATAGACATCATTGATACTTATCTATTCCATAATCATGTTTTCATCATTTGGTTATGGTTAGATCAATTTCCTTTTATCTTTTACTCCATGAAATGAATATCCAAAATGGATTTTTTTCATGAAGCACTAATATTTACTTTTAACAAATCATAAGATCTATAAAATTTTGACAGATCAGTGCACATATTTCAAAATATTTTCCAAAACCAAAATGGTTGATATAATTTAAATCTATAAGACTCAATTGTAACACCACTCGTTTAAAATTAATATTTATTCATAAAATTGGTTAATTAAAAATATTTAAATATTTTCTTAAAATCACATATTTTTATGGTAGTAATTAAACTGTTATCATCTTTGATTTTTGGGTTCAATTCCTACAAACATTCTTGATGTGAAAGGTTTTCACCTCGTATGTGGGTTGTTCTTTTTCTAAAACCATATTAATATAAATCATATTACATTACCATGTTTTGAAGAATCTTAATTACTAAATCATAAAATATAAGTTAAAATATAATGGATACCAAAACCTTTAATCATATCTCTAAAAAATTTATAGTCATTATTCCTCAAATAACTCTTTCATATTCTAAACAAGTGGGTTTTATTCCAAAAAATTATTTAAAAAATAACAAAAATCATTTTTTTTTCTACGAACCAAATTTTGAAATCATATATCTATGACTCTGAACTTATGATAAACCCTAATTTCATAATCCCATGATAATATCTATAATTATTATTTTAACGAATATATATGTTTCTAAAATTTGTAAAAATCATTAGTTGTTTCATGATTCTTAAAAACAAATAACATTGGTAATAATTCTTATAAAATAAAATTTTGCATTCCCAATACATAAATAATTCAATATTTTTATCTCAATTTTGGTTATTCGATGGTCTAGGACATAACCCTTAAAAGAGTAAATTAACTTATATATTTTCAATTATCCAATATTTTATGAATAAGAACTATAAATTGATCCATATGATGAGATTTATTTACTTCCATTATAGTCTACATTTTTACTAAATATTTTATTTCCATATTCTCTTCTCTACCACACATGAAACATATATTGTGTACCATTAAAACAATTTATTTTGGGTCTATTTCATCATTTATAGGATTTTGTAAATAAATCCTCCACTATTCCATGACAACAATTACACATGATTATAGAGAACAGCATCCATCTCTTCTTTGGTGATTGGTGAGTGGGTATACATATAGGTTGTTAATCATTTTTTGGGATAAATAATTAGGAATATTCATGATATATTTCACTATAAAAATCATCTCTTTTCGTATATAATAGTCATCACATTATCCATTATATTTAATGTTATCAAGAATCATTCGAGTTCTTACCATTGACTAAAACCAAAAACAATTTTGTGGGAACGAATAATCATAGTTTTAAGCCACATAATCATGACTAACAGGAAGTTGAATTTCTAAAACAATAAACCTTATTTTCAATTGTTGAAACCATCGACTTATCTATGGTAATTTATTTTCCTCATATATTCAAATTATTGATAATTGTTCGTATATAAAATGTGAATTTTCCAAAGAATATCCCCTTGGATTTTGAAACTAGAATCATAGTAAGGCCCTTTGTAATGTACTAGGTAATGCACTAGTCAGGCCTAAAAAATAATTTTCAATGTTATTACACATACATACATCTTGGAAAAAAATGGTTTCCCTTTTAGTAACAAGATATAGATGTATTCATAGAAAAAACAACATAATGTAAAAAATACAAATAAATTAGTATGTTGTTCTATACTTATCCTTAAAATTCTTCATAGGGTTATGTTATTTAATCTATATTTTATGTAATCTTTTTATTATAGTGTCTACTAAAATTCTTTTCATAATAATTGTAACATCGTCAGAAATAGTATCATGGAGTCAGTATCTGATCTATTACATTAGATAAAGATAAAATGAATCATGTCCCCATAGACCAATTCGTTTAGTAGTTTTTGTAAACTAGACACATTCATTATTCTAATATTACATTTGAATATAAAAATTTAAATACAATTTTTTGGGAAATACAATATTCCCACTATAATATCCTTTAATATCATTCCTAATACAATTATAGCAATCATGGGAAAGGAATCAATATTAGGGTAATCCCAAGTGCACTGTAAGAGTTATATAAATTAAAATATATCATGATTAAATTTAGAATATGTCGGATTTGATGGCCTAAAACCAACAATATTGTACTTAATTAGTTAATAAATACCTTATCACATCTTGATTGTTCTTCAACATGACAATTCATGTGATAATGTCCAAAGGATATCTCTTTCACTAAAGGGTCATAGCAGATCCCTACTATGATAAGAACCTAGAAGTGTCATAACACTATTCTTGAATATATATTCTATGGTCAGATGATGTTATTTGAGGGAGAAAAATAATATATGCCATTACGGTTGGGGACTCATAAAACATTAAGGCATCTTCTCATGGTATGCTCCCTTGGTAATATCGAGGATGATATTATGAGAATGACACATACCAGTTGGAAATCCACATTTTATAGTGTCAGTGGATGTTCTTATCTACATAAGAGTGTATTGGTCCTTATACTTTATGGTTTTTAATAATGGGTATTTAAACTCGCACAATTGTATTTATTAATGATAATTATGATGACACATTTTTCACAATGAGGTAGGATATGTTCGGTGTGTCGCGTGTAATACTGTATTAATTGATAATGAGAGAAATGATTTTCCCTTCTATTCCACAATGGAAGTTGATAAGTTAGGACCATTTATGGAATTAATATAGCCTAAATAAATCCATTTCCATGGTGAGTAATGTGATAGTTCAATTCTAGTGACCCAAATAAAGAATAATCAAGCATAGGGGTTAATGTCACAAACATACAACACCCTTAAATTGAGATAACTATACAAAGGTATTACATTACATGGTAAGCCTTCGTAGAAGGTGACACGTCATTACAGCATTACCTTATTTCTTTATGGGTGCCTTGGCATGTTTCTCGATGCTATCATAGGACTTTAGGTAGGCTATGTATAATTCCATAGAGATAGAGGCCATGAGGGTTACACACTGAGTGCATCCAAGTATTTCAATTAAATATTAATTTGACAAGTTGAATAATGATTATTCCTGATTGTCATTTAATAATTATTAAAGGTCTCTTGATCACACTTATTTCAAAAGTAGTCATTCGAGAGAATATATTGTGGGATAAATAATATATTTATTAGCAAGTAAAGATGTGATATTTATTTAATAAATAAATATAAATTATTTGATTTCTAATAAATGTGGTGGAAGAAATAAAGAAAATGGAAAAACAAAACAAAATGTCGTGTGTATTAATATACATACTAGTTAGTTTTTCTGGGGATTTATGAGAAATAATAATATTTATTTAATTAAAAAATATTTGGGGTAATTATTTGGGAACATGTTAATTGATAATAATAGTCACCTAATATTATTAGACAAGGGGTCTTACTAAGAATAAAATGAAATAAATGAATTTTTTCGGGTAATTAATTCAATTTATTATTATATTTAAATAAAATCCCAATTATATTATTCTCATTATCATAGATATTATTTGTGGTTATGCCCATCGGATTTATAGAAATCTCTTAAGCCATGAGAAAAATTGTTCTTCTTCTTTCGAGAACACTCTTAGGTTACAAGAGAGATCCTCCTCCACTGGGCCAAGGAGACTGCATTGGAAGCAACTCTCAATGAGATCGAAAGAAGACATCGCAAGTGAAGGCTCTTCCACATTGGCACCCGGAGATACCTTCAATGACACCCATAGATATATGGAACATGTGTGGATCACAGATATTGGATGCCTAAACATGGATTCTACGATGCAATAACATATCACATCAGATATCGACCGAAAACATCAATGAATAGAGAATTTTATCAAGGTAATTCTTGACTTTTAATTAAATTTATTATTAACAACATATGATGATCATCTTTATGGTTTCAAGACAACCGTTTTTCTTTCATTATCTATTATATTCTAAAGATCTAACGTTTTATTATTTTGATGAATATCCGGTTGATCATTTTTTACTATAAAATTCTTATTGGGTACACCAACCAATGATTTTCTATAGCGCCCATAACATATAAGTGGTATTAGAGCCGTCATATAATTATTTATAATCATTTAGTTTTTCATTTATGATCTATGAATTTATTAATTTATTTGTTTCAATTCATGTAAATCAATTTTAAAATCTGAATCTCAAGATATATTGTTCCTCTTTCATTTCCCATTCACCATATAAAAATGATATTTTATTTTTATTTTTATTAAAATAAAATAGAAGAGATCTTCTGGAAGTGCCAAAGCTTCTTGCTCATGCAACACTAGAACTCATGGCCTGTATTCAACAGTACACACTATGTAGTCAAGATTCAATACATTGAACCATACTTCCAAACCATGTCATGTGTTGGAGTATTTCTATGTTTTAAATAAATCAGTGTGTTGACTAGGAACATGTGGCATGTGGTTTTTGAAATACACATGGTGTGGCCCAATGAACATAGCATGTAGTCCCTTCGGGTTAGGGTTGGACTGTGTACCCCGTACAAGGCATGCCGAACTGGAGACCATGTAATACAGACACTACATGGCATGTGGCCTACTAGACACACCATGTACTCTGAAGATTTCTGATGTTCATCTACACGCCATGTACTCATGCGTGTACTTAAAATGGATGGTGAATGATAGTAAACAGCTTTTTGGTCATAACTACATGCTATGTACTCATTCGAATTACATAGATTTATTAAAATTTATTATTATATTATAAAAACCCTTCAGATGTGTACCGTGGTGCAGGTAAAATGCTGAGGTCCAACACATGATAGGTGTTCTATATATATGTCTGCTTAATTCAATATCTTTGTAATGTTCTCATTAGGTAGTTATCATTACGGATTTACTTGGTTGATTTCAAGGTACAAGTTATTTATAAATATAATTTTAAGTGAATTTATTTGTTCAAAATTATGATGGATTAGAATCACAAGTAAATTCAAAAAAGGTTTTATGATAAAAGTATTGATGAATTAAATATAATTAATTGATTTGAGCATGATTTATATTAAAAATAAATTATTACTGAATTCAATTCTACTTTTATTTATTTGTAACTATCATTGCATTCATGGGTTATAATGAGCTTGTCCCGGACATTTTTATGTGGATGGATTTTTTTAATTTATTTATTTAAATTAAATGTGTTGTCATATGAGCCTTCTCTTGATTAATATGTAGGGCCAACATGCCCAAGGATTCTTTTATATAAATACCTATTCTACCCCTCACCTATGATTGAGATAAAAGCATATGTAATTGATGGATCTCCTAAGATAGTGGTGGAGGATCATGTTAGGAGCCTAGGTGAAACCAATCCAAGGAGATACAAAGGTGGATAAGTGGAAATCTATAAACAAGAACCCAAAAGTTTGAAGGTGTTTCTCCCCTAGGTATTGGGATATTTTATCATCTGCTAGATAAACTAACCAATAGAAAAATCTCATGATTTTACCATTTAATTTATTTGTGCCAGTTGAATTGTTTATCTATTGTGGGTTTCTTGTCACGATCACACAATTAATGAATTAAACAAGCATGCAATATGGAACAAAAATATGACCAACTTCTGCAAAAATATTACCATGGACATGGTTAATCACATAAGTGTATACCAATTAATATTAAGAAGAATGTAAGAAATATAATAAAATTGTAATATACATATAAGTATAAAATCCCTTAAAGGGATATTTAGTCAGTATAGCCTTCCATGATCTTTGTTAGAATCGATCCATAGTTCAATGTTCTTGATTCATCCTAGTTGGGGTGATTTTAATTATCGGTGAATTCTAATTCAATTTTTTTTTGGTTTAATTGACATGTTTCACATCGAGGGTTGAGTTCCATAATTTTACATGGTGTGAAAAAGATTCAAAGGTTTAGGAAACCTAGAACAAAAGGATTTCTGGATTGGTGGGTCTACTCAATGGATCAACGAACTGTGAGTTAATACAGTTGGCATTTTAGAATTCCTACCTAAAATCCTTCAAGTTTCTTGAACGAGCCTATTTGGGGTAATGTAAAGGGAAATATGGATCCTTTCCACTAGCATATTTAAGGAACCATATATTTAGAAGCCAATGGTGCAGGCTATTGGATTTCGATAAAATATGGGGAGGCTAATAAGTATTAATTTATATATTTGTCTCAGTTTTATAAATATAAATTACTAAAAAATTTCTTATCGAAATTTGTAGAATGGGAAAGGAAAATTAATTAAATCATATCATTTAGAACCATACTTTAGGAGGAAAACATTCTTACCAGAACCAATTTCCAGGTGTGGCAGTGGTGTTTATGTGTCATGCTTCTCCACAAGAGGAAGTTGTATGTACTGGAGGAGCCTATTCTAGTTGCTCAATGAAAAGAGGCCATCAATGTGGAACTATCTCTATATATGAAACATTTGGATGATGACACAGATTTCCATTGTTTCTTGATATTGGTCATGTCTAATTAGCTCTGTAATAAACATGAAAACATGGATGTGTATATCATAATGTATCACCCTATAGATCTCTATCAATTGAATGTGAGACATGAGAGATATGATATCTCAAATGATTTTTTTAAAACTATAAATAGAGAGTCTATGCCAGTTGGGCCTCATGTAGTCATGCATATTTGATACATTAAATGCTCGGACATATTAGGGATTAAGTTCCCATATGAGTTGCGTACATATCTCATCCTATCATCACTTCCTAAGACCTTATCAGTCTTTATTTCCAAATATAACATGAGAAACAATGAGAAGACTCTATCAGATCATATGACCCTAATTTTCTAGGTAGATACAGATATGAGGGGTGTCAAACCCGCAGTCCTTATGGTGAATAAGAAAATTAAGTATAAAGAAAAAGGGAGAAGGACTTATAAATGGTCTTAATCCCGTAATCACCATCCCTCAAAAAAGGGGAAGATACCTAGGTAGTGAAAGGAATGGGAGGAAATATGTTTTTCATGTGGCAAGCCAGGCCACTAGGAGAGGATCTACACAAAGAAGAATGGGGATGCTACTGGTGCGTTCGTTATCGAGTGTAATATTTCGATTTATACACATTTTTTATTAGATATAGCTTGTGGGGCTCAGATATGTATCCAAATGCAGCAACCATATATATTTAGAAATATTTCAAAAGGATAGGTGGATCGTCGATCTGCCAGTGTTGTGTGGATGGCTATGTTAGCCATTGGCTATTACCACCTCTCATCATCAGTTGGGATGATTTTGGTTTTACATAACTGTTATTATATACCTACTGTTACCAAAAACATAATTTATGTATCATGTTTTGATATGGATAGATTACTTTTAATGTTTGGAAGTATGGTTTGTTTATTTCATAAGATCAACATTTGTTATGTTATGGAGTGTTTAAATAATGGTTAGTGTGTATTAAATTATGAAAACTATGTTTTGACAAATGATGACGAAACAAACTCACATGAATCATACAACACCTTATTGTGGAATCACCGTCTTGGTCATGTAAATGAGAATAGCTTTACAAAGCTATGAAAAGATGTTTATTTAGACTCTACTAAGCTAAAACCACTAGATATATGTCTTTCTTGTTTACAAGGTAAAATGGCTAAGCCACCTTTCAGTGGACAATGTGAAATGGTCACAAATATTCTAGGATTGGTGCACATGGATGTGTGTGGACCATTTCTAGTAGAAGATAGATGTGGATATTTTAAATTCATTATATTTATTGATGATTTGGGTAGATTTAGACATGTATAATTAATGAGGTATAAGTCATAGGGCTTGGAGAAATTTATGGAATTAAAGAATGAAGTAGAGAATCATGTTAGTAAAAAGATAAAGATGATTCAATCAGATCAAGGGGAAGTATATCTTAACCAAGATTTCATCAACCTTTTAAAAGAGATTGGGATTCTATCTCAACTCACTCCTCCTTATACACCACAGTGGTATGGTATTAGTGAAATAAGGAACCGAACCTTGTTGGACATGGTAAGGTCTATGATGAGTCGTGAAAATCTTTCATTATCCTTTTGGGGATATGCATTGAAAATTTCATCATACACATTAATATGATTACCATATAAGATGGAAATGGAATTACATCAAAGTTATGGAATGGAAAGAAAACCATTGTTTCACACACATGCGTATGGGGATGCAAGGATTTTGTTACGGCCATATCATGAAATAAACTAGCACTATGGGGAATGAGGTGTATCTTTATATGATATCCCAAGGAACAAAAAGATTATTACCTATATAAACCTTCAGAATAGAATGTGATTATAATTAGAAAAGTCATAGTTCATGAGAGGGATCACATACTCAAGAAGGATAGTGCAAGAAATATTGACTTTAACAATGTTGATTCTCAATTTACATAGGAGTTGGTATAAGAAACAGTTCCACAGGTCCAAATTGAAGAGGTTCCAAAAACACAATTACTACATAGGAGATCAAAATAGTTAAGGAAACCATAGAGATTTGGATTCATAGTAACTGAGGATGGTGAATAATTATTATTGTACAATGATGAACCTCTCTCCTACAAGGATGCAGTAGACATCTCCTAAACTGAAAGATGTCTAGAAGCTATGAAATATAAGATGGATTCCATGTATCATAACCAAGTCTAGGTTCTGGTAGATAATCTAGTTGTTGTAAATCATGATTTATGAAAATTGGTATTTTAGAGAAATATGGACATGGAAGGTCTTGCTCGAACCTATAATGCAAGGCTAGTGGCTAAAGGAATCAGACAGCATCATGAAATTGACTATGATGAAAACTTACCGCTAGTTTCTATGATTAAATCCATAAGAATCATTATTACCATAGAATCTTACCATGACTATATGATTTGCCATATAGATGTCAAAAACAACATTCCTTAACATGAACGATCAATAATATGTCTATATGAAACAACCAGAAAGGTTTGTAATAGCAGGTGAAGCCAAACATGTTTTCATGTTTCATAAATTTGTTTATGGATTAAGGAAATAATTCAGTTCATGGAACATTCGATTTGATGAAGACATAATGAATTTTTTTCATTATGAATGAATGTGAGCCAAGTGTTTTTAAGTAGTTTAATGGGAATGCAGTCATTATCCTATTAGTATATATTGATGATAGATTAATCATTGGAAATTATGTACCAATCATGCAGTCAGTTAAAGATCGTTTGAACAAGTGTTTCTCCATGAAGGAATTAGGGAGGAAGCCTACATTCTATGGATTAATATCATTAGTGATAGATCCCAGAGGCTTGTTGGACTAAGTCACAGTATATACATCTACCAGATACTAAAGTGATTTTGTATGGTAAAATTTAAGAGGGAATTGCTTCTAGTGTCACATGGTCCACATCATTCAAAGAGAATGTGTCCTCAAACACAATAGGAGAACGATAGGATGAGTAATATCCCATACGCTTTGGTTATCGAATCCATCATGTATTCATATTATCTACGAATCTTGATGTTGCCTATTCAATGAGCATTGAAGGAAGATATCAAGAAGATCCTAGAGAACATCATTGGACTGCTGTTAAGACTATCCTTAATTATATGAGAAAAACTAAGGATATGTTCCTGGGGTATGGAGGAGACGAGGATATTTCCAACATAGGGCATGCTGATATTGGTTACAGATATATTATAATGATATGAAGTCATAATCTGTATATTTTTTGTCTCAACGGAGGAGCTGTGAGTTGGATGAGTTCAAAGAAGCCAGTTTTCTCAAATTCTAAAGTAGAGTCCCAATTTATAGTGGCTTCTTATGCAACCAAGGAATCCATCTAGATTTGAAACTTTTTCTAGGATCTAGATGTGGTTCCTAGCAATAAAGACCATGTCACATGGTATTATGATAATACAACAACAGTGTCTCTTGCAAAATAACCAAGGTAACATCAATGGAAAAAAGCACATTATTTTTATGTATCATCTCATGATGGATTTATATAAAAGGGGAGATGTTATTGTGCATAGAGTGTCCATGAAAAAGAATGTGGAAAACCCCATGACTAAAGGCTTGTCTCAAGTGAAGCATGAATATCATGTGAGAGCTAATGGGTTAATGGTTTTTTGCAGATGGATCTAGTCTTGTGAGCATCTATTGGATTTTCTGGCCTAGAACCAAATATTTTTTACATTATTCATTAATAAACACCTTATCACATATTTTTGGTTTTTCTGGGTGAAAATACAAGTGATAATGTCCTAAGGATTGCTGTTGCACTAAAAGGGCATAGCAGATCCCTGCTATGATGAGAACCCAAAAGTGCCATAACACAATTCTTGAATATATGCTCTTTGACCGGATGATGTTATCAAATAAAAAATAATAATAAAATACATTAGGGTTGAGGACTCATAAAACCTTGAGGATGCTTCTCAGAGTGTACGCCCTTTGTAATATCCCAGAGGATATTATAAGAAAAAGACTCGATAATAGGAAAGCCACATTTCATAGTGTCATTGGATGATCCTATATACAGACATGTGTATTTGTCCTTAGACATTATGATAATTATTAATGGTTATTAGAACTCAAGAACTTAGATTTATTGACAAAAACTGTGAAGAGTAAATGTTTTCAGTGAGGTAGGATTTATTTTGTGTATCACAGGTAATACTGCATTAGTAGATAATGTAAGAAAAGATTTTTTTCCTTCTATTCCATAATGTAAGTTGATATCTTAGTCCCATTGATGGAACTAATATAGCCTAAATAAATCCTTGTAGATGGTGAGTAATGGGAAAGTTCAATTCTTGGAAGTCAAAGAAGGAATAATCAATAACATGGGTAAATTGCACTAGAATGCATCCCGCTTGATTTGAGATATCATGTCAAATGGATTACATTACACAGCTAGTATTTGTTGGAGTTGAGATGTCATTTTAGAAATAACTTCTTTCTCCATGGGTGACATGGCGTGTTTTTAGACAATAACCTTGGACTTTTGGTAGGATCCACTTAATTCCACTAAGAAAGAGGTCTAAAGGGGCACACACTATGTGTGTCTAAGTATCATAGTTAAATATTCATTTAACTAGTTTAATAAATATTATTCTCGATATTGGTTTAATAATTATTCAAGGATGCTTGCTCGTATTTATTTTGACACTATTTATTCAAGAGAATATATTGTAGGTGAAATAATATATTTATTAGTGAGTAGTGTAGTGATATTTTTTAAGAAATAAATTTCCATTATTCAAGGACTAATAAATGTGGTGTATTAAATTAAAAACTGTGAAAACAAAAGTACATGTAATGAATATTAATAAAAATTCCATTTAGTTTATTTTGGGATTTATTAGAACTAATATTATTTAGTTAATTAATTAATATTATGTGTACTTTTCTGGGATAATTTCAAGTGATAATAATAGTAAACTATTATAACTATACGTGGGGACTTACTAAGAATTAAATGAAATGAATAAATGCTTTCAGGTAATTAATTCATTTTATTATTCTATGTAATTAAAATCATAATTATATTATTCTCATGAACATAGCCATTATTCTTTGTCATGAACAATGGATTTAGAGAAATCTCTCAAGCCATGTGAGAACATATTCTTCATTCAAGAATTCTCTCATGTTACAAGAGATATCCTCCTCCACTGGATCATGGATAGTGCATTGGAAGCAGCTCTCATGGCGATCAAAGGCAGTCATCACAAGTGAAGGTTCTTCAATTCTAGCACCTAGAGATCCCTTCAGAGTTTTCCATATATATGTGTATCATGGGTGGATCACCACTAAAGGAATCCTACAATCGGATTCTATAACGCTATGACATATCACATCGGATCTAGAACGGAAACGTAAATGAAGATAGAATTACATCAAGGTAATTCTTGGGTTTTAATTAAATTAATTATAATCAACATATGATGATCCACTCTATAGTTCTAGGATACCCCCTTTTATTTCGGTCGTTGTTTTATTCCAAAGATCCATCATTTTATTATCAGGAAGGATCTTGAAATGATCATTTTTTATGGAAAAATTCTAGTTGGGTACACCCACCAACACGCTTCTATTACGCCCGAAATCTAAAGAATAATCAATATGGAATGAAAAATATCTTAACACACATTCCATTTAGTTAAAATAAATTTAAATAATAATTAGATATCTAATAATAAATATTGAAAGGTAAATAACTAAAAACAAATTTCATCTAAATAATTTTATTATCTTTATTTGATAAGAATATTAAATATGGAAATATAAATATCCAAACAATCATTTATTTAATCAATAACTCAACAAACATCGTGCGATAATCAATAATAAATATGCCATGGTAAATTTATGAATACACACACCATTTGATCAAAAAATAGATATTGAAAAGAATCCATATCAAATAAATTTGAAAAATTCTAATGGATAGTAACAACTAAATTCCTATTGAATAAATTTTTAACTATTGGTTGTCATGATCTCAATAATCATGATAACTCTATTTTCAAGACCATTCATAGCACAATATAAAATGGATGGGTAGGTTTTCACCAAAAAAACTATTTGACCATGTCTACAAAAATATTTAGTATCATGAGACTCTCAAACATTGTGTGAATATATATAAATAATACTAACTAATATAATCATTTCCAAATCATTCCTTATATTTCTCGTAATCAATTTCACTCATTAATAGTGTACCTTGTCATTAAATATCTATACTGAGTAAATACTATGAATTTATCAATATTTTCACAAATATAAAATTAAATTAAATTTTGAACATCATATATAGAAATTATAAATTTTTTAATCAATACATATATCCCTGATAAAAATATGTGAATTTATGAAAAATTTATTTTTCAATGATCACATGCAATTTTATATTTATAGAAAATGACAATGACTATAAAATCATGAATCAATAAAGTGAATGTAAATACATTCCATAATCAAAATGATCAAAACTATATATATAATGATTAATAATGGTATAAATATATCATACCCATTATAGAGAAAAGGAAAAAATAGGTTTTTTTATGAATATAAATACCCACAAAATGTCATTAAATACATTCTTGAGGAAAATATCCTTTTTATATTGATAGTATATTTAAAAATAAAATAATAATAATATTTTGAAAATATATTTCATTGAAAATGACCTTTCATACTTATTATAGAATCATTAAAATACAGAGTGTTCATGACTACATGAAATTAGAGACTTTTCATACACATTATTGAAGTGATTCCTTTTATATTTTCAATAATATACAAATGGGGTATATTTGGAAAATGACATGAGAATTCCCTTAAAAAAATATTTGAAAAATCTATTAATGTGTAAAAATGTCATCAATAAATCATTTGTAGCAATTGAAAAAAATTAATCATTTTTAGACAACATAGATTTGTAATAGAAAGGATTTTTGGCTAAAGAGAGAAATGAAATAAAATTTATTGGAAGCAATTTCTTAATATTTTTAGGAACTAAACATTAAAAAAAGATTACTATTACTTTTAAACATCCTTAGTAACAAAATTACAATACAATTAATAATTTTTATTAACCAATGATAAAATAAATTCCATAAATCGAAATTAATGCATAAATAATCTCGAATAAAAATCTGATTTTGAAATAAACTACTACCAATATCATAATTTGCGTGTGAGAATTACCTAATGAATCAATTATGTGTATCAATTGTAAACAAAATTAAAAAATGTATATATACAACATCAGATAGTAAAAAATTCATTAATAACATAATTTTATAATATCAAGGTCAATGATGATGTAATATAACCTAATGATAAGAAATTGTGTTCTGAATATTTTTACTAATCCGTAATTTTCACGTCAAATCCCCTTGAATAAAATTAAAAAACTAAGACAACAAATTAAATGAATTATTATTGAATAAGGATATTATATGTTAAATGGTTTTTATATGCACTATATAAATTAAATTAGGTTAATAACAATATAATATACCACAATTAATGCAAATAGAGATATTATCCCTTACCTCAGACTATCATTTGGATGAACACGATTTTACCGCATGAAAAATTGTTTAAATAAAGTAATTAATTTTAAATGAAACATATACATATTTAAAATATCATATATGGTCCCCTTATAACATTTAATAAATGTTTGTTTAAAATATTGTATTACATTACTTTTTTTCAGGTGTTAATTTCTTTATTTTCTCATGCATGTTTTGTCATGAATGTTTTTATTCATGCACTTCTTATATAGCTACATAATATCTAAAATTCCAATAAAGTTATAAATATCATATTTACTCATTATATAATTTTTTTTAATGAATCAATAAGGCTATGTATTGAAAATTAATCACATCATTTCGGGGAGGCGGTCATCATACATACACACAAGCTGCAATATCATTCCATTAACAAGGGAAATGGTAAGGTACTTAGTGATATAATACTTTTACATAATAAATATCGTGCCATATATATCATATATATTTATTGAATATATCCTTATTACTTTCCAAGTGATGCGTATCTAAAAAACTAATCACTTCACTACGTTCAGTGTTAGTCTGTCGTACACACAGGTAGTGTTATAATATGTTAAACAAAATTTATAATAAGAGTGTATAAGTGATATTAAAATTAAAATGGTATAATAATATCATAAATCTTATATATAAATTCATAATAATTTATTATATCTGATCGTGAGAGTGTTGAAGGGAAATGAGATATAAAAGTTAGTGAGGGGTAGTCCACCATACACATGGATCAACGATTTCATTTCCCATATAATAGAAGTGAAGATAGAGATAGGTTATTACATAAACATAAAAACATCTCTATATATGTGATAATTTTTTTTAATATAATTATTTAATATTACTTTAAGTATTTATAAATATAAATTAAATAAAAATTATTGTTTAATAACATTAAATATTATTCAAACGACCTCTTTATGTTTCCAAAAATATAATTCGCATAATTATATATGGTTTTAATATTAAAACTCAATATAAAATTCATCCGACTAAACTAAATTGACTTAAATATAATATATTTAATATAACTAGACTCTAAACAAAATATAATTTATAATTTATCATTGTAAATAATTTAATTAGTGTCATAATTTATAATATAATTTTATTATAATATATAATTCTAAAAAAATGTAGAATTTCAGATAAGTTAAAAAAAATTACCCTAAAATATTTTTTTAAGATAATTTAATAAATTAATGTAATTTTATCAATAAATTTTAGAAAAAAGTTTAAAATTAATTTTAAAAAATGAGTGTAGAGTGAGGCTAAACAACCCATTAAAAAATATTTTTTTTTCAAGAAATTGTTTTCATACAAATGACTCATTTCTTATTTCTAGTAAATAGAAAAAAATAATTTTAGTTACATATTCATCAAAACTCATACCATCCAATTTTAAAAAAATTATAATCATATATTATTTTATGGTTCATTTAGAAATGGGGTTTTTTGTTGGGTAAGATATCAAATAAATAAATTTATATTAAAATAAAAAGATAATAAAGTCTCATTGTGTCACATTATCATCTAGGATATCTGATTCTTTTCATATACTCTATAAAACACGTTTTTTCTATTTTAAAAACATATGGTGTTGCAAAAGATATGAAAATAACTATAAAAATAAAAATAAAAATTTGAAATTAGATTTTAATTTTTTAAATTATGTGAAAATAACATATAAATAAAATAGATTAAAAAAATAATGAATTGATTAAGAAGTATTTTTAGAAATTACGATAAATATATGACCATTATAATTGAATCTGAACATTAGAAATAATAAATTACCCTTGAAATAGTATCCTGATCATTGAAAATAGTAAAATTAATTAATATTAATATTTACAATGAATAAAATAACAAAAATTAAAACTTTAACCTTATAAAATGATTTAAAAAATTATTTAACTCGATGAACAAAATTATTACATTTTAATAAACAGTTTGTTGAATTATATATTAAAATAATAATTTTTATTATAAAATATAAATATTCTAAGTAAATAATTTTTTAATATTTAAAATTTAAGATATATATTATCCAATAAAAAATAATTATAAATTGAAATTTAATAACTAAAATAAAAATAATTATTTTTATTAAAAAAAATCTACATATTATATGATTGTCTTTAAAAGATTAAAATAAATTTATTATATTTTTTATTCAATAGAAATGTATTCATATTTATAATAATTATTTTGAAGTTCAATTTTGGTAATGTGTAAGTATTTTTTTAAAAATTGATGATTTTTTGTTGAATAGTGAAAAATAATGTTTTTACAAATACTATAACTTTTAGACATCATTATTAAAAAAATAATACAAAAATATACATAGAAATTTTTTGAAAACATAAATTTTTTTAGTTAGAGAAAATATATATTTAAAAATGATATAGATAAATTCAAAACATGTAAATAAAATTTTTAAATGAATCATAAATTTTATTAAAAAAATATGTATTTTTGATACCTTATATTGTATAAAATATTTGAAAGAATATTTTTCATTTTATTATATGATAAAATGTAAAATAAAAATAAATTTATTAATCCCACTTATAAAATTAATATGAATAATCATGATTCATAGTATTGATCCTAAATACTGAAATAAATAATATTTTATTCTAAAATATCTCTTCTCTATATAAGCCTCGTACTGCACCCCTTTATCATCTCATTCAGAACCATTTCATGTTCATATTTGGATTCTAATTAAATATCTAAAATACTATATAAATAATTCCATTTCAATGTTATTTCAATCAATCCATCCTATAAATGATTTCAAATCCACCGAAAAATTGCATATCAAAAAAAAGGTAAGGGTTCACAAGACTTTCATTGATTTATTCTTTAATATTAAATTATATTAAACCTATTTTAAATGACATATTTTCTTTATACTATGATTATTGATATATGTTATAAACTTCTCTTTATCATTTTATCAATGATATATTACCCATTGTCTCTCATGAAACCATTTTTTCATAATCTGTTTCTATAATAGAATAAAAGATTCAAAAGGCATACCTTTTCTTTTAAATTAATCTTATACGTCTATAAAAAAACATTTTTATCCCTTCAATTCAAATATATAATATAATATTTTAAATATAATTAATTTGTAAAATCCAAACATTTTTAGTTTATATGTATATTTATAATCATTAAAAAAATCATTCACCCATTTTGGCATAAAAACAAAAGGGAACGATTGTGTAATATTATCAATTTTATCTTTTAATGAAGTCAATATACATTTATTTGAAAAATTAATATAACATTAATAACTACATAATTAAATTTTTTAGATTTAATATGGATAAAATAGGTATATTAATAATTGTATTAGAAGTAAAAAATCATAGTCTTTTTGAATAATCTAAAACAAGATTATCGGGGACGATCACATGAATTTTATCTGTTTAATAAACAACGAATTAATTTTCTTTTGGAAAGACATGAAAAATATACCATGACCCATTTAGAGCAAATGAAAACCATTTATTTTGACTACCTACTATTACTATGATAAAACATAAGATTTTGAATAATGAAACAAACAACTTTAAAATGATCAAAATAGAAAACATTAATTTAACAAATTTATAAAAATGATAATAAATGGATTATAAGATATAAAAAATCATTAGGGTTCTTAAATATGAATTAATAAATGTATATTTACTATTCATAAGGTTAGTAGATCAAATGATGAATGCTGGGACATTTGATAGTCGATCATTCCTGCTCTCTTGTCTATGATCATATATTATTTATCACCATCTGTCTCTTTATTCCTCATTTTATCTTTAATTAATATCTTTTATATTTTATTTATAAATATCATTGTTTCTTATACCATCCCATTCTATATTTTATTTTTGTATGCATTCATGTGCCTCAATGTTCCCTCCCTAATATTTTCAATAAAATAATTCTAACAAAGTACCAAGTAATATTTTTTCGTTTTAATACTCCACTCTTATAATGATTAGTTTATATATATTAATTTAAAAATAAATATTCTTAACAAACATTATTATAGTTTTTGTATTCTTTTTTATAATTCATATCCCTATATCAAATTTAAATATTATTATTCTCTTTTCATAAAATTAGTATTTTTAAATTTAATTTCAAACATTCTTCTCATATTTTATGATTTTCCTTCAATTTGATATCCAAATTGAATGCTCATGATGATTTATAGATAATAATATAAATAAATTAATTAATCTATTCTTTACATTTTAACTTACATGATTACTCAATGTTTAATGTTTTATATATTTAATATATTAGAAAAGTTGTTTTTATTGATTTATTTTATGTTTAGGCTTTGAATATATTTCATTTATATGTAGAGAAAATGTTATTAATATGTTTTGATGATGGGTTTTAATATTATTAGAAATCATTCCAATATATTAGGAAATTGTTTATATCTCGTGGATTATTAATGTGTAGTCTAAATGCAGTAAGCTATGTCTATGATGTTATGAATGGGAAATATACTCTACACTTTGTCATTAATATTTCAATGTATTAATGGTAATCCCTGACCTATGTTAATGATTACATGAATTACACATATAACACATTTTATTATAATAATAATATTTTTAGACTATTATGTGCTTTGATGTTATATATTATGATTATTTTCATCTATGATACCATGTAATGTTTTCTTAAATCTTGTGATATCACACCCCATGTCTATATTTTTTTACACACTTAACATGAGTTTTTATCATGAATTTTTTGTATGATATTTGTTTATCCCATGCATTTATAAAAGTATGTTGAACTCTAAGAGAATGTTATGATTAATGAAATTAAAAATAATCTATCAAATTTATAATTTCATTTATTATGTTCAAAATTTTATCATTATTGTAGACCTTTTTGATTTTGGGGTTTGATATGTATATTAAAAATGAAGACATATTATTTGAAAGAGACGAATTTCATCATATTTTTGAATTGGTGGTTTATTTTTGTAGAACATGTTTGGGAACATAAAATTTAATTTCCACTAAATAACCAAGATTCATATTTAATAATTAATGTGATAATATTTACATTTTATTTATGAATTATTCTTTATATGTTCATAATTATAGATTATATTATTAATAATATGATTATTCTAATACCTAAAATTCATTTGTTTTAGAACATTTATGGAAATCGGTGGAATAATGTTGGAAACCAATTGAATGGCTAATGAAATGATTTTCCAAATAAATTTCCACTATCACAAGAGAGAGATAAAAAACATCATGGTGGTACTAGGTCAGTAAATCTTATTTTTTAAAATCACATAAACACTATAATAAACCAAAATCATCTAATCAATAATCAAACTATGGTTGAGTCCTTTATGAAATAATTTCCACCTTCATTTAGTGGGTCCTTTTTCCCTCTTATCCCAATGAAATAGATAAATTAAATTGATAAAATATATTATATAACATTAAACAAAATATAAGAAAAAGTAATCTTTTTCATTTATGATTTAAAGAGAAAAAAATTAAATTCATTAATATGATCAAAAATATCAAACATAAGGAATATATTATGTCAATGGACTGAAATATATTTAACAAAAAAATTTAATAAATATTTCCCTCACTCTTGATGTATTAAAATAGAGATCAAATATCATGGGTGAGAAAAACAGGTTAAAATGGAAATATGAAGAAAAAAATAAGGCCTTAGATGGAATCTACCTAAATATAATAATGATATTCTACCTTTGTGGAATGGAATGGAATAATCATATTTATTTCCTAAGGGATGTGAAAAATAAAATTAATTTAATAGAATAAAATAATTTACCACAAAATCATATCTCAATGATCCAATGGTACAACATCAAGAATAAAATAATCTATGTAAATAATGTTACCATTCCAATAGTTGTGGGGGATAATATATTAACATATAATTTAAAAAAAAGGTATCATAGAAGAGAATATTTTATCACTACTACTAAGGAGGAGTATGAAAATAGTGTGGGGATCTGGAAGGTTATTATTTATTCTAGAATAAATAATTTCCAATTTTATTCTAGTTGTACACATTAATTTATTCATTTAATGTTCTCAAGAAATATTCAAACAACACCCCTCAAAAAAGAGGTAAATCCTACAATGAAATGACTAAATTGAGAAAATATTACACAATGTGTATATAATTCTTCCCTAGTTGTCATTTTTGGAAGATAATTCTTTCATAATAAAATATTATCCATTTTTATAATTTTATTCTATTTTTTGATGGACAAATTATCCTACTATAGAGTTAATATAATTCTTCATGAGAGGTAAATCCTATTCAATGTCCCATTAGAACATTTAATTCTGTACTAGTGGAAGGAGAATTATCATCAACATTGGAAAAATCCTTATAAAATATGGAAATATTTTCCTTAAGAGAAATAATATCATCCTAAAGTGATTTATACAATGGAAAGGACTATACATGAAGACATGGATATTACAAGGTAATATGGAGAAGAGTCCCTTGAATAGTTTCTGATACATCTTTTTGATTGAGAGGTAGAGTCCTCTATATAACTTATACTTTGATATATACCCATATGAGAGAGTAATAATATAATTTCCTCCATTAATTCTTAATATTTTATGAAGAAACAATTCTAATTAATAGATGACGATTTATACATCCCAATGATTCTATATATGGTTATCTTGTCATTTATTATTAATAATAATGGGTTATTGTCTATCTATATTTGTTTTATTGATATTAAGATGATCAATAAAAAAAGTATACTCTATAATGGAATAATATATTTTTTAATCAAACACATTGGGATTAGTCTATATGGTGGAAGTTCATTAATAGAATTATCACTTAAATGAGAAATAGATGATATTCTAATGATTAACATTCATAATAATTTTTTAAACTATATATAAAAAATAATTCCATTCAGACTAAGTATATATTGAAATTCATGGTATTTGTGAAATAATTTCTTAGAGATTAATTTACTAAATTATTTATTGTATTTATAAATGATACTCATATATATTCTAATGTTATAGAAGAACATTTTAAAAACTGAAGATTATATATCATTTAAATTAAAACTATCATTAGTAACATGTGTCGCACACAACATTGAACACGTGAAACGATAAACTAAAAAAAGTCATGAAGAACTTGATACTTATTATTAAAAAACAATAATTACCACCAAAAAATATGTTAAATAATATTATATTCTTACATTTGAAATTTTTATATTAATATGAAAAATGAAAATTTAATAAATTATAATTATTTTCAAATAATTGTTATTTAACATATATTTTAATTTACCAAAATAAATTAAACCAACCACTTTTAACATATTATTACAAAATTATATGTTGTTTAAATATATAAAATATAATGTATTCATTCATAAAAATACAAATTGGTTGGAAATATAATAATATAATACACTTAATGGTAAAAATGAATATTCATAGATAAATACAAGATTTATTTATATATTTTATATTCATTAAAAATCTAAAAATATTAAATTGATAAATTTAATTTTTAAAAATAACAACTAAATTGAATTTATAATTATGACATTATCATATGGTTAATTTTTATTATTTTCTAATATAATTTATTTTTATATGAATTGTGAAAAAATAACAACATTGATATTACCATCTTTTTTTTGGTAAAAATGTTTTTGAACCCATTTTTCTATAAAAATATCTTTATAATGTATAATAAATAATTTAAACATAATATATTAAATTTATACAACATGTGTTTAATGTTTTAAAATTTTAGATTTTTTAATAAGAAAACAATATTTACTCTTTAGTATTGAAAATTAGTTTTTATCAATTATATAAATTATATATAAAATAATGGACATCAAATATTAACTCAACATGTTCATATTATGTAAAAAGTTAAAATTCGTTTTTAGAAAAAAAAATTATGATTGTTGTTATTAATGTTAATGACAAGGATATTGGAATTCAATGAATTGAAGGCCATATATTTTTTATGGTTTTTAAGATATATATTTATCTAACTAAGTTGATATGGAACCTTACATGGATTAAACATCATATTGGAAAAGGTTACTATACATCTCTATGTAATAGTTTTACATAGGCCTAATTCCTGACTAATACAGCCAAATCACATGACACCTCATTGATGAAACCCTATACTTGACTAATGCATCCTTCAATCAAGAATATTATCATAACTTCATTTTAATCATTATCTTTAACTGCATCCCCTACCATGGGTCTTGAAATGGTGTGTGCTAATCATTCCATGAATGAACCTCATCATCCAACTGAGAATCTGGTACCTCTATTGTAAACTCTTTTATCTAATAGAAATGTAATACTCTATAATGAATTCATTTATCCCACCATTGTTGGATAAGAGGCCTTCTATAGAAAAACAATGTGTTTGACCTATGGGGTGATGAGATGAAGGCCCACTCTTGTGGCCCAAATTCCATCCTTGGATGAACAGTTCTTCAACAATATCAATCCACTATTGTAAATAATAAAAAGTCTACACAACAAAAATACTACTAATGTACATAAGAAAATTTTACCCCAATTATATTTTAATGGGAGGCATCTACAATATTATGGGGATTCATTACCACCTGATTGGTCCCCAAACTGTATGACCATGATATTGGTAAAATGTTTATTTTCAAAAAATTATATTATTAATGTTGAATAACTTTTATGAGAAAAATAAATTTAAAATAATCAAGAAAATTAATTTAATATAATTTTAAAAAATATAAATAAATAAATTATAAATAATTAAATTAGTAAATAATAAAAATTAATATTAATAACAAATTATGGTGAAAATAATTTTTTTCTAAACGTGGTTTCTTTTTCATGAAATGGTTCAATTAAACGTTTAATAGTATATTTTTTAGAAATTGAATTAGATTAAAAATAAAATAAATTTTTGTTCATAATAATGTAATTTTTCTAGTGTTGTTACCATAAATTTTAATTAAAACATATATTCTCTAGTTAAAAACTAGTTTCCCCAATAAAAAAGAAAAACACTAAACATAAAAAAGAAGATTAAATGATTTCCAACATGTTTAAACCATATTTGGAAATTCATGGTTGTGGATTTCGTGACACAATATCACTAAAAATTCAATTATATAAATATTTTTTAGTCATTAACCCAATAATATTTTACAGACACCATTGAATGAATTGGGTATACACAAAAGTACCCTTTTATTCACATATAAAGGGTATCTCTTACACCATTTCAATACTCAACTTCCCCTTAAAATTATCACTATAACCCTACACAATATTACCCTCTATAAAGTCCCTTTAATTTACTTGTTCCCCTCATCTATTAAATTTATGAAAAGTCCTTCAATTATAGGGATATCATCAAGTGTATATTTATGGTCTTCAAGTAAGAATTATTTACTCTTTACCATTTATTTTTAATAATTTTATTCCAAAAATTACCTAACCATAGTAATATAATGACCAAATTATAAGCGCAAAAAATAATTATTTTCATATTAATTGAAGAACCCTACATTATTTATTTTCATCCACTTAACAAAACAAAATATCCTCGATCTTTTTTTGTACATACTACAACATTCATGATGAGACAATATCTATTTGTCACCACAACCCTCTTCACATGGTATGAAGATTGAATTGGTAAATAAATGTTACATATATTATATAATTAAGAATATTAAGAGGTCAACTATAATATACCTTCATTTCCTCACATTTTTTTGGAAATAAAATCGTTAATTTTGTGTTATGATGACTAGCAGCTCCACAAAGTAAATTTTTTCATTTTTCAACTTGTTTTAAATTATTCTTCAAAACCACATAAATTATGATTAAAAAAATTATCAAGTTATAAATATTAGAAGTATACTAATTTTATAATTATATTAAATGAACATATATAATTTTATAACCGTACTTACCCTTTGAAATTTTGGTATATTCATGTTGGGTAATTCTAACCACCTTCTTGAACAATGCTATAAATCATTATCATGGATGAATAAATGTACATAAATAATAAAATTATATAATATAATATTTAAATAATGAATAATTTATTATTAATTAATTTTAATGTTAATTACTTATCTTATTATTAAAATATCATATTCTATTGCTAATATTACCCAAATACTTCATCATTGATTCCATTATCACACAACATTACTATAATAGGAGTGGAATAATATTTTAAAATTATAAATCTATAAATTTTATCTATTTCAGGAATTAAATTATATATTAGTTATTACTGTTCAAAGTATTATAAAGAAAAAAACGACTATTATGAAACTTTTTCAAAATGATCAAGACATCACACACCCGATATTGAAAATAAGTAATAACTAACTAACAAAAATGAAGACAATTGTTATAACTGATTTTAAAAAACAATATATTTATATATATATATATATATCTAAATAACATTATTATATTTTTTATTAACAATTTTATTTATTTGTATCGGTAATTAAATCAATTTTCTAGATGTTAGTAATTAAAGAAATAGTTTCCCATCTCAATTTTAAATCACTTGTGAAAAAATCCTTTTTATGCAACCTTTTTTCTTTGTAATGGTGTATTTAATTCCCCTTTAATATTTTTTTATTATAATCAAATTATTAATTTAATTTAATGTTTCCTTTGAAATCATATCTTTAAAGGGGTTCTCATTTGAATGTTTTTTATTTTGTAAGGGTTTCATTGACTCTATTTTTGATTCATTAGGTTATAGTAATTCATAATTATATTAAATTATTAATATTTTTTATCATTAAATTACCCAATTTTATTTTTTATTTATCCTTTTATTTAGGGAAATTACTTCTTAGGTTCAACAAAAACCTCTTGGATAAGCATTATTATAAAGTAAAAGTATAAATTTGTATATAATTACTTTAATTATTACTAATGAATCTTATCCTCTAAATCCATATTTCTATTCCAACCAATATTTTACTATAATTTTAGGAAATCATATATAGATTAATTCTTATGATCCTATTACTTATTATAACCCATTTTTTAATGAAACTTTTATTACCATATTTATAATGGGGATTTTATGTAATGGTCTTTCAAAATATTAAAAGGTTTTATTTCTCGTTGATATATATTTATTTATACAATATATTTATTAACTATAAAATAATTTTTTCTTTTTCAAGACTCTATTAATTAATGTTTTAATATAACTGAAAATTTTTATTTCTAACCATTTTCACAATATCATTTAAAAATAAACTAGGGAATATATATCTTAGATTTTATTTTAAAAATGTGAAAAATAATTCCATAAACTTTTTTCATATTAATACATTTATCATTATATTAGAATTTTCATTCATATATAATAGTTTTAAAAATTAGTTTTTTACATTATTCTATAATTTATTTAAAAATAAAATTTTATGGGAAAATGAAATTTTTTTTAATTATTATTGAAGTAATATTATACTAACCTTCCATGTATTAATTTTCTACATGATTATTTTTACCTATGTATTCAGAATTGTGAATTATGAAATATCTATTAGAGAAAGGTTCCATCATATCCTTTGAAATTTCTAATCATATTCTTTTGTATAACCAGAAATTTTTTCCAATTCCATTAAATTTAAGGTACCCTATTAGTTATTCCTTTGATTTAAATATGTCCACCTAGATGACATGCCTTGATTTATTTGGGAAATTATTGTCTTAAATGTATACCCATTATCTATATTGTGTAAGTAACATATGTTTTATTATCATTAATTATGTGTATTTACCTATAATGTTATGAGTTATCTTTGTATAACAAGTTATATTTTACAGGATTTCATGTCATGATTATTGTTTGCATTATGAATTATTTCTTTATGAAAATCCATATCAATATTTTATGAATCTTATTTTAATTAAATATTCACATTATGAGCTGATAAATGAAACCCATTTTCTATACATGGGGCCTTTATAAACTGATCAATGATTTAATTATTGCGATCTGTGTTAATACTTATGAATTATGGGTGGGGTGATATTTAGGCCTCCAATTAATTGCTAAAAACATAAATTATCATGATATATATTTATATATTTATATTAAAAGAAAATTTAGTTTTTTAAAAGTGTTAGTGAAAGGGTTTGACTCATGTAGGTTATGTATACATAGGTCAAATAATTTTGTCTCACATGCCTATGTGAATGTGTCAGACTCATGGGGGTGATGGTTTCCTATTGTAACATGTCCTACATAGCCAATACTAATTCAAATAATTTTTTTTCTATATTGGATAATATTTATTGAGTTGTTTTTCTATACTCTCTACATTAATTTCTTCTGTTATTTCATATAATTTTTCATGTCTCATGTATTATGATCTGAAATATATAGGATATTTTTTTTCAAATGTGTCATTATTATAAAAATATTCTCATATTATACTAACTTATAATATATTATTGATTGATATTATTTTTTCCCTTATAGAGCATCTTAGATAACCTTATTTGTATACTTCGATTTCCCTTGTTTATAATGATAAGAAAATTTTGAATGATATAGAATAATATATTATGTTGAGAATTAGTTGGAGATGTTGATGAAAAAATATAGATTAATTAGTTTCATATAGAGTGAAAACAATATTGATTAATTTAAAATTATAGGAGTTATTTTTGATAATTTTTTATCCTAATCATCAAAATACTAAACTAAAAGGTCTTGGGTATGTTTTACAATGAAATATTTTCTTCAATCATGTAATAGATATTGTAATATTTGAGTTATGATGAAGTTTGTATAAGATTAGGGTAAGGATATATTTAGAGGATGTGCTAGTAGATGATGATTACATGATGGTTGTTAAATTATGGTTGATAACAAATTTAATGGTATAGATTACACTTTTGGATAGATTGAGTGCTATTAAATATTTTGTGATTAGAATGAGAAAACATTAGTGAAATCCTTGGTGAGCAATCTATGTAATATTTCTAAGTATATGATAACATCATAGAAAATTGGTAAAGATAATATTTTGTTGTAATTATCAAAACTAAATCCCTGAATTGATTATTATATGTTGATATGGTATTTATCAGTAATTTACCTACAGGTAACAACCTTGAAATTGGAAGGCAAGGTTTTAACTCAATTAATACATGGTGTTCAAATTAGAGTCCTAAATATACACCCGATTTGACAATATATAAGTTTATAATATATTTAATTCATATTGTCTCTAATGATACATTATGAATGATTTTATAATGATGTTAACTAATTAGGATATATAACATAATATAAAAATTTCTATGAATA
This sequence comes from Viscum album, assembly GCA_963277665.1. Classification (NCBI taxonomy): domain Eukaryota; kingdom Viridiplantae; phylum Streptophyta; class Magnoliopsida; order Santalales; family Viscaceae; genus Viscum; species Viscum album. The sequence goes on along the minus strand of OY728153.1, from coordinate 689,835,949 downwards.
ACCGTGGATTAAAATTAGAGACTCATTGGTTGAACCAAAAGTATCATGTGTTTAAAAATGAAGGTTTCATTATGGAATACATATTATGATTGGTGGTCTCATATTATTATTTTTGATATTATTATATCCATTTTGGTTTTAGTATTTTTTTTGAAGTAGGATGATGAAAATGGAGCTGATAATGGTTTTCATCTTGAAAATACTATGCCTTATAACTGAATTAGGAATAATACATAAAGAGTTGAGAGTTATTTTATATGATTTATATGATGGAATGAATGTGTTTTCATGTTATACATAAGATATTGAGGTTTATATCCATAAAATTAATCATGATTTACTTAGATATTATCATTAGTGATAGGTACTAATCGATTATAATTTATGATTTTGTAAATTTTTGAAGCATTTTGTGAAACATGTAATAATAATTATTTATTATTTATTCTCTAGAATAGTGTAGTAAATGGTATCTATATTTGGAAAATTTTATTTTATGACATGGTTATATTGTATCTGAAAAATAATGGAGAAAAAATGATTGATCCATAAAAATATCATCAGTTTAATATATGCTTGATGTTGAGGAGATAAAAAATGCATTCATTTTGAGATGAGTTGGTAAGATAATATTAATGGAATGGGAATTGATTATTGGTCCATGTGTTTTTTGTAATGTTTATCTCTATTTTTTTCACTAGAAATACTGTATGGATTTATAAAATAGTTGTATATATATTTAATGGTGAAATATAAGTGTTACATTATGAATGAATAAATCATTTTAAGGCGTGTGAATGTCTTATAGATTGAAATGTTTTGGAAAATATAATGTTATAGATAATATATGAGTATTTTTTATACATACTTTTATGTATGATTATTGAATGATTAATTTCTTGGATGAGTGATAAGTATCATGGTATAGACAAAGTGTGTAAGGTAGATTTCATTATAAATGTTATATACAAAATTATGAATATATTAAGAATACTTTCACCTACTTTTTCTAGTATGTAATAATTCAAAACTGGGTGGTCTACATTTATAAATGGGTAAAATGTGACGACCTAAGATTTTGATTCTTCTAAATTACTAATATCATTGATAACATATATCACACACAAAAACAAACATATGCAACACGGAACTAAATCAAGAAATAATATATTAGAATAATATTATAAATAAAAATATAAGATCAATTAAAAACTAGTAAATAAATGGATATTAATCAATTTTACGAGGTTATATCTAGAAGTTAAATTATTAATATTAAAAAGGATTCCATTTTTCAAATAAATGTTTTGAATTTATTTTTTTACATCAAATAATTACATAAATTAATCACATTTAAAATTTTATTATAACGATATATTGTATTTAAATTTTAAAATATATATTACAATAATTTTAATTGAAATTTGGTATAAATTAATATTAAAAGAACATACTATTCAAAAAATTAATTTTTAAATAAAAGTTATTTTTAATAATAATTTTCATTTAAATTACAAATATATGAATTTAAATTTTATAAATTTAATTTAATAAAATGAACACAATTTTTTAATTTATATTGTTAAAATTTTCTTAAGGTTATTTTTATATTTATAAATTTGATTCTTTTGACAATTGAACAATATACTAATTATCCTAATAATTTTATTTCTATACCTTAATTTTCTTCGTAACAATTTTAAAATAACAATATATATATATATATATATATATTAAAATAAGTCATTTAATAATTTCATTTTTAATTTATAAAACTCATGTTTTTTTGAAAAATAAGTAACTATTTACTCTAAAAATAGCTTTTATTCATTAATATTTGATATTAGTTTTCAACAATTATAGAAATTTATTCTAAAATATGGTATTAATATTTTATTTCAACATATTAATGTTATGTAGGATGGTAAGTTTCAATTTTAGGGATAAAAATAATATTTCTAGTATTTATTGTAATGACTATGGTAATGATAAAAAATATATTTTTTAATTATTTTTTTAGTTAATATTTTGTCAGTTTTATCAAATTAGAAAGGCTATTATCTTCACAAAAATTAACATAATTAATCATTAAATTATATATAAATGTAAATATATAATATTTTATATTTTTAGTCAATAATAATAATGATTGTGAATACATAATGATGAAAATAATATCTTTCAACAAAACAGTTTTCCTATAAATATAATTTTCTAATTTATAAATAAATATCCTATTATTTAGAAAATTAATTATATTAATTGGATATTAAGATCTATTTTATAAGACGAAAATATTATAATAGGGTAAATTTTATCTTCTTAGTATAATATTATTAATTTTTTTAGAAACTTGTCACCCAGGTAAAAATAAAAAATCATAAAAGAAAAAATATTATAGTAAGTGAATTATATCATGTTTAAAAGTGATGTGGAAATTCATGGTTGATGATTCATCCAAACAAATACATCGATTTATGAATTATTTTAAAATTATGGTTTCAATCATGCTTGAATAGTGTACTGATATCATTGAAAATTAATGTAAATTCAAAAAAAATTATGTTTTAGACAGCTATAAATGAGGATCACTTCCACCCATTCAAAACACAAAATTTCATTTAATATATACTTCAAAACCTACAAAATGATCCCACCATATAAGTCCATTTATTTTCCCAAATACCATATTTAATACATGTTATCATTATTCCCTTAAATCTTTGTTTTTCATCAAGAGGAAGCACATGGTCATGATTTATGTATTACTAACTCCGTACCTTTTATTTTTATTCATTATATTAAAAAACCCCTTATATTAAAAATATAATGACCTCATTGTATTTAATATATTTATGTTAAATTATATTAATGATACAATTTTTATATATTATTTCTTATCTAAATATATAAAAAAAGAATGTCGTTCAAGCATTGTGTAGACTATTGCCTTCTTGAAGATACATCTTCCATTTTTCACCACCACATATCATTTCTATTTTTAATGATGGAATTTAATAATAAATTTTTTGTTTATAATATAATTAAGAATATAATTTGAAAAATAATCATTCAACTTAGTTTCATATCATTCATTGGGAAATGAAGGAGTAATCATACATTTTATGGACTACCACATCCCAAAGTGATGTTTTTTTTGTTTACCATCTTGATTTTAATTCATAATCCAAACAGCATAAAATCTAATAAAAAGTTATAAAAAAACAATATAATATCATTATGATTTACATTTACTTATATTCTATTATTATAAAAAATTTGTTAACAGTACTCATCCATCAATTAATGCATGATCATTTTTTATAAATAACCATCAACGTGAACAATTCCATAAAACTAAATCATGGAAGATTATTGGAACATAAATTCAAATATTATAGTAAGTAAAAAATATAAATAATAACTATTTTATTTTTATATTAGGGTAATTTTATGTATTTAACATATTAATATAATATTATCATTGATCTCTAAAATTACCAAAATAAACTAAAATAAATTAAATATTAATGCAACATAACTAAACCATTAATTGAATGAGATTGTATCATTTTAAACAAATTATTATATATTATAGTAAAACTATTTATATATTATTGTTGAACGTTTTGAGAATAATAAATAAAAGAATAATTATTACAAAACTAGTTCAAACTGATCAAGATACATAACACTCTACATTGAAAATAGATAATAAATAATGAATATACATGTGGAGAATAAATATAAATTATTTAAATAAAAGGTAATAAATATGAATAATGTTCTTAAATAAGTGATAAATATATTTATGTTTCTAAAATTATTTCTAAAATACAACCTCTTTGATAAATTTCATTCTAAAACTAAAAGGATAATGTCGGTAATAATAACTCATATTCTTATAGATGACTATTTTCTTAACCATAAATTTTTTATTTCCAAAAAATATCCTTATATATAAACCAAATATGGATTAATTCATGTGGTGTTGTTACTTCTTATGACAACATTTAAAATGAAAATTTTATTTCCCAATTTATGATTTTGGTTTTAACGATATTTTTTTTAGAATATTAAAATGTTTTAAAAATCATGTATATATATTATCTCCCACTCTTAATTTCATTACAAAACCATTATGTATTTTTAGAGAATATATTATTATATTTTTCTAAAAAAAATTAATTTACTAAGATTTGTTAATATTTTTCATTCAAAACCTTTTGAAAATGATTTTTCCAAATTAATAATTTCACATTATGAATTAGATATTTTGTATATTTATAAGAAAATGAATGTATTTTTAAAATTATTTCAAATGAAGAAATTTCATTCAATTGAAATATTTATTTCCATGTTCCATGGTTTTTGAAAGTAAATTTTTATATCATTATTCAATTAATATATTTAAAATTGTTTCCCTATAAAAGGGTAATTTTCATTTTTCATTTCAATTTAAATTTATATTATTCTTATATAGGTATTATCCATGAACCAAAATATTCATTACCTATGTTTTCACAAATGAGAAACATTAAATATATATAAGATAAAAGATCCTTGGCCACCTATATCATTCATAATAATCATTTGGGTTTATACAAAAAAATTAAATACCATTACTCTTGTAATACATTATTTTGTATTCTTTTTATTGAGGGTTATTTACATGGATTACATAAACTGATTGACTAAGAAAATTATTTATATAAAAATATACTTCTTGTCTATAAAGTGTGAATACCATATGAATCATTATCTTTGTTTGGGGGATTTACCAAGAAAGTTACTAAATATCATGGGATGCCAATTTTTTCCCTAGGATTATAATGATATTATTATTTATAGAGTTATGAATGATTTCATAATGTGTGTCCCTATGAAATTTATATGAAAAAAATCAGTTACCATTGGTTCATTAAGATTTTATAAATGAAATACATTTCATTTACATTGATTCTTTGTCTAATGGTTAATGATTTATTTCAAGTGGCACACATAATTATGGATGAATAATGGGTAGTTTTATGTATATTATAGAAATAAATAGGTAAAATGGTTATATCTCGTTATATATTTATATACTATAAAAAATTAGTTATTGATAAAAATGGGTGATTTTGTGTTAATTGTGAAGGCCATTTGTACATATGTACATTTATGTTGTCATACAATAATTAGTCCAAGTTTCTAACTCCAAAAGGTTATTTTTTCATATTATATTGATTTTCAAAATATATATTCTAATTTAATGAATATGTTATTCTCTCGTGGATCATGAATTCTGATTCATATTTGGAGACACTCTTGATTCATTTCTTATGTTATTCCATGTAATATTCCCTGACTCTTTTTTAATTTAATATTTGTTGAATGATTTTATTTTGTATGTTCATTATACCAAAATACTCATATTATAGAAACATATGATCATTAAATGATATTACTTATGTTTACCCTTATAGATCACATTATCTCAACCCATTCAATTTTTTTGTTTCTTCAGGTTATAAAGATAATAAAATTTTGAAATGTAAATAATAGTATCTTATACGGAAAATTAGTTAGAGGGTTTGATGGCTTATGATAGATTAATAATTTCCATATATATTTGAAAAAAATAAACATTGCATGTGAATGTTGTCATTTAGATAGTCATTATATTAATAAAATTATCTAAAGGTCTGAACCCAAAATTTCTTGTGATGGTATTGTCTTGAAATATTTTATTTAGGTCATATAATTAATATAGTAACATATATGGGTTTCTATAAATATGAAAAAGACTTTCTCATCATGTAAAATAAATTATGAAATGAGAAATTACATATAATGTAAATTAAATATGAGTTGTAATGGAATAATGTCAGATTATAGGTCCATGATATCAAAACTAAAAGGATATATATTAATCCTTAAAAGACTACTGGAGTTGATGAATTTATACTCCCAACATAGAGTAAAATGATCTATAATTTACAATTGATTGTTTTGGGTAGTGTTGACAATTTGTGAGAAATTTATCATAACTAAAAATATCATAATGAATATATTTCATTATGTAAAAAATATTATCTAGATATATTTATATGAATAGAGATTTAAGGAGTTAGTTAAATTTTTAGTCACTAAAAATTTACACACAATACTCTCAAGGAGGGAATGATTTGTGATACAATGTCATATATCATGGAAAATATTGGGTTTTTTACTCTTGAAAAATGATAATGTGATATAAAATTATTCAACACAATTGAAGGTATTTGAAAAAAATTACCTTGAAAACTACCTATTGTTTCTAGTGGAAATATATTATTAGAATATTTAGGGGAATTATCTATTGGGAAATTTTTTTACAATATATGATATTCAGAAATGTTTAATGTATATAATTATATAGAATTACCTCAACATGACCCAAATAAAATGGATATATTTTATGAATGATTGTGACTTACCAATCCATTACCATCATTGGAACATAAATAAAGTGTCAAATTCACTATGTAGAATTGATCTAGCAGCAGTGGCTATCTAATTTTTATCATTAATTTTCAATAATGTTTTTTAATAATTGTTTTTCTTGGTGAAAATCATTATTAATATATTAGATAAGGTGTTGATTGTTTTATTTATCAATAAAAATTAATTTTTATGCATTTTATCCCATAAAACAATAAAATATTAATATGAGATGAAAATATTATAATAAATATGTAAATACGAGGCACTTATGTTTGTTATTGTGATTTAATAGTTGATTTGTTTGTCCTTAAAATGAATGAAAATTCATGAGTTTGGGGGAAGATGTTAATTATTCATCTTAAAATAAATGAATTAATCATTGGATTTAACACATGTGAATTGAAGAAACAAATCATGTATCTATCCATGTATTGAGTGTATCTTGAGGCACAATATATATATACACATTAAATATGTTGTGTATAAACCACACCATCATTTATAAGAGTTTCCCTACCCAATATTCTCCCTATAAGAAACTTTTTGTAGTCACCTATTGCTATATATTAATAAAATGTAGAATAAGAGTAAAATTTATAAGTTTGGCATTAAAATTGGTTAGTTCTACAGAGGTATTTATACCATAAATTTTGGGATATCATTACTATATATGGTATAAAATTCCACTCTATTCATTGATACATCCACAAGTTCACCAAAATCAATATGAAGAACCAATTCTATCTTGATGGAAAAAAATTAAATCTCATGTGCCAATATGATTTAGGGGTCCTAAAATAGAATATCATCGTCAAATGTTTTCTCGACTCCCAAAATAGAATACAGTCTACAAATAGAATCTCAATATTTTTTTATGTAATATGGTAACCCAGTTAATTCTTAGGACATTTTGAATGGATTTTTTACCTTTGAATATATATTTTGATATATTTATCATATCCTCAAGACTATGATTGAACAATGATGATGAACTAGTCTCAAATCAATGTACAATTATTTTTTCTTATATTATATAATTATTTTAAATTGAAAATATGAAATATTAATAATTAAAATTTAATATAATTTAATTCATTTTTCAAATCATCATGCCCAAATAATCATATAGTGAATTTTTAGAATTTGAATAAAAATGTTTATCTTTCTATGAATAAAATATTATATCATAGAGGAAATCATCATGACATAATCCGAACATAAAAATTAATAAAACCATGTTCATGGAGTAATATATATTTAATGAGTAATATAATTCCTTAAAAACTAATATACATAATTTTTAAACATATATATAAATTTTCAAAACTAAAATTATATTATATTCTAATTAAAAGGTGTTTTTAATTATTTACATTTTAAAAAATATTTCCAATATGTTTTTAGTAGTATCATGTGTAATTAAATTATATAATATTTTGTTTTATAATAATATACTAGTAAAAGTCATATTAATCAACACATTTCATTCTCTTGAGTCTAAATTTGAAAATCACCAAATAATTTTTCTGAAATACACATCTCCTAATGCTATATAAAAACCCATTTTCTATCCATTTCACCTCAATTCCAAAACAATCTAATTTTACATATATTAATAAATATTCAACTTTAAAAATATATTGAAACATTCCTAACACATATATCAATCCATAAGTACCTGCTACAAAATCCTTCGACTCATTCAAAAGTGTTTGTCTAAAAAATTATGATAATGGTTCCCATATCTCCTTTATATTAATATTTTATATTCCACTATCTTATAAATATTTTTAAAATTTCCATCATTTACAACAATTATTGTTTGTTGATTTATTTACCTTATTTTGACCCTTTACCGACGAGTTATTATTCATTCCTATAAATATAACCCTTTTTTATTTGTCATTACAATGTTGAAAAATGAGTTTTAAAATCCATATATTTCCATATCAATTATACTAGTTCAAATTCCAGTTGTTTCTTAAATTTTTAATTATGATTGAAAATAAAATAATTATTATATAATTTTTTTAATAAAACTAAAATATTTATTAATTTTTCACATATTTGAAAAACATTAAAAAATATTCAACCACATTAGTTTTAAATTACTTAACTGAAAAATAATGTTTTATTTTAAATTTTCCATTTCTATATATTCATAATAATTAATTTATTGAGAGAAAATAAAATTAATTATTATTTAATTTCATGTTTATTATTTTGGAATGTAGAATTAGTTCTAGTGATAATGATATTAAATGTAAATAATTAGAGAAATTTTTTATAATAAAAAACAACCATACCATGGATGATTTAATGAATTTTAAATATTTAAACAAGAATTCAATTATTATTGTTTATAATGAAATAAAAACTATAGCATGAAACTTCTAGAGCTTATGGATCTATTAGGCAATGATAAATGACTATTACTATGATGATGAAGTATATTTGGAATCCTAAGATAAATAACCGCAAAACAATCAATAATAACATTATTATTTTTATAAAATAATAAAATAAATATAATAAAAAATATTTAAAATAAAAAATAAATATGATATATGTTTACAAAAAATTCTTCAATAAATTTTTATTTACTATTTAAGAGGTTAGTGGAGCATCCAAAGAATCCCAGACATGAGTTAATGGGACATTCTTAATCTTTCTTGTAATTATGGTTATTTTCTCCATCAACCACATATATATATATATTATACATTTTTTATATTTTTACTATGTTTAATATACACCATTCATTGATTTATAGCCTAAAATTATAACATTTTTATCTTGATATATGCATGTCCTTCAATGTTCCCTTTGAATTTATTTTACTAAATAAAACCTAATTAATATATTAACTATATTTATTATTAGTTGTAATATTATATTATGATAAATAGTATTTTTATTTTGTTATTTCCAATATACTATCATTATTTATCAAAAAATATAATACCGTTTTTAGGTTTGTGGGAAACTCTACGACTTTATCCATTTTAATAATTATTTTTCACTTTTCAGAAATGTTTGATAAAAGTGTTTAATTTAATAGTATTTTTTAATTTGATATGATTTTACTTCGCATTGAGATCTATTTTCATAACCCATTATTAATTATTCATAATAAATTTATATGGTATCATAATCCCATATTTTCTAAGAATCATACATGATACTGTCATGGTTAATGATTTGTGGATATTATTTTTACTGGTTTCTTTATCAAAGGATTATTCTAATTTTAAACATTAATAATATTTATTTTTTTTGTAATATATATTATTTTTATTTTATAATTACTAATGATCTAAGACTTTTATATCCCCTTAATCAGTTGGGAAATGTTTTTTGTCTGAATAGATCCTTATGTTTGGGCCGAATAGGGTTATCTTTACCCATAAATTATGAGTTCCCAAGGATTATAATTGATATATGTTTATAAAGACATGACATAGGCTTATTTGACATTTTATTATTTTAATGATAACTTGACACATATAGAATGCATCAATGTTATGGTTGATGATCAATTTATTTTATGATTACATCCGATGATTATTTTAATCTTCTGATCTATGATGACATTTTTATCATATTTTATAGAATTAATTGGCCTTATAGATCACCAATTATTTCATGTATGCACCAGGATATCTAATGAAATTATAGGTGTATGTTGACTTGTTTGGGAAAACTATATTCATAAATTTAAATATCACTTAATTAATTATAAAGTGTTATATTGATTTCAAAATTTCCCAAAGGACTTTCACTGATAGTGTATAAGGATTATTATGAACACGGTTGTTAAAAATGACATACTATTGTGTGAAACATTTATGGATCATTATATATTGTAATCAATTTTTTCTAACAGAATAATTTTGTATCATGATCTACACACATGAATTGAGACATCTGCATGAAAATTCAATTCATACATCCAATAAGATCATTTTTTGTGTGGTATATAGTATAATAATCTAGGACCAAATATCATTCATTTACTAACAATATTTAAAATAGTGACTTTTGTACTTTTTATTCTTTTTAATTCAAATTAACTATGATAAGAATCTAGTGAAATGTTTACCAAAATAGATTATATTGTTATAAAATAACCCTATATCAATAATCAAGATAATAATATGATGGATTTCTATCATGAGGATACATTATCACTTTATGAAGTCCTACGAATGAGCTTAAACATATATTTTAACAAATATATTTTCAAATCCATGAGAAAAATATATATTTATATTATGTTTCCTTAACGTATTAGGGTCTAAAAACATAGAGTGCATGGAACATCAAAATTTATACTATAATGTTTAACAAATGATGATCAATAACCTTAATTCATTAAATAGATAAACATTAATAACAATTTGAATAAACCAAATAGTTATGGATATTCACTTATGTGTTCAATGAATGGATCCTCCAATGAGAATTAACACATAATCTTCCATGATATGGTAGAGGGTGCTTCAATAATTGTGAATAAATTCATTAAATGAAGTCATTATTTAAATGTTTTTTGATCCAATATATAGAGATAACTCATAGTGAATTAAATCAATGATAAAACTATATTTATTCTAGAATCATCAATTGTATTTGGAACCATTCCCTTGAACTACTTTGGTGATTCTAGATCATCTCAATGTGACAGTGGATCCATTAAATTGTGTTTTTACCATAGAGTAATGATGGTAAACAATGTATTATTTAATTATATATATATATATTGTTGTTTTGGACGATAATAGATCGTGAATTTGAATTGTTTTTTACATATCCATATTTCAAATGACGACCACCCAAAAAACACTTAGTGATGTATGAGAAATGGTGAAAGAGTTAATTTATTCCTTGGAAATATCATGCATGTACATTAATAATGTATTTATTTATACTCGTTATTTCCTCAATAAATTAATATTTTTTGTTGAATAGAGTGTGTGGTAAACATAGTTACTTGAATGGTTTTCATGGATGTCATGGTGAATGTGTCACACCCCAACATTATAAATTCATTTATTTTATTCAATTATTGGATTTGGATATTTATTTTTAGGTTCAAGATGAGTTCCAAGTTATTTTTTGAGTTATTATAGAAAAATAGAGATTTTGTACGTGACAATATGTGGTGTATGGTTAAGAGAAACCATGCACCATCACCCACAAAACTATGCAGAAAATGTTCATTTTGAGCAGTGGTGACTGCATAGTTGTCGCATTGTTTTAGAAAACCATATGGGTTAATTGTATATATTGTTCTATATGAAATTTAGGGATTCAAGATTGGTACATGGTTTGGAAAACCATGTTGGTTTTCTAGGTCATTAAATGCGTAAAATTATTCTTTTTCTCCTCTATTGTTTTAACCCCAATTCTAGATTTTACTCCCCCATTTGACCAATGCACACCTTGGAGGACTCCAATATCCTCATCCAATGCTCTCTTTCAACCAATAAATCCTCTTGAAGGTTCTTAAGTGAGTTTCTTTTGGATTTTAGTCGATTTCCTCATCTTCTTCCCCTTCTATCTTGGTTACTAGTTTCTTCCTTGGTGGGGTGTCCCTTGTTCCAAACCATTAGGGTTGGGGTTGATGTGTGGATTGTTTTTATTTTATTTTAGGTTCTTTGGGATGTATTTTGGGGTATATTATTCCTTCTCCTGAAGTTTCATTGCATTTACACATCATTGGGGTTGTTGTTTCCATCCATTTCTTTTCAAGAACATTAAATTGATGCTTTAAATTTCCTTGAACTATTTTAAAATATTATTATCATTTTTATGATGTTCTATACTAAATTATTATGGTAATTTCATGTTTTAAAATTAGTGCTAAATTTTTTCTAATGGGACTATTTTTTTCCCTATGTTCAAATTAATGATAGTGTTGTATCAGTTTTTTAGAAGTATACAAATTGTTATCAAATTAATGTATTCTAGAGAGAATGATACCAATAGGGGTGGGTTATATATTTTAAAAATTTACTTAAAATGATTTAAACTAAAAAATTCACAATACCTCTATTTGAAAAAAGACCGGATTCAGACTTGGCCCTCAATCTGATTATATAAATTTATTTTAATCAACATAGTTATGATAATATCATTGTTTTTGAATCATAATCACAAAATATCTAGTCTAATCAGAGTATATAGAATGTATTATAGATAGATATAATTAATTTAGTTTTATTTGGATTCACAACAGATCCAACTATGTAATATTGATTTTATTTATCATAATGAAACTTGTTATGATAAAACCATTAACATACATGCATAGCGGAAATAAAACCACTTGTAAGAAACAAGTATAGAAATACATTATTGAATTATATCTTTTTAAACTTGAATAAATCTACTTTAACCTTAAGATTAAGGTAGCCCCAAACCATGGAAAATGGCATCCCTTGTTTTATACTTACAAAAAAAAATCTTTCTAGGGGTAGAAAATCCATCGATACGATTATCAAAATATCTTTTGTCTTATCCTTGTTATCCCTCAATATTATGGATTAGATTCTATCACACTATCCCTATATAACCTTTTAAAATTTAATGATATGATTATCCTTTTTTCAATCATCAGAATCCCACAATTGTAATGAAAGATTAGATGTAAAAACAGTTTTCAATCACTCTAATGAAAATAACATGGATTGGGATTCCCTTAAAAATAAACTCTAAATAATTACAAAATTCTATGAACAGTATGTTTATTGTTTTGAAAATTTTCATATATCGCACATTGCATCAAAATAATAATTGTATTCACAAAAAAATTGTTCTCTCCAAACTCTTTGAATGAAAAAGTATTTATAGTAAATCCCCAATGATCATCATTATCCTCCAATAGTCATATTTTATTTGAGTTTGTCACAAAGAAATGGACACCAAGGATTTTGAAATCTCATCCCTCTCTGGAATAATTGAAGGTTTGACATATTATTGAATTACACCATCAATTGTAATAGATTTTTCATTATGATAGAGCTTATTTTTCAATATTCAGAACATATTTTTTGGTAAATTTGATGGATTTACTTATATAATACCATTATGATATTATTTATGAGTTTGAATCTGATGTTATTGATTTTGATATCATGTTCAATTATAAAGAATGTTTTCAGTATAATGAAAATACAGAATGTATTAAATCGTTTTTGATAAAGGGGAATCCAATGAATATCGGATCTATAGTCATTATGATAACTGTAATAAATAATTTTACTTTATATTTATAAATAATTTAGAACTATTTCTAATTAATGTGTAGGTATATGTATTCTACAAAAAAATCTACAAATACATTGGATGTAAAAGGTTAGTAATCAAGTATTTAAGAAAGAGTTTGTGATTTCCAAAACTAATCGATTGGAAAATTCATAAGTGCATCTTTTGATGAAATAGTATCCCCATTTGTTAAAATTACAACCTATAATCCTAAATAATAAATAATTTTAAAAAACATACTGTCTATATTCTTTAATATAAATTTTATTCATAATTAAACAATTTTCCTTACCCCCACCCCCCTTGAGTTTATAATTCATCTAAATATGATTATTGATACAACTAATTCCCCTTAAGAGAAAAACACCCCAATGAATTTATTCCCCATTTAGTTATTATCCCTATTAGTTAAAACATATCCCCCTTCCTATAAAATTATCCCCTGTTTTGATTTTCAAAAATTAATGGGTATATGTCTTGATATGCCTAAAATGATTAGAAAAAATGGCACAAAACAAATTATTTAATTAACTAATCATCATTAAAAATGTTATGATTGAATATTAAACCTATCAGAATTGGGAAAACATTTAAAAAAATCATATATGGATGAAGAGAAGTAATTACAAAAACTGTCCAAAAGAAAAAATATTTCAATAATTTTTTATCCTGGATCTCACATTAGTATTTATCTTATTTAACTCCTTTCTATATTCCTAAAACATTGTAATGATTCTATCTTAAATCTGATTTCTGTCATCATGAATCGCGAGTCTTTCAACTTGAATCTGAATATTTTTAGACATTTCATTATTCTGATTTTTTAGGAGAGTGATCTAGTATTTATAATAATTGAGTCTTGAAATATATGACTGTATATATTTTATCTTCCCTTTAATTCCATTAATTAATTGATTCATGTATTCAGATGTGTTCTTGAACTCTTCCACAAACTGTACCTAATATTTCAGGCTTTTTGATAATTCATTGTAAGATTCTATGGATTCATCCTTGTATTTATTAAATTATTCAATTGATTATTTAGTCATATTGATTTCAATATCAACATTATGAGACTATTTTACTAGTTTATTAAATTCCTTCAAATGAACTTGATTTTTTTGAAAAACAAATATCTTCACCTAATTCCAAAAAACATTGTTATATTAAACTTTGACTAACTTAGATTTTGGAATTTGAATTTTCATAAACTAAATGAATCAAGGTTTCTAATAATGGTATACGTGGAAATGTTTCTTCAATTATATAAATATATTTAACAATATAATGTACTCTATGATCTATCCTTGTATACTCTAAATCTAATATTTCAATTTCAGGTTGCTGTGAATGAGATGTTACGACATTGACTTGTATTCATTTTTCAATTTTCATCCTTCTTTGATAATGATTTCTCAACGATTATATCATCTTTATTCTCCCCCATAAATTACAATAATATCATTATCATTATCATGGATTTTATAAGAATAATCTTTATTTGCTTCTGTTTTGTAATTTTGGTCTTTTTCAACCTTCTTTGATGAAGATTCAACTTCTAGAACTGATGGGATTTTTTTATTTCTCTAGACTATCAAAGGTATATTTGTGGTTTCTTAAGGAAGGAACTTTTGTTGAGGATGCCTATGAAATTTATACACAATTCGTCTTAGATAGAACCCCATCTTCTTAATTTCTGTCATCATATTTAATTACACATTCTTCTTCAACATCTTCTTCTTGTTCTTCTTATTCACAATTTGATTCCTTGACTAAGAAATCGATTCATGAATCTCCTTTTTCCATTTCATTATGAAACACTTCATGTAGCTAATACTATATTATTAAATAGGTTTTTTGAGCCATGACGGATTTTGATTCATTTTCATGATCTTGAGGAGGTGTTTTCTGAAAAACCAATTTTTCCATAACCTTATCAGAAATAGAGGAAAATTAATCATGAATAAAATTATTCCCTTAAAAATATAATCTATCATCTATATTTTCGTCAATGGTTTTGAAAAGGCAAACAAAATTAGCTGAGTCGATTTCTACATCATTTATTAAATAATCTTTAACATTTTCATTTTGTGATTTCTTTTTCTATTTATTTTAATTTTCTTGTCTTTCTTGGGTTTCAACACCATGTAATATGATAGAAAATGATTCGTAAGGGATGAGTCTATAAAAGGGATCTCCTTATTTCCATTTGACCATTTTCTTTCTACACTCTTGAGCTACTTCATTAGGAATATTCTTTTGATTATTTAATTTCTTAGGATAGGGACCTTCGTCTTTTATCCTCTTACCCATACTACCCTATTTAGATTATTTATTATACTTTTTCTCAATACCCTGCAAAACACACTACAATTTCTTTTCAATACCCAATTAATCTTTCTTATATGATTCATCTCTGGATTCCACAACCGAAAACTTAGATTAATTATCAAAAAGAAAATTTAATTCTTTTGAAGGATTTATTACTGAGGAAGAGGATTCTTATATTTACCATTGTTAATTATTTGATTTGTTAATATATTTCATTAATTAAAACAATAACTTAATCAAAATAGCTAGAAGCATCATAATGTATGATTTAATAGCTTATGTATTCATGTTGTTTGTTGTTTGAAAAATGAAACCAAAAAGGTTTATTTTTCTCATCTTAACAATATAATCTAGGACAATGAAATTAGTGATTTTCAAGGTAACAAGGTATCCTTTTCTGGGACATAAAAATCCATCTATCTATAATGAATCAATCTGATTATTTGATGTTTGTTGATGAAATTTTTTAACCATTTCATAGTGGTCAAAAAAATAATACACATCCTTTTATTTATTAAAAGAGCATTTTTCATCAGTTAATTTGTTATTGGGGAAAAATGAATATCCATTCGATGAAATTTTAAGAGGAAATGGAGCCTTTATATAATTTATTTTACAAATTTGACAAAACAATGAAGGAATGTTCATTTCATCTTCAATGGAATACTCAATGGTCTTATAGAAATTTTGACCAACATCAAAAAATACATAATTCAAATTATCCTCAGAATCAGCTACACATAGATATTTCCATTTTGTAATTCTATACTGGTTTTCAAAGATTAATCGCACCTATAAAAGAAATCCATATCGACTAACCTTTCAAGAAAAACAATCCATTCACTATATTCCTTTTAATGCATCACATTCCATGATAAGGACTCAGATTCTCACATACAGAAAATTTTAGAGAGGAAGAATTTTAGACTTCGAGACTTTATGGGTAGTCGCGCTTTGTGGAAAATTATTGAGATAATTGATGTGGGACTCTGGGGGTCACCCTTTATATAAGTGACATTTTGAGACAGTTCATCTATCAATATAATATAACAATTGATACTGGAAACATAAATATCTGATGGTTTAGAGTGATCTAAATAAGATTAAAAAATTGAACTCTTGTTGTATTTTTAAAAGGAAAAAAATATAATATTCAGAGTGAATAAAATAAATGGAGGTTGATAAAATAAAACAAGGTTATTTTATGAAATTAAAAATAAATTATAACAAAAATAGAGATAATGACTATAAGGAAGAAGTATAAAAATTAAAATATAAGAAAAAGACCATTCAAAGTTGTCTTGTGTCACCAATATTGACAATATATTCTTATTTTATTTTATAAAATATTAATATTATGATAGACACTAAATAGTATTAATATTAAAATTGAATGTAATTTTTTTTAAAAAACATAAATTTTTTTACATGTAAAATACAATCCAATATAAATAATTCATTATGGAAATTTTTGGAATTATAAAGTTTGGAAAAGAAGTGTCGAAAAATTTTCTCAAGTTTACTAAGTGTAATGAACATTTTAAGAAAATGTATTCTGAAACTTGTATACAGTTTTATGATTACAGAAACCCATTATGATTAAATTTTAAATTAAACAAAATTTATAAAAAAACTTAATGTTTTTGAAAACCGACAAAAATATCTACTCACCCTATAAAAAGGAATAACATAATGTAAGGATATTGGTAAAACCATAAGTATATAAGAAATATCATTTTAGAATGATCGTTACTAAATTTTATTTAATTTAATCAAATCTATCAGAAGGCAATGATTTGTTAAAAATATCAGCAAGTTGTTCTCGTTCCCTATTCAACTATAAAATGATATATCATTTAAGTGTGTAAAACTCATGCCATAGTTTGTGAGTGTGAGTAGCATCCACAACAATTCAGAAAAAAACCATCTACCAACCACATATTCAGCATCTATTGTGGAAAGTGTTATTGTGTGTCATTCCTTGAAAGACTAATAAATATAATAACTTCAAAAGAAAGGAAATATTTTGTAATTACTTTATCTATCAATTATAAAACCACAAAATCCAGTATCTGAAAATATTTTTAACATAAAATTATTGTCATATGAATTGAAAAGTCTTAAATCTATAGTTCATTTTAGATAATAGAAAAATCATTTTACATATTTTAGATGGTATTCATTTGGATTTCCATGATATATTTAACATAATAATACAAAACCCATTATATTTGGTCGACTACTTGTTAAGTATAGTAAAATTCATATCATACCTCTAAAACGTGTTTGATCAACTAGTTTCTTTTCCTCATAATGATTAAGTATATTTGAGGTACAGATGGGAGTAATAACATTTTTACTGTTTTCATATCCAATAATTTTAAGAATATCATCTATATAATTATGTTGAGATATATAAGTACCATCTTGTTTTTTGAGAAACTTGAAACCCATGAAAAATGATAACTCATCCATCATACTCTTTTCAAAATAAGATATCATAATATTTCCAAAGGAAATGGTTAGAGATTGTTTAGTTTATTTGAATATAATCTCAACAATATATATTTTAAAAATCATGATATTTTGGTAAACATATTTTTTAAAAAATTGTATGATCCACAACTACATTAACAATAGTGTTTTCTAAAAAAACCTATTAACCTATCACATCAATCTATAAGGGATTATTTAAGGACATATAAGGATTTGGTATATTTATAATTGTCTTCAGGATGTATTTTTTTTTTAAAAATAGTGGGGTTTTCAGCATAAATTTGTTCCTAAAAATATCTGTTAAGAAAACCACAGTTCACATCCATTTGAAAAAATTTCAAATTAAAAATGATGCAAAAGCTAATATAATATGAATAGCTTATAATCTTGTTAACAGTACATAGTGTTTTTCATGTTCAATTAATTCTTATATATTATAACCCTTTTCAACAGGTAATTCATTATTTTTAATAATAATACCATATTCATCACATTTTTTCAGAAGAACCATTTTAATCTAAATATAGATTTTTCTTTAGGTCTTTCTGCGAAGGATTAGACTTTTTCCATCTCAAATCCATTTAGTCCATCTTATATATCATTAATCTGTCCATCTTTTCATATAGCCTCATTTGGTGTTTTAGGTAGAAATTGATAAATAAAATAAATATGTTCTTTTTCATTTCATAAGGAACTTCTAGTCCTAACAGGTTGATCAACAACACCAGTGATATTATCTCTAGGATGATTACTAAGAAACAAATTCCTTGGGATTTTAAAAACATGTTCATCAACATCACATAGACAATATTTTTTAGTAAATAATTTAAAAACTATTTCATGATTATTTTCCTTAATAGAAGAGTTATCTAACAAAGGATGAAAATATATATTTCAAAACACAACCGAGTAGGTTTCTTATGATTTTTTGAAAACAAAAATTGTTGGCTTCATCAAATTTATGATATAACTTCCCTGAATAGTAAAATAATTTTTATTAAAAACACTAAATTATTTATAGGTTGTGGAATAACCTAAAAATATTCTATCATCATATTTTTGAATAATTTTTTATAAGTTATCTTTTGTATTTAAGATGAATACGTTGTATCGAAGTACATTGAAGTAATAAACTTTTGGCTTTCGACCTATCCCAAACTAATATAGAGTTTTATTAATAAAATCTCAAATTAAAACTCAATTTATAGTATATAAGGTCATTATAACTGATTCAAACAAATGTTTTTTAGAAAATGATTATTCAGTCAACATGATTATTGTTATTTTTTTAATGAATTTCATTTATTATTTCAACAAAACCATTTTTATAAGGAGTTTTATGATCTGAAAAGTTATGTTCTATAAATTTTGTACTATAAAAAGTTTCATGATAGAAAATTTTCAAATTCCCCAACCAGATCACTAAAAAAAGTTATAAGGATAATGTTTTTCTTATATTTTTACATTGGATACAAAATTTTTGAAATAAAAAAAGATACATATATAATTTCTAGAAAATAAACCCACGTGAATCTCATGTTATCATCTACCATCAAAAATTAAATATATTTTACACTAATTATTCCAGTTTTTGTAGGAATAAATAAATCCTTGTTCACTAACTATACGGAATCACTAGTTGAGACATCACTAATAAATTTAACACTTGAATTATGTTTCTTACCATATTGAAAAGAGTCATAGACTTTTAAGGAATCTAATATAAGGTCTGATATATCAATATCAAGTGTTTCATTTGTAAACAACGATATGTTTATAAGGTTATTGTGTTATAAAATTCTATTTCATTACCAAAATTGATATTCCATTTCAATAATACAACGAATATATTATCCTCTAAGGTCTTCTAATTTAGGGGAATAATCTTTCTCATACTAATGGGAAGGAAGATTGAATTCATCCATGGAATTTTGTACTAAACATTTATCTTACCTAAATTTTCATAGGGAAGCTTCATCAAAAAAATTTAATATTATTTTAAGGTATTTCTTAATATTTTTATCAAAAAACATTTAAAATTAAGGTTTTACCAATTAGAACTATGTTACCTTTTCTAATCATATAATCTAGAGAATTATCATTATAATTATCTTTTACATAATTTTTCTTGATAATATTTATGAAAAAGTATTTATTACTATTTATATGATGGTAACAACCACTATCTATATACAAGGTATTCTTATTTACAATATTTTCCTTCTTTTACTAAAAACTAATAAATTATGATTTCGACATTAAAACCTTATAAGGTTCTGAGATGTCAGTAAGTAAAATTTTTGGAATCAACATTTCTTTGGAGAAATAGAAATTGTGGAAACATAGGAATAGAACAATACTATGGGAAAAATTATCTATCCAATGTCCTTTAATTTGACACATTTTGGAAAAGTTTCATTTTTAGCGATAAATAAATTGTTACTAAAAGATTTTTTTTATAGGTATGGCCCATTAATGTTCTAGTTCCATAAAAATGATATTTTTTAAACATTTTATCAAAACATTCCATAGTATAGGGAAGGTTTGAAAAACATTATTAAATAAGAAATTCCATATTTTAGTTTAACTAATAAATCCTTATCCTCTTGAGTAGTGGTTTCAGAATAGAGTTTTTCAAAATTAGTTTTTAAACACATGTTTTTAGAAATTAATTTTTCAAAATATTTAGAAATAATGACTTTTAAAAAAAAGACCTTTAGAGATATTTAGCGATATCTGATACATTGTAATTTAAAATATTAATTATTGATTTTCCATTATTATGTTTTTCTCTATATTTTTAGTTTTTATTTTCTCGGATTACTGAAAAATTAGATTTTTTATTATAAATAGGAAGAGTATTATCCTATTCAAATAAAGATACTTCATTCAAAGATTTAGAATTTTTGTCATTATCAGAATGAAGATTATTTTTATAAAAAGATATATTTTTAAGATTTTTAGTAGTTCATACCTTAGCCAATTGAAAAATATTTTTATTGGGTACTCTGTAAATAATAACGATGCTCCTCTATCCAAATCATTCTTGATCAGAAGAGTTATCTGATAAATATCCTCCACATTATCTTTAAGAATATTTTTATTTAAGAAATAACTAGTTCTTATTGATATAATACTTTTTTGATTCATTTTAGAATGTATTTATTTCATATATTTCATTTTTATCTTTGGAAAATGTAGACAGATGTGTCCAACTTTCTTACACACACAACAGGTACCTCAGAATTGTTTTTTCATTCATTCCCTTTTTAATTTTTTTAATGATGTCTAAATTCATAAATAAAAACTGTCTTGTTCATCTAATAAGAAATATTAGAATGTTCATTCTTAAAATTCTAAGAACCACTTGAGTCAGATTGAGCAACCACATTCTTCTTTCTTAATGATCTAAAAACCTTTTCTGGAGATTGATATTTAGGAGGTAAGGTAGATGTTGAATAAAAAGAAGAACCAATATACTTATTATTTGCTTTCTCATCATCTTTTCCGAGTCTCCCTTCATACAGTATAAATTTTACAATAATATCATCTTGAGTGATATTAATAACCTTTATTGTTTCACAAATAACTATCCTCTTATATTACCATTCATCAAGAATGATATGAGTGATTTTCTCAACAATTATTTCATTATCTATTATAATTTGTCCAATATTAGGATGGATATTAAAAATTTTCATGAATATGTGATTCATATTAGAATCTGATTCAACTTTTATCAATTCAAATTATTGATAATTATCTCTGAGAATTTCTCTCCTAGTTTAAACAACTTTCAATGTGCCAATGTTTGTAACCTCCAACATTTTCCAGATACTATTAGTAGACTTAGAAGAAGAAATTTAACTATAGATACTCTTATTTATTGAGAGAAACAATGTATTTATAACTCTATAATTAAGTAAATAATCTGTATTTTTCTGATTGGTAAAAGAAACAACATCCTTATCATGTATTTCATAATTCCCAATGAGCATAAAAAAATTATAAACTCAAGTGTTGATTGTGAAAGTCTTCATCCTATCCCTATATTATTCATATCCATTACCATAAAAAATTTATGGTCTATTAGGAATCATATTATCTATGGATGTGATGTTTAAAACTAACATATTTATGGAATAACATTTTATTCCAAAAACAATTTGGGATTGTAAAATTTAGTATACTTGAAAAAAATACTAAAATGATTAGAAAGTATTTAAGAAGTGGAATACTAATCTAATACAAATTATTGTATTAGTATATTATAATTATACTGATTTGGATTGATATAATGTATTCTAGATAGACTAATTTGAAGAGGGGATGACATGTATATTTAAAATCTTTTTTAAAATGGATTTAAACTAAAAAATTCACAATACCTCTTTATGTAAAAATATTGGATTCATATTTGCCCCTCAATCCAATTATATAAAAGTATCATAATAATCAAGGTTATGATAATATTAGGGTATGAGAATCTTAATCATTAAATAACTATTCAAATTAGAGTAAATATATCGTATTTAATATAGATTCAATTAATTCATAATGTTTCATATTCATAGCAGATCCGACTAAGTTATACAAATTATATTTAAAATAATGAGAGTTGTTATGATAGAACTGTTAACATACATTCATATCAGAATAAAAAACACTTATAAGTAACATGTATAGAAATACATGAATAATTTATCGTAATTTAAATTTTAATAAATCTCTTTTAACTTTAAGAGTATGGAATCTAAAAACATTGGCTAAAGGTGTCACTTGTTTGATACATAAAAAAGTCTTTCCTTCCTCGTCAAGGAAATACATTGATATTATTATCATATTCTCTTTCTACCTATCACCTTAATACCACAATATGATGGATTTGATTCTTTCACTCTATCCCCATATACCATCAATCAATATAACGAACGGATTATCCATATTACTATCCTTGGATGACCGCAATCGTAATCACATGTTTGATGAAAAAACAACTTACAAACATTATAATGGAAATAAACAATAATAAGATTCATTTAAAATATAAATACTCTAAAAAATTAAAAATGTCTATGTATAATCTATTTTTTATTTTGAAAATTTGTATAGCTCTCACATAGTAGTATTATAAGTAGTTTATTCCCAAAAAGTTTTCTCTCCAACCCCTTTGAATGACTAGGTTGTTATAAGAAAATACCAAATGATCTTATTGATCCTCTAATGATCAAATGTTTTCCATGATTTTATCAATGGCTTGTAATCCTGGAATTTTGATAATTCTTGCCTATATGGCACAACTAAAGATCATATGTCATATTGAATTACACCATCATAGTGTAATAGATGTTTGATTATGATATATATTAGTTATTTGTATTCAGAAATTAAACACTCTTAATCCCATATATTTTATTATATATTTTCATTAAGATATTCTTTATGAGTGTGAATATGATGTTTTTAATTCTGATATCGTGTTTGACTATGAATATTTTTGTCAGAATGAGTACAAGATTGAATGTTTTAAATCTAATTTGATAAAGGAATATCCAACAATTATCAGATCCATACCTGTTATGATAGTAGTAATAAATAATGTATGTTTATACTCATAAAAACATTAAAAAAATTATAAGGTAAAAATATATGTTTTCAATTAAAAAGTTATAAAAATACATTTGACATAAAAGGTTAGTAATTAAGTATTTATGAATGATTTCTTGATTTCCAAAACTAAAGGAATATAAAATTCAAAACTAAACCTTTTGAGTCAATAGAAGGGTATTTTATAAAATGATAATTAGACTTTTAAAATCAAATTAATTTTTTTGGTGTTGTTTAACCTTGTTTTATGTTTTGGTAATATGGTTATATTTTTAGTTGGAAATTTTAAGTGTTAATTTGTGATGCTTATGTGTGTTTTTTAGTGTTGGTTTGAAGTTAAATTATGTTTATTTTAAAAAAATTATTCGGGTGATTTCATGGGTACATGAGGAGTGTCATGTAATACTGGTTTGAGATTCCTCAAATTAATTTCAATGTGGTTTTTTAATTGGGAATGATGTGTTTGATTATTCGGTAATGGTGTGATTTTTTTATGGTTTCTAAATGTGAATTTGGAATTTTTATAAAATTGGTTCTTCCTTGAACCATAGTTTTCCAAAGGATTATCCATTGTTTTCTATTTATTTTACCAAAATGATTTCTCAATTTTTAAATGGTGAATTAATGATTTTTGTCACTTTATATTTGGTTTCAAATATAATTCTAAATTCTTAGCCCATTTGGAATTTAAGTTATTTTTTAATAAATAAATTGGCATAAAGGTGACATTTTTCACTTTTTGACATGGATTGGGTTTTAAATTCATATGAAGAACACTTTTCACATGCCATGTTATTTCAAGATTTATCATTGGCTTGTTCGGAGTTCTATATTTAAAATTTAAAGGACCATTTGGAATTGTGCCTCTGAAAGTGGTATTTTATATTGATGTTGGAAATGGTGTTGAAATAGATTTGTAAAAATATTTGGTTTGGAAATTTCAATGTTCCGGTTAGTAATTATGGTTGTCTTTAAAAATATTTTTTGGATGTGGCCTGCTGAGATGGATCGATTGGAACCTTGTAATGTAATGATAATTGTTTTTGGATCTCATGGGATGTATGGGCCTAGTGGGAATGTTGTCATGTTTCGGAAAATGGATTGAAATATTGGGTAGTAAGAAGGACCAGTTGGTATTATTAAATGATTTTTAAAGTGGTTTTTATTATTTAAAAATCATAGTTTCCATGTGATATTTATTTATTAGATGAGCATGATTGTGAAATAAATGTATTTTCATGTATCTTTGTGACTACTTGGGTTATGTTTGGAAACCACTAGAACATGGGATGGGATCCCCTCAACTGGCTAGTGCATGAGAAACTTATTGTTATTATGTCAACAAATCCTTAGGATGTATTCATCCTTTTTGGATCGTGCATAATAATGCTATGGGTTATGGTAGATAACCCATGTTTTATCAAGTACTATTATCCATTTTGTTTTTTAGAATCATCTAGAGGGTCGAGTGATTTTTTCTTTTTGACCATCATTAGATGGGATGGTACTCCCTATACATGATGGGGCTAGGTGAGACATGAATCCGGATTGGCTAGTTGAGAGCATCCATTTGGTTAATTTCTATTTAACTGATCCGTATACTAGTAGGTTAGTCTGAACTATGTATGTCCATGTATTTCATCTAGACATGTTTAGGAAATTCTCATGATCTACTATTTATATGTTCTATTTATTTCTACTACATGTTGGGTATTGTCTTTGCTAGTTTTTTCAGCTTTTTTAATTCCTTTACATTCTACATAACCCCTTTTTGGTTATTTGGGAATGATTTCCCAGGGGTTTGGGTATTTAATCGGGTTGTGTAAAGTGGAACAATTTCTGAAAATGGAAATTTGTATGTGTTGTTTTAAAATGATAAATTTGTGTAATTCTACATTACCTAATAGAAATTTTTTGAATTCCAATATTATTAATTTATTTCAAACCAGTGCTTGTGAAAAATCTCCAGGAAAGTAAATGCATGGACTCTACGGCGATTAGAATCTATTTTGTTAAAGCTCTAAACATACATATTCCACTATGAATTTTTAATGTTGATATGTTTTAAAGGATTAGGTTTATAGTTTTGTGTTCCCATGGAGCATGATAAAATTTTTGTTGGTGGTGACCAAGAGGTCATGTGTAGACCATGTTAGTGTAGGTCTGTTTCAGTTTTGTATTCATTTTTTATTATTTTAGGCATTTGTTGTATCGAGATTAATTTGGTATATTTAGTGATGTTCAGTTTTTGGTTATGCAGTGTTCTCATTTTGGTTATTTTTATCCTTGACTAATTTAGGTTGTGTCACTCCCTTTTGTTTACATTTGTTTCCCAATACTAGTTTCCAACCAATAGGGATAGGTAACACCCCTCAGACCTAATATCATACCAAATCATGTGTAATGATAGATGGGATCCCATATTGGTTTTTGATAGAATGATTACATATGAGGAATATAAATTTACAACCCCCCATTAGTGGTTTCAACTCTTTTTATTTAATGAATCAGTCTGTTTTCATGTTTTTTATATGATATAAATCATTTTCATAAGGTTTTTGGGTATATATAATAATTTTTGATATGTTGAATTTTTTTTTTTTCTACTTCTCACTACTGTTTGATGGATTTATATCATTATGTGTAATATTTTTGAATCTCGTGGATTTTTTCTATTATATATGATAGAATACTTTATATCATATTTTGTAATAGAATCATTTTTTTATGAAATAGAGAATCATGTCACGTTATAGGTATAAGATATATCCTTGAATATTCTAGTTCTATTATAATACAACCTATCATAGATAAGATATTAATCATGAATTTTGACAAATAATATTATGATCAGTAATAAAATATGATATAAGGTTTGTTATTTAAAAAAATTACTAGATTTTATTTATCTCATAAATTGTTTTAAAATGGTAAATTTTTGTCCATGTAAAATGATATGTTTCATTCTTAAATTTTATATCAATAGTTTATATTTGTATCTCACTCTTTGGAAAATAAAAAAAGTGATTTTTTTTAAATTCCATAGAATATTCATGTTTATATGTTTTTTATGAAATATTAATATTATATGTACTTAATATATCAAAAAAAATTCTTCTAAATGATTATTATTCTGTGAAATAGGTGATATGTTGGAAAACAAAATATTTCTTTATCATCTATCTTGATATAAAATATTTATTGATTTTATTTAAATGAGTATAATTGTTCAATATAGTTTTTACACATTCGAATTTAAAATTTATATGAATTGGTTTGTCCCTTGAGATGTTTATCCTCGGATATAGGAACATTGGGTCAGAATTCCCACTATATTGGTGGCTTATCTATTGTTTTATAAGGTGGGAGTAGGCTATCTAGGGCTCTATTTTTTCTCATTTATAAAAAATTGATCTGATATAAATTTAATCCTTTATAAGAAATTTTTGTGCACCTAATTAATTGGAAATATTTTGATGTGTATTAATATCTTATGATTATATATTTGGGTGATTAAAATAAACTATGGGTTACATTAAATGGTACACATCAATATGGTGTAAATATATTATTTTGTGGTTGAAATTTATATTTGATAAAATCACTAGAATCATTAATATAAAAAATCAATTAAAGATTAAATAATAATTATTTAATTTTATATAATAGTTTTTTGTTTAATATAAATATTTTCTAAATTAAATTTATTAGACATAATAACGAAATCTTATAAAATATTAATTGTATGATTTCTTCAAAAAAGTAAATTATCATCTATTCAATAATTATATATGTACAACTCTATTTCTTTATTCATTTTGAAATTAAAATAAAATTTGAAATTTTTTCTTTAAAAGAAGGGTTCATTTTGAGACAAAAGATCAAGATTGAAATTTGGGATTTATAGATTCTCATGGATAAGGTTTTGGATATATATTGAATCCTGAAATATATCTTAGGCTCTCATTTGAATGTCGGGTGGATTGGGCTTTATTATAGAATTTTGTAAATATTTTACCCCTCTACACAGTTATGGATTTAATAGGAAAAACCATGAAGATATCCAAATGAAACCATATGGGGATATTTTTCAGGAGGGTTGTGGTTCATGAAGTATTAATGGTTATATAGAACCATGTAAATTATTGAGATATATCAAACGGAGTTACATGGTTTGCATGTTTTTTGGTAAAATATATGAACGTACCATGAGATTGGGTGTGGCTTGAGATAGTAGAAGTCACATGGTTGTCATATAATTTGGAAAACCATGGACCTAAAACATGTTTATACCCAAATTATATTTTAAAGGTGTAAATTATAATTTTACCCCCATAAATTATCAATGGGGTTACTCTCTTTCTGCACCATCTTATGTGCTAAAACTACAGAGGCACCATGGACTTATTCCCCTATCTTACTCTTATGGATTTTTATGGAGGAGGGGTTTTTAATGTATTTCAAGGGAAATTGTAGTATTGTCTCTTCCTTCTCATTACCCCTCATTTCCGTCAATTTCTCCCCTTCATTTCATAAAATATCATTGTGATTCAATTTGAGATAATATAATTATTTCCACCAATAAATAGTGGAAATCTTCTAAAGTCATGTTGATATTCCTTTCCTAGGCAAGGGTAATTCTTATGGGGATGATAAGATGAACTTTTATCCTTATACAATAAGTTAATTTAACCCTATAAATTTTAGAGGGGTGATATTTATCTATACAATAAATTTTGATTTATTAGGTTTCATACATTAGGGATTATTCCCATGGTATTTTTAGGGGTACACCATGAACATTCAAGGTGTGGTTATGAGTGATTTTGATGAGTGGTCATTGCCTTGTGATTTAATTTTAAATTATTCATATTCATTAAAAAAATTATTAATTATTAATTATTAATTAATTTTTTATTTTTTATTTTATTATGTGTGGTAGCTACTCAGGTGATGATAAGAGTCTTGGATTAATTACATAGAAACAACAATGCTTTCTTAAATGGAAAAATTGTATATCAGTAATTTGGTCACTAAGAAACTTTTTATGGTTTAATCATTGTGTTATATTCATGTGTTATGGGTTCACTTCACAGAGGATATATTGTCCTTAAATATAAAATGAAATTTTTAATTAAACTGACACGAAATTAATGAAGCATTAAAGGCCATGATGGATCCTTAAATAGTAGCTCGAGACCATTTTCACTATTGTGAAGACTTAATTATAAATTAATTCCAAATGATATGATGAATGGACATGGGTATAAATTCAATTTAAAAATATATTAGACATAGTTACATCTTCTATTTGATGTGTTGATTATGGGTGTGTGGTAGACTAGGAATGATTGGCCTTGAGAAGGTCGTGATAATAATTTTAAATAACATATAACCATTTGGATACATTACAAGATGTAAGGGTAAGTGTTCCACATTAACACATATGTTATATAATTTATTTATACTCAGGGTAATAATACATAGATTTTGGGAATGAGGATTATCATATATTTTCCTTGTAATTGGCATGAGTACTATGTAATATCTCTAGTCTGTTAATGGTATTATAATTTCATGGGGAACATATATGATCATGGAGGTGTTGTGGGATGAGATTAACTCAATGTGTTTGTCTTTGGCCATTAATTTGGGAATGAGATAGAAAATACCATGTAAGTTTTATAAACACTTAGGAGATTATGGGGCGTCAGAGGGTTCCTCTGTATTCAATTGATCTAGGAGGTGGGTATTGTATTGTGGTGAAAACACATTATTTTAGGTGTCGACATAGAAATATTACATCAACATTATGATCCTAGTATGGCTCCATGAATCTATATATGATATTAACTTAAGAGGCTTTCTCAGGACACATGTGATGTTTTCAGGCAAGTAACCTGCCAGCATACTATAACAAGAGATTCCAGGGTGAGTTTTTTCTAATGTAATTTGTCACTATATTTTTTATACATGTTTAAAATATGTGAATGAGTGTTGTATATCCATGGTTTGGAAATAATATGTTAAAAGTGTCATGATACATGGTTCAATGTTAGGTGATTTTTCTTTGGTTTTATGTGATTTTTCTTACATTAGTTGTGTTTCCCTCGACTGTATGTGGCATCTAAATATGATTTTAGTCACCATGATATATATATTTATGTGTAATTGAAGCATATTATCTGTTTTAGGGTGGACGAGTCCCTATTGATTTATTTTTTAGTATATGATTTTTTAGGGTATGCTTCTCCAAGGATATGTGATGTTGTTAAAGATAAGGCTGATTTTCCCCATTGTGAATGATTTCCCCCGATATTATAATATATATTGTATTTAAATAAATATGACACTAGTAATTTATGTTATGGTATTATGGTACTCATTCTTGGATAGGATAATTTTTTACTAGGTGTTCTTTATATTGTTATGGTTAATCTATGTTTCCATAGACTTATAAGTTGATATAATCATGAAAACTATAAGTTTTATAAATTTGGTGTACATAATACCATGTATAAAAATAAAAACATGGGATTTACAATGATATATTTATTATACGTATAGGAAATTATATAATTTGGAGAATATCAGTTGTGAATTAATTCTATTTACTAGCAATTTTTGGGACAACATTACTAGTGGAATATTGGATTTTATAGAATCCCTATTTTGGCATTCATGGAATATTTTTAATTTGGAAGACCATATTGTGTATAGGTACATGTTGGGAAGAACCAAGTGATGAATGATTGAATACAATAGCCCATGTGGGGATTGAAAAGTAAAATTTGATGAGGCTCAGAGATAGTTGTAAAGAATCCTTGTATTTTTATTCTTTCATTATTTCAAAATGGTTTTGGTCAAATGGGGATCAGTTAAGACATGTACTTTTATACTTAGTAATTCCTTTTTTGTTGATGGATATGTTTTATTCTTTTAATCCTACCCTATTTGTATTTCCAATTATATTGTATTTAATTTTTTTAATTGATTATTATGGTGTAACCACCCATGGTAATACCATAGACCCTAGCTTCAAGTCACCAAACTATGGTGAATAGGGATGTATACCTGAGGTGTGTTAGTATCACTTGTTTAGAATCATTAAATGGGTCTAGGACATGGGATATTAAAAATTATTATTACTGTTTCCAATAATTATTTATAATATTTATTGTATGGTTGATATAGATTTGGGATGTGTTAGTTTTTGTGATAGACCTCGGATAGGTGTGTCGTTGATTCATTTTTATGATAATTCCATGTTAACAATGCATATGATTAATGAAACTTTTTTCATAGTTATGGTTATTTTAATTATTCAATCATTATTTGTGTATTTTATATTAAAATTTATTTGTTTTTTTGTATTTTCTATTTGAGAGAGGCATGGGTACATGACATATTTTTTGTAATGTAGGTTTCACAAGACATTAAAATGAATGTGTTTTATTAATATCACTAATGATAAAGGGTTCGACTATTTAAGACCCTAAAAATATATATAATTTTTCCCATATAACTTGTTAGGTGAAATATTCTTAGTTAATACATAATATTTGATTCCAATGACAGGTTAGGGGGATTGTAACTCATCATATTCCATGATGATTAACATATAGTCCAACTATGTAAGGGATGAATATGGAGCCCTTTATGTGTGTAAATGTATTGGATTCCATGATGATCAACCCTGAGTGTCTAATTTTGAAATCGGTTTTAGATTTGAAAACTGGTCTCTCTATATAATGTGTCTACAAAAACAAATATTATGTTTTCCAAAATGGATTATTTATTCCAGTATTTATTTATGACCAATATGATCATTATTTACTAAATAAAAATCATTATAGGATGATCCAATTTAAGGTATATTAACATTAACTATTCATTGACTAGGTAGTCTAGTTTGTGGATTCCTAGTGAAGATGGGTTCCCCTAGATGTGTGGATGACTCAAAATGCTTTGAATGAAATTTATATATGGGATCCTAGGATGGATGTTTTGGAGAATAAGTGTCCTTTAGAATTAATAGACCTAGACAAATATGTCTACCTATGAGTTATACCTATGAGATATAGTTTTGGGATTAGTCTAAGTCATTAGTTTCCTTGAAACATATCCAAATATTTGATGGTAAACAATGGGATGAATAGGATTTGGAGTAGGAGGGCCCATATAGAGAGAACCATAGAGTTTTTTATACATTACCATGGGTGATAATTTTGGCATGTTATAAAGTGAGAACTCGGGGGATTCTTGTTAGAAGAGAGTTTGTGATGTGGGGACTGTTTAGAGGTATAGGAATGTGATCCTATATTTGACGACATGTTTTTCATGATATCATGAGTCAAGTGGTGTGAACAGTTTTTATGGGAGAAGACACATATTTGGTTTATATGAGATAGATATAGTTAGTGTAAAATAACCTATAATATTGTTTTTAGAAGATAAACCGACATTGGTATGACGAGAGCGATTATTGAAATGGAATTTTAGGATGAGTTTCATTGTTGGAGGTAATGTTTTTATAATATTGCACAAAATTCCAATTTAGTTTTTTATATTAGTGTGTTTCCAAGAATGGGATAAGAACATATGGATTCAAGGATGCGAATACAACCATGGTGGTCTATGGTCTTGTTTGAAAACATGAACATTATCTTTGTGGTTAGAGGTGAAATACAATATATTTCATAGTCCAGAGACATGGTTGATCAATTATTGATCATAAATATGAGTTTCCTAGGATGGGGTGAGAGTGGTACAGGGGTAGAA
Organism: Viscum album; assembly: GCA_963277665.1. Taxonomy (NCBI): domain Eukaryota; kingdom Viridiplantae; phylum Streptophyta; class Magnoliopsida; order Santalales; family Viscaceae; genus Viscum; species Viscum album. The sequence goes on along the minus strand of OY728153.1, from coordinate 689,802,997 downwards.
ACTTGTCTTCATTGATGGACCATTTCTGCAATTTTTCTCATATAGTGGTGTAAATAGATACATATGGTTGGGAGTGTAGCATTGGTTATTATAGGAGGAGATCATTGTTGTGGATATAATTTTATTGGATATTTAATATGATGTTCTTGGTGATCCATTAATGGGTAGTAATTGATGATTTACATTGGTAACATGGTTTGAGTAGGATATTACTGGTGTTTTATTACATGTTCCAATGTATGGATTGTATGTTTAAGAGGCACAATCCATGTGTTATTAGGGTTTTTAATGTGGTGAGTACGCACATTGTAAGGATGATATTTAATTGTTATTCTAATGAGAATATCTATTTTATTTTATCTAGTTCATGGGATGTCAAATATTTTAGATATAGATTTTATGTTAGATGGATTTGGTGAATTAATATAAGTCTTGATAAGTATTAATATTGTATAAAATGATTACATGTATTGGAGGTAAACTGATGCTCATGGTTAGAGTTCAGAGGATGGGAAGGTTGGTTATAGATTTCTCCATTGAATTACACCAAGAGTTGGGTTCAAAAAAATTTATAGTTATTCAGGAAATTTAGGGATTCCTCTAAGGATTGAGGAAACAAGATCCGGAAATATTTTATCCCGTATGTGGGTCGAACTAAACATTTTCTGGAATTGTCAACCATTAGATATATGAACATTTTTCATGGAATTTGTTATGGTGATGGGAAAACTACACCGATCATTCCCATTTCCAATTGAGAATGATTTTTTTTGAATTTGAATCATATATTGTGGAGAAAAAATATATTAGAATGATCTTTTACAAACTATATCATAATGTTTAGAACATCATAATAAAATGGATGAATTAGTGGATATTGATTGGGTATCCTGGAACAGAGTGGTGTGGGTGAGTGTTGTCTAAGTATTTTAATTGATAGTGAGTCATTTTTTTGAGATTTAGTGAATATTTCACCCTTGTGTTTGGAGTTTCTGAAAGAAGGATCATTTTATTTTTTTGGATAGAATGTTATGATGGGTTCTTGATTGAAGATCATGATATTTCAAGAATTTTTTCTAGATAACCTGTATAACCTCTCTTGTATGAGATGTGTTTTTATGTTCTTGTAATATACATTCGGATTGTTGTTTTTGAAATTTAGTGGGAATATGATATTTTTCCTTTGGTGTAACTATTGTATTGATAATTGTAATGTCAATTAGAAGAAATAGTTTTGGATCATCTTAGATCGATGTTATTTAATATATATCAACTATCAGGGGAGGTATCAACTATGTTGGCTAATATTGAATGGTTCAATCCTTATGTTCTTATTTTTGAATGATTTTACCCATGTTCTCATTTATCACAATATTATGGAGACCATGACTATGGATAGAGGATATCTTTCTGAGTGATTTTTTAGGATGTGGGTGGAAAAAAATTAACAAATATATAAGGAACCATGAAAGAAAATATTTGTACATTTATTAGATAATTAAAATTGATTTATAAATTTAGTGAATAATTTTAAAAAATTTGTTACTAACCCATGTGAGAGGGAATTCATAATAATAGTGTGACCCCCGCGGTTAGAAAATGATTTATCCAACTACATGACTAAATCAGGAAACAACATATGTTTTCCTAAAATGTAAGAATTATCATCTCACCACAACCAAATTTTAAGGGGATCACACCATTTCCTTCTACTCTTGCATGGTCAAACTATGGAGGCCTAAAAGAGCTACCACCCTTCTCATACTCCATTTATTTACCTTTGAGATATGTGTTATTTTTTACCTTACTTGTAAAGCTACAGTGACTATCTTAATTTCCATCAACCCCATTTACTGTTATATTATTTTCCCACCATCTCCTCTTTTTTTGTGACATTATGGTAGAGATTTTGAAATGATTTCTACCCTAACATGTGTAAAATGTCCAGAGATATGGGATTTTTTTAGAATTGATAGTGGATAAACCGATAGGATAATCAAAAAAAATTCTCATTTTTTTGTTGGAGATACATTTCCATACAAATATTTAAATGGTATTTTATAAAATTTAATATAATTAGTGAATAGTCTAGGTTCATGTGGTTTTCTATTTCATATTATGGTGTTGGGGGTTTGTCATGAACCTTCTAGGGGTGATTGAACATTATTTTTTTTAGTGAATAACATATGGTTAGATTTTAGAAATTATTCCTCTTTGGATAAAGTAAATAATTAATTAAAATTAATTTTTTTTATGTAGATTGAGAATGGGGTTTGGGTAATGGTAAATGGCTTGGATGACCTTAGGTGGTAGAGGACCAGATCACATGTATGGAATAAAATCATATAAGGTATGTGGTATTTGATGATCTACATATGGGTTATGCTTTGCGTTATTTTTAAGTAATATGTATTATATCCATATATGTGTGATTTACCATAAATATTACATGAAATACTTAATTAAATAAAAAAATGAAACAATTCTGATGGGACATAAAGACACTTGTACACAAGAATAATGCCTACAAATCTAATGAATTTTGGATTTATTGTAAATAAATTAAATATGTTATGAAAATTAACTTGTCTTAATATTTTAGTATACAAATGTATTTTAGACCTGAATAGGTTCCCTTACATTCCTCATCTAGGGATTTTTGGTGGACATGGAATGATTGGCCTGGGTAAGCCTCGAAGAGGTCAAGAGATACCTTATAACCTTAAATCTAGTTTAATATAGAGGGTGGTCAGTGTTCCTTCCCCCAAATATATTTTAGTTCCTCAATAGGTATACCCTAGGTAATATTATTGGTAGTATGGGTGAAGTACTAACCAAGGCTGACTATGATCATGGGATGGGTATTATTCTATCTATATACTGTGATGATTTATGGTATATCTATGAGACCAGTCATGCCCATATGAAAATATGGTGGGGTAAAAGGATAGTATTTCATTTGAGTAATGTGATTCCAAAATTATATTATTAATATAGTAGATAATTCCATGTATTGTGTCTTGACAAAGGGGTGACTAGGGGCCATGGGGGTGTTCTGGTACTATGTAAACCCGAGAGAGTGGTAGTGTATTGATCTAGTTTTTTTGAATTTTTTCTATCATTATAGAACATTATTATAGAAAATGTGAGTCTATAATTCATTAGTTATAAGGATGGGCTATGATCTTGATAATCCTGCAATAGAGTCATCTGATGGGTTCAAGATTGTGTCTATACTATGAAATTTGATATTTGATTTCAAGGAGGGTGTTTCCCTTTTTATTTTGTTGTTATATTCTATATATTTTTTTAGGTATATGAATTGGTGTTTTGGAGCATAGGTGGATATAGTATTGGGTAATAGATTCATTATATCTTATTTTAGGTGATATAAGTTTCCTAAGTAATATATGATTGTTTCAATGTGAGAATAGTTTCCCATAGGTAAATTAAACATATGAATAATGTTGCATTAACTATGGTGTAAATATTCCTCATTAATATCGACTAGGGATAGCTCAAGGGTGGGGTGAGACACCTCGGGTCAAAGTTATTATATATGATTAGGGGGAAGCTGAGTTTCCCCCTACTTTATTTGATATTATTCATGATGAGGATAAGTTTCCACAATGTGCATGATTTCCTAAAGGGTTCTGGGAGAGATGTGTTTCCCCCAACGATTTGGATTCCGTTTAGTGGTATATAAAACCTGGTGAAGTAGGTATGCTATTTTGGTACTAGTTCTGAAGTAGGATGTGTTTCCCCCATTGTATTCCTCATATGGTTATATGTAACATGTTTTCCCTCATGTTCCTAGTTTCTAGGCGTTGAGACAACATTGTACTTGATGAATCAGTTATAGTCAATGGAAAGTGTCACCATAGAACCTAATGATCAATGATAATTTATTTTATTATTTTTAAAATATATTATTTTCATTCACTGTATTTTGTGGATAAAAAAGGGAAATCATAGTTAGTGGATATATTATTCTTTTTCTTAGACCCTACTGAAAGAACCATGGATCATTGGTATCTCATGAGAACATATTATTCATTGGTTTAGGTATTATAATGTAAAAATGTTTCATGATTGAGTGATATTTCTCATAATATAATTAGATAATTGTATATGATCAGTCTTGGGGATGCAAGTGAATCCTCCATTACATTTAAAATTTTTCTATTTTTATATTTGACAGGCCTTGGGGTGATCAGTTGGGACATATATTTTATGTTTCTTTATTCATTAATTGTGTATAGATTTGTTTTGTTCATTAATATTTACATTGATGATTCTTAATGTTATTTTATTACATCTACATAATTGTTTTACTATGCTCTAAGGGAATAAGTGTTCCAAAGTAACACTTTAGGACCTCACTGTTAGTTAGTAACCTTTGGTATATAAGGACGTATCTTGAATTTCTCCAACAATCATTTGTATTGACACTATTGAATGCACTTGGTAAATGTATATTATATTGTACAAGTTACCCTAACTATGTTATTACCATGAATTATCACATGTGTGGAAAGAAAGTAATTAGGTGACCAGAATAATTAACTTTCTTATCTGTATCATTTTTTATGATACACCTAACTAGGAAACTATTTCCATTAGGATACTTATTAACTAGTTTCGAGTGAATCCATATGATAATTTTGGAAAAAGATTTATCCAATCATCTATCTAAGAATCATATATGATATGATTGACAAACATTATCAATCGGGTATAGACGTGTCCTATTTACATGAAACCTAGTGTAAGTCATGATGAAAAATTGATCATGGATCACTAAAGAAATATAATTTGTGTGGTTTCCATTTTTAACAGGATAAAAATTAATAAATGTTCTCAATGAAATGATTTAAAATATGGTACTTTAAAATACATATTTCTTCATTGTATATTATAATGATACCATGTTAATAATTTTGAGATATTTTATAGGTATGACCTATAAAACATTTAAAAATTGTATTCAAGGACCATATGTATCCCCAATAAAAATAAATATGATTATAGGAATTCTAATGTTATAGTACCAAATTTAAATAATTTAATTTCCTGGTCTATGGATACTAAGTGTGAACCACATATTTTGTATAAATAAACACAATATTGGAAATTAAAGGGAATTTTAGAAAGGATAAGTTTATATTAATGTTTTTAGTGTAGAAAGAGTTATTACATTATTATTCAATATTTATGATATATGTATATCTATTGGAGTAGTTCTTCAATTTAAAAAATATTATTATGTTCTCTATGTAAAATGAAATTTTATTTCTCTAACTTCTTCGGAAAATATGGCATTTTCAAAAATTATTAAGCATAATATTTTATATGCAATGATATATATATGAATTTAATTTTTATGGAATTTAGAATATATTAATTATTTTAAACATTATAGATATGGGTAATCCAGTCTATAAAATTAATCATAAGATTTTCAATGTTGATTCTAATACAACCCCCCATTGTTGTTTTCAATTAAGACTTAAAAATGAAAAATGTGTCTAAGGACACAAAATATATGGATTGATGAATTCATTTACTTATTAATATTTTTACAGATGATATCCTTATTTGTTATGTATTTTTATGAAAATATTATTTTGGAGAAAAATGTGAGAAGGGTTTTGTATTATTGAACTAATACAATGTGATCTATATAGACATACGATAAGACAAGAATGTTTTATTTTTATTCAACACGTTACTTTTGTCCATGAATCTTGTTATTACAGTCATGTGTTTATGATAATACATAGGTATGAAAACATAAAATGGTTCAATGTGTATTAAAATGATTAACAAATTCAATTGTGTAAATGTAATATTATTCTATAATTGGATTAGGGTAGTGAATACATGATCTATAAACTCACTGATCACATGAGATATTTTTTTATTTTTTTACACCTCACCCCACAAAGAACACCTAAATGAATTGGTGTGTACCATTTGGGTAATTTATCCTTATTAGACCTTGTTCAATGAATGATGATTTAGTGTGACCTTTCTATTTCATTGTATGGTTATGTTCGAAATTATATTATATTATTATATAAACACTTTCTATCTAAACTAACCTTAATGACATTATATGAGATAAGTCTTGGGAAACATCCCAAAATAAATTTTATTATTATTTAGTTTTGCGAAACTATTTTATTAAAATTTGTTTTCTAATAAACAAATCAAAAAATAAAAAAAATATATGTATATAATTATTAACCTAATGTGAATATGGGATATTAATTTTATAATAAAATTTAAAATGATTTGTGGCCTAAAATAATTATTTCCATGATAAGGAATATGTAATTTGAGGTATCAATGGGAGAGAAGATGAAATTAGATAATTTCAAGACTAACTAAAAAGATGTATTCCCAGTATAGATGTTAACTTGTTTCTAAAAAGAGTTTTTGAGGAATAAACAACTTATTGTTAAACAAGAACCTCAATGGACTATTAGTATATTTTAGTTTTCCAAGTGATATAAAAATCATATGGAAAATGATAACAAATTATTTTTCATATGTGATGAACCAACTACCAAATAAGAGTCCATCATTATTTTTTTTTATAAGAAATAGATAAAATTAATTGAATCTAAAATAAACTCTATATAAGCTAAATCAATATGGGAACGTGGTGGACATACCAATAGTGATGATACCCATAAGGTTCATGTGGATTTTTTGGACCCCTAAGGCCCCTGAAAATGGACCATATACCCCAAAACACACCATTCAGTGGACTCTTTGCTATTTGGGAAACTAACCGGGCCAGGAGTCTAGATATCTCCCCTATTAATCTGGGGATTAATTTCACCTCCCTAGTGATTCAAAACCAGGGCTAATCTGTATTTAAACAACATGGGATCATCTCATATAGAACTACACCCTATTAGTTTTCCAATTTTCACAGAGTCCACAAGATGGTGGGATGTGGTGTATATGGTTTATTGTCAGGATTTTCACGGGTCCAACAAAAGGCACTTTTTTAATAGACCTACACCACAACTGAGTCATTTTCTGGCCATGCCACAGCCCAAAAACTTCATGATTGGATCAACTAGGGTCAACCCATGTGGTAGGTATTTTCCACAATCCTGATAGGGATTTAATATTCCTCCATAATGATTCAAATCTGATATTCCACACTTAACATCCACTAGGAAGCGTCAAGAGTGCCACTAAACCATATGGTGGAGTGGTACTTTTGATGTTACTCGGTGGCTAGTTAAGTATTAGGTCCCAGTTTAGAATCGAGGGGAGACATATTAAATCTAATAAGGGATTGGGGACAATACCTACCTCATGGTATGTCCCCAGTTGAACCCAATACTATGATATAGGGTATGGGGCTTGGCCATTATAGATCTTTATTATGGACTATTTCCATTAAGATGGTTCCTTTTTGCTGGACCTATGATACTCCTTTCAATGAACCATATACCATGCACCCCCCCCCATCTAGTGGAATCTATGCTAACTGGTCCACTAATAGGTTTAGGAATCTTGATTTCTCCCCTAATCATCTGGGGATTTATTTTTCCTCCGTAGACATTTGAACAGGGGGATGACTACCATTTAAAATTTTTGGGGAGAATATCTAGTACCACTATGCATATGGTGTGGTGGTACCAGAGATGCTCCCCAAAGGGTTAAATTCCAGTTAACCATGGGTTTGAATATCTTGGGAGTTGAAATAAATCCCCACCTGGCTGGGTTTGATATCCATATATATGGCGATGTTAGTGGCCCAGTTAGTGTAGAGTCCATCGGATAGTGGTATGCGGGGTATATGGTCCATTTTAGTTAGTTTCATAGGTCTAACAGGTTTTACAAAAGTAAACTAACAACAATGTATTAGTTTTTACATAAAAAGATCCCATGGTGGAAAATGGTTATTATCAAATTCATGGTATTTACTATGAAGAAAAATTTTCACTTGTTTCAATAAAAATTAAACTCATATATTTGTTTAAAATGATTTTAATTTTGATTATGAGATATATCAAATAGATTTCAAAACTATTTTCCTTCCAGATAATATAGAATAAGAGATGTATATTTGATAAATATCTTATGGTTTAATGTTATAAATTATTTTTAAGGTATTTATATAACAATTTTCCATTTATGGTTTCATTTATGACCCTAAAATTTAGAATATCTGAATTGATGATGAAATCCTAGAGTTTCGTTTCTTTAAAAAAAATGGATGATTCCTATGTACACAAGCAGTTTCATATGGGTTTTGTAATTTATTATAATGTATATATATTCCATAAGAATTATTATAAATGACATCTCAAATTTAAATTTAATAAATCTCTGGTTTGGGAAATGCTTCAATTTGATTAGCATGGGTGAAGCCAATAATATACTAGTTATAATGGTATATTGAGATATATATAAAATATTTCGTGGAATGCATCCTAAAACATACATTGGTGAAGTGAATAATAGGTTTTTTATGGATAACTCAATAATTTTGTTTTCACCTATTCATCATAGTATAAATCATAGGATAATTCATGATCCATCAAATTAGTCATAAAGGATAACAAAAACTACCAATCAATCATCCATACTTATTATTGTGTATTGATTGTTGTTTAATTAATTTCATTGTTCTTATGATTGAAGAATAACTAGAATATATAAACTAATATGACGGTGAGTCACTAAATTACTATTTAGAATACAATTAAGTACATGAGAATGACTAAGGATATGCTCTCTGTATTTGGAGGAGAATAAGAGAATTGGAAATGAATATATGATTCTAATCCTACAGATATAGAATGAGTTATCAATATGTTCTTTTTTAATATTGCATCTATAATTTTTAAGAGTCCAAAAAAATCCACCTCGGTGGACAGAAAAATAGCAGCATATGACAATGCTTCATCAGATGCTTAGATAAAAGCTATTTCAATCCGGATGTTCACATCTAACCATGATTTAGTTCATAAATTCAACATAAAAAGTATGAATTACTATGAAAATAATAAATACCTCCCTCATTTAATGGAACTATGGTTTCACTAGAGAACAAAACAAATACTTGTTAGATACCATCACAAATGATATGTTTTGGATATGGGAAATGATAAGATCTTTTGGGTTATATAAGAGAATGAAGTAGATCTGTTGAAGAATACAATATTTCATAACCCACATGAGGGAAATGTTAGGTATCTTATAACACAATAAATTATATAATAAATTTTATTTTTCTAGATGAATCATGGGTTACAAATATATTACAATATTCATTTATCATTTATTCATGTACGATGAAATTTATTTCACCTCAATAGTAAAATGAATATATCCACAAAATATAAATCTATGAGCTTACCCAAACTAATTATCATTAATATGTATAATTGTTTCTTATGATAATTTAATATTACTAGGATTTTAATCATGTACATAGTTTCATTGTTTTGTTTGATATACAAATAATGGATTCACAAGGTAATAATATGAGAACAATTAATTGGATTTACGTACCAGATTATTTCTATTGTAATTCCATACATTCATTGATATACATAATTATGTATGCTTATTATTAATACCGATCAACCAAGGTTAGTAAGATTCCTATCATGATAATATTTATACTTCTATACATATCTTATTCCATCGATTAGTTTTAATTGAAAAAGGAATGGTTGGGGATGTTTCTGATCCTGTATTCAATTAATGGAAAACCAAGATGGGATTTTCTATCTCAGGAAATTTTAAATGAAATTAATTCTAATGAATATATTTATTTTTGGAAAATACTGACTATTTCTTTTTGATGCATATATGAGTTATAAAACTACTAAGGATTGGGACATATAATAATCTCATTATCTAAATGAGTGACATGTGATGTTCTCATTGTCATAGTTGGTCTATTTTAGTGAATAAAAAATAGATGATATAAAATATAATATATTGATATGTTATATGTATATTGGTCAATATATGTATCAGAAACATTGGTTATATCGTTATATATATGATCCATGTGATATATATCATGGTTGGTAAGTTTATATATAGTTATGAGTGTGTTAGATCAAAATCACACCAAACCGCATTATATATTAACAAGGGTTAATGAATTTCTAGTGGCTTCACTTTATAAAAATTATTGAAATCGATATATTTGTTTTTATTATCAATGATACCAAGGAACATAGGGTTGCATCATTTTAATTAATTATAAGGATTGTATTTTTTACAAATTCATTGATAAAATATAAAGACAGTTTTACAAAAATTTTCTAATATATTTTTATATGAATTCAAAATGTGTTGACTAGATTCTCACAATGTCCTTATAGATATTACATCACATGGAGATTGTTGTATGTTCTCAAAAATGTGATATTATATTGTATGATGTATACCTAAATAATATTGTGGAATAAACATATGATGTGTATTAGGCATGATGATATTTTTCACTCAATGTAGCCTTATTATGTATCTTATGAACAAACTTCAACCAACATACTTTCAAACCCTTGATTTTGATTCATTTTTTTTATTTTTTCTCCATGTATGATGGGATTACCACATAGAGTTCTAGTTACAACCATATTTCACCCATAAGGTTTCATAAGAGAGTAATTAATAATATTGATACAATAAATTTATACACATGAACAATCATGTGATGAGTTTACACAGTTATTAATATGAATTAGTGTTGTAAATAAATGTAATCAGTAATGGGATATAGCTCATCGGGTTCTATGATATGGAATTTGAATCACTATGAGTTTCAAGAATTTTTAATAAATTTTGAGATACAATTAAAGGTATGTTATGACGCCCATAGAGATTAACCTCTATGGGTTAATGATACTATAAAACACTATTTTTTATTAAAACATTATTTATATTTTATAGATGATTCTAGAAATAATTTAGTGACTGAATTTCCCCCTAACAGTATCCAAGATCCATTGGATAGTGTACCACCCATAGTGGAAATATCTATTTTTTGTTTCACTAATTATCTTGGTCAAGCATGTTGTGTCATGAAGAAAAATATGGAATACGCATTAGTGAATGAAGTTTTCATTTTATGTTCCTCATAATATTTTTTCTTATTTCAATTGAAGGTATATTGGAAATTATATGGGTTTTTCTTCACTATAAAATATTATATGATGAAAAAAACCCATTAAAAACCATAATCATTTTAAATAATTCTCTTGAAAAAATTAATCATATTTAAGGATTATTAGGTATATTTTATTCACACAACATATGTAATCCATGTAAATTTATCAATAGATAAAATTATTTAATTTTTCATTTTTATTATTGTCATTATTTAATGCTCAGAAATACCTATATGAATATCCTCTAGTGGATAAAAATTTAAATCTCTTCATTTGTTGATGATTTGAAAATATTCATAAATTGACATATGGAACTGAAAAAATTACATTATTTATTCAATATAAGAACATCTTGAACATAATCTCAAGTAATATAATACATGATCTTTTCACCAATATGAATATTTATTAGTTTCTCTATATTATTTTCTTCTTTTAATATCTAATAACTAGGATTTTTAGTATCCCTAATTCTAAAAAAAGATACCCCTTGTTTATTTTCCAATAGTTAGAATATGGCCATCTATTATCATATTTATAGTGCCCCCAAGCATGATAACGTTCACTGAGAGGTACGTGAATATGTAATAATGCTTAGATATTCCTTTTACTAATTTCCTATAAAATCACCCAACATTACTTGTTAGAGTGGCATGTTTTACTAATTAAGTCGAAGACATCAGGGAATGTAATAAGAGAGGAAACTTGATATAAAATATTCACTAATCAAAATTTGTACTAAACATTTTCATGATATTAAATTACCTTAGATAATGTGGTCCAAAAATAATTTCCATTACATATATTAAATGGTCGGTGTTATATTTTTCTCATGATACAAGAATAAAAAATAACTATATCCTAATATCTCTCTTATTAAAATTTAACACTATTTTATATTGTTGTTGTCTGGATTTTCCTTTTTCCTCTGATTATTATCGAAATAAAATGTTATTGTGATCCCACACATACCCTTTATATAAAAAAGATTTGACCTTTTTCTTTCTTCTGTATGAGATATCCCAATATTGATGATCACCCAAAAAACCCAATCACAATAACCCTTTCCATTGGTCTTATTCTACTAGAATTAATATAAGTTTTCATACTCATATATATTTTTCATATGTGGCCAAAACTAAACAAACTACATTGAAATTGAACAATTTTTATTTAATATAGTACACATCATTTCACACATCCCACTACCATATACATGCTAGACTCACTTCATTTAGTCTTTCAAAATATTAACACAATCATCACATTAAATTTTTAATTCCAAAGTCAAATTCAAACATCCATCTTCCTTCCACACCTTTAAATTTATCTTACAACCATTTGATCTATTAGATAATCTATGACAATTTTTTTCAATATTGATGTGATTTAATACATTAGATATTGAGAATGAGTAACATATGAGTAATAAAATTATGCATATCATCATATCTATAAATAATTTAGAAATTATGTTAAACATGACTATGTCACCATGCACTGTGGTATTTTGGAAAAAATTTAGACAATATGGTTCTCACTATGATTCATTATATTTCATTTTAGTCCAACCACTCTGAATATATTAATAATAACTCTCATCAAATATTTTCCCATGACATTTTATCCTCTTTTCATTTAATAAATGGAGGTTTTTATCATGGTATTCATTATTCCATTGTATGGAGCTCTCCATTCTGAAACTAGTCAAATAAAGATTCATTTCACTCCTTAAGAAAATTTTGATGCATTACATCAATGAAATAACAAAATATACATTAAAAAGAAACCATAAGGTGGTCTAATAAATTTTTATTCCTATAAATTTTACCCTAATTTTTCAGACAAATTAATCTTACACATCATTGTTTTGACCCATATCTACCATCTATATATGAGTAGTTTTAATCAATTATAACACTCACACACCTAACACCATATATAACTCCAAAATATTTTCATGATTCACAATTTTTCATCAAATAATATGAAAAAACACACCCACTAAATTTTATAATTTAGGAAGTATTTCTTTATTTCCTTATATTTCTATATTTCACATTACACCATGGAGTAAAAAAGTACTTTCTAAGGACTATGGCTAGTCAAAAAACCCATGTCCTATAAAACCAAACCATTTTACCTTACTATAATGTATCCATAGCCGTTTAATGTATGGATACTATATAGTGATGTAACAATAACTTAAAAAAAATTATACTACTCTTTGAATTAAAATAATTTAAAAAATGTTCACCTCACGTGCTAAACATAAATTTATTTGTGTTAGAATTTGATTTATGTATTCATAAATAAAATAATAAAAACATCAACATCCTCACATATCCAAAACATATACTTTATATTAATATGACTTTTATTTTGATTTATCTTCAACAAAACATCACAAAAATATCTTATTGTCTATTAAGAATTTTCCTAATGTCACCTTCTTCATCTAAGGCTCACGGATCTCCAAAAACATCCCTTTGTCTAAAAAATAGCCCAATTTTTTATTTTTATCAACCGAAGAACATAAATATCTTTCAACCTCATCACACATATAAAATATCCAAATAGATAATGGGAGTGAGGATGATCTCATCAAACTGTAGTAATTTATGAATTATGGTTGTGAATTTTTATTCATCCAAAATAGAATGGTTTTCAATTACCATATTTATTGACAACAAACTTATATAACCATTTTGTTCTTCAAATCTCATTATAGATTGATAGAAAAAATCTTATATTCATTAATAATATGACAACCTAAATATTCCTTTTTCATTATCCATCTATTAAAATTGACTTCATTACTAGAAAATTTACATAGATTTGTGCAAATATAAGAATATACATCATATCCATCATTATTCATTGATATGTTTATTTCACATGATAGAATATATTCAACCAGCTTATTATATAGACATGTTATTCCACCAATTTCAGAGTCAATAATCTTTATTATCATCATAAAAACTATTTTCTTTTTACGAAGAATATTGTTCTTCAATAATTTGTTTAATATAAAAAAAATTAAATAGTTTCAGATCTCATTATTTGAACCATTTAACATGTAGGATCATTAGAAACTCTTCAGTAATATGGTCATGTTGGTCGCATATACCACACACATCATTCAAGTCATCAAATTTGTTCTTCTTATCCATAGATTGTTACTGAATAACATTATTCTTGAATTTGTTTATCTATAAGGGTTGTTTCCCCAACATGTGTGACATCCATCACATTTTAGTGATTTATATATGATTCATCAATATATCAAAACATTATCATACAATTTTATGTTCAATAGAGCTTACACAAACAATAAACAACCAAATTTTCTTCCTTAATTTCTTTCCTTTCCAACTAGAATTTTGAGGAAGGGGGACGCATCCACACTCGCCCAGCTCCCAGCTCCCAGCACTCTTTATGCCTCTCCTAGGGTTTCATGCATATCAAAGACAGTGATTCTGCTCCTCACATCAGCTTGTGTTTATTCTCATCCTTATCTTTCTTTCTTTTTACCTCCTCAACGGATCTATCTTGCTAGTGGGATATCACATGTCGATCACCACCCATCTTTCTATCTAACATGGCACATCATACCTCCTCTATGTGTTAATGTGTTGGTGTTTTAGTTGGTTTGGGTTGGCGTCGGTGGTGGTGTTCGGTGTCTCTCTTCTCCACTACCCTTGTCAGCCATCCAATCCTGGTTTGACTCCATTTGTTGGGGCTCGATGCGGGATCTGGTCCTACTTGGGATTGTGTTGGAGGGGGATGGAAGTGTTCTCCACTCGTGTTCTTCATCAGAATTTTGTCTGTTTGGGTTGGGTTATTCTATGTTCGGTTATGAGGTCAGATTGAAGTTTTGAAAAGCTCATTCTTTATCTGGGTGTGTGTTTTATGTTGATGGTACTTCTTGTTAGTCTTATTTTTGTTCGATGGTTGATGGATGAATGCTGTTATCTCTTCCATATTTTCTACAATGTGATCTTTAGAGGGGTCCCCCACCGAAGCCTCCTCCACTCAACTCTGATCTGGAATCCTGGTCTACCACTCCCTTCCTAGTCGATCAGGTGCGATGGTCTTGATAGAGGTTCTGGGAGGTTTTTTTTAGCGTCCTTTGGTCTCCGGGTGGGCGACTGGTAGTTGATATTTTATCTCGGCAAATGTCTTGATCGGATTTAAAGATTTTCACGGTAGAAGGGTGTTCAACTGGTGATCAACTGGTGTTCAAGGGTGTTTTTCAGCGTGTTGATATCAATGATGATGCTTGGAGTGGAGGACAATAGAGATATGGATGATGGATATGAGATGATGGTGATGGAGATGGGATGTGTTGATTGTCCCGAGATGTGATAATGGATTCGGGATGTTGACATGTTGTGACCCGACATGTCAGGCCTCGTTCCTCGTGGTAGAGTGGCATGATTTAGTGTTACCAGAATCGAGGACTCCTTAATGTATGGTTTGAATTTCAAACGTTTTATCTGGTGCACAAATGTTAGGATCATGGGATTCATGGTGATCTTGTTGGAGTGATTTCTAACAGCTATCAATTTCAATTTTTGGTTGGATTTTGAATTTTAAATTTCCTCGCTGGGTTATGTTGAATTTCGTGTGATGATGTGAGGGTGCCCACTTACCCTAAAAGTGGATTTATTATTTCGTATCTTGAAAGATAAAAATAATACAATACTCTCTTGGATTTTATATTTTTTCAATCCTTTATGTAATATATTTGATAAAGTAGAATTCTTGGATAATATATGTATTTTCCAATTCATTGTATAAACTATTTCAAAATTTCTCATTTCACACAAAATAAAATATTATCCCTTAATGATATAATTTTAGGAATAAAATGGATTATAAATAATCATTTTATGTTATTTCATTTATTTCTACCAACTTTTATTATGAATAAACATTTTAAAATTTATTCCATGATCATCTTGAATGAATGTTTTATATTTATATTTTTCAGAAGAATATTCATGTATCCTATAATACCTTTCCATAATCTCCTTCTATGAGAAATATTTCACTTCAATAACCAAATTAAAAAAATATGGATGTTTTGATATAATCATTGTTTTTATAAAACAAATATCAAGAGATTCAGTATTATTCTCTAGTACATTAAACATTTTATAGACAATTTAAAATTCTTTTTATACTTAGTGAGGGATACTTTTACTTCCCAAACATATTAGAAAAAAGTAGATTCATTTGTTCCAAATTTTAATTTAACTGATTCAAATATATTTTATAAATGTTCATTATTATAATTTTATTTTATATCTTAAGATAATTTATATCCAATTTATTAAATCATTAATGATCATTAAATACATTTTAGAATCACATAACTCATTTTGTATCCTTATGGAATCCTCTATATCATTAATTGAATTAACATCAATACTTGACTCATTTTACTTCATTATTTTATGGAATATCTTATCACCACTAAAAATTAGAGAAAATAGTCACCAAACTATAACTTTTTTTATACATCCTTATTAAATAAATATCTCTAACATTTTTTAAAAGAAGAGTTTTTTATTATGCTATGTAACCAAAAATCCCCTATTCTGAAAGTAATGAATTCATTCCTTGAATCCTAATGAGAAGAATCCTCTCTATATTCACGTGTGTCATCTTCCATAATTTTAATATTTTTAGTTAAATTTCCAATACCCCTAGAGATAAAACACTTAAAATGTAAAATACCAAAAAAAAAATAAACAATTACCAATATAGAAACCTCCTTTGATAAGTGAAAATAGTTTATTAAACATCGTATTAAAATTTTCAACCAAAAATAAATTCCCACTTGTTTGACATCATATTATAATTATTTAACTTCATAGATTTTCATTAATGATATCTCTATATTCATGTTTTTAAAATATATTTCGTTCTAAGATAAACACTTATTTTTTGAATGAGATACAGTATAATATCATATGAAACAATAATTATGTGCCACTAAGAGTGACTTAAATCATCAATTTAAAAATTCTTCAACATTAAAAAATGATTAAAAAATATCCTCTAAAATCACTGATACCCTTTGTTCAATTATTTAGCTTCCTTATTAGTTACACATATATTAATACATTTATCATCTTCACTCACCCTTCAGAATATCCATAATATCCCAATAATCATTGAATTATTAATTTCATATTCAATATCCGATAACTAATACATATTTCATTTTCCTTCAATTATTTCCCAACCATTGGATAATTATTCAATATCAAATAACATTTATTAAGTTCAACATTTGAAAAATATTGATAAAAAAAGAACCAACATTGAAACAATTATGGGGAAAATAGAAATTTACTGAAAACAATATTTTTTCACAAATCATTTAATAATCATATGAATTACAAAATTTAAAAATATATTTCTTAATAGGTTATATTTATTAACCCATTAACCCCAAAAAGACACCAAATAGTGTGGATTAATGTAAATATATTATTATATGACTATTTCAAAGGAGTAATTATTTCAATTGGTAAACGTATAATATCTATCCCAAATAGATAGTTTGACCATAAATTTTTTCACACCCATCCATTATTTCATTATTATGATATTCACAGTCTGACTAAAAATTTCATAATGTAATACAAAACTTGTGACAACAAAAATGAACACATCTGAATCATAGCCTATGAATTTTGAAAGGGATTATATGTTATGAAGAATAAAATTTTTATAATTAAAACTAGAAATTAAATCACTATTGATATGGTGTGATTTATTCTTATTATATAACAACATGTGAATAGACTTCTTAACACATCAAAATTTTCCAAATATTTCATAGTGGTTTATTTTAATTTTTCATTAAGAAATCAAAAATTCCCAGTTATTCATATTTACCTAATTTGTGGTTCTATTGGAATATAATAGAATCCGAATTCAATGTGAATTTGTTGTTTATCTATAACAAATTTATAATTAAATACCATATTATATCATATAACTTATATATGATGACCTACCAGAATAAAAAATTATTTATCCTAATATCATTGACCCCCACACCATTTGTTAGATTCCCTCTCTTATCTTAATAAACTCTAAAAACATCTAAACTTGAATCACTAGTTTTTCAAAACCATAACATCACATTATTTAAACTATAAATTCCTACAAAACTATATATCATTAATTATTAAGGTCCTAAACAACAACTAGGTGGACTCCATGTTCCAACATCCACTAGTCTATGAGATAATGTAAGGTTTTAGGTATCCAAAAAAAATAAAACGCATGAATTTTCAATATCTACAATTATAAAACCAAGAACAATATAAAATAATATAACAACTACAATGAATGTAAACAATCATAAATTCCATACGTATCTATAACATATCATATTATAATAAACAAATACCAAAAATAAATATCCCAACATAACAATGTGTGTAAAAAAATGTTAGCAGGTGTGATACCATGTTTCTACATGATTGTATGTTATATATACCTCCCACCCAGATATATTTATAAAAATGAACCTCCTTATTAAACCTATTGATATAAATGAACACACGAGTCAAATTCTCCATGTTCGTATGCTTGGGTGAGTAATTATTCTATGTTTTCCATTTTACATAGTGATTAAACCCCCTCTAGTTCATGAGACTATGAACATTATCAATAAATAAAAGTGAAATATAGAACCAATAACCTTATTATGTCCAATTTTATATACTTTCTCATATTTAATGTCAACATTAATATAGTAATATGTCATGAAATAGCCATGAATACATTACTATTCCACCAAGGATATATGGAACATTTCCTAATGTATTCAACTTGATCACCATAGGCTAGGTACTAGAATCGATGTTCTAGATGCATTCCATTAATATAAGTTTACCCAAATTGATATCATCATATAATAAATAAATATAACCAAAAAATCCATAAGTTTTTCGATAATATAAAAACATCATCATGATTGACAAATCAAAATCAATAATAATTATAAATTATGTTTGTCATTCAAAAAGTAACTACCCTAAACTAATATGAATGTTATTAAAGAAATATAACCAATGTGTTGAAGAATTAATAAAATTATATAACCAAAAGTTCTAGGAGGTTATATGGAAAATAATCACTAGTATGTTCCCTAATTTCAACTCCGACCTACAATGTTCATTTCCACTCTCTTGCATTAACAATTATAAATCTTGTATGTACTCAAATGGTGTATGTATATATTTTGGGAAATAATACTCATATAAACCACTATAACCTCAGGAATAACCTATAATTTAACCTATTCATATAATATTGAATCAATTCTATATGATGATTTTATAATTAATGGGAATATCACATCATGTATCTCAATTTGATATCCAATATGCCTTTACATAACATATTATCATTCCATCCAATTCCGCTAAATGTTTGGAATATGTTTCATAACCTTCCATATCCAAACAAAAAACATATTTAGTAACCATATTGAACATGTTAGACATATTTAGTCCCATAAAAACACATGGAATATATAATACCCCTTTCCAAATCAAATAATATATAGTACCTTTGTTAAATTCATGACATGCATAGTTCATTATCTAACACATGGGTCATCCATTCCAATGGATCTCACAAAATTATATCCCAATAAATGTCCTCCCAATATTGTTATTAAAACTACTCTCCTATTAAATTCAATAATTTATATGTAAAAATATCCAAAATACAATATCAGATTTCATAGATTAATTAATTGATCAAATAATCATCAAATTAATAAAGTTGATCCAACACCATATTAAAAAGTAAACACAAGTCATTATTCATGGAAGCACCGTTTCCCATAATGAAATGAATTTAATTCAACATAAACTGACCTCATAAACTCTAATTATAATAATTATAAAATAATGATCATCATATTATTAATTGATATACAAAAAAGTAAAACATTAAAAATTTATTTCATTATTTCAAATGAATTAACATAATTTTCCCCACTTTATGTAAAATGTTTTACATTACATGTCATAATTTATTTATTTAAAACACAAAAAATTATATTTTAAAAAAAACCAATTCATCCTTTATGAAAATAAACTTCTCATGTAAAAAATGGTTTTATTGTAACTAAGGTCAACAAGTCGTTACCTGAAAATATACATTCAAATTCATCCTTTTCCCTAAATAATTCACATATTTTTGATATGACATATATATATTTATAAACCAATTTAATATTACACCATTATACCAAAATATCATTTTTAGTACATTTTCTTCATTATTATCTTCTAAAATTATAATAAATCATACCAATTAATTAATATAAATTAATTTACAAAAAAACTACAATATATCAACACTTAATATTCCACCCAACATATAATAAAAATCATAACTCATTCATTAATATATTTTATATTTATAATTTATGCATCATTTTTATTATACTCTATGACACTACTTAAAAAACATTTTTCGTTAAAATATCATCGATGAATTCATAATTCAGCAAAAAATTTGAATTATCAACAAGTATATGAAATAGATAACATATCTAATAATAAGTTATTGATTTCATCATGAAATAGATGTTGAAACTCAATCTAAAACAAATTTTTCAGTTAGTTATATTAAAACTAGAGAAAATTGTAATAAAAGATATATAACAACCACCAATTAATTACATTTCATCACAAATAATGATCCCACAACCATGAAAATTCCAATATAATAAATGTATAATTTATACATTGAGAATCAATTGAGTCATTGACAAATAAGTTGTGATAATTTTAAAATAAAATATGTATCATTTTTTTTATTTTAAAATTGAAAAAGACATAAGAATACAACATGAAAATGACTATCAATTCCCAATTAAAATAAAAAAATAGAGAAAAAAAGTTGCGAGATCATAAAAAGTATCGTGCTGTTTTTTATATTCAATAACATCAAATTCCAAACATGGATATTTAATACAAACTAACAATTTCATCTACACCCTCCAAAGTAAAATACTCCATACTATGATATCTCTTATATAGAACCAAGTCATGTTTTACATATCTCCCAACCAAAGGAAAACATACTCTTTATTTCCCCAATAAAACTATAAAATTTATAGATTCATCAAAAATCATTGATAACAAAAATTAGATCATGATGTAATTTAAATAAAAGTTGTTCAAGGAATATATCAAATCCCAACATATCTAAAATCCTTACATGATCAATTTCACCAAAAAATGAGATATTTATTATAACATTATGTGTTTTCTCCTTAATATAATTTTATGGTTTCATAACCTTTACCCAATAACCATATTGATATAATGATAGATACCATTCCATAATTCCCTATTTCCTTGTATGTATCCACCATACATAAAAATGAGGTTTTAAAATTTAAATGGAATAGATTTATTATATAATCCGAATTCCAGAAATTTAATCTATTATCAAACCAAAATTATAATATTATATCTCTAATGATCCCAAAAAATATAAAATAATGAAATTTGTAAATAATGATTAAATCATTTTCAAACACTCATACCCTTGAAAAAATTTCACCATGTAG
Organism: Viscum album; assembly: GCA_963277665.1. NCBI lineage: Eukaryota > Viridiplantae > Streptophyta > Magnoliopsida > Santalales > Viscaceae > Viscum > Viscum album. The sequence continues at coordinate 689,781,208 of OY728153.1, read as the reverse complement.
TTATTCATTCATGATAAATTTCATGAGCACCTCAAATGAATACATTAGAATATTAAGACATTATATCATCTTATTTTTACCTTCTATCCTATTTCATATGACAATGTACCCCACTGCACATAGAAGTGGTATGGCCTCTCTCTTTAGAGCCTTGAAACTTCAGTCAATTGCATAAACAACTTTTCAATGAATAAATTACATTACTTTATGTACACATAATTATCATACAATATTTCAAATTATTTAGCTCTATATTTTCTAATCATGAAAAATAAAATACATAATTTATATTATTTTTTATATATGATAAAGAAAATTTTTAATATACCATCTATATTCACTTGATAATTTCAAATGGATCTTCCAAGAGGGGTTCCAACATCAATTTATGGCCTAAATATTAATGTATTATTGAAATAGAGACATTAAAAAAACAATATCCTCAATATATATCTCGATAGGTTATTTGTCAAGGGTTACATTATGAATGGGTGGTTGACACAAACTAATTTATAAAAAAACCAGAGAATGTAGAAAATTGGATGACTATAAGGGTTATTTCAAAAAAAAGGAAATGGTATCATTTCATGGTTTTTCCAAATTAATAATTATTAATTTTTTTAAGTTAATAAAAAATTGAGGTCAGTGGGGATAAAAAAGGAAGAAAAATAAAGACAGTGAGGGGAGGATTCCATAAATGTTATGAATGACTGAACTATTAATCTAATCCTAGGGAGTTTATTAAAAATATTTTTATTATTATTCTACTATTGATGGTTTATTTTTATCAATCAAACAAAATTTATTAATAGATATATTGATTCATTCCATCAAATTTAGTCTATAGAATTTTAAAAACCCATACTGAAATGTATTTCATCTTGTGTAATTAATCTCTTTTTACATTCAGGGTAATTCTCAGATGGCCATATGAAAAATCAACAATACTCTTTTTATATATCCCCCATTTACAATTAATAATTATTTTGAATGTGATTAATTTATTTGAAGGATAAAAAAGAATACACCATATGTAAATTCATGGTTTGTCTCCCCACTCCATCATCAACCAACTAAAATCTTAGTGAAAATATGAAAAAATAAATAATTTTTTTTCTAATTAAACAAAAATCTTTATATCCTTCTGGTGTACATGAAAATAAAGTTACATCAATATAAATTATGATTTATGATAACAATACAAAGAGGGGAAATATAATAAAACATTAATATAAAAAAATAACTAAATATAGGAGGAAAAAAGAACATATAAGAATAAAAAGGCATCTAGAATGAATATATATTTATATATATATAACGTAACATTTAACATAATTTTAGACGGAAGTTAGTATAAAATTATAAATTAATGAAATCTAGCCCATTGAAAAATATTGGAAACAAAGGGAAAACAATACCATGAAGTGTGGATTTTATTCATAAATGAGGGAAACAAACAAAGAGATATAGTCTCTCCTACAAATCATGAATAATTTTATAGATTTTATTTCTACAAATTATAGAATGTGATATATTATAAATTACATGACTCTTTTTCCATATGGATGTATCTTTTTCTCCTATTTAAATTCCATTAGTATTAATCATAACAAAATTACATCAAATTATATTAGTTTTACTCTCACTATAAAGGGATACCATGTGTCTAATTAACTATGATCTATAAAAATTTATATGACCAAAATTTATGACATTTAATTCAATCATAATCCCACATAAAATCCATCATAAAGTTTTAATGGATGCCCCAAAATAAGTCAGATACTAAGATATAACATCCCTATAACTATTTTTTAATAAATTATTTTATAATATAAGAAATAACCATTAACATAACATAATCTGAGAACCTAACAATAATCAAACCATACATAAATATCCCATGAAAAAATAGTATACATGCTAAAATTTTGGTTAAAAAATCATCAAATCAGTTCAACAATTATTGTTTATGATTAAAAAAATTCCTTTATCCATAAACTCATACTCCTAAACCAATGATGAACCAAGATTCATATAGAAACAAATGTTGATCCAATAAATCCTAAGAAATTTGAAACTTCATACAATGAATTATTCCCTACCGTATAATATTTTTCTTTATAAAAAAATCCCATTAACAAATCCTTCACCAAATATAAATTTAATTAAAGAAAAATCATCCACAATAAAATTTTCATTATTGAAAATTTTTAGTTGAACCCAAACAACATTAAACCTTGATTATTATTTCTCTATAATCTCTCTAGGATTAATCAATAAATAATTTTAAATATCACCATGTTTATGTCTCTCCTGATAAAAGTGATAATCTACATATTAAAAGTAATAGAATAAGTACTCGTCTATATATAATAATTACATGAAATCTCATAGAGAACCTCCTAAAAATAGTATTCACATGCACTATATATTATATAAACCAAAATCATAGAATAAATAATAATAAAATCTCATAAATTTTCTACCATATACCTTGAATTTTAGGATATCCATGATATGAAATAAAAAATATTTACTTCTTATTATATTATTTAATTTTATACCTGAATCTAAAATCCACTATCATACATTCAAATACATTGGAAAGATGTAATATATAAAAAAATACATGATATTAAGTATATAAACATGGGAATTAATTAAATTACGCTCTTTCTAGAAATGTCTATACACCAAACAGTAAACCAAATCAATATCCTTCTTATGATAAAACGGTGGATGAATATGCTCCAATATCACAAAATCTCTCTGATAACATGCATTAGTTTTTGATTAGAAAAAAACCCTATTTTGAAATAACATCACCAACCCCACTCTATCATGGAACCAATGGTGTGTTTTTATTAGTAATCCCATGTTTATATCTTATCAATGGACTAATATTTTGATATTCTTCATGAACAAATTCTAACATATACAAACAAAAATGATGTTAAAATATAAAAAAATCCATCACATGTAAACCTATAATTTAACAAAATAATGTTTTTAGTCAATAACAAATGTTCAATAAAAATATCTTAAAAGGAAGATTAAAAAATTATTTTTCAATATGATGTTTTTTATTCCATAGTGGTTTTGGATCACCTTTGATAGGATTTGAAAAAGGCGGTTGGTTATTTCTTCCTCCCTCTAGATCCCCATCTTATATGGTGGCTAGTGCATATTCTTAGCTTCATTGATATTAACGCTTACCCACATCCTCATTTTAGTGTTGATTTTATCTATTTTGAGGTATGAATAGTAAAATAAACTTAATCCCAATTACTTCTTTTTCATCTTCAAAAAGAGTATTCTATGAATATTCCTATTTATATATTTTTTTATTATTACACTTGTTTAATAGATTTTATTAAAATTAAAACTTTTTCCATAAAATTAACCAATATAATATATTATAATATTTAATAAAATTAATGATTTAATTTAATTATGTTATATATTTATTAATAATTAAAATAAATTAAATATGATAACATTATTTAAAAATATCAATTTTAATATAATAAATTTTTCTTTATTATCATAATTCATTAATATATTGTATTATAGTTACAATTAGTTGTGTGTGATTTATATAACTACTTGTGTGTGATTTGATTAATTGAGTGAAAATTATAAGATAAATGAGTTAGATAATTTTTATTTATTTATATATTAAAAAATAATGTTAATATTATAATAAAATTAACTACTAAAATAATAAATTATTAAATTAAATCAAACATTTATATATTATTTAGAAATATCAAATTAAATTAAATTAAATTATGTGTTTTTTATCTTTAGTTTACCCTTAAATGCCTTTTTCAAACTTAAATAACTTTTTTACCTTCACATAGCATTAGTGTTCTCTTAATTAAATATTTTATACCATTACAAAGATTTATTTTACCCATACATAGTTTTAGGTTACCCTTACCTCTCATTACAATTTACCTTAATTACCTTTAGTTTTACCATTGCATAACATTGTTTCACACTTAGTTAACTTTTTTCAATCCTTAATTAAAATTCTTTTACCCTCAAATTTGTTTTAACATTATTTAAATTTATTTTACCCTTAATATACATCTTTTTACCCCTAATGTAACTCTATTTTACCCTTAATTAACATCGTCACACGCTTAGCTTCGGTTCACCAATGGTAAACTTTTTTCACCCTTAAATGACATTATTTTACCCTTAATTAACTTTTGTTTACAGTTAATTAACATTATTTTTCATTTAATTGAATTTATTTTATGCTTACATAACTTTAGATTACCCTTAATTCACTTTTTTTACACTTATATACGTTTACTTTACCCTTATGTACCTTTTTTTACCCTAGCATAATTTTTTTTATCCTTACAAACCATTTTTAAAACTTAATTAACTTTTATTACCCTTATGTAATTTTTTTTACCTTACATAACTTTATTTGACCCTTTTATAGCTTTATTTTAACCTTTTTTACATTTTTTTGCCCATACAAAACTTTTTTTACCATTAAATAACATTCGTTTTACCATTAAATTTTGTTCACCCTTATTATTATTTTACGCTTACATAAGATATTTTTACCATTACATAATATTCCTAATGTACAAATAATATAAAATTAAATAAAATAAAATTCTCTTATATTTAAAATGATATTCTATAAAAATGATGAAATTTACAATGTGTACAAGGTTATAATTAAATTTCTATATCAGAAAATCAATGTAATATGTGATTGATTTATGAATTGTGGAGTGTGATATTAACACATATATCTTTAAAACTTCTATACCAATAGATTAAGTGCAGAAAATTGTAAATTTTTATCTATTTTTATCTCAACAGTTGGAGCGGACACTTCCATCGCATCAATAATTGGATAATTTAGATCACATTTGTCCCCAATAATCATATTGTGCTTCATAAATCATATTGTTATTATATCATGTAACACATGTTTCCATAAAAAATTCTTAGGCCCTACGATGATTGAAATGTGCAACTATAAAACTCTAAATTCACATTCTATATCATTTTAGCATGATTCTTTCTGTATTGGAAAATATTTCTTATTCAAACTACATGGATTTTGGATACTTTTCACACTTATGGACCACATTTTATTTATAATATTAGCTTAATAATATCCATTATCACATATTTTTTCTTTAACAAAATAATTAGTAGAAGGATAAATACCTTGAGAGATATTAGAAAACAAAAGATTTCATTCTAGAACATTGTGAGTAATTTATTATTTTTGTCATTTATGATTATATATGCCAATACATAGAATTATCAATGTTATTTTTTTAGTTAGATTGAGAAAAAATAATAATCAAGAAGGATCCCATTAGTAGGAATGTATTTAGGTTTGATATTGTATAGAGCATTGTCAAATTTCTAAAATTCCAAAGACAGTGGAAGTTCTGCAAGACATATATATCGAAAACTAAACAATATTTCATCAAAGTCAAAAAAACCCAACTCCTGAGTCTCATCCAACATAATCTTCTAGATTTTCACCATATTCATTGAACATAACTAATTATGATGTTAGCTGATCATTTTTTGCACGGCCCGTTGGAGTGAAGAAAGATAAATTTAGAAGGAATAATTTTAAAAAATCTCACATTATCATTGAAATATTGAAATAAGAAAATCAGCAGCTTTTATAGATTTTAAGGAATTCAAGAAAACAATAAATTTAAATTGAAGAAACGAAAATGTATTTCAAAGAGTTTAATGTAGAAAATTATATTTTCTCACAAGATCTGATTAAAAAAGGCATCTGAATGTTTGTGCTTTTATCCAAGTTGTACAAGAATGAATTTTACCAAAATGATGAGGATAATTTCGCCAATCACCAGAGCCTCCAATGCAATAACCTTCAAGGTAATTTTTTTAAATGCTTTAAAAAATTGGGGGAAGATATTCAAATTTACCATATTATTATATTTCCAATTTTATACAATATATTTAATTTTTTGTATGGTAGTAGAAGATTATTACGGTAATGTTAATATATTTTATCTATTATTTTTTCGTGTTATGTTCTGGTTATTGCAAATCATTATTATATTTTTTATTGTATTTATTCATGTAAACATGAATGCTTCTATTTAGTCCTTTTCCCCAAAAAATACACTTATTATAAATTTATATAGATATATTTAGATATATATATATATATTAATAGGTTTAAATTTAATTATTAATTTTTTATAAACCAATATCATAATATCTTTCAAATTTTAGCATCTTTAGAAAATATGTATTATTCATTTAAACAAACAAGAATGAAAAACATATTTTATTATATTATATATTTATTTTTCAGTAATTATATGATTATTATTTTATAATATTCATTATATATATAACCAATTAAATATAATGATGATGAATATGTAATTTATTTATTTGTTTAAAAATTGAAGAAAAAAATAAGTTGAATAATTATAATATTTTCCATATATTAAAATAAACATTAATAATATTGTCGCAAAAAGTAAAAAATAGAATAATTAAATTAAAAATTTATTTCCAAATAATTATTAAAATATGTTGTACACGAATAATTACATATGTGTTATATGATTAATTAGGTGGTTTTTTTTAAAAAAAATTAGTTAAATAATAATTATTTATATAAAAAATGGAGTTCAATACATTAATATAATTAAATATATAAGTAATTAATTAATAAATTAAATTTTACAAGTAATCCTTTTTTAAAAATATAAAAAATATAAAATAATATTCTATTTGAAATTATATTCAATTAAAAATGCAGGAATTTACCTTGGATACTTGATTTCAATAAATTTTTTAAATCAGTGTATCATTGTCAAAGATAATAAATCAATTCATAGTAGAGTGTGTTATGAATTTCCTTATCATTTATTCTTCTGTGTTGATTGAGTAAGTGATGAAATCAATCATTTTCATCCATTGTTAACTCAACATTTAAAACCGGTACTTCCATCTCATTAATAATTACTGCATTTAGATCATGTCTATTGCCCATACTTAGTGAATGTTAACCCTTACATAAATTTTTTTACCATTACTCAACTTTAGTTTTACCTCATATAAGATTATGTTCCCTTATGTAGATTTATTTTACCCCTTATCTTTAGTTTTACGTTTACTTGAGTTTAATTTACCATTACTTAACATTGTTTCAACCATAAAAAACATTAGTTTACACTTACATATATATAGTTTACCCATAAAATTATTTTATCCTTACTTTACTTTGTTTTACCCCTTAAATACCTTTAGTTTACCCTTGTTCACAATATTTTATTTAATAAATATATATTATTATTTTAAACTAACATAAATGCAATATATAATTTATTATCTCATATAAGTATTCTACACTAATTATATGACTATAATTATATAAATTTTATTAGGTATATATATAAATGACTAATTGAATAGAATATTTACTAATAAATATTTTATTTATTTGATTAAAACTTTCAAAAAAAATAAGAATAATAATAGTTTTCATATATCAAAAAATAAAGTAATAACACTATTGAAATAAAATTAATTATTAAAAAATAAAATATAAAAAATAATTAAATATATTGATTAAAATATATATAATACAATTTAATATGAATAATTAATTATACTGAAAAACTGATTAGAAATTAAAAAAAGGGGACTGTGCATAAACAATAAAGCTCCAAACACGGTGCTTCATTGTAGGAAATGTCATTTTAATACTGAAAATAGCATTGGGTCATAGGTGATTTTGCACAAAAATAGTGTTTTCGTGTCATTTTTATAATGGATAGGAGATGGTATGAGGCTTCTCCTTTCTCCATTTCTGCTCGACATCTCTTTTCATCACTATTGGGTTAATACCCGTTCAATGTTACTCCATAGATACTATCATCCCTGGATTTGGCTCCAAATTTAGGCACTCGTAGCGTGGATTGGCATTTGATCTTACATTGGTGGTTTAGTGCTAGGGTAGTGGCTATTTGATATACAGAAGCTCTTCAGCATATTTCTTAAGTCGCACTATTTGATGTCCAAGTAGTGGTTTGGCTCTCTTGGTTTTGGTTAGGAGGCGATATTCATCTTTTCTAATAAACAAACCATGTGTGGTGGGATAAGGTCATATCAATGTTGATAGAGAGATTATTGTGTGGTTATTGGTGCAAGGGATTAAACATTGTTGGTCTCTGTTTAGACTTTTCCATCTTGTGGCTCATCAATGGTTTCTATGGGTTATGGGATTTGGAATTGGATTCATTGGAATCTTATTCGATGGTCATATTGGTGTTTCTATGCATTGTTTTTCATGATTCATTTTTTATTAGGGTAGATATTTATTTGTGGGTACTAGAATTTTCTCCATTGCATTTGGATTGTGGTGCATCATTTTTCTATGAAATTGGGTGGGAGGGCTTGAAAGAGGGTTGGGTGTCATGACACTCATCATTATAACACTCTTCATCAATATTTAGTGATATATGGGTACCTTTCCATTGAAACTAATTCAGTTTTTTCATTTAGGTTTTGACTTTCCTTATGTTGACTTTTCATGGAGTTATTTTTATGGTTTTATTAGTGGGTAGCTCAAAAAGATGAAGGGTATGCTAGAACCCCTCATATGTATATCCTCCATATATATGTTTTGGTTGTAGAGGTCCTCAACCACATTGTTCTATAAGCATGGTACAACTTTTAGTAGAGGGGGAGACACATCATTTTGACTGAACTCACATTTTCATTGTTTGTTGAGGGGGCAATGAGTCTTTTTTTGGAATTTTATTTGAGGATTTTTTAACATTGGGCTTTTAGGATCCTTTGACCATTTTCTTTTGTTTCTTTGTGTAATTTATCCGTTTTTAAGGGGTTCCCTCTTCTCCCTTTTTTAAAATAGGTTTTCTCATTTTTAAATACAATAAAGGGGGATTGGCCCTCAACTATTTTAATATAAAATATATTCATTGGTATTCCAGGTATAAATAAAATTTGTAATTTCAAAATATAAATAAATGGGATGAATTTATTTAAATTAAAATTAAAATTTTGGAAATAATTAATATATTTTTTATATAAATTCAGTAATATAAAATGTCATATTTTTATACAATAGAAACTCCTAAGGATTTTTTCAATTTTGAGAACAATTATGGATAAAATATATTCATTTGATATCATAATATTTCAATATTCATTTTCAAATTAATGTAAAAAATATGTCAAATATTAGTTAAGAAATAAAAAAATATAAAAAAGAAGTTTTTTTGTCCAAATTATTGATATGATATAGGTAATATTATAAATAAATTTAAAATAAAATATTAAAAATAAATAATGAATAATTCTTCATCCATATAAGTATTCAATCTATACTAACTCAAAACTATCCTCTTCTCACATGATTACATTTAAAAAAGAATTTTTATTCATCATGATAACCTTAAATAAAGGCAACTCATTATCCTTCATATAACTAAAAGTTTGTAGAATTTTTTTTTGTGAAATAACTCAAATTGATCGATAAAAATAGGATCTTGATTCAGCTATGTGACCCTCCCACACACGTCCAAAATCATGAAAACATATATTTATATTATATTCTCATGATTATGGATAGCATGCATGTAAGTTGGAAATATTTTAATTTATAAGATCGGAGGTTAATTTCTAAAAAATATAATGGAAAACAATCCAAGATTAAAAATTACTTTTTAAAAGAATGATGAAATAAAAACCCATGTTTAAATCATAAATATATAACCAAATATATTAATAATGGTGCAAGAATAAAATAAATATCTAATTGATAATAAAATTATTAATAAATACATAATTGAAATTGATGAATGTATGTGACATAAGATATATAATATGGATGTATTGAAATAGTACCATAATATAAAACTATGTCACCCACCTCAATCCTTTAAGTGTTTAATGTACAAGTATCTCAACCAAAAAGGTATCCAGTATACTAAAAATAACAATTTAATTTTAGGATATAGAATAAAACTAAATAAAATTGACAATTACTCTTCAATGGTGAAGCTAATGACCCCAAATTAAAAAGTCCCATTAATTTTTTAATTGGAATAGAATAAATCCAAAGTATCTCACTTTAATGGAACTAAGCACTAAATATAGATAGATGATAATAATAGGGAGATGAATTTTGAGTAATCACTTTTAATATTCTTCTTAATTCTCTCACTAAATATGATAAATGATAGGAGTTACTAAAAAAAGTATATGGTTTTTGTATTTTGAAATTTAGTCAAAAATATAGAAGCAGAAAGAATAATTATAAATGTGTGATATTTGAGAGATATTTGTCGATAGATTCATATTAGAGTTAGAGAATGATTTTTATGTTGTGTGTGTATATTTCCAAGACACCCCAATATCTCTATTTATATACCCTAATTTTATTATTAATGTTCTAGAATCATTTAGTTGTCCTAAGGAGAAATACATCATCATTTTATGTATTTTTAAATACATTGTTTCAATACTTCTTGATTCCATTAGAAATAATTTACCGAACAATGCCATGGAAATATTTAGAAAATTCAAATTTAAAATAATAATAATAATAATTCATAATTATAGATAAGATAGAAAATGAGAGAAATAAATTATAAATAATATCAACTATTTAATTTATAAGTATTTGAACAGTTCAAAATAATTTTAAAACACTCGTTTAAATTTCTTAATTTTTTTTTCAAATAATATGTCAGAAATAATACATAACCAATGTTTCATTCTCGAAATTAATATTTGAAATAAAATCATCATTCTAAGTATAAACACTCAATAATGTAAAACAAAAAATGATATTTCATTATAAACTATATAATAATTTTGAATGAGTTCTTTATAAATAAATATGAATTTAGAAATATTATAATTGACGAAACCGATTAAAAATAAAGATATTGAATATTTTTGAAAATAATAATTCATTATCATGATTTAATGAATAAAAAATTAATATTCACATTAATGTGTATAAAACAATTAAGAATCACTTAACACATGTTCAATTTCATTAATTGGAATTTATAAAAATCCTAAAAACAATTAAATCATTTTTTATACTGTTGAAAAAATCAATGTACAAAGAATATCATGAAGTGGAGTAAACTGGACATTTCTACATTTTGAAAACTACAAAATGGATATTATATATGAATTCATAGGTGTAGAAGATAAATTTCAAGAAATATGTAATTTATTCATGTATATTTCACATGAGGAGTAGGGGTAAGATATAATATTCATAATCTATGTAATGGTAATCTCAATATCAACATAATGGTAAAGTATACACAGAGTGAGGGTAAACATGAATGTTTAAAATATTCCTAAGTTTTAGAAACAATTTATATAACATGGTTGAGGGTAAAAATGACCATAATTAAATAAAATTAAACAATGTATTTCTTTATTATTAGCTCATATAATGGTATATATAATTGTTACTGTGAATCATATTTGTAAATAAGATGGCACATAGGTTGTATAAGGGTATACTGTAACACTAATATGCTTTATTTAAATGTATGAAAATGTTACAAGCATTTTATAAGGGTATATGAATGATTTTTATGGGTAAATGAAAGCTAAAATAGGGTATGATAAAATATACATAAGGATAAATATTTTTCAAAATTATTTAATGATAAAGTTAAATTTTTCTGTGATTATAATTTTCTCAAAAGAGAAAAAATCATTAACTGATAAAAATAACAAAGATTACAAGAGTCTAAACAAAGGAAATTTACACTGATCCCACTTAAGAAGATGAATTATATCAACAAGAACATGATCAGACCATATAAAGTCCCTTCCACTAGCACCATTATTGGAATAACTATTCATATGATAATTATCCTTACTATAGTCATGATTGACAATGTCATCATTAGATGAAAGAAAATATAAACAATTAGTCACTCTATTAGTTAACTTACAATAATGATGTGCATATCCTACCTCATGTCTTGAACAATGATAGTGGAGTCACATTCTAGCTAGATATTATTCTATCCCCACTTTTAAGGTTTCATAACTGTAATCATGATATCATACATTCCACCTTCAAGCCAAGAAGCAACACCATATGAGAAAAATTACATCATAATACATCCACATAATAATCCCTAAAGATAGACCCATAATGTAATGGCCATAGATTACCACTTTAAGACCCATCAGTGTAAACTTTGATCCACCCTAGAAAAGGAAATTTCCAGAAGACATCAAATATAACCAATAAGGGATGAAAATTTCCTTTTTAGGAAAAATATTATAAGTATTAAGAAATCATATACTTAATTATGACATATATCCCTTTGAGATGTATTATATGTATAGACCCAAAACTTGATTTACATGTACATTACATTAATTTTTTAGAATACTTAATACATAACAAAAAATAGACACACAAGGACCGTAATAGTTTAGTGTCTTTGGAAACTCTAAATATAAGCATCTAATCATGTTGAAAGATCTTCAACATCTCCCATAACGATCTTCCCCTTTTTGTTTCCTTACCTAAAACCTTTCTTTATTTCCTGGGGAAAAAAACATAAAAAGGGTGAGCTCAAATTCTCCATAAGGACAAACATAGAGAACATAAAACAATCCATAAACATTTGAAAGCAAAAACTTGAACATTAAATCTAAACATTAAAACCTTGAGCAAAGACATAAATCTTTGAAGTACGTAAGGAATATATCATAAAGGAACATCAATAATGATAAAATAGCATGGGAATAAAACATGTAATTGTGGAAACCATTCAGCACTTGTTATAATTTCCATAGTAGCCAAGGCATTGCTGCCAAGACCATCTCAGTGGACAAAGTCCCTTTCTGAATCGAGTTCACTCCTCGTTTCAGTCCTGTAACACTGAACCGGATTAACTTACTGTTCTAGCAATTTCTATCTCAGGAGATATAAATCTTACCCAATGCATTGGAGGGATATATAGGTCCCACTGATCCCATAATGAAATCATTCTTACTTATGCAACAAAATAAACTTAAAACATTCATCATAACCCAAAGAATAAAATGGTTTCATAACCATCATCCCATCATTTCATAATCCATATAAAACAAATGGACATTTAATCATAAGAAAAGTTAACCATGTAAATCATAGATACATTAAACATGAAACATACACATATGAAATAATGTCATCTTAGATGGAAAATGGTTTTGATAAAACATTTGGAATGAATTCTTGAGGAAAATATCATTTTATTTTCAAAAAATGCCATGCACTTTTAAAATAAAAGTATTTTTTTAAAAACAGTCATAAAATCATGTAGATTAAGATTCATGAAAATGAGGCGTTATGAAACTGTTAAAATCCGTTCACACCGTATAAATTAAAAATAACATTCTCCTCGTACTTTTGTCAGAAAAGTAAAAAATTACCTCATATGGTAAAAAAACATTCCTTACATACCTTGTAGTAAATGTCAAAAATGGTTAAAAAAACATTAAACATACATGAAAAAACTTTTATAAAACATGGACATGGATGATAGAAATATCCGCAGTAAATACATATGAATAAGCAATCTCGGATAAAAATGATATTTGAAAAACTGTCCCTTACCTTAGTTCCGATATGATTCGTATGGATATAAAACTCCTGTATATTTATTTAAATAATGTCATTGACTTATTACATAATCATATTCATTGTTATGATGTCATATATGTTTCACTTATGACTTTATATTACCCGTTATTTTTTAAATTCCATGTTAAAGCAGCGTTTTGGGTAAAATCATTTCATTTTTCGTATGTGTTTTGACTTGTCGTTCTTGATATTATAACTTATATCCTGATTTAAATAATTCCATAATGTAAAAAATGATTTATATATAATATATATTTATTATATAAATATATATAATAGATCGACAAAAGGAATGAAATAAACTGTTCATTTAGACGGTAGGTCGTACGTACGCATGAACGCTGTTTTTGTTTCATTATTGAATTAAATTAAACTAAATAGATGACATACATATATATAAAAATAAATCCAATAGAATTATTATTTCATATATTTCATTATTATTCATTATATACACTTTATAATCATTCATGTATGGTTAACATGGAGAATGAATCTAATCGCGTCGTGAAGACGGTAATCCGTACGTACGCACGAGCGATGATATCTTTCCCATAATTATTGTATAGAATTGGTGTGGATGGTATAATATATCAGAATCCGTATGATGTTATAATAACCATATATAGTTATTCTTTACACCATTATACCCATCCATGTAAGGTGTTGGTGGAAAAACAGATTACACCACGGCGTGGAGACGATATTTCGTACTTACGCACGCGCGGTGATTTTGTTTTCCACAGGATGGATAGATGGTTAAATAGGGTTGTTTCATATTTATAATAACATATCAGTATATTATGGATACTTATGTTATTACCTCATAATTAAACAACTAAAGAAGAGGTAGTAGAAGAATAATGGAACTTGAAGAAAACGGTAGAAGGTATTACCTCTTTCTCGAAGTGTCTCCTTTAAACTTTCGCTTAGGACAATAAAATTGGTCATTGAAGAATACCAGGACCTCTAGGGTGTTTCTAGGTAAGTGGAGAAGATAATTGGTCTGGGTTTGGACGATCTTGAAGGCTCAAATTGGTTTTATAAGGAGAGGGAGGAGGTGCCCTTTTATAAGGGAGGAGAGGGGCACCTTTGAAAATATAAGAAATATTAGTTTATATTAAATCCGAAAACCATGTAAAAACTTAAAACATGACTCATATCCGAATATTAGATGAGATAGGGTTGTAATTTAATCAACCAATAAAATTTATTCATGTTAGGTATTTATTTTAAACATTATAAATTTGATTTATCCTTATTTAACAATTTAATTTTATTTGTGGTAATAATATTCTATTTTTTAAATTATTATAAAGAATTAAATATGTGTTGTGAATTTTCCATAATTTGACACTTTATGACATTTCCGACCATATAAATTTTAATTTATAATTTTAAAATATTTTTATGATTTTTAAACAATTTTATAATATGTTATGTTTATAAAATATTAATAGTGTCAATTTTGACATTATTCATTTATTTGAATTTAAATAAACAATATACAGAATATATGTTCTAACTAAAAGCATTAATAGATTAATAACATGTCATATGTATCTTTAAAATTAGTGGAGAACCTTAAATAGTTCATATAATATTTATTTTAATATTTTTAAAACCATTTATTTGATATTTCTCTTAATATATTAATTTCAACATCACCATTATGTCACCTTTAATGATATTTATTTAATCCCCAAAAATTATAAATAAATTCCTACGATGTAGATAATTTTATTATATTTCTGTAGACTATTTATATCTGAAGATTCATTAAGTTTATCACTAAATTAAAATTATTATACTTATATGATTTCAGAAAGTGACATGTTGTCACTTTCTTTGGTTTTAATAAAAATTAAATTATTTTCAGGGACAAAAGTCCATTAAATAAATCCAATCCAACCATTAGGTGATATGGGTCGACCTTTAGTCATCCAATAGGATTTTCTCAGTTGTTAAGGTAATTTTATAATCTTATATTTACCCTTAATTACCTGATTTACCTTTAACTGTGGTAAATAAAATTTTCCGTAGTTACTATTCATAATGCCCAAAAAAAGTAGCATATTAACAGAATTTGGACCCACTTATTCCAAATATGGAATCCATTTTTCAAAATTCAAAAAACATAAGTTGCAGTAATTAATTTAAAATTAATCTCGTTGTTAAGAAAACAGGTTTTAGAAGTTAAAACATTACCAAAGACTGAAATGGTTTTACCTATGAATTCAACGTGAAATTAATGCTATTGACATATATTATATTAAATGGTAAAAATATATTTTATTTATACATTTAAACAATTCAATATTATAATTTAACCAAATAAATTATCTCAATGAAAAATGGTGTTTTTAATTAAAAATTAGTGTATTTTTACTATTCATCAAAATATGAAAGTTATGAGAAAAATATCAAAAATTTATCCAAAGTAAATTGTTATATCCTAATTACAAATAAGAATTTTATTTTGTCAAATTGAACTTATAAACATGTCAAAAACTAGATTTAATGTTGGTGCGCCATCAAAAGGCAACAAAATTGCATTTTTTTAAAATACTTATTTTACCTGAAACTTTTATTTTGTTCTCTTACCATGTTCTAGAAAATGTGTAAGATGAATAATAATGTTATAAAAATAAAAATTTAGTTAATAATATTCATAACGGCTAGTTAGTGATAATATTATAACCATATATCGTTGTTTTGTGAAACCCAGTGTTGCGGACAACACACGCTATCGAGGAAGGTCGCGATTGTGTGTAATGAAAGCCAAGTTAGGATTGCGTGTTGTGCAAGAATCCTTCGTTGTTTCATATAACATAAACCAACCATATTTCATTTATACATTGAATATATATATATATATACACTCAATGTTGCGTAGAATGACTATTATAAAACGAACTTGAAATTGTGTGTAACATAATCTAAGAATAGTGTTGTGTATACTTCAAGCTAATATAGTGTGGAATAAAGCACAATATAATCTTGTTGAAGCATAAAACACATGACATAAAATAAATTAAAAATAATACTTATCAGAAAATATCAGGTTGTTACATTCCACCCCCCTTAAAATGAATTTCTCCCGGGACATTCATCGGGGATATACATGGTTTTCTACTTGAATGATTCATTAATTGAAAAACACACCGTAAAATGAAATACCAAAACTTAACTTTAAAAAACTAAAGTATAAAACATAACAGTTACCCAAATTAACTCATCACTGGGTTTCCAAATAGGAGAATATAGGTGAAAATATGGATATGGGAGAAAAATCTTACCATTATGTTCTGATGGAGAGTGGTAGAGAACATGGATATTAAAAATCCAACAATCACAAAGCCATAGATTTGTGATGATCTAAGGTACCATCTGATTAATAAGATATGAGGTAACTAGGATAACATTTTTTGTTTTGAAGATTATTTCCCTAAATTTGATGAATTAAAAGAAATACTTTCATGATTTTGGTTCAATCTCACTATTGTTTGTGCCTTGAACAATTTCCACTTCATATATTAAAAAATGAATTTTAATTTGGTATTCGTGAAGTGTTAGCAGATCATGTGATAGAATGATGGGTCATTCCATCTGTCTCCAACAAAAGGTTAGCAAAAGTTATTAAATATACAAAGGTCTATTATTCATATATGGTTCCTAAAATGGTCTTATACTTCATATCTCTTTCCATTTAAAAAAACTAAAACTAATTTATACTAATCAGGAACATCCTATAGGCCAGTGGTAGGTGATAAAGGCATGTCGCACATCAGTAGTGGGTTAGATTCCCACAGCCTTGTCTGATGTGATGGGTTGTCGCTCGTCCTCCAGGTTTTCCTTTTTCTAAAACTACATTACTATAACATCCCATAAATACTATTGAAAAAAGTTCTATCCCTATACAATACTAACTTATGTAAAACATAATCCATTCCAAACTTTAGGATTATCTAAAATTCTTCGGTCCAAGCTCATAGTATAAAGAAAATTATTACTTGAAATGTCACCTGACAATCATGTGAATGCCATAATTTATACCCCATATATCATAAGATATATCTTGTTGGTCAAATTACAAACATGTGAATACCTTAATCATGTATTCTATTGAGAATGAATGCCCCTTGAACCTTAGTGAAAACATTAATGTTGTTAAATTTTAACACTTTCCGCATACCAAAATCCCAAAAATTCTATAAACTCAAACCATAATATCACTTACTCTTTATATCAGTCCTGAGCTCATGATTACTATTAAATTATTTTCTCCGCATCCCTTAATTATGCGCATTTCATCTACTTTCCAAAAATATTTCAATCACTTTTTCATGGTTACCAGTACCATATAATTATTGAAAACCAATACATAGACATTCCAAAATTCCACAATACCATAAATGAGATTCCATTATACTATTTTAAAATCCCATTACATAAACACTTAATCATTATCATACTCAACATCACAAATAGTGATCACATGAGACTTCCCTTTATCCTTGGCCTTAAGACGTTGCTCACGTTGATCATCATTAACCTGTGGATTATGGAATTTATTAACATAATTCCCCATTTCCTTGAACTTGAAGCATTGAAGTGTTGCTGTAGAGTTCTCTATAGTCTTTTCTGTATTCACATCATTAGTAACCTTTTCCCCAGTACTACAACAGTCAACTACTCGATGACCTTTTTTCCACACTTAATACATTTTCTGGTACCTTTTAGGCAATCTCTACAATGATTTTTCCACACATTGAGCATAAAGAAACATTCATATTCTTTTCACCATTGTTCTGAGATTTCTCCTTGAACTCCATCATTCATTTCTTGTCAAAACCATGAGATGGATATGTTACACCAACTTTTAGTTCTACCTTGATAGAATAATGCACAATATCTTCATAGATACTAAAGTCTCTTATAGCTAATGCCCTTCGAAGACTTGGTTTTAAACCACCGAAAAATCGATCAACTTTACTTTCAGGTTGGATGATAAATCCAGATGCATACCTTGCAAGTCTTGTAAAATTCTCTTCGTATATACCAACAGATTCATCATCCTTCTACTTAAGCTCAAGAAAATCCTCTTCCATCTTTTTTCAAAGAATACGAGGGATGTAATTACTGAAAAACAAGTTCTTAAACTCGTCCCATTCAATGGACTCAATTTTATCTCTTTGCCTCATATTCTTGATAAGATTCCACCATTGATGAGCATCACCTTCCAAACGATATACTGCTAAGATGACTTTATCATGCTCAGAACATTGTAGAACTGAAAATATTTTTTCAGTAGTTCTGATCCATTGTTCAGCCACTAAGGTATCAGATGACCCGCTGAAAGAATGTGGACGCTACCTCATGAAGGATTCAATATAATGATTCTCCATTCTCTGCTCATTTTGATGTCCAGAATGATTCATAGACTGTTTAAGTATAGAAATAATATTGTTCACTCCATCTCCCATGACATGGTATTGTTCATGAGGACAATCATTGCCTTTTCCATTACATTGATCAACACGGTTCTTTCGGGTTCCATCCATCGTCTAAAACCCAAAAATAATAGTGTGAGAGGAAAATACCATGCTAGGGAAAACAACATAATAAAGGGGGATTACCTTCAATATCTAACATCTTATGTTTAATTCTAAGATCGTTAGCACAATTCTAGGACTATAACCTATACATATACTTAACCTTAGAGACATCCCTAGACATACCTTAGAAATATCTCTAGGGATCTCACTAAAGATTTTGAATCCTAGTTTCCAAAGGTTAACTAAACCTTTCCTCTAATACCAACTGTAGGGACCCAAAACTTTATGTACATGGAAATTACATTACTTTTGTGGAATACTTAATACATAACAAAAAACAGACACACAAGGACCGTAATAGTTTAGTGTCTTTGGAAACATGGAATTTAAACATCTAATTATGTTAAAAGATCTTCAACATCTCCCATAACGATCTACCCCTTTTTGTTTCCTTACCTAAAAACATTGTTTATTTCCTGGGGAAAATAAAACATAAAAAGGGTGAGCTCAAATTCTTAGTAAGGGAAAACATAGACAACATAAAGCAATCCATAACCATTTGAAAGAAAAAACATGAATATGAAATCTAAACATTAAAACCTTGAGCAAAGACAAAAATCTTGGAAGTACGTAAGGAATATATCATAATGGAACATCAATCACGATAAAATAGCATTGGAATAAAATAGTTAATTGTGGAAAGCATTCGGCAATTGTTATGATTTCCATAGTAGCGAAGACATTGCTTCCAAGACCATCTTAGTGGAAAAAGTCCATTTGTGGATCGAGTTAACTCCTTGTATCAGTCCTGTAACACTGAACCAGATTAACTTATCATTCCATCCATGTCCATCTCATGAGATAAAAATATTTACCCAATACATTGGAGGGAGATATAGGTCTCACCCATCTCATAATGAAATCATTCTTACTTGTGCCACAAAATAAACATAAAACATTAATCATAACCGAAAGATTAAATTGGGTTTCATAAACATCATCCCATAATTTCATAATCCATATAAAACAAATGGACAATTCATCATAAGAAAAGTGAACCATGTAAATCATAGATACATTATACTTGAAACATACACATATGAAATAATGTCATCTTAGATGGAAAATGGTTATGATAAAACATTTGAAATGAATTCTTGAGGAAATATCATTTTCTTTTAAAAAATTCCATGCACTTTTAAAATAAAAGTATTTTGTTGAAAACAGTTATAAAATCATGTAGAGTAAGCTTCATTAAAATGAGGCGTTATGAAACCCTAAAAATCTGTTCACGCCGTATAAATTGAAAATAACATTCTCCTCGTACTTTTGTCGGAAAAGTCAAAAAGTACCTCGTATGGTAAAAAAAGATTCCTTACATACCATGTAGTAAAAGTAAAAAAATGTTAAAAAGGACTTTAGACATACATGAAAACACTTTTATAAAACATGGACATGGATTATATAAATAAACCTAGTAAATACTTACGAATAAGCAATCTCGGATAAAAATGCGATTTGTGAAATTATCCCACCGTAGGTCCGATACGCTTCGTATGGATCCTAACCTCTTATATATTGATTTAAATAATGTCATTGAATTATTACATAATCATATTAATTGTCATGATATCATATATGTTTCACTTATGACTTTATATTACCCGTTCTTTTGTAAATTCCATGTTAAAGCAGCATTTTTGGTGAAATCATTTCATTTATTGTATGTGTTTCGACTTGTCGTTCTTGATATTATTACTTATATCTTAATTTACATAATTACAGAATGTAAAACATGATTTATATATAATATATATTAATCATATACATATATATTATAGATCGATAAAAGGAATGAAATACACCATTCATGGAGACGGTAGGCCGTACGTACGCATGAACGCTGTTTTTGTTTCCTTATTGAATTGAATGAAACTAAATAGATTAAATATATATATATATATATGCATAAATCCAGTAGCATTATTATTTCATATATTTAATTATTATTCATTATATAAACTTTATAATCATTCATGTATGGTTAACATGGAGAATGAATCTCATCGCGTCGTAGAGACTGTAATTTGTACGTACGGACGAGCGATTATATTGTTCCCATAATTATTGAATAGAATTGGAGTGGATGGTATAATATATCAGAATTTTTATGATGTTATAATAACTATATATAGTTATTATTTACACCATTATACCCATCCATGTAAGGTGTTGGTGGAAAAACATATTACACCATGGCGTGGAGACGGTATTACATACGTACGCACTTGCGGTGATTTTTTTTCTGTAGGATGGATAGAAGGTGAAATAGGGTGGTTTCATATTAATAATAACAGATAAGTATTTTAGGGATACTTATGTTATTACTTCATAATTAAATAACTAAAAAAGATGGAGTAGAAGAAGAATGGAACTTGAAGAAAACGGTAGAAGGTATTACCTCTTTCTCGAAGTGCCTCTTTTAAACTTTTTCATAGGGCAGTAAAAATGGTCTTTGAAGAAGACCAGGACAACTAGGATGTTTCTATGGAAGTGGAGAAGAGAATTTTTCAGGGGTGGCCGAGCTTGAAGGCTCAAATTGGTTTGAGGATGAGAGGGAGGAGGTTCCCTTTTATATGGGAGGAGAGGGGCACCTTTGGAAATATAAGAAATATTAGTTTATATTAAATCCCAACCCCACATATAAACTTCAAAATGACTCTAATCGGAATATTAGATGAAATAGGGTTGTAGTTTCATCAACCAATAAAATTTGGACATGTTAGGAATTTATTTTAAACAATATCAACTTGATTTATCCTTATTTATCAATTAAATTTATTTGTGGTAATAATATTCTAAATTTTAAATTATTATAAATAATTACATATGGAATGTGAATTTTCTATAATTTGACCCTTTATGATATTTTCGACCGTATAAATTTTACTTTATAATTTTTAAATATTTTTGAGATTTTTAAACAATTTTATAATATGTTATTTTTATAAAATAACAATAGTGTCAATTTTGACATTATTCATTTATTTGAATTTAAATAAACAATATACAGAAGATATGTTCGAACTAAAAGATTTAATAGATTAATAACATGTCATATTTATCTAGAAAATTAGATTTGGACATTAAATAGTTCATATAATATTTATTTTAATATTTTTAAAACCATTTATTTGATATTTCTCTTAATAAAATAATTTCAACATCACTATTTTGTCACCTTTAATGATAATTATTTAGTCCCTAAAAATTATAAATAAATTCATATGATGTAGATACATTTATTAAATTTCTGGAGAATATTTATATTCGAAGTTTCATTACGTTTATCAATAAATTAAAATTATTATACTTATAAGATTTAAGAAAGTGACAAGTTGTCACTTTCTTTGGTTTTAATAATAATTAAATTATTTTCATGGAAAAAAGTCCATTAAATGAATCTAATCTGAACCTTAGGTGATATGGGTCTACTTTTAGTCATCCAATAGGATTTTGGAAGGTGTTAAGGTAATTTTATAATCTTATATTTACCCTTAATTACCCGATTTACCTTTAACTATGGTAAATAAAATTTACCATATTTACTATTCATAATGCCCAAAAATAAAAAGTAGCCTATTAACATAATTTGGACCCACCGAATACAAATATTTAATCCATTTTTCAAAATTCAGAACACATAAGTTGTAGTAATTAATTTAAAATTAATCCCATTGTTAAGAAAACAGGTTTTAGAAGTTAAAACATTGCCAAATATTGAAATGTTTTTACCAAGGAATTCAATGTGAAATTAATGCTATTGACATATATTATATTAAATAGAAAAATATATTATATTTATACTTTAAAACCATTAAATATTATAATTTAACCATTTAAATTATCTCAATGAAAAAATTTGTTTTTAATTAAAAATTAGTGTATTATTACTATTAATCAAAATATGAAAGTTATCAGAAAAATATCAAAAATTTATCCAAAATAAATTTTTATATCCTGATTCCAAAGAAGAATTTAATTTTTCCAAATTGAATTTATAAACATTTCAAAAACTATATTTAATGTGTGTGTGCCATCAAAAGGCGGAAAAACTGCATTTTTTGAAAAATACTTATTTTACCGGAAACATTTATTTTATTATCTTACCATGTTGTAGAAAATATGTAAGATGAATAATAATGTTATTAAAATCCAAAATTTAGTTAATAATATTCATAACAGCTAGTTCTTCAAAATATTATAACCATATATCATTGTTTAGTGAAACCTGGTATTGCGTACAACACACGCTATCGAGGAAGGTCATGATTGTGTGTAATGCATGCCAAGCCCGGGTTGCATGTTGTGCAAGAAGCCTTCATTGTTTTGTATAACAGAATCAAAAAAATCATTCATTTATAAATTTAATATATATATAAATATATATATATACATATACACTCAATGTTGCGTAGAATGACTATTATAAAACGAACTTGAAATTGTGTGTAACACAATATAAGAATAGTGTAGTGTATACATCAAGCTAATACATTGTGGCGTATAGCACAATATAATCATTTTTTAGCATAAAAAAGATGAAATCAAATAAATTAAAAAGAATACTTATCATAAAATATCGTGTTCTTTTATTATCTACCCTAATATCCACAATAAATTAAGCCATATTAACCTGAAATATAAAATAAACATGATAATGTATCTATTTATTACCATCCTTCCAAATAAAAAAATCATCTTTGTAACAGTACCTAAAAGAGACTAACTAGTTGAGAAGATAGTGAAATGTTGACACATCCTATTAAGAACTCCGTAATAGAGGATTTTTTAGGCAAATTGATTTTAAATATTACATATATGTCATTTCAGATATCCAATTATTTTACTAAATTCAGAAACATATGATCATTGTCCTCATGATGCTGATGAAAGAGAACACGTGAAGAGAAAAGATAAATACCATATTTCTACACGTAATAATCTTTTGTATTTTTCATGTGTCTCATCCTCCAAACAAGTATGAACCTAGAATGAATAATGAGATTCCTATTTAGACTACGAACCTATTTAATATGAATATCAGGAAGAATAGAATTTCGATAAAAAGGAATAGAAGTAAGGACATCATTCACTGCAGGTTCCCACACCCAAAAAATATCCCTTGATGAAAAACTGTAGCTATAATCATCATTTTTAATGTGACATAGATGAAAATCCATATTCTTCAATTAATCCTTGATTGAAATTAAAAAATCCAGATTAGTGACATAATTTGTGAGAGATTCAAATAGGGTTACCAAATCCCAAATGGTTTTATAGAAATTGAGAGATGAATCTATGGATACCAATCATCTAGAATTAGAATGAATTTTATAGAATATAGACTTAAAGAATGTTCAGATAGAACTACTAATAAATCTATAATTTCTATTTTTTAGCTAGACAAATCTAGCAAAAACAAATCCATGATCTTCATTGTTTTAATTGATGATCCCCCACATGAATGAATCTTGAAATGGTCAATTAAAGGATCATATACTTTTAATCCCTAGCCCCATAATTCATAGGTCATGTA
Source organism: Viscum album (assembly GCA_963277665.1). NCBI lineage: Eukaryota > Viridiplantae > Streptophyta > Magnoliopsida > Santalales > Viscaceae > Viscum > Viscum album. The sequence goes on along the minus strand of OY728153.1, from coordinate 689,756,358 downwards.
ATAGGATTTCCATGAGACAATGGATAACATTCATTCCTGGATATTGTAATTCTAATTGAATTTATTGAAGGAAACATTAATAATTTTGATGAGAGTATATGTCCAATGATAAAACATGATTGTGTGGACAAATTTGGAAATGATAAAATATTATACTAATGAAACCCAGCCATACATAGATAAATATTTACCTTTCTAGGAGAAAGTATGGTTTTTAATCAAACAAATGATAACTGATAAATATAAATATCATGGAAATCCCGTAAACATATGAACGCCAAGGTGGATAAATGGTATAAAACACTCATGAATCCCCAATTATATGATAGTATATATTTTCCCGATAGTAGGATTTCACATACTAATGGAGATAAAATACATGATCTAACTAACCTCCTAACCAGACAACTTTGTATACTCAGAGAGGGATTTATTTATAGTTTTGATATTACCCTTGGTCACATGAGTTAATATAATGTTATCATCTTCATAGAGAAGTTTAGTATAAAAATAAAGGCCTCCCATCATCATAAATAGATTTATGTTTCCCATTACTATCTGTGATGGAAATAAGTCTGCTAAGATAATCCTCTGCATTTAAAAAAATAACTGCAGAAAGGGGATAAATATGTATGAAACCCGTAGATCATGAAAAATTTACATTAGAGGATCCATTAATATGAATATAGACATGCACATACCCCCAATTGATTTTAATCCCTTTGATGAAAACATCATCAAAACCAAACATATCAGAAAACTTGTAAATGAAATTCTAATCCATCATGTCAAAAGATTTAAAAATGCCATGTTTAAGGGGAATTTTACCTCCTATGATGAGATTATTAATAATCCGGACACACTCTGAGGTAGTGATGAGACAATCCTGAATTTTCCTTCCCATAATGAATACCAATTGATATGAAGATACGATCACACTTGAAATAGAGACCAGCATGTTCTCAAGGACTTTGCTAATAATTTTATAAATGTTATTGACCAAATAAACCAACCTAAAGAGAGAAATATCATGGGAATTATATTTTGGAATGAGGGAAGTCATCCAAGAATTAATCCCTAATAGAAGGTAACAACTTTTAAATAAAATAAAAAATATTATTAATTAACAAAATATAATATAAAAAATAAAATAATATTTATAATTAACAGAATATAAATAGATTTCAAGGAACTACTACAATAATCATAATCTTTTTAAAAATTAAAAAAAAAATCAATTTAAAAATTTATACCTCACTCAATATTAAATAAAAAAACATTTAATGATTTAAAAATAGCTTCCATCACTTTTTCAAATAACTACGAAAAAATATACCTAACAAAAATAAATAGCTCCACCAAAATTAATTCTTCATTAGAATATAATAAAATGTGAAATGAAAAGTATAATATGATATTTACGGGATTGTAGACATTAAGAATGAAATACAGAACTGAAAAAAATAAAATAATAATAATTTTCAAAAATCATCTTAACTATTAACGTTTACTGATATATTTTTTCATAAATCACTAAGAATTACATTAGAGTGTTCAACCATTTTTGTAGTAAGGGCCACTCATCTTTCCCAAGGTAGATAGAGGGTTAAATTTTCAATCAAAAATGTTTTTCATAAATCCCTATTATATTAAATGATACAACCACATCCAATTTTTTAAAATAAGAAATGATTGTTTTCTTGAAATGTCAGAGTCAATTGACTTTTCCAAAATTATGAAAAAAGTCAAATATATTTTTTTTTTAAAAATATTTCCAAATCTATTATAATTTTTTTAGATTAAAAATTTAAAGATGTAAAAATAATCATGTTTTCTAAGATAAAAATGTAATATGAAAAAAAAGAACATTAAAATTTTAAATTGCTATGAAAAGAAAATTTTAAAAATAAATTTATTTCCATAACTCCATATATAATAAATTAATTATCGAGTGAGTGGAATTTTATAAGAATAAGGAAAACAATACAAATAATGTTAAATTATTAACCAAACATTTTAAAATAAAAAATAAAAAATATCATTCTATCATATTTTTATAAATAAAGAAAATATGATATATGATATTTTTTAAAAAGAATCAAGATAGAACATATAATAAAAAGAAAAATTAACTAAATTAACATAATGATCAATTTTTTTGTCCAAATGTTATTCTATTAGAAAGTAGCAGGGATCCCCCAGACATGAAGAATATATATTTAGACCATGGTTATTATGATTTTATAAATCACTTCAAGAGACAAACACCACATTTATTTATAAGACACTATAGGATAGATAAATGAGTTTTGAGAAAAAAAATCCATGATTTTTTTAATGTGCCTTTTTGTACCATTATGTTTTGGTAAATATTACCACATTATGATTTGGGAATGGTAACAACTAAGGTCCACAAATGATTCAATATAACAATTTTTGAAACCAAACTCACATAGATTTTTGAGAAACATTACATAAAAATGAATTTATTTAGGCCTTATATATTTGTAGTTATTTGAAATATAATATCTAAATAAAATACAATATTTATGAAAATACTAACCAAAATTAATATTAAAAAATAAATTATTAAAAGTATTTTTTAATGATATTCATTATATTTTTAAAATCCAAAATAATGTTTATTTATTTTTTATGACTTATAATAAATATTTATATTAAGAGATTGTTCACCACGGATCAATTTTGGAAGTAATATTTTTAGATCCTTGATTTCATTTTTTTTAAACAGCCAAAATAGTTTGAAATCATAATTTCAAAAATAAACTATATATTTCCTTTAAAATTTTATCCTCTTCATTAGAAATAAAAAAAATCTTATTAAGAATACATTTACATTTCATTTACAGATTTTAATATTTTAAAATATGTTCTTAACAATAATTTCAAATTTCATTATAATAAGAATAGGATTATTGGGAACATGATTAATGTTAAATATAAGAGGAATGATAAGTAGTATCATAAATGACCTCTTTACCTATATTTAGTTGATTCTTGAGGAATTTAGGAGAGGATTTCCTATTTTCTTAAAATTACATTTAATCTTCTTTAGAAATCAATATTAACAAATATACTACCTTTAAAAATTTATTAATGTATTTATAAATTTTTTCATGAGAGAATATAGATTTTGTGGGACTTCATTTTCATATCTAAAGTATGTTGCCTCCAGAACAACACTATGATCTTTATTTTTATCTCACTGAAAGGATTTTCACATTTAATTTAGCTTGTATAATTTTTTCACTATTCTCATCATGTTTCAATTTCAAATATATTTCAAAGATTTATTTTACATTATTCATAATCATTATCCTTTAAATATGTTATTATTTTAGTTTCCTTAAACCACATATCTTCCTTTTTAATATTTCTCTCCATTTTTATCTCATATCTCATGAGAGAACCTATGATTTACTCAAGGACTATATTTTCAATATCATTAGATTCAGAGATAGTGGGGAATTTTGGTTCAAAACTACTAGATCAAATAACAAATAATTTTTTAACTGTGGTATACGTTCAAATAGAATCAGCATGTCCAATTATTCCAATAAAAATATTCAAAAATTTAGTAAACATTCTAGTAATATAATCATATTTATTCTTGTAAAACATTTAAAATCATATCTAATGATATCAAATTTGTTATATTTTAATTTATATGTTCATTTTTGAGTTAATTTTATAAAATTTGAGATATTAGTTTCAATTTTAAGATAATATATTCAATTGAATTAAATTTGATCTAAACCATGAAACAAGGGATTCGTTGATTTTCAACCAAGATCAAAATTTTAAATATCATATTCAGTTCATTTATCTTTTCTTCAGATATTCGGATATAAAAATTTATAAAAATATTTAAAATTGGATAAAGAAATATTCTATGGAAAAATGACATACACTTTTTACAATATTAATATGTTTAACCATAATATAAAGGGTCATTCATATAATATGTGTATTTCATTTTAAAATCAAACATTGAAATTAGATATAATATTAAAATCAAAAACAATTGTGAAGATATTTCTTATATGACCTCAAGGTTTCCTTGGATAGCAAATTATAGTTTCATGTTAAAATAAATTTTTGAAGGTTTTTTAAATAAGGCCTATTCTACCGTCGGATATTAATTATTTGTATAACATTGGTAAAATTGAATTGGGGAGGGTTAATTTCTTTTTTACTATTATATATATATATATGAATAAAAAATATATTTATTAGTTTGAAGTAATAATCAAAAAATAATAATTGATAGAAGTGAAATGATATATTTAAATATAATAATAATAACAGAATAATAAAAATTGGGTTTATTGGTAATAAAATCATATGGAAATAAGAAATTAAAAATATATAAATCAAGTGACAAAATATATTTGAAAAGGAATTTCAAAAATAAGACCCTGATATATCCATGATTTCCTCATATTCATACCCTGAGGATTTAATGTATTATTTATTTTAAAATTTTGGTTTCTATGATTTGAAAATAATACCTTTAATTTTAGGTTATACTAAGAAACCTGATACAATAAAAACTATCTCATTAATGGTGAAGCTGAAAACCACAAAAAAAATAGTACCTTGGCTTTTTGAAGGAAATAAAATGTAAAACAAATTCCATTATAGTAATGGTACCGATTTAAAAATATTGAAAAATAATAAAGAAGTGTGAGATTACATTTGTATAGTCACATTAAGGATTTGTCTCAATTATATCTATGATTTTGAAAAATTATAAGAGATAATAAGAATAAAATAATAGAGATATTGGATATTACAATTTAGGTTACACATTATAAGGAGAAAAAAATAAAATTTGATCACATTTAAAATTTTCCTAAAATTCAAATGTAACTATGAAATAGTATATATTCAATTATAATAAAAACAAAATAAATGATTTCAAAAATATAAAAAGTAATAATATTTTGTTGATTTATAGTTCCCCATGAATTTTAGATACTAAATTACCATATTATGGATGCTGAAAAGGTATATATTCTAATTACATTACTATATTGTAGTATTCATTGTCAAATTATTTGAATAGTGTAAAAATAACATTGATAATATTTTATGCAAAATAATATTTTATTAAATTATATATAAATCATAAAGAGTTCATTAAGAGGACATGTAGGATAAGAAAATGATTACAATGTCACCCCTTATACAGTTATGCGCAAATTTTTAACATATAATTAAAATTATAAAAAAATTATTATTGATATGTGTTACTATTGTTATGGTTAAAATCAGTTAGCAAAGGAGTTGAACAAAAGAGATATTGTTTAAAATTACACTAAATCCAATCTAAAGTTCATTCTTCGATGATATTTAAAAATTACTCTACATTCCATAAAATATGTATCCATTTTGAATCATTTCTATTGAGAATTACTTAAGTATAATTTAATATTTTCTATAACTTCATGTGTTTTCGTTCCCTACATAATAAAAAGAAAACCATTCTCTATTTTATTTACACCACATTGAACCTTCTAGAATGAAAAATCCCTTCAAAATTATAATTTAAAAATCCCTATCCATGATGTAGATATTTTAGTATTCTTAAAATATCAATAAGATATTTCTTAATAAGGTATCTAACGATAGCCTACTAACAAATAAGTGGTGATATGCACTTATGATGCAATTCAATCTTATGGTATGATATTTCATTTAAAATATGTTATTATTTTGGGATTATTTATGGCTTAATTTATACTATTGTAATTTATATTACTTATATATAATAAAAACCTTATATATTATTCTAATATTTTTTATGGATTATTAAAATAATATAAATTTTTCATATATTTGGTTCTTGATAATTTAAATAAAATATTTTTAATAAAAACACTCTTAGTTTACTCCTTAATTAGAAATCATTTTCATCCATGTCCATTTTTTCTAAAAATGATTTCATTAATGTTTTATTATTACCCAATGATTTTCTAAATATATTTTTACGCAAGAATGGATTGTTCTAAAATGTCTTAAAATTAATTACCATATATTTTTCCAAATGAGGTACTTTTGAGTTTTTACCAAAAATGTATATCTAATCATTTTTTAACATAATTGGCTTGAACTATATTTTTTACGGTCATGACCACTCAATTATGTGAATATTCCTTTTAATTTTTATAATATTCTTTTTAATCAAGATATTTTCATTAATAATTTTGAAATTTTGAAATTTTAATATGTCATTTCATTATTGAAATTGGTATTTTCCTCATGAAAATTTCTAGTGATCTATAAGAGTAATTTTGATCTATGTGAACACCTATTTATGTTACTAGTGTTAATATTCAATTAAAGAATATTTAAAATTTCTATGGATGTTTTAGGATGATGATGTATTGATATTCAATATTCTTGGTTCAATACATATAATGTGTGACTTAAAAATCACTATGATAATGATTTTTATTGGTCATGGAAAATATAAATAATTTTTATGATGTGAAAGTGATGAGTGGGGCATGGATGTAGTTATATTTTAAATGCATCAATAGGTATCATTAGACAACACCTATTAGCATTATTTATTGGATAAGGTTGAAGATCATTTCATTTTAGTTGGTTATTTTGGGATTTCATTTCCATGCATTTATAATTTCTTATTTGAGAGGACAATATGAAAAGATAATATCTTTTTTAGGGGCCTTGAAGAAAAGTTAATGTCGTGTTTAAGAGGGCTTGATGGTATGATTTTTTATTTCATTCTTCATATTCATTGAATATTATTGTATAGAATTGTGTGTTTACTTTAATAAGAATTCACTTTTAGTTATCCACTTGTTTCTTATATTGATAATATCATTGTATTATCATGAAAATAATTAAATTTACTTAATGGAATGTGATTTTATTATCTACACTTCCAAGTTTATTCTTCTTTATTTACCCATTATAGAATTCATTATTTGTAACTCATAAAAACGAAGTATTTGAGCTCACCTTTAATTTATTTTTCCTTCCTATTATTGTGAATAATGATTTTATAAATAATATTATGTTTTCAATAATTTCACTTATTATAGGGTTTTATACTTCGATTGTAAATGGGAATCATATATGTGTATATTTTACCATGAGTACTAAAATATTAAACACATTTGGATGTGATTTGTTGAATCTAGTGTCAATGTAATAATGTAACCATAATCATAAGTCTATTAGGTGCAAGATATTTACTCCTAATATATACATTTATAAACATACCTTAAAGGGACCTAGACATGCAGATGTTCAATCACATTATTCAAACACACATCAGATATGGTATTTTATATTTGGATATGATGTAAAATAATTGATGCTGACAACTAGTGAACTCGAGGGACATAGTTTAGGGCGATCTTGGACATATTAGTAGTTGATGGTAATATGTTAAATTAGAGTTTTCATCCATTTTATAGCAAGGGCCTCATAAAATTATGTTGTTTTTAGTTTTCCTTTATGTATATTGGGTGCATATTTTTCTTATTTTTAAATTTTATTAATCCTGATTGTTATATATATGGATCCTAGTATCTGTCTTGTTTTTTTGTAAACTATTAAATTTTTTTCATCTGTATAACCAAATAGTGTTGTTCCTTATATTGTTCGTTATAGATATGTATTTCCACTAGTTGATATAGGTGAATACCTCCCTAATTAGGGGAAATATCTACTCAGTTCTAGTCAAAAATCCATATCCAATTGGATGAATGCTTGAAGTGGCACCTATGCTTATCATCGTCTAAGGTGGGATCATGATGGATTAGGTCATATCAAATGTGTGTAAAAAAATATGTTATTGGGATGGTGGATAGATTTATTAGATATGTGAGGACTGGATATGGGAATTATGAAATTAATTTTAATGTGGTAGACTAGGGAATGTAGTATACGTGTTTTAGATGAAATATCATTTTTATTTGACATTGATAACCTCTTAGATGACACAAATCCAAAGCAATGTATTGTGGGTTAAAATTAAGTTGATTTTTTTATAATGTTTTGTTATATTATGATATTTCATTTCCTTCTTATGTTAGCTTATTCAGATATTCTCTAACCCTTAGGGCTGTGACCAATTATTTTTAGGGTACTACTGGTTGATGGAAACTTGTGTATAGTGGAAATGCTATGATGTTATAAGGGAGATCATAGTTTATACTTCCATCAGATAGTGAGATATTAGGTATTATTTATAGATAAATAGTTGAGGTGATTTTATTCCCTGAAAATTTGAGGTATTCCTACTTCCATTACTCTTGTTGTGGATCATTCTTATAGATACACAATATTCTTTATAAGGATTCAGGAATCTACAGGTATACATATTGTAATTTATTCATTAATTTAATGATTCATGATGATTTTGATATGTGATAAAGTTCTTGGGATAATTGGGGATCAGGTAGAGTCTAGGACTCCCAATTACATATGGTTCTAAAATTTTCTTCCTAGATGTTAGTTTGTGTTTTGAGCTTTATATAAGGCACATTGAGCTATTAGTTAATGATTTCCATCTCAAAAGACATGGGTTATACGCTACTATGGTTGATCATTTATATTTTTCATATATGGTGTTTTGAATTGAAAAATTGGAACCTTTATCATGGTAGATTAATCGGATTTATGTACACACCATAGAACATGGTCATTGAGGGGTGTTTCTTAGGAATGTTTTCTTTGAGGTTTTTTGAACTCTAAGACTCTAGGAGACTCTAGATGAAAATATTCTGAGTCATGGTTGTGAATTATTTCAAATCCTATAATGTATAACTCAAAAGAGTGTTATTATTTACGATTATAATAATATAAATGGTATATCCTATATATAAGGAAACGTTATATTTTCAATAATATATTACCTAAGTAGTGTTGTCGAAGAAATTCCATATTATCGATAATGAATATATGCATCTATTTTTTGTATTACTTTGGGTTTTTCAAAAATATGGAAATATTATAGGGGCCCTAGGATAGAATATAGTCATCCAAAAATATTAGAGTTATGAATATAATCAGTCACTCATCCTTCTAGTGGATTTAGTATACCCCTGATAGAGAAATAGTTTCATTTGGGAATGCCTTCTTGATAATGAAGAGTTGTAAAATAAAAAACCTTAGTATTATTTCGTAACCCACTTTTAGTATCGGGAGGGGTTGGAATTATTTTGACAGGGAAGGGTCTATTAACAACAATGATATTGATCCCTTGGGTTTCATAGGTAGATTAAATACTATAAATTTTATATTTTTTCCCATTCTTTGATGATCATGGATTCTGGTAAAGTATATAAGGTGAAGACAATACCTTCTTTAGAATGCTGACGAATGTGTAGATACTTCATTAGGGTAACATATGGATGATCGTTAGAAAAAAGATCACATATTTACCGACATCAAAATTGGTGTATTGAGAACCTTTATGAGGTTACATCATGTTAAAATAAATCTCACCTTGATAGGATTCTAGGTGTTGCTTTTCTAGTCATAATTTTTATATAGTTTGAATAACATAGTCATGGAGTTTCTTGAGTCTTCAAAAAATGCGGTCATGGGTGTTGAGGATATCATATTTTTACAACAGCGACATGGTTATTCTAATTCTATAGATGTGGAATTTGTATCCAACTTATGGTTAAAGGACATGAGATATTTATCTTTATTGGCAGTTTCATTCCTACAATGGGAGGAAATTCTCATCATCAGTCAACTGTGGTTTCCACACAAAAAAATTCTATGATATATGCATTAGGTGTATTTTTACAAATTCATATTGTGATAATTGAAGGTTTTCATGTTGTGGGAATTAAAACATCTACATACTCTAGAGTGTAGTAATTGATCCCTAGTTCTTATAATTGGTTTCATGGTGCTAATACTTATCAACAAACCCTTTTGTAAATAAAGTCATTTTTTCTATCATCCCTATTGATTTTTTATATATATTTTATACCTTGTAGAATACTATTTATGTTATTGAGGGATTTACCTTGAGGGATTTTAATTTTTGACACTCTATAAGTTTCATTCATTGGGACTAGTGATGAAATAGAAGGGTTTCTTGAATTGTAATGTCCCTCTACATCATATTATGGTACATTTGGTAACCCAATGATCTGGGTAGGTGTATTTATGAGTAATCTATGGTTGTTATTAGGACTAGTTTCCATGATAATTTATTTTATAAATAACTGAACATAAAACTATTAGGATATATTTAGTTGAGAGTTTGAATCTATCAAAAGATATGATGCTTATGGGGGTACCACGAGTATGTTGGTGTAAAGGTTACTATGTAAGACCCATGTTTCCAATTTTTCATAATCTAGAAATAATTGTGTACCGAAAAATTATGTTGGACCCTTTCAATTAATATTATCTTCAATATCCAATGTGACACATAACACCAAACTAAAAAAACACATGAAACAAATGAATCTCGATATATTAAAATTATAATAAGAATATAATCATTAGTATGTAAAAGATAATAATCATTTTAAAAAGTTATAAAATTCCCTAGATAATATTTAAAAAATGATTCCATTAGAAATATCATTTATTAAAATGTATTTTATTTTTAATAAAAAAATCACATTGGAAAAATTTAATAGTATATTTTAATAGGTACTATTTCAGTTATTAATATAATAGTCCAACATTTAATTATTTATAAATTTATTTGAAATAATATTAAAGACACTTGATGTAAAAAAAATCAATTTTCACTGAATTTATTTCTTTTATATTTAGTATTTTTATGACAGAATATATATATATATTAATTAATTTTTTTAAAATAAAGTGTTTAATTTTAAAAATATCTTATGTTTAGTTTTTTATATTTTTTGGAAATAATTAATTTTTTGGTTAATAGTTTAAAACATATTTTTTAATAAAAGTCATAGATTTTCTAATGTTATCAACAAGTAGGTATAAATTAAAAACACTATGAAAATAATTATCAGTTATGTATTTAATTGGTAAAACAATATTTTTAATAATGATATTATTAATTTAGGAAACCTATATTTTAGAACATAGTTTATGTTTTCTAAAAAACTATCATGTTTTCTTTTAAAAATATATCATTTTTTAAAATTCAATTTTTGATTGATTTCAAAGCAACATAACTTTTATATTGATTTGTTAAATTAATTTATATCATGAAAATAAAATACATTTATAATTTTATCCTAGATATTAATATTATGAATTAAAATACTCTTTTTATAAAAATGATTTGTTTCATGTTACGATGTTAAAAATATTTTTTATCAAACAATAATCATTTATATGATAAAATGGACATCAAATTTGTAATTAGAAGTTCAAGATTTTTTAATAAGGGATATTTAATTTTTAATCATTATCATTAAATTACATAGGTAAAAATTAGATATCACAGAAAAATAAAAATAGAAAAATTGAATATCCTATGATTAAATGACTTAATTAAATCATTAAAAGATTTTAAAATATATGTTTCAATAATTTAATACTTTATATCCTCCCCAAAATCATTATTATCAATTATTTTGTCTTATTGACATGTGAAACATGATCCATCAATATATTAAAATGAAATATTAAAAAATGAATTCTAACAACATATAAATGAGACCTATAATTACCCATTCAAGAACATTCTTAAAATTTTGTTTCCACATTAAAGTATAACCCTTTTAATTCTCCTTTTATCTTACTTATTATCCTTAGGCCTCTGGTCAAAAGATATTGTCCAAAGACCTTATTTTCAAATGATTCATCCGAGGTAATGCCTATGTCTTCAACTATAGTACATAATTTTTAATACATCTTTCAATTTATTTCTTACATTACGAAATATAATAATCTAAGTCAAATAGAATTATTTTTTTATTATTTCTACTAATGGATATTATGCTTTAGGAATAAAAATTATCCAAATTTCCACTTTTTAATTAATATATGTAACACCCCGAGCTTCCACAATGCGCTTCTCATTCAATAATGCAATAGCTTGCATTGTACGCAACTTCGAGTTCTAAAACACCGTGACTAATCAAAGTAGCCATTATGAATAGTAATAACCACTTTTTAAAATTATAGAAATTTTATATTTCAAAATGGACTTCATTTTTGGATTCGGAATATCGAAATTAGCCTATGTTGAATTTTTGGTATTTTTCTGAGAACTTCTAATTTTTATGAATAGTGAAAAATACTTTAAAACAACTTTTTTAATAAAAATAATTTATTGTGATAAATTATACTATTTAGTGGTTTTAAGGTATAATTAGAATATATTTTTACCATTTTATCCAATGGTGGTCATTAGAATTAATTTAACATTGAAATTGGACATAAATAATTGCCAATCTTTTGATATAAATTGTTTCTTAAAAACACGCTATTTGTTGTGAAAGCGGGAATTAATTATAAAATTAATTAATGCAACTTATATTTTTGGAATTTTTTAAAATAGACATCATTTTTGAATTCGGAATATCAATTATAGCTTAGGGTGAAATTTTGGCATTGTTCTGAAAAACTTCAATTTTTGATGAATAGTGAAACCACTAAGTGGTAGTTAAATAACTGATTTTTCGTTTAAATGAAATATTACCACTTCTGTGATTTTATTTTCAAAAATCCGACATACATGGTTGTCATTAAGAAGTAAAATGTGGTTCAATGAGAATAAAATAATTTTATGATGAATAGTAACTTTTATGTTCTTAATCGCGATTAGAGATAATTAGTGTAGTTTAAGGTAAAAATAATGGTTTAATAATATGAGATGAGCTTTACACTTTTCCTACTCCTATTGGATGAGTCATGGCCGACCAAGACAACCCATGGGTCAACTTGGGGACCCCATGGAGCCACTTTAGTTATAAAATAACTTAAATACCTTTTATTTAATGTTAAAGAAAAAAATGACACAAACATAAAATGTTTTACTAAAACAATTTTTACGTGGGGTTAAACAAGTAAAAATTTTGATTATAAATATTCATTAGAAAGCTAAAAGTATTCCCTACATCATAGTATTTTTTTTATAATTTTCTGACATTAAATAAATTAAATTATTTATGACAACATTATGATGCAGCGATGACCTCATTATTTAACGATTTAAATAAAATGAGAAGATAATGCAAAATCCAAGGCTTACACTTGTCCAAAGCTATTGGATGAGGAGATTTCGAAACCTTATCACCTTAGCCTAGAATTATATAAGTTTGGGACCTTTAGAATCCGAAAAGCATTGTGAAATAATGTAACATTTCAATCTTTCCAAAAGTGCCCCTCCTCTCCACTTATAAAAGGCCCCCACCACTCCCACCTCATTTACACTTTCAAGACATTTGGCTCGGCCAAACTCTGCCCAAATACTCTCCCAACGTCCACCTCTTACTCCTAGAAGCCTTACTTTGGGCAGAACTCTTCCCAAGGAAGCCTTTGGCTCAAATCAAAAAGAGTTACCCGATTTTGAGGTAATGTCTTTTCTAATGTTGTTTTGTTTTTATTTTTCTTCTCCAACCCCCTAAAATCTATTTATTCATTTCTTTTATAATAACACCAGTATCCTCAATATACTAGGATGTTATTATAAGAAGTATTCGAGCTACACTTACACACACCTACATCTAATGGTTAAAGAACATACGGTTTCTGTGGATGGCGAATTTCTACCACACGAAACGATGATTGTTCAACACTCATATAACACCTTCAAAGGTAGCCATTAAGATGTAACTATTTTTATATATGATATATAAAATTTTTATGTTTTACTTATGCTTCTGTATTTCTCATTTATGGCATAATTTATGATTTCCATTATGGGTAAAACGCGATAATTTCATTTTAGGAAGTGCGGACTACCGCCCCATTAAAGTGATTTGAATCGTTAATGTCATATGTGGGATGTATAAAGGATGAAGAAAATGGTATTATACACTATATTATACTGGAATTATATTATACATTTATATCATTATGATTTAGTTCCATTAAATATGAAATTGAAATGAAAGTAGCGTTCATGCGTACGTACGGCTTAGCGTCTCCATGAACGGTGCATTTCATTTCTTACCTCTAAATGTTACGTAATATTATAAATGAATGTATATACTGGATATATAAGATATATATGACATCTAAATCATGAATATAATTCTGGATATAATGGATATTCTACCACATGAGCAACTTGTAATTATAAGAAGTGTATTGTTGACTCAAGTTACCAAAGATCGACAAAACGACCGTTATTAACTTAAATAATTAGATAATGTTAATAATATTGTAATAAGTGATATAAAAAGGATAATTAAATTTAAAATGGTTCTTAATAAGGTAGATATTAACTCTAGTTTATTATTCAGGAGATTAAAGAACGGTTGAGTCAAGTCGGACACAAGGTAAGGGAACTTCTTAACCCAATTTCTATTCTTTGGGTTAATCTCCTACTTTCAAATTATGTCATGATATTATTATGTCGTATATTGTATTTATACTTTCTTTATGTGTAAATATAGTGAATACACATAATAGATATATTTTATTTAAAAATGATCTTTTTAAGGACTTCGTCCCAATCCCCTCTCATTGAGGCATATTTGGTTTTATACACAACTTTCTTTTATACGGGGTATAAACCCCTTTGACTTTTACATTTATTCAAAAGAAATCTTTTTCATACGAAGCGTTTTACTAAACGACAAAAAGGTAATGTTTCTCTTTCTGTACTTATGCGGCGACAATGACTTCTCCGCCGCCGTGACCATTATTTGAGTTTCGGCTTCCTCTACAAGCCATCATTTTTTTTAATGAAAAATAAATACAAAGTTTTAACTTTCTTTTATTTTGGTATTGAAAATGGTTTTGAAAGCATTTTTATTATATCAATGTGTTGTATTGATATCTTGTGATTGAAATGTGGAAATGTTATGTTTCCTTTATGCATGTTTTATGTGATACGATTATGTTATGGTTTTTTATATGTTTAAACCTATTCATATGAGGAATGCATTGGACTTAATAAGTGACGGGTGGAGCCCTCTATAGCTCCTCGATGCATCGGCAGGTCTCATGAGACAAACTAGTGTCTTGCCACGAGGCCTTGACAAAATATTATTTGTGGTCTTGGCACGAGGCCTTGACTAAGTGGTTATGATAGTCTGGCATTGTGCATTCCATCATTATGAAAGTGGTTATTGATATTGCATGTGATTATTCGACCAGTAGAATATCCATGTGAAGAAGTAAATGGCATTATCTCATTTTACTTTTTCCATATTATGTTGAAGTTCATGTTTAAAAGGCTTTTGTTTTAGTTATACATTGCCTTAAATGTTAATGTTTATTTATGAAAGCTTCCGAATTATTGTTAACCTTACTGAGCATCTGAGCTCACCCCTTTCAATGTTTTAATATTTTTCCAGGATGTGAAGAAGTACTTTATGAATGACCTACAGGGATTGTGAGAAGAGGATATGAGTGTGGACTATGGAGACTTTGTTATTGTAGTTTTTCACTATATGATGTAATGTAAAGTTTACGAATGTATCTAGTGTTTCCAAGGCTACTAAACTAATCAGTCTTTCGAGACATGATCTTTTGTGATCATGCCAATGTTACGAAGTAATGCACTGGCTCTGGGTAGCTGGGGTCGGGGCGTTACAGTTAGTATCAGAGGCAGTTTAGTACTAACCTTGGAAGCTAGATTTAGATAAACTCTGATTAGAGCACGTAGACCTAAGATGAACTTTGAGGATTAGTATAGAAGAACTTCCTAGAATTTTGTTATTGTAGAGATTTTGTGAGTTTTACGAGCAATAAATCCCAGTCTGGATACGAGCAAGTAGAGCCGGCTCTGGCACAGATGTACCTAGGGGTAAAACCGGAAAACACCGCTTTGAGCAAGACTCGAACGGGAACTGGTGCACGACAATGGGCCTTGCTGCACTCTTGGTTACGACACTCCCGGGGGATATGCTTTGGATAATTCTCATTTTCTTTATAAACCACTATGAAGGGTTATGAGTATATACGTCCTCAAAGAAAACATTTTTATGGATTATATCCATAAATAGTTCAATTTATGTAAAGTGTTTAACAAGTATGGAATTATGTATTTTGATTCATAAACTAACCTAGTTTATGCCATTGTATAGAAATGGTGCCCAGTAGAAGGAATGTGAACTCCAGCAATATGTATGATCCAAAGAGTAAGAAGGATCATATCTTTCACGGTATTAAGCCAACATTTTGAAGGGAAATAGTCTCCCTTGTGTTCTCAACATATGAAGAAATAGTATCATGTGTTAATAAGATAAGTAAAGAATTCTCTGAGTCCTATGGCTTTGAAGCGAAGCAAGAGACGAAAGGGATGGAAGAGAGAATGATGGATAAAGGGATGAGGGGAAAGAAGAATTTTCCAATATACGGTAATTGTGGGAAGAAACATCATGGAACTTGCCTAAAGGGAATGGGAGTTTGTTATAAGTGTAGAGAAAAAGGACACAAAGTGCGTGACTGCAAGGGTAAGAAAAAGGTTTCAAATGTTCAATGCTTCATCTGCAAGGAGTGGGGACACTACGCAAACCAATGTCCAAATCATCAGAGTATGCCACAAATGATGTTGTTGGATAATAATCAAGTTATGATACTACCACAGATGAGGAGGAATGACTAGTGTTCTCATGTTGTTATTAAAGAATTTTGTCATTTGAGCGTTGTATCAATGATGTACTGGTTATAATAATTATGGAGTATATAAGGATTCTACTGCAGTACTATTTCATCAAGGACATGAGATTGTGTGGAACCAAGAAAAGTGACTCCATAGTAGGTTAAATTTTTGGAAAATATATGGTTGAGAGAAAGATAAACCATAATATGGTTCTGATACTAAGATTGTGATTTTGGAATAGGACGTGATTGATTTGGATAAATTATATTGGATATACATAACTTCCTTGAAACTGATTGATGTTTTGTATACATTTTTGGATAGAAGGAGTATATCTAGTATTCTATAAGGAATAAGGGATCATGGTAATTCAGTATGTTTAAAAATAATACATGATGAAGGTGTTCACATGTTGTTACATGGGAAAAAGGATCTTCATTATGTTTACCTTCTTTATAAAATTTGGACTGTGAGTTGGACAGAAGTATTTTGGATAACTATAAAGATTGGAATGGATTAAGTTGATCTTTGGATAGTATTGTTTAAGGTTAAAGAATTTTTGAATATTATTCTTGGAATACTATAGTTTTATGAAAAGGACAACCTGTAGGGTGGGGCATAACCCGTCGCGTCGGACAAAGCTGCAGGAATCGAACCCACAACCATAGTGCGACAAGCCTTTATTTCCTACCACTAGCCTACAGGAAGTCCCTGGTTATTACAAATAATTTTACTAATCTAAATAGTATGTGTTAACATTTGGAACCTTATACAATTAGGATAAGTATAATATTTTTGAGTTCTATTATCTTTTTGAGTGAATGATGAGTTGAAGGTTGAAACTCTAATTGTCAAGAATAAATATATATATATACCTATCTCTTATCCAATGAATAAATTAATTCTTAAACTTTAGTAAAGGGATATTAAAACAAAAAAATGTGTTATCCTAATACATTATGTCTATTTGAACTGATGATATTTTAAATCAACATAGATTGAAGGCTTTGAGGCCCTCAATTTGACAGTTGATTGTGATTGATGACCTCAATCACTCCCTACACATATTTACATTTTTCCTCCAATTATATGTCTCTAATTTCCACCAATGTTCTCCTTATCGAGATCATAATTTGGTGGTGACTTTCTTATTTCCATTTCCCTCTTATTAAGACTAAATTTTATTAACCTTATTTCCGATGTGGGTTTTCCACAAAGGTATTTTCTCTTTTCAACCTTTTATTTTCAAATAAAAATTTCAAATTGCGAAACGCAATTTATTGAAGGAGGGGAGAATGTAACACCCCGAGCTTCCACGATACGCTTCTCATTCAATAATGCAATAGCTTGCATTGTACGCAACTTCGAGTTCTAAAACACCGTGACTAATCAAAGTAGCCGTTATGAATAGTAATAACCACTTTTTAAAATTATAGAAATTTTATATTTCAAAATGGACTTCATTTTTGGATTCGGAATATCGAAATTAGCCTATGATGAATTTTTGGTATTTTTCTGAGAACTTCTAATTTTTATGAATAGTGAAAAATACTTTAAAACAACTTTTTTAATCAAAATAATTTATTGTGATAAATTATACTATTTAGTGGTTTTAAGGTATAATTAGAATATTTTTTTACCATTTTATCCAATGGTGGTCATTAGAATTAATTTAACATTGAAATTGGACATAAACAATTGCTAATATTTTGATATAAATTGTTTCTTAAAAACACGCTATTTGTTGTGACAGCGGGAATTAATTATAAAATTAATTAATGCAACTTATATGTTTGGAATTTTGTAAAATAGACATCATTTTTGAATTCGGAATATCAATTATAGCTTAGGGTGAAATTTTGGCATTGTTCTGAAAAACTTCAATTTTTGATGAATAGTGAAACCACTAAGTGGTAGTTAAATAACTGATTTTTCGTTTAAATGAAATATTACCACTTCTGTGATTTGATTTTCAAAAATCCGACATACATGGTTGTCATTAAGAAGTAAAATGTGGTTCAATGAGATTAAAATAATTTGTTGGTGAATAGTACCTTTTATGTTCTTAATCGCGATTAGAGGTAATTAGTGTAGTTTAAGGTAAAAATAATGGTTTAATAATATGAGATGAGCTTGACACTTGTCCTACTCCAATTGGATGAGTCATGGCCGACCAAGACAACCCATGGGTCAACTTGGGGACCCCATGGAGCCACTTTAGTTAGAAAATAACATAAATACCTTTTATTTAATGTTAAAGTAAAAAATGACACAAACATAAAATGTTTTACTAAAACAATTTTTACGTGGGGTTACACAAGTCCAAATTTTGATTATAAATATTCATTAGAAAGATAAAAGTATTTCCTGCATCATAGTAGTTTTTTTATAATTTTTAGACACTAAATAAATTAAATTATTTATGACAACGTTATGATGCAGCGATGACCTCATTATTTAACGATTTAAATAAAATGAGAAGATAATGCAAAATCCAAGGCTTACACTTGTCCAAAGGCTATTGGATGAGGAGATTTCTAAACCTTATCACCTTATCCTCGAATTATATAAGTGTGGGACCTTTAGAATCCGAAAAGCATTGTGAAATAATGTAACATTTCAATCTTTCCAAAAGTGCCCCTCCTCTCCACTTATAAAAGGCCCCCACCTCTCCCACCACATTTACACTTTAAAGACATTTGGCTCGGCCAACCTCTGCCCAAATACTCTCCCAACTACCACATATTACTCCTAGAAGCCTTACTTTGGGCAGAACTCTTCCCAAGGAAGCCTTTGGCTCAAATCAAAAAGAGTTACCCGATTTTGAGGTAATGTCTTTTCTAATGTTGTTTTGTATTATTTTTCTTCTCCAACCCCCTAAAATCTTTTTATTCATTTATTTTGTAACAACACCAGTATCCTCAATATACTAGGATGTTGTTATAAAAAGTATTCGAGCTACACTTACACACACCTACATCTAATGGTTAAAGAACATACGGTTTCTGTGGATGGCGAATTTTTGCCTCACGAAACGATGATTGTTCAACACTCATATAACACCTTCAAAGGTGGCCATTAAGATGTAACTATTTTTATATATGATATATAATATGTTTATGTTTTACTTATTCTTCTTTATTTCTCATTTATTGCATACTTTATGATTTCCATTATGGGTAAAACGCGATAATTTCATTTTAGGAAGTGCGGACTACCGCCCCCTTAAAGTGATTTGAATCGTTAATGCCATATGTGGGATGTATAAAGGATGAAGAAAATGTTATTATACACTATATTATACTGGAATTATATTATACATTTATATCATAAGGATTTAGTCCTATTAAATTTGAAATTGAAATGAAAGTAGCGTGCATGCGTACGTACGGCTTACCGTCTCCATGAACGGTACATTTCATTTCTTACCTCTAAATGTTACGTAATATTATAAATGAATGTATATACTGGATATATAAGATATATATGAAATCTAAATCATGAATATAATTCTGGATATAATGGATATTCTACCACATTAACAACTTGTAATTATAAGAAGTTTATTGTTGACTCAAGTTACCAAAGATCGACAAAACGACCGTTATTAACTTAAATAATTACATAATGTTCATAACATTGTAATAAGTGATATAAAAAGGATAATGAAATTTAAAATGGTTCTTAATAAGGTAGATATTAACTCTAGTTTATTATTCAGGAGATTAAAGAACGATTGAGTCAAGTCGGACACAAGGTAAGGGAACTTCTTAACCCAATTTCTATTCTTTGGGTTAATCTCCTACTTTCAAATTATGTCATGATATTATTATGTCGTATATTGTATTTATACTTTCTTTATGTGTAAATATAGTGAATACACATAATAGATATGTTTTATTTAAAAATGATCTTTTTAAGGACTTCGTCCCAATCCCCTCTCATTGAGGCATATTTGGTTTTATACACAACATTCTTTTATACGGGGTATAAACCCCTTTGACTTTTACGTTTATTCAAAAGGAATCTTTTTCATACGAAGCGTTTTACTAAACGACAAAAAGGGAATGTTTCTCTTTCTATACTTATGCGGCGACAACGACTTCTCCGCCGCCGTGACCATTATTTGAGTTTCGGCTTCCTCTACAAGCCATCATTTTTTTAATGAAAAATAAATACAAAGTTTTAACTTTCTTTTATTTTGGTATTGAAAATGGTTTTGAAAGCATTTTTATTATATCAATGTGTTCTATTGATATCTTGTGATTGAAATGTGGAAATGTTATGTTTCCTTTATGCATGTTTTATGTGATACTATTATGTTATGGTTTATGATATGTTTAAACCTATTCATATGAGGAATGCATTGGACTTAATAAGTGACGGGTGGAGCCCGCTATAGCTCCTCGATGCATCGGCAGGTCTCATGAGACAAACTAGTGTCTTGGCACGAGGCCTTGACGAAATATTATTTGTGGTCTTGGAACGAGTCCTTGACTAAGTGGTTATGATAGTCTGGCATTATGCATTCCATCATTATGAAAGTGGTTATTGATATTGCATGTGATTATTCGACCAGTAGAATATCCATGTGAAGAAGTAAATGGCATTATCTCATTTTACTTTTTCCATATTATGTTGAAGTTCATGTTTAAAAGGCTTTTGTTTTAGTTATAGATTGCCTTAAATGTTAATGTTTATTTATGAAAGCTTCCGCATTATTGTTAACCTTACTGAGCATCTGAGCTCACCCCTTTCAATGTTTTAATATTTTTCTAGGATGTGAAGAAGTACTTTATGAATGACCTACAGGGATTGTGAGAAGAGGATATCAGTGTGGGCTATGGAGACTTTGTTATTGTAGTTTTTCACTTTATGATGTAATGTAACGTTTACGAATGTATCTAGTGTTTCCAAGGCTACTAAACTAATCGGTCTTTCGAGACATGATCTTTTGTGATCATGCCAATGTTACGAAGTAATGCACCGGCTCTGGGTAGCTGGGGTCGGGGCGTTATAATATAAATTTTACTGTCATTCGTATGTTTTGCATAATACCAACTCTATGAAGAAATATATCTCATTTTTCATCTAATACCATTATTAATTATTAATTTAAATTAAAATATAATAAAAAATACAAAATTTCATAAATAATATCATTATAATTCGTTAAAAATGATATTATTCCAAAATTAACTAATTTTATAATCATTATCATCCATCAATTTGTGTAGTATCATCTATGGTTAATTCTAGCCACCGATTTTAAAATCGCTATAAATTATATCATGAATTGCTATAGGATAATAATTTCTAATAATTTATCATTCAAGTAAGTATGTAAATTTTTTATTTTTATTTTTTAATGGTAACATTATTATTTAATAAAATAATTAATATACCTGCATATGTTAGTTAAAAATACCTGAAACTACCTTATCATTGATTTAAATATTAATGTTCATTACCAAAACTCACATAGAATGAAATTAAAATATTATAAATAATTATAAAATTTCAATTCAGCTTCATTATTGATTTCTGAAAGATGAACATTGGGAAAATAATGATGAAGATCAATACTATTAAGAGACTAGGTCTAAAAAAATCTATATCTCTAATAGCTAATATTGAAAATAGTTAACAAAAAACTAATATACATGTAGAAAATGCATAACAATTAGTTTTTAAAATTTTATATAAATAAATGGGGTTATAAAATATTTTATTTATATAATTATTTTTCTTAAATAGGACATTATATTGAATTCTACTAATAAGGGAATCAATGTCTGGGTTTATTGTCCCAAATTTTCAAAACATGGGAAATATATTTTATATACTATAGGATTTAATGTTAATGGTTTATATAAATTTCCTTTATATTTTTATAATGATATTCTCATTAATAATTTTATTTAGTTTTCCTTTTGAAATCATATCATTCAAGCATATTTGAATTTTTAGTCTCTATGGTATTAAGGGGTTCTTTGTATTATCTTTAATTCCAGGAGACATGTTTGATATTAAGCACCAATGATTATTTTATATCATGTAATCAATAACATACTGTATTAAAGTATGAAATATATTTCATTTCATTATATAATAATATCCCATTCACAATCTTCCTCTTAAGCTCCTTTTATACATAAAATACCTATCCCGTGATGGTTTTACAAACAATATCATTTTTAAATATAGATTAATTTTTTTTAAAAAATTAATTTAAGGAATTTTTATACATTTTTCCCTAAAATACTATAATGTTTTTCTATTTAAACATTATTTAGGATTTAATTTGACTCTCCCTATATCATTCCCCCTTGGATCCTCATTTTTCTATTGTAGTGAAACCAATATTACATTTTCTTTTTAGTTTTTAACCCCACCTTTTCAAGTCTATAATCATTGGATTCTATAGAAAATTTACTTTTTTAGGCCTCAAAAAAATATTATTTTTATTTTATACTACCTTAACTTATATAAAATTTATAAATATATTTTGAACATTTTCTATATAAGTTTTTTGTCATTATTTGAAAAAAATATATTTTGAATGTTTTCTCTATGATCACATCATTATTCCTATATTTTCATTCTATATGAAGCATTATATCAATGATATCATCATTTCTATAAGATATTATTTTTATACTAGTCTTAAAAAATATTTCATTAAATATTCATTGAAAAGATCATTAATATTGATTATTTCCAATGGTATTATTAAAAAATATATAAAAATAATAATTTACAATTGCATCATTGAATTTTGATATATATTTTCCTTGATAGATTATATTATAAAAATTTTATCTTCTAATATATATGTGAGGATAGATTATGTAATACTAATCCCTATCAAAGAAATGACCCATCACTACCTTTGTCTTTCCAAACTATCCATTATGAATATGAATACATATTCTTCGAATTCCATTCAATTATGAATACCCTATTTCATATTCATTGATTGAAGAATTCTTTTCTATATTCTATAAAATATTTCTTGGGAGAATTATTGACTTAACCCTATAACCCATAGAAATACAGTATAAATACTATATGTTATTTTGATGTATGTTTACCTATAAGTTTTCTAAATATCATTGGATACACATTTATTATCTATTGGTTTACCATGTTATAGATTTTGGTGGAATTATAAATTATTTATTTATGTGACTCCATTAGGGAATGATATAAAACATATTTCCTTTCCATTTGTTCCTTATTGTATGTTGAATAGTTCATTTTATGTTGAAAATGTAGCTATGGATGAATGATTAGTGTTGAACTATATTGTTCTCTAATGATTTGGTTAAAAGTTTATATCTCACTAGATAAGTATTTTAGATTAGATTTAACTTCCTTATATGGGTGGGAACAAACTATGGATCTTATTAATATAATGATACCTATATTAATGTGTGTTCCAAATTTATATGGTATCAAGATGTTTTTATTCATTAATCATGTTTACTAGATAATGTTTCCACATATTGTTAATTCAGGTATTTTTCATAATTCCATGATTTATGATATATGATTTTTTTGGTATAACATTTTTAGATATCTACATTATACCCATATAATAATATTATTCTCACATCAAATATTTTATTGTTATCACCAATATTTATCCTCACTAAGAATTTTAACTCATCCCTTTTTTATAATTTTATTTCCACGGGTTATGAATACTAGTCTAACCTATGAAAATCCTAGAATGATACCTTGTATGGTTTGATTATATAGAAATGTTCATATGTTTTTTAAAATATATTGATAATGGAACTGAACATAAATTACACAAAACAAAAATGTTCTTTGAGTTCTGTTTGATTATTGGGAGATATAACACTAATGTGAAATTTATTCAGGTTTATCTTGGATCATCTCACATGGTATCACCGTTATGATGTAAATATATGTGGTTTTAACACCAGATATGGTATATCTGTAACACCCCAAGATTTCATAGTGTGTTATTTCTTAAAAATAAATCAATAACTTTCACTACATGCAACACCATGTTCAAGCACACCATGACTTACCAAACAAGCCGTTCAAAAGAGGTTATGAATAGTATTAGATAAATTTTAATGTTTATATAATCCTTATAATTTTAGAATCCATATTATGAGTTTCTTAGATATAATGCAAGAACAAATTCATTTTCAGTATTGCACTTTTATCAACTTTAATAGTGAACCCTTTTTAAATACTATATTTTAAACTTTTTGACTAAATGGGGAAATCAAAAATTTAAAATGAAACATCCCAAGCTTCCACGGTACGCTTTCTTTGAATAATACAGTAGCGTGTGTTGTACGCAACCTTGAGTTTTAACACACACCACAACCAATCAAACTAGCCGTTATGAATAGTAATACCTAATTTTTGAAATTATATATATTTTATATTTAAAAATGGACTTCATTTTTGGATTCAGAATATCGAAATTATCCTAGGGTGAAATTTTGGTACTTTTCGGATAACTTTTATATTTTGATGAATAGTGAAAATTACTAAATTTTAATTAAAAACAACTTTTTTAATCAAAATAATTAATAGTGATAAATTATGAATTTGAGTGGTTTTAAAGTATATTTAGAATATATTTTTACCATTTAATATAATGTTGGTCATTGGACATAATTTTACAATTAAACCAAACATAAACGAGTGTCAATCTTTTGATAGTTATTATCTCTTAAAAACACGCTTTTTGTTTTGACAGCGGGATTTAATATTAAATTAATTTCTGCCACTTCTGTGTTTTGAATTTAGGAAAATGGATTCCATATTTGGAATCAGGATGTTAAAATTGTGTAAATAGGTAACTTTTATTTTTAGACATTTTGAATAATTACTGCGGTAAATATTTTATTTACCATGGTTAGGGTAAATCCGGTAAATAAGGGTTAAAAAAATAATATTATAATAATACTAAATTACCCTAAAACGTGTCTTAACCCTATTGGTTGATACAGGGTCGACCATGGGAATCTTTGGGTCTATTTTGGGACCCCATGGATCCACTTGTAAGTGATAATGACACTTTATTTTAATTTAGTTAAAATGAATACAAAAATGACACAAGCATATATCTTTTAGAACAACAATTGTTACATAGGGTTATATATGTTGGATTTTAGATTATAAATATTCATTAGAAAGCTAAAACGATTTTCTACATAATGATATTTTATTTATAATTTTTAGACATTAAATAATTTATTTTATTATGACACAATGATGATGCAGTAATTACTATAATAGTGAAAAATTAAAATAATTGATATTATAAACACCCAAATAAATATAATATGAAACTTTTAAGGAATTAAACTAATTTTCTAGGATAATATGATATATTAGGATTGATATAATTGACTTTGTTCGAAGTAATCAATCTGTTATGAGTTTCAAAAAAATCAACTATTGAATAGTGTCAAAATTGACATAAAAGAGTTCTTAAAACAAATATTATATTATTAATTGATATTAAATTCCTAAAAATCTAAGTTTCGGCCAAGAGACTTATATTATGATAGGTTAATCATTAATGGACCACTTGGGGGTCGCGTGGATGTATATAGTATGTTTATTAACCATATTATATAAAAATACAAAGAGACATTGTAAAAGTGAAACTAATTAACTTAGAGTTAATACTTAAAGATAATGTTAATATAAGTACCCAAACCTGTCTAAATTCTATTGGATGAGCTGTTTTAGACCTATCCCCACCTCATCCTTTGAATAGTCAACTTTGGAGCCTTTGGAAACCGAATATGAATTTATTATAAATTAATATTTCTAGCTTTTCCAAAGGTGCCCCTCACCCCTCTTATAAAAGGGCACTCCTCCTTCTCATTTCCTCACACCTCTCAAGCCACTTGGCTCGTCCAAACTCTGCCCAACTAAGCTCCCCACATCCCTCTCCTCCTCCTTGAAGCTTCCCCTTAGGCAGAAAGAATTTCAAGAAGTCCTTTGGTTCCAACCAAAGTGAGTTACCTAAATTAAAGGTAACAATTTCTCTTAAAGTATTTTCATTTATTTTGCTTCTCCAACCCCCAAAATCTTTTTATTTCCTTTATTTTATAACAACACCAGTATCCTCAATATACTAGGATGTTGTTATAAGAAGGATTCAAACTACACATTCACACAACACCATCTAATGGATGATGAACATAATGTTTCTGTGGATGGCAAACTAACGCCTCACGAAACGATGATTGTTCAAATACATCTTACCGCCTCTCATGGTGGCCATTAGGATGGCACTGTAATTAAATATGATATTAATGATATATATTTTATATATAAGCTTCTGTAATTCCATTTTATTTCATACCATTATTCGTTTCATGTTGTATATACATACGATAATTTCATTTGAGGAAGTGCGGACTACCGCCCCCTTAAAATGATATGACTCGTTCATACCACACATGGAACGTATAAAGGATGGTGTAAATGAACTTAAGTAACATATATAAAATATTATATTATACTGGAATAGTAATATAACTATGTATAATTTGGATTCGATTCTTTTAAAATAAAAATTAAATGGAAGTAGCGTTCGTGCGTACGTACGGACTACCGTCTCCACGAACGCGATGAGATTCATTCTCCATCGTATAATTTGATGATTTAAAAATGATGCTTAAGAACTTGATACCATTCTGGATATGAATAATATACATCCCATTAATAACGAATATGTGTCACATAACAAAGAATATAAAGTAAAATGAACCCGTTAACACCCGAAATGACGATAATTCTAAAATATTATTAACAAATCAATGATAAAAGATCATATATGATATCATATTAAAGTAAATGATTCTTTTATTATTCAATAACAATTATTTCACCATTATACAGGAGGTAAACCTACCATCGACCAAGGAAAAAGTACAATGTAAGGGTTTTCTTATCTCACTTTTAATTCCGTGAGAATTCCATTGATCACCACTTAATTATTGCATGTGGTGTATGTGTACTGCCCATGATCGTATTCATTGTGTAATATACTTTAATTTATGGGTATTTACATCATCATGGTATGATACTTCTTTCATGGGTGTATGTTTCGTAAGTTACCTAATCGATAAGGGAATTTGAGATTTCAATTTCCACTCATTTGGCTTTACAAATATTTCATTGATTATATTACCCCAAGATTATGTGTGGAATCACTATTCATTTGATTATGTCATAATTTCCACTCCCCTTCATGTGGATATAAGTTTGATACACATAATCACTCCATTGATAATTCTCAAGTCATTAATATGAATTTGATAAGAGTAATTTTAACTCATTCTCCATTTGTTGAGTTAAACATCCAATTCGTTGGTATTGTTTTTTTACAAGAATATGTGTGAATGTCCTTTGATTGTTTTACACTGAATATCCAATCATATTTAGTGTATTTATATTTTTCACACATAATTATGTCATTGATTTATCCTTAACCTAAGGATACAACCTTTTTGAGAAATTTCATCTCAATTTACATTCCATTGAGACTTCTTTGATGATATACACCAAATCACTTCTATGTGGTGTATATAATGTACTTTGACATAGTATATCATGAATTCCTTTATTCTCATGATATTACAATGTTTTGATTACCTCAATTATTTGTATTCAAGTGTCTCTCTTTTGGTTAGAAACTCTAACCAAAATACCATTTTAAAATGTTTTAAAGAATTATTCTTCTAAATCATGCTCATTAATGTCCATATTTTAAAAATGGTTTTAAGGATTTATTTATATGGACATTAAAGTTTTAAAATTAAAACTCCTTTTAAAAGATTCAAAGTGGTATGGGACACTTTGATTCAAAAATATACTTTTAAATGGCTTCTTGACAAATAGTGTGACTTTTAAATGTTTTCAAGAAAAGGGGGATATTTCTCTCAAATAGTATTGATGATTATTCTCATCTATGTCAACATCCTTCATTATTATTGATTGAGGTTAATGTGATACAATACAATCTTCCATATTGTATCGAATGAATTATGTTTGACTGTGGATGTGCTATTTTTATACCATTCATGGTTTGTGGTGAAAGTATTGACATTTCGTATGCTAGTTTAATACGAATGTTTACGTTATGTTTAAACCTTTTCATATGGGAATGCATTGGACTTAATAAGTGACGGGTGGAGCCCGCTATAGCTCCTCGATGCATCAGTAGGTCTCATGAGACAAACTAGTGTCTTGGCACAATGCCTTGGCAAAATCTTATTTGTAGTCTTGGCACGAGGACTTGGCTATGTGGTTATGATAGTCTGGCATTATGCATTCCATCATTATGAAAGTGGTTATTGATATTGCATGTGATCATTCGACTAGTAGAATATCCATGTGAGTAAGTAAATGGCATTATTTCATTTTACCTTTGCCATTTTATGCTGAAGTTCAAGTTTAAAAGGCTTTTGTTTTAGTTATAAATTGCCTTAAGTGTTTATGCTCATTTATGAAAGCTTCTGCTATAATGTTATCCTTACTGAGCATCCGAGCTCACCCCTTTCAATGTTTTATTTTTTTTCCCAGGATTATGAAGAAGTAATTTATGAATGACCTGCAGGGATAGTATGAGTGGATATGAAGACAAGATGTTTTTTTTATGATGTAATGTAAAAATTTATGGATGTATCTAGTTATTCCAAGGCTACTAAACTAATCGGTCTTTCGAGACTTGATCTTTCTCGTGATCATGCCAATGTTATGTAATTAATGCACCGACTCTGGGTAGCTGGGGTCGGGGCGTTACAGTTGGTATCAGAGGAAGTTTAGTACAAACCTTGGTAGCTAGATTTAGATAAACTCTGATTAGAGCACGTAGACCTAAGATTAACTTTGAGGATTAGTATAAAAAAAACTTCCTAGAATTTTGGTATTGTAAAGATTTTGTGAGTTTTCCGAGAAATACATCCCTGTCTGGATACGAGCAGGTAGAGGCGGCTCTGGCACAGATGTACCTAGGGATAAAACCCGAAAACACCGCTTTGAGCTAGACTCGAACGGGAACTGGTGCACGACAACGGGCCTTGCTGCACTCTTGGTTACGACACTCCCGGGGGATATGCTTAGGATAATTTACATTTTCTTTACAAACCGATTTAAGTAATATATACATAAGATGAGAGAAAATGACCTTGGTTAATCCTAATATGTTTCAAATTGAGAATATGGTGACATTTTAATCTCTAAATGATTTTACGACTACTATTACTCACACAATGCCTTCTGGTTTTAGTCAATGGCTGGATTCCAAGGAAGTCATAGTGACTTTGAGAATGATGTACAAGTTTGGAACAGTGGTGGCAATGAGCAACAAAATGGAATGTTGATAGGCGTGAAAGATATCGTCTTTATGCCAAATCAGTTTTCCAAAAATATGATCAACAACATATATATTAACCAACTCCCAGACTCAACAAGGAAGAGAAAGGTGATAAATGATAAGATCTCCAGCAATGGAGACCATGGAGAAAAGAAACCTCAATTTTCATCATGCAGGAATTGTGGAAAGAGACACCCAGGAAAGTGTCTCAATGGGACAACGAAATGTTTTACGTGCGGGAAGGAAGGACATAAAGTGAAGAATTGCCGAAGAAAAATGAAGAGTACTATGGAAGAAGATAAAAATGGTCCCAAGAGTCCATTTACAGTCATTTGTCGTAAATGTAGGGGACCTGGCCATTACCCGAGTGAATGTCCTATTTTATAGGATATTTTCTTGGTCAAAGAAGAAGCTATGTGGAAATAAATGGCTGGAGAAAAATTTAAAAAGTATTAGCACTCCTTGTTGATGGGTTTGCTTTGGAATAATTTTCTCTTGTATTTGTAACCCCGCAGTTTGCCATGTGAGAATGATATTTGAGGAAGAATTGTCTCTTCTCTTGTGGATATAGGTATAAATAACCATTTGGTTTTATATGATCATTGGGGTTTGAGAAAATGATAAGTTATTATAATTTGGGATGAAAATGCAAAGTATGATATAACATTTGTGGTTAAATTATGTTATTTTGAGGAATTTATCTCATTTTGGTAATATTATAAAATATAGTTTTTGAAAAAGGACAACACGTAGACCGTGTGACAACCCATCGCGTCGGACAAAGCCGTGGGAATCGAACCCACAACCAAAGTGCGATTGGGATTTATCGCCTACCACTGGACTACGTAAAGTCTCTGGTTAGTGTGACTTTTTTTTTTGTTAAATGATTTTATTGATCAATAATAAGATGATTTGGGTTCTTATGTCTTATCAAATGAATACCCTTGGTATAGGAAAATGATTTGGTGATTAAGTGATAAATGTTATTTTGGAAGATGTTCGTTTTGTTAGGAACACTATATGCCCAAGGAAAATAGAATACAATGAGGTTTCATTTGTAGAGTAATGGTGGATTTTTATCTACATTTTTATTGTTGATAGTGATTTGGGTTATTTATGGAAATGATTAACCTATAACAGAGAATATGTGATGATTAATTTTAAGTATGTGACTTTAATAGTATTTGATGTAATTTGGAGATACAATGTAACATGGGAGACTACATAATCAAATTCTTCTATGTTTTGGGTTTCAATATTAGTTTGGATTATATTAAAGGATTTTAAGGACAATTGGTTATTGAATGGTATCTATTTAACTTTGGGGTATTGTTGGTTTAATTTTAGAAATTAAGATTAGTGCATATTTATCTCAATGAATATCCTTTTGGGGGATCATTAGATCATTCAATAACCATTTTGGTTTTGATTAATATATGGTTTATCCTGCATGGATCATGTGATTCTATAGAAGTTTATTCTAGCTCTTCCAGTGTGACCAAGTCTTCTTGAATACTCATCGTTTAAAAAAAATTGAGTTAGTGGTGGAAATTTATTAAAGAATGAAAATCTACTTAAAATTTAAGTATATCTCATAATGTTCTTAGCCAATCTCATAAATAAAATCCCCAACATTAATAAAAGAAACATAGAACAAAAATGTTGTCCTAGATGGTACCTTAAATCATCACAAATTTATGGCTTTGGGATTTTTGGCCTTTTCATATCCATGTTCTCTACCACTCTCCATCAGATAATTGATGGTTAGATTTCTCCTCCATATCCATATCTTCCTTCATGGAACCCTAGTTTGTGTTATTTTCGGTAATCTTCATACTTTCGACTCTTTATTTTAAATAGAGGCCTCATTAATTCATTTTTCGATGTGGGATTTCAACTAAGATATTTTGAAACGTCAAAAATGTGTTATCCTAATACCCTATGTTTTGTTGAACCGATGGTATTTCAAATCATCATAGATTGATGATTATAAGGACCTCAATTTTACACTTGTTTGTGATTGATGACCTCAATCACCACCTATAAATATTTACGTTTTTCCTCCAATTATATGTCTCTAGTTGCCACCAATGTTCTCCTAATCGAGATCATAATTTGGTGATGACCCTTTGATTTCTCTTTTTCTCATATTAAGACTAAATTTTAGTAACCCAATTTTCGATGTGGGTTTTCCCACAAATATATTATCTATTTTCAACCTTTTTTTTGCGAAGAACAATTTCAAATTGCGAGGACGCAATTTATTGAAGGAGGGGAGAATGTAACACCCCAAGATTTCATAGTGTGTTATTTCTTCAAAATAATTCAATAACTTTCACTACATGCAACACCATGTTCAAGCACACCATGACTTACCAAACAAGCCGTTCAAAAGAGGTTATGAATAGTATTAGATAAATTTTAATGTTTATATAATCCTTATAATTTTAGAATCCATATTATGAGTTTCTTAGATATAATGCAAGAACAAATTTATTTTCAGTATTGCACTTTTTTCAACTTTAATAGTGAACCCTTTTTAAATACTATATTTTAAACTTTTTGACTAAATGGGGAAATCAAAAATTTAAAATGAAACATCCCAAGCTTCCACGGTACGCTTTCTTTGAATAATACAGTAGCGTGTGTTGTACGCAACCTTGAGTTTTAACACACACCACAACCAATCAAACTAGCCGTTATGAATAGTAATACCTAATTTTTGAAATTATATATATTTTATATTTAAAAATGGACTTCATTTTTGGATTCGGAATATCGAAATTATCCTAGGGTGAAATTTTGGTACTTTTTGGATAACTTTTATATTTTGATGAATAGTGAAAATTACTAAATTTTAATTAAAAACAACTTTTTTAATCAAAATAATTAATAGTGATAAATTATGAATTTGAGTGGTTTTAAAGTATATTTAGAATATATTTTTACCATTTAATATAATGTTGGTCATTGGACATAATTTTACAATTAAACCAAACATAAACGAGTGTCAATCTTTTGATAGTTATTATCTCTTAAAAACACGCTTTTTGTTTTGACAGCGGGATTTAATTTTAAATTAATTTCTGCCACTTCTGTGTTTTGAATTTAGGAAAATGGATTCCATATTTGGAATCAGGATGTTAAAATTGTGTAAATAGGTAACTTTTATTTTTAGACATTTTGAATAATTACTGCGGTAAATATTTTATTTACCATGGTTAAGGGTAAATCCGGTAAATAAGGGTTAAAAAAAATAATATTATAATAATACTAAATTACCCTAAAACGTGTCTTAACCCTATTGGTTGATACATGGTCGACCATGGGAATCTTTGGGTCTATTTTGGGACCCCATGGATCCACTTGTAAGTGATAATGACACTTTATTTTAATTTAGTTAAAACGAATACAAAAATGACACAAGCATATATCTTTTAGAACAACAATTGTTACATAGGGTTCTATATGTTGGATTTTAGATTATAAATATTCATTAGAAATATAAAAAGATTTTCTACATAATGATATTTTATTTATAATTTTTAGACATTAAATAATTTATTTTATTATGACACAATGATGATGCAGTAATTACTATAATAGTGAAAAATTAAAATAATTGATATTATAAACACCCAAATAAATATAATATGAAACTTTTAATGAATTAAACTAATTTTCTAGGATAATATGATATATTAGGATTGATTTAATTGACTTTGTTCTAAGTAATCAATCTGTTATGAGTTTCAAAAAAATCAACTATTGAATAGTGTCAAAATTGACATAAAAGAGTTCTTAAAACAAATATTATATTATTAATTGATATTAAATTCCTAAAAATCTAAGGTTCGGCAAAGAGACTTATATTATGATAGGTTAATCATTAATGGATCACTTTGGGGTCGCTTGGATGTATATAGTATGTTTATTAACCATATTATATAAAAATACAAAGAGACATTGTAAAAGTGAAACTAATTAACTTAGAGTTAATACTTAAAGATAAGGTTAATATAAGTACCCAAACCTGTCTAAATTCTATTGGATGAGTTGTTTTCGACCTATCCCCACCTCATCCTTTGAATAGTCAACTTTGGAGCCTTTGGAAACCGAATATGAATTTATTATAAATTAATATTTCTAGCTTTTCCAAAGGTGCCCCTCACCCCTCTTATAAAAGGGCACTCCTCCTTCTCATTTCCTCACACCTCTCAAGCCACTTGGATCGTCCAAACTCTGCCCAACTAAGCTCCCCACATCCCTCTCCTCCTCCTTGAAGCTTCCCCTTAGGCAGAAAGAATTTCAAGAAGTCCTTTGGTTCCAACCAAAGTGAGTTACCTAAATTAAAGGTAACAATTTCTCTTAAAGTATTTTCATTTATTTTGCTTCTCCAACCCCCAAAATCTTTTTATTTCCTTTATTTTATAACAAAACCAGTATCCTCAATATACTAGGATGTTGTTATAAGAAGGATTCAAACTACACATTCACACAACTCCATCTAATGGATGATGAACATAATGTTTCTGTGGATGGAAAACTAACGCCTCACGAAACGATGATTGTTCAAATACATCTTACCGCCTCTCATGATGGCCATTAGGATGGCACTGTAATTAAATATGATATTAATGATATATATTTTATATATAAGCTTCTGTAATTCCATTTTATTTCATACCATTATTCGTTTCATGTTGTATATACATACGATAATTTCATTTGAGGAAGTGCGGACTACCGCCCCCTTAAAATGATATGACTCGTTCATACCACACATGGAACGTATAAAGGATGGTGTAAATGAAATTAAGTAACATATATAAAATATTATATTATAATGGAATAGTAATATACCTATGTATAATTTGGATTTGATTCTTTTAAAATAAAAATTAAATGGAAGTAGCGTTCGTGCGTACGTACGGACTACCGTCTCCACGAACGCGATGAGATTCATTCTCCATCGTATAATTTGATGATTTAAAAATGATGCTTAAGAACTTGATACCATTCTGGATATGAATAATATACATCCCATTAATAACGAATATGTCTCACATAACAAATAATATAAAGTAAAATGAACCCGTTAACACCCGAAATGACGATAATTCAAAAATATTATTAACAAATCAATGATAAAAGATCATATATGATATCATATTAAAGTAAATGATTCTTTTATTATTCAATAACAATTATTTCACCATTATACAGGAGGTAAACCTACCATCGACCAAGGAAAAAGTACAATGTAAGGGTTTTCTTATCTCACTTTTAATTCCGTGAGAATTCCATTGATCACCACTTAATTATTGCATGTGGTGTATGTGTACTGCCCATGATCGTATTCATTGTGTAATATACTTTAATTTATGGGTATTTACATCATCATGGTATGATACTTCTTTCATGGGTGTATGTTTCGTAAGTTACCTAATCGATAAGGGAATTTGAGATTTCAATTTCCACTCATTTGGCTTTACACATATTTCATTGATTATATTACCCCAAGATTATGTGTGGAATCACTATTCATTTGATTATGTCATAATTTCCACTCCCCTTCCTGTGGATATAAGTTTGATACACATAATCACTCCATTGATAATTCTCAAGTCATTGATATGAATTTGATAAGAGTAATTTTAACTCATTCTCCATTTGTTGAGTTAAACATCCAATTCGTTGGTATTGTTTTTTTTACAAGAATATGTGTGAATGTCCTTTGATTGTTTTACACTGAATATCCAATCATATTTAGTGTATTTATATTTGTCACACATAATTATGTCATTGATTTATCCTTAACCTAAGGATACAACCTTTTTGAGAAATTTCATCTCAATTTACATTCCATTGAGACTTCTTTGATGATATACACCAAATCACTTCTATGTGGTGTATATAATGTACTTTGACATAGTATATCATGAATTCCTTTATTCTCATGATATTACAATGTTTTGATTACCTCAATTATTTGTATTCAAGTGTCTCTCTTTTGGTTAGAAACTCTAACCAAAATACCATTTTAAAATGTTTTAAAGAATTATTCTTCTAAATCATGCTCATTAATGTCCATATTTTAAAAATGGTTTTAAGGATTTATTTATGTGGACATTAAAGTTTTAAAATTAAAACTCCTTTTAAAAGTTTCAAAGTGGTATGGGACACTTTGATTCAAAAATATACTTTTAAATGGCTTCTTGACAAATAGTGTGACTTTTAAATGTTTTCAAGAAAAGGGGGATATTTCTCTCAAATAGTTTTGATGATTATTCTCATCTATGTCAACATCCTTCATTATTAATGATTGAGGTTAATGTGATACAATACAATCTTCCATATTGTATCGAATGAATTATGTTTGACTGTGGATGTGCTATTTTTATACCATTCATGGTTTGTGGTGAAAGTATTGACATTTCGTATGCTAGTTTAATACGAATGTTTACGTTATGTTTAAACCTTTTCATATGGGAATGCATTGGACTTAAAAAGTGACGGGTGGAGCCCGCTATAGCTCCTCGATGCATCGGTAGGTCTCATGAGACAAACTAGTGTCTTGGCACAAGGCCTTGGCAAAATCTTATTTGTAGTCTTGGCACGAGGCCTTGGCTATGTGGTTATGATAGTCTGGCATTATGCATTCCATCATTATGAAAGTGGTTATTGATATTGCATGTGATCATTCGACTAGTAGAATATCCATGTGAGTAAGTAAATGGCATTATTTCATTTTACCTTTTCCATTTTATGCTGAAGTTCAAGTTTAAAAGGCTTTTGTTTTAGTTATAAATTGCCTTAAGTGTTTATGCTCATTTATGAAAGCTTCTGCTATAATGTTATCCTTACTGAGAATCCGAGCTCACCCCTTTCAATGTTTTATTTTTTTTCCCAGGATTATGAAGAAGTAATTTATGAATGACCTGCAGGGATAGTATGAGGGGATATGAAGACAAGATGTTTTTTTTATGATGTAATGTAAAAATTTATGGATGTATCTAGTTATTCCAAGGCTACTAAACTAATCGGTCTTTCGAGACTTGATCTTTCTCGTGATCATGCCAATGTTATGTAATTAATGCACCGACTCTGGGTAGCTGGGGTCGGGGCGTTACAATATCGGTTTTGGGGGAGCCACAATTGGTATCAAAGGAGTGTTTAGTTATTTTTGGGGACTAGTTTTATTATTTTTTATTAGGAAATGTGAAAATTATAAAAAAAACCCTATGGGTAAGTCTTTGAATTAAGTCTAAATATAGGATAACATCATAAATTGTTTATAAAATAGATATTGGTTATTTTTCCTTGACATGACATTTATTTATAGATACTATAATTAATTAAATATCAGGAACAAATGTACATAATTTATAGAACCCTAAAATGGATTGTTGAAAATTAACTCAATAATCATTGAGTGTATAAAAAAGAGACCTAACTACACAACTAGTTTAAAAATCCCAAGGGATATGCTATGGATAGATAAAAATCAGTCCAATAAAAAACGGTGAAGGCTATTAGTATGGTGTTAATTAATTAGTTAAGATTGACAAAAATGAAAATAACCATTTATTTTCAAGGGTTTAGAAATGAGATTCAAAGGTTTAAATGATTTTAGAATACGTTAAAAATGAAGGATTCATATGGGAAGGTATCATCAATTTTTTAACGTATTCATATTTGGCATATTATCATAACTGTTTTGGTTTTAATATTTGGTTCCAAAAATATCTTTATAATTATTATTAGAAAAGTATGTATCTTGAATCTATTATATCTTGTAATCAGATAATAGAGAAAACATTAATGTTTGGGAATCTTAATATATGATTATTATGATGAAAAATGTGAGTTTTATAGCCATACCTTATGTTAAAAGAATATTGTAACAATAAAAATTAAACCATGACACTATTATATACGTTCAATATTTTGTGATACTTATTGATGCTATTATAATATATTTTAAAAGTAATAAGTAATATGTGAAACATAAATGTATTATTCTTTAATAGTTTTTTATTTAGTGGTTTGGAAACTAAATTTTAATCATATCAATAACCATGAAATGAAAAATTATTATAATGATATATTTTTGTGAATATCTATTGAATAACACATAGTTTATGGATGGATAACTCATAGGTTGAATAAACTCATCATGATTAGAAAATAAAGGTAACAATGATTTAAAAAAATTAAGTTACAAAATATGGGAAATCCTATTATTGAAAAATGATTCATAATATTTTACATGATGTTTTTATCATTTTTTTGTTATAATATATTTTGACTACTATGAAACATTATAAATTAGGTGTAAATACAACTGAGGGATGAAGAAAGTGTTAATTTATTAAAAAAATCTATGGTTTAACAATGGTTTACTATCATTGAGATAAATATGATTTTTTAAAATTATTATTTTGGAGAATGTTTGATTGTAGTATTTACACCTATGGGAATATGATTGTGTCAATGATTAATCTTATTTGAGTAATGATATGTAAATTTATATATCCTACTATTTTATGGTAGATTTTGTATTAGATGTTATATCCTGGCTGGTAAATATATTTTGAATAAACTCTCCATCTTTCTATAGTGATTAGTAATTAACATTGTAAGGACATAATTTATTTAAGGAGGTATAATTTTTCCACCCGAGATATTAGACCCTTTGAATTAATACAATATTCAATATCTCATTGAACAAAAAATATTTAACTAACACAAAATCCAACTCAAATGGACCATGACATAAAATTGAGATTCTAATCATTAGTCAGTAAAAAGATAATGATATACAAAAATAGTAAAATATTAGTTGTTTTGTAGTGATTACTATTTTAATTTGGTTGTATTTCAAAAAACCCTATAATCAAAATTTATTGTATTTTACCTTAACAAATTAGGTTGATTAAAGTAAATATTTTGATATAAAGATAATATATAGATTTATAATATAATCTACCAATATTTAATAACATATAACTATATATTAAATATTATTAAAGACACATAAAATGTAAAAATTATTTTTTCAACAAAAATATTTTTTAAATTTTATGTTTTTGTAACTAAATATATAAAATTTTTTAATTTATATTTGATAAAAATGACTTCATTTTTATGTCCAATTATACTAGTATTAATATTAGATATATTTTTCATACAATATTTTTAGGTGAATAATTAGAAAAACATTTTTACTAAAATTAGGATTCATATGAATATATCAAGAAGTTTTTATAACATGAAAACATATAAGAAATTTTTCCTGATAAAATACGTATTTAAGGAGAAATAATATATATTTAAAAATATATTTTTTAATTCTGAAAACAATTTTTATCAACATATGTAATATTTTTCAATAATAAAATCTTTGGGAATAATCTATCAATAATAAATTATTTTTGTAAAATTATATTTTGGATTTCATTGAAATTTATATGACATTTTTTTAATGATATAATTTATATCATTAAAATTAATTACATTTACAATTTTAACTTACACAAAAAATTATATATTAAATATAATTTTCTTCCTTGAAAATAGATTTTATAAATTACATGAAAAAATATTAAAATTAACTTTTATTAATCATTTAATGCTTAACTAATATAATGGATTTAATATTTTGAAAATTTTATTCCTAAATATGTTATAAGGTTATGTATATATACATTAAAATTTTATTAAATATGTAAAATTTTGTTACCAGTTTAAAACTCTAAATGGAAAAAGGGATGATTATAAGAGTAATATTATTAAAAACATGATTAGAACATATCTAAAAACAATTTGGGTTATTATGAAACATATTTCATCCTCCAATTTATTATTATAATTTTTTTACTGTTATTTACATGTGAAACATTTTCTCCCAATATATTAAGATGAAATATTTACTAAAATATCATTCTCATAACTTATGAAAGGAACATCTCACTACCCCTTAAATGCAACAAAAAAATTTGTTTCCTAATTATAATTTAAATAATTCTTTCTCATAGAATCTGATTCCTTATCATTGAGCCAATGGTTATGAGAGATTATCCAATGACATCCATTTCTATAGAGTCTTCCAACGGATATCCCAATCCCAGAATGTGAGTAATTTTTTACCTATATTATCTTATTTTCATTAATAACGTTGAAAAATCTATTTTTTCAATTCCTATAATATGATATGAATAAATATTTCTACCTTCATTTTTTATTCTAAGGTAATTAATTCTAATTATTTTCACATTTTCAATTACTCTAAATGAAGCTATCATTTATTTTTTGTTTGGGCTACAACCTCCACAGCGCAACATCCAACCTAATTTACCACAACATTTATTTCAATGATAAAAATAAATAGTTAGATAATAATTTTTAATATATAATCTTACCAAGAAAAAAGTTTTAATCAACCTTTATTCCCTCTAATTTATTGACTAATAAATATGATAATTGGTTATTTTATGGACTGTCACCTCCACAGAGTAATGTATTTTATTTTTCATATAAATCCTTTATTATTTATTAAAAAATCCTAAAATTTTATTAACCATGATAGCATAATCCAAATAATATAATTATTCTTATATAAAAATGATATTATTCCAATACCAAACAATTTCATAATCATAATCATGCATTAATTATGGTATGTAAATGTTAATGTTGGATTAACCCTCTACATGAACAATTATATGTCATTATATTATGGATGACAATGTGAACATAATTATTGATAATATATTATTTATGATTGTAAATAATTATTTATTTTTTATTCTCTAATTGAAACATTAATTTTAAACACATTAATTAATATATGAATAATAGTTTATTAAAAATTACTAAAACATGTTCATCATTGATTTAATATTTATATATCATTACCAAAAATATCATATAATTAAATTTTATGATTATAATATATTATAAAAAAAAATATGTACCTTTTATTATTTGGGAATTATGAAAATTGGGAGAATAATAAAGAACAACATCGCTTTTCTAAATCTAGTTCAAAATAATCAGTTATTTCATATAACAATATTAAAAATAGATAATACCTAACTATTATGAATATATAGAACGACTATAAATTATGTTCATAAAATATCACATATTTTAAATTTTATAAATTAGGTTATTAAGATATTTATGTATGTTATACATGATCATTGATTGCATTCAACAAAATGGGGAAACAACTTATGTGTTAATTGTCTCAAATTTTCACCCACTGAGAAACATTTCTTATTATAAACCATGATCTGATTGAAATGATATATCTATATTTCATTTAACATTTTCTATCATTACCCTCTCAATATTAATGTTATGAATTTTTCAATCAAAATTATATCATTCAAGGGTTTTTTTAGTTGAATATTTTTAATGTTGTTTTATATTGTTGTCTCAAAATTAATTTCGAAAGAAATGATTTTTGATCCAAATAATAATTAATTTTATAGTGTATTCACTATCATATTTATTTTAAAAAATAAATATAAACCATTTCTGGATATTTTAATTTCCATTTTAAGATCAACCCCTCAAGTTTATTTGAATCATATGTTACTCATACCATGAGATTTGTGTTACTGACCTTATTTTTAAATATTGCTTCATATGAAAGATAATAAATGTATGTAATATTTAAATTTTCTCTATAAATTTCCTTTATTTTATTCCACATTATTCATTCTTGGTGTATTAATCACCTGAAACCGGTTTCATTTTCCCATTTGTCTAATTATTCACTGGTCGTAAAAAAACTGGCCATATCTTTTTATAGATGGGAATATCACCTATTAAATGATCATATTCATAGAACTATTTTATGTATTTCATTCTATATTCCTAAATATTTAATTAAGTTCATTTTCTACTACTTTAACTTCTTTAAATGTTGTGAATAAATTTTTTATTTTCCAATATGGGTCGTTTCCTCTAAGTGACATAATCTTCTCTTCAAAACCTTTTCCATGAAAAATTATCTTTTTACTGACATTACCATATTATATGAAACATTAACACTATGTTTTCATAGGTTCTAAATTAATATATCTTCCTCATATTTTTATAAAATATTTCATTTAAAATATATTCCAAATAGCATGGATATTTCATAATTCTGAGGGGTTTTTTCTGAAACACTGAAAAATATTATTTTTTATGTAATTTTTTTTAAATATATTATAATTTATTGATAAAAATCATGACATATTACACAAAAAATTATTTTTAGGGATTCATATGTAATGTTATTTTATATCAAATATAATGATATGTCACTACCTTTGTGTTTTGAAACAATCAATTAGAAATAAGAATAAATTTTACATTATGTATTTGCTTTGTGAATACTATGTGAAAAAATTAATTAATTTAATGGAATTCATCAAGCGTCCATATATAAATTTACTAATTTAATTGTTATCATAACCATATACCCTTTAAATATATGATTTAAATACCAAATTTTTTACTGAAGGGTATTTACCTATAATGTTACTTAATATCATGGTATACCAATTTATATTAGAAGTGTTTATCATGTTATGATTATTAACGGAATTATTAACGATTTATTTATGTGAATCTATCCCAAAAGGATTTTAAATCCATATATTTACATGGGTTCATTATGATATGTTGAATTATTTATTTCAAGTGGAATACATATGAATGGATCAATAAAGGGAGTCAAATATCATTATATAATGGTTGGGATAAAATTTTACGTCGCCTGAGATAAGTATACAATACTATGATTTAATTGTTCATTAGTATAGGAACTGATCGTTTGTCTCATGTAATTAATTTTTAAGAACTACATGTATGATAAACATTTCTAA
This sequence comes from Viscum album, assembly GCA_963277665.1. Classification (NCBI taxonomy): domain Eukaryota; kingdom Viridiplantae; phylum Streptophyta; class Magnoliopsida; order Santalales; family Viscaceae; genus Viscum; species Viscum album. The sequence goes on along the minus strand of OY728153.1, from coordinate 689,713,343 downwards.
TATATATTAATGTTACTCTCTTTTGGTTCATGTTCATCGAATAATTTTTGTACACTAATTTGATTAAGTTATTTCCCCTTTTTTAATTTTTTATAATCAATTATTTTGTTCATATAACATTTTTTTGTTTCCTGATTATACCCATTTCACATTTTATTCTCAATTACGGTTTTTGATTATTATCTCCAATGTTTACCCATGTTAGTAGTTTAATCTAACCCATTTCTTATGCTTTTAATTCCCAAGGTAATGAAGTTGGTTGTAACCTATGAGAATCCTAGAACATATTATACTATGGTTTTATTATGGTTAAATATTCATATTTTTTATATCATATTTCCTAGGTAACATTTCTTCAATTAAAATAACCCAAATGGTTCTCCGAGTTGTGTAAGATTATTTTGAGATGTAATAATTATGAGAAATTTGTTCATGATTAGGTATGAACATCCCAAAAAATCTCAATGTGGGTTTTTAAAAGTATTTTTAGCAACGGAACAGGCAGTTCATCTATGGGGAGCATTAGATGGGGAATGTTCTTTGATGAAGGTATGGATTAAGGTTTCTAATGTGAAATTTATAAAATAATGTCTCCTTTTAGATTAATCGTTGAATGTATGGTGATAAAATTTTGTTTCTATTAACATTGTGATTTATAAGAGGATGATTATTGTCTATTGAAAAACTGGAATTCTATTTGTATTTTGGGGAGCAAGGAGAACCCACAATAGTGTCCATTTTAATGAACCGTTCTACATGGCTATTTAGAAACATGTCATAGAATGAATCGCATAGGGAGAAGTATTTCATGCATAATGTTTGAGTATAAGTACTTAGATTAGATGTGTATTTCAACATAATTATTGAATAAGGAGATTGGAGTTAGTATCTTCACATAAGTAGTGAGGTGTCCACATTTAGGAGATATATTCATTTTTAGTTTCTTTAGATCTCACATCTCTAAAGGGTAGAAAGGGTCTGTAGTGTTATGATTTTTTCACTTGTATATTTTCATGAGTCATATTTATTTGTTGTTCCAATTTCTATGAGTTCTTGGGAAATATGTGTTGAGGTCTAAATAATGTAGTGACATGTGCATTTCCTAGGAATCAACTATATTTTTGAGTCAAAATATCTTCTAATAGATAAGATATTATATTTACCCTAAAAATTACATCATATTTTTTTGAGGTTTTCATTTTTTAGAGTGTTTGGTTTTTACCCCAAGGATCAGCTGATATGGATAAATGAGTGTTATGTGACCTTATAAATAATATAATATTATTTTAATTCGACGTGTGGGAAATTCTAAAAAAACTTATATATTATGAATGGAGACTCATATTGTTGAACCATGATTGTAGCTAAACATAAAGGTTTTACACTAGTTGTGACCTAAGTGTTTTTTTACGTCAAGATCTTTTTTGGTATCCAATCCTGTCAATTCAAACAAGAATTAATTAAAAAGAATTAATAACTATTTAATTAAATTTATATCATATAGCCATTTTAAGGTCACCTCTAGTGAAACCCCTCAAGGTTATCCACATAACCCTAGGTATTTTAGAGGGTGATAGAGAAATATATCATTGTATATACCTTGATAGACGATCATCAATGATTATGGGGCCAAAAAAAATATCATAGGATTCACCGACTGCATTTTCTATGAAAATTTTCTTCCCCAAGGATTGATTCTATAACTGAGGTATGACTCTTTATTCCGAATTTTTCTTTGTTATTAATTCTTTCCATATGGGATATTCCAAATAGATCACTATTTCTATGGATAAATATATAGTTGAGTAGTCTTCTATAATTATGATTATTGTAATTTATTTTGAAAAAAATATGTAAATTGTAGAATTTAATATATTTTTCATATATAGAGCTTAAACCCATACCTAGAACATTTGTAACTAATTCATTTAACAATAATCTTGTTCTTAAATATTTCAGATGAAAAAAAATGATCAGTGAAATTTTTTAGATCACATTCTATCCCTCCTCTTTTATTTTTCCTTTATCTCTACCCTCTAACTAAATCATGATACCCCTTTCAAAAGAGGCTGAGAGGTAAATACCCACAAATTTCAAGGAAATTTTTTTTCTTAATTTTCTTTGGAATTTTACAAGAGCGCAGCTTCAAACGGCACCTGATTCCGAGGCCTGGTGTGCCCGGAATCAATTTCCGAAGATTGGCTCGGGTACGTTCAGTGAACGGATGGTCGAGTTTTTCTATCTTTTGAACCGGTGCCCGGAATCGAATTCTTAGGGCACCGATGAAATTGCAGCGCCGGTATTTGCTTAGAAACGCCTCTTCCGGAGTTGCGTTTGCTCAACCGTGGTTTTTAAAATTTTGGGCTTTAAGTCGGAAATAAAATAAAGGTTGTGCGACAACTTTATTTTATTTCACTTAAGCCGCTTGGAAGTCACTTGAAAGCCACTTGAGCTGAGTTAAAGCGGATACGGTGCTATCCGGAAATATCCTACCCTCTTGGTAGGATATTTGTGCGGTGGGGCCCGCACGAGCCCCGCCGTTTCTTCCGCTAAGTAACGCACCCGCGAAAACCCGTCAAGTAACTGAAAAGTCAACCGACGCGTTTTCTTTAATTTCTTAACAGACCATTTAATTGGGCAGTTTATTTCGTGAATTAAATGGGCTGTTTCATTCGTTGAATTAATTCAACGAATTTATTGGGTCGTTACTTACGCGTTTGCGTTCGTTGGCAAATTAATAAAATAGACAAACTTGTCTATTTTGGAGGATTGCTATCGTTGTGCGAATCCTCTGAGCCTCCACTCTCCTCGCGAAGAACGCGAAGAACGCGAAGAACGCCGGCGACCGGAATTCGACGACGCACACCGTGATCTGCGACGTCGACGACCTCTACCCGCGACGTTCTTCGGCAACGCCTCTTCTTCCGCGACCGATCCTCGTTCGGCAACTAAAGTGAGAAACGGATCGTTTAATTCTCCCTTTTTAATTTCAATGACAACGGATTTAATTAATTAAATCCGTTTGTTCTAGATCCGGAGATCGTCGGCGCGACATTTTTCCCGCGGTGCGACGAACATCTCTTCCGCGACGACGCGACGATCCCCTCCTTCCGCGACGAGCGATTCCGCGACGACCTCACGTCTGACGGCGACTTCGAGGTAGGGATTTTATTTTTCTTGGTGATTCGTTCCCGTGATCTAATTCTTTTTAATTAAAGAACCAAACTTGAACAATTTTATTTTTGGATAAAATTGTGGCTGCCTTAATCCCTCCCGATGATTTTATGACTAACGCGGAGGGTGCGGATCTAACGAACAAGACCCGGCAACCCTCCACCGATCTTTTTGTTTTGCGGATTTGGCGGACGACGACGAACCGTGCGGCAGCGGCGATCCGTTGATCCCGCAGTGAAGATCGGCCCCCGGGAGGAGCAATGGCGCAGACGGGAGGCAAAACGGGCCACCGGAGCAACTCCGGCGGCCCGCGGAAGGCGGCGGCGGCGCGGGTCGCCGGCGCGGCGGCGCCGGCGACTGGAGGTGGCGGCGCCCGGCGCGCCGCCGGAGGAATCCGCCGCGGCTCGGCCGCGGCGGCGGCGAACCGCCGGACCGCGTCCGCGGTCCGGCCACCCAGCACGCGGCCCGCGCGGGCCGCGTTCCTCCAAGCCGCGGGTCAAGCCCGCGGCGGTTTTTCTTCGGCCGCTCGGCCGAAGCCGAGCCGGCCGGTCCGGTCGGCCGGGCCGCGCCCAGGCCGGACCAGACCCGGCCTAGCCGGGTTGGGGCGGGTTGGGTCGACCCGGTTCGGCCGACCCAGGGGTGGTTCGGGCCGGGTCGCCCCGGGCCCAGATCCCCCGTTTTCGGGCCCTCTTCGGTCTTTTGCCCATATCATGGGCCTGGGACCTCCGATTGACGAACCGTCAGTGGCTACGCGATCCTTGGATCGATACGGTCGTTTCGGTATATTACAATCAAGGTTTCGGAAGACTTTGGGTTCGGCCGGGTTGGTTCGTACACGAAACCAACTGGGCCCTCGGAGCGGAAACGCTCATAACTTGAGCTACGGACGTCCGATCGACGTACCGTCAGCTGTGGTAGTTTCCTCTAAGTGAGACGGAACTTTTGGCATACTCCGCCTGAGGATCAGACACAGGCGGAGTACGGTCGGGTTGGTTTTTCCCTAAAAACCAACCGGGCCCCTGGGACGAAAATGCCAATAACTCTCAGACCGGGCGTCCGATTGACGCGCCGTCTGTCGCGTTGAGATCCTGTTGTCGATAGAGAACTTTTGGATACATCAACTTCGGACTACGTGTCAGTTGATGTATCAGCCTCTCGGCTCGTGGAGCGGACCCTCCTAAACGAGCTCGCTGTGTGCGGGAACCCTAGTGCTGGCTGTGACTTCGACGACAGAGCAGAGATCCTCCGTGGACTGCGACGACGACAGAGCAGAGATCCTTCGTGGACTGCGGCGATGATTGTGCGGAGATCCTCAGGGGACTGCGTTGACTACTCCTCTCAGCGATCCTACGTGGATCAGTGCTACAGGTCCTGTGTGGGCCCGATCCTGTGTGGGTCCTTACTACCGGTTCTGTGTGAGCCACTGCCTACAGGTTCTGTGTGAGCCCGATCCTGTGTGGGTATTTTGCGGGGGTTAGTACCTATCGATCCTTCGTGGGTCCGACGAATTAGATGGATTAGTGATCACCTTTGACGTCATCTGAATAAGTATACCTGGTTGAGCTGAATCTTATGTTACTCTCCTTTGTGGATTGTGTTGAACTATCCTATGTGGATTTTACTATTTACTCTCCTTGTGGATTTGAGTCTTGCTTTCCTGTGTGGATTGAGTTGTTCTTGAGCTCGTGAGCAGAGCTAGAATTGGGGACTTAGGTATATGTATGGGCATATACCTAAGTCGAGTCAGATGTTACTTCGTGATTGCACCTTCCTTTTTGTGCTATATCCTTTGTGGATTTCGGGAGACCTTCGGGGGTCTCGGGGTCCTTACTGAGTAGCTTATACTCACCCCTGCACGGGCTATGCCCGCACCTTGTTGTGTTGGATGCAGACGACGGACAGCGCTGATCACGGTTGGGGTGTGGAGCAGGACGGTACCTGGAGGTGGACCACTGGGCGGGACGTGCTCGGAACGGACGTGGGACCCGAGGAGCCTGGAGGCTATCTGTACCCACCCTTCAGGTGGGATTGCCAGTGGACGACACGAGGCCGCCGTCTTTTCGTCAGTTGCTGTTCTTTTCCTTTTCAGTTGTACTTTTAGTTGGGCTTGTATTCCGGCCCCCTTTACTTTTCTGCACTTTGTAGTTACATTCCGCTTGCTGACTCTGTGGTGGTTGTTACTTATAAAGGCAATGCCTTCCCTGTTACCGGGATTTTACGCCTTGGTGCTAGTCGCCAGCCCCTGGCCTATGGAAGGCGGGCTTGGGGTAGTCACGGCGCGGGCCCCGAGGTGGGGTCGTGACAAATTGGTATCAGAGGTGGTCGGTTCTACCGCAGACTCTGATCGTCTTTTCTTTCTATATGAAGCAATAGTGTTTAGTGTATTGAGTGTGGTTATCAGTTCAGGGAGCCCAGTTTTGGTGCGGCGGCCGACGTATCCGTACACCAGGACCCTGACTCCTGATTTCCGACTTAATGCATGAAAACATTGATTGCGTGTGTGTTCCAAGTTTTCTTTGTGATTACTTGTGTCAGCTCACCGGGTATACTGATCTTCTTCATGAAAGTCTCAAGTTTTCCTTTTGATTACTTGTGCCAGCTCACCAGGTATATTGTTCTGACTGTGGTGCTCTTGTACTCCTTTACAGGATGGCCCCGCGACGACAGCCAGCTAGGGTTTCGAGTGTAGGTCGCGACGGCGGCCCACCGAGCGACGAGGCCTCGGTGCAGGGCCCTTTGCCAGCAGTGGCGCCGGCGGTAGCTTTACCCGCCGAGCCACCGATGCTACCAGTACCAGACGCTGACGATGCATGTAACATCCCCAAATGATAAAGGGTTAAATGACTAAATGATATGACTCATGTCAACAAGGTGCACCTTCCTTTTCGGGAGCCTGTCTGGTTAGAACTCCACAGTTAAGCGTGCTTGGCTTGGAGTAGTGATCAGGATGGGTGACCCTCTGGGAAGTTTCTCAGGGTGTGTGTGAGTGAGGACAAAGCACACTAGAACGGACATGTGTTGGCCTGTGGATACTGTCATTAGTCAGATGACCCGTTCGGGCATGTGGGTGGACCCTTGGGTGGGCCCCACATGTCTATGGGGGCAACTGGGGGTACCTGGTGGGCCAGGACCTGACGGCCATGTTAAGGCGGGGTGTCTGTGCTATCACCGGGACCCGGTTGTTACATTTGGTATTAGAGGAGGAACCCAGCCTTAAGTGCACGGTGCACTGCCTGGGTTGAGATGTAGGGTCCACAACGAGGGCGTTGTGCTCTAAAGGGGGGGTGATTGTAACATCCCCAAATGATAAAGGGTTAAATGACTAAATGATATGACTCATGTCAACAAGGTGCACCTTCCTTTTCGGGAGCCTGTCTGGTTAGAACTCCACAGTTAAGCGTGCTTGGCTTGGAGTAGTGATCAGGATGGGTGACCCTCTGGGAAGTTTCTCAGGGTGTGTGTGAGTGAGGACAAAGCACACTAGAAAGGATATGTGTTGGCCTGTGGGGACTGTCATTAGTCAGATGACCCGTTCGGGCATGTGGGTGGACCCTTGGGTGGGCCCCACATGTCTATGGGGGCAACTGGGGGTACCTGGTGGGCCAGGACCTGACGGCCATGTTAAGGCGGGGTGTCTGTGCTATCACCGGGACCCGGTTGTTACAATGCACGTCGCCTCAGGGCACTGCATGAGTTTCAGAGCCAGCGACCGCCCAGGTTTCGCGGTGAGGTGGACCCCCAGGCCTCCGAGGACTGGCTAGAGGCGGTGGTACGGATCTTTAGGCTAGTGAGGACACCAGCGGATCTCATGGTGATTCTCGCGGCGAGCCTCCTGCAGGCGGCGGCAGGACGATGGTGGAGCTTGATGCTCCAGGTTCACGATGAGGCATCCTTGCTCTGGACGGACTTCGAGAGCCTCTTCCGCTCTGAGTTCGTCCCGGCCACCCTCCGAGCGGTGCGCATCCAGGAGCTTCTCCAGCTGCGCCAGGGCAGCATGACAGTCGCTCAGTACGCGGCGAGGTTCACTGACCTATCTCGCTACTCGACCGACATGGTACGGGACCCCTTCTTCCGGGCCCGGACCTTCGAGCAGGGCTTGCGGCAGGAGATTCGGGCGTCGCTGATCTCCCTCAGCATTCCTACCCAGGCGGGAGTACTGGAGCGAGCCCTCCTGATCGAGAGCTTCCTGGAAGAGCCTTCTTCAGCGGCGAGACCTAGCGCAGGGCGGCAGGTAGCTGAGTCTTCGGCAGTAGGTAGCCGACGGATGACTCTCGGGTCCAGGCAGACCAGACCCCCACGCAGACGGCCTCAGGACACCGGCTCAGCAGTGCAGGGCACACAGCGGAGTGCCAGCCTTCCGAGAGGCAGGCAGTGCTACTCCTGCGGCGGGCAGGGTCACATGGCTCGTGACTGCCCGACTCGCCGATCAGAGGAGCAGAAGACGGTGGAGGGGCCACCCAGGCAGATGCAGAGGGTCGACCGTGGCAGTCCGCAGGGAGGAGGCGGACGAGGCAGAGGAGCTGGCCAAGCAGCGGGTGGTGGGTGACGCTTCCAGGCTCTACCCCCACCACCACCAGGAGGGCCACCTCGACCACAGGGAGCTGGTGGGCAGGGACAGGCCCAGCTCCAGGCAGTGGAGACCTACGACCCCGACATGCCAGAGATGATTCGAGGTACGATCTGTGTCTATTCCACCCTTGCTGCAGTACTTATAGACACAGGAGCGAGTCACTCTTTCATAGCCTCTGCCCTTGTTCGGAGCTCGGAGATTCCGACTGAGCCGTTGGCTCGATCCTTACGGCTAGAGACTCCTACGGGAGCAGACTCGACGATTACGCACTGGTGCCGGCAGTGTGAGCTTACTCTAGGAGGCGAGAGCTTCGGCTGGGATCTCCTTGTAGCGGCGTCGAGGCCTTACGACGTCATCTTGGGCATGGATTGGCTATCCACGGTTCATGCCCAGATCGACTGTTTTAGGCGCAAGGTGCGATGTGTTCGTACCGACGGGAGCAGGTTTACCTTCACCGGCGAGAAGGGAACCTTTGCAGCACAGGATGGACTTCCGCGGAGGAGAGTGCAGCCCATCTCTCATCAGTTGGCTAGCCTCATCCTAGGAGCAGTGGACGTGCGGAGTCCAGTTTTTCCTGCAGTGGTGGACCAGTACGTGGACGTCTTTCCCGAAGACGTTCCAGGGCTACCTCCTGGTAGAGAGGTAGACTTTTACATCGACTTGTACCCCGGGACAGCCCCGATATCTACTCCAGCATACCGGATGGCCCCCGCTGAGCTTCGAGAGTTGCAGGTACAGTTGGAGGACTTGCAGAGCAAGGGGTTTATCCGACCCAGTGTTTCACCCTGGGCTTCCCCGATATTGTTCGCCAAGAAGGCGGACGGGAGCTTGCGACTGTGTGTCGACTATCGTCGCCTGAACCAGGTGACAGTGAGGAACAAGTATCCGCTGCCACAGATTGATGACCTCTTCGATCAGCTCAAGGGAGCGCAGTGGTTCTCGAAGATAGACCTCCGGTCAGGCTATCATCAGCTCAGAGTTCGAGACGAGGACGTGCAGAAGACGGCCATCAGGTGTCGGTATGGCCATTATGAGTTCTTTGTTATGCCGTTCGGCGTAACCAATGCTCCAGCAGTGCTCATGAGCCTCATGAACAGGATATTCCAGCCATACCTCGACCGATTTGTCGTGGTCTTCATTGACGACATTTTGGTATACTCGACGACTGAGGAGGAGCATGCCTACCACCTGCGAGTTGTGCTAGACACGCTCCGAGAGCACCAACTTTATGGCAAGCTCTCAAAGTGCCAGTTCTGGTTACGTGAGGTCCATTTCTTGGGGCACGTCATCTCTGAGGCGGGAGTTGCAGTGGATCCCGCGAAGATCGAGGCAGTGCTAGCTTGGGAGCCACCCAGGAGCGCGACGGAGGTGCGGAGCTTCTTGGGCCTAGCCGGATACTATCGGATATTTGTGCCAGACTTCTCCAGAGTTGCAGCACCACTCTCAGCCTTGAAAAAGAAGGGGAAACCCTTTGTGTGGTCAGACAGATGTCAGCTGAGCTTCCAGGAGCTGAGACAGAGATTGACTAGTGCACCTATCTTGAGGTTGCCTGAGGAGGGAGTTGGATACGTAGTTTACTGCGATGCATCAGGGACTGGAGTCGGGTGCGTCCTGATGCAGGAGCGGGCCGTGATCGCCTACGGATCACGTCAGTTGAGGCCGCATGAGCAGAACTACGCCATTCATGACCTGGAGTTGGCAGCAGTGGTCTTCGCTCTGAAGACTTGGCGGAACTATCTGATGGGCGAGCTCTTCACAGTCTTTTCTGACCACCAGAGTCTCAGGTATATCTTCTCTCAGAAGGACCTAAACCTGAGACAGCGGAGATGTCTTGAGTTCTTCTAGGACTATGACTTTGAGATAGTCTATACTCCTGGGAAGGGGAACGTGGTAGCCGATGCCCTCAGCAGGAGGACGGGCATTCAGCTACTTGAGGAGGCGACAGAGCAGCTAGCCTCCTTACAGATATCCTTCGTGGATAGAGACAGAGCAGCCTTTCTTCAGTCTCTCACAGTCTCTCCTCCACTTCTACAGCGGGTTAGAAAGACTTAGCGTGGGGACGCTGACTGTGAGACCCGGCGTGCACTGATATCCTCAGGTCAGGCGCCTGATGGCTTCTCCCTTGGAGCAGAGCACGACATCTTTTCAGAGGACGTACCTTCATACCAGTCGCTTTACGAGAGGAGGTGCTGAGAGAGTTTCACACTTCTCCCTTGGCGGTACATCCCGGAGTGGCGAAGATGTACCAGGATCTCAGACGATAGCACTGGTGGCCGGGCATGAAGAAAGATGTGGCAGAGTTCGTTTCACGATGCCTCACCTGCCAGCAGGTGAAGGCAGAGCATCAGGTACCAGCAGGCTTGGTACAGAACATGGAGGTCCCAGAGTGGAAGTGGGACGGCATATCTATGGACTTCGTGACTGGACTTCCACGCACTTCCAGAGGTCACGACTCCATTTGGGTGATTGTCGACCGACTCACCAAGTCGGCACACTTCTTACCCATCAGAGAGCAGGGCTCAGTGGAGAGCTTGGGGCGTCTTTACGTCCAGGAGATCCTACGGCTTCACGGTGTGCCATCGTCTATCGTCTCTGATCGAGATGCTCGTTTCACTTCCCGGCTTTGGAAGGGGTTGCAGGAGGCATTCGGGACGCGGCTCCATCTGAGCACAGCCTTCCACCCTCAGACGGATGGTCAGACGGAGAGGACCATACAGACACTCGAGGACATGCTCCGTGCATGTGTTCTCGACTTTGGTCGCAGCTGGGAGGACCACCTGCCCTTGGTGGAGATTGCGTACAACAACAGCTACCACTCCACCATCGGGATGGCACCATACGAAGCGTTGTACGGCAGACCCTGCAGATCACCGTTGTGCTGGACAGACCTTGGGGAGTCAGCACTCGTGGGACCAGAGATGGTCTGAGCCACGACAGAGAAGGTCCAGATCATCCAGGAGAGGATGAGGACAGCTCAGAGCCGACAGAAGTCATATGCTGATAGGAGGCGGAGGCCACTAGAGTTCGAGGATGGCGACCACGTCTTTTTGCGTGTCTCACATCGACGTGGTTTACGGAGATTTGGCCGAGGCGGCAAGTTGTCTCCACGCTTCATCGGGCCTTTCCAGGTCCTCAGCAGGATTGGAGAGGTGGATTATCGCCTGGCTCTACCACCTCAGTTGCACCGGGTGCACGACGTCTTCCACGTGTCTTAGCTGAGGAGATACGTGCACGACCCGACGCACATCATCGACTTTGGGGAGCTGGACGTGGACGATGGGGCGACTTTTGCGGAGGTCCCAGTGGAGATCGACGATCGATAGGAGCGGGTCCTACGTGGGCGGTCGATTCCTCTTGTGCGCATCAGATGGCAGCACGGGAACCTCCAGGAGAGCACTTGGGAGAGGGAGGCTCAGATGCGTGCTCAGTACCCCCATTTGTTCCCCTAGTTTTTGATGTATCTTTACGGGGACGTAAAGCCCTGAGGTGGGAGTAATGTAAAGACCCGCAAATTTCAAGGAAATTTTTTTTCTTAATTTTCTTTGGAATTTTACAAGAGCGTAGCTTCAGACGGCACCTGATTCCGAGGCCCGGTGTGCCCGGAATCAATTTCCGAAGTTTGGCTCAGGTACGTTTAGTGAACGGACGAGCGGGTTTTTCTATCTTTTGAACTGGTGCCCGGAATCAAATTCTGAGGGCACCGATGAAATCGCAGCGCCGGTATTTGCTTAGAAACGCCTCTTCCGGAGTTGTGTTTGCTCAACCGTGGTTTTTAAAATTTTGGGCTTTAAGTCGGAAATAAAATAAAGGTTGTGCGACAACTTTATTTTATTTCACTTTAGCCGCATGGAAGTCACTTGAAATCCACTTGAGCTGAGTTAAAGAGGATAGGGTGCTATCCGGAAATATCCTACCCTCTCGGTAGGATATTTGTGCGGTGGGGCCCACACGAGCCCCGCCGTTTCTTCCGCTAAGTAACGCACCCGTGAAAACCCGTCAAGTAACTGAAAAGTCAACCGACGCGTTTTCTTTAATTTCTTAACAGACCATTTAATTGGGCGGTTTATTTCGTGAATTAAATGGGCTGTTTCATTTGTTGAATTAATTCAACGAATTTATTGGGTCGTTACTTACGCGTTTGCGTTCGTTGGCAAATTAATAAAATAGACAAACTTGTCTATTTTGGAGGATTGCTATCGTTGTGCGAATCCTCTAAGCCTCCACTCTCCTCGCGAAGAACGCGAAGAACGCGAAGAACGCTGGCGACCGGAATTCGATGACGCACACCGTGATCTGCGACGTCGACGAGCTCTACCCGCGACGTTCTTCGGCAACGCCTCTTCTTCCGCGGCCGATCCTCGTTCGGCAACTAAGGTGAGAAACGGATCGTTTAATTCTCCCTTTTTAATTTCAATGACAACGGATTTAATTAATTAAATCCATTTGTTCTAGATCCGGAGATCGTCGGCGCGACGTTTTTCCCGCGGTGCGACGAACATCTCTTCCGCGACGACACGACGATCCCCTCCTTCCGCGACGAGCGATTCCGCGACGACCTCACGTCCGACGGCGACTTCGAGGTAGGGATTTTATTTTTCTTGGTGATTCGTTCCCGTGATCTAATTCTTTTTAATTAAAGAACCAAACTTGAACAATTTTATTTTTGGATAAAATTGTGGCTGCCTTAATCCCTCCCGATGATTTTATGACTAACGCGGAGGGTGCGGATCTAACGAACAAGACCCGGCAACCCTCCGCCGATCTTTTTGTTGTGCGGATTTGGCGGACGACGACGAACCGTGCGGCAGGGGAGATCCGTTGATCCCGCAGTGAAGATCGGCCCCCGGGAGGAGCTATGGCGTAGACGGGAGGCAAAACGGGCCACCGAAGCAACTCCGGCGGCCCGCGGAAGGCGGCGGCGAACCGCCGGACCGCGTCCGTGGTCCGGCCTCCCAGCACGCGGGCCGGGTTCCTCCAAGCCGCGGGTCAAACCCGCGGCCGTTTTTTTTCGGCCGCTCGGCCGAAGCCGAGCCGGCCGGTCCGGTCGGCCGGGCCGCGCCCAGGCCGGACCGGACCCGGCCTCGCCAGGTTGGGCCAGGTCGGGTCGACCTGGTTCGGGTCGACCCGGTTCGGCCGACCCAGGGGTGGTTCGGGCCGGGTCGCCCCGGGCCCAGAACCCCCGTTTTCGGGCCCTCTTCGGTCTTTTGCCCATATCTTGGGCCTGGGACCTCCGATTGACGAACCGTCAGCGGCTACGCGATCCTTGGATCGATACGGTCGTTTCGGTATATTACACTCAAGGTTTCGGAAGACTTTGGGTTCGGCCGGGTTGGTTCGTACACGAAACCAACCGGGCCCTCGGAGCGAAAACGCTCATAACTTGAGCTACGGACGTCCGATCGACGTACCGTCAGCTGTGGTAGTTTCCTCTAAGTGAGACGGAACATTTGGCATACTCCGCCCGAGGATCGGACACAGGCGGAGTACGGTCGGGTTGGTTTTTCCCTAAAAACCAACCGGGCCCCTGGGACGAAAATGCCAATAACTCTCAGACCGGGCGTCCGATTGACGCGCCGTCTGTTGCGTTGAGATCCTGTTGTCGATACGGAACTTTTGGATACATCAACTTCGGACTACGTGTCAGTTGATGTATCAGACTCTCGGCTCGTGGAGCGGACCCTCCTAAACGAGCTCACTGTGTGCGGGAACCCTAGTGCTGGCTGTGACTTCGACGACAGAGCAGAGATCTTCCGTGGACTGCGACGACGACAGAGCAGAGATCCTTCGTGGACTGCGGCGACGACTGTGCGGAGATCCTCAGTGGACTGCGTCGACTAATGCACTCAGCGATCCTACGTGGATCAGTGCTACAGGTCCTGTGTGGGCCCGATCCTGTGTGGGTCCTTACTACCGGTTCTGTGTGAGCCACTGCTTACATGTTCTGTGTGAGCCCGATCCTGTGTGGGTCTTTTGCGGGGGTTAGTACCTATCGATCATTCGTGGGTCCAACGACTTAGATGGATCAGCGATCACCTTTGACGTCATCTGAAAAAGTATACCTGGTTGAGCTGAATCTTATGTTACTCTCCTTTGTGGATTGTGTTGAACTATCCTATGTGGATTTTACTGTTTACTCTCCTTGTGGATTTCAGTCTTGCTTTCCTGTGTGGATTGAGTTGTTCTTGAGCTCGTGAGCAGAGCTAGAATTGGGGACTTAGGTATATGTATGGGCATATACCTAAGTCGAGTCAGATGTTACTTCGTGATTGCACCTTCCTTTTTGTGCTATATCCTTTGTGGATTTCGGGAGACCTTCGAGGGTCTCGGGGTCCTTACTGAGTAGCTTATACTCCCCCCTGCATGGTCTATGCCCGCACCTTGTTGTGTTGGATGCAGACGACGGACAGCGCTGATCACGGTTGGGGCGTGGAGCAGGATGGTACCTGGAGGTGGACCACTGGGCGGGACGTGCTCGGAGCGGACGTGGGACCCGAGGAGCCTGGAGGCTATCTGTACCCACCCTTCAGGTGGGATTGCCAGTGGACGACACGAGGCCGCCGTCTTTTCTTCAGTTGCTGTTCTTTTCCTTTTCAGTTGTACTTTCAGTTGGTCTTGTATTCCGGCCCCCTTTACTTTTCTGCACTTTGTAGTTACTTTCCGTTTGCTGACTCTGTGGTGGTTGTTACTTATAAAGGCAATGTCTTCCCTGTTACCGGGATTTTATGCCTTGGTGCTAGTCGCCAGCCCCTGGCCTATGGAAGGCGGGCTTGGGGTAGTCACGGCGCGGGCCCCGAGGTCGGGTCGTGACATGAGAGTAATCCTATACATGGATGAAAGTTACCACCTAATGTAGTGGATGGTTGTTTTCTTGTGAGAGATGTAGTGACTGGTGACTATGGTAGGGGTTTCATTGGTGATGATAGGGGTGTGCATCTGGGTTGGACTTTTGAGGAATATGTGAGGGATGTGTGACGGTGATATGAACATGATGGGTGAATATGGTGGTCCATCAAAGGTGTGGTTGCAGCAGCAGCGTAAGTGACAGAAAACAAAATTTTCATAGTATTAGATCATCTAAAATTGGATTAGAACACCATTTATGAATTGAAATCTCCCTCTAAATGAATGACATATCATGCACCATTTTGAAGTGGGGATATGGTGCAATGATATATATTGTTCACTCCAAAATAGCTATGCTATCCCTTTTTTCATTTTTTTTATTTTCTACTTATTTATTTCTATAGGGATATATTATAGTTAATTAAATATAATTATAAAATTAAAATAAAATTATTATGAATTTAATAATAAAGGAATGGGATGGATTGTTTTTTTCTATATATATTTGATATTGAAGTATCCTTACATCATTTTGATGATTTCAGATAGTGATTATCTTAGTTTCTATAATGAATGGTGATAATGAATAAAACATATATATAATATATAAATAATTAAAGGGTAGTGGGTGAAGTTTCCACATGCATGGAAGAGGGGTGGGTTGCATATTATTCCTCACCACATGCATAATGTATTATTATATATTAATTAATATGAATGATATTATGGGTTCAAGATTCAATTTTATTAATAAAAAATAATAAAATAATAACTTAGTTTAGGGAAAATGTTTTTATTCCTTTCCCCGAGAATTGAATATATGAGTTTTACATGATTATTATTATTATTATTATTGGTATTATTGAAATTTATAATTTTTTTTTGATTATATCTATTTATTTATATTTCATGTTGCGGCACCATATAGGGATTTATTACCCAAACATCGAGATTGGAAATTCAATACTCATATATCATATATAATTCCAACTCGTGGATCAATTCTCAGTTACCATGATATAAAGTGTTTGATTATGATACGATGAAATTCATATTTTTTATATGATCTTGAGACTTATTAAATGAGTATTATATCATGGATGATTCCACATATATTTCTATAGAGTGTCCTATTTTTCAATTTACATGGAAAGATTAGTAGGTTCACATTTGAGTTTGTATGAATTATAATGATATTCAGGTTATCTGACATGAATTATGGGATTCATATTTGGAAATATTAGAAGTAAATTCACAGTAGCATTCTATCAGGATCTTGATAGTGAAACTTCTTTTGATACAATAAATATGGTTCAAGACGATGTGAGAAGGTTTCACCTTCAGGGATATTTATCTAATAGTATGGTTATATAGAGATAATTATAGTTTTTATGGGGTTGGTACACCCCTTTTAGGGGGGGTTGATCTAGGAATAGTTCCACTATATCATATAAAGTCAAGGATTAATTAATCCCCCACAACATTCTCGGGTATAATTCATTTATTTTTGGGTTTGGTAGTGCGTTTTTTAGAGCTATTATGGGGTGTAGTCCCTCTAGTATAGCTGGTACACACTAAACTAAGTAGAATATATTTGAGGAATGGGTCCTAAATAATAGGCCTCCTATATAGGATGATATTTTGGTTTTATGAATGAATGTTTGGTATGTATAACCTATAATAAATGATGATCCATTATTTTATGATAATTATTCAAGGATTATTGGGATATCTTTTATGTCTTCTAGTGATGATGTGACTATTGGAAGTCTGAGAAGTGTCATTTTATTTGATATTAGTGCTTCATATCCCCCCCTTGGGGTAGCCATTGAGATATGATATTGCATCTAATTAACAACTAAAGGATTCATGGTCACTCCAATATTACGATCACCCCTATATTCCTATGAAAAAATGTTTTCAAGGATAATAGAAAAGATTATTAGGACCTCTCTATGTCATCGAGGATTCTAATCATTGGGTAAATTGAGGATACTCTTCTTTACAACCATCTTTGTAGTCCTTAGTATTGGGATATTTAATTTAATGTTTTTATCCTTCTTTTGAATTTCTAACAATCCAATGTATATTTTTATACTCACCCCTACATGGGTCTTAATACCATACATTATATTTCTATACAAAAAGTTTCAAGGCTCATAGATTTTCTTGTGGATGAGGAGTTGACATGGCTTTTTTAGATATGACATCTATAAATATTGGAAGATTTGGTGTATTAATTGATTTTTTTGTACATTTAATGGATAGTAGATGGAGACATTTGATGTTGGACCCATCTTTTTATGAGTTTTTCCTTTTCGTGGATGGTTATAAATTCTCTTTTATTTTCATTGGGCATGTATTTTCCCCTATTTTACTTTTTTTATTGATGTTTGTTATCTATATGGTTCCTTGTAGATATCTCAATATTGAATTGTAATAAATTCGGTTGGTTTAATTTTCAAATCCAACTACTATTGATTTGTAACTTATTAATTGGAGATATATAATATTCTATGTCAATATAGGAAAATTCCATCCATATTGATAGATATTCTGATTTAGTGTTAGTAACCATGCCTTGGTCTATTTGAGGTAGAACTTTGGTGGCGTCCTATACACATAGAGATCCCAGATAGGGCCCTGGGAGGTATAGTCATGTCAATTATCATTCCACCGAATCATGAAACTAGTTTCTGTGATTTAAGGTCTCCATTTTAATAATAATTTAACCCTCAAATTAGATTTGAAAAAATTATTATATTTTAGAATCAAAATTGGTATGGGTTGTCTATACTTTTCAAGTCCATGAAACATCAAATAATAAGTTTAAAATAAATCAATAAATAAAATAATACATTACAAAAAATAATCATTATTCAACTCATTCGTATATTAATAAAATTTAATTAAAAATAAAAATAAAAAATGGAAAACAAGTTACAATGAAATGTACTAAATACAAGTAAAGGTAGAGTTTCTTTATATTGTATATTCATTACTAAAATAAAACATATCATAAACAAAACTACCTGATTACCTCTATGCATCTTGTAGTTTCTATCCACATCTCATCTCATCCAAAGACAAAATAGAACATGAAATCAATATGATACAGAATATGGAACCTATAGAAATAGAATAATCTTCACAGACAGACATGAGTGTATTTAGTAAAGGCGACCTAACAGGCCTAGTAGAATCTCACAATCGATATTTTTTTATTCCTTCAATCAAACAAACCATAAATGACATTTTTAAATAAAATATAAAACATGGTTTTAAATTTTATTCATGTAGAATAAACAATATATAATAATTTACAAAAAGAAAATGAAATTTCTTTTATATTAATAATCATCTAGGATCTCCACTTAGTAGTAAGAAATATTAAAATAGAAATTTGTTCATTCGATTTAGAAGAAAACTTGATGAAACAATTTTACCCATTGGATAAATTTCCTAAAAACCCAATCATGGATTTAAAAATTTCTAATAAAATATGAAAATATTTTTCCAAAACCACCATTAAATTCTATTTTGAATGAAAAAAATCATAAGGAATAAAAACAAGATGGGTCCAACACTACTGTATTCAAAATAAGGTCAATGGGATAATCAAAAAATATAAGAAATTCCAAAATCAATGATATTATTGGGATATATATTAAATTTAATTACCCTAAAAAATATATTAATAAGAGAATATGTGTCAATGGATATACCCTATGTACTAATGTGATATGGTCCTAACATCACTACAATAATTAAGACCAATAGTCACCCTATGTTGTATCCCAAGCATAAAAACCCCAACCAACTAGCCCATAATATCAACTTTGAAATGGAACTCCACACTATTACCAGCCTTAGTACCACTAGGGGTTTCTATAATGATTTTTACCAATAAGGGGTGCATGTATAAATTCAACCTCATAATATCTACATTTTAATCAATTATTTAATTAGAGATGTGAAATTGTCAATTAATGAGAATCACATGAATCATAATAAAATGAAAATTTTCATGACACGAAACTACCTGGGCTCGGGCCGCAACTACCCCAAGCCCGCCTCCGTAGGCCAGGGGCTGGCGACCAGTGCCGAAGGCACAACAACTCGGGGAGGCCTTTGCCTAAGTACCTGTACACACACACAAGCAACACACTCAAGGCAGAAGTGCAGAGTAAAAGAAAAGACAAGTAGAGTAAAGTGCAGCTGCTATATATATAAACCACCGAATGTGCATCGACCTCAAAAAGTACAAGGAAAGCGCTGAAAGTAAACTAAAAAGAAAAGGGGGAAACGCACACCCAACCAAAAAAGTGCCACAACCCGGTAATATGTAAACAAAAGAAACAACTATAAGGGTGCCCCACCTAGAACCCGACTCCGACCACCACATGCGGTCCGAGCTCCCAAGCTCCTAATCTCCTCGGAAGTCACGCTCCACCTGTCCATTGTCTGCAAGGGTACACCAAGTGCGGGAAAAGCCCAAGAAGGGGTGAGTATAAAAACACTCAGTAGGATACCCTGAAGGCTCGAGGGAGAAACAAATGAGGTACCGAAGGGTGAGCAGTAGATCGAACAGGGAGTAGAACCGAAGAACAACAGAGAATGAAGTAAAGAGTACAGTAAAGAGTCCTGCTCAACCCAACAAGGGGAAAGAAGGTAGACTTGTCCAGACACAAGGAGCTAGAAATGTTGAGAAGATGAACTTCCCGTCGAGTCTTCGCTACCTATAGCAGGAGAGAAGACTCGTCCAACCACGAGAATCTAGACATGGAAAGCACGTGGCATACCCCGCACGTCTTCGCCTCTCCGGGAAGGAGAGTAACCAAACCCAAGAAGTGGGTACTGGAACAAGGTATATATAAATACATATTCTCAATCAAGAAGCCCAAATAAGGTCATAAGGTGTTCTCCATCCAGTAGCTCAGCCCAAGAAAATTGTGTCACCAATAGTCCCAGAAGTAAACACCATCGATGCCCAGCATCCCGCACATCTACCCTAAACCGCAAGTCAAGGGGCTCAAATCACCGCACCTTGACACTATCCTCGTTGGGTGGCACTAACTCGCCCGCATTGTTTTAGGTCGCGTCTCAAGGACGCGTCTCGGTGGGGAAAGTTCCCCTAGCACTTGAGAGTTCTGGGGGGACATCAAACCACACCATGTCACTGCCCCGTAGTTGAGAGTTCTCCTCAAAGACAAGTTCGTTCCATCACTAACGTGTACAACCAAGGGTCCCGCTCCTGTAATCATGGAGGAAAGCCACAGACTAGCCTAGTAGAAAGGACTGAGTCTGGAATATCAATGGGTGTCCCACTACCCAGCCCTGCTGGAGGGTAATTTTTAATATGATATCAGGTGACCCACTGCCCAACCCTATTAGAGGGTAAACCAAAATACATAATCAGGAGACCCACTACCCAGCCCTATTAGAGGTTAAACCTAGAATAAGTCGTCAGGCGACCCACTGCCCAGCCTTGCTAGAGGGTATACCTGGAAGAAGTCGACGGGTGACCCACTACCCAGCCCTGCTGGAGGGTAAACCCAGAACAATACGACGGCCGACCCACTGCCTAGCCCTGCTGGAGGGTAGACCCTCAAGATTCATCGGGTGACCCACTGCCTAGTCTCTTCTAGAGGTTAAACCCCGAACAAGTCGATAGGTGACCCGCTGCCCAGCCCTGCTTGAGGGTAGACCTGAAACAAGACGACAGGCGACCCACTGCCCAGCCCTGCTGGAGGGTAGACCCTCAAGATTCGTCGGGTGACCCAGTGCCTAGTCTCTGCTAGAGGTTAAACCCTGAGAAGTCGATGAGTAACCCATTTTCCAGCCCCGCTGGAGGGTAAAACCATAACTTCTCTTTCCATCTCTACTGGATGGTAGAACACTGGCTAACCGAACACAGAGTGGGTATCATGTAACCATCTAACTCCGGAACAAGACCTGGGGAAACCAATCAACCCTGCTGATCTAATCCATCGAGCACAGATATGGGGAAGAAACTCAACCCCACTAGTCAACAAATGTGAACCAAGGGACCCTCTACGTCGCAAGAGGTCAAAAGTACGCAAAGCAGAACACGACACGCACATGGGGCCCACTCGACGTGTGGGCCCAAGTCAACCCCAATCGATTGCAAAAATGTTCTCAGGTATGAAGAACCATATGTACCTCCAAACATTTACATATACTCCCAGAGTATACCGGGTTCCAGCCCAAAGGCTATCGTGCACACGACACCCGACGTCAACGCGAAGGCGTAACCTAAAAACTCCAACTTGCCACCTCATCAGCCCAGGCACGACCGACTACATCCCTTCAAGCATTACTTCACTCCCCCAAGAGTGAACGCGTTCACAGGCAAAGGGTCCGCTAAAAACGCTGTAGAAGAACCGCCACCGGGACACCTTCACATTTCCCCATTTAATAAGATCACACAAGAGGCTCTTCATGACCAAACAGACCATACTGTTGTAATCCTCATGGAAAAACACGCGAGATAGACTAATTACTCACCTCAAGGGATATTAGACGGAAAATTCTCCAACACCGCTTTACGCCCGAACGGCGTCCCGGGAACCCGAGCCTCAGCCCCGAAAATAGTCGGGCGCATCGTACCATTGCGATCCCCTCGGGAGAACACGTCAAAAAGTCTGCTCACTTGACCACAATAGATATCCGGGAAAAAAGATGCGTTCATGTGCACCGAACATGAGCGGTTCCATGTGGGATCCGAATCTCAGTCCCGAAACAAAATGAACGGATCGTACCGTTGTGATCCTCTCGAAAAAGTACACAAGATTGACTATTCACTTGTCAAAAACGGTCGCCCGGTGATAGAGATGTAAAATCACTGTTAACGCCCAAATAGACCTCGTCAGACCCGCACCATCGTGCCGAATTAGAGCCGGCAGATTGAACCATTGCGATCCCCTCGAAAAAATATCCAGAATTGACTACCTGCACACCCCGAACTGACGCCTGATGAAAAAGTAATGAAACGCTGCACGCAACTAGAAAGAGGGGACATGGGTCCCAAACATCAACTTCGGCCTCAACGCCTGAAACCACCTTGGAAAGCTCCGCCTCGATTCCAGGGTTCCAACTCCACTGACGGCGCTCAAAACGGACATCGAACATGTCTGCGCCGTCCAAAACATTATCCCCAGAAAATCTCCAATTCACTTAAAGTACACGTCACGCCATCGAGACCCCTTGTTTCGGGAATTTAAAATTCCCAAAACCATCTCAAAACATTCGTCTCAAATCCAAGAATGTGTTTCCGTAGACGAGACGTGAATCCAACCCCTGATTTGTGTTTTAGGGCACTTTAATATTATAACAGGCCGAAACGGGGTGGGCCAGGCTGGTTCGGCCGGCCCACCACTCCCTAAACTGGCAGTTCGCGGTTCACCGCGTGGACCGACCGTCCATGCCCGAACTGTCTCGCCCGTTCTGGATTTTTTGAGTGGACCCACGAGTCACGGGTCCATTCCGCCCCCTGGGTCACGACGACCCCAGTTTTGTCGCGACGACCGGCCGAGCGGCCGATCCCATGTCGCCTGAAGGAGCCCCCTGCCCCGCCGACGCCCACCGTCATCCCCACAGCCGTCTCGGTGGCTGCTCTGCCTCAACACCTGCCGCCGACCACCCACGCTGCCCCACTGCCGAGATGGCGCCTCTTTCTAGAGCCACTCCGCCGCCGCCTTAGCCCGCGTCGCCGCACCTCGGACTCCCAGAACCCTCAAAACCTGCCGGAAAACTCCAAACCACCGGAAAAACCCGCAAACTTCGCCGGACCGATGCGGGCAGCTCGGGACTCGGAATTGATATCCAAAAGATTCTTTGGAAAGAGAATAAAATCTAATACTAGATTATGGGATTTTTTAGAGTATCAAACAAAAAATTGATTCATATAATCGAACTCAAACTAGGTGCGGGAATAAAAATTGAAACAGCAACAAATCCTACCTCATGGGCGTTGCCCGGAGGTTTACAAAGCGTCCACCACCGCGTCGCGCCTCGCCGAAGTTTCCTCGCCGGAGATGGAAGAGAGGGGAGGATATGAGGAAGAAGAAGAAAAAAAGAAGAAGAAGAAGAAGAAGAAGAAGAAGAAGAAGAGGGGGCGGAGGAGTGTTTAAGTAAAAATCACTTAAACTCCCACCCGACAGCCTCGAACCTGAAATTTCAGTGGGGTCGGGATTAAGCCTCCCCTAGGCAAAAACCTGCGCTCTGAGCGCAATGGTGGTCTCGGAATTTTTTTCTGAGGCTCCCTTCAAAAGTTGCAACAACCGCGCCGGTAGCTGCCAAATTACAAAAACTCCCATGGCCGGGCTTTTTCACAGACGACATATGCCCATAAAACATATACTCCTCCTAGGGTAAACGGCACCCTCCGAACTCAACGTTTCCCTCGGTTTCCCCATCTGAGCCACCGTTTAAGAGATACTGAGTTTAACCATTAAACGGATAAAATAAATAAATAATTTAACTATTTGACGTTCTGAAAGCGAGTGAGAGGTCCAAACGCCCTGCGCCGACATGCTTTATGTCATTTCATGGGTAAACACCCCATTCTGGACCCATCTGTGTACTAAAATCTCTGATCCGAAACTCCGTTTAGGAGATATCCCATTTAATTGGTGTTCCCAGTTTGAACGCACTGAAAATTTAATTCTAGCCACTCCAGGACTCGGAATCGCACGCCGTCTGAAGGCGCTGCTCTGTAATATCATCAAGAATATTCCAAAGTATTTCGCAGCAAAAACCGGGTTCTTAAATCATTCCATCCTTCAATATTTTCATCCTCGAAAAGAAAAACCAGGGAACAACTCTTGGTACTAAGCCCACACATGGCTCTCCCTTACCCAGAAGAACTCTTTACAGCTCTATGCCACCGCACAGAGACCAAAAGATGGATTTGTTCACACGAGGTCTTCTCTCTCTGATGACGAGCATGTAAGCATGCACACATCTCCTCAGGTGAGTCACGCGGGAGAGGCTATGTGCCCAAACTAGCTTTTGGGGTTAGGTCAAGGCAGTAGGGAACCTCGTCATCCCTTCTCACGGTCTCAAACGGCCCGACGGCTCTTAGGGGTAGCTGACCCACCCCCTATCAAACCTCTACGTCACTCGCCGCTATAGTAATCACCGCTTGGACATGGGACAAGGCCCGGTGATTCCCTCCTTCAGAATATCCATATGGTGAAGCACTCACGGATATCTGGTCACACATGATTTACAGTTGATCTCCCATGAACAAGACTCTCTTACACGCTCGAAAGGAAAAGGAGTCTCCACCATCGACTAAAGAGAAGGGTCTCACACCTTCTACTTTACTAACACAGGGTTACACCCGACGCCCTGCGTCACCCTGGTATAAAATCAAGCAAGGAGAGGGGAGAAAAACACTTCACACACAGAGTCTAACAATTCTAATGCAAGAAATAGAAGAGTCGCGAGGGATTCCTCTCATCATCCCATGCTCTATAGGATTGTAGACATCAAAGGCTCGTGGTTGTCAGTGGTCCCATCTATTAGCTCCCAGAGCCTGACGTGGACCACCCGATGGTGATGGGAAGAAATCCTAACGTCGTCCCCCACCAACAGCTTATCCCGCTCCTCTGCTAGAACCACCTATATGGGTACTACTCCGATCACGGTGATTCCTCTGTCGTGGTGGCGCACCTGCTACTTTCCCGAAGCTCTCTGCATGCCTGGTCGGGCAGTACCGTTCCAGGTAACCTCACCCATCGCAAAAATAGAACATACTCTCTTTGGGCTCCACTGGTGCCCTCTGGTTCCACTGTGGTGTACGACTATGACCCTGAGTTCGGTTGTCAAAAATACACCTTCGTCGAGGTTCTGCTTGCTGACGCCCGTTAACTACGGCAGACGTCTCGTCTCCAACGTGCATACCGCCACCACCAACTCTACAGCGTGACAGGAAGCTATCTGGAACCAGCGCCTGCTCTAGCACCCCAGCATATGTGGGAATTCCCAACGGTACTATGAAAGCACAAATATCTCGGTGGAGACCCATGTCAAACTTCTTCTCCCAGATGTTGTCGTCATGGACCAAGTCCAGGTAAAAGCATGCACGGTCTGCAAAACTAGTCGCGTACTCGGCAACCGTCACCCCTCCCTACTGAAACTACAGGAGCTCCTGAATCCGAAAGGAGCGCATGCTGGAGGGGAAAAACACCTCATGGAACAACAACTGACAGTTGCCCCATGAAAGTGATGACTCGTCAAGAAATGAGTCACCAGACTCCACCAACGCTGAGCTGCTCCACGAAAAAGGTTGTCTGCCAAAGCCACACTCTGATCTGTCGACATCTGCACAAGAATGAAAAGTTAAACCACTGTCTCTAGGTAAACCTCTACTACCTGAGGGTCTAGCTCACCGCTGAATCTCAGCGGTCTCTGCCGCTAGAACTCACAGAGCGCGATCAACCTGCGCTCAAGCCCCGCCTACTCTACTAAAGTTGTCTGCTAATCAACAGGTGGGGGTGCTACTACAGGCCCACCTGGAGAAAGGGGGCTCGCATGATGGGTCCTGGACTGTGGCCTCGTATCTCACAGGGTCGTCTTCACGAACCAAAGCTAGTATACTAGCTGGCTGTCATCACGGAGACATCCTGACTATTATCAAGGAGTGCCATGATCAGAATAGCATAATGTATATACCACAGCAACAACGATGGAAAGCTGACTCAAGAAGGACAGTCAAACATTCAATCATATGTGATGCACAAACAAATTTTCCCTGCAATAAGTATCTCAGCATGTCGAGTCGACAAGAAGGATATCAGGGTCCCGGTGAATGGATACGTCTGCCACCGCACCATCACTGGACACACTGGCTTGAGAGCCTCTCTCGAGACACATTAACACTATTGCCCTATATCCCAACCAATTCCTTTTTAGGGATGTCCGAACAACATCTCAAGGAACAAACCACCTCTGATACCACTTTTTTACGACCCGACCCTACCCGGGCTCGAGCCACAACTACCCCAAGCCCACCTCCATAGTCCAGGGGCTGGCGACCAGTGCCGAAGGAACAACAACTCGGGGAGGCCTTTTCCTAAGTACCTATACACACACACATGCAACAAACTCAATGGAGAAGTGAAGAGTAAAAGAAAATACAAGAAGAGTAAAGTGCAGCTGCTAAATATATAAACCAACGAATGTGCATCGACCTCTAAAAGTAAAAAAGAAAGCGTTGAAAGTAAACTGAAAAGAAAAGGGAAAAAACATGAGCCCAACCAGAAAAGGGCCACAACCCAGCAATAGGTAAACAAAAGAAACAGCTAGAAGGGTCCCCCACCTAGAACCCGACCCTAACCACCGCACGCTGTCCAAGATCCCAAGCTCCTAAGCTCCTCAGAAGTTATGCCCCACCTGTTCGTCGTCTGCAAGGGAACACCAAGTGTGGGAAAAGCCCAACCAGGGGTGAGTATAAAAATACTCAGTTGGATACCCCGAAGGCTCGAGGGAGAAACAAAGTAGGTACCGAAGGGTGAGCAGTAGAACGAACAGGTAGTAGAACAGAAGTACAAGAGAGAGTGTAGTAAAGAGTACAGTAAATAGTCTAGCTCAACCCAACAAGAGGAAAAATGGTAGACACGTCCAGAAACAAGGAGGTGTAAATGGTGAGAAGATGAAATTCCCTTCGAGTCTTCACTACCTATATCAGGAGAGTAGACTCGTCCGAACATGGGAAGCTAGACACAGAAAGCACATGGCATACCCTGCACGTCTTCGCCTTTCCTGGAAGGAGAGTAACCAAACCCATGAAGTGGGTACTGGGACAAGGTATATACAAATACATATTCTCAATCAAGAAGCTTGAACAAGGTCATAAAGGGATCTCCATCCCATAGCTTAGCCCAAGAAAAGTGATTCACCAACAGTCCCAGAAGTAAACACCATTGATGCCCAGCATACCACATATCTGCCCCAAACTACAACTCAAGGGGCTCAAATCACCACACCATTACACTATCCTCTTTGGGTGGTACTGACTCGCCCGCACGGTTTTAGTTCACGTCACAAGGATACATCTCAGTGGGGAAAGTGCCCCTCACACTTGATAGTTTAGGGGGAACATCAAACAACACAATGTCACTGCCCCGCAGTCGAGAGGTCTCCTCAAAGACAAGGTCGTCCATTCACTAAATCGTACGACCAAGGGTACCGCTCCTGTAATCACGGAGGAAAACCACAGACTAGCCTAGTAGAAAGGACTGAGTCTGGAATATCAATGGGTGTCCCACTGCCCAGCCCTGCTGGAGGGTAATTCATAATATGATATCGGGTGACCCACTACCCATCCCTGCTAGAGGGTAAACCATAATACATCATCAGACGAACCACTGCCCAGCCCTACTGGAGGGTAAACCTGGAATAAGTCCTCATGCGACCCACTGCCCAGCCATACTGGAGGGTAGACCAGGAAGTAGTCGGCAGGTGACCCACTGCCCAGCCCTGCTGCAGGGTAAACCCAGAACAGGACGACGAGTGACCCACTGCCCAGCCCTGCTAGAGGGTAGACCCTCAAGAGTCATCGAGTGACCCACTACCTAGTCTCTTCTAAAGGTTAAACCCTAAACAATTCGATAGGTGACCCACTTCCCAGCCCTGCTGGAGGGTAGACCTGACACAAGATGACGGGCAACCCACTGCCCAGCCCTGCTGGAAGGTAGACCCTCAAGAGTCGTCGGGTGTCCCACTGCCTAGTCTCTACTAGAGGGTAAACCCTGAGAAGTCAATAAGTAACCCACTGCCCAGCCCCGCTGGAGGGTAAATCCAGAACTGCTCTGGCCATCTCTACTAGATAGTACAACACTGGCCAACCGAACACGAAGTGGGTATCGCGCAACCATCTGACTCCAGAACAAGACCAGGGGAAACCACTCAACCCTACTGTTCTAAACCCTCGATCATAGTGTCGGGGGAAAAACTCAACCCCATTGGTCAAAAAACGAGAACCGAGGGACCCTATAAGTCATGAGAGGTCAAAAGTACGCAAAGCAGTACACGACATGCACATGGGGCCCACTCGACGTGTGGCCCCAAGTCAAACCCAACCGAATGCACAAACGTTCTTAGGTACGAACAACCACATGTACCTCCAAGAGTTTACATATACTCCCAGAGTATACCGTGTTCCAGACCAAAGGCTATCGTGCACACGACACCGAACATCAACACGAAGGCGTAACGTAACAACTCCAACTTGCCACCTCATCGGCCCAGGCACGACCGACTAAATCCTCTCAAGCATTACTTCACTCCCCCAAGAGTGAACGTGATCACATGATAAGGGACTCCTAAAAATGTGGTAGAAGAACCACCACCGGGGCACCTTCACATTGCCCCATTTAATAAGATTGTGGAAGAGGTTCTACATGACCAAATGGACCATACTGTTGTAATCCTCATGGAAAAACACACGAGATAGACTACTTACTCACATCAACGGATATTTTATGGAAAAGTCGCCAACACCACTTTATGCCCGAACGACGTCCCGTGAACCCAAGCCTCGGCCCTGAAAACAGTCGGGGCGCATCATACCATTGCGATCCCCTCGGGAGAACACGTCAAAAAGACTACTCACTTGAGTGCAATGGATATCCAGGGAAAAAGATGTAGTTCGGCGCACCACACATGAGCGGTGCCACGTGGGACCCAAACCCTGGTCCCGAAACACAACGAACTGATCGTACCGTTGCGATCCTCTCAAAAAAGTACACAAGATGGACTATTCACTTCTCCAAAATGGTCACCCGGTGATAAAGATGGAAAATCACCATCAACGCCCAAACAGCCCTCATGGGGCCCGCACCATCGTGCCGAATTAGTGCGGGCATATTGCACCATTTCAATCTCCTCGGAAAAACATCCAGAATTGACTACTCACACACCCTGAATGGACACCCGATGAAAAAGTCTTGAAATGTTGCACGCAGCTCGAAATACGGGCAGTGGGGCCCATGCCTCAACATCATCCTCAACTCCTGAAACCACCCTGGAAAGCTCTACCTCGATGCCAGGGTTCCAACACCACTGACGGCACTCAAAACAGACGTCGGACGTGTCCGCGCCGTCCAAAACAATATCCCCGTAAAATCTCCAATTCACTTAAAGTACATGTCGCGCCACTAAGACCCCTCGTTTCGGGAATTAAAAATTCCCAAAACCATCTCAAAACATTCATCTCAAATCCAAGAATGCATTTCTATAGAAACATGTGAATCCGACCTCTGGTTTGTGATTTAGGGCACATTAAAATTTTAACGGGCCGAAATGGGGCGGGCTAGGCTGGTTCGGCCGGCCCACCACTCACTGAACCAGCGGTCCGCGGTTCACCGCGTGGACTGCCCGTCCATGCCCAGACCGGCTCGGCCGGTCTGGATTTTCCGAGTGGACCCATGAGTCATGGGTCCTTTCCATCCCCGGGTTCATGACGTCCCCGGTTTTGTTGCGACGACCGGCCAAGCGGCCAGTCTCGTGTCGCCCGAAGGATCCCCCTACCCCGTCGACGCCCGCCGTCGCGCCCGCAACAGCCTCCGCGGCTGCTCCACCTCAACACAAGCCTCTGACCACCTTTTCTTCCCTACTGCCGAGACGCCGCCTCCTCCTGGAGCTGCTCCGCCACCGCCTTAGCCCGTGCAGCCGCACATCGGACTGCCAGAACCCTCAAAACCGGCCGGAAAACTCCAAACCACTGAAAAAACCCGCAAACTTCACTGGACCATTGTGGGAAGCTCAAGACTCGAAATTGATATCTGAAAGATGCATCAGAAAGAGAATAAAATATAATACAAGATTATGGGATTTTTTCGAGGATCAAACAAAAAATTGATTCATATAATAGAACTCAAAGTAGGGGTGGGAATAAAAAATGAAACTGCATCAAATCCTACCTCTTAGGCGTTGCCCGGAGCTTCACGAAGTGTCCGCTGCCGCGCCATGCCTTGCCAGAGTTCCCACGCCTGAGATGGAGGAGAGGGGTGATTTGAGGAAGAAGAAGAACAAGGAGAAGAAGAAGAAGAAGAAGAATGAGAAGAGGGGGTTGGAGGAGTGTTTATGTAAAAATCACTTAAACGCACGCCCGACAACCCAGAACCCGAAATTTCGGCGGGGTCGGGATTAAGCCTCCCCGTGGCTAAAACCCACGCTCTGAGCACAATGGAGGTATTGGAATTTTATTCTGAGGCCCCATTCAAAAGTTGCAACAACAGTGCCTGTTGCCGCCAAATTACGAAAACACCCCTGGTCGCGCTTCTTCACAGACGGCCCACGCCCATAAAACTTTAACTCCTCCTAGGGTAAACAGCACGCTCCGAACTCAATGGTGCCCTCAGTTTCCCCATCCGAGCCACCTATTAAGATATTCTGAGTTTAACCATTAAACAGATAAAACAATTAATTAATTTATCTGTTTCACGTTCTGAAAGCGAGCGAGGGGTCCAAACGTCTCGCGCTGACATGCTTTATGTCGTTTCTAGGGTAAACACCCCATTCCGGACCCATCCGTGTACTCATATCTTTTATCCAAAACTCCGTTTAGTAAATATAAATTTTATTTGGTGTTCCCAGTGTGAACGCACATAAAATTTAATTCTGGGCACTCCAGGGCTCTGAATCGCACGCCGTCTCAAGGCGTTGCTTTGGAATATAATCAAGAATATTCCAAAGTCTTTCTCAGCAAAAACTGGGTTCTTACAAAAATACATTTCCATCAACAGCTACACCCTTAAAGAAAACACCCCATTTTCAGATAATACAACCATTACAAAAAAATAAATATCCCATTGGGTAATAAGTCTAAAAAATACATAATACAGTGGAAATTATTTATTTTCTTATAATAATCAGACTATTTTTTACATGTTTTCAAACAAGGAATTTAAAAAAATTGATACCGAAATTCGTGTGCCTTCCATTTACATAAATACTACTTCTCCAATTCACTTTCGAATATATTTGGAAACAAGTGTATTTTCTGTATTTAAAACTACAATTAAAAATACTTTTCTATTCAATAAAATATAAACATAGACAAACCCCACATTTTCCAATTAAAATTTCTTAATGGATCCCATAGGAAGTTCAAAAAATTATTGGAATGGAAAAAAATTTAATTAATGGAATGAATTATAAATCAATAAAAATTAATTCATTAAAAGCCATGAAATCGTGATAAATACTTGGAAAACACATCAAAAATACTATACATGTACAAAATTAGATTTATAAAATATTTATAAAGCTCTTTCACTTCCTGAATTAAAAAATAATGAAATATGATAAAATCAGCCAACTCAATTTGAAGAATACCAAGCTATAATGCGACACCTTGTATTGATAACACCAAAAAAGGAATTACCCTCTTTGGAATATAGAAAAAACTTATCTTATAATCAACGCAAGCCCTATCCCTACCTTGTAGATAGACTGAGGGTTTCTTGGTGAATAAGATCCTAGGATAAAATTTAAATGAATGTGGACGAAGATAAGAATGAATAAGGGAGTGAAATTACCAAAAAAATACCCAAAATGAATAGATAGGGTTCATGATTTGAAACAGATGTAAGGGGAACCTCTCTATAGGGTTCCAAGGGATTGAATATCTAATTTGGAAGGATATTAGGAGAGGAAAATAAAAATTCAAATTTTGGAATTGGGTAATTTTTAATTTTATGTGAATTTTGGAAAACCATGTGGTTTCCAAACCCATGAGAGAGCCACTGGTATGGAACTAAACAGTCACGCGGTTTATGTACAATAATTACAAACCATTATCCAACCATGGAAAACGAATTTTATATAAACTATAATAGTTCACATGTTTTCTAATAATTTTTCACATGTTATACACTAGAAACAAAACCTATAAAGGTAATCCACTTGGTTTCCACAAAGTCTCACATTATTCACCAGGAACCATGTGTTACCCATGAACAATAATAAGGAACACTAAAAATTTAACTAAGGACCCCTCTTATCTCTCTGTGGTGTCAATTTCAAGTAGAAATGTTCATTTATATTAAATAATTTCTATATGATATAATGTTTTGTCATTTCTTGATTTTTTTAGTAATTATATTTCTTTCTGGGCATTTCTATAGTTTGATCACGATCAGGGGTAATATTTTGGTAATCATAGAACAAAATATAACTTTTTTTAGTTTGGTAAATGGGGTTATTTATGGATGGTGAATAATCAGTAAAACCTTGTGGCATATCTACTGTACAGTTCCAAGAAAATTTTTGGTGTACCATTTACCATCATGTGTGGCCAAACATGGAGAATAATATAAATTAACCCATATATTGATTTTAAAACCATAAAATTCTCCAATTTCTCTTATTCATTATCCTATTACTTATCCTCTTGACCCTAATGGTTCAATACAGATATTTTGGTGATATTAACCTTTTAAGAGATTGATTCATAAGGAACATAAGGAATTGTATCTTATAAATCATATGTATAGATCCATTATTTTTTTTTCTTAATCTTTCAACAAGATCCCATCACTTATTATTTGAAACAAGCATAAATTATCAATTTTAAGGATATATTTATCTGTTATAACGTAATACAATGAGCTTTTTATGTATCTATTGAAAATGATATGAAGAATAAAATTTTGTTACCATTATCATTATATAGTTCCTTATGAATTTTTGTTGTAATTTTTTTTCGATTACTCTATTTTTATCTTAATTCATAGAATTTGAGTTTCATGATTTGTGGTTAACAGCTTATGGATCTTAATTGTTTTAAAGGATCCCTATTTCTCTTTGTATTGTGAATCTAATTGTGTTTCCAAAATTTCCAGGTGTCTGATGTAGAAATTATGTTAATATAAATTTAAATTTACCTTTTTTATTACTTCTTCATTCAACTTTGGAATTTTTTTATATTTAATTTCTAAAGATTATATCTACTATCTATATGAAATAATAATGCTTTCTTGAACTTTTCATAAAAGTTGGAAAAGTGTTCTCTCACTTGAATTGATCATTAAATCCAATTTAATGTAATACAAATTTTTTTAGTTATAATTACATGATAGAATTTGATAATTTTTCCTAAATATTTTATGATATTTATTTCTAAAATTATTGGGAAAATGTTGTTTTTTAATGATAATCTGGGTTGGAAGATTTCTGAAATTCTTTAAAAATTTACATTTAATGATTTCATTGAATAGAGATTATTTTTGTATCTTACCAAATGGATTT
This sequence comes from Viscum album, assembly GCA_963277665.1. Classification (NCBI taxonomy): domain Eukaryota; kingdom Viridiplantae; phylum Streptophyta; class Magnoliopsida; order Santalales; family Viscaceae; genus Viscum; species Viscum album. The sequence goes on along the minus strand of OY728153.1, from coordinate 689,680,474 downwards.
ACATTGCTTTAATATTAATATAATGATCCCATTTCATAATATGCACTTTTATCAGTTTATGTTTAAATTAAAAACCCCAAAGACATGACCCTTTATATTGAATGGATACATATGGTTGTTTTTATTACTTGGGATAACTACATATTTTGTGTTAGTTATATTATATTCAATTGATACTCGTGGTTATTTATTATTCAATGGGATAAATCCCCTATCATATTACTGATTTTATATTATTATTGTTGGATTAAATGGGATATTTTTATGTGGTTTTTCGGTGGTTTCAACTGGATAAGTAAATGAATTATTGTTCTCGGATATGATTATATGATATTACTAATACATTAAAATGATGAAATCTTTTTTATGTGTCCTGGGAACACCTAGTTGGAATGGTGGGAATTCTAGGTACACATATTCACTAGTATATAATTAATATATATTCCTAGTATTCCAAGGTGGGGCTAAGGTCAATATATGGGATTCTTCCCCTCGATTAGGATATGAAGGGTAAGACTAGGTGAAATGATATGGTTTATTAATGTGTTGTTTATTTTCAACAAATTCAATTTCTTAGCAGAAAATATTGAGTTATATTAAATGAACATTCCTTTAAAATTTAAAATATTCAATAGATTAATTTTCTAATTTTATAAGATGCATATCAATTTTGAACATGAATGTTCTAACCTGGCAAGAATTTTTAAATTTTCACCCTATAGATAATATTTGGTAAATAATTTAAAAATTAGAATTTAGATATTAATAATTTTATATATAAAAAATAATTATTATATGTGTAATTAATTATTTAATGAATATAAATTTGAATAAATAATGATAAGAACTTTTGGATATAAAGAGGGTTATTATTTGGAATGAAATTTTTTTATGAAAAATATTTTTTAAATGAATAATGTCAATCAAATTAACTTGATAAATATTATAATTAATATTGAGTTTATTTAAACTAAATTTAAAGATTATATATTTAAATATATGAATTTATATCAATCTGATGATGACTATCAGTCATATTGTAAATATAATATCATCTTATACTTGAAAAATATATTTTATGAAAAACATTTTCCAACATGATTTTCTTGTTAATTACTAAAATATATTCCAGAACTCAAATTAATTGAATTTGATGAAATGGATTCAATATTATTAATCAAAATAATAAATATTTGGTAGTATGTTCAACATAATTATTCTTCATTTTTATGAATAAAAATAGTAAAAACTAATTATCCCAGTTAACTTTAAAATGAGTTTACCGTGGGGGTTAAATGAAAATATAAGGGTATGTTTTCTAATTAAACGTGTAAAAATACTATTTTATAGAAATATTTAGACATTGTATTATCAAAAACCATTTTAGTACATATGGGATCATTTTTCTTGGGAATTACTTCATTATTTTGTACTATATGGAAAATTTCAATGTAGTTTCCAAGAAGCCCCTGACAAATTATAATAGGGATCCTCATCCCCTCACTTATTCAAAAAACATACTTGATTTAGTTTGAACATCCATAGATAAATATCTCCGCAACAACCTCTGAAACATTCTAGAGTTTATGTTATCCCCAAAAGACCAATCCTATATTCAATTATAAGATATCTGAAGGAGGTTTCTCTAAGGATACCATCTTCAACTGAGATCATTATTTTATACTTCTTATTTTATCGCATTCAATTTGATTTTAAAAATTAAAATATAATAAACCCATAATATACCCTAAAATTATAATTAATCATTTTTATAGAATAATATTTTTTAATCACCCTATCAGTCAAATGGAAAAAAAATCCACTGCTTGATTGTAAGGTAGAATATTGCCTCGCAAATCGATCTAATTTTGAATCCATCACTGAATTTATTAGATATAAAAAATTATGGAAATAAAAAATAAATTTGATATATATGACATGATATTATATTTTTAAAATTAATATATCATCCATTTCCTTACCCTTTCACCCATTAAGTAGTTGATATCATCACTCTTCTATACATACGACCTACCATCTCCCTGAAAAGACGTAATTTATTTTCCATGTGAAATTTTCAAGAATGGTTATAAATAAGGAATGTAATAATTAAATATTATATTTATATTAATCATATAATTTTGTATAGGATGGAAATATATGTACTTACATGAACTAGAACATCTACGATAAAACATGCATGAGATAATAAAGTAGTTTAGACCAGAAATATAGTGAAATGTTATTAATATACTTGTGATAAGATGTTATATTTGGATCACATATGATATTATTAATATTAATATTGTCATTTAATAAATAAATATAAAATTTAAACCCATTATATATGAGGCTAAATCATGTTTAACTACGGGAAAGCATGTGGTAAAGGATTTTGTTTTAATTTGAACTCTACTTAGACATATTTTCATTGAAAACTTTTTATCCTTTATGTTGTGTATATACATATCATGTGAAGTATTTAGAATTAATAATTAATGATTATTAATTTTTAAATTCATGTTTATTCCTTCAAGGAGTAACAATTTAAAATGACCAAATAGGTAAGAATCTATTTGACAATATCAATTTCTTTTGGGATTGTCAAAAATCATGTTGGGGTTTCATCCAAACTATCACCCGACGAGGTGAATTTCATATCTAGAAGGGAATTATTGATTAAAATAGGCAATAAACTAGTTCTTGGGTATCATAAATATACTTTGGTAATTATTTAAACCATTAACATGATCATAAATCACCCACAATAATAAACATCACAATAACTGATAACCATAACCAAGCATGGTACAAAAAATTTCAAACTCAATGTTTTAAAACTTCAACCAAAACAAAAAGTAAAACAATGGAATGGGAGTGAAAAGTCAATCCCAAAAACCTCCATGAAATGATATTAACTTAAACTTCAATCCACCACCACCAACACCTTCAAAACATGGAACACCAGCTACCGGATCTACCATCACCATGATACATATTACCCTTACCCAAGTCATACATTACACAGTCTATATACACCCAATGTTTTATATTATGTGTGATATAAATCCTAGTATGATTCCACCCCAATGAAATTTTCCCATTATAAAGCATTATAAGACAACTAACATTCACTTTCCATAAAAATATTTGAAACATTTACAAGAAAACATTCTAATGAAAAATTTATCATCAAACAATTTTCATCAAAACCCCTCTTTCATAAATAAGATTGCTTGAATTAAAAGTATTCATGAGGTTTAAAATATACCAATGGATATCACTATATACTATAAGTATAATTTCCCAAGATATAATGATTGAAAAATTCTTATAGGTAAGTGGAACAAATGGGACCCTATGGACATTGTACCTTGGTGATCAAAATCCACAAACTCAACTACCAAAATTGTTCTAATGTAGGATCAATTATAGGGTCTCATATACCAAGGTCTTTTGGTATCCATTTAATAATCCAAAAACCAATATCATTCCTCTTCAGATGCATCTATATGGGATCATATCCCAAGATCTATGGGTCTTTAATCACATCACATATATAGTTAGTATTGTAGCATAAGATATACTTGATGAATTCAAGAAAATACCACTACTGAATCAACTAAAATACTATTTCTAGTTCTCTAGACTAGATTACATGGATTAAATTTCTCCTCAAATTCCATTTCACATATCACATAAATCACCACTTTCACACAAACATTCCAAGTATCCCAAGCACACTTGTAAATCTCCTCTTTCATATTTTCACATTGATCCAATAATAAAAATACACATGGAAACCACCATTCTCCATAATCAATGTCCCATTCCATTTCATATGCACACCAAAGAAATTTGGAAATACATTTCAGACCACATGTGAAATTTAGGAAACCCATTTGACAATATAACAAGTAGTAAACATATGTAATATAACCATTTCCATGGTAAATGCCCCCTTCATGTTCATACTAACAAAAAATCTATTATACAAATTTATTCACATCATTCTCACAATTCAAAGACACATTTAATGTGAAAAATAAAGTGTCTATAAGAAAAAAACCCATTTCTCTTTTAAATCCCACTTTTTAGACATTTTCACCACTAAATCTCAACAAAAACAAAAAATTTCACCTTCAATAAAGGGAATATAATATTTTCAAGAAGAAATAAAATTAAGCACATAAGAAATATAACATATTTCATTTCAAAAACCATATTCCATCACATAGTCATGCTAGAATAATTCATACACCAAATAAAGATATCACATAACACATAAAATAACAAATCAAGATACATGAACTCATCCAATATTGTAAAATCATTATAACCCCAACCTAAAACAATGAAACATCCAATTATTGATGTGAAACCAGAACATCACCACCCCAATACCATAAAAAGGAAAGAACTATCAATAATACTCAATATCTACCAAAAAACACAAGATAAAAACCTATTTAGGTCAAGCACACTTTGGAAAATATAAACTCAATAAAGTGGGGAGAAGAGACCATAAATAGAGGGAGAAAGCAAGTGAAAAATTACTTACTTGATGTTTCCTTGAGTAATTTGGGTCATAAAGCACATGGATGGAGGTTATAAGGCTTCAGGAAATATGGGATAAAGTTCCCATGGATGAACATCCCAAATTGGGAATATGGGAGGAGAATTATGGTTAAAATCAAAGATGTCATAGTGGTAATTTTCCAATTTTTAATGACATGTTCAATGAGCATGATTTTTACACGTGTATTTTTAAACCATGTGATAGCCCTAAAAGCCCCACTATCCAAGAAGAACATGTCGCATGGTTATCATACATAGTTTGAGAAATCTTTTTTAAACCATGTGCTTTCTACTCTCTAAATATGTAATTGGACACAAAGTTTCCTAAGTGACGGCGCACGATTTGGAAAACACAATACCAACCATATACCACATGGTCCTAAGCCTAAGTTCTCAATTTTAGAATCAAAACTCAAGGTAAAATACAAGGATAAATACTAGATTGTGAATAAACAAAATAATTAACTGAAAATGAAATTGCGAATGTGATAATTATCCCCACCATGAATGATTTTTTTCCAAAAACGTCAACCTGAATATGATCAGAAAACAAAAAATGGAACTCCTCCTCAACCAAAGAAATTTACTCCCAAGTCTCATGAACATAACTATAGTTATTCCATATAACATAGACTAATGTAATAGACTTACCATGAAGCAGATTCCCATTTTAATCTACAATCTGCACTGGTCATTCAAACATAGAAAATCAGGCTCCAACTCCAACTCTTCCAAATTCGACACTTGGGATAGATCTAGATTATACTTTTTCAATTGGGATACATGAAAAAAATAATGGAAGGATGTCAATTGAGATGGAAAATAAAACATTTATATAACCTTAACAACCCAGATGTTTATCTCAGAAGGGTTGACAAGCCTCGATATTATCCTAAATTTCTTACCCAATTTGTGAGGACCCAAGTGAGCGGACACTTTCAAGAACACTCAATAATATATAAGAAACAAAAAAAATATTAGTGCCTTTGTTTTTAATATGAATTATAGTGAATATTATATTTCTAGAAATGACACTTTCTCTTCATGACATTATAATAGTTCACTTGCACAAGCACCAGTCCCAACAATGTGGTCTCTCCCACCTCTACCCAACACATAGGTGGATAACAGGGTGACTATAAAGTTCCTGAAAAGGATCCATTTTAATCAGGGATTAGTAACAATAGTTATATGAAATAATTACAAATAGAAAATTTTTATCCCATGAACCCTCAAAATCAAACACACATATACAGTGCATGTCTTCTAAAATCTGATTCTCCCACTCAATTTGACTGTATCTTTAAGGTTGGAATGACACACCCAATGTCACATGAAAACACATTACCTTATGAAGGCCTTTACAAACCCTTGATGTAAAATATTGGTCCCTATTAGAAACAATTTTTTATGGCACATAATGAATCCTCGAAACCTCCTAAGCATACAACCAACCCAAATCATCCACTTTGGTTGAATCTATGATAAAAGTGAAATGGGATGATTTGGTAAAATGATAACTCACTACCCAAATGAAATTCATACCCTAGGGTGTGCAAGGTTACCCCACAATAAATTCCAAGAAAATAACTTCCCAATTCCATGTAGGAATAGGTATCGGGTGAAGATAATCTGAGGGCCATTAGTTCTCTTCTTTAACCTACTAACATTTATAGCACTACAATAAAAATTCATCTATATCCTACCTCAAACCTAGCCACCAAAACTACCAACACACATCATAAAACATCTTGGTGCCTATAGGATGAATCCCCCGCTAAGACTGGTGACTAGCCTATATCACCACCTTCCTCATTGATAACAACACCACAAAGAAACCCTTTAATCACAAAACTCCCTTACGATACAATGAAAACTCACAAGGTATCTCATAACCATTAAGAAACTTTGTAAAATGATAAAACAAAACATCACTTCGATACTGTTTATGAATCAACTCTATAAGGGAAGGTGTCAGTTTGAAACTGGTGAAGAATGCACCACTACTATGCTCTTTGTTCTCAAAATGAATCTGAGAAAAATCTCCATCAATGTCCACTCATCACTAGACTCTTTCAATTCATTCATTAGAACATTCGTACTCAAATAATCCTCTATGAAATTACCTTTTATTGGGGTATACATTATATCAAAATGGAACCCCTGAAGGTACTCAACCCAACAACACTACCTCAAATTAAAATGTTTTTGAAAGAAGATGAAGTCCAAGATCTTATAATCGAAATATTATACAAAATTCTCCACAAAAGGATAATATCACCATGCATTTCATTCATTCATCACTAATTACAACTTTAGGTCATGGGTGGGGTAATTCCTTTCATGTGGTAATAGTTATCAAGAACCATAATCCACCTCATGATCATCCTTCATCAGCATATACTCATGACTTATACATGAGGACTCAAAATAGACCACATAACCCTGTCTAGGTTATGGAAAGATCAAAACACAGGTAGTATTCAACCCCTTCATAAGCTACTTCAACGATTCTTGACATGTTAGGATCCATTAAAAATTCACCCTTTTCTTGGTGGCACCATCGTGTATAAATAAATCTAAGATAAGTCTCAAACAAACCATATATAATGCCCTACCATGCCTAAGAAGCTTTTGATTTCAAACACATTCTTAAGCTGCAACCTTCACATCACCACATAGATCATCTCGAGGTCCACCAAACCCCAATATTCATAGCCCACATGAATGAGAAACATAACATCCTAAATTTATAAGGTTCACTTAGAAAATGTATAATAGAGTGGATGATCATGAAGAGTGCCTCACACAATCCTAAAATATCACTCATGATCATCCTATGCCCCTGAATAGACTAGGATGTTGACCATGAATACTACTATAATAGATCCTATATAATAATCTAAGACCCTATTCATACGTCCTATAAGGAACACTGGAAGATTTTTCAATCTGAAAGGCATGACCATGTATTCAAAATGGTCATACATTTTCCAAAAAAGTGTTTTGGGACATCTGCCTCTCTAAATCTATCATTGGGATTTCCAGAATTAAAATATATCATTGAAAACCACCATACCCCCCCTATATGATCAAAAAGGTCATAAATAAGTGTAAAATGATTCTTTTTCTTGATCATCACCTTATTCATCTTCCAGTCATAAATGCAGAACTGGAGAGATTTGTCATCCTTTTTCGCAAACAAAATTGGGGTGACCCAAGGTGAGATGCTATGGTTAATGAATCCTTCGTATTCAAAATCTTCTAGTAGTACTCTTAATTTCCTCAACTATATTGGTTCTATATCATATGAGGGAATAGATATCATTTTCATTGTAGAAAATAAATCAATAAATAACTCAACATCCCACTCTAGAGTAAAACATAAGAAATATATGGTAAAACACTTAAAACCCATTCACTGAAGGAGGTAAAAAATCCTCAATAGCACCATCGTCATTCTCCAACATGAGTAATGAAATATGGAAAATTAGGTTGTCTAATTTCGGATGTGTAGGTACAACATGACTTGACCGATGATCCTGATCACCATTATTGATATTGATAGCATAATATGGTTCCATGAAACTCACTCACTGCTTATAACAATTTATGTGCACCGGGAAACATACCATAAAATCTTTTTCAAGGATCATGTCAACGAAGTCCATTTCCAAAGAAGTAAAATTCCATTACAGCTTGAGACCAAACACGGTGAGTGGATAAAGACACCTAAAACCCTACTCTCACTTTGTACCATTTAGCATTACCAACTCTATCAGATACATCCTAAGCTCAGTTCACAATTTTAAAGAATCCAAAATATGGGAAGAAATAAAATAAAATAAATCATCGGTATCAAACAGACCAATAAATAATGATGGAGTAATATGAATGACACCTCAGAATGTCATAATCCCTACATCTAATTCCACTAGTTCTCGATCCACCACCTAAAGTTGACTCATCTCATGATGACCCTGAGATATACCACTGGCATGTTGTTTAAATATGAAATAAATCATACCTGATGAAGATCTATCCAACATACCATAGCCTGAAAAATAATAATCCATTGTCCTGGATGGTTCTTATTAGACTGACATCACTTTATAAGTCACAGAATCCGCACCACTCTGATATAGGAGCACCAATTTACAAAAAATATATAAAGGTTCTATTTCTATACATTAATGATAAGGTCTGAGAGGAGATGTAATTTCAGGTCATATGTGTCTATCCTTCCCACACAGGGCACACAACTATCCAAGAATTGAATTTCACAGAGGAATATCTACGATAAGGATAGCCTATACTACCACCTCCTTTAGTCCCCTAATCGTTCTACTTCTACTTTTTCTCAGAAAATCTACCAATACCCACTACTTCGGCTACTATAGAAAAACCAGAACTACTTCAACAATCAATTTTTAACATCATAATATGATCAACCACCTTAATATAAGTTTTTGAGATTAGAAAAAAATCCTTAAATTAGATTACATGCTACAAACCCCTATCGAACCTCTAAGCATTCATCTTCTCCTTAGAAATGAGCTCTGGTGTGTAGTAAACATGCTATGTGAATGGGTTAACATAATCCATCATATATAGTTCTCCCTGGATAATCTCTTTGAGATCCTAGAATATAGATAATGAAAAACTATGAGACAATACCACTCATTGAAAATGTCCTTGAAGTCTTTCCGACCCATCTTATTTTTCTTTCCATATTACACAACCGAGTACCTTCATTTTCGACAGGGAACATCCAACATGAATGAGGAAAACAATATTTAATTTCATTAAGAGTATCAAGGAACTAAAATATCCATTCTTTCTTCTCAAGACACTCCTATACTTCTTCAGGTTCCATGCTAACTTGGAATTAAGAAGCCTTGTTCTTAAAGAGATCCTTGGAATTTTCATTCCCCATACCTAGATTGTATTCTCTAACATGAGAATGACCAAACCCAGATCCTTTTCCCAATTCTATGATTTCCAAAACCACATATTCAACCAACCAATAATCAATTAGAGGAGAACTCTCTTCGGTCTCTTCTCATGGTTGCGCATGAATTCTCTTAGTATTCATTTTGTGACAACATGTAATAACCATAAAAAACTATCATTGAAACCATTTTGAAAATATTCTGAAACAAAAATATTTACCAACACATTGATAAATCAAAACATATCCAAATACATGAAAACAAAAAAACACCAATTTAAACAATCCATCCTCACCCATTATCCATATATAGTATTCATCCTATACATATCACATTGAGGAGAAGTAAAATAAAATCCCAACATCCCATGGTGACTCGTGCCCTTTCATTAGTTTTGAATATGAGCACACCACTCGCAATTAGAACCTGAAGCCCCAAAGATCCTAGAATCAGTCTATCAAGAAAATTTCCCAAATAACTTATCCCAAAAAAGTGTGATCTATTTGGATATCATTTTGTCACAAACCAAGATGGGGTTTCATCCAAACCAATAACCAACCTTATCCATGGAATGGACTGAAGGTTTTTCCCAATCCCCACGGTCTAGGAACTATTGACTGGGAAGAAAAAATATAATATGGGAATTATTTCACCCATTTACATGATCATAAACAATAGACGATAATAATCATCACAATAATTGATAACCATAACTAAAAAAGTTACAAAAAATCATATTCAATGTATTATAACTTCTACCAAAACCAAAAGTACAATAACAGAATGGGACCAAAAGTACTATCCCAAAAAGAACCATGAAATGAGTGGTAAATCACCCTCAAGAGACCACCATGAACTCATGGATGAAGTGGAACACAAAAAAACAGATCCACTATCTCCATGATACATCTTTCCTTTTACCTGAGTTGTACATAACAAAGTCTACATGCAACCAAAGGTGTTTGTAGGGCGTGAAACAAAGGCTAGTAGGATACCTCCCAAATGAAAAGGTTCTGGTCTATATCATTAGAAGAAAAATTAACATGAACATTTATCTAAAAATATTGGGGACATTTAAAAAATATATTTAAAGTGAAACCATATTAAGTAACACTTTTCAATAAATACACATTTTTAATATTATGTTTTCATGAATTAATAGAATACATAACATCTGCCATATACCTATGTCTATAACAATATAATATAAGAATCATGTCAAAAGTTATAACCATGGGAAAATAACTATAGGTAATTAGAACTAGTTGGACCTTATGAACATCATACCTTGTTGATAAAAATCCTCTAACTCAACTACTAACATCATTCTTGTGCATGAGAAATTAGAGGGGACCATACCCCAATGTCTAATAATATCCATTTCATAATTCAAATCCAATATTATTTATCTACATGAACTACTAGAGGAGAAAATATCCCAAGGTCTACTACTCTCCAATCATATTACATGTTTATTTATTGTTGTAGAGTAAAACCTTCTAAATGAATCTGGGCCAATGACACTTCTAAATCAACTAGCATACTAGTTCTAGTTCAGCCACATAGATACTAAGGAAATATTTTGTGCTCAAATTTCATTTTACATATCACTTAAATAACCAATTTCACAAAAACATTCACGCATCACAAGAACAAATGGAAATCAGAGATTTCATATTTTCACATTGATCCAATGATCAAAATAAAAATGGAAACCTCTATTTTCCATAAAAATTGTCACTTTAAATTTCATATACAAACAAAAACCATTTTTAAATACATTTCTCACCACTTTTGAAATTTTGGAAACCCGTTTGAAAATATAACAAGAAGGGAACATAAGAAATATAACAGTTTCCATGGTAAAATCAACTTTCAAGTTCATACTCATATAAAATATACTTTACAACATGCTTCACATTATTTTCAGAATTAAAAGATTCATTTAAGGTTTACAACCAAGAATCCAATATAAATAAAACACCCATTTCTCTTGGAAACCTATCATTCAACACATTTTCACCCTTAAAGCACTTTGAAAACACATTTCACACATTCTACACAAGGTATATAACATTTTAAAAAACAAAAAAAAAGAATCACATAAAAAATATATCCACTTTATTTCCAAAAAACAACTTCTATCACATATGGATTCCAAACCAATTCCAAAATAGGTTTTAAACCACATTAAAATTCATGAAAGAGATATAAATAATCAGGAAATCAAGGTAAACAGATCCAATAATGTAAACTCTTTCAACCACTTACCTTGAAATTGGAAACATCAAGAAATCATTGCGAAACCAAAACCGCAACACACAGACACTATGATGGAAATATTATGCAATAATAATAAATATCTCCTCTTATAACACAAGATAAACTTTCATTAGGTGAAGCACCCCACTAGAAAATTGGAACACAAGAAAGAGGGTAGAAGAATCGTAGAAAGATGATGAAATCAAGAGGACAATTAATTATTTATGTTTCCTTGAATAAATGGGTTCAAAACAAAACCAAGATTAAGGTTTCAAGTCTTTAAGAAACTTAGAGGTATCCCCATGGATGTAAATCCAAAACGGGAGGATGGTAGGATAATTACTATTAAAAATGAATAGGGTCCATAGGCAATTTAATAATTTTTAATGACATTGACATGGTGCATGATTTTTTCTCATGGTTTTCCAACATTTTTTTTCCAAAATGTGTGGAAATCATGTAGTCACCACTATCCAAGAAGAAAATTCCAAACAGTTAGCCCACATGGTTTGAAAAACCTTGAAAAAATTGTGTGGTATCTATTGCCTAATGACGCAATTGGCCACATAGTTTCTTGGGATAGGGCACATTGTTTGGAAAGTCATAGGAAAACTATGTTCCACCTATTGAAAATTAAAAATTCTCTATTTTCACTCAAAACTATATAGAAAACCCAAGGATAAATACTTTACTAAGAATAAACAAATAAATTATATCAAAATTAAATGACATATTTGTTGAGTATTTCTTTTATTTTCATTAATGTAATTTTATGATTTATATATCATAAACACCAATAAGTTCTTATCCATTGGATATTTTTTGAATTTTCAAATTATCTTCTATATTTTCCTCTCTTAGTAACTTTAATCAATAAAGAACGAAAATAAATTGAAAAATAGAAATTAATTCACTTTTAATTAGATTTATATTTATTCCATATATATGTTTTCCAAATTTATTTTTCAAATGTTCTTTTATTTACTCAAAATATTTCTTAAGGATATTTTTAGTTATCCTTGACTTTTAAAAAGTTTTTAAAGGTAATATTTCTAATTTTTTTCAAAAACAATATACATACCACATTTTCATTTAAAAAGTCAAAAGTATTATTTTATAACATATTAGGCGAAAACAGGATTCCCTTCCACCATCACCATTTTATATTGTTTAGATTATTCTAAACCTTATCAGTGGTTTTATTATTAAAACAAATTAATTAAAATTATTGTAAATTTTCACTTATATTCCCATTATTATTTAAATTTACATTTTTTATTATAAATTTCATTTTCCAATGTGGACTGATGGTCATATCTTGTCTCTCATTTAACTCCTTATAGTCTCTTTAAAAAATTACATTATTATGATTATTAGGCATTAAATTTTACTTAAATTTCATTATTATTTATCATATATATTCATATTTATTATATATATAGATAATCTTTATATCTTGTTTTACATTGAATTCACTTCCATTCAGTTTGTAAATATTAATATTTTATATTATTTATTCAATATATATTTTTTTAATAATGAATATTGTTCAATATTGAAATTAATCATCAGATATATGAGGAAGTCATTGGGTATGTATTCACATGTGGGTCTCATAATTATATATCCCTTAAATGCATCAACATTTATAATAATAAATACTAGTTGGAAAAATTTAAATTTTTTTTAACCATAGTATTAAATTACTATAAGGAATTGTTTTATGCTATAGATTTCATGATATCTGATATCATTATGTTAAATATAATTAATTTACATAATTGACAACTAATTTTTTATTATGCACGATATTATTTCATTTTTATTATTCATGGATAAATTTCATTCTCAATTCATTAATTAAATAGAATAAATTTACATTTATATACCTTTAAATATTGATTATTCCATATTCTCTCATGATTGCTTCTACTATATGTACCCATATCTAGTTATTTGATATCACCCTTAGTTTTCTTCCTTTCCTTAGTATATGAACAATAATTAATTAAATGATTTAACGGATACTGGATGTCTTTCATTACTATGATTTATATTTTATCACAAATAAAAAATGTGTATCATGTACATATATGGCTCTCTAGGACTACTAAATTAATTGGTCCTTTATAATTTCACCTATTATTTCTCTTCAAATATAATAATGTAGACACTAGTTATGTGTTACTAGATTCTATGTTATTATGGTTAGTATTAGAGTAAGTTTATTAGAATAATTTTAAACTATATTTAAGAAAACATATACTAAATAACCTAAACAACTGATTGAATTTTAGGATTTGTAAAATTTTTAAATAACATAATAAATATTTATTAATGTGGATATTTTGATGTCTTTTATAGTGATATATCCCAATATGGATACTAAAATTGCACATGGTTCTGGAATAGTTTCACCTTGTGGTAATAACTCTGAAAATAGTGCATTGAGCTATGAATATATTGTCACTTGGTGAATAATAATGATTCTTACTGACCTCCTTATTTGATACCCTTATGGGATATAATTAATATATTTATTATTTTATTTTTAATCCATAATGAAGGATTTCAAAAAAATGATTTAAATATATTCTAAAAGACACCATGGTTAGGTTTCTTAGATTAACAATGAATAAATTGTTGATTTATGTTATGTTTAAAGAAAATTCAGAATTATATGTTATTATAAAATATACAAAATTTCATGAGATATTCTAGTATATAAAATTGTATAGAGATTATTCCTAAATAAATAACTGCATCATCACTCAAGGTTAATGTAGAATTTTCAATATAAAGAATTCCAATATGTGTAATATTGTAACAGAGAAGATCATGAATATATTAGGTTAACTTAATTAGGTTATGACAAATAACCTTTCCAGAATGGGGAAACCTATTCATCCACATCGTTATAATCCTGTGTTAGAACTCTTCATGTGATAGAATCCCCCATCATTTAGTTGGACTATTGATCATGTGGTAGCTGAGTAATGGATCATAACCCTTGAAAATATATTTCTCGCCTTGGGATTCAATTAATTGAAATATTAATACTAGAATTATAATATCTCAATGGAAATGTTGATCAATAGTGGTTATTTGTCTAGAATACTAGGAAGTACGATGAAATTAAACAAATGTAATAGAGGAATTTTAGATAATAATTATTCAATATATATTTCTCACATTATAAATTAAATAATATGAAGAGGAAGTCCATTGAACTCAATCAAAAGGATGAAGAAATTATAGTGAAGTATGAGGTTACAATTAAAAAATATTACAGTTATGTTACATATTATATCTGAAACATGAAATTCAAGACTGTACATTTCTTTGATTGAATGTATCAAATTCTATGATGGGTGCTAGTTTTCTGAACTTTTCAATCTTATGATGAAATTGTTTTTCAATCCATCAAAATATATAAAGAATTTTATAGATCCTATATATTCAAGGTGGATCAAGAGAAGAATAGGATAGATGAAAATAATGAAAAATGAAATGCATCAATGAATAAGAAGATAATGAATCGATTTACATCCTGATTTTTTTTGGGAAGAAGCCTCTTGGAAAAGTGCTCAAGGAAATGTGGGTTTGTAATTATTGTGGTTATATGGATAATCTGGATAATGAATTCAAGGGGATGAAAAAAATAAATGATGTCTAGTGTTTTGAAATTAGATAAATTTTGAATTATTCACTCCAATGTCTCATGTTTTAAGGGTATATACTGTAGAAGTCACTAGGTGGATAAGGACATGTTCATGTGATCACTAAAGTTTTGGTGAATGTTATCAATGATGTGGTGGTAGGTATATTGATCATAGCCTCAAATTTATCTACTGCCTTATTTGTATCTATATCATCACATGATTTTATATATTCCATGATTTCCAAACAAATTATATATTTTCATAGCACTATATGAGGGGATATTTCATTCATGAATCCTAGAAGAAATATCACTAAGACATGAATGTGTAAGGAAGTTCCAATTTTGTTACATTAATGTGATCTATTTATGGAATTTATAATCATACATATGGTTGATCTCACATGATCCATTGTATGTTTTGGCTTTAAAAATATGATGAAAATTTTTATTTCATGGAGAAGGAAATTATTATTCATGATAAATATATTTAATTAATTTTATTTTGAGTATAAAACCCATTATATGAATCATTTTTAAATAAACCCCCATAATCTATATGAAAAGTATTTATTTAGAAAGAAGAGATAAAAAATATTTGAATGGAAATTTTAATCATCAATATTTTGATGTAACTATTATAAAGGAATAATTTTTTTTATTTTCAATGGAATTACATAGACATCCACAAGAGAATGAAGTTGAATTCTCTGTAGATTTAATCCCTAATTCATAACATATATCAAAGACTCCATATGTAATGGAATATATAGAGTTACTGAAACTAAGGAAATGACTAGAGGTATTTGGTGATTCGGTATTTATATTCCCATTTATTCACATTGAAAATCCCATTTTCTTTTCAAAATTTGTAAATACATATTCATGAGGCTATTAATTGAGTACAAGGAACTCAATTCCAATACAATAATGGAAAAGTGTCCTCTTACTCAAAATAAAAAATTATTTTATTAACCTATTAGAGGCCAATATTCATAAAAGATTATACTTCATTCGATGTATTATAAATTGTGAGTAATAAGGAATAATCATTGAAGGAATCATTACAAAAAATTAAGGGGTATTATGAGTTTATAGCAATTCCATTAGGACTAAGTATTTCACCATCAGTTTTCATGGATCTAATGAATAGTGTATTTAAGGATTTTATTTATAATTTCATTATGTTATTCATTGATGATATCTTATTTTATTAATAATATCTATGAGGACAATAAATATAAAATTCTAGTCATTCTAGTGTCTATAAGAAGGAATGAGTAATAAGAGAAATTTACCATATGTGAATTATGGATTCATGAAGGTTATTTTTTGGTGCATATTTTCTCCAAGGATAGAATAATAGTTGATCCTATGGTGAAAACTTCATTTAAAAAATGGTATAAATCATCATACATGACTAAGGTATATAGTTTCATTTTTTTGGCATGTTACTTCATATTATTTTTTCATAATTTTTAATGATCTTCTAACCCATTAAATAAGCATAGTAGTTAAGTGGCTAAGTGAATAATGATAATGTAATGTGAAGAGTGTTTTGAAAAATTAACGAGGATATTGTTCAATGGTCCATTTTTTATCTACCACCAAGAAATTATGGGTGTGTGACATTAAATAATATTGAATAAGTAACTTATTTGTGTCCTTATATAAAATGACAATGTTATTTCATATATATCAAAAATATTTAAAGAATCAAGAATAAAATTATCCATCCCATGATCCAGAGTTGGGAGCCATAATATTTTCTTTTATGATATGGTGAAATTATTTTTATGGTGAAAGAAATGATATATACAGAGTCCATAAAAGCCTAAAAAAAACCATTTCATGGAAATAAATCGACATGATGAAAGTGATATGGTAAAACCCACTCATAGATCATGATTTATCAATAAAGTACCACGTAGTGGAGTCATGGAGGGTAATGGATGCATTGAAGAGGAATGATGATGGAGTTTTGACCGAGTTGAGTATTAAGAGGGATATTATATTCATAGATATAATGTAGTTGTATATGATAACTTTTATAGAAGGGGAGATATCACTATTTTTTCAAATGACTGTGAAACTATATTTTATTGAAAATATTAAATATTTCCAATTGGATTTTGATAATTTATAATGAAAATTATTATTGTGAAGGATAAAAAATTGGCAGAATTCATTTAAGAAGATGGAATTATGAAATTTGGAAACATTATATATGTTTTATATATACATGATTAAAAAAGAATTATTATAAGATGAAAATATATAATATATCACAATACACCCTTATAGAATAAATATGTATAAGTATTTAAAGGAATATATTTTTTATGATAACATGATGTGAGAAATTGTTGATTATGTATCAATATGCATCATTTTCCAACCGGTGACGACTATGAGAAAACTTCCTAGATGAATCATGTTGCCTCTATGTATTCCTATGTGGAAATAGTATTAAATACAATGGGTTTTTTTAAAATTAAATCTAGTGACCCCTACAAATATAGATTAAATATGAGTTATTATTGATCACTTAACTAAAACTTATCATTTTCATATTATGAGATAAAACATACCTCTTAATTTCCATTCATAACTCCATATTAAGGAATATAAATAAATTAATGTATAAAATCTTTAAATTTTGTATGGCTATGATCCTTGGTTTACATTGAAATTATAGAAGTGTATTTAGAAGGTTATTTATGTTGATCATCTTTTGAGAACCACATGCTATCCATAAATAGATAGACCATCTAAATAGATAATTAAAACATTAAATGAGATTTTGAGGTTTTTATCATTAGAAATTCATTTTATTCTAGATTAATACATTCATTTATTATAGATTTCCTATATTTTCTATTAATGTATTTAAATGGCACCATATAAATATTTATATTCCAATAGATGTTATACTCAAACATACTTGGATGCAGTTGGTGAAAGGAAACTTATAGGACAATAATATGTTGAGTAGACAATGAAAGAGGTAAATACAATTTATAATCATATAAAAAAATTTAAAGAAGTAAAAATAATTATTCTTATAACTAATTTATAGACATATAATTTCAAGTGGTTCATCCTATTTTTAGGAATTTATCTTTAAGGAAGGGTGTTGTAAGGTTTGTTTGGAAATGGAACTGATCTACAGGTACATCATACTCTTTTAAATTCAAAATAGTATTGGATATTCTGATTATTATTTCAAATTCCTATAAGCTTCTCTACAGTAAATGATGTGTTCCATATATCATTTTCATCGAAGTACATGCTAGACCAAACACATGTTTTTACCTATTAATAAATGTAGCTGAATCAAATTAAATTTTACTATGAATTTCTTATACAGTTTCCCAATGCTAGAGAGAATTTATTGAAGTATATGATGACATTACTGATAAATATACCTCAGATAAATCATAAAATTCATGATTTAATATGGGAACCAGAGGATGTTATGAATAGGAACCACTATTATTTGTTCATGAGGTAATATACATGATAATTTCAAAAAATATTTGTTAGATGGAAGAATGTAACACCTATGATTAAATTATAATATCTACGAAATATTTCAACATTTTTAAAAAAATTAGATATCCAAAATTATAACCTTATCATATGAATATTTATTTTGAACATTCCTAGTCAAATTATATCTAGAAATAATTTTTGCAAATTTTCTATACAAATAAGATTTTATGAGTACTTAAAAAATTAGTTATTAAATATTTAAAATTTTATTTATAATAAGGTATTAAATATATTTAATTATCAATTTTATTACTTTAATTTTTATCAAAATAATGTGATGATAATTTTTAGGTAAAATTGGATATTTTTAGAAAACTGTAATTTTTTTTAGAAAATGTTTTGTTTAGAGATGTATAATGTATATAAATTTTAATTAATTAAAATAAAAAATAATGAAAAATATTATAAGTCAAAGTTATAGAATATATACAATATTATATGTATTTCTATTTTTATATAATGATTACTATTCATATATTTAATATAAGATCATCTCAGTCATAAAAAATTTATTAATTGAAATCTATTTGTTGCCATTATTTAATGGTTTGTTTTAAAATTAAATTTTTGAAATTATATGAATTTTAATTTGATAAAATAGATTCCATTTTTGGAATCATTAAATTTAATATTATTCAATAATTTTATGTAATTTATGTTCTAAATTAATTATAAAAACATTAAAAATTATATTCCCTGGTTATGGTTAAAACATGATTATTGGGTGATAACCTTATAAATAATGGTATGTTTTACAATTTTCATGTCCTGAAAATATATTATGAAAATATATTAAACATATAAAATCCTACAATTATATTTGGGGTCATCTGGAATTATTTTTCTTGGTAATGACATAATCATTTGGTATTAATTTAGGAAACTTCTGTATGGTATCCAAGAAGGTTCCATCCCCTATTATAAAATAGACCCTGCTCACCTCACTTAATCAAAAAAAATTATACATTAATATCAACTAAACAGAAAATAAATATCCCCCTAACATCCTTATCAACATTTTAGAGGTTGTTCACTTCCTGAAAGACCAATTCTACGGTCTTTAATTTGTGATGTAATGGATTCTTCTATAAGAGAAGGAAATCATCTTCACTGACCTATTTTTTTTATTTTACATCTTATTTTCTCACCATAAATTATATCATATAACTTACCGTATAATAATTAAATTATCTCTAATATTCTAAAATTTTATTATGTTGAAGGAATAATATTTTTCAATCTTCATCTTAATCAAATGGGAAACAAATCCATCACTCATTTATACAGTGGAATACCACCTCATGAGCTGATGTAGTTTATTTTCCACTACTAACTCAAATGGACAGTCAACATTATATATATAATGGATAAATATGATAAATATGACATGATATTAATTCTGGAAAAAAATTTTACCATCAAATTCCTCAAACTTTCACCCATTATAGGAATGATATAATCACTAATGCGTATATATCTCCTACTGTCTCAATGAAACGATGTTAATTAATTTCAATGTAAAAAATTTATGAATGACTATAAAAACCTATATAATTAATTTATTTTATTTCTATATAATTAATAATAATATTTAGATGATTTATTGATGTCATATAAACAATAAAATAAACATCAATGGAAAAAACGTATTTGAGAAGAAAATGTAATTAGCCCCTAAAAAAGGGTAATAATGAAATATTATTAATGACCAGGTGGTATGATTTCATTACAGGATATTATATGATATTATAAATATTAATATGGTTATAATAAAATATAATGACATTTTGAAACACATTATATAGTGCATTAATGAATGTCTATCTAAGGAGAAGTGTGACGTTTGTAATTTAGTCTCAATTTATGCTTCATTGTGGTATTTTTTTTATTATACGCCTATTACCTTTTCTGTGGGGTATATAATTCCAAAAATCAGTATTTAAAAATGATTACATATTTATTCATGATGATTAATATTTCGATTTATATCTATTATTTCAAGGGGTTACCCTTTAAATATTATCCAATAGGTAAGAATCTAATTTATAATGTCACATTCATTATAGATAACATTAATTTTCATTGAATAAATATTATCTATTATCCCTCATAATCCCCAATCATATAATTACCCACAAGATATTTAATTATATTAAATATTTTCATGAACTTTTTCCTCCATATGATACTTGAATCAAGAAAAGTAATCTTTAATAGAAACACAATTTTATTTCCCTTTTAATCAGATATATTTATCTTTAATTTCAATTATTATCAAAATTGATTTGAAATATAACATTATTTACATGAACTATTTATTAAGGATAGTTAATATTTTAATATAAATTTAAAATGGGTTTGAAAGAATCCTTTTACACTTTTCAAAAAATTAATGTTTTGACATTCTTTTTAGAAACTCAAACAGAATAATTTTTACATATGTGACAATAATAACATTCCCAGTTGTCATAACTATTTTACGATATTTAGATTCATCTAAAAAATTTCAATATTTTTATGTAAATAACTCATATATGAACTATTAATTTTTAATTTCACATTAATTCCATTTATTCATCCAGAGGTTGTAATTTTATTACAAAACCTATATTCTTAGGGAACCGATGGTCTACTCTTACCTCTAAATAATTTTTTTCATGTTATATTATAATGAAACATTAAAATTCATGTGATCATTAGACAATTAATTTCCCTTAAATATCAATATTCTTTTTCATGCATATTATTATTTCTTAAACAATATAAAATTTACAACTATGATGTTACGCATTGAATTTTTTTGATTATCATGGGAAACATTAATATTTTGTATTCATTTTTCAATATAAATAATTAAGGATAATTCATATTTTTTAGGAATTAAATTGATCATTCAATATATAAGGAATGTATTGGACATGTAGTGATCGATAGAGAATACAAATATATATCCCCTCAATGCATTGAAAGGTATCTTGTTACAAATCAATTTTCTAATTTAAATGTTTTTTTACAAATAGTTTTTGTAGAGACCTGAATCTTAACGTACATAGATATTACATTACTTTTGCGGAATACTTAGTACATAACAAAACACACACACAAGGACCGTAATAGTTTAGTGTCTTTGGAAACTCGGAATAAAATCGTCTAATCGTGGTGAAAGATCTTCAATATCTCCCATAGAGATCTTCTTTTTTTTCCTAAAATATTTCTTTATATCCTGGGGAGAAGAAAACATAAAAGGGTGAGCTCAAATGCTCAGTAAGGGTAAACAAAATAAATATCAATCACATCATATACATAAGAATATAGCTTTTGGAAATCTTAACCTGCAAAAGAGCTCATAATATCATAACATGGGATAAATCATAGAAGTGAAATGTAATCACAATAATCATAACTTAAAACATGAAACTTTGTGGCATACACACATAATCATAGAGAATCATTTCTTGTTAGTCAAGACTCATTGCCAAGACTATCTTAGTGGACAAAGTCCCTTTCTGAACCGAGTCACCCTCGTTCCAGTCCTGTTTCACTGAACCGAAATAACCTTTTGTTCCAGCCATGTCTATCTCATGAGATATAAATCTTTACCCAATGCATTGGAGGGAGATATAGGTCCCACCCATCTTATAATGGATCCTTTCTTATGTGTTCCACATAATCATAAATCATACATCATCGCATAACACATATAATAAAAATGGGATTCTAGAAACATCATGACATCATAAAACAAATCATATAAGGTAGATGACTTCATAAAAATAATTCCCTCACAAAATAATCAAATCAATGTAATAATAGGGATAAAAACAGAACCCTTTATTATCTTAGATGGAAAATAATTTTGATAAAACACTTGAACTTCATTGTTGAGGGAAATATCCTTTCTTCTTAAAAAATAGTTTTCCTTTTTTAACATGTCATAAAATTCTAAACTAAAAGAAGTTGATTAAAAATAAACATTAAATCTTTTAAAGGAAGATTCTTGGAAATAATTTTTTAAAAATCCATTCATGCCGTATAAGTTAAAAAACATTCTTCGTACTTTTGTCGGAAAAGTCAAAAATACCTCGTACGAAAAAACGACAAAATCTTCTTTCATAATCTTTACTAAAAACTCACCTAAGTGTAAAATTGGATTTAAAAAAAATTTATGTGGATGGAAATAATATTACATATTCAGGAAACATGGATGTGGATGATAAAATACACCCCAGTAAATACCAAAGTATAAACAATCTCAGATAAAAATGATATTGTGATATTTTCCTTACCTTAGGTCCGACTTGCTTTGTAAGTGTCCAAACCTCCTGTATAATGATTTAAATCATGTTATTGACTTATTACAGAATCATATTCATTGTTATTATATCATATATGGTCCACTTATGACTTTATATTACCCGTTCTTTTGTAAATTCATGTTAAAGTAGCGTTTTGGGTAAAATCGTCTCATTTGTCGTTAATGTTTTTAACTTGTAATTATTCATATGATTACATAGATCATGATTAATTAATTCCAGAATATAAAACATGATTTATATATATATATTCAGAATATACATATATAATAAATCAGTAAATGGAATGAAATACACCGTTCATGGAGACGGTAGTCCGTACGTACGGATGAACGCTGTTTTCGTTTCCTTATTGAATTGAATGGAATTAAGTAGATGACATAAATATAAATATAAATAGATCCAGTATCATTATTAGGTCATATATTTCATTAGTACTTATTATATATACTTTATAATCATTCATGAATGGTTAATCATTGATAATGAATCTCATCGCGCCGTGGAGACGGTAGTCCGTACGTACGCACGAGCGATGATATCGTTCCCATGGTCGTGAAATTGTGTTGAAGTGTATGTATACTATTTCAGTATCAATATCACTTTATAATAATAATATATAGTTACTCATTACACCATTATAACCATCCAATTAAGGTGGTGACAGAAAATAGATTACACCACGGCGTGGAGACGGTATTCAGTACGTACGCACGCACGGTGATTTCCTTTTTCCATAGGATGGATAGAAGGTTAATTAGAGTTGTTTCATATTTATAATAACATATCAGTATATAATAAATACTTATGTTATTACTTTATCATGAAACAACTAAAGAAGAAGAAGTTGAAGAAGAAAGAAATTGAAAAAGATCGGTAATGGATATTACCTCTTTTTGACGCGCCTTCACTTATCCTCCACTTAAAGAACTAAGGATGGACTTTGAAGAAGACCAGGACCTCTAGGATGATACTAGGGAAGTGGAGAAGAGATTTTGGTAGGGGTCTTGAATGCTCAAATTGGTGTGAGGAGGAGAGGGAGGAGGTGCCCTTTTATAAGGGAGGAGAGGGGCATCTTACGAAAATCTCAAAATATTATTTTATATTAAGGTCAAATTCCGTTTATAATGGTTACATATGGTCTTATTTCGAAGATAAAGTTGTTATGGGTCGAAATAATCTCATCCAATAGGATTTAGACATGTTTAGGTTATTATTTTAACTTTATCAATTAGATTTAACTCTAAGTTAAATAATTTAACTTTTACAGTGTCTTTTTGTTTTCTTACACTATATGGTTAATACACTTACTATAACATGCCAAACGAACCCCAAGTTGTTTATTATTAATATATATATTCTTATTTAAGTCATTTGTCCGAGCTTTAGATTTTTAGGTATAAAATAACAATTAATAATATAATATTTGATTTAAAAACTATTTTGTGTCAATTTTGACACTATTTGATATATGATTTTTGTGAATGTCATAACAGAATTATATGTTCGAACCAAGTTGCTTAAATCAACACTAATATATAATAGTAACCTAGAAAATTATTTTAATTCTTAAAAAGTATCAAATTACATTTATTTGGGCATTTATAACATCAATTATGTTAACATTTCCTTAAAAAGGTAATTACTGCATCATCGTTGTGTCATAAATTAATTAATTTATTTAATGTCTAAAAATTATAAATAAAATATCATTATGTAGGAAATCTCGTTAGCTTTCTAATGAATATTTATAATAGAATTTATCTTATGTATAAACCCATTTTAAAAATGTTTTAGTTATTAAACTTTGATTTTAACTATTTTAACTATTCATTAAATAAAATAATATTAAATGTCATAATCTAATCCAAGTGGACCTAAATGGTCATATTATATTCATAAGGTTTTTTTTGGTCGAATTACACTTATCCAATAGAATTAGGACATGTTTTATGGTAATAGTAATATCATATTTACCCTTAGTTACCTTATTTACTATTAACCGCGGTATAAAAAAGTAAAAAGTTACTATTCAAAAAAAATTATTTTTATCTCATTGAACCACATTTTACTTACTGATATCAACCGTGTCTGTCGGATTTTTGAAATTCCACTCACAGAAGCGGTAAAATTAAGTTTTATGAAAAATTCAGTTTTTTTAACAGCCACTTAGTCGTTTCACTATTCATCAAAAATTGAAAGTTTTCAGAAAAATACCAAAATTTCACCCTAGGCTAATTTTGATATTCTGAGTCCAAAAATGAAGTCCATTTTGAAAAATAAAATTTATAAAATTTTAAAAAGTGGTTATTACTATTCATAACGGCTAGTTTTAATAATATTTTAATAGCATATTGTTGTTTAATGAAACTCGTTATTGCATACTACACACGCTATCGAGGAAGGTCGTGATTGCGTGTAATGGAAGGCAAGTCAAGGATGCGTGTTGTGAAAGCTTCTTTTGGTGTAGCGTACAACACAAGACATTAATGAAATTAAAAAGAATATTTTTCATAAAATTTCGGGGTGTTACATTCTACCCCCCTTAAAATGAATTTCGCCCTCGAAATTCGTCGGGGTCATAAATGGTTTACTATTCGAAAGTTTCTTTAAGAGAAACCCACACCGTAAAAAGGAATAACAAAACCAATCTTTAAAAACAAAATTATGAAACATAACGGTTACCCAAATAAACTAATC
Organism: Viscum album; assembly: GCA_963277665.1. Lineage (NCBI taxonomy): Eukaryota > Viridiplantae > Streptophyta > Magnoliopsida > Santalales > Viscaceae > Viscum > Viscum album. The sequence continues at coordinate 689,654,453 of OY728153.1, read as the reverse complement.
ATTGGGTTTCCACATAGGTGAAAATATGGATATGGAAGAGAAATCTAACCATCATGTTCTGATGGAGAGTGGTAGAGAACATGGTTATGGAAAAGCCAGCAATCATAAAGCCATAAATTTGTGACGATATAGGGTACCATCTGATTCATCGGATATAAGGGCACTAGGACAACATTTTTGGTTTTCAAGATCATTTCCCTAAAGTTGAAAATTTGAATTAGAATAAGTACTTACTTTATTTTGGTACAATCTCACTGTTGTTCGTGCCTTGAACAATTTCCACTTCATCTCTTAAATAAATGAAGTTGAATTTGTTATTCGTGAAGTGTTAGCAGATCATGTGATAGAATGACGGGTCATTCCATCTGTCTCAAATAAAAGGTTAGCAAAAATTATATACATAAGTCGATCTATAGTGAGATTAATCATATATGGTTCCTAAAATGGACTTATACTTCATATATCATACTGTGTAATATAATAAAACATGTTTCTACTAAACAAGGGCTTCCTGTAGGCCAGTGGTAGGCGATAAAGGCCAGTCGCACTTTGGTTGTGGGTTCGATTCCCACAGCCTTGTCCGACGCGATGGTCTGTCGCACATCCTGTAGGTTGTCCTTTTTCTAAAACTATATTACTATAACATCCCATCAATAATATTGAAAAAACTTCTGTCCTTAAACAATAATAACTTATGTCCAACATAATCCATTCCAATCTTCAGGCTTCTCCATAATACTGCAGTCCACTCTCATAACATAGTGAAAACGATTACCAGAGATTTAATACCATCATTGATCCCCATATAACATAAGATATGTTTTGTTGGTCACATTCCAAACATTCAAAGTCCTTAATCATGTATTCTCTTGAATACCCATTGAAACTTAGTGAAAACATGAATGCAGTTAAAAGTTAACACTTTCCACATATCAAAATCCTCAAAATTCTATATACTCAAACCATGATATCACATAGTCCTTATATCAATCATGAGCTCATGAATACTATTAAACATTTCATTTTCTTGTTTCCCTTCATTATGCGCATAATATCTCAATCACTTTGAATACCACATTAGACCAATACATAAATATTCCAATACTCCATGATACAACATTATTTTGGAATCCCATTACATAAAAACTTAATCATTCCACCACATCGTTGTCATATTCAACATTGCCAATAGTGATCGCATTTGACTTCCCTTTGTCCTTTGCCTTAAGTGGTTGCTTATGTCGATCATCACTAACCCTTGGATTAGGGCATTTATTAGCATAATGCCCCATTTCCTTGCACTTGAAGCATTGAAGTGTTGGTTGTGGGTTCTCTGCAGTGTTTTCTTTATTCACATCATTAGAATCCCTTTTTCCATTACTTCAACACTCAGCTGCTCGATGACCTTCTTTTCCACACGTATAACATTTTCTAGTCCCTTGAAGACAATCTGCACCATGCTTCTTTCCACACATTGTGCATAAGGAAACATTCATCTTCTTTTCACTATTATTCTGAGATTTCTCCTTGAACTCCATCTTTCGTTTCTTGTCAAAACCATGAGATGGATATGTAACACCAACTTCCATTTCTACCTTGATATCACAACGCACAATTTCTTCATAGCTACTGAAGTCTCTTATAGCTAATGCCCTTCGAAGACTTGGTGTTAAGCCACTGAAAAATCGATCAACTTTACTTTCAGGTTGGATGATAATGCGAGATTCATACCTTGCAAGTCTTGTAAAATTTGATTCGTATATACCAACAGATTCATCATCCTTCTGCTTCAGCTCAAGAAACTCCTTTTCCATCTTTGTTTGAAGAATACGAGGGAAGTACTTACTGAAAAACAAGTTCTTGAACTCGTCCCATTCCATGGACTCAATTTCATCTCTTGGCCTCGTATTCCTGATAAGATTCCACCATTGATCAGCTTCACCTTCCAAACGATATACATCTAATATGACTTTATCATGTTCAGAACATTGAAGAACTGAAAATATCTTTTCAGTGGTACTGATCCATTGTTCAGCAACAAGTGGATCGGAAGTCCCATTGAAAGAATGTGGACGTTGCCTCATGAAGGAATCGATAGAATATTGTTCCCTTCTCTGCTCATTTGGAAGTCTAGAATGATTCATAGCTTGTGTAAGGATAGCAATAAGATTTTGCACTCTATCTCCCATAACATTTGTTTGTTCAGGAAGACAATCATTGCATTGTAAATTGCATTGATCAACACGGTTCCTTCGAGTTCCAGCCATCATCTAAAACCCAAAAAGAGTAGTGTGAGAGGCAAAAATCATGCTAGGGAAAAAAACATAATAAAGGGGGAGTACCTTAAATATCTAACATCTTAGGTTTAATTCTATGATCATTAGCGTAGTTCTAGTACTATAACCTGTACGTATACTTATCCTTAGGGACATCCCTAGACATAGCTTAGAAATATCTCTTGGGATCTCACTAACGTTTTCGCATCCTAGTTTCCAAAGGTTGACTAAACCTTTCCTCTGATACCAACTGTAGAGACATGAAGCTTAACATACATAGATATTACATTAATTTTGTGGAATACTTAGTACATAACAAAACACACACACAAGGACAGTAATAGTTTAGTTTCTTTGGAAACTCGGAATAAAATCTTCTAATCGTGGTGAAAGATCTTCAATATCTCCCATAGAGATCTTTTTTTTTCTTTCTAAAACCTTTCTTTATATCCTGGGGAAAAGAAAACATAAAAGGGTGAGCTCAAATGCTCAGTAAGGTTAAACAAAAGAAATATCAATCACATCATATACATAAGAATATAGCTTTTGGAAATCTTAACCTGCAAAAGAGCTCATAATATCATAACATGGGATAAATCATAGAAGTGAAATGTAATCACAATAATCATAACATAAAACATGAAACGTTGTGGAATACACACATAATCATAGAGAATCATTTCTTTTTAGTCAAGACTCATTGCCAAGACTATCTTAGTGGACAAAGTCCCTTTCTGAACCGAGTCACCCTCGTTCCAGTCCTGTTTCACTGAACCGAAATAACCTTCCGTTCCAGCCATGTCTATCTCATGAGATATAAATCCTTACCCAATGCATTGGAGGGAGATATAGGTCCCACCCATCTTATAATTAATCCTTTCTTATGTGTGCCACATAATCATAAATCATACATCATCGCATAACACATGTAACAAAAATGGGATTCCTGAAACATCATGACATCATAAAACAAATCATATAAGGTAAATGACTTCATAAAAATAATTCCCTCACAAAATAATCAAATCAATGTAATAATAGGGATAAAAATAGATCCCTTTATTATCTTAGATGGAAAATAATTTTGATAAAACACTTGAACTTCATTCTTGAGGAAAATATCCTTTCTTCTTTAAAAACAGTTTTCCTTTCTTAACATGTCATACAATTCTAAACTAAAAGAAGTTGATTAAAAATAAACTTGAAATCTTGTAATGGAAGATTTTTGGAAATAATGTTTTAAAAATCCATTCATGTCGTATAAGTTAAAAAAAACATTCTTCGTACTTTTGTCGGAAACGTCAAAAAGTACCTCGTACAAAAAAACAACAAAAGACTCCTTTCATATTCTTTACTAAAAACTAACCGAAGGGTAAAATTGGATTTAAAAAAAATGTAGGTGGATGGAAATAATATTACATATTCAGGAAACATGGATGTGGATGATAAAATACACCCCAGTAAATACCAAAGTATAAACAATCTCGGATAAAAATGAGATTGTGATATTTTCATTACCTTAGGTATGACATGCTTTGTAAGTGTCCGAACCTCCTGTATAATGATTTAAATCATGTTATTGACTTATTAAAGAATCATATTCATTGTTATTATATCATATATGGTCCACTTATGACTTTATATTACACGTTCTTTTGTAAATTCATGTTAAAGTAGTGTTTTGGGTAAAATCGTCTCATTTGTCGTTCATGTTTTTAACTTGTAATTATTCATATGATTACATAGATCCTGATTAATTAATTCCATAATATAAAACATGATTTATATATATATATATATTCAGAATATACATATATAATAAATCAGTAAATGGAAAGAAATACACCGTTCATGGAGACGGTAGTCCGTACGTACGCATGAATGTTGTTTTCGTTTCCTTATTGAATTGAATGGAATTAAGTAGATGAAATACATATAAATATAAATTATTATAGTATCATTATTAGGTCATATATTTCATTAGTACTTATTATATATACTTTATAATCATTCATCAATGGTTAATCATTGAGAATGAATCTCATCGCGTCGTGGAGACGGTAGTCCGTACGTACGCACAAGCGATGATATCGTTCCCATGGTCATGGAATTGTGTTGAAGTGTATGTATACTATTTCAGTATCAATATAACTTTATAATAAACATATATAGTTACTCATTACACCATTATACCCATCCAATTAAGGTGGTGACGGAAAATAGATTACACCACGGCGTGGAGATGGTATTCCGTACGTACGCACGCGCGGTGATTTCCTTTTTCCGTAGGATGGATTGAAGGTTAATTAGAGTTGTTTCATATTTATAATAACATATAAGTATATAATAAATACTGATGTTATTACTTTATCTTGAAACAACTAAAGAAGAAGAAGTTGAAGAAGAAAGAAATTGAAAAAGATCGGTAATGGATATTACCTCTTTTTGACGCGCCTTCACTTATCCTCCACTTAATGAACTAAGGATGGACTTTGAAGAAGACCAGGACATCTAGGATGATACTAGGGAAGTGGAGAAGAGATTTTGGCAGGGGTCTTGAATGCTCAAATTGGTGTGAGGAGGAGAGGGAGGAGGTTCCCTTTTATAAGGGAGGAGAGGGGCATCTTAGGAAAATCTCAAAATATTATTTTATATTAAGGTCAAATTCGGTTTATAATGGTTCCAAATGGTATTATTTCGACGATATAGTGGGTATGGGTCGCAATACTCTCATCCAATAGGATTTATACAAGTTTAGTTTATTATTTTAACCTTATCAATTAGATTTAACTCTAAGTTAAATAATTTAACTTTTACCGTGTCTTTTTGTTTTCTTACTCTATATGGTTAATACACTTACTATAACATGCCAAACGAACCCCAAGTTTTTTTATTATTAATATATATATATCCTTATTTAAGTCATTTGGCCGAAACATAGATTTTTACGTATAAAATAACAATTAATAATATAATATTTGATTTAAAAACTATTTTGTGTCAATTCTGACACTATTTGATATATGATTTTTGTGAAAGTCATAAATAAATTATATGTTCGAACCATGTTGATTAAATCAACACTAATATATCATAGTAACCTATAAAATTAGTGGAATTCTTAAAAAGTCTCAAATTATATTTATTTGGGCATTTATAACATCAATTATGTTAACATTCCCTTAAAAGGGTAATTACTGCATCATCGTTGTGTCATAAATAAATTAATTTATTTAAAGTCTAAAAATTATAAATAAAATAGAATTATGTAGGAAATCTCTTTATCTTTCTAATGAATATTTATAATCGAATTTATCTTATGTATAAACCCATTTTAAAAATGTTTTAGTTATTAAACTTCGATTTTAACTATTTTAACTATTCATTAAATAAAATAATATTAAATGTCATAATCTAATCCAAGTGGACCTAAATGGTCATATTATATTCATAAGGTTGTTTTTGGTCGAATTATACTTATCCAATAGAATTAGGACATGTGTTTTGGTAATAGTAACATCATATTTACCCTTAGTTACCCTATTTACTATTAACCGCGGTAAAAAAAAGTAAAAAGTTACTATTCACCAGAAATTTATTTTTATCTCATTGAACCACATTTTACTTACTGATATCAACCGTGTCTGTCGGATTTTTTAAATTCCACTCACAGAAGCGGTAAAATTATGTTTTATGAAAAATTCAGTTTTTTTAACAGCCACTTAGTAGTTTCACTATTCATCAAAAATTGAATGTTTTCAGAAAAATACCAAAATTTCACCATAGGCTAATTTCGATATTCTGAGTCCAAAAATGAAGTCCATTTTGAAAAATAAAATTTATGAAATTTTAATATGTGGTTATTTCTATTCATAACGGCTAGTTTTAATAATATTTTAATAGCATATTGTTGTTTAATGAAACTCGTTATTGCGTACTACACACGCTATCAAGGAAGGTCGCGATTGCGTGTAATGGAAGGAAAATCAAGGATGCGTGTTGTGAAAGCTTCTTTTGCTATAGCTCACAACACAAGACATTAATGAAATTAAAAAGAATATTTTTCATAAAATTTCGGGGTGTTACAGTTTTAAAATGTATTGTTTCATGGTCCCAATAAAATAGATATCATGATGTTAAAGATAATGACATCCAATATTCACCATTTCACTCATTAAAAATTTATTGATTATTATGCATCAATTGTTTTTATTAGTATTATAAATGGATGAATTTAATTATCAAGTTATTGATTAAATTACATGTATTTTCAGTCAGTTACATTCCCACATAGATAATTCCTTATGTACTTGTGGTGGAATCCACTTTTCTTAAGACTTAAAAAAAATTCAACTCAAAATCATTTTCTTTCATTTATCTATGTTAAGAAGAAGAATTATTTGAATGAGTTCATTTATATCAAATTTTTTCCATTACTATGTTGTGTATTTTATCACTAATGAAAAATGTGTATCATGTATATATCTCACACTACAAGAATATTAAATTGATCAGTGCTTTATGATTTGACCCCATGATGTCTTGAAAGTGTAATAAATTAGTTAATAAATATATGGTACATTATTTTGTTTTATTACAAATTTTCTCCATTTATGAATATATTTTTTATATACTAGATCATTCCCATTGGTCTCCTCATATTCCATGATGGTGATATAAATATTTATTCCAAATCATTGTTTTGAAGAATTTTTATAGAATGGTGTTTTATTTTCATTCAAGTAATTCATTAAAACAGTATTCATTAAAATTAATGATGTATTTGTTAAATTAATAAATGCTTTTTTTGTGAATAAACCATTATTTTTGAAAATGCGGGCTTTTCATGGATGAAAATTTGATATTTATTAAAAAAAAAAAATAACATATTTTTATATCGCTAAATTAAAACATGTTGGAAATAATGTTTTTTAAATGCATCATGCCTTAGGTAAGTGTTTGATGACCTCTGTTATTTTAATCCCATTCATATATATTTATGTTTTTCTAACCACTTTTATGTATCATATGTTTATATAACTTATATTTTTGGTTAATGGAGATGCATGTGGTGTTATTAATTTTCACATGTATATTGGGAAATGGAATAGCTCTATTTATTTCTCTTTATTAATTGTTTAATTGACCATCGATGTAAACATCAAACCCTAGTTACCAAAAACCATTTTAGGAATTATAATATTTTCATATGATACATGGAAGGGTAAGTGTAAAATGGATATAATGGAATTAATCATGAATAAATAAGAATAAGAAATATTAAAAGATAAATAATTGATCATACTTTCTATTTGAATAACTTGATAAGTCATAATCCACATGTAAATATAGATAATTGAAACACATTCCATTTAGTCAAAAATATGAGAATAAAACATAAACATGGATATTATAACCTATATAATAATCATATTGAATAACAATAACAAAATTCATAATGATGTAATGCATAAATATGTATATTTAGTACATACCATTGAAGATTCATGCTAAAAATATAAAATTTTCAAGGATTCATTCCATGAATCTAATACTGTTAATGATTCATTCCATGAATATATTACTATTGAGGATTCATTTAACAAATATAATAAATGTATATTGCCTGGGTCAAAACAATATCTATTTTTCTCATTAAACCTATCAATGCATCAAGTGGATATAAAGGGTCATTCCTGTTACAAGCGAAATCCAATGCATTCCTCATATGTCAAATAATCGATTTAATTAATAAAAATACCTTATTTCATATATTTGTATTGAATAAAAGATACAGATTCATCAAAAATTCCTAAGTGTGGGATAATTGACAACAAGGTTTATTAGTGTTGACGAATTGAAATATAATTGAAATACCAATAAAACATTATTGAGAAAAATAATCGATAAACATTCCGAATTCTCTCATACCACTTAAAAAATTGGAATTATAATCCCCAAAAAAATAAAAATAAATGAAACATATAATATGAATTGAATAATGATATTAATTATATAACATTTAAAATGATATTATATACACTATATAAATGAAATTATGTATATAACATTACAATATTCCTCAATCAGAAAAAATTGACATGAAATCCCATTCCTTGAGTCTGACTTGTCATGTGTGTCTTCATATTTTTGAATAAAAAACATATGTTAACTATTTATTTTCTTGAGAAACATTTTTAATTTTATTATTACTTTTATTTACGTTATTATAATAATGAATACAACTAATTAAACAATTATGTTCACTTCGGTTGTTTTGACCAAATTCGATTAATGTTTCAGAAATGACTTTGGTAGGTCAACTATGGTCAAGGGGTTCATTATATAAAAAACACCAGAATAATAATATTTAAATAATTAACATATTTATAAATAATTATACTTTTTAAACTAATTATAAAATATTGATATGAAAAATTAACCAACATTACAATCATAAAGACAATAGACCGTACGTACGCCAGAGTAATGTTCTCATTTTTCAATGATCAGTATAAAAAGAATGTAAGTAACATTCTATCTTTATATAATTATAATTAAATCATAAATAATAGTTTCTTTAATCATATAGAATTATATATAGAATTATTTCTATGTAAAATGAATCACATCGTGTCGAGGAGGCGGTAGTCCACAGGTCCAAGAACGACGTTATCGCTTTTTAGTGTGTGAAAAGGGTAATAAATAAGACTTTATATTATATTTACAAAAAGTTAATTATTTCATTAAAATAATTTTTATTTATTTTAATTCATGTTTGTTTAATTAAAACCATCTTTAATTCATTATGTGTAATGTGTTAACGTATCAAATCTCTTTGAGGATGTAGTAGTCCACATATCCACAAACAAAGCTCTCGTATTTACACAAAATAGAACACATAAATTTTTGTGTTATGTAAAAAAAATATATGTGTTAATAAAAAATAAATGTCATAAATACCATATATATAAAAAGGTAAGATTTAAAACATAATACCCTACCATGACCGGTGGTAAATCAAAAAATGAACAACATCATTTCACAATGTGGTATTTCACCATACACAAATGGTAATTTCATTGCCCATTTGATAGAATTGTGTGTTGGTTTAGGTATAACCCTTAACATTGAAATATATCATTATATCAAGGAAACTTATTTTTTTATATAATCATGGAATAAGACTATTTGAATGGGTGGATAAATAAATAAAACCAAAATTCATGTTTGAATAATGTTACCTCTTTCTAGGTAACTCTTTATAGTTTTCACTAAAGAGATGCCTTGGTTGGATTTGTGAAAAAAGTTGGGGAATATAGGATTAGGGGAGGTATTTTTTGAGCTTATTTTTCAAGAGTTTGGATGAAAAAATGTTCTTCAATATGTGCAAGGGAGGGGAACAATGAATGACTTTTTATTGTGGAAGAGGGGTGACATTCTTGTAAATATCAAAACGTAAACACTATTGGTAGGCCTCTTTTACCTCATGGGATTTAAAAATGAAAAAACACTAGATTAGATAAGAAGTATGGTCTATAAAATCTCACACCACGCATAAATAAAATAATTTTATCATTATATTTTTTTAGTCATTAAGTTTCATTATTTTAATCATTTTAGTTTTTCTAAAGTAACTAGTTTTCAATCCTACGTAATTTAACCATTAAGAATAAATTAATGTGAGATTTATTAGGAACTATAGACCCCATAAAATTTAAATATTATATTTAATTTTAAAAATAGAAATCCAATATGTGTTGGAATCTAATTTTAAAACAAGCACATGTAACACACAAAAACACTACTTTAACTGAAGTCGTACTAACAATGTTTTTACTATCTATAGGTCAATATTAGAATAATAAAAGATAAATTGTTCAATTAATAACCATATTTTATATTTATTAACACTTAAAAATAACTTGGAAGAATGTAGGATTTAATTAATTTTAAATCATTTAATAAAATGTCATTTATTTTAAAATAACAATAATATCAACTTTGACATTACTAAATTAATATTAATTTAAAAATATCAAAAAATGATGGAATTAATATATATTAAGTTCAGATGTTTTTAACATTATATAACCATATAAAAAACAGTTAAACAAAATAATTCATTAAATTTACCATCCTTTTAATGTTTTTAGGATCATTTATTTTATATAATTATTAAGTAAATAGTCTATGTGTTAGTGTTTATTAAGTGTTTAATGTTACAAATTCATCTCTAAAAATAATAGTTAAATTATCATAATAGTAAACTCCTTTACCTGTAAAAGTATTGTTTATAATCAAAAATGTTTACCTTCTTCCATACTCTAAAATTTTATCAATTTAAAAGTGATGGAAGTTTCACTTATTGTATTTTTCGTAAACTAACTGATTATATAGGTCAATTTCATGAAAATGTTCTCCAATAACTAATAAAATAAACTCCAATAGTGGGAATTGAAAAACTATTCTCATCTATTGTCTTTTTGAAAAGTTTATAGGTCATTTTTCCCTTATGTTTATGGTTTATTCCATTGTTAATTTTATTTTATCTTAATCGTTGTAATTAATTTTAATTACATTCATTAATAGTTTTTGTTTATATCTAATTTTACCTTATTAGAATATAAATATTATACATATTATACATATTTATGTCCATTTCTCAAAATTCAAGTTAAAAATGTGTAAAAATAAAATTTAATGTTAATCTTGTAGACATGGTGAGAAAGCAAGTTTTTAAAGAATTTATATTCAAAGGTTATTTATATCTAAATTCAATAAAAAATTATTCTAATGACCAATATCAAATTAATGGATATATAATTGATCTATATTGTCTTTAAGAAAATTTTAAAATATAATTTAACATTAATAATTATTTACATAGAAAATAAGTTTTCAACTAAAATGAATTATTTTTCACTATTAATCCAAAAATTAGACTTCTCAAAAAAATTCTGAAAATTCATCCTATCCTAATTTTAAAATACTGAATTAAAAATAGATTTTTATTTTTACAATTAAATTTTATAAAAGTATCAATATTTAGTTATAAATTGGTGTTTCTTTGAATGTTTGTAAAACTCAGTCTTCTATGTATTACAAGCTAACTCAGTGTTATGTGTAGTGTAATATTAACATGGTTTTTCATATTAAGAAATATATAAAAAAATAATCGTATTATAAAAAAATATTTTAACATCTTTTTTTTGTTACATTCTTCCTAGCTTAATTAAATTGAATCCTTGAAAATTAAACAATATCATAGTATTCTAGGGTTTTATATTTGAAAATAAATGACTTTTGAAAAACATATATCATAAATATGGTTAATAACACAAGTTATTAATGAGAGGTGAAATAAAATATGATGTTCACTATAAAAATAGGATTTTTAATATGTTAAAAGTAGGTAAAACATGGTCATGTTAGAAAAATATAACTATCTTGTTTGGATAACGAGTGATAGAGTACATTTTTGACCTCATGTTGATGACCATAAAACATTAAACCGAAGTTATGAAAAAGATTATTAAATTAAAAAATGATGATAATTGGACAACATTTATGTAAAGAATATTCATCATAGAGTTTTATTTTTATTTCACCCTAAACGAATATATGTAAATATACATTTATATAAAAAAAATTTCCTTGGATTACTCATTGAATTATTCATACTTCAACTCTTAGAAAAAATATTCATCATATAGTGATGTAATATAACAATCTCTGAAAAAACATCCAATGTTCAACTTAAAAGATTACATAAATGGTTTTTTTCTAAAATATTGGTATCTAGAACTCTAGAAATAAGGTAAATGAATTTATAAAGTGACATTATCATTACCCATTAATCAACATCAAGAAACTCTAAATTGTCACCTTCCAGTCATGTGAATACCTTTATGGTTTATTCTTAGAAAAAAATAGTATTAACTTGAATTACCATAAAACCACATTGGAAACATGAATTATTCCTTATTACTTAAGTAATACATATGTTATTGGATATATTCATTATATCCAATAGTGTTGTAATCTCCATCGATGATGGAATAAACCACATTTTTAATAAACCATTAATAAGATACAAGGTTGGATATATTATCCAATTTAATTTATCTAAATAAATAATCTCTTTATCCCAACATCATTATCTTAGTATGAAAAAAATAAGGGTTATATTTCACTTAATAATGTGCATTTCAAAAAAAAATCTTGCTACCGAATTACTTTTCTTGGTACCATTCCAAATATGATATAAAATCCTGAACAAAAAAGTACTAATGTACATTCCTCATATATTCCATATATCTTATAACCAATACATAGTTGATGAAATAATAAAATGATCAAATATTTGAAACCAAAAATAATCACATTAATCATTCATATTAATTTGTGATAGTAGCATAATATTATCCATGATCCATTCTCCTCTTTGGGGGTTTATTTTTTTGAAACTGTATACATTGAATTGTGTAGTGTCTTATCTCCATGTAGTTGAATAATTTTCTAATGGGAACCTTTTTCTTATATATGTAGTTATAAGAATGATGGCCTTTATTTCCACACTTTTAGTGAACTACCATTCCATTTATGCAATCAGAATGGTTATTTTTTCCACAATTATGACATATTTGGAAATAATTTTTCAAATTCTTTTATTTGTTCATCTTTTCCCAACTATGATCTTGTTCTAAGGTTTCCCACCCAAGAAATAATAATAAGATAATTATTTATCAATCCATTTATTACATGATATTGTGTTCTTAAGTGATGATAATTATTTGGAGACATGTTCCCTTTGAAATATTTTATTATGACCATAAAATATCATTTTTACACTTTAGATTATGTCAATTGGCGAGGTTCACAAAACATCTGTGAGAAACCATTTATAAATTAATAAATATACTATATAAGATCATATCATTATGAAATATATTTTATAACCCAAATACTTAAAAAAATACTTAATATATATTGTAAAGTGTATATGTATCTTGTCTCGTAATCTTAAACATGGTTTCTTTGGGTTGTTCTTCTCTATATACCATCAAATTCTATCATAGAGTAATGTTCTTAAATATATATTTTCTAAATATAGTTTCCAAGGTTTCTACTATACATCTTTTGATACCTACTATAATTCCCCGACCCCATATTCCTTGAGTAGGGGAATTATTTTTTTACAATATAATGGTTACAAGGAATAAAATCCCGAAGGACTGACGAGTTTAGAAATTTTTAAAAACATATTACATACATGATACACATTTCACATTGGGAAATGAAAATAGAACATAATATATAAAAAATAATAATAAATTTTATCCTTGAAATTCATTCTAAAAATTCATCATCATATCCATGGGAAAGTAAACAAATAAGGGTGATCTCAATTGATGAGTAAGGTTAAGCGTAATATATAAGTATTCATGAATAAATAAGGATAAAAAATATGGAAAGGTAAATAACTTAACAAAAATTTCATTTAAACCACTGGATACTGCATAATTAATATGGAAAGGTAGATAACTAAAACACATTCAATTTAATGAATAATATGAGAAGAAAACATAACCAAGGATATTATAATTAATTTAATAATCTCATGGAATAAAAATAAATAAATTCATAATGACGGAGTGAATAAAAATGGATATCTAAAACATACCATCGAGGCTTCATTCCAATAATGTAATATTTTCAAGGCTTCTTGACAAAAATCTAATAGATTTAAGGATTCATGCCTATAATCTATTATTCTTGAGGTTTCATGACAAGAATATAATAAATGGGCCACGTATCATACAAAACCATATATGTTTTTTCTCATTAAAACCTACTAATGCATCGACGGGCAATGGTAGGACCTTCCTATCACATATGAAATCCATCTCATTCCTCACATGTCAAATAATAAATTTAATTATTCAACACCCCTTATCATCAAATATTCATATATAATAGAAGATATTAATTTTTTCAATAATTCCTTGGTGGAGGATAAGTTAAAATAAGGGTTTTTTATGTTGATGAATGGAAATACCATTGATATTTCATTAAAACATTATTCTGGAAAATAATCTTAAGACATTCCAATGTGTCACATACCACATCAAAACCATTAACAGAAAATATGACCTATAAACTTCTCAAAAAGATATTTGACGTCCATATTTAGACCCTATACTACCTTATATATAATTTGGATTATAATTGGATCCACTTTTCATGGGAAAAACAATGTTGTATTTCACATTCCAAAAAATTACAAGAATATCACTCCACCACAATAAAAATTAACTCACCACTAACACATATTCACACATATTAATACCTTTTTATCATCCTAAATCTTCTCAAATAACCTCCCACGATCCCTACCCTAAATCTATAATCCAATAAATTGGCATAAATCCAACCAATTATGTTTTTTGATATAAAGTAAAAGAAGTTACCTGAAAGCGAGGTAATATTCCTCAACAATCAGATTCATGTTATTTATTTATAAACTAATTGAATTATAATTATTACATTATTATATAATAAAATTAGAATATTAAATATACTTATATGTTGTTATCAAAATCTTTCTATCTACACTTACACACACTTCAATCAAATGTTTAGCAAACTTTTTGTTCGTGTGTATGGGGTAATACCGCCTCTTAAAAAGGTGATTGTTCGTTCTTCTTTCAGCACCTCTTATGGTGGGTATTATAATATAAATTATGTTTAAATATGATATATATTATATTTATAATGTCTTTATTCTTCTGAAATATTTATATACAACATAACTTCATGAATTACATTTTTTGGGAATATGATAACATCGTTTGTGGATGTGTGGATTACCACCTCCTCAATGAAATATTATTCGTTTACACTATAACGGGATCTATGAAGGACAGTTTTAATAAAAATATGTTAAATATATTACATAAATATGATTATTGAAAAATAATATACATTTTACATATATATCATTAAATTTTCATTCTTTTAAATATGGAAAATAACTGAAAGTAGAATTTACTTTTCTCTATAACTTACCATATCCATGAATGGTGCAGTTCATTTCCTATATCAAAATTTTATGGATAATTATAAATACATATATATTGAATATATATGATATTTTAATAATGTTTTAAATTCGTTATATGATGAAATCATTGTTTAATTAATAGTTACTAATTGAAACAATCCAAAACACACTTCAGAAACTAGCCAATTAGCAACATAAATAGTTAAAATAATGAATGATTAGTTGAAAAAGGATAATACAATATAATAAAAAGATCATATATGAAATAATAAATAATAATATGGTTATCTAATGTGTTATTAACTCATGTAAATCCATTATAAAAAAGGTTAAATGAATTTCACTGAAAAGGAAATGCAAGGTATGAGATTCTTGTCTCACAATTCTTTCTATGAGGCATACACCACTTTCACCACTTAAATTTTTGTGTAACATATATATTGAAAATATTGATATATTATATCATTAAATCATTTATAATAAGTTTATTTTCAGTTTCAATTATAATTATTTCATCTAAGGGTATTTGAACATAAAATTACAAAGTAGTAAAGAATTTCATAACATGATTCCTTTTCATTGGGTTATATTACTTCCTAACTATAGATCATATTCTATGATTGTGGGTATAATCACTTTTTAATATCTAATCTTTTAATTCTACTTGTTTTATTTTGTATTAAATTTCACACAAATAATTAATTCGTTTATTCATTTTCATATCAATGTTATAGTTTTTTCAAGGGTTTATATCACAATATCATTTTGGTAGGGATTATTTATGCTTGAATTTTTATTAGTGGAAATTATTGGATCATTGTTAAATAAATTGTTTAATTATATTTTCATCTAGTTTTTAATCAAATTTATCAAGTAATAGTACCATTTTGTTCACTCTTTGGTACTCGTAATATTTTATAAATTATTTTAAAGATAGTCTATCTTAATTTCTCTTTTAGTCAGGGGACCTGTTTTCTTATAAAAACATTATATTATAAACATATATTCAATGTTTTTTAACCATTTCAAAATGATTTTATAAAGTCATTTTTTCTCAAATTTTCTCTTTATTTTTTTAATTAATATTATTTTAAATTTCTAATAAGGGCGCTTTTATAAACATTTACATTACAAAAATAATATTCTTTTTACATTTTATGGAATGTATGGATTTACCCACTGTCATTTCTGGAAGGATTACTTTGTAAGTTTATAAGGATAATTTTTTAAAAAAAAACTAAAATATTATATTTAAGGAAAATTATTTTTTAAATTTCCTTCAAAAAGAAAATGAAAATTTCCCCAGGTGTTTTTAAAAACTCTTATTGTTAAATTTACATTAATCATCGGTAATAACCCTTTATTTTACTCCCCATGGGATATTTTGATTTCATACCATCCTTATTATTATTATGTATAGTTTATGATTGATATTTCCATGGACAGTATATATATTAATTTTATTCGTTCATTAGTCCCCTTGTAATATTAAATTTCTTATGTTTATTGAACATCAAATTTCCCCTAAATATCCATAAAATTTATCCTGGATATTATTATTTACAAAATTATATTCCATTTATACATATGATTTGTAATTTATAGTTATCTTATAAACTAGTGGAATACTAATAAATTCATATCTTTTACTCAATAAGGATATTATATAAGGTACATTATGAATTAAATCCATTATTCGATATATGAATAATGTTATAGATTGATACAAAATGTGTGGGTCCCATTTGTTGATAGCACATCAACGAATCAGTGGTCTCATGGGAAGAATAAATTTTCTAGCCTAATATAATGGGTTTTTCACCAAGTATGTTATAAATTATGTTGTGAAAGTCCTTGGATATAAAGGTACCACATACCTAGGAAACTTAGAATCCAATAATTTATAATTTTCATCATTCAGAATCAGTTATTTTTTTCCAAAGTATTTTGCATCGATATATATATTAATGAAATTAGTTATTAGTTAATTGATTAAATGGAATGTGTTTTAGTTATTTGGATTTCCATATTTATTATTCCTTACTAGTTATTGGAATGGAATGCGTTTCCCGTTTATACATTGATATATTTTTTATACACTACCATCTCAATTTATTGATTACATAGAATGTGTATTCAGATATTTACCTCTACATAATTACTATTCTCATTTGTTAATTATTTCATATGTTGTATATATCCTTACTGATCATTTGATTTCA
Organism: Viscum album; assembly: GCA_963277665.1. NCBI lineage: Eukaryota > Viridiplantae > Streptophyta > Magnoliopsida > Santalales > Viscaceae > Viscum > Viscum album. The sequence goes on along the minus strand of OY728153.1, from coordinate 689,636,889 downwards.
CCCTTATTTGGTTTCATTTCCCAAGAATCTTTGAATTTTTGTAAAAATGATATTAAAGGATAAAAATGATATAATAATGTTATCCTTGATGGAAAAAAATGTTGTAATTAGTATATTGATTTTAAATACAATACTCATGTATGTATCTTGTGTACCAATACAACTAAACTGGTTGGAACGTAATAAATTTATTTCATTAATTCATGCCAATATAGTGGTAGTAGACAATGAATCTAGGCTTTTGGGGTTAGGTCACTATAGATAGTACCCAGAAAAATTTCTAGCAACTTTAAGAACAATATTTAGGAAAATATATATTATATAACATATAACTAAGTAATAATTCGTGGATAAGTATAAAAGAACAACCTAAAGATTCTAGTAGATAGAGATTATGTGGTTCCTCTATAAATACCACCCTGTCTAGATATAATAAGTGTAAATGGATCTGGAATAGATGTGCCTACGGGTAACATCTCATAAAAGGTGGTTCATACCTGACTTTAGCATTACATTGTACATTATAATGGGCCCTAGTTCACATCTAGTTTGACAATGATGATGGATATTCTGAGAATAATTCATATTTTCTTTAAAACCCATTATGATTGATTTTAATATTTAATGACAATGAATGACGTATGTGAAACCTTACACCAAATAAGGACATGTGTAGAAATAAATAGAGGAAGTGTTAATGTATTGGGTTTATATTAAAACCCATAGTAAAAAATGACATTCAATGATTAACCTTATTACCAAGATTTCCATCATAGTTATTTTGGTTTTAGAAGAGGACAACATGTATGTCAAGTGACAACCCATCATGTCCGATAAGGCCGTGATACTTTAACCCATGATCAAAGGATGATAAGGTTTTATTTCCAAACATTGACCAACATAATTTCCTAGTTAATATGTAATTATTTTAAGATGTACTACTTGAAAATAAATATTGACGATGCGGTAGTAGTTTTACTTTTTAAGTGAAGATATTATGGTATTAACCAAATTCGTTTTGGAGAATAGTTAGAGATATATATTTCAACCTATCACACTTTAATGGGCCTTGAAATATGTAAATATGTATTTTAGTACTATAGGAATTAATGTTATTTTTTATATATCAATTTCATGAAGTAATAGATTAATTACAAATTTATCAAAAAATAAAAATAGGATGAAATTATTTTTGTTGAAATGAATCATTTAATAATATTTCAATATATACTTAGGAAGGGAAAAATACTTGATATTATTAAATTGATCAAAAAAATGTTGTCATAAAGCATTAATTTATGTTGAATCGATGGTAATTCAAATCATCATTAATTTTTGGCTTTGAGAACCTCAACTTTACATTGATCTTTCACTTGTTTTTTATTGATGAACTCAATCAATTCTAATAAATATTTACTCCTTTCCTCCTTGTTATAATCTCATCTTTCTACTAATGTTCTCCTATATAGAGACCTTGTTATATGTTATTACATGCGAACTTGGTACTTCTCATTAAATCTTTTTAAGAGGATATATTATTAACTATTTTATGATGTGGGATTTCAACATAGGAAATATCAAACAATCTATTACCAAGATTGATTTTAAATTGTAGGAATACTAATTATTTTAGGTTGGGAGAATATAACACTCCAAATATTCTAAAATATTAAATTTTTTATGGTAGCATATAAGCTCTCGAGACATTATGATATATTTAATATTTTAAAAAAATTATTAAATTCAATATCTTTCAATTCACACAATTCTGAGATACCTTTCATCAAATGAAAGAAATAATTTATTCAACATCTTGCATTACACGCAATACCTTGTTTTATTGAATAATAATATAATAACAAAACATTTTTATTTAATATAATAAGATATAAAATAGACACTAAATTACAGTTTTTGAATAGTATAAACTAAATTATCAAAATATATCATATATAAATTTATAATATTAATTCATTGGTTACTGATTAATTTTAAATAAATATAATAATCATTTAATTAGAAAGGAAATGTTTTTATTCTCATAAATATATTTTAGAAAAATAAATTAAATAAAATAAAAAAAATTAGAAATACTAGGGAAATATATATTTTGTATATTCTATAATTTTTTTTTCATTCATCCAAAACATTTGATAAGAATAAAATAAGATAAAACTCAACATTAAGTATAAACAACTATATTTTTCTAAAGATATTTCTACCTCCTTTTAATGAAAACTGATTTTGAATATAAATTTAGAAAAAATAATAAATTTTATATTCAAAAAATGTTTTTATTTTTGAAATTGTAAAAAAAATATCTTAGGATGAATTTTTTTATTTTCTAGTGAAATTTGTATTTCTGATGAAAAGTGAAAATACTGAATTTTAATTGAAAACTCACTTTTCGTCTCAATAATTTATAAGGTAATATTTTATTTAATTTTTTTAAAGTAACATTACATTAATTTTAAATCAATAATTCCAATTTATGTCATTTTAATCAATTTAATTTTGTAATTAAATATAATAACATAACAAACATTTGAACTTTTTTTACATCAAAACTATTCTTTTTATCCCATGTGTGGGATTAAATTTTAATAAATATCTTCTAATTATGTTAATGGAATTTAAAAAAATTGACTCTATATTTGGAATCATAATAATTTATTATGTTTAATAAGTTCATAATATTTGTTTACCAAAATTATAAGTGAATGTAATTAAAATTAATTACAGTTATTGTTAGAAAAAATATCTTCACAAGGGACTAAACCTTAAAATTAACAGCCAAAATGAACAATAAAAATGAATAAAAAACCATTTTATGTCAACATTTCATCACTATCATCAGTTTTATCTAATTTTATTCATTATTGTTTCCACCTAGGATGGAATAATATTTTTACAAATTTACAAGAATACCACTCATCCTCCACTCTAAAAAGACACTCACCCCTTACACTTATTCACACCACTCATGCACTTTGGATCACCCAAAATATTCACTAGAAAGATCTAAAAATACATCTAATCAACCTAAAAGCATAAACTTTGGAAAAAATAAAACCAAGGATGCCTTTTGGTATAATCTGAACAGAGTTACCTAAAAACTATACGTTTCTGGCCACAACAAAATCTTGTGGATGGGTGTACCAAACGTTAATTTTTCCATTAACAATTATCGATCTTATAACTGTAACACTGTTAAAATAAAAGATAATTTGAATATATCTAAGAATAAAAGAAAAAATGGGATTCGTCGAACCATGGATTGGGTCATCATATGTTGGTTATAAATAATTTAATTAAAAGATATGAATTACCTTGATGGAATTCTCTCTTCGATGATGTTTCCCATCAAAATCCAATGTGATTTTTCATTTCATCATAGAATCCAAGTGTAGGATTCCTTTAGATGTTATCTACATGTGCTCCATGTATCTTTGGATTTCGTTGTAGGGGTATCTAGGTGCTAGCGCGGAAGATCCTTCACTTGCGATGTCCGCCTTCATTCGCCTAGAGAGCCTCTTCCTAAGACCTCTCCTTAATCCGGTGGAGGAAGACTTATCTCATATCTTTAGAGAATTCTTGGAGAAAAATAATTCAATATTTTCGTGATATCTTCCTCTAGATCCATTGTACACAACCACAGAGAATGGATAGGGTTTATGAGAATAATGTATTCTGGATTTTGTTACATAGAATAATAAAATGAATTAATTACCCGAAAGAATTTATTCATTTTTTTTAATTCTTAGTAAGACCCCATGTCTAATAATAACAATTAACTATTATTATCCCATCACCTGCACCAAATTAATTACACATAATATTATTTAATCAAATAGGTAATATTATTTCTCCCAAATCCCTAAATAAACTACACGACATGTATATATTAATTTACATGTTGTGTACTTTTGTTTTTAAAATTTATTTATTTCCTCCACCACATTTTTTAGACCATGAGTAATTACTATTTATTTCATAAATAAATATCAATGCATTACTCATTAATATATATATTATTTCATCCAAAATATATTCTCTCAAATAACTAGTGTCAAAATAAATACTATTAGACATCTGTGAATAATTATTAACCCATAGTCAAGAATAATATTTATTAAACATTTTAAATGAATATTTATGTGAGATACTAGGACATACTAAGTGTTTAACCCTATAGGCCTATTTATTAGTGGAATTAGGTAGAGCATGCCTAAATTCCAAGGTTAGCATCTAGAAACACGCCAAGGCACCAATAGAGATATAAATTAACACATCAATGGTGTGTCTCCTCCTATGAAAGCTTATTTTGTGATATATTTTGTTTGTCATGATATCATGAATCAAGCGGTTTTCAAGTTAGTGCCATCAATCCTATGTGCTTGATTATTCTTTATTTGACTTTCTAAAATTTAAATTTTCCATTCCTCACAATGGCCATGGATATATTTAGGATATTTCAATTCCATTAAAGGTCCTAAGATATCAACTTCCATTATGGAATAGAAGGGAAAAATTCTTTCTCGCATTATCTATTAATGTTGTATTACTCAGGATACACCCACCATATCCTAACTCTCAATGAAAAGTGTGTCATTACAGTTTTCGTCAAAAAATCTAAGTGCATGAGTTGTAATTTCCATTAATAATAATATTATATTTTACGGACCAATACCCACGTCCATAGGTAGGAACATCCTAGGACACAGTGAAATATGGATTTCCTACTTGAGGGTCTCATTCTCATAATATCCTCCTAGATACTACCTAGGGTGAACACCACGAGAAGGTGCCTTATAGTTTTATAACTCCCCACCCCTAATGGGGTGTATTATTAGTGTCCTTAAAATAACATCATCCTGCCATGGAACATATATTCAAGAATAGATTAATGGAACTTTCGGGTTCTCATCATAGCATGGTTCCTCTATGAACATTTGGTGCAGTATTTTTTCTTTGGACATTATAACATGCATTGTCACACAGAAGAACAACCAAGATGTGATAAGGTATTTATAAATTAATAATGAACAAATTAGTTGGTTCTAGGACACCAGCTCCAACAAACACGCACTTCAGCGAGAGACAACTACTAAAAACCTTTAACCCAGTAGATCTCATATAATATTCATGCTTCTTCTGAGATAGGATTTAGTAATGGGGTCTGCTATGTTGACTTCCTCGTAAACCCTGCTCACTACAACTTCACTCCATTAATAAAAATATCTCAAGAGGTGATACTTATAGAGAATGTTTTTTGTCTGTTGATGTGACCTTGGTTCTTTTGCAAGATCCACCACTGCATTATTATCACAATACAATTTTATAGGGTCTTTACTGCTCAGAACCACATCAATCTCTTAAAAAAATTTATGAATCTAGATGTCTTCCCTGGCTACATCAAAAGACACTATGTATTTGAACTCCACTCTAGAATCTGTAAAAAGTTTCTTCTATGAACTCTTCCAGCTCACAGATCCTCTGTTGAGAAAGAAAACATATCCTGATTCGACTTAAGACCGTTCTGATCATTCGGAAAACATACATCAACATACCCTCTGATGACAAGATCCTTGTGTCCTCTATACACCAGGAACATATTTTTAGTTCTTCCCAGATACTTAAGGGTAGTCTTAATTGCAGGCTAATGTTATTCCCATGGATCTTCTTGAAATCTTCATACTATGCTCATTGAATCAGCAACATCAAGCCTGGTACATAACACAGTATACATTATAGATCATATAGGTGAAGCGTATATGATCTTACTCAACCTATATTTCTTGGGTTGTTTCTAATGAAACATTATCTTAGAAATATGTAGGCCATGTGACACTTGAACAAAACTCCTCTTGTATTTATCCATACTAAATCTCTTCAGTATCATTAAATTTAATATACCATGACATAGTCCAAGAAACCTCTTGGATCTATCATGAATGATCTTGATCCCCAAAATTTAGGCTTCTTCCCCTTAGTCCATCATGGTGATCTACATGTTCAACCAATCCTTGACTGAATGTAATATTGGTACATTGTTTCCAATATGAAATATGTCTTCAACATAAACTACTAGGATAAAGACTACATTCCCATTACACATGGCTCACATTTATTATTAATGATAAGAAATTCTGTCATGGCCTCATCAAATCGAAGGTTCCATGACATGGATTCTTGCTTAAATCCATAAATGGATTTTTGAAACTTGAAAACTTTTTTGGCTTCACATGGTTTCACAAACCCTTATGCTTGTTTCATATAGACATCTTCTTGAATGTTACCATTAAGGAATGTTGTTTTGAAATCCATTTTCCAAATCTCATTGTCAAGGTAATCTGATATGGCTAGTATGATTCCTATAGATAACAACATGGAAACTGGAGTAAAGGTTATATCGTATTAAATTCCATGACATTTTTTGAATCATTTAGCCACTATCATTGCTTTACTAGTGCTAACTTGACCATTCATGTCCGTCTTTATTATGAATACCCATCTTCGTCAAACATGATTTATATCATCTAGCTTATCGACCAGAACCCAAACTCGGTTCTGATACATGCAATCTATCTCCAAATTCATAACTTCTAACCATCTTGTAGCTTCTAATATCACTACTACCTCTATTTAGGGGAGAGGTTCATCATTTTTGAACAATAATGATTCACCATCCTCAGTGACTAGGAAACCAAATCTATATGGTTCCCTTACCTCTATTAATATCCTATGCAGTACTTGTGTTTCTATAACCTCTTCTATAGGGATCTGTAGAACTTATTCTTCTACCAAATCATGTGAATCTTGAGCATCAACTACATTGAAGTCATTCTTTCTCCCACTATCCTCTTAGTAGCATTTGAATAACCATTTTGGTAGAGATTTGTCATGCCCTTCTCATTTTCATAACCAAGATGTTGATTCCGCAACTAGGTGTTGCATGAGTCATGTGAGGTTGTTTCATTTTCGATTTCCAATACTCGGTTTTCATAATTTAATAACTAAAAACAATTTTTTAAATGTTTCATACCATAACATATGGTTTTCTTATAAAATAAAAAATAATTATTTCTAAACATGAAAATAAATCCATCCATATCCAAAATTGATACATAAATTATGTTCTGGGTAACACTAGGAACGTAATAACAGTTATGTAAAACCAAAAGCATCACAATTTACAATGAGAGATGGTAATCACCAATGGCTAATGAAGCTAGCCTCGCGCCATTGGTAGCTCAAAGATCCACCTCTTCCCTAGAAATATTTCAAAATATACTTTGTTCCTGCATTTTAATACTGATGGGATGCCTATAAGATTTATCTAATACCCAGTGTGTAGAAATGAAAATATTAAAATTGATAATAAACACTACTAGAAAAACGACCAATACCCACGGTTCAAAACCGTGGGTATAGCACCCAAAACCGTGGGTATAGGCTATACCCACAGTTTTGGGAACCATGGGATGGAATGACATCAGGATAGGGGTCTTCACCTATACCCACGGTTTGGTAGAACCATGGGTATAGGTGTTTCACACACCAATATCTTGTTGTACAGCGTGGCAGGGCATTTAATCGAAGGTGTTCAAACCTTGGGAGATTTAAATTTTTCAAAAATTGAGGGCAGCAAGTTTCGAACCCGCGCCACAAGCAACGACTCAACGCTACAACCCAATAGAAGACCAACCGAACTGACGAATTTATATGTATATAGAGATAATTTTATTATAATATATTAATACTAATGTTGTTATCTAAAAAAACCGGGACCAGCGGGTTTCGAACACGCGACCTGGAGGGAATGAGTAGAACAACAATCCAACTAAGCTACGAGGATTATGTTTATATAATTATATGATATTAAACTTATATTAATACTATCGGTATATTTGAAAATTGCAATGACTGAGATTCAAACACCGGACTTCCCAGAAGTGAACGGAGATCTAAACCAACAAAGCTACTGAATTTATATTTATAAAAATTGGCATCCGTATATTTATATTATTTAAGTCATTGTTCCTGCGTAAAATTTATTTTTTCCCGCACAATTCTTTTCCCACTTTTCCCCCTCCATAACGTAGGAAACCTATACCAACGGTTTTGAAAAACCATGGGTATAGATCTGTGAAACAAATACCCCCTTTTCCCATAGTTTTTACAAACCGTGGGAATAGTTCTTCACAAAAAAAACATATGCCCACAGTTTTAGAAAAACCGTGCGTATAGGTCTTCAGAAAACACCTATGCTGACGTTTTTGTCGAAAAATGTGGGTATAGGTTCCCATACTATCTTATACCCACGGTTCTAGAAAACCGTGGGTATAGGGGGGACCTATACCCATGGATTTGTGGAAAACCGTTGGTAGGGGCCCAATTTCCAGAAGTGAAAAAAACCTTTAGAATCCCCATGATTATGTGTGCAGTTCTTCTTCCAGTGGCCTGGCTTTCCATATGCAAAAAAACCACCTCACATTTCTTTCCTTGCCTCTGGATCTTCTCCTTCTTTGAGGTATGGTGCTCGGGGGGCTTCATACCATTTATAAATCCATGACCCCTTTTCCTTGTCATTACATTTCTTATTCACCATAAAAACTAAGTGTTTTTCACACCCCATGTCCTTATCTACCTATATAATTAAGGTCATACATTCTGACAGAAACTTATCATTTTTCACTCATGTTGTAGTTGAAATCTATTGCTCGAGAAGGTCTTGGGGAATGATGATAGGATAAGATATCTATGCTAATCATCTGGGAACATAATCCCAAATATGTTTAGGCATTCAATGTAGCCTATAATCCTGACTACATGATACCCAGCATGTGTAGACTCTCCAAGATTAGTTGTGAAAAAAGAATTGAATATCTCATATCTGTCATGTATCTCCTTATCTTAATAGATATCCTTAAGGTGAGACATCTTGTTATACGCTTTCATACTTTTATGTTGCATCAACAGCTCATTATACATGGATGATAGCATGAAACATTACACATATATGTAATCACTAATATGTTTTATATAGATATATAGTTCCTCATCATTGGCCTCTTTTCTAGTTGCAACTGGAATAGGCTCCTCATGGACATACAATTTCCACTCGTGGCGAAGGATGATGCGTAAACGCCTCTGCCATGCCTGGAAATTGGTGCCAGTGAGAAGGTTTTACTTCTCGAGTATGGTTCAAAATGATATGTTTTAAGTCATTTTTCTTGTTGTAACTACAAATTTATATGAGAAAAAAATTAGTACGTTATCATGATAAAATGAGTAAATTAATTCGTATTAGTCTCTCCTTGTTTTATCGAAATCCAAAATCCCTCACCATTGTCAACAGAATATTCTCATTCCTGAATATTCTAGTTGAAAGGATCAATGTTTACCTTTGAATTAGCGCAACTAGGGTTGGTCAGGAAAAATTAATGGTTTTAGGTAGGCATTCTAAATTCCAACTGTATTAACTCATAGTTCCTTGATCTCTTGAGTTCACTCCCCAATCCTAAAATCCTATTATTTTGGATTTCCTTAACCTTTTCCTCTTGGTCACACCAAGTCCTACTATGGTAGTCAACCCATGATCTGATCCAATTCAATTAAACCAAAACCCATGAAATATAATTCCTTGATAATTGAAAGCACCCCAACAAGGGTTGGTCAAGCACTTTGAACTATTATTTGATTCTAACCATGATTATGGAAGCCTATACCCACATAATATTTCATTGAGGGATTTTATACTTATATGTTAATTTCAATTTTATTTTATTTCTTGGATGCTTGTTAATATTTAGTGGGATATACTTAAGTGATTAACCATGTTTTAGATAATATTTGCGTATAACCTGATCTTATTTTTGTTCCATATTTCATGATTGTTTAATTCAGTAATTGAGTCATATTATCAAAATAACCATAACAAATAAACTATGAAATTGATAGGAATAAAATAAATGGTATGAGCACGATCTTGTTCTATCTGTTAATTTATATAGTGATTGATAATCTAACCCAATACCTAAGGGAGAAACACCTTAATCCTTTTGCGTTTGTGTTTACGTGTTTCTACTTGTCCACCTTTATATATCCTTGGATTGGTTTCACCTTGGATCCTATATTGAGTTGCCTCCAATATCTTGGGAGATCCATCCATTACAAATGCTTTTATATCACTCATAGGTTAAGGGTAAAATAGGGTTTTACATAAAATAAACTTTGGATATGCAGGCCCTGCATATTAATGAGGAGAAGTATCACAGGCCAATAAATTTAATTTAAATAAAAAAATTAAAAGAAAACATTCATATACAAAGGTCTTGGTATAGCTCATGATCATCCATACATGCAATGTTATTTGTACACAAATGAAACTAACATTCAATTACATAATTGTTCTTCTTTAAGATAAATAATGCTCTAATAAATTATTTATCTTTAATTAATCAATCATTTTATCTAAAATGTTTTTGGAATTTCCTTGATATTCTCATCCATAATTATTTTTTTAATAAAAAAATCATTTAAATTTATGTTTATACGTAACATGTACCTAGGGGAAACCCAATAAATTTACATTCATAACTACCCAGTTTGTAGAATTCAAAATTATGTATATTTTAAATTAAATATTATTGTATAAATCACCTATCACATGTTGTTCCTTGGCATTATACATGCACCATGGTACGTGTATTAAGAGTGTATATAACATAATAATAAATTTTAATAATCATCATAATTTGGATAAGTACACATCATGTAGTTCTGACTACATGGTGCATACTATCATTAATCATCCATCCTAAGTACATATCTGGGGATACGACCTGTAAATGTACATCAGACATATTCAAAGTACATGGCTTGTCCAGTGGCCCACACATCGTGTAGTGTCCATGTTACATGGTATCTTGATGGGAAAACTGTGTACCGGGTACACCGTATGACCCTAACCTGAAGGGACTACATGTCGTGTCATGTGGGACACACATCATGTAATCTGGAATCCGTGTGCCACCTATTCCTTTTCAACACATGGAGTCGTAAAGACTTAGATAAACTCCAATACACAACCTTGTTTGGTGGATCAGGATTGATGCCATGAACCTTGACTACACGACATGTACTATTGAATACACACTGTGTGTTCTAGTGTAGTACATCCAAGATTCTTGGGAACCTCTGGATGAGATCCTCTATTTTATTTTAATCAAAAATTAAATGATATGATCCTTTATATAAGGTGAAGGAGAAACGCAAGAGGAAGAATAGATCTCGAGATTCAGATTTACAGAATGGATAACATGAATTGAAAAAACTAAATTATTTAATGTATAAATCATCAACCAAAAACTAAATAATTATAATCAATGATATGACCCCTTTGATACAACTTATAGTGTTCTGAGCACATAGGAAATGTGTGGATGGGTGTACCCAACATTAATTTTTTCATTAACAATGATCAATATGAGATCTATCAAAATTATAAAACATCGGATCTTCATAATAGAACAATGAAAAAAAAGGAAAAAAATTAGAGTCTTGAAACCAAGGATTGGATAATCAAATATAGTCTATAATTAATTTAAATAAATTACAATAATTACCATGATGGAATTATATCTTTTTTGATGCTTTCCATCATGATCTAATGTGATCCTTCATTTCCACATAGAATCCAAGTGTAGGCTTCCTCTAGTGGTGTTACACAACTCCACCACGTATATCTGGACATCACTGAAGGGATCTATAAGTTCTAGCATGGAGGAGACTTTTCTTGTGATGTCCACCTTTTATTTCCTTGAGAGCCACTTCCAAAGTTCTCTCCTTGATCCGGTGGAGGAGGATCTCTCTCATAACATGGGAGTATTATTAGAGGAAAAGTATTTTCTCTTGGATTGAGGGATTTGTCTATATTCATTTTTCATAACCACATAGATTGCCTAGGCTTAATGAGAAAAATATAAATGGGATTTTATTACCTAGAATAATAAAATGAATGAATTACCCAAAAGTATTTGTTAATTTTATTTAATTCTTAGTAAGACCCCATGTCTAATAATAATAGTTGAGTATTATTATCCCTTGACATGAACTGAATGAATTACACCTAATATTATTTAATTAAATAAAATAATTCTCACAAATAACCCTAAAAACTATACGGCTTTTATATATTAATATACATGCCGTTTACTTTTGTTTTTATATTTTCTTTATTTCTTACACCACATTTATTAGTCCTTGAATAGTGACTATTTATTTTCTTAAATAAATATCACTATATTACATTATAATAAATATATTATTTCACCCACAATACATTCTCTCAAATTACTAGTGTCGAAATAAATGCGATCAGATATCCTTGAATAATTGTTAAACCAAAATTGGGAATAATATTTATTCAACTTGTTAAATTAATATTTAAATGAGATACTTGGACAGAAAAAGTGTGTGAACCTCTAGACCTCTTTCTAAGTGGAATTAGGTGGAGCCTGCCTAAATTACAAGGTTAGCATCTTGTAACATGCCAAGGATCCCATAGATAATGAAGATAACACTGAAATGACATGTCACCTCCTACAAATGTTTACTGTGTAATGTAATCCCTTTGTCAAGATATCTCGAATCAGGAGGCTTGCATGTTAGTACCATAACCCCATGTGCTTGATTATTCTTTCATTGATTTTCCATAATTGAACATTCCCATTCCTCACCATGGCCTTCGATTTATTTAGGCTATATGAATTCCATCAAAGCGACTGAGATTTCAACTTCTGTTAAGTAACATAAAGGAAAAATCCTTTCTAACATTATATATTAATGTAGAATTACACGTGATTCTCCCAACATATCCTACCTCACTATAAATGCTGTGTTGTCACAATTTTCATAATTACATCTAAGTGAGTGAGTTATAATACCAATTGATAATATTATTAATTTCTAAGGACCAATACACATGTTTTCGTGTAGGAACATCCAATGACACTATGAAATATGGATTTCTTACGGGAGTGTCTCGTTCTCATAATAAAATCATGGATACTACCAAGGGAACACACCATGCGAAGGTGCCTTAATGTTTTTGATACTTCACCCCTAATGGCCTGTATTATTTGTGTCTTTCAAAGAACATCATCTAGCCATTGAACATATATTCAAGAATAGTGTTTTGGTAGTTCTAGGTTCTCATCATAGGAGTGATCCGCTATGACCCATTCATGCAACAGTTATCATTTGGAAATTATCCAATATATTGTCACATAGAAGAACAATCAAGATGTGATATGGTAATTATTAATGAATAAATTACAAATTATGTGGTTCTAGGCCACCAACTCCACCCAAAATGATGTAACATGCTTTAATAATCACATTAATTTTATTTCTTTCTCTACTCATTAAATTATCATTATCACATTGATATATAATAAAATTAGTATCCTAAATATACTAAAATTTTTATTATAATATTTCAAGCTAAACATACACACAGGTGAATCTAATGGGTAATGAACTTACCGTTATTGTGTGTGGTGGATTATCTCCTCAAGAAACGATGATTCATTGTTCTTACATTTCCACCTATCATGGTGGGAATTATGTTGGAAATGATGTTTATATATGATATATATGAAATTAAAAATATCCTTATTATTCTTGAATTTTTAAATAATATATACATTTAAGATTTAATTTTTAGAGAGAATGTGATTACATCATCTGTGGAAGTGTGGACTACCTCCTCCTCAAAGTGATGTTATTCTTTCCCACTATACATAGAATATATAAAATTTTATTTTAATACAGATATATGAAATATATGACATGAATATGATACTATAATTATAATATACATATACATATATATAATTTAATTCTCATTCTTTTAAATTTGAAAAATAAATGATTGTAGTGTTCATGCGTACGTACATCCTACCATCTCCATGAATAGTGCTTTTCATTTCATCTCTCCAAATTTATGGATTATTCTAAATACATATATAATGAATACAAATAATATTTACATTATGTTTTACATTCTGGATATGATGAAATCATGATCTAAATAAAATGAACAATATGTAACAAGTAAAAACATCCTTAAGAAAATAGGGAATTAACACCTAAAATACTAAAAATGATGAAAGATTACTAGAAAGGGGTAGTAAGATATTATAATAAGTTCATAAATGAAATGAACAAAATTATTATGTTTCTATAATATGTTATTAACATTATTAATACCATAATAGAGGATTTTAAAGGATGTTTACCCAAAATGAAATACAAGGTAAGTGATTCTTTTCTCACATTTCTTTCTGTGAGGCATACACCACTTTCACCACTTAATTATTTTGTGTGGTGAATCTAAAACCCATATTTATATATTATATAATGAATTATATAATCATCATCGTATTTTTAGTTTCAATTTGAATTATTTCATCAAAGTGGAAATTAAATTAAGATTAACATGTGGGAAATAATTCCATAACCCAATTCCATTTCATTGGGTTATATTACTTCTTTATTCTCATTAATATTCTAAGATTATGTGTGTAATAAATATTTTTTAAATATTTTTTTAATTAATCTTGTTTTATGTGGATTTAAATTTTTCACACATAATATATTCATTGATTTATTCCCACATCAATTTTATGGTATTTTCAATGGTTTACATCCCAATCTCATTTTGCTTAGGATTGAGTAGACTTGAATTTCAATTATAAAAATTATTGTATAATTGATCAATAAACATATTCATTCTCTTATAATTCGGTTATTAGTGACCTTTATCATGTTAAAGTAACATTTATCCACTCTTTGGTACTGAAAAATCTTGATAAATATTTTAAGAAAACCTGGCTTCATTTCAATTTCTGTAGAATAACCTATTTTATTCTAAAAATATTATTTTCTAAAAAACGTTAACCATTTAAAAATATATTTATGAAATATTTTTTTGGATTTTTTCCTTATAAATATGTTTTTATGTAATCTTGTTTTATCTTTTTAAACAATTTACCTTTCTAAAGTTTTATATATCAAATGGAATGTTCTTTTTACCCTATACAGAATGTAAAAATTTAACCACCATAATTTCTTTGAATCTTACTTGTATGTTGGACTGGTTAAGTTTTAAATACTTTTTTTGTAAAATATTATTTCAAAGTGAATGTATTTTTAATATTTCATGAAAAATGATAATTATATTTTCCCCAATAATATTTTCAAAATATATTTTTATTATATTTACATTAATTAAATGAAAAAACCGTTATTTTATTCCCCTTGGGATATTATGTATTTTTACCATACTTATTGTTCCTTCAGATGGTTTATGGTTTATATGTACAAGAATAAAATTTAAATTCACTTCATTGATAACTTATTTAGTCCCCTTGAAATATTAAATTTCCTATAATCATGGAACATTGAAATTACCATAAATATCAATATTATTTATCATGAATAATGTTATTGCCTAAAACATATACCATTTTTACAGATGGTGTGTAAAAGAGTGTTAGTTTAATAAGTAGGGAAATATTGAAAATTTATATATTTTAATCTATATATATTTTTTATAAGGAAAATTTTTCATGAGTTAAATATATTATTCAATATGTGATGAGTTCTTTGGATATGTACAACATGCGTATGCCTAATTATAGATAGCCCCTTGAAGCATCTGTAGTCTCATGGGACAAATCAGTTTCCTAGCCTATGCTGGTGGGTTTTTAAACAAGTCAGTTATAAACCATCTTATGAATGGAATTAATGGTAAACATACCTTTTAACTATGAATCATGGTTTTAGATAAATAATAATTTCCCCCATTCATACTAAGTTATTTTTCTCAAAGATATTTTTAATCGACATAACTATGGATGAATTTCATTCTAAATTCATTGATTAAATGGAATCTATTTAAATTATTTTCCTTTCCATATTGATGATGAATATTCAAATTTTTTTAATGGAATTTTATTTTAGTCCTTACCCATCAATATTTTTTGTGCACTTCCTTCTACATTTATTGATTAATTGAAATTTGAGTTAGGTTACATACCTTTCTATAATTATTGTTTTCATTGATTCATTATTTCATACATTTTTCATACCATTACTCGTTATTTTATCTAAAAACATTTATTGGTTTCTTTCTCCAAGAAACCATGACGTTTTCTAGGAATTAAGTGAAATGGTATTCTAGATGTAATAATTATATCATCGAGAGAAATAAAGTTTTATAAGTTGTGTATTCAGTTGTAATACTATACTCATGTAGGAATACAATTTAATAAGACCCCTAAACTGGTCAGTCCTTAGGATTTGATTCCTTGTCATTATGTCAATGTTGTGGTAGTAGAAATCAAATCTATGATTTTGGGGTTTGTTCACTACATTAAAGCGAAGTATATACACCGGGTAAAAAAACAATGTGCAAAACATTACAATATTCACCAATGAAATGAAATTGAGATTAAATCTCATACCTTGAGTATAACCTATCATGTATGTCTTCATATTTCTGAATAATAAACTTATGTTAATTATTTACTTTCATGATAACCATTTTCATGTTTATTATTAATTTTATTTCACTTATTAAAATGTTTTATACAACTACTTGATCAATTAAGTTTACATCGGGTTTTTTTACCAAATTTAATTCATGTGTCAAAAATGACTTTAGTATGTCATCAACAGTCAAAGTGGTAAATATATAAACATATCTAGAATAATAATTATGATATCATTATTATATTTATACACCTATTATAAATTGAAAACCAATCAAAAATATGTTTCTGAAAAATGAACAAATGTTACAAACATGGAGATGGTAGGTCGTGTGTACACAAGAGAAACATTTTAATTTTTCAATGATCATTATAGAAAGAAGGTAAGTAAAATTTTATCATTAAATAAGGATAAATATGTTATAAATTTAATTCTAATTAATCATATATATATAATTCTTTTTCTGTAAAATGAATCACATCATATAGAGGAGGCAGTAGTCTATATGTCCACGAATGACATTATAACTATTTAGTATGTGAAAAGGGTAATAGATATAATGATATATTATATTCAGAGAAACATAATTAAGTTATAAATAATATATATATATATATATGTCACTTATGTCACATATTTTTAATTTAAAACCACCCATAATACATTATAAGTAATGTGTGAATGTATCACATTGCTTTGAGGAGGCGGTAGTCCACACGTCAACAAATGAAGTTATCATATTTAAACCAAATGGAAAACATAAAGGTATATGTTATATATAAATTACATACCTATTAATTCAACTTAAATATCATATATATCATAAAAAAATATGTTTTCCATCAAAATTACCAACCATGATAGGTGTTAATGTAAAAAAATTAATGACATTGTTTCACATGGTGATTGTTCACTACAAAAGAATGGTAATTTCCATACCAATTTCATTGAAGTGTGTGTAGTTTTAGGTTGACCCATTAACATAACAACATCTCAGTACATTTGTTACACTAATTTTGTTATATAATCAATGAATAACAGAAATATATTTGGTGGAGAAATGAATAAAACATAAATTCATGTTTAAAGAAGGTTACCTCGTTTTAGGTAACTCCTTATTTCCACCAAATGGATTTTGTGGTTACATTTTTTCCTAATGTGAGGAATCTATATTTATGGAAACAATTTTTTGAGATTATGTGGGTATATTTTTTATTATAAAAAGTGGATTAAGAGGTGCGAGGAAGGGGAAAAGTTAAATATGTTTTATAGTGTGGGGGTGTAATTCCTGTAAATAAGAAACCATAAACACTACTAGGATGTATACATTACATCATGTTCTTCCAAAAAAGAAAAAATAATGGATTAAATGGGAATTATGTTTTAGAAACACTCACACAACCCAAAAATAACATAATTGTCATCATTTTTCTTCCTAGTCTTTATGTTTTGTTATATTTATTAATAAATTTTTTATTAAATAAACTAGTTTTATATCCTAATTAATATAACCATTAATACTAAATTAAAGTGATATTTATTATAAAATATAAACCCACTAAATTAAAAATATTATATATAATTTACAAAATATAAATCTATTGTGTGTTGGAAAGTAATTTTTAAATAACCACCTGTAATGCGCAAAAACAATGCTTTAACCCGAACTAAGTGGAAATTGTTTTGAATATCTATGTGTAAATATTTTAATTAATAAATATGAATTTTTCCATTAATATACCAAATTTAATATTTATTAACACTTTAAAATCACTTGGAATGTGATAGAATTTAAATTAATTTTAAATATTTTAATTAAATATCATTTATTATAAAATATAATTAATGTCGATTCTGACATTATTATGTTAATTTTAATTTAATAATATCATAACAATTAAGGATTTAAAATCTATTAATATCATATATGATTAAAATTATATATTTATATTAAAAAA
This sequence comes from Viscum album, assembly GCA_963277665.1. Lineage (NCBI taxonomy): Eukaryota > Viridiplantae > Streptophyta > Magnoliopsida > Santalales > Viscaceae > Viscum > Viscum album. The sequence continues at coordinate 689,618,368 of OY728153.1, read as the reverse complement.
TAATAGACCCCAATAGTTCATTAAATTTACTTTCCTTTTTATGTTTTTAACATAATTTATTTTATTTTATTATTAATTAAATAATCCATGTGTTAGAATTTTTTAATCATTAAATATATCTAATTCATCTCTAAAAATTATTGTTGAATTATCATGATAAAAAAGATTTACCCTTAAAAATAACTTTTATAAATGAAAATATTTCACTTCTTCTATAACGTAATAATTGTATATGCTAAAGATAAATAAAGTATCCTTTATTATATTTTTTCTTACATAACTTATTATATGGGTCACTTTCATGAACATGTTCCCCACTAAAAAAATTCAAAACAACATGGGATGTGGTCTAATTATTTAAAGACAAAGGATTGTGTACTTGTTTCTAAGTAATTTTGGCCCGTAAATTTTAGGTTTTGTCCCATTTTATAAGGTTGTGCCTCAGTGAAATTCCAAAGGAAAAATTTATTTAATAGTGAAAAAAGCTGATTACATGAGTTTGAATGAAATAATATTATTATAATCTTTATCATAAAAAGGGAGCAAATCATCGGGCAAATCATCCGGCCAAGCCATATCCTGGTTGACACTGTTGTTGGTCGAAAATTAATTTTATAATATTAGATTATAAATATAATACTTATTAAATTTATAATTGTCTATTTTTTAATATTTAATTCACATAAATGTCATAATTTAATCTAAATTTAATCCCACACATGTGGTGAGAAAGTTGGTTGTTAAAATAAAAATTATAAAAATTTCCATATTTCCAATTATCTTAATTAAATATAAAAATATTCTAATTACTTAATGAGATTAATATATATATAATCTACTTTTTAATTTCAAATAAATTTTAAAATAGAATTCAACATTATTAATTATTTAAATGGAAAGGAAGTTATAAATTCAAATGAAAAATGATTATCTATTCATCAAAAAAAGAAACTTGTCAAATAAATACAAAAAATTCATCGTAACCTAATTTTGACACTTAAAATGGAAAAATGAAATATTTTTAACAAATTAAATCTATAAAAGTTTCAAAACATAGTTTTAAAATAGTTTCCACATTAAAATGTAGTAAAAATAGGTCTATTGTGTAATTCATTCTAACTTAGTCTTTCATTTAGTCTATTCTTAACATGGTGTTTCATATAAAAAAATCTAGAAAAAAATTGTTTTAAAATGAAAATATTGTAATGTATTGGGGTGTTACAAAATCACATCCCATTGGAATGTATAGTTTATTAGCCTTGGTAAACTACATACATACATGATTCCCACATTACAATTGAATATAAAATTTACTACAAATTTTTTTACCTATAATATCGTTATACAATATTGAATTTCATTACATATCATTATCAATAAACTTTCTGAATTTTTGTAAAAAAATAAAATAACTATGATCTCAAATACCCAGTAATAGTTATATAAAGAGGAGACTATTGTGAGAAAATGGAGAATAATTAATAAGGAATCATCAATATGGAAATGTTAATATCTGGACTCACATTAAATTTTTTTAAAACATGAATATCATGATTATATAAGGAATAATATATGTTTCAAGATAAAAACAATAAACATAAATTCATTTTAATCAATAACATGACTATTGTTCATAAATAAAAAATAATTCAAATTGTAAGGTAAATAAATGAGAAAATATTTTATCTAATCGATATAATGAGAATGAAATGCATCCATAGATAATATAATTGTGAAAATATCATTGAAAATAATAACTTAATTCATAATAAATGAAATTATTAATTATTAGATATCAAGATCTTAGGCCTCATGATACCTCTAATTTAAATATCATTCAAATGACATTTTTAAAATGATAGGTAGGTATACAAAATAAACCCATTTAACTAGGGATATCTAATTTGTATAACTCGTAAAAATATTGATGAAATAATATATTATCTATAACTAGGACCCTCCAATATCTTCATGTCGAAATCATTCTTCAAATATTGAATAATTTGTCAAATTCATGAACAATATGCCTTATCTAAAAAAAATCAATATCAAGAATGTTATAAAGATGGAAAATAATATCCATGATCAATAATATATCATTTAATGTAAAATAACATATGTAGAAATTGTTTTATATTTAATTAATAATAAAATCAATAATATAATGTTTATATATATTTAAGAAAAATGTAATGTATAATAAAAAATGATTACAAGAAAGTTATTGTTTTAAGAAAATGTTAACAAAAAAATTAAATAGAAATGAGTGGGGACCATCAATTCATTAAGAGTATATATTTTTTCAATAAAATAATTAATAAATAGTTATTCATGTTAAATACATAAAATTGTTTGTATATACCCCACATATATGTGAATATGTTCATATTATCAAATATGTATCAATGAAAAGGAAATTGAGATGAAATCCCTTACAATGATCATAATGTTGAAGTAATAATTGATCAATCAATAAATTATTCATTAAAATTTTAAATATTCTTATAAAATGTATATAAAAAATAATATATTCAAAATCCATTATATACATAATTAAATCACATCAAAGACGGTAAATAAGTAATATATCTAAATAAAAATAAATTGAGATATGAATTTGATTACCACTTGGTAATTATTATGTGAAATCCCATTATAATAAACATTTAAAATTGAACCATAAAATACGTTAAATTTTTACCATTCAAGAAATTATTTTTAATGGGGGAATAATATAAAATCTATAACTGGAATTAGGTTCATAACATTACAGTATAGATTAATGAAGGGAAATTGAGAAAAACTACCACTCATAAAGCTTAATTTTGGACAAACATTATTTAAACTATTGTATAATGGTTCTAGAAATTTTATTTATTTATAAAAAACCATATAATATTATATATGATCCGATTATATAGCTTTTCAACCATTTTTATAATAATATTTCATTATTGTTTTTTTTCTCGTGTTAATTTCATTATTTCTTTCATGTGTGTTTTGTCATGAATGTTTCAGTTCCACACAATATTATATATTTAAAACATATCTATAATTATATTAATTTTATAAATATTATTATTTTTTATTATATCAGTTTTTTTTTGAATAATTATTTATATTTAAACATGGAGAATGGATCACATCGTTTCATAGAGATGGTAGTTCATATGAACTCACGAATAACATTTTCATTTCCATAAAGGGTGAAAGGATAAAGAACTAGGTGATATATTTAATTGAAATAATAAATATAATTTCATATATATAACATATATTCATTAAATATATACTAATTTCTTTCCATATAAATCTCAGGAGAATTGAAAATCGCATTGTTGTGCAAGGATGTAGTATATCGTACACATAAGAGACATTATCTTAATTTAAATGGCTTGGATTGTAAGAATTTATATGTGATATTAAAATTAAATAAGTATAATAATATTATATATATTATATATATATACATTATATCAATAGTTATATAAAATTCAGAGACACTTTATTGGAAAAAATGTTACATCGGTTTGCAAATCGGTAGTTTATCATACACATGGTCTATGAATACATTTACTTTTTGATGGTGGAAGACAGGGATAAAGGATATAAAACAAAAATAATAACATCTATGAACATGGTATATTATGTTTTTTTATAATATCATGATTTGGAAATATTTAATATATGTATGAGAGTAAATAAAATAAAAACAATTATTTAAGAATGTTACCACTTCTTTGGATGACCTCTTTTGGTTTTCACCAGAATACATTTTAGGTTGTATTTTTTATAAAATCAAGGGATATATGATATTTTTTTGTAGGGTTTATAAGTTATTTGGGTATGTATTTTCAACACAAGTGGATTTTTATTTGAAAATAAGGGAGGATAGTGGATGGAATTTTTATAAAGATTTAAAAAAACCCAATTTTTTTCGTTCCTAAAGCCTAAAATGGGTTATTAGAGAATCATATAAGTGATAAAGTGGAAAATGGACATAAAATGGGAGTTGTAATATTTGGTTGGTTTCTTTAATTTTTATTATTTTAGTTAAACCCCGTGATAAGTCAGTTTTTACCTTTTTGTGGTAATTATTTTTTTACATATTTTACTGTTAATACTGGGAAGATTTCAAGATGATGTTATTATATAACATAATTTTTTGTGATTTTAGATATAAAATACATTTTTTATTCAATTCATTGATGTGGCATAATCTAACTTAATATTACACCTATAAACGCGATCAAAAGGTGGGTTTCCTAAGAAAGAATTCTCCATATTATAGAAGGATTTAATATCAAACTATGAAATGAGATTAATTGCAATGAAATTAATTAGGTAAATTGTAGTATAATTTTACCAATGTTACTTAAAAACTATATTAAAATATAATTTTTACATGTAAATTATCAAAATTAAAATGTATTTCTTGCTAAAAATCATAATTTTTTACTATTCTTTAAAAAATGAATCTTTTTAGAAAAATTCCTAAAATTCACCATAATATAATTTTATATTATGATTTTAAGGATTATTTTTTATTTAATCAAATAAATTTTGAATAAATAGTTGAAAATTACATTAAATTATATTCATATAGAATGACTAAACCATATTTTTGAAGAATTTTGTTTTCCAGAAAAAAATTATTTTCCCTTTAAATAATTAATATATTATTTCTAATCAATATAGAAAATAAATTTCATAATTTAGTTATTATTATCAATTTTTTTAGATAAAACATATAGGTTATAACAGTACACACTCTTATGGTTCATTTATTATCAGGTTTGCGTGTTCTTTAAGCTATAGAAGAGATCAAATTTTAAAAAAATGAAATATATCCTAAAATATTTAGGTGTTTGAATATTGAAAATTCTTGGTGCAGAATTTCGTAAAATCTATCAAACCAATCATCATTCTATTAAAATCTCAGGGTGTCACATTGTACCAACCGACAATTAATTCAACCTTTTTAATTTAAAATTTATCTCAGTAATCAAGGGTTTAACATTTGAAAATATAATAATTATAAACCCATGTCATTTGGAATAAAGGTCATATATAATAAAAAAAACTTATATTGTAACACCCCCGCCCCAGAAGCCCAGAGTCGGTGTATTATATTAATACATTGGCATCATTACAAGGAATCAAGTCCCAAAAGACTGATCAGTTTAGCAGTACTAGAAAATAGATTACATACATGAAAGTTACATTACACATTAAAAAATAAGACACAAAATAAATGATCCTTTGATAATGCCATTAATCTCATATCATAAACATCCTTATCAATAATAATACACTTCTTGGAATCCTGGTAAAATAAAACATAAAAATGGGGTGATCTCAGATTCTTAGTAAGGATAATAATATAGCTGAACCATTCATAAATAAGAATAAACTTTTAATGAAATTTATAAGACTAAAACAAAATCCTTTCAAATAAAATATTCATCCAAATATGGAAAATAAAAATAAAAATAATTCCATCTACTTATTCACATGGATATTCCAATAGTCGAATAATCGAATGCAATATTAATATCCAATTTTATAATGATGGAATTCATAATGCTAGACTTCATTACCACATAGTAAAGGCCATGTTCCAAGACTGCAAATAAATTTTTTTCAAGGAACTATGCCAAGACCCTAGTTTGTCTCATGAGGCCTACTGATACATCAAGGTGTTATAGCAGTCTCCACCTGTAACTTACTAATCCAATGCATTCATCATATGAAATGGATTAAACAAAACATATACATTCATATTAAAGCTAGAATATGAAATGTCATTACATTATCTGTAAACCTTGAATTGTATAAAAATAACACATCCATAGTCAAACATATCAAAAAAACTTCAATACAATATGGATGATTTGAATCATAATAAATCTACTTCAAACAAGTATAAAATCCATTAAAAATGTTGACATATATATGAAATCAAAACTATTTGAGAAAAATATCTATTTCTATTTTGAAATAATTTAAAAGTCATGTAATTTTAAAATAATTTTTTTAAAAAAAAATTATAATATTTTAATAGAAGCTTCCAAGGAGTTATAATGGAGGAGAAAACCTGCACCTGCCATATAAGTTAAAAAACATTCTTACCTTAATTTGTTTAAAAAGTCATAAAGTACCTTGTTTGGAAAATGACAGAAATATTCCTTTAAAACAATTTTATAATATTTCAAACAAGGTTATAAATTACATTAACCCAGAGTCTAGTAAATAGTAAAAATGATTTGAAATAAATTTTTAAGAAACACAGATGTGGATGATAAATAGTTCCCAGTAGATACTTACATAAAAACAACCTCAGATAATAAAGATATTGTGAAATTATCCCTTACCTTGTACATTTTCATAGTATAGGGTACGTTAAACTCCTCTATAATATTTATATCATTTTTATTAAAATATAAAAGAACCACATAAATAAACATTAAGTCATATATGATCTTCTGATATTGCTTTGTTAATAATATTTTAGTAATATCATAGTTTCTGGTGTTAACTGATATAGTTTCATTTATATTCGTGGTTATATAAGCTAGGTATGTTATGGATAGGATTTATTTGATTCAAATCCATAATTATATTATGTTTTTAAAAATTATTTTAATAATAAAATTAAAATTATTCTTGAATGATTACGATGGAGAATAATTCTCATCACATTCGTGGAGACGGAAATCCATACATACTGACGAGCAACAATATAATTATATTGATGGTGAGATCATATGTAAATATATGGTATATCATGTATACATAATCATTAACATTTTATATTTATTATTTACATCAATTATAATCATTATTATACACATCCAAATAATAATGTATTGAATAACAACTACACCATGACGTGGAGACGGTAAGCCATACGTACGCACGTATGGTGACTTTTCCATTCATATGATGGATAAAATAATGAATATTGGTGTACCATTTTTATAATAACATCATAGTATGTAGAAGATACTGGAGTTATAATTTTAAAATGGAAACAATAATGATAGTGGAAGTGGAAGAAGAAAAGAACTTGAAAGTGCAGATGAAATATTTACCTCTTTTCGGGTTTTTCCTTTTAATTTGGTCAAAAGGCCTCATTAGGTTGGATTTATGATCAAAATAAGGCCTCTAAGTTTGATTTAGGGATGTATGGAGAATAATTGGGTATGGTTTGTCCGATCCAAATGGCTTTGGAGGTGTGAATTTTAGAGAAGGGGAAATTCCCTTTTATCCGAGAGTTGAGGGGAACCTTAAGAAAACATTGAAATATTATTTTATAATAAAATAAATTTCGGTTTCTAAAGGCTCAAAAATTATTTATTTAGGGGAATAGGTGGGGATCGGTCTAAAACTTCTCAACCAATTGGTTTTAGACAGGTTTGGGTAACCATATTAACCTTATCCTTTAGATTAATCTCTTAGTTAAATTGTTTAACTTTTACCATGTCTTCTTGTATTATTATAATAATTTTTTAATAAACATACTATAAAATTTCAAGAGAACCTCAAGTGGTTCATTAATGATATAACTACCACTATATAAGTCTTTTGGTCAATCCCTATATTTTTAGTAATATTAAATCAATTAATAATATAAAATTTCTTTTAAAAACTCTTTTATGTCAATTTTGACACTATTTGGTATTTTGATTTTATTAAAGTCATAAAAGCATGAATATTTCTAAAAAAATAACATAATCAACCATAAAATGTTATATTAACTTATAAAATTATTATAATTCTCAGAAGTCTCAAATTAGATTTATTTGGGTATTTATAATATTAATTATTCTAATCATTCATTAATAAGGTAATTACTGCATCTTCATTGTGTCATAAATAAATTTATTTATTTAATATCTAAAAATTATAAATAAAATATATTTATTTAGGAAGTATTTTTATCTTTCTAATTAATATTTATAGTTGAATTTATCTTATGTATAACCCCATATTAAAAATGTTTTAGTTATGAAATCTCCTGTTTAACACTTTTAACTCTTATTTAAATTAAATAATAATAAACATCTTAATCTAATCCAATTTGACCAAAAGGATTTTATTTTATTGATATGGTTTTTTTGAACGAATTAAACTTATCCAATAGAATTAGGTCTTGTTTTATGGTAATTATAATTTCAAATTTTCTTTAATTACCATATTTACTTTTAGTTATGGTGAATAAAAGTTAAAAGGTACTATTCCACAAAAATTATTTTCATCTTATTGAACCAAATTTTACATACTTATTTCAACTATTTCTCTTTAATTTTCTAAATTAAATTCACAAAAGTGGTACAATTGAGTTTTATGAAAATTCCCAAATTCTCCTAGGAGGCGGGTAAAAGACTATAAAAAGTTCCAAAAACTTTTTAATTATCTAAACATAATATTAAATTACTCCAATGAATTACATTGAACATATATAAGTATTATGTATATATTTTGACCTAAAATAAATTTAAATAAAATAAATAATTATTTAAATAAACATTCAGTTTTAGAAAATAAAGCAGTGTTTTTTACTATTCATAAAAAATGGACTATTTTCAGAAAAATACCATAATTTAACCAAAAGCTAATTTCAATATTCAGAATCAAAAAATGATGTCCATTTTGAAAGATAAAAGTTATAAAATTTCAAAAATTGGGTATTAATATTCATAACGGTTAGTTTGATTAGTTGTGGTGTGTTTGAACTCGATGTTGCGTACAACACAAGCTATTGAATTATTCCAAGAGAATTGTATCATGGAATCTTGGGGTGTTACATTCTTCCCTCCTTCAATAAATTGTGTCCTCTCAAATTGAAATTGTTCTTAGAAAATAAATGGTAAAAAATAGAAAAATACCATTATGGAAAACACAAATCAGAAATTGGGTTAATAAAATATAGCCTTAATAAGAGGGAAAGGGAAATGAAAAAGTCACCACAAAATTATGATCCTGATTGGGATAACATTGGTGGAAATTAAAGACACATAATTCTAGTAAAAAAAATATTTATAAGGAGTGATTGGGGTCATCAGTCATAAACAAGTGTAAAATTAAGGGCCTCAAATATATCAATCTATGATGATTTAAAATATCATCAATTAAAAAAACATAAGATATTAGTATAAAACATTTTTTGTTTTAAGATCCCATCCCTATAGATTAAGAGTGAATTTATTCATAGAATAAGATAGAAGAAAATATACTTGATAAGTAGTGTTTCATCCTTCAACTATTTCCAACCACAAACTCATCATTCACTCCAAAAGATAATAGAATTCTAAAATATTCTATTTTTCATAATTGTATAGGGTTCCAAAAATAATGAATTTATAATTCATTTGTCAGACTATTTAAAAAAACTACATTATACAATCTAGGACATCACATAAGCCAGTGGTAGTTGATTACCCTTTTCACCATTTGGTTGTGGGTTCAAGTCTCACGACCTTCCTGGATGCGACGGGTTATCACCTTACCATTGGGTTGTACTTTTCATAAAAATCCAAATATAATCTAAAGAAATGATTTAACCTTAACAATTGTTTCCAATGTCAAACATAATCCATTCCAACCTTTAGTATTATCAAAAATACGTTTTTCAAAACTCACAATCCAAAATGTATAAGGTAAATATAATGAAGATCTTTTTTTCCATGTAATAACATGTGAATATCATCATCATGTAATATTTTAAAACATGGTAACACCATGAATTACCATAAAACCGTATTTATTACACTCATTGTCCCTTATTCCATATATAATACTTGATATACTCCTTGTATTCAAAAATGTTGTAAACTGCAAAAATGATGGGATAAACAAAACATTAATCAGATATAAGGATTTCAATAATATCCTATATAATTTATCCATATCAATCATCTCTTATTCCAAAGTCAATACCTCAGTATCGGGACCATATTAAAGTTTAGCTTTCCTTCAAACATATATTTTCCAAGAAAATAACTTGCTATTGAGTCACTTTCCTTTGTACCACACAATCTCAAATACTTAATGAAATAGTATTGTTGTACAATCCTTATATACTCCATAATTATTATAACCAGTACATCGTTGATACATCACTCAAATGACATAATTCATTAATATCAACATAAAAACACTAGTAATTACTCTTCATCTGTGGTAATATCATAACATGATTATTATCCAACAACATCATTTGTTGTATGCTCTGATGATTTGGATATTGATTCACATAGTGTCCCAACTCCTTGTAGATGTAGCATTGTACATTTGAATCCTTTTTTCATACCCTTGCAATCACGTACTCGGTGTCCATTATCTCCACACTTATGACAAACTCTAATGCACTTCAAGTCTTTACCGGGGTGATTCTTTCCACAGTTATCATATATCATAAAATCCTTCTTTCCCTTATTCCATTTATCCTTCTTTCCCTCTAACATCCTTTACTTCTATGGATATCCTTCAAATCCATAGGACTCAGAAAATTCTTTACCTATCTTATTAACACATTGGAATATTTCTTCATATGATGATAATACGTGGGAGTTTATTTCCTTTCTCAATGTTGGCTTAATACCATGAAATATATGATCCTTCTTACTCTTTGGATCATGCGTATTGCTGGAGTTCTAATTCCATCTACTGGATGCCATTTCTAAACAATGGCATACACTGTGATATTTTTATAAATCTCAATGCATAATTCAAAACTAGTAAAATACATAACATAAATTGAAAAGACTGTGCATATAATCTTTAAGCATAAAAAAATGTTTTCTTTGAGGAAGTATTAATTCCTAAATCCTCCATAATGGGTTGTAATGAAAATGTAAATCATACTAATCATATCCCCTGGGAGTGTCGTAACCAAGAGTACAGCAAGACCTATTATCATGTACCAGGATACCCTAAGTCAAGCCCGAAACTCCTTATTGGAGTTTTTACTCCTAGGTACATATGTTCCAGAGACGCCACAACCTTCTCATATCCATACACGGATGTATTTCTGGGAAGATACACAAAATATCTACATTACCATAATTCTAGGTAGTTCTTATATACTAATCCACAAATTCTGTCTTAGGGTAATGTTATTTAATCCAAGTTTATATAAATCTATTTCCAAGGTTTTTGTTAAAATTACACTGATACCAACTTTAACGCCCCAACCCTAGAAGCCTAGAGTTGGTGAATAATTTCAATACATTGGCTTGATTATGAGGAATCATTTCCTGAAAGACCAATCAGTTTAGCAGTCTTGGAAAATAGATTTCATACATGAATGTTACATTACACATTAAAAAATAAAAGACAACATAAATGATCTTTTTATAATTCCATTAATCCCCTACCTTAACCCTACTTATCAATCATAATACACTTCTTTGAATCCAGGGAAAATAAAACATAAGAAATGGGTGAGCTTAGATACTCAGTAAGGATAACAATATAGAAAAAACTTTCATAAATAATCATAAACATTGAAAGAAATGTATAAGACTAAAACAAAAGAATTTTATATTTAAGCTTCATCATAAAATGGAAAATATAAATCAAAATAATTCCATTTACTTATTCACATAAATATTATACTATTCTAATAATCGCATGCAATATCAATATCCAAATTCATAATGATGGAATACATAATGGCAGACATCATAACCACATAGTCAAGACCTTATTCCAATAATACCAATAATATTTTTTTGAGGCCTTGTGAAAAGTCACTATTTTGTATCATGAGACCTACTGATGGATCGAGGAGCTATATCAGGCTACAACCGTCACTTACTAAGTCTAATTCATTCCCCATATTAAAAGATTTAAACATAACATAAACATTCGTATTAAAAATAGAATACGAAATCTAAATAATTTATCCATAAATCATGAATGGTATAAAAATAACACATATATAGTCAAACATATCATAAACCTTTAAATACAATATGGAAGACTTGTATCAAAAATAATCAACTTCAAACAAGTATAAAATCCATTAAAATATGTTGAAATAGATGAAATCAAAACTATTTGAGATAAATATGTCTTTATATTTTGAAATCATTTAAAAGTAATGTAATTATAAAAGAAACATTTATTTTTGAAAATATTATATTAATATTGTAAGGGAAACTTCAAAGGAGTTATAGCGGAGGAGAATAATTGAACCCACCATATAAGTTAAAAAAACATTCATACCTTAATTTGTTCAAAAAGGCCATAAAGTACCTTGTTTGGAAAAGATGGAAATATTCCTTTAAAAACATTTTATAAAAAGTCAGAAAAGGGTATAGATTACATTAACCCATAATCAAGTAAATAGTAAAAATGTTTTGAAATACATTTTTAAAAAACACGGATGCGTATTATAAAGAGGTCCCATTAGATACTTATATAAAAACAACCTCAGATAATAAAGAGATTGTGAAATTAACTCTTACCTTGAACTTTCCCTTGGTTGAGGGTACGTTAACCTCCTGTATAATAGTTAAATCATTGTTATTAAATTATACAAGAACCACAAAAATAAATATTATATCATATATGATCTTCTAATATTTCATTGTTAATAATATTTTAGTAGTATCCTTGTTTCAGGTGTTAACTGATCTGTTCTCCATTATATGCATGGTTACGTGAGCAATGTTTTCTATGGAAAGTAAGTATTTGATTCATATCCATAATGATATTAAGTTCATACACAATATTTTTTATCATAAAATTAAAATTATTCTTGAATGATTACGATGGGGAATGAATCTCATTGCGTTTGTGTAGATGGTAATCTGTACGTACGGACGAGTGACAATATCCTTATATTAATGGTGAAATAATATATAAATATATTGTATATCATATATATAGAATCATTAATATGTTATATTTATTATTTATGTCAATTATAAATCATTATTATACCCATCTGGATAATAATGTTTGGAATAACAACTATACCACGACATGGAGACGGTAAGTCGTACGTACGCCCGTATGGTGACTTTGTCATTCATATGATGGATAGAATGATGAATATGGTTTTACCATTTTTATAATAACATCACACTATGTATAATATACTGGAGTTATTATTTTATAATGAAAAAAACAAAGAAAGAGGATTTGGAAGAAGAAATAAACGTGAAAGTGTTGATAAAATATCCACCCTTATCTTTGGGTTCTTCCTTTTGATTTGATCAAGAGAGCTCCTTAGGTTGAATTTTTTTTCAAACTAATGCCACTTGGTGGAAGTGAGGGAATTTGGGAGGATATTTGGAATGTTTTTGGCTGAGCCATATGGTTTTGGAGAGGTGAATTTGAGAGAAGGGGAAATTCCCTTTTATAAAAGAGGTGAGGGGCACCATAGGATAAGATTGAAATATTATTTTATAATAAAATCATTTTTGGTTTATAATGGATCCAAAATGATTTATTTTGGGGATAAGGTGAGGATGGGTCTAAAAACTCGAAACCAATAGGTTTTAGACTTGTTTGCGTCGCCATATTAACCTTATCCTTTAGATTTAACTCCAAGTTAAATAATTTAACATTAACCATGTATTCTTGTATTATTATTATAATTGGATAATAAACATACAATAAAATTTCAAAATAAACCCAAGTGGTTCATTAATGATATACTTATCATTATATAATTCCTTTTTTCCGAAGCATTAATTTTTAGGAATATTATATCATTTAATAATACAAAATTTGTTTTAAAATCTCTTTTATGTCAATTTTGAAACTATTTGGTATTTTGTTCTTGTTAAAGTCATAACAGTATGATTACTTAGGAAAAAATTCACTTAATCAACCCTAATATTTCATATTAACCTGGAAAATTAGTTTATTTCAAAAACGTCTCAAATTCAATTTATTTGGATATTTATAATATCATTTATTTTAATCATTCATTAATAAGATAATTACCGTATCATCATTGTGTCATAAATAAATTTAATTCTATAATGTCAAAAAATAATAAATAAAATATAATTATGTAGGAAATATTTTTATATTTCTAATTAATATTTATAGTAAAATTTATCTTATGAATAACTCTATATTAAAATTGTTTTAGTTTTGAAAACATGAGTTTAACACTTTTAACTCTTCTTAAAATTAAATAATAATAAAATGTTTTAATTGAATCCAAGTGGACCAAAAGGATTTTATTTTAATAAATAGTTTTTTTGGTCGAATTACACTTATCCAATGGAATTAGGACATGTGTTAGATTAATTATATACTCATTTTTACCTTTAAATAGCCTTTTTACTATTAGCCATGGTAAATAAAAGTTAAAATTTATTATTAACCAAAAATTATTTTCATCTTATGGAACCAAATTTTACTTATTTATATCAACTGTGTCTGTCAAATTTTGGAAATTCAATTCACATAATCGGAAAAATTGAGTTTTATGAAAATTTTCAAATGCCCCTAGGAGATGGGTAAAAGACTGTAAAATGTTAAAAAAACTATTATATATCTAAACTTATTAAAAAATGTCTCAAATAAATTACATTGAACTTATATAGGTATTATATATATATTTTTACCTAAAATAAATTTAAATAAAATAAATAATTATTTAAATAAAATGTTGGTTTTAAACAATAACGTAGTTTTTTTCACTATTCATTAAAAATTGAAAGTTTTCAGAAAAATACCAAAACTTTACCCTAAGATAATTTCAATATTCCAAATCCAAAAATGAAGTCAATTTTGAAATATAAAATTTATAAAATTTCAAAAAGTGGGTATTAGTATTCATAATGGTTAGTTTGATTGGTTTTTCTGTGTTTGAACTAGACGTTGCGTACAACCCAAGCTATTATATTATTCAATGAGAAAAGTATTGTGGAATCTTGGGGTGTTATATTCTTTCCTCCTTCAATAAATTACATCCTCGCAATTTGAAATTATTCTTTGAATATAAATAGTTAAAAATAGAAAAATCCTTTGTGGAAACCCAAATCGGAAATTGGTTTAATAAGATCTAGTCTTAATAAGAGGGAAAGGGAAATGAAAAAAATCACCACCAAATTATGATCCTAATTAGGATACAATTGGTGGAAATTAGAGACACATAATTGGAGGAAAAATGTAAATACTTATTGGGGTGATTGACTTCATCAATCACATACAAGTGTAAAATTGAGGACCTCAAAGCCATCAATCTATGATGATTTAAAATTTCATCGTTTCAACAAAACATATGGTATTAGGATAACACGTTTTTCTTTTTAAGATCCCTTCCCTATAGTTTACTAATTAATTTATTCATATAATAAAAGGGAAAAATATACTTTACAAGTAGAGTTTCATCCTTCAAATAATTCCAACCACAAACTCATATTTCACCTCAAAAGATAATAGAATTCAAAAATATTCTATTTATCCTTATCATATAGTGGTCCAAAAATAATGAATTTGTAATTAATTTTTCATGTTATTTTTAAAAAAAACTACATTAAAAAAACTAGGACATCACGTAATTCACTAGTAGGTGATTACCCTTGTCGCTATTCGGTTGTGGGTTCAAGTCCCACAGCCTTTCCGGACGTGATGGGTTATCGCTTGACCTTCGAGTTTTCCTTTTCATAACAAACCAAAAATAATCTTCAGAAATGCATTATCCTTAACAATAGTTTCCAATGTCAAACATAATCCATTCCAACCTTTAGTCTTATGAAAAATACTTCTGTCCAAACTCACAGTCCAAATTTTATGAGGAAGGTAAACACAATGAAGATCTTTTTTCCATGTAATGACATGTGAATACCTTCATCATGTAATCTTCTAAAACATGGTAACACCCTAAATTTCCATAAAATCATATTTATTAAAATCCTTATCCCTTATTCCTCATATAATAATGGATATAATTCTTATATCCAAAAATGTTGTAAACTCCAAAAATAATGGAATAAACAATCCATTAATCAGTTCCAAGGATTTCCATAATATCCAATATAATTTATCCAAATAAATCATCCCTTATTCCAAAATAAATACCTTAATATCAGAATCATATTAATATTTTTATTTCCTAAGACCAACTATTTTCTAAAAATTTTGACTTTCTATTGAGTCACATTTCATGGTACCATACATTCTCAAATCCTTAATGAAATAGTATTACAGTATAATCCTCATCTACTCCATAATTATTATAAGCATTACATCGTTGATAGAACACTTAAATGACATAATTCTTTAATATCATCATTAAAACACTAGTAATTACACTTCAACTATGGTGATATCATAACATGATTATTATCAAATAGCATCATTTGTGGTATACTCTGATGATTTGGAAATTGATTTGTGTAGTGTCCCCCCTCTATGCAGATGAAGCGTTGTACATTTGAAACCTTTTTCTTCCCATTAAAATCAGGTACTATATGTCTTTTTCTCCACACTTATAACAAACGCCCATTCCCTTCAAGAATTTACCACGATGATTCCTTCCACAGTTATCACATATGGAAAAATCCAGCATTCCCTTATTCCCTTTATATATCATTCTCTCTACCATCCTTTTCTTCTCTGGCTTCCCTTCAAAGCCATAACACTCAAGAAAATTCTTTACATATCTTATTAACACGTGATAATATTTCATCATATGATGATAATATGTGGGAGACTATTTCCATTCTAAATGTTACCTTAATACCATGAAATATATGATCCTTATTACTCTTTGGATCATTCATATTTCTAGAGTTATCATTCCATATACTTGTCACCATTTCTAAATAATGGAACACCCTAGGTTAGTTTTATGAATTGCAATGCATAATTCCTAATTTTTAAAATACCTTAACATAAATTGTAAAGAGTATGCATATAATCTATAATCATAAAAAAAATTTCTTTGAATAAGTATTTAATCATAAATTATTTATAATGGATTTTAATGAAAATTGAATTAACCAAATCATATTCCCCCGGATCATCGTAACCAAGAGTGAAATGAGGCCCATTGTCATGTACCAGAATACCCCATGTCAAGCCCAAAACTCCTAGTCAGAGTTTTCACTCCTAGGTACTTTTGTGCCAAAGCCACCTCTACCTGCTCATATCCAGACAGGGATATATTTCTTGGAAAATACACAAAATATCTATAATACCAAAATTCTTGGAAGATCTTCTATACTAATCCTCAAAGTATATATTTGGGTAAGGTACTCTAATCAGAGTTTATCTAAATCTATTTCCAAGGTTATTGTTAAACTTCCTATGATACCAAATGTAACACCCTGACCCTAGAAGCCCATAGTTGGCGAATTATTTTAATACATTGGCATGATTACAAGGAATCATGTCCCGAATGACCAATCAGTTTAGTAGTCATGGAAAATAGAGTACATACATGAACGTTACATTACACATTAGAAAATAAAATAGAACATAAATGACCCTCTGAGAATGCCATCAATCCCCTATCTTAACCCTTCTTATCAATAATAATACACTTCTTGGAATCCTGGGAAAATAAAACATAAGAAAGGGGTGATCTTATATGCTCAGTAAGGATACAATATAGCAGAAACTTTATTAAATAAGCCTAAATGTTTAAGGAAATGTATAAGACAAGAAAAAAAGCCTTTTAAACATAAACTTAATTATAATATAGCTAATATAAATTGAAATAATGGAGTTTAATTATTCACATAAATATTATACTAGTCGAATAATCACATGAAATATCAATAGCCAATTTCATAATGATGGAATGCATAATGCCATACGTCATAACCACATAGTCAAGGCATTGTGCCAAGAATACAAATAAGATTCTATCAAGGCCTTGTTCCAAGACACTATTTTGTCTCATTATACCTTCCGATGCATCGAGAAGATATAGTGGTCTCCACCCATCACTGTCTAATTCCAATACATTCCTCATATGAAAAGGTTTAAACATAACATAAACATTTGTATTAAAACTATCATATGAAATGTAAATACTTTATCCATAAACCATGAATGGTATAAAAATAAAAAATCCATAGTTAGACATATCACAAAACCTTCAATACAATATGGAATAGTTGTATCATAATAAATCAACTTCAAACAATTATAAAATCCATTAAAACATGTTGACATAGATGAAATCAAAACTATTTTAGAGAAATATCTCTTTCTATTTTGAAAACATTTAAAATCCATGTAATTAAAAAATAAAACATCTTTTTTTTTAAAATAATCTAATACAATTATACGGGAATTTTTAATATATTTATAACAGAGGATAATAACTACACCCTCTTTATAAGTCAAAAAAACATTCTTACCTTAATTTGTTGAAAAGATCATAAAGTGCCTTGTTTGGAAAATGACGGAAAGATTCATTTCAAACCATTTTATAAAAAATCAAACATGGGTATATATAACTTTAACCCATAGTCTATTAAATACTAAAAATGTTTTGAAATACTTTTTAAAAAAACACAGATTTGGATGATAAAGAGGTCCCAATAGATACTCACGTAAAGACAACCTCAGATAATAATGAGATTGTTAAATTAACCCTTACATTGTACTTTTCCTTGGTTGAGGGTACGTTAACATCCTATGTAATAGTTAAATATTTTGTTATTAAATTATAAAAGAACCACATACACAAATATGATATCATATATGATATTCTAATATTTCTTTGTTAAAAATATTTTAGTATTATCATCATTTCGAGTGTTAACTGATATGTTTTCCTTTACATGATTGGTTATGTAAGCCATTTGTGTTATGTATAGTATGTATTTAATTATTATAAAGAATGATATTATGTTCTTAAACATTATTTTTAATCATAAAATGAAAATTAATCTTGAATGACTACGATGGGGAATGAATCTCATCGTGTATGTGGAGATAGTAATCTGTACATATGGACGAGCGACAATATAATTATATTGATGTAGAAATAATTTCTAAAAATATGCTATAAAATGTATAAAGAATCATTACTATTTTATATTTTATTATTTATTTAATTTGTATACATCATTATTATACCCATAGAAATAATAATGTTTTGAATAACAACTACACCACAACGTGGAGATGGTAAGTCGTACGTACACACGTATGGTGACTTTTTCATTCATATGATGAATAGAATAATGAATATAGTTATAAAATTTTTATAATAACATCATAGTATGTAGAAGATACTGGAGTTATTATTTTAGAATGGAAACAACAAATAAAGAGAAAGTGGAAGAAGAAAAGAATGTGAAAGTGGTGATGAAATATTTCCCTCTTCTTCGGGTTCTTCCTTTTTATTTGATCTAAAGAGATATTTTGGATGGATTTATGATCATACTAAGGCCTCTAGTTTAAAATTAGTGAATTTGGGAGGATAATTTGGCCTATAAAAATGTCTTTGGATGTGTGAATTTGAGAGAAGGTGAAATACCCTTTAATAAGAGAGGTGAGGGGCACTTTATGAAAAGATTGAAATATTATTTTATAATAATATAATTTTAGATTTCTAATGTCTGCAAAATGGTTTATTTCAAATATAAAGGGATTATGGGTCTAAGACCACTCAAAAATAGGTTTTAGACTGGTTTGGGTTACCATATTAACCTTATCTTTTAGATTTTATTCTTAGTTAAATTGTTTAACTTCTACCATGTATTATTGTATTATTATAATAATTGGTTAATAAACTAACTATAAAATTCAAAGAGAATTTAAAGTGGTTCATTAACTATATAAATATCATTATATAAGTCTTTTGGCTGAACCCTATATTTTTTGGAATATTATATCAATTAATAATATAGTATTTGTTTTAAAAACACTTTTTTGTCAATTTTGACACTATTTGGTATTTTTTGTTAAA
The DNA here is from genome assembly GCA_963277665.1 of Viscum album. Classification (NCBI taxonomy): domain Eukaryota; kingdom Viridiplantae; phylum Streptophyta; class Magnoliopsida; order Santalales; family Viscaceae; genus Viscum; species Viscum album. Next base: position 689,598,462 of record OY728153.1, on the reverse strand, counting down.
GTCCTAACAACATGGCTAATTAAAAAATAATTCACTTAATCAACCCTAACATGTAATATTATCCTAGAAAATTATTTAAATTCATCAAAAGTTTCATGTTTTATTTATTTAGATATTTATAAGATCAATTATTTTAATCTTTCATTAATAAGGTAATTACTGAATCATCATTGTATCATAAATAAATTTAATTATATAATATCAAAAAATTATAAATAAAATACCATTATGTAGGAACTATTTTTAGGTTTCTAATGAATATATATAGTCAAATTGATCTTACGTATAACAATATATTAAAAATGTTTTAGTTTTGAAAACATGAGTTTAAGACTTTTGACTCTTCTTTAAATTAAATAATAATAAATGTCCTACTCTAATCCAAGTGGACCAAAAGGATAATATTTTATTCCTAAGGTTATTTTTCGACAAATTATACTTATCATATAGAATTAGGACATATTTTAGGGTAATTATATTTTCATTTTTACCTTTAATTACCCTATTTACTTTTAACTGTGGTTAATAAAAGATAAAAGTTACTATTCACTAATAGTTATTTTCATCTTATTGAACCACATTTTACTTACTGCTATCAACTGTATCTCTTTGATTTTTGAAATTCAATTCAAAGAAGCGGTAAAATTGAGTTTTATGCAAATTTGCAAATGCTCCTTGGCGGTGGGTAAAGACGGAAAAAAGTTCAATAAAATTTTTATATATCTAAACTTATCATAAAATGGCTCAAATTAATTACATTGAACTTATATAGGTATTATGCATCTATTTTTACCTTAACGGAATTTAAATAAAATAAATAATTTTTTAAATAAAAAGATGGTTTTAAACAATAACGCAGTGTTTTTCACTATTCACCAAAAATTGAATGTTTTCAGAAAAATACCAAAAATTCACCCTAAACTAATTTCAATATTAAAAATCAAAAAAATAAGTCCATTTTGAAATATAAAATTTATTAAATTTCAAAAATTGGGTATTACTATTCATAATGGCTAGTTTGATTGGTCGTGGTGTGTTTGAACTCAAAGTTGCGTACAACACAAGCTATTGTATTATTCAAAGAGATTTGTACTGTGGAAGCATGGGGTGTTACATATATAAATCATTTTTCCCAAGAATATTAAAAATATATGGAAATTTAAGAAACTAAAATTTAAATATTTGATGATTTGAAATACCATTTGATTCATTTGATATAAATTTACATGGAAAACATTTTTCTATAAAGATAATTTTTCTTATTTTTTAGGAATTCATTTAACATATAGACAATGAACATAATGAAATATAAATTCATAATATATTTCAGTTTCAAAAGTTTAATTTCAACCTTTGGTCATGCTTCGATCAATTTCAAATTCATCTCTTCTACCATGAAATCGATGTCAAAAAATGATCTTTTTTATTCCTCAGGCACCTTAATTATCATATAATGGATCATAAAATCAATACAACATTTTATCTTCCTTATGTATGTCTCTATATGTTTTCTAATGTAGATATAGTAAGAACATGCAATCCAATATAATACATTAACATATACATGTCAACATTAACACCTGTAGTTTCACATTAATATTTAATGATTAAATCATTTATGTAAAGACAATGTTATATTAACCATACCCTCCAATAGGCTAGTCATAGTTACTAATCCCATGTCATCCTTTAGTTGGGGTTTCAATCCCCACAACATTGTCAGATATTATACTTTATCAACGAGTATGTGAGGGTTCCTTACTCTAAAACCATATTAAAATAATTATTATAACAATCTAAAAATGTAATAACACTGAATTACCTCAATATAAATGATAATATAAACCCTAATAGTAAATAATAACTTTATAATTATTATAAATGAATGTTTTTTAATTCATCCTTAAATATTATTTTTCACAAAAAAAAATATAAAAACTCAATGGGTTTTATTTCCATAAATGTCTCCCAAAATATCCTTAATATTATTTTACTCGTATAAAAAAGACCTATAAAAGGGGAGTCTAATTCATTGATCTTATGAAAACTATTCAAATCATAATACCATTATTTCATTTAAATGTCTTAACATAAATAAAACAAATATTATTTTAAAATTTAACACAATCCTTAGATGTTTCATTCTTCTTTTAACAAAAATACTATTAGTAAAAATGTAATTATATAACATAATTCATATAATACCAAAAAATAAATACATCAACCATTTTATTTTAAAATATTTCATTAAATTTTCATAGTTTTAAGATTCATATGTTATAATTGTCTAAGGTAAGGGATAGGTTCCTTAATTTTAGATGATAAACAATAAATGGATCCCCATGAAGAAATATATTTCCTCCCATAAAACTCTTCATTTTCCTCAATAATTAATATCATTATTCCATTCATCTCCACACATAAAATATTTTTTATTTACATTGATACACTTTCTTGAGAATCTATTTCTAAATTAATAAATTGATGGAAATCAAGGTTTCTTTTCAACACAGTCTCTATCAGATGAGGTTATTAGAGAACTATATCATTCTCCTCTTTGGTTCATTCAAAATTTAGTTAATGTGTAAGTTTTCATTCATAATTTGTGTTAAATGATTAAAAATAATCATTATATCCTTCATTATTAACATCAAACCATTGGGTTTCTCATATTCAATACATTTTCCTTTTTCATCAATGTTAACATGATTCCTCCGAGTTCCATCAATTGAATAAAACCAAATTGAATAGTGTTAGAAACAATAATTGTAGTTGGAAAACCATATAATCATGTATAGGTTATATAAGTAATGAAAAATTATATTCTATATAATAAAACCCAAGTTTAACCATTTCCATTGATAATCATTATCGATTCATATCCTTCATAATGGTATGTAAAGAAATTTTGAAATATCTGAAACATATCTCCCAGAATTGTCAAACCTCATGCACAGTAAGGCCCATTATCATGTACTATGTAACCCTTGATTCCATGACAACATGCCTTTTTGGAGTTATTGTTATGACAAACCTGATCTTTTTATATCACAATTAAACATAATTTATTACATAAACGTCACTTGATAAAATATAGAATATTGAGAGGTCTAGTGTCTTTGGGGATTATGATCATTACATAACAACTTAAAACTCGAAATACAACATCATTACTGAAAACATCCTTTACATGACCACTACATTCCCTCGTACTTAGCATTGAATGGGATAACCTGAGGACATGCATAAGAAAAGGGTGAGCTATAAATCCCAGTAAGGGAATAATAATGGAATAACATGAGTAATACAATACATGTTAGACAATATTCATATCAATTGAGAAAAATAGAACCATAAACATAAAGTCATGATAAAGCATGATAATCATAACATGGAAATGTGGCAATAACACTTAACATGGAATTAGCATGAGCCAAGGCTCATTGTACATGGAGCATGAGTAAACCCTCATTGCATATGGAGCATGATTAAACCCTTATTGCGCTTGAATTATCATGAGTAAGCACCCATTTCACATGATGTATCATGATACAATACATTACCCAATGCATTGGAGCGCTATCAGGGCACACCTGTCATAAACATTTCACTTCATGCATAAGTGTGCCTATGGATCCTAAAACATTAATCATTCAACATAATCATTTATTCCATGATAAAAGAATGTTGAATTCATACTTTAAACTCTTTAAAAAATATGTAAATGTGCATAAAGGTGAATACCCTTGATAGAGAAATTGGCATGATATTCACTACACAATGACATTGGCTTGGAAAAACATGGTGAAATTTTGGCTGCATAACGAAGTGACATAAGAAATCCTAAAAATGGACGATGAGAGAGAAAGGGGTGTCTCATTATATTAAAATGACATGGAAATTAAGGGTTTCATATAGATACATGTCCCCAAAAAATTTAATGGAATTTATATGAATGATACAAAATAATTGCATGAATGTAAATGAGGAGAGAAAAATTTCTTTCAGAATTTCAGCATAGTAATGAGTGTACATGGGAGGAATTTAATGAGAGAGAAATAGGTATCCCGTAATTCAAACATAAAGAGGGCAGTATGGGGGAGGTTCAGAACCATACCACCATATTTATAATTGAAATTAAAAAGGCATAACTACTTAATGAATATTCAACGAATATGTGAAAGGAAGAAAACCCTTACATGGAAGTGTGATTCCAAACTCTTGATAGAGGCTTGAGAATGGCTTCATGGGAGTTTGGGACACCTTCTGATGATTCCCGAGAGAGAATGGAAGAGGTTGGATGATATCCAAAGGATTCAAGGGGGGAGGAAGTGGGAGCTTGGGAGGATTTATATAGGAAAGGTGAGGGAATTTTTTATTATTTAGGATTGGGACACATCACATTAGATTAATCCAAACCACAAACCAGCCCATGGTTTCTGCCCATGGTTTTTGGAAAAAGGTAAGTGGAAAACAATATTTTGTATGTCCAAAGTCCGAACTTCTTAGAATAATGGGGTTTCTTATGTGTAGGTGAGTCACACTCCTAAGGAACACAATTTAAAAAGACAAAATGTTTAATAAGTCTTGAAGGGTCCACTAAATCTTTGTAAATTAAATCAAACAAACCCAAAATCACATTATTTTAATGGTAAAACATATATTGTCTGAACATAAAGTTTATAGTATTTTATTACATCACTATTGGGTCATTATGATGTCATAAAACAAATTATATATTAAAATGGTATTTAATTTTTACACCAAAATTTGATTGTCTCTGAAAATTATGAATAATTCACTGTTGGATAATTTCGGTGTGCTGAGTGTAGAAATAATATTCATTTTATCTAAATAATTTTTTAAATATGTTAATTTTTACTTTGAAAATAAAAACCGATATTTATCGAAAATTCATTGGTTTTGAAAAAAATGGCTTTCATACTTAATTTAGAATTACAATTGCATTCATAAAATTATACAATCATTTAAATTTAATAAAAAATTAATTTTATAATAATAATATTTTATTAAAAATTTATTTAATTCAAAAATCCATTAATTCATCAAAATAGATTTCATAGTTGAACATTTACTAAAAATACTATTTGTGCATTAAAAACTATTTACAAGGTAACACTAAGAAAATGAAGGTATATTCATAGTTATATAAAAATATAATGTACATAACCATAGTATTAGGTTCTTGTTAGATAACCATTAATAATACTTGAATAAGACCAAAGAATAAGGTGTGAGATGGTGACATACTCATAGGGTGGCACAGATAACATTGCTCGGGTGGTAATCTTTATCAACTTCCACTTCTCTCATTGGCGGTCCCACTCTAGCTTAACAAATTCAAGCTCAATGTTAGCTTGGTCAAGAGAGAATCCCAAAAAAGCAACCTCCTTTTTGAGATCTAACTAATGGGATTTGTATGGGGCACGTCTATTGGATGAGGTCATCGATTCCTTTGTCTGAGTAAATTAGATTTGTTAAAGCCCAATATTTATACTAATCATGTGACCACTATTCAATAGCTATATTAGCAACCGTCACAATTCTTAACATAAAACCATAGAAGTTGGAATTTTATATAAAAATTTTACATAAAGAGATGTTTAATTAGATCAAGAGGGATTTGCATTAATGAATGTTTCAGTCGTTACAATCTTCCTCCCTTAGGAAATTTCATCCTAGAAATGTCCTTTTCCTATACTGAAACAAATCTGGGTAACACTGCTTCATCATTTCCTCTTATTCCCAAGTCACTTCTTCAAACATGTGGTTTCACTAAAACACCTTGACAAGGGGAATTGTCTTATTCTGTAGAAAATTTTCTCTACAATCTAATATCTTCACTGGTTGCACCTCATAAGAAAGATCATCCTCTAATTGTACAACCGCTGAAGAGACTACATGTGAAGGGTCGAGTATGTACTTCCTTAAGAGGGATACATTAAAGACCTCATGTACTTTGGCTATGCTAGGTGGAAGTGCTTGTCGATTGGCCACAACCTCAACACGATAAAAAATCTTTAAGGGGATGATGTAAATTGGACTTAACATCCTATTCATTCCAAACATCATGACCTTCTTTCATGGAGATATGCGTAGAAATATCATGTCTCCAAATTTAAACTCAAGGTCTCTTTGATGGTTATCTGAATAACTCTTTTGTAGACTCTGGGATTCCTTGATATGTTGTGGAAGGGATTTCAGCTTCTCCACCACTTTTTCGACCATTTCTTGTCCAAGAAGCTTACGATCACAGACCTCATCCTAACATTAGGCGTTCATCACCTATTCCCATAAAGGGATTCATATGGTGCAATTTGGATGCTCGAGTAGAAACTGTTATTATAATAGAACTCAACCAGAGGAATATTTCAATCCCATATTTCTTTAAAGTCCATTTAGCATGCTCTCAACATGTCCTCATGTGTTTCGATAGTCCCCCTGTATTGGACCTCAGTTTGAGGATGATAGGACGTACTGAAGTTCAGTTCAATATTCATAGAATGTTGAAAACTCTTCCAAAACATAGAGGTGAATCTTGGATCTCAATCAAACACAATAGATAGTGGTACTCCATGCAGCCTTACCACTTCCATGATATATATCTGTGCGATTTGATCAAATGAAAAATCCTCCCAAATATCAATGATGTTTGAAACCTTTGTAAGACGATTCACAAGAACCCAAATTTCATTATTCCCTTTCAATGTCTTTAGAAGTCCGGTGACAAAGTCCCTGGTGAATTTCGCCGATTTCCATTCTAGTATGCACAATGGTTGCATCATCCCTTTAGACTTCTGCCTCTCTGCCTTCACTTGATGACATACTAGGCACGTGGACGTATATTCAGCGATCTCCTTCTTCATATTATCCCACCAAAAATGCTCTCATAGATCTCAATACACCTATGTGTTTCCTAGGTGAATAGATAAATTTTGAACTGTGTGAATCATCCCAAAGTTCTATCTTCAGCTCCAGACTTGATGGAACACATAGTTTTTTCCCCAAATCTCACAATTCCTTCTTCATCCACATTAAACTCCAAGGATTTTCCTTTTCTAATAGCTTCCACTTTTTTCTTAATTCCCACATCATCTTTTTGAGAATCCTTTAAACCTTCAAAAAGTAAAGGTTGTGAAATCATTTTTGAAAGGATTGATGATGTTCCCTTCTTTAGGATTCCCATGTCCATCTTGATAAAATCTAAGAAGATTGGATCCTATTCAATTCCCATCAACAATAGAATCACTAGGTCATTTCTACTTAGGGCATCCTCCACCTTTTTCTCTTTCCCAGGGTTGTAATTGATTGAGTAGTCATTGTCTTTGATCAGATTTAACCATCTTCATTGGCACATGTTCAACTCATTCTGTGTGAATATATACTTAATGATTTTGTGGTCTATATATATTTCACAATTCTCCACAAATATATAATGTCGAAAAATTATCAAAGTGAAGATCACTTCATCCAACACGAGGTCATGTGTTAGATAGTTCTGTTAATGAAAATTAAATTGCCTTGAAGTATCGGCAATGGCGTTTTCTTTTTTCCTCAACACACATCTCAAGCCCTTCTTCGAAGCACCACTGAATACCACAAAAATTTATCCACTTTTAGGTAATGTGAGCACTGGCACAGTGATAAGCCCCCTTTTCAACTCATTGAATATTTCTTCACATTAATCACTACAAGAAAACCATACTCCCTTTTGAGTTAGCTTGATAATAGATTTGGAAAATTTTTAGAAATTTCTCACAAATTGTCGATAATATCCATCTAAACCCAAGAATCTATGGATATTTGTTACTGATGTTGGCCTCAGTCATCCCTCAATTTCATCTTTTTGGGAGGGATCCATAGATATCCCATTGGTTGTGCTGATATGGCACAATAATGAGAGCTCCTTCAACAGGAACTCACACTTGTTGTACTTTTCATAGAGCTTATTATTCTGTAAGGTCTCTAGTATAGTTCCTAGATGCTCCTCATGATCCTCCATGGTTTTAGAGTTTATCGGAATATCATCCATAAAGTCTACCACAAATTTGTTGAGGAAATATTTAAAGACTCTATTCATCAAGTCCATGAAGATTGTTGGAGCATTAGTGAGTACTAAATGAATTACTTTGAATTCATAGTGCCCGTATCTAGTATGAAAAGTAGCCTTCGGGATATCTTCCATCTTCACCCTTACATGATAATATCCCGACCGCAAATCCACCTTGGAGAAGTATTGTGCTCCATATATCTGATCAAACTTGTCATTAATTCATGGGAGAGGATAAATTTTCTTATTGTGATTTTGTTAATCTCGTGATAATTGATGCAAAGGCGCATTTACCCATCCATATTCTTGATGAAGTGGACTAGTGCACCCCATGGTGAAGCACATGGGTGTATAAACCCTTTATCCAGATTCTCCTATAGTTGTTACTTTATCTCCTCAAGCTCAACAACAACCATTCTATATAGATTCTTGGATATTGGGAATTCCCCAGGTTTAAGATCATTTGATAATTCCACATCTCTTCTAGGAGGAAGACTAAGAAATTCCTCGAGAAACACTTCATCGAAATTCATCACAATAGACATGTATTATAGGATGGTTTCTTCCTTAGAATCAATCGTCTGAGCTAGATACGCAATTTCATAGGGAAGTAAAATCCATTCTTGAGATGATGGAGATAAAAAGATTCATCTTCCTCCTTGAACTTGTAAAGAATCGGGGGTCGAATCTCCACATGGAGAGTGATTTCCCTCTCACGGTAATTTATGTTGTCTCTATATAAGGAAAGTAAATCCATTCCCAAAATTGCATCAAATTCCACCAGTGGGAGTATGACAAGGTTCGCTGGGAATTTCAATCCACCGATTATGACAAGGGAGAAGTTATATTCATGGATGCAATGATTTCCCCATTTTTCGTACTCACCGACATCTTCACTTCCATGATTTGTAGTGGTGGTAAGATTGTTCTACTAAACATTAGAGATATAAAATAATGCGTAGAACCTGAATCAAAATGTATGTTCGCTCTTCTTGAATGAATAACTAGCGTACCTATCATCACTTCCTTGTCGGGGTTCACTTTGTTAGTAGTGGTTGAAACAGCTCGCCCTTGCTGCTTTGGAGGTTGTTGGTTGCCTCAGAAAACCCTTGGCATAGGGCACAGATTTTCAAGATGCCATGGTTCATTGCAGTTGTAGCAGTGAACAATGCATTGAGGTTAGAACAAAGCATTCTTCTCCTCTATTTTAGCCACATTTTTTTCTTGACAACAGTTAATATCTAGGTGCCCTTCTCTTCCACACCTAAAGCATTTTATCGTACCCTTCATGAAATTTCCAAGGTGCTTCTTTCCACACCATTGGAATGTGGGGTGATGGATAATCAGAGCACCATTGGATTTATCCATCTGACCACCAGAATTGAAGTCCAACTTATGCTTCTTATCCCCATGATACCCCCGATATTCTCCAATCTCAATTTTGACCATGTGGGAACATCGGACAATTTCCTCATAGCTGTAGAAGTCACCGATCTCCAGTGCTTTCTGCAGGCTAGGTTTTAGCCCACCAAAGAAGTGGTCAACCTTGCATTCATGGTTAACGACCAAGATGGGAGCGTATCATGAAATCCTTGTGAAGTTTTACTTGTATGTTCCAATATATTCGTCATCTTTTTTATTGAGGGCAAGGAAGTCCCTTTCCATCTTAAGCTGGAGGGTGCACGGAAAAATATTAGTTAAAAACATCATCCAAAAATCATTCCATTCTAACACCTCAATATCCTCCTTAGGATTCATATTTTTTATCAAAGTCCACCATTGATCAGCTTCACCCTCTATATGGTAAGCAGTCAAGAGAACCTTCTCTTATTTAGAACATTGAAGGATGGAGAAGATCTTTTCAATGGAGATGATACATTGTTCTGTGATTGATGGATCAGATGATCCATTAAAAGTAGGAGGGCTTTGTCTCATTAAGCTCTCGATAGCTACTTTTTCTTTCTTGGGTGGGGGGGGGGGGGGGTTGAACATTCCTCTTGAACCATGTTTCTATTCAAAGCGTGAGTTAGCTGAGAGGGAATATTGATAATGTTCATGATTCCTGCTCCCATTAAATTGGGAATCTTTTTAGTAGAGTCATCACATTGATCTTCACATTGGGTGTTAGCCCAAGTCCTCCTCTTTCCATTCATTGGCTAGAATAAAAGGAATGTTAGGGGTAACACATAAAGGATAATCCAAGGACAAAACTGATGACTTATAAATAACTTTTGTTTCCTCAACATATGAATCTACTGTCTTCAGTATATGTTATCCATGATCTACTTTCTATCATATAATATTAGGGATTTTTTTTTCTGTCCCTTAAAAATGTTTCATACTAATCTTGTCAATTAACCAATTCATATCCCTCAGGAGTGATTTAACCAAGATTGCAGCAAGTCCCATTTTCGTGAACTAGTTCCCATTCGAGTCTATCTCAAAACGATGTTTTCCGGGTTTTACCCCTATGATACATCTGTGTCAGAGCCGCCTATACCGGCTTATATCTAGATAGGGATGTATTAGCTTGATAAACCACTTACTCAATACTCAACAAAATATATGGATGTTTTTATTATACATAGTCTTGTCTACAAGGATTTACTAGGGTATTTTAATCCTAATCCCAAAAATAACTAAACCTATCCTATGATACCAACTATAACAACCCTGATCATTTTATAACACAATTAAACATAATTTATTACATAAAATTCACTTGATACAACATAGAAGATCAAGAGGTATAGTGTATTTGGGGATTAGGATCATTACATAACAACTTAAACCATGAATTACAACATCTTTATTGAAAACATCCTTTACATGACCACTAAATTCCCCTATACATGGAATTGCATGGGATAACCTGAGGACATGTATAAGAAAAGCGTGAGCTATAAAGCTTGGTAAGGGAATAATCATGGAATTACATGAGGAATTAAATACATGTTAGAAAATATTCATATCAATAGAGAACTAGATAATCATTAACATAAATCCATGATAAGTCAAGTTAATCATTACATGGATATGTGGCAAAAACACTTAACATGGAATTATCATGAGCCAAGGCTCTGTGCACATAGAGCATGAGTGAACCCTCATTGAACTTGAATAATGAGTAAACCCTCGTTGCACTAGAATTATCATGAGTAAACACCCATTATACATGATGTATCATGATAATATACTTTACCCAATGCATTGGAGCGCTATCCAGATGTACCCTTCTTAAACATTCCAATTCATGCTTAAGCGTGCCACATGGATCATAAAACATTGAATCATTCAACATAATCATTTATTACATGATAAATTATTATGGAATACATACTTGAACCACTTTAAACAATAATTAAATGTGCATAAATGTGAATACCCTTGATAGAGAAATGGGAATGGTATTCACTACACAATGACATTGGCTTGGAAAAATTTGGTGCAATTTCGGCAGCATAACGATGTGACATAAGAACTCAAAAAATGGTTTAAGAGAGATAAAGGGGTGTATCATAATATTTAAATGAAATGTATAGTAATTTGGACATATAGATACATGTCCCACCAAATTTAATTGAATTTAGTTTAATGATACAAAATAATTTCTTGAATGTAAATTAGGAGAGAGAAATTATTTTTAGAATTTCAGAATATTAACGGGTGTACAAGGGAGGCATTTAATGAGAGAGAAAGATGTATCCCATCATTAAAACATAAATAGGGAATTATGGTGGAGGTTTGAAACTATACCAAAACATTTATAACTGAAATTAAAAGGGCATAACAAATTAAAGAATATTGGACAAAAATGAGAAAGGAAGAAAACCCTTACTTGAAAGTACGCATCCAACAGATTGAGAGAGGCTTGAGGAAGGCTTCTTGGGAGCTTGGATCACCTTGGGAGGATTATAGATAGAGTAGGGAAGAGGTTTGACGAACTACAAAGGAATTGAGTGAGGAGGAAGTGGGAGCTTGGGTGGGTTTATATTAGAAAGGTGAGGGAATTCTTTATTATTTAGGTTTGGGACACCTCACATAAAACTAACACAAACCACAAACCTTACCATGTTTTTTGCCATAGTTTTTGTCCAAAATAAGTGGAAAACAATATTTTATAATTCCAATGTCTGAAATTCTTAAAATATTTGTGTTCCGTTTGTGGAGGAGAGTCACACTTCCAAGGAAAACAATTTAAAAAGACAAAATGTTTAATAAGTTTTGAAGGGTCCACTAAAGCATTGTAAAATAAATCAAAAAAACCCTAAAATCACATTATTTTAGTGGTAAAACATATATTGGGCGAAAAAAAAATTATATTATTTTATTACATCACTATTTGGTAATTATGATGCCATAAAACACATTATATATTTAAACGGTATTTAATTTTTACCCAAAAAATTGATAGTCTCTGAAAATTATGAAATATTCACCATTGGATAATTTCAGATTCTTGATTCCGGAAATAATCTTCATTTTATCTAAATAATCTTCCAAATAAGTTAAATTTAACTTTCAATATAAAATCTGACATTTATCAAAAATTCATGGGTTTTGACAAAAACGGATTTCAAACCTTAATAAAAATTACAATTTCATTCATAAAATTATATGATAATTTATATTTAATGAAAATTAATTTTATAATAATAATAATAATAATATTTTATTAAAATGTTATTTAATTCAAAAATCCATTAATTCATCAAAATATATTTCATAGTAGAACATTAACTAAAAATATTATTTGTGCTTTAAAAACTATCTAAAAGGTAACAATAATAAAATGAATGTATATTCAATATTATATAAACAAATGATGTACATAACCATAGTACTAGGGTCTTGTTACAAAACCTCTTATAACACCCACATAAGACCGAAGAGTAAGGTTTGTGATGGTGACAGACTCTTGGGGTGGCTTGGATAACATTGCTCAGGTGGTAATCTCTATCAACTTCCACTTCTCTCGTTGGCAGTCCTGCTCGAGCTTAACATATTCAAGTTCGTCTTGGGCTTGGTCAAGAGCGAAGCCCAAAGAAGCAACATCCCATCTGATCTCTATCAAATGGGATTCGTTTGGGGAATGTCTACTATATGAGGCCATCGCTTCCTTTGGCTGGGTAAATTGGATTTGTTAAATCCTTATATTTATACAAATCATGTGATCATTGTTCAATAGTTGTACTAGAAACAGTCACAATTCATAACATAAAACCAAATAATTTGACATTTTATATAAACATTTTACATAAGGAGACATTTAATTAGATCAAGTGGGATTTCCATTAATGAAATTTTGGGTTGTTACAATTATCCTTAGGTGTATATATTCAAGAACCATTTCCACTTTTAATATCTAGAAAGATAATTATTTACAAGGATGTCCACATAATCCCTAACTTATAAAAATAGTATGATTTTCTTCTATTATTATCCTTAGTGTATATCATAGGGTTATATGCACTAAAAAATGTTTTCTTAAACCAAGTTCATATGATTACTACTAAAAATCATCTAATAGAAACTATAATGACCCTGACCTAATCATCCTAAATATGGTGTCCTCTTTATTATGTTGTAATAAGATACAAGTTATAGCATTATAAAAGATTTTATAGTTTAGTAGCATTAGTGAAAAAGATACATATGTGATTCCATTATATTATTTGAATCCACAAATTTAGACATAATTTTTTCAAAAAATATAATTATTCTCTCTAGAATGTCAGTTAATATCATTCCTAGTACACATTAAGGACTCTAAGGAGAGGAAAATATATAAGTGTAAGCTAAAATTCTCATTAAGTGTTATGTGAAGCTGATTATATCATGTGTAAATGAAGAATAATAAATAAGGGATTATGAATATGGGAAGGTAAATATCTAAAACCACATTCAATTTACTTAATAACCTGACTATCATAATTAGATAAGTCACAATCAATTAGAAAAAGTTAAATAACTAAAAAAATTCCATTTAATCAATTAATTGACATCCATGAATAGATAAGTGACTGTCATTATGGCAGGGTGACTAACATAACACACATTCCATTTAATCAATAAAATACGAATTAAAGAAAATAATATATTTTTTCCTTATGAAAATTTCATAGACAATAATATTTAAATTCTTACCCAAAAAAATTATTAATTATATTATGTCATCACAATCCTAATGATACCTCTACTGTCAAGACCTTTCAAAAAACTATGTAAAATTAATGGGGAATTATAAAAAAACCCATTAAATTAAGGTTAGTAAACTATTTTGTATCAAGAGACTGTTGCGCATCAAGGGGGAATATTTAATGATTCCCCAAACATATATTATTTCCCAAATAATTCTCATATATCCAATAGTATATTTAAATCATGAACAGTATGCCTTGTCACCAAATTGATAAATCGAGTAAGGAATACAAATTTATCCTAATTTATCTAACCAGTCATATAATATTCCACAAAAAATATTGTGTGTATAAATTATCTATGTTTTATGTAATTATCAGATCCATGATATAAATAATGTGTATATTTAATAGAAATTTACCATCCAATGAAAATGATCACAAGAAAGTGATTTTTTATGTCATAAATGATTGGTGGCTATAGATTTAAATGGGGATATAGGGTTTTCAATAAAATAGTGAATATATAGATTTTCATGTTATGTGAATTAATTTTGTATTATATACAACAGATAAAATTTAATATCTGCGTATTAACAAATAGGTCTAAATTAAATTAAAATTAAGATAAAATCCCATACAACGATCATAATTTTGAAGTGATAATTAATCAATAAATCAATTCTGTGTGTAAAATTTTAATCCACATAGTACAATTATAAATAAAACAATATATATTAAAAACTACTTTCATACAGAATTTAAGAATATCAGTGAAACAAAAGTAGTAACATAACCCAATGAAAAGAAATTGAGTCATGAAATTCATTACCACAAGTAAATTTTCATGTTGAATCCCCTATAATGAAATAATTAAAATTGACACATATATTACTATAAATTATGATTTATTAATTATATTACATGTAAATGTTTCATTGTATACACATTTTAAATCTAATTTGGTGCATAAGATTATAATATTCTTGAATGATGGAAAATTGAGACAAATTCATTTCCCTCATGATTACTTTTGATTGAATTTAATACTACATCTATTATAATTTCATTAGTAATTTTATTAAAATATTAATTACCAAAATAATATCTTATATGATCCTTTTATAACATTTCACCACCCATTTGTTAATAATATTTCATTGTTTTCATTCATTCAGTTGTTAATTACATTATTTTATCATGCATGTTTACTCATGAATGTTTTGTATCATTAAAATATTACATAGTTACATCATATTAAGAATAATATTAATGTTATAAATATTATTTCTTTAATTGGATTACATTTTATAGTCCTTATTGAAAATTTATTATGGATAATGAATCACATTTCTAAGTGGATATTCTAGGTTGTAAGTACGCATGGGCAATATTAACATTTCTCTAATGGGTGAATGGGTAAGTAATAAGGTGATATATTAATTTCGAATAATAATTTTCATGTCATATAAATCACATATATTCTTTAAATATATCCTTATTACATTCCATTTAAATCATAATTAAAAATGGGTCAAATAGCTTCATACAGAAGTATTATGTCATACACATGAGCATTGTTGTAATAATTTAATATATAGGAACATAATAATTTATAACTAACATTATAATTCCATAAATATAATAATATCATAAAAATTATATATATTCATTAATCCATCAATATGTACAATCATCATAGGTGTTGATGGAAAAGAAGAAACATCAGTTTGCGAGGTGGTAGTTCACCGTATACACAATCAAGTATTTAATTTCTCATTTAGAATAGATAGAGATGGAAAATGGTTATTCATTTAACAAAATAACATATCATTATATGGGATTCAATGGTTTTATTATTATGGAATTATTGAAAAGTATTTGAATGTGTTGAAATAATAAATAATATTAAAATTTTCATATAAGAAGTTTACCTCTTCATATGATGAACCATTTAAAATTGCACAAAAGTCCTTAAATGGACAGATTTTTTATCATATAAAGGGATATATCATATTGGTAAGGTATTATGGAAGTGATTTGGGAATATATTTTCCAACCCAAATGGATTTTTTAGTTTAATAGGGGAGGAGAGTGGGTGACCTTTTATAAGTGGGGGAGAAGAGACACATTAAATTTTGTAAAAGAAACAATTACACCTACTTTTTATCCATACAAAAGCCCTAAAAATTTAGAGTTAAAAAACCATAGAGGTAAAAAGGTCTAAATATTTCATAAAATTGGTTTTTATTATATGTTTTTATGTCATTTTAAATATTTTCATTTTTGTTTGAGCCTCAGGAAAATCAATTTTTACAATAACCATGGTAATTAATCTTTAATAATTTTAGTATTCGTAATAATCAAAAAATTAATTTTATATTATTAGATATTTTATATAATTCTATTATAAAATATTAATTTCATTTTTCCTAAATATATTTTAAAATGATGAAGATTCAAATTTATAATTATACCCACATATGTGATGAAAAAATATTTCTGGATAGAAAATTTTCATAAATATATATTGTTTTAATATAAAAATTCAATATCAAATAAATTAAAATGACATAAATTATAAAAATTATAATATTATTTAACTAAATTTACTTTAATAAAATTTTAAAAATTAATTTAACATTTTATATTAATTAAAAGAAAATTTATTTTCAATCCAAATAAGTATTTTTTAATATTCATTACAAATTGAAACATTCCATAAAAAACCAAAACAAAATCACCATAAGATAATTTTGATATGTGGATTTTAAAAACTAATTTCATTTTATAAAATATGTTTTCTATATGTTGTAAAAAATTAGATTTAATGGGAAAAGAGTGACTATTTTTTAAAAAAAAATCAATTATTCAAATAACATTTTTACCCTTTGAAATGATTCTTATTTTGTTTAAAATAATACATAACCATAATTTAAATAAATTAGTTAGTAATATTCATAACCATCTATTTAATAGTTATATTGTTGTTTTATATTATCTTATGGTTCATTTTGACTTCAGGTAGCGTGTTTTTTCAAGCTTTCAAAGAGAGTGAATTCCTTTAATACGTAATATATCATAATGTTTTAGAGTGTTATGTTCTCATATAATCTCTATGATTATTCTCAGACACGCTATAAATCACAAGATTTTTCATTTTAAAATATATAGGTGTTATAATTGATATTTTATTCTAGGAATTTTTTCTTCATTATTTATTTATTATATCTGTGGAACTTAGTTTCTACATTGTTGTTTTATTATTATGATACATATCTATTGTTATTAAAGGGTGAAATAATTTTCTATTTATTTATATAAATGAAAATATTGAATTCTATAACCCATCGGTAATAATAATGACCTCCAAGACATTCTATGGTATGGCTCGGGTACCCTATTTAGGGGTGTAGTTTATTGGTTCTTCAAAAATGGGTATCAATGGGAAAGGTTTTCTTGTTACTAGTGATGTTTCGATGATAGTTTCTTGTATGGTCTAAATTTAGAAGATAATACATTAATTGGTTCTTGATCAACACATTTAATGAAGAGATATGATTTACCATTGTTTACCAATTATTTTTATCCTTTTATCAAGATTGGTTCTCTATGGTGTTTTATATTTTCGGTCATTAATTGTCAGTTATTTTGGAATTTTAATGGAACTTGTGTGGTGCTCAGGGGAACGTACTTTATTTAAAATTGTCTTCCAAACAATGTTTATAATTTTTGATCAAATTTACTTCAATATTACATTATATGATTATATTATGATTAGATAGACCATGCAGTTAATCCATACATTGACATGTCCTTCCATGAACTTTTAATATTTCATTCTTTGGGTAATTTTAGCTATTTAAATTTTCCTTATGATCTACATATGGGTTTTTTATTATTTAAGTGACTGTTATTTATATTTAAATGTGAACCTAAATTTTTAATCGGATGTTGTGGAATTTTTTTAAAATTGTATCAATTTTTATAGATATGAATTTAGATTAATTTTTTAATTTTTTTAAATGTGATAAAAAGTTTTTGTATATAAAATGAAACATTTTATTGAATGTTTTCATAAAATTATTTTAAGTTAAAATAATATATGGTTTTTGAAAGTTTTATAAGTTTTTTTGAGTCTAAATGTTGTATTGTTTTAGAAAATTGGATAATAACATTGGAAAACTTGATTATGTTAATTATATTCTAGATTTTAAAATGATTTTAAGTGACATAAAATAGAATATTTTTGTTGGATATTATTTTCATAATATGTATTCAAACATATTGAATGTTAATTGAGTTTTACCAAATACATAAATTGGTTTAATGTGGTTACCAAATGAATGAAGGATCCTTATTCTAGAAATTTGTTTTATTGGATATTTTGGGTAAAAATGTTTTAATATGTATTGAATGTTATTTTTAAAATGAGATTCATTAAAACCCACTTAGATCAAATTGGGAAATATTTTTTGTTATAAAAGTAAATAACGATTCGGTTTTGTTGATTTATCTTTTTATATTGGTTTTAAAATTTATTTAAATGATTGTTTTTACATTTCTTGTTGACATAACCTCTATATATTGTGATTTTAATTTTAGTGGTTATCATGATTATTTTTATATTTATTATTTTTAGAGTTCACTTCCATTTTTATTTAAGTAGACTCTATTATTGATCACTATATTTTAGGATGGTTATTGAATATCCTCCAACCTATATTCACAATGTTCTTCCTATCATTCCTCAATACCATGATTACATTCATTTTTTATGAAACTAAATCCTTCTAATTTATATATGAAAAATATTCATTGTAATCAATTATTTCTCTACTAAATTTTGAGGATATGTTTATCCAAAAAAATTCCTAAATCAGTGATGGTTATGTTTGTTTCCTTACCGGTAGAGGGTCAGAGTTTGATGTGGTGGATGTAAATAATATAGACTAACCCTCAAAAGGAATAATATTTGGAAGACCTCAAGGGATGATTCATTTATGATGTATTTTCTAATGCGTTGAGGGTATCTAAGACTATGGATGTTTTTAGTCCCCCATAAGGGTACAAATAAGTGTTGAAGTATTTACATTGTTTTACCAAGTTTAAACCATACCTTTCATATCAATCCAGGTATTATCCATTAATGGATTACTGTATTAGGTAAGTTCTTTGACGAGACCATTCATAGGTTGTTTCATCTCTTTTACTCAACTCATGTGATTCGATGGTGAAGAAATTTATCAATTTTGATGTAGATGGAAGGATCAGTAGGGGTGATGGAGGTTAATTATATTCCTAGGTGTGATGGAGGAAGATTCTATAATGGAATAAAGATGTATTTCATTTTATACCATAAGAATAGTAGTACTAAAATGATATCTTCTTTCATCTCAATGTTTTCCTAAAGAAGTATGAACTTCCTTTTATATTTTTATTGAAATGTAAGACATATGAAACCTAATTTTTAGGGTAGTTCAAAGACCCTCCATGATTGAAACCCATTGGTTCATATTTAATGGATCGATAGTGGTTCTGATTGTAATAATGGTGGAGTAAAATCTAACCCCTCAATAGATTCTATGATTCTAATAATTTTTTCCGATGTTATAGTAAATGGAATTTGACTTATTCCAATGATTTAATTTTCCCCCTTGATGACTTTGTGATATTGGGATTGGAATTTTTTTTACTCTAGAACTTATATGGTAATTATTTTAGATCGATATATATAATTCCATCCTGGTAATGTTTGAATTCAATTTACATGGCTTCTATACTTTATCATTCTCTCATCTTGAATCTTCATCTTCAGATGAGTTGAGTTAGAAGATTATAAATCTTATGGAGACTATTACTTGGTAGGGATACAACTATTGTTGGGTTTTCCATTTCAAAAGTGTCTCTCCACTTCAATTGATGTGGGTTATACTATTTGTTTTTAGAATAATAAAGAGATGGAGTTTCTGGGATGATGATAAATTATATTTTTTCTATGTTCAATTTTTTCAATTTAATATCCCCTATAGTATATTATTTACATTGGGAATTTACATTACTTGGTTATTTTTTTCTCACAAATATATTTTATGAAAAAAATTTAAAATAAATTTAATTTCTCTGATAGATTATGTTTCATGTAGCACTAAGTTTAAATGAACCATGATATTTTATTAAAATATTATTATATGGCCATTAAAACTGAGCCAATAATTTGGATTGTATCAATATGATAGACTAAGTAATGTGATATATAAAATTACACTTCTTAATATAAATTAATTTATTAATTATTAGTAAATAATCAATTTTTTAAGTTATATTTTTCTTAACAAATATAATTTCCCTCAAAATTATTTTTATTATTTTTTTAGAGATAACATTATATTTAATTTTGAAAAATTATATAAAATTTATTTCTTAAAACTAGGTACTTTTTTCAAAATTAATATTTGGTTATTATTTTAAAATATTCGTAAAAGAATATTTTTTTAGTGAATAGTGAGTCACAATATTTTTTTACAGATAACTATATATTATATTTAGTAATTTTAAAAGTTAAAATATGATTTAAAATTGTTTTAGAGTAAAATTATTTATATTTTATTTCATATAATCCAAATAATTTTATTGGAATCATTTCAATGATTTATTTTAGAATTTAAAATAAAAAATTTATACGTAAAATATATTTTCTTGAAAATTTTATTTTAGGCTTGAAATGTGTTGTTATATTAGTAAATTAAACAAATTACTATTTTTTAATGGAATTAATTAAATATATATTATACATTTAGTCATGTATTTTAAACATTCATCTAAAATTTTTACTGTGCATTGGATAAAAATAAATTCAGATTTATGGTAAAAAGTTATATTTCTAAAATTATTTTAATCACATTCTATAAATTTTTTTTAAAGATAATTTTCAAAACATATATGTACTAAATTTAATTTAATTAATTAAATATTTTTAATAACTGGGTTTGAATATGGTAAATATGACCCTTTTGTCAGTGTGAATAATAACCGTAGAAAAACAATCCCCTCATTAAAGGGTAAATCAGGTCAATCTATGTTAAAAGTAAATTTTAAGGCCATAATATATCATTTTAATTATTATTTGATAAATTTATTTCGACTCTTATCAACATAGTTTGAAAATGGAATTATTTAATTGAAACTTATCCATGAAAATGATCTATATATTATTTAATTCAAAGAATGTGAAAATATGTCACTCTAACTTTTTATAAAATCTTATGAATCCACATTGGGACAAAAGAATTTTTTTTACAAATATATGTTTTTATTTTGATATTAGTAATATAATTTTCATGATAGAAAATTATTTATAATTTTTAGTAATTAAATAATGACCTTGAATTCTTATGAAATAACAATAATGTATTCATAAAATTAATATAAATATATACATAATGATTTTAATAATATTAAAATTAATTTATATTAAGAGAGATGATGCGTTCCAAGAATCTAGTTGATGAATATGACATATTATTGTCATTTTAAGGAATCCTATTTTAATTAAACATTTTTCTTGTTGTATTTAAAGATAAATTAAACTAATAGTCTTAAAAATGGAATTATTAATATTTTATAATATATAAGATTTTATCAAGTGATATACAATTCATAAAAACATATATAGTTCCCTTAATTAATGGGATATTATTTTAAAAATAAACTATTTTCCATTTATAATTCGTTTGGAATATTTTTTTCACATTAATAACCATTAAATGGAATATAACATTTATATTACTGTAATTTTCAAAAGGCTTAATGAAGGGTTACAAAAAGTGATAAAGGTCAATTAGGCATCCAAAATTTTAAAAAAATTATTTGAGGAGGTAATATAGACAAATCATCAAAATATATAGTAATAGTATTAATTTTAGGCCTCATTGATGTCAAAATTACTTTTTATTAATTTTATATTCAAAGATATTGTAGTAGTGCCCCTTACATCAATTATAGAAGGGTATCTATCATATCTATTATTCCCACCACATTTATCACCATATCATCACCAAACACATAGATGTATCTTCTCATCTCACCTAAAAAGATTGCTGCTTTTTTCTTTTCATAATACAAACCCTAGATCCCTTCAGAGGATATCTAAACGACATATTTCCAACAAGAGATTATCCCCTTAATCAGTCACCTTCTTCTTAATTATTATTTTGATTCCTATTAATATATATTATTATTCATAAAATAATAACATCCATAATATATATATATATACTTATTATTATGAAACCACATTTATAAATCGTATTTTAATCAAAGAGAAGTGACTATACCACTCATTCGTACATAAACTTATTTCCTCTTTGTAGGGATAATGTTTATTTCTCATGTACATATTTTACGGATGAGTATTATGATGGATTTAAGGTTGATATTTGATTGTTATTTTATAATTATACTTTTATAGTTATAATATCATATCTACCATCATACCTTCCAAACTATTGTGAAACACTAATATTGATCATGCATGCATGTGGACAACCACCTCCATGATTCAATACAATGCATTTTCTATTTATATTTTTATTAGAATGGTTATAAAGATATATTTAATTAATATATGTGATATATATATAATATAATAGTGATTCTTAAAAGTTGTTTTAGTGAAAAAATTTATTTTGTTCCAACTGCTAACAAATGAAAATAGAATTCATGTGTATGTATCGTCAACCATCTCCATGAACGGTTTAGTTCATTTTTCTACCACTTCATTTATGAATGACTCTAAAAATGTATAAAATTAATATATATGATTATTATTAAAATTATTTAGATGGTATAATCATGATTAACCTACAAGGACCAAAACTATGAAACCATAAAATATCGGAAATAACAGGACCCCCTCCCTCCAAAGATACCCCTACTGGGATGGAAATGGTGAAAGGGAGATAATGAACCCCATGTCTTGCCTCCAATAGGCCCCAGGTTAGTGACTAGAATGAAGGGTATTTATATTACACAACATGGAAGGAATTATAGATTTTTTTAAACAATATTTGGATATATAAAGGATCATCCACAAAATAACTCCAAGATCGATATAAATGAAAGCTAAAAATCATCCCATGTGCATGAATAAAATAGAACAAGTACAAATAAAATAAAACAACAACTTAAAACACCCAAAAGTAAGATAAATTAGAAACTCAACAACTTCCCTAATTCCCAAGATACTAATGCCCATTTATTCTCTACATAATCCTCTTGAAAACCTAAAAAAATATTTATATATATAGGGTGAGCGTACATGTATACTACGTAGGAAAACCAATGTATCTAGTGATCGTATGAGGGAAACATACTATTGATCCCATGAGATATAATAATAACCAAAAAACCTAACAGTTTTACTATCCTTCCCAACCTCACCATGGAATTCTCACCAAATAACACAAGTCATGTAATGTAGTATGATGCGCAATCATGATAGTGTACCCCACACCACTTACCACTGATTAGTTTCTCTTATATTATGGGAAATGTCCCCGCATTACCACCTCTTAAGAATGTACCACATCACAACCGACCCGCACAACCTTAGGCACCAAAAACCAAATCACATCCTACCCAAAGACACATGGAAAACATCCTACATCACATCCCACCCATAGAAACCTATCCCACAAACCACATAACATCCCAAAGACACCTGGGAAAGAACAACACGTCTCATCTCAAATACACCTAGGAAAGGAAAACTCATCTCATCCTCAAGTCACTTGGGAAAGAACAACTCTCCCTGACACACCTAGGACTCACAATCCACAACCTTCTCTAAGAATCTTTCACAATCACCACTTGAAAGTGAGAGCAAGGAAGATAGAATGTCCATACATCCATCCTCTCACAAGGATGTTAGAGAATTACACCCTTTCCAATGATGATGGGGGTTTTTGGAATTTTGTGCTCAACTATGATTGGGTGCGTATAGAAATCATACAAAAAAAAGTATATACAAATAGTATAACAAACCCTCAATCCCAACCAACTGGTTCCCATATAGAAAAAAAAACTCCCAAAACTACCACCTTTACTTCTATATCTAAATTCACAACACCACATAACAAACCACATCCTCTTTTCAATTATCATCCAATTTCATTGAACCACCACATTCATTTTATTATTTAGCATTAGCCACACATCCCATTATTTATTCATCCATTAACCATTTTGATTCCATTCTCCAAACCAACCCAAGTCATTCAACATTTTTTTCATCAAATATTTATTCATTCCGCCACTACACGATCAACTGCTAAACACATCACATCGCAAATAAAATAATAATAATTTCAGAAGGAAAATATTCTGATTAATAAAGTAAGATTCATATTAAAATCATATCATTATATGTTTTTCATGTCTAATACCCATTCATGGAATATCATATATCAATGGAACCAACCCCCAACTCACAACTCCATATGGTAACACATTACTCTATAACATGTTGGGACTAAGTTGGATGGATAAGGAGGAAAGAAGAGTGTTGTATTTTTTTCAAAAAGGATAAATCAATTTAAATTTTAAAGGCCTTGGAAAATATGATGATGTATTGTTTATTTTTATTTCAAAAATATCATGAGTTTTTTAGAGACCATCTGATGAAATCATTATGAAAGAAAGGGGGAGTAAATTTGTTTCCATACATATTTAGGTAGGATTTGGAAAGAAAGATGGTTTGGGAAGATAGGAAACTTACAATACTATCCTTTGAAAATTTGAATATGCTGAAGGTGATTGATCAAGGATTAAGTTTCATGATATAAGGATCTTTTGATGAAATAAATGACCATGAGAATATTGTTTTGTGTTACCAAAGTAGATTTTAAGGTGGCACTATTTTCCATTGTTTTCCATATTTTTGGGCATACAAATCAAGAGTTTGTTTCCTTTTAAAAATGAATTCATTTTCACAATGGATTTCTCTATGTACAGTTCTCAGACCATAAAGGATATTTTGCAGACCTCATGGAAGGTACACAGAGTGGAGATGGAAAGTAGCAGTGTTATGTGGACCGCGAGGGATGGTACATGAACCATGAACAATGGTATAAATACTATACAAAAAAATGGTTCACAGGATGATGCTGGATTGTAGGAAGACTGTAGTTCTTGGAAGAAATGAATTTCATGGCTATGGATGTCGTTTCTGGAATGGATGTGGTGATGTAGGCCTCCGTAAAGAATAAAGGTGGTACCTACACCATGTAGAGAAAAAGTTTTGTAGGATGGTATGCAGTGAAGACTGTTCCATATTAAAAAAATTGTTAAATCAAATTTGTGAGATCTGCAGACATATTTTCCTATATAAATTAACTAAACCCTTCATTAGGTGAGATAACTTTTTATAGGATAATATCCTCACTCTAGGGAGGAATTTTACAATGTCTAGAATAATTTACGGAGAAATGATTCTACGAAGGATGAAGCTTACCATGGAACAATACATAGTCTCTGGAAGAGGAGATGTTCCATGGAAGTATAAATCTTTTGTGGAAGTGGAGGTTATCCATTAAATAAGTACATTTCAGATGAATAAATTCCATATAAGTAGAGATGGTATATAGATGTGGTTTTCTGAAGTGGTATACGAAGGTGGTACATGATAGAAGAGTTTCTCCATGAACTAGTGATGGTTTGAAAAAGATAATGATGCCTTTGGAGCATTGACATTCCACGGAAGGAATTCTATCTATGAAGTATAGATAGTTCTGGGAATCTAAGATAGTTTCTGGACCATTAGATATCTGAGGGGGAAGAAGTGGTTTTCAAAGCACTCGCACCATCCGACACAACATAGTTTGTGAAGTACACATTTCATTGACAGAGGATGCAGACTATTCATGGAGGGCTGAAAAAATTACCTACTAACTTCTATGTGGAATGAGAATAATTTTTTTGAAACATAAAACTCATGAAAGATTTCCAAGAATAATTGTAACGTTATATTACATCATTTTGTGCTAGAATAAGCACACACGCTATTAGATTCTTTTCAAAGTGCTATACTAGTTTAAGGAAACATCCTACTCATTATATTCCACATCAAATTATTGTTTTCCTGTGGATTTTGTGGTATTCTATTGTTTCCAAACCATACCAAGGATATAGGTACTTTTATTGATTAGTGGACCTTATAAATTCTTGTTTTCTATGGATGTGTGGTTGAATCATTTTCATTAGGTAAAGAAATATTTTATAGGTGTTGAAGCATGTTTCATTTGTAAGGAAACATAAAAAGGAAAAAGATATCTTTAATTCACCCTCCCCCTATCATTGATAAATGAATCATTACTGGTAAAATTAAATTGGTATCAGAGGGAAGGTTCCCTTCATTTTTTATTTGTTTATGTTTTGAGGAGAATTTGTGATGGGGATTCTAAATTGCCTGAAAAATAAAGGGATTATAATATTTTATGGAATAAATTATCATATCTGGAAAGATAGAATTATTATGAACCTTATGTCCCATGGGTATGTATTTTTTATGCTAAAATAGATTAATTTCCTAATAATGATGACATGCTTTCTCATAAACCTATCGAAGAGAAGAATCAAGAGAATGATGGAAGAGCTAAAAATCCATTACTGTCATCACTTTTAGAAAGTGAGTTCTTAAGAGTAAAATTCGTTTCCAATGATAAAGGTATCTGGGATAATCTGAATACATCTATGAGGGATATATGAATGTGAAGAAGGAAAAAATAAAAAACTGGATACTATGTATTGATATTTGAAAATGGGTGAGTTTGAATCTTTTGGGACTTTTATACTACATTAAATTAAATTATCATCATTACCAGATGTCTTGGTGAAAATTTGGAGGACTCTACGGTTGTTGAAAATAAATTAAGAATTATGCCTGAGATATTTGATGCTAAAGTTTCTTAATTGGGAGACATAGACCCTAAAACACTATCTCTATATGATTATTATAGCACTCTCATCACTTATGAAATGAGGAGGTAGCAATTTATGAAGAGAAACAAAACTATCAGAGAAATTTAATTCAAATATTCTGTGATTATAAAAACTAAGAAGGATCTTGATGATGATGTTGTTGTTAATATGACACTAAAAATTAGGAATGTATAAATATTGACGAAAATTTATCATTATTTTCTAAAAATTTGATAATAGGTACATGAAATTAAAAAGGGAAACATCCCTTGAATTCTTTCTAATGTCTATCCATTGGGAATATTTTGGATAATTGACCTACAAAATATGAATATATTAATGAAGAAGAAATAAATCCAAGAAGATCATGGATAAAATAAGGTGATAAAGAAAGATCTTCTTCCAGAGGAAAAGATAAAATGTTCTTCACATCCAAAAGAAGAAGATTTTAGTTTAAAGATTAATAATAAGAAGACGATGGTGAATTTGAGTCAGAAAAATCTTTTTTTGAGAAATATAGAGAGAATAACTTTATTAAAACAGTAAATAATGAATATTTTGAGAGAATTAGTTTAGAAGAAGAAGAAACTCAACTTCAATATCATCCTAAATAATAGTTGAAAGAATGTATGATAAATATTAGATGTTTTGAGATGGAAAACAAGAGGTTG
Organism: Viscum album; assembly: GCA_963277665.1. Classification (NCBI taxonomy): domain Eukaryota; kingdom Viridiplantae; phylum Streptophyta; class Magnoliopsida; order Santalales; family Viscaceae; genus Viscum; species Viscum album. The sequence goes on along the minus strand of OY728153.1, from coordinate 689,570,602 downwards.
AAAAATGAAACTTCCTCATAAAATAATCAATAATTTCTTCCTGATGAGAAAATAAATCTGATAAAATAGATTTATGATATGAATAATTCTCTTGATAAAGAACATAACTACAATGAACACCTAGAAGTGAAGCTAATGGAAAAAAAGATGATTTAAAAAATGACCAAAAAAACTCTCTAAATTTAAATAGAGGGATAAAATATTCAAATAAATTAGCTAATATATTGGTGAAATTATGGTGTAAATGAAACTAAGAAGTATAAACAAAATTTACCTTCAAAGGATAACAATAAAGGAGGAATTTGTTTTAAGAAGATTGATGTTGAGAAAGTTATGTATGTGGCCAAGGTTAACATTCTAAAAATTTAGAATTTTATAAAAATCTGAATTTATGAAAATTTTATATTAAATCTAGTTATGATAAGTCTAGAATTAAATATAATAAGAAGAATAAAGTTATGTTTGTTAACGGGAAGGTTGATGGTCAAAAAAGTTATGTTAAGATGGTTGTTGAGAAACCTATTAACAACTCTGATCAGTATGGGAGTTTCAGAGGAGAATATTCTCTCAATAAATATAGCTGGTATTGATTTGGAATCAAACAAACCACAAATATGTTGTGTTTCAACCAATAACAATACTATTAGTCCATAGTTTGTGGAAGGTATGGTTTGAGAGGGAGTCAATCCTCTCAAAATAAAAATTTTGTGAAAGAAGTTTGGAAGATGTTTGATAAGGTTGGTGTTAAATTTGAGAATATGTTCCAACCACTGAAAAATATTTGTGAAATATGTGATCAACCTATAAATCTTACTAATGGTTTTCCTTTTTTTTACCGGCACAAAAAATACTCCTTAACAATTCTCAGAACCCATAGGTGAAGAACAAAAACGAAGAAGAAAACGATATTATTATTGAAACATCTTTGAAGGCTATAAAAAAAGATTGATGATGGATTATTGATAGTGGGTGTTCTTGTCATGTAATAGGAGAGTTAAATTTGTTTAATAATGTGAAATACTTCAAATAAGGAACTGTGACATTTGTAAATGATGAATCTTTGAGAATCAAAGGTGTTGGGTCAACCGTCATTGGGAATGAAAAAAATCAAATCCACGAAATATTTATATGTTTATGGGATGAAACCTAACCTGTTGATTTTTTCACAACTTTGGGATGTAGGTAACAGAGTTATATTTATAATATTAGGGTTTCTTATGAAAATTGTGGAAGATATATAGATTGTTACAAGACTTCGACATAAAAAATGTAACATCTTCCAAGTTGGTGAAAAACAGAACTCCTGTTACATGGGTATAGTAAAGAAAAATAAATTGTGTAAAAAAATTATAGGACACATGTTCCATAGAAACCTGAGAGATTTATCAAATCAAGACAATTTCAAAGATATTCTTGATATGTCCAGAAAAAGATATTAGTGTATCATTATATTTCAAAAAGGGAATATTAAAAAATCTATGCATAAAAAAGTTAACATTTATTCAGAATGGCCCTTAGAACTTATTCATTATAATATATTTGTTCTAATGAGAAAACAATAAACAAATATAGATAAGTAAAAAATCACATTCTCTGATTATTTTACTCACATTACTTGTGTTATGTAAATGATACATAAGTAAAATTCTCTGAAAAGGTTTAAAAGTTCAAGGAGAAAACTTGAGAAGGAATTTATGTATTTTGTGAAGAAGTTGAGAACTAACAATGGTGGTGAATATAAGAATGAATATTTTGATGGTTTTCTTTAGAAGTATATAATTTTTCATGAGTCCAGTTTACCATACACACCTCAAAAAAATGGTGTTTCTAAAAAAATAAAATAAGTCTTATTGAAATGTGGTGAACTATTTTACTTGAACATGGTCTCTCTTGTTACTATTGGAGGATATCAATGAGTACTACTATGTATATTTAAAATTGATGTTTCTAGAATCTGTATTTAGATACCACTCCATATGATATTTTTAAAGGAAAAACTACTTATTTCAAACACTTTAGATTTTTTTGGAGTCTATGCATCATAAATTATAAATGTGTAAACCACGGAAAGTTTGAGAAAAGAGGGGAAGATAGATTTTTCCACTGCTATGATGTAGAAGGAAGAGGATATAGTTGCTTCAATATAGGAATATGAGTAATTTTTATTGCACTGATGTGAAATTTAATGAAAATGTTTTGTATGAACAACAAACTTGTGCTAATAAGAATATTGATTAGGATAATGAATGTTTTGTTAGAAATTCTTATAAGTATAAGGAAAGTGGTAATCATATTCATGAAGAATAGTCATACATAGTTATTTCAAGAGATGAGGATGAAAATCAGATAGATCATCCTAGTCTTAGGAAGCAGTTTGAGACTCAAAAAATTATTGGTGATCAATATCAAAACGTTCAAACTAAAAGAATTTAAAAAGATGTTACACACACTTCTTTGTATTCAACAATCAAGATGAATGATGTGACTGATGTTTTGGAGCATCCATAAAGGGTTTACGATATGAATAAAGAGCATTATCAGATAGAAAAGAATGATACTTGGGAACTCGTAACCAATACAGATAACAAAAAATTTATTATAACAAAATGGATTTTCTAGAACAAGCTGAATAAAGAAGGTGAATCGATAAAGAACTTAGTGTGAAAAAATAATCACAAATTTAAGGTGTCAATTTTAATGTGACTTTTTTACTGGTGGAAAGGTTTGAAACAATAAAAATATTTCATCTTATTACTTTACAATGAAGTTACCAAAATTTTCAAATGGATTTGAAGTCTGAATTTTTTTAATGGGGATCTTAATGAGGATGTTTAAAATTAACAACCATGTGGCTCTATTGTTGTGAATAATGGAAGTCAAGTGTGCACACTGACAAAATACTATTATGGGATAAAACAAACACCAAGGTTATTGTACTCCAAATTAGATACTTTTATATGGAAGATGAGTTTTAAGAAAGGAAGCGTTGACATCAATCTTTATATCAAATAAAATTTGGAGTTTTCTCTTATAGTAATTATTTATGTTGATGAAATTATCTTTGTGAAAAATCATGAACGATCTAGTGAAAGATTTTTTGAAGAGATGTGAGAGTTTCTTGAGATTTCTATACTGAGAGAAATGAAATACTTTCTTGGGTTACAAATTGTACAAAACATTAATTGCATATTTCATTCTCAAGAAAAGTATTCTAAGGAAATTACTAATAAGTTTGGAATGGAAAATTCAAAACCAATTTCAAAACCAATTTAAGTGGGAACCAAGTATTATAATGATGTTGAAGGAAATTAATTAAATCATAAAGAGTTTCAAAATATGATTGGATTTTTTTTATATTTGATTTCATTAAGACATGACATTGTTTATGTTGTAACCTTATATCTTATATTTCAGAGTGATCCTAAAGAATAACATTTATTTTTTGGTATGATAATTATCAGATATATCAAAGGCCAAATAAATTTTGGAATTAGGTATAATATATTAGAATGCATAGAATTTTTTGGGTATTTAGAAGCTTATTGGGAAGGAAACTTGGATGATATAAAATCTATATCTTGTGTTTTTTTATTTCGGGGATATTTTTTCCATTTTTTAAAAAAAAATTATAATTGAATAACTCTTAGAATAGTTGAAGTTGAGCATATTTCTTCCACTCAAGATGTTACCTATATTATTTGTATGAAAGCTCAGTTGAAAGACTTACATATTTATGTAATGTTACCTTTGCTCTTAGGATGTGATAATCAAAGTGTAATCAATATTATTTGGAATTTGGTACAACATTCTCATTCAAACATATTGACATACTAATTCATCAAAGAGAATGTGGGGAATAATGAATTGACACTATTATAAATCATGTTATTAGAGACCTCCATGCAGTCGCTATTGGAGGTCATAGTTTTCACATCACTAAATTTCAATAGTGACCACCAACGGCGGTCCCCATAGCTACTCCCCCAAATAACTGCATTGGCAGTCACTGGGAAGAGTATTTTTTACTGCCGTAGGAGGCCACTAAACTGGAGGGTTTTTTTAAAAAAGTATGTAGTTTGGAAATAGGGAATTATTCCTCAAATATCATACTTCGATCATGAAAAATGTCCCATGAGATTATTTCAACTTTATTAAAGGTATTTATAATTTCAAAATGTAATTTAATAATCATTCGAATATTATACAAGTAGATTACGGATTGTTTTCATGAATTCACCAAGCTTTGAAATGATGGAAACCCTGGAACCAATCTCCACTGTATCACCATCCCTGAAAACAAACTATGTAACATAAATAAAATAATAATCGAAAATAGTAAAGAAATAAGAATATGATGGAGGCAATAATTAGAGAATGAAATAATTGATAATAATTAAAAGAAGAGAAATATCCAAAATAATAAGTAACCAACCCAATTGACCAATAGAATCAGTATGATATATGACATGAAAACCTTAATAATAAAGTTAATCGAGTGTACACCCAATCCATTTCGTCTTAAGAAATTGGATAATCATATTTTAAAGTCTAGCCATGATTTGTATAAAGATTTCATATATATATGAAAAACATAAATAATAAAATTTCAATAGATGTAGAGTTCAATAACTTCACCCGAGTACCATATCTAGAATATTATCCAATAAAGGGGAAAAAATACATAATTTCACCTTATTCAAAATAAATAATCACATGAACCATTAGATATTGTTAATGAATAACAATAAATAAAAATAAGGATAATCAAATTAGTGAATATAATACATGTTAGGGAAATAAAAATCAAGATGTATCACATGTAATAATCAAAATCAGTGAGAATCATCAAAAAATTATAATATATAAATGATATGTGTGTTTTTATAAATACAAATGTAATATTGTACCCTAATTAGAGAATAAAATTGATGTGAGGATTCAAAAAACTATATAAATAAAATAGTCTACTAGGAAAGTCTGTGGTAGCCTTATATTGATGGTTGGAAAACCATTCCCTGCATACTAGGGAAATTTAATGTTATACATAAAAAAATATGTTCACAAAGTGCATCAGGGATGTTTTATAGTGTATACAATTTCTTTCAAAAAAATAGTATACCAAACTCGGTTGAAAATAACAAATAGAATACAACAACCACGTCCCAGCTACACAAAATGTTGATTCGGTGATCACACATGTTATAGGAAATTATTTATGAAAATATAGTTGAAGAACAGATTTGAAAATATATGGACCACTAGGTTGAACAAATTTACTATACATGGATTTGAGAAAAAAATTATCAGTGATTCATCCCACTAAACACACCATACATTTAAAATGACTTCCCAAATGTCTCATTCTTGAAGAGAAAGAAAAAACCCATAGATATGTGAATATCATCATTAAATAGGGGTATCCATAAAATACATGAAATTAATGGCTAAAATTTCCCTCAACTCTAAAAGGAGGGAGAATCACGTTTTCATGTATATAATCCCAAATGGTATTTTAAAGTGTATCTCGTGAATATGAGTTCATTTTATAATAAAATTAGAATAATTAGCACAACCATCATTGGACTCAAAGAAAGAGAGCTTTATATAGTGAAATGAATAATGGAATTAAATGAAATAATAAGTTATAAAAGAAAAAAACAGAAAATTATTTCTTGGGGTAATATTTATGATGTGATTGGGTACAAAAAGTAATTATAAAACAAAATATTATCGGGAAGATTTTGATGGAATTATTAATGCACACAACTAAAATTTATTTGATAAGGAAATATCTACTCATATAGAGAACATATATTTAATGGGGAACTTAACAATAAGAACCACTTAAAGGTAAGAACCACTTACAATACAACCATTCAACTTTCATGAAAAATAGTGAAATGAAGGGAAGTGTTGGAAAAAGTATAACATCTTAACAAAAAAGGATTGTCAATCAATATCTAAGGAAGTGAAATAATGAGAGAGGAATGATTATTTTAAATGTGGGGTAGGTACATGAACTTCAAAATTCAAAAAATCTTAAGAATTCATAACTAAAAAAACTACTAAGTAACTCTGTATTGTTGCACCCATAATCTTGAAAAGCTGTAATTTTTCATGAATGAAATGAACCCTTACATTAGAGTAAAAAATTTATATATTCACCTATCAGTAAATGATATTATATAAAGAATTTAAAAGTTGTGATTAGATGTGTTATATTGAGCACTATAGTGAACCAACTTGATAAATTTACAAAATTGGGACCCCGAGATATGTGTGTCATTGGGTGGATGAGGATGACGTTAAGACAATTGGATTTTGGAAAGAAACCGAAAAATATTGAAAACAAAACTATGTGAGTACCCTGACAAAGAAATGTTACATCAAACACATCAAAGGAATTTCAAGAGGGCTTATCATAGAAAAAATAGATACCTAGATGCCTACTATGGAAAATATTTGAGAATTTGATACCGTATGATAACTCATTTTCAACGAGTGACTAGATATGTTTCTTTCGAAAAAACAATATAGATTTGAAAATTAATCGTGCTTGTTATAAATAAGGATCTATAAAATAAACAAGATATCTCAGAGACAATGACTAATTAGATATAAAATTAAGGGGATAAACTTTTCCTCAAAAAACATGACATGCATGATTGGAACTATAAAAGCCTTCTTTGAAGGAAAGAATCATCTTGATTTCCCAACTGAAAATGAAACGAAATTAAAACATATCCACAGAGATCCTGTAATTGAAGAGTGCATATAATGTGTTAAGTGGTTGAAAAATTCTTTTTAAAAATTATTTGACCAAGTTACTATTTGACATCAATATTATGTTAAAACTAATAATTCCAAGAGTAATTCAGGAAAAAATGAAATGAGTTCACTGATTATTGAATTTTTGGATGTAATGTATCTTGGAAAATTGATAATTGAAAAAAAAATTATCCTAAGATGAGAATAACTCTTCGACAGTAGAAGCATAGAGCCGGTGCATTACTTATTACATTGGAATTATTAATAGGAATGAAATACTAAAGAAACGACCAGTTTGGTAATTTTAACAATACTAGATACATACATGTAACTCATATTACATTGGTAAAGGTGAAAAAATACAATACAGAACAAAAAATAATAAACTACATCCCAGAGAAATCAATAAATGGTCTCCTCCTCATAACTTTTTGAAGGTAAAAATATGAAGGTGTGAGCTCAAATTATAAATAAGGGTTAAAATTAGAGGAAGCATGAATAAAAAATAACTGAATTGTAAACAAATTGGCATAGCCAATATGGAATAGTTAATAAATGAAAACACATGACATTAATAAACTGAGAATGAAACTACATCCATAGATTTCATCATAGTGAAAACCTCATGGATAGTAATAACTGAAAATGAGTAAAGTGTTCTGATTATTAATTATAGATCATGTATCTAGAACATGATACCACTATATCATCAAAATGGTTTAAGTCTATGGGTAGATACCAGTATGATTATGTTTAGGAAACAAACTCAAAGGGTATGTTTCCAAATAATTTTTCTCGTGAGACGTTTGGATATATCTAGGGGCTATATCAAGACTCTAAGGTAACATCAAGTCCAAATATTTAATTATAAAAATATTTAATACATGTAAAATATGAATTCTTAATATCCATATAGATTAGAGGATAGGGATTAATCAATATTTCCATAGTTAATACAAAATTCCAAATAAACCCCGTATGTAAAAGGGTGTACAGATTAAGACAATAATTGTAACAATGAAACCAGAATATGGATATATAATATATTTACACATTAAAATGAAAAAAGATCAAAAATTTGATGTGGATACACCACATAAGAAATATTAGGTGCACAATACGAAGTAAGTCTCAATGAAATTGAAATTGAGATAAAGTCCCTTACCACGTTGTAATCAATCGAGTCGTCTGACCAAAAATTAATAACCACTAGATGAGTCACAAAATACTATTAATGTAAATAAAATCATGATAATATATATAAAATGGAATTAAACAATACACCTCATGCATAAAATAAGTGTTGAACAATGGAAATCTCACAGAAATAAAAGTGTGATAAGAAACCCCTTAACTTATGTTTGAAATTGTTATTTGATTGATCTTAAAGAACATAATAATAAAATTTTTCTACATTAATTAATAATTCCATAACCTCTTATAAATTTAATTTATTTATTATAACCTTATTAAGTTCATTCATTTACTTTTTATGGGTTTAAGAGGTCTAATTTTATTGTTTTGGAAGAATTGTCTTCGTTGGTTTTCATGCTCGGTTTACTTGTATTTATGAATGGAAGTTCATTTTAAATGTAGTTAAACATGTAGAATTGTTAATATATATTATTAGTGAAATTAAAAATACATAAATAATTATATAATGATTTTTTAACATAACATGAGGATGACTCATTGGATAAAAGTTGATGATAAAATCTTGGATTAGCATAGCGATTTTGTGCAAAATGAACTTTTTTTATGTTCTTATTTTATATTATGTTATTTAAGGATTATAGAACATTAAATAAGATAAAATACATTTATTATGATCTTGTTAAACCATAAAAATGGTTTTATGACCCTAATTTAGTACGGTAATAGATATTGAAAACCCGTCGTCCTTGAATGTGATAAGTTGACACATCTCATATGCTATTTTCATTTTTAGTTATAGGAGGAGGGGAAAAGGAGAGATTATGATAAAATATTCCATTAGAATAATAAAATTATATTTCATGTATGGTACTGAAATTATAATATTATTTTTATGAGGGGTGAGTATAGAGAAAAAAAATAATGGAACTTGTAAAATAAGTCGAAAGAAAAAGGAAGAAAGGCTTACCTCTTGAGTACTTCTCCATGAGAATCTCATTAATGCCTTTGTTTTTTGGCCTTTTGGTGAGACCAGAAGGACTTGGACGTGGGGGAGGGATTTTAAAGTGTAATTGTTATAACTTAATTAAGGAAAAAATTTTAGTGTTGTGGTAGGAAAGCATAATGGGGTGGTATTTATAGTTGAGAGAGGAGAGACCTTACATTATTTTAATCATTATTTTAATATATTTTTTCTCAAGAATGTGAATATAAATAATTAGTGTAACTTCAAATTTTAATAATTTAATTTGAGTGTGAAACAAATGGGCTTAAATTAGTCTTGAATTAACTATGATGTAGTTAAAATAGTATTCAACATTTATCATAATTGATAGTATTTTACTATTCATCAAAAATTTAAGAATTTCCAAAAAAATCCCTAAAATTAACCCTAACAATTTTTTGACGTGTAGAATTACAAAATGAACTCCATTATTCGGAAAAAAAATTATAAATATTATTAATTTTGTTTTTGAATAAAATCATAGTTTATTCCAAAATTACAACTTTAAATTTATAAATCATTTTTAACCCATGAAAATTTAATCAAATATTATTTCCTTATAACCATAAGAAAATAAAATAATAATATGATTTTCTATTAATAAGGGGTATATTAATATTTATAAGGGTATGTTACTACTCATTAAAAAATAGTTTGGATCTATCATACTCCAGAAAACATACTGATCACAATAGTAGATAACAGTTTTTTTAAATTAAAAACATAGATGTTGAATACTAAAGTTCAATGGCTAGGTTATGACGTTATATTATAAATAACCAATTTTATTTCCCAGAGACTCATTTCTTCATGAAATATAAGCTATAAAATTAATTGAAATTATTTAAGAGAAGTATACCATAAAATGTTTGTGGTGTTATATGGATCCCTCCTTCAGAAATTTCATCCTCCAAATTTTTCATGTATATTGCTCCCTAAAAATATATGGGTGGTTCTTCTTTATAACATCCTTAGGTTCCCACGTTTCTTCCTCCATTTTATGGTTAATACAAAGAACATTTACTAGTAAAGTTTTCTTATTTTTCAATACCTACTCCCTTGGGTCAAGAATGTTGTTAGGCTCTTCACAGTATGAAAAATCAGGTCCCAACTCTATTTCTTCATAAGTGAGTACATGAATTGGTTATGGAATATATTTATTTAACAATGAAATTTGGAACATATTATTAATATTGAAGATACATGGTATAATTTTTAAACTTTTTTCTATAGCTCTAATTCATTCTCGAATTTCAAACGGTACGATGTACAAGTGGCACAGTTTCCCTTTCATATCAAACCTTAAAACACCCTTCCACAAATATACATTTTGAAAGACATGATCTCATACTTGAAATTCCAAATCCGTTCTCTGGTTGTCATTATAACCCTTTTTTATAATTTGGGAGGCTTTAATATCGTCTTGAATTTTCTTTACCTTTAAATTTGTATCTTCCATAAGTTCTTGGCCTATATGTTTCCTCACACAAACATCATCCCCACATGTTAGATTTTGACACCACATACCATATAATTATTCATATTGAACCATTTGAATGCTATAATAGAAGCTATTATTGTAGGAAAATTCCACCACATTCAAGTGTTGATCCCAAATACCTTGAAAGTCAAGAGAGCATGATCTCAACATGTCTTTCAATGTTTGAATAGTTCTTTCAGACTGTATGTCAGTTTGGGGGTGATAAGCAGTACTAATGTGAATCTCGGTATCCAAATCCTTTAGTAGAATTTTCAATAATTTTGATGTAAAATAAGGATCTCAATTAGTCACAATCAATATAAGTTCACTATGAAGTCTTACATCTTCATTAATGTAAATTTAGGTTATCAAGTGGTAAATCATATCTTAAATAAAGGAAATGTGAAGATTTTGTGAGATGATCAACAATTACCCCTATTGCATCATTCCTTATAGGTGTCCATGGTATTACTATGACCAAATCCCTCATAATAACATCCCACTTCCATATAAAAATGTGTATAGGTTGCATGAACCCTCTAGAATGTTGTCTCTCGACCTTCACTTTTTGACAGACTAGACACCATAACACATAATTGAAAATTTCTCACTTCCTATTATCCCACAAAAAATGTTTCTTCAGATCTATATACATAGTAGTTCTACTAGGGTGTATAGGGAAATTCAAGCTATTATCATCATCTAATAGAAACCTTTTCAAATCAGGTACTAATGGAACACGTAACCTCTTCCCAAATTTCAGAACTCCATTCACATATACAAGGTCTTCCAATCATCGATCCTTAATAGCATTAATTTTCTATTTTAGATTCTCATCATCAGATTGAGATCTTTTAATATTCTCTAATAAAGATTTTTTAGTAGTCATTTTAAAGAGAAAATATGTTTCCTCATCTATAACAATTCCCATATTCATATTTAGTAGATCCATGAATATAGGATCTCTCTCAATCTTTATTTTGGTCAAAAGTCCTTGATCTTTCCTGATTAATTCATTTCTCACCTGATTTTTCTTTCCTGGGTGGTAGTGTATTGAAAAATAATGGTCTTTGAGTAACTCAAGCAATCTCTTTTGCCTCGTGTTGTGTTCTTTCAATGTAAAAATATATTTCAAACTCTTTTGATCCGTATATTTCTCACATGTTTCACCATAGAGATAATTTCTCCATATTTTTAGAGCAAATATTACAGCTGCTAACCCAATATTAGGATTATGATAATTTTTCTCATGATTCTTCAACTTCCTTGATTCATAAGTAAAAGATTTATCATTTTTCAAAAGAAAGCAACCTAATCTACTCATTGATTTATCACTATATATCACAAATACATCATATCCATAAGGAAGAGTAAAAATTAAAGGGTTGACCTATATTATTTTCAATTCTTCAAAACATTATTTACATTATTTCATCCATACAAACATAACCCATTTACCTATTATCGTGGTTAGTAGGTTATCCAATCGAGTAAAATTTTGAACGACATGCCAATACTAACCTGAGAATCCAATAAAACTAGATACATTGGTTATTTTTGTTGGGAGGGTATTCATAGATTACCTTTGTCTTCGCAAGAACAAATAAAATTCTATCCTTATAGACAATATAGAAAAGAAAATAAACATATTGAATTCAAAATTCAAATCTTCTGAACTTCCCTTATAATTCATTTCTTCTAAGATTTTTTAGAATAATATGCAAGTGATTCTCATGGTCTTCATAGATTTTGGAGTATACCACGATATCATTGATAAATACCACAAAAAAGTCATCAATATATTCATCAAAAACTCTATTCATTGGAAACATTAAAATAGAGGGTGTATTAGTCAATCCAAAAGACATTAATGTAATCTCATAATTCCCATACCTTGTACGAAATGTTGTCTTTGGAATATCTTCCTTCCTCTCACATAGCTGTTGATAATAAGATCGAAGGTAAATCTTCAAAAATTATTGGGCTCCGTGAAGTTTATAAAATAAATCATTAATGTTTGGAAGTGGATACTTGTTCTTTATTGTAATAGACATGCTTTACATATAATCAATGTATAGCCTCATGGATCCATCTTTCTTCTTGACAAAGAGGATAGGGGATCCCCATGGAGAAACACTCACTCGAATAAAGCCTTTGTCACTAAATTCCTCTAGTTGTTTCTTTTTCAGCACTAATTCTACAGTGCCCATTCTATAGGGAGACTTTGATATAGGTCTTTCACTAGGAATTAAATCAATTGAGAACTCAACTTCCTGCACTAGAGGATGTCCAAGTAAATCTTATGGAATTACATAAATTTATTATTGTCCAATAGGTATGTCTTCAATTTGAAGATTATTTCCTAATCCATAGATATTTTGTTATTTTACTCTCCCAATAATTTCATTCAGAAGAGCTACTAGGGTGGATCTAGATAAGAATAGAATGGAAAGGTGTATACTCTAAAGATAAGGTATTCTACACCATTCTCAAAAATTGTAACTTTATTCTTCTTTAAATATATATTTATATCATAATTTGATATCCAATTCATACCTAGAATTATATCAATGTCAATCATTGGTATTATGATAAGGTTAGAAACTAAAGAATGCTTTTGTGTCATGAGGGGGATTGATCGACACATCTTTGATACAATGTTAAATCCCCTAGGAGTTTTGACTGATCACTCCATTATTAAATCACATTGGACATGTTGATATTTCTTGGTAAACTGGGATGATATAAATAAATGTGATGATCTAGAATCAAATAAAGAATTTGTTAAGTTTGAGGAAACAACTAATGTACCTACCACCACATCATTAGGAAATTCATTTTATGTCGGTGTAATCACATAAGCTTTCCATTTCTCTCATGTACTTTTTGTAGGTAAGTTTCATTGGATCTTAGGAAACTCAATTTAATATTGTTCCATCTCTCTCAATTTTTAAAATTTAACATCATTGAATTATATCTCTCCCTTTCATTTAATATAACGATGACCCTATTCTCCACACTTATAGAAAACTATCATTCCTTTCATGAATTTCCTAGAATGATTCTTTCTATAGTTCTTGCATAATAGAAATTTCTTAATTCTATTCTTCTTCATTGTCACTTCATCTTTTCCATGGTTATTAAAATGCCTCTTCTTATATTTATTTACCTTGAAAAATTTTGATCTAAAAAATTCCTTCTCTATTTTTATTGAACTTAATACAATTTCATGATATAATGAAATGTATTGAGAAGCCAGTGCCCTTTGAAGACTTGGATTATGACCTTAAAATAAATGATCAATCATGTCTTTTGAATCATGTATGCAATCTATAGCATTCCTGGCTAATCTTGTAAAGGTCCCCTCATACTTCAAAACACTCTATTCTTCCCTTTTTTAGGCTAAATAATTTCCTCTTAATTATTTTTCGTTATTCATGAGGGAAATATTTATCGAAGAACATTTCCTTAAAAGTTATACATTCCATATTTTCTATTTCTTCTTCCTCCATGGTATTCTTAATCAAGGACCACCATTAATCAGCATCACCCGTGAGGCAATATACCTCTAGTACTACCTTTTCATTTTCATTGCATCTTAACCCCAAAAATATCTTTTCAATCGACTTGGTCCACTAATCAGCTACCACCATATTTGTAGACCCTCTAAAAGAAGGGGGATTCTACTGCATGAAATGATTTTTTATAGGTGTATCATGGTTATTCGTCACATCCAAAGTATGGTGTACCAATATATCCATGATCTAATATTCTCCAACATTGACTGTATTGACTTTCTTAGTGGGGTTGTACCTATATTTTCCACAGGTATTGATTCCCCTTCTTCCATTAGGCACCATCACTAAACAATGGAATTCACAAAATTAGGTCATAGTTCATAATTTATAACTAGAAAACACTTATGATAAATGAAAAATTTAAGTACAACTAATCTTGTAATCATAAAAATTGTTTATATTTACCTTTAAAACCTTCATAATGGTTTTTAATAAATATTTGAATTATCCAGAGCATATCCCCTAGGAGTGTTGTAACATCCCGGATCCGGGTGCCACTCAACGGGTGAACCAAACCCAGTTGGTCACATGACCTCAAGTGTGTAAGAACCCGGATCTTCTTTTCAGGTACGTTTTTCCTTTTTCTGGAGTTTTTTAAAAAAATGAATTATCTAGATATTTCAGAAGTACACGTCGTGTACATTCTGAGTACACGCCGTGTACTCTTCCCCGCCACGAAGATGTGTGCTGGCCGTGTCCGGGCCACACACATGGTGTGTGAGGATGAGGGGGTGTCTGGTTAATTCGAAGTATGGAAAAATTTGAGTACACGTCGTGTACTTTATTTTTTTCATTAAATGGACCGGAGTCACGCCTAACCCCCAAAACCATCTTCTTCTTCAATTTTCATCCATCCGAGAGAGACTGTATGACCGGAGTCATGACTAACCCCCGGCATGAAGATGTGTGTTGGCCGTGTCCGGGCCACACACACGGTGAGTTCTTCCTTCTACTTGAGCCTTGTTTCTTGATTCGTCCTCATTTCCAAGTTATCGTCGGATGAATGTTTTGTGCGTTTTCTCAGATCTACATTCTTCTAAGGGGAATCTGTCATCGAGGTTTACGTATATCGATCTCCTAGGATCGACGTAGGTGGTTTGTGCCTTCTGTAGAAAGTTGATGAATATTTTTTGCAAATTCCACCAATACCCTTGAACGGGGTATTGCGTGTTTCCTATTTTTCCGTTGTTACTTGCCTACTTTGCTTGATTTCTTTAGTAGAGGTTATTTCTTGTGATTAGATTAATTTTTTTGTTCTCAGATTTCTTTTCCATGATTTTTCTGCCTTTTTGGCATTTTTCCAGTTGCCATGCCTAGTTGTAGGATAGTGGATCTGTTGTTTTACTATTTCTGTTGGGCCTTAGTTGTTAGCCAGGTAGTTCATGAGGTTTACTTGGATGATACACGTGCGCTGGGAATGTTTAGTTATACTCAGGACTTTGAGAACCTAGAGTAGTAGACCAATGGGATAATTGGCAGAAGCGATTCTCCAGAGTGTCTTTTAATTACGACGTAGGCCACATGGGGAATTTACGTTGAGTTCTTCCCCAGAGAGCCTTTAGCACAATATGAGACTATAGGGAAAATTGACGGTGAGTTATTCCCCAGAGAGTCTGCATATTTATGTAGATGAATCAGAGGGGTGAGACTATGTGTTCTTCCCAGAGGGCTTCGAGTACTTAGAGGTTGAACCATATGGGTTAGACTGTGAGTGATACCCAGAGGGTTACCTGTTTTCTTCCTGTTACTGACTGTTTACTTGTGTACTTTGTTTTCCAGAACTGTGGATTGTAGCGGCTTGTGCTTTTCTGTTTACTACTTCTTGTTTTATTACTTCCATGTATTCATTGACTGTTAGGCACAAATCATTGGGTGATTTCCTACTGGGATTGTATCTCACACCCTGTTTGGGCCATGCTTTTGGGCCCAAGAAGACTATGTTGTTGTAGGTATAGATAAGGGCAAACACCCTTCTACTTCAGAATCTTGATTGCACTAGGAGCTGGGGAGCATGGGACCGAGCCGTGGCTTATGATGCTGAGGAGATTACTTTATTTCTTTTGTACTTGGTTTTAGTTGTATTTCAGCACATTTTTGTGTTTTCTATTTCCTTAGATACTTGTACCTGCTGCATCATTGTCATCATAGTTATATATGAACATTGCTTCCGATGTTTGGTTTCTATTGCTATGCATGTTGTTTACTGCTTCCGCTCTTTATTGTTGTTTTCTTACCTTCTATACCTTACCAAATGAGGGTATAGTTTCCCCACCGACTCACCATGTCCCTCACTTCTAGTCGGCAGCCTCTGGTGTTCGGGGAAACCTGCTAGAGGTCATGTGGTGAACCGGGTACGAGGCACTAGTGGAGGGTCTCTGGACTCGGGTCGTTACAAAGTGGTATCAGAGGGGTTCTTTTATCTTGCTTTACTGTTTGGAGTCTTTAGCCAGGGATAAGAATGATTTGGTACTTGGTGTTAAGTTGTGCCTGGGAGTAGCTGACCCGTGTACATGGAAAAGCCATACAACCTCGTTAATTGCAGTTTTCTGGTTTTGAGATTTTATGGTTGATATGTTTTCACCTAGAGTGATTAGTATGACTTCCGTGGTTATTTTTTTTGATATTTCAGTTCTATTTCTGTCGCATCCCGATGAAATGAGGGTATTCCATCCCATGCATCATATAGGCACTTGTAGAAATCACATGTCATGCATTCTTACCATGCCATCTAGGGTGAATTAGCGATTGCATGCTGTTGTGATAGACTTTGTGTAGATTATGCATGCTGTTGTGATAGTTGTTTGATAGATTCTCTGCTGTTGTGTTAGAAAACTGTTTCTTTGTTCCTTGCTTAAAATGAATTCCAGATTTTGGTTCTTGAGGTGTTATGGGCCCTCCTAGATTGGAATTTGGCATCTTTTTCCTTGTTTTAGTGTTTCTGGAATTCTGCGCAGTTTCTGAGCTACTGCCCAGAAAAACCCAGAATACACGGTGTGTACTTTTCGGGCACACGCCGTGTAGTTTTCAGGCCCTGTCACGGACCATATGAGCAGAACACGGTGTCGTAAGAGTAACTTCGGGAACTCACCGTGTACCATTGGTACACGCCATGTGAGTTCGGAGCCGTGTACCCGGTCGTGTCACTAACAACACGGGTTGGGAAATCTCGGAAAGAACATGCTGTGTCCTTAGGGAACACGCCATGTTGTCCTGTCCAGGTACCCGGCTGTGTCACGAACAACACGGGCTGGCATTGTCACGGCTCGTCCTCGGGGCCCGTGTTGTGACTACCCCAAGCCCACCTTCCATAGGCCAGGGGCTGGCGACTAGCACCAAGGCGTAAATCATGGTAAAGGGAAGGCATTTCCATTGTAAAGTAAACAAAAAACACCACAGAGTAAGCAGTCAGAAGTAAACACTATGTAAAAACTGGTACAATAGTAAGTGTGGAAATGTAAGTGGGCCAGAATACAAACCCAAACTAAAAATAAAGTACAACTGGAAAGGGAAAACAACAACTGAAAAGTAAAGCCGCGACGTCGAGTAGTCCACTGGGAATCCCACATGAAGGGTGGGTATAGATAGCCTCCACTGCTCTTCGTGTCCAGCCAACCGCTCCGAGTATGTCCCGCCCAGTGGTCCACCTCCAGGTACCATCCTGCTCCGCAAGCCTCAACCACGATCAGCGTTGTCCGTCGTCTGCAACCAACACAACGTAGTGCGGGCATAGCCCGTGCAGGGGTGAGTATAAGCTACTCAGTAGGGACCCCGAGACCCCCGAAGGTCTCCCAGAATCCACAATGGATAAACCACAAAGCAAAGATACAATCACGAAGTAACATCCAACACGGCTTAGGTATATGCCCATACATATACCTAAGTCATCAATTCTCGCTCGGCTCCAACATCCGAGCTCAAGTACAACCCAGTCCACACCAGAAAGAAAAACGTAAATCCACACAGGATAGCATAACACAATCCACAAAACAAAGTAAAATAGGATTCATCTCACACAGGTATACTTCTTCATATGACGATAAAGATGACCAGATATTACCACTGATTAATCTAAGCCGTCAGACGCACAAATGATCGATAGGTACTAACCCCTGCAATGAACCACAAAGGATCTGACCCATAAAGGATCGATATGTATTAACCCCCACAATGACCCACAAAGGATTTGACCCACAAAGGATCGATAGGTACTAACCCCCGCAATGACCCACACAGGATCTGACCCACAGAGGATCGATAGGTAACTAACCCCCGCAAAGACCCACACAGGATCGGACCCACACAGGATCTGTAGGCGCTGGCCCACACAGGACCGTTGAGTGCTGACCCACACAGGATCGGACCAACACAGGATCGGTAGCACTGACCCACAAAGGATCACTGAGTGTTGTAGTCGTCACCGTCGAATCCACTGAGGATCTTTGCACAGTCGTCGTCGTCACAGTAGTAGTCGCAGCCAGCTCTAGGGTTCCCGCACACAGCAAGCTCGTTCGGGAGGGTCCGCTCCACGAGCTGAGAGGCTGATACATCAACTGACACATAGTCCAGATTTGATGTATCCAAAAGTTCCGTATCGTCGACAGGAACTCAACGTCGCAGACGGCGCGTCAATCGGACGCCCGGTCCGAGAGTTATTGGATTTTTCGTCCCAGGGGCCCGGTTGGTTCTTAAGGAAAAACCAACCCGACCGTAATCCACCTACATCTAAACCCCAGGCGGAGTATGCCAAAAGATCCATCTCACTTAGAGGAATTCAACAAAGTCGATGGCACGTCAAACGGACGTCCGAAGCTCAAGATATGAGCGTTTCCGCTCCGCGGGCCCGGTTGGTTTCGTGTATGAACCAACCCGGCCAAACCCAAAGTATTATGAAACCTTGAGTGCGATATACTGGAACGACCGTCTCGATCCAAGGATCGCTTCTCCGCTGACAGCGCATCGTTCGGAGGCACGTAACTCAAGTGTTGAGAAAAAGACCTAAAAGGTCCGGAAACGGGGGGTCTGGGCCCGGACCGACCCAGCCCCCCCCCCCCCCCTCGGTCGGCCCGACCCGGGTCAGGGTCCGACCCGGTTGGGCGTGACCCAGCCCAGCCAGGGCAGCTCGGCCCGACCTGGGCACAAGCCGTCCGGCGGGTCGGGTCGGCTCGGCTCGGCCGAGCGGCTGAGCAAGGGAAGGCGCGGGCCATGCTGTCCCCGTGGGAAGAGAAGCTACGGCCCCACGTGGGGCCGCGCTCGGTCAGCGGACGTAGCAGAGTCGCATCCCGTGTCTCGCCAGACCTGTGCGGTCACGGGTCTGGTCGGCTGCCGCTGCCGTGCCGGCGACCCGTGCCGCCGGTGGAGTCTGCGGGCCACCGGAGTTGTTCCGGTGGTCCGATTCCATTTCTGTCTGCTCAGTAGCTCCTCCCGGGTCCCGTTCTTCCCTGCGGAATGGAAAAATCATCTCTGCGACCCGTTTTGTCATCGTTCTCCATTCCTCACACCAAGAACGAAGGGCGGTGGGTTCATACTTGTTCGTTGGTCCGCACCCACCATTTTAGCTGTTTGAAACAACACCATAAAATCCTAGCAAATGATGAACCACGACCCGCAATAATAATCAGCGGACCAACTTTTTAATTGGTTGGTCCGCGTTCTTGCCTTGGAGGAAAACAAACATGGGTAATAACATTTTCAAAATGACCCCTACCTCGTAGCTGTCATCGGACGAGTGTGAGTACATCGCGGAATTGACTGTCACGATAGGAGGTGATCGTCGCGTCGCGGAAGGGTGTCACGTCGTTGCGGAAGGGCGTCGCATCGACGATCTCCGAGGGTTAAAGAAACACATGGATTTAATTATAACAATTAAATCCCTATTGAGGATAAAAACCACCATGGAATTTAAAATATTTTAAATCTCCCTCCTCAAGCAGTTGATCGAAGATTTGTCGCGGGGAAAGAACGTCGCGGAAGAACCGTCGGCGTCACGTCGATCTCCGGGGGTCGGGCGTTCTTTGTTGCCCTTCTTCGGAGGCCGGCATTCTTCGCATTCTTCGCGTTCTTCGCGTTCATCGTATTCTTCGCGAGGGGGATGAAGTCACATAATCTCCAAATCCTCTCAAAAAATCATACCCTAGAAGAAAGGTGTGTTGGTCTTATTTTATTAACATGCCAACAATTTGAAAAAAAATTAAGTAACGACCCATTAATTCAATGAATTAATGGTATGACTTAACAGTCCAATTAATAGGAGCATTTAAGAGTTTTAGAAAACGCTTCAATTGACTTCATTTATGAGGAGTTTTCGCGGGTGTGTTACTTTGCGGAAAAGAAAGGGTGGGGCTCATGCGGGCCCCACCTCACAAATATCCTTCCAAGAGGGTAGGATATTTTGGATTGCACCGTATCCGCATCAACTCAGCTTAAGCAGCTTTAAGTGGCTTTCAAGTGGCATTAAGTGAAATAAAAATAAAGTTGTCGCACCACTTTATTTTATTTTTTAACTTAACCCCAAAAATTTAAAAACCACAACCGAGCAAACGCAACTTCGGAAGAGGCATTTCTAAGAAAATATCGGCGCTGTAATTCCATCGGTGCCCTCGAAATTTGATTCCGAGCAATGGTTCAAAAGTTAGAAAAACCCGCTCATTCTTTCACTGAACGTACCCAATCAAAACTTCGGAAAATTATTCCGGGCACACCGGGCCTCAGAATCTGTTTTCTTGTAAAATTACAAAGAAAATTAAGAAAAAAATTCCCTTGAAATTTATGGGTATTTACAACACTCCCACCTCAGGGATTTACGTCCCTATAAAGATACATCATAAGCTAGGGAAACAAATGTGGGTACTGAGCACGCATCTGAGCCTCCCGCTCCCAAGTGCTCTCCTGGAGGTTCCTGTGCTGCCATCTGATGCGCACTAGAGGAATCGACTGTCAACATAGGACCCGCTCCTGTCGATCCTCGATCTCCACCGGGACCTCCGCAAAAGTCGCCCCATCATCAACGTCTAGCTCCCCATGGTCAATGATATGTGTCGGGTCGTGCACGTATCTCCTCAGATGAGATACATGGAAGACGTCGTGCACCCGGTGCAACTGAGGTGGTAGAGCCAGGTGATAAGCCACCTCACCAATCCTGCTGAGGACCTGGAAAGGTCCGATAAAGCGTGGAGACAACTTGCCGCCTCGGCCAAATATTCGTAAACCATGTCGAGGTGAGACACGCAAGAAGACGTGGTTGCCATCCTCGAACTCTAGTGGCCTCCGCCTCCTGTCAGCATAAGACTTCTGCCGGCTCTGAGCTGTCCTCATCCTCTCCTAGATGACCTGTACCTTCTCTATCATGGCTTGGACCATCTCTGGTCCCACAAGTGCTGACTCCCCAGGGGTTTTCCAGCACAAAGGAGATCTGAAAGGTCTGCCGTATAACGCCTAGTATGGTGACATCCCGATGGTGGAGTGGTAGCTGTTGTTGTACGCGAACTCCACCAAGGGTAGGTGGTCCTCCCAGCTGCGACCAAAGTCAAGGACACATGAGCAGAGCATGTCCTCAAGAGTCTGAATGGTCCTATCAGTCTGACCATCCGTCTGAGGGTGAAAGGCGGTGCTCAGACGTAGCTGCATCTCGAACACCTCCTGCAACCCCTTCCAAAGCCGGGAAGTAAAGCCAGCATCTCGATCGGAGACGATAGATGATGGCACACCGTGAAGCCGTACAATCTCTTGAATGTAGAGACCCCCCATGCTCTCCACTGAGCCCTACTCTCTGGTGGGTAATAAGTGAGCCGACTTGGTGAGTCAGTCGACAATCACCCAGATGGAGTCATGACCTCTTGAAGTGTGTGGAAGTCCAGTCATGAAGTCCATAGATATCCTGTTCCACTTCCACTCCGGGACCTCTAAGGGATGTACCAAGCCTGCTGGTACTCGGTGCTATGCCTTCACCTACTGGCAGGTGAGGCATCGAGAAACGAACTCTGCCACATCCTTCTTCATGCCTGGCCACCAGTACTGTCGTCTGAGATCCTGGTACATCTTCGCCACTCCAGGATGTACCGCCAAAGAGGAAGTGTGAAACTCTCTCATCAACTCCTCTCATAAAGAAACTCGTACCAAGGTACGTCCTCTGAAAACGATGTCGTGCTCTGCTCCAAAGTAGAAGCCATCAGGTGTGTGTCCTGAGGATATCTGTACACGCCGCATCTCACAGTCAGCGTCCCCACACTGTGCCTCTCTGACCCGCTGTAGTAGTGGAGAAGTGACTATGAGAGATTGAAGGAAGGCTTCTCCATCTCTATCCATGAAGGATATCTGCAAAGCGGCTAGCTGCTCTATCGCCTCCTCAAGTAGTTGAATGCCCATCCTCTTGCTGAGAGCATCGGCTACCACTTTCCCCTTCCCAGGAGTGTAGACTATCTAAAATTCATAGTCCTGGAGGAACTCGAGCCATCGCCGCTATCTCAGGTTCAGGTCCTTCTGCGAGAATATGTACCTGAGAGTCTAGTGGTCAGAAAAGACTGTAAAGCACTCGCCCATCAGATAGTCTCGCCATATCTTCAGAGCGAAGACCACTACTGCTATCTTCGGGTCATGGGTGGCGTAGTTCTTCTCATGCGGCCTCAACTGATTAGATCCATAGGAGATCAATGCCCACTCTTGCATCAGGACACATCTGAGTCTGGTCCTTGATGCATCGCAGTAGACTACGTACCCTACTCCCTCCTCAGGAAACCTCAAGATAGGGGCACTGGTCAATCTCTGTCTCAGCTCCTGGAAGCTCTACCGACATCTGTCTGACCACACAAATGGTTTCCCCTTCTTCGTCAATGTTGAGAGTGGTGACACAACTCTACAGAATTATGGATCAAATCTCCGATAGTATCCAGCTAGTCCCAAGAAACTCCGCACCTTTGTCACGCTCCTGCGTGGCTCCCAAGCTAGCACTGCCTCGATCTTCGCAGGATCCACTGCAACTCCCACCTCAGAGATGACGTGCCCTAAGAAGTGGACCTTGTGTATCCAGAACTAACACTTCGACATCTTGCCATAAATCTGGTTCTCTCGGAGTGTGTCTAGTACAACCCGTAACTGGTAGGTGTGCTCCTCCTCAGTCGTCGAGTAAATGAAAATGAATTCGATGAAGACTACGACAAATCGATCGAGGTATGGCTGAATGATCCTATTCATGAGGCCCATGAACACCACTGTAGAATTCGTTACGCCTAATGGCATAACCGAGAACGCATAGTGGCCATATCGACATCTGAAGTCCGTCTTCTGCACGTTCTCATCCCGAACTCTGAGCTGATGATAGCCTGACCTGAGGTCTATCTTCAAGAACCACCGTGCTCCCTTGAGCTAATCGAAAAGGTCGTCAATCCTCAGTAGAGGATACTTGTTTTTCACTGTCACCTGGTTCAGGCGACGATAGTCGACACACAGATTCAAGCTCCCGTCCGCCTTCTTGGAAAACAATATCGGGGTAGCCCAGGGTGAAACACTAGGTCGAATGAAACCCTTTCCCTACAAGTCCTCCAACTATACCCTTAGTTCTCGAAGCTTAGTGGGGGTCATCCAATATGCTGGAGTCGATATCGGGGTAGTCTCGGGGTACAGGTCAATATGAAAGTCTACCTCTCTGCGAGGAGGTATCCCTGGAACATCATCGGGAAAGACGTCCACATACTGATCCACCACTGCAGGAAAACTAGGACTCCGCACGTCAACTACTCCTATAATGAGGATAGACAAATGATGAGTGACGAGTTGTCCTCTCCTCTATGGAAGTCCATCCTGTGCTGCGAAGGCTCCTTTCTCGCAGGTGAAGGTGAACCTGCTCCAGTCGGTGCGTACACATCGCACCTTGCGCCTAATATAGTCAATCTGTTCATGGACTGTAGATAACCAATCCCTTCCCAAGATGACGTCATAAGGCCTCGACGCCGCTACAAGAAGATCCCAGCCGAAGCTCTCGCCTCCTAGAGTAATCTCACACTACCGGAACTAGTGCGTAATTGTCGAGTCTGCTCTCGTAAGAGTCTCTAGATATAAGGATCGAGCCAACGGCTCTGTCGGAATCTCCGAGCTCCGAACAAGGGCAGTGGCTATGAAAGAGTGACTCGCTTCTGTGTCTATAAGTACTGCAGTAAGGGTGGAATAGACACAGATCGTACCTCGAATCATCTCGGGTGCGCCATGGTCATAGGCCTCTGCTGCCTGGAGTTGTGCATGTCTCTGCCCGCCAGCTCCCTATGGTCGAGTTGGACCTCCTGGTGGTGGTGGTGGTAGAGCCTCAAAGCGTCGCCCACCACCTGCTGCTCGGCCAGCTCCTCTGGCTCGTACGCCTCCTCCCTGCGGACCACCACGGTCGACCCTCTGCCTCTGCCTGAGTGTCCCCTCAACCGTCTGCTGCTCCTCAGCACAGTGGGTCAGGCACTCACGAGCCATGTGACCATGTCCGCCGCATGTGTAGAACTGTCTGCCTCTCGTAATACTGGCTCCGCGCTGTGTGCCCCGCACTGCTGAGCTAGTGTTCTAAGTTCATCTACGTGAGGTTCTGGTCTGCCTGGACCCCTAAGTCATCCGTCGACTACCTACTGTGGAAGACTTTGCTACATGCCGCCCCGCGGTAGGTCACGCTGCTGATGAAGGCTTAGCAAGGAATCTCTCGATCAAAAGGGCTCTCTCTAGTACTCCTTCCTGAGTCGGAATGCTGAGGGAGATCAGCGATGCCCTGATCTCGTGTCTCAATCCCTGTTCAATGCTCCAGGCCCGGAAGAATGGGTCTCGTACCATGTCGGTCAAGTAGCGCGAGAGATCGGTAAATCTCGCCGAGTACTGGGCGACCGTCAAGCTGCCCTGCCGCAGCTGAAGAAGCTCCTGGATGCACACTGCACGGAGGGTGGCTGGGAAGAACTCCGAGCGAAAGAGGCTCTCAAAGTCCGTATAGAAGAGAGATGCCTCATCGTGCACCTGGAGCATCAAGCTCCACCATCGGCCCGCTGCTGCGTGCAGTAGGCTCGCTGCGAAGATCACCATGAGGTCTGCTGGTGTCCTCACTAACCGGAAAACTCGCACCACTACCTCCAGCCAGTCCTCGACAGCCTGGGTGTCCATCTCCCCACGAAACCTGGGCGGTCGCTGGCGCTGGAACTCATGCAGTGCACTGAGGTGACATGCATCGTCAGCGGCTGGTGCTGCAAGCATCGGTGGCTCGGCGGGTAAAGGTACCGCCGGTGCCTCAGCTGTCAAAGGGCCCTGCACCGAGGCCTCATCATTCGGTGGGATGTCGTCACGTACAACTCTCGAAAACCAAGATGGCTGCCGTCGTGGGGCCATCCAAAAAAGGAAACAGGTACACCATGGTCAGAATAGTATACCTGGTGAGCTAATAAAAAGTAATCACAAAGAAAACTTGAACACACATGCAATCAATGTTTTTGTGCATTATGTCGGAAATCAGAAGTCAGGGTCCTGGCGTACGGATACATCGGCTGCCACACCAACACTGGGCTCCCTAGACTGATAACCACACTCAATATGCTTAACACTATTGCCTCACATAGAAAATATCAGAGTCTGCGGTAGAACCGAACTCCTCTGATACCAATTTGTCATGACCCGTCCTCGGGGCCCGTGCCGTGACTACCCCAAGCTCGCCTTCAATAGGCCAGGGGCTGGCGACTAGCACCAAGGCATAAATCCCGGTAAAGGGAAGGAATTGCCTTTGTAAAGTAAACAACAAACACAACAGAGTAAGCAGGAAGAAGTAAACACTAAGTAGAAAATGGTACAACAGTAAGTGCGGAAAAGTAAGTGGGCCAGAATACAAACCCAAACCGAAAGTAAAGTACAACTGGAAAGGGAAAACAGCAACTGAAAAGTAAATCTGTGACGTCGAGCTGTCCATTGGGAATCCCACCTGAGGGGTGGGTACAGATAGCCTCCACTGCTCCTCAGGTCTAGCCGATCGCTCCGAGTACGTCCCGCCCAGTGGTCCACCTCTAGGTACCGTCCTGCTCCGCAATCCTCAACCACGATCAGTGTTGTCCGTCGTCTGCAACCAACATAATGTAGTGCGGGCATAGCCCATGCAGGGGTGAGTATAAGCTACTCAGTAGGGACCCCAAGACCCACGAAGGTCTCCCAGAATCAACAAAAGATAAACCACAAAGGAAAGATACAATCATGAAGTAACATCTGACACGGCTTAGGTATATGCCCATACATATACCTAAGCCATCAATTCTCGCTCGGCTCCAACATCCGAGCTCAAGTACAACCCAGTCCACACCGGAAAGCAAAACGTAAATCCACACAGGATAGCACAACACAATCCACAAAGGAAAGTAAAACAGGATTCCGCTCACACAGGTATACTTCTTCGAATGACAATAAAGATGACCAGATATTTCCACTGATTCATCTAAGTCGTCGGACCCACAAAGGATCGATAGGTACTAACCCCCGCAATGACCCAAAAAGGATCTGACCCGCAAAGGATTGATAGGTACTAACCCCCACAATGACCCAAAAAGGATCTGACCCACAAAGGATCGATAGGTACTAACCCCCGCATTGACCCACACAGGATCAGACCCACACAGGATCGATAGGTAACTAACCCCCGCAAAGACCCACACAGGATCGGACCGACACAGGATCTGTAGGCGCTGGCCCACACAGGACCACTGAGCGCTGACCCACACAGGATCGGATCCACAAAGGATCGGTACCACTGACCCATAATGGATCGCTGAGTGCTGTAGTCATCGCCGTCGAATCCACTGAGGATCTCTACACAGTCGTCGACGTCACAGTAGCAGTCGCAACCAGCTCTACGGTTCCCGCACACAACAAGCTCGTTCGGGAGGGTCTGCTCCACGAGCCGAGAGGCTGATACATCAACTGACACATAGTCCAGAGTAGATGTATCCAAATGTTCCGTATCATCAACAGGAACTCAATGTCGCAGACGGTGTGTCAATCGGACGCCCGGTCTGAGAGTTATTGGCTTTTTCGTCCCAGGGGCCCGGTTGGTTTTTAAAGAAAAACCAAACCGACCATACTCCAACTGCATCTAAACCTTGGGCGTAGTATTCCAAAAGACCCTTCTCACTTATAGGAATTTGACAAAGTCGACGGCACGTCAAACGGACGTCCGAAGCTCATGATATAAGCATTTCCACTCAATGGCCCAGTTGGTTTCCTGTATGAACCAACCCGGCCGAACCCAAAGTATTCTGAAAACTTGAGTGCGATATACCTAAATGAACGTCTCGATCCAAGGATCGCTTCTCCGCTGACGGTGCGTCGTTCGGAGGCACGTAGCTCATGTTATGAGCAACAGACCGAAAAGGTCCGGAAACGGGGGGTCTTGGCCCGGACCGACCCGGCTAGACCCCCCCTTGGTCGACCCGACCCGGGTCCGGGTCCGACCCGGTTGGGGACGACCCGGACCGGCCAGGGCGGCCCGCCCCGGCCTGGGCGTGACCCGGCCGGTGGGTCGGCTCGGCTCGGCTCGGCCGAGCGGTTGAGCAAGGGAAGCCACGGGGCGTGTTGTCCCTGCGGGAAGAGGAGTCGCGGCCCCGCGTGGGTCCTCTTCCATTTCTTTCTGCGTCGTAGCTCCTCCCGGGTCCCGTTCATCACTGCAGAGTCAACAAATCGTCTATGTGACCCGTTTTGTCATCGTCCGCCATTCCGCACACCAAGAACTAAGGGCGGTGGGTTCGGACTTGTTCGTTGGTCCGCACCTACCGCATTAGCGGTTTGAAACAACACCACAAAATCCCAGCAACTGATGAACCACGACCCGCAATAATAATCTGCGGACCAACTTGTTAATTGTTTGGTCCGCATTCTTGCCTTGGAGGAAAACAAACATGGGTAATAACATTTTCAAAATGACCCCTACCTCATAGTTGTAGTCGGACGAGTGCGAGTACATCGCGGAATTGACCGTCGTGGTAGGAGGTGATCGTCGCGTCGCGGAAGGGCGTCGCGTCGTCGCGGAAGGGCGTCGTGTCGATGATCTCCGAGGGTTAAAGAAACACATGGATTTAATTATAATAATTAAATACATTTTTAGGATAAATACCACAATGGAATTTAAAATATTTTAAATCTCCCACCTCAAGCAGTTGATCGAAGATTTGTCGCGGGGAAAGAACGTCGCAGAAGAAGCGTCGGCGTCGCGTCGATCTCTGGGGGTCGGGCGTTCTTCATCGCCCTTCATCGGAGGCCGGAATTCTTCGCATTCTTCGTGTTCTTCGCGTTCTTCACGAAGGGGGATGAAGGCACAGAATCTCCAAATCCTCTCAACAAATCGTACCCTAGAAGAAAGGTGTGTTGGTATTAATTTATTTACATGCCAAAAATTTGAAAAATAAATTAAGTAACGACCCATTAATTAGGTGAATTAATGGTATGACTTAACAGTCCAATTAATAGGAGCGTTTAAGAGTTTTAGAAAACGCTCCAGTTGACTTCATTTATGAGGAGTTTTCGCAGATACGTTACTTAGCGAAAAAGAAATGGTGGGGCTCGTGTGGGCCCCACCTCACAAATATCCTACCAAGAGGGTAGGATATTTTGGATTGCACCCTATCTGCATCAACTCAGCTTAAGCAGCTTTAAGTGTATTTAAGTGAAATAAAAATAAAGTTGTCGCACCACTTTATTTTATTTCTTAACTTAACCCCAAAAATTTAAAAACCACACTCGAGAAAACGCAACTCTGGAAGAGGAGTTTCTATGAAAATACCACCTCTATGATTCCATTGGTTCCCTCTGAATTTTATTCTGAGCACCGGTTCAAATGTTAGAAAAACCCACTCGTTCTTTCACTGAACGTACCTGAGCCAAGCTTCGGAATATGATTTCGAGCACATCGGGCCTCGGAATCATGTGCCGTCAGAAACTACGTTCTTGTAAAATTACAAAGAAAATTAAGAAAAACATTTCCTTGAAATTTATGGGTCTTTACATGCATGAACTTCTTTTCCACACGATGTGTTTGTTCGGAACACGCCGTGTAGTCTTTCCCAGGTATCCGGTCGTGTCACAAACAACACGGGACGATGTCGCCTTCGCCTATACATGTCGTGTTTTTTTGGGGCATTCCGTGTAAGGTTCAACCGTGTAGATGGTTGTGTACTCAACAAAATGGACTGCTGAAGCCTTGTCTAGTGCACGCCATGTTTGTTTCGAACACGCCGTGTAGTCTCGGGTTGAGTCGGACCGTGTGTGTTAGCCGTGTAAGGAGACTCTGGCAGGGGAATAGTTTTAAAGTACACTCCATGTGTGGGGGTCAACACGCCGTGTATTTTATAGTGTACACGACTTGTAGGGTGAGAGTACATGCCCATGTCAGTGGTTTAAAAAGACACGCCATGTAGTTTTATACACGCCATGTAGTACTGTTTTTCAATCTTGTCTGTTTTTATTCCCCTATTCCCATTTTTTACTCTTGTGTTCTCTGTCCTTATTTTCCTGATCTAAGGTGTTATTTTTATCTTTCAGAGTTATGCCTCCGAGATGTCCTCCGGTCGTATGTCTATTGTCAGGGAGTGATCAGACGCCAGACAAGGCTGCTCAAGGACTTCCTTTCGATCCTCCAGTCGAGCCATCCATGGCACCGGCTGTTGTTCCAGTTGTGGGCGCTGATGCGTAGTTTAGGGAGGGTTTCATGAGGATGATTCAGGACTTCCAGGGAGCACCGCCTCCTGCCTCGTCTATGGAAGACTTGGCACGGGTCTTTCAGCAGTAGAATCCTCCCATGTTCTCAGGGGAGGGAGGACCTCAGGCTGCAGAGTCATGGGTGGAATCCATGCTGACTATATTCGAGCATCTGGAGATGCCTCCAGAGAGACAGGTCAGGCTCTCCACCTGTATGCTCCGAGACTCTGCCATGAGGTGGTGGGACATGATCTCACGGGCGGGTCAGCAGCAGGCTATGACTTGGGAAGAGTTCCAGTGCGTGTTCTATGACTACTTCTACCCGGAGACCATGAGGGTCGATCGAGTCCGGGAGTTCATGATCTTAGAGCAGGGTACTCTATCCATCATGGAGTATTCCTCTCATTTCACTGAGCTTCGACATTTTACTCCTTTTCGGGATGGGAGTGGGGTGTTCTTGGCGAGGGAGTTTCAGGATGGACTCGGGCAGGAGATCCGCTCGCAGGTAAACATCTTCCAGCTGACATGCATTACATCCATCGTCAGCCAGGCACAGATTGCAGAGCTCAATCTGAGAGACTCTGGAGTTTCCAGTCAGGGCGGTTCTGCTTCCAGAGTTTTCTTTCCCCCACATGACAGTAAGAAGCGCCGTAGGGAGCCTACACTGGGTGATTCGAGGAAGCGAGATGCATCTTCAGGCAGCCAAGTGACATACTATCAGTGTGGCCAGACAGGGCACACGAGGCCGCAGTGCCAGAGGGACCCCATGGAGTGATGATATTGCGGCAAGATGGGTCACCTTCAGCGTTTCTACCAGGTTTTCTCACCAGAAACAGGTGATCGGGGTTCTTCCATGACTCCTCTTTGAAGAGAAGCCCCACCAGTTTCTCACCAGTCAGGGAACTAGAGTTCTTCCGGCCGTTCGGGCCGAGGTGGAGGTCGAGGCCATGGAGGTCATCCACCAGTCCCTCAGCACCAGTAGGGAGGTTCAGCTTAGAGTGGTCATTCAGGGGCGCAGGACCGTGGTGCAGGCCAGTCTTTCGCCGTGGAGCAGACTTATCATGAGCTGGATCCCGGCCCTTCTACTGTTCGAGGTATGATTTTAGTATCCTCAGCTTTATCTTCATCCCTTTTTGACACTGCTGCTACGCATAGCTTTATCTCTATTGTTGTTTTGGAGAGCCTTGGACTCTGAATCTATTCTTCTGCCGACTCATTGACACTAGACACACCCTTGGTAATGAGGATATCTAGTGTATTCCAGTGTAGAGAGTGTCATCTCGAGGTTGCAGGGTATCACTTCTTAGGGGTTCTCTATGTCCAAGAGATGACAGGCTATGATGTCATCCTTGTCATGGACTGGTTGATTCCCTTCCAGGAAGTCATTGACTGTTATCTCCATAGAGTCGGTTTCATTTCACCAAAAGATGAATCTTTCCTTCATAGAGGCGAATGGGACGTTCGGGCGAGTCGGGCGGGACTCGAGCATCTTGGCCTAGGAGGGGTGACAGCCCAGATTGCTAGTCTTTACCTGGATGATCAGGGGACTCCACAGTTGGACTTTCCTCCAGTGGTGGATCGCTTCAAAGATGTCTTTCCAGAGGACTTTTCTGGTTTTCCTCCAGAGTGTGAGGTAGACTTCTCTATTGAGCTTGTTCCAGGAGCGGTACCGGTGTCCATTCCTCCCTATAGGATGGCCACACCTGAGTTGCAGGAGCTCAAGAAGCAGTTGGAGGAGCTATAGGCTAAGGGTTTCATCCGACCCAGTACTCATCATTGGGGTTCGCCTGTACTATTTTCCAAGAAGGCAGACTGTACCCTTCGGCATTGTTTGGATTATCGGAAGCTGAACCAGTTGACGGTCAAGAATCGATATCCATTTCTGAGGATTGGTGACCTTTTGGATCAGCTTCGAGGAGCCTGAGTGTTCACGAAGATCGACTTGAGGTCCGGTTATCATCAGTGTGCATTAGACCATCAGATATACCTCTGGCAGCCTTCAGGATCAGGTACGGTCTTTACAAGTATAGAGTCATGACTTTTGGACTCACGAACGCACCTGCAGTTTTCATGGCACTGATGAACCGAGTGTTCCATCATTACCTGGATTCCTTCATCATTGTCTTCATGGACGATATCTTGGGGCACTCTCGCACTCGACACGACCATGCCACACATCTTGAGATCATTCTGAGTACACTGAGAGAGCATCATCTTTATGCTTAACTCTCGAAGTGCCACTTCTGGATGGATCAGATTCACTTCTTGAGTCACATCATCTCAGAGGAAGGAGTATCTGTAGACCCATAGAAAGTAAGAGCTGTAGTTTCCTGGGAGCAGCCGAAGAACGTTTTTGAGGTACGGAGCTTCCTAGGGCTGGATGGATACTACAGACGCTTCATTCAGGACTTTTCTCATCTGGAAGCACCTTTGAAAGGTCTGACCAAGAAGGGGGAGAAGTTCTTATGGTCAGATTAATTTTAGTTAGCCTTTAAAGGGTCTAAAAGGGAGGATGATGTCAGCACCGATACTAGTCCTACCAGAGCCAGGAAAGAGATAACTGTTTACTGTGATTCTTCGGGTATCGTTATGGGAGTTGTGCTTATGCAGGGAGATGGAGTCGTTGCGTATAGGTCTCGGCAGTTTACACCACATGAGAGGAACTACCCTATGAACGATCTGGAGTTGGCAGCTATTGTTCATGCCTTGTGCAGTTGGAGACACTATCTTCTGGGAGAGCACATTGTGGTTTTCACTGACCACAAGAGTCTCAAGTATATCTTCACTCAGCGTGATCTGAATCTGAGGTAGAGCAGGTGGGTCGAGTATCTACAGTATTTTGACTTCAATCATTCCTATACGCCGGGAAAGGGAAACGTTGTGGAAGATGCGTTGAGCAGGAGGACTCAGATTCAGGTAGTTCAGGAGGCTAGCAGTGAGTGGCAGCTGATGGCTCTGTTCTTTGAGATGCATCTAGAGGTGCATGAAAGATGGGGACAGACCTTTCTGTCTTCTATAGCTGCTACCTCCACGCTACTTGATCGGGTACAGTTGAGGCAGCTATCAGACTCGGAAGGCTTAGTCATGCGGGAGAGTGTGTCATGAGGGGACCCTCATCCTAGATGGACAGTGGGAGAGGATGAGATCATTCGTTTCCAAGGATGCGTATGGGTGCCAGAAGACATACGTGAGGAGCTGATGCTGGATTTCCATTCCTCTGTTTGGGCAGTTCATCCTGGCGTCACCAAGATGTATCGGGACCTTCATCGCCATTACTGGTGGCCAGGTATGAAGAAGGATGTTTCTGGTTTTTTCATGATATGTTCTACTTGTCAGCAGGTGAAAGAAGAGCACCAGCGACCAGCAGGGCTCTTACTGCAGTTACCCATTCCGGAGTGGAAGTGGAATGATATTGCGATAGACTTCGTGACCGGGTTGCCGAGATCACCTCGAATGAACGTTGTTGTTTGGGTTGTCGTCGACAGACTTACGAAGGTTGCTCACTGCTTGCCGATCAAGAAGACCTTAAGTGTCAATGATCTGGGATGAATTTACATCAAGGAGATCGTTCGTCTGCATGGAGTTCCACGCTCTATTTTTTTAGACAGAGATGTGCTCTTTACCTCTTGGTTATGGTAGGTACTTAAGAAGGCCTTGGGTACACAGGTACTTTTGAGTACAACATACCATCCCCAGACTGATGGCCAGTCCGAGTGCACGATCCAGGTGCTTGAGGATATGCTCCAAGCTTGCATCCTTGAATTTGGACGTTCTTGGGAGAAGAATATCCCTCTGTTGGAGTTCGCCTACAACAGCGGTTTCCAGGCGACCATTTAGATGGCTCTATATGAGTCTTTTTATGGTAGGCCATTCCGATCACCATTATGTTGGCTAGAGGCAGGAGAGGCAGCTTTGCTTTGACCTCGTCTTGTTCAGGAGACTTCAGAGCAGATAGAGCTGATTCGGAAGAGGATGGCTACAACGCAGTCTCGACAGAAGTCTTATGCTGATCAGCAAAGACGACCTCTAGAGTTTGAGGTCAGTGATCAAGTTTTCCTGCGTGTCGCACTGAGGTTGGTACACAAAAGGATTCAGAGACAGGTTAATCTTTCACCGTGGTATGTCAGACCGTTTGAGGTCTTGGAGAGAGTTGGTCTGGTCGCCTATCAGTTGAAGCTACCTCAGAGGTATCAGGCCATGTATGATGTCTTCCCCGTCTCTCAACTCCGACATTACTTTTCATACCCTTCCCACATCTTTCAACCCGAGGAAGTCGAGCATGAAGCGGATGCGTCATTCGAGGTGCATCCTATCTGGATTGTCGATCATAGTACGAAGGTTCTCCACGGGCGGTCTGTTCCTCTAGTACGAGTGCTATGGAAGCACAGGAGAGTACAGGACGAGACTTGGGAAAGGGAGGCCGATGTATGATCGCAATGGCCGGAGCTATTCAGGGTTTCTGCTTCTCCGACTCGTCAGGGAAATTCGAGGAAGAATTTATTTAAAGGAGGAAGTTTGTAAGAACTCAGATCTTCTTTTCAGGTACGTTTTTCCTTTTCCTAGAGTTTTTTAGAAAAATGAATTTTCTGGAAATTTCAGAAGTACACGCCGTGTACTTTCTTAGTATACTCCGTGTACTCTTCCCCAGCCCGAAGCCATGTGTTGGCCATGTTTGGGCCACACACACAGTGTGTAAGGCTGAGGTGGAGTCTGGTTAATTCAGAGTACGGAAAAATTGATGTACTCGTCGTGTACTCAAGAAGTACACGCCGTGTACTTTCTTTTTCTTCATTAAATAGACCGGGGTCACGCCTGACCTCCAAAACCATCTTCTTCTTTAGTTTTTTTCCATCTGAGAGAGACCGTATAGCCGGATCATCGACGAACTCCCACCTCGTCGTCCGTTCTATGAATCGATCATGGTCGATTGCGTTGGAATCGTAGTGGTGAGTTCTTCCTTCTTACTGAGCCTTGTTTCTTGATTCCTCCTCATTTCCAAGTTATCATGGGATGAATGTTTTTTGATTTTTCTCAGATCTACATTGTTCTAAGGGGAATCTATCGTCAAGGTTCACGTATATCAATCTCCTAGGATCGAGGTAGGTGGTTTGTGCCTTCCGTAGAATGTTGATGAATATTTTGTGCAAATTACACCAATACCCTTGAACGGGGTATTGTGTGTTTCCTGTTTTTCCCTTGTTACCTTCCTGCTTTGCTTGATTGCTTTAGTAGAGGTTATTTCTTATGATTAGAGTAATTTGTTTGTGCTCAGATTGATTTTCCATGCTTGTTCTTCCTGTTTGGAATTTTTCCAGTTGCCATGCCTAGTTGTAGGACAGTGGATCTGTTTTTTTACTATTGATGTTGATCCTTAGTTGTTATCCAAGTAGTTATTGAGGTTTACTTGGACAATACACACGTGCTGAGCATGTTTAGTTATACTCAGGACTGTGAGAACCTAGAGTAGTAGACCAAATGGAGAATTGACTTAAGGACTTCTCCAGAGTGTCTTTTAATCACTATGTGAGACCAAATGGAGAATTCATGAAAGGGATTCTCCATAGTGTCTTTTAATTATGATGCGGGCCACATGGGGAATTGACATTGAGTGCTTCCCTAGAGAGCCTTTAGCACGATACGAGACTATAGGGGGAATTGACGGTGAGTGCTTCCCTAGAGAGTCTGCTTATTTACGTAGCTGAACCAGAGGGGTGAGACTGTGTGTGCCTCCCAGAGGGTTGCTAGTACTTAGAGGTTGAACCATTGGGGTTAGAATATGATAGCTACCCAGAGGGTTACCTATTTTCTTCCTGTTGCTGACTGTTTACTTGTGTACTTTGTTTGCCAGAACTATGGATTGTAGCTGCTTGTACTTTTCTGTTTACTGCTTCTTGTTTTATTACTGCCATTTATTCATTGTTTGTTAGGCATAAATCGTTGGGTGATTTCCTACTGGGATTGTATCTCACGCCCTGTTTGGCCATGCTTTTGGGCCAAAGCAGACTATGTTGATGCAGGTATACATAAGGGCAAGCGCCCTTCTACTTCAGGATCTTGATTGCACCAGGAGCTAGGGAGCATGGGACTGAGCTGTGGCTCGCAATGCTGAGGAGCTTACTTTGTTTCTTTTGCACTTGGATTCAGTTGTATTTCAGCACATTGTTGTGTTTTCTGTTTCCTTAGATACTAGTACCTTCTGCCTCATTTTCATCATAGTTATATATCTACAATGCTTCCGTTGTATGGTTTCTGTTGCTATGCATGTTGTTTACTGCTTCCGTTGTTTATTGTTGCTTTCTTACCTTTTATACCTTACCGAATGAGGGAATAGATTCCCCACCAACTCACCAAGGCCCTCGCTGCTAGTCAGCAGCCTCTGGCGTTCAGAGAAATGCGCTTGAGGTCATGTGGCGAACCGGGTACAGGGCACTAGTGGAGGGGCTCTGGACTCGGGTCGTTACAAAGTGAATTTACCCTGACACCAGAGGTTTTCAATTAGCATCGAGGGCCTAGGTTTGATAGTTGGGAAACTATGACCCCATTTACTAAAGTGTAGCACAACGGAAATAGTTATAAACATACAAAAGTTGAAGCAATAAACAATACCCAACTAAAATGGATAACAGTATATAAGTAAAAGATAAAAACAGTCATATAGATATGATGATGCATTATGTCTCTAAGTATAGGAAAGCATCAGAAACATGATACACTGCAATCTATAATAATCCAATACAAAGTACAAGTACAACAAAAGAAAAAAAAATAGTGCAGTAGGAACTCAGCTGCATCGCAAGCCTAAGATCGGTCTTATGATCTCCCACTCCTATGAAACAATCAAGTACCTGTATAGGGACTCTTGCCCGTATCAACACCTCCACATACATTTTTCTCAAAATCTGTATTCTGGGTTTTTCTGGACAATAAGCCTTAGAAACTATACAGAAGCCCAAAAAAACACTGAAACTAACACCTAAGTGCCAAATTTCGATCCCTGAGGGCCCAAACTCCCCGAGAATCAAATTTTGGCATCTTATATATGTTATAAACAAGGTAAACAATTAATGATCCACCAACGGTGAAATAAAATCAATAGTAAATTTTCAAAATCAGGAAAAAAAATTGCAGCATGAGGTAAATTGGCTTTTCCCTGTACACGGGTTAGCTACTCCAGGGCACATATTATTACCAAATACCAATTCTGTCCAATACATAACAATAGGCTCCAAACAGTAAGTCAATGAAAATAAACATCCTTTTATACTACTTTGTACTGTACCAGATCTGGGATCCACTCAACGAGTTCCACGAACCCGGTTGGTCAAATGAACTCAACCGCATTTCCCCAAATTCCAGAGGATGCCGACTAGTAGTGAGGGCCTACGTATGATAGAGGGGAAACTAAGCCATCATTTTTCAAAGTGTAGCACAGTAGAAATAGATATAAACATACAAAAGTGAAAGCAGTAAACAATACACAACTGAATTGGATAACAGTACAGAAGTAAAAGATAACAACATTCATAAAGATATGATGATGCATTGTGTCTCTAAGTCTAGGAAAGCAGCCAGAACTAGATACACTACAATCTAGAATAATACAATACAATGTAAAAGTACATCAAAGGAAAAAAACAGTGTAGTAGGAACTCAACCGCATCGCAAGCCTAAGCTTGGTCCCATGCTCTCCCACTCCTCTACAACAATCAAGTACATGTATAAGGACTCTTTCCTTTATCAACACCTATAGTAATATAATATTTTTGGGGCTAAGGCATGAACCAAAAAAGGTTTGAGAAACAAATCCCAGTAGGCAACCACCAAAGGCCCATGCCCAATTGTATGTGAAACTGTACAGCAGCAGTGTGCAGTAATAAAATGCAGCAAACTAGGCAGTACCCAAAAATAACTATTTTACCAGTTACATTTCCATTTTATTAATTATTTATAAATTCCATGATTGTGATTTATCTTGGAAGGTATAGCATACTAAATCGCCACAGTGAATATACGAAGTAAATTTTTTTCGCAGACATGCAAATCCTTACCCTCAGGTAATCAGAATCGAAACCCACAGGTGGCTGCCCACAGGAATAACGAATATTTCCCATAGGCATATGAGGTTTCGCCCATAGGCACAGAAACTACTTCCCAAAGGCATGAAAAAGTTTCCCTCTAACTAAAAGAAACACTTCCCTCAGGATAAAAATGTAACCGGGCCGTGCCCAACAGATAAGCAATCAATCAATATACATTTTCTCTCAAGAAAACTCAAAGCATGCTAAAATCATAGCTTACCCATGGGTATCCTGGCCAAACAACTAAACAAGGGAAATGCATCCACGAGGTGTCCCTAGATCCAAGAAACGATCCCAAAAAATATTTTATACACAAACAACAGATTACTTATGCAATTCTAGTTATTTAATTACTTATAACCTCATCAATACGGCATACCAAACATGGGCATGTAGCACAACGGTACACAAAAACACTCAATAATTAGAATTAAACATCAGAACACATACCATGATCTCCTCTGATCAATATGTGTGAACGATGCCTTCTGAAATGTCTGAGAAGGACATAGATATATTCAGTTCAATTGAGACTGTCAGCGAAGGAATCTGAGTTCTAGTGTGCGGTAGGGAGCTCCTCCAAGCTTTGGCCTTCTCTCCTGGTGCTCCAAACCCATCCACTTCCTCCTCTACTGAATGAGGACGCTACTTCCCATTTTATGTTAAAAAAAACTACATAGCTTGTACTATAAATTAAACGGCATATACTTTTCATTTTTTAACTGTTCTACTAGTGGCTACTTTTCACCACCACACAGTTCATCTGTCGACATGAGTACACGGCGTGTCTTTCTGAATACATGACGTGTACTATCGCTCCTCTAGAGGCTACCTCCACTACCATACTGTTCACTGGACGACTAATTACATGGTATGTAAATACTATGTACAATGCGTGTAGCCATTTTTTACACCCTTCATTGCCGACAGGCCTACACACCCTGTGTAATCTTCCCATGTGGCCAAAGTACACTGCGTGTGGAAAAGTACATGGCGTGCACCCACAAAATTTGTGATTTTCCCCATTTTACTTATTTTATTAAAAAAACTTAAGGAAAAAGGAAATAAAGAAACCTGTACATCAAGAATAAGAACCAAGTTCGTATAAGTGCTAAACCAGGTTCGCAGTAAGGCCTATTTTCATGTACTAGGATACCCCGGATCAAGCCTGAAACTCCTTGTCAATGTTTTCACTCCTAGGTACAAATGTTCTAGAACCACATCCACCTGATGTATCCATACATGGATTTATTTTCTAGAAATATCCACATAATATAGTCCTTACTAAAATACCAAGACGTTCTTGAATGTTTATCCTTAAAAACTATCTTATGGGTTTTTTTGGCTAATCTATGTTTTCTAAATCTAGTTTCCATGTATTATACTAAACTTCCTACAATACGAACTATAGTTCCCCGAACCTCGATGCTCGGAGATGGTCAATTACTTATTACATTATCATGATTAAAAGGAATGAAATACTGAAGGAATGATCAGTTTAATAGTTTGGAATAAACTAGATACATTAATGTAACTCGTTTTACACTGGGAAAGATAACAAAAAAATACATAATAAAAACTAATAAACTTCATCCTCATGAACTCAATAAATGGTATCCTCCTTTTAATATGATTAACGTAAAAAAATTCCAAGTGTGAGCTCAAAAGCTCAGTAATTGATAAAAATAGAGGAAGCATGAATCAAAAATAACAGAATTATAAACAAATTGGCATAATCCATATGTCATGGTGAATAAAGGAAAAACCCATGCCATTAATAAACTGATAATAAAAATTCATCCATATATTTTTTCATAGTGAAAACCTCATTGATAGTAATAACTAAAAATGAAGATAGATAAATTCTTATTAATTGGACTTCATTTATTTGGCACATGATACCTCTATACCGTCAAAACACTTTACGTCTGTGGGTAAGTACTCATCTAATTCTGTTTTAGAAACAAACTCGAAGGGTTTGTAGCCAACTAATTTGTCTCATGAGACCTATCAATGAATCAAGGGACTATAGAGGGCCCTACCCATCACTTCTTGTCCATATAATTCATTATACATAGATTTAATACAAGTACAATATGCCTTCTCAAAATCTGTATAGAGTAGAGGATACAGAATTATCAATATTCCCATAGTTAAAACAACTTTCAAAATAGAAATTGTATGCAAAAGGGTATAAGGCTTAAGAATATAATTACATCCATGAAATCAGAAAATGGATATATAATATATTTAAATTTTAAAATGAAAAATTATCTCAAATGGGA
The DNA here is from genome assembly GCA_963277665.1 of Viscum album. Classification (NCBI taxonomy): domain Eukaryota; kingdom Viridiplantae; phylum Streptophyta; class Magnoliopsida; order Santalales; family Viscaceae; genus Viscum; species Viscum album. The sequence goes on along the minus strand of OY728153.1, from coordinate 689,530,580 downwards.
ATTGTATACACCACATAAGAAAGATCAGGTTCACAATACCAAGTATGTCTCAATGTAATGGAAATTGATACAAAGTCCCTTTGCACATTGTTTTTGGACTTTTGGTGAGACCAGTAGCTCTTGAACGTTGGGGGAGGGAATGATAAGTGTATTTGGAAGAACTTGGGTAAGTCTCAAAGCTTGAGTGGTGTGGGAGGAAGAGGGGAATGATGGTGGTAGTTATAGTGGAGGAGAGGAGAGATTTTGCATTATATTTATATTTTTTCTCGAGACTATGAATAGTCATGATTTATATGACTAAAAATAGTAATAATTGTGTTTTAGTTCTAACTATGTGGGATTAAATCATCCTTGTATCACATATTATGCAGTAAAACACGTATTTAGCATTTATCGTAAATTATCAGATTTTACTATTTATCAAATATTCAATAATTCCATAAAAATTTAAAAAAAAATCACCCTAACCATTATCAGACATGTAGAATTAAAAAATGAACTCCATTTTTTAAAACTACATTTATAAATATTATTAATTTAATTTTCAAATAAAATCACAATTTATTCAAAAATAATAATTTTGAATCTATAACACATTTTTTAACACCTTGAAAATTTAATCAACATCTCATTACCTAATAACATTAAGCAAATAAAATAATAATATGATTTACTATTCATAAGGTTCATATTACTATTCATAAGGGTATGTTACTATTCATCAAAAACCAAGTTGGTTCTATCAGACTGTATATAACTTACTGATCACAACTGTAGATGACTATTTTATGAAATTGAGAACACATATGTCGATACTTTAAGTTAAATTTCGAGGTTATGAATTTCTCTAATAAATAACCAAGCATTGTTTCACATAGACTCAATGATTCATGCAATATAGGTTATCTAATGAATTAAATGTATTTAAGAGAAACATACCATAAAATATTTGGGGTGTTATAATGAAATAGTTAGAAGAAAAATTATACGAATGTGAAAAAATACTCACATAAATTACTGGAACCCTAGGCCAGGGAGATCCATAGATGGGAGACCCTAGAGGCATAAGATGGGGTGGATGTGGAGGTGGTGGTCGAGCAAGAAATGTGGGGCAGGCCGCAGAAAGGGCGAATGTGCAGTGACATTGGCTCCTGGTGCATTGGTGGGGGAGTGGGCAGGGGTAGAGGCGGAGGACAAGAATGTCCTGCTGGATGGGCACCGGTAGTGTCAGGATAGGTGATAGGGAGAAGAGGTAGTCATAGAGGGGTCAGGGGTGGATGGAGAGGCCAAGTGAGGGCGGTAGAGGTGTTAGGTAAGGCGAGAGGGAGGGGTGGCAGCCCTAGGTCTCTTTGTGATGGGAAGGGGTCAGGTTTGGTGAGGAGGGTTGGTATTGGTGGGGGGGGGTGCGTGTATGCCCTATTTTTTAATTTGAGTTTAGTAACCACCATCAGCGGTCATAATTCCCACCATTAGTGACCACCCTTGGTGGTCGCCCATTCTGATAGACTCAGAAACCCATATTTCTTGTATTTTGAAGCTGGAGTATATCCCTATAATATAAAATGTTGCTAACAAATTCAGAAAACTTTTAGAAAATGAAAAATTTTATAGCTTGAGGTTGAATACGGACGTCTAACCTCTCTCTCAACAATGGTGGGGTATGTGTTTTTTTCCCATCTGTCATCTTACCTTTGGATAATTTTGTATAGGGGAGAATTGTTTCATAAATCTATCCTTATATAAGCATACATAAAAGGGGATTTGTGCGTATGATGTGAATCTATAATGTAATTGTATGAGCTATTCTAACAGTTTTTTGGATAGGTTATAGGAAAAATAAAAAAAATCCAAGAAATCTGAAGAAGTGGAGAAATATAAGGAAGAATGATGAGGAAGAATTCATGGAAGAAAGATGAGGTTGTTTTATAGAAGGTTGGGGAGGAATAATAAAGATATTTCATAGTCACTACTTATGGGAAACATGGTTTTGTTTTCAATAATTCTTATTTTCTACAATGAGTTGCTCACATAGGCTTAGAATTATTGATATGTAATCCATTGCATGAGGTTAAAAGGTTAAGTGATTTATGAATCATTGTTGAAAACAAAATAAAAAGGGGGAGATTGTTGGGATCATGTTGAATATATAAGGAAGTAAGAATAGTGTTGTCTTTTCTTGTCAAAACGTATAAATCAATTCGCATTGTGAAAGCCTTGGAAAATATGGCAATGTTTTTATGATTTGTATTTCACAAATATCATTAGTTTTTGTGGAACTTTTTTAAAATCATTATGAAGGAAAAGGGGAGAAATGATGCTTCCAATCATGTTTAGGATTGATTAGAAAGAGAGATGTTGCTGGAAGATAAAGAAGTTCCAATACCATCCTGGGAAAATCTGATGTTACAAAAGGTGGTTGAACAAATATTAAATATCATGATATAATGAGTTTTTAATGAAATCAATTACAAAAAAATAGTTTGTTTAGTGTTTCCAAATTATAATTAAAGGCGGTGTTGTATTCCAGTGTTTGCCAAATTTTTTTGCTTAAAAATCAAGATTTTTTTTGGGAAAAGAAATTGTTTTCATAGTGGTGTTCACCAAGGATAGTTCATAGACCGCGATGGATAGTTCAAAGAAAATATAGGAGGTATGTGGAGCGATGAAGGAAAATTGGAAATGGATGGATTTCTCATAGTAATGCTATGAAGACTGTAAAGGATGGTACATGGACTATGAAGCATGATATGTAGATCATGAAGGGAAAATTTTTTGTGGGATGATGAATGTATGTGAAAGGACCCTAGTTTATGGAGGGATTGATGTTTTTGGAATAGACTATCATACATGGAATGGATGTGGTGATTTAGTCTACCTTGATGGAAGAAAGGTAGTGTATAGACTATGTAGGTAAAACCGTTTATAGGACACGTAAGGTGTACCGGGAAGACTGTAACACATTGAAAATTCTGTTAAATCATATTAGCGATAATTGTGGAATTATTTTCCTATATAAAGGACCTTAATACCTTCATTAGGTGAGAGTGATTTTTATAAGATAATAACTTCTCTCTAAGGAGGAATTTGGATAAGTTTGGAAGTGTTCACGGAGAAAATATTCTATGAAGCATGATGTTGTCCACAGAAAAAGTCAAGGTTTATGGAATAAAATATGGTTTGTGGAAGTAAAAATAGTTTTCATAATAGGAGGTTGTTTATGGATGAAGTATGAAGATGATGGAATTCCTTAGAATAAAATATAGTATGCGAACGTGGTTTTTAGAGCCATTACAAGAGAGAATAGACTTTCTATGATGTATGGATGGTTCACAGAAGATAATTCTATCCACAAAGTAGGGAAAATATGTGGAAGGAAGTCGTCCTTGAAGAGGATTGATGGTTCGCATAAGTTTTGGTAGTTCATAGTGCAGGGTATATCCATAGAGGAAGAAGTGTTTCATGATGCACTAATTCCACGTGGTGGAACTCATTTCATGAAAGGACATGGGCAGTTCTCATAGGAAGAAAAAATGTTTTCCCATGAGTGAAGAAAGTTCCTACTAGCTTTTGTGTAAGAAAGAGAACATGTTTTTGAAAGATCAAACTCATGAAATATATCCATGAAGAAATGTAATGTATTATTTCATTATTTTGTTCTAGAAGAAGCATCGACACTATTGTATTTTTTCAATGTGATACATGGTTGTAAGGGAGGAATCTAGGGTACATATGAATGTTAATAGAAAAATGGAGATATATGGTGAAAAACAGGTTTCTAGAGAGATGTGAGACCATTTCTATTTAAAAATCTCGAATTATTAAGGATTCCTCACTTTCTTCCTTCAACCAATATGAGCATGTTGGATTTCCTTATGCTTATAAGATTTCATTCCAACCACTTCACAACTCCTCGGACAAAGCAGGTGCCCCATGTTCATGTTTCTATCATAGAAAAACAAAAGGAAGATTCCTTAAATATATCTCTCGCATTCGTTCCTTCCCCAGTAGATCCTAGGGGATCTCATTCCTAGAAAATATGAAGAGTGCATAACTAATTAAATAAATCACAATGAAGCATCCTCTTTTCAAGAGGCATTATGATGGTGAGTTCCTTGTAGAAGTGGACTCGGATGCTCTACAACAATGCACGCAAATGTGCAAATTTTCTATCGTGGTCCGCATCTCCTACTTCAATGGTAACCACCCTTGGCCTTTATCTGAATTACATACACGTATTTCACACTACCAGTATTATTCTAACTAAAAACTAATCACAATAGGAAAAGGATATTTTCACATTTAATTGAAAATTCAAGAGGGTCTAGATAGGGTTTAGAAGGCAAAAAACCTTAATATAAAACTGGGTTTGCTTAAATTTTCTAACTGCGACTCTACTTTCAATCTTCATACTTATAGGAACTTAATGGAACACGTCTAGATCAAATTTCAAGGACTTAATTGGTTCTTTTGGCACCCAAAAATTCTCAGTGATATTGTTTCTGGCATGTGATCTCCCCTCAAAATTTATCATTGGACCTTAAATGCAGAATTATAACTCTTTTCTAGAGTTATGGTGGAAATCAACCTTGATTCAAATCTTCCCTATACTATTCATTTCAATACTAATGACTAAAAAATTGAAATTATAATTGAATATGAGGGGAATCCACCATTTTATGACCATTTCAAGATCATTGATCATATAATATACAACTTTATAATGATTAGAAAATAATTAATTCAACCAACTGGAAATGATTGTAAGGAAATATGGAAAAATATGAATGATAAATCCCACTTGATGGATATACACGAATCCCCCATAAAGAAATCAGAATCATGGGTGAATAAATCAAACATCTTTCCACACATAGAGGAGAACATGGTTATTAGCTGGTCTAATATTTCTTAGGAGTTTGACAACTCCATTAAATATTAGGGCCTCATAGAAGAAATTGAAATTATGGTCTTAGAGACTATTAGGATATCCATGAAGGAAGAACCTAATATAAGTCCATCTGATAAGATCTCAAGTTCTATTCTCATAAAAAATTTGAAACATACCCTGGGTAGGAGTAATAATCTTTTGAAGTTCATTCCATGCCATGCATGCACTGTATCTCCTCACATATGTGATTTCCCTGGGGCCAATTATTCTAAAAATGTGGGTGTGAACACTCCAATTTGGGGTTCTGGATTGTCCCAAGACCCCTCCCTATTAAATGAAAATTATATTTTAGGAGCTATGAATCAAATAAACATCAAAAAATTACTTAGACTCTCTTCCAGATGTTAACAGTACATCTGTTAATGGTTCTAAAACACTAGTTTCAACTCTTCATCCTATAAAATCTGGGAATTCACTGTCTAACCAAAATACTATATAAGAAAACGCACAATCTATCAACACTAAGGTGACATCAACTCTTTGTATGGAATTATAAACTATTAATCCATTGATTACACACTTGGTATAGAATCCAAAAATGCAATATCTCAAAGGATCCACTTAGTAGTTTCAAGAAATAGATTATTCTGGGGTGGAGAAACCCAACCCAACCATTAATGATTCATCAACTCAACCTGCTATGTAATATTATTTTCATATGAATATCACCACTTCCATATCTAACAATGATACTACTCTAAAAATGAATAATTAATCCAAAACTAAATAGAATCCACTAGTTTCTTCTCCCACTGCACTCATCAAATCTCTTAGCAGTCCTATCCACCATGAACCTAAGTCTATTCAAACTGTGACACAATCAAAAACTAAATATTTTAATCATAGTATTTCACCCTTGGTACTGGACCATAATATTATGCAGGAAGACAATGAAACCTTAGTGTAGATGAAATTCCTGCCTTTATGTCTGGAGACTATCAAACAGCAGACCACAACTCTTTCAAAGGCCCGAGTAACTCCTATTTCTCCAGTTATAGTTAGTGATGACTTCACTATGATGTTTGGAAAATTTATTTCTAAAAAATTTATTAATCTTTTATTTCAATGTTCAATGAATTCTATAGACTTATCTATGAATGATCGAATAAAATAACATAAAATTAAGAACCCTATCACATATAACAATGAACAAGAACAAACCACTAACACTCAAGAGGATAGAAGGTCTACTAGAAACTAAGGTTTCAGAAAAAAAAGGGGATTTATAACTCCAATTTGAGATTTAAATGAAGATACTCATTTGAAATTTTCAGGGAATCCCAAACTCTTACACGTTAATTGTTTTAAAAGTAAGGGTTAATATCCATCATCCTATGTTAATACCCATCGTCCTATGTCAACATAATTATGTGTTTACTGGTGCTATCAATAATACACTCAATACTGATTTGTTGTGGATTTGTTTCACTTTTTTTTAATGAGTATTAGTATTTTCAATATCTGTGACTAAATTCTTACTTGTAGTTTTAATATTGAAGGCACACATTCTTTTTAGTCCATTTGGAATGATCTATTATATCTAGGCACTAGTATTAATTCCCCCTGGTTTCATATTAGTGATTTTAATTCCATTCTTAACTCAAGTGATAAAATTGGACCATATCATGTGTCTATATCCATGAGAGAGTTTAAATCCCCAATCAAAGACAACATTCTCATTGAAATTAACCTCAATAGTGCGAAATACACTTTGTATAAGAGACATCAAAACAAATTGGTTGCCTCCAAATTGGATAGATCAATCACGAAAGTCCCTACATTAGAAAACTGGGACACTATCTCTAGAACCACTCTTTATATGCTTACATCTGTTCATCACCCCATCATAGTCCATGTCTCCTCAAAAGGCATGGAAACCTGGCTTCCTTTAATATGTAATAATGTGTGCTTCTCTAATGACAATTTCACCCATATCATCAAAAAAATTTGGTCCTCAATATATAACTACAATTATTCTTTTACCTATAACCTCAAATTAAAACATCTCAAAAAGAATATAAAATTTTGGTGCATCTCTAATGCCAAACAATTCAACAATGACATCATAATCCTTGAGAAGAAACTAAATGATATTCAAAACAATAAAACCACCTCTGACCACAACACAGATCCTACTCAAGAACTAAACATTGTTGTCAAACTAAACTCCTTACTCATGTTTAAATAAAATATTAGAAAACAAGTGTTTAAAGATAAATGGTTCACTGAAGGTGACAGAAATACGAAATTCTATAACACACTTCAAAGAATCAGGAATGCATGCATGTCATTAACCTTTCTAATGGATGAGGACAACTTGCATGAGAATAAAGAGACCATCACTGATCATATTGTCTCCTACTATGAATCCATCATAAATGTTCTGAATATTAACAAAGAACTCCTTCCTGAGTTCATTCCATTAGTGATCACTGATGAGGATAACACCTTCCTACTCAACACACGGATAGAGCATGAAATCAAATAAACTATCTTTAGTCTGAATCCTAATAGTGATCTGGGTCCTAATGGCTTCAATAATCATTTCTTTCAACATTATTTGGATTTGATTCATATTGATGTTTGTAAACTGGTAAAATCAATTTTTTCTAATAGGGTGCTTCCACATTATCTCAATGTACAATTTTTCACCTTAATCCCCAAAGTGGATAATACCTATGAGATTCACCTATTTAGAGCCATTACTCTTATCAATAATCATTATAAAGTAATTGTAAAAATCATTTCTAACAGACTTTCAACTATCATGGAAAAAAAATTCATGGAACCAATTTGGTTTTATAAAAGGTAGATCCATTAATGACTATACCTTTCTTGTCTCATAGTGTGTCAATAACTTGAACAAAAAAATATAGGAGGCAACATAGATTTTAAACTTGACATCAGAAAAGCCTTTGACAATTTTGACTGGAGATTTATATTCAAGGTCCTGCAAGGTTTTGGTTTTAGTGCCGCTTTCATCACTTCAATTAGAACATTATTCAACTCGGAATCTATCACCATTATGATAAATATCACTCCAATGAGATACTTTAAATTCATTAAAGCCGTCAGACAAGGTGATCCCCTTTTTTCCATCCTCTTCCCAATAGCAGAGGACTATCTTAGTTGTCTGATCAACTGTTTTATTGTCTATAATAAACTAAAACTTATCCATGTATATAGGAATGTGAATTCTCCTACTCACCTTTTTTATGCTGACGACATCATTCTTTTCCGTCAAGGTGATAAAAGGAACATTCTTAATCTCAAAATTGAACCCTGATGCTATGAAGAGGTTTCTGGCCAAACCATTAGTTGGATCAAATTATGTAATTTCTTTGGGAATAAATTTTCTCCCAACAGAAAATATTACATCATCAATATAACACCCAAATCTTCCATGGTATGTTTACCTTTGAATAATGAAATACCTTGCGTTGTACACAACTTCGAGTTTTTACACACCATTACCAATCAAACTGACCATTATGAAAAATAATACCCACTTTTTAAAATATTGTAAATTTTATTTTTCAAATTGGATTTTATTTTTGGTATTGTAAGATCAAAATTAGCTTAGGGTGAATTTTGGGATTTTTCTGAAGAATTTCAATTTTTGATGAATAGTGAAAAAACACTACGTTATTGTTTCAAATAGAATTTTTATTTAAATAATTATTTATTTTATTTAAATGTATATTGGTAAAAATATATATATAATATATATATATGTTCCATGTAATTCATTGGAGTCATTTTAAAATAATATTAGATATATAAAATGTTATTGAACTTTTTACAGTCTTTTACAAATCTTCTTGGAGCATTTGAAAATTTGCATAAAACATAATTCTATCTCTTCAATGAGTTGAATTTCAAAAAATTTGAGATACATGGTTGACATCACTTTGTAAAATGTGGTCCAATAAGATTAAAATAATTTTTTTGTGAATAGTAACTTTTGACTTTTATTTACCACGGTTAAAAGTAAATAAGGTAATTAAATGTAAAAATGATATTATAATTACCCTAAAACATGTCCTAATTATAATGGATAAGTTTATTTCGCCTAAAAGAATCCTTAGGAATAAAATATGATCCTTTTGGTCCAATTGGATGAGATTAGGATATTTATTTTTATTTTATTTAAAGAAAAGTTAAAAGTGTTAAATTGAAAGTTTAATAACTATACCATTTTTAATATAAAGATATAAATACGATAAATATTACTATAAATATTCATTAGAAATATAAAAATATTTCCTACATAACTGTATTTTATTTATAATTTTTATACATTAAGTAATTAAATTTATTTATGACATGATGATGATGCAGTAATATCCTTATTAACGAATGATTAAACTAATTGATATTAAAAATATTATAATTAATTTAAATTGATACGTTTTATGAATTCCTTGAATTTTATATGCTAATAATACATGATACGGTCGATTTAATGAGTTTTTTTCTAAGTAATCATGCTATTATGGATTTAACAAAAACAAATTACCAAATAGTGTCAAAATTGACATAAATGAGTTTTTAAAACAAATACTATATGATTATATGATATAATATTCCTAAAAATATAAGGTTATGAAAAAAGACATATATAATATTATATATATTAATAATTCTCTTGAATTTTTATGGTAATTTTATTAACCATTTTTTATAATAATACAAGAATACATGGTAAAAGATAAACTATTTAACTAGGAGTTAAATCTAAATGATAAGGTTAATATGGTGCCCAAAACCTGTATAAAACCTACTGGTTGAGCGTTTTTAGACCCATAACCACCTTATAATTGAAATAAATCCTTTTGGAACCATTTTAAATCGAATATTATTGTATTATAAAATAATATTTCATGCTTTTCCTAAAGGGACCCTCACCTCCCTTATAAAAGGGTACTTTCCCTTCTCTCAAAATCACACCTCCATAGCCAGTTTTCTCAGACAAACTCGGCTCAAATATCCTACCCACTACCCTCAATTATATCAAGAGGCTTTACTCTGATCAGAAATCCATCTTATGGATCCATTTTGATCGAATCAAAAGGAAACACCCGAAGAAGAGGTAATTATTTCCCCACCTCTTTCTCGTTCTATTCTTCTTCTACATACTCTTTCATTATTATTCCCATACCAATATAATAACTTCATTACCTTATAAATACAATAATTTTATTATAAATATGTTGCAACCATATTCTATATTCTATCCATCCTATGAATGAAAGGTCACCATACGTGCGTACGTACGACTTACCGTCTCCATGGCATGGTGTAGTTTGTTATTCAAACACATTATTATCTGGATGGGTATAATAATGAATATAAATTATGTAAAAAATTAAAATAAAATTTTAATGATTATTTATATATGATTTACCATCCAATTACATTTGATATAACCATTAATAGAATGATATTTTTTGCTCGTGCGTACATACGGATTATCCTCTCCACGAATGCTTTGAAATTCATTCCCCATCATAACCATTCAAGAATAATCTTCATGTTATGATTAAAAATAATGTTTAAAAACATAATATCATCTTTCATAGGACTCAAATACATCCTATCCATAAAAAACATGGCTTAGGTAACAAATCATGTAAAGGAAAAAAATCAATTAACATCTGAATCAATGATACTCCTAAAATATTATTAACAAATAAATATTATAAGATCATATATAACATAATATTTATGTATTTTGTTCATTTATAATTTAATAACAATTATTTAACTATTATACAGGAGGTTAACATACCCTAGATCAAGGAAACACACAATTTAAAGGTTAATTTTACAATCTCTTTATTATCTGAGGTTTATAATATGTAAGTATCTACTGAGGCATATTTATCATCCACATCTGGGTTTCTTAAAAATGTATTTCAAAACATTTTTAATATTTCCTAGACTATGGTTTAAATTTATTTATACCCTTTTTTAGTTTTTATATAATTCTTATAAAGGAATCTTTCTTTCGTTTTCCAAACAAGGTCCTTTACGACCATTTCGATAAAATTAAGGAAAGAATGTTTTTTATCTTATACAGCAAGTGTGGATATCTTCCACCGTTATAACATCTTCAAAGATTCCCTTACAATATTAAAATAATATTTTCAAAATAAATGTTTTATTTCAAAATTACAATACTTTTAAATGATTTCAACATATAAAGAGAAATTTCTCTCAAATTGTTTTGTTTTCATCTATGTCAAGATCCTTTGTTGTATTTTACGCTTGTTTGAATTTGATTTCTTATGATACAATATTCCATATTATATTGAAGATTTTTTAATATGTTTGACTATGGATGTGATATTTTTATACCATTGATGTTTTATGGTTAAAGTATTTACATTTCGTGTTATAGTTTTAATACAAATGTTTATGTTATATTTCGACCATTTCATAAGAGAAATGCATTTGACTTAGTAAGTGACGGGTGGAGCCCACTATAGCTCATTGATGCATCGGTAGGTCTCATAAGACAATCTAGTGTCATGGAACAAGCCCTTGACAAAATATTATTTGTAGTCTTAGCACAAGGACTTGACTATGTGGTTATGATGTCTGAAATTATGCATTCCATAATTATAAAATTGGCTATGGATATTACATGTGATTATTCAACTAATAGAATATCCATGTGTATAAGTAAAATGAATTATTTGATTTATATTTTCCATATTATGCTGAAGTTTATGTTTAAAAAACATATGATTTAGACTAATACATTTCCTTATATATTTATACTTATTTATGAAAGTTTCTGCTATATTGTTATCCTTTCTGAGAATCTCATCTCACCACTTTCTTATATTTTATTTTCCCAGGATCCGAAGAATTATTTTACGGTTAACCTATAGGAATAGTATTAGGGATAAGAGTGTGTTAAAAGGGGACACGATGATGTTTTTTTCTTTACTTCACGATGTAATGTAAAACTTATGTATGTATCTAGTACTTCAAGGGGACTAAACTGGTCAGTATTTTAGGACATCACTCTTTATATCATGCCAATGATATGTAATAATGAACCAAATCTGGGTAACTAGGGTCAGGGAGTTAAAATCAATGACCTTGGTTTAAAATAAGGTACGCTCCATTTCACATATCTTGGTTTTCCTATCTTTTTGGGTAGGCCCATGTCCTATCACTTTGCGACTATTGTTGACCAAATTCTAAACCAGCTTTCTTCTTGGAAATGTAAAGCTCTCTCCATGGAAGGTAAGACTTGCCTTGTAAAATCTACTATTTTATCCAAGGTGGTTTACTCCATGATGGTCTAAAAATGGAATCTTGGTCTTAGTAAAAATATGAACAACACTATTGAGAATTTCATCTGGACTGGTAGTACTCTAGAAGGAAAACATGTGACTATTCCCTGGTCAACCTATTTCAAGCCCATTGAGAATGGTGGTATTGGTATAAAAAATTTAGAATTCATTAATGAATCCCTTCAAGCTAGGTTCACTTGGAACCTTCTTCATAATACCTCAGATGTTATTACCTTTCTCAAAAATAAATTCCTTGACAAACATTAGGTAGGAAATTCAAACAACATTAGCCCTTCTAGTTGGCCTGCCACCAAACACTCCTTCACCAATAATATGAATAATTCCTTATGGATGATCTCCAAAAACTCTTCCATGAAATTTTTATTGGATAACTGGACTGGACCACCTTTAATTTATATGATATCATCTGATCAAACTCTTGAAAATATCAACAACACTATCAGAGATATTTTAAACTCTAAACATGACCACCTCCTTGATAATATTCTAAATTTCATTGAAAACTACTCTTTCACTTACACTGATTATTTATTAATTTGGGAACCAGCTCATAATGGTATGATTAACTCAAAAAAATTCACAATCATTATTTCTGTAACTTTGAGAATTATTACACATGGCTAAAGCATTTTAACAAACCTTTGATTAAACCAGCGAGATTTAATCTCATATGGCATCTCACTCATAAAAGTGCCCCCACTGATATTTGCCTCTTATATTTTGGAATTTTTCTTTTCTTTAAGTGTAAAATCCTTAATAAACACATATAATATGCTAACACCCTCTTCTTTTCTTTTGCTACTGCTTCTGCTCTTTGGAACTATATTCTTGAAATATGTAATTGCAAATGGTTGATTCTTGACTCTGTCAAAACTCAACTAACGAAATGCACATAAATGGAAGGCTCTCAACCAATTAGGAACCTTTCCATAATATAGTTGCTGAGCTCTATCATGTGATCTAATATGATCAAAATGATTTTATTCATAAAAATTAATCACTAAATATAAATTCAAGTCAAATGTGGATCATTATTTCCATACATGATGATGATTTGTTGAAAAGGGAAATTTCCACAACACCGTTCATGACATTGGAATCCTTAAGCGTCTATGGATTAATGGAAATTTCTATCAACTTCATCTCACTCTAGAGGTGATCTGGAGAGACTCTCTCCCTGGATGGATCTAAATCAATATTGATGGATCCTCCCAGGGAAACTCAGCCCCATGCAGGGTGTGGCTCTGTCTTTAGGAATCACCTTGGTCAGATTCTTGGATGATCCATGGGTAATTGTGGCTTGACCACTAACCTTGAAGATGAGATGCTATGTTTGATACATGCCCTTTCTCTTTCCAAGCTCTTTGGTTGGAATAACCTATGGATTAAAAGTGACTTAACAACCATCATGAAAGTGATTTGGAATGGTGTAACTCATCATGCATGGCTAATTACTACACGATGGATGGAATTGAATCATTCAATTATCTATATAAAATATATCATCAAACCTTTTTATTGAGAATTAAACATTGTCGCAGATGGACTGGCCAAAATGGGAGTAGATCAATACATTTTCTGGTTTGTAGACCTCCACATTGATCTTATTTCCTTTCATGAAAAATATATTAATATGATCCCATATTTTCAACTCTGGTATACTTGATTTTAATAATATTTGTGCTTTGGTCATTCTATTACAAGGAATCACTTTCTTAAAAAAATACATGACTATAATGGAACATAATACATAGTGTATTTCATATCAAAGGATTGTTTTGTAGTGGGTTGTGTGGTATTGTATTGTTTCCAAACCATACCAGGGATGTAGCTAGTCTTGTGGGGTAGTGAACCTTGAAAATTCTTCTATTACTATAGATGTGTGTTTGAATCATGTTGAGAAGGTAAATAAAGATTTTATAGGAGGTGAAGGTTGTTTCACTTGGAAGGAAAATTTAAAAGGAAAAAAGATATCACTGATTCGCCCCCTCCCCCACTAAGTGATACTTGGATCATGACTGGGAAACTTTACAACCAGCTCAAAGATTAGCTGAAAACACCTCTCATACATTTCACAACCAATAAATTTCTCAACCAAATATTACATTACATAGTGAGGTTTAATTATCATATACAAGTTCATCCATAACACCACTTGGTCCTACCCATATCACACAACCGTTCTCACAGACATACCATAGAAAAACCTAGAGAAAAAACACACATCACAACATAGCCACTTCATGTTTCAACTTTCTAGCACATGGAACCACAACCATTCCACACATCTCATCACAGACCACTATGTAACACATTTTCAAATTTAGAAAACCAAACACTAATTCAATTCCCCTTCATTTTATGGATTTATGTGATTAACTAATTTTCATATGTAATTTTTCATCATGAACAAAACAATATGATACCATTTTAGTATGAAAAAAAGGGGCCCCCAAATAGCCATGATTTCTAGTGGGGAATCAACCCCGTATAACTCACAATATAACAATCATAATATCAAAACTGCAAGGCATACAAAACGAATCCCCTACACCTTTCAATTTCATAAAATAGATTCTTATATTTGATTATCGCTGTACAAACATGATCCTTATGTGAAAAAAGTAGATCCATCCCACGGGATGCACAATTTAAGAGAATCAATTGAAACCCTACCTCAAAAGGGTGTCAACAATCTTCACACAAGAACATGTCATGCAAAGGATCTTTGATCACCTCTCCTGCAAGGTTTTCATCCATTTTATGATTTTACAGCGATACCGCACCAACAATAAAAAAAGAGAATCCCATTTATTACCATGGTATATCATTCTATGTCACATGAAAATAATAAAAGTAAGTTGAGAGATTCCAAGCTGGAAGAAACCGCATGAATAGAGGAATAACACACCTCAGATCGAAGACAGATCTCTACGGATCAAAGGAGAGAAGATAAGGATCGATCCTTGGTGATGGAATCCTAAAAATGCCAAAGAGGGGTTATTGGATTAACTAGGGTCATGGAAGAATCATTGTATCCATGGGGTCTGACAACCCATGTATCTTGAAAATTACTAAAAACCTTACAGTTGTGGGGTATTACACGATGTGAAATACTGTCTCATGTCGTGTAATGCCTCGAGGTTGGTTTCTGCTGAAAAATATGTTTCCTCTCTATTTATTTTATTTTTATAAAACTAAAACATTAATAGTTATTAACCACTCAGGACTAGTCCTGAAATTGTGCTTCACATCATGTAATCTTATTACATGATGTGTAACCCTTACAACAGCATTGTTGCACCCCCAACAACTACCTAAACTCCCAAAACCTCCTCTAAACCTCTATAACATCAAAAAATTTCAATGTTAGTGACTGGGGGGACTAATACCATTACATAATATATATCTCAAAGCATTATCCTTTCTCAAGATTCCAAAACCAAGCCCAGAAGAGATAGGGTTCCGAACAAATACCCTAAGAGACACCTCTCAGAGTTCTTGCTACACTTGAAACACCACTAACAAACAAACACATAAAAATTCAATGATAATCCAATCGATGTAGTCCAAAAGCTGTAGTGGAAGCCTTCACATCCAAGAAAAACTCCTCTGACATCTCAAAATCATGCCTCATCATGTCAACCAAAACAACCACAAAACAAACCACACAAATACCACAACTGCACCGTGTGAACCCATGTGTTATGGAAACATTTCCTCCATGTCAAGATATTTTTCACTCTGGGTGGAACTGACTTTCCTGCATGTGTTTAATCTTATCACAGTTAATGCTTCTATATTAGGAATCAGAAACTTCCCTTTTCATCTATTAAGACTTCATCACACATTACACTACATACACACAAGTCATGGAAAGAAGCTCGTCTAATATAAAAAATGTTCAAGCATTACATCATTAAACATAACAGAGAAAATAGATACTCTAAACAACTCTGGGTATTGGGAATGCATATGTTTATCTTTCACCTAAGTACACTAAACCTAGTTAGGATGCCTCCACAACAAACAAAAAAATGGAGTGGTCCTTTCTCACAACACATTCTCATAATGATCTTGGATCTCCAATGGATTCTCCAAAAACAGTACATTATTATATATATTAAACTATCCCTGGTCAACGATGTGGGAATCATCATGAAGATATAGATGAAGTTGAGAGAATTGGAAGACGTTGTGGATCCTCTCTAACTACAATGGAAATGCCAATTGTTATTCCACCTCACCAACTCTCTCAAATATTTCAAAGGGTCCAACAAACCTCGGGGAAAAATTATTCCCTCTGTTGAACCCAAGAAACCCACATCAAGGGGAACCCTTCAAGAACATGTGGTACCTAGCCTTGAACTCCATGGGCCTCCTTCTGTGATAGGCATATGAATTCTGCTAGTATTGAAATACTTTCATCCCCTCACGAAAAATAAAAACTTTTTCAATGGTGATCTGGACCACATCTATACCAAGAACATATTTTTCCCCAACCTATATCCATAATTTCTGAGAATGACACGAACTCTCGTACACAACATCAAATGGATTCAATCCAATATAAGAATGATAACTATTGTTATAGGAAAACTCCACCTAGGTCTGGTGTCATAACCAAAATCCACTAAAGTCTAAGACACATGATCACAAAATATCCTCCAATGTCAGGATAGTCTACTCCATCTTCCCATCTTTCTAAGGGAATAAATTAGTGTTGAGGTGTCATTGGGTGCCAAAGGAATGAAAAAATCCCATCCAGACTCCTGAGGTAAACATGTTCCCTGATATGATACAATGGACCTTATAACTCCATGCAGTCGAACAACCACATCCACGTACCTCTTGGACAATGAATAAACTACACCAGACTCCATGATTTCTATGAAGTGATCTGATTTCATCATATGCTCCACTAACACACAGATAGTATCATAGCCTCCCTATGCACTGGGTAGCCTTGTGATTAAATAAATTGATATTTCATCACACATCCACTTGAGAACATCTAGGGACTAAAACAGACTACTGGGATCAAGGTTCTTGGCCTTAACCTACTAGTAAACCAAGCATCTTACCAGAAACTCTGCTACTGGACGCTTCATCCCGGTCCAAAAAGACTACATCATCAGGTCACAATACATCTTGGAAACTCATGGGTGTACCGCCAAAGGTGAGTTATGATACTCAAAAAGTACCCCATCATGAATTGCCTCCAGAACAAACAACGTTCCATGAGACAATATCTAGTTCTGACCATCCTCTAACCTTCCCTCCAAAGCATCACCATCACCAACATTTTCGCACAACACCTCTGCCTTTGAGTCTCCCCACTAAGACTCCTCCACCTACTACATTATAGAATACATCATCATCATCTGAAACAAATATACTCTACCACCTTATACTCTAGCATCTAATTGCATGGTTTCCAAATCCTCCATCAATATCCAAGCATCTGAAGACTCCCGAATAGCCTCATTTTTTGATGTCCTACTAAATGAATCAGTAATGAAATTCCCCTTTCATGAGGTGTAGGAGATCTCAAAATTGTAGTCCGGAAGAAACTCCATCCACATTCACTATCTTAGGTTCTGATCTTGTAACGTCCCGGTTCTAGGAGCTTCCCAGAGGTTCCATGTACCCAGTTGTTCAAAAGGACTAAAGCTCATTTCTCTAAAATCAATAGGCTTATGACTAACATCAACGGCCTTGGGTGTGATAGTGCGGAAACTATTCCATATTTGGAAAAGTAATGCAGTTGAAATAAACAGATAACAATAGTGGAAGCAGTAATAATATACTATAAGTAAACAGCGGCAGACTGGAAGTAATAAACAACTGGAGCACACATATATATAAATGATTCATGATACAAATGTCTAGGTAAATATCCAAACAAGTCGCAATGATATAATACATTACTAATCCAATTTATGAATAAAATAGATAAAAATTAGTAGCATCGCAAGCCTCATCTTAGTCCCATGCTCTCTAGCTCCACAGTAATCAAGTACCAGAAGTAGAAGGGTGCTTTCCATTATCTATACCTGCAGCAATATAATCTATTTGGGCCCAAATGCCTGACCCAAACAGGGTGTGAGATTAATACCCATAGGCAACCACCCAATTATTTGTGCCTAACAGTCGGGGAACATATATGGTAGACAATAAGCAAAATGAGTAAGTAAACAAGGAATTACTCAAAAGTAAACAATCCTACAGTTCAATTGCTTTCATTTTAAAATATCAATAAAGAAGCTAATAAAAAATAAGTAACCCTATAATAATTACTCATATCCTATCCCCTCTAGTTAAACCTATCAACCAAAAGCAACCCTCTAGAAATTACTCACATTCTAACCCCTATGGTTCAGCATTATCAAAGACACTCTGAGGAAGAAATCACCGTCAATTGTCCATGTTGTCTTTTATCCGTAAATTATAGACACTCTAGGGAAGCACTCAACATAAAATTCACCCTATGGTCTTGAAATGTATAACTAAAAACACTCTAATGGAGCACTCACGTTCAACCCCCCAAGGTTTCATAATGTGAAAAGTAAACTGACACTCTGGAGAAGCCCTCATCATCCAATCTCTCTATGGTCTACTACACAAGGTTCCCACAGCCTTGAGTAAGTCAATCATGAACAATGATATTTAATATCAAAAGTAAATCTTATGAACTACATGGATAAAAGATTTCAATAATAACATGACTAACAGATATAATCAGAAAATAGTTTCAGATAAACCACTCCATCCTAAAAACACTAGGCATGGAAAGCAAGCAGTTTAGCCGGAAAAGATAGGACCAACAACCAACATATGTTCAAACATGCGAAAAGAAATCCATTGCAAGTTAAATAAAAATATTCCTCATCAAACAACCACTACTTAGGCACACAAAGAATAGCAGACATTAAAAGGTCTAAAATCCCTAAACACACAATATCCAGTTCTAGCATATTAAGCTCTTTTGCACATAATATTCAAGTACTAACTACAGAAAGGACCAAACCACATACCTCAATATTGTAAGATCTATATAATTTGGATTTGTACCTTTAATTGAACAAGAATGTGGTAGATCTTCAAAAACATAAAAAATGATCAGCTGATGATATCTCAAGAAATGAGAGAAATCTGGAAACGAGGCTCTAGAAGAAAGAAGATCTCACTGTGGCGATTCCAATGCAATCGAAGGAGGTTGAATCATATAAAGGATGATAGATCATGGGCTCTAGGAATAATCGTTCTCTTGGGTCCCTCCTATACAAGAAGTCAATAGAAGAAGAAGAAATTGGGAATTTGACGCGACCCCAGTCCGTTTAATGAAATATAAGAAAAAGTACACAGTGTGTTTTTTAAACGTACACAGAGATTATATGCCTTTAATAAGCCCCTCATTTTGGCGGTCTCTAGGTCACCCCACACGTACATGTACTCGTCCATTACATGGCCAGAACACAGTCACCTGCGGCAACTGGGTTTAAGGCGTGTACTCCTTTAATTTCCAGAAACTCTTATTTTACTCAAAAACACCAGAAATCAAGATCCATACCTTAGATAAAGATATGGTTTCATGCAAACTTACCCCCTTAAAGAAATTATTCCATCGCGAGGGTCCCAACACCACTAACGACTCGTCAAATAGACCATCCATTGAAAAGTTACGATGAGTTTTATAAAAATGTCCTGAATGGGACCGCGTTCAACCAGAATCGGTTCAGTCTAAGTAGGTACAAACCGGCCCTTCGTTATCAAGATCCATCCTGCTAGGCCACTAGAGTGGCCCAGTTCCTCCAGCCTTCCCCATTTTTGAGGGTCAATTATTCCTGCCAGGTGCGTCCCACCCTAGTCATGCCCCGTATGGCCGACAGGATTAGTGACTGCATCGCCGCTTAGTCACCAATGGTCACATGGTGTTGTTCCACATCACTGTAGTCTTTCTTTCCAATCTCACGTGTTCCCAGACCAAATGCATCCACCTAGCTGATGTGGATCCCTCTACGTCGCCAGCTCGCTGCCGCTGTAGCCCACCGAGTTGCGACACCCAGTCACCGCCCACTATAGCTGTTGTCTTGGGCTCCCACCTCCGACCGTCGCCACCCACTGCCTACCCTATTATTGGTTGTCCCACTACCATGGTCCCTCCAAGACCATGGCATTATACCCTCTCCATCCTGAGGGTTGTTCTATCGGGAACTGAAACATTACAATTGATGAATATGCCTGATGTAGAAGCGATAACCTATTCCCTTAAATTAGGTTATTACTTTTAAACATGCATACAATTAATTTATAATATATAATGAAAAAAAAATTGTTAACACCTCATTAATTTAATGACATCGCAAATGTGTCATTGGCATTAAATGCCTTTGACCTTTTCACATTGACTTTCAATTTATTCTCCATAAGAATTAAAACATAACTATCTTTTATTCTTATTAACTTGGTGAACCTTACCTAGATAGGTAGTGAAGTGTTTAATCAATACTAGTTGATTTTATAACTAAAATGATACTTCAATAAAATGTTTAAATTGATAAGAGAAAGGGATCCAATTGAAGATCATGATCAATAATTCAATTTACACATTCTAGTGTAAGCTAATGCCTTTATTCCCATAATTGCATCACTTTATGCTTGAAAATATCCCAGATATGAGACTTTGTGTTCTCAAATTTCCCTAGAAAGGTGGAATAGAAGATGAATCCTCAAACAGCTTTGGGCAATGAAATTGTACATCATCCTCCCTCCCCCAAGTCTTATCTTGTACTTGCCTATTCTTCCATAGCACTCGTAAAAGACGAACAGACCGACCATGGAGAACCCTTGTATTGAGATCAAAAATCCAGATAGGGTGCTCATCAAATGAGGCATCCACTTCCAACTCAACCTTTTCAGGTTGAAAAACATGAGACGGGTCTGAGAAGTAACGTCGTAGTAGAGAAATGTGGAAGAATTCATGCATATCCATGTACCTCTGAGGTTACTATAACTTATAGGAAACCGTCCTGACCCTTTCCAAAACCTCAAATGGACTAACGTACCTTAGACAAAGGTTACCCTATCTCATAATCCTCATGTGTCCCAACCATGTTGTGACATGCAGGAAAACCTTATCTCCCACATCAAACTCCAGAGGTCGTCTCTTCCTATCAGTATTAGACTTCTTTCGTGACTGTGTAGCATCCACCCTCTTCTGAATTAAATCTATCTGCTCTATGGACACCTGGACAAGACATGGTCCTAGCATAGCTTCCTCTCCTCCCTTCATCCAACATAGGGGTGATCAGAATGGACAACTATAAAAAGCCTCATAAGTTGCCATATGAATAGTTTCATGAAAACTATTATTGTAGGAAAACTCCAAAAGAGGTATGTGATTCTCCCAAGAACCTCCAAAATCTAGGAAGCATGCTTGAAGCATTTCTTCTAGAACCAGAATCATATGCTCAGACTTTCCATCTACTTGGGGATGGTAAGCTGTACTCAAAAGTAACTATGTACAAAAATCCCTCTATAGTCACTGCCAGACTCGAGAAGTAACGTGTGTGTCCCTATCTGAAACGGTGGAGTTACAAAATCCATATAAATGTAAAATCTCTTGGATGTATATCCTTCCCATCTCATCTACACTGAAGGACTCCATGATTTCCAAGAAGTTAGAAACCTTTGCGATTCCTTCAATGACAACCCAAACTGTATTGTTCCCTAGAGGATTCCTCAGTAAGATTGTCATTAAATCCATCACGAAGTAATTCTACTTTCACTCAGGAATGGGTAACTACTAAAAAATTCATGCTGGTCGCTGATGATTTGTCTTCACCTGCTGATAGGGGGAACAACTCATGAAAAAAATAGCAAAATCTATCTACATACCTGGACACCAATACTGACGATGTAGATCTTGATACATCTTGGTGATTCCATGATGATCTTCCCAAACTGAGGAATAAAAATCTTGCATCAGCTCCTTGTGTATGTCTGCTGACACCCATACGTGACCACAATAACACAAGATATAATCCTCAGCTACAGTCCATCCAAGAATTCAGTCCTCTCTTGACACACCATCCAGTAAGACTAGGCCTTAAAAATTTGATATCTTTCTCATTTGAACTCTATCAAGTAGAGTAGGGGTAATATCTACATAAGAAAGAAACATCCCCCCTGTCTATTGTGAATCTCCAAATACATCTCAGAGAACAGATCCATAACCTTCCACCCACGGATTCCATCCTGAACTACGTATTTCTGAGTCCTCTTGGTCAATGCATCAGCCACAATGTTGCCTTTTCCAGGCATGTAGGAAGCTCAAGGTCAAAAGACTAAAGGTACTCCACCCACCTTCACTGTCTTGGATCCAGATCGTGATGTGTAAAGATGTACTTGAGAATTTTATGGTCATTGAAAACCACAAAATGCTCTCCCAATGGGTAATATCTCCAATACTATAAGGCATGAACAACTGCAGCCAACTCAAGATCGTGCAGTAGGTAATTCCTATCATGTGGACTCAAATACCGAGACATGTATACAACAACTCCCTACCCTTTAATAAGCAATGCTCCCATCCCGATACCTGATGCATCACAGTATTAAGTATATCTCTTTCTCGGCTCTGGAAATACTAGTATCATTGCTGAATTTAACCTTGCTTTCAACTCCTGAAAGACCGACTCACAAGAATCATCCCACAGGTACTTTAGACCCTTATAAGTTAGGCCTTCCAGTGGAACTGTTAAGAATGATAAGTACTTTATAAAGTGTATGTAGTATCCAGTCATCCCAAATAAACTTCGTACCTCAATGAAATTATTTGTCTTATCATAGGTAACTACTGCTCTCACTTTTTCTAGGTCTACTGATACTCTTGTCCCTAATATGACATGACCCATGAAGTGAATTCATTCCATCCAAAAGTGATATTTTGAAATCATATCATATAATTGATGCTCTCTCAATGTACTCAAAATGATCTCATGATGGGTAGCATGGTCGTTTTGAGTATGAGAGTACACCGATACGTCTTCTACAAATACTAGCACAAAATAATCCACATATGGATGGAACACTGGGTTAATTAGTTCCATGAAAACTGCAGGCGTGTTTGTGTGACCGAACGATGTAACCATGTACTTGTATAGACCATACCTGCTCTGTAAGGCTGTAAGAGTTATATCATATGGTCTAATACACAACTGATGATAACTGGATATCAAGTAAATCTTCAAGAACACCTGGGCTCCTTGAAGTTGATCAAAGAGATCATCAATCCACTACAAGGGATATCTGATCTTCACTGTCAACTTGTTAAACGTCCAGTAATCCACACAAATACAGAGGGTACTGTCCACCTTCTTTGTAAAGAGGATAGGAAAACCCCAAGGAGAAGTATTGGGTCATATGAAACCCGTATCCTGTAACTACTCTAACTGCTTCTTGAGCTCATGTAACTCTGGTGTAGCCAATCTATAATAAGGCATGGACACAGGTTCCCCTCCTGGATCATCATCAATAGAAAATTCCACCTCTCTTTCCAGAGTCAAACCTGAAAATTCCTCTATAAAGTCATCTCTAAAACAATACACCACTAGAGGAACATCCAACTATGAAGTACCATAGTCATCAAGATATAGACTAGAAATATGGGTTATAACTCCTAACATCCCATGATTCTTGGGTCCTTCTCTACTCATCTGGACATCCCATTCGCCCTTATGTAGAAACAAGTCCCCCCCCCTAATGATGCGAAACTCACCCTACGGTAGTAACAATCAACAACAGCATGGAGTGGAACCAACCAGTCCATTCCGACAATGAAATCATAGCATTTCATCTCTAAGAAATAGTGGTCCAATAAGAAGTGACACGCACCAACCTCAAGAGGGAACTCCTCGCACTAACATACACTAGTCATTCTAGTCCCCAACGGATTTTACATCATCAAGACATCAGTAAAAGTAAAGATACAGAGCCCAAGGCTCTCCATAATAACAACATATATAAAACTATGGTAATCCCCTGTATCAAAAATGTATAAGTTAAGACTGAGGAAACTAGAATCATACCTCAAATTGTAGAGGGTTTGAGATCCTGATCATGTTGGGTTTTCTCCACTACAAAAGTCTAGCTTGTATCGTAGCCCTATGACCCTACCTGACCACCTTGAGATGATCCACCATATTTTAACTGAAAAATTGGAGATTGGATACCATGAGAAAAACCTCATCCTCGATCTAAACGGTGGTAAGGACTCTAGTTTCTAGACTGATGAGAGATTAGTGGTCCTTCTCTTGAATGATGAATCATAGAAGAACCACTATCCCCAACTACTGGTGATAAAATCTGATAGAAACGCTGAAGATAACCCATCTTGCCATAATATCGGCCCTCAACTGGATCTCTCGAGGAGTATGACATCATAATCCTTCTCATCCAACACTAGTAGCACACCACCAGGACACCATAAAAATTATTCCTCCTACTCGGATATCTGCACGTAGATTCCCTGTGGTGCTTCCTACTGTCAGTCGGAGGGGTAATAGCTCTGGATACTAAACCTCCTTGACCCAAAACTATAGAATCCCTCATATTTCACTATTTGATTAGTGACTAGTTGAATATATATGTGATGGAAGTCAACCTGATGATTTTGACCTAAGATTAAATTTCAAGACTAAGACCATCCTCAAACATCCTTTCCAGTAATTACTCATCACCTCTTGGTATGGGTGTGAATTGATGCAGCTCTGTGAAGTGAGAATAATACTCTATAACTGAAAGATTACCCTACTCTAGACTCATGAACTATCGGTATTGGTGAAACCTCAATGTCTCAGGGTATAAGTAATCATATAAGTCATGATGGAACTCATCCCATGCCATAACCTTCTTGTATCCCGCATGTGAGATCACAGACCACCATCTCTTGGAGGAATCCCGAAAGATGTAGGTAGTGAGATTCACCCTCCTCTCTGGAGGCATCTCTAGATGCTCGAAGATTGATAGCATGGCTTCTAGCTATTACTTTACAGCCTGAGGTCCTCCATCCCCTGAGAAGGTGGGAGGATTCTTCTGCTGAAATACTTGCATCAACACTTTTATATACTTGGAAGGAGGTGGTACTCCTTGTAAGGTCTACAAAAACCCCATGAAGCCCACTCAAAACTATGCATCAGCACCTATGTCCGAAATGACGGCTAGTGACAAGACCAAAACAATGGTAGGATCTGTTGGCAGTTCCTGATCTTCCATGTCTAGTGTCTAGTCACTACCCTGTATTTGGCGTATAACCGGAGGACGTCTCAGGGGCATGATTATGCAAGTTCAAACACAGACCTTAGATCAAGATTAAAAAAATACTAAAACATAGAATTCCCTGAAGGGAACAAAAGAAAGAAAGCATTCAAGATTTCTAAAAGGTGTATACATGGTGTGTGAAACTCCTAAATAGCGTGTTCCCTTAATATTTCACAAGGTTTTGTACTTTTCCCAGCCCAGGTCATGTAGCATGACATATACACAGTGTGTTCTCCTAACACAAGGCGTGTACTTGAATCCTCATCCACTACACAATTTCTTCTATAGAACATAACCCACATAGTTATCCTAGATCAAGACTATACGGCGTGTTTGTCACAGACACAGCGTGTACTACAAAGAACTTCACTGACCCGTGTTGTCAGTTATACGGTCAGTTACACGGCTGACTCAACACAGTGTGTGTGCGCCAGACACAGCATGTACTAACTACCCAAAATCAACCTGTGTCATTGGTCACTCGGCTAGACATATGGTCTATACACACGAAGTGTGTATATGGTACCCAAAATGTTCCGCCAAAGATTTCCCAACCACGTGTCTCTACCCACACAGCCAGTGACACGGTTAGAGACTACACGGAGTGTACACACAATAAACAACATGTAATTAAGAAAAACAATTCCTTCCCAAACAAAAGAATACATGGAGTGTATTAATAATTACATTCCATGTATTCTGGGTTTTTCTGGACAGTAAGCCTCGCAAACTACTCTGGAACCAAGAAAAACACTAAAATGAACATCAAAGTTCCAAATTCCGATCCGTGGAGGGCCATAATCCTTGTGAATCAAAGTTTGTCATCTTATAAATGTCATAAACAAGCATAACAGTGCAATGATACACCAAATTCTGATCTATAAGGGCCCATAACACCCGAATAACCAATGTTTGGTGTTCGTTCAAACAAAAACATACAAAATACAATACCCTATAAAATATCATTTATTGAATCAAGTCATCTATCACAATAGCATGAATATCTAGAAAAACTTCTATCAAAACAACATGAATTCAGTAATGTAAGAACCTGGTTCTTCTTCTTGAGGTACAGGTTTCTTCTTTACCTTTTGCTTAAGTGTTTTTGAGAAAATAGGGAAAATGGGGGAAAATGTCAAATTTTGTGACTACACGCTGTGTAATTTTCCACACGTTGAGTACTTTGGCCATGTGGGATGGGTACACAAGGCGTGAAGGCCTGTCGGAAATGAAGTGTCTAAAAACTGACTACACGACATGTATAGGGTATTTACACTCCATGTATTAAGTCGGCAGGTGAATATTAAGGTGGTGGAGGCAGCCGCCAGTGGAGCGATAGTACACGCTGTGTAGTTAGGAATACATGCCATGTACTCATGTCGACAAGTGAACAGTTTCGTGGTGGAAAGAAGCCACCAGATGAACAGTTAAAAAATTAAAGGCACACACTGTGTACTTGAGAGTACACTCCATGTAGTTTTTTCCCTTAAAACATGTTGTAGCCTCCTCTGTTCATATAGTAAGCTTAGAATGCCGAAGGAGAGTTATAGAGATGGTCAGAGCTTGTAGGATCTCCGGACCACACATTGGGAACCTAATTCCTACGCCGTCGATCTCCCATGAACCACACAGGTAATATCTTCCTTCTCCTAGAGCCTTTATTACCAATTCTTTATTGAGGGAAAGTTATTTGAGTTTTCATAGAATTATGTTCATCTCAGATCTTCTCTGTTCTCATTTGTTTTGGGAGGCATCGTTCCCGTATACGGATCAGTGATGATCGAGGTAGGTGGTATGGTGTTTAAATTCGAACAGCTGTGTGTTTTTCTGAACTGTTGTGCTTCAAGACCATGTTTGGGGTGTCTTATGGCTGAGACATTTTTTGAAAAGATATCTATAATTTTGTAAATAATCTAATTATAAGTTTAATCTACTGTTTTGGATCACTACTTGGATCTAGGACCACCCCGAGGGTGCATTCCTCTGTTTATCCATTTGACTAGGATACCCGAGGGTATGCCATGATTATATTGTGCATTGCATTTTACTTGATAGGAATTGTATATGAAATGCTTTTTAATGTGTTTGGGCTCATCCCGGTTACTTGATTAGCCTGAGGGAAATGTTTCATTTAGCCCGAGGGCAGTTGTTATTTTAGCCTAAGGGAAATATTTGTTTCCCTGTGGGGAACCTTTATATGCCCATGGGCTGTCGATTCTGTGCCTATGGGTGACACTTCGTATGCCTGAGGGCAATATTAGTTTTGCCTATGGGCAATCACCTGCAGGTTTCGATTATGGTTACCTGAGGGCAAGGATGGTATGTTTGAGGATAGTGTTATCATAAATATTCACCGTGGTGTTTTCATATATTATAAATTCCAAGTAAAAACACAGGCTTGTCATGGTTAAATTAATATTAAAATGGAAATGTAACTAGTAAAGTTAGTTACATTTGAGTACTACTTAGTTTATTGAATTTACTACTGCACCCTACTGTTGCACATTTTCATTAACAGTTGGGAACGGGCCTTTGGTGGGTGCCTACTGGGATTTATTTCTCCCACCCAGTTTTGGTCATTTCTTTGGCCCAAAAAACTATATTTCAGCAGGATTCGATAGGGGAAAGGGACTTTATACAGGTACATGATTGTAACAGCGGAGTAAGAGAGCATGGGACCAAGCTCTTTCTTGTGATGCTGTTGTGTTCTGTTTACTCTGCTTTGTTTTGTTGGTTGTACCCTGTACTTTAGTTGTATTGTATTGTATTGTAGTGTATCATGTTCTAGATGATTTCATAGAATTCGTGACATGTTGTATCTTTATATATATGAATATTGGTTCTCTTTTACTCTAGTTGTCCATTTCAGTTGTATATTGTCTATTACTTTCGATGTTGCATGTAATTTATCTTCTCTATTACGCTACACTTTAAAAAATGAGGGCATAGTTTCCCCACTATCAGACATGGGCCCTTGCTGCTTTTCGGCACCCTCTGGCATTTGGGGAAATGCGCTCGAGGTCATGTGACCAACCGGGTTTGGGGCACCCATTGAGTGGAACCCAGATCCAGGATGTTACAAAGTGGTATCAGAGGAGTTCATTTATTTGACTTACTATTTGGAGCATATAGTCAGGGATAGGACTGAAATGGTAGTTGGTAATAAGTTGTGCCCAGGAGTAGCTAACATGTGTACAAGTAAAAACCATTCTACCTTAGTTATTGAAATTATTACTAGTTTTGAAATTTTACAGTTGATTTGATTTTCACCATTGGGTGACGCACTTGTGGTGTGCTATTTATATGTTATACTAGGGTTATATTTAGTTGCAACCCGATGAGATGAGGGTATTCCATCTCATGCATCATTTAGGAACATGCTATAAATATCATGTCATGTATTCTTTCCATGCCATGTAGGTGCATTAGAAATCGCATATTGTTGTGATAGTTGTTGTGAAATAAAACCATGATGTTCTGATAACTGGTTTGATAAATACCTACGATTTGATAGGGTATTTTTGTGTGATTATTTGATAGGATGAATGCTAAACTATGGTTTTTGGGGAGTATGGGCCCTCAATGACTGGAATTTGGTGGATCATCGATGTGTTTATTTTGTTATAACATGTGTAAGATAACAAAAATTGATTCGTGGGGAGTATGGGCCCTCATGGATCGGAATTTGGCACCTAGATGTTTGTTTCAATGTTTTTCTGGGTTTCAGAGAAGTTTCTGAGGCTTACTGTCTACAAAACCCAGGACACACGCCGTGTAGTTCTATGGACACACATTGTGTGTTCTTCTATTTTGGAATAAATGAACAAAATTTAAGTGCACGCTGTGTACACTAAGTACACACCCTGCAGTCTCTTCCCATTTCATAAACCATGTGGGCGGGGACACGGGGTAGGGAATGGCTTGGGGAGACACGGCATGTACTATTTATACACGCCGTTTAGTGTTGACTCTATGTCCACCCGTGTAACTAACCACACTGACAGAGGAAACCTGAAGACATACACGCTGTGTCTACTATGAACACGTTGTGTAGTCTGACCCAGGTACATGGTAGTGTCACTAACAAAATGGGCTGGTGTTATCATTTCTAGTACATTCCATATCCACTTTGGTATATTCCGTGTAGTTTCAGTCGTGTAGCCGGCCATGTAGCAAACAACACGGGTCGGTCTGGGGCTTCTTTGAACACGCCGTGTCTTTTTGAAACACGTTGTGCAGTGTGACCTGGGTACATAGGCTGTGTCACGAACAACACGGGCCGGTGAAAGCTTGTCGAGTACACGTTGTGTACCTGTGGGACATGACGTGTAGTCCTATTTTAGGAGATTTTTGTGGCTTAGCCATGTAGAAGGACTCGGGCATTGAAGGGGGATTCAGGTACACACCGTGTAGTTAAGAGACACAATGTGTGTTTGGGGTGTTACACGGTGAGTTTAAGATTGAGTGCACTCCCATGTGGATGGCTTGTGAGAACACGCAGTGTATTATTTATACATGCCATGTAGTCATGTTTTGTAAATCTTGAATGCTTTCGTTATCCTGTTACATCCTTGGTCTCCCCTTTTTCAGTCTCTGATAATCTTGATTTACGGCGTGTGTTTGACCTTATAGAGTCATGCTGACGAGACGACCACCAGTTGTTTTCTAGGAGTGCAGCAATGATTATACTCTAGAGATGGTAGGTCATGGGCAACCAATGGATCCTCCAGTAGATCCAGATGCGGCACCATCCATTATACCAGACACAGGCGCAGAGAAGCAGTTCTGTGAAGGCTTCATGCGGTTTATGCAGAACTTCCAGGGAGCATCGCAGGACACCACATCTATTTCAGAGCTTACTCGTATATTCTTGCAGCAGCATCTGCCTACAATTTTAGGGGATGGAAGACCGCAGGTTGCAAAGTCTTGGCTGGGTTCGATGTAGATGATATTTGAGCCTCTGGAGACGCCTCATGGGTAGAGGGTCAAGCTCGATACATACATACTGCGTGATTCCGCTAAAAGGTGGTGGGATATTACCACCCAGTCTGAGAATCACCGAGACATGGCATGGGAAGATTTTCAGGTTGCATTCTATTAATTCTTCTTCCCAGAGATTCTAAGGGACGATCGAGCTCAAAAGTTCATGAATCTGTAGCAAGGCGCCATGACAGTGATGGATTTTTCTACTCTCTTCACCGAGCTTCATCTTTTTCACCCATTATGGTGGGTGAAGAGGCGTTGAGAGCTAGATGCTTTGATTATGGTCTTTGGTATAACATCTGAGTGCTGGTGAACGTTTTTAGGTTGCCTACGGTATATTCCATTATGAACCAGGAACTGATTACCGAGAGGAATCTGCGAGAAGTTACTAGTGTGGGATAGGGTGGTTCGACACTAGTTTCTATTACTATTTCTACTGGTAAGAGGAATAGGTAGATGAGTTTCTCTCATTGTGGAAGTACTAGTAAGCAGAATTCTTCATGTGGCCAAGTCATTTTCTACTAGTGTGGTAGATATGGGCAAAAGATACCTCAGTGTCCACGTGACCCAGTGGAGTGGCGAGCCTGCAGCAAGATGGGTCATCTTCAGTGCTTTTGTAGGGTGTTTCCACTAGTAGCTAGTGAGAGGGGTTATGTGCAGGCTCTGCGTGTGGGAGCAGGACCAACAGCTTCTTACTAGTAGGGTAATTGGGATAGGTCAGGATGTACATGCAGAGTTTGTGGTCATGGATGTGGTAGCCATACACTAGGATCTCAGAGATGGTAGGGTCGGTCAGCTCAGGGTAGCCAGGTTGTGTAACGGGGCCGCGGAACTGGGTAGGCATATGCAGTGAAACAGACCCAACATGAACAGGATCCCGGACCTTCCACTATCTTAGGTAACATTCTTTTTGCTTCTGTTTTGTCTTCTGTACTTTTTGATTTGGGTGCTACACATATTTTTATATATTTTCCCATTGTGGAGAGCCTTGGGCTATGTGTTTCTTCTTCTTCGAGTGTAATGACGCTAGACACTACGATGGGGACTAGAACGGCTGGTGTGCATCATTGAAAGGAGTGCCCCCTAGAGGTCGGTGGGTGTCACTTTCTATAGCACCTCTATGTCTTAGAGATGACGAGCTATGACGTCATTATCGGGATGGAAGGGATGGTACCTTTCGAGCCTTTGTGGATTTATATCATTTTAGGGTGAGTTTCACGTCACCAGAGGGTGGAGAGTTTGTATACAAGGGTGAATGGGATGTACAGGAAAGCTGATCGGGACCTGAGCATCGTGGGAGAGGAGGTGTGAAAGCTCAGATTGCAAGTTATTATATATATGATCAGGGGACTTGTCAGAAGGATATCCCTGCAGTAGTCTAGAGTTTCTGGGATGTCTTCCCGGATGACTTTTAAGGTCTTCCTCCCAAGTGAGAGGTGGATTTATCTAGTGATCTTTTCTCAGGAGTGGCACTAGTTTCCATTTTTCCTTATAGGATGGCTACACTAGAGTTGAAAGATCTCAAGATGTAGTTAGAGGAGTTACAGGTAAAGGGATTCATCCGAACCAATAATTCTCCTTGGGGTTCGCCAGTTCTCTTTATGAAGAAGGAAAATGGTACCCTGAGACTCTATGTGGATTATCCGAAGCTGAACCAGTTGACGGTTAAAAACTGATATCCCTTACCGTGGATCGATGATCTATTTAATAAACTTCGGGGAGAACGAGTGTTCTCGAAGGTTGACTTGAGATCCGGATATCATCAGTTACGTGTTAGGCCATCGTATATACCGCTTACAACTTTTCAGATCAGATATGGTCTATACATGTATTTGGTTAAGCCATTTGGACTCACGAATGTGCCTGCTGTTTTCATGGATATGATGAATCTTGTGTTCCACCCTTATCCAGACCTTTTTTGGTAGTCTTTGTGGACCATATCTTGGTGTACTCTCACACTCGACACGACCCTGCCACCCATCATGATATTGTCTTGAGTACACTGAGAGAGCATCAGCTATATGACATGCTCTCAAAGTGCCACTTTTGGATATACCTGATTCACTTCCTGGGTCATATCATCTCAGAGGCAGGAGTTGCGGTAAAGCCAGAGAAAGTGAGAGCAGTAGTTTCCTTGGAGCAACCTAAAAACATGTTTGAGATACGGAGTTTCTAGGGACTGGCCGGTTACTACAGGTTCTTTATATAGGAAATCTCCCTCTTAACAGCACCGTTAACGGGTTTGTCTAAGAAGGGTGTGAAGTTCCTTTGGTTAGAATCTTGCGAGACATCCTTCCAGGAGCTGAAAAGAAGGTTGACATCTGCACCAGTCCTGATACTTCCAAATCAAGGGATGATCTATACAGTTTACTATGATGCATCAAGTATTGGGCTGGGAGCAGTGTTGACGCAGGATGATCAATTTTTTGTGTACGGGTCTCGGCAGTTGAGGCCACATGAGAGGAATTACCCAACGCATGATCTCGAGTTGGTTTCAAATGTTCATATGTTTCGCTGTTGAAGACAAAATCTCTTGGGAGAGCATTTTCTGGTTTTCACCGACTACAAAATCCTAAAATACATCTTTAATCTATGTGACTTGAACCTAATACAGTGAAGGTGGGTCGAATACCTTCATTCATTTGACTATTAGCTTTCCTATACACCTGGTAAAGGTAATGCATTAGTTGATGCACTGAGTAAGAGGACTCAGATACAGGCAGTGCAAGAGGCCAGTGGCGAGTGGAAGCATATAACTTTGTTCTTTGAGATGCATTTGGAGGTTC
This sequence comes from Viscum album, assembly GCA_963277665.1. Classification (NCBI taxonomy): domain Eukaryota; kingdom Viridiplantae; phylum Streptophyta; class Magnoliopsida; order Santalales; family Viscaceae; genus Viscum; species Viscum album. Next base: position 689,497,209 of record OY728153.1, on the reverse strand, counting down.
ACAATAGTCAGGGGCAGACCTGTATTTCTCCTTAGTTGTGACCTCTACTCTCTTGGATAGAGTGATGATGTGAAAACTATCGGATTCAGAAGGCCCAATTCTATAGGAGTTGGCGCAAAGTGAGGACCCTCCTCCTGGATGGACGATAGGCGATGATGAGGTACTACGTTTCCATGGATGAGTGTGGGTTCCAGGGGATATATGCAAGGAGATGATGTGGGAGTTTCATGCTTTAGCATGGGAAGTTCATCCTGGAGTCACCAAGATGTACCGTGACTTGAGATGTCAATATTGGTGTCTAGTTATGAAGAGAGAGGTAGTTGGTTTTGTTACTACATGTTCCACCTGTTAGCAGGTGAAGGTGGAGCATCAAAGGCCAGCGGGACTGTTACAACTGTTACCCATTCCAGAATGGAAATGGGATGATGTCGCGATGGATTTCATGACTGGGTTGCCGAGGTCACCTCAAGGCAATGATGTCGTGTGGGTTGTTGTGGACAGACTCACAAAAATAGGTCTCTTTTTGCGGATCAAGAAGACCTTCTGTGTTGACGATCTCGGAAGTTTGTATATTCGAGAGATAGTGCATCTTCATGGGGTCCCTCGTTCTATAATTTCATATAGGGATGCCCTCTTTACATCTCCCTTATGGCAGAGTTTTCAAAGGGCACTGGATACACAGGTGCATCTGAGCATAACATACCACCCTAATACCGATTGCTAGTCAGAGCGTACGATACAGGTGCTTGAGGACATGTTGCACGCATGCATCCAAGACGTTGGGGCTCTTGGAGAAGCATATACCCCTAGTTGAGTTTTCCTATAATAATAGTTTTCGAGCAACTATTGAGATGGCACCTTATGAGGCTTTATCTAGTAGGCCATGTCGATCACCCTTATGCAGGACGGAGGCAGGTGAAGCAGATTTACTGGGACCACGTCTCATGTAGGACACTTCAGAGAAGGTCTAGTGATTCAGAATTGGATGTCTACCACATAGTCTCATCAAAAATCTTATACTGATCTCCGTAGATGACCCTTGGAGTTCGTGGTTTGGGATCAGGTTTTCTTGCGTGTTTCACTAAGGTTGGGACACATGCGGATCAGGAGACAGGGTAAACTTTCACTGAGGTATGTGGGGCCGTTTGAGATTCTGGAGAGAGTCGGGACGTTTTTCCTATTGGTTGCAATTACCATAGAGGCACCGAGCCATGCACGATGTCTTCCATGTATCTTAGGTACGCAGTTATCATTTAGATTCGTCTCACATCTTTCTTCCTAAGGAGGTTGAGCTATAGATTGTTCCATTGTTTGAGGATCATCTGATTCGTATCGTTGATAGGAGCACGAATGTTCTCCGAGGCTAGTCAGTTCCTCTCATACAGGTGTTATGGCATCATGTTTGATTGTAGGATGAAACCTGGGAGTGAGATACTGGCATACATGCTCAGTGGCCAGAGTTTTTCTGAGCTTTATCTTCGCCCCCCTTGGAAGGGAAATTCAGGGATGAATTTCTTTAAGGGGGAAGTTTGTAATAACCAGGTTCTTCTTCTTGAGGTACAGATTTCTTCATTCCCGTTTTCTTATTTGTTTATGAGAAAATAAAGAAAATGGGGGAAATCTCAAATTTTGTGACTACACACCGTGTACTTTCCACACGCCATGTACTTTGGCCGTGTGGGATGGGTACACAGGGTGTGTATGCCTGTCGGAAATGAAGGGTGTAATAACTGACTACACACCATGTATGGGGTATTTACATGTTGTGTATTAAGTCATTAGGTGAATAGTAAGGCGGTGGAGGCAGCCGCCAGTGGAGTGACAATACACGTGGTGTAATCGGGAATACACGATGTGTACTCATGTCAACAAGTGAATAGTGTCGTGATTGAAAGAAGCTGCCAGAGAAACAGTTAAAAATGAAAGGTAGTATCCATGTACTTGAGAGTACAAGCCGTGTAGTTTTTTTTCACTTAAAATGGGTAGTAGACTCCTATATTCATAGATGAAGCTTAGAACACCTGAGGAGAGCACGGGAGATGGTCGGAGCTTGGAGGATCTCCCAACCCCACACCGAGAACCCAATTCCTAGGCCTTCAATCTCCTTAGAACCACACAGGTAAGATCTTCCTTCTCCTAGAGCCTTTCTTACCAATTATTTCGTGATGTAAAGTTATTTGAGTTTGAACGGAATAATGTTCCTCTCATATCTGCTCTGTTCTCATTTGTTTCCTAAGGCATCGTTCACGTATACCGATCAGAGATGATGGAGGTAGGTGGTTTGGTGTTTAAATTCAAACTATTGTTTGTTTTTGTGCATCGTTGTGCTACAAACCCATGTTTGGGGTGTCGTATGGCAGAGGAAGTTTCTGAAAAGATATCTAGAATTTGTGTAGATAATCTAATGATAAATTTAATCTGTTGTTTGGGATCACTGCTTGGATCCAGGACCACCCCGGTGGTGCGTTCCTCTGTTTAGCTATTTGTCCAGGATACCCGATGGTATGCCATGATTATATTGTGCAATGCATTTTCCTTGAGAGGAATTTTATATGAATTTCTTTATTATGTGTTTTGGATCGACCAAATTATTTTCTTCGCTTGGGGAAAGTGTTTTGTTTAGCTGAGGGCAGTGATTATTTCAGCCTGAGGGAAATATTTGTTTAGCATGTGGGAAACCTTTATGTGCCCGTGGGTATTAGATCTTGTGCATGTGGTCGACACTTCGTACGCCTGGGGGAAATATTTGTTTTGCCTGTGGGCAATCACCAGTGGCTTTCGATTCTGGTTACCTGAGGGCAAGGATGGTATGTCTGAGGACAGTGTTATCATAAATATTCATCATGGTGTTTTCTTATATTATACTTTTCAAGTTAAAGCATAGGATTGGCATGGTTAAATGAATATTAAAATGGAAATGTAACTGGTAAAGTTAGTTACTTTTGAGAACTGGTTAGTTTATTGCATTTTCTACTGCACACTACTGTTGCACATTTTCACTAACAGTTTGTCACGGGCCTTTGGTGGGTGCCTACAGGGATTTATTTCTCACACCCTGTTTTGCTCATGTATTCAGCCCAAAAAGACTATATTTTTGTAGGTTTCAACAGGGGAAAGGGTCCCTTTATAGGTACATGATTGTAGCAGAGGAGTAGGAGAGCATGGGATCGAGCTCTGGCTTGCGATGCAACATCGTTTTTTTACTCTTCTTTGTTTTGTTGGTTGTACCTTGTACTTGAGTTGTATTGTACTGTATTGAATTGTATCTTGTTCTGGATTCTTTCATAGAATTTGTGAAATGAGGCATCATTATATATATATGAATTCTTGTTCTCTTTTACTTGAGTTGTCCATTTCAGTTGTATATTGTCTACTACTTCCGATGTTCCATGTTATTTATTTTTCTCTTGTGCTACACTTTGACAAATAAGGGAATAGTTTCCCCACTATCATACATGGGCCCTCGCTACTAGTCAGCAACCTTTGCTATTTGGTGAAATGCACTTGAGATCATGTGACCCACCAGGTTCGTGGCACCAGTTGAGTGGCACCTGGATCCAGGACGATACAAGTAATTCACCCTAAATTACATGGCAAGAATGAATGGCATGTGATCACTACCAAGTGTTTATATGATGCATGAGTTTTCATAACCTCGTCTCATCGGGTTTAAAAAATATAACTTCAATAATATCAACAATAATAGCACAAGACATCTAAATCACCCAACGGTGAAATCAAATTAGCTATAATAATTAAAAAAACCTATAAAGTTGCAGTGTACGAGGTAAATTGGATTTTCCCTATACACGGGTTAGCTACTCCCAGACCCAGTTTATTACCAAGTAATTATTCCTTCGTATCCCTATCTATAGTCTCCAAATAGTAAGTCAAGAAGAAAATAATTCCTTTGATACCACTTTGTAACATCTCGGTTCCGGGAGCCGCCCAGAGGTGCCCCGTACCCAGTTGGTCATATGGCCTCAAGCGCATTTCCCCAAATTCCAGAGTCTGCTGACTAGTAGCCAGGTCCTTTGGTGAGATATTTGGGAAACTATCCCCTCATTTTTAGAGTAATACATTGGAAATAAATATATAACAATAGCGGAAGTAGTAAAACATAAAATAAGTAAGTAACGGAAGATTGGAAGTAATAAACAAGTGGAACACCCATATATATAAATGATGAATGATATATAAGTCTAGGAAAACATCCAAACAAGTCACAATGCTATAATATAGTAGTAAAATAATGTAAAAAGATAAAAAATAAACTCCAGCAACATCGCAAGTCTCATCGTTGTCCCATGCTCTCCAATTCCACAGTAATCAAGTACCTGAAGTAGAAGGGTGCTTTCCCTTATCTATACCCGTAGTAATATAATCTGTTTAGGGCCAAAATCATGACCCAAATAGGGTTTGAGATGAATCCTAGAATAAAACCACCCAATTATATGTTCCTAACAATCAATGAATATATATGGTAGGCAGTAAACAAAATGAAGCCGTAAACAAGGATGTACTCAAAATTAAACAATCCTACTGTTCAATTTCATTCGATTTCAAATATCAAGCAATAATTTAATAAAAACAAGTAACCCTATAAGAAGTACTCACATCCTATACCATCTAGTTCAACCTATCAAACACAAGAAACCCTCTAGGAGTTACTCACAGTCTAACCCCTCTAGTCCAGCTTTAACAAAGACACTCTGAGGAAGCATTCCCGACCAATTCCACCTGGGGTCTTTTATCAGTAAACTACAGAAACTCTAGGGGAGCACTCAACATCCAATTCCACATGTGTTCTCGCAACATGGAACTAAATACACTATGAGGGATCACTCACGTCCATCCCCCTATGGTCTTACAATGTGAAATTTAAACAGACACTATGGAGAAGCCCTCAGCGTCAATTCTCCCTATGGTCTACTACACCAGGTTCACACAGACCTATGTAAGTCAATTGTGCCAATGATGTTTAACAACCAAATTAAACATTAAGAACTACTTTCCTAACATCTTTAAAGAACTAATCAGCCAATATCTACAAGCATAAAATTGCTTCTGATAAATCACTCTGTCCTAACAACAGTAGGCATGAAAAGAAATCATCCTAATAAGAAATGCTAGGCCCCACAGAAAATATCATTTTAATGATGGGAAAAGAAATACATAGAAATATAAATAATCATATTCACAATTATACAACCTCTACTCAATCACACAAGGCATAGTAGACATTAACATGGCTAAAATCTCTAAACACAAAAAAACCATGTTCTAGGGTATTGGGCCCTTTTTCACATAATATTCAAAGACTAACAACGGAAAGTCAAAAACCAGCTACCTCGATGTTGTAAGATCAATATACTTTGGATTTGGCCCTTGAATTGACCAATAACATGGTATATCTACAAAAACAACAAAAATGGACAACTGAGGATATCCCGTGAAAGGAGAGAAATCAAGAAAAGTGACTTTAGAAAAAAGAAGAACTCACTGTGGCGATTCCAATGCAATCGACAAAAGTCAAATCAGAGAACATATGATATATTAGGGGCTCTAGGAAAAATTGTGCTCCTAGGTCGCTCCTAGAAGAGACATCGTCAGAAGAAGACGAAACATGGAATGAGACGCGACCCTATTCCATTTAATGAAATAAAATGAAATGTACACAATGTGTCTTTTAAAAGTACATGGTGTGTATATACCTTTACCAGGCCACGCTTTAGGCAGTCTCCAGGTCACCCCACACGATCATGTACTCGGCTGTTACACAGCCAATACGCATTCACCCGTAGAAACCAGGTACATGGCGTGTACTTATAAGTATAGGGCGTGTACTCCTTGATTTTTTGGAAACTCTTATTTTTCCCAAAAACACCAAAAATCAATATCCATACCTGATATGAAGATCCAGGTTCATATAGATCTCAATGGTAAAATATATACCTCAAACTCTTGTGGTTAGTAAACACCACAAAGATCCTCCCAATGAAGTATCAGTGCCACAAATTCAGTGTAAACATGACTATTTGTAGCTCCAAATTGTTGGTGGCATAGATACGCTCATGGGGACATAACATCCTAGACCCATAAGTGATTACTACTCATTATTGAGTCAAGACACATCCCAAGCCCAGATAAGAAGCATCACATAATACCTGAAACATCACTCCTTTATCGGGAAACTAGAGCACTAGAGTACAAAACAACTTCCCCTTCAGATAGTAAAATGTAACCTAACAATGATCACTCCACACAAAATATTTGTCCTTCCTATTCAAAGCAATAAATTGGGATATAAATTGATAGAAATTAATTAGAAACCTCTGATAATATCATGTGATACCATGAAAGCAGAAAACCTCTTCCATGTTCTTGGGTGATTCATAATAAAAAACCACTTCAACCTTTGATGGGTCTAATGACACAGCCTATTGAGACAAAAAATGTCCATGTAAATTCACCTCTCATGTCCATAACATAGGCTTAGACAACATTCCATAGATTTGGTGGCATCAAGAAATTGTAAGAAAATTCTGAGATGCCTGGAATGCTCCTCCTCAGACATCGTGTTGATCAAGATGTCATCGATGAATACGATGATTAACTGTTCTGGGAACTCACAAAAAATGGAGGTCACAAGTCCCGTGAACATTGTTGGTGCATTCATAACACCTAATGGCATAACTATGAACTCGAAGCTCCCATACATGCATCTGAATGAAGTATTACAGGTATCTCTTCCACTCACCCATAATTTGTGATATCCATACCATATATCAATCTTATAAAACTAACCTGTCCCACTTCGCTGGTTAAAAGTATCATCATTTCTTGGAAGAGGGTAATGTTTCTTGACCATCACTTGATTTAACCTCTGTTAGTTTATGGAAAACCTCATACCACCATATTTCTTATTTACAAACAATAATAGAGCACCCCACAGTGAAAAACTAGGCTGGATGAAGCCATTCATCATCGGATAATCTTTATAAATCCTCAAATCCCACAACTCAAAAGGTTCCATCTGATAAGGATCCATAAAAAGTAGATAAGCATCAGGTTGTAATTATATCTTGAACAAAACATCACATCAATGGGGTAGCATCACAACCTCCTTGGGTAAATCATCAAATACCTCCCCCAAAATTCCTAGAACCTCTACCATTTTAGAATCCACTAATTCTAATGACATCTTAGCCAATAAATTGGGAATGGACCCCAAAGATTTATTTCTCACCTATCAACCCTGCTCTCCAACATAAACCAAAAACTTACCATCCACATCTAAAAATGAAACTATCCTCTAGCAGTAGTGGACAACAGTATGTACAGAATATAACCAGTCAATGACAAGGATAAAATCGTATAGCTACAACTTCTGAAAGAAGAGATCCTTAGGGGACTTATGTGGTCCCATCATCGGCCCACAACTCTAACACACATCAAACAAGATAGTATGTCCATCGACTAGAGTACTCAATACCAAGCGCATGATGAGACACTCTACGTCTAGTCCAAAATCATGGGCTAGAGTAGGTACAATAAAGGAGTGTGAAGCTATTGGATCAATCATGTAACAAACAAGAGTACTAAACAAACTGATTGTACCTCAGATGATCTTAGGCCCTCCTGGAACTACTACCTCCACTGTGTGAAAATGACCAGGCCCAATTCATCTACCACTCTTTTGAGGAACACCTCTAACTTCAAGCCAGGGTTGAGTTCCTAAACAAGAGGAACATCTTGGGTTTGGAATATACCTTATCCACATCCCCTCAATGGTCCATGAGCCTGCTTACCCTGCTGCTAAAATATCTTGACTGTCAACTACTTCTGAGGTTAGTTCCAAACGTATCCACCTCCACCAAACTGAGTTCGAATAAAGAATGGGAACTGATTATGAAGGTGGTTTTGAACCCCACAAAATAAACACTTTGAACCCAAGTTCACAAGAAATTCATGAGGGGCATATTATCAGAAAATAAATTTGTTGATGTCAACTACCTTCCATTCAAAACCTCAAAGGTCCTGGCACTTGGGACCTACCACCGATAACCCTACCTTTAGAAGAACCTTAATAGCTACACTATTATCATAAACCACCTTATTAGTGCATCCTCTTGATCACCACTTCATTTTTCTGAACCTCTATGTATGTCGATAAGATAAAAGGAGTAACTTCATACTATATGGGAAGGATGGATTTCCTCCTTAGAATGTCTTGCAAATACTCCTCATTTAAAAAGATATCTGGGGAAAATGATAGAGATCCTTGAACACTATCCTCAAATCCCATACTCAAATAATCCCCTATTGAAGGGATAGTATCACCTTCCTCTTCTAAGAATTTATGGTTGATGAAAGGAACTCTGTTCTGAATTATTTCTAAAATTCATCCCACAAAAGGTCTTCCAATTTCCATTCCCCTAGATACAGTGTTCACCATTGACGCATGGATTCTCGCATCTGACTTGTTGCTAACGAAACCTTGTACTCTATCGGGTCATGGATCAAACTGAAGGTGATCTCAAGATCCTCGAGCCATTTCTCTTTCTCCATGTCTTAAAAACTTCCCTTATACTTCCCTAAATCATGTTGCTGGAAAGAGCACAATGTTCTCTTCCACTAATCATCTTCCATGGACGAATCATCCCTTCATTGATCAACTGGATCAGCTTGTTGTACCTCCACTACCTGATCCACATGTGGATAATGACCAGGATCAAAGTAGAAAAGGAAAACAAATATTTCTTAATCCCGATTAATATGGAATTTAATATTAATTTTAACTTTTTTATTTCATTTCATTCAATATATTATCACTTTAAATCTTCTAAAAGTGTCCCAATTCAAAAAATAACACAAGTCATTATGATTCACATACCATTACTAGGTCTCTACCATGAAAATGGGGTTTCCTCACTTGGTCACTTAGTAGGCTAAGAGTCCTTGCATCGGATCATGGTGGTCCTACCATCCCATGTCCTAGGTGGACTTCCCTGACCTATGTCATGCACCATGATCACTTGACACTATTTACCTACCAAACCATGCAATCCTCATTGTTACTAACTTCAAAATTCATCATATCTCTCAACCATCAGCTCAGACACCATTCTATCACAACCCCTCGCACGAAATATACCCCTCCAAGGGTGGAAATTGAGAAAGGGTGATAATGACCCCTGAGTATCACCTATAGTAGGCCCCAGGTTGGAAACTAGAACCAAGGGTTTATTAATAAAACAATATGGAAGGCATTACCCTATTTTTTAAACAAGATCATGAGATATGGTTAATCATCTACAAAAAAAAGTCTAAGAAAAATATAAATGAAATCCAAAAACCATCCCATATTTGTGGACAGAATAGAAATATTAAAAATAAAATATTACTCTAAAGTAAAATACCCAAATGTATGCTAAATTAGTGACTCAAAATATGTCCCAAATCCTGATATAGAAATTCCTATCATGGTCCATGTAATCCTACTAGAAAACTAACATATGTTTTATATATGTAGGGTGAGAATACAGGTATACTCAGAAGGGAAGCCAAAATCTATCATTCATATGAGAGGAAAATATACTAATGCTCCCATGAGATAACATCAAAACCAAACATCACGAAACATGTTTACTAACCCTACCAACCCCACTGGGGCACACTCACCAAATAACACAAGTCAATAAATTTAATATAATTCACAATGATGATAGGGTTCCCTTCACAACATCCCACTGATTATCCACTCTTTACTAATGTAAAACATCCTTTTTCTCGCACCTCTTCTGAAAGTTCCATGTCACAACCCTCCTACACACACCTTGGACAAATAAACCACATCACATTTTACCTTTAGACACATAGGACACGTCCCACATCACATCATACCCACATACACATGGGAAACAAACCACATTAAATCTCACTCGTAGACACCTGGTCCACATCCCACATCACATCCCTCCCACAACACATGGGCCAGAATCCACATCACATTCCAAATACACCTTGGAAAGAACAACACATCTCCTCCAAAAGAAACCTGGGAAATCACATCTCATCTAATCTAAAGAAACCTGGTGAAGCACAACTCACCCACACTCACATGGGTCTCATAAAACACAACCTACCTGAATAATATAGGGTTATCACTATCATAAAGAGGAAGCAGGGAAGAGAAGGTTGTCATCCATCCATCCTCCCATCAGGGTATTTGGGAAATAAACCCTTCGCATGATGATGGGGTTGTTCGGTACATAGTTCTCAACTATGGTGGGGTGTGTATAGAAATCACAAGTAAAATAAAATTATACACATATATGATACCAAACACTGAAACCCAACCTATGGGTTTCCAGATAGAAAATCCACTCATAAAACTACCACCCTTACTGTTACCTCTAAATGAATAATACCATAAAAACCCACACCCTCTTTTAAATTTCCATCCAATTTCATTTAACCACCCCATTCATTTTATTTTTTACCATTAACCAAATTTAACAACATATTACACCATTTATTTATCCATTAACCATTTAAATTTTGTTAGCTAGACCAACCCAAGTCATTCCATATTTTATAAATCTAATATTAATTCATTCCATCACTACACAGGAAGCCGCTAGACACAACCCACCAAAGAAAACATAAAAAACAATTCAGAAGGAAAAGATACTGATAAATAAAGGAATATTCACATTAAAGTAACATCATTCCATTTTCTCCACATTTAATACCCATTCATGGTATGTCATATATCAACATAACTAACCCCCAAATCACAACTCTCTATAGTAACACATTACTGCACTACCAGACAACATCCCTTGTGAACAACACCTCTCATCCATTTCCGAATCAATCAATCTCTCAACCTGATATTCCATTACATTGTTAAGTTTAGTATTCACCTACGAGTTAATCCATAACACCACCTAAGCCATCCCAAAACACACAATCATTATCATATACATGCAACAACACAAACCAGAGCAAACCCACACATCACAACATAGCCACTACACAATTCATCTATCCCATTCACAGAGAAACAACCATTCCACACATCTAAACACATACCATGACGTAACACATTTTCAGATTTAGCAAAGGGAAAACATATCCAATTATACTTCATTATAAAAATTTACGTTATTAACCAATTTTAATATGTAAGTGTTAAACATTTACCCGACAACAGGAACCCATTTAATACACAAACACGGGACCCCAATATATAGGATTTTCAGTGGGGTATCTAGCCCATATAACTCACAATATCATAATCATAATATCAAAACCGTAAGTCTTGAATAATGAATCCCCATACACATTTCAATTTCATTTCACTAGTTCTAATCTTTGATTTGCCTCGAACAACCATGATCTATAAGCTAAAAAATTATATCCCTCCCTCATGATGCACAGTTAAAGAGAAATAATGAAAACCCTACCACAAAAGGGTGTCAAAAATCTCCGTGCAAGAGTAGGGCATGCATTGGATCTCTGATCTCATGTCCTACAAAGTCTAAATCCATCCAAGGATTTCATGGCACCACCGCACCCACAAAAACCGAAGAGAATCCCATTTAGAACCATGAGAGATCATATTCTATCACGTGAAAAGAAGTAATGGGAGGTAAAAGAGACCAAATGATAATAAACTATAATAACAAAGGAAAACACATCCTAGATAAAATATCAATCACTAAAGATCGAAGTAGGGAAGATAAGGATCAATCCCTGGTGAATAAATCCTCAAAATGTAGAAGAGGGGTCACTGGGTCACCTGGGTTCGAGGGAGAATCATTTCAACTGTGGGGTTTCACAACCCAAGCAGCTATAAAAGTAATTAAAACATTACATCTACATGTTATTGCATGAAGTTTAATGACATTTAATGTCATGTAATGTGTAGAAGATGGTTTCCACTGAAAACCCATCACCTCTTGATTTATTTCATTTTTCTAACCCCTAATCATTAAACGTTGAGAACAACCTAATACGATCTATAAAACAAAGCTTCATTCTATGTAATCTGATTACATGAAGTGTAACTACTACACCAGCCTTACTGCACCCCCATCTCCTATGAAAAATCCAAAGACCACCTCTTAACCTCTCAAACATTTAGAACATGAAAAGTAATGTATCCATAGGACATAGATCATTACTATAAAAAACCAGATATCACCTTGAACAATTATTTTAAAAATGAATTATTAACAAATATTGTATAAAAGGTTATAAGTAAATCATATATGGTATGATCAATGTTATTATGGTTCTATAATAATTTTTTTTAAAAAATTATTATAAATGAGTTTTTAATTAATACAAAGTAATTCAGACCTAAGGTAAGGATATTTTATCTCAGATTTATTTATGTGGGACACATTCCTTATACATAAATAACTAAACTATCCATTGATACAAAATTAACACGAATTTTTCCTATATTTAAACATTTCTATAAGGTTATTCCAAAAAATTTCATCACCCAATCTCCAGAAATAACTAAACTATCCTTTGATACCAACTGTGTCATACCTCTTTTCTATAAGTTAACTTTTCATTAGATTTTACTAACAGAAGATCCTTGAAGTCTAGTGTCTTGGAAATCAGGAACATAAAACATGAAAACATAAAACACTATTTTAAATCCCCTTGAAAAAACATCTTGAAAATTGCATCCTATGTAAAAAAAAAATTATCTCATAACCTGGAGACCTACATCAATGGAAAGGGTGAGCAGAAGGCCTAGTAAAAAAAGTAAGGGAATCAGTTTATTTCTAATATCAATAAGAACATGAAGAAAAATAAAAAGACATGAGAAATGTAAGTAGAGGAATAACATAATTAAAAGAACTTGAATCATAACATGAATATGTGGCTGCAACATTTAATTTATATATTCATGAACATATCACCAAGGTTCATCCCCATGGTCTCATAAAAATTACCAAGGTTATTCACCAAGGTATCGTGAAACATTTCATCTCAAGAGATTAAATTCATTACCCAATGCATTGGAGAACTACTAGGGAGAGAACTTAATATTTCTTTATATTCATGTGATCCACATGGGTAATAATTAAACATTTCATAAATAACCCAAATATAATAAAATAAATGGGTTCCATATCAAAATGGCGACATTTTAAAAAGTGCTTAAAACAATATCAGTTTCTCATTTATAACCCATGGAAAGGGAGTGAGGGTTGTATGTATGTCAATTAAAGAATAAAATATATCAATTTTTTTCTTGATAAATACAACTAGAAATTAAATATTGTTGGGTATTATCATACACAAAATAAGATAATTTCGTGAGAAAAAGAGAGAGATTTTGAGACTAAAATTCTACAGCATAATGGCTATACAACATGGTTTTAGAAAATACTGAAAAGAGACAGAACAATGGTAAACCGCTCATAAATAACTCATAATATAGTATGCGTATATAATAATGAGAAATAAGATCATGTTATGGATATTTTAATGACATACTACATGAAAATGAAACATGAAAGAAAAGAGAAGATGCGATTTCTTTTTCAAAAAATTTGGCAGCCTAATGACGTCACTTAAAATTCAAAAAATAATAATTTTATGGCAGTGGAAAGGGTCTCTAGTATTTTTTAAATAAAATTAACAGAAATAAATACATAGAAGAACATACCCCAAAATAAAAAAAATGAAAACTATAAGACATAACATAAAGGAAGTCATGACTTAGAGGATGAGGGTGAAAGGTTCGCTTACCTTGAAGAATAACTTCAAAGACATGAAGTTTGTGACCATGAGGGGATTAAGGGCATATTTGAAGGACTCCATGGGAGGTAAAGATATTATAGAATCGTTTATGATGATTTTTGAATTAAAGTAATAAAGGAATGAGTTGGTATTTATTACAAAAGTGAGGGAATATTTTATTAATTTCTAAGGGATACCTAATTGATGGTACTTGAAAAACAATGGGCTTGCCCATGGTATTGTCCAATTGGGACCCCTCAAAACATATATTACTATTCACAAGTCTACCGGAATTATTTCATCATTATACATCATTAATGATGTCATTAAATACACCGAAACCCAAAACTATATTTTTACTATTCACCAAAAACGAAACATTTTATAAAAATATAAAAAATTCACCCAAAACTAATATTAATGCTATGAATTAAGAAATGAACTCAATTTTATGAAAATAATTTTTTAAATATTTTTTATTTAATTTTTAAATAAAATCATTACTAATTCCAAAAATCAACATTAAGTCTACAACTTATTTTGTAACACCTTGAAAAAGTCATCAGGGTCCCTAAAATTGCCATATAACCAGAATCTAATAAAGTAAAAATTTATTATTATATTTTATGAAAATATATTTCCATTTTATATTATTAAATTAATAATAAAATTGTAAATAAAATATGTATGGCATTTAAAAATACCAATACTTATACTATGACCATTTTTCACTATTAAGATGTCTAAATTGTATTTAAACATCCATGGGTGAAGTTTCTATTTTTTGGAAAATTTAATTTTCATTACTATTCATAAGGGTATGTTATTATTCATCAAATATTATGTTTTTCTTATCAGACTCTAAATATCTTACTTAACACAACCGTGTGTGTCAGTTTTTCGAAAACCATTTCACAAAAAAAAAGTTATTTAATAATAAAATATTTTTTTACTCTTCCTAAAAAACAATTTATCAAATACTATTCATCAATAAAAAAAATATTCATCCAATATTATTCATAAAAGAATACTATTCATAAAAAATGAAACTTTTTAGAGAACTACTAAAAATTCACCCAAGACTAATTTTGACATTTGGAATTAAAAAATGATGTTTATTTAAACATAAAAAATTTATAAGTATTATTAATTTAATTTTTATATATGAAAATTCTTAATTATTAAAAATAATAGCAGATAGAAAATGAATAGTGAAATTTCATAGGGAAATTTCTGAAATGTAAGAAAAATAAAATTCTTTTATCATTGACATTTAAAAGGGGAGTTTTAATGATACTGTTTAATTAAAACTACCATTATTCTATATACTTAAATTTTTTATTATAGTTATATCATATCTGAAAACTAAAATTTGGGACCGAAGTAATTCTATGTGAATCTATTTTAAAACATAATAAAACGTTTTCAGGAAGAAAGAGATCAATAAATAAAAGAAGTTCATTTTTCAGGTCATTACATTCTTACCCCCTTAAATAAATTGTGTCCTCATAATTTTTTCTTATTATAAATTTGTTACTACTTGGAAACATAAAATTATAAAGTAATTTCATGTCTTAACATATGTTATTGTTTAAAAATAATTACATTTCTCTATAAATCCTTCATAATGATTCATAAAAAGATTTTTATTAACCAAACATATATCCTAGGAGTGTAAAAACAGGAGTGCAGCAAGGCCCATTGTTGTGTACCAGGATACCCCGGGTCAAACCCAAAACTCTTCATCAGGGTTTTCACTCCTAAGTACATATGTGTCACAGCCACGTCCACTTTTTCGTATCCAGACAAGGATTTAATTGTTCACAAACCACTTACTTAATATATCACCAAATTCCAGGAAATTTATTTATATTTGAACTTTTCTATAGGATTATTCCTAAAGTTTTCATCACCTAATTTCAAAAAATAACTAAACTAACCTTTTATACCAACTATGGAATCCCGCATTTTTATTACATAAATTTTCATTGCATTTTAAAAACAAATGATATTTAAAGTCTAGTGTCTTGAAAATCTGGAACATAAAACATGAAAACATAAAAAACTATATTAGATCCCCTTGAAAAAACTTATTTAAATGTTCATCTTATGTACAATTACTGCATCTCATAACATGGTGACATTAATCAAAGGAAAGGGTGAGCAGAAGGCCCAGTAAAGAAAGAAAGGGAATCAGTTTATTTCTGATATCAATAATAATTTGATGAAAAACATAAAGACATAAGGAATGGAAGTAGAGGAATATCAGAAGTAAAAGAACATGAATCATAACTCGAATATGTGGGTACAACATTTAATTTATACACTCATGAACATATCACCAAAGTTCATCGCCAAGGTGTCTTAAAAATTACCAAGGTCATTCATCAAGGTATCATGAAACTTTTCATCTCTAGAGATTAAATACTCTAACCAATGCATTGGAGTGATATCAGGGTGAACCCTTAATATGTATTTATTTTCATGTGATCCACATGGCTCATAATAAAACATTTCATAAAAAATCCAAATTGAATAAAAGAAATGGGTTTCATATTAAAATTGTGATGTTTGAAAAAGTTCTCAAAAACAAGATCATTATGTCTTTTATAACCCATGGAAAGAGAGTGAGGTTTATATGTATTTAAATTCTAGAATAAAATATTTAAATTTTATGTCTTGATGAATACCCCTGGAAATTAAATAGATTTGAGTATTCACATAAAAATAATAGAATTTCTTGATAAAAATAGAGAGATTTCGATACGAAAATTATACAGCATAACAACTATACAACATGGTTTTAGAAAATAATTAAAATAGAGGATATAAGGGTAACCAACTCATAAATAACTCATAATACAGTATGGTTATAATAAAAATAAATAAGATCATGGTATGGATATTTTAATGACATACCACATGAATATAAAACTTAAAAGAAAAGAGAAGATGTGATTTATTTTATGAAAAATTCGGCATCGTAATGGCGTCGCTTAAAATTTAAAAAAATAAGTTGATGAGAGTGGAAAGGAAATATCATAATTTATAAATAAAATGGATAGAAATAAAGACCTAGAAGAATATACCCCAACATAATAAAAATGGAAACTATAAGACAAAACATAAAGGAACGCATGACAAAGAAGAGGAGGGTGAAAGGTTCCCTTACCTTGAAGCGTAACATAAAAAAACACGAAGGTTGTGACCTTGGGGGGCTTGAGGAAACCTTTTAAGTACTTATTTTGAGGTAAAGAGATCATATATTCATTTAGGATGATTTTTTAATGAATGTAATGAAGTAATGGGTTGGTATTTGTAGCAAAAGTGAAATAATATTTTATTAATCACCAACAGACTCCTCATCAGTGGCATTTGGAAAAAATGGGCTTCCCATGGTATTTTTCCCATGATATTGACCACGTGAGACACCTCATAACATATCTTACTATTCAAAAGTTTACCGGAATTATTACATCATGATTACATCATTACTGATTTCATTAAACACAACGAAACTCAAAAATATATTTTTACTATTCACTGAAAACAAAACATTTTATAAAATTATCATAAATTCACCATGACCTAATATCGATAATAAGAATTTAAAAATTAAATCCATTTTATAAAAATAACTTTCTAAATATTTTTAATTTAATTTTTAAATAAAATCATTCTTTGTTCCAAAAAAACAACTTTCAATTTAAAAAATGTTTTGTAACACCTAGAGAACGTAATCAAGGTCCCATAATATTATTTTATAACCAAAATAATATAAAGTAACAATTTTTGATTACATTTTATGAAATAAATTTCCATTTTAAACTATTAAATTAATCATAAAATTGAAAACAAAATAAATATCACATACAAAAATACCAATACTTATACTACGATCGTTTTTCACTTTTAAGATTTCTAAATTTTATTTATACATTCATGGTTGAAGTTTCTATTTTTTGGCCAATTTACTATTCATTACTATTCATAAGGGTATGTTACTATTCATCAAAAATTATGTTTGTCATATCAGACTCTAAATATCTTACTAAACAAAACTGTGTGTGTCCGTTTTTTGAAAATCATTTCCCAAAAAAATTATTTAATATCAAATTATTTTTACTCATCCTAAAAAACACTATTCATAAAATATTATGCATCAATAAAACACTATTCATCTAATATTGTTCATAGAAAATATTATTCATCAAAAAAATTAAACTTCTTAGAGAACTACTAAATATTCAGCCAATATTAATTTTGACATTTGGAATTCAATAATGATATGTATTTAACCATAAAAATTATCTAATTATTATAAATTTAACTTTAAATTATCAAAATCCTTAGTTATTAAAAATAATAATAGATCAAAAATGAATAGTTAAATTTCATAGTGAAATTTCTAAAACATAAAAAAATAAAATTATTTTATCATTTACATTTTAAAGGGGGTTTTAAACATACTATTTAATTAAAATAACCATTATTCCATATACATTAATTTTTTTAATAGTTATATCATATCTGAAAACTACAATTTGGGTCTGACGTAATTCGATGTGCTTCTATTATAATACATGATAAAAATTTATTAAGAGGAAATAGATCAATAAATAAAAGAAGTTCATTTTTTCGGGTCGTTACATTCTTCCCCCCTTAAATAAATTGCATCCTCACAATTTTCTCTCATTAGAAATTGGTTACTACTAGAATCCATAAAATTATAAATTAATTTCATGTCTTAAAAAATATTATTTTATAACAATAGTAACATTTTTCTATAAATTCTTAAGAAGGATTAATAAAAATCTTGTTATTAACCAAACATATCCCCCAGGAGTGTCAATGAATGAGGGTTTCAAGGCCCATTATCATGTACCTAGATACTATGGGTCAAGTTAGAAACTCTATGTGATAGTTTTCACTCCTAGGTACATTTGTTCTAGAGCCACATCCACTTGTTCGTATCCAAACAGGGATTTATTTGTTCACAAACCACTTAATAAATATTTCACCAATATACCAGGACGTTTACCTATATTTAAAATTTTCTATAGGGTTATTCCTAATGTTTTCATCACATAATTTACACAAATAACTAAACCATACTTTGATACCAACTATGGAATCCTTCCCATTTTTTAAATAACTTTTCATTGCATCTTATAAATAGGGGATCTCTAGTGGCTTGGAAGTCAAGAAAATAAAACTTCAAAAATTAAAACACTATTTTCATTACCCTTGAAAAAGATTCTTGAAAATTTTATCTTATATACAATTACTATATCTCATAACTTGGAGACATACATCAAATTAAAGGGTGAGCTGAATGCCCGGTAAGAAAAGTAAGGGAATCAGATTATTTCTGATATCTGTAAGAACCTAATGAAAAACAAAAACAAGTGAGAAATTGAAGTACATTCATATCATAATTAAAATAACATGAATCATAAAATATATATGTGGCTACAATATTTAATTTAGACATTTATTAGCATATCAATAAAGTTCATAGCCAAGGTGTCATAAAAATTACCAAGGTTATGCACCAAGGTATCGTGAAACTTTTCATCTCTAGATATTAAATTCATTAACAAATGCATTAGAGAACTATCAGGTTGCACCATTAATATGTCTTTATTTTAATGTGATCCACATGGATCATAATCAAACATTTCACAAAAAACCCATATATAATAATAGAAACGTGTTTCATATCAAAATTCTGACATTTTAAAGAGTGCTTAAAAACAAGATCATTATGTCATTTATAACCCATGGAAAGGGAGTGAGGTTTATATGTA
The DNA here is from genome assembly GCA_963277665.1 of Viscum album. Taxonomy (NCBI): domain Eukaryota; kingdom Viridiplantae; phylum Streptophyta; class Magnoliopsida; order Santalales; family Viscaceae; genus Viscum; species Viscum album. The sequence continues at coordinate 689,477,623 of OY728153.1, read as the reverse complement.
TGTAAATTCCAGAATAAAATATATAAATATTATTTATTTATTAATACCCTTGGAAATGAAATTGGTTTTGGTATTCACATAAATAAAATAAGAGAATTTGAAGAGAAAAAGATAGATTTTGTGATGAAAACTTTGCAACATAATGGCTTTAAAACATTGTTTTAAAAGAAACTGAAAAGAGTGGGTACAAGGGTATCCCACTCATAAATTACTCATAATAAAGTATGGGTACGTAATAAAAACAAATAAGAACATGGTATGGATATTTTAATGACATGTCACATGAAAAGAAAACATGAAATAAAAGAGAAGATGCGATTTCTTTTATGAAACATTCATCATCCTAACGGCGTTGCTTAAAATTTAAAAAAAAATAAGTTAATGAGAGTGGAAAGGGTCTCTAATCATTTATAAATAAAATGTACATAAATAAATACATATAATAACATACCCCAACATAATAAAAATGGAAACTAGAAGACATAACATAAAGTAAGTCTTGACTTAGAAGATAAGGGTGAAAAGTTACTTTATGTTGAAGTGTAACTTCATAAACATGATGCTTTTGACATTGATGGGCTTGGGGAACCATGTAAAGACTCATTGGTAAGTAAAGAGACCATAGATTAGTTGGGGGTGATTTTTGAATGAAATTAATGAAGGAATGGGTTGGTATTTATTCCAAAAGTGAGGGAATATTTTATTAGTTTCCAAGGGACACCTCATCCGTGGTATTTGCAAAACCACAGGATTTATCATGGTATTTTTCCATGGTATTGAACACTAGGGAAACCTCATAACATATATTACTATTAAAAAGGTTACCAGAATTATTACATCATGATTACATCATTAGCGATGTCCTTAAACACACCAAAACTTAAAATTGTATGTTTATTATTCACCGAAAACAAAACATTTTATAAAAATATCATAAATTTACCCTAACCTAATATCATTGATATAAATTCAAAAATGAACTCCATTTTATGAAAATAATTTTCTAAATACTTTTAATTTATTTTTTAAATAAACTCATTATTTATTCCAAAAAAACATTAAATCTATATGTTCTTTCGTAACACCTTGAGAAAGTAATCAAGGTCCCATAAAATTATCGTATAACCATAATATAATAATTTAAAATTTTATTATTACATTTTATGCAAATAAATTTCCAATTTAAATTATTAACTTAATCATAAAATTGTAAATAAAATATTTTTGACATATGAAAATACCAATACTAATACTATGATCGTTTATTCACTTTTAAGATGTCTAAATTTTATTTATAGATTCTTATGTAAAGATTATATTTTTTTGCCAATTTAATATTCATTACTATTCATAAGGGTATGATACTATTCAACAAAAATTATGTTTGACTTATCAGACTCTAAATATCTTACTAAACACAACCGTGTATATCCGTTTTTTGAAAACCATTTCACAAAAAGGTTAATTAATAATAAATTTTTTTTTAAATCATCCTCAAAAAAACTGTATTAATAAAATAATATTCATCACGAAAAAACTATTCATCCAGTAATACACATAAAAGAATATTATTAATCAAAAAATTGAAACTTCTTCGAGAAATACTAAAAATTACCCCAAGATTAATTTTGACATTTTGAATTCAAAAATGAAGTTTGTTTAACCATAACAATTCTCTAAATATTATAAATTTAACATTTAAATATTAAAATCCTTAGTTATTAAAAATAATAGTGGATATAAATTTAATATTGAAATTGCATTGTAAAATTTATGATATGTAAAAAAAAATTATTTTATCCTTTACCTTTAAAATATGAGTTTTAATCATAATATTTAATTAAAATAACCATTATTCAATATAACTTCATTTTTTATAAATGTTATATCATATCTGAAAACTATAATTTGTGTCTGATGTAATTTGATGTGCTTCTATTGAAAAACATAATATAAAGTTATTAAGAGGAAAGAGATCAATAAATAAAAGAAGTTCATTTTTTCGCATCGTTAAATTCTTCCCCCTTAAATAAATTGGGTCCTCGCAATTTTCACTAATTATAAATTTGGTACTATTATTAAATATAAAATTATAAAAGAATTTCATGTCTTAAAAAATGTTATTCTTTAACATCAATGAAATTTATCTATAAATTATTCATAATGATTCATAAAAAAGCTTGTGATTTACCAAACATATACCCCGGGAGTGTCAAACCAAGAGTGCTGCAAGGCCTGTTGTCATGTACCAGGATATCCCGGGTCAAGTCCAAAACTCCTTATCAGATTTTTCACTCCTAGATACATCTGTGCTAGAGCCACATCCACTTATTTCTATCCAGAAATGGATTTATTTGTTCATAATACACTTACTTAATATTTCACCAAAATACCATGAAGTTTTATTATATTAAAACTTTTCTATAATTATCATCCTAAGTTTTTCAACACCTAATTTCCACAAATAACTAAACTATCCTTTCATACCAACTATTTCATCCCACCTTTTTATTACATAACTTTGCATTATATTTTACAAATTGAGGATCTTTAAAGTCTAGTGTCTTGGAAATCAGAAACACAAAACACAAAACACTATTTTAAATCCCCTGGAGAAAAATTCTTGAAATTTTCATCCTATTTATAATTACTTCATTTCATATCCGGGAGACATACATCAAAGAAAAGCGTGAGTAGAAGGCCCATTAAATAATGCAATGGAATCATTTTATTTATGATATCAATAAGAACTTGATTCAAAACATAAATATGTGAGCAATGGAAGTATAGTCATATCATAATGAAAAAAAACATGAATAATTACTTTAAAATGTGGCTACAAAATTTAATTTATACATTCCTGAACATATCACCAAGGTTTATACCAAAGGTGTCATAAAATTTACCAAGTTTATTCACAAAGGTATCGTGAAACTTGTCATCTCTAGGGATTAAATCGGATACCCAATGCATTGGAGATTTATCAGGGAACACCCAAAATATTTCTTTATTTTCATGTGAGACACATGGATCATAATCCAAAATTTCCTAAATAACCCAAATAGAATAAAAGAAATGTGTTTCATATCAAAATTTTGATGTTTGAAAAAGTTCATTAAAACCAAATCATTATTTCATTTATATCACCTAGAAAGGGAGTGAGGGTTATATGTATGTCAATACCAGAATAAAATAAATCAATTTTAAGTCTTAATGAATACCCCTAGAAATGAAATAGGTTTTTTTATTCTCGTAAATAAAATAATATAATTTCTTGAGTAAAAGAGTGATATTTTGAGATGAAAATTTTGCCACATAACGGTTATACAGCATGGTTTATGAAAATACTAAAAATAGAGGGAAAAGGGTAAAACAATCATAGATAAATCATAATATAGTATGGGTACACAATAAAAATAAATAATAACATGTTGTGGATATTGGAATTACATACCACATGAAAATGAAACTTTAAAGAAAAGAGAAGATGCAATTTCTTTTATAAAAAATTCGGTAGCCTGATGGCGTCTCTTAAAATTCAAAAAAAAGTTGATGAGAGTGGAAAGGGTCTCTCTTCTTTTTTACATAAAATTGAAATCAATATGGACATATAAGAACATACCCAAACATAATAAAAATGGAATCTAGAATACATAACATAAAAGAAGTCATGACTTAGAAGAGGAGGGTGAAAGCTTCCCTTACCTTGAAGCGTAACATAAAAAAGTCAAAGGTTGTGACTATGGGTGGGATTTTGGTCATTGTGGAAGGACTCCTTAGGAGGTAATGAGACCATATATTATTTGGGGATTATTTTTTAATGAATGGAATGAAGGAATGGGTTGGTATTTAGAGAAAAAGTGATGGACTATTTTTTTAATTTCCAAGGGACACCTCAATGGTGGTATTTGGAAAACCATGGGATTTACCACGGTATTTTCCCATGGTATTAGAGACTTGGGACACCTCATAACATGTTGTAATATTCAAAATTTTACAAGATTTATTACATCATTATTACATCATTAAAGATTCCATTAAACACATCGAAACTCAAAACTGTATTTTTACTATTCACAAAAAACATTTTTTTAAAAAAAACTCATAAATTCACCCTCACCTAATATCAATGATATGAATTAAAATATTAACTCCATTTTATGAAAATAATTTTTTAAATATTTATAATTTAATTTTTAAATAAAATCAATATTAGTTCCAGAAAAATAACTTTAAATCTATAACTCGTGTTGTATCACCCTGAGAAAGTAATCAAGGTCCCATAAAATTATTGCATAACCATAATATAATAACGTAAAAATTTATGATCACATTTTATTAAAATACCTTTCCATTTTATATTATTAAATTAATCATAAAATTGTAAATAAAAAATTTATGACATACAAAAATACCAATACTTATACTATGATCGTTTTTTCAGTTCTAAGAGGTCTAAATTGTATTTATACATTCATGGGATATGTTTTAATTTTTTTGGGAAAATTTACTATTAATTACTATTCATTATTATTCATAAGAATTTGTAAATATTTATCCAAAATTAATTTTGCCTTATAAGACTATAAATATCTTATTAAACACAGTTGTGTATGTTTGTTTTTGGAAAATCATTTCACACAAAAAGTTATTTAATAATAAAATATTTTTTCTACTCCAGAAAAAACCCAATTCATCAAATACTATTCAATAATAAAGCACTACACATATAATACAACTCATAAAAAATATTATTCATCAAAAAATTGAAAATTCTTAGAGAACTAATAATAATTAACCCTAGATTATTTTTGATATATGGAATTTAAAAATGTTGTTTATTTAACCAAAAAATTATCTAATTATAAAAAAATTAACTTTTAAATATGAAAATCCTTAGTTATTAAAAATAATAGTAGATAGAAAATGAATAGAGAAATTGCATAGTGTAATTTTTGAAACTTAAAAAAATAAAATATTTTTATCATTTACATTTAAAAGTGGAGTTTTAAAAATACTGTGTAATTAAAATAATCATTATTCCATATACATTAATTTTTTATAATAGTTATATCATATCTAAAAAATACAATTTGGTTCTGACATAATTCGTTGTTCTTCTATTTTAAAACATAATAAAATGTTATTAGGAGGAAAGAGAACAATAAATAAAAGTAGTTCATTTTTTCGGGTCGTTACAAGATTTGATATGTTCTTGGATGGATTGAACCTTTTCTGTCATCTCTTACACAAGATCAGATCCAAGTATCTTTCTTTCACTAACATCATCCCAAAAATTTGGAGTTTTATATCACTTTCCATATAGATCATTATATAGGGCCATCTAAATACTTGAGTTGAAGATACTGTTTTATGAGAACTCACCCAATAGGAGATGCTGGTCTCATACACCTTTTAATTATATTGAGTAGTCTCTTAGTATATCTTCATGTGTCTAAATAGTCCATTTATATTGTACATCTATTTATGGGTGATAGGTTGTGATAAAATATAATTGAGTACTCAAATCTTGTTGAAAACTCCCCCAAAATTTAGATGTAAACCTTGGATCATGATCAGAGACAATTGAGAGTGGAACCCCATGCAGTCTAACGACTTATTTCACATATATAATTTCAAGTTGTTCAAGTGAGAGATATTCCTTAATATCTATAAAGTGGTAAGTCATTATGAGTTGGTCCACCACAAACCATATCGCATTATTTCATTTGGATGCTTTAGGAGATGTATGACAAAGTACATAGTGACATTCTCCACAAGGGTATAGAAAATGGTTGGATAATCCCTTTGGACTCTTTTCTCTATGCTTTAACTTCCAAACATATCAAGCAGATTGATATATACTCCCCAATCACCCTCTTTATTTTATCCCACCAGAAGTGTTCTCAATGATCACTGTAGATCTTGGTACTCCCAGGATGGATAGAGAATTTTGAGCTATGTACATTATAAAATAGATCCTAATTTATCCTACTTGATAAAGTCACACATATTCTCATTTCTAACTAAATCACACCGTCATCATTGAAATTTAACTCTTACAACTTCCCTTCAGTTAGGACATTCAACTTCTTTTTCAACTCTGGGTCATCCGTTTCTACCCCCTTAATCTTCACATGGATAAATTGTTGGAAATAATTTTGGAAAGGTAGGATTTATTCCCAAAAATAATGATTTCCATATCCATCCTTTTCATATCTATGAAGATAGGGTAATTATCAATCTTCTATATGTATATAATAACAAGTTCTTTTCTTCTAAGAGCGTCAACTACCAAGTTTGGATTTTTTTAGATGATAGTGAATAGAGATATCATAGTCAATGATTAGTTATAACCATATTATTTGTGCTTGTTGAGATAATTTTTTGTGAATATATACTTTAGGCACTTATGATTGGTATATATGCGACACTTCTCACCATAGAGGTAGTACCACCATATTATCAAGGTAAAAATCACAAATTTTAACTCTAGATCATGTGTGAGGTAGTTCTTCTCATGGATCTTCAACTACTATGAGGTAAATGCTATCACATTATCATTTTTCACGAGTACACAACCTAATCATTTCTTTGATAAATTGTTGTATAACATAAAACTTTCTCCACTATTAAGTAATGTCTGTACAGGTGTAGTGATCTGCCTTCTCTTTAGATCCTTGAATCTTTCCTCACATTCATCTATCCAGACATGATTTACCTATTTCCTGGTTAAATTAGTTATAGGGTAAGAGAATCATGATAAATTTCACCCAAAAATTCGGTAGTACCTTGGTAATCTATGAAAATGACGAATTTTTGTGACACTAGAGGGTCTGTTCCATTCCTCAATTTCTTTTTTTTAATTGTTCATAGAAATTCTGACAATTGTGATCTTATCTCCTAGGAATGTAACTTGCTACATCCAAATGTCACACTTTTTTAACATTTCATACAAATTATACTCCCTTAATGTCTCCAATATAAGAACTAGTTGTTCTTCATCTTCCTACCTTATATTGGAATAGATGTGAATATCATCAATAAATACTACCAAATATTTGTTGAGGTAATTTCTAAAGACTCTGTTCATAAAATCCATGAATATTGTAGGAGAATTATTAAGTTCGAAGGGAATCACTAGAAACCCAGAGTACCCACACCTTTTACAAAATGAAGTATTTTAAATATCTCCTTTATTCACCATTAGATGATAATATTGAGAATGGATATAAACCTATTAGAAGTACTACGATCCTCATAGCTGATAGAATGAGTCATAAATACTTAGAAGATTATAATTTTTCTTTATGGTGATCTTGTTGAGTTCCTAATAATCTATACATAGACGTATTGATCTATATTTCTTCTTAAAAAAGATAACTTGTGAACCCTAAGGTGATACACTAGGGAATATGACCCCTTTTCCCAAATTCTCTTGCAGATCCTTATTTAACTCCTCCAATTTCATAGGATCCATCCTATAGGGGCACTTTTAGGGATGAGTAGCTCTGAGTATGATTTCTATTGATAACTATACCTCACGATGTGGGGGGAAGTTTGGGTAACTCATCAGGAAATACATCATTATATTCCCTCATAATTGGAATTTCCCCTTGGTTGATACATTCTTTTACCCAACCATTTCAGCGAGGTATGGTTCTTAATAAGGAATCAACACCCACACTATTTAAGGATTTTGAAATGAGATTCAGGATGTTCATTTCATGTGTATAGGAGCATGGGATGGTTCGAAATATTAAAATATTTCTCTTATAACCAATAGTTTATATGTTCTCCATATAAAGAGACTAAATCCTTCACTAGTATAACATTTAATTCCACTAAGAGGAGTATTATAAGATTTACAAGGAATCATTTCCCCCAAACCCCAGAAAGAGAATAGTCCAACATTTGGGTTTCTATGATTTCACCACTAGCTGTTTTATGTAAATATATAGTTCAATATATCATGGATTTGATTCAATAGTTTTAAAATACTTTCAATATATAAATGAATTCATATAACCATAATCAAATAAGAACTTTTCCATTCTTGAGTGAATAGGAAGTGTACCATGTATGAATTCATTTTATTTCTCATCTTTTTAGTAGAGATTTCATATGGCTTCCATTTATCCTTTATCTTTAGTGGATGATGATTCTAATTACATTCGAGGACTCGAGGTTTAGTGCACTGGCTTACATAGTGCAATTACTATATATAGTTTAAGCAATGATCTATAGGTGGTGCTATCATTTATTCTCCTATATTTTCCTACATACTCATGTATTTTCATCATTAATGATCTTGGTGGACTTCTCTACAAGACTTGATGCATTTACCCATCCCTTTGAGGTGGTTCCCATGATGCTTCTTCCCACATTTTTGACATGTGAGTGATTTTGTTTTCTTTCCACATTTCTCATTAGATCCACTATATTGAAACTCCATCTTTCATTTCTTATCACCATATCCATGGACCATTCTACAAACTCCATCTACACATTCAGATCACATGGAGATACATATTCAAAACTCTAAATGTCTGTAATTTAAAGATCCGTTTTAATATGTGGTTTTAAACCACTAATAACTATCATTTTTTTTTTATCATTGTTGATTACAAAACCCTAAAATGTACCTTTCAAGACGTGTGAACTTTTCTTCATAGGCCATGACATATTCTCCTTCCTTTATATTCTACTCTATGAATTCTCTCTCCATATTTGTATAATGAGTTCAAGGGAAAAAATTGTTAAGAAACATTATCTTAAAGTCTTCACACTCCATCACTTCAATTTAATCCTTTGAATTTGCGTTCTTAATAAAATCCCCCCATTAATCAGGCTCTCCATCCAAACAGTAAACCAGTAGAGTCACCTTCTCTATCTCGTAACAGTAATGCAAAAAAAATTCTCCATTGATTTGACCCATTGTTATGTGACTGGAGGGTTGAATGATCTACTAAATTTTGTTGTTAACTAATGCGTAAAGTAATCAATAAACAATCTCTCTCTCTTAGGTGAAGGTGGTGTTCAACATTATTCATGTTATTATTCATAACATGAGAGAACTGAGTAAGAATCTCCATGAAATTTGGAAATCCACCTTCCAAGGCATTGTGGATTTCATTTTGGAAATCGTTAAACTGTCCCTCACATAGGTTTCCATCCTATTTTCTCTTGGTTCCCACCATTTTCTAAAATTAAAAAGGTTATAACAAAACATTAGTCAATAAGGTAGAAATAAATAATTTATTATCTTTTTTAATTTGACTATAAAGTCATTTATTTTGGGGTCCTTATGTTTAGAATTGTTTTAAACAAAGCTTCTTAGGATCTTAATTACACTTAATCTCATAATAAGGGATTTTATAAAGGTTCTATAATACTATTTCCCAAATTAACTGAATTGTGCTCCAATACCAACTATAGAGACACTACTTTTTCATATATTACTAGTATATTATTCTAATGATAAACAACATAATAATATTACAAAAATAGAATAAAAAGGATTAGTCTATTGGGAGAATTATTACTGTAAATACTTTTAAAAAATAAAACATTTATTTTATTACTTATTCTCTAGCTTCATATATTCTCTTTAGTACATTTAGACACCTGATGATATAAATCAAAGAAACGAGAGAGCTAAAATCCCATTAAGAAGATAGATATGAACATTAACCAATATATAATGGGGATTGGATGATCATAATCATAAAATAATTATCATAATCATGTGTCGAATCATTAGATAAAGGCATGGAATGAGGAAATCCACAAAAATGAAACATCATGTCTTAGTGGTTAACTTTCGCACATAGTTGGGACCAAATCCAGCATCATGTTCACTCAAATTTCACTTTTTAACATGAGATACATCACATTACCCAATTAATTAGTGTTCTATATAATTATGGGTGCAACCATTACATCATTACATTTACATTGTGAGATATAATTCAAGATGCACCTGTCACATCATAACACTTACATTATCATGCATTCCACATAGAACATATATCAGTTTTGAAGATGATATAACCCATGGGATGGGATGGGATTCATTTCCTAAATCATAAATTCATGAAAAAACATTGGGAAAGATAAATTAAATAACATTCTTGGTATATGAATAATAAATCTTTAGCGAATAAGAAACAATATCAAGAGAAGTAAAAGGTGAGTATTTTTTTGAAAGAATAGTTCATTTAGAAAACATTTTGTTTTTAATCAACTCTGGTAGAAAACATGTAGGTCTGAAAAATGATAATATAAATATGAATAAATTATATATAATTTACATTAAAGTATTATCAATACATAAAATTATGAGAAAGAGGGAAAACCGAAAGAGAGATATTTGGGTTCGAGAATTCCCCTTACCTTATGTCTGAAAGATTTCTTCACATTAATATCTTGTATAATCACATTGAATTCATTAATTAATAGATAAATAAAATTTCATACATGAATTTTATTTATTATTGTATTATTAAGTTTATTTATAGTATTTTATATGAGTTATAGAGTTTAATTTCATCATTTATGAGTGTTCATTTTATTAGTTTTCATGATCGGTTCACTTGTATACATGAATTGATATTCATGTAAAATGTGAATAAATTAACAGAAATGTTATTATATGTTATAATTAATAATTTAGAATCTTAAATGATCTTATAGTGAAATTAATTATATGGTATGAGGATTAATAATTAGATAAATAGTTAATGATAATTGTTTAGGTTAATTTTTGCAGTTTTTTTATCACAACGAACTCATTTTGTTTTTTCATTTAGTATTATGTATATAAGACAGTTAAAAAATATAAAAAGGGTTCTAAAATGAACATTAAAATATTTTTCAACCATTTAATGGTTTTATTAACATCTTTGAAGTATTTACTGTAAAATAAAGTTCATCGGCTATGATGTCAGTAAATTGACACATCACAGGCAATGATTTCATTTTTAAAATAATAGAAAGAGGGAGGGTATGAGTATAATGATAGGTATTACATTAACAAGATAAAATTACATAAATTTATGGTAATGTATTTAACATTCCATTTAAGTGAGGGGAGGTGAGTATAGTATAAGAAAAAAACACAACCTGAAAAGAAATTAAATACAAAGAAAGAGGAATTTACCTCTTGAATTTCTCCACCTTGAGAACGTCCATAGGGAAAGGGTTTAGGTATTTTTATTAGAATAAGAGATCCTATATGTGGGATAGAGGTATGGGAAGATATTTGAGTATAATTTGTACATGGATAAAATCTTGATGGGTTTGGGGATAAGAGGTGGTGAGGGGTGGTATTGATAGTGGAGGAGAGGGGTGTTTCTCATTATTATATTCATTAGTTTATTATTTTCGCTCGAGACTATGAATATTTTTAGCATTATAACTAAATATATTAAAATAATGAAGGGTATTTTGATATTATAGGGCTTACATATGTGATGACTCAATGAATCATGTATTCAAATTATAATGTATATATATAGTAAATTACCATATTTTACTCTTTAATAAAAAATCATGTATTTAAGAAAAATCCCAAAACATTACCCTAACTATTTTTTGATATTTAGAATTAAAAAATGAAATCCATTTTATGAAAATAATTTTCTAAATATTAGTAATTTTATTTTTTAAAAAATTCATCATTTACATGGAAAATATAGATTTTAACATAATAACTACTTTTATCACACTATGAATAATTAATTAAGGTATTACAAAAATATATTAAAATAATAAGAAATAAAAATATTAATTTATTAATATATTTTATTAAAATATGTTTTATTTTAAATTATGAAAATAATCATAATGTTTTAATTTAAAATTTATGACTTTCAAAATATACCAACACTTAATTAATAATTTTCAAAACATTTATTTACAAAGACTATGATATAATTATATCATACCTTTATTTATAAGATACGTAAATTTGATATATAATTTTTTTTGGTGAGTTTACTATTATATTAGCTAGTTTAAAATTCATAATGGTCATATTACTATACCTAAGGTAATGTTACTATTTCATTGGTATAGGTTCCTTATCTTCTAGAAATACTTATTGCTTCATTAATTCTTCAATTATAATGTTTCTATTATCATAGCTATGTTATTCTATATGATTTATACAATATTATATTACTATAATAATTGAAAAAATTCATTGATAAAATTTTGGGTCATTACAAGAACCCTTATAAGATATATCATTTCTCAACCCATTATTTATAACCTAGGGAATGTAAACCCCTGAATGGGTGAGATCTAATGCTCAGTATTTCTAAATAAGGGATATTTCAATAATCACATAATAATAACTTGAGTATAAGGGGTTGAGAACATGAAATTAACATTTAAAATCTACACTATTCATATTATAGATCATCTCCAATCATGGTATAAATATTTGTTGTTAATAAGACATTAATGATAAAAGAATCAGATAACATAAGATGTGAGAGCATAACAAGGAAATAATACACGGGGTTGTGGAATACATATAAACATGTAACATTATGAACATGTATAAATAGAAATAGGTTCACTTATTATGTTATCGACATGAAATGATGCACTCAAATAAACTTTTTTACATTAACCAAGTCTATTCATAATATAATGTAAAATAAATCCGTGTCCCCACATAAAATTAAGGAAATCAATTCCATGTCCACACAAAACATATGGTCGTGAAATATCGGTCAACACATTACGTTTTGGACATGAAATTTTTTTCATGCATTAAATATTTAACTCATTAGATGTCAATATTTACCCAATGAGACGGAGGGTGATATTTGTCCCACCATTCACAAAAAGAAAATCATTAATACATGTTACACAAGTTCATAAGACATTCATAATCTAAGATATCAAGAAAATAAACTAATTTGATCACGGTATAACTTATAAAAAAGATTATGGGTTTCATTAACATTCATTCATCATAAAACGAAACCACTCAAAAAATATAATATTGATTGTATCTTTTGATCATATCACTAGTAAAACATAATTATCAATGATATATGTTATATTATAGGCTAAAATTATTTTTAAATACCACTTTGACTAGTTTTTTTGTTAAATAAAATGCCTCACACTTATAAATGAAAACATTTTATTTCCAAATAAAATTTTAAACATGTAAAGGAAGCATAAAATCATTAAGGGTTTATGATGGAATGAAAATAACATCATTCCATATAATTTAAAAAATAATTGCATCTATATATTTTGAAAATTACAAAAAGATTTCTTCCACACCATTTTTTAAAATGTATAATTTTGGTAAATATTATTTTCAAAAAAATTAGAAGAATAGTAAATTTCATAAACCATGTCAGGTGGTCATCCGAACCAGTTCCCGACTCAGTCTGTGGCGTGGTCCAAAGGGTGTTCTAGATCCCGATGTGTTTCCAACAATTGCATGGGTTTAAAAACTAAAACATGGGAATGATTTTCTCAAATTTACATATATGTAAACAACAAACCAGAAAAATAAACTAATACTAAAAATACCTAGGAAAACATGGCATAACCAATTTTCAGATTTAATGTTTACAACTATGAAGAAGACTCTAAAAAGGACTATAACAAAAGGTTAAAAAACATCTTCCCAAATCTCCTTGAAAAAAAGGGAGTAACACCCTCAAACCAGCACCACCAATATCCACATAGAATACCTCAAGAGATCTGAACCGCCATCCCGGTGCACCAAGCCTTTACCATATTCATAGACATAGAAAGGTCTAGATACACCCAAATGTGTCTGTAGGGTGTGATCCAAATCCTATTAGGACTCCACCCAAATAAATATATTCCATGCCAAAACATTTAGAAGATAATATAACATGATATTTTAAGTAAATGCATTTAGAACACTTCAAGGGAAAACATTTATTGGGTAAACATTTCAAAAAGGAACACTTCTAAATAAATCCATTTGACAAACACTTTCTTAAAAAGAAAAGGTAATTTATAAAAAACACACACACACAAGAGGTCCACCATATTCCAATGGGTGGAACCACAAAATATAAAGTAGAACACCATGGGTGAATCCATAGGGTCAATCTAGCTTGAGTGGGACACTAGAATCTCGTACCTCGGTATAGGGTGGCTTAGAAACCATAATCATAACTTTATCATGCATGAGCCACTAGGAGGTGACACCGAAATTTCCTAGTGATCTCCCATCATCACAATGTTTAGTAAGTGTTGTAACTGTCAATCCATCTAAAAAAATTAGGATGAACCACTTTCATATCATCTAGTTTACTATAAATATACTACCCACCTAGATACCCGAGATTCTCTTGTGCTCATGTTCATGTTTATATTTCACATATACCACCACTTTCAAAAACCAGTTCCCTTAATTTCAAGAAAATCACCATTTTCCATAAAACAAGTCCTTTTCAAATTTCCTCACCCCAAAAACCATTTTCAATTAATATATCACCACTTTATTAGTTCATAAATTCACTTTTTATAAACACAAGAAAAACGTACAATTAATCAACCAATTCAATAGTCTAAGACCAATTTTTATAAATACACACATAAACAAAAGTCATTTCCAAAACATACCTTTCATCATTTAAAAAAATTACGACTCAAATTTTAAAATGCACAGTAATAAAAACATGCCAAAGTATTAAATTTACCTTTTAAAATATACACCCAAACACATTTCCATTTCATGTACCTTTGAACACATGTTTTTCACCTTTCAAACAATGCATAAGACATTCCCACAAAACCCTACACTAAAGAAAAAAATTTACCTATATGTTTCCTTTGTAAAATAATTTCCCATCACATAAGCATAGAAACCCAATAAAAATTACCTTTATCACCATACAATTAAATCTCAGAACATATTTCCAATTTCAAACAAACATATTAAATTCATATAATAAATATAGGGTCTGGAACAACTTACCTCATATGAAGAATCTTCCGGAATCCAGTGAAAACCCTCAATCACCCCTAGGGAAGAAAGATCCAACCTAAAACATCATGAGAAAACGCAAAATATTAGGTTCTAATACTAAAATCAGAACCCTAACTACTGGAAGACTGAACCCAAAAGGAGAGGAAGAAAAACCCTATAAATAAATAAAAATTGAGGGAGATATGGACATAGATATGGGTTCTTTGGAGTTTCCAAGACAATACCACCATGAAATGGGAGATGTGAAGGATCCATTGAAGGGGGAGGAGGTGCCTAGGGAAGATGAGACAATGAGGGTCGATAAAAAGAGGTGTAAGGGGTTAAAATCTGGGAGAGAGAAAAAAACCCAAAACTTTAATGAACTGGACAAGACACTTGGTTAGTCCCCATGGTTTTTAAAACCATACGGTGACTGTGAGACTGCCTCTGCCAAAGAGGATACCTACCTCAAAATTAATCCGCACATCCTGACATACTGTGTGGAAGCCATGAAGTCGATTTTGGCTATGACCATGACCTACCATATGGTTCATGGTATGAGGTGCATGGTCATGCACTACCTGTGTGGTAGGTTCTATCTCACCCAGGCACCTATCGCACAGTTACCTGGGTAGGGTTCATGGTTACTACTAACCGTGTCCCAACCATGCACCATGTTCTGACCATCCTAAAAATTTTCATATTATCCATGAATTAAAAGGAAACCAATTGGTAATTCTAGACAAAATATAAATGGAATTAATACCTAAAATATTAAACTCGTCACACCAAATTTCTGATAAAATAATAGAGAACCCAACTCAAATCAGAAAAATAGTGAATTAAAAACCCATGTGTGACAATTCTCTCCACCATAATGATTTCTGACCCCAAAACCCCACTCCAAGGATGACACAAAAGAAAAAACGGATACTCCCGTATAGCTCAAGGATATTCCCAATGAATTTTGAATGATAGGAATACTAGAACACTACACATAGAAAAGGAGGGATATAGGTCAACACCAGGAGGAAAAAAGGACTCCCCACTAAATACCACCATCCCCCAAAAGTTTAAACACCCAAAATTTATTTATCCATAGATGGAATTCTCACAATGTACTTTCTAACCTCATGATTCTAAATGCGCCAGGCATTACCAAATGAAATTTATGCCATTTTCCTAAAATGGGAAAACAAATCCAAACCACACATTGATGAACACTTCCAAAACCATACTTTAACAAAACATCTAAGAACACTTCACAATGTTATTTCAAAAAAACTATAGGGAGTCATCTAATATCAATGCTTAATCAACCATATTACTAACTTTGAGAGTCCCGAATGGACTCCCCACCACAAGAACCATCCCACATAGACCGGCGTGGTAAACCCAACACAGGCCAAAAAACCCTCACCATAAGGGTTCCGATGAAAAAAAATATAAACAAAATGGAAAACATCAGATAGTTCACTCCTCCCATGGGAAACCATTATTCTTAGATAATCCCAAACCAAGATCAGTTCACAAGGCTATCCATACAAGGACCACCAAAAGGGAGACTCAAATTCTGTTGAGGCACAACCACCAAAAGTTTAAGGAAGTGAGATGACCGCACCTCCTTATAACCAAAGACAAACCCTTCCACCAATGTGGATAACAACAAGGATATGTGGTATCCATGCCACTTACACCAAATAGATCCATTAAATATGAAATAGTTACACATGAGTATCAAAATCTCTCCATTTTTCATACTAGAGATAAAATTTAAACAAAAGTCCTTCAGAACCCTGGGGGTTCTTGACTAAATTACAGGTACACTTTGAGACCTATGGCTAGAGATCTGATGTTTGAAGAATCAAAAACATCACATTAAGGTATTAAAGTCCCCCGATCGAAAATATTCCTTCTGGTGCCACAAGATACCATACTATGATCCAGACAGGATCAACAGAATATAACACACCCCAAAACCCACTTAACATTTGCATGTAACTTTACCGTGATAATAACTTAGTAGGTTCATGTGCATCATTCCGTAATACATTTAATAATAATCAATAGAATAAAGGACACACAAAATACACCTTCATTTAGAATAGATAATTTTGTAATTACTAAAAGGATGGTATGCTTCAATTAAAATTGAATTCCTATAAAGGTTCCACAACATCCACCTTGGTATTTATAGGAGAACAAAACATTCAAAGACACCTCTGAGCATGAACCTTTCAACATAAGATACCTTATAAAGTAAGGGACTTTAATTGAGTCCCCAGAAGCACATGATTCATGAAAAGTTTATAACAACTTCTTCTGACAAAATTTTCCACACTGATGGCCTGGTATGATCCCATTCTTTGATGAAATCAATAAAATATACAAGGACCATTTGAGACAGTGGCCAACACTAACAACCTAGACCGTTTTCACCTTTCCTCATTGTAATTCCATTCACCTCTTCTAGATAGGACCATAAAATATAGATGTGAAAAACTTCACCATCGATGACTCCGGAAATTCAATAAAATAAGGTCTCTTTAAATTTCTCTTGCGTTCTATCTCCCACGGTGAGAGGATATTCTTAACATAAAAAGATTGTAAGTGGATTCAATCACCAAAATACAATAATAAATAACTTAAATTGATCAACTAGAGGGTCTACCAATGAGAACCCATATGCGACCAAACTTTGATTTCACACCTATTCTTTATGGGTGCCATACATTGGCCAATAAAAAAACCTAGGACCCAATCAGACTGGTCCATTGGCCAAAATATAACCCAATTAAAGGCTAGACACACATAGGGATCCTACCCAAAGGCATCCCAGAATAGTTTTTTTTAAAGTAACCCACTAAAAATTGTTTCAAAACTAACTCACGAACAAGAACTCAAATATGAAAACACTAATTGAACATAAAAAACTCTCATGTTCAAAACACCTCGTAGCTACATTCCCAAAGTACAAAGAGCCACAGAACACCACCACAATCTATTAAGACATTTCATTTTCCATTAAAATAATTTTTAGAAGAAAAAAGGATTGAATTATTGCACAACCACCAATTGTATCCCATGGATACGCACACATACATATCCCTGTTCCATTCTGGGCACCCTTCCACATTCCCACGTAACTATACATGTGGTCACTCAAAAAAACACCAATTTTCAATACAATTTTTGGGGAAAAACATTTATCCCACACTTCCATTTCAAATACCATGAATCCTCTATTCAAATATTGAAATTCAAAAAACCTGATGCCCAATTTGAATAAAAAAACATTTTCTGAAAAACACCAAACATTCAAATAAAAACTATTTTCAAACTCCATTAATAAATTCCAAAATATTTCATCCTCTTAAAACCATTCTTCAAATACAAATTTATCATATTCAATACACTGTTTAATATTTTAGAAAATTATATTTAAAACAGATCTCCAAAACCCTATCTAATATAGCTCATTATTTCTAATCAATTAATTTCAACAAACCAAAGGTTTAGATTCTTAAAATCCAAACTCACCCACATTTACTCAAAACCATTTAATAGAAATACTTCTTTCCAAAGATTCATTCAGAACAATTCTGGAAACCCATTTTCAACCCTTTTTATAATCAAACCATCTTCACCTTAAAATAAATATTTCATTATATTTGAAAATAATGGTTTTCAATTTTTTTTTGAAGACCAAAGTAGACATAAGAAAATGCAATGGGAAATTAGTTTTGATGGGAGATATGGATATATGGTTGAAAACTATATTCCAATCAAACCACCATCCTGAATAGTGTTCTAGGGAAATGTCTCTATCTCCACATGGCTTTTCAAGCCCTTCGAGCTCACTGAGACAATTGGACCAACTCCCATTTCATTTCCCAAACAACAAACAAACACAAGGTCCAAATGACTAAGATAAAACCAAACATCCCTTAGTGAATTGAGTTATGTCACAATGCATCATGGACATGCACCCTACTTGTAACCAAAACGTCAAGTCTGGATAACCCTAACTATATTCTATCCAGACTCTTTCCTCAAGGAATATGATCCAAAAGAGAATTACCTGCTCTGATACCATTTTCTCACGAACCAAGATGCTTCGTCATCTAAACTGGCACCCGCTCAGACTGCGGCATGGAATGAATGGAATTCCCAGTCCCCACGGGTTGGAAACAAGTTCTTGGGTATCAAAACTAAACACATGAATGAATTTACCCAATTTATATTCACTTAGACAACTAACAAGATAAATATACCGAAACTGAAAATACACAACAAAATAGGGTATAAAAAATTTCATATTTGAATATAAAAAAAGGCTTTAATAAAAAAGGGGAATAAAACTTCTTCCTAAACATCCATTAAACAAGAGTATAAACATCCACAAGCCACTGCCACCAAGATCCACAAAGAATACCACTAGAGATCCAAGCTTCCATATATGTGCATCAAGAATTTACATGAGTCAAACACATAGCAAGGTCCATATACACCCAAAGCTATATGTAGGGTGTGATCCAAAGCCTGGTAGGATTCCACCCAAATAAATATATTCCATACCATAACATTTATAAGATGATACAACATTCTCATTTAATAGAAAATTTATAGGGAATCATTTTATTGGTTAAATGTTTCAAAATGGAACACTTCAAAGGAAATACATTTCACAATGACTTTCTTAAAAATAAAATGGGAATTTATAAAATAAAAACACACATAAGAGTTTCATCATATTCGTATAGATGTAACCACGTCATATAAATTATAGCACCATAGGTGAATCTTTAGGGTCAATCTAGCTCGATT
The DNA here is from genome assembly GCA_963277665.1 of Viscum album. Lineage (NCBI taxonomy): Eukaryota > Viridiplantae > Streptophyta > Magnoliopsida > Santalales > Viscaceae > Viscum > Viscum album. The sequence goes on along the minus strand of OY728153.1, from coordinate 689,457,816 downwards.
GGGACCCTAGAACCTCATACCATGGTTTAAGAGGCTTTAGAGACCACAATCACTACATTCTCATGCATGATAAACTATGAGGGGATACCCCAATGGCCAAGTGTTATCCAATCATAATAATGGTTTTTTAGTGATGTAATCATCATTCCGGCTAGTTGAAATCCGGAAAAACCACTTCTATATCTTCTATCATGCTAGAACTAGCCTTCCCATCGATATACCTGAGATTTCATTGTGCTCAAGTTAATGTTCAAATTCAACATATACCACCACATTCATAAACCAATGCCAAAAATTTCAAGTAAATCACCATTTTCCATTGATCAAGCCATTTTCCATTTTATTTCCACCAAAGACCACATTTCAATGAATTTATAACCACATACATATTTTAAAAATTCTCTTTTGGTAATAACAATAAAAACATACAATTAATAATCCAATTACACTAGAAAAAACACTATTTATAAATAAACACATAAAACAAAATAATTTAAAAAACATTCAATTCATCAATTAAACAATTTAAAACTCATTTTTTCAAATTTTCAATTATCCATACATTCCAATGTATTATATTTACAATTGAAAACCCACACCCAAACCCATTTTCATCGGAATTAAATTTGAAAAAATGTTTTCCTCCTTTAAACCAATACATTAAACATCCTCATAGAACCCCACACTAATGCACAAAAATAAAACTGAGTGTTTTCCATTCTAAAATCATTTCCCATCACATAATCATTGAAACCCACTAAAACATTACCTTTCACACCACAAAATTAAAACATAGACCAAATTTAAAATTTCAGAAAAATATATTTAATTCATCTAATAATATTAGGGATTGTATCCACCTACCTCATGCGAAGAAACTTCCAGAATCTGAGGTGAAACCTCAATCACATCTGAACTTCACCCTAAAGAAGCAAGATCCAACCAAAAACATCAAGATATAACACCCCACAAATTATTATTTAAACCTAAACTAAAAACACTAACCATTTGAAAACCTAAAACTAAAATTTAAGGAAGCTCAATCTTATAATGAAAGAGAAATTTAGGGAGATAATTACTCAAATAAGGGTTCCATGGATTTTCCAAGCCAAACCCACCATGAAAGAGAATATATGAAGGATCCATGAAAGTGGGAGGAATCACCTAGGGTGGATGAGACCAAGAGGGTCAAGAAAAATCAGATAAAGGGGTTAAAATTAGAAGGGAAAAAATGAAAACCCAAAATTTTAATGAATGGGACAATCATCACGGTTAGTCTACATGATTTGTTAAACTGTGATGTGATTGTGTAACCACATATACCAAAGAGGATACCAACTTCATGGTTAATCCACACAGCCATTCTTACAATGAAGAACCCATTAGGTCTCTTTTAGTTGTGACCTTGACCTACCTCATGGTTTCGAGTCCAAGGTGCACGGTCGTGCACTGGTCATGTGGTAGGTTCAATCTTTCCTAGAAACCAACTACATGGTTGCATGGGCAGGGCACACGGTTACTACTAATCATGAACCAATCATAGGCCATGGTCTAACCTCCCCAAAAATTTATATTTTCTATAATAATTCAAAGGAAATATATGGGGGAAAGCTAGTCCAAAGGTAAAAGGAAAGAATGCCCCAAAATTTCAAACCTGTTACACCTAGTTCCCGAGAAAATAGTAGAGAACTCAACCTGAATCGGAACAAAGTTTTATTCAAAAACCCTGGTATGATAGTAAATAAAATTAAACATTTTTTAAAACATTCACATGAAATATAAATATTCCCTTAGGGATACTTAAATATACAAAATCTTGAATAATGAAGATATTGTAAAAAACCATTACATCTTTGGTATCCCTTGTTTCATAATCCCTAATAATGAATGATCTTTAGATATACATTTATATAAATAAATCATGATAATGATCATAAAATAAATTCATGGTTATTTATATACACCACATAAATGAAACATGTAGTTTATAGGGCATGTGTCATATAGAAATTAAATTGAGATAAAAACCCTTAAATCATGGCTCTCTTAACCTTGTTCATGTTAAAAGATCATTAATAGTAAATATAATTTTTTTATAAAATTATTGAGTAACCATAAATCTATCATACCATGAATTATTTATTTATCCTATCTTATGACCTTTTATTAATAATTTGTTATAAAATCACTATTATGGGTGATAACTGCATCCTTTTCCAAGAATGTTTTAGTTTAGTAGTCCTGATCCACATTATTTGAAAACTACCCCATAATTTACAGAATTTTAACAATGTCACAATAATAATATATATTAATAATATACATGTTTATAATCATTCATAAAAATTATATATTGAAAAAAGAATTACACCGGTCATGGAGACTATGGGTTGTACACACACATGAACTATGTTTCAATTTTTTTACATATGGAATAATAAAAATTTAAATAATAACTAACAAGTGAGGAATTTTTATTATATCATATATATATTATATATTCATAAGATTTATCAATATTACCATTAATGTAAAATTTCAATTAAAAACTAATCACATCGCATCGTGTAGATAGTAGTCTATACATGCTCACAAGAGATGTTATTATTTCCCAAAATATTGGATGATATGAAGTCATACAAGATATTATCATTAAAAAAGTAAAATTATGTCATAAATATCATTAATAAAAATTAAACCCATAATTATTACAACACATAAAATATGGTGATGAAAATGATGTATCGTTACGTGCAGATGGTAGGTCTTACAAATGTAGCAGCAATATTTTCGCATCATATTTAAAGGGAGAGAGAGTATATAATGTTGTTCTCATAATGATCATAATATACAATAATATTAAGTAGTTCTATGTTAATTTTTTTAATGATAAAAATCATATATTTATTATAGGTGAAGAAGTGTAGAAAAAAATGTGATCAGTTAAAGGGATTACCTATTCTTCGAAACAACTCCTTTAGATGTCCTCTAAAAGGCTCTAGGGTCTCTCTTTTTGGAAGACCCGCACCACTAGATTGTTTGAAAGGAATTTTAGAATACATGTTTCAATGGTATGGACATTATATAAATATCATAGTGGTGTAATGAATAGAGGGAATATCTATCCTTGTATAATTGGGGTGAGGGGCACTTTTGGAATTTCCAAATAAAAATAAAAAAATATATAATAAGACAATTATATAACCAAATACTTTAAAATGGTCAAGAATTCAACCCTATGGTATGGTATTGTTACAATACCTCAAAAATTAAAATCTGGACAGTATTAAACTCTATTTTATACATTATCTTTTTTTCAACCACTTTATTAACATATTTTAACATTATGTGTGGAAACATATTTCTCATTCTTAAAAGATTATAATTATACATAAAAGCTAAATATTTATTCATGAATGGATAATGGATGAAAATTTCAACAATTTATTATCCCATTTGTCTGGATTTAGTATTTTTATGGTTTTAAAAAAATTTAAAATAATATTATTTCGACAAAATATCATTATTATAAAATTTGAAACTATTCCTTAATTTAATTTAATAACACCAATAAAACACATATAATTTTAAAAAACTATTTTCTAACCTCTAAAACATGTTATGGTAATCTATAAAATTAATTTACCACCTTAAATATCTCAAATTATTTTGATTTTAATATTTTAATATGATTTATTTGATTCTTCTATTATTTGGGTAATTATTGCCTCATAGTGGTATAAGCATTTATGGTAAATAATTATTTATTAAAAGATATACAAAAATTTACATCAATAAAATAAGTTCATTAATAAATAATTAAGATTAATTTTGGTTCATATCTAATTTTTTTATGTGAATACATAAATAAAATTTAAAACTATAAGAGCGACATTTTGTCACTTCGTTTAGATTAATGAAAATATATGTCATTTTATTTGACATGATTCCATTAACAAACTCCAATTTGATACTAAAGTTATAATTTGTTAGTTTAATTCATCCAATAATAATTAATATGATTAAATATGGAATTTTTATTTGATTTTATCCAATATTTACTCAATTCACCCTTTATCGAGGTGATAATCTTTAGCGTGGTTACTATTCATTTTGACCAAAAAATAAAAGTGGAGTTTTACCAAATTTTAACCTCCTTGTTCTAAATATAAAATCCATTTTTTAGGATTTAATATCATGAATTGGAAAAAATTACATTTAATATAAATCTATAAAATGAAATAAAAACATTTTTCAGAAAAATGTGTTTTTTGCACAAAAAAGTATGTATACCAAAATCATATATAATGATGATTTAATTTAATTTTACTTGATTTAAGAAAAATAATTTTTTATGGAGATAAATTTAAAATAATAATAAAACTTTATATGTAATTAAAAATATAAGTTTTATAAATAGAAATATTTTTCATTACTCACTGAAAAATAAACATTTTGAAAGAAATGCTAAAAATATACCAAATGATAATTTGGATATGATTATTTAATAATTTATTTTAATTTTAAAAAATTTAATTTTCAAAAATTTTCCAAAAATTAATTATAATATTTACTATATAAAACAAAAATATATTTTGAAATATATTTATTTTTTAAGAATAATATAAAATTTCTAAAAATTGAGTGATTAATTACAATGTATTTATATTTAAAATTTTATATTCATAAAAATTATAATGAAATTAATTCCTTCTAATTTAACCTACATATTAAATTGTTAAATAATAATTTTTTTAATAGAATAGCATTGTTCACTTAAACCCATGGTTTCGTGTAACATAACCAATCAAAGAAGATAAATTTATTTTAAAGAAACATTGTGTAAAATCTATTGGTGTTACATCCCCCCCACCCACATTAGTAAATTTTTTCCATGAAATTTTTTCTTAGTAATAAACAGTTTTTCATTTGAATATTCCATTTTGGATACCCACATCATAACAAGGATTAATAATACATCCTTATAAAAAGAGTTAAATGGATGTATCAATTTTATTAGAAATTACACAGAACTGGGTTCTTAGATAGGAAAACCTAATTGGGAAGTGAAAACAAGGACATGAGAGAAAAATCTATCTCCCAAGGAATGATAGAGAGTGATAGTGATCATGGTCGAGTTAAATTTTTTCCATCAAAAAATATAAATCTATGATGTGTTAAAGGACAATTAATTCTATATTAAGAAAATTAAATGGATAAAAAAATTAATGGCCTTTTCCCAATGTCAAGGGATTAATTTAAAATCTAGATTAAACACTCAATAAAATAAACATACTTTATTTCTTTCTAATTCCTAAATATAATCTCATCCTTTGGTTGTTCTTTGATCTACATTTACCTAAACATTTACTCCAATATATAGATATTTGAGATAAAATTTTTATTCCTGAATAACTTTTAATTGAATCATAATAATTATATGTAATTCTTTAACCCTCCAAATATTTACAAAACCAAAATGGTTAGTATAGGATATGATAAATCATACATTAACCTCTTAAAAAACATCCTAATTTTCAACATGATTAATTCAAAATGTATCTAACCTTGTGACTCCACCAATATATTACCAACCATATTCAAAAACCAAAAATAATTTGATCCCAAATCCTTGGATGATCAACATAAAAATAATTCATATTTTATTATTTAAAATTGATCTTATTTAGAAAAAAAAATATTTATATTGAAGGTTTAGTTTCATCCTTGAACTAATAGATAATCATATGTTGATTCAAAATAAAATATGATATCTTTATTCTAGAAACATATATTGACTCTATTTAAGGAGATCTGATAAATTCACAGAATCAAGTTAAACATCAATAACAGATAAAATTTTCATCGATATAATTCATAAAAAATTCAACACGGAATACCCTATTCTAGGATAGATGATAAGTGTAACCTAATTATCATGATTCTATTCAACTAAGTTAATTTAATATGATTTTCCACTACCCTTTTAAATAAAAGGTTTTTTTGGCTTACTATCTTAAATAGCCTATATATTAAGTCATATATTCTCATAGTCCTCAGACTCTTAGAATTTATTGTACTGAACTCTGAGTGGTCCCATTTTTTGATCTCTCTCACTATCAATAAAAATGATTGGACTCTTTTTATAACATTGATGTTATATTATTTTATGGTCATACTTCCCACACTTGAATAGTTTTCTTTCCACCTTCAGACATTAACCTATATTCTCCTTCCCATGTTTTTGGTAAGTATGAGTTTACCAAATTTTCTTCCCTCTGGATAGAAAACCACTAGATTTTTCATAAATATCCATCTTCATTTTCTTATCTCCATACCCTTCAGTGTTTCCAGCTTCTATTTCCCATTCAGTGCACATTAAATGATTTCTTTCATAGATTCCAATGTCCCTAATGGATAGTTCCATTCGAAGAATTGGTTCAAATAAACTAAAGAATCAATCAATTTTTGTTATAGGGATGATGATTAAACCTAAATAATTCCATGAAGGTCTTGTAAATTTTCCTCATAACTACCTACATATTAATAATACATCTTATTATGTTAAATAAATTCTTTCTCCATTTTTATACATATAGTATAAGGGAAGTATGTAATGAAAAATATTCATTTCAACTCATCCCATCCAATGGATAGAATTTCCTACTATTTTCGATTATTCTAAATATGATTCCACTATTGATATTCTTTACCTTCAAAGTTATAAACAACCAAGAAAATTTGTTCATGGTCTGATCACAAAAGAACAAAGAATATATTTTACACCAAATCGATCATTTTCTCATAATCTAGTGTATCAAAAGATTCGTAGAAGTATGGTGGTCATTTTAACCTAATAGATTAAATAAGACATTTCTCTCTCCTTGGTGTATTCAAAATATTAACATGATCTATGTTTCCACTATAAACATGAGAGAGTTGAGCCAGAATAATAACAAGATATTTCATCCCTTCTCTTAAGAAGTTTGATTTTTCATGTGGATGTTCACTGAATTATATTTATCATTTATTTTTCACATGATTCTTTCTAGTTCTAACCATTGGCTGAAACCAAAAATCTTAGTGTGATCAATGAAAATCCTTTTGAAAGCCCACATAGCCATGAAACATCATTCATTGGATACTTAAATAAGGACGGATTCTTGTTAATATAATGCACATTAAGTATAACCTAGGTTACATATGGTAAAATAATTTATGATTCTATCATATTCATATATAAAACCCTAGGGTTATTATTAACGTTTTCTCATTGTAGTTCCCAAAGGATTACAAAAACGTATTTTGATACCAACTATAACAACATAAAATTTTAAAACATAGTTATTACATCTAAGTGTATTAAAATTCATTGAAAATATCTCAATAAATTCCAGAATCATATAGTTATAGATGCTTTTAGAATCATGGTTACACAAAGAACTAGTTCATATATGATATATATCACCTCTCACAAAGTTCTTTATAACAAATACCCTTCTTTGATACATCATTTCTAAAACCTTTTTTATAACATGGGGAATGGAAAAATAATAATGGGTGATTTCATATGATTATTAAGAGTAAATAATTGAAATATCAATAATCATATAAATTACACTTGAGAATAGGGGTGTGAGAAAATGAAGATAACCGTTGTAATCTAGAACATTCATATCATATATCATAATCTTGCGCCATGGAATAACGATTTTTAGTTCATAATACCTAGATATTAAAATAATAAAATTACATAAGCCATTAAATTATAAAAATGATAGAAGGCATGGATTTGTGACCTATGTGTAAACATATAACTTTGTTAACATGTATAAGGAAAAATATAATCACTCATTATGTTGGGGAAAATAAAGTAGGCCCTAAAATAAAATTATGTTCTTGAAACTAGGTCCTTGAATAAAAATATGGACATTAATTATAGGTCCACACATAAAATTATGGATAATAAATCCAGGCCAACACATAAACTTATAAACATGAATGAAAGGCACAGATATAAAATTGTTAGCATAGAATCCAATTCATGAATAACATATTTACCTTATGAGTTATCCATCGGTACCAAATATATTAAATGGAGATATAATAACAACCTACAAAATAATAAAAATCATATATACATATTCCATATGATCATAAATCATTTATCATCTCAAAACTCATGAAAAGAAATGAATTTCTTCAATGTACGTCATGTGGAAAAAGGGAACATGTTTTACCAATATATTATCATCCTAAAAAAACATTTAGATAAAATAAATAGGATGATATCCTTGGATAATATCCCCAATAAATATAATTATCATCAATTTATTTTTTTACTGATGGAAAAATGATTTTGAAATATCACCTATAACAATGATATAGGTAAATTGCATTTTAATTTTAAAACAAATTCTCTTTTTAAAAAGATTCAAAGATCATAATGAAAATATTTTATTTTAAAAAAAACTCATAAACATGTACAAAAAGAATAATATCAACATCATTTCATGAAATCCTGAAAATATTCTAATTAAACTTGTGTAAAAAAATCCTTACATATTTTTGTCTGAAAAATCACAAAGTACCTCTTTTGGAGAATGAAAAAATGAGGCCATCAAAACCATTTTTTGAAAAGTACAACAAGAGTAAAAATGATTTTAAAAACTTTTAAGAGAATAATAATAACAAATTAATATTTTTTTGAAAACATGTACATGGAATAGAAAAATTAATTAGTAGATACTTAAATATAAATAATCCCAAATAATCATGATATTGTGAAATAACCCCATACAGATGTGGTATCATTTGAATCAAAATTCATATGAATGAAAAAACATTATATTGATTTTTATATCCCATAATTTCCATGATAATATTAAAAATGTTCATTAATTGACCATATATACATCCCATAAAAGAAACATGTAGTTTATAAGTCATATATCCCATAGAAATAAAAGCGATATGAAAATACATTACCATTATTCTCACCTTTCCCCATTCACATTAAAACTTCCTATATTAAAAATATATATTTATTATAAATTTCATCACTACCGAAATATAATTTATACCATATATGATTTATTTATAAATTCTTATCACCTTTTTATTTAAAATATGATATAAAAATAATTGTTCTAGGTGAGAACTGATTTGTTTTCCAAGTATGATTCGGTTTGGAAGTTTTAATCCTTAAAAGTTTTTCTTGGTACCCAAATTTATATAAATATAATTATGGAATAAAAATAATATATATTAACTATATAAATATTTATAAGAATTAATGATAATTACTCATATAAAAATGAATTACATTGTTCATGGGAATGGTAGGCCATTTATATGCATAAAGACATTTTCAATTTTTCGAATGATGGAATTAATGAGAGGTAAAAAATAAGTAACCATTATAGAAAAATTAATATATCATAAATATAATATATATCAACCAAATTCAACATTATTACCATTCATTTAAAATACAAATTAAATTAATCACATTTCATTGTGGAGGTGGTTGCACATATATATTCCCAAGCGATGTTATCATTTTCTGAAATATTGAATGACAAGAGGGTAGACATGATATTATCGTCAAAAAAGTATATGGATGTAATAATAATAAAATATAACTATTAAAACCATAATATTTACAATATTTAAAATAAGGTGATGAAAAATGAATTGTTTTGATATTTTGTAATGGTAAGTCGAATGTATGGACGGGTGATACATTCACTTCATATTTGATAGGAAAAGGATGTATAATGGTGTTTTCATATTCACCTTAACATTTATGAATATTGAGGATAATAAATATATTATTTTATGATAAATATAATATATTTATATGTGGTAAATAAGACTAGAAAAATAAATTTATCATTTAGAGTGCTTACTAGATCGTCGAAAATACTCCTTTAGTTATCCACTAAAGGGATATCATGTTGGTCTTTTGGGAAGATAATAAATTATAGAATTTTTATAAAGAAGTGGATAAGAGAATTTTGTAGAGTATGGTTGAGATTAAAATATCAATGTTATGTAATTAATTGAGGGAGGTGGTTGCCTATTATAAATGAGGTGAGTGGGACTTTTAGAATTCCTTAAAAAAAATTAAAATATAACAAGAATATTCTAGAGGAAAATACTTCCAAATGGCCTTGAATTATATTCTGGGATTGGATATGGTTTTGATTTTATAATCCAATAAAATTTGGATTTTTAGGTGATATTTTAATACCTAACCTTTGTTTTAACGCCTTAATTAACTTATTTTTATATTAAACATGGAATAATAATTATCACTCTTAAAAGTTTATAATTTTACATATAATGTAACAATTCAAACATAAATGTATAAGGATGAAATTTTTTAATATAAATTAACTAAATTCCATTATTTATGATTTTAATTATTTTTAAATAATATAATAAAATATCATTTTTTAAAATATCATTATTGACATTTTTTATAGTATTCATTATTTTAACATTAATATCCCCTTTAAAAAAATTCAAAAAATTATTTTAACACATAGAAAAAATTTCATGATAATCTATAAGATTCACGGATAACCTTAATTATATAAAATTATAATTCATTTAATATTATTAATATCAACTTTTTAATTTTTTCATTATTCAAATAATTAAACAATAAGCGTTGTATTAGTTTTTTCAAGTGATTATTTAATTCCTAAAATTAAAAATTAATTAAAATTATGAATATAATATCATTTTTCATGTAATTTGAATTATTATTCGTTGATAAAAAATTTCCCTATGTGAACACATAAATGATATTTAAAACTAAAAGAGTGTGATTTTGTTGCTTCCTTTGGCTTAAATAATTTATTAGTCATATTCAAGATCTATGGTAAATTAAAAAACAAAAATTAAATCCTGATGTTATATGGGTAAAATTTCATTCATTCTATAAGAATTAATATGAATAATTATAGCCATTTAAGTTATTTTTAACTAAGATTTACCTCATTTTCTCTTTACTGAGGTGATAAATTTCACTATGATTACTATTCATTTTGACCAAAAAAGAAAAGGGGGATATCTCCAAAATTTGAACTCTCATATTCTATATATAAAATCAATTTTTCAATATTCAATTATAAGAATTTTTTGAAATTACTTTTAATAAAAATGTGTAAAATACAATAAAATGTGATTTTTTATAAAAATAATTTATTAGGAACAAAAATGTATTTATATCTCAATCATATATATTGATGATTAAAATGAATTTAATTATATTACACAATACTTAATTTTATTTAGTATCAAATTCATATCATAATGAATTTTTGTATATAATTAAAAATAATATTTTTATAAAAATGGTATTTTTAACTATTCACTAAAAATATACATTTTCAGAAAAATAACAAAATTTCCCCCAATGTAAATATTGATATGTTGATTTCAAAAATAAATAGAATATTATAAAATATATTTTCTAAAAGATAAAAAAATTATTTATAATATTTTCCAACAAAAAATAATAAAAAGTCATTTTTAACGGAAACTTGTTTTTGAATAAAAAATTGACATTACTAAAATTCAAGTGACTATCAAATAAGAAATGATACTGAGTAGGGAATTTGTACACAATTTATAAAGTATTTAAAACAATTCATACCAACTAGTTTAACTTCATGTTAATTGCTTGAAATATTAATATTTTAAATAGTATATTATGGTTCTCTTAAACTCACAGTTTCATCTAAAAAAAGCTATTGAAGAAGTTAAATGTATTTGAAAGGAAAATAATCATAAAATAATATAGTGTCAAAATGGATGGGTTATGTTTAAAATAATGTTTTTATTAGACTTGTATATTTTCCACATTTATACTATTATGAAATGTTTATAAAACACATTTCTTTTCATCCGTTCTATTATGATAAATGATATGTGATCTTATAGAACACATACATAATATTTTCATCCAATAATGGTTGTTACATTATAATAATGGACAATGTTTAGGTTATAACTAAGAAATTTGGTCATGTTATAACCAGTGATAGGTGGGACCTATATCTCTCTCCAATTCATGAGCTGAAGGCTGATATCTCATGAGAAAAATCATAATAGTAATGTACAGTCAACCTATTTCAGTAAGGTACTTTATTGACTATGATATTTTTGGGACTCAACCATGACTACTAAAATGGTTTTTGGACTGAAACAATTCCACTACGATAGCCTTGTCAATGTGACTTGATAGAAAATGAAATTATTTTCTATACTTATGTGTAATCCAAAACCATATGTCTTATTAAAATTTTTTGTCCTGATTCTCTTGCTCATTGATTCCTTTTTTATTCCTGAAATATGAACTGAAAATTTCTATACTATTAATCTTGATTCAGTTATAAGATATGTAGGTTTTTATTATCAAATGTTATTCTTATGTTCTCATACCATTATATTAATGTTGTGGATTTTATATTGTTGATATCTCTCTTGTTTACACTTACTAAGTATCAGAGATCAATATTTATTATGTAACATTTACCCAGGTTATGAAGAAAGGTACTAAGTATGATATGCAATGAAGGGGTCTACTTATAAACAGCCTTTTGAGACTCTATTTAGATCTTTTATAAACAATTTTTTATATTTCCATGCTTCCAAATGTACTAGACATATATTATTCTGGAATGGATCATATTTGTATGTAAAAAATATTCATCAATGAAGATGTGATATCTATAACACCAATGGCTACATATACTAGACCCGTTATTTATGTATTTTAATTTTATATAATATTCAGGTTAAGTTTCAGGATGTTTGGATGTGCTTTCTCACGTTTAGTGATTTTTTGGGGGGTTCTTGATTTGATCATGGTTTGTAGAAAGTGTGAAAACCTTCCATGAAACCATTTAACTAAAATAGTGTCCACAAGTTAGGTGCTTGGTTAGGTTAATTATTGGTCCAAAACATATATATTCCCAAGATAAACTATCCAAGACTAGAAAGTGGTGAAAAACATAGTTGTCTCATTGCTTTTCTAAACATGTGAGCGAACTGTGTCGGGTGTGTTTTGAGGTAGTGGTTCAGGCATGGTTAACACACGGATTGCCTAACCTTATACCCTAGATATATACTATGAAATGTTAATCTAGAAAATAATGGATATAAATTTGTTTAGAACCCTAATCCTTCATTTTTCTCATAAATAAGACATATCTGTAATTCATCTCCCTTCTAATATTGTAGAGACATTTCCTTTAAATATGATACCGATCCGTTGGTGAATCATAGTGGTTTATAAGATCAAATTAATCATTAAGTTCTTGTTCCTTATCATCTTCCATATATTTCTTCTTCTTCGCTCACATGGAATCATGGATCTAATCCGCTGGTGATAAATTCACCTTATGTGATAATAATCATGATGATATATTCTCAATGTTTTTTATGGGAATATAATCTATGGATTTTTTTAAATTTTCAAGATGGGTTTTTGGAGTTTTAGGATATTATTTGGTTTTACTAGTGGGTGCGAGGTAGGTGGGTTTTCTCTCTACTCCTCTTGATTATAACATGCCTTTTTTTATTCTAAATTATTTAATCTCTTGTAATTGATTTTGAAATTGATGTGTGATTATTTATTTTAAAACCTCTTTAGTGATGGTTTTTTTAATAATTGAAATTGGATGGTTTTGAGGAAAACCTTTTGATTTTGATTTTAAAAAGGTTATATTCAATTTATGGATTTTTTGTCTCATGTAAAATGTTGATAAAATTGATTTCAATAAAATAAATGTTTTATTGAAATAGATTTTCAAATATGTTTTTGATTTTTATTTTTCATACAAGGTAGGTCTATGTTCATTTGAAATAGATGTGACCACATGGATGTGGCATGTGCAATTGGGTAAAATTGTAATGGTTACCCAATGATGACTTAGTAGATGAATGAGAAACCACTCATGAGTATGTAATTGTATCCTAGACATGCATGGGTGTGTGTTTGGAGTTATGTGTTGGTTTTTCCAAATAATAATGTAAAATAGTGTAATTAATTATTTGGATTAATTCATGGAAAACTATTTTTTATTGGATATAAACTATATTAAATAGTTTTAAACTATTTGATTTAAATTTTACAACATGTTCTATCCTATTGGCATGATTAGGGACGTAATTGCAGAAGTCCTATTAGGTTTATACTGACCCACTACTTTGGAACATTAGTGTGTCAGAATATATTATCTTTTGGGACACAGATAAAGAAAATGTATCATATTTTTAAGATAGGCACCATAATCCAATGTGAATTCCATATAGATTTGGGGTTTGGATTTTATTTGTAGTTTTTGAGATAATTCCATCTATATATTTTAGATTTTCTAGTCTTGGATTCTAAAGTTCACTTTGATATTTTATTTTGGTTTGGTTTTTTATTATCATGTAAATTTATAACTCAGGCATCATAAAGTGTTTTTCTTGGTTAATGTCTTGTAGTTTGGTAGTTTTATTTTAAAATGGAAAATTTTCCCCCATATGTTCCTGAGGAAGTTAATATATATTACTTATCTTTGATGTATTAGTTATGTTACCCATATATTGTAACACCCAGCACCTCTTCCCAAGCCAATGGGTGAGTGGAAGGATGTTAAAAATGTTATCGGTTTTATTGTTCTGGGAGGTAAAAGTCATTTTTCCAGTGCTTGAGTTAATTTTTTAGCAAGTATTAACATCATGGAAAGATGAAATATATAGAATAAAAATGGATAGCAAAAATATTTATGCTAAACATAAAGTTACTATGGAGTGTGGGTGTATGAGTTTTTAAGGCACTAATATGAGTTGTAACCTCATCATCATGGGTTTTTCCAATGAAAAAAGCATTACATGATTTCATAGTAATGAATACTAACTAAGAGGAAATAATTCATTTTTTGTAGTGATTTATGATTTGGTGAAAAGTGGTAATTTTTTAAATTAAATGAATTTTTTTTTTCAAAAAAGAATCATGGAATTCTTAAAAATGGTACGAAAAAAAAAGAATTTTTATATATGGGAAATCTTTTTTCTGATATGTGTAATATGGTAAATTTTGAATTCCTTATCCTTAATTTTTTTTAAGAGTGAGACAAAATAGAACTTTCTTTTGATTCTATATAATGGTACCATATATACATCATAAAAACAAAACAAAAGAGGCTTCTGAGAATGTGGTTGAACCTGATCTATAGTTTAACTAGTAGATGGTTGAGAGTATTGTAAACATTTTTAAGGCCATGTATATAGGGAATAAAAGGGTTGAACCAAGGAGACTGGATCATTCTAATCAGTTCCAAAAGAAAAATCCACCCATATTTTAGGGAGACTCATAACTGTAAAAAAATAAAAGTGTGGAAAAATATGATAAATCCAATCATCATTTTCATTGGAACACTATCTAAACTAGATTTGATGTTGGAAATTTACATATTAATGGATTTAGCATTCTATTGGTGGGAATTATTAATTCAGGATAAATTAGACCAAGGCATGACATCAGAGGATGTTGAAGAATTGTCCAACAAAAACTTATATCCTTACACATTCATAATTTATAGAGTGGAATACTTATTCATAATGAACTAAGGGAACTCACAATGATAGAGTATGCATATAGTTTTATTAGTTTAGTTTTATATTCACCTGATGATTCTATATGTGAATCTATGAAGGAAGGAATATTTTAATTAGGGTTGAGTCCAAATATTCTCTCAAATATTTTCATTCTTTTTATAACAGATTATATAGAAATTTTCCATATAAATAATCTTAAAAAAGTTAAATATCTAGTAATTCTTGTGTGGGATGAAATTTGATACCAATAACAGATGGTGGTAACTATAATGATGAGAATAAGAATTGTATGGAAACATATTTCCAATGTGGCAGTGTTATATAGAATCATAAAACAAGATTAGTGAATCATTCTCCCAAAAAAGTAGTGAGACTTTATGTTTTAAGTGTAGATATTTTTATCATTTGAAGTATGAGTGTATATAACCAACATTAGTATGTCATAATTTCAAGAATATGTGACATATTCAGGGATATTTTAGTAGTTCTGAAAGGTTAGGTTCTGGAGACACATCACACGCTTCATACACATCGTATTATTCAATGGGGTGAGAGTAATAGAATATTTCTTGCCCATAGAACTAAACAATCCATGGTGATTCTAGTAAAACCATGACTCCTCAAACAAGGCAATCTCAAAAGAGATATATAGAGTTATTTTTAGTGATTAATAAATTTTTTTGGAGATGTAAAAGTGATTATGGATGATCAATATAGACAGTTGATTATGAGAGGTACAATTATTTTGAATTCTACCCATATTCAAGATTTATTTGATATAGGTGCATCTCATTGGTTAATTTCATATCAGGTTGTTGATATTCTAGGTTATCAAAGTGAGATGAAGAATTCTCTTATGAAATTTAAAAATCCTCTTTTTCGTAGAGATTGTAGAGACTTTGAGTCAAAATAATGTTCTATTATTATTGATGGGGTTGAGTTAATTATGATTTATGTAAGATTAACATGTATTTCTGTGACTTAGTCCAAGGTATGGATTGGTTAAAAATGATCAAATCTCACATCAACTGTTTTACTTGAGGATTTATTTTTAAAACTAATGATGGAATCAAACATCTCTTTAGAGGATATAAAAAAGTAATATAAAGTGAACCTTGATTATTGGAAATAGAGTTTGGAACTATGTTATACCAGTTAGAATCATTGACCATTCCATCTATGGATTAGATTGGGAATAATAGTTTTACCATATATTTTAATCATTTTCCTGATGTTTTTTGGATAATTTCTCACGGTTTCCAACCATAAGAAATTTGGAATTTATGATTGATGTATTACCAGGTACCTATCCTATCTCACTTAAATATTATCATATCTAAAAACTGAATTAATATAATAGATATTCTAGTTGTAATATCTGGATTGAAAAAGATTCATTTGGCCTAGTACATCTCTATGGGAAGCACCTGTTTTGTTTATGAAAAAGGTTGATGTAACTATTTAGATGTATGTGGATTATCATAAGCTTAACCATGTTATGATAAAATATTGGCATACACTTCCATGTATTGATGTCTTATTTAACAAATTTAGAGGATCCTAGTGGTTCTCTATAATTGACTTACATTCAGGATATCACCAATTGAGGGTCTGGATGGAATATATTCTGATGATTGTTATATGGATTAGATATGGACATTACTAGTATATGGTTATGCCTTTTGAAAATATGAATCCATCAGATATCATTATGGAATTGATTAATTGGTTATTTTAATGTTATTAAAA
The DNA here is from genome assembly GCA_963277665.1 of Viscum album. Taxonomy (NCBI): domain Eukaryota; kingdom Viridiplantae; phylum Streptophyta; class Magnoliopsida; order Santalales; family Viscaceae; genus Viscum; species Viscum album. The sequence goes on along the minus strand of OY728153.1, from coordinate 689,440,443 downwards.
TTCTTTTGTTGTAGATTTTTGGATCATATACTGATTATTCTAGGAAAATGTTTGAGAGTTGGGATAATGGTTGTTTTCTTTTGGGATCCTTATTTATATTCCATACATTCAAAGTGTTATTTTTTTGGATTCAAGAGTAATGTTTCCTTGTCCATTTTATCTTTGATAACTGTATTTTTATACATTTTGAAAAGATAGTGGTTTTGGTATCTTAAAAACTACCAAATAATATATTTGAGGCATATATTTTCTTTTTCCTATATAGTTTTTCTCAGCATATTGTTCATGATTTTTCAAGAATATCATTACAAATGAAAACATTGATAAGGAAAACTATTCCATTATAATGGAATGATGAAGGCCAAAATTATATTCAAGATCTCAATTTTCTCATCAAATTATCACCGTTCGTGATATTTATAGCTTCAAGAGGAGTCTATATAGTGTATTTTGAAGATTTGAGATCTATGTTGTGGTGTGTTCTCATGAAAGTAGATCATGGTTTTATTTATAGATAGTTATTGTTGTGGTTATATGAGAAGAATTACCCAACACATGAATTGGAATTATCTGTTGTGGACCATGATTTAATGTCACAACATCATTACCTCTATGATGATATATTCAAGGATTGTATGGATCATAAGAGCCTGAAACACATTTTCTCATAAATTGGTTTGAATTTGATTCAATTAATATGGATGGATTAACATATAATGTTTGAATTCAACTCAATGTATACACTAGGTAAAGTAAATTGGGTGGTATATTCATTGAGATGTATTTTATATAATTACTTGGCTAAATAATATTTAAATAAGAGGATGCTGATGTTGGTTATTGCATATATAAAACTATATTTTACTAACCATGGTGATATTTCTCTTTACTTCCAAGTTTCTTTTCTTCTTAATTTGGTTGAGAAGGGTAAAAAGAAACATAAATATGATTATGAATGTTTTTCTATGAGGTAAAATTTTTATGGTGGGGATAATATTTAAGGATGGAAGTTTGATATACGATTTGGGTTGAGGTTGTGAAATTTTATAGTCATACCTATGTATTTTCATGAATAACTTATGCATGCTTTACACCAATCGATATTGTTTTTTCATAATAATATTCAAATGATGTATAAGGAACTGAAAGTATATATTTTGTGGGTTGGAATGAAAAGTAAAGTGGAAGTGTTTGTTTTTTGAATCCTCAATTATCAGCAGGTAATTATAGGACACCAATGACTAGTGATAATATACCAGTGTTTAGCTATTTCTCTTTGGAAATGGAAATAGAAATAGATAGCCTTGGATTTTATGATAGGTCTCCCAAGGTCAATTGAGAAAACAGGATACCATATGTTTTTAGTGGATCAACTCATGAATTAGAATCATTTTATACCTATTTTTTAATCTAATACATTGAAGTACTTCTCCAAAACCTATATCTTTGAAGTTATCAAGATTCATGGTGTTCTTGTTTTGATAGAATTAGACTATGATATGAGGTTTAAATCTATTTTTCTAGAAGTCCATAGAGAAATATCTTGGGACTCAGTTGATTATGACCATGATATGTCATCCCCAAATGGATGGGCAATCTGAAAGGATGATACAAATGTTGGAAGGCATTTATAGGGCTTCTGTAATTGATTTTGGTGGCTCATGGTAGGTGCACATACTGATGGTAGAGTTCTTATATAATAAAAGTTAGTAGGACATGATATATATGGCACTTTTTTGAAGCATTATATTTATGTCCTTTTCATTCTCCACTTTCATAGGTGGAAATATAAGAAACATCATGGATTGAATAGAGCACTGTGAAATAGATAAAAGAGAAGATGCAGTCAACCAGAAAGAGGCTGGAGAGAGAAAATAGTCATTAGAAATCATATGTGGATCATCATTGACCACTATTATTGTTTGAGGTGAGTGATCATGTGTTCTTGATAATCTCTCTTAGTATTGGGAATAATGAAATTGAAAATTAGGGAATGTTTTATCCTTGATACATTATCCATTTTTAGATACATGAATGGATTGGTGAAGTGGAAGTTCGATTGGGTTTACCACCAAAGCTCAGTTCAGAGCATAATGTTTTTCTTGTATCTCAATTAAAGAATTTTCAAACTGATATACACCATGTGATTTGGTTCGATCATGTTGATTAAGAGATGGAGGCTATATTAGAATATGTTTGAGTGTTTATTTTGTATACGAATGATAATGTCAGGTGATGGAAAAGAATCAGACATGCATGGGTTTTGCAGAATCATAGTCTGATTCTGGAAGAAACATGAGAGCATAAGAAGGAAATGGTCGAGTAGGGGCCTAAACTCTTTCAGTATAGTTGAATATTCTTTTTTCTTGGGACGGATATACCAATAGTGGGGAGAATTTAGATCCTTGCTTTTAGATAATTAACCCTTAAATTATTTATTTTAATTAAATATAATCTTTAGGTTAGGTTTAGGTGGGTTAAGAGGTATTTCCAAGGTTTTATGGATTTTTTTGGAGTTTCACATATTGGGAATAGTTAAAAGAAACCGTAAAACACCTCCTATTAAATATTACAACTAAAATAGTGGGTACCCAAAAAACTCATTATTAATTACAAAGTTTGGATAAACTGCAAGGACGCCCAAGGGAAAATTTTTTAGGATTGATGGAGGGGAGTAACATGGTTGGTGAACATTATATATAACTATGTGAGAGAACTGTGTGATGTGTGTTTATAAGTTGTTTCACATAGACATTTAGTGAATTAGTTTTTGTGACTGTGCTCCATAAAATTAACTATGAATATTTAGATCTAAAAATCATTAATCTCATTCTTTTTTTCACATTAATCCATTCCCTCCCACCTAAACAGTCCATTTCCCAAATTACTCTCCATACTAAGGATTTGGATACCTTTCCATTCGATCTAAGAGATATTTATAGGATAATAATATTGCGTTTACGTCCCAGAATCATCATAAAGTGATCATTCTTCAATTTTATACTTACATGTCATCTTCTTCCCTCTCCTACAGTCATGTATCTGAAAAATTGGGGGTAAATCCCCATTGTGTGTTTCCAATTATGATGGGAAATTCTATTTTTTTTTAATTTTTCAAGCTCTATGGTTGTTTTTAGGAGTATCAAGATGAGTTTTTAGAGTTTTTTATTATTCTTCAGTTTCACCAATAATTGAAAGATATGTGCATTCTCACTTGACTCCTCCTGATTATAACTTCAAGGATTACTTGTAAATGATTGAATTTCATGAAATTTATTTTGAACATGATGGGTGATTCATTATTGTAAATCATATTTAGTTATGGTTTTATGAAATGATATAAATTGGATAAATTTGAGGAAAACCTTTTGATATTCATTTTAATGGGGTGGTTTTAAAATTTGGAATTTTTTTACCTAAAAACTGTTGATAGAATGTTTTAAATAAATTAAAAGTTTTATTGATTTGGTTTTTCATGGTATTTCATATACATGGATGGTGTGTGTTCATTGGTACTATAAATTAACCTATGTAAGGTGTCACTTCAAGTGGGAAACCTGAAAATCGTTACCTTATAAAGACTTGTTAGATCAATGAGAGATTTCTCGCGAGTATAGAACATTCACTTGAGAATACATGTGTCGATGGGTGGATTTATGTGTTTGGTATTACAAATAAAATCTGAAATGGTTTAAAGATTTTTTTGGTTTATTTCCATAAAAAAACATTCCAGTTTCAATATAAACAACTTTAATTTTTTTTGAACATTTTTATTTGAATGTTATAACATATTCTGCCCTAATGGTGTGATATGGGAAGTGATTGGGGAAATCGTAATCTGTTTATTCTCACCCAATTCCTAGTTTCATTGGTGTTTTTCAAAATATTATCTACCGATAAAAATGTAAAGGAAATGTATATCATTTCTGTAGTGATACATTGTAATACCATGAGCATGGACTATTGAGTTGGAGCTTGGAATAGGGTGGGAGTTTTTTATTTTATTTCTAACATGTATTTGAGTTTTTTTGTCTTGGCTTACAATATGTACTCTGATATAGTCATTTAGTTTAGATTTTTATTAGCTTGTATCATTGGCACACAAGCAACATATAGTGGTCTATTTGGATATTTTCTTGTGCTTTGGTTATTCAATTTTCTAATGGAAAATTGTCCCCCATATGTTCATGAGGCCCTTATCATTTGTGGTCAGACTTTTGGTGTCTTGGGGATGTTAACTAAGGCCAATAGTACCCACCGAACCTTCTCAAGATAATGGGTGATGGGAAGGATGTTACAATATCCATGTATGAAATATCTCAGTCATTATAGTTTGTATTAGAGAATGGTTCATTTAATCTTGGGAAACTAGGATGTGGTAACTTTATTGAGAACCCTAGGGAAAAGTCAATGTATTGGAAAATCATATTTTTTTTATAAAAATATTAAATGAAAAGGGTTATACCTATGTTTTCATAGATGAAGGTTTCACTATTTGGACATCCTATATGTTATGTTTCATGATTATGTGATTTTCCATAGTGTTTATTGTTTCTCACAATATGAATTTTGGTTTTGATTGATTGTTGGATTCTGAATGACTTTTTTAATTGTTGAATGTGATAAACAGGGAAATGATTATTCCCATGAGAAACAAAATGTTTTGGGAGTTGGGATAAAAAATATTATTTTTATTCTAACTCAAAATTATCAATCCATTAATCATTTTCAACATTCAAATAATCAAGTGAATTAAAAAAAATTATATTTATACCTTCATGATGAAAGTTCCACTATGTTTTTGTGGTTCCATTAATACACTAGTAACTAAGCCACATATTAGTACCATTGAAAATGAATTTTTTATTCTCTAGGTTTTGGAACATGAAAAAATTATTTTTTATTTTTATTATTTATAAGGATAATTGCATCAATATGGAAATATTTTGAATAATATGTGCATACTAGATGAAATATAATCAATGGATTGGGATGATTTTAAGATATTATATCTCAATAAATACTTTCCGTACACTTTTCATATGAAAATGGATAATTAATTCCTTGAGCTAAGGAAAATGTATTATGAATTAGTAGGTACCTATGAGGAAATTTTTACAAGTCATGTGATGTATAATTATGGTATTATCATCCAAACTCAAAGTATGGTTATACCATTACATAGTGACTTAAAACTAAGTCTATAAAGGGATTTATCCATAAGGTAACTCAACTAATATGAATAAATGGAACAATGTTCCATCAAGACAGGTATGAAGATTGGATTTAACCACCAATATAATGGTTTTGATAAGAAAATAAACACGGTATTCAAAAGAAATTTTAAAACCCATGGAGAGGAAAACATGAGACTGCCTTTTTAAAAGGTTTTAAAAGAAACATGGTGGGAATTTTTTTAAGGGAAATTCTAGATATTTCAAATTTAGAAAGGGATGTTGTCAAGAAATTGAATTCCAATGTTATGGTATGATTTTATAAAATGATGTAAATAGAGATAAATATCCATAGAATTATCCACTGAAACTCTAGTGCTATAAATGTAAGGATTTTTGGAGTTATATTAATAAGTGGTCTAATTAAAAGGATTGTGAGGATAATAAACAATAACAACCATTTAAATAAAATTACAAAGGGAAATCAAATATAATTACAATAGTTGATGTGAATCAAGATAATTATGGAGAATTTGTCCTCCAAAATAAGATTGGATATTTCATGTTGAAGTTCGCATCAATGATCCCAATGAAAATATTATTGTTTATTAATTAATGAAATTTTATGTGATTCTATGAATTTATTGTCTCTATATAAATATATTTTGGAATAAAGAAATCACATTTGATATTATGAATCAATTTATGATCATCTACTTGTGCAAGAATGTTCCCAGACATCTAGTAGAAAAGTTGTTCATTATGAAATTAGTTATTTATGGAAAAAATATGAATTTTTTTTAATCATATATAATTTCATTATGAATTTAATTTTGTACATTATTAAGGTATATAAATTTTTTAAAGAGACTGTATGAGTGATTAAAAATATTTCATGATAATAGTTAAGTTGATCATTGAAGGATGTGAGATAAAATCATTTCAATCTATTCAACTAAACTTTTTCAGTAATATTTTTAAGTAGTGTTAACATTAATAATTTAAAGAATAGATTATGTTGAACCATGTAATTTATTTGACAACATGTGGTATAAATTTCGGTTTTGGTAAACAATTATATTTACAAGGGATGGATTATATATTATATGATTTGTTAATTGTTATTTTTATTTCTCTAGGCATGAGATAAAATTAAACATTAATATTCATTACATAGAGTAAGAGAAGAAGTTAAAATTAATAAAGAACAAAAAATGATTAAATTAGCTAAAGAAAGATAATGAGATCTGATCTAGACGATAAAATGAAAGAAATAGTTAGATCCATTCAGTATTACATCAAGGTAGATCAAAGTCGAAAAAAATGTTATGCTGAAAATCATCGATTTGAACTATATTTTCAAGATTGTATGAAGTATTTTTAGATAATTTATATATTGAAAATGGCATGATATTTTTACGAAATAAAAAACCAATCCATAGATATATTGGCCCTTTTGATAATCATAATATGGATGATACCTTATCATTCGGTGTTTCCACTGAACCTTTGTCAAGGTCATGATGTGTTCCATGTATATCTCCTTATGTAGTACGTATCTGATCGATCAGATGTACTAAACTCAAGGGTCACATCATAGGAACATGATCTTTATTATGAAGAAAAACTATAATAACTCATGCATCATAGACATAATGTGTTAATAAACATGACTACTCAAGTAAATTAATTTTTATACAGAAATTAAAAATTCAATAAATCTAAATAGGAACTAAAATAATGAATGAAACAAATATATCCATATATTTTATTAGAGTGATGAATTTTGAGGTAGAAATTATTTTTTAAGGGGAGTGGTATAATGTAACATCATCAGATTTTATGAAATATATACTTTTCCTCAAATAAGTTTATTTATTTATAGATTTCATTATACATAACCATTAGTTTAAATTAATAGTGATATATTATTAATATATTATTATCTGGTCATTATAACTTATCTATAAAATTGGAGGGTGTGAATAGTATTATTTTCATTATGAGTTATATAAATTATTTATACTCTATATAAATGTATTGATTAATTTTTAGGAAATAAACACAATTTTTATCAAAGTTATTTAATGATTAAAATTATATATCCTTCAAAATAATTTTATCTCATATGTGAGAAAATATTCTAATTATTTTTTAAATCATTTAAAAAAATATTTCACAAAAATTACTACATTTTTTAAATTATCATATCAAAATTATCTTACGGTTTTTTTTGTAAATTTTAGAAAACATTGATTTTCCAATGAATAGTGAAATAAACTGATTTTTATTGAAATCCGAATTTCTGAGTTAGGATTGTAAAAATGTAACTTTTGTTTTGAAAATGGATTCTAAGTTATTTTTTATATTTTATTTTATATTAGAAAATAATGTTCATTGTAATCAGTTTAACGTATTAAATTATTAAAAATATATATTTTTCATAAAAAGGCATTTTAATGATAAACCCTTTTTATGCTCCCAATATGTTTTTATCTTAATAAATTAAAATAATAAATTTTTTATGAAATATTTTAATGAAATATTTTAATTATATATTTAATAAAAAATTTAATCATTTCTCTAATATTTTTACAATAACACCCTAAAAATTCTATAATAATAACTTCTTATTCAATATCAACTAATACATTAAATGTAATGTGTAGAAAGTAATAAAAATTCATGAGACATGAATATATATTTCATATTTTAAATATATTCTATCTTTTAAATAGCTTAAAATGCATTCAATATCGAGTTAACTTATGTCAGATGTAACAACGAGTTTCTTTTATAGCTTTTGTTACGCATTAGTTCGAGTTTTTCTAAATACTATTAATATTGTTTTGTAAAATTAAAATAATATCCTCGAAAATAAATTTATGGTAATTAATAGTAATTACTAAAACATTAAATTATATTTTTTAATTGTTTACAAATTACTTATAAATGAAAATGAAAACAAATTGAATTTTTTTATAAAAAAAATATTATTATGCCCCAAAGGCATTTTATCAAAAAATAATAATCAATTGTCATTAATATATGATATTAATGAAATTTATATGTTATAAATTAAATAAATTCTTTTATATTTATCCAATATATTTTATAGTCATATGATATGAACAAATAAAATTGGATTCATAAAAACCTGTATTTTTTAAAAGATGATATTTCCGCATTTTAATGTAATACTTTTTTAAACTAAATTTTGACAATTTTTAAAATTTTATTTTAACAAATAAAAATCATGTTTAAAATATTAATTTCAAAATTACTAGAGGGGGTTATTTTGGTATTTTTCTGGGGAAGATTTATTTTTTAATTAATTTTGAGAAGTACAGAATTTTAATTAAAGACTGATATTTCAACTAAATAATTTATTATGTTAAATTGTATTTTTTAAATTGATTTAAAACTGAAAAGAGATAAATTATACATATATCAATCCATTTTATTTCATTGGAATAATTTTTATATTTAACTTAGATATTAAAATTTCAGAAATTTTTTTGAACAATTATACTTTAAAACCCCTCTTTCACGTTCTGTTTGTAGGAGTAAATTTTAAATTAATCTCTTCCACTTATATTATTTGAATTTTGAAAAATGTATTATATATTTTTAATCATAATAATTTATGTTTTATAATAATTCTAACTTAATATTTATATATAATTGTTAGTGAAAATAGTTAAAATTAATCACAATGATTAATGGAAACAAGAGTTTTCTAAGAGACTAAACAGTAAAAATAACATGAAAATGAACAATAATATTGTCCAACTGAAATTTTATAGAAATATTTAGAAAATATACCATCTTTTATAGAACATGTTTTATTATTTGAGATGAATTAGATAAATCATACCACCCGATGGTGTTTACTTTTTGGTATTTATAAGAATGTCACTCCTCTACAATAAAAGGGAAGTCAATCCTCTTACATATTCACACCTCTAAAGATATTTTTTATAAATAAAACCTAAATAAATTAACTTCCAAACATACATATCCTCATATTAAAATATTTATATTTGGATTTAATCTATCATTGTAATGAATTAGTGAAAACCTAAGGAGCATACCCGAAGAAGCGATAATATTTTTCTATTTTTTCTATTTTATTACCTTCTATATCTCCAAAAATTATTATTTTATAAATATTATATAGTAACATTATTATCATAAATATGCTTAAATTTTTTTCATTTTATGTTCATGACCTATAACAACATACACTTCAATCGTATGGGATAGGAAACCATAGTTTGTGTGTACTAAGGACTACCGCCTCACAAACCGATTTAGTTTTTTCTTCCAATACTACCATTAAAGGATATGAATACTAATTTATATATAGTTTATATATTATATATATGATTTTATAATTTAATTATGTTTATGTAATTACTATATAACTCATACCTTCATGCTTCACTTTTTTTGGATATACGATAATGTTGTTTGTGTGTACGACGGACTACCTCCATGCAAAGTGTTGTGATTCCGTCACACTTTACAAGGAAAATATTAAGGATGGGTTTAATGAAAATTTGTGATATATATAACATAAATATAATAATATAGTGATAATATATATATATATATATATATCTTACTTTTCATTCTTTTAATACTACAATTAAATGGAAGAAGCATTTATGCGCACGTGCGACCTACCGTCTCCAAGAATGGTGCATTTCATTTCCTACCACGGATTTTTATGGATTAATATAAATAAACATATACTTAGTAAATAAGATTTTTTAATCATGTTTTAAATTATTTAGATGATAAAAACATAATCTAATTAGGATAAATAAAAACAATTAGTCAAAACATACTAGAAAAACAAGGAAATTAAAACCTAAAACAATGAAAATAATGAATAATTATTAACAAATGGTTAATAATATGTTTAAAAGAATAATATATGCTATTAAGAATTTTAATATAGTACTATTATAAATTAATAACATTCTTAAAACCATTATAAGTGAGTTAAAGAGTGTTCAACTAAACGGAATCATAAGGTATTGGATTCCACCTAAGTTTATATTCCATTGATTTTTATTTGCTATTATGAACCAATTCACTTTTATATAGTCCATATACTGGCCCATTAAAATTTAATATAATGATTCATGGTTCATGTAAATTTAGGATATAATTTGAACTATTTCACCCAAGGGGATTTGATTTGACAGTTTCTAGGTGGTAAATTTTACTATGAAATTTCTCATTCATTTTTTATTGTTAAGTTTACCTTCAAACACTCAATATGTTATAATTATTTCACATTGTAAATTAAAATTTTCTTGGTTATCCATATTTTTTTGTAATTTATTTGACTATTTACTTAAACCTAAAAAAGTTTACATATAGTGATTACTTTAAATGTTATTAGTTAATTGGGAAAATATTGATAAATATGTATCCATTAATTAATAATAATATTTAATAAGGAACCTTGTTTATAAATTAAATCAACATTTTGAACATATTTGGAATTATTTGGAATATTATAAAATGGGTTGGAGACTATTTAATGCAATCCCCTTGAAGCATTGGTAGTCTCATGAGACAAATTAATTGGCCTAACCAGATGGGTTTTTACTCTATATGTTTTATATTGTCTTGTAAATGGTCTTATTAGTAAATGAACCATGTAACTAGGAAACATGTAACCCAATAATTACACATTACCTTCCTTACTAATTTAGTTGCTTTTATTATCCACAATATATTTGTTGTGAAATTGTTTATGGATGACATTTATTTTCACTTTATTCGTTATGTGGTGTGTGTTTTAGTTATTTACCTTTCCATATTGATTATTCCAAATAAATATATTTATTATTAATCTGTGTTTATTTAAATACATTACCATAATGATTATGATAATTTATTCATGATATATTACACTTTAAATAACCCTTAATGCACATTTTACTTCACTCTTATTTTGTTTCTTTTCCCCAACTTATAAAGGTGAATTCTTAGAATGAGATTCACAAATGATGAGGTATTACTTTTGTTATGATTTACTTTATTTAAAAAAACATAATATGGGTATAATTTATGTAATTATGTTTTAAGAAACTACTAAATTTTTAGGTGTTATTGGATTTGATTCCTTGTAATCATGCTAATGTAATATATTAAGGTATCAGCTCTACGCATCGTGGGAAAGGGTCATACTATTGGTATGAAAATAAGTTTTGTTAAAACATTTGAAATTGGATTTAAGAAAACATAAATTATAGAGCAAGACCCTATGATATACTTTGATTATACATATATAAAAACATCCCAATAAAACCAATATTATGATTGTGAGATTATATAAACATAAAAGTTTCAATTTATGTTAAGTATTTCACATGTTTTAGGATTATACATTATGTTTCATAATGATATAATCTAATAAAGTATATGTATTCTTTTATAAATGGATCATAATTGTAGAAATGTTAACCTCACCAATAAACATTATTTAAATATTATTAATGATCATATCATTTCTGGAATTAAGCCATTATTTCATAGTGAAATAGTCTCCCAAACATTTTCTTCATATGAGGACATACTATCATGTGCTAAAAATAGGGAAAGGGTTGTCTAGTTGTTATATATTTTATGAGATTCCCAAGAATAAGAGGAAAAATATAGAAAATAAGAATAAATAAATTAAGATAAATAAGGATTTTCCTATATGTGATAATTTTTGAATGAAACATCATGGTATTTGTTCAAAGGGAATGTGAATTTTTTACAACTGTAGAAGGAATTTCCATCGTGTTGGTGAAAAAATGTGTAATAAAAAAGTATCCAATATACAACATTATGATTTAAATGATATGGGACACTACACAAATGAATTCCAAAATCATCAAGGAAATATTCCTCAGAAGAAGATAAGGGATCAAAGTCGAGTTTGTTCTATGGATACAACTAAAGAGGAATGATTAGTGTGCTAATTTTTGGATCCATAAATTATGTCATTTGAGTATTTTATCAATGATATCCAAGTTATAAAAAATATTAAATATATATAAGGATTTTATTGTAGAACTATTTCATTATGTATTTTAGAGTGTATTTTTAACGGTGTCGATGGCCAATAAAAAATTATTTTGTGGAAAGTTGAACTTTAAGGAAAATGCATGATTAAAGAAATAGTAACCCTTAATATGATCCTAATGTTATGATAATGATGTTGTGACCAAGTCATCATTGATAAAGATAATGTAAATTTGATATTACTGAGTACATTGGAACTTAATATTGATTTATTGGAAAAGGGGTGATTCTATCATTTATGGAGTCTAAAAGATTTTAGGGGTTCGATAATTTATCCAATATCCTATATTTTACATTAGTAATAAATAAATATGCATGTTTTCAATAAGTATTTATGGTAATTCATTTTTTTACCATGTTTTAAGAGAACACATGATGAAGGTATTTATATGTTTGGTATGTGATGATTAAGAGTGACTTTATTTTTTCATGGGAATAAAATGTTAATTGAGTAACATTCCATCTAAATTTGGTCATATTTTTTTTGGATAGGCTATAATGTTAACTATTTATGTAATGAATTACATTCAACTCTGGGTGTTATTGGATAAATTTTTCAAATCATTTTGGTTTTAGTAATACATGAAGCATATCTTGTTACTCTTTTGTGAATCATAAGATCTTTTAAAGGGTAATTTTAGTTCCTTGTGAAAAAGTTTAATTTTTTTCAATTCATTGATTAAGTGTTTAATTTGAAATTTATAAACACAAAACAAAAAGAATAAATTATTATTATAAAATAGAAATGTATAAATTAAGTATATTTCATAATCTTATTACACAGTTTATCCAGTTTTTCATCCCCAAGAAAAAGTTAATTGAAATAAAAACTTATCTTAATACCTTCTTTTTTATTGAGTTTATAGTCTTTTAGATCATCAAATATTTACGATTTTGAGACCCTCAACATTCCATTTATCATTCATTTGTTTTTTATCAATGACCTCCATCACTCCTTGAAAATATTTTCTCATTTCCAACATGTACATATCATCATATTCTACCAATGTTCTCCTATATAGAAATGTTTATATGTGTAATTTAATGTGACCATTTTTACATACAATAATATGTTTAAAAAAGGATATTATATTATTTCTTTTATGACATGGTTTATTCAATAGTGGAATTTCCAAATTTGAAACCCCTTTTTACTAAGTAAATTTTTAAATTTCTAGGACATAATTTATTTAAGGTGAGGAAAAGGTAAAACAATGAAAATTATAAAACAATAATTTTTTATTGACTAGTGTATATGAAAAACTACAAAAAATAGAAAAGAATATAAAATCATGATAATTTACAATATATTTACTATTTTAAAAAATTCGAACTATTATACCTCTTCAAATTTACTCAATACTGATTTATCTTACATCGAACTCAATAATGACTTTTTTCGATAGCTTGTGATCAACACCAGACTAGGTATTGCTGAATAATTATAATATTATTATTTAAAATGATAATTATCTCCAATCTGTTTAATTGGTTGTAATTAATTATATTAAATAACTTATGAAAATATATTATTTAATTCATTGGTTTCTAATTAATTAAAAATGAATATGAAAACCAATTAAATGTTTTTACAAAAACATATTTTTATGCGCCAAAGGAATTTTTTCGTAATAAATTAAATTAATTAATATTATTGGATGATATTAGTACAATTTATATATTTTATATTCAATAAAATATTTAGTGAATCTTCCAATAGATTTGATAGGCCCATGATAAAAAAATAAAATTCTATGTATAAAAAGATATATTTTTCTAAATATATTTTTTTTCACATTTTAATGAAGCACATAATTTAAACCCAAATTTTGAAACTTTTAAAAACGTTATTTGAAAAAATAAAAAAGGAATTTGGAATTTTAATTTCAAAATTATCTTAGGGATATTTTTGGTATTTTTCTGACATGTTTCATTTTTTGCAAATAGTGAAACATACTGAATTTTAATTGAAAACTGACTTTTGTCTAAATTATTTATAATGTTAAATTGAATTATGAATTGGTTTTAAAGTAAACATAGATCAATTATACACCTATAAATCCTGTTTTGGTCATTGGAATCATTTTTAGGTTTAATTTATATATATAACCCTGGTAATCTTTTAAACATTTACACATTAAAAACATTATTTTTCTTTCCATCTATGAGATTATTTTTATAATAATTTTTTCCAATTTATTGATTTTTATTTGGGGAAATGGATTAAATATTTTTATTAATAATAATTTATAATATCTAATAATTATGTATTATATTTCTCCTATTTATTTCTAAAAACAATTAAAATTAATCACGATGATTAAGAGAATGTTTATTAAGGAACTAAACATTAAGAATAATAGAAAAATGTCCTAGAAACATGTCTGTATCCCATTTTGTTTTCATAAATCGAGCATATGAAATATTCTAATGAATATTGTTCATTATTTTAGGCACATGAGTTTAGATATGCCTCCAAATAATGTTTATTTTTTGGTATTTGTAGAATGTCACTTCTCCTCCACTATAAAAGAGAACTCACTCTAATCACATATTCACACATCACAACCCATTTGGGTAATCCAAAACCTACCCAATTCACTTAAAAACTTCAATACCCTCATACAAGAATCCTTATATTGGGCATAAATCAAACTTATGAGGTAATTAGGGAAACCCTAAAGGGGATACCCAAAGAAGAGGTAGTGTTTTCTAAAGGAGGTTTTATTTTATTTCCTTCCCAATATCTTTAAATTATTATTATTTAATGATTATATAATGACCTTATAATATAAAATATATGTATTTTTTAATGGTTTGACCGCAACCTCAAACACTTCCATCAAATGAGATGCACAATCATCATTCATGTGTATGGTAGACCACCACCTCAGGAACCAATGTCATTCATCATTACATTAACACCTTTAAAGGTTCAGAATGATAAAGGATTTATTTTTTATATATTATATATATGATATTAATAATTTAATATTCTTTTCAAAGTACTATATAACACATACCTTCACGATTTCTATTTTTTGAGAATACGATAACATTGTTCGTGTGTATGATGGACTACCACCTCGTGAAGTGATGTGATTCATCCACACGTTACATGGAATGTAAGAAGTATGGGTTTAACAAACATATGTGATATATATATATCTTAAATATAATATATATATATATATATTTCACTTAATCTTCTTTCATTTAATATTTAATGAAAATGGAAGCATCGTTCATGCATACGTATAGCCTAGCATCACCATGAATGATGCATTTCATTTCAAATGAAAAAAAAATTATGGATCAATATAAGTATATATATACCAAATTTATATAATATTTTCATTATTATTCAATTTTTTAGAGTTATAATTCATGATTAAAGTAATATGAGAAAAGAACAAGTCAAAATATACATGAAAAACATGGAATTTATCCCCCAAAACAACGAAAATAATAAAAATATATTATTAATAAAAACTTAATAAGATGTTATAAAATAACCACATATGATATTATAAATATTATCATAGTACTATTATAAGTCAATCGAATGATTAAAACCATTATACAAGAGTTTAATGATCATTAAAGGAAGTGTAAGGTAAGGGATTTGGTCATAATATAAATTGCATTGAGACATATTTGTTCTTTTAAACTATTTCATTTTTATATGGTGTATACACTGCCCCATTGACAAGTAATATCATGATTCATACATCATGTTTTTTATGTTCCAATTTGAATTATTTTATACAAAGGTAATGTATATGAAAATTACTAATTGGTTATGGTTATTATGAAATCTCACATTATTTTGTGATTGTTAATTTTCTCTTAATACAATAACTTTATTATAATTATTTTTATTAGAAATTATATTTTTTATCCATATTATTTTGTAATGGTTATGAATACTTCTAAAACTATATACCATTTTTACATTTTTTACATTGAATGTTATCTATTAAGAGGGGAAATTTTGATAAATCCACATCCTTTACTTGATAAAAATATTTGATATAGAAATTTTTATGAGTTAAATTGGTAATTCCACATATAAGGAATGATTTGGACTGGTACGACATGGGTTTGGAATAGTTGGAAGTAATAACCTTAATACATTGTTAATCTCATGAGTTAAATATTTTGGCCAAATCAGATTTGTTTTTACCATATCAATTTTAAAATTTTATATGAAATGTCTTGATGGTAAAGGTACCATGTACCTGGTAAATATAAAATCCAAAAATTTAGAATTTCATTCATTTATAATTTAGTTGTTATTATTATCCATGGTATTTTTTCTATTAAATGATATATGGATGCATTTAATTCTTAGTTTATTGATTAAATTTCATTTGCTTCATTTATTTACCATGAAATATTAAATATTCCGTATATAAATATTTATGAAGTTGGTGTGTTAAGTTATCTACCTTAGAAAATTTATTATGATTATTCATCCATGATATATTCCTAGGTACTTAGCCAATACTGAGTATTTGAGCCCAAAATTATTTTCTTCTTTTTCTCATGTAATGAAGTCAAATTCTTGGAATGATTTTGATGCATTTAACTATTTTACTTTTTTTATGATTTATTTTATATTGCCAATATAATATGGAATCATGTAAGTAATCAGTTTTTTCAAAACTAGTAACCTGTTTGGTCCATTTGGATTTTATTCCTTGTAATAATGATAATTTATTAATTTAATTCACTAGATCTAGACTTCTGGGGTCTGGTTTGTTACATTTACTATTAATGGGATATGAATGAATCTAGTTCTATGCTTAAAATATATTTTTTTCTATATTTTTTATTCATCATGTTTTGACCAATTTTTTTAAAATTAATTTCTTCAAAATATAGGTACTGAATTTGATAAAATATGTTGCATATTTGTAATCTTGATGTTATAATTTTTTAATTATTCCCATTTTCATTTTAGTCAATTGAATATTTAACATGGAAAAATTTATCACCTCATCAATGGGTAAATTGGGTTAATCTAAGATAAAACTCTGTGATAATACCTTACATTTTCATTCTAATTCTTATTGGATCAAGGGTATTAGATCCTTATCACCATATTATCAAACATGAATCTTTTAATGGATATGTATCCCTGAAATTGAGTTCAATAAAATTTAAATCAATAAAAGTTATAAAAATTCACTCACTTAGTTTTACATACCTCTTATTTTTTCACATAGGGACAAAAGAAAGTTATGAAAGAATCTACGTGTTGGTTTTGATCAAAAATAAATTATTTTAATGAAAAAAAATATATTTATAATTAATATTAATTATACAATTTCCTTCAATTATAATAAAATACCAATGAAATATTTCTCTAATTAATAAAAATATAAATAAAATTATATCAAAAATATTAAAATAATAATTTTTGAGTTATGTGATCTCTGCTATGAAAATTTTAAATTAATATGACATATTAATGTTATGGTAACAATTTATATTCAAATTTACCGTTTCTCTTGATGTATTTAACGTAAAATTAATATATTATTGTTAAAGTGAAAATAATGATATTTTATAATACCTATTATTTTATTAACACTACTATATATATACCCTATGAAAACACACAAAATGGATTTTAACATCGCTAAAATGCATTGTGGTTATAAGTGTTGTTAAAGGGGTTCCCTTTATCGGTGATAAAAATGTACAGATAAAGGTGGTACATTATCAACACTAAAAAGTGCTGATGAAAGCCACCCTTTATCATCCCTATTTCTAGAACTGATAAAGGCCACCTTTATTAGTGCTTTAAAATGTTTTGACAAAGTCCAATAAAAATTTAGTGTTCTATTTTTGTAATATCACATTGTAGAAACCAATAACCTATAAAAAATATTTCATTAAATTTAAATAAATTTTACAAAACGAATACAAAATGATGAACTAATTTATACATTTCAAAGAATGTTCTATATAAATAAATTTAATTTACTATGAAAAAATATTTAAATAACATTAATGTCTCATCAACATTGGATCATATGACCCCCCTCCCAAAAAGGTCCACCCCTAGTATCCATTGCTAAAAAAATCACCTCAACCCAGGAAATAGAATCCAACGATAAAAAAAAACAAATCTTATGTTATTAATATTATAAAGAAATAAATTAAACATTAATATGATATAATAAATTAGAAAACATCAACGTTAAATAAACAACTCACTTCGAGTTTTATCGGTTACAATGGGCATTGTATTGAGGTGAAGTTGATTCCAATGCATCACAAATGTGTTATGTATCTTTTTCCTAAAGTAATAAAAAAATTTAAATGTGTTGTCTCGGTTTGGTTTACATGAATTTTTCCTTTTAATGAAATTAATTTCAATTTTAAATAACGACACACTTTAAGTTATACTATTTAAACCATGAATGGGATTGAGATGCATATGATTCTTACACATCACAAATTACTTATGGATCATGCTTTTAAAGTATCAAAACAATTGAAATGTGTTTGATCTGTTTTCAATATGTCACTTTTTTTACAAATATTCCCTTTCAAAGTGGAAGCATGCACTTGGAGTCATACTAGTCACATCATGTGTCAGTTTGATAGGAGACAACATCTTAAAAATCATAAATGACTTATAAATTTCTGCCCAAAATTATCAAGACAATTGGAGCACATATTTTTGGTTTTCAGTGAGTGATGCATATTTTTAACTAAAATGTCAATTTTAAATTGATAACAGGCACATTGAGTCATTCCAGAAATATCATTCATCAAATTAAGGTTAATGTAATTTATACAAATGGATTGTTTTCATAAAGTATCATAACAATTCAATATCATTTTCTTAGTTTTTAGTGTGTCACCTGTTATTTTTTCCGACATTAAAATGAGTTTAAAATAAAAAGACATAATTGGAGTCATATCCGACAAAACATGCATTATATTGAGCTATGGTTGATGAATACACATTTAAAATTACATATGGATAATTTTTATAATGAATCAAAACAATCTAAATGCATTTTCTTAGTTTTAAGCATTACAATTGTTATTTTTACAAAAATTCATAATGGTTTTATATAAAAAGACGCACATGGAGTCATAATGATCACACAATGCATCATATTAAGGTGTGTCTAATTTCTATACATCTAAAATGATGTATGGATCATTTTCAAAAAGTATCAAATCAATTTGAAATTTTTTGAGAAGTTTTGAATAGGTTAGTTGTCATTTTAACAAAAAATGATGTCAAATTTAAATTAAAAGATGCATTTGGTGCCATGCTGATCAAATTGTACATCAAATTGAGGTGTTTCTAATTCTTAAACATAAAAAATAACTCATTAATAATTTTATTATACTATCAAAACAATATGAATTTGTTTTCTTTCTTTACAATAAGTCACTTCTTTATTTTGTTAAAATTAATGTCAATTTAAAATAAAAATGACACACTTAGAGTCATATCGATCATACAGTAAATCATATTGAGTTGTAATTGATTCCAAAATAACGAAATTACTTATGGATAATTTTCCTAAAGTATCAAAATAATAAGAATTAATTTCCTTGGTTTTAAGTAGGTATGATTCCCTTATTACTAAAATTAATGTAAATATTAAATAAAAAATATGCAATTGGAGCCATATCAATTGCATCATGGGAGAGATTGAGGTCTATCTGATTCTTATGCATCTCAAATGGAATATGGATAATTTCCCAAATGTATCAAATCAAACTGAAACTATTTTCCTAGTTTTGATTAGATCAGTTTTCTTTTTTACTAAAATTAATGCCAGTTTTAAATAAAAAGATGTGATTTCAGTCATAACTGTCACACCGTTTGTCTGATCGAGGTGAGGAGGATTCTTGCACATCATAATTGACTCATTGATAATTTTCCTAAAATATATAAAAATATAAATGTGTTTTCTGATTTTTAATTACATCATCTATTCCTTTTGATAAAATTATTGTCAATTTAAAATAAGAAGGACATACTTTGAGTCATATCAGTCACGCTGTGTGTTAGATTATGGTATAGCTTATTCCTACACATCCAAAATGACATATGGAAAATTTTTGTAAACTATAAAGACAGTATGAATTTATTTTATTAGTTATGAGTAGATCAGTTTTATTTCTTTCTAAATATAAAGTCAATTTTAAATAAAATGATGCACTTGGAGTCATATCAGTCACACCATGTGTCAAAATATGGTGAGAATGATTCCTACACATCTCAAATGACATATGGATCAATTACCAAAATTATGAATATAATATGAATGATTTTTCTCAATTTTATGTGGCTTATCTATCCTTTTTAAGAACAAATGATGTCAATTTTAATTAAAATGAAACACTTGGAGTAATAATTGCCATACTATGCATTGTATTGAGGTTCTAATGATTCTATCATGTTAAAAATTACTCATTGATCATTATAATAATATATCAAAAAAATATAATTACATTTTCTAAGCTTTCAATAGTTTAGTTATTCCTTTATCTAAAGTTAATGTCAATTTAAAATATAAATATACACTTGGAGTCATATAGGTCACGTCGTGATTAATATATAGGTCTGTTGGATTCTTACATGTCAAACACGACTTATGATTCATTGTGCTAAATTGTAAAAACAATATAAATTAATTTTCTCTAATTTTTAGTAGGTTATTTTTTCTTTTTAATAAAATTGATGTTGATTTTAAATAAAAAGATTAACTTAGTGTCTTACTAGTCAAACTGTGCATTTAATTGAGGCGAACCTAAATCCTACATGTCTGAAATGGATTATCGATAATTTCCATACAGTATAAAAATAATAAAAATGTTTTTTCATGGTTTTGAGTATGTCAGTTTTCATTTTACACTAATTGATGCCAATTTTAAATAAAAAGATGCACATTGAGTCATACTGATCATATTGTGCGTCAGATAGAGGTGTTGTTAATTACTACACATTAAAAATGTCTCATGGATCATTTTTCTAATGTATTAATTATTTTTTTGGTTTTCATTATGACACTTGTTCCTTTTGTTAAATTAATGTCAATTTAAAATAAAAAGACACATGTTGAGTCATATCAGTCACACCTTGTATTGGATTGAGGTGTGTTTGGTTTCTACAAATAAAAAATGATTTATGAATCATTTTCCAAATGTATATAAACAATAAAAATGTATTTTCTCATTTTTGAGTAGGTTAATTATCCTTTTTCCTAAAATTGAGGTAAAGTTTAAATAAAATGTAGTAGTTGGAGTCATAACAGTCACACCGTATACAAGATTGTGTCTTGGAAGATTCCAACATATATCAAATGATGTATGGATAGTTTTTCTAAAGTATTAATACAATCTGAAAGTATTTTCTCATTTTTGAGTGGGTCAGTTGTCCTTTTTATTAAAAATGATGTGAGTTTTAAATAAAATGAAACATTTAGAGTCATAGCAGTCACATTATGCATCAGATTGAGGTTTGGATTTTTCCAACACATCAAAAATGACTCATGGATCATTTTCCGAAATTATAAAATCATTATAAATGAGTTTATTAGTTTTCAGTATGTCACTTTCATTTTTCTAATAAATTGTTGTTTTAAACTGAAAACACACACTTTGGATCATACTGGTCACATCATGTATAATTTTGATAGGAGACTGATTCCTACATGTTACAAATGATATTTGAATCTATGAGCTAAATTACCAAGACACTCTGATCATATTTTCTCATATTTTATTGAGTGGTATACCTTCAACTAAAATGTTTTTTAAATGATAACAGTCACTTTGAGTCATATCTATCACATTGTGTGTCATATTGAGGTCCAGTTTATTCTTACACATCATAAATGACTTTTGAATCATTTTCCTAATGTCTCAAAAAAATATGAAATAATTTTTGGGTTTTGATTATTCCAGTTGTCTTTTTTAGAAAAATTAATGTCAATTTTATGTAAAAATTTTCACTTAGAGTAATACCTATCACACAAAGTGTCTGGTTGAGGTTCCACTTATTCCTATATATAACAAATTCTTAAAAAATTTAAATGAAAATTTTACCATGATTACCATTTTCTTTATTTGTAGAACATATAACAAATCGTACCGATTCGATTTCCTTATACGAAATACCGTTCTCATTATTGAAAACCAAAAGAGTGGTGAAAGATATTCTACCCATTATATAGCATGAAGTCACCAAAATGGGCATAACGGCATCCTCTACTCTTCTATTATTCAATAGTAAAACATCTAATCTGTATGCAATGTTAACAAAATGGAAAATAAAATAAATTTAAATCATTGTAACATTGGAAGAAAAGAACATGTTATCTATTTTGTGTCTTATTGTAGATAGTTGAATGAAAAATTTGACTTCCCAAAAGATCTGTGTAAAATAAAAAATAAGTTTTAGATAAAAATTATACGGAAATACCATAAAAATAGTAGATAAAATTATGATAAAATTAATTATATAAAAATTAATAATTAACCTTTACATGGTAGTTGTATACATTATAGACCCATTTCCTTATGTTAATTATCTTAGTTACAACCTCAAATTCCGATATCTCATGAGCATGGACAACATTGAACAAATCACCCCAACTCGAACAAAGGAATACACATGTATAAGAAAATAATTCCTATGTGAGTAATACCAAAAAGATATATATTAAACATAAATATAAAGAAATCCATTACTTTTATTAATGTAACATATTCTTGTTATTTTTGTACATTCTTCCATTAGGTATACTTCCCATTATTTTTAAATAAAATCTACATCATCATATGAACATGAGAATTATCTATTGTCATAATAGTACTGGAAAAACATAAATACACAAAGGATTAATAAATATTATCAAGGGAAAGTAATTATCTAAAAACATAATTTCTTTAGGGATTCTAGTTTGTTGATGGAATATGATCTCTCCCATAAATTTATAACCATAATAACCATAATAATATCCATCTATTTTTTAGTACACTATAGATAAATGCATAAAAAAGTAACTTGTTTTGATATGTGTTTTGATAGTTAAATATGGTTATATATACCCTGATCATTATCCATTTGTAGAACTTGTCAGTGTTTATGTGCACAATGGATTTCCCATGAAAAGATTTTCATGATATTTATACACCTCCCTATTATAAAAGAATTATCATTAAAACATAATATAAAATATATAACGTAAAGTTTAGTTCTAAAATGTTTGATTTAATGTATTAAAAATTGACAAACCTCATCATGTTTGGCCGGTTTTTTCAATATCCATGCAGTGAATCTAGTAAATAAATCTTTAGATTATCCAAATTTACCACAACTACTATCCAATTTTTCTGAAAAATAGAAATTAATATGTAATGATTTAAATGAAAATATATTTGATATTATTAAATTGTATATTTTTACCCCTGTATCATTGGTATAAATAAGATTATGTCATATATATTTTAGATTTAAAACAATTTGGCAAGGCCTTCCACTATTTTAAATTATTTTTCTAGTCCTACAATTATATCTATGAAATAATCATTTATAGAGAGGATGATATTTTTAATAAACTATATAAAATACACTCGTAAACTATAAATTAAATTTTAAAATATATTTTTAATTGTTTTCATTATTGAAATTTTATATTTAGTTTTATTAGGTCATCCCAATCCATGTAAACATTATTAACTAGTTATTCCTTCACTACAAGGGATTTAGAAAAAAACACCCTCTCATCACATAGACTAAAAATATTATTTCCACATAATCATTATCCATGGTATAATATTTTCACATTCCAATTATCACAGAACTATATGGCATGGCCAAATATTTTTTCTTCATACAGTAAAACAGGATAATCCTAAATCTTTTATGAAATTAAGTGGGGAATTATCTACCTTTACGAGTCATAGTGGACTTAAAAAAATTAATACATATTGAAATTATTAAATGATTCTAAAAATAATAATAAATCAATTTCCCCTTAATAAAAACAGATACTAGAAAACAAATTAAAAAAATACTATAGAAAATTGAAAATAATATAAAACATAGAAATAATAAATAAATATACTTATAAAATTAAAATTAATTAAGATTTTTCAAAAAAAATGTTTGTTCATAAAATAATATAGGGTCCTCATGGATAAAACTTTAGAAATTAAAACACCAAAATACCCATTTTAAATAACACATTCGATGAATATTGATTTCATTAGTAGTTTAGAAAAAAAATATCTATTAAAACATGTAATAATCAAACCATTATTATTTCAAAAAAAAAGTGATGTAAAAACATGTTTAAAAAATGGGATATATAAATGATATTTACAGACCAATGTACAGTTTCGGTTTATATTTAATTTAATATTATTGAATTGTATTTTTAATGCGATATCACATCACCACACCATAGCATGACCATAAAAAACCATATCAGTTCTTCCCAAAAATTTAAATTGTCTCCCCATATATAGTTCATCAACCCACAATGCACCCATGTATCATAATAATACAGACCAACTGAGACCACAAAAAAAATACACCACCATAGTAGATCATTAGAAGACGAATGGATGGAAACAACCAAGTAGAATAGAAGGCCTTACCATCTATCACCAACATGCTTCCTTTAGAACCAAAAAAATATAAGATATGACACCGAGAGAGTGAAGACAATTGAAGGAATACAAAGAGTTACATAGATATAAAAGGATAAGAGTTTGGTTCGTCAAGAAAAAATTGAATCATGAACTTGTTTTGTGAGACTCAAAAAAATGTGCAAAGAAATTAACATACCTTAGAATTGATGTTCTGATAGTAGTAGTAGTGTTTGGTACTGAGGGTAGTAGCAGTAGAGTTAGCGATGGAGGAAGTGGTGGTAGAAGTGGTTTGGAATGTAGTGGTGATGATGGTAGTATGGTCCGGTGGTGGGGGAAGTGGTAGGATAATTTTTGGCTGAGGTAGAAGAAATGGAAGCATCAGTACAGTGGGTATTTATATGGGCCTTATTTTTGGGATAACAATGTTCAATTTGATCATTGGTTCATTATTTATATCTTAATTATGTGTATGGTCTATAGTGGGGATTTCCTCTAACTCCCATGGGTCTTGATCCTTTCATGGGACGATGGGAATTTTTTCGCTTTGTGTTTGGTAGTGGATCACATAGCACATGTATTGTTTTGATGTTTTCTTGTACATTAATATAATTTTATAATTTTTGGGATTGATCATGCTCAGTTCCTGAACCTTCTAGGTATAACTATTTATATTTATTTTAATTATATAAATATTTATAAGAACAAAATCGGTTCATGGTCATGACATGAATGAGTCCAATATCTAATGAAGTATATATCATAAAAACCCAACGTATACATGAACATTCCTGATGAATACCCAACATATTTATATCTCATCATAATATGGGAAATATTAAGATTTATAAACCCATAATAATTTAAAAAATAAACTTCATATCATATAACATCAATTATACTCAGACATCAATATATGAACATAAAAAAACTTGTAATCATGTCCTTGAATATCATCATTATCTCATGATATATATATATATATATATTTGTGTGTCTATATGTATTTATTAACCAAATTAATTGGAGACTTGTTTTTAATTATTGATAATTATAATTAAAATTAATTTTTCTAAAAAGTATATATGTAATTATAAATATATAATTATAAATGTATAATAAATATATTGATTATTTATAAAACATTATTAAAATTTTTTAATTATTTAAATATATGTTTAATTTATTGTAGTTTTATAAATATATTATTAAAAAATCATATATATATATATATATATATTCAAATACATATTAACATATCATATTTATATTAATTATAAACTTTCTTTTTTAAAATAATTTATATAAATAAACAATATTTTTCAATATAAATATAATAATTTTATATATAATAGAAATAGTTTTATTAAAAATATTTATTAGTGCTAAGAATATCATTGACATAAGTAAGGCTTCTACCAGTTCTTTCTACTTAGCACTGATAAAAGCAGACGCTGCCCTTGCCCGGATATGTAGTAGTGTGAATAATATACATTTTTTCAAAATAATATATCAATAAAAATTAATGGGATGTGATATTAAACATCTACCATGGTCCATTTATGTGATATTTTTATTCTTTTAGTAAAAATAGTTTCCCTTAAAATGTTTAAACCATTAATATTATGGTAATTGTCAAAATGGTTAACAAAGGATTAAAACAAAAAGATAAGTGAAAAAATATGATCTAACCATTTCCAAATTTTATTGGATGGAATTATTTTGAATCTTCCTCATCTAATTATAAACTATTATCAATTTTAATCCAATTTTACATCAAAACTAATTAATATTAATGTAATATTTTACGAAATTCCAAGAATCCCCTCCCCACAATTAGAAAAGGGAACCAATATTTTCTCTTCTTCACACCACATCAAGCCTTCTAGTTAAAAAAACTCTTAAAACATCTATTATATACTCCCATGTCAACATTATATAGGTGATGGTACTCTCAAAATTCCAACTCTAACGCCCATAATTTGATATCTAAATGAGTTATTTCTATGAAGATATAACTGACTTAATAGATTGCCATATTTTTAATTGTTATTTCACCTCATCTAAATCAGTTTTATTCATCATAAAATAATTAAATCTGTTTCTAAATTATATTTTAATTTTAATTTTTTATGGAACCAGCTATATTCATATTTTTTCTATCAAATGGGATGTGAGAATATTGTTAATGCATATATTTGGCTTACCATCTCCATGAAGTGATATAAATCATTTCTCATTACTATATTTTATATATGGGTATTATTATTGTTATAATGTTTATATATGATGATTTTGGACTTGATAGAGCATATGGAGGGAATGTGGGAGATTTCTTGGTGATATAGGATTCTTCGATGGACGATTATCGTTAGGATTTGGGGGAACATGAAAATTGGGATGTCAAGATATCCAATTGTAGTCCCAGATGAGGTCGAAGTAGGAAGATACCACTTTCAATGTAATTCAATTTTTATGAATAATATGGTTTGGATTTTCCATTGGTACTAGTTCTATTCATTCATGAATTGATATTTTTTTGCGAAACATTGTATGTCTGTCACTTTGGAGAGAAATTAGCATCATCTTGGTGGGGATTGATGTTGGGTGTTTGATCAATAGGGATAAAATGGCCATGTCTTAAGACTTTTTTCCACTATGTAGACAGATTGTGTAAAGTTTACCCATCAACCTTTGAAAGTGTACTATCAAAAATCAATAAAAATATATAATCATTAGGGAATTTAGGCATACATATGACCTACCATCTCCATGAACAGTGTTGTTTAGATTTCTATCTATAATTTAATTAATGACTCTAAAAATGTATATTATGAATATATATGATATTTATATCATAATTAAAATTATCTGGATGATGGAACAATAACAAAATACATGGAACAGAACTACTGAACCAAAAAACATGAAAAACGAAGGAGATATCAGACAGAACAATGATTTTAATAATAAATTGTTAATAAACTAGTAATAAAAGGTTATATGTAAATCATATATGGTGTGATATATACGTGTATGATTTTTTTAAATTATTTACAATTAATATATTTTTACAATAAATTATATTTCAAAGGGTATTATGGAAATTAGACCTATGATAAGTGATTTTTGTCTCACTTTTTTTTCTTTGGGAGACAGCCCTTATACAGAATTTTGTGTGTGTATGGTGTATATAATTCCCAATAATTTATTTTATTTATATTATAGTTGATATTATTTTTCTTTAATTATTCATATGTGGTTATTTATTTTCTAGGACAAGTGATTTAACATGAAACAAAGTGGTAAGGTTTTTACGTTACAATCTAATTGTTTGTTGAGATTGTTTATGATTACATCTGTATTAATGAAATATTATGTTATATCTATGTAATGTTCATAAATATTCTTATACTATGTTTATTTTTTAAAAATAATTGTTTTCATTTAATTTTCCTCACTAAATGTTCTTATGATACTGAAAATAATATTTTAAATAAAATCAAATTTATTTCCAAATTCGGTTGAA
Source organism: Viscum album (assembly GCA_963277665.1). Taxonomy (NCBI): domain Eukaryota; kingdom Viridiplantae; phylum Streptophyta; class Magnoliopsida; order Santalales; family Viscaceae; genus Viscum; species Viscum album. Next base: position 689,412,006 of record OY728153.1, on the reverse strand, counting down.
ACAATATTTCCTTCCATATGAATATTTTCTAAAATTATTTTAAATAATGTTTTTACTATTATCCAATTATTAATCAATTTCATTGGTAACCATGATTTTCATTTTTAAAAATGATTCAGAAATAATCTCCTTGTCATTTTTAAAAGTATTTCATTTTTATATTTTTTGTAAAAGTGTAAAAGGAAGGTTTTATTTTATCTTATAAGGTATGAATAAAATTTCCAACCATCATAACCACTCAATGATTTTAGTATTCCTTTAATAGATTCATTTATTATTTTAAAATAATACTCTTTCAATATTATTTTGTAATTTTTTATATTTTAATGATTTGATTTCCAAATTGAATGGTTATTTTCATTATTAATGTATTTATGATTATTTAATCATGTTTCTACTCATTAATTACAAAGAACCGTGATTTGACATATGCATTTTTTTAGTATATTATATGAGGATAAAATCCATTTTCTCCCTATTGATATTTTATATTTATGATAATATTTGTAAGAAAACCAATCCTTTTCCATGATTTATTCATGGACTAAATGTTAATGAAACTCATTTCTTTTCAAGGTTTATTATATGATGAATATTTTACAGTCCTGTGCAACACATACAGATATATTTCATTATGTCATGGTGGTTATTTTATGAACAATGTTGCTCGTAACATTATAACCATGGATGGGGGGCATTATCTCCATCCAATGAATTGGGTAATGATCGATATATCATGACATAAATTGGTGTGGAAAGGCGAGTGAACCAAGTTCAGTATGAGATTTTTTCCACTATTATAGACATCAGAGTGAACCTGGACTGCTATGATAATGTGGGGAGAGAACAAATTCCACTATTATAGCCTTATAAATGAACCTTTAATACTATGTAAATGATCTTCTATGCTAATTTTCATGACACAAACATATTTATAACGATAATGGTATTGTATCATGGGTCATGTTCATTGAGTAATTTATTATTCTTGTCTTATGAACTACCATGATTTATTCAACGACTGATGATTTTGATCCATGATATGAAGGGTATGGTTTTCAAATGCTATAGTCATGTTCTAATACCCTTATGTTCATGTTATAATCATGTGATCATTGATATATCCTATATTTACCCAAACAAATAATCTAAGATAACACTTTTTTATGATTCATATTTCCTTATCTAGAAGAATGATATTATTTATGGTACGTCTTAAGGGGAATATATTTCTGAGGAACGTAGTTGGTAAAGATTTTGATATTTTGTTAATCAATGTTTTTTCCATGGTTCCAAAGGAACATAACCTCTATGATTTTTTCAAATATCATTTGGTTATATACTAAATATCCATCTATTATGATATTATATTCATGTGTGAATAGTATGGGTCACACTAGTTTTTTACTCTCTTATGTTTAAATGGATACCTTTTAATGGTCCACTACCTTTTAATAGTTATACATATGAATGTTTAGGTTGGTTTTGGGGTAATTGGGAGGTGATTTTAGTTGTGATATGGTGTTTTGTAGAGTTTATTGGGTACTAGTGTTCTTGAATCCTTGTCTAGGGTTACCATCAAATGATTTGTAACATGCCAAGATTTTGTGAAATATTTTTTTCCAAATGAATTTAAACTTTTCAATATTTTTTATGACATGCCACACCATGTTAATCATGCATTACACCCAACGCCGAGTTAAGCTTGCAATACATGCAACATCATGTTTTAATGAAACATGACATATTATTAAAATGTTATTATTTGAGCTAATAGATAACAACTAGGTATTGTAATAGATGGTTTTAATATGAATAACTAAGTTTTGAAAATATATGGTTTACACAAGTATAAATTATTAATTCTACGGTGACCAATAAATTAGAAGTGAAAATAAATAATATTTGAAAATATCTAAAAATCTTTTTCAAAAAAAAAACAATTTTCACAAATGCATTTCTATTCAATAAAAAAAATTGATTTTTGGTTAATATTTCTATTATAATTTATATATTATATATTGAATAGAAATTTTAACATTCATATTTTGTGATTTCTATAAATTTGGTATTAATTAATCATATTTTACACTAAATATGTAATTTTAATGAAAACCATTTTTGTTACCTTTTCCACATTTTCTTAATATACATTCATTCCACTTCTAAAAAATATTTTAGAAAATAAATTTTTTTTATTTCATAATTTATAAATTATATTAGAGTGATATGTTTATAATTTTCTGAGAAGATAAGTTTTGTATCACTAGTGAAAAATACTAGTTTTTATTATGAATTGTTATTTCTTTTAAATAATTTAAAATCATCCAAATTATTTTAAGAAGTATTTAAAAGAAAAACCAGTTAATATATATATATATTTAATTTCATTTGAATAAATTTTATATCAAATTTTTCTTTAAACACTTTGCACACTTTTAAAACATTTCTCTTTGGAAAACCATTTTTTTATCACATATCTGGAATTGATTTAATGTTAAATTTTTCCAATTATATGAATGAAATATAGAAACATAATTGAATATTTATAATATGATTTATTTATTTTATATAATAATATTTAATTTATTTTTTACCTTTATGAATAGAAAAAAAAGTAAAAAATAATTACCACGGTTAAAGTGAAAATCTGTTTATCAGGGATTAAACTAAAGAGTTAAGTTCTAACATAAAATATATTCTTGTCAAATAATCAATTTATGATATTTTTTGACCATAAAACATCTAATTATATATAATTTCCTATTTTTTGGCTTTTTTCATGTCAAAAAACATGAAAACTTTTTATTTTAAAATTTAAATGTGTGCTAGTCGCCTCACTTACAAAAGGCAACCCATGATCCTCTACACTTCACACTTTGAAAAACATTTGGTTAATAAAACACCTAAAATATATATATTCTTTAATTACCTCCTATCATCTCATAAGACTTATTTTATTCTGAAATCCAACCTAGGAAAGATTTTTGTGAAAACAAAAATAACTTGTCCATATAAGATATATCATCCTTAATGGATAATTTTATTTCATTTATTCTGTCACCACCTTAAAATATTATTAATACAAGATGATAAAATAAAATAATTTTCATAATTATAATTATAATTATATTTTTTATGTTATTGATCTATAATTATCTCCTCCTCCAAAAAATGGAAAACTAAACAATTGATTGTGTGTATAGTGGATTGTCGCTTCACGAACAGATGTTATTCAATTTAACATAAACACATTTCATGGATGGATATAATGAGGTGTTTAATGTTTATATAAGATATTTATTATATTATTATATATATAGAATTATAATACATCACTTACCTTCTAATCTCCTAACCGGTTGGAAAATAATAATGTCGCTCGTGTGTCTGGCAGAGTACCACCTCATGAACCATTGTGATGTGATTTCAATTATATTTTAAATGGAGGGTAATAATGAAAAGTTAAATGAGTATATATTATAATTTTTAATATAATTAATCTTTTTAAATTATTATACCAAAAATATGTTATTACTTTCCTTTCTGTGGGGGATATAATAACGTCATTCATATATACGGTAGAACACCCCCTCACGAAGTGATGTGATTTTTTTTCAGTAAATCTTTTCAGGGATGGTAATTATGTTAAATTAAATGAATATATGGGGTATATAAGACATAAAAATTACTATTTTATGGTAATATATTATATAAATTTATTTCATTTAAGAAATAGAGAAAATGGAAACTACGTTCAATCATTTATTCAACATACCGTCTCCATGAATGGTATATTTCATATTCTTTCTCTAAATCATATGGATAATTATAAATTCATATATAATAAATATATATGATATATATATATATATATATCATGTTTAAAATTACTAAGATTATGGATAAATGGTAAATGTAAGAGTACCAAAATAACTAAGCCAAAACATAAGTGAAAAATGAAATAGTTATTACCCAAAATGTAATTTTAAAAGCGAATTGTTAAAAAACCTACAATAAATTGTAATAATTAAATCATATATGGTATGATATATATATATATGGTTATGTAACATATTTTTAATAAAATTATATATATTATATTGGATTATGGGATGTGTAAAAAGGATTTAAATATATATGTTAAGATATTTACGACTCACTTTTATTTGTGAGACAAATGCCACATTCACCACATGTTTATTATATGTGGTGTAGATACAACCCATGAATGTATTTTATGATTATTTTCCAGAAAATTATATGTTTTTTCATAACCATTTTAGGATCACTATTTCATGAGGTTTATAGTTCAAATGTTATTAACGAAATAAGAGATTTTTGTCACAATTTTACTTTTTTTGATATATATATATATATATATTATGTTATGAAAATATCATATATTATGTGGTGTACAAATAGCCCCATTGAAATTTAATGTCATTAATTAATTTTTTCTCATGATATTGTAATTTTTTATGTCATTATTTCAGTGGGATTTTGAATCAATAATGGTAAAGTAATAAGGGTTTCATGATACAATATCATATTTCAACAATATTTTTTATATTTATGATTATGATCAAGGCTTTTCATTAAATATCCCTAAAAAACTCACAAATTTTCTTCTCCTATGTCTATTTCTATATAATAATTGTTTTCCATTTATTTTACACTCTTTATATTAATAATGGTTGAAATTAATTTTTTTTTTAAAAATTAGTGTTATTTTTCTCTTCATTTGAAAATAATTTTTCATGAAAAATAATGTTTTCTAAACAAATCATAATTTTTTTTAAATTATCCAAATTAAATTTAAAAGTTAATTCAACACACCTTTAACCTTTTAAAAAATTTAATGGAAAACATAAATATGTTTCCTAACAATTCCCATTTTTAATTTACCGAAATTGTTATTGGAATAATTTTTTTAATGTTCAATACATTTTATTCCATCACTAAAACTAAATTTTTAAAGTTTAAATTATATTATTCCAAGGTTATTATCAATATAAATAATTTTAATTTTACTTATTTATTGAAAATTCGTTTTTAAAATTAGAATTCTTATTCTCTTAAGGAAATGGTATAGGTTATTTTTCAAAACAATTTTCCATATATGATGAAATCCTTTGATGTAATTAATATATACAATGGATATAATCCTATGAAACCAACTATATATATTCCTTATATTTTTTATGGTTATGATTAAATGATTTTTTAATCATGTTTCATTCAATATGTTATATTATAATAGAATGATTTTGGAAGAATCTCCCTTTTCAATGATTTTGATATGATGAATAATTTATTATATTATGGAAAAACTATATATATTATTTTATGGGTGAGAAAAATAAATCCCTCCAATTAATTGGGTAGAGATAAATAACTTGTGAGTAAATATTATATTCATGAAACTAATTACATGTTCATAGTTTTTTGTGAACTAGATGAAATGTTTATAATGTTATAAATTAACATGATTACATGTTAATAATGTTATAAATAGGCTTGGAATCCATGTCTATAAGGTTATTCATGGACCTTGTTAAATTTCCACTAGTTTATGTGAGATCATAATTTCATTTCCTTAACTCAATGAGTGATCCTATTTCCATTTATAAATTTCCACAATGTTATAAAATTAGGTGTATACTACAAATCTATTTATTTTTAAAATATTTTGTTCATATGGATCATGTTAATTAATTCCATTATGATTCAAGCCTTTTTAATTTCCGGTCATTATTCCATGTCATGTGATATTAATATTTCATATTATGGGTACAGTTCCCATATGTTTTTCTCATTTTTTGATAACCTTATGCTCACATTTTATTTACATATTTCATATGTTTACCCTTACTAAAAATCTAATATATCCCTTTACTATGATTTTATTCCTTGGTTTTTAATAATGGTTTTATTTAGGGTATGTTTTTTATGTGTACAAAAGGGGAGGATCTATATGGTAAATGTTGAAGATATTTCACTACATTATAAGATTCTAGACCTATAATATAATGTAACTAAATTATTAGTGTCATTGGGAATGTATTTTTTAAATTTAATGAATATTATTCTATTAAGATGTGATATCTATGTTTGAGAAATGTGGGTCTCAATATATGTTATTAGAGGAATGGTATAAAAAACATTTGTGATCTATGATGAGAAAAAACCTAGTAAAATTTCTAATGATATATATATTTATATGTATAAGGATATGTATAAGGATATTTATATGTGTGGGTAAATGTGCATGAAGATATCCTTAATTTTTTGAAATGATAGAGAGATTGGTTTCCAATCAGTGACATCCCTTATTGTATACTTGATGTGGATGTGGATTTGGATTATAGGTACCAAGAGGTAATAACTTCAAAAAGATAACATTGATCTAGACTCAATAATCAGCTAGTGTAGAAAAACAATCATTGCTTTGCACCTGATATTGACACTCCCAGTGGATACGATTTTTAAATTTAAAAAATATTTATGAACCATAATGAATGATTTTAATAATGACTATGAATGACCTAGGTTAGGCCTTAGGTTCCATACATTAGTAATAATTTTTCATTATTTAAATGAATTATGTGGGATTTTTCCTGATTATGCGATTTTTCACAATGATTTGTGTTTCTCAAACTATGATTTATGGTTCCAAATATTGTATATAATTATAAGGAATCATGTTAACATTGAATATGATGGAAATTTTAGTGACTATGAGAATCCAAATTTGATGATGATTTGAGAGAATGATATGGTGTTTATTCCTAATAATCCATAATGATATATGATTAACAATATGAACATTGGTATGATTTATAATGCATCAAATAAGAAGAATATTGAATTTTATTAATTTTCATGTGGTAATGAGAAATGAAAAAATAAGATTTGGCTTCCTCCATGTCATTAAGGATAGAAGAATAACATTGAAGAATATCTCAACCAAAGAGGATTATTTTTTTATGTGGAAATGACTATTATAAAACAATCACTTAATTTGATGACTTGTATTATAGGAACTTTTGAATCATCAGAATCAACATCGTAAACTATGAGTTATCCACTAGAACAAGGAATGACCTTTATTATACCAAATCATTTATTTAAAAGAGACAAAATATTTAGGTTTTGGATTTATGAAATATAATCTAGAAGAATTTTACCAATGGTATTTTGGATATAAGTGTAATGTCACAAAACTAGATTCCACTAAACTATGCCCCAAGCCTAGTGGATACAAGTCCTCAAGCGCATCTCATTAATCTCCAAAGGCTTCCAATTAGGAGTAAGGTAATAGGTTGTGTCCAATGGTAGTCTATTCCCTCATCATGAGAGTGTATCAAAATAGAATAGCACTAACAGTCAATAGTGAAAGAGGATAAAATAAGAAAAAAAGTGATAAATAAATAGGATAGGAAAATGTAAACAATGCTATAAGAAATATCATATAAGGTGATGATACATGTCTCTACAAAGTATCCAAAATAGGTACATAGAAATAAACTACAATACATTTATCCAAAATACCAAAAAGAAAAACAAATCTATCTCAAAATAGCATCACAAGACTCATCTCAGTCCTATGTTCCCCTGCTCCTAAGCATTTTACAAAATAAACCCTCAAACTATGGTCAGTTGACCATATCTCAACCTACAAAAAATTAGTCTATTTGTGTGCCCAATGGTGTCCCAAATAGGGTTTGAGATAAAATACAATTAGAAACCCACTCAAAGGTATATGGAATATAATCTAGTAAATATAACAAGCTAAACAATCTACAAGTAAACATGTAACCAGTAAATTAATGTAATGATCCAAGTCATGTAAACTACAAAACTAGAAATCTTGAAAATCCTCTCAAGGATCCTTGCAAAAGGTGGTCTAAATCCTATTCAAGGTAGTTATAAATAAAATGGAGTAACCACCATGAACTCGCCATATAACCCAGAGATCCATAAAAATATGGCCTTTTCAAATAACTAGATGATTCAAAACATCCACATTTTATCTATTTAACCAAGCATAACATATTTCTCATAGTCATTCCATATAATCAAATTGTTAGAACCTGAAGGGTAGAATACAAGGTGTATAAGACCAAGGAATCCACATTGATTCCTAGGTGCATCTCAATGGATACTCGATTAGACACTTCTTGAGGTCCTAGGATCATGTCAACTGAACTTGTCCTACATGAGTCCAACCATGACAGATCCAAGTGGTAGAATCCCAATTCATCCCTTCAAATCAAGACACAATGATCATACAGAAGATGAGGCATCTTCTACCATGTTTAAAATCCGTGTAACATCATCAAATGAATCTTGGAACCATTCACCATTTTATACTAATCACCATTTCAAACCATACAAGTCTACCCACTCATATAATCATTCATATCCAAGTATAAAAAATGAGCACACTTTCCCCTTTTAGTATTTATAAACAAATGGAATCTAACAATGAGTGTTCCCACTCATTCAATCAAATCAATATTTAACCTTTTGATCAATTAAATAATTAATCAATTTAAGAACTCAAAATCATGTTCAACATGTCAAGGTGGAATAACATATCCTAATCAAGCAATTCAATTCCTTTTTAATTATAAACATGCTTTTTATAAATATGAAAGCATAGGAATACACACCTTGGGTGGTTCTAATAATGGAAATATCACGGTGATCACATGGAACAAACCATGGATTGAAATTGGTTGGAGAAACAACATCCAAATATTTTCAAAAGAACCTACTTGAAACTATAAAAGGTCCAATTACATTTAAATAAATTCATCATTTCAATTTTGGGTCCACGTCGGAAAGTCCATAGTGTGGAAAATGGAATCGAGCATTATAAAGAACATAACCAAATGGGAAATTTACAGACCACCTACCATAGCTCAGTAGTAACATTCACATCCAATTTCAATTCCTATTTAAACATAGATCAGGAGAAAAATGAGTAATAGTTGAAGAACTTGAAATTGGGGAATATTAACTTTCACCTAAATAGTTCAGCCGATACCAAGACAACTGAAGAATGGTAAATAGGGAATCGAGTACTCATCGATCAAGATCTAATGAGATGAGAGACACTTAAATTGGATATCATGTAGAGTCTCAGTAGAAATTCTAAATATTTTCTCAAATATGTCTCTCAAAGGGGATCCTTTTCTGTGCATAGGAGGAGATTTAATTAGTTTTAGCTTTAATAGATTTTTAAGGGTAAAATGGTCATTTTACCCAAAAATACCTTGTTCGCATGGTCTGGACAAACCTTGTGCCAACCAAAATTTCTTAACTATATGGGATGGAACTTTTCATGGTTTGTTTTCATAGTTTTACTAAACATTCAAATACCATGAAAAAACCCCTATGTCAAAATTGTAGATGTTCTCACACAACCATGCAAACAAACATTGCAATGCTGCTGCCCAAATAGCTAATAATGCTTCGTTGGCACATTGTTTGTCCAAACCATGGGGCCAAACCATGCGAAATAGATATTTTTGGGTAAAATGACCATTTTACCCTTAAAAATATATTAAAACAAAAACTAATTTAATTTCCTCTTATGCATAGAAAAGGGTCCCCTTTGAGATCCATCTTTGAGCTAATTTTTAGAATTATCGTTGTGCCTCTACCCAATCTCCATTTTATTTGCTGATCATCTCATTCGATCCAGATTGACAAGTAATTGATTCTCTATTAGTCGATCTTCAGTTGTCTTATTCCATAATTTCATGTTCTTCAACTATTCATAATTTTTCTAGAGATCTGATTCGAATTATGAATTGATATTAGATAAGAACTCTACTATTGAGCTATGGTAGGTGTTTTATAAATTTATCATTTGGTTTTGTGATTTATAAGGCTAGATTCCATTTTTCCACCAACTAGACATTATGACTTAGCCCCAAAATTGAAATGATAAATTTATTTAAATGGAATTGGAACTTTTATATTTTCTTGTAGGTTCTTTTGAAAAGAGTTAGATGTTGTTTCCCTAACCAAGGTCATCCCATTGGGTGTTCTCTGTGATCACATTGAGATTTACATTACTAGAACCACTCAAGGTGTGTATTCCTATGCTTTCATATTTATAGGAATCATGTTTATAAATAAAAATTAATTGGTTTTCTTGATTCGGATATGTTCTACCACCTAGACATTTTGAACATGATGTTGATTTCTTAAATTTATTAATTGTTGAATTGATGAAATGGATAAATATGGTTTTTTAATGAGTGGGCACAAACTTTGTTGGATTACATTTGATTATAAATTTTAATAGGGTTAGGTGTACTCATTGTTTATAATATTATATGAATGGTTGTAAGAGTGAGTAGACTTTTATGGTTTGGAATTTTTATTAGTATGAAATGTTAAAGGGTTCAAAGATTCCTTAGATGATGTTACATGGATTTTAAACATTGTAGAAGATGTCGTGTATTGTGTATGACCCTTGATGTGTCTTGATTATAAGGGATGATTTGGGCTTCTACCACTCGGATCTGGAATGCTTGGACTCGTATAGGACATGTTCGGTTGACATGATCCTAGGACCTCAACCAGTGTCTAATCGAGTATCAATTGATATGTACCTAGGAATCAATTAGGATTTCATGGTCTTCTACACCTTTTATTCTACCCTTCATGTTATAGCACTTTTATTATATGGAATGACTATGAGAAATATGATATGCTTGGCTGAACGGCTAAAATGTGGATTTTTTGACTCCTCTAGTTATACAAAAAGGCCATGTTTTTATGGTCTTATGGGTTTTATGTCTAGGTCGTGGTAGTTACTCCATTTACATGTAACTACCTTGTATAAAATTTTGACTACCTTTTAAAGGGATCCTTGAAAGGCTTTTCAAGATTTATAGTATATTAGTTTACATGACTTGGGATCTTTACTTTCATTTACTACTTACATGTTTACTTTCTTATTGCTTATCTTGTTATATTTCCTAGCTTGGATTTCATATACCTTTTCATGGTTGCCTACTTGGATTGTTTCTTACACCCTGTTTGGGCCACCATTGGGTACCCGAATAGACTAATTGATTGTTGGTTGAGATAGAGTCAAGTGCCTATAGTTTGAGGGTTTATTTTGAACAATTCTTAAGAGCAGGGGAACACATGATTGATACAAGGCTTGTGATGCTATTTTAAGATAGTTTTTTTTTATTTTTGGAATTTTCGATAAATATATTGTATTATATTTCTATGTACCTATTTTTGATACTTTTTAGAGACATATATAATTATCTTATGTGATATTTATTATAGCTTCATTTATATTTTCCTATCATATTTATCTATCTGTTTTTTGCGGGTTTTATCCTCTTTCACTATTGACTGCTAGTTATATTCTATTTTGTTACACTCTCATGATAATGAAATATTCTACCCATGGATACAACATATTCCCTTACTGGTAGTTGGAAGCCTCTAGAGTTTGATGAGATGATCTTGATGACATATAGACACTAGTCTTGGGGCATAGTTGAGTGGCATCGGGGTTGGTGAAATTACACTTATATCCAAAATACCCTTAGTAAAATACTTCAAGAATATATTTCATAAATACAGAAACATAAAATACTTTATCTATTTTAAATAAATGGTTTGGTATAATAAAGTTCATTCTTTGGCCTAGTGGATAACTAATAGTTTTGGTTGTTTATTCGGATAATTGAAAAGTTCCTCACATATAGGTAATCGAATTCTGTAAAAATTTGTTTCTTTATGGCATTCATTTACACATAGAAAAAATAATTCCATGTGGTTTAGATATTCTTCCAGGTTCATCTTCTTATCTTCCTGACATGGGGGAAGCCAAATCGTTTTTCTTCATTTCTCATTACCATATGAAAATTAATAAAATTCAATCTTCATGTTATTTGATTAATTAGGAATATTACCTATGTTCACATTGTTATTCATATATCTTGATGGTTTATTAAGAATAATAATAGTATCTTTCTCTCTAATGATCATTGATTTTGGTTTCTCAGAGTCACTAAATTTTCCATCACATTCAATGTTAACATGATTCCTTCTAGTTATATCTATTATTTGGAACCATAAATCATAGTCTGAGAAACAGTAATCAGAGTAGAAAACCACATAATCATGAAAAATCCCACAGAGGGAGTTTAAATAATTAAAAATTATTTTTAATTTATGGAACCTTAGGCTTAACCTAGGTCATTCATAGTCATTATTAAAACCATTCATGATGGTTCATAAATATTTTGTTAATTTCCAAATCATATCCATTGTAAGTTTCAATCAATGTGTGAAGAAAATCTTATTTTTCTTCACTAGGTGATGATCGAGTCCAGCTCAATGTGCTCTTTCTGAAGTTATTGCCTCTAGGTAATTCTATGAAAAACCCACATTTACTTCAAGTATACAAAAAGGGGTGTCACTGATTGGAAACCAACCTCTCTATCATTTCCAACAAAATCATGATATCTTTGTACACATTTGCTCATCAATATACATATCCTTAGACATATCCTTATACATGTACCTATATATATCCTTAGAAATTTAACTAAATATCTCACTAATTTTTTCTCATCATAGAACATAAATGTTTTGAAATCTTTTCCTCTAATAACATCTATAGAGATCCACATTTGTCATACATAGATATCACATCTTAATATAGGAATATTGTTTACATTTTAAAAATACATTCCAAAGGACCCTAAATAAAATCGTTGTTCATAAAAAAAGAATAGAAACATTAGAAAGGGTTATATTAGATTCTTATTAAGGGTAAACATAAGAAATAGGTAAATAAAATGTGAGTGTAAGGTTATCAGAAAATGAGCAAAACATATGAAAACCGGTCCCATAATATGAAAGATAAAAATCATATACCATGGAATAATGATCGGTAATTAATAAGGCATGAATCATAATAAAATCAATGAACATGATCCATGAGAACATAATATTAGAAGAAGATATATATTTTTGGTATACACATAATCTTATAACATTCTGGAAATTTATAAATGGATATAGGTTCACTCATTGAGTTGAGGAAATGAATTTAGGATCTCACAAAAACTTGTGGAAATTTAACCAGGTCAATGAATAACCTTATGGACATGGATGGCAGGCATATCTATAACATTGTCAACATGTAATCATGAACATTCATAACATTGTAAATAATTAACCAGGTTCACAAAAACATTATGAGCATGTAATTAGTTTTATGCATATAATATTTACTCATGAGTTATCTATCTCTACCCAATGAATTGGAGGGATTTATGGGTCTCACCAATCATATAATCAATACATTCGTGTTCCACAATATCATAAATTATTCATCATATAAAAAACATTGAAAAGGGGGCTGATTCCAATATCATTTCATTATAATATAACATGTTGAATGAAAAATGATTCAAAAAAGTCTTTAAATCACAATCATAAAAAATATAAAGAACATATATAGATGGTTTTAATGGATAATATGCCTATTAAATCTTAATTACATCAAATGATTTGATCATATATGGATAATTGTTTTGAAAAATAACATATACCATTTTATTAGGAAAATAACCATTTTAATTTAAAAAAATTTAAAAAGTTAAAAAATATAAAATTATTTACATTGAAAATAACCTTAGAAACATATAATATATTCCACAAAAAATTGAGATTTAATGATGGAAAAAAATGTCTTCAATGTTAAAAAGGTATTCTAATAACAATTTTGGTAAAATAAAATTGGGAATTGTTTAGAAAAGGATTTATAGATTCCATTCAAAACATTCAATAAAAGGTTAAGGGTGTGTAAAATTAACATTAAAATTTAATTTGGATAATTTAAAATAAATATGATTTTTTTAGAAAAAATTATTTTTGATGAAAAAGGATTTTTGACCGAAGAGATAAATAACATTAATTTTTCACAAAAAAAAATTATTTATAAAAATTGTGAACATAATGAGTGGAAAATAATTGGAAAAAAATATTATATAGAAACAACCATAGGATAAAAAATTCATTAGTTTTTTAGGGATATTTCATAAAAAGTCTTGATCATAACCGAAAACATAAACAGTCTGGATAAAATATGGTATTTTATCATAAAACCCTTAGTACTTTTCCATCATTGATTCATAATGCCCAAGAAATAGTGACATAAAAATTTAAAATATCATGAGAAAAAATAATTAATGACATTAAATTTCATAGGGGCTCTATATACACCACATAATATTTGATATGTGTATAACACAACATATATTCCAAAACGAGAAAATTGAGACAAAAATCGCTTGCTTGATTTGTAAATTTTGAACCATAAACCTTATGAAAGAGGGATTCTAAAATGGATCTGTAAAAACATATAATTTTCTGGAAAATAATCAGAAAATACATTCATCCATGGTATATGCACCACATGTAGTATATATGTCGTGAATATGGCATGTGTCTTACAAAAAATGTGAGTCGAAAATCTCTTAAAATATATCTTAAAATCCGTTTTACACATCCCATAATCCTATATAATATATATATAAGTTTTTTAAAAATAAGTTACATAACCATTACTATATATATCATACCCTGTATGATTTACTTATTACCATTTATTATAGGTTTATTAACAATTCATTGTTAAAATTACGTTTCGGGTAATAACTATTTCATTTTTCACTTATGTTTTGTCTTGGTTATTTTGGTACTCCTACATTAACCATTGATCTGAAATCTCCTAATTCTTAAACATGATATAAATAACATCTATATGAATTAAGTATTTATTTATATTTATCCATATGATTTATACCTATAATATGAAATACACCATTCATGGAGACGGTATGTCATACATATGATTGAACCTAGTTTTTATTTTCTAGAATTTTGAAATGAAATAAAGATAAATAATATATTAACATTAAATAATAATTTGTATGTCCTATCTACCATATAAATTCATTTGATTTAACATAATTATCATCCCAGAAGGGATGTATTGAAAAATAAATCACATCACTTTGTGAGGGGGTAGTCCGCTATATATATGAATGACGTTATTATATCCCCCAAAGAAAGGAAAGTAAGAAAATATTTGTGGTATAATAATTTAAAAATCTTCATTATATTAAAAATTATATAATATATATTCATTTAACCTATCATTATTACCCTCCATGTAAAATAGAATTGAAATCACATCACATTGGTTCATGAGGTGGTATTCTTCCATACACATGAGCGACGTTATTATTTTCCAATAGGTTTGGAGACTTGAAGGTAAGTGTGGTATAATAATTCTAGATATAAAATAATATCATTAATATATTATATAAAAATTAAATACCTCATTATATCCATCCATGAGAGGTGTTTATGTAAAAATAAATAACATCTCTTCACGGGGTGACAATCCACCATACACACGATCAACTATTTTGTTTTACAATTTTGGAGGAGGAGATAATTATAGATAAATAACATAAAAAATAAAAATATAATTATATTTATAAAAATGATTTTATTTTATCACCATGTATTAATAATATTTTAATATGCTTTAAGAGGAAATAAAAAAAATCTCTGTTAAGGATGGTATATATTCTATGGGAATCTTCTTTTTGTTTTCACCAAAATCGTTCATGGGTTGGATTTCAGAACATAATAAGGCTTATAAGATGATAAGAGGTAATTAAATAATATAGTTTTTTAGGGTTTGTCTAATCCAAATGTTTTTCAAAGTGTGAAGTGGAGAGGAACATGGGTGGCCTTTTATAAGTTAGGCGATTGGAACAATTTTAAATTATAAAATAAATATAGTATGCACATTTTTTGACATGAAACAAGGCACAAAAATAGAAAATTATAGGTAATTAGATGTTTTATGGTCAAACAATTTTCAAAAATGGAGTATTGGACAAGGTTATATTTTATGTTAGCACTTAACTTTTTAGTTTAACCCATGATAAACCAATTTTTACTTTAACCATGGTAATTAATTTTTACATCTTTTTCTATTCATAAAGGTAAAAAATTAATTAGATATTATTATATAAAATAAATAAATCATATTCCAAATATTAAATTATGTTTCTATATTCCATTAATATAATTTGAAAGTTTAAACAAAAAACCAATCCCTGAAATGTGATATAAATGGTTTTCCAAAGAGAAAAGTTTTAAATGTGTACAAAGTGTTTAAATAAAAAGATGATATTAAATTTATACAAATCTCATACAATGGATTAATATATATATATATATATATATTAACTAGTTTTACTTTTAAAAATATCTTAAAATAATGTGGAAAATTTTAAATTCATTAAAAAAATAACAACTCATAAAAAACTAGTATTTTTCTATAGTGCTTAAAAAATTTACCTTCTTAGAAAATTATGAAAAAAAAGTACTCAAATATAATTTTTAAATTATGATATTAAAAAATAATTTTATTTTCTGAAATAAATTTTGTATAAGTGGAGATAATATATATAAAAAAAATTGGAAAAGGAGATAAAAAATTATTATCATAAAAATTGTGTTTTATGTGTAAAATATGATTAATTAATACCACGTGTATAAAAATAAAAAAATATGAATGTTAAAATTTATATCTAATATATAATATATAAATTAACATTAAACAATTAACCAAAAATAAATTTTTTAATTTATTTAGTTGAAAATCATTTATATGAAAAAATTCCTGAAAAATATTTCAAATATTTTCAAATATTATTTATTTTAATTTATAATTTATTAATCAATGTAGAATTAATAATATATACTTGTGTAAATCATATATTTTCATAATTTATTTATTACTATTAATACCCAACATTCCAATTCCTAGTTATTTTCTATTAGTTCAAATAATAATATTTTAATAATATGTCATGTTTCTTTAAAACATGATTTTGCGTGTATTGAAAGCTTAACTCAATGTTGGGTGTAATTCCTGATAAACATGATGTGGCATGTAATAAAAAATATAGAAAATTATAAATTCTTTTGAAAAACATATTTCCCAAAATCTTGGTTTATTACACTTCATGTGGGGGTAACTTCAGACTATGATTCAAGAACACCAGTCCCCAATAAATTCTATAAAACACCATATCACAACTAAAATCACCTCCCAGTTAACCCAGAACCAACCTAAACATTCATATGTATCACTATTAAAAGGTAGTGGACTATAAAAAGGAATCCATTTAACCCTAAGAGAGTAAAAACTATAGAGATACATACTATTCATACATGTATATAACATCTTAATAGATGAATTTTTATTTTATAACATAATGGTCTTTGATAAAATCATAGAGGTTAAGTTTCCTTAGAACCATGAAAAAAATATTCGTTCAGAAAATATCTAAATATTCGCCCATTAAGTTCCCAAGAGATATATTCCCCTTAAGGAATACTATACCTAGTAACATTCTTCATGATAAGGGGAAATTAATCATAAGAAAGTGTTATCTTATATTATTATTTTTGGTAAATATGGTATATATCAATGATAACATGATCATAACATGAAAATAATGATATAAGAAAATTATTGTAGCATTTGAAAACCATACCCTTCATAACATGGATCATAATCATGAGTCTTTAAATAAATCATGGGAGTTAATAAGACAATAATCATAATGTACTTAACAAACATGATACATGAGACAATACCACAATCATTTAAAATATGCTTTTTTCATGAACATTAGTATAGAAAATCATTTACATAGTATTCAAGACTAATTTCTAAGGCTATTATAGTTGAATCTGTTCACTCCCAAAACTGTCGTAGCAGCCGAGGCTCACTCTGATGTCTATTATAGTGGAAAATATCTCATACGTAACTGGGTTCACTCACCCTTCCACTCTAATTTATGACATGATATATCAATCATTACCAATTTCATTGGATGGAGATAATGGACCCCCATACGTGGTTATAATTTTATGACCAACCTTGTTCATAACATAACCATCCTGAAAAAATGAAATTAAGATGTATGTGTTCCAGAATATTATAAAACATTCATCATATAAGAACCCTTGAAAATAAATGGCTTTCATTAAAATTTTATCTAATAATAAATCATGGAAAAGGAATGGTTTTCTTAAAAATATTATCATAAATATAAACCCTCAAAAGAGAGAAATAGGATTTTATACTTATATCATATAATCACAAATGCATATGTCAACTCAGTGGTCTTTGAATTGATGAGTAAAATCACTATTAAATAATCATAAATACATTAATAATGAAAATAACCATTTAATTTCGATATAAAATCATCAAAATATAAAAAATTAAAAAATTATATGAAAAAATATTCTTTTAAAATAATAAGAGAAACTATTAATGGAATCCAAAAAGCATTGAATGGTCATGATGGCTGTAAATTCTGTTCATACCTTATAAGTTAAAAGAAACCCTTCCTTTTACACATTTAAAAAAAATATGAAAATGTAAATCATTTATAAAACAAAAAGTAGATTCTTTCTAAAACATTTTTTAAATACAAAATCATGGGTAAATATGAAATTGATAAATAATTGGATAATAATAAAAACATTATTGAAAATGTTTTTATAAAACAGTAATATAGAAGGATAGGTTTTTTCAACCGAATGTAGAAGTAAATGTTATTCTACTTAAAATATTATATTCAATATCTTGAGAACATGTGGTGAGGAAAATTAAATGAAAAAATATATTTTCATGAAGTAAACATATAAGAATATTCCTAGACATTTTCATATATATAACATAATATTTCATTACCAGAAGCATAATTATATACAATCTCGATAAATAATTAAATTGTAATGTAAAAACATTACAAATTTGTTAATTGTTAAATCACTAGTCTCATAAAATAAATATCCTCATATAAATAATTAATTAAAAATAATATTAATTATAATACAAATAAAATAAATTCATGGGAATTACATACACAACCCACACACACAAAAAGTGTGGTATTAGGGTTGTCTCCCAAAGAAAACAATTTTGAGGCAAAAATCACTTATCATAGGTCTGATTTCCATCATACACATTGGAATATCATTTATAGTAAAAATATATTTATTATAAAAAAATTAAAAAATCATACACATATATATCACACCATATATGATTTACTTATAACCTTTTATCACCAATCTATTAACAATTCATTATTAAAATCATTATTCCATGTGATATCCCCTTTTTTTTTCCTATATTTTTTGGTTCTGTAGTACTGTTTAATGTATTTTTCATTGTTCCATCATCCAGATAATATTAATTATGATATAAAATATCGTATATTTTCCTAATATACATGTTTATAGTCATTAATTAAATTTGAGATAGAAAGATAAACAACATCGTTCATGGAGATGGTAGGTCGTGTGTATGCCTTAATTCATGAATGATTTATATTTTTTTTTGATTTTTGATAATACCCTTTTAAAGGATAATGGGTAAACATTACACAATCTATATACCCAGTGGAAAAATTAATTAATACATAGCCATTTTAGCCCCATTGATCAAACACCCAACATCAATCCCCACCCAGATGATGCTAATTTTTTTCCAAAGCGACCAACCTATAATGTTGCATAAAAAATATCTCATTTCATGACTAAATGGGCCCAGTACCAATGGAAAATCCATACCATATCATTCATCCAAATCAAATTACATTGAAGGTGGTACCTTCCAACTCTATCCTCATCTAGGACTGCAACTAGATATCTTAACATCCCAATATTCATTTTCCCCCAAATCCTGTTGAGATTCGTCCATCAAAGCATCTGTTATAACCATGAAATATCCCTCCTTTCCTCCGGATGCACTGTCAATGAAAAAATAATCACATATAAATATTATAACCATAATAATACCCATACATAAAATATAGTAATGAGAAATTAATTATATCACTGCATGGAGATGGTAAGCCAAACGTATGCACTAGCGATATTCTCACATCCCATTTTATTGAAAAAATATGAATATAGGTTGTTCTATATTAATAATAACATTTAATTATTTTTTTAGATACGTATTTAATTATTTTTTTTATTCATAAAATTGATTTAGATGATGCTAAAGAACAATTAAAAAGAAGTCAATATGTTAAGGTGACTATATCTTCATTGAAATAACTCATTTAGATATCCACTTATGGGTATTAGAGTTATAATTTTGAGAATACCATAACATATATAATTTTTATAGTGGATAATATAATGAATTTTTCTAGAGTTTGGTTTAATTAGATGGATTGATGTGGTGTGAATAAAAGAAAATATTGGTGCCTTTTTTTATTTTTGGGGAGGGTCAGGCTTGGAATTCCTTAAAATATTACATTGATTTTAATTAGTTTAGATATAAAACTAGATTAAAATTGATAATAATCTATGATTAAATGAGGAAGAGTCAAAATAATGTCATCCAATAAAATTTCAAATTGTTTGGATCACATTTTTTCACCTATCTTTTTTGTTTTAATCATTTGTTATCCATTTTTATAATTACCATAATATTAATGTTTTCAACATTTTAAGGGAAAATATTTTTACTAAAAGAATAAAAATATCACATAAATAGACTGTGGTATATTTTTAATATCATATCCCATTAATTTTTATTGATATAATATTTTGAAAAGTTTTAAATTATTCACACTACCACATATCCAGGTAAGGGAAGTGCCCAGTTTTATCAGTGCAAAGCAGAAAGTACTGATAAATGTCTTACCTTTATCAGTGCTATTTTTAGCACACATAAATGTTTTTATAAATATTACTTATATTATATATAAAATTATTATA
The DNA here is from genome assembly GCA_963277665.1 of Viscum album. Lineage (NCBI taxonomy): Eukaryota > Viridiplantae > Streptophyta > Magnoliopsida > Santalales > Viscaceae > Viscum > Viscum album. The sequence goes on along the minus strand of OY728153.1, from coordinate 689,391,105 downwards.
TTTATATTAAAAAATTATGTTTATTTATTTAAATTATTTTAAAAAGAGAGTTTATAATTAATATAAATATGATATGTTAATATATATTTTAATAAATATATATATATATATAATGATTTAATAAATAATATATAAGACTTTAAAAAATTAATTATATATTTAAATAATTATAAATTTATAATAATTTTTTTAAAATAATAAATGTATTTATTACTTATTTGTAATTATATATTTATAATTATATATATATACTTTTAAAAAAATAATTATAATTCAAAATAAATAAAAATATATCTCTAATGAATTTGGTCAATAAATACACACAAACACACACACACACACACACATATATATATATATATCATGATATAATTATGATATTCAAGGACATGATTACCGTTTTTTAGGTTCATATATTGATGTGTGAGTATAATTGATGCTATTTGATTTGAAGTTTATTTTTTAACATTATTGTGGGTTTCTAAATTTTAGTATTTCCCATATTATGATGTCACATTCATATGTTAAGTATTCATCAATAATGTTTATCTATGTGTTGGTTTTTTATGATCTATACTTAATTAGATATATGATTCATTCATGTTCTTCCCATGAACCTATTAAGTTCTCGTAAATATTTATATAATTACAGTAAATATAAATAATTATACCAGGAATGTTTAAGAACTGAGCGTGCTTGATCCCAAAATTTGTTAAAGAAAATTAAATTACAAGAAAACATCAACACAATACATGTTCTATGAGATCTACTACCAAACCCAAAGCGAAAAAATGGCCATCATCCCATGAAAGGATTAAGACCCCTGTGAGTTAGGTGAAATCCCAACTACAGACTGTACATGTAATGGAGAAATAAATAATGACCCAATGACCAAAATGAACATTGACAGCCCAAAAATAAGGCCCATAAAAAATACCCACTTTTATTATGCTTCCATTTCAACTAACCCTGCTGCTAAATCTTTTTCCACTGCCCCCACCACCAGACCATACTACCATCATTATTGCTACCTTCACTACCACTTCTACCATCGCCGCCTCTATCGCTGACTCTGATTCCACTACTGTAGAGACCCAAACTTGACGTACATAGAAATTTCGCTACTTTTTCAGAATACATAATACATAAAAAAAAAAGACTCCCATAGTCCTTTTTATTTTAGTGTCTTTGGAAACTTGGAACATAATCTTCTAATCATGATGAAAGATCTTCAATATCTCCCATAAAGATCTTCCCCTTTGGTTTTCTTACCAAAAAACCTTTATTTATATCCTAGGGAAAATAAAACATAAAAACGGTGAGCTCAAATGCTCAATAAGGTTAAACATGGAGAACATAAAACAATCCCAAAAAATTTGAACGTAACAACATGAATATAAAACATCAAAATCATGAGTAATGACATAAATCTTGGCAGTGCATAAGGCATAGATCATAAAGGAACATAAATCATGATAAAATAGCACGGGAATAAAACATTTAATTGTGGAAAACCATTAAGCACGTGTTATGATATCCATAGTTGCCAAGGAATTGTTTCCAAGACCATCATAGTGGACAAAGTCCATTACTGAACCGGTTTTATATTCCGTTCTAGCCCTGTATTACTGAACTAGATTCACTTGACATTCCAACCATGTATATCTCATGAAATATTAATCTTTACCCAACGCATTGGATTGAGATATATGTCCCACCCATCTCATAATGAAATCATTATTATATGTTCCACAAAATCATAAATCATACATTATAGCATAACCCATGTAATAAAAATGGGATTCTTAAACATCATTCCATAATAACATAATCCATATAAGCTAAAAGGAATTAATAAAAATAATTCCATCATCACATAGTCAAATAAATATAATAATATGGATATAAATATAACCCTATATTATCTTATATGGGAAATAATTTTGATAAAACACTTCAACTCCATTCTTGAAGAAAATATCATTTCTACTTCAAAAACATTTCTCCTTTCATAACATGTCATTAAATTTTAAAAGAAAAGGATTTTATGGGAAATAATCATGAAATCCTGTTTAAAAATTATCATGAAAATAATGTGTTACAAAACTATAAAAATTCATTCATTCTGTATAAGTTAAAAAACATTCTCCTCGTAGTTTTAACGGAAAAGTCAAAAAGTACCGCATATGGTAAACAAAAAAAGATTCCTTCCATAACACAAAGTAAAAGTCTAATATTGGTAAAAATGACATAAAAATACATGTAAGAATATTAAACACATTATGAAAAACATTTTTATGGGCATGGATGTAAAATATAACCCCAGTAAATACTTACGTATAAGCAATCTTGGATAAAAATGAGATTGGAAAATTATCCCTTACCATAGGTCCAATTTCTTTAGTACGTGTATGAAACTCCTATATAGTGGGTTTAAACATATTATTAACTGGTAACATAACCATAATAATATTTATGATATCATATATGATTCACTTTGGACATTATATTACCTGTTCTTTTGTCAATTCCATGGTAAAGCATCGTTTTGGGTAAAATCATTTCATTTATCGTATGTGTTTCAACTTGTTGTTCTTGATATTATTACTTATATCCTTATTTACATAATTAAATAATGTAAAAAATGATTTATATATAATATATTCATCATATAAATATATATGATAGATCGATAAATGGAATTAAATACACCGTTCATGGAGACTGTAGGCCATACGTATGCATGAACGCTACTTTCATTTCCTAATTAAATTGAATGGAATTAAGTAAATGAATCATATATGTACATAAATAAATTATATTTATTATGTCATATCTTTCATGATTATTTATTATATATACTTTATAATCATACTTTAATGGAAATCATGGAGAATAAATCTCATCGCGTCGTGGAGATGGTAATCTGTACATATGCACGAGCGATGATATCATTCCCATAATTATTGAATGGAATTGGAGTGGATGATATAATTAATAAGAATAAGTTTGATGTTATAATAATCATATATATTTATTATTTCTACCATTATACCCATCCATGTAAGGTGGTGGTTGAAAACAGATTACACCACGGCTTGGAGACGGTATTCCGTACGTATGCACGTGTGGTGATTTCGTATTCCGTGTGATGGATAGAAAGTGAAATAGGGATGTTTCATATTTATAATAACATACAAGTATATGAGTGATACTTATTTTATTACATTATAATGAAAAAAATAATGAATAGAAAGTATAAGAATAAATATATTTGAAAGAATCGTTAAAGGATATTACCTCTTCTTTGACGCGCCTCTTTTAAACCTCCTCTTAGGGCACTAAAGTTAGTTGAAGAAGACCAAGACCTCTAGTATATTTCTAGGGAAGTGGATAATAAAAATTTTCAGGGTTTGGACGATCTTGAAGGATCTAAATGGTGTGAGGAGGAGAGGGAGGAGGTGCCCTTTTATAATAGCAGAGAGGGGCACTTTTGGAAACCTCTAAAATATTAATTTATAATAAACTCAAACCCCACTTAAAAACCACCAAAAATGACTCCAATACAAATAATATATGATATATGGTTGTAATATCATCATAAAATAATATTTAGACATGTTGTTAATTTATTTTAAATCTTATCAACTTGATTTATCCTTATTTAATCTATTTAATATTATTTGTGGTAATAATATTCTAAATTTTAAATTATTATAAATAATTAGTTATGTGTTGTGAATTGTCCATAATTCGATAATTTATGAAATTTTAGACCATATAAATTTAAAATTATAATTTTTAAATATTTTTTTTGATTTTTAAACATTTTTATAATATGTTATTTTTATAAAATAACAATAGTGTCAATTTTGACACAATTCATTTATTTGAATTTAAATAAAATCCACATAGAGGATATATTCGAAAAAAAAATATTTAATAGACTCCTAAAATGTCATATTCATCTATAAAATTTTTGTATAACATTAATTAGTTCATATAATATTTATTTTAATATTTAAAAAATCATTTATTTGATATTTCTTTTCATAAAACAATTACTACATAATTTTTTTATAATCACTTGATATAATTATTAGTTGGATAAAAATTAAAAATAAAATACTATGATGATGATAAAACTAATATATTTCAAATGAATATTTGTACTGGAATTTAACATCTTAAAATCACAACATGTAAATTGTTATATTTATTAAATTATGAAGGTGACAACTTTGACATCATTTAAAATGAAATAATATAAGTGTCATAATCATTTTTATAAAACTCTAAATGATCAACAATTTCTCAATTGGATTGTTATGATTTATATATATAAGAAAAATATGTTTTGGTCCCGATTTTGGTCCTTTTAATGGGTGTTATGATTTTAATAAAACTTATATTACTGATATTTCATTAAATAAATAATTCCTCCATCATTAATGTATAAGCTATAAAGGTAATTAAATATCTCTTAAAAACTAAAAATAAATTACCATAAAAAAGAAAAACATGTTATATTTAAAATTAGAATTTATAATTTAATTTATATTCTGTATAGCCTTATATTAAAAATACTTTAATTATTAAAGTTTGAGTGAGACATATTTCACTTTCTTTAAAATAAAATAATTAAAGGTCTTAATCACATCCAACGGGGTTCCAATGGATTCCATTTCGACAACAATATGACTTAGGACGAAATATAATCATCCAATTATATTAAGACAAGTGTTAAGATAATTTTTTAATATTATATTTACCCTTAATTACCTGATTTACCTTTAACTATAGTAAATAAAATTTACCGTAGTTACTATTCATAGTGCCCAAAAATAAAACGTATCCTATTAACATAATTTTCACCTAACGATTAAAAATTTGGAATCCATTTTTCCAAATTCTAATCATAGAAGTTGCAGAAATTAATTTAAAATTTATCTCACTGTTAAGAAAATGAGTTTTAAAAGTTAAAACATTGCAAAAGATTGAAATGATTTTACCTATGAATTCAATGTAAAATAAATGATAATGATATAAATTATATTAAATGGTATGAATATAATCTATTTATACTTTAAAAACATTAAATATTATAATTTAACCATATAAATTATTACGATGAAAAACGTTGTTTTTAATTAAAATATAGTATGATTTTACTATTCATTAAAATATGAAAGTTATCAGAATAATATGAAAATTTTATCCAAAGTAAATTTTTATTTCCTGATTCCAAAGAAAAATTTTATTTTGTCAAATTGAACTTATAAACATTTCAAATACTAGATTTAAAGTGGGTGCACCATCAAAAGGCGGCAAAACTGCATTTTTTTAAAAATACTTATTTTATTGGAAATTTTTTTTTTCTCATACCATGTTCTAGAAAATTTGTAAGATGAATAATAATTTTATAAAATTTAAAATGTAGTTAATACTATTCATAACGTCTAGTTCAAAATAATATTATAACAATATATCATTGTTTAGTGAAACTCGATATTGCGTACAACACACGCTATTGAGGAAGGTTTCTCTTGCGTGCAGCACAAGAAAAGAATAGTGTTTGCCTATACTATAATATAATATGTTGTTGCATATAATGAAAGCTAATCTTGGTGATGCATACAAAAAAATACATCAATGAAATTAAAAATAATATATCTCGTAAAATATCGGGGTGTTACATTCTACCCCCCTTAAAATGAATTTCGCCCTCGAAATTTCTTCAGGGTTATAAATGGTTTTCTACTTGAATGTTTCTTTCATAGAAACCCACATCGTAAAAAGGAATACTAAAACTTAATTTTAAAAAGTAAATTAAGAAACATAATAGTTACCCAAATTAACGCATCACTGGGTTTCCACATAGGAGAACATAGGTGAAAACATGGATATGGAAGATAAATATAACCATCAACTTCTGATGAAGAGTGTTAGAGGACATGACTATGAAAAATACAACAATTACAAAGCCATAATTTTGTGATGATCTAAGGTACCATCTAATTCATCAGATATGAGGGAACTATGACAAAATTTTTGGTTTTCAAGATCATTTCCAAAATGTTGAAGAATTTTTGAATTAAAAAAATACATACTTGATTTTGGTACAATCTTACCATTGCTTGTGCCTTGAACAATTTCCACTTCATCTCTTAAAGAAATTAAGTTTAATTTGTCTTTTGAGAAGTGTTAGTAGATCATGCGATATAATGATAGGTCATTCCATCTATCTCAAACATATGGTTAGAAAAAGTTAGATACATAAGTCCATCTATGGTGAGATTAATCGTATATGGTTCCAAAAATGGACTTATACTTCATCTATCATCATACTTAATAAAATAAAACTAGTTTCTACTAACCAGGGACTTCTTGTAGGCCAGTGGTAGGCAATAAAGGCATGTCGCACTTCAGTTGTTGGTCTGATTCGCACATCCTTGTCCAATACGATGGGTTGTCGCCCATCCTATGGGTTGTCTTTTTTCTCAAACTATACTATTATAACATTTCAGAAATAGTATCAAAAGTTTATAGCCTTAAACAATACTATATGATGTCTAAGATAATCCATTCTAATCTTTAGGCTTATGCAAAATAATTCTATCCAATCTTATATTATAATGAAAAAGATTGCCATAGAGATTATATAACAACACTAGGAATACCATCATTTATCCCCCATATATCATAAGATATATCTTGTTGATCATATTCCAAACATTTGAATTCATTAATCATGTATTCTCTTGAAACATGAATTACGATAAATATTTTGTGAAAACATGAATGCTGTCAAAATTCAACTCTTTCCACATACCAATTTCCCAAAATTTCAATATGCGCAAACCATGATATCACTTTGTCCTTATATCAATCATGAGATCATTAATACTATCAAAAATTTTATTATCTATTTTCCCCTTCATTATTCACATATAATATTCTTTCCAAAAATATTCCAATCACTTTTCATGGTTACTGGAACCATTCAACATATACTTTCAAATACCCAAGGATCAACAATAGTGTAACAATCCTTATATTTTTTTTATTCCATATTACCATACAGTATTCTTGATAAACATGCAATCATTCAACTACCTTCTTAAACCATTGACCGAGCTACATCCTTTTATTCCTCAACACATTATTCATCTCATATATCATTTGTAGTCTCTTCATCATCATCAACATAAATACTACCCATACAACCATAATTATTCTTATCATGAGACTTTCCCTTAGGGAATTGGTTTTCATGATTCCTGTACATTCCACATTTAAAACATTTAACCTTGGTTGATATCTTAGCAATACCATTATCCTTGCCCATTGTGTTAACTGAACCTTTTCCTTTTCAATTACTGGTTTTGTGTCCTTCTTTTCCACTCCCAAAGAATCTTCCAATTCCTTTAAAACATTATCTATGATGCCTCTTCCCACATGAATTACATGAGGGAAACTGGACTTTCTTTCCTCTATGATCATCATTAAACTCCTTCTTTATATTATTAGCTGAGTCAAAAATCTTACCAAAGTTGAGATTATTGATCATATTATGATATTTATGATTAGGCATATTAATGATGTTTCTTCTTCCAAATACAATTTCCCTTGTTATCTCATGAAGAATATCATTCCATTATCCATCATATTCTCCATTAACATGAATCTTCATATTTCCAGCCATTTTCTAAAACCCCAAAAGAATAGTGTGAGAGGAAAAAATCATGCTAGGAAAACAACATAATAAAGGTGATGTACCATAAATATCTAAGATCATAGGTTTAATTCTATGATCATTACCATAATTCTTGGACTATAACCTATACTAATACTTAACCTTAGGGACATCCCTAGACATACCTTAGAAATTTCTCTAGGGATCTCAGAAAAGTTTTAACATCCTAGTTTCCAAAGGTTGAATAAAACTTCTCTCTAATACCAAATGTAGTGACCCAAACCTGACGTACATAGACATTTCATTACCTTTTCGTAATACATAATACATAACAAAAATAGATGCCCAATGACCGTATTAGTTTAGTGTCTTTGGAAACTCAAAACATAATATTCTAATCATGCTAAAAAATCTTCAACATCTCCCATAAAGATCTACCTCTTTAGTTTTATTACCTAAAAGTCTTTCTTTATATCCTATGGAAAAAACATAAAAAGGGTGAGCTCAAATGCTCTATAAGGGTAAACATGGAGAACATAAAACAATCCCTAAACATTTGAACGTATAAACATGAACATAAAACATCAAAATCATGAGTAATGACATAAATCTTGGCAGTGCATAAGGCATATATCATAAAGGAAAATCAATCATGATAAAATAGCATGGGAATAAACCATCAAATTGTGGCAAACCATTAATCAAGTGTTATGATTTCCATAGTATCCAAGGCATTTTTTCCAAGACCATCATAGTGGACAAAGTCCATTACTGAACCGGGTTTACTTGTCATTCCAGCCATGTATTACTGAATCGGATTCACTTGCCATTCCAGCCATGTCTATATCATGAGATATTAATCTTTACCCAATACATTGGAGGGAGATATAGGTCTCACCCATATTATAATGAAATCATTCTAATATGTGCCACAAAATCATAAATCATACATCATATCATAACCCATGTAATACAAATGGGATTCTTAAACATAATACCATCATAACATAATCCATATAAGATAAAAGGACTTAATAAAAATAATTCCATCATAACATATTCAAATCAATGTAATAATAGGTATAGAAAGAAAACTCTATATTATCTTAGATGGAAAATAATTTTGATAAAACACTTGAACTCTATTCTTGAGGAAAATATCCTTTCTTCTTCAAAAACATTTTTCCTTTCTCAACATGTCATGGAATTTTAAAAGAAAAGGATTTTGTTCAAAATAATCATGAAATATTGTATAGGATGCTTCATGTAAATAATTCGTTATAAAACTGTAAAAAATCATTCATGCGGTATTAGTTAAAAAACATTCTCCTTGTAGTTTTAACAGAAATGTCAAAAAGTACCACATATGGTAAACAAAAGAAAGATTCCTTCCATAACCGAAAGTAAAAGTCAAATAGGTGTAAACAAGAATTTAAAAATACATGGAATAATATTAAACACTTTAGGAAAAACATTTTTATGGACATGGATGAAAAATATAACCCTGGTAAATACTTACGTATAAGCAATCTCGGATAAAAATGAGATTGCAAAATTATCCCTTACCTTAGGTCCAATTTCTTCGGTATGTGTCTAAAACTCCTGTATAGTGGGTTTAAACATATTATTAACTGGTAAAAAAACCATAATAATATTTATGATATAATATATTATTCACCTAGGACTTTATATTACCTGTTATTTTGTTAATTCCATGTTAAGGAAGCATTTTTGGTAAATTTTTTCATTTATTATACGTGTTTTGACTTGTTGTTCTTGACATTATTACTTATATTTTGAATTACTTAATTAAATAATGTAAAAATTATTTATATATAATATATATTATGTATATAAATATATATGATATATCGATAAATGGAATGAAATACACTGTTCATGGAGACGGTAGGCCGTACGTACGCATGAACGCTATTTTCGTTTCCAAATTGAATTGAATGTAATTAAGTAAATGAAAAATATATGTATATAAATACAGTATCATTATTATTTCATATATTTCATTATTATTTATTATATATACTTTATAATCATACTTTAATGGTAATCATGGAGAATGAATCTCATCGCGTCATGGAGACAGTAATCTGTAAGTACGCACGAGCGATGATATCATTCCCATAATTATTGAATAGAATTGGAGTTGATGATATAATTTATCAGAATCAGTATGATGTTATAATAATCATATATATTTATTACTTCTACCATTATACCCATCCAAGTTAGGTGGTGGCAGAAAACAGATTACACCACGGTGTGGAGACGGTATTCCGTACGTACGTACGCGCTGTGATTTCGTATTCCGTAGGATGGATAGAAGGTGAGATAGGGTTTTTTTCATATTTATAATAACATATAAGTATATTAGTATTACTTATGTTATTACTTTATAGTGAAACAAATAATGAAGATGAAGTAGAAGAATAAATAAACTTGAAAGAATTGCTAAAGGATATTACCTCTTCTTCGACGCACTTCTTCTAAACCACCTCCTAGGGCACTAAAGTTGGTATTTGAAGAAGGCCAGGACCTCAATTATGTTTCTATAGAAGTTTAAAAGGTAAATATTTAGGGTTTGGCCGAGAATGAAGGCTCAAAATGGTGTGAGGAGGAGAGGGAGGATGTTCCCTTTTATAAGAGACGAGAGGGGAACTTTTGGAAACCTCTAAAATATTAATTTATAATAAACTCAAACCCCACTTAAAAACCTCCAAACATGACTAAAATACAAATATTAGATGATATAGGTTTTTAATCTCACCAACAAAAAAGATTTATACATTTTGGTAATTTATTTTAAACATTATCAACTTGATTTATCCTTATTTAATCTATTTAATATTATTTGTGTTAATAATATTCTAAATTTTAAATTCTTAGAAATAATTACTTATGTGTTTTGAATTGTCTATAATTGGATAATTAATGAAATTTTAGACCATATAAATTTAAATTTATAATTTTTAAATATTTTTGTGATTTTTAAACAATTTTATAATATTCTATTTTTATAGAATAACAATAGTGTCAATTTTGACACTATTCATTTATTTTAATTTAACTAGAAACCTCACAGAGGATATATTCTTACAAAAAAATTTAATATACTAATAACATGTTATATTAATCTATAAAATTTGTGGAGAACATTAATTAGTTAATATAATATTTATTTTAATATTTATAAAACCATTTATTTGATATTTCTCTTAATAAAACAATTACTACGTCATTTTTGTATAATCATTTAATATACCTATTAGTTGCATAAAAATTAAAAATAAAATACTATGATTATTATAAACTTGATATATTTCATAATAATACTTTTACTCTAATTTATCATCTTAAAATCACATCATGTAAATTTTTATATTTATTAAACTATGAAGGTGACAACTTTGAAATCATTTAAAATAAAATAATATAAGTGTCATAATATTTTTTATAAAGCTCCAAATGGTCCACAATTAGACCATTGGTTGGTTATTATTTAACTATATATGACCAATAAGTTTTGTTCATGTTATTCATCATTTTTATGGGTATTATTATTTTAATAAAAACTATATTACTGAATTTTCAGTAAATAAATAATTTCTACATCATTAATGTATAACCTATTAAGGTAGTTTAATATATCTTAAAAACCAAAAATAAATTTCCATAAAAAATAAAAAAAAATTATATTTAAAATTAGTATTTAGAATCGAATTTATATTCTGTATTACATTATATTAAAAATACATTAATTATTAAAGTTTGGGTGAGACATATTTCACTTTCTTTAAAATAAAATAATTAAAGGTCTTAATCACATAAAAGTGGGTACCAAGGGATTCCATTTCGAAACAAATATTCCTTAGGAAGAAATATAATCATCCAATTATATTAATACAAGTTTTAGGGTAATTTTATAATATTATATTTACCCTTAATTACCCGATTTACCTTTAACTATTGTAAATAAAAATTATAGTAGTTAATATTCATAGTGCCCAAAAATATAATGTAGCCTAATAACATAATTTGGAACTAATTATTCCAAATAGGGAATCCATTTTTATAAATTCAAATCACAGAATCTGTAGAAATTAATTTAAAATTAATCTCGTTGTTAAGAAAATGAGTTTTAAAAGTTAAAACATTGCAAAAGATTGAAATGATCTTACCTATGAATTCAAAGTAAAATCAATGATGATGACATAAATTATATTAAATGGTAAAAATATATTCTATTTATACTTTAAAGCCATTCAATATTATAATTTAACCATATAAATTATTATGATGAAAAAAGTTGTTTTTAATTAAAATAGAGCATGTTTTTATTATTCATTAAAATAAGAAAGTTATCAGAATAATATGAAAATTTTATCCAAAGTAATTTTTTATATACTAATTCCAAATAATAATTTTATTTTGTCAAATTGAACTTATAAACATGTAAAAAAATCTATTTAATGTGGGTGCACCATCAAAAGGCGGCATAACTGCATTTTTTTAGAAATACTTATTTTACCTGAAAATTTTATTTTGTTCTCATACCATGTTCTAGAAAATGTTTAATATGAATAAAAATGTCATAAAATTTAAAATGTAGTTAAAACTATTCATAACATCTAGTTCATAATAATATTATTACAATATATCATTGTTTAGTGAAACTCCGTATTACGTACAATAGACGTTATTGAGGAAGGTCGCTCTTATGTGAAACACAATCCAAGAATCGTGTTTGCGTCTACTACAAGCTAATATGGTGTTGTGTATAGCGCAAGATAATCTTAGTGAAGCGTACAACAAAAGACATCAAAGAAATGAAAAAAGAATATATCTCATAAAATCTTGGGGTGTTACAACTACCCCCAGTACCAAACACTACTACAGCTATCATACCTCCAATTCTAAGGTATGGTAATTTCTTTGCAAATTTCTTTGAGTCTCACATAGCCTGCTCATGATTTACTTTTTTCTTGACAAGACAAACTCCAATCCTTTTATATCTATGTGTGTCTTAGTATTCCTTCTCTCATATTCACTATCTCGGTGTCATAGCTTTGATTTGTTGGTTCTGAAGGAAGCTTGTTGGTGATCAATGGTAAGGCCATATATTATACTTGTTTGTTTTCATCCATTCTTCTTCCAAAGATCCACTATGGTGGTGTATTTTTTGTTTGTGGTATGAGTTAGTCTATATTTTTATAATGCATGGGAGAAGTATAGTGACCCATCCTTTTCATATTTTACTATTACATCATTTTAAATCTAAACAACATAATAGTATTACACATAGAGGATACAAAGGTTTAGTGTCTTGGGAAAACTAGGACCATACATAACAAATACAACATCAAGCATAAACATTTATTTAATTTTTTCTTCTCTAGGTTTTTACTGGCACTTGTCCTCTCCTTATTACATGTATCCACTAGAGGATATACATAAAAAGGGGTGACATAGAAGCACATTAAGAGGATAGATACGAACAATAGAAATGGGTTATCATAATCATAACATGGGAAAAAAGATCATGAACATGAGAGGAGGCATAAATATAAGACTTGAAATGTGAGAATGCATAAAAATGAAACATCATGTCTTAGTGGTTAACTACCACACAAACTTGTGAACCATACTGGCATATTTTTTACACATCATTTCACATTTACTGATGAGATTCATCACTTTACCTAATGCATTGGAGCGCAGTATAATTCTGGGGGCGCCCGTCACATTCAAACATTCATATTGTGCTTTATAATTCCAGGCGCACCCGTTACATCATAACATTATCATTAACATGCATGCCACATAGAAAATATAAAAATAATGAACATAACTAACCCATGTAATGTAATGTGTTTCATATAATAACAACACATTCATAAACATTTGGTTCCCAAAACAAGTAGGGAATAACATACTTAATACAAGAACCATCGACTTTGAATGAGAAGTGAAAGGTGAGTCCTTAAAAGAATAGTTCTTTTGGAAAACATTCGGTTTGTCATAAATACCAGTGACAAACAATTATATCCCATAAATGGAAAGAAAAATATGAAAAATATATTTTAAGGAGTAACCATATCAAAAAGGAGTGAAAGAGGGATAACCTGAAGGATGGAAGTTGGGTTCATGAAATTCCCCTTACCTTATATTTGAATGCTTCCTTCTCTTTAATGTCCTGTATAATTACATTATATTCATTAATTATTAATCCAGAACCTTTTTTAAATTAAAATTGATCATTGTGGTTTCATTAAGTGATTTTATGTGACTTTGGATGAGTTATAGAATTTAACAACATTATTCAAGAATGTTTGTTTTTATGGTTTTCCAGCGTGGTTCACTTGTATTCTTAAATTGGAGTTTCGGTAGAACATGGGCTAACATCCATAACAGATATTACATGTTATTAATGATATTACAAGTGTTTTAGTGATTTTATAATAAATTATATTATATCCACGTGGATGAATCATTAGATAAAAATTAAATGATGATTATTTGGGTTAATTTGAGTGATTTTTTGATCATAATGAACTTGTTTTATTTTATCACTAGAAATATGGTCATAAGTTAGTTTCATAACTTGAAATTGGAGATAATACGTATACAATATTCTGGTTAAACCATAAAAATGGTTTCATGACCTGATCTGAAGTTATAAATGGAAGAAGAAAACATGTTCTTTTTTGAAGGTGACAAATTAACATCTCATAAACAACGTTCCCTTTAATAAAATAAAAGGAAGAGAGAAAGGGGGTTGGAAGATATAATATCCTATTAGCATCATAAAAGTCCATTATATTTATAATACTAAAGTTATAATACCATTTGGATGAAGATAGGTGGGTAAAGATCAAAAAATGAATTTGAAATTGAAAGAAAATTAAAGAAGAAGAGAGAGAGAAATTACCTCTTGAAGCCTCCTCTTGAGATCCTCTTTAAGGGCCTAAGCATGGTATTTTGATGAGATCAGAAGCTCTTGGACGTGGGGTAGGGGCTAGGGAAGGTGTTTTTCATAGTTTAGAGAAGGCTAGGAGGTTGTGAGGTGTGAGGAAATGAGGGAATGAAGGGTGGTTTTTATAGTGGAGGGGAGAGGGGTTTCTTTAATATAAAATTCATTAGTTTATTAATTTCCACTATGAAAAGGAATAGTGATTAATGCGTGACCAGTAATAGTAATGTTATCATGTGATCCCGAACCATGTTGTCTTACATCAGCAGAACATCACACATGACTCTATAATTAGCTTATTTAGCTTATTTTTGTAAATTACGGTATTTCATTATTCATCAAAAATTCATGTATCTCAGAAAAATCCCAAAAATTTACCCCAAGCATTTTTTGATGTGTAGAATACAAAAATGAAGTCCATTTTTTCAAAAATAATATTCTAAATATTATTAATTTAACATTTAATTAAAATCATAATTTACTTAAAAACACCTTTTAAGATTAAAACTGATTTTATAGTGCTTTCAAAAATTACGTAGGTTCTTATAAAATTATCTAAAAACTATAAGACATTGATTTGATAAATAATGAATACATTTTATAAAAATATATTTTTTTTTAAATTGATTAATTAATTATAATTAATTATTTATGACTTACAAAACTCCAAAACATTTACTAAGGTCAAATTATCACTTTGTAAGATGTACAAATTTTATTTAATTATTCATGGGTAAGTTTACTTTTATGTTAGATTATTTACTATTCATAAGTGTCATATTACTATTCATAAGGGTAGGTTACTATTCAAAAGGTTACGTTACTATTCACTGAAAATTATTTTTGTTTCATTAGACTCCAAAAACCATCTTGAACACAACCGTGTATGTCATATTCTCAAAATTCTCAATACAAAAGTGACAAAATTATGTTTAGAGGTCACTTAGCAATTAGTAGTTCATTATGAGGTGTTTTCATGTTATTTTATGACATAGTTATATGAAGATAATTTCCATTGAAAAACATTGGGTTGTTACATTCTTCCCCCCTTAAGAAATTTCACACCCAAAATTTTACTTTACATAAACAGGTGAGGGTGTTTCTCCTTCATTGCCTCTTCTGGTTCCCAAGATTCTTACTGAAACTTATGGTTCATCCACAACACTTTGACAAGATGGGTTGTCTTGTTGCATAGAACCTTATCTCTTCGATCCAAAGTCTTTACTGGTTTCTCCTCATAGGAGAGATCTTCTTCCAGCTTCACCACCTCTAAGTTTAGTACATGTGAGGGGTCTGGTATGTACTTCCTCAGTAGTGATACAAGAAACACATAATGAACTTGATCCATATTCGGTGGAAGTGCAATCCGATAGGCCATAGCTCCTATGCGTTCAAGGATCTCAATGGGGCCAATATACCTTGGGCTTAGCTTCCCTTTCTTCCCGAATCGCATGACTCTCTTCCATGGAGATATTTGAAGGAAGACTTTATCTCCAATGTTTAACACCAAGTCCCTTAGACGACTATCAACATAGCTCTTTTGACGACTTTGAGAAGCTTTGATGTGTTTCCGGATGACTTGAACCTTCTCTGTCATCTCTTGAACAAGATCATGTCCAAGTAGCTTTCATTCTCCAACTTCATCCCAACAGGTTGGAGTTCTACATCACTTTCCATACAGAGAGTCATATGGAGACATCTAAATACTCGAGTGGAAGCTATTTTTTTATGATAACTCAACCAATGGGAGATGTTGATCCCATCCACCTTTGAATTCTAGAGAGCAGGATCTTAGCATATCTTCAAGCATCTGAATAGTCCTTTCTGACTGGACATCAGTTTGGGGGTGATAGGCCATGCTGAAATTTAATTCCTTACTCAAAGCATGCTGAAGGCTCCTCCAGAATTTAGATGTGAACCTTGGATTACGGTTAGAGACAATTGAGACTAGAACACCGTGCAGTCTCACTACATTCTTCACATATATCTTTTCAAGTTTTTCAAGTGTGAGGTCTTCCCGAATAGAAATAAAATGGGTTTTCTTGGTGAGTCGGTCAACCACAACCCATATCGCATTATTTCCCTTTGACGTCTTCAGGAGACCCGTGACAAAGTCCATAGTAACATTTTCCCATTTCCACATGTGTATAGGCAATGGTTGCATCATACCTTTGGACTTTTGTCGCTCAACTTTAACTTGCTGACATACAAAGCACCTTGGTATATATTCCATAGTCTCCTTCTTCATGTTATCCCACCAGAAGTGTTCTCGGAGATCACTGTACATCTTGGTACACCTAGTATGGATAGAGAAGGTTGAGCTATGTGCATTGCCCAATAACTCCTTCTTTATCTCGGGTGATGAAGGCACACAAATTCACGTTCAAAACTGAATCACACAATCATCATTGATATGGAACTCTTTCATCTTCACATCCTTTACTTCATTAACCTTCTTTTGTATCTCCATATCATCCCTTTGTGTTTCCTTAATCTTCTCCTAGATGGATGGTTGGACAATAATTTGGGAAAGGTAGGATGTATCCCCTTACCTTATGATTTCAAAATCCATTCTTTTCATATCTAAGAAGATAGGTTCTTCCTCAATCCGCAGCATGGATAGAGTATCAGGTTCTTTTCTGCATAGTGCATCAGCTAAATTGTTCACCTTTCCATGATGGTAGTGGATAGATCAATCGTAATCCATGACTATATCTAACCATCTCCTTTGATTCATTTTAATCTTCTTTTGTGTGAATATATACTTTAGGCTCTTATGGTTACGGTATATGTCACACATCTCACCATAAAGGTAGTGCTTCCATATTTTCGAAGCAAAAATCACGGCTTCCAGCTTTAGATCATGTGTCAGGTAGTTCATCTCATGGATCTTTAACTGTCGTGAGGCACAGGTTATGACATTATCATTTTTCATGAGTACACAACCCAAGACATTTATTGAAGCATCACTGTATATCATAAAACATTCTCCACTTTTTGGTAGTGTGAGTGCAGGTGCAGTGATCAGCCTTCACTTTAGAACCTTGAAGCTTCCCTCACATTCTTCCATCCGGAAATACTTTACCCCTTTCCTTGTTAACTTATTTAGCTGGCTTGACAATCGTGAGAAGTTTCTCACAAAACATTGGTAGTACCCATCTAATCCAAGAAAACTACAGATTTCTGTGACACTAGAGGGCCTGGTCCATTCCTCAATCACCTTTGTCTTTGAAGGATCTGTATAAATTCCCTCACTTGTGATCACATGTACCAAGAACGTGACTTACTTCATCCAAAAGTCTCACTTGCTGAACTTGGTGTACAACTTCTCCTTTCATAATGTCTCCAAACCAAGTCTTAGATGTTCTTCATGTTCCCCCTTTCTCTTGGAGTAGATGAGAATAACATCAATAAAAACTATAACAAATTTGTCGAGGTAATGTCTAAATACACTATTCATCAAATCCATGATGATTTCAGGGGAATTAGTAAGTCCTAAGGGCATCAATAAAAACTCATAGTGCCCATACCTTGTTCAGAAGGCACTCTTCAGAATATCTTCCTTCTTCACCTTTACCTGATGATATCCAGAATGAATATCCACCTTCGAGAAGTATTGAGCTCCTTTTAAATGGTCAAACAAGTCATCAATCCTTAAGAGAGAATACTTGTTCTTTTTGGGGATCTTGTTGAGTTCCAGATAATCGATACCCAGCCATGTTATTCCATCCTTCATCTTCATAAAGAGCACTTGTGCACCCCAAGGTGATGCACTAGGCTATATGAACCCTTTTTCCATGTAAATTCCCAGAAATTTTAGGGAAAGTTTTATCTTAAATATATTGTAATTTTTACAAGTCTGTGGATTCTGACGGCACTTGATTTCGAGGCCCGGTGTGCTCAGAATCAATTTTCAAAGTTTAGCTCGGGTACGATCAGTAAATGAATGAGTGGGGTTTTCTATCTTTTGAACCGGTTCGTGAGATTTAAATCTGAGGGCACTGATGAATTCACAATGTTGGTAATTGCTTAAGGGGACCTTTACCATAATTGCGTTTGTGCGGGAGGAGAAGTTAAAAATTGTGGATTAAATAAGAAGTGAATAAAAATGTGGAAAATTTTTTATTCTATATATTAAGTGGTTATATCCTACATGGGGCAGTTGGGATGGGACCCACAAGCTCCTCACTACCCATGTGAGGATAATTGGGTGGTGGGGCCCACACGAGCCCCAACCATTCACATTACCTAAACCCCCTAAACCTCCGATTAAACTCCTTTGTTTAATGTTGACACCTCCCTCGGATTTAATTGAGTAACTCTTCCTCTCCCCTCTCTCCCTCATTAAAACATTCCAACCCATCACTTAATTAATTAGACAACTCATGGTTTAATTAATTAAGTGAATTCTAATTTGAATTTCGTAAATTTGAATGCATGACATGATTTAATAAAAAAGGAGAAGCCTTATTTTATTTTTTGTTGTCTTGTTGTGTTGAGATTTTGGGGAGAGAGCTCTTGAGTTTTGATGAATGCTTCATCCCCTTTGTTGAATAATTCAAACTCTCTGATGAAGAACGTCGACTCGGCGACCCTAAATTCTCCATCCTCTTCTTCCTCCACGACAAGGGGGGAGACACCGATGCGGGAACTCGCCAATGACGGCATGCCTTGTTTTCTTCTATCTGTGATAAAAAGGGGAGACACTACTACCTCCTCAGATGCTCTCCGTGGATATATAAAAAATCCTCACCTCATGATGCTGTCAACAGCGATGCTGACGTTTGTCATAATTTGTTGAGTTAGGGGTTTATTCTTAAAAGTGGATGTTTACGTACCCCGTCATCATTGGAAATATTTGTTTAAATATGGCCGATTGTTATCATTTTATGCGTAGGGTGCGGGCCGAACGAACACGGCCCAAAAACCCTCCATTTGTTCTCATATAATTATTCTAGAATCAAAAATCGAAGGCGGAGGAGGCACGATGCCGTCGCGCCGTGCCGGGAAGGCGACAAAGGAGTTAGGACATCATCGCATTGTGCCGAGAATGCGAAAAAGGAGGCCAACGTTGTCACGCCGGTTGTGCAGAAAGAACCGCGACTCGCTACTCAGGCCGCTTTGGTGGAAGAACCGGCCGGCCCATTGGCCGGTCGAGTGAAGAGGATCTGAGGTGCTAGGGAGTTTCCACGCTAGAGGACCGGCTAGCCCGTCGGCCGGCCAGGTGGAGCTGTATTGTGGTGCCCGGAGGGTGCCGCAGTGCAAGACCGGCGGCCCGCCCAAGCGGCCCACGTGCGCAGAAGACCAGACGGGCTAGCAGGCCGGTTTGGGGAAGGGTGGTGCCTCTGGTTCGGAAAACTAAGCCCCCCCCCCCCCGCCCCCGGAACACGCTCGGCTTCGGCCGAGCCAGCTAGGTCGTGCCAGGTCGGGCTGAGCCGGGCCGCACCACTCCGGGCCTGGCTGAGCTGGGTCGTGCCAGGTCGGGCCGGGCCACACCACATCGTGCCGAGTTGAGTATTTTCCTTCAGACCGGTCTAACACCACTGCTGGGTCGGACCCGTCAAACTGGATTAACCCGACCCGTCGGCCCACTGGGCTAAACGGGTCGGGCCTGTTAATCACTTAAACGGAAATAACTCTAAGATTGTGCGTCCGATCGACGCGCCGTCTGCGGCACTAGGAATATTTTGACGAGACGGTCCTTTTGCGATACTCTAAGTAAGTTTAGGATGATTTTGGATATCAGCTGGGTTACAAATGAGCATATTTCTAACTGGTCCCCTTGGACTGAAAAGCCATTATCTCTCAGACCAGGAATATGATTGACGTGTCATCTGTCGCGTTGAGTTTCTATTAACGAGACAGAACATTGGGATATGTCAACTATGGACCTTGTGGCAGTTGATGTATCGACCCCCTTGGCTCGTGGAGCGGACCCTCCCAGAATCGAGCATGCTGTGTGCGGGAATCCTAGAGCTGGCTGCGACTGTGATGACAATAACGACTGTACTAGGATCCTACGTGGGTTCGGCAGCGAGGAAGACTGTACTTGTATCCTCTGTGGGTTCGGCAGCGATGACGACTGTACTAGGATCCTACGTGGGTTCGGCAGTGATGGTTACTTTACTTGGATCCTACGTGGGTTCGACAATAATGACTTCTCTACTTGGATCCTACTTGGGTCCGACAGGGGAGATGATTCAGAGGCTACATCTATCATCTCCACCCCTCTTCGTGAATAATATACCTGTGTGAGCTGAGTCTCGATTTTCAATCATTATCATCGATGTGATTGACTTGCTTTCCTATGTGGAATGGGTTGTGTTTTCCTGTGTGGACTGGGTTGTGCTTGGGCTCGTGAGTTTGAGCCGAACTGGATTTGATGACTTAGGTATATGTATGGGAAGATACCAAAGTAGAGTTGATTGATACTTCACGTTTTTATCTTTCCTTTGTGGTTTATCCTTGGTAGATTCTGAGAGACCTCCAGGGGTCTCGGGGTCCCTATTGAGTATCGTATACTCACCCCGTCATGGGATATCCCGCACTACATTGTGTTGGATGCAGACAACAGACAACACAGATCGAGGTGGAGGATCGTGGAGCTGGACGGTACCCTGAGGTGGACCACATGGCGGGACATACACGGAGTGGACATCCGGACCCAAGGAGTCGAGCAGACTATCTGTACCCACCCTTCAGGTGGGATTTCCGGAGGACGACTCGGTGTTGCTGTTTTACTTTACTATTGTTGTACGTTCCTTCAGTTGTACTGTACTTTCATTTTGGTTTGTATACTGGGCCATTTACTTTCCAGCACTTACTTTTGTACTCATTTTACTTAGTGTTTGCTTCAACTTTCATACTCTATTGTGTTTTTTTACTTATATAAATGAAATGCCTTCCCTTTTATCGGGATTTATGCTTTGGTGCTAGTAACCAGCCCCTAGCCTATGGAAGGCTGGCTTGGGGTTGTCACGGCACGGGCCCTGAGGATGGGTTGTGACAAATTGGTATCAAAGGAGTCGGTTCTACCGTAGAACTTAGGACTCTGATAATTTATTCATGTGAAGCAATAGTGTTAAGGGTATTGAGTGTGGTTATCAGTCCAGAGAGTCTACTGTTGGTGCGGCGGACGACGTATCCATACACCAGGACAATGGCTTCTGATTTCCGACTCAGTGCTCGAAAACATTGATTGCATGTGTGTTTCAAAATTTTTCCAAGTGATTACTATGTGTCAGCTCAACAGGTATATTGTATTAACAATGGTGCACCTGTTTCCTTTCAGGATGGGCCCACAATGGCAGCCCGCTAGGGTTCCCAGTTACGTGCGAGATGGAAGCCCACCGAGCGATGAGGCCTTGGTGCAGGGCCCCATTACAACGGAGACACCAGCAGTACCTCTACCCGCTGGGCCACCGATACCACTGGCCCCAGCAGCAGAGAGTGCATGTCGCATGAGTGCGCTGCACGAGTTTCAGCGATAGAGGCCGCCCAGGTTCTTTGGAGAGACAGACCCTCAGGCAGCCGAGGATTGGCTGGATGCTATCGTCCGAGTCTTCAGATTGGTAGGGACACCAGCAAATCTTATGGTGATCCTTGCGGAGAGTCTCCTACAAGCAGTAGTAGGTAGATGGTGGATCCTGATGCTCCAGGTGCACAATGAGACATCTCTACTATAGAAGGACTTCGAGAGCCTATTCTGCTTTGATTTTGTTCCAGCCTCCCTCCATGCGGTGCACATCCAGGAGTTACTAAAACTGCGACAGAGAAGTATGACAGTAGCCTAGTACTCGGTGAGATATACTGACCTCTCGCACTACTCCACGGACATGGTGCGAGACCCATTCATCCGGGCTCGGACCTTCGAGCAGGGACTGAGGCATGAGAACAAGGCTTTGATGATCTCTCTCAGCATTCCGACTTAGGCAGGATTCCTGGAGCAGGCCCTACTTGTGGAGAGCTTCCTAGCTGAGCCTACGCCAGCAGCGAGCCCTATCGCAGGGCGACACGTAGCGGAGTCTTCTGCAGCCGGCAGTAGACAGATGTCGCAGAGGTCGAAGCGAACCAGTCCATCAGGTGGGAGACCTCAGGATACTGGTTCGGAGGTGCGGGGCACACACAGCGTATCCATTCATACAAGAGGGAGGCAGTTCTATGCATGCGGCGGTCAGGGCCACATGGCTCGTGACTGCCCGACCCACCATGCAGAAGAGCAGCAGACGGTTGAGGGACCACCCAGCAGATGTAACACCCCGAGATTTTATGAAAAATATTCTTTTTAATTTCATTAATGTCATGTGTTGTACGCTACACCAAAAGGATCTTTCACAACATGCATCCCTGACATGGCTTGCATTACATGCAAGCGCGACCTTCAACGATAGCGTGTGTTGTATGCAATACTGAATTTCGCTAAACAATGATATGTTATGTAAAATAGCCGTTATGAATAGTAATACCCACCTTTTGAAATTATATAAATTTTATCTTTCAAAATAGACTTCATTTTTGGATTCATAATATTGAAATTAGCTTAGGGTGAATTTTTGGTATTTTTCTGAAAACTTTCAATTTTTGATGAATAGTGAAAACACTTTGTTACTATTCAAAAACCGACTTTTTATTTAAATAATTATTATTTTTATTTAAATTTATTATAGGTCAAAATTGATACATAATACCTATATATGTTCAATTTAAGTCATTGGAGTCATTTTATAATAATTTTAGATATATAAAAATTTTATTGAACTTTTCACCGTCTTTTACCCACCTCCTAGGAGAATTTGCAAATTCACATAAAACATAATTTTACTGCTTCTGTGAGTGGAATTTAGAAAATCTGAGAGACATGGTTAATATCAACGACTAAATTCTGGTTCAATGAGATGAAAATAATATTTGGTGAATAGTAACTTTTTACTTTTTTTTACCACGGTTAAAAGTAAATACGGTAATTAAGGGTAAAAATGATATTATTATTACCCTAACACATTTGCTAATTTTATTGGATAAGTTTAATTCGACAAAAAACAACCTTAGGAGTAAAATATGAAAATTTAGGCCCACATGGATTAGACTAGGACATTTATTATTAATTTATTTTAAAAAGGGTTAAAATAGTTAAAATCCGAGTTTAATAACTAAATAATTTTTAATATAGGGTTATATGTAAGATAAATTCAACTATAAATATTCATTAGAAATATAGAAATATTTCATACATTATGGAGTTTTATTTATAATTTTTGGACATTAAATAATATAATTTATTTATGACACAATGATGATGCAGTAATTATCTTATTAATAAAATATTGACATAGATGATGTTATAAATACCAAAATAAATGTAATTTGAGACTTTTTATGAATTCCACTAATTTTATAGGATAATTTGACATGTTATTATTGATTTAGTCAACTTTTTTTGAACTAATCATTCTGTTATGATTTTCACAAAAATCAATTACCAAATAGTGTCAAAATTGACATAAAATAGTTTTTAAAACAAATATTATATTATTAATTGTTATTTCTTTTCTAAAAATCTAAGTTTCATCCAAATGACTTATATAAGGTTATATATATTAATAATAAACAACTTGGGGTTCGTTTGGCTTGTTATAGTAAGTTTATTAACCTTATAGTGTAAGAAAACAAGAAGACACGGTAAAAGAAATATTATTTAACTTACAGTTAAATCTAATTGATAAGGTAAAAATAGAAACCTAAACTTGTATAAATTGTATTGGATGAGAGTATTTCTACCCATACTCACCTTATCTTAGAAATATCTCAATTTGGATCTATTAAAAACCTAATATGACTTTATAATAAATTAATATTTTTAGTTATTCCAAAGGTGCCCATCTCCTCCCATATAAAAGGGAACCTCCTCCCTCTCTTCCTCACACCACTTTGAGCCTTCAAGATCGTCCCAACCCTGAAAATCGTTCTTATACACTTCCCTAGAAACATACTATATGTTATGGACTTCTTCAATGACCAATCTTAATTCCCTAAGAGGAGGTTTAAAAAGGCGTGTCGAAAGAAGAGGTAATATTTGTTACAGATTCTTTCAAATTTATTTCTTCTTCTACTTATTCTTCATTAGTTGTTTCATTATGAAGTTTTAACATCAGTATCACTCATATACGGATATGTTATTATAAGTATTAAACAACCCTATTTCACCATCTATCCATCCTACGGAAAATGAAATCACCGCGCATGCGTATGTACGGAATACCGTCTCCACGCCATGGTGTAATCTATTTTCGACCACCACCTTAGTTGGATGGGTATAATGGTGTACATAAATAACTATATATGATTATTGAAAAGTGATATTGATTATTAAATAGTATACATACACTTCAATTCAATTCCACGATCATGGGAATGATATCATCGCTCGTGCGTACGTACGGACTACCGTCTCCACAACGCGATGAGATTCATTCTTCATGTTAACCATTCATGAATGATTATAAAGTATATATAATAAGTAATCATGAAATATGTGACATAATAATTATACTATATTTATGTGTATATATATATATGTCATCTACTTAATTTCATTCAATTAAATAAGGAAACGAAAACAGCGTTCATGCGTACGTACGGCCTACCATCTCCATGAACGGTGTATTTCATTCCATTTAATCGATATATCATAAATATATGTATATACTAAATATATATTATATATAAATCATGTTTTACATTCTGTAATTAACTAAATCATGATATAATAATAATATCAATAACAACAAGTCCAAACACGTATGATAAATAAAACGATTTAACCCAAAACGCTGCTTTAACATGGAACTTTCAAAAGAACGGGTAATATAAATTCATAAGTGAACCATATATGATACCATAACAACGAATATTATTCTGTAATTAGTCAATTACATTATTTAAATCA
The DNA here is from genome assembly GCA_963277665.1 of Viscum album. Lineage (NCBI taxonomy): Eukaryota > Viridiplantae > Streptophyta > Magnoliopsida > Santalales > Viscaceae > Viscum > Viscum album. The sequence goes on along the minus strand of OY728153.1, from coordinate 689,365,475 downwards.
TTATACAAGAGGTTCGGATACGTACAAAGAATATCATACCTAAGGTAAGGGATAACCTTTCCAATCTCGTTCTTATCTGAGATTGTTTATTTGTAAGTATTTGCTGGGGTTATTGTTATCATCCAATTCCATGTTTTCTAAAAGTGTTTTTATGTATCTTTAATTTCCCTTTTACCCATTTTGTCTTTTACTACATGGTATGTAATTAATCTTTCTTTCTTTTATGTTACGAGGTACTTTTTGACTTTTCCGACAAAAGTATGAGAAAAATGTTATTTTTAACTTATAAGACGTGAACGGATTATTACGGTTTTATAAAGCCTTATTTTCATGAAGCTTCCTTAAAAATATTTCAGGACTATTTTCAAAAAAAATACTTTTCATTTAAAATTTCATGGAATTTTGTGAAACAAAAATGATTTTGAAGAATAAAGGATATTTTCCTCAAGAATTCATTTCAAGTGTTTTATCAAAACCGTTTTTTCATCTAAGATGAAATTATTTCATATGTGTATGTTTCATGTATAATGTCTCTATGATTTACATTGTTTCACTTTTCTTATGATGAAATATCCATTTGTTTTTTATGGATTATGTGATGATGGGATGATGTTTAAGGAACCCATTTTATTCTTTGGGTTATGATGAATGTTTTAAGTTTATTTTGTGGAACATGTAAGAATGATTTCATTATGAGATGGGTGGTACCTATATCTCCCTAAAATGCATTGGGTAAAGATTTATATCTCATGAGATAGACATGTCTGGAATGGTAAGTTAATCTGGTTCAATGTTACAGGACTAAAACAAGGAGTGAACTCAATTCCGAAAGGGACTTTGTCCACTAAGATGGTCTCGTCAGCAATGCCTTGGCTACTATGGAAATCATAACATGTGCTTAATGGTTGCCACAATTAAATGTTTTATTACCATGCTATTTTATCATTATTTATGTTCCCTTATGGTATGCTTTACTTACTTCCAATATTCATGTATTTGCTCAAGATTTTAATGTTTAGATTTTATGTTCAAGTTTTTTCATTCAAATGTTTATGGATTGTTTTATGTTCTCTATGTTTACCCTTACTGGTCATTTGAGATCACACCTTTTATGTTTTCTTTTCCTCAGGATATAAAGAAAGGTTTTAGGTAAGAAAAAAATGGGGAAGATCTTTATGGGGGATGTTGAAGATCCTTCACCACGATTAGAAGATTATATTCCGAGTTTTCAAAGACACTAAACTATTACGGTCCTTGTCTGTCTGTTTTTTTATGTACTAAGTATTCCGAAAAAGTAATGTAATGTCCATGTACATCAAGATTTGGGTCTCTACAGTTGGTATCAGAGGAATGGTTTATTCAACCTTTGGAAACTAGGATGCGAAAAAGTTAGTGAGATCCCTAGAGATATTTCTAAGGTATGTATTAGGATGTCCCTTAGGATAAGTATACGTATAGGATATAGTCCTAGAACTATGGTAATGATATTAGAACTTAACCTAAGATGTTAGATATTGAGGGTACTCCCCATTTACTATGTTGTTTTCCCTAGCATGATTTTTTCCTCTCACACTATTCTTTTTGGGTTTTAGAAAATGGCTGGAAACAGGATGATTCATGATAATGGAGGATATGATGGACAACGGAATGATATTCTTCATGAGAAACCAAATGAAACGGGATTTGGAAGTCCAAACATATTTATTATGCCTAATCAGAAATCTCATAATATGATCAATAATCTCAACTTTGGTAAGTTTCCGGACTTAGATAATAAGAGAAAGATGGTGTTTCATTATGATCATAGAGGAAAGAAAGTTCAATTTCCCTCATGTAAATCATGTGGGAAGAGGCATCAGGGAGATTGTTTCAAAGGAACTGGAAGATGCTTTGGGTGTGGAAAATAAGGACACAAAGCCAGTAAGTGCAAATGAAAAGGTTCAGTTAACACCATGTAAAAGGATAATGGTATTACTACAACATCAACAATGATTAGATGTTTTAAATGTGAAATGTATGGGCATTATGCAAACTAATGCCCTAAGGGAAAATCTAATTAAGAGAATTGGCATCGTCATATGAGTAGTATTTTTGTGGATGATGATGAAGAGACTACAAATGAAATATGAGATGAAAGAAATGATGAAGCTCAGTTAGTGGTTTAAGAAGTTAGTGGAATGATTGTATGTTTATAAAGAATAATGTATGGTACTATGGAATAAAGAATCATCTAAGGATTGATACACTATTGTTTTTCCTAAAGTAATTGAAATTATATGTTGAATGGTTCTGGTAACCATGGAAGGTTTTTCAGATATTTTTGGAAAGTAGATGATATGCGCATAATGAAGGGATAATAAGATAATGAGATGTTTGATTGTATTCATGAGCTCATGACTGATATAAGGACTAAGTGATATTATGGTTTGATTATATAGATATTTGGGATTTTGGTATGTGGAAAGAGTTACCTTTTGATAGTATTCATGTTTTCACTAAGGTTCTATGGTAATTCATGTTTCGAGAGAATATATGACTATGGTATTCATGTGTTTGGAATACAACAAACAAGATATATCTTATGATATGTGTGGGATAAATGCTTGTATTCACATTCTTGGTAGATAACCTTTCTAGTAATTGTTTTCTTTATCCTTAGATCTTGGACCGAAGTATTTTAGATAAGACTAAATATTTGAATGGATTATGTTGGACATAAGTTAATATTGTTTAAGGATAGAACTTTTTTTGATATTATTTATGGCATGTTATACTAGTGTAGTTTTAGAAAAAGGACAACCTGTAGAACGGGCGACAACCCATCGCGTCAAACAAGGCTGTAGGAATCGAACCCACAACCGAAGTGTGACTGTCCTTTATCACATACCACTGGCCTACAGGAAGTCCCTGGTTAGTAGAAACTAGTTTTATTTTGTTATGCGGTATGATATATGAAGTATAAGTTCATTTCTGGAATCGTATACAATTAACCTCACCATAGATGGACTTATGTATAGTTGATAACTTTTGCTAACCTTTTGTTTGAAACAGATGGAATGACCCATCATTCAATAACATGATCTGTTAACACTTCACGAATAACAAATTCAACTTCATTTCTTTAAGAGATGAAGTGTAATTATTCAAAGCCCGAACAACAGTGAGATTGTACCAAAATCATGTAAGTATTTCTTTTAATTCATCAACTTTAGGGAAATGATCTTGAAAATGAAAAATGTTGTCCTAGTGCCCTTATATCTGATGAATCATATGGTACCCTAGATCATCAAAAATATATGGCTTTGTGATTGATGGATTTTTCATAGCCATGTTTTCTACCACCCTCCATCAGAACTTGATGGTTAGATTTTTCTTCCATATCCATATTTTAACCTATGTTCTCCTATATAGAAACCCAGTGATGAGTTACTTTGGGTAATCGTTATGTTTCATACTTTAGTTTTTAAAAATAAGTTTTAGTATTCCTATTTACAATGTGGGTTTCTATTAAAGAAACTTTTGAGTAGTAAACCATTTATAACCCCGACGAATTTCAAGGGCAAAATTCATTTTAAGGGGGGTTGAATGTAAGACCCCAAGCTTTTATGAAAAATATTATTTTTAATTTCATTAATGTCTTGTGTTGTACGCTACAACAAAAGGATCTTGCACAAAATGCATCCCGGACTTGGCTTGCATTACACGCAAGCGTGACCTTCCACGATAGCATGTGTTGTTTGCAATACCGAGTTTTGCTAAACAACAATATGTTATATAAAATAGTCGTTACGAATGGTAATACCCACCTTCTAAAAATTTATAAATTTTATCTTTCAAAACGGACTTCATTTTTTGATTCATAATATTGAAATTAGGTTAGGGTGAATTTTTGGTATTTTTCTGAAAACTTTCAATTTTTGATTAATAGTGAAAACACTGGGTCACTATTCAAAAACCGGCTTTTTATTTAAATAATTATTTATTTTATTTAAATATATTTTAGGTCAAAATTGATACATAATACCTATTTATGTTCAATTAAAGTCATTGTAGTCATTTTATAATAATTTTAGATATATAAAAAAAATTGAACTTTTCACCGTCTTTTAACCACCTCCTAGGAGAATGTTCAAATTCACATAAAACATAATTTTACCGCATCAATGAGTGTAATTTCAAAAATACAAGAGAAAAAATTAATATCACGGACTAAAATGTGGTTCAATGAGATGAAAATAATTTTTGGTGAATAGTAACTTTTTACTTTTATTTACCACGGTTAAAAGAAAATAGGGTAATTAAGGGTAAAAATGATATTATTATTACCCTAACACATGTCCTAATTAAATTGGATAAGTGTAATTCGACCAAAAACAAACTTAGGGATAAAATAGGACAATTTAGGCCCACGTGGATTAGATTAGGACATGTATTATTAATTTATTTAAAGAAGGGTTAAAATAGTTAAAATCAAAGTTTAATGACTAAATAATTTTTAATATAGAGTTATACATAAAATAAATTCGAATATAAATATTCATTAAAAATATATAATTATTTCCTACATTATTGTTATTTATTTATAATTTTTAGACATTAAATAATTTAATTTATTTATGAAACAATGATGATGCAGTAATTATCTTATTAATGAAATATTGACATAATTGATGTTATAAATACCCAAATAAATGTAATTTGAGACTTTTTATGAATTAAACTAATTTTATAGAATTATATGACATGTTTGGATTGATTTAGTCAACTTTTCTGAACTAATCATTCTGTTATGATTTTCACAAAAATCAATTACCAAATATTATCAAAATTGACATAAAATAGTTTTTAAAACAAATATTACATTATTAATTGTTATTTTATTCCTAAAAATATATGGTTCTACCATATGACTTAGATAAGGTTATATATATTAATAATAAACAACTTGGGGTTCGTTTGGCTTGTTATAGTATGTTTATTAACCTAATAGTGTGAGAAAACAAGAAGACACGGTAAAAGAAAAATTATTTAACTTAAAGTAAAATCTAAATGATAAAGTTAAAATAGAAACCTAAACATGTATAAATTATATTGGATGAGAGTATTTAGACCCATCCTCACCTTAGCTTCCAAATATCTCAATTTCAATCTATTAAAAACCTAATATGACTTTATAATTAAATAATATTTTTAATTATTCCAAAGGTGCCCCTCTCCTCCCTCATAAAAGGGAACCTCCTCCCTCTCTTCCTCACACCACTTTGAGCCTTCAATATCTGTCAAAACATGCCAATTTCTCTTCTACACTTCCCTAGAAACATCCTAGATGTTCTGGTCTTCTTCAATGACAAATCTTAGTGCCCTATGAGGAGGTTTAAAAAGGCGTGTCGAAAGAAGAGGTAATATTTGTTACAGATTCTTTCAACTTTATTTCTTATTCTACTTATTCTTAATTAGTTGTTTAATTATGAAGTAATAACATCAGTATAAATCATATACTGATATGTTATTATAAGTATGAAACAACCCTATTTCACCATCTATCCATCCTACGAAAAATGAAATCACCGCGCGTGAGTACGTACGGAATACCGTCTCCACACCGTGGTGTAATCTATTTTCGACCACCACCTTAGTTGGATGGGTATAATGGTGTAAATAAATAATGATATATGATTATTGAAAAGTGATATTGATTCTGAAATAGTATACATACACTTCAATTCAATTCCACGATCATGGGAATGATATCATCGCTCGTGCGTACGTACGGACTACCGTCTCCACGACGCAATGAGATTCATTCTTCATGTTAACCATTCATGAATGATTATAAAGTATATATAATAAGTAATCATTAAATATATGACATAATAATTATACTAGATTTATGTGTATATATATGTATGTCGTCTACTTAATTTCATTCAATTCAATAAGGAAACGAAAACATCATTCATGGGTACGTACGACCTACCGTCTCCATGAACGGTGTATTTCATTCCATTTGATCGATATATCATATATATATATGTATATACTAAATATATATTATATATAAATCATTTTTTACATTCTGGAATAAATTAAATCAGGATATATGTAATAATATCAAGAACAACAAGTCCAAACACATACGATAAATAATACGATTTAACCCAACATGCTTCTTTGACATGGAACTTACAGAAGAACGTGTAATATAAAGTCATAAGTGAAGCATATATGATATCATAACAATGAATATTATTCTGTAATAAGTCAATTACATTATTTAAATCATTATACTGGAGTTTAGGATTCGTACGAAGCATATCGAACCTAAGGTAAGGGATAACCTTTCCAATTTCATTCTTATCCGAGATTGTTTATTCGTAAGTATTTTCTAGCGTTATTGTTATCATCCAAGTCCATGTTTTCTAAAAGTGTTTTTTTGTATGTTTAATGAACCTTTTACCCATTTTTTCTTTTACTACATGGTATGTAAGTAATCTTTCTTTCTTTTACGTTACGAGGTACTTTTCGACTTTTCTGACAAAAGTACGAGAAAAATGTTATTTTTAACTTATACAGCGTGAACAGATTTTTACAGTTTTATAAAGCCTTATTTTCATGAATCTTCCTCCAAAATATTTCATGAATATTTTTAAAAAAATACTTTTCATTTAAAATTGCATGGAATTTTGTGAAACTAAAATGATTTTGAAGAATAATGGATATTTTCTTCAAGAATTCATTTCAAGTGTTTTATCAAAACCATTTTTCCATCTAAGATGAAATTATTTCATATGTGTGTGATTCATGTATAATGTATCTATGATTTACATGGTTTCACTTTTCTTATTATGGAATATCCATTTGTTTTATATGGATTATTTGATGATGGGATGATTTTTATGAAACCCATTTTACTCTTTGGGTTATGATGAATGTTTTAAGTTTATTTTGTGGTACAAGTAAGAATGATTTCATTATGAGATTGGTGGGACCTATATCTCCCTCTAATGCATTGGGTAACGATTTATATCTCATGAGATAGACATGGATGGAATGGTAAGTTAATCCGGTTTAATGTTACAAGACTGAAATGAGGAGTGAACTCGATTCAGAAAGGTACTTTGTCCACTAAGATGGACTTGGTAGCAATGCCTTGGTTACTATGGAAATCATAACATGTGCTTAATGGTTTCCACAATTACATGTTTTATTAACATGATATTTTATCATTATTGATGTTCCCTTATGATATATGCCTTACGTACTTCCAAGATTCATGTCTTTGCTCAAGATTTTGATATTTAGATTTTATGTTCACATTTTTGCATTCAAATTTTTATGGATTTTTTTATGTTCTCTATGTTTACCCTTACTGGGCATTTGAGCTCACCCCTTTTATGTTTTATTTTCCCCAGGATATAAAGAAAGGTTTTAGGCAAGAAAAAAAGGGGATGATCTTTATGAGAGATATTGAAGATCTTTCACCACAATTAGAAGATTATATTCCAAGTTTCCAAAGACGCTAAACTATTACGGTCCTTGTGTGTCTGTTTTTTTATGTACTAAGTATTCCAAAAAAGTATTGTAATGTCCATGTACGTCAAGCTTCGGGTCTCAACAATTGGTATCAGAGGAATGGTTTAGTCAACCTTTAGAAACTAGGATACGAAAACGTTAGTGAGATCTCAATAGATATTTCTAAGGTATGTCTTGGGATGCCCCTATGGATAAGTATACGTATAGGATATAGTCCTAGAACTATGGTAACGATCTTTGAATTTAACCTTAGATGTTAGATATTGAGGGTACACCCCCATTACTATGTTGTTTTTTCTAGCATGATTTTTTACTCTCACACTATTCTTTTTGGGTTTTAGAAAATGGCTGGAAACAGGAAGATTCACGATAATGGAGGATATGACGGACAATGGAATGATATTCTTCATGAGCAACCAAATGAAATGGGATTTGGAATTCCAAACATCATTATTATGTCGAATCATCAATCTAATAATATTATCAATAATCTCAACTTTGGTAAGTTTCCTGAATCGGATAATAAGAGAAAGATGGAGTTTCATGATGATGATAGAGGAAAAAAGTTCAATTTCCCTCATGTAAATCATGTGGGAAGAGGCATCGAGGAGATTGTTTCAAAGGAACTGGAAGATGATTTGGGTGTGGAAAAGATGGACACATAGCCAGTAAGTGCAAAGGAAAAGGTTCAGTTAACACCATGGACAAGGATAATGGTATTGCTATGACATCAACAATGATTAGATGTTTTAAATGTGGAATGTATGGGCATTATGAAAACCAATGCCCTAAGGGAAAATCTCATGAATAGAATCAGCATGGTCATATGAGTAGTATTTATGTGGATGATGATGAAGAGACTACAAATTAAATATGAGATGAAATAAATGATGAAGCTTAGTTAGTGGTTTAAGAAGTTAGTGGAATGATTGTATGTTTATAAAGAATAATGTATGGTACTATGGAATAAAGAATCATCTAAGGATTGTTACACTATTGTTTTTACTAAAGTATTTGAATGTATATGTTGAATGGTTCTGGTAACCATGGAAGGTTATTTAGATATTTTTGGAAAGTAGATGATATGCGTATAATGAAGGGATAATAAGATAATGAGATGTTTGATTGTATTCCTGAGATCATGACTGATATAAGGACTAAGTGATATTATGGTTTGATTGTATAAATTTTTGGAATTTTGGTATGTGGAAAGAGTTACCTTTTGACAATATTCATGTTTTCACTAAGGTTCTATGGTAATTTATTTTTCAAGAGAATATATTACTAAGGTATTCATGTGTTTGGAATACAACCAACAAGATATATCTTATGATATATGTGGGATAAATGCTTTTATTCACATTCTTGGTAGATAACCTTTCTAGTAATTGTTTTCTTTATACTATGATCTTGGACCGAAGTATTTTAGATAAGCATAAAGATTGGAATGGATTATGTTGGACAGAAGTTATTATTGTGTAAGGATATAACTTTTTTTGATATTATTGATGGGATTTTATAGTAATGTAGTTTTAGAAAAAGGACAACCTGCAGAACGGGCGACAACCCGTCCTGTCGGACAAGTATATAGGAATCAAACCCACAACTAAAGTCTGACTATCCTTTATCGCATACCACTGGCCTACAGGAAGCCACTGGTTAGTAGAAACTAGTTTTATTTTATTACTAGGTATGATATATGAAGTATATGTTCATTTTTGGAATCGTATACGATTAACCTCACCATAGATGGACTTATGTATATTTGATAACTTTTTCTAACCTTTTGTTTGAAACAGATTGAATGACCCATCATTCTATCACATGATCTATTAACACTTCATGAATAACAAATTGAACTTCATTTCTTTAAGAGATGAAGTTTAAATTATTGAAATCACAAACAACAGTGAGATTGTACCAAAATCATGTAAGTATTTCTTTTAATTCACCAACTTTAGAAAAATGATCTTGAAAACCAAAAATGTTGTCCTAGTGCCCTTATATCTGATGAATCAGATGGTACCCTAGATCATCACAAATATATGTCTTTGTGATTGATATATTTTTCATAGCCATGTTCTCTACCACTCTCCATCAGAACTTGATGGTTATATTTTTCTTCCATATCCATATTTTAACCTATGTTCTCTTATATAGAAACCCAGTGATGAGTTACTTTGGGTAATCGTTACATTTCAAACTTTAGTTTTTAAAATTAAGTTTTAGTATTCCTTTTTACGATGTGGGTTTCTATTAAAGAAACTTTTGAGTAGTAAACCATTTATACCCCCGACGAATTTCGAGGGCGAAATTCATTTTAAGGGGGGTAGAATGTAACACCCCGAGATTTTATGAAAAATATTATTTTTAATTTCATTAATGTCTTGTGTTTTAAGCTACACCAAAAGGAGCTTCCACAACATGAATCCCTGACTTGGCTTGCATTACACACAAGCGTGACCTTCCACGAGAGCGTGTGTTGTATGCAATACCGAGTTTCGCTAAACAACGATATGTTATATAAACTAGACATTATAAATAGTAATACCCAATTTTTGAAATTTTATAAATTTTATCTTTCAAAATGGACTTCATTTTTGGATTCAGAATATCGAAATTATCTTAGGGTGATTTTTGGTATTTTTATGAAAAATTTCAATTTTTGATGAATAGTGAAAACACTGGGTTACTATTCAAAAACTGACTTTTTATTTAAATATTTATTTATTTTATTTAAATTTATTTTAGGTCTAAATTGATACATAATACCTATATATGTTCAATTTAATTCATTGGAGTCATTTTATAGTAATTTTAGATATATAAAAATTTTATTGAACTTTTCACTGTCTTTTACCCACCTCCTAGGAGAATTTGCAAATTCACATAAAAATTACTTTTACCACTTATGTGAGTGGAATTTTGAAAATCCAAGAGACACAGTTAATATCAAGGACTCAAATTTGGTTCAATGAGATGAAAATAATTTTTGGTGAATACTATCTTTTTACTTTTTTCCCACAGTTAAAAGTAAATAGGGTAATTAAGGGTAAAAATGAAATTATTATTACACTAACACATGTCCTAATTCTATTGGATAAGTGTAATTCGACCAAAAAAAACCTTAGGAATAATATATGACAATTTAGGACCACTTGGATTAGATTAGGACATTTATTATTAATTTATTTAAAGAAGGGTTAAAATAGTTAAAATCAATGTTTAATAACTATATCATTTTTAATATAAAGTTATACATAAGATAAATTCGACTATAAATATTCATTAGAAATATAGAAAGATTTCCAACATTATGGTGTTTTATTTATAATTTTCAGACATTACATAATTTAATTTATTTATGAAACAATGATGATACCGTAATTATCTTATTAATGAAATATTGACATAATTGATGTTATAAATACCCAAATAAATGTAATTGGATACTTTTTATGAATTCCACTAATTTTCTAGGATAATATGACATGTTAGTATTTATTTAGTCAACGTTTTGTGAACTAATCATTCTGTTATGATTTTTACAAAAATAAATTACCAAATAGTGTCAAAATTGATATAAAATAGTTTTTAAAACAAATATTATATTATTAATTGTAATTTTATTCCTAAAAATCTATAGTTCGTCCAATTGACATAGATAAGGTTATATATATTAGTAATAAACAACTTGGGGTTCTTTTGGCTTGTTATAGTAAGTTTATTAACCTTATAGTGTAAGAAAACAAGAAGACACGATAAAAGAAAAATTATTTAACTTAAAGTTAAATCTAAATGATAAGGTTAAAATAGAAACCTAAACTTGTCTAGATTCTATTGTATGAGAGGATTTAGACCCATCCCCACCTTATCTTCGAAATAACTCAATTTTGAGCTACTAAAAACCTAATAAGAATTTGTAATAAAATAATATTTTTAGTTATTCCAAAGGTGTCTGTCTCCTCCCTTATAAAAGGGCACATCCTCCCTCTCTTCCTCACACCACATTGAGCCTTCAAGATCTTCCAAACCCTGCCAATATCTCTTCTCCACTTCCCTATAAACATCCTAGATTTTCTGGTTCTCTTAAAAGACCAATCTTAGTGCCCAAAGAGGAGGTTTCAAAAAGGCGTGTCGAAAGAAGAGGTAATATTTGTTACAGATTCTTTCAACTTTATTTCTTCTTCTACTTATTCTTCATTAGTTGTTTCATTATGAATTAATAACATTGATATCACTCATATACTGATATGTTATTATAAGTATGAAACAACCCTATTTCACCATCTATCCATCCTACGGAAAAAGAAATCACTGCGCGTGCGTACGTACAGAATACCGTCTCCCGGCCGTGGTGTAATTTATTTTCAACCACCACCTTAGTTGGATGGGTATAATGGTGGAAATAAATAACTATATATGATTATTGAAAAGTGATATTGATTCTGAAATATTATACATACACTTCAATTTAATTCCATGGTCATGGGAATGATATCATCGCTCGTGCGTACGTACGGACTACCGTCTCCACGATGCGATGAGATTCATTCTTCATGTTAACCATTCATGAATGATTATAAAGTATATATAATAAGTAATCATGAAATATATGACATAATAATTATACATGATTTATGTGTATATATATTTATGTCATCTACTTAATTTCATTCAATTCAATAAGGAAACGAAAACAGCGTTCATGCGTACGTACGACCTATCGTCTCCATGAATGGTGTATTTCATTAAATTTAATCAATCTATCATATATATATATATGTATATACTGAATATATATTATATATAAATCATGTTTTAAATTCTGGAATTAAATAAATCAGGATATAAGTAATAATATCAAGAACAACAAGTCCAAACACGTATGATAAATAAAACGATTTAGCCCAAAACGTTGCTTTAACATGGGACTTACAAAAGAACAGGTAATAAAAATTCATAAGTGAACCATATATGATATCCTAAAAGTGAATATTATTCTTTAATAAGTAAATGACATTATTTTAAATCATTATACAAGAGGTTCGGATACGTACGAAGCATATCAGACCTAAGGTAAGGGATAACCTTTCCAATCTCGTTCTTATCCGAGATTGTTTATTCGTAAGTATTTGTTGGGGTTATTGTTATAATCCAAGTCCATGTTTTATAAAAGTGTTTTTATATATGTTTAATTTTCCTTTTACCCATTTTGTCTTTTACTACATGGTATTTAAGGATTCTTTCTTTCTTTTACGATATGAGGTACTTTTTGACTTTTCCGACAAAAGTACGAGAAAAATGTTATTTTTATCTTATACGGTGTGAAAGTATTTTCATGGTTTTATAAAGCCTTTTTTTCATGACGCTTCCTCCAAACAATTTCATGACTTTTTTCAAAAAAAATAATTTTCATTTAAAACTGCATGGAATTTTCTGAAATGAAAATGATTGTGAAGAATAACGTATATTTTCATCAAGAATTCATTTCAAGTGTTTTATCAAAACCATTTTTCCATATAAGATGACATTATTTCATATGTGTATCTTTCATGTATAATGTCTATATGATTTACATGGTTTCACTTTTTTTATGATGAAATATCCATTTGTTTTATAGGGATTATGTGATGATGGGATGATGTTTATGAAACCCATTTTATTCTTTGGGTTATGATGAATGTTTTAAGTTTATTTTGTGGCACAAGTAAGAATGATTTCATTATGAGATGGGTGGGACCTATATCTCCCTCCAATGCATTGGGTAACGATTTATATCTCATGAGATAGACATGACTAGAATGGTAAGTTAATCCGGTTCAGTGTTACAGGACTTAAACGAGGAGTGAACTCGGTTCGGAAAGGGACTTTGTCCACTAAGATGGTCTTGGCAGGAATTCCTTGGATACTATAGAAATCATAACATGTGCATAATGGTTTCCACAATTACATGTTTTATTCACATGATATTTGGTCATGATTTATTTTGCCTTATGATATATGCTTACATACATCCAAGATTCATGTCTTCGCTCAAGATTTTGATGTTTAGATTTTATGTTCAAGTTTTTGCATTCAAATGTTTATGGATTGTTTTATGTTCTCTATGTTTACCCTTACTGTGCATTTGAGCTCACCACTTTTATGTCTTATTTTCCCCAGGAAATAAAGTATTGTTTTAGGTAAGAAAAAAAGGGGAAGATCTTTATGGGAGATGTTGAAGATCTTTCACCACGATTAGAAAATTATATTCCGAGTTTTTCAAAGACACTAAAATATTACGGTCCTTGTGTGTCTGTTTTTGTTATGTACTAAGTATTCCGAAAATGTAATGTAATGTCCATTTATGTCAAGCTTCGGGTCTCTACAGCAGTGGCAGAGGTTCGACCATGGCGGTCCATAGGGAGTAGGCGGACGAGGAAGAGGAGCTGGCCGAGCAGCCGGTGGTGGACAACACTTCGAGGCTGTACCACCACCACCACCAGGAGGACCACCTCAACCACAGGGATCTGGAAGACAGGGGCAGGCTCAGCTCTAGGCAGTCAAGACCAACGACCACGGTGCACCTGAGATGATTCAAGGTACTATCTCTGTCTACTCCACCCTTGTTGCAGTTCTTATAGACACAGGAGCGAGTCATTCCATTATTTCTGCTACCCTTGTTCGGAGCTCGGAGATTCCAATGGAGCCATTGACTTCATCCTTACGGCTAGAGACTCCTATGGGAGAAGACTCAATGATTACGCACTGGTTCCGGTAGTATGAGATTACTCTAAGAGGCGAGAGCTTCGGCTAGGATCTTATTGTAGCAGCGTCGAGGCCTTACGACATCATCTTGGGATTTGATTGGTTATCTATAGTCCATGCTTAGATCGATTTTATTAGGCACAAAGTGCGGAGTGTCCGCATAGATGAGAGTAGATTCACCTTCACCGGCGAGAGGGGAGCCTTTACAGCGTAGTATGGAATTACGCAGATGAGAGGGCAGCCGATCACCCATCAGTTGGCTAGTCTCATCCTAGGAGGAGTTGATATGCGGAGTCCGAGTTATCCTATTGTGGTGGATCAGTATGCAGACGTTTTTCCCTGACGACGTTCCAGGACTACCTCCTCGCAGAGAGATAGATTTCTACATTGACTTTTACCCTCGGACAGCCCTGATATCTACTCCAGCATATCGGATGGCTCCTTCTGAGATTCTTCAGCTACGGGTATAGCTGGAGGACATGTAGGGCAAGGGATTCATCTGACCCAGTATTTCACCCTAGGCTTCTACGATTTTATTCTCCAATAAGGCAGATGGTAGCATACGACTATGTGTCGACTACCGTCTCCTAAATCTTGTGATCATAAAGAACAAGTATCCACTCCCGAGGATATATGACCTCTTTGATCATCTTAAGGGAGCATGATGGTTCTCGAAGATAGACCTCAGGTCAGGCTATCATTGTCTCAGAGTTTAAGATGAGGATGTGCAGAAGACGGCCTTCAGGTGTCGGTATGGCCACTATGAGTTCTTGGTTATGCCTTTCGGTGTAACCAATGCTCCAGAAGTGTTCATGATTCTCATGAATAGGATCTTCCAGCCTTAACTCGATCATTTGGTAATAGTCTTCATCGATGGCATACTGATTTACTCGACCACTGAGGAGGAGCACGCCTACCACTTGCGGGTTGTTCTGGACACACTCCTGGAGCACTAGCTTTATGGAAAGCTCTTGAAGTGTCCGTTCTAGATTTGAGAGGTCCACTTCATGTGGAATTTCATCTTTGAGGCGGGAGTTTCGGTTGATCCTGTGAAGATCGAGGCAGTACATTCTTGGGAGCCACCTAGGAGTGTGACGGAGGTGCGGAGTTTCCTAGGTCTGGCTGGGTACTATCGGAGATTTGTGCCAGAATTCTCCATAGTTTCATCACCACTTTCAGCTTTGAAGAATAAGGCGAATCCATTCGTGTGGTTGGATATATGTCAGTAGATCTTCCAGGAGCTGAGACAGAGATTGGCCAGGGCACCCATATTAAGGCAACTAGAGTAGGGTGTAGGGTACGTAGCTTACTACGATATATCAGGGACAGGACTCGGGTGTGTCCTGGTGCAGGAGTGGGCAGTGACCACTTGTGGTTCATGAAAGTTGAGGTATCATGAGCAGAACTACGCAACCCATGACCTGGAGTTAGCAGGAGTGGTCTTCACCTTGAATATGTGGAGGCTCTATCTGATGGGAGAGCGCTTTATAGTCTACTCTGACCACCAGAGACGGAGGTAAATCTTCTCATAGAAGGACCTGAACCTAATATAGTGGCGATGGATTGAGTTCCTCTAGAACTCTGACTTTGAGATAGTCTATACTCTTGGGAAGGCGAACACAGTAGCTGATGCTCTTAGTATGAGATCGGGCATTAAGCTACTTGGAGAGGTGACAAAGAAACTAGCTGTGTTGCATATATCCTTTGTGGATAGAGATGGAGAATCCTTTCTACAGTCAATCAAAGTCACTCCTCCACTACTTCAGCGGGTCAGAGAGGCTTAGCATGGGGACACTGACTATGAGACACGACGTGCACAGATATCCACAGGACAGGCACCTGATGGATTTTTTGTAGGAGGAGAGCACGACATCCTCTTCATGGGATGTACCATAGTACCAGTTGAATTACAATAGGATGTGCTGAGGGATTTTCACACATCCCCTTTGGCGGTACATCCAAGAGTAGCGAAGATGTACTAGTATCTCAGACGACAGCACTGGTGGATGGGTATGAAGAAGGTTGTGGCAGAGTTCGTTTCACGATACCTCACCTGCCAGTAGGTGAAGGCAGAGCACCAGGTTCTGGCAGGCTTGGTGCAGCCCTTAGAGGTCCCAAAGTGTAAGTGGGACTGGATATCTATGGATTTTGTGACAGGGCTCCCTCATACTTCCAGTGGACACGACTCTATCTAGGTGATTGTCGACCGACTCACCAAGTCAGCCCACTTCCTACCTATCAGAGAGCAGGGCTCAATGGAGAGCTTGGGATGCCTATACGTTTATGAGATCGTGTGGCTTCCTAGTGTGCCATCCTCTATCGTCTCTGATCGATATGCTCGTTTTACTTCCCGTATCTAGAAGGGGTTACAGGAGGAATTTGGGATGCTGTTACGCCTGAGCACCGCCTTTCACCCTCAGGCAGATGGCCAGATAGAGAGGACCATTCAGACTCTCGAGGACATGCTCTGTGCATGTGTCCTCAACTTTTGTCGTAGTTGGGAGGATCGCCTACCCATGGTGGAGTTTGCGTACAACAATAGCTACAACTCCACCATCGGGATGGTACCATGTGAGGCACTGTATGGCTGACCATGCAGATCACCTCTGTGATGGACTGACCTTGGGGAGTCAGCACTTGTAGAACCAGAGATGGTCCAGGCTACGACGGAGAAGCTGCAGATCATCCAGGAGTGGATGGGGACGGCACAGAGAAGATAGAAGTCCTATGCTGACAGGAGAGAGAGACCACTAGAGTTCGAGGATAGCGACCACGTTTTTTTATGGGTCTCACCTTGACCTGGTTTACGGAGATTTGGCTGGGGCGGCAAGTTATCTCCACACTTCATCAGACCATTTCAGGTTCTTAGCAGGGTAGGCGAGGTGGCTTATCGCCTGGCCCTTCCACCTCAATTGCATCGGGTGCACGACGTCTTCCACGTATCTCAGTTGAGGAGATACATGCAAGACCCGACGCATATAATTGATCATGGGGAGCTGGACATCGATGACGGGGTGACTTTTGTAGAGGTCCCAGTGGAGATCGAGGATCGACAGGAGTGGGTACTACGTGGACGGTCGATTCCTCTAGTGCGCATTCATTGGAAGCACGGGAACCTCCAGGAGATCACATGAGAGTGGGAGGCTCAGATACATACACAGTACCCTCATTTGTTTCCCTAGATTATGATGTAGCATTATGGGGACGTAAATCCCTAATGTGGGAGTAATGTAAAGACCCGGAAATTTCAGGGAATTTTTTTCTTAAATACTTTGGAATTTTTAAGAGTATGTGGCTTCTGGTGTAACTTGATTCTGAGGCTTAGTGTCCTCAGAATAAATTTTTGATGTTTAGCTCGGGTACGTTTAGTAAACGAACGAGCGGGTTTTTCTAACTTTTGAGCTGGTGCTCGGAATTGAAATCTGAGGGCACCGATGAATTCTCAACGCAGGTAATTGCTTAAGGGGACCTTTACCATAGTTTCATTTGTGCGGGAGGAGAAGTTAAAAATTGTGGATCAAATAAGAAGTGAATAAAAATGTGGAACAATTTTTATTCTATATCTTAAGTGGTTATATCCTACATGGGGGAGTTGGGATGAGACCCACAAGCTCCTAACTACCCATGCGAGGATAATTGTGAGGTGGAGCCCACACAATCCCCAACCATTCACATTCCCTAAACCCCTTAAACCTCCAATTAAAATCCTTTTCTTAATGTTGACACCTCCCTTGGATTTAATTGACTAACTCATCCTCTACCCTCTCTCCCTTATTAACACTTGCCAACCTATCTCTTAATTAATTAGACCACTCATGGTTTAATTAATTAAGTGAATTGGAATTTTAATTTTGTCAATTTGAGTAAATTGTATGATTTAATAAAATAAGGAGAATCCTTATTTTATTTTTGGCTGGCTTATTGTGTTGATATTTTGGGGAGAGAGATCATGAGTTTTGAATAACGCTTCATCCCCTCTGTTGAGGAATGCCAACTCTCCGACGAAGAACTTCAACTCGGAGACCCCGAATTCTCCATCCTCATCTTCCTCCGCGAAAAGGGAGGATACACCGACACGGGAACTCTCCAATGATGTCAAGCCTTGTTTTCTTCTCTCCGTGATAAAAAGGGGAGATGCCACTTCCTCCTCGGATGCTCTCCGTCGTCATCTATGAACCCTCACCTCGTGAAGCAGTCAACCGCGATGCCGACGTTCGTCATCATTTGTTGATGTACGGGTTTATTCTTGAAAGTGGATTTTTATGTACCCCGTAATCATTGGAAATAGTTGTTTAAATATGGACAATTGTTTTCATTTTACGCGGAGGGTGCGGCCCGAACGAACATGGCCCGAAAACCCTCCGTTGTTCTCGTTTAATTATTCTAGAATCGGTAATTGAAGACGGTGGAGGCACGATGTCGTCGTGCCGTGCAGGGAAGGTGACAAAGGAGGCACGACGTCGTCGCACTGTGCCATAAACGCGGTAAAAGAGGCTGACGCCATCGTGTCGGTTGTGCGGGAAGAACCACGGCCCACTACTCGGGCCACTTTGGCAGAAGAACCTGTCGGCCCGTCGACCGACCGGGAGAAGGGGAGTCGCGGCTCCAGGAGGGCATCGCGCTAGAGGACCGGTCCACCCATCATCCAGCCGAGCGAAGCTAGACCACGGCGCCAGGAGGGAGCCGTGCTGGAAGACCGGCAGCCTGCCCAAGCGGGCCAATGCGCAGAAGACTGGCCGGTCTGGTTGGCCGGTTTTGGGAAGGGCGGCGCCGCTTGGCGCCGCCGGTGCTGAAAACCAGGAGGGCCACCCCCCCCCCCCCGGAACCCAGTCAGCTTCGGCCGAGCTTGCCGGGATGAGTTGAGTATTTTCCTTTGGACCGGTCTGACACCCCTCCTGGGTCGAACCCATCAAAATGGGTTAACCCGACCCGTCGGCCCACTGGGCTAAACGGATCGGGCTTGTTATCACTTAAATGGGAATAACTCTAAGACTGTGCGTCCGATCGACATGTCGTCTACATCACTATGACTCTTTCTATGAGATGGTCCTTTTGAGATACTCTATGTAAGTTTCGGATGATTTTGGATATTGGCTAGGTTAGAAACAAGCACATTTCTAACAGAGCCCCTCGGACAGAAATGCAATTATCTCTCAGAGTGGGCGTCTGATTGATGCGCCGTCTGTCGCATTGAGTTCCGTTTGATGAGAAAAAACTTTGGGATACATGAAATGTGGACCTTGTGACAATTTATGTATCGAACCCCTTGGATCATGGAGCAGACCCTCCCAGAATCGAGCGTGTTGTGTGCGGGAATCCTAGAGCTGGCTATGTATGTGATGACAATAATGGTTGTACTATGATCCTACATGGGTTCGGTAGTGAGGAAGACTGTACTTGGATCCTCCGTGGGTTCGGCAGCAATGAAGACTGTACAAGGATCATACGTGGGTTTGGCAGCGATGGTTACTGTACTTGGATCCTACGTGGGTTTGGCTGCGACGACTTCTGTACTTGAATCCTATGTGGGTTCGATAGGGGAGATGATTCAGAGGCTACATCTATCATCTCCACCCCTATTCGTGAATAATATACCTATGTGAGCTGAGTCTTGATTTTTAATCATTATCATCGATGTGATTGACTTTCTTTCTTGTGTGGACTGGGTTTTGTTTTCTTATGTGGACTGGGTTGTGCTTGGGCTCGTGATTTTGAGTCGAACTGGATTTAATGACTTAGGTATATGTATAGTCATATACCTAAGTAGAGTTGGTTGATACTTCGTGTTTGTATCTTTCCATTGTGGTTTATCCTTTGTGGATTCTGAGAGACCTTCGGGGGTCTTGGGGTCCCTACTAAGTATCATATACTCACCCCTACACGGGCTATGCCCGCACTAAATTTTGTTGGATGGAGATGACAGATAGCACTGATCGAGGTAGAGGCTCGTGGATCTGGATGGTACCCAGAGGTGGACCACTTTTCAGGACATACACGGAGCAGACGGTCAGACCTGAGGAGCCGAGGAGACTATCTGTACCCACCCTTCAGGTGGGATTTCCGGAGGACGACCCGGAATTTCTGTTTTACTTTACTGTTGTTGTACTTTCCTTCAGTTGTACTATACTTTCCGTTGGGTTTGTATACTCACCAATTTACTTTCTAGCACTTACTTTTGTACTCATCTTACTTAGTGTTTTCTTCATCTTGCGTACTCTGTTGTGTTTGTTTACTTATATAAAGGAAATGCCTTCCCTTTTATAGGTATTTAAGCCTTTGGTGCTAGTCGCCAGCCCCTGGCCTATGGAAGGCGGGCTTGGGGTAGTCATGGCACGGGCCTCGAGGATGGGTCATGACAGTCCTGATGCTCTTGCAGCTTCTTATTTAACTCCTCTAGTTCGATAGGACCCATCTTTTAGGGACATATCGAGATAGGAGTAGCTCCGGGTATGAGTTCAATTGATAACTCTACCTCATGATCCGGGAGAATTCTGGGTAACTCTTTTGGAAATACATCGTTGTATTCCCCCATGATGGTCATTTCCTCAAGTTTCTCACTTTCCTTTGACTCAACCATTTGGGTGAGGTATGATTCTTCATAGGGAATCAACACCCACACCATTGAAGTATTTTTCAAATGATATTCATGAACTTCCTTGAATGTTTAGAGGAGCATGGGATGGTTTGTAATATGAAAAGATATTTCCTTTTCCCAACAGTTGATATGTGCTCTATATAACGAGAGCTAATCCATTACCATTATAGAATTGAATTCCACCTAGGGAAGTATTACGAGATTTTGTGGAATAATCATCCGACATACGCCAACAGGAGAAGATTCAAACACTTGGGTTGCAATGATTTCACCACTTGGTGTTTTTACAGATATCTCTACTTCAAGGTTTTGGGGCTTTGATTCTATAGTTCTATAAAACTTGCAAGATATATAGGAATGTGTAGAACCAGAATCAAAATATACTTTTCCATTCTTGAGTGAATAGGAAGTGTACCTTGTATGACTTCATTATCATGCTCCACCTCTGCAGTAGTGATGGCATAATCCTACCCTTGTTCCTTTGCCTTCAGTGTCTTCTTACTCTGATTACCCTCGGGAACTCGAAGTTTAGTGTACTAGTTTTCATAGTGCCCTAGCTCCTTACAGTTGTAGCATTGAACCATGAGTGTTTCTCTCCATTCATCAGCTACATTATCCTTTATTTTAGTGTCTTTTTAACACTCTTGATAATGATGTCCTTATTTCCCACTCTTGAATCACTTCCCCGTCCCTTTTAGGAACATCCCATGGTGTAACTTCCCACATTTTTTGCATGTGGGTCATTGAGTTTTCTTCCCACTTTTATCATTAGATCCACCGGCCTGAAATTCCATCTTTCGTTTCATATCCCCATAGCCATGGGACCATTCTCCAAACTCCATCTCCACTTTCAGGTCACATCGAACAACTTCATCATAACTCCCAAAGTCTCAAATTGCAAGAGCCTTTCTAGGTGTGGTATTAATTTACTAAAGAATATATCAATTTGGCTATCATTGTGGATAACAAAACCTAAAGCATACCATGAAAGCCTTGTGAAATTCGCTTCATAGGTTGTGATAGATTCTCCTTCTTTTTGCTTGAGCTCAATGAATTCTCTCTCCATCTTCGTATGAAGAGTTTGTGGGAAAGACTTACTAAGAAACATTATCTTAAAATCTTCCCATTCTATCTCTTCAATTTCCTCCCTTGGCTTGGTATTATTAATCAAAGACCACCATTGATTGGCTTCTCCATCTAGACATTAAACAACTATAGTCACCTTCTCCATCTCATAATAGTGAATCACAAAAAAGATATTCTCCATGTAGTTGACCCACTATTCTGCAACTAGTGGATCAGAAGATCCACAAAACATCGATGGTCATTGCCGCATAAAACATTCGAGAGCCAGTTCCTCCCTCTTTAGTGAAGGAGGAAGTTCCACAGTATTATAGTTATTGTTTATAACCTGAGATAATTGGGTAAGCATCACCATGATGTTTTTAACTCCACCTCCCAAGTCATTGGGGATTTCGTTCGAGCAATCGTTGCATTCGCATGAGTTGTTGGCCTGATTTCTCCTGGTTCCCACCATTTTCTAAAATAATAAGGTTAGAACAAAACATTAGTAAACAAGTCATGAATAACTTATAAATTTAAACAATTTATACCAAAAACATAATATATGGTATCCCTATGTAAATATTCTTGTGTGCATATTTTTTCTTAGTCTCAAGCTAGAGGTTTTCTCTAAGGTTCATTAATCCTAATTCCCAAATTAACTAAACATTTCCTCTGATACCAACTATAGCGACCCAACCATTTCATACATTACTATTACATCATTTTAAAGATAAAAAAATAATATTATTACACATAGAGTATCCAAAGTTTAGTGTCTTGGTAAAACTAGGAGCATACATAACAAATACAACATCCATCATAATCATTTATTTAATCTCTTCTTCACTAGCTTCTTACTGGCACTTGTCCTCTCCTTAGAAAATGTAGCCACCTGAGGATATACATCAAAAGGGGTGAGATAGAATCCCGGTTAGAGGATATATAAGAACAATATAGCATGGGGTGATCATAATCATATCATGGGAAAAAAATCATGAACATGAGAGGAAGCATAAATATAAGACTTCAAATGTGGCAATGCATAAAAATAGAACATCGTGTCTTAGTGGTTAACTACCACACATACTTGTGAACAAAGATAGCATCTTTTTCACACATAATATCACATTTACTCATTAGATTCATCACTTTACCCAATGAATTGGAACACGGTATGATTATGGGTGAACCTGTCACATTCAAACATTCATATTGCACTATATAATTCTGGGTGCACCCGTCACATCATAACATTATCATTAACATGACTGCCAAATAGAACATATATCAATAATAAAATTAACTAACCCATGGAAATTAATGGGTTTAATCTCATAATAAAACATTCAAAAACATTGGATTCCCAAATCTAGGAGGGAATAACATACATGATACAAGAACCATCGACTTTGAATGAGAAGTAAAAGGTGAGTTCTTAAAAGAATAGTTCTTTTGGAAAACATTTGGTTTTTCATAAATACCAGTGAAAAAAATGTATATCCCATAAATGGAAAGAAAAATATGAACAATATATTTTAAGGAGTATCCATATCAAAAAGGAGTGAAAGAGGGAGAACCCGAAGAAAGTTGGGTTTGATAATTTCCCCTTACCTTATAACTGAATTCTTCCTTCTCATTAATATCATGTATAATGACATTATATTAATTAATTAGAAATAAAGAACCTTGTGTACATTAAAATGGTTCATTATGGTTTCATTAAGTGATATTATGTCCTTTGGATGAGTTATAGATTTTAAAAACATTATTCGGGAATGTTTGTTTTTATGGTTTTCTTGAGTGGTTCACTTGTATTCTTAAATTGGAGTTTGGGTAGAACATTTGTAAACATATAGAACTGATATTACATGTTATTAGTGATATTACAGGAGTTTGAATGATTTTTTAATTAATTATATTAGATTCATGTGTATTAATCATTAGATAATAATTAAATGATGATTATTTTGGTTAATTTGAGTGATTTTTCGATCAAAATGAACTTGTTTTATTTTATCACTAGAAATATGGTCATAAGTTAGTTCCAGAACATTAAATAGGAGATAATACATATAACATATTCTGGTTCAACCATTAAAATGTTTTCATGACCAGATATGAAGGTATAAATGGAACAAGAAAACATGTCGTTTTTTGAAGGTGATAAATTAACACCTAACGAACAACGTTCCCTTTAATAAAATAAAAGGAAGAGAGAAAGGGGTTTGGATGATATAATATCATATTATCATCATAATATTATATTATATGTATAATAATGGAGTTAAAATACCATTTGTATGAAGATATGTGGGTAAAGATCAAGAAATGTACTTGAAATTGAAAGGAAATTAAATGACAAGAGGGGGAGAAATTACCTCTTGAATCCTCCTCTTGAGATCCTCCTTAAAGGCCCAAGCATGGTCTTTTGATGAGACCAGAAGCTCTTGGATGTGGGAGAGGGTCTAGGGAAGGTTTTTGAGCAGATTTCAGGGAAGTCTTGGAGCTTGGGAGGTGTGAGGAAATGTGGGAGAGAAGGGTCATTTTTTAAGTGGAGGTGAGAGGGGTTTCCTTAATAGAAAATTCATTAGTTAATTAATTTCCCCTAAGACAATGAATAGTGATTCTTGAGTGACCAAGAATAATAATTTTATCATGTGATCCCAAACCATTTTGGCTTACGTCAGCATAACATCACACAAGAATCTATAATTATCTTATTTAGCTTATTTTTGTAAATTACGATATTTCACTATTCATCAAAAATTCAAGTATCTCAGAAAAATCCCAAAAATTTACCCCAACCATTTTTCGACGTGTAGAATCCAAAAATTAAGTCCATTTTTTCAAAAATAATTTTCTAAATATTATTAATTTAATATTTAATTAAAATCATAATTTACTTAAAAAATAGTTTTTAAGATTAAAACTGATTTTATAGTGCTTTCAAAAATTACTTAGGGTCTTATAAAATTATCTAAAAACTATAAGAAATTAATTTTATAAATAATGAATAAATTTTAAGAAAATATATCCTATTTTTAATTAATTAATTAATTATAATTAATTATTTATGACTTACAAAGTTCCAAAACGTTTACTAAGGTCAAATTATCACTTTTAAAGAAGTCTAATTTTTATTTAATTATTCATCGGTAAGGTTTCTATTTTTTGGATAATTTACTATTCATAAGGGTCATATTACTATTCCTATGTGTAGGTTACTATTTACAGGGGTAAATTACAATTGACTGAAAATTATTTTTGTTTCATTAGACTCCAAAAATCATCTTCAAGACAGCCGTGTATATTAGATTCTCAAAATTCTCAATACAGAAGTGAAAAACTTATGTTTAGAGGTCACTTAGCACTTAGTAGTTCATTATGTTGTGTTTTCATGTTATTTTATGACATAATTATAAGAAGTGAATTTACATTGAAAAACATTGGGTCGTTACAAGTATGTGGTTTGATGAATTATCTGTGGGTAGACAATTTGAATTTTGGGGAGGCAATGATATGGTTTCTCTATGGTCATGTTATGGTGCGGTGATATGATATCACATTAAAAATAATATTAAATAATATTAAATTAAATATAAATCCAACATGTACATTGGTCTGTAAATCTCATTTATATATCATATGTTTTAAACATGTTGCTACATCACTTTTTTTGAAATAATAATGTTTTGATTACAAAATGTTTTTAATAGAGATTTTTGTTTTCTAAACTACTGAGGAAATCAATATAAATTGAATGTATTATTTAAAATGGGTATTCTGGTATTTTAATTTATGAAATTTTATCAATGAGGATTGAAACACATGGACGATTTTCGGCTATCGACTAGTCAATGTTCTGGTGCTCTGCTAATGAGTATAGCAGCACTCGGGTCGAATCCTCGGCGATGATACATTGTAATAGTCATTTGTTTTTATTTTATTGAATTTTGATTGGGGGGTTTTTTGGCAGAGCTTAATTGAAATGATTGATTTATTAATATTGATTTAATAATTTGATAAATATTGGGATGAGTTCATCATTAGGTAGTTAAACTTGTGATATCCTTGAGCATTGCTTTATATTTCATTGAATTAACACCCATGTCACAGGTTGACGTTGATTGGAATTCCAAAGTGTTTAGGCTTTAATCCAAGCCTTAACATAACTAGGATTCTAATCTCAATCAGTAATTGATTGTGGTATTGTATTTATGGTTCCAATAATCCATGTAATCTATATGCTAAACAAAACAAGTCATTAATCCATGACATGTTAAGTACAACATACACAATGTTAATTAAAAGAATATTCGTCGAGAAAAAGCTCTCAATCAATTAACATACCTAAATTATAACTCACCCAAATTTAATATTTACTCAGAAATTAAAATGATTACTAATATGGTTATAATTATTATGATGATAAATTAAGAAGATAAGAAAAACAAAGGGATAAGAAAAGATTTGTGCGCCGAACACATACACACGAATGATGATGAGAATTAAAAATGATCTCTAGATTGAATTGGAAATCAAAATAAGGTAAGGGGATTAAACTGTATTTAAACTATTTTAAGAACATTAATATTAATCTACAAAATTTGGATGA
The DNA here is from genome assembly GCA_963277665.1 of Viscum album. Classification (NCBI taxonomy): domain Eukaryota; kingdom Viridiplantae; phylum Streptophyta; class Magnoliopsida; order Santalales; family Viscaceae; genus Viscum; species Viscum album. The sequence continues at coordinate 689,338,917 of OY728153.1, read as the reverse complement.
GAATAAGATATATCGAAGAAGAAACTTTAATTAAAACAAAATTACAAAAGAAAGGACTTACAAAATTACAACAATGAAGAACATAAAAGTAAATGAAAACAAAGAGAGGATAATGGTCTTTCAATAGAAAACATGAGTATTTAAGGTCCTCAAAATACTTTGTAAATTATTTTTTCATGCCAATATGATCTCCTCTCTTCAGAAATGCCAACCCCTTTCAAAGAGAGGAGGGGGATGCATTTATAGCCTAATGAAGTGGACTGTTTTCATTCCCAATCCGTCCCTCCATTTTCATCGCCATGTTGTCTATTCAAACATCCTAATATCAAGATATATCCTTCTTGAAAGTTTTAGATAATAAAGTTGGATGACTACTCTAAAAATTTGGAGGCATTTTGACCAATGGAACCAAAGTTATGACTGGTTGATTAAACAATTTTAATCTGTCCATTTCAATCCAGTCTTTTTGAAGTCCAATATTTGAATGGGTTTTTCAATAAGAATATTCCTTAAAATTCGAATAATTTCTCCAAAAAAGTCATCAGTCTAAATCTTCTCTTTCACACTGCAAACTCTCAGCTTGATTGGATGCATACATCATGAGATATGTCATTAATACTGTACTAATTTTATTTCTCGTCCAGAATGGTGGTCTTGACATCAATGCATAGGTTGGGACCCTTGATTTTGGATTTGGGCCTTCAAAGTTTTATCCAACACTCCTTACATTGTATCCATAACCTTAAATGAGAATGAAGGAATTTTAATTTCTAGATTGATCCCAGGAACTCAGCCATCATGTCTGGTCGATTTTCTTCACAAATTATTTGGGCCATCTTCTGTGGTCCATATGAGCCTTCAAATGGCCGAATTGGCCCATGATTCCTTCTAATGATATGTGAGAAATTGAATAATAAATATTACAAAACACAAACCACACAATTTGAATCCGTAGGGTGAGATTTATATATAAAATATTAAACTGACTCAATTGGACTGCTTCTAAAAATGCTCAAAAATTATACTTAGTATTAAAAAATTAATATTTCAAACAAATTATGCATATTTCATATAAAATAAGTAAAGGGAGTATATAATAAGTCATTAAAATATTAATAACATCAACTCCCACACACTTAGTCTTGTGCATGTCCTCATGTGCAACAAATATAAAAACATAAAAAAATCATTTTCACTCACCAACAAATATTAAAATTTTGATTTCTCCAATCAGGGGAGGTTTAGACTATTTCACTCATCCATTTTAAATTCCACCAAAAGTTGTTACAGAATCAATTTTCTAAAACTAATTCATTTTTTCATGCTCAAATTTAGAAATGGAAAATGTGGACACTCAAAACTCACACCTCTCAAGATGATAAAATTCATTTGTGTAGGTTCACTCTTTCACCAACCAAAAGTGAAAATATTAGAGTTTGAAAGATCTCTCATCTTCCAATACCTATCCAAAGTGGACAAGAATCAATAGTTAGGTTTAAGGGGTTTTTTTGTGTCTATGGGATGGTAGGAATATAATTTCCAAGAGAGAGAAGAAGAGGGTTGAAACACCAACATAGAAAAAGCAATGCACATTTTTTTAAATAAAACATGGAAGGAGATGAAAACACATATTTACAAGTGAACGATTGTGTGAAGAAAGACAAAATAGATGAAAAAAATATGATGGTAATGAGAAGATGGAATATTTACAAAACACAAAACTTCTCCCAATAATAATATAATGCAATTGTTCTTTTTTTTCTTTTCCTTTTTTTCTTTGTTTTTTTGAAATTTCACCTTGAAACAGATATCAAACTAATATCCCAACCCATGTTTGATCTACTCACGACACTAAATATAATAGTTATAATAAGATCAATGGTTTAGGAAGAGTGATTTTTGACCTACCCAAGACACAACCCATTTTTTCATTTTTATTTTGATTTTTGTTTAGCATTTTTGTTCTTTTTTGACATTTGTCAATAAAATTTACAAAATTACATAAATGGAAGTACATTACATTCACCAAAACACACTGAATGACAACCTCTCCCCCACACTGAAATGGATGATTGCCCTCAAGCAGATGATAACTCGTTGAAAATCAATAATATGGTACCCAAATAATGAAATCCATTCCCCCCACACTTAAATTTCAAAAAAAATATGCAATGAAAATCAATGTTGATATTGGGGGGGAGGTATTGGTCTTGTAATGTGGCTATCAAAGAAAACATTTTCATAGGCTCGAAGGAGCTTTCAAAAGGGGGATTAATGTAAGGGAAATGGGAGGCTATTTGGCTATTGTGATTCTCATGTGGTTCATAAACTTCCTCTATCATATTAATGCACACTAAGGTAGGAAATTCAGATCAAAGGTCCACAAACTCAAGACTCACAAATGGGGGTGAAAAACACACATTTTGAAAAGATGTCCATAGGCGGCCTTGGCATGAAAGCAAATGTCGTTCCTCGCAGTTTGGGAAAATCATTTTCTTAATCAAAAATTGAGCATTCAAAATTTGTTAATTTTAACACAAATGTTTTTATCCTAATTCATGATGAAGATACAAAATGTTTTAGTTGAAACCATTTCTTTTGACTCCCTAAAATTGTTGGAAAAAATATGAAAATTAAAAGTGAGTAAGTATGACTCTTTTGGTTTTTTTTATTTATTTTTTATTTTTTTAGGTTTTTTCCGTGTTATATAAAATACACAACCACAAAAAATAGAAAGCGAAAACGAAAAGGGTTTGATAAAGAAAGTGGTAAAAATGAAATATAAAGGATGAAAAAGAAAGAGGTAGAGAGAGGAAGACATAGAGAGTGGGTTAAAGGGAAATGGGTGCCCCCAGGTTTGGATTTGGGGGGTTGCCATCTCCATCTAGTGGTAGGTCGACTGGAGAAGTTGGTGATCCAGTGGAAGTCGATGATGATCCAGGATTGTGTGTCCTCTCATGGAGATGCTTTAACCTATGTCCATTAACTGTGAATGTTCTTTTGGGAGAGGGATCTTGGAATTTCATTGCACCAAATGGGTAAACATTAGTAATAACAAAAGGACCTTCCCAATGAGAATTAAGCTTACCTGGGTGAACCCGAAATCGAGAATTAAAGAGCATTACCTTATCCCCATTGTGGAATACCTTTCTCAAGCTATGTTTTTCATGGAGTACATTGGATTTTTCTTTTTAGAGATTATAATTATCGTAAGAATCAAGTCTAAGATACTCCAGTTCAGTAAATTTCAACAATATTTCTTCACCAGATTATTCACAATCAAAATTACAGGTTTTCATAGCCCAAAAAGACTTAAGTTGGATTTCAATTGGTAGATGACATGCTTTACCACAAACTAGCCTAAAAGGAGACATCCCAATGGGTGTTTTATAGGCAGTTCGATAAGACCAATGTGCTTCACCAAGTCTTTCAGGCCAGTCTTTTCTGGTGGGTTTTACAATTCTCTCAAGCACTCTTTTCACTTCTCTGTTATAAATTTCATCCATGCCATTTTTTGGGGGTGATATGCAGTTGAAGTTTTATGTGCAACCCCATTATTTTTCAAAATAGATTCCATGGTTCTATTACAGAAATGGGTTCCAAAGTCACGTATCAAGGAATGAGGCATGCCAAATCGATGGAAGATGTGTGTCTTTAGGAACTCACTAACAGTATGTGAATCATCCTTTCTAGTGGGTTTGGCCTCGACACACCTACAAACATAATCAACTACAATATGGATGTATGATAATCTATTGGAAGGGGAAATGGTCCGATGAAATCGATGCCCCAAACATCAAGGATCTCGCAAAAAAATTAAAGTCTTTTGGGGAATTTCATTTCTCTTGGAAATTGTGACAAACTTTTGGCAAGTGGGACATGATTGACAAAACTCATGTGAGTCCTTGAAGAGTGAAGGCCAGAAGAATCCAGAGTCCAGGAACTTTGGGGAGGTCCTTTGTGGTCTAAAGTGGCCACCACCAGGCATTTAGTGACATATTTTTAAGATGGAAGAATGCTTATTTTCATCGACACATCTCATTATTGCTATGTCAGCCCCATTTTTCCAATGATTATTTTCTTCCCAAAATTAGTATTTTGAATCACATTTCAACTTTATTTTTTGTTCTTTTGAAAACTATTCAGGAAAAACACTAAAAACCTAGTAATTTACACTTGGGTTATACCATAGTATTTTTTGAGTGAGGGATGAAAGGTGCTCAGTGGGAAATTCCGGATCGATGATTTCAGAATGATAAGAATTAGAAATTATACTCAAGTGATCAGCCACATGGTTTTCTTTTTCTGGTCTATCATTGATTTCATGGTCAAACTCTTGGACCATTAGGATTCATCTTATTAGCCTTGGATTGGAATCACTCTTCTTTAGTAAGAAATTTATAGTAGAATCGTCTTGAAGATGATGATTTTGGAACCTATGATATAGGGCCAGAATTTATCTAAGGCAACAACCACTACTAAAAGTTCCTTTTCAGTGACATTGTAGTGATATTGAGTTTCATCCAATGTTTTTGAGGAATAATAGATTTCATGAGGAATATTTTCTATTCTTTGACCAAGAACAGCCCCAACGGCTCTATCAGAAGCATCACACATCAACTTAAAGGGTAAGGACCAATCTGAGGGTTGGATTGTCGGGGCAGATGTAAGATCAGTTTTGAGTTCAATGAAGGCTCACTTTCAAACCTCATCGAAATGGAAAGTGGAATCATTTTGGAGCAACCGAGTGAGTGGGAAGGAAATTTTACTGAAGTTATGGATGAAACTACGATAGAAACTGGCATGATCGAGAAATAAACGGATGTCTCGAACAGATTTGGGTTGAGGAAGTGATCAGATCACTTCAATTTTGGAAGGATCGACTTCAATACCATCTTTGGAAACTATGTTCCATAAAACAATCCCATTTGTAACCATGAAGTGACATTTTTCAAAATTTAACACAAGGTTACACTTGACACACATTTGGAGTACTAGAGGGGGTGAATTCAAACAAGATTCAAATGACTCACCATAAATAGTGAAGTCATCCATGAAGACTTCCATGCATTTTTCAATGAATTCAAAAAAGATACTCATCATACACCTCTGGAATGTCGCAGGATCATTGCAAAGTCCAAAAGGAATTCTTCTATATGAATATGTTTCAAAGGGGCATGTGAATGTAGTCTTTTCTTGGTCATGTGGTGCGATTGGGATTTGTAAGTAGTCGGTGCATCCATCAAGAAAGAAATAGTGTGACTTTCAATCTAATCGTTCCAACATTTGATCAAGTAATGGAAGAGGGTAGTGATATTTTCTTGTTTCAACATTCAATTTCCTATAGTCGATGCACACAAGCCATTTTTTCTTCACTTGAGTCGTGACTACCTCTCCATGTTCATTTGTGACAATAGTTATCCGACGCTTCTTAGGTATAACTTGAATTGTACTAACCCATTCACTATCAGAAATTGGGTAGATAATACCAGCTTGAAGAATCTTGGTGATCTCTTCCCTAACGAACTCAATTTTGATTGGATTGAGTCTTCTTTGTGGTTGTATAATTGGTTTGGATGACTCCTCAAGATGGATTTAATGCATGAAAAGGGCATGGTTGATTACTGGTATGTCATCTAGGGTCCAACCTAAGGCCTTTTTGTTTTCCTCTAACACTTGAACAAGTTTGGCCTCCTCATTTTCAGTAAGTGAAGAAGAGATAATGACAGAATATGAGTGATCATGGAAAAGGAATGAATATTTTAGGTATTTAGGAAGATGTTTTAGATCAGTCTCATCATTTATTTTTGGGTTAGACAACTCAGGAATGAAAGAAGAGACTTCAGTTCCATCAGATTCTTTCTTCTTAATACTATCCAAGGTAGAGCAGTAGAGATCAGAGTTGATGTGGGGTTCAAGAGAGTTTTCATGTTCCTCTAGATTGATGGAGTCTATGAATGAGAGGTCCACATCAACATCACCGTTTATGACTTGGTTAATCATGGTGCAAATTTGACAAGATCCTTTGTCATTAGAACATGAAGAACAAGGTGGATTGGGGTTCAATTGACTCTTATAAGTGTCCTCAGAACCATGGATTGAGAATGCAGAGTGATCCTCATATGGGTATCACATGGCTTGGAAAATGTTGAGCTTCACTAGTTGGTCACCGAATTCCATGGATAAGATGCCTGAATGGACATCAATCTTGGTTCTCACAGTCATGAGGAATGGTCTTCCTAGAATTAGGGGATATTGAGAAGAGTTCATCTCACCTTGCAAGTCATGTTCATAGAAATCCACAGGGAAGATAAGATCATTGACTCGGACAAGGACATCCTCAATTATTCCCTCAGGAATGGTTGTGCTTCGATTGGGTAACTAAATGAAAACACCTGTTGGATGTAACAGACCTAGACCAAGGTTGGAGAAGATGGATTTGGGAATGACATTAATTGAGGCTCCTAAGTCTATGAGTGCATCATCAAAGTTGAAACTTACAATTTGGCATGGAATCGTAAAAGTCCATGGATCTTTTCCCTTTATGGGAATAGACTACTGGGCAGAAACATTTTTAAAGGTCCTAAGTTGCCTCTTATGGGTGAACAATTCCTTGGGAAACTTGGAATACTTACGATTTTTTTTATGGCATCTAAGAGAGGAATGCTGACTTCAACACGTCTAAACATGTCAAGCATTTCAGGATCAGGTTCAAAGGACTTATTTGGTTTAGAAACAGCTTGAGGAAAAAGAATTGGATTCCTTAGTGGAATTGAAGGAGGTGAGGGAATGGTTTTAGGTTCCATTTCATGTTTCTTTTTCTTTTCATTTTCTAGGTAAATATTTAAAGGTGGTTTGGAGGACTTATCTTGAGTCATAGAAATTTGCTTTCCCGATCTAAGGGAAATTGCACTAACATTACCCTTGGCGTTGGGTAATGGTTGAGTTGGGAGTTGGGAAGAATTGGATGGTTGTTGCTGACTAAGGTGGGGTTCTAGTTGACCAATTTGGGAATCAATGTTATTGAGGCTTCAATGGGTGAAGGAGGCAAGATCTTCCACTGAACATTCCCATGTTTTCTTGGAAGAAGAGGCTTGTCCTGTATTGGGATTAGATAGATTTTGGTTCTTGGGAATGCGATTGTATTGGTTTTGGAATTGGGTAGTCTCACTAGGATAATGGAATCCAGGAGGAGGATTGTTCCTTTGAGGTCGAGGAAGAAAAGGATAAGGTTGTTGGAAGTTACCAACACCTTGAACATATTGGAATTGGTTTGGTCTTTGAGGAGGGAATTGAGGGCATTGAGATATGGGATTACCATACCTAGGGCCTTGGTTATAGGAAGAAGAGAAAGGCTCAGAGTGAGGTTGGTTGAAGTTTATAACAAACTGACCTGATAGTTGAAGGTTGATCTTCCGCTGAGCATATGCTGAATTGAGCTCCATAGGTCCAGATGAATTAAGTTGATCCTCTTGAAGTTGTGGACAAGTGTCTGTTGGATGAGATGAAGAGTTTCAAATTCCCCAGCTTTTGACAGGTCGAGGAAACATTGATTTCTGAGAAGATGAGGTTAGGGATTTGGTAGCCACAACTAGTTGTCCCACAAGACTTTTAAGTTCACTCTTCCACTCGATTATCATGTTCAGCTCAATTGATTGATTATCTTGGGATTGTTTGACATGATCATGTGCTCGAGTATGGAATTGTTGTGTGTTTTCAGCCATGTTACTTATGATATCTCTTGCAACTGAAGGAGTTTTATCAATAAGAGCACCGCCACTTGCGGCATCAATGAGAGTTATCTCCATTTACAATAACCCCTCATAGAAGTATTGGATCAAGAGTTGGTAAGGGATTTGGTGTTGTGGGTAGGTTGAAACAATCTTTTTGAACCTCTCCCAGTATTCATGGAGTGATTCACTTGGGAACTTATGGATACCACTTATTTCCTTTCGGATAGAAGCAGTACGAGAAGAAGGAAATTTTTTTTTAAGAAAAGTCGCTTCATGTCATTCCATGTGGTTATGGAACCCATAGGAAGGTAGTAGAGTCATGACGTAGAAGTATCAACTAAGGAGAAATGGAATGCTAGGAGTTTTATTTTTTCAATAGAAACCCCTTCAGGCTTCATGGTAGAACACACTACTTGGAACTCTTTAAGGTGGATATGTGGATCCTCACCGGTTAGCCCGTGGAAATGAGGGTGAATACGAATCAAACCCAATTTGAGTTCAAATTCAGCCTCTATTTTTGGATATTGAATACAAAGAGTTTGGTAATTCTTATCAGGGGGGAAAGTTCTTTATGTGTTTGTTCCCTAGGATTGGCCATATCTAATTCAATTGGTTGGACAAGGACTCGTTCTTGAATTATTTGATTATCTCTTATGTTCTTCCTAATATGGTGAATTTTTCGCTCAATTCCAGGCTAAAAATAATCCAAGCAATTTTTTGGGAGGCTACAGTGCATTTAGAGAGATGTTGGAAGGAAAAGGAAGGCCGATTTTTCTTTGTATTTTTTCAGTTTATGATTTTTATGAGAAGACGGGTTTTTCTTTGTGTTTTTTATCAATTTTTTTCAATTTTTTTTACAATAACAAAAAACTAATGACTACACAAAGCACCATCCCTAGAAACGGCGCCATTTAAAATTCATGGAAAATTTTCACCTATCAACTGATCAAAGTTCTAGTGCTCTACTAATGTGTATAGCAGCACTCGGGTCAAATCCTCGGCGATGATACTTTCTAATAGTCGTTTGTTTGTAGTTGATTGTATTTTGATTGGGGGTTTGATTATAGAGATTAATTTAAATGATTTATTGATTAAGATTGATTTAATAATTTGATAAATATTGGGATGAGTTCATCATTAGGTAGTTAAGCTTGTGATATCCTTGAGCTTTTCTTTATTTTGCATTAAATTAACACCCATGTCACAAGTTGACGTTGATTGGAATTCCTAAGTGTTAATGCTTTAATCCAAGCCAAAACATAACTAGGATTATAATATCAATTAGTACTTGATTTTGGTAATTTATATATGGTTCCAATAATCCATGTAATTCATATGTTAAACAAAACAAGTCATTAATACATGACATGTTAAGTCCAACATACACAATGTAAATTTAAAGAATATTCGTCGAGAAAAAGCTCTCAATCACTTAACATACCTAAATTATAACTCACCCAAATTAAATATTTACTAATCCATTAAAATGATTACTAATTTGGTTATAATTATTATTATGATAAATTAAGAAGATAAGATAAAGAAAGTGATAAGAAAATATTTGTGTGCCGAACACACACACACGAACGATGATGAGAATTAAAAATGAAGTTTAGATTGAATTGGAAATAAAAATAAGGGAAGGGGATTAAAATGTATTTAAACTATTTTAAGAAATTTAATATTAATCTACAGAATTTTTATGAGAATAAGAGTTATTTAAGAAGAAATTTTCATTAAAATAGAATTAAAAAAAAGGACTTACAAAATTACAACAATGAAGAACATAAAAGTAAATGAAAACTAAGAGAGGAGGAAAGGTCTCTCAAGTGAAAACATGAGTATGTAAGGTAGTCCAAAATCTTTTTCAAGGATTTGGTCATGAAAATATGATCTACTATCTTCTGAAATGCCAATCCCTTTCAAATAGAGGAGGGGGATGAATTTATATCCCAAGGAAGTGGATTGTTTTCATTCCCAATCTGTCCCTCCACTTGCATCGCCATTTTCGCCATTTAGACATCTGAATATTGAGATATCTCCTTCTTCAAAGTTTTTGATAATAAATTTGTCTGACTAATCTCAAATTTGGAGGCATTTGGACCTATGGAGCCAAAGTTATGGCAAGTCGATTAAACAATTTTAATCTGTCCATTTCAATCCAGTCTTTTTTAAGTCCAATATGTGGATTGGTTTTTAATAGAAATATTTCTTTAAATTCGAATTATTTCTTTAATAAAGTCTTCCTCCTAAATATCCTCTTTTACACTGCAAAATCTCTGCTTTATTGGATGATTAAATCATGAGATATTTCATGAATACTGTACTGATTTTATTTCTCATCCAAAATGGTGGGCTGGACTTAAAATCATATGTTGGGCCCCTTGTTTTTGAATTTGGGCCTTGAAATTTTTATCCAAGACTCATTACATTGTCCCCAAAACCTTTAATGAGAATGAAGGAATTTTAACTTCTATATTGAGCCCAGAAACTCAATCATCATGGATGGTCCAGTTTCTTTACGAATTATTTGGGTCATCTTGTGTGGTCCATATGAGCCTTCAATTGGCCAAATTGGCCCATGATTCCTTCTAATGATATGTGATAAATTTAATAAGGAATCCTACATAACAATAACCACACAATATGAATCCGTAGGGTGGGATATATATATAAAATAGTAAGCTGACTCAATTGGACTTCTTCTAAAAATGCTCAAAAATTATACTTAGTTTTAAAACATTAATATTTCGCACAAATTATTCAAATTTCATATAAATTAAGTAAAGGTAATATATAATAAGTCATGAAAATATTAATAACATCAATGAATCTCAATTATTTTTGGAAACAATTTTTTTTGTAAAATTGTGAATACATTGAATTTTAAAAGTAGATTTATTAATTTTTTTAATATTTTATTTTATTTTCAATTTTTTTTAGAATTGTTTTAAAATTTTTCGTAGTATTAGTTTTTATTAAAATGGTATTTATTTATTATTATTTTTATAATCATTTTATAATTTTACTATGTATGATTTTTTTTATTCCCATTATGACTCATAAAGGTAGATAATTCTGCACTTAATTCTGTAAAAGATTCATGATTATTCCATTCTACTGTAAGAAGATAAATTATTTATCCATGCAGCATGGTTCTTTGATAATTAGGATGTGAAAATATTCTACCATGGATATGTATTATGTACAATTAATGTTTTTTAGTCGATGTGATGATAGGTTGTGTTTTTTCTAGATCCCTTATTGTGATGAAATAACCAGTTAATAATGATTAAATGGATTGGGATGACTTAATAAAACTATAAATGAAATTCCAATAATGAAAATAATTAAAAATATATTTTAAAATTAGATTTAAAATGGAACAATGTATTATATATATATTATTACAAATATCATCCTCTCTATAGAAGATTATTTCATAGATATAGTGGTAGTCCTTGCCAAATTGTTTGAAATTGTGGTAGGTCGGGCTAGATTGTTTGAAAGTTAACCTATGTATGATAGAATCTTCTTAATACCAACAATGTAGGAATAAAAATCTATCATTTAATAATATCAAATATATTTTTAGTAAACTTATTAATTATTTATTTCTATGTTTTTAGGAAACATTGGATTCTAGTTGTGGTCAATTTGGATAATCAAATGATTTATTTACTATATTCACTGTAAGGATACACATTAAACCGACCCAACATGATGACGTTTGTCAATTTTTAATACATTAAATCCAACATTTTAGAACTAAACATTAAGTTATATATTTTATATTATGTTTTATTGATAATTATTTTACAATATGGAGGTGTAAAAATATCATGAAAATCATGGCATGAGGATATCCATTGTATACATAGACCCAAAAGAGTTCTACAAATGGATAACCATCAGGGTATCTGTAACCAAATTTCACTATTTAAACTTATATCAAAAGAAGTTACTTATTTGTATTCATTTATCTCTAGTGTTCTAAAAAAAAATGGGCATGATTATAGTTATTATGGTAGTAAATTTTTGAGAGAGATCATATTACATCAACAAACTAGCATCCTTGAAGTGGTATTTTGGAAGATAATTGTTATTTCATTTAAAATATTTATTAATCTATTTTGTATTTATGTTTTTTCAGTACTTTTATGACAATAGATAATGCCAATGTTCATTAGATGATGTAGACATTATTAGAAAAAAATGGGAAGTATACGTGATGGAAGAATGTACACAAATAACATGAAGATGTGACATCCATAGAAGTAATATATATCTTTATATTTATGTTTATTTTTTTCTGGTTTGTATTACTCACATAAGAATTAATTTCTTATACATGTGTATGCCTTTGTTCGAGTTGGGGTGGTTTGTTCAATGCTACCCATGGTCGTGAGAGATTGGACTTTGAGGTTGTAAGTAAGATAATGAACATGAGGAAATGGGTCTAGAATGTATACAACTACCATGAAAAGGTGAATTTCTACTTATTATTTAACTAATTGTTTCATAATTTTATCTACACTTTGTTTTCTATTTCCTTATCATTTTTATATAATATATATTTTTTACTTTTCATAGATCTTTTGGGAAGTCATATTTTTCTTTCGACTGTCTACAACAAGCTACAAAAGAGATAAAATGTTCCTTTCTTCCAATGTTATAATTATATGCATTGATTTTATTTTCCATTTTTCTAACACTGCATATTGAGTCGATGTTTTTAGCCAAAAAACATTCTTAATATTGAATAATAGAAGAGTAGAGGAATCTTATATGCCCATTTTGGTGACTTATTGTGATATAATGGGTATATGATCTTTCACCACACTTCTAGTTTTCCACAATGAGAAATCTATTTCGTATAAGAAAATCGAATCATTATGATGTGTTGGAAGTTCTAAAAATAATGACAATAATAATAATGGTAACATTTTCATTTAATTTTTTTGATAATTTGGGATGTGTTGGAATAAGTGGCACCTAAACCTAACACTTGGTGTGATATGTATTACTCTAAGTGAAAATTTTTATTTAAAATTGACAATAATTTTGCTAAAAAGTAAAATTGGAAAACTCAAAACCAAAAATTTCATTCATATTATTTTGATACATTAGGAAAATGATTCATAAGTCATTTATGATGTGTAGGAATCAACTTCACCTTAATCTGACGCACAGTGTGACCAATATGACTCAAAGTGACTATTATCAGTTAAAAAACATTTTAATTCAAGGTATATCACTCACTAAAATATGATAAAACATTATCACAGTGTATTTTAAAATTATGGAATCTATTCAAATATCATTTGTGACATGTAGGGATTGGTCTCATGTAAAATAGATACATGATGTGACTGGTATGAGTCAAAGTGTGTGTTTTCAGTTTATAATGACAATTTATTAAAAAAGGAAAGTGACATACTAAACGCTAATCAGCTCATTCATATTGTTTTTATACTTTAGGAAAAGTATCCATGAGTGATTTTTGATTAGTTAGAATCATCCACACCTCAATCAGACGCACAGTGTGACTACTATGACTCTAAATGTTTCATTTTATTTAAAACTCACATAATTTTTTTTAAAAAGGACAAATTACCTTCTCAAAATAGAGAAAAAAACATTCGTATTATTTTAATACTTTATAAAAATGATCCATAAGTCATTTGAGACATGTAAGAATCATCTAAAACTCCCTATGATATATGGTGTAACGGATATGACTCCAACAACTACATTTTATTTAAAATTGACATCAATTTTAGGAAAAATGACAATTAACCTACCCAAAACCTAGAAACTACATTCTTATTATTTAGATACATTTGGATACTGATCCATAAATCATTTTTGATGTGTAAAAATCGACCGATCTTCAATATAATACAAGGTGTGACTGATATGACTCAAAGTGTGTCTTTTTATTTGAAATTGACATTAATTTTAACAAAAGGAACAAGTGGCATAATAAAAACCTAGAAAAATCATTCATATTTTTATACTTTATAAAAATGATCCATGAGTCATTTTTGACATGTAAGAATTATTCACACATCAATATGATGCACAATGTGACCAGTATGACTCAAAGTACATCATTTTATTTAAAATTGACATAAATTAGAGTAAAAAAGAAAACTGACCTACTCAAAATCGAGAAGGAAAATTATTATTTTAATACTTTATGAAAATTTTCCATAAGCCATTTTAGAAATGTTGGAATTATATGCACCTCAATTTGATGCACAGTTTGACTGGTATGACTCCCATTGAATCTTCTTATTTAAAATTGACATCAATTTTATTAAAAAGAACAAATTACCTACTAAATATAGAGAAAATTAATTTAGATTATTTTGATAATTTATTACAAAGATCTATAAGTCATGTTTGACATGTAATAATCAACCACACCTCAATTCGACTCACGACGTGACCTATATGACTCCAAGTGTATATTTTTATTTTAAATTGATATTAAATTTAGATAAAGGAACAAGTGACGTACTGAAAACTATTAAAATGGAATAATATTATTTTGATAAATTTTTATAATGTTCCTTGAGTCATTTTTAATCGGTTATAATCAGTCAGACCTCAATCCAACGTACAGTTTGACCAGTATGACTCCAATTTTTCCTTTCTAATTAAAATTGACATAATTTGTTTGTAAAAAGGACAACAGACTTACATTAAATTGAGAAAAATAATTCATATTGTCTTGATAAATTAGGTAAATGGTCCATATGTCATTTTAGATGTGTAGGAATCATCCATGCCACATTTTGACACATGGTGTGACTGATATAACTCTAAGTGCATCATTTTATTTAAAATTGGAATCAATTTTAGAAAAAATGACAATTGATCTACTCATAACTGATAAAATGAAGTCATATTATTTTGATACCTTAGAAAAAAGATCCATATGTCATTTTTGATGTGTAAGAATCAACTGATCCTCAATCGGCCACATAGTGTGACCGACATGACTCAAAGTATGTCTTTTTTATTTTAAATTAAAATTAAGTTTATCAAAATGAACAGGTGATGTAATAAAAACCAAGAGAACACTATTATATTTATATATCTATTTGGAAAATGATCTATTATTCAATTATGATGTATAGTAATCTGCTTCACCACAATCTGACATATTTTGTGACCATTATGATTCCAAGCACTTCTTTTAATTTAAAATTGAAATCAATTTTAGTAAAAAGAACAACCGATCTACTAAAAACAAAGAAAATAGTTTTAGTTTGTTTTAATATATTTGGGAAATGATCCATATGTCCTTTGAGATGCATAAGAATTAGATGGACCTCAATCTCACCCATGATGTGACTGATAAGTCTCCAATTGCATCTAAGGGTATATGACTCTCCCAAGAGCCCCCATAATCCAAGATGCATGACCAAAACATGTTTTAAATAACCTGTATCATATGTTATGAATGGACATCAATCTGAGAGAGGTATGTTGTAATCAGAAGCACCTGTTTACCCACCACCTTCTATAATATCTACCACAAATGAGACATAAAATATTAAGAAATATGAATCTTTGATTAGTAAGAAATATGAATCCTTTTTTATATTGTTTATAATAACACACACAAAATCATTACCTCAAGGAGTCCTTGGAAAACTGGTGACAAAATCCATCACGGCATCATCCCATTTACACTTGTGAATATGTATCTTTTTTGAAAGTCTCGATGGTCACTGATGTTATTCCTTAACCTAATGATAGGTGGAACACCTCCTAACAAAACCATACGCCTCACATTTCATACCCATCCACCATTACTGATAGCGCAAGTCACAGTATATCTTGGCGATACTAGGATGCACTTCCCAAACTGTGGCTTAAAACACCCACATTTTCTCCTCACATATTTCCACTGGAACCCAAACATGACCATGGATACACAAGATTTCATCCTTTCCTATGGTCCAACTAGGAGGTGGATTATTACCTTTCACACTCTCCCATTGTACCAGGCCTTCTAAATCCAATATTTGTCTCATACGCACTCTATCCAGTAAGATAGAGTTCACAACTAAGGATGATATGTAAGTCTTCCATTGACTTTCAGGAACATCTGAGTGCATCTCCGAAGAAAGATCCATAATATTCTACTCGATACTGGTCTACTGAACATCCTGTATTTGAGTCCTCTTACTCAATGCATTAGCCACTACATTGCCCTTTCCAAGAATGTTGGAAAGCTCTAAGTCAAAATAATGTAGGTATTCCACCCACCTTCAGTGTCTCAAATTTAGATTATTCTATGTAAAAATATACTTGAAGAATTTTCAGTCCATATACACCATAAAATTCTCTCTTAGTAAATAGTTTTTTTAATAACTCAAGTAATGAACAACTATGGCTAACTTAAGATAGTGCAATGGGTAGTTCCTCTTATGTGGAATTGGTTTCCAAGAACTGTATGGCATGACTCTATTCCCCAATATCGTCAATTCTCCAAGCCTGATACTTAATGAATCACAATAAACTATTTAACTATGATATGGTAGTATTTGAATCAATGTTGAATTCAATATCCCTTTTAGCTCCAAAAAGGATTCTTCGTAAGAATATAACCATAAAAACATGACTCTCTTCTTCGTTAAACCCATAAGTAGAACTGCTAAGCGTTAGAAGTCCTGTATAAAATTTCTGTAGTAACCATTCATCCCCAAGAAACTCTATATGTGAAAGAAACTCTTGGTATTCTCCTAGGAAACTATATGTCTCCCCTTATCTGGGTCTATTGATACTCTTCTCTCTGAGATGATGTTTTGAGGAAGTGAATCCGATCCATATAGAAGTATCACTTTATGATCTTAGCATATAATTGATTCTCTCTCAGTGAATCCAAAAATAATGTTAACATATTTTTCATGCTCATATAAATTTCTATATTACACCAAAATATCATCCATGGAAACCACAACAAATGATTTTAGATAATGATGGAGGAATCAATTCATCAGCACCATGAAAATTGATGGTGCATTCGTGAGATAGAATCACATAACCATATATTCATAAAGACCACACCTTCTATAAAGGGTTGTATAAGGTATGTCTATAGGTCAAATACGTACCTGGTGATATCCAGATCTCAAATCTATTTTTGAGAACACTCGATCTCCTCAAAGCTGATCAAATAGGTTAATTATCCAAAAAAATGGATACCATTTTTTAACATTCACTTGGTTCATCTTTGGATAATCCATGAATAACTGAGGGTATTATCCTATTTTTCTCAAAAAGGAACTATGAACCCACATAGAAGTAATTGTTGAATAAAACCCTTTGACTCCAAATACTCTAGTTGCCTCTTGAGATCCTATAAATCTGTTGAAACTATCCAATAAGGAGGAATAGATAATAGTGCAGCTCCTAGCACTAGATCGATCAAGAAATCAACCTCTTTCTCATTAATTAAACTTGAAAATTTTTATGGTAACACATCCATAAAATAATCAACCACTAGAAGAAATATTTTTTGATGCACTACCTAATCATCCAGATACAAACTAGCAAGTTTGGTTGTTATCCCGCCCATCCACACGATGCTCTCATCCATCTCGGCTCACCTAGAAATCCCATTCTATATTGTGATTATAAAATTTAACCTCAAGTAATGTGAATGTCCACCTCCAGAGACAGAATTAATCATAAAATTGATAATATACTACCCATTACATCTCAATTATGATGCCATACCCAATAAACTAAAGAATATAAAAATCCTAGATGAAGTGACATCCACCAACCTCAAGGGGGAACTCTCTGTACTGGTGTACATCCTCTGTTATGATCCTCAAAGGAGTATCGAGAATAATTACTCCCTCATAAAACTGTACAGCAAGCCCAAGGATTTTTACCAGTGGTACAAAGATGAAACTATGTGATTCAACTGTATCATAAATAGTATATAAAATAGTATAGGATACTAAGATATCACCTCTCACTATAGATGGTCCAAACAAGTTATCCTATGGGGTACGATACATAGAAAAGATATGACCTTAACCACATCCCTATGACATAATGTCTCTTCCCAGAGTTGGCCATTCTGATGTCTTATGGTAACTATTATATGGATTCCTATGTCACACCCATCGCTACCTTGACTTGATCGACTGAAACTGCTCAAACTCCCTGACTGACATGGATGTGAGACACCATCCCCTAAACCTAGTGTCAAGGCTGACTCCCTACCACTCACATCTTGATGTATGTCCTAAGAAAAAAATTGTACGTGGCCCATCATGCCACAAGCTCAAAACTCAACTAGGTTGCAGTCACACTAATTCTTCATTTTCCCATGTCTTCCACATTGATGAAAGAACACTACACTTCCAGCAATGGCAACCTGACTAGTTTGCATCTCTTGGAGAGAATAAAAATGGTTATTCCTACATTGAGACACTAAACCACTAGGTAGAAAGACTATACTTCTCCTTTTTATGCCCCTATCCTCTCCCAGGATCCATTCGGTAATCAGTGCTTAATTCACAATTTTTTTGATAGAGATAAATCAGAACATATTGAAATGTGATCTGATATCCAGTCAGAGACATTCCTTGAAGAAGCGCACCCTCAATAGATCATCATTAAGGTATGTCAGTATAAAATGATAAAACTCTATAATGTGTGTTGAGTACACCATAACTATCATAGATCCCTACTCCATACACATAAACTCACGATCCCACTCTGGCCACTGAGTCTTGGGTATAAATATTCATAGAACATAGTTTGAAAATCAACCTAGAGAATATCTCATAACATGTGAACCTAGTTCATAACATCCCACTAACACTTTTCTAATCCATAAAACATGTACATCATGAGCTTAATTATCCTCTTAGGAGGTTGCTCCAGATTCTCAAATATCGATAGTGTAATATCGATCCACAACTCAGTAGTATATGGACTTCCATCCCCCAAAACTTTTGGATGATGTTGTTACTGGAATAAATTTATCCTCTCAGATGTAGACATGGTAGGCTTCAGTGCTCCCTAAAAATTCTTCATGATGAACCCTTCTGAGACTATGTCTCAACACCTATTTCTAGAACAACTACTGGTATTATAGTTGTCACTAAAGGAGGATCCACTTTTAGGCCATGGCCCACCACATCTGATGTGTTCTCATTGCCACCCTCATAGAGTATAAATACATCTCGTCACGGTGGAATTCCTCTACAATGCCGAACACATACCTTAGAAAATAAAAATATCAACTTTCATAGCTATAAAGCATATGATAGTTCAAAACCTTCATAAAAACTGCTCATACCATATATCCAGATCCTAATTCCAGGAAAATAAAAAGAACATTCACCAATACCCACAAGAGAAACTTCCCCTTTCCCACTTATATTTAGGTCTTGGTTATGTCTCTCTTTCAAATTTCACTGTTCCATTTCAATTTCATTTAATATTCATTTACATTATATCACAATTTTATTTTAAAATTTGAACCAAATGGTTCACCAAATTTCAATCCATGAGGGCTTGTACTCCCCTTAAACCAAATCGTTGTGCCCACCCAATTCACACCATAATAAATTCCAGAAAATATATCACAAAGATATGTATAGATACCACAACACCTATCATAACATCATGCATCAGGTAATGCTTGCTAAATGGAAAGGAATAATTTATGGAATGTGATTTCTAACAAGATACATGATTGATGCTTGAGATGGAATACCCTCATCTCATTGGGTTTTAATAGAATAGAACCCCAAATCATATCAATAATAACATCACAAATAAATTAGATCACCAAACAATGTAATTTATTCAATTTTAACTGTAAAAATATAGAAAAATGCATTTTAATTTGAATCAATTTGGATTTTTATGGAATGTGTATAAGCTACGCCTAGTCACAGCTTATTCCAAAATGATAACTCCTTCTTATCCATTTCTATTTTCTCCAACTATTAATGAAAAATAGAAAATAATTCTCTGATACCAATTTGAAATCTCCCAATCCCTAATTCCACTCAATAGTTCCTCGAGCCTACTGGTTACATGGCCTCAAGCACATCTCCTAGAATGCCAAAGGAGGATGACTAGTAGGGAGGGCCTAGGGTGTGTCTATGGGGAGACAAAGTCCTCATCCCCATAGTGTAACATGTCAGAATAGAAATAAAAAACAATTGTGGAAGAAGATAAAATATTTAGACAACTGATAAATAAATAGGACAACAAAATATAAATAATTCCAAAAGCAATCTCATGTAAGGATGATGATACATATCTCTAAAAATTAACTAAAACAAGTGCACAGAAATATAGTACAATACATGTATCCAAAATACCAAAATACCAAAAAAAGTGTTATCTTTAAATAGTATCATGAGTCTCAGCTCATTTCTATGTTCCCCTACTTCTAAGCATGGTAAGAAGTAAACCGTTGAACTGCAAGTGCTTGTCCTTGTCTCTACCTACAACCAAATAGTCTATCCGGGTACCCAATATTGTCTCGAACATGGTGTGAGACACAATCCCAGTAGGTAAATACCCAATGGTCTATAAAATCGAGGATGTGTAATAAAACAAGACAAATAGTGTGTAGGTATATAGGTAATCAATAAATGAATGTAAAGATACCCATGGAATGTAAACTATGAAAATGTAAATACTAAAAATCCTCTCAAGGATCCCTGTAAAAGATGTTCAAGATCCTATACAAGATAACTACAGGTAAAATAGAGTAAGAACCTTGTCCTTATCATATAACTCAAATAACTATATCAACCATGTTCTTTTCATATAACCAAAAGCGTCAAAACACACATGGTTGAGTGGTTCAACCAAGAATAACATATTTCTCATGGTCGTACCATATAATCAAAGGGTAAGACAATGAAGGGATGGATCTAAGGTGTATAATACTAAGGCATCCTCTTCGAATACCAGAAGTATCTCAATGTAAACTCTGTTAGGAACTGGTTAGAGTCCTATGAGAATTTCAACCGAACATATCCTGCGCAATTCCAAGTAGGCCATATCCAAGGGGTAGAAAGGTCCATGACATACTAACAAAAAATTCCTAAGGAGAATACTAAATCTAAGGAATCCACTACCATATTCATGATCCAAGGAGCTTCATCCAAGGAATTTGTTGAACCATAAACCATTTCAAACCAATCATCATTCCAAACCGTAAATGTCTACCCAATCATATGAACATTCTTATTGAAATGAAAAAAATGAGTCCACCTACCATTTTTACAATTTACAAAAAAAGGCATTCCAAAAATGATTATACCCAGTCATTCAAAAAAACCATATTTGACCAATTGATCAATTAAACAATTCAAAAATTTAGTAACTAAACATCATGTTCAACATAGAAAGGAAGTAAAATATATCTTCTAAGAAAGTAACCAAATTCCCTTTTAATTATAAAAGAGCTTCATCTACCAAGAATAGAATACAAAAAACCCCCCTTAGGTTTTTAAAATAAAGGGAATTCTCAAGGAGATAACATGGAACACCCCATGGGTGGCATCTGGTTGGTGTAGAAACCTCCTACTCATTTCAAAAGAACCAAAGGGTATCCCTAATAGGTCTAATTCTATTTAAATAAATTTATCATTTAAATTTTAGCATAATGTCAGAATTTTAGGAGGGATTGATAGTGTAATTGAACCCTATAAAGCAAAAAACCAAATGAGAAACATATAGACAACCTAACGTAGCTCAAAAGTACAATTCTCATCTAGTATCAACTCTTGATTTGACTTAAATCAAGATAAAAATGAAGAACTGATGAAGAACCTAAAATTAAGGAATATTATATTTCACTTAAATAGTATAGCTGATACCAAGACAAATGAATAATGGATAAAAAGTAAAGTAGTACTCATAAATTTTGATCAAATGAGACAATCATCACTTGAATCAGTGATTTGAAAGATGCTCAATGGAAATTCATAGAATATTCTCAAAGAGGGAAATCAAAGGAGAGCGTTTTCTATGTACAGGATGAATTAAAATTCATTTTAGGTTTGATATATTTTTAAGGGAAATTGATCATTTAAATATAAATATCTTGGTTGCACGGTTTGGTCACATAGTTTGTCCAAACCATGTGCCTACCGTGCATTCTTAGCTATTAGGAATGGACAATGCATGGTGTTTTTGTACGGTTTGAATAACTATATTGAAACCACGAAAAACCACTAATTTTAGAATTACTGACATTCTCTTATGGTCATGCAACTTAACCCTCATGTTTTTTCTAAACCATGAGAGCTCATCTTTCTCTCTTTCCAAGCCTTGCACATATTATCATATTGCATGGCATAGCCCTCACGGTTTGAACTAACTATGAACCAGGCCATTTTGATCCCCAAAAACTAGGTTCCATGCTCAAAAAAATCCCAAGACACCCCTATTATGACCATGAAGTCAAAGGGAATTCATATTAGGATATATTTAATATTTAAGATAAAAACGAATGGGTCATTAACTTATGAAAAAACCTTGATTCTTACATTAATAATCTTGAAACATGTATGGATTATGTTATTTTCCAAATCATATAGGTCTCCATTTTATATTTAAATAAGTGTCATGTATTATTTTATGGGTTTATATGTTTTAGTTCAACCATAATTTCAAATTCATAGAAACACCTATTGAGGTTTTATGTGGGGGGTTTATCATTATTAGAGATATTTTGAGAGAAACTTATGTCAATATGACCCTTGGATTTTTATATGTTTTAGTGAAAAGGGTATTTGAGGAATAATTCCATTAAATTTTGGGTGAATAAGACTAATGGTATTGGTGGCCATCAATTTTTAACTTATGTATTATATTAAAGGAAATATTGTTTATTGTAATTTTTTATTATATTAATATAGTTTTGGGAAAAGATAAACCACATGTCAATTAACAACATATCACATATGTCAATTCCATAGGGCCTAAACTAACAACTGAAGGATGAAAAGGGTACTGTGACTACCACTTGCCTATGTCAAAGACAATTTCTTATGTAAAATCATTAAGAGATATATTACTGAGTATGTATTTTGGTAAATGGTATTTCATCAATTTGAGGCTTGGAGAGAGTAGTATAATGGGGTTCTATAACCATTATCCATATAAGAATGAAAATGGGAAACCGTCACCCAATATTTTTTCATTGGACTCCCCAAAACATCTAAAAGGAATAATACTATATGGGTTATAATGGATCACATTATAAAGTCATGACATATCATTGTTATCAAAAAAAATTCACTTTGGATCATATTTCAATGATATACATTAAGGGTGTAGTAATATTTCATGTAGTAAAACATTCAATTATATATAATTGGGATTGGAATTTTCATATAATGTTATGGATTAATCTTTATAAAGATTTCAATGTAGTTTATATATATAGTATTGTGTAAAATCCTCATGTAGATTTTAAGTCTGTTAGAACAATTCAATGAATATAGGATATTTTCGGATCATGTAATGATGAATTCAATAGTTGTTGAGATCAATACATTCCTCTTGTTGTGATTTCATATAGAAATAGATTTAACTCGATGATTTAGATGATCCCTTATAAATCCATTTATTGAAATATGTGTAGAAATCCAACATATAAGAATTAAGATATAGAAAGTAAAATATTGGGGGCCTAATCAAGATACTGAAATGTAATAAAAGGTTATATATATTTAGAAATGTGTAAAGGGATCACAAAGTTAAAAAAAATGTTATGAAAATAATCATCTGTGTTATCTAAAATTTGATGTTGGTGGGTAGGTTTTTTTAATGAATTTATATTTGGAATAATTTAGCGAAGAATATGTCCAAGGAATATCAGTTCCTTCAAAATATATGATTGTCTCGGGATGGTATCCTCTTTATTTTTTCTTCCACCAAACCTCCCCAAAGTCCACGGTATGTTCCATATATCTCTCCCAAGAATGTTCATACATGATCCTTCATAGGTACAAAACTCATAGGTCCTATAACTACGAATGATCTTTTTTTAAGGAACAATCAGTTGAGATTATTGATCACACAAATAAATTTCAATAAAATAGGGCCACTCACCTAGTAAATGTTTTGGGGTGAAACCACTAGCTTGAGGAATACACATGGAAATTATATGATGTAACGAGGATGAATTATCCTCAATTTTTTTTACTAAAGGGATGAATTTTGATGGAAATTTTAATTTTATGTTTGGTAAAATGTACCACCCAATAATTTTGTTGTATAAATTTTTAAAATAAATTTAAAATTTTAGATATTTTTCGTTACACACAACTTCAATTTGAACTTCTGTTACAAACAACACTGACATTAGCTTTCATTACACACAACATAAAATTTTAATAGAATCATACATACTATTAAAATATTATTTAATAATTTGATTGTTATCACCTAGATATTGGAATTCCAGATGAAAACATTATTAACTAAATAATGAAAATGTATGTGTTGAAATCCTTATTTTAATGATCACAAAACCCTGATTCTATTATTATTAATGTATTTCTTATTTTTTTTGTAACTGTTCCATTGATTTGAGACAGGTGACAAAATTTTCTAAGTCTAAGACACCATCAGACGACACACTGTCAGCATGTCATACCGCCAGAACATAAATTTGGCTAAGTTTAAGAAACCTTCAGACAACACACCATTAGGATATAATAATGCCAACATAGAATTTTTTTATTTCTAATACATCGTCAGATGACACACCATCAAGACTTCATAGAACATAAATTTGGCTAAGTCTAAGACACCGTCAGATGACACAACATTAGGATGGCACACCTCCAACATAGAATATTTGTTAACTCTAAGACACCATTAGACCATAAGCCGTCAGAACAGACACCCCCAGTTGAGACACATTTAATGAATTAAATTTTTTTCTAAGTCTAAGACACCACCAGTATCGTGCCGCCAGTTTCATACCACTACAATCTGAGATACCTTCTTATCAAGGCACCTCATTATTAAGCCACCACAACTATTTCATTAATCTTTTATTTGAATAAATTTATCATGATAGCTACATTATCGAATTAACATCCATTTATTATTTTAATGATTGTATATTAAATTTTCAACAAAGTGAATTAATGTTATTGTCAAATGTAAAGTTTGATGAAGTAGAGACTATCCAGATAATCTTTATGCTACTGATAAAAAGAGTATTTGGCTCCCTCATAATAATAAAAATAGAATAATCTTGTGAAGGATACCGTTAGAAATATTAAAACTCGTGACTACTAAACACACCTAGAAAATAAGTGAAAACTACCACATCTTGTGACCACTTGAATGAGGAACCCAAAGAACGTTCTCATCAAATACTTTTTTCTAGTCCAAAATTTGAGTTTTCATCCCTCTGTTCGTCAGAAGTTTTTTTGGAGAACTCAACTCAAGATTCACTGAAAATAAAATCAAGAGTCACAAGCTGCATTGAAATAGAATGAGAATTTATAAACTCTACACTTTTTCATTTCTCTATTATACTCACTTTTGTTATATTTTGAGGATTATGTGTGCATTCATGGTTTTACCAAACACACTGTCTCCTAAACTGAATTGGAAGATACATTATATATTATTATATCATTTATTTTTATTCTCATGAATAATAGTGGCAGAGCCTTGTGTGTTCTATTTATTTTTTTATCCCTTGTATAACTATGGAATAGGTCATGTGTGACTTAGACATTTGGTAAACTATTGTAAAACCTAATCAAGTTTGGGGATCATCTTTTTTATTTTATATAAACATCATGGTTGAAGGTGGTCACCAAATAGAGAGGACTAATTTTTGACTTGATACCGAACCTATTGTATTCAAATTTTCTATTTTGTGATATAATTTTTTATACATCATTTCCACTTTAAAACTAATTTTTTTCATCTATAAAAAATATATATACTTTGATAGTTTGTATTAATTTGTGTTCATATGGTATTTTGATCATGTAAATTGATTATAAATGATTAATTAATGATTTATATTATTCATCTAAGACCAAATATATCTTTAGAGAAATCATTATAAAGATTTATAACTATATCATACTACATATTTTGATAAACTGAGCCATATTAAAAGATTTAGAGGATTTCAAAATAATACATTATAAACAGAATTTTTTATTGGGTTCTAAGTTCACCCCCATCATGAGATAATCACTCTGACCAACATTTGATATCTATGGATTTTCCATTTGGTATTAGAGTTTTAAAAATCTTTCTAATTGCTATTTTTTAAGTTTTAATGATATTTAATTTAGGTTATTTATAAATTCATCTCTTTGAAATCGATAATAATTAATAAGTATGTACTAATAACAGACCTCATTTATTTAATGGTATAAATTATGATCAGTGGAAAATTAATATGTAAATTCATATAGAAGGCATGGATTTTGATATTTGGTCTACTATAGAGGATGGAAATATTATACATGATACTACTATAAGAACTTGGGATGATGCATAATGTAATCTTACAATAATAATTTTAAAGATATAAATACCACTTACTGTGCACTAGGACATTAGGATTTTAACATAAGATCATTATATAAAACTGCTTATGAAATTTAGGATACTCTATCTATTTACCAAGAGGGAACTTCAAATGTTAATGATATGAGCCTTAATACTTATACTATAAAGTATGATAACTTTAAGATAAATACTAATGAACCTATTTCTATCATTTATCTCATCTTTATTGATATTTTCCACACAATTGGATCATTTGGAAAACCAGTATGTGATATGTATCGGAATATGAGATTGATGATATTTTTACTTGAAAGATGGTGAGGCACATCAGTTTCAATTAGCAAATTATGCGACATAAGTAAGATATCTGTGAAAGATTTGATTGGAAAACTGGTGATGTATAAAGTGGAATTACAAGTAAAACATAAAAAAGAAGAGTATCCTAAAATAAAGTTAGTATATTTCAAGACTACTGCTCATAGACAACAAAAAGAAGAAAAATGAGAAAGTTCAAACTTTGACTCAATTGATACTGATTCGCCTTTTAAAACTGATGAAGAGATAGATCACATAGCCCAAAGATTTAAGAATTTATATAGGAATAAAATGTTCTTCATAAAATAAAACTATAAAGGAATGTATGAAAATAGAGTAAACTGGATGAAATATTTGAATAAGGGTGATGAACCAAAAGAATTTTTGTGCTATGAATATAAAAGGAAAGGACATATAAAATCTCATTATCCAAATATAAAATACAAGAAAACAACATGAGGATAAGGATATGATATCAAAAGTATATGAAGGTCACATGTAGTGATTCTAAAGATTTATATAGTGATTCAGATTCTCTACTTAATGATAATCCAGACATAGAAAACATGTGTTTCAATAATAAAGTTAGTGAGGTACCTGTTTTACCCATTTTTTCTAATATTCAGTCTGTGCATAATTTTGATAATTCTAACAATGAATAACATGATGATGATTGTAACATCCTAGGTAAATAAAGGATATAATATTTACATATTTATTAATATTTGTGAATTAAATATTTATTTTACTTTAATAGGGTGTTTTGTTCTATGGCGTACCTGACATGGAATAATGGGGTTCTCCGATATCTCATGGTGCATACAAGGCTGAGTCGTACTGAAAAATAATAATATAATATTATTTTAAATTGTAGTTAACTCCTAGTATTTATATTGGTGGGAATGAACAGAACTAACTATAATATGATTATACATGTTTTTTAAATGTAGTTAAATTTATCAAATAAAATTTAGCAGATTAAAATGATAATGAATCCAATTTTAATCATGAAAACTCTAATATTTTTAAAAGCTTTTTTTACCGCCTTGTGATAGAAAACACATTTGAAATCTACTTTTTGAAAGTTTTATATGTTCCATTTGAAAAAATAATCTTCTTATTTATAATTGGTACATAATAATTTAGTTTGGGTAAATTTTTGGTATTTTTCTGATAAATTTTATTTTTTAATGAATAGTGAAAAATTCTGCATTTTAAGTCAAAATGTCTTTTCATCTGATTTATTAATAAAGTTATTGTAACGCCCCGACCCCAGCTACCCAGAGTCGGTGCATTAATTACATAACATTGGCATGATCACAAGAAGATCAAATCTCGAATGACCGATTGGTTTAGTAGCCTTGGAAACACTAGATATAATCATAAAGTTTTACATTACATTTCAAAGTGAAAAACTACTACAACAACAAAGTCTTCATATCCACACTATTAACCCCTCATAAAATCTCTGCAGGTCATTCATAATTTACTTCTTCACTTCCTGGGAAAAATAAAACATAGAAAAGGGGTGAGCTCAAATGCCCAGTAAGGATAACAATATAGTGGAAACTTTCAAAATAAGCATAAACATTTAAGGCAATGAATTACTAAAACAAAAGCCTTTTAAAATTGAACTTCAACATAGTATGGCAAAAGTAAAATGAAATAATGCCATTTACTTGTTCACATGGATATTCTACTAATCGAATAATCACATGCAAAAATCAATAACCACTTTCATAATGTTGGAATGCATAATGCCAGACTATCATAACCACATAGCCAAGGCCTCGTGCCAAGACTACAAATAAGATTTTGTCAAGGCCTTGTGCCAAGACACTAGTTTGTCTCATGAGACCTACCGATGCATCGAGGAGCTATAGCGGGCTCCACCCGTCACTTATTAAGTCCAATGCATTCCCATATGAAAAGGTTTAAACATAACATAAACATTCGTATTAAAACTAGCATACGAAATGTCAATAATTTCACCATAAACTATGAATGGTATAAAAATAGCACATCCACATTCAAACATATCACAAAACCTTCAATACAATATATTAGTTTTGTATCATAATAAATCAACTTCAAATAATCTTAAAATCCATCAAAGGATGTTGACCTAGATGAAATCAAAATTCTTTTTAAAGAAGTATATCCTTTTATTTTGAAATCATTTAAGATCCATATAAAATAAAACATTTTCTTTGAAAATATTCTTATAAGCTTGTATGGAAAGCTTCGACGATTTTATAACGGCGGAAAATAACCGCACCCGCCGTATAAGTTAAAAAAAACATTCTTACCTCAATTCTGTCGAAAAGGTTAAAAAGTACATTGTTTTGAAAACGACGGAAAGATTCCTTTATAAACCTCTTATAAAAAGTAAAACAAGGGTATAAATGACTTTAACCCATATTCTTGTAAATAGTAAAAATGTTTTGAAATACATTTTTAAGAAAACATGGATGTGGATGATAAAGAGATCCGAGTAGATTATTACGTATATACAACCTCGGATAATGAAGAGATTGTGAAATAACCCTTACCTTGTACTTTTCCTTTGTTGGGGTAGGTTAACCTCCTGTATAATGGTGAAATAATTTTTATTAAATTATACAAGAATCATATACATTAATATGATATCATATATGATCTTTTAACATTGCTTTATTAATAATATCTTATTATTATCGTCGTTTCGGGTGATAATCGATTCGTTCTTCTTAAATGTTTGGTTACGTAAGACATGTTTGTAATGGATAGATTATATCTTATTCATAATCAGAATGATATTAACATTATTTTTAACCCTAAAATGAGAATAATACTTTAATGGATATGATGGAGAATGAATCTTATTGCGTTCGTGGAGACGGTAGTCCGTACGTACGCACGAACGCTACTTCCATTTAATTTTCATTTTAAAAGAATCAAATCCAAATTATACATAGGTATATTACTATTCCTGTATAATATAATATTGTATATATTTTACTTATGTTCATTAACACCATCCTTTATACGTTCCATGTGTGGTATGAACGAGTCATATCATTTTAAGGGGGCGGTAGTCCGCACTTCCTCAAATGAAATTATCGTATGTATATACAACATGAAACGAATAATGGTATGAAATAAAATAGAATTACAGAAGCTTATATATAAAATATATATCATTAATATCATATTTAATTACAGTGCCATCATAATGGCCACCATGAGAGGTGGTAAGATGTATTTGAACAATCATCGTTTCGTGAGGCGTTAGTTTGCCATCCACAGAAACATTATGTTCATCATCCATTAGATGGAGTTGTGTGTATGTGTAGTTTTAATCCTTCTTATAACAACATCCTAGTATATTTAGGATACTGGTGTTGTTACAAAAGAAAGGAAATAAAAAGATTTTGGGGGTTGGAGAAGCAAAATAAATGAAAATACTTTAAGAGAAAATGTTACCTTTAATTTAGGTAACTCACTTTGGTTGGAACCAAAGGACTTCTTGAAATGCTTTCCGCCTAAGGGGAAGCTTCAAGGAGGAGGAGAGGGATGTGGGGAGCTTAGTTGGGCAGAGTTTGGACGAGCCAAGTGGCTTGAGAGGTGTGAGGAAAAGAGAAGGAGGAGTGCCCTTTTATAAGAGGGGTGAGGGGCACCTTTGGAAAAGCTAGAAATATTAATTTATAATAAATTCATATTCGGTTTCCAAAGGCTCCAAAGTTGACTATTAAAAGGATGAGGTGGGGATAGGTCGAAAACAACTCATCCAATAGAATTTATACAGGTTTGGGTACTTATATTAACCTTATCTTTAAGTATTAACTCTAAGTTAATTAGTTTCACTTTTACAATGTCTCTTTGTATTTTTATATAATATGGTTAATAAACTTACTATATACATCCAAGCGACCCCCAAGTGGTCCATTAATGAGGAACCTATCATAATATAAGTCTCTTGGCCGAACCTTAGATTTTTAGGAATTTAATATCAATTAATAATATAATATTTGTTTTAAGAACTCTTTTATGTCAATTTTTACACTATTCAATAGTTGATTTTTTTGAAACTCCTAACAGATTGATTACTTCAAACAAAGTCAATTAAATCAATCCTAATATATCATATTATCATATAAAATTAGTTTAATTCATTAAAAGTTTCATATTATAATTATTTGGGTATTTATAATATCATTTATTTTAATTTTTCACTATTATAGTAATTACTGCATCATCATTGTGTCATAAATAAAATAAATTATTCAATGTCTAAAAATTATAAATAAAATATCATTATGTAGGAAATCGTTTTAGCTTTCTAATGAATATTTATAATCTAAAATCCAACATATATAACCCTATGTAAAAATTGTTGTTCTAAAAGATATATGCTTGTGTCATTTTTGTATTCATTTTAACTAAATTAAAATAAAGTGTCATTATCACTTACAAGTGGATCCATGGGGTCCCAAAATAGACCCAAAGATGCCCATGGTCGACCCTGTATCAAACAATAGGGTTAAGACACGTTTTAGGGTAATTTAGTATTATTATAATATTATTTTTTAACCCTTATTTACCGGATTTACCCTTAACCATGGTAAATAAAATATTTACCGCAGTAATTATTCAAAATGTCTAAAAATAAAAGTTACCCATTTACACAATTTGAAAATCCTGATTCCAAATATGGAATCCATTTTCCTAAATTCAAAACACAGAAGTGGCAGAAATTAATTTAAAATTAATTCCCGCTGTCAAAACAAAAAGCGTGTTTTTAAGAGATAATAACTATCAAAAGATTGACACTTGTTTATGTTCGGTTTAATTGTAAAATTATGTCCAATGACCAACATTATATTAAAATGTAAAAATATATTCTAAATATACTTTAAAACCACTAAAATTCAAAATTTATCACTATTAATTATTTTTATTAAAAAAGTTGTTTTTAATTAAAATTTAGTAATTTTCACTATTCATCAAAATATGAAAGTTATCCGAAAAGTACCAAAATTTCACCTTAGGCTAAATTCGATATTCCGAGTCCAAAAATGAAGTCCATTTTCAAATATAAAATATATATAATTTCAAAAATTAGGTATTACTATTCACAACGGCTAGTTTAATTAGTTGTGGTGTGTGTTAGAACTCGAGGTTGCGTACAACACACGCTATCGCATTATTCAAAGGGAAACGTACCGTAGAATCTTGGGGTGTTATATTCTCCCCTCCTTCAAATAATTGCGTCCTCGCAATTTCTAGGGTATTACTGCATAAAAAGACTCGGGTGGTTCTTCATCATAAGTTCCTCGGGTTCCCACGTTGCCTCTTCCATCTTATGATTCCTCCACAAAACTTTTACCAGACGCGTCGTCCGGTTTCTCAGCACTTGTTCTCTCGTATCAAGAATCCTGACGGGCTCTTCACAATAGGAAAGATCGGGTTCCAGTTCTAATTCCTCATAGGTGAGTACATGCGTTGGGTCAGGCATGTATTTTCTCAACAGAGATACGTGGAACACATCGTGAACTTTGGAGAGACTTGGCGGCATTGCCAATCGGTATGCTACAGCCCCAATTCGTTCTAGAATTTCGAAAGGTCCGATGTACCTGGGACTCAATTTACCTTTCTTACCAAAACGTATGACTCCCTTCCACGGAGATACCTTCAGGAAAACATGATCACCGACTTGAAATTCCAAATCCTTCCTTCGATTATCGGCATAGCTCTTCTGCCTACTTTGAGCTGCTTTGATGTGATTTTGGATTACCTTCACCTTTTCCACCGTTTCCTCCACCAGTTCTGGGCCTACAAGTTTTCTTTCACCAACGTCATCCCAACAGGTTGGTGTACGACATCTCTTTCCATATAATGCTTCATATGGTGCCATCTGAATACTTGAATGGAAGCTATTGTTATAGGAAAATTCTACCAGTGGTAAATATTGATCCCACATACCCTAAAAATCAAGTGAGCAAGATCTCAACATGTCTTTTAAGGTTTGAATAGTCCGTTCTGATTGTCCGTCTGTCTGAGGGTGGTAAGCAGTGCTCAAATGAAGTTCAGTATCCAGGGATTTCTGAAGACTTTTCCAGAATCTTGAAGTAAAACGGGGATCACAATCAGAAACAATCGATAGGGGTACTCCATGAAGTCTCACAACTTCATTAATGTATAGTCTTGCTAGATGTTCCAGGGGTAGATCTTCTCTTATAGCAAGAAAATGTGCTGACTTGGTAAGACGATCAACAATAACCCATATTGCATCGTTCCTTCTAGGAGTCTTTGGTAGCCCCATGACAAAGTCCATCGTAATATTGTCCCATTTCCACTCCGGTATGGGAAGAGGTTGCATGACTCCTCCAGGCTGTTTCCTTCCAGCTTTCACTTGTTGACAAACCATACATCTTGACACAAAATCAGCAATCTCCCTCTTCATGTTGTCCCACCAAAAATGTTCCTTCAAATCTCTATACATTTTGGTGCTCCCAGGGTGTATAGAGAAATTGGAACTATGAGCATCATCCAGCAATTCCCTTTTTAGATCAGGTATATTGGGAACACAAAGTCTCTTCCCGAATTTCAAAATTCCACCTTCATACGCAAAGTCTCTCAATCTCCCATCATTCACAGCTTTAATCTTCTTCTGAAATTCTTCATCATCGGTCTGGGAACTCTTAATCCATTCTAGTAAAGATGGTTTGGCAACCATTTGAAAAAGCATTGATGTTTCACCTTCCCTGGTTATTCCAATGTCCATCTTCTCTAGATCCATGAAAATTGGATCCCTTTCAATTCTCATCATGTTCAGAACTCCATGGTCTTTTCTGCTCAAAGCATCTGCTACTTTGTTTGCTTTCCCCGGGTGGTAGTGTATCGTGCAATCATAATCCTTGAGTAATTCAAGCCATCTCCTTTGCCTCATGTTGAGTTCTTTTTGTGAGAAAATATACTTCAAACTCTTGTGATCAGTATAAATCTCACATTTTTCACCATAGAGGTAGTGCCTCCATATCTTCAAAGCAAAGATCACAGCTGCTAACTCAAGATCATGAGTAGGATAGTTTTGTTCATGAATTTTCAACTGTCGTGATGCATAGGCAATAACTCTATCATTCTGCATAAGGACACAGCCAAGTCCCTTCTTTGATGCATCACTGTAAATAACGAACCCATCATTCCCCGATGGTAGAGTCAATATAGGAGCATTGACTAATCTTCTCTTCAGTTCTTCGAAACATTCTTCACACTCTTTTGTCCAAACAAATTTAACCCCTTTACGAGTGAGCTTCGTTAATGGGTTAGCCAATCGGGCAAAATTCTGGACGAAACGTCGATAATAACCTGCCAAGCCAATAAAACTACGTACCTCAGTTATACTCGTAGGTGCTGGCCATTCTTGGATTGCTTTGGTCTTAGAAGGATCAACAGAGATTCCATCTTTAGAGACAATATGGCCAAGAAAAGAAATCTCCTGAAGCCAGAATTCACACTTGCTAAACTTCCCATATAATTCATGCCTCCTCAGAGTCTTCAAGATAATGCGCAAGTGATTTTCATGATCTTCATAGGTTTTGGAGTATACCAAGATATCATCAATAAATACCACCACAAATTCATCCAGATACTCCTTGAAAACTCTATTCATTAGATCCATGAATACAGAGGGTGCATTAGTCAATCCAAATGGCATTACATTAAACTCGTAATGCCCGTACCTGGTTCGAAATGCTGTCTTCGGAATGTCTTCCTTCTTTACACACAACTGATGGTATCCAGATCGAAGGTCAATCTTTGAAAAGTATTGAGCTCCATGCAGTTGGTCAAATAAATCATCAATACGAGGTATGGGATACTTGTTCTTTATCGTTATAGCATTGATCTCCCTGTAGTCGATACATAACCTCATAGATCCATCTTTCTTTTTAACAAAAAGAACAGGGGCTCCCCATGGAGAAACACTAGGGAGAATAAATCCCTTATTACTCAATTCCTCTAGTTGTTTCTTTAGTTCGACTAACTCTACAGTGGCCATTCTATAAGGGGTCTTCGATATAGGCCTTGATCCAGGAATCAAATCAATGGAAAACTCAACTTCTCGTTCTGGAGGATGTCCAGGTAAATCTTCCGGAAATACATCTACAAATTCTTTCACAACAGGTACATCCTCTATTTGAACATTCCTTTCCTCACCGACAGTTATTTCATTCTCTTCCTCCCCAATAATTGAATTAAGTTGAGCTACTGGGGGTGGATCTAAATAAGAATTAGGTGGTGACGATTCTGCTCTAAAAATAAGGTGCTCCTTATCATTATCATCAAGAATCGTAACCTCTTTCTTCTTAAAATAAATCTTCGCATCATAGTCCGAAAGCCAGTCCATACCGAGGATTATATCAAACTCAATCATAGGTATGACGATGAGGTCAGCAGATAAAGAAAATTTATGTGCTCTAATGGGGACTGATTCACAAAACTTTGTTGCAACGATACTTCCCTTAGGAGTTTTAACTGACAACTCCCTCATTAAATCAAATTGGAAATATCTAATTTTCTTAGCAAACTGGGAAGATATGAAACAATGCGATGATCCAGAATCAAATAATGCATTTGCTAAACTTGAGGAAACCATTAAATTACCTACCACCACATCTTTCGGAGCTTCTACCTCAGCAGTAGTGATAGCATAAGCCTGGCCTTGATCCCTTGGCCTTTTCTGAGGTAAGTTATCCTGACGCTTAGGACATGCATTTGCATAATGCCCCATCTCCCTGCAATTATAGCACTGAACGTTGGTAGCTTCCTTCTTCCCCTTGCAATCATGAGCTTGGTGGCCTTTTTCACCACACTTGTAACAGACTCCCATTCCCTTCAAGAAAGTACCAGGATGTTTCTTCCCACATTTACCACAAGATGGATATTCAACCTTTCCTTTCTTCCCCTTATTTCCATTCCCAGATTGATCAGCAGGTCTCTTCTTCTCTTGATTTTCTTTAAAGTCATAAGACTTAGAGAATTCCTTTTCGGTCTTGATAGCACATGAGACAATGTCTTCGTACGATGAAATGGATTGTGAGACTAATGCTCGACGGAGAAATGGTTTTAACCCATCAAAGAAACGATCAATCTTACTTCTTGGGTTGCGAATATAATCACCAGCGTACCTCGCTAACCTTGTAAAGTTAGCCTCATACTTTGTGACATTCTCATCCTCCTTTTGTCTCAGACTCAGAAATTGTCTTTCCATATCTGCTCGATGGTCGCAAGGAAAGTATTTTTCTAAAAACAGATCTTTGAACTCCCTCCATTCCATATTTGATACTTCATCATCTTCCTTCGTATTTTGAATCAATGACCACCATTGATCAGCATCTCCAGTGAGGCGGTAAACTGCCATGATAACTTTTTCCCTTTCACTGCTCCCCAAAGCCTGAAATATTTTCTCTAGGGAAAATATCCATTGCTCAGCTACTAAGGGATTTGTATTCCCATTGAACGTTGGTGGTTTTTGTCTCATGAATCGATCTAAAATTGATCCTCCATGCTGCGGATCAGGGTGCTCCATACGGGTAAGGTTATTATTCATAACCTGAGTAAGTTGTCCCAGTACGGTGATTAGCTGATCAGCACCAGTTGCATCACCAGCCCCACTATAATTATCTTGAGCAGGAGGGAAATCCCTACATGGAGTGCGTGCATTGATACGGTTTCCATTTCTTCCACTAGGCGCCATTTCTAAACAATGGCATAAACTAGATCAGTTTATGAATCAAAATACATAATCCCATACTTATAAAACACTTAACATAAATTGAACTATTTATGGATATAATCCATAATCATAAAAATGTTTTCTTTGAGGAAGTATATACTCATAAACCCTTCATAATGATTTGTAAAGAAAATGAGAGTTATCCTAAGCATATCCCCCGGGAGTGTCGTAACCAAGAGTGCAGCAAGGCCCGTTGTCGTGCACCAGTTCCCGTTCGAGTCTAGCTCAAAGCGGTGTTTTCGGGTTTTACCCCTAGGTACATCTGTGCCAGAGCCACCTCTACCTGCTCGTATCCAGACAGGGATGTATTGCTCGGAAAACTCACAAAATCTCTACAATACCAAAATTCTAGGAAGTTCTTCTATACTAATCCTCAATGTTCATCTTAGGTATACGTGCTCTAATCAGAGTTTATCTAAATCTAGCTTCCAAGGTTTGTACTAAACTTCCTCTGATACCAACTGTAACGCCCCGACCCCAGCTACCCAGAGTCGGTGCATTAATTACATAACATTGGCATGATCACAAGAAGATCAAATCTCGAAAGACCGATTGGTTTAGTAGCATTGGAAACACTAGATATAATCATAAAGTTTTACATTACATTTCAAAGTGAAAAACTACTACAACAACAAAGTCTTCATATCCACACTATTAACCCCTCATAAAATCCCTGCAGGTCATTCATAATTTACTTCTTCACTTCCTGGGAAAAATAAAACATAGAAAAGGGGTGAGCTCAAATGCCCAGTAAGGATAACAATATAGCGGAAACTTTCAAAATAAGCATAAACATTTAAGGCAATGAATTACTAAAACAAAAGCCTTTTAAAATTGAACTTCAACATAGTATGGCAAAAGTAAAATGAAATAATGCCATTTACTTGTTCACATGTATATTCTACTAATCGAATAATCACATGCAAAAATCAATAACCACTTTCATAATGTTGGAATGCATAATGCCAGACAATCATAACCACATAGCCAAGGCCTCGTGCCAAGACTACAAATAAGATTTTGTCAAGGCCTTGTGCCAAGACACTAGTTTGTCTCATGAGACCTACCGATGCATCGAGGAGCTATAGCGGGCTCCACCCGTCACTTATTAAGTCCAATGCATTCCCATATGAAAAGGTTTAAACATAACATAAACATTCGTATTAAAACTAGCATACGAAATGTCAATAATTTCACCATAAACTATGAATGGTATAAAAATAGCACATCCACAGTCAAACATATCACAAAACCTTCAATACAATATAGAAGTTTTGTATCATAATAAATCAACTTCAAATAATCTTAAAATCCATCAAAGGATGTTGACCTAGATGAAATCAAAATTCTTTTTAAAGAAGTATCTCCTTTTATTTTGAAATCATTTAAGATCCATATAAAATAAAACATTTTCTTTGAAAATATTCTTATAAGCTTGTATGGAAAGCTTCGACGATTTTATAACGGCGGAAAATAACCGCACCCGCCGTATAAGTTAAAAAAAACATTCTTACCTCAATTCTGTTGAAAAGGTTAAAAAGGACATTGTTTTGAAAACGACGGAAAGATTCCTTTATAAACCTCTTATAAAAAGTAAAACAAGGGTATAAATGACTTTAACCCATATTCTTGTAAATAGTAAAAATGTTTTGAAATACATTTTTAAGAAAACATGGATGTGGATGATAAAGAGATCCCAGTAGATTATTACGTATATACAACCTCGGATAATGAAGAGATTGTGAAATAACCCTTACCTTGTACTTTTCCTTTGTTGGGGTAGGTTAACCTCCTGTATAATGGTGAAATAATTGTTATTAAATTATACAAGAATCATATACATTAATATGATATCATATATGATCTTTTAACATTGCTTTATTAATAATATCTTAGTATTATCGTCGTTTCGGGTGATAATCGATTCGTTCTTCTTAAATGTTTGGTTACGTAAGACATGTTTGTAATGGATATATTATATCTTATTCATAATCAGAATGATATTAACATTATTTTTAACCCTAAAATGAGAATAATACTTGAATGGATATGATGGAGAATGAATCTTATCGCGTTCGTGGAGACGGTAGTCCGTACGTACGCACGAACGCTACTTCCATTTAATTTTCATTTTAAAAGAATCAAATCCAAATGATACATAGGTATATTACTATTCCTGTATAATATAATATTTTATATATGTTACTTAAGTTCATTAACACCATCCTTTATACGTTCCATGTGTGGTATGAACGAGTCATATCATTTTAAGGGGGCGGTAGTCCGCACTTCCTCAAATGAAATTATCGTATGTATATACAACATGAAACGAATAATGGTATGAAATAAAATGGAATTAAAGAAGCTTATATATAAAATATATATCATTAATATCATATTTAATTACAGTGCCATCATAATGGCCACCATGAGAGGTGGTAAGATGTATTTGAACAATCATTGTTTCGTGAGGCGTTAGTTTGCCATCCACAGAAACATTATGTTCATCATCCATTAGATGGAGTTGTGTGTATGTGTAGTTTTAATCCTTCTTATAACAACATCCTAGTATATTTAGGATACTGGTGTTGTTACAAAAGAAAGGAAATAAAAAGATTTTGGGGGTTGGAGAAGCAAAATAAATGAAAATACTTTAAGAGAAAATGTTACCTTTAATTTAGGTAACTCACTTTGGTTGGAACCAAAGGACTTCTTGAAATGCTTTCTGCCTAAGGGGAAGCTTCAAGGAGGAGGAGAGGGATGTGGGGAGCTTAGTTGGGCAGAGTTTGGACGAGCCAAGTGGCTTGAGAGGTGTGAGGAAAAGAGAAGGAGGAGTGCCCTTTTATAAGAGGGGTGAGGGGCACCTTTGGAAAAGCTAGAAATATTAATTTATAATAAATTCATATTCGGTTTCCAAAGGCTCCAAAGTTGACTATTCAAAGGATGAGGTGGGGATAGGTCGAAAACAACTCATCCAATAGAATTTATACAGGTTTGGGTACTTATATTAACCTTATCTTTAAGTATTAACTCTAAGTTAATTAGTTTCACTTTTACAATGTCTCTTTGTATTTTTATATAATATGGTTAATAAACTTACTATATACATCCAAGAGACCCCCAAGTGGTCCATTAATGAGGAACCTATCATAATATAAGTCTCTTGGACGAACCTTAGATTTTTAGGAATTTAATATCAATTAATAATATAATATTTGTTTTAAGAACTCTTTTATGTCAATTTTGACAATATTCAATAGTTGATTTTTTTGAAACTCCTAACAGATTGATTACTTCGAACAAAGTCAATTAAATCAATCCTAATATATCATATTATCATATAAAATTAGTTTAATTCATTAAAAGTTTCATATTATAATTATTTGGGTATTTATAATATCATTTATTTTAATTTTTCACTATTATAGTAATTACTTCATCATCATTGTGTCATAAATAAAATAAATTATTCAATGTCTAAAAATTATAAATAAAATATCATTATGTAGGAAATCTGTTTAGCTTTCTAATGAATATTTATAATCTAAAATCCAACATATATAACCCTATGTAAAAATTGTTGTTCTAAAAGATATATGCTTGTGTCATTTTTGTATTCATTTTAACTAAATTAAAATAAAGTGTCATTATCACTTACAAGTGGATCCATGGGGTCCCAAAATAGACCCAAAGATGCCCATGGTCGACCATGTATCAACCAATAGGGTTAATACACGTTTTAGGGTAATTTAGTATTATTATAATATTATTTTTTAACCCTTATTTACCGGATTTACCCTTAACCATGGTAAATAAAATATTTACCGCAGTAATTATTCAAAATGTCTAAAAATAAAAGTTACCCATTTACACAATTTGAACATCCTGATTCCAAATATGGAATCCATTTTCCTAAATTCAAAACACAGAAGTGGCAGAAATTAATTTAAAATTAATTCCCGCTGTCAAAACAAAAAGCGTGTTTTTAAGAGATAATAACTATCAAAAGATTGACACTTGTTTATGTTCGGTTTAATTGTAAAATTATGTCCAATGACCAAAATTATATTAAAATGTAAAAATATATTCTAAATATACTTTAAAACCACTAAAATTCATAATTTATCACTATTAATTATTTTTATTAAAAAAGTTGTTTTTAATTAAAATTTAGTAATTTTCACTATTCATCAAAATATGAAAATTATCCGAAAAGTACCAAAATTTCACCTTAGGATAAATTCGATATTCCGAGTCCAAAAATGAAGTCCATTTTCAAATATAAAATATATATAATTTCAAAAATTAGGTATTACTATTCACAACGGCTAGTTTAATTAGTTGTTGTGTGTGTTAGAACTCGAGGTTGCGTACAACACACGCTATCGCATTATTCAAAGGGAAACGTACCGTAGAATCTTGGGGTGTTATAGTTATATTGTCCTTTTAATTTATTTTAAAGTTTAATTGGATTATATTTTTACCATTTGATCCAATTTTTTTCATTTGAAGTAATTTTACTTTGAAATTGAACATAAACAAATGCCAATCGTTTAATAGTTATTCTTTCTTAAAAACACGCTTTTTGGTTTTGACAAAGGGAATTAATTTTAAATTAATTTATGAAAATTCTATGTTTTGAATATGGAAAAATGGATTCAATATTTTTAATTAGGACGTCCAAGTTTTGTATATATTTATCTTTTATTTTTAGACATTATGAATAGAAACAACAGTATATTTTATTTACCATGGTTAAACGGTAAATCTGGTAAATAATGGTAAAAAATAATATTATTATAATTTTAAATTACCATAACTTGTGTAATAACCCTATTGTATGAAACATGTACGACCATGGGAATCCTTGGGTTGATTTTGGGACCCCATGGAGCCACTTGTAAGTGAAAATGGCATTTTATAAAAATTAATTTAAAGTTAAGGAACATGTAACATAAACATATATATTTTAGTAAAACAATTTTTATATGGGATTATATAAGTGATATTTTAGACTATAAATATTAATTAGAAATATAAAAATATTTCCTCTATCATTGTATTTTTTTTATAATTTTTAGACATCATATAAATAAATTTATTTATGACAGAGTGGTGATGTAGTGATTACCTTATTAATGAATGATTTAAATAAATGAGATTATAAATTTTAAAATAAATTTATTTTGAAACTTTATATGCCATAAAATAATTATATAGATACTAATGACTTGTTATATTTCAATTAATGATGGTTTTTTTAAATAATAAAGTTGTTTTGGACTTTTTTAAAATGTCATGATATGAATAGTATATAAATTGACATAAATGAGTTTTAAAAACAAATATTATTTTATTAATTGATATAATAATCCTAAAAAACTAATATTCTGAAAAATGACATATATAAGGTTTATAATGTAATTAATGAACCACTTTTGGTTTTATTGGAATTTTATGGTAACTATATTAACCACATAGTCTGAATATACCAGAAGACATGGTAAGAGATAAATTAGTTAACTAAGGGTTAATGATAAATGATATGGATAAATATGAAACTAAAACTTGTCTAAAACCTATTATTTGAGATTATGTATAATAATAGTCAACTTATATTAGAATTAAATGGGTTTTGGACCTTTTTAAACCGAAAATATTTTTGTAAAAAATAATATTTCAAAGCATTCTAAAAAGTGCCCCTCCTCCCTCTTATAAAAGGATACCACCTTTAACCCATTACTCACACCTATCAAGCTCCTTGGCTCATCCAAACTCTACTAAAATAGGCTCCCAACATCCCTCCCTTACACCTAGAAACCTTACTTTGGGCATAAGGTAATTAAATAAAACTTTTTGGTTCATACCAAAGGGAGTTACCCGATTTAAAGGTTGCGTCTTCTCTCAAGTTCTTTTATTTAATTTTCCTTCTCCACCCCTATAAACTATATTTATTAAATTATTTTATGACATAAAAATTATCATAAATATACTATGATGTTTTTATGAGATTTATTGGAACTACACATCCACACACATCCATTTAATGGATACGAACATACTATTTCTATGGATGGAAATCTACTACCTCAGGAAACGATGATTATTCAAATATCTCCTACTGCCTCTCATGGTAGAAATTATGGTAAAAATGTATTTATATATGATATATATGATATTTATATTGTCTCAATTATTCTTTATTTTTCATTTATATCATACCTTTATGGTTTCAATAATGGTTAAATACTATAATTTCATTTGAGGAAGTACGGACTACCGCCCCCTCAAAGTGATATGACTCGTTCATGCCATACATGGAACATATAATGGATGGGGTTAATGAACTTATGTAACATATATAAAAATTTATATTATACTTGAGTTATAATATACCTATGTATCATTTTGTTTTCATTCAATTAAAAATGATATAGAAATGAAAGTCGTGTTCATGCATACGTACGTCTTACCGTCTCCCTGAACAGTGCATTTCATTTCTTATCTCCAAATGATGTGGAATATAATAAATACCTATATACTAGATATATATATATATATATGAATAATACTATGGATATAATGGAATTTTTACCACATGGATAGTTCTTAATTATAACAAGTTCATTTTTTACTCAAGTTCTGAACATCGACAAAATGTCCGATATGAACTCAAATAATTATCTAATTGTTATAGAAAGCTAATAAGTGACCTAAAAAGAATAATAAAATTGAAAAAAGGTCATAATCAAGTATAAATTAATATAATTTTATTATTCAGGAAGAACAAGGAACGTATAAGACAATTCATACTTGAGGTAAGGGAACTTCTTAACCCAATTTCCATTCATTGGGTTAATCTTCAACTTCTCTATTATGTTGTTCTATGATAATATGAGAAATGAATTTGGATATCTTATGTAGTATTTATTCTTAAATTATGTGGATTTATAGTTAATACACATAATCAATCTATTTTATTAACAAAATGATCTTTGTAAATGAACCATCCATCCTCATATTTTAGTCAAAGAATTATTTTATATTATATATTTTTATTTCCATTTTCTTATGTTGAGACTTTTTCTCTTCCATCAACACATTTTCTGAATTTTAAATTGACGTCGTTAGGCTGCTGAATTTTCATAAGGGACTTTATCTCAATCTCTTTTCATTGAGGCATATTTTGATTTATACATGACTTTATTTTGTACTTTGTATAAACCCATTTAACTTTTAATTTCTTTCAAAGAGAATATTTTTTCTATGAATCATTTTACTAAATGATAAAAGGAATGTTTCTTTTTAACGTGTGTGGTGACAATGAGCTTTCCTCTGCCGTGAGTATTAACTGATATTTGGATTCCATAATAAGTTGTAATGATTTTAAAAGAAAAATAAATACCATATTCTATTTTTACGTATTTTTGTATTGAAAATGGTTTTTAGAATGGATTTATTATGTCAATATATTGAAATTTTATATTTTTATTGTAGTGTGGAAATGTTATATTTCATTAATACTTGTTCATGTGTTATTATTATGTTATTATTCATGGGAATTTTTTACATATACGGGTGGTTCGATGATAAACCTAGGGAGGGTGAGCCCGAGATAGATCTCCAATGCATTATGTAACATGATGGAGGTAAACGTTAATGTTTCTCCTAATATATTTAGGTAATATAATATGATGGGTATTCTGAACATAACTCCCTACATATCTATGAAAGCTACAACATAAGTATGTTATGGATTCTACAAGTTACAGTTATTATTTATGATTTCTCTGTGTTATTAATAATTCTTATGATTTTAAGAGGTGTGTTAAAGAGATTAGGGTTTTGAAACTATTGAAGGACTAATGATTTCTTTCATTATTTTATAACCCTTGTTGAGATTTTTATGGTCATCCCATGTTTTTGAATTTTTTTTCACAGGGTATAAGGCATGGTAAGAGAAAGTAATAATTCAAGATGATTTATATGAAGAAAATAATTCTTGTTTTTTTTTATGAATGTTTATGTTATGAGAAAAATGGATACTGGGTAGAAGTGTCTACTTCATAATATTTGAGTTGTAATGTAATATTTATGGCCTAATTATCTTAAATTATAAACATGAAAAGATCCTCAATGTGAATTATTAACTTAATTGAAGATAATATAATGTTTAAGGCTGGGGCCTTATATTTGGTATCATAGGTCGATTTAGACAACTTTAGGAGTTAGGATATTGTTATATTAATATCGATAAATTAATTTTTGGTAAGATTGAAATGATATATCATTTAAAAATTTCCAAATTTCTTCACCTAATATATTTCTATGTTCAGAATGGTTTTTTGTAGAGGAAATAGGGCATTTATTCTCATTAGGAATACAAAGGGAAATGAACTTACAAATCAGCATCGTCAGATAGTCGGAGTTAGAATTGAACTGTTCTTTGCAGTGATGGATCTGTTGATTTAGGTGACAAATGGTGGTTGTGATTATAGATGATATTTTTATATATTCTAAAATTCGGGAGGAACATGAAACTCTCCTAAG
Organism: Viscum album; assembly: GCA_963277665.1. NCBI lineage: Eukaryota > Viridiplantae > Streptophyta > Magnoliopsida > Santalales > Viscaceae > Viscum > Viscum album. The sequence continues at coordinate 689,293,968 of OY728153.1, read as the reverse complement.
GATTGTTTTTCAAACCTTAAAGGATAATAAAATATATAGAATGATTAGTAAGAGTGAATTTTGGATGAAAAAATGTATTTCCTTGTTATTATTATTTATAAATATGGCATAATAGTAGACCCTTAAAAATCAAAAGTTATTGGAAAAGACCTAAATATATCATATAGATCCATAGTTTTCTTGGTTTGGCATGATATTACAAAAGGATTGTTCAAAATTATGCACAGTTATCTAGCCCACTAACTATGTTAACTCAAAAAGGTGTTAAGTTCATCTGGACAAAATAATGAGATGATTATTTTCAGGAATTGAAAAGAAGGTTGACGAATGATCTAGTTTTTGCATTACCCTCTTGAGAGGGAGAATTTTTTATCTATAGTGATGATTTATTGAAAGTAATTGGTTGTTTCCTAATGAATAATGAATTGGTAATTTCTTATGCATCATGTTAGTTGGAAAATCATGAGTTAAATTACCTTACACATGATTTAGAATTATATACTGTTGTTTTTTGCTTTAAAAAATTAGAGTCATCATTTGTATGGAGTAAAATTTGAAATATATACAGACAAAAAAAATTGAAGTATATATTCACTCAGATAGAATTAAACATGAGACATAGGAGATGGCTGGAATTAATCAAGGATTATGATTTCACGATTCATTACCTTCCTTGAGAGGTAAATAATGTGGCGGATGCTTTGATTCGGAAAAGTAATGCAGCATTGACCATGTTAATTTTGGAACAAGGTCCTTTGATAAATGATTTGATGAAATTTGGCATGGAAGTTATTGGTGAAGGAAATTCCTCTATTTTGTTTCAGATGTCAGTGGAATCATCTCTATCAGTCAGGATTAAGAAAGCGCATAAAGAAGACAATGATTTGTAGAAAAAGGAAGAGTTGGTCTGGAAGGGTATGTTTCCTAAATTTTACATTGATAATGGTTTTATTTTGAGATTTGGGAAGAGATTTTGTGGTCCTTGTGATTCAAAGTTGAAGAATGGGTTGTTATGTGAAGATCATAGTTCTCTATTTTCAGTTCATCCTGGAAGTACTAAGATGTACAGAGAACATTAAGAGTATTACTGGTGGGATGGAATGAAAATAGATATTGTTATCTTTACTGTGAAGTGTTTGACTTATCAACAGGTTAAAGTGGAGAAACAGTTACTAAAAGGGATGGTTCATCCTTTATCGATTATAGATTGTAAATGGAAAAATATATCCACGTAATTCATTATGGGGTTACTGAAGACATCTCGAGGTAATAATGGAATTTGGTTTGTCGTTGATCGATTGAATAAATCTACTCATTTCATTCTTATTCGAGATACTCTATCTCTATATCAACATTCATGATTGTATATTAAGGAGATAGTCATGTTACATGGAGTTCTCCTCTCTATTGATCTAATCGTGATCTTAGGTTCACTTCTAACTTTTGGAAAGGCCTTCAGAAGCCTCTGGGTATAGAATATAATTTTAGTACAGCTTTTCATCATCAATTAGATGGTTATTCATAATGAAAAATTTAGATATTGGATGATATGCTACATGATTTCTCAATGGATTAACAGGGAGGTTGTGACCAAAATATTTATTTGGTTGAATTTTCTTATAACAACAATTTTCATTTCAGTATATAGATGTCTCCATTTAAGGCATTATATGGGAAGCGGTTTCAAACTCCCGATTTTTGGGATGAAGTTGGTGAAATAAAACTAATTGGGGAAAATTGGTAGAAGATATGGCAAAAAAAGATCAGTTGATTCAGAAACACATGAGAAAAACTCAGAGCAGGAAGAAAAGTAATGCAGATAACCAAATGAAGGATCTTTCTTTCGAGGTAGGTGATCATGTCTTTCTCAAAGTTTATCCAAGGAAAATTCTGATGTGTTTTGGTAAGAATGGAAAGCTGAGTCTGATTTTCATTAGACCCTATGAAATCCTTGAAAAGTTGGATCATTTTCTTACAGAGTGGCTTTACCTCCATGTTTATACCAGGTACACAATGATTTTCATGTTTCAACATTGAGAAAGTATATGCCAGATCCATCTCATGTTTTGAGTCTAGAGGTAGTTTAGTTGGATGAGAATATTTTTTATGAGGAATAACTAGTCCAGATTCTTGACTAAAGAGATCAAGTGTTACAATATAAGGTAATTCATCGGGTAAATGTTTTTTGGAAAAACCATATGGTTGATGAGTAAGCATGAGAATGTGAGAATTCTATGAGGGATAAATACCCCCACTTATGTGATAAGTGAATAAATATTGTGAGGACATAATTTCCAAAAGGGGGGAAAGATGTAGCATCCCATGTAAATAAAAAATATGATATTTTCATATTTATTAAAATTTTGTGAATTAAATATTAATTTTAATTTAAAGGGGGTGATATGTTTTATGGTTTACCTGAAACGCAATAATGATTTTCTTTAAAATCAAATGTTTCACACAAGGCAGAGTCATACTAAAAAAATAATAATTTAATATTATTTTAAATGGTAGTTAACACCTAGAAATTGTATTGTCAGGAATAAACATAACTAACAAAAATATGATTATACATGTTTGTTAAATGTCTTTACTTTTATCCAATAAAATATAAAGGCTTAAAATGAGAATGAATCATATTTTAAGCATGAAAAAATATAATATTTTTAAAATGTCGTTTTACCTCCTTTTGATGGATAACCAATTTTAAATCTAGTTTTGTAACTTCTATATGTTCCATTTGACAATATAAACTTCTTATTTTGAATTGGTAAATCAAAATTTACTTTGGTTAAATTTTTTTATTTTTCTAATAAAGATCCTTTTTTAATGAATAGTGAAAAAATAATGCATTTTAAGTCAAAAATGACTTTTCATCTGATCTATTTATATATTTATATTTTCCTTTTAAGTAGTTTTAATGATTAATTGGATTATATTTTTTCCATTTGATCCAACTTTGTTCATTTTAAGAAATTTCCCTTTGAATTTGGACATAAAAAAATTTCTATCTTTTGATAGTTATTATTTCTTAAAAACGCGCTTTTTAGTTTTGACAACGAGAATTAATTTTAAATTAATTTTAGCAACATCTGTGTTTTGAATGTGGAAAAATGGATTCCATATTTAGAATCAAGAGTTACAAATTCTTTAAATAGGGATCCTTTTTTAGACATTACGAATAGTAACTTCAGTAAATATTTTATTTACCATGGTTAAGGGGTACATCTGGGAAATAAGGTTCAAAAATAATATTATAACAATATTAAATTACCGAAACACATGTCCTAACCGTATTGGATGAAATATTTACACCCATTTCCATCCTTAGATCGATTTTGGGACCCCATTGATCTAATTTTAAGTGAAAATGACATTTTATAAAAAATAATTTAAAGTTAAGGAAAATATATCATAAACGTATATCTTTTAGTAAAACAATTATTATACAGGGTTATATAAGGGATATTTTTTACTATAAATATTCATTATAAATATAAAAATATTTCCTACATCATGGTATTATACTTATTATTTTTAAACCTCAAAAAAATAATTTAGGACACAATAGTGATGTAGTCATTACCTCATTAATGAAATATTTAAATAAAAGAGATTATAAATATTAAAATAAATTTATTTTTAAAATATTTATGCCATCTACGAATTTTAGAGAGAATTATGACTTTATCTATTTTAATTAATGACTGTTGTTAAAAAAAATAAAGTTATTTTGAATTTTTAAAAATGTCATGATATGAATAGTATATAAATTGAAGTAATTGATTATTTAAAACAATATAATTTTATTAATTGATATAATAATCTTAAAAATATAATATTTTTCGAAATAACTTAGATAAGGTTGATAATGTCATTAATGAACTAATTTTGGTTCAAAAATAATTTTATGGTAACTGTATTAACCATATAGTATGAATATACAAGAATGATTTTAAGACTTTTTGAAACCCAAAATAATATTGTAATAAACTAATATTTCAAATATTTCCTAAAGTGCCCCTCCTCCCTCTTATAAAATGACACCAACACTAACCCATTACTTACACCTCTCAATCCCCTTGGCTCATCCAAACTTTATTCCAATAAGCTCCCAAAATCCCACCCTTACACCTAGAAGGCTTACTTTGGGCAGAAGTCAATTCAATAAAGCATTTTCTTTCAAACCAATGGGAGTTACCTGATTTAAAGGTAATGTCTACTCTCAATATCTTTTATTTTATTTTCCTTCTCCAACCCCATAAACTCTCTTTATTCCTTTATTTTATAAAAAATCAAGTATCCTCAATATAATATGATGTTTTTATGATACAGATTGAAACTACACATCCACACACCACCATCTAATGGATATGAACATACTGTTTCCATGGACGATGAACTACTACCTCATGAAACGATGATTGTTCAAATATATCCCACCGCCACTTATGGTGGCCATTATGATGGAAATGTATTTATATGTGATATATATTATATTTATATTGTAACTATGCTTCTGTATTTTTCATTTATATCATTCCTTTGTGGTTTCCAAAATGGGTAAATACGATAATTTCATTTGAGGAAGTGTTGACTACAGCCCCATCAAAGTGATATGACTCGTTCATGCCATACATAGAATGTTTAAATGATGGAATTAATGAACTTATGTCACATACATAAAATATGATATTATACTTGAATTATATTATACCTAGGTATTATTAAGTTTTCATTTTATTAAATGTGAAATAGAAATGAAAGTAGTGTTTATGCGTACGTACGACTTACCGTCTCTGTGAACGTTTCATTTCATTTATTATCTCCAAATGTTATGGAATATTATAAATACATATATACTGGATATATATGATATATATATATGAATAATATTCTAGATAAAATGGACTTTTTACTATAAGGAAAATTTAAATTAAAAGAAGTTCATTATTTACTCAAGTTCTAAACATCAACAAAATGTCTGATATGAACCCAAATAATTAACTAATTGTTATAGAAGTGTAATAAGTGATATAAAATGAATAATAAAAATTAAAAAATTTCTGAACCAATTAGAAATAAACCTAAGTTTTTTATTCATGAATAACAAGGAACATACAAGACAAGTCGGGCTTGAGGTAAGGGGACTTCTTAACCCAATTTCCATTCTTTGGTATAATCTTCTACTTCTTGATTATGTCGTTCTATGATTATGTGAGAAATGAATTTTTATATGTTATCTAGTATTTATAATTTATTTATGTGGATTTATAGTGAATAAACATAATCAATATATTTTATTAAAAAATGATCTTTTTAAGGGAACCTTTCATCCTCCTCTTTTAGTCAAAAACATATTTTATGTTATGGCTTTTAATTTCAATTTTCTTATGTTGGGATATGCTCTTATATATCATTATTGATGTACACTTTATGTACAAGTGATGAGATTACATTTTCTCTCCCATCAACTCATTTTATGAATTTTAAATTGATGTTGTTAGGCTGACGAATTTTCCTAAGGGACTTCGGCTCACTGTCCTTTCATTGAGGTATATTTTTATTTATACACAACTTTATTTTATATGGTATATAAACCCCTTCTAATTTTCATTTCTTTCAAAGGTAATATTTTTTCTACAAATAGTTTTACTAAATGACAAAAGGAATGTTTCTTTTTAATGTAAGCGGTGACAATGACCATTCTGCCACCGCGAGCATTATTTGATATTTAGATTCCTTAACAAGTCATAATGTTTTTAAAAGGAAAATAAATACCATATGCTCTTTTTACATATTTTGGTATTGAAATTGGTTTTTAGAATGGATTGATTATGCCAATATATTGAAATGTTATATTGTGATTTCAATGTGGAAATGTTATCTTTTCTTTATGCTGGTTCATGTGTTATGATTATGTTATGGTTCATGGAAATTGTTTACATATACAGGTGGTTCTATGATAAAACTAGGGTGGGTGAGCCCGATACATCTCTCCAATTCATTGGGTAACATGAAGGAGGTAAACATTAATTTTTATCCTAAAATATTTAGGGAATATACTTTGATGTGTATTCCAAACGTAACTCCCTATGTAGATGTGAATGCAACAACATGTGTATGTTATGGATGCCACAAGTTACCTTTATGATGAATGATTTCTATGCATTATTAATAAATGTTATAATTTCAAGAGTTGTGTTAAAGATATTATGTTTTCTTTGTATTTAAGGATTAATTATTTCTTTCTATATTTTATAACCCTTATTGAGTTTTTTATGCTCATTCCATGTTTCTGAAAAAAAAATCACAGGATATAAGGCAGGGTAAGAGAGAAGGAATAATTCAAGAATATTTTTATCAAGAAAATAATTCTTGTTTTCTTTCAGGAATTTTTTTTTATGAAAAAATTTATACTTATTAGAAGTGTCTACTATGTAATATTTGAGATGTAATGTAATAGTTATGGCCTAATTCTCTAAAACTCTAAACCTGATAAGATCATCAATGTGAATTATTAACTTAATTCAAGATTATGTAATGTTTAAGGCTGGAGCCTTATAATGATAAAATTATAATGATTAATTCTTTTAATACTTCAACATGTTATAAGACTCTTTTAATAAGCTTAAGGATAGTTACAATGTTTTAAAAAACAGAATTCTTTAATGAAAAATAGAAAATCTGAAATGTCTATTAAAAAAGAGAAAAAACTTCAGTTTCTCAAAGAGAAAAATAAACTAAAAATATATAATTAGAAATTAAAAAGGGATCTAAAAGAGATTTCAAATTGTATATATACACTCACATAAATTTTGGGGATGCTAATTTGACCAAAATATATTAGTAGAATTGGATACCAACCCGGACATATGAAAATAAAAAAGGGTACTTTTGTTCCTAAATACGAATCATATATTTCTTCTGTAAACTATTTTTTGTGGGACATAATAGAGTTTTTATTTCAAAACATTTACAATATGATTATATGAAACCAGTCAATAAATTGTGAGTGCCAAAATCTCTAATTTCTAACATTTTGGACCCTAAAGATCTGGGTACCAAAATCATTCCTTACATAAAATCTGATTTGTCAAAACCTGCTTAAAGACCTCCAATAAATTTATGTGGTACTTGGAGAGTGGTTGTTAATGGAATATTAAAGGATATTATTCATCCTTTAAGAGCCTAAAAATGTTTTTGGGTTCCATGTCACCTTTAGTGATAATGAAAATGGAAATGTCGTCAACCTAGTCCATATTGGTAACAAAAATTCAATGTGTTAATGTTTTTTATGTTAACTTTTAGAATGATTCCTGTAATTTATATGATTATAAAAATGATTTAATTTTTACTATATTATAAAATGAAATTGTTTTTACTTGTACATTTAAATTAATTAATTTCTTAAACAAAACATTCTTATGTTCCTTTGACAAGGAATCATGTCTTTGGAATAGGAGAATTGGTCATTGAAACATTCACTCTCCCAGAAATATTACTAGGAAAGGGATAGTTAGGGATCTACATGAGCATGAGTTCTTAACTGATAAAGTCTATAACCCCAGCAAAAAAGAGAAACATTACAAAATTTATTTTAAATTACAAAATATTTTTCAACTTATCAACCTCTTTAGTTGGTTAACTTGGATTTGTTTAGATCTTATAGAGTTTTATGTCTTAATAAGAAGAACTATGTTTATGTTCTTTTAGATTTTTTATCCTGATATACTTGGGTATACTTTCCCACTCACAAAAGTGAAGCATGCTCTCACATTACCTATTATTTTTTGTATATAGAAAATAATAGGGGACTTAGAATTAAAACATTAAGGGGTGACCATGGTCATGATTTTGAAAATCGTTATTTTGAATCATATTTTTCACAAAATAGATACATTCACAACTTCTATACTCCTAGGACCCCCTATAAGAATAGAGTTGTTGAAATGAGAAACATAATTTTATAAGAAATAACCAAGAAAATGTTGAATAAGTATGACCTACCTATATATTTTTGGGTAGAAGCTGTCAATATAGCATGTTATACCATCTATATAGTTTTTATTAGACATATCCTTAAGAAGAACTCTTTTGAGATGTGGAAAAATAGGAATATTAAGTTTAATTACTTTATATTTTTGGGTTACAACGTATTTATTCTTAATAATAAGGATAATATTGACAAATTTGACCTCCAAAATTGAAGAATGTATTTTTTCCCTTGGTTATTAAGCATCTAGAAAAGTTTATATAGTTTTTAATAAGAAAAAACTATAGAAGAATCAGTCAATGTAAAATTTGATGAAAATAATTCACATGGGCCTAAGACCTCATTTGGAAACATTATGAATGATTTATCTTCTCTTAACATAAATCCAAAACCTTTTGTCTCTATTGAAAAACAAGCATTAAAATCCTCAAGTTATAAAGAATTACCAGAACATCCTAAATCTATAGAACATGAACTAATCAGACCTTCTTTTTCTTAAGATGTTAGAATCATTAAGTTCCATTATTTAGATTATGTTTTAAGTGATAAAAATAGGGGAACACAAACTAGATATTCTCTATTAAATTTAGTTGAATTTTAAGCTTTATTGTCTAAACTTAAACCTAAGAACATCAATAAATTTGTTAATGATTAATTCTTGGTAATATCCATGAAAGAATAATTAAATTAGGTTGAAATATAAAATTAATGGGAACATGTAGATAGACTCAAGGAAACCTTGACTATTCGAAATACATGGGTGTTTGTGAATAAAGTTGATAATTAAGACAATATAGTTAGAAAAAAGGCTAGGATCATTAAAAAATGTTATAGTAAAGAAGAAGGACTAGAATATGAGGAAACCATTCCACCTGTATCCAGACATGAATCTGTAAGATTATTTTTTTCTTATGCAGCACATCTATATGTCATGCATTATCAAATGGATGTCAAGAGTTTATTCTTAAATTACTTTATAATTCAGGATATTTTTGTTGAAAACCCCCTTGCTTTTCAAAATACACATTTTCAAAATAAAGTTTTAAAATTAACTAAATCATTATATGGTTTAAAACAGCCACCCAGACTTTGGTATGATAGGCTCAACAATTTAATTATTACAAGATAATTTTCAAAAGATATATATCACCATACTATTTATTTAAAATTAATTTAAAAATATGTTTTAGTTGTTTAAATATATGTTTATTATATGATTTTTGAATCTTCAAGAAATTATACATGTAATAATTTTTCTAAAATGATACAAAATGAATTTGAAATAAGATTAATGGGTCAGCTCAAATTCATTCTTAGATTTCAGATCATTCAAAACAAAGAAAGAATTATGTTAAATCAATATCAATATAAAAACAACTCTTAAAAATGTTTTAACATGGATAAAACTAAGACAAGTGATACTTCTATGAGTACTAACTGTAAATTTGATTTTAATGAAGAAGGGAAACTAGTTTATCAAACTAGTTATAGAGGTATGATTGGTAGTCTTATCTAATTAACTCATAGCTAACTATATATTATGTTTAGTGCATGTTTGTGTCTGTGTTTTCAAGAAAACTCAAAATATTCAAAACTTATTTCTATTAAAATAATTTTCAAATACATCAAGTATACAACTAATTTAGGATTGTTTTACCCAAGATTAAAATCAATTGATTTAGTGAGTTATTCAAATATTGATTTCTGTGGATGCAATTTAGATAGACAAAGCACCTCTATAACATTCACCTTTTAGGAAAGTGTCCAGTTTCATGGTGCAGTAAGAAAAAAAATTTATTGCATTGTTTACTATTGAAACTTAGTACATAGATGCAGGTAGTTTCTAAAAACATTTTTTTTGGATGAAACATACTTTACTAGACTATGGATATTAATTCTAACATTTCCTCATAAACAGTGACAATACAAGTGCAATAATTATTTCTGAAAATCATATTTATCATTCTATGAAAAATAATATCGATGAAATACAACAAATTTTGAGAGACTATATTCAAAAAGAGATATCACTCTTGAATTTAATTGCACAAAACATTAGTTAGTTTGTATATTCACTGAGGCTTTTAATTATGAGATAGTGAACAATATAAAACATGAGGTATGAATGATAAATTTTGGTTATGTATAATTTTATGTGATATACCATTGTAGTTGAAATACTGTTATGGCGACACCATTGTATTTGAAATACCATTGTGGTGACATACCTTTGTAGCTGACATACCATTATGGTAGCACACCATTGAAGTTTAGATACTATTATGGGACACACTGTTGTAGTTGACATACTATTATCAAGACACACCATTGTAGTTGAAAACCATTGTGGTGAAACACCATTGAGTTATCACACCATTGGATTTTTATGTCGTTGTTATTTCATGCCCTTTCAGATTTTTCTGTTTCTCAATATTTTGAACTTCCTGGTCAATTTCGTCCAGTTTATTTTGTTTTTTAACCAGATACAGGTTTTCTCCCAAGTTATAAATTTATATTTTTTGTATTATTTTGATTTAAATTTTATAATACCTAATATCCTAGAGGATATTAAAGTGTCGCTATGTTTATTCCCAAAACACCTTGATCCCAGTACAATACTCCCATATCATTCTCTCTTGAGCCCAGTGCAACCCTTCACCTCCTGCATTTCAAACCTTCTCCTCACTCTCGATCTAGAATTTCTAACCAGTTTTATGGATGAGAATGACACATCCTTCGGAGTATTCACCTTATAAATCGATATTTTCAAAGTATTAATAGAAATAACCAAGGGTATATGATTTAGTTTCACTAGTTAATCATGAAATTTCCAACAGAGTTGCAGCATATAAAAGGTAAGTCAAATAGAATTGGTTGTTGTCTAGTAAGTCTCTAGTACTCAATGTACTCTAGAACCACGAATGTTTATAGTGGTTCTCATCAAAAAATAGATCTCTCTACCCTATGTTTTTTTATGAATTCTATCATAATATAGAGTTATATTTTTATCAGGATGGTGATGATTGGATATGAAACCATGTAAAAGGGAACTTAATAGGTTTTTTATCAAGGAAATTGGCTAAATATTTGGATATAACCCGTGAAGAAATATGTTATGATTATCAAGGAAAAATTATAGAAAGTAGTGGAATGTTTTTGTATGAAGATTATTTATTAAAACTGATAAAAGATGGCATAATTAGAAGACTAGTGTCTATAGATATTGATGGTGAATATAGGATACTCTTTATGTTTTTTAAGCACATGATTTTCCCATGAAATGGTGATTTTCCAACTTTATGGTACGAAGATTTTTATATTGTATATATTATGAAAGAAGGACATAAGATAAATTTGGGTAGTTATCTCATGGTTCACATGTCTGAGATGACCAAGATGACCTCTATATCCAACTCATTAGTGTACCCCAAGTTCATTTCTACCATGTTATAGACCAGTGGCCAAGTAGTTGAGGATGAAGAGTCTATTACCCACTGTGGTGGATTCAGTATTTCAAAATCTACATGTTCAAGGAAAAATATTAGATGGAACCCCTAGAAGAGATAGTGGGTTAAAGATAGTAATAAGTTATACACAAATTTTAACCCAATTGATCATTATATTAGATTGATGGGTGAAGTTGATCTTGGATTTGAGACTGATGATGTTTTTGAATACTCTAATGATGATAAAGAATAATCTATCGAAGAATAATAAGAAAATGAAACTTCTTTTGATTGAGGGAGTGATCCTGACTTGTCTCCAAAATATTCTTCTCTTACTTTTGGATCTCCTATCCCACCTAGTATACTTCCATAAAGACAAAATCTTTGTAAAAAGTGATGAATAAGAGATAGAGGTCTCTAGTGAAGAGCAGTACAAACATTCCAAATCAACTAAAGAGGATGATGATATTGATGAATATGAGAATGGTGATGAAGAAGAGGAAGAAGAAAATGGTAAAAATGGTAATGGAAATGAAAGGGGTGTAGATAATGGAAGTGTTGATGATGATGACTCTGATTCTAATGGTCCAAGTTGAAGAATTAATAATAAATATGTTGAAATTCCTCTAGTGCTTCAGGATGCACTTATTAAGGGTGATAAATCATCGTCTATAGAGATATTTCATAAAGATCCAATGGTTGATGAAGTTGAGGTCAGATCTATTTCCACTAGTTGAATAGTTTAAAATTTTTTCTTTGGTTGGGAAGATGAGTGTGATTATTGCTGTGGAATAATAAATTGTCGTGTAAGATAAAATGGATATGCTTTCTTTTGAGAAAGGTTGTGATGTGTCGTGTGATATTTTGGCTAATAGTGGGCCTCTAGTTGATATTTTTTTCTACTTTCTAAGACATCTATTTATAAGAAACAAAAATTTGAATCTAATATTCAGAAATTATATTCTCAATAGATGGAAGAAGTACATGTTAATGTTAAGTCTATTATTGATAAACTGGGTGTAAAATATCAGCTTCTTTAAGAGACGGTTGGTGAAATACCTCATTATATATTACATGTTTTTGGTCAAAAGGATGATTATCAAATGATAGATGAACCTTTTATTGATAAATATATAGACGTTAAGCCTTCTATTATTGAACACACCTCACCTTCCATGATTTTAGATGGACATAGATGTCTTGAAGTGTCAATTGTACCTATGGGTGTAGTACCTCCTTCCATTGCATCTATCTTAGTTGTCTTTCCAGATCGATGGGTTGATATTATGGGAGAATAATGGGGTAATTAATTCAGAATTTTTAGGATTCCACCAAATAATGGTGGAAATGAGGTTCAAAATTAAGGAGATCCTAAGGTATCTATGATATCTCAAGAATATTTTAAAGGTTTAATAAAAACTTTTATGTCTGTTAGAACCCCTACTCCAGAACCTACGCCATCTCATCCTACTATTATGGTTTCCTTAGTAACAAGATATTACTTGAATGCATTCAGTGAAAAGTTAATTTCAAACATCAATAAGATATTGAGAATAAAATCTATTATTATGAAGAAAAAAAATCAGTGAAAAGGATGTCAGATATCTCTTCGAATTGGTGATCTATCAAATCCAAAAAATATGATACATCACATTTGAGAAGTTGAGATTGAAAATAAGAAGATTGGAAATATTTTAGAATATTTCTGGGATATTCTTGAGGACATGAATTAAACCATTTCTACCTCTATGGATGGAATAATAAAAAGTCTGGAGAATAGATATTCACACACTTATACTCCTCCTCCAGTAGTGGATGTTGATCAGTTATAAACTATTATCAAAAAGGAAGTTAAAGCTAATTCTAGGTTTAGTAGTCCTTCTAGTAGTCCACCTTTGAAGCCTTTAGAGATGTTGAGGATGTTCGAGCACCATACAGCCCATGCTCACATGAAAATAACAATTCATGCCAAGGACATGAGCTCAGACAGAGAGAGTATCACAAAATCCATTAAATTTTATCTATCAATGATCTATACGAAGGATGAAATGGAAGTGAACATCAAGTTATTAGTTAAAAATTTATGGATTCCTCCAACTTCACATTCTTTGAATGAAAAATTAATACCACTAAAGATGATCAATCCAATGTTGAGACAATTTATTGAAGACAAGAGTGATTTAATTAGTTCAAATGAATGGTGTGGCTAAATAATAAAAGATTTCTTCAAAATCATGAATCATTTTCTTCATGATCATGGATAAGTAGTTTTTTATTAGGAATACATTGCTATTACTCCTTACTTATCTCTTAAACCATAAGTTTTTCAACATCCTTGTACACCTCTACCAACCCGATTCTAACCTTTTCCTATGCCTCCTGCTCAAGATTTAAGACAGATCTGACCGGTTTTTATTGTAAAAGATCATCTAGACTATAGTTGGACTATCAACTGGTGTTCCATCTATTCTACCATGGGATAACCCTTCTTCCTCAGATCAAGATAAAACCAAGGATAAAGTTAAATAACTAATGGACCCCTCTACCAAACCTTAAATATTTTCTTTTATTGTCTTAGACTCTATGTATTCGAGAGGACTTGGTTTGTATTATATTTTTTCTATTCCTTTTGAATTTATTTCTTAACTATTATTCTATCTAGTTACTTTTATTTCATTTATTGTATTTTCTCTAATAATCTACGCCTTTTTTATAATCTCAAAAGGTGGATAATTCTTATGGAATATTTTTTTTGGATACATTGATGGTTTATTGAATTTCTAATTTCTTATAGTATTGTTTCTATGTTATCTTTAATACTATATATTTTTAAAATTTCTATATTTGATACATGATACTCAAATTTGATACTTACTAATTTCCTATTTATCTTTGACTACCATCTTCACATACTGTTACTACTATGTTCTGATTTATACAAACTTTGATGACCTATTTTTAGATTTATAATATTAATTGATACCGTGATGTTTTATCATAAAAAAGGGGGAAATTTTTTACCTCCATTTTTTAATGATCACAAAATCATGATTATAATTATATTAATGTATTTCAGTTTTTATGTAAGTGTTCCATTTATTTGCAATTGGTGGTAAAATATTCTACGTCCAGGACACCATTATAAAATACACTATTAGGATGTCATGTCACCAGAATGAAAATTTTTACAATTCTGAGACACCGTCAGATGACACAACATCAAGATGTCATAACACCAACACATAATTTTTCTTAAGTATAAGACCATCAGATGACACACTATTGGGATTCCATGATGTCGAAACATAAAGATGGCTATGTTTGAAACACCGGTAAGTGACACACTGTCAGTATTTCATAATTCCAACACATAATTTTGGTTAAATCTAAGACATCATTAGACCAAAATTCATCATATTAGACACTATCATACCAGAAAATTCTAGTTGAGACACTGCTAATGAAGTGAAATTTTGGCGCCATCTAAGACACTTCTAATTAAGTGAAATTTTGGCTACATCTAAGACACTACCAGTATCATGCTGCCAGTGTCATAATTTCTGACTCTGAGACACCTTCTGATCAAGATACCAATGGACTAAGACAGTTCCACTATATCCATAAACTTGTTTTTGAATAAATTTATTCTAATGGATATGTTATAGAATTAAATTTCATTTACTGTTTTAATGATTGACTCTTAAAAGTTCATCAAATATCATTTATCTAACTTTCAGACATGAAATATGAGGATGTAGAGACTATCTAGATATTTCTACTATTGTTGACAATAAGAGGAGGAGACTCCCTCATGAAAACAAAAAGATAATACTCTTGTGAAGGAGATGGATATAAATCTAAGAGCTCATGAATACAGAACACACCTAGTGATGAAGTTCTCAAATACTACATAATGTGATCACATGATTGAGGAATCCAAAAATCATACTCATCAGCTACTTTCCTCCATTCAAGAAAATGAGTTTGCAACACTATGTTCTTCTAATGTTTTTCAAGAGAACCCGACTCAAGCTTCACTACAAATCAAATCAAGAGTCACAAGATGCATTGCAATAGACCAGGAATTTCTAAAAACTATACTTTTATTTTTCTCTATTTTTTTAGTTTTATTACATTTTGAGTAGTGTGTGTGTATACAATGTTTTATCACATGAACATTGTCTCCTTCACTGAACTAGAAGATACTATATATCTTCTTATATCTTTTATCATTACACCAATGGATAACAATGGTAGATTTCATTGTGTGTCATGTTTATTTTTTCTCCCACGTATAACTCTGGAAGAGGTTTGTGTGACCTGGGTAGTTGGTGAACTATTGTAAAGCCCGATTTCTATTGTGGATCAGATTGTTTATTTTATATAAACTTCTTGGTAATTTGTGATCACCAAGTGGAGAGGACTATGTCCAGAATTAATATTGTAATTTTTTATTCAATCTTTTCATTGGGTGCTTTAATCTTTTTCTTCTTTGTTTCTACTTTAAAATTGAAATCAGTTTTCATCCTCAAAAAAATATATACTTTGAAAGTTTATCTTAATTTCTTTTACAAATTATTCTGATAAATTAAATTTATTTAAAATGATTAAATAATATTATATATTATTCATATGAGGCCTAATCAATCATTAGAGAAATATTTAGTGAATTACTATCTATATCATACTACATATTTTGATAAAATGGGTTGTATTTAAACATTTAGTGGATTTTAAAATAATCCATTTTAAACTAAAATTTTCATTCGGTACTCAATTAACCCCCCTCAAGAGATACTCACTCCAACCAAAAATATGGTTCTAAATTTTATATTTAAGTAATTAATATGTGTAAAATTAATTATAAATTAAAATAAAACCATCTAAAATCAAATGATTTTTTTCTAAAAAACTATTTTTATCCCTATAAATTCATTTTCCCTAATTAAATTATAAAATTCACCTTTAGTGAATGGAATTAATTAAATTTATATGTTACATACAAAATAAAATATTTAACCTTCATCTTATGTGTTATCTAAACAAGATACAAGAATAGATCAAATTTTATGCTTAAAAATATTAATTTTCAAAAAAAGATGTTGTGACTCATATTGAACAATTATATTAAAATTGTCTTTTTATAATTTAAAAATATATATTTTAAATTTGAAATTAATTTTTTAAATAATAATTTTAAAATTATCTTGGATTTATTTTTTTATAATTATCTGAAAAGATAAGCTTTTCTACAAATGGTGAAAAATAATGATTTTTATAAATAACTAAAAAATCTTTTAATGAATTTAAAAACAAAAAAAAACATTTTAAGAATTTTTTATTAGTTAAATTATATCAATAATATATATATATATTAATACAATTTAAGTAATTAGAATAAATTTTATGTAAATACTCTTTGAACTTTTGAAACATTTCCCATTGGAAAACCTCTTTTTCATCACTTCTATGGGATACGTTTTTAATTAACATTTTCCAATTAGGTGAACTAAATTTTGAAAAAAAATCCATAATTGGAATCATAAAAATTGATATTCTGTAATATGATCAAATTAATATTTTACACTTATATTTAGTAAAACTTGTAAATTCAATTACCATACTAAAAGTGAACATCGGTTTACCAAGGTGTTAAAATAAGATGATAATGATTAAAATGAAACATAAATATAAAAAACATATTATATGGTAGTATATAGAAATTATAACCTCTAAGGTTCAATAATAGCCCATTTTTATCCTTTTTTGTGTAAAAAACTAGGCTACACCATTTTATTTTCTAGATTTACAAGTGAGCAACTCAATTATCTTATAAAAGGACACAACATATCCTCTCCACCTAACACATCCAAAACCATTTATATTGGAAAATAAATTGCTAAATTCTTTCATTATTTACTCATCTCAACCTATAATATATATTTTCATCTGAAACCCAACCTAGGAAGGCTTTTGGTGAAAACTAATAGAAGTTTTCTAAAGGAGAGATAAGATCTATAACAATGTATTTTATATTATTTGTTCATACACCACCTCAAATTATTATTAAACCATAATGATACAATATCCTTAGTATCATAAATATAATGAGTTTTTTTATTGACCACCTACCATGTCCTCATCCCTCAAATGGAAAATGAAACTGTCGATCTTGTGTATAGGGAACTACCGCCTCGCGAACCGATGTTTCACATTTTTCCATCACCACTTCTCACGAATGGATATAATGATGGATTTAATGTTTATATAGGATATAAATTATCTTATTATACCTCTTTCATTTTAATACTTATTCTACCTTCTTACCTACCAACTTGTTGGAAAACAATAATGTCACTTGTGTATATGGAGGACTATCGCTTCACGAACCGATGTGATGTGTTATCCATTCCTATTATAGATGTATCCAAATAATGATATATCAAGTTAATATATTTTATATTTTTAATTTAATTATACTTATTTTATTATTATTCTTGTTATACATTCTTACCTTCCATTCTGGGGAAGATACGCTAATGTTGTTTGTCTATCCAGTGGTCTACTTCCTCCTTAAGTAATGTGATTTTTTTTCACTAATGATTTTCATAGAAGCTAATAAAGGTAAATTTAATGAATATATGTAAAATATATGACATAAAATATTTTTGATTATAATTTATAATTTACATTTCTTTCCTTTCATCCATCGTGAAAATGGAAACAACATTCTTGAGTGTGTACGCCCTACCATCTCCATTAACGTTGTATTTCATTTTTCTATTTATAAATTTTATATATTACTAAAAAAATATTCAAAAAATATTATATATATATATATATATTATGGAGATTATGGAACCATTATCACCTTAAAATGACTGGAAATACCAAATCAATACAAACGTGAAAAATGAACTAGTTTTTACTAGAAATGTAATTTAAACAATGAATTATTAATAGAAGGGTAATAAAAGGGAATAAGTAAATCATATATGGTATGATATATATAAATATAGTTATAAAAAATATTTTTAGTAAACTTGTATTTATTATATATGAGGTTCCAATATCAATAAAGGATTTCAAGACTTAAGGTAAGGGATTTCCAAATCACTTTTATTTTCCATGAGACACATGCCATATTCACAATGTACATGTTTATTTTTTTGTGGTATATATATTACCCATGAATGAATTTTATGATGATACTAATGAAAATTATGGGGGTTTACATATATATTCTAATATATCACTTTCATGAGGTTTATAATTTAGAAGTTACTAGATTAGTACATGATTGTTGTCCATATTTTCCCTCTTCCAAACATATGTTATGTTTTACATATATCTTATGCAATGAGGGGTATATATGGATGCATTGTCTTTTAATATAATTAATTTAGTTATTAAAATGATATTTTTTGTTTCATTTAATTTTGTTCTTTAATGGGGATTATTATTCTATGTTACCAATGTGGTAAGGGTATTATAATACAATCTCATTGTTCAATGGGATTGTTTATGTTATTGATTTATATTATTAAATAATATGAAATAACTCTAATGAAACTCAAAAAAATTATTATCCTCTGGTTATTTATTGAGAATATATTTTTTCCATTATTTTTCCTCTCTTTTTCAACTAATTATTCGAAATAGTCTTCTCTTTGAAAAATCAATGGTCCTTTACTCTTATATTTAAAATCAATTAACTTTCAAAAGAATGATTTGTAAAAAGATTTATAATTTTTTTTAAAAAAATCAGCAGATAATTTTATAAAGTCATTTTTATCAATTTTTTAATTGTTTCAAAAAATTTTGATATGAGTCATCATGACATTTTAATAACAATTCATGTTTATATTTAACTAAAAATTATAAATGAATATTTGTTTAAACATGTATATAATTTTCAATTGTCATGACCATGCAATGTTTTAAATATTACTTTATAACATTCCATGATTATTTTCTATAGTATGATTTAAAAAAAATATGTTTGAAAATGTTTTTTCATTATGGTAATGATAATTTATTCAAGAAATCTTATATATGATTTTTCAAAATCATATTCCATATATGGTCACATCATTTGTTATTATGTAATCCTTACATGGTATATGATCCAATGGAACTATATTTATTCATTCTTATGCCAGTTTATGATTATGATGAAATTATTTTTATGAAACCCATTTCTTTACATAGGTTAAACTATAATGAATTTTTTATAGAACCAGACCTCTTTCAACAGTTTATGATTGGATGAATGTTTTATAATCATGTGTCATAGGGATAAATTGATTATCTGATGGGTGGGAACTGTATCTCCCTCCAAATAATTGGGTATTGATGGTTAAATCATGAGTAAATATGATATGTGTGAATATGATTATGTGTTCACAATGTTATTTGGGAACCTTGTGAATTGTTCACAATGTTATGTGTGAACCTGATAATATTTTCACACTGTTATGTGGGCACCCTGATTTCTTTTCCATAATTTTATGTGTGGACCTGGTTTTGTGTCCATGAGGTTATGAGAGTGCCTTATTTTCATGTATATAACTTAATTATTTATTTCATTTCAATTTATATATGATCATAATGTTATAATATTATTTGTATCCCTTAAACTGATGTCTTATGCCAATGTTATTTTCTTCTAAACCATGTTATATGATTCAATTATGATTCATGTCATAATAATTTCCAATCATTGTGTCATAAAACAATATTTTGATATTTGATATTTAGGGAATATTTTTCAAAGGTTTTTCTAAACTTCTCATACCCTTATTCTCATGTTATGATTTTGTGTTCCCTATTTTACCCTTACTAAGTATCCTAGATCACTATTACTTGTGTTTCCTTTCCTATGTTATGTAGACATTTTTTAGGTATGGAATGTTTTTAAGGGCACTAAAGTAGAAGATTTTTATAGGAAATTTTTATGATATTCACTAAATAAAAATATAGTGTTCCTAGTATCTAAAGAAACTAAAGATGTATGGTCCTTGGGAATGTATTTGTGAAAAACAATGAATATCCATATATTTAGATATCATATCTATGTATAAGATGTTTAGGTCACTACATGACTTAAGGATAGAATTTTTTTGTTTTTTTATGCATGATTATTTTTTTGGAATTTAAATTTGTTCTTTATTGTTTTATTATATGATTTTTTGAATATTGTTTTGTGTTGGTAATCATTTCAGGTCTCTTGTGCTACCGTGATGTCTATGGTTTATTTTGTATTTTTTTATGAGGTTGTATCATGAAATCAAGGATTGTTTTTATTGATGATTGATTATTTTAGGATATGTCATCTAGTTTATGAAGGCAGATAAATTAGTGAATTTTCTTTTCTTAATTTTATTCTTTTTTGGGTTTTTCCTTTATCGGTTCACTAAGAGATCCTAGAAGTTTATAGGGTAACACTTAATAAATTGACAACTAAAACTATATGGATGAAGTATTAGGGCACAACATATGTACTAGTATGGAATTACCAACTCATATTTCTTGTTGTAAATGAAAATAATTCATAGATTTACATGACGTAGAACCTAATATAAAATATAATTAATCAAAGTATTAATTGATAAAAGATCTTCAGAACCAAACACTTGATAATTACATATTTGTTTCTAAAAAATAATCAATTTAAGAAATACCCTACTTTGAATTCAATCATCATTGATGAATATAAAAATTTATCTATGTTATACCATAATTGCATCACAACAATCATGTGTAGGTTCCTTCTAGTATTTTTCCACACAAGCATCATGAACCTTTGAGTACTTTCATAGAAAGATATGATTTCTAGTATAAAATATCCTAACACTTTTATCTTTTATCATGGATAACTTTGATAATCTATTTAAATAAGGATTGTTTGAGCTCTCTCAAGAATCATGAGGGGTGGTTGAGAAAGATCACTCTCAATTATTTAGTGCATTCATAGGGAGTATCTCTTTAGTTATTGAGACAATATCTGGATGTCATTGTTCATGATGAATCAAATTTCATGTCTTGGGGTTAGAAATTATACAATTGGGATTAAATAGTGAAATGGTTAGAATATAATAATTTAAAATAGGACCCTTTATTTCTATTAATCCTTATAGATCCCCAATTCAAAATAATAATTATATTATTATTATCATTAATTTTCATAACATTTGAAAAAATCTGAAATTATGTAAATATTATTTCTTGAATAACTTTATTAGGATTTATTCACAAAATATTTAATATATTATTTCTAACAAAACATTTTAAACAAAATGAATTATTCCCTAAACATAATTTTCACTACTTGAATAATTTATATTTTTTTATTAATTTAATATCATCTCATTATTCTCTAATATATAAATAATTATTAAATTTACAAAATATTTATTAAAATTTGATGAAATATTATTCTCAATTATATTCTCTCAAATTAAAAGTGAATAAATATACCTAATGAAGAAATAATTTATAATTATCAAACCATTTATGATCATAATATTTATTCAACATATTATATAATAATAATAATTTACTAATGTTTTGAATACCATTGATGTGTGACCCTCTAGGAATATTTCTCAATATAACTTAGTAGAGCTTCCCAAATAAAATGGTTAACATCTAGAAACATGACAAGGAATCCTTCGAGAATGCATTTAATGTAACAAAGTCATCAACCTCCTATGAACACTTAATGTGTAATTTAATCCCATTATCATTAAATCTCTAATTACGTATGTTTCATTTTGGTGTCATCATCCTAAGTACTTTATGGGTATTTGTTAAAAAATGTGGATATGAACTAGAACACAAAACACTATGTCGATGGATTTATTTATATTGTTACATTACCATAAACAGGATTCAAAAATCAACATCCATTAAAGAATAAAAGGTATAAATCATTTTTTACATTATTCGTTAACACAATATCACTCTTGACACACCCAATATATAGTACATTGAAAAGAACATATTTTATATGTTGTTTTTTAATATATAAAATCACATGGCTAATAATATCCCTTAATAATATTATTAATTTATAAGGATTAATACACACAAATACATATAGAAAAATCTAATGGAATATATTAATATATATTTATTATAAGGGGCCATGTTTTAATACTCATATGAACTAGAAATTAATAAGGGTGTGCACTATATAAAAGTTCCTCAATTTATTTTTAGTCTTCACCATGTATATCATATATAATTGTTTTCTCATAAAATGATATTATCTTTCTATATAATATATATTTTAAGAATACATTCATGCAATTACTTGGTAATCATCATAATGGGAAACTATTGTGACCATTTTTTGAGGGAAAGTTACTCTTATGAAATTATCACACAATATTTCACATGGGAGAAAAGTCATAATGAGATAAAGAATTTAAGAATATTGAAACAAATTAAAATAGGTAGTCATAAAGTATTCATATGTTGTTTTTAGTGAAAAAACTCTAATAAAAACTCACTTTCACTAGAGACAATGGATAAAATACATCTATATTATATCTATCACATTTTTTCATAGTTAATATGTGATGAACATTTTTTCATGGGTTATGACACATTCTGTTATATAGAAATTATTCTCACCACAAATTCACCGCTCTAATAAAATTACCTCAAGATGTGATACTTCCAGAGTATGTGATTTTTTTATTGTTGTGACCTTAGATCCCTTCTAATATCTACCACTACAATATTATCAATATATAATGTGATATGTTTTTCAATACTCGGTACGTCATAATGATATTAGACAATGTTTAGTACCTGAAAAATGTAATTTGTGGTATCATAAACCTCTATATACTCAAAATCTAATGTGAAATCAGTTAAAAATGGATGCTAGGAACACTTCTAGCTCAAAACACATCTGGTGATACTAAATTAAAATCCAAACAATGAAATTAGATCATTGTTACCTGTTTTAAATCTATAATAAGTATAACCCATGATGACTTGATGCTTGACTTCTCAATAATCCAAAAATATATACTTTATTATTCATAGTTACTTGAAGATATCCTTAATAATAGACCAATGTTTTTAACCTGGATCATCTTGATATCTTCCTTCAATTATGAATTCTTAGGCAACATAAAACCTAGTAAATATCATGAAATACATTACGGATCCTATCATATAAGTGTATTGGATCTTACTCATTCTTTCTTTCCTCACATTTGTTGAATAATAATTTTTTTAAATGTGTATACTATGTGACATTGGATCCAATCATCTATTTTATTTTCATATACTAAATATCATTTGTATATGGTCAATGTATGTATCCTCAAATAGTCCATGTATCCTCATAGATCTATCATGAATGGTATTAATTCCTATAATGTAGGTTGTTTCACTTTTTTTCTTTGTGGACAAGCACATGTTAAACCAGTCCATAACTAATTTCAAGAATAGTTTTTCAAATCCAATATTTTATATTTCATCGACATATAATACTATGATAATGACTAAACTCATAATGAACTTCTTGTAAACACAAAAAACACATTCAATGGAAATAAATCTAATTTATTTTATAGTGTCATTGAACCAAATGTTCCCTGACCAAGATTCTTTATTCAATACATATATAGATCTCTACAACATTCAAACCATTTTGGAATTACTTGGAGTCATAATTCTAACACCATGATATTTCATAGTATATTTATTTCAAATAATTCTCAATTCTTCAACAGCATTAGGTAAATGAAACCCCGTGATTTTAAAAGAATAAAATGGTTTTTAATAGTATATATAACACAAAAACATGAGATTAAACAACCAGTAAAATATTTTAATTAAACATAATAAATTTATTCCCATAATATAAATTTATTTTTATACAAAGAATAAAATTTTTAATTATGTTATCAATTTTATCGTAGGTTGAAATTTTATATTTTTTTAAATATTTATTCTTCAGTGAATAGATAAAAATATATATATTTCAAATATTATTATAACTACCCTACTCTTCATTACACAGTTAAACATGATTTATTACATAAACTTTCACTTAAGAAAAATATAAGGATCTATAGGTCTAGTGTCTTCGTAAATTTAGAACATTACATAACAACTTAAAACATGAATACACATCATTATTGAAAACATATTTTATATGACAACATAATTCCTTTGTACTTAACATTGCATGGGATAACTTGAGGACGTGCAGACTAAATGTTTGAGCTATAAATCCTATTAAGGAAGTAAATAAGTCATAACATGAAGAATACAATACTTGTTAGGAAATAGTAATATCAATGGAACCTAAGAGAAACATGAACATAAAGACATGATATAGCATAACATGGAAATGTGGAAACAACATTTAACATGATATTAGCATCAACGAAGACCCACTACACATGGATCATGAGTAAACCATTATTTCACTTGAATTAGAATGATTAAACCCTCATTTAATTTGAAGTATCATGATACTAATCTTTACCCAATGCATTGGAGCAGTGTTAAGGCACTCCCATCTTAATCATTTCATTTCATGCATAAGTGTGCCACATGGATCTTATAACATTGAATTGTTCAACATGATCATTTATTACATGATAAAGGAATGTTGAATAAATATATGAAACTCTAAAATAAATAATTAAATGTGAATAAAGTTGAATACCCTTGATATAGTAATGGGCATGGTATTCACTACATGATGTATTTAGATTGAAAAATAGCAGTGTAATTTCTCCATTGTAACGGCGTGACATAAAAATTCATAAAAACTATTGATGATAGAGAAAGTGGTTTCTCATCATATTTACATGAAATTGACGGGGTCATATAGAAACATTTCCCAAAATATGTAATAGAAATTAGATTCAAAATAAAAAATAATTTCTTGAACATAAATGAGGAGAGACAAATCCCTTATGAAATTTCGGAATGGTAACAAGTGTACATGGGAACAATTAATGACATATAAATGGGTATATCATCATTAAAACATAAGTAGGGTAGTATGGGGGAGGTTCTAAATCATACCTCAACATTTCTAATTGAAAATAAAAGTATATAACAATATAATTACATTGATAAAAAATGAGAAAGGAAGAAATCCCTTGCATGGAAGTGTGATCCCAGAGGCTTGGGAGAGGCTTGAGAGAGGCTTATTGGGAGCTTGGGTCACCTTTGGAGGACTTAATAGAGAGGTGTTTATAGGTTAGTATATCTCCAAAGTTTTTGAGTGAATAATAAGTGGAATCATGGGTGGGTTTATATAGGAAAAGGGAGGGAATTCATTACTATTTAGGTTTAGGACCCTACACATTAAACTATTCAAAACCAAAAACCACAACATGGTTTTTGCACATTTTTTCCCAAAGGGTGGTAGAAAAAATTATTTTATAAGGAAAATTTAACATCTTATTAAAATATTTGGCTTTCTTATGTGGAGGTGAGTCACACTCTCAAGGAAATCAATTTAAAAAGTTAAAATGTTTTATAAATCCTGGAGGGTCCACTAAGGTACCATAAAATTAATCAAAAATATATAAAATCACATTATTTTAAATATAGAACATATTTGTTTTCTAAACGCATTTATAATATTTTATTAAATCACTATTGGGTCATTATAATGTCATAAAATACATTATATATTTAAACTGTATTTAATTTTTACCAAAAAATTCTACAGTCTCAGAAAATTATAAAAAATTAATCGGTGGATAAATTTGACATACTGATACCAAAAATAAAATTTATTTTATCTAAATAAATTTCTAAATATGTGAATTTTTACTTTTAATATAAAAACTGACATTTATCGAATATTCATTGGTTTTGACAAAAACCGCTATCAAGCCATAATAAAAATTGTAACTGTATTCATATAAATTATATGATCATTTATATTTAATAAAACTTAATTTAGTAATAATATTTTATTAAAATATTATTTAATTAAAAAATACATTAATTCATCAAAATATATTTCTTAATTAAATATTAACTAAAAATACTATTTGTTCTTTTAAAACTATTTACAAAGTAACAATGATAAACTGAAAGTATATTATTTATAAAAAATAATGTACATAATCATAGTGCTGGGTTATTATTACATAACCCCTTATAACACCCTCATATGACCTAAGGGTAAGGTGTGTAATGGTGGGAGACTCTTGGGGTGGATCAGATAACAATGCTCGGGTGGTAATCTCTATCAACTACAACTTCTTGCATAGGCAGTTCTGTTCGAGATTAACATGTTGAAGCTCGGATTAGGCTTGGCCAAGAGTGAATCCCAGTGATTCCCCCTCCTTTCCGAGCTCAGGCAAATGGTATTTGTACGGATCAATTCAACTAAATGAGGCCATCGCTTCCTTTGTCTGAGTAAATTAGATTTATTAAAGTACTATATTTATACTAATCATTTGATCACTGTTAAATGGATATATTAGCAACGGTCACAATTCATAATGGTATTTTAAAAACAAAAAACATAAAACCAAAGAAGTTCATATGTTATATAATAGTTTTACATAATAATACAATTAATTAGATCAAGATGAATTATCACTAATAAATGTTTCAGTCATTACAATATTCCCCCATTAAGAAATTTCTCCCTCAAAAATTCATTTTCCTGCACTAAAACAGATTTGGGTAGCTCTAATTCATCACTTCTTATGATGCCTACATTGCTTCTTCAAACTTTTGGTTTCACCACAATACCTTGAAAAGGTGCATTGTCTTATTTTGTGGAACTTTTTTCGTATGATCTAAGATCTTCACCGGCTTCTCTTCATAAGAGTGTTCATTCTCCAATGGTACCACCTCTAGATTGAGTACATGCTATGGGAAAGGTATGTACTTCTCAAGAGTGATACATGGAATACATCATGTACTTGAGATAGGTTTGGTGGGAGTTCTAGTCAATAGGTCACTGCTCCAATGAGATCAAGGATATCAAAAGGGTTGATGTACCATAGAATAAGCTTTCTCTTCTTCCCAAATATCATAACTCTCTTCCACGATGATATGTGGAGGAATACCATGTCTCCAACATCAAACTCTAAATAACGTCGATGATTTTAATCATATATTTTTTGTATAATCTTAAAAGCATTGATGTGATGTTGGATGGTCTTAATCTTCTCCACCATTTATTCAACCATCTTCAGACCTAGCAATTTTCACTCCCCAAATTGATCCCAGCATGCCAGTGTTCTGCACCTCTTCCCATAGAGGGCATCATGAGGTTCTTTTTGGATGCTTGAGTGAAAACTTTTATTGTAGGATAACTCAACCAGAGGAAGATTTTTTCTCATATTTCTTTTATGTCCATTTAGCATGTTATAAACATGTCCTCAAGTGTTTGGATAGTCCAATATGATTGACCGTCAGTTTAAGTATGATAATTCATACTGAATTTCAGCAGATTATTTAGAATATGTTGAATATTCTTCTAAAACATAGAGGTGAATCTTGGATCTTGATCGGATACAATCGAGAGTGGTAATCCATGCTTCTTTACCACTTCTCTGATATATATTGGTTCTAGTTGATTCAATGAGAAATCATCTCAAATTGCAATGAAGTGTGCAGTCTTTGTAAGACTATCCACAACAACTTAGATAAAATTGTTTCTCTTGGATGTCTACAGAAGTCTTGTGACAAATTCCTTGGTGATGTTTTCCCATTTTCATGCTGGTATGGGTAATTGTTGCATCATCCCCTTAGACTTTTTCCTCTCAACCTTTACTTGCTGAAATACCAGGGACTTTTATATATACTCAGCTATCTTCTTCTTCATTTTATCCCACCAATAAATCTCCCGGAGATCTCAATACATCTATGTGAATCATCCAAAAGTTCATTCTTTTACTCTATATTTTATGGAACACATAGTCTTGTCCCAAATCTCACAATTCCTTATTCCTTAACATTTAACTCCAAGGATTTCCCTTTTCTGATAGTTTCTACTTTCTTATGAATTCTCACATCATCCTTTTGAGAATCCTTTAACATTTCTAATATATATGGTTAACCAATCATTTTTTAAAGGATTGATGATGTTCCATTCTTTATGATTTCCATGTAAATCTCCATCAAGTCTAAGAATATTGGATCCTTTTCAATTCTCATTAACGATAGAATCGATAGTCCTCTCTACTTAGAGAATCCTCCACCTTGTTCACTTTCCCAGGGTGGTAATAGATTGAGAAGTCATAGTCTTTGATTATCTTTAACCATCTTCATTGGAACATATTCAACTATTTCTATGTGAATATATGATTTAGGCTTTTTTGATCCATGTATATTTCACACTTCTCCCCAAAGAGGTAATGTCGCCAAATTTTTAGCATGAAGATCACTACAGCCAACTCTTGGTCATGTTTTAGATAGTTTTTCTCATGAATTTTCAATTTCCTTAATGCATAGAAAATGACTTTGTCATTTTTCTTCAACACACATCCCAGTCCCTTCTTCGAAGCATCACTAAATACCAAAATATTTTTCCCACTTGTGGGTATTGCGAGCAAGGGCATAGTGATAAGCCTCTTTTTCAACTCCTTGAAGCTTTCTTCAAAAACATCACTCCATGAAAACTCGACTCCCTTCTGAATTATCTTGCTAAGAGGTTTTTAAAATCATGAAAAAAATTTCACAAATCGGAGATAATATCTAGACAGCCCTAGCAAGCTACATATATTTGTTACCGATGTTGGCCTAAGACATCCCTCAATTGTAGCTGTATTGGAGGGATCCACATATATCCCATTGCTTGTGATGATATCTCCTAATAATGCAACCTCCTTTAACTTGAACTCACAATTTCTCTACTTTTCATAGTGTTTATCCTTTCCCAAGGTCTCTAGTACAATGCTTAGATACTCCTCATGATCCTCCAGGGTTTTGGATTATATTATAATATTGTCTAATAATTCTACCACAAATTTGAAAATTTAATCTCTAAAGACTCTATTCATCAAGTCCATAAATATTTCTAGAGAATTAGTGAGTCCGAAAGGCATTACCATGAATTAATAGTGTTCATTTAAAGTACGAAAAGTAGTCTTGGGGATATCCTCCTTATTCACCCCTACTTGGTAATATCCCGATTGCAAATCCACCTGGGAGAAGTATTGTGCTCCATGTAGCTGATCAGACAAGTCATCAATTTGTGAAGGAGGATACTTGTTCTTTATCATGATTTTTTTGATCTCATGATAATCAATGTAGAGGCGCATTGATCCATCCTTTTTCTTGATGAAGAGGACTAGTGCACCCCATGGTGAAGCACCTGGGCATGTAAACCCTTTATCCAGATTCTCCTGTAGTTGTTTCTTGGGATCCTTAAGCTCCACAACAACTATTCTATATAGATTCCTGGTTATTTTAAATTCCCCTAGTATAAGATCAATTGATAATTCAACATCTCTTCTAGGAGGAAGACATGGAAATTCCCCAAGAAACACTTTTGAAAGTTCCCTGACAATAGGCATGTCTTCAAGGATGGTTCCTTCCTTAGGCTCAATCATCTGAGCCAGATATGTGTGCTCATTAGGATATAATATCCATTCTTGAGGTGATAGTGCTAAATAAGATTCATCCTCATCCTTTCAATTGTATAGAATCGGGGGTTGACTCTCCATATGGAGATTTATTTCCCTCCTACAGCAATTTATGTTGGTTCTATATAAGAAAGTCTAATTCATGCCAAGAATTGCATCAAATTCCACGAGAGGAAGTTTGCATAGGTTTTCTAGGAAGATCAATCCAAAAATTATGATAGGGGGTAAGTTATATTCCTAGGTTTTAATGATTTCCCCCTTGTCCGTACTCACTAAAATATTTACTTCAATTATTTATGCTGGTGTTGGGATTGTTATACTAATATTTATGGATATAAAAGAATGTGTAGAACCAGAATCAAAAATTAAATTTTCTATTGTTGAATGAATAACTAGTGTACCTATCACCACTTCATTTTCGGGGTTCACTTTGGTGTTAGTGATGTCAAAAGATTTCCCTTTCTTCCTTGGAGGTTGCTGATTGCCTCTGAAAACCCTTGTCTTAGGGCATTGGTTTGAAAAGTGAACTTGTTCTTTGCAGTTGAAGCAATGAGAAATGAGTTTAGGTTCAAACAGAGCATTCCTCTCCTTTTTCACATCCCCAGGTTTCTCTTTTCAGCTGTTAATCGCCCGGTTCCCTTCTCTGCCACAATTAAAGCATTTCCCCGTCCCCTTCAATAAATTTCTAGGGTTCTTCTTTACGAACCTTTAGCAAGTGGAGTGTTGTACTTTCTTATCATCGTAGGATTTATCTTTCGGACCTCCATAATTTAGTTCCACCTTATTATTCTTATCCCCATGATACCTTTGAGATTCACTAATATCTATTTTTTACTTTTAGGTCACATCAGACAATTTCCTCATTGCTCTCCAATTCGAGGATCTCTAGGTAATTCTGTAGGCTAGGTTTTAGCCCCCCAAAGTAGTGGTTAACCTTACATTCAGGGGTAATCACAGATCCAAAGGCATATCATGATGGCCTTGTGATGTTTTCCTCGTACGCTCCGATAGATTCGTCATCTTTTTTCTTGAGGGAAAGGAAGTCCCTTTCCATATTAAGTTGGAGGGTGTGTGGAAAATATTTCTCGAAAAAATATTTTTCAAAAATCCTTCCATTCCAATGAATCGATCTCTTCCTCCTGCTTTATATTTTTGATCAATGTCCACCGTCGATTAGCTTCACCCTCCATACGATAAGCATCCATAAGAACCTTCTCTTATTCGGAACATTGAATCATGGATAAGATCTTTTCAATGGAGTTGATCCATTGTTTGATAATTGAGGGATCAGATGATCCAATAAAAGTAGGATGCCTTTGTCTCATGAAGTTCTCAATTGTGACTTTTTCATTATTAGGGGGGTTTAACATTCCTCTTGACATGTTTTTATATTAAAAACATGAGTTAACTGAGAGATTATCATGATAGGGTTCATGATTCCTGCTCCCATTGGATTGGGAATCTATTTAGAATAGTCATTACAATGATCTTTGCATCAGTTATTAGACCAATTCCTCCTATTACCAGTCATCATCTTGAATAAAAAGAAAGTTAGGGGTAACACATAAAGGGTAATCCAAATACAAAAATGGATTACTTATAAATTAATTTTATTTCTTTAGCTTATAAAATTATAGGCTTCAATCTATTTTATCCCTGATCTTTGTCCCAAAATATATTATTAGGGGAATATTTATAATTCTTTTAATAATGGTTCATACTATGATTATGAGTTGACCAAAGCATATCCCTTGGGAGTTCCATAACAAAGAATGCAGTAAAGCCGATTGTCGTGAACCAGTACCCATTCAAGTCTAGATCAAAGCGGTGTTTGCGGGTTTTACCCCTAGGTACATATATGCCAGAGCCACCTCTACCTGCTTGTATCCATATATTGATCTATTTTCCTGATAAACCACTTACTCAATACTCCCCACAATTTAGGGATTTTTTTATTATTCTTTAGTCTTATCCCTAAGTCTTTCACTAGGGTTTTCTGATCCTAATCCCAAATATAACTTAATTTATACTCTGATACCATCTAAAACAACCTTTCTCTTTATTACACACTTAAACATGGTTTATTACATAAAATTTCACTTAAGAAAAATATAGGGATCGAGAAGCCTACTGTATTCAGAAATTAGGAACATTACATAACAAATTAAAACATGAAACACATATTTATTGAAAACTTCTTTTATATGACCACATCATTCCTTAATACTTAGCATTTAATGGGATAAATTGAGGACATTAATAATAAAAGGGTGAGATATAAATAATAGTAATGGAGTAAACAAAGAATACTATTATGAGTTCATTACATTTTAGGAAATAGGAATATCAATGGAGCATAAAAGAAACATGAACATAAAGGCATGATATAACATAACATGGAAATGTGGAAACAACATTTAACATGATATTAGGATGAGACAAGGCCCATTGCACATAGATCATGAGTAAAACATAATTTCAATTATATTAGAATGATTAAACCCTCATTTCACTTAACATATCATGATACTAATCTTTACCCAATGCATTAGAGCACTATCTGGATGCACCCTTCTTAATCATTTCATTTCATTAATAAGTGTTCCACATGGATCTTATAACATTGAATCATTCAACACTATAATTTATTCCATGATAAAGGAATTTGGATGAAACTCTATAATTAATAAATAAATTTTCATAAAGGTGAGTACCCTTGATATAGAAATTGACATGGTATTCACTACACAATGTCTTTGCCTTGGAAAATCGCAGTGCAATTTCGGCAGCAGAATGGTGTGACCTAAGAATTCATAAAAAATGATGATGGGAGATAAAGGGGTATCTAAGTATATGAACATAAAATAGACAGTAAGGTTTTCATATAGAAACATGTCCCAACATATTTAATGGAATTTGGTTTCATAATACAAAATAATTGAGTGAATGTAAATAGGAAGAGGGAAAGCCCTTATAGAATTTCGACATGGTAACGGGTGTACATAGAAGGAATTAATGAGAGAGAAAGGGGTCCTTCATCATTAAAACATAAGGAGGGAATTATTTGGGAGGTTATAAATCATACCACAACATTTTTAATTGAAAATAAAATTATATAACATGATGATGAAATTGAGACAAAAATGAGAAAGGAAGAAATCCCTTACTTGGAAGTGTGATCCCAAAGGGTTGGGAGAGGCATGAGAGAGGATTATTGAGAGCTTGGGGAACCTTGGTAGGATTATATAGAGAGTAGGGAAGAGGTTGTTTGAGATACAAAGGAATTTAGTGGTGAGGATGTGGGATCATGGGTGGGTTTATATAGGAAAAGGGAGGGAATTCATTGTTATTTTGGTTTTTGACCATACACATTAAACTATTCAAAACCATAGACCATTACATGGTTTTTGCCCATGTTTTTTATTGAAGGGGAGTGTAAAACATTATTTTATAAGGCCAATGGGCTAAATTATTAAAATATTTGGCTTTCTTATGTAGAGATGAGTCACTCTATTAGGGAAATCAATTTAAAAAGTAAAAATGTTTTACATGTCTTGGAGGGTCTACTAAGGCACCATTAA
Organism: Viscum album; assembly: GCA_963277665.1. Classification (NCBI taxonomy): domain Eukaryota; kingdom Viridiplantae; phylum Streptophyta; class Magnoliopsida; order Santalales; family Viscaceae; genus Viscum; species Viscum album. The sequence continues at coordinate 689,260,343 of OY728153.1, read as the reverse complement.
ATTAATAAAACAAATATAAAATCAAATTATATTAAATATAAAACATATATTTTAATAAAAAAAATCATTTATACTTTTTTATTACATCACTATTGGGTTATTATGACGTCATAAAATATATTATATATTTAAATGGTATTTAATTTTTACCCAAACATTTGATTGCCTTGAAAAATTATGAAAAATTCACCATTATATAATTTTGAAATCCTGATTCCAAACATAATATTCATTTTATATAAATAATTTTATAAATATTTCAATTTTTACTTTTAAAATAGAATTCTAAATTTATTGAAAATTCGTGGGTATTGACAAAAACAATTTTGAAGCCTTAATAAAAATTACAATTGTATTCATAAAAATTATATGATCATTTATATATAATAAAAAGTAATTTAGAAATAATATTTTATTAAAATATTTTTTAATTAAAAAATCCATTAATTCATGAAAATAGATTTATTAATTGAATATTAACTAAAAATACTATTTGTGATTTTAAAACTATTTACAAAGTAACAATGATAAAATGAATGTATATTATTCATAAAAAATAATGTACATAATAATAGTGCTAGGGTCATGTTACATAACCCCTATAACACCCGCATATGACCTAAGGGTAAGTTGTGCGATGGTAACAGACTCTTGGCGTGGCTCAGATAACAAAGCTCGGGTGGTAATCTCTATCAACTTCAACTTAACCTGTAGGCAGTTCCGTTCGAACTTAACATGTTGAAGCTCAACTTGGTATTGGTCAAGATTAAATCTCTATGATGTCACCTCCTTTATGATATTCAAGAAATGGGCTTTGTATGGAGCAATTTTTCTGGATGAGGCCATTGCTTCCTTTCTCTGAGTAAATTGGATTTGTTAAAGCCCTATATTTATACTAATCATGTGATCAATGTTCAAAAGCTATATTAGCAACAGTCACAATTCATAACGGTATTTTGAAATCCAAAAACATAAAACCAATTAATTTCATATGTTATGTAACCATTTTACATAATAATATATTTAATTATATCTAGAGGAATTTTCATTAATAAAAGTTTGGGTCGTTATAATTATTAATTCATTTTATTAAATTAATTAATTATAATGTACCATTTTGATTTGAATATTATTTAAAAATAAAAAACATAATTATATTTAAAATAATTTATTGTATTTTAATCATCTTTATATATGATTTTGAAAAAAAAATTATTTTTATGATTAAAATAAGAATTTTCTAAAAAAACATTTTTATATTCATAATGATCATCCATTTAAATAAATTAAGATAATATTTAATGAAACATTATTTAAAATAAATTTTATATCATATATATAAATATAATTAATTTAAATAAATATTATGATGATTACTACTCATATAGTATTTACAAGACCATCTTTTAAAGAAATTTTCCTTTCATGGAATGTTGTTTATCAACACATTTGTGAGATTTAATTTAAATTAAAATTTTCCACATTTGTGAGTTAAATTTGGGAAGATGGATTTCTTATTTAAGATCCCAAGAATTAACATTATATAATATATTTAAAATTGTTATTTTTACAATTACTAATAAATATGGTAAAATTTATTTATCAAGGTTATGGTTAGAATGAGGTTATTCCCTTTACATGTACTTCTATTAAAATAAAAATTCCACATAAATATAATTTTTATTTTATAAATTGGATTCAATATTTAGAATAATTGGGTCTAAATTATATAATAAGGATCATTTTATAATTTTATTAATGGAATAATTACCTAGGTTAATAGACTAGTTTGATGGGTTAAAAATAAACAGGTAAAATTATGTAAACATGGAGGATAAGGGAAGATTATGATTAAAGAAAGTTTCTTTATGTAATGAATATATTTATCTACTATAAACTCACTCCCCTCAGTTATTTATAAATTGTAGAGGATCGTTTTGTGATATTTTCATCCCATTATTTAATAGTTTTGGGGATTTACAAAAACTACACTCCTCAATTATAAAAGGGAAATCCCTAGCCTCACTTATTCACACCTATCATTCTATTTGGATCAACTAATTACTACAAAAATATCTCCCCCAACATCTTTATACACATTATATAGGTGATGGTATTCCCAAAATATCATCCCTAGGGTTATTAATAATATATCTTTTGGAGGTTCTTCTTAGTGAATGCAATTATCTTCACTAAGTACATTTTTTAATTATTCATTTTCTAGGTTCAATTATATATTACCAATTTTAATATATTTAAAAAAATATTTATTTTATAAATAGATTCTACAATGTTTATTTTATAATACTTATCCATATACTCCTTTATTTGATGGGAAATAAATCCATCGCTCATGTGTTTTATGGACAAGCACCTTTCTTACCGATGTAATTTGTCTTCCAACACCGATTGATATAGGTATTCCTAATAATATAAATATTTAATATATATATATATACATAAGAAATATGAACTGATATTAATTATTTAAAATTAATATACCACCCACTTCATTAACCATTCACCCAATAAGGTAATTTTATCTTCTCTCGTGTGTGCATATGACCTATGGTCACCGTGAAGATTTGTGGCTCATTTTCCATGTCATACATTCAATAATGGGTTTAAAAATTAATAAAATATATAAATATGATATTTAAAATATTAAAATTATTATTAATATTTTGTGACTATATATTCTACACAAGAACAATAACATTCATGATAGAACACACATGTTAAAAAATGAAATTAACACACTGAACAACGAAAATAATAATATATTGTTAACAAATGGGTGGAAATATTTTTCTAGAAGATTATATATGAAATTATAAAAATATATATGTCTTTTTTAATAAATTAATAAAATTATTAAAATAATTATATCATCGGTTAAAAGGGTTTCAATGAAAATAAATGGTGAGGTAAGGGATTTTCTCTCAATTCCCTATCATTGAGGCATATTGTTATGTTATGACTCAAATTTCATTATATTTTTTTATATAAAACTCATTTTACATATAAAATCATGAATTATTAATATTTAAGGGTATTTTAGGATTTAATATGAATTATTTATTCCTAGGATCTTTGATTTCAGAATTACTAATTGGTAATTAATTTTATACTCAATTTATTTTCATCGAGTTTCATTACCGCTTAATTGTCTTTGATATTTTAATATTATGTGTGTAATGAATTTTTATTATATTATGGTTAATTTCCCATTGTTTTATGTGAATTTAAATTTGACACACATTACAAATTCGTTGATTTATTATCACTTTAATTTAATGATCATTGTATGGGTAGCTTGTATCAAATTGTCTTCTTTTAAACATATGTCATGTTATACACCTATATTATTGTATGATTTGTATCTTCAAGACCATTGAAATGTTATATAAAAAATCCATTTATATTCAAGGAATATAATGTCTAATTTTATTTTATTCTATTCATGGGGATTACAATTTAGTAGTTGAAAATGTGGTAAGTGATTTATGTTTCAGTCACATTTTATTTAGGATTATTTATTCTTTAATTTCTATTAAAGGAAAACATGTGACTGTATCTACAAAACCCCTTTAATTTTCTCCTATTTTGAATTATTCCTGAAATTTTAAGGTAATATTTCCATTTTCCACAATTTTTTACATAAAGTGACTTTGAAAATTTTTTTAATAAAATTATCCCTCATTTCTCTCATCAGCCAAAAATCATTTTACTACAAATACATGTTTTCTAAAAATTATTTTTAAAATGTATTAGTATTATTATTTAATGTAATTTTTACACATATTTTTATTTTTCAAAATATTTTAAAAGGAATATTAATTTAGTTTTCAAAATAATTTACTTTTTATATTTCATACACAAAAGTTTAATCAATATTTATTTTAATGTACACTACATGAATGGATCATTACCTCCACCGTGACCACTTATTTCAATGAAGATTAATTTAAATGTTTAAAAATTATTTTTTTAATGAAATATATTTACGTAATATTCATAATACATATATTTTTTTTAAAAGTGTCTTAAATATTAAAAGGATATTTTTTCAATTATGTTTTTGAGGATCTTTTTATGGAATTGATATTCTTCAACAGCAACACCCAATTATTTTTTATATAATACAATGCTGATATGATATAATAATAAAATACTTATCATTTATCTAGGTTTTTTATGATCAGTTTTATAGGGTAAAGTTTTTACATTCACTTTATTTATTATGTTTTTAAACCATTATCTTTCCCATGAAATATTTGCTTTCTTGTGATCATTGAACATTAAATTTACCCAAAATATCCATATTATTTATCATTAATATACCAATTAAATAAATTATATACCATTTATAATAATCTTTCATTACATTGAATATTTTATTACTAATTAGGGAAATATTAATATTTCATATTCATTGTTCAATAGAGAAATTTATTTATTAAGAAAATTGATTCCTGAATTAAATTAATCATTTAATACATAAAAAATGAATTGGAAATGAAGTGATAGGTGGGGACTGGAATTATATGGCCCCATGAATAATCCGTATGTCTCATGAGACAAATCATTAAGCTATCATTAAATGGGTTTCAGTCCATATTTTTAAATTGTCTTGTAAAAGGTCTTGATGGTATAGATACCATGATGTCTAAAATCATGGAGTACAATATTATGAATTTCCTCCATTATGAATTTAGGTATTATTATCCATTAGATTATTGAATTTATATTATACATGGGTTCATTTTGAGTTGAATTTATTGATAAATTGGTATGTGTGTTAATTTATTTACTATATCATGTTGATTATTCCTTATTTAATCATGATAGAAATGATATTCATTAAATGTCTTCTATGTTTAGATATTTACATTTCCATCTTGATTATAATTTTTTTTAAATATTATTTATACATTAATGAATATAATTTATGTAACTTTTAATAATAATCTATGATCTATCTTATTTTTTCATCCCTTCTTTAGGATATAAAGATAAAATCTATTAACAAGTTCAATAAAATAGAACTCTTTTCTTTTGATATTTTCTATTTCATGTTTTCAAATATAATGTGAGATTAAAGTGTGTATATAGTATAACAAGAGTAATAAAAAATTAGTATCTTTGGGATGTGATCTCTTGTATCTAATTCCAATGTAATAAATTATCAACCAACTCTAGGCTACTGGGGTAAGGGTATTTACATTTTTATCCGAAAATGTTTAGTACAAACCATGAGAAATAGATTTCAAAAAAATTATATTATAGAACATAAACCAATGGATTAAATTGAGGATAAATTTGTAATAACATCCTAATAATTTATTAAAGATGATATTATGTGGTTTTCAAAGATACACAACTCTATCAATATACTATAAGTGGACATGGTTCTGAAATAGTAGTACATAAAGGTAATAACCCTAAAAGGGGTTCATAGTCTTTGACTCATTTTTTGACCTAATTAATTAAAATAGGCCTCACTATACCCCATGTTTGAAACTTGTGGGGGATATTATTTTGATAATTAATATTTTTATCCAACCCATTAAGATGTAATTGAATAAATAATTATCATGAATTACCTTTGTTAAACATAATGTAATTATGCTGATAGATTTACGTTTGATAAAATGTTTAAGAGAATAAATACCCATTTTTAGGTTTTATATGATTGTTTTTTAAGATGATTAAGGATATATTTTGAGATATTTTATGGAAATAAAATCCATTGGTTTATAATATTTAATTTTATTTATATATGAATGTCATTACATATAGTTGAAATAAGATTCATGGTATTGGTAAACATTGAGGTTCATCTTATCTTTAATTTTATAGTAATTATGAGTCATAAAAATTAGGAATAGTATATTCATTATATTTTTATAGTTTTGGAAAAAGAAAAACATTCATACCGATTGACAACCTATCACATCTGGAATCACAATAAGGCATTAAACCAAAACCGATGTGTGATAAGGGTGTAATTCCTGCCACTATCCTTCATGAGAAACTAGTTAGTAGTGCATTGTTTTCCATTAAATATATTGATGGATAAATATTATGTTTATTTTGGGAAACATATAATAAGATCAAATCATTATGATTTGGAGGTAAATAATGATATTTTGGGAGATATTTTATTGATTTGAGATATGTTTAACAATTAGGTCTAACAAAAATGATTAGATTGAATGAATGTAATTAAATTTTTGGGGATGAAAATCAAAAGGCATGAGATTTAAATTAATGTGAAAATTGTAATTTATGGTAAGAATATTGAGTTCAATTGGGATATAGGTTCAAATATTCGTGTAATAATATAAGAATAACCGTTGGATGAAATTTTGATGTAAATTATATACTTTCTCAAAATGAACCTCAATACTTTTTTGGAAACCATTTTTGTTCTACATAACATTTATTGAAAATAAGAATATATTATTATTAATTTATGGATATTATAATCCATTAAAATATAGTTTTCATAATTCATGAACAAAAATATTCATATTTTAAATTCATTTATTGGAGTTAGAAATGAAGTTTAAATTAATGGAAGCATATAGGAATGATGAAATTTTACTTAAAAGATATCATTTAAGTATATCTTCTTTTTTTCTATCTCTTGATAGTAACAAACTCCATCAACTATTTGTAAAGGATTGTGAAATCAATGTTATGTTATTATTATCATATTGAATGAATCAGTATAATTTTAACTCATTAAAAATTTATTGATTTGTGTTTATTAACTTTATCTTGATCATTCAATTTCTTGTGATCAATATTATCTATCACTATGCATAATTATTTAAGCTATTCCTTCATGTCCATGTTTTCACATCCCACCAAAGTTCTCTTAAATAGAATCCTACTTATTTTTAATTACATATGTACATTGTAATACCTTTTACCTATATTAATATGATGTTTTATTAACCATTTTTTTGATGTGGGATTTCCAAAATGGAATTTTGAAATATCAAACCATTGATTTCCAAGTGAAAGTTCATATTATGGGGATGAAATTTATTGAAGGTGAGGATAATGTAGCATCCTAATATTTTTTATTTATTTTATTTTATTTAAATTTAATATATTATAAATATTTTTTGGTATATGAAACCCTAATATTATAAAATGATAAAATTGAGTTGGATAGCATATACGATGCGTAACATCAAATATAAATGAGTTATGAAATATAATAGTTAAATATGTCAATTATAATATAGCCATTGAATTTTATAGGTATGAATAAGAATAAATGAATTGAGAACTATATATAAATTGTTTATAATAAATAATAAATTTAATTATAGTTTTTTATAAATAATCACTCAAGTATTATTAATTTTATTTTAGGCTTCAAAATGAATAATAATCAAAAAAATGTTTTTTTTCATTTTATTTTTATAATTAAAATCAATTCATAATTTTTTATAAGTTTTGTTGTAATAAAACTAATATAATTTGTGAATGTATAATATCAAAAATATAATTGTGTGAAATTTTTGGATTTTTATGAAAATGATGATTTTTCAGTAAATAGTCAAAATTACTGATTTTTCAAATACAGTTATGTATTTTTATTTATTTGCATAATTTTATAGTACCATTATTAATTGATTTTAATTTCAAATCATGACATGTTTTATTTAATTAGATTAAAAATAATTTATTACATTTAATCATATTTATACATGATTTTGGAGTATGTTTATATTTGGGCTTAAAATATCAATTTTTTGAAAAGTGTTTTGAAATGATTAATATTAATATATTTTATTTAAATAAAATAATATTTAATTATTAATTATTTAAATTACATGTATAAATTTTATATATGAACATATGAATTCAAATCCATCTCATGATTCTTAATAGGCATGTAGTTAATATAAAATCATCTAATTCTTGAAAAATGATTTTCTTGAAAACTGGTTATCGGCATGTTTGTGGGTTTTATTTTAAATTTATTTTTTTCACATAAATGAGTTTAATTTTTTCAAATATATTAAATACATGGAATAGTCATATTATGTATCATATAATATGGTAAACATATATTTTATCCCATAATGTTTAGTAAATATGGTAGAATTTATTTACTGTGGCTAATGTTAAGATAAGGTTTTGTGTCTTATGTGCACCTGTGTTAAAAGTTATTTCCAAATATATAGAAATTTTTATTGATAATTTTATTTATTAATAATAATTGGGTCCAAATTATATAATATTTATTATTTAATTTTATTTTAAATGGAGAAATTACCAAGGTTAACAAACTAGTTACCGTGGTGAAAACTAAAATGGTAAAAGTAAGTCAACATAAATGGAAAGGGAATAACATGTTAAAAATGATTCTTTTTATGTTATAAATATTTTGATAGTACTTAAAACCCATAAAATTAATTATTTATCAATTATCGAAGGTACTTTTTTTAATTGTGACATCCCATTATTGAATAGTTTTGGGTATATACAAAACATGAAAGTGCTCCTCAATTATAAATGTGCACTCACTCCCCAAACGAATTCACACCTATTAATCCATTTGGATCAACCAAAACTAAAAAAAAATATCTCCCTAAAATCCATATAAATAATATAATGGTTCGGGTCTCCAAAAATACCAACCCTAGAGTGCTTGAAAAGACATCCAATAAAGGTTCTTGTAAGCAAAGGTAAGTGTCATCACTAAGATCTTTTTATTTAAATCTTTTTTTTCACCAAAAATTATATCATAAAACATTAAATATAATAAAACCATATAAAATATATAATTAAATTTCATTAAGTTTATTTCATAATATTTATTAGTCTCCACCATCATTAAAATGGAATCAAATCATTTCTCATGTGTACGAAAAATTGTCATCTCATAAACATATGTAATTTATTTTTCAACACTGAATCACTTGGATAGACATAATAATGGAAATAATAAATATATATGAAACATATAAAATTATTTTAATTCTAAAAATTTGATATACCATCCACTTCCTTACCCTTTCACCCATTAAGGGAATGACATTGACGTTCGTGTATATGTCCAGGCTACCTTCTCCACGAAGCGATGCAAAGAATTTTCCATTTCAACATTCAAGAAAAGTTTTAAAAAATAATACAATAATAAAATATGATATTTATTGCATTAATATAATTATCTAGTTTATATAACTATATACTATACAAAAGTATAGAAACATTTATGAAAAAATATGTAAGATAAAACAAGTCAATTTACAGCCAAAATAATAATAATAATAATAATAAAATATTTTTAATTAACATGTGGTAAGATTTTATAGGAGGAAAATATATTATGTTATAAATAGATATATATTTTCTATATTAATTAATTACATGCTTAAAAATTTATAAATTCAGTTAAAGTGCATTCAACCCAAATGAATCATGAGGTAATGGATTGTGTATCAATTTACTTTCATTTAGTCATATTGTAATGTTATAAACCAAATTTAATTATATTGTCTATATAAAAATAGCCAATTTTACAAGTAAAATAATGAATCCTTCATAATTAATGTTATTTTAAAATTTTCCTTAATTAATTCATCCATGGAGATTTTAATTGAAAATTACCATGTAATATGGAATTTTATACCTCAATTTATTTTCATGGGGTTACATTAAATCTCCATGGTATTTGATATTACATGATTATTGGTGTCATGAATATTTGTTATATTTTATGTATTTAAAATTTTATTAAATTGGTATACATTTAATATTCATAATAAATTCATTTATTAATTTTCACTTAAATTTTTGTGATAATTGTAAGGGTTGCTCGTCGAAAATTGATACCCAGATATTTTTTTTGTGGTGTATCTGCTTCCCCATTGGTATGTTATATCGTGTATCAATTTATTTTATTGGTATTTAATGTTTTTTACACAAGTAAAGGTAACAATTTATTATATAATAATGAATATTACATACTATGGATTTGTGCATCGCATAGATGGGTATAAAAATGACAAAATAAATAAAATATAATAATATTTTTACAATTATTAAATTCTATGGACCATATATGTGCTTTATAACAAAAAATGATAAAAAAATTTTTAATAATCAAAAATAGTTCAATCTAGGGATAACATTTTAAGCGGTCATATAAAAATGGAGACCAAGGTCATATCCAATAACAATGTCAACACCACCTAGGGGAATGAAATTGGTACTAGAGAACTATATAAGGGGGACTCCTGATATGTCATTGAAGTCAGGATGTCTTCCACACTATTGCCTTCACACCATGTGTAAAAGAGATCAATCCCATTTTTAATGAGGGGCATGAAATTGTAGATTAAGTAGATGATTTTACAAGGGTAAAAAGAGAGGCCTTTAAGAGATTTTTAAGAATCTTTGAGTCTGTTTCCATTATAGAGAATGGGAAATGATTTGTGTGGCACAATTTAAGTCTGTGGAGCACGGACTTACCATCTTCTATGAGAGATTCATTGGTCCCATAGAAAGAACTAAAGGAAAATAAAATTGATCCTATGTGGTCTGGAATAACACCTCCCCACACATGCATCCATAACTATAAAAACCATAAATATTTAGTTTAAGTCCCAGAGGGGGAAGAGTCCATGTTGCCCAATGTCCCAGTGATAGGGTTTTGGGAAAATTTGAGGGATGAATTCTAACCATATAGAACCATAGGGACAGAAACTCATCCTGATGACTCAAAAGCTAAAACAGTTCCATGATAATGTATCTTTCTCAGACCACTAATGAATGACCTGATGAGTAGGGGAAATTATGGAATGGTTAGTTTCGTACCACCCATATACAATAGAAACAACCCAATAGCAGAAGTTATCAGGCCTTCACTTTCAATTTTTTATTATTGACACCAATAAACTATCATTGGATAAAGTCCTCAATAGACTCCACCACTATTGTTAGACAAAAAACATACCTAGAACACCCCACATAATATCTTCCAACTCACATTGAAAGAATAAATGCACAGTGGTTTCATCTTTGTAAACCAAGAATCAATATCATTTAGAGGATAATTGAACACTATTACCATTAACAACTATATTGTAACACCCTGATATTTTATGAGATATATTATTTGTAATTTCTTTCATATATTCTGTTGTAATCTATACCAATATTATCTTTCACTATATGCAACACTGTATTAGCTTGCAATATATGCAACACTATTCTTGGATCATGTTAGACACAATTTCAAGTTCGTTTGATAGTAGTTATTCTATGCAACATTACGTGTATATAAATATATATATTAAATGTATAAATGAAATATTGTTGTATTATGTTATATGCAACAACAAACCATTATTTCACTATACGCAACCCTGTCTTGGCTTGCATTACACGCAATCACGACCTTCCTCGATAAAGTGTGTTGTACGCAATACCGGGTTTCACTAAACAACGATATATGGTAATATTATTATTATGAAATTTTCATTATTAATAGTATTAACTATGTTTTGAATTTTATAACATTATTATTCATCTTACACATTTTCTAGAACACGGTATGAGAACAAAATAATTTTTTCGGGTAAAATAAGTATTTTTCAAAAAATACAGTTCTGCCGCCTTTTGATTGCGCACCCATTTTAAATGTAATATTTTACAAGTTTATAAGTTAAATTTTACAAAACAAAAATCTTATTTTGAATCAGGATATAAAAATTTACATTGGATAATGTTTATATATTTTTCTGACAACGTTCTTATTTTGATGAATAGTAAAAACACACTAAATTTTACTTAAAAAACACTTTTTTTTCATCGAGATAATTTATATGTTTAAATTATAATAGTAAATTGTTTTAAATTATATATATAATATATTTTTACCATTTAATATAATTTATGTAATTAGAATTGATTTTACATTTAATTCATTGGTTAAATCAATTCAATCTTTTGCAATGTTTTAAACAAGAACCCATTTTTTTCTCGACAATAGGATTAATTTTAAATTAATTAATAAAACTTCTGTGTTTTGAATTTGGAAAAATAGATTTAATATTTGGAATCATTAGTTTCAAATTATGTTAATAGGCTACTTTTTATTTTTGGGCATTATGAATAGTAACTATGGTAAATTTTATTTACCACTATTAAATGTAAATTAGGTAATTAAGGGTAAACATAATATTATAAAATTACCCTAACACTTGTCTTAATATAATTGGATGATTATATTTCGTCATAATGAATATTTGGGTAGAAATGGAATCCATTGGAACCCACTTGGATGTTATTAAGACCTTTAATTTATTTTATTTTAAAGAAAGTGAAATATGTCTCACTCAAACCTTAGTAATTAGATTATTTTTAATATAAGGATATACAGAATATAATTTTGATTATAAATTCTCAATTTAAATCTAAATGTTTTTTATTTATCATGGTAATTTATTTGTAATTTTAAAAAACTATTTAATTACCTTAATAGCTTATACATTAATGATGTATAAATTATTTATTTAGGGAAAAATAAAAAATATAGTTTTATTAAAATAATAATACCTATCAAAAGGACCATAAACTTGACTAAAACTTATTTTTAGACTATATATATACCCTAATCATCCATGTGTCGATTTTTGGACCATTTGAAGCCGTATAAAACAGATTATAACATTTATATTATTTTATTTTAAATGATGTCAAAGATGTCACCTTCATAATTTAATAAATATAACAATTTAACTGTTGTAATTTTAAGATGATAAATTCGAGTAAAAATATTATTATGAAATGTATTATATTTATATTCATAATAGGATTTTATTTTTAATTTTTATTCAACAAATAAGTATATTAAAATATTATAAAATAAAATAATGTAGTAATTGTTTTATTAATAGAAATATCAAATAAATGGTTTTATAAATATTAAAATAAACATTATATGAACTAATTAATGTTATCCAAAAAATTTATAGATGGATATGACATGTTATAAATCTATTAAACATTTTGGTTCGAATATATCCTCTTTGTGGATTTTATTTAAATTCAAATAAATGAATAGTGTCAAAATTAACACTATTGTTATTTTATAAAAATAACATATAATTAAATTGTTTAAAAATCCCATAAAAATTTAAAAATTATAAATTGAAATTTATATGGTCTAAAATTTTATAAAGTACCCAATTATGGATAATTAACAACACATAATTAATTATATATAACAATTTAAAATTTAGAATATTATTACCACAAATAAGATTAAATAAATTAAATAAGGAAAAATCATTTTGATAAGGTTTAAAATAATTTCCCAACATGTATAAATTTTATTTTTTTATGATATTAAAATCCTATATTACCTTATATCCGAATTTTAGTCACTTTGGAAGTTTTTAAGTGGGGTTTGAGTTTATTATAAATTAATATTTTTGAGGTTTCCAAAAGTGCACCTCTCTTACCTTATAAAAGGGCACCTCCTCCCTCTCCTCCTCACACAACATTGAGACTTCAATATAGGCCAAAACCAACCAATTTATCTTCTCCAATTCTTTAGAAACCTACTAGAGGTTCCGGTATTCTTCCAAGACCAACTTTAGTGCCCTAAGTGGAGGTTAAGAGGAGGCGTGTCGAAGAAGAGGTAATCTCTTCTACCAATTCTTTCAAGTTTCATTATTCTTCGACTTCCTCTTCTTTAGTTGTTTCATTATAAAGTAATAACATCAGTATAACTAATATACTGATATGTTATTATAACTATGAAACAACCCTATTTCACCTTCTAACCGTCCTATGAAAAATTAAATCACCGTGCATGCGTACGTACGGAATACCATCTCCACGTCATGGTGTAATCTATTTTTACACCACCACCTTACTTGGATGGGTATAATGGTGAAAATAATAAATATATATATGGTTATTATAAAATTATAATAATTCTGAGATATTATATCATCCACTCTAATTCCATTCAATAATTATGGGAACGATATCATCGCTCGTCCGTACGTACGGATTACCGTCTCCATGATGCGATGAGATTCATTCTCCAAGTTAACCATTAATGAATGATTATAAAGTATATATATAAAATAATAATGAAATATATGAAATATTAATTATACTGAACTTATATATATGTTATTTACTTACATCCATTCAAGTTAATAAGGAAACAAAAACAGCGTTCATGTGTACGTATGCCCTACCGTATCCATTAATAGTGTATTTCTTTCCATTTATCGATCTATTATATATATGTATATTCTAAATATATATTATATATAAATCATTTTTTACATTCCGGAAGTAAGTAATCATGATCTAAGTAATCATATAAATAATTACAAGTCAAAACACGGACGATAAGTGAAACCATTTTACCCAAAACGCTATTTTAACATGGAATTGACAAATGAAAGGGTAATATAAAGTCGTAAGTGAATTATATATGATAACATAAATATTATTATGGTTATTTTACAAGTTAATAAAATGTTTAAACCCACTATATTGGAGTCTCAGACACATACGGAAGAAACTGGACATAAGGTAAGGGATAATTTTTCAAATCTCATTTTCTCTGAGATTGTTTATACGTAAGTATTTACTGGGGTTATATTTTTCAACCATGTCCATAAAATGTTTTTCATAAAGTTTTTAATATTATTCCATATATTTTTAAAGTCATTTTTACCCCTCTTTTACTTTTACTTTGTGTTATGGAAGGAATCCTTCTTATGTTTACCATATGTGGTACTTTTTTACTTTTCAATTAAAAGTACAAGGAGAATGTTTTTTTAACTTAAAGGGAATGAACGGATTTTTCTGATTTTAACACCTTATTTTCATGAATATTACTCTAAAATATTTCGTGATTATTTTCAAAAAATACTTTTCTTTTAAAATTTCATGCCATTTTGAGAAAAGAAAATGATTTTGAAGAAGAAAGGATATTTTCCTCAAGAATTCATTTCAAGTGTTTTATCAAAACCATTTTCCATGTAAAATGACATTATTTAATATCTATATATTTCAAGTATAATGTCTCCATTATTTACATGGATTCATTTTTCTTATGATGAAATGATATCCATTTATTTTATATGGATTATGTTATGATGTGATGGTGTTTATGAAACCCATATTATTCTTTGGGTTAAGATGAATGATTTATGTTTATTTTGTGGCACAAGTAAGAATGATTTCATTATGAGATGGGTGGGACCTATATCTCCCTTAAATTAATTTGTTAAAGATTTATATCTCATGAGATAGACATGGATGGAATGGTAAGTTAATCTGGTTCTGTGATATAGGACTGGAACGAGGAGTGAACTCGATTCAGAAAGGGACTTTGTCCACTATCATGGTCTTGGCAGCAATGCATTGTCTACTATGGAAATCATATCATGTGATTAATGTTTTTCCACAATTACATGTTTTATTCCCATGATATTTTATCATGGTTAATGTTCATTTATTATCTATTCCATATGCACTGCCAATATTTATGTCATTGCTCAGGATTTTGATGTTTTATGTTCATGTTCTTACGTTCAAATGTTTAGGGATTGTTTTATGTTCTCCATGTTTAACCATACTGAGCATTTGAGCTCACCCTTTTTATGTTTTTTCCCCATAATATAAATAATGTTTTTAGGTAAGAAAACCAAAGAGGAAGTTATTTATTGGATATGTTGAAGATCTTTCACCATGATTGGAATATTATGTTCTGAGTTTCCAAAGACACTAAATTAATATGGTCTTTGGTCATGTATTAAGTATTCTGTAAAAGTAATATAATGTCTATGAATGTCAAGCTATGGGTATCTACATTTGGTATCATAGCCATGTTTAGTTAACCTTTGGAAACTAGGATGCGAAAACATTAGTGAGATCCCTAGAGATATTTCTAAGGTGTGTCTAGGGATGTCCCTAAGGTTAAGTATAAGTATAGGTTATAGTACTAGAATTAAGGTAATGATCATAGAATTAAACCTAAGATGTTAGAGATTGAATGTAATCCCCCTTGATTATGTTGTTTTTCTAGTACGATTTTTTCCTCTCATACTATTCTTTTTGGGTTTTAAGAAATGGTAGGAAACTGGGGGATTCATGTTAATGGAGAATATGATGGACAATGGAATGATATTCTTCATGAGAAACCAAATGAAATGGGATTTGGATGTCTAAACATCATTATTATTCCTAATCAGAAATCTCATAATATGATCAATAATCTCAACTATGGTAAGTTTCATGAATCAACTAATAAGAGAAAGAGGGAGATTCATGATGATCATAGAGAAAAGAAAGTTCAATTTTCCTCATGTAAATCATGTGGGAAGAGGAATCCAGGAGAATGTTTCAAAGGAACTAGAAGATTCTTTGAGTGTGAAAATGAAGTACACAAATCCAGTAATTTCAAATGAAAAGGTTCAGTTAACACCATGGAGAAGGATAATGGTATTACTAAGACATCAACAATGGTTAAATGTTTTAAATGTGGAATTTATGGGCATTATGCAAACCAATGCCCTAAGTGAAAGTCTCATGAGTAGAATCATCATGGTCGTATGGGTAGTATTTATATTGATGATGATGAAGAGACTACAAATGATATGTGAGATGAAAGAATTGTTCATGTTCGGTCAATGGTTTAAGAAGGTAGTGGAATGATTTATGTTTATCAAGAGTTATGTTGTATAGGTAATGGTACTATGGAATAAAGACACATCTAAGTATTGTTACACTATTGTTTTTTCTAAAGTATTTATTAGTATTTGTTGAATGGTACGGGTAACCATGAAAGGTTATTCATATATTTTTGGAAAGTTGATGATATGCACATAATGAAGGGATATGGAGATAATGATATGTTTGATAGTATTAATAAGCACATGAATGATATAAGGACAATGTGATATCAGGGTATGAGTATATAGAAATTTTGGGATTTTGGTATGTGGAAAGAGTAAAATTTTGACAAAATTCATGTTTTCACTAAGGTTATTTGGTAATTCATGTTTCAAGAGAATACATAATTAAGGTATTCACATGTCGGGAATATGACCAACAAGATATATTTTATGATATATGGTGGGTAAATGATGGTATTCACATGATTGGTTGATGACATTTCTAGTAATCATTTTCATTATACTATGAGATTGGACAGAAGTATTTTTGATAAGCCTAAAAGATGGAATGGATTAAGATAGACATTAGATATTATTGTTTAAGGATATAAATTTTTCGATATTATTGCTGTATTGTTATAATCATATAGTTTTAGAAAAAAGGACCACCTAAAGGACAGGAGACAACCCATCATGTCGGACAGGGTAGCGGGAATCGAACCCACAACTGAAGTGAGACATCCCTTTATCACCTACCACTGGCCTACATGGAGTCCCTGGTTAATAGAAATTAGTTTTATTTTATTAAGTGGTATGATATATGAAGTATAAGTCAATTTTAGGAACCATATACGATTAATCGCACCATAGATGGAATTATATATATTTAATAACTTTTGCTAACCTTATGTTTGAGACAGATGGAATGACCTATCATTCTATTGCATGATCTGCTAAAACTTCACGAAAGATAAATTCAACTTCATTTATTTAAGAGATGAAGTGGAAATTGTTCGAGGCATGAGCAATGGTGAGATTGTACCAAAATCAAGTAAGTATTAATTTTAATTCAAAAATTCATTAACATTTGTGAAATGATCTTAAAAACCAAAATTGTTGTTCTAGTGCTCTCATATCTGATGAATCACATGGTAGCTTAGATCATCGCAAATTTATGTCTTTTTCATAGCCATGTTCTCTACCACTCTCCATTAGAACTTGATGGTAATATTTCTCTTCCATCTCCATATTTTCACATATGTTCTTCTATGTGATAACCCAGTGATGAGTTAATTTGGGTAACCATTACGTTTCTTTTTTAAAATTAAGTTTTATTATTCGTTTTTATGATGTGGTTTTCTTTGAATATAACTCTCAAGTAATAAACCATTTATAACCCTGATGAATTTCGAGGGTGAAATTCATTTTAAGGGGGGTAGAATGTAACACCCCGAGATTTTATGTGGTATATTCTTCTTAATTTCTTTCATATCTTATTTTTTACTCTACACCAAGATTATCTTTCCCTATACACAACATTTTATTATCTTGTAGTATATGCAACACTATTCTTGTATCGTGTTACATACAATTTCAAGTTCGTTTGATAGTAGTTATTCTATGAAACATTGAGAGTGTATATATATAAATATATATATATA
The DNA here is from genome assembly GCA_963277665.1 of Viscum album. NCBI lineage: Eukaryota > Viridiplantae > Streptophyta > Magnoliopsida > Santalales > Viscaceae > Viscum > Viscum album. The sequence goes on along the minus strand of OY728153.1, from coordinate 689,242,000 downwards.
TATATTAAATGTATAAATAAAATATGGTTGGATTATATTATATGCAACAAAAAATGAGTCTTTCACTACACGCTACCCTGACTTGGCTTGCATTACATGCAATCGCGACCTTCCTCGATAGCGTGTGTTGTACGCAATACCGGGTTTCACTAAACAACGGTATGTGGTTATAATATTATTATGAACTAGAAATTATGAATATTTTAACTAAATTTTTAATTTTATAACATTATTATTCGTCTTACACATTTTATAGAACATGGTATGAGAAAAAAATAAATTTTTCGGGTAAAATAATTATTTTTCAAAAAATGCAGTTTTGCCGCCTTTTGATGGCGCAACCATTTTAAATATAATTTTTTACAAGTTTATAAGATTAATTTTACAAAATAAACTTCTTCTTTTAAATGAGGATATATAAATTTACATTGGATAAAGTTTTGATATTTTTCTTGACAATGTTCTTACTTTGATGAATAGTAAAAACATGCTAAATCTTACTTAAAAATAACTTTTTTTCATTGAGATAACTTATATGGTTAAATTTTAATAGTAAATTATTTTAAAGTATATATAGAATATATTTTTATCATTTAATATAATTTATGTCATTAGCATTGATTGTACATTGAATTTGTAGGTTAAATCAATTCAATCTTTTGTAATGTTTTAAACAAAAACCCTTTTTTCCTCAACAACAAGATTAATTTTAAATTAATTACAGCAACTTATGTGTTATTAATTTGGAAAAATAGATTTTATATTTTCAATCATTATGTCCAAATTATTTTAATAGGCTAATTTTTTTTAGGCATTATGAATAGTAACTACGGTAAATTTTATTTACCAGAGTTAATGGTAAATTAGGTAATTAAGGGTAAAATAATATTATAAAATTACCCTAACACTTGTCTTAATATGATTTGATGATTATATTACGTCCTAAAGAATATTTGGGTCAAAATGGAATCCATTAGAACCCACTTGGATATAACTAAGACCGTCAATTTATTTTATTTTAAAGAAAGTGAAATATGTCTCACATAAACTTTAATAATTAGATTATTTTTAATATAAGGTTATACAAAATATAATTTTTATTATAAACACTTATTTGAAAGATAATTTTTTTCTTTATCATGGTAATTTATATGTAATTTTTTAAAAAAATATTTAATTACTTTAATAGATTATACATTAATGATGTAGAAATTATTTATTTAGTGAAAAATCAATAATATAGTTATTATTAAAATAATAATACCTATCAAAAAGACAAAAAACTTGAAAAAATCTTATTTTTCGACTATATATATATCCTAATAATCCAAGGGTCTATTTTATGACCATTTGAAGCCTTGAAATACAGATTAGGACATTTATATTATTTTATTTTAAATGATGTCAAAGATGTCACATTCATAATTTAATAAATATAACAATTTAAATGTTGTGATTTTAATATGATAAATTCGAGTTTAAATATTATTATGAAAGGTATTATATTTATATTCATAATAGGATTTATTTTTAATTTTTATGCAACAAATATGTATATTAAATTATTATACAACAATGATGTAGTAATTGTTTTATTAAGAGAAATATCAAATAAATGGTTTTATAAATATTAAAATAAACATTATATGAACTAATTAATATTCACCACAAATATTATAGATGAATATGACATGTTAATAATATATTAAACATTTTGGTTCGAATATATCCTCTGTGTGGATTTTATTTAAATTCAAATAAATGAATAGTGTCAAAATTAACACTATTGTTATTTTATAAAAATAACATATTATTAAATTGTTTAAAAATAAAATAAATATTTAAAAATTATAAATTGAAATTTATATGGTCTAAAATTTCATTTATTACCCAATTATGGACAATTAACAACACATAAGTAATTACTTAAAGCAATTTAAAATTTAGAATATTATTACCAAAAATAAGATTAAATAAATTAAATAAGGATAAATCAAATTGACAAGGTTTAAAATAATTTCCCACCATGACTAAATTTTATGTGTTTATGAGATTACAACCCTATATTACCTAATATCCTAATTTTAGTCACTTTGGATGTTTTTATGTGGGTTTTGAGTTTATTATAAAATAATATTTTTTAGGTTTCCAAAAGTGCCCCTCTCTTCCCTTATAAAAGGACACCTCCACCCACTCTTCCTCACACCACTTTGAGCCTTAATTCTCGGCCAAACCCTGAAAATTTATCTTATAATCTTTCCTAGAAACCTTCTAGAGGTCCTAGTCTTCTTCCAGGACCCACTTTTGTGCCCTAAGCGGAGGTTAAGAGGAGGCGCGTCGCAGAAGAGTTAATCTCTTCTACCAATTCTTACAAGTTTCTTTTTCTTCTGCTTCCTCTTATTTAGTTGATTAATTATAAAGTAATAACATAATTATAACTAATATACTTATATGTTATTATAAATATGAAACAACCCTATTTCACCTTCTACCCATCCTACAAAAAATGAAATCACCGAGTGTGCGTACGTACGGAATATCGTCTCCACGTCGTGGTGTAATCTGTTTTTCCACCACCACCATACTTGGATGGGTATAATGGTGCAAAGAATAACTATATATATGGTTATTATAACATGATACTAATTATGAGATATTATATCATCCACTTTAATTCCATTCAATAATTATGGGAATGATATCATCGCTCGTGCGTACGTACGAATTACCGTCTCCACGACGCGACGAGATTCATTCTTAAAGTTAACCACTCAAGAATGATTATAAAGTATATATATCAAATAATCATGAAATATGTAAAATATTAATGATACTGGACTTATGTATATGTTATTTATTTACTTCCATTGTTGAGACCCAAATCTTGACGTACATGGACATTTCATTACTTTTGCGAAATACTTAATACAAAACAAAAACAGACAAGGACCGTAATAGTTCAGTGTCTTTGGAAACTCGGAATATAAACTTCTAATCATGTTGAAATATCTTCAAAAACTCCCATTACGATATTCCCCTTTTTGTTTCCTTACCTAAACCCTTTATTTATTTCCTGGGGAAAATAAAACATAAAAAGGGTGAGCTCAAATGCTCAGTAAGGGAAAACATAGAGAACATAAAACAATCCATAAACATTTGAAAGCAAAAACTTGAACATGAAATTTAAACATCAAAATCTTAAGCAATGACATAAATCATGGAAGTACGTAAGGCATACATCATAATGGAACATCAACCATGATAAAATATAATGGGAATAAAACATGTAATTGTGGAAACCATTCAGTACATGTTATGATTTTGATAGTAGCCAAGGCATTGCTGCCAAGACCATCTTAGTGGACAAGGTCCCTTTCTGAATCGATTTCACTCCTCGTTACAGTCTTGTAACACTAAAGCAGATTAACTTACCGTTCCAGCCATGTCTATATCATGAGATATAAATCTTTACCCAATGCATTGGAGGGAGATATAGGTCTCACCCATCTCATAATGAAATCATTCTTACTTGTGCCACAAATTAAACAAACATCTATCATAATAATCCAACGAATAAAATGGGTTTCATAAACATCATCCCATCATCACATAATCCATATAAAAGAAATGGATATCATTTCATAATAAGAAAATTTAAACCATGTAAATCATAGAGACATTATACTTGAAATATACACATGTGAAATAATGTCATCTTAGATGGAAAATGGTTTTGATAAAACACTTGAAATGAATTCTTGAGGAAAATATCCTTTCTTCTTCAAAATCAATTTCTTTTCACAAAATGCTATGAAATTTTAAAATAAAAGATATTTTTTTGAAAATAATAATGAAATTTTTTGGAGTAATCTTCAAGAAAAAAACGCTTTATAAAACCATAAAAACCCTTTCATGCCGTATAAGTTAAAAAAACATTATCCTCATACTTTTATCGGAAAAGTCAAAACGGACCTCTTGTGGAAAAAAAAGAAAGATTCCTTACATACCTTGTATTAAAAGTCAAAAATGGGTAATAATAACATTAAAAAATCCAAGGACACTTTTAGAAAACATGTACATGGATGATAACAATAACCCCAGTAAATTCTTACCTATAAACAATCTCAGATAAAAAAATGAGATTTGCAAAATTATCCCTTACCTTAGGTCGGATATGCTTCTTATGGATCCGAACCTCCTGTATAATGATTTAAATAATGTAATTGACTTATTAAATAATCATATTCATTGCTATGATACCATATATGTTTCACTTATGACTTTATATTACCCGATCTTTTGTAAATTCCATGTTAAAGCAGCATTTTGGGTAAAATCATTTTATTTATCGTTTGTGTTTCGACTTGTCGTTCTTGATATTATTACTTATATCCTGATTTACATAATTCCATAATGTAAAACATGATTTATATGTAATATATATTCATCATATACATATATATTATAGATCTAAAAAAGGAATGAAATACACCGTTCATGGAGACAGTAGGTCGTACGTACGCATGAACGCTGTTTTCGTTTCCTTATTGAATTGAATGAAACTAAATAGATGAAATAAATATATATATGCATAAATCCTCTAGAATTATTATTTCATATATTTCATTATTATTCATTATATAAACTTTATGATCATTCATGTATGGTTAACATGGAGAATGAATCTCATCGCGTCATGGAGACGGTAGTCCGTACGTACGCACAAGCGGTGATATCGTTCTCGTAATTATTGAATAGAATTGGAGTGGATGGTATAATATATCAGAATAATAATTTTGTCATAATAATAATATATAGTTATTCTTTACACCATTATACCCATCCATATAAGGTGTTGGTGGAAAAACAGATTACACCACAACGTGGAGATGGTATTCCGTACGTACGCACGCGCGTTGATTTTGTTTTCCGTAGGATGGATAGAGGTGAAATAGGGTTGTTTCATATTTATAATAACAAATCAGTATATGAGGGATACTGATGTTATTACTTCATAATGAAACAACTAAAGAAGAGGGAGTAGAAGAAGAATGGAACTTGAAGAAAACGGTAGAAGGTATTACCTCTTTCTCGAAGTGCCTCTTTAAACTTTCTCTTAGGGCACTAGAGTTAGTCTTTTTAGAAGACCATTAACTCTAGTAGGTTTATAAGGAAGTGGGTAAGTGAAATGGGTAGGGTTTGGCCCAGATTTAAGGCTCAAATTGGTGTGAGGAGGACAGGGAGGAAGTGCCCTTTTATAAGGGATGAGAGGGGCACCATTGGAAATATAAGAAATATTAGTTTATATTAAATCCCAACCCCACATAAAAACTTCCAAAATGACTCATATCCGAATATTAGATTAGATAGGGTTGCAATATCATCAACCAATAAAATTTATACATGTTAAGAATTTATTTTAAACATTATCAACTTGATTTATCCTAATTTATCAATTTAATTATAAATTTTAAATTATTATAAATAATTACTTATTTGTTGTGAATTGTCCATAATTGGATACTTTATAACATTTTAGACCATATAAATATAAATTTATAATTTTTAAATAATTTTCTGATTTTTAAAGAATTTTATAATATGTTATTTTTATAAAATAACAATAGTGTCAATTTTGACACTAATCATTTATTTGAATTTAAATAAAAAATATACAGAAGATGTGTTCGAACGAAAAGGTTTAATAGATTACTAACATGTCATATTTACCTATAAAATTAGTGGAGAACATTAAATTGTTCATATAATATTTATTTAGATATTTTTAAAACCATTTATTTGATATTTCTCTTAATAAAATAATTTCAACATCACTATTATGTCACCTTTAATGATAATTATTTAATCCCTAAAAATTATAAATAAATTCATATGATGTAGATAATTTTATTAGATTTCTGGATACTATTAATTTTCGAAGTTTCATGATGTTTATCACTAAACTAAAATTATTGTACTTATAATATTTAAGAAAGTGGCATGTTGTCACTTTCTTTGGTTTTTATAATAATTAAATTATTTTCATAGAAAAAAGTCCATTAAATGAATCTAATCCGACCCATATGTGATATGGGTCGACTTTTAGTCATCCAATAGGATTTTATAAAGTGTTAGGGTAATTTTATAATCTTATTTTTACCCTTAATTACCGGATTTACCTTTAACTATGGTAATGAAATTTACCGTAGTTACTATTCATAATGCCCAAAAATAAAAAGTAGATTATTAACATAATTTGGACCAAATGATTCCAAATATAGAATCCATTTTTTCAAATTCAATACACAAAAGTTGCGGAAATTAAATTAAAATTAATCTCATTGTCAAAAGAAAAAGGGTTTTTGTTTAAAACATTGCAGAAGATTAAATTGATTTAACCTACGAATTCAAGGTAAAATCAATGATAATGACATAAATTATATTAAATGTTAAAAATAAATTCTATTTATACTTTAAAACCATTAAATATTATAATTTATCCATATAAATTATTACGATGAAAAAATTTGTTTTTAATTAAAATATAGTGTGTTTTACAATTCATTAAAATATGAAAGTTATCAGAAAAATATCAAAACTTTATCCAATGTACATTTTTATATCCTGATTCAAAATAAGAAGTTTATTTTGTAAAATTTAACTTATAAACATGTCAAAAACTAGATTTAATGTGGGTGCTCCATTAAAAGGCGGCAAAACTGCATTTTTTGAAAAATACATATTTTACCAGAAAAATTTATTTTGTTCTTATACCATGTTCTAGAAAATGTGTAAGATGAATAATAATGTTATAAAATTCAAAATATAGTTAATACTATTTATAATGTATAGTTCATAATAATATTATAACAATATATCATTTTTTTATTAAAACCTGGTATTCCGTACAACACACGCTATCAAGGAAGGTCGCGATTACATGTAATGCAAGCCAAGTCGGGGTTGCGCTTAGTGCACGACTCCTTTTTTGTTTCATATAAAAAAATAAACCAATATTTCATTAATAAATTGAATATATATATATATATATATACTCAATGTTGCGTAGAATAACTACTATCAAACAAACTTGAAATTGTGTATAACACGATCCAAGATTAGTGTTGCATATACTACAAGCTAATATGGTGTCGCGTATACTGCAAGATAATCTTGGTGTAGCATACAGTAGAATATATGAAATAGATTAAAAATAATATATCTTATAAAATCTCAGGTTTTTACATCCATTCAATTTAATAAGGAAAAGAAAACATCGTTCATGTATACATACGGTCTACCGTCTCCTTGAACGGTGTATTTCTTTCCATTTATCAAACTATTATATATATGTATATTTTGAATATATATTATATATAAATCATGTTTTACATTATGGATGTAATTAATCATGATCTAAGTAATCATATGAATAATTACAAGTCAAAACACGGATGATATATGTAATGATTTTACCAAAAAACGCTACTTTAACATGGAATTGACAAATGAACGGCTAATATAAAGTCGTAAGTGAATCATATATGATAACATAAATATTATAATGGTTCTCTTACAAGTTGATAATATGTTTAAACCCACTGTACATTAGTCTGGGACATATATGGAATAAATTGAACATTTTTTAATAGATAATTTTGCAAATCTCATTTTTTCTGAGATTGCTTATACGTAAGTATTTACTGCAGTTATATTTTTCATCCATGTCCATTTATTTGTTTTCATAAAGTGTTTAATATTCTTCTATTTGTGTTTAAAGTAATTTTTACCCCTCTTTGACTTTTACTTTGTGTTATAGAAGGAATCTTTATTTTTTTATCATATGTGGTACTTTTTGACTTTTGTGTTAAAAGTACAAGGAGAATGTTTTTTTAACTTATACGGCATGGACAAATTTTTATGATTTTATAATGCCTTATTTTTATGAATATTAATCTACAATATTTCATTATTATTTCCAACAAAATCCATTTCTTTTAAAATTTCATGACATTTTGAGAAAAGAAAATGATTTTGAACAAGAAAGGATATTTTCCTCAAAAATTCATTTCAAGTGTTTTATCAAAACGATTTTCCATCTAAGATGACATTATTTAATATTTTTATATTTCAAGTATAATTTCTCTATTATTTACATGGATTAATTTTTCTTATGATGAAATGTTTTCCATTTATTTTATATGGATTATGTTATGATGGGATGGTGTTTATGAAACCCATGTTATTCTTTGGGTTAAGATGAATGATTTATGTTTATTTTGTGGAAAAAGTAAAAATGATTTCACTATGAGATGGGTGGGACCTATATCTCCCTCCAATTCATTGGGAAAATATTTATATCTCATGATAAAGACATGGATAGAATGAAAATTTATTCTGGTTCAGTGATACAGGACTGGAATGAGCAGTGAACTCGATTCGAAAAGGGGCTTTATCCACTATGATGGTCTTGGATGCAATACCTTGGCTACTATGGAAATCATATCATGTGCTTAATTTTTTTTCCACAATTAAATGTTTTATTCCCTTACTATTTTATCATGGTTAATGTTACTTTATGATAAATGCCTTATGCACTGCCAAGATTTATGTTATTACTCGTGATTTTGATGTTTTATGTTCATGTTCTTATGTTCAAATGTTTAGGGATTGTTTTATATTCTTTATATTTAACCTTACTGATCATTTGAGCTCACACTTTTTATGTTTTCTTTTCCCCAGGATATAAATAAAGGTTTTAGGTAAGAAAACCAAAGGGAAAGATCTTTATGGGAGATGTTGAAGATCTTTCACTATGATTAGAAGATTATGTTCCGAGTTTCCAAAGACACTAAACTAATACGGTCTTTGGGAATCTATTTTTTTCATGTATTAAGTATTCCAAAAAAGTAATATAATGTCTATGTACATCATGCTATGGGTATCTACAAATATCTATAGTAAGCACGTGATTTTATATTCTCTAAACCATAAAGTTGAGTTTATCTGGAATTTATTTTCACTAAATAATGCCTCCCCAATCAAAACTATTTTGTGATGAACATATCTCCTCTTTTTTTGTTTTACTGAGAAGTTTCTGGTTTTAGAAACAATAAACGTGAAAACATAAGGGAAATTTCCCTTCTAGATACCATCAAATAATTTTTTTTGGTGTCACCATGAATTTAATGAATGAAATAAGGGTTAAGGACATCATATTTTAACTTAAAATCCAGAGATGGGCATCCTGGATATGCCAATGCCTAACCAATAATTTTTTTTTCATAAATTGATATCTCTATGTCCAAGAACTCACCAAGAGTGATGTCAAATAACTATTATGTGGAATTGGATAGATCCATTGAAAATATAGGGGGTGTCCATTGATTTTATTCAAAAATTTCCCATACATTCTATAAATGACGCTACTCTATAGATCCCACCCTTAAAATACTTTCCATGCCAATTTTCCTTGGAGGTGGTACATAGCCTCCATTATATTTCTCAAATTGATCCCTCCATTATCCACTGGTTTTCCTATCATATATCAAGAGGCCTAGTAAAATCATCTATCTCCTTGGGAATCCTATATAAAATAGCATAATAGGTTATCAATCAATTATATTCTTGGGAACCCTGAGCACTAATAGGATATGCATGGAAATGGAGGAGGGCATGCAATTGGTAAGTGTGATTCTCCCACCAAATGAAAAAATTTGATTTTTCAGATTAGTTATTTGTTTAGAGATATTTTCAACCAACCCCTCAAGATAAATGATCTAAACCCTACCAAGATGCAATGATGATTCTAGATATCCCAATGGGATGTTCTTCCATTACATACCCATAATGGATTTAATTTTGTTCCTTCATCTATCTGGAAATGATGGAAGAAAAAAACAAACTTCTTTTATACCGATTATTAATTTTCACACTCTATTTAGAGTATAATTATATGAAAATATTGAATCCCCTTATAGAATCACTATGACCATTAAAAAATGGCATATCATTAGCTGATAATAGGTGATACACAATACAATAATGATATCTATAATGGTAGGTAATGATCGTGTTGAACTGCATACAATAATTAACATATATACTGATGGAATCCAAGACAATAATAAAAATGTTGGGGGATATAGAAACTCTTGTCTCAATAAACTTATAGATTTTAAGATCAGACAATGTTTCCCCATGAAATAAATATTCAATTAGGGTGGGCTATAGTGTGTGAAAAAATTCCACCACCCACTTTGAGATCCTCATTCACCTCACTACCCATAGAATAATATTCCACAAGAACCAATAATTTGTGTCATAAATATCCACATGAATAGAAATATTAGTTCCTAAAACCATCCTGTTAAGTTCTAAAACTATCTCTTAAAAAATAAGTATTACTCCTTGAATGGAACCTCCTTTGATGAAATCATGCTTCTCATCTAAAACCCAGTCAGGGGTAAAAATAGAAATAATTTTTTTGATGATATAAGATTAGACTTTTTAAAAAAAATTAAACATTCTTAACAAAATAAAATTTATGATATAAAGGTTATCTTTTACATTGGTAATTAGAACCATATTAGTGGAAGATGCAATGCAGGGATAGGGACCACCATCAAATTATACTTAAATGACTTCGACCAGATAATTCTTGATGATTATCTAGGAGTTGACGTAGAATGACCCTGGAAAACCATTTGATGTAAACATGATCTCTTGATTAAGAGTTTGGATTGTATCCCACACCTCCTTCACATATGGTACATTCTCTAAGAAACTATTATAAATGGAGAGACCACCAGAATGTTGGAAGTAAGGAAATATAACTAACCACTTGGGCTTCCTTATTACATTCTTAGAATAAATATACACATAATGTAATTAAATTGATATAAAAACATACCCCCGATCACCACTAGGTCTCTATAGAGGGAACCATCTTCTAGGTGAATTTTCAAAACACCTCCACATCTTTTTTCTTCACAAATGCATGGAAGAATCCATTATTATGATCATTTTCCCTGATCCATGTGGATTTATACCTTTAGTGTAGAAACCATTCAAGATCACGTAACATATTATTAAGGTGGATATTTTGGAATGAAAAGAAGAAATTATATCCTCTTCCCATGATTCACATAGTTGTGTTTCCACCCTCTCAATCATGGATTTAATAGAGTCCAGGTTATCTTGATTCGTTGGGGGGGAATTAATCCATTCAATAAATTATTTTTTTCTGTCACCTAAGATTATTATGGAATCTGATTCGTAGTCTAACCTATGTCAACTTATCCCAAGATTATCGTACCACATAGAGGATGAAATTGTGTTTCAGAAACCATTTAGAGAATAATAAATCCCCACATCCATAGTTCTTATACATAAGGTTGATGAAAATAGGGGAGTGGTTAGAAAACATAAAAACCAAGTGAGTTAACTATGTGTTTATAAAGGAGAAGATGTATTGGATATTATCAAGGAAATGACTAACCTACATTATGCTCTATTATTTAATCTTTATTGGTTACACTAAGATTAATTATCACCTAAAAACCCAATTTTGGGAATACCCTCCTAAGAAGTAGGGGATGAGATTTAAATCTTTTCCCTAAAAAGAATGAATCCTCCACACTTCTTCTCAAAAGATTCCATAACTGTGTTGAAGTCACCTCCCACTAACCAAGCTTAGTCACCTGAGTAGATGGATTACATGTATTTCTAGAGTTGTTCTCTTTCACTCACTTCACACATAGTATAAAAAAGGATAATAAATAGAACACATTATTGGACTTAGTTCTAACCATTGATCCCCATATTGGTAAAGGGTTGTTCCCTAGTGGGGATTCTATAGGGGTAGGTCTGTGTGTTTATTATTCGGTGACATCTCCCCCATTTCCTTCCACTCTCATTATTTATCCTCTCATTTTATGGTCGTACCTCATGGGTTCCCTTTATATTCCAGAAATTTTAGATCTCTTTATTTCCAATGTTGTATTATTATCCTGGAATTTTTTATATTATTCCCCTTACTTCCCTGCGGGTCTTTTTGTTCTTCCATTTGTGTTAGACCCATACCAGGGTCTAGAATGAAGGTTCATTTGGAAGATTGGGATGGTGAGAGGTTTGGGTCACAATCATTCTGGCTGTTTTTCTTGGATTTATTTTCGGGTTTCTTATCTCTATTGATTCCTTAGTTAGTCTCTCATCTACTCTTATATCCTAATTAACACATTTCCAACTCTATCTTGGTTTGGTGATATGGTTTCTTCTGTGTGGTATGTGTTGTACTGGTTGATCCATCATTGGTTTCCCAAGAGCTTGACATGATTCTAGTCTCCTTCCTCTATTTTTCTCCTCTATTGGTGATTGTTTGTGTCTCCTCTTTAACAAGTATGATGGAATTAGCATGTTCCTAGAAAATTTATAGGTTCGTTGATGAGGTCCTAGACAAAATTAAATTATTATTTGCCTTCCTTCTCAATAAATCCTACTCATTTTAGTTTCTTATGTTAGTTCTTTCAGAGGTTTTTGGAATGTGTATTTTGGGTGATCAATGACGTAATAGGTCGGGTGGTCTTATTCCGGTGACTTTGGTTTTATGACCATGATTTCTTCTTGATGTTCCTATTAGACCAATATTTGAGGTTCGATCTAGTATTGGATGTTTTCAATGGATGGAGGTGGGGTTATGATGGCATTGGGGATATGTTGACAGTGGTGGATTTTGTTTCTGATTTCCAACTAGTAGGGTCATCAGTAGTGATTCCAATTCATTATTGATGGTTTTGTGTGTCGAGGGTACACTCTCTAGTTTGACACGCAGTGATGGATCATGCATCTTGGTGTGAGGCTCAAAGATGATGGATGAGCTAGTGTTCATGTAGCAAGGAATTTTTGGTTCATTGTTTGAGGTGTGGACTATATTCAGTTATGAATTTTGACCAATTGATGGATTTAGGTGATGATGACATGGTGTTTGTTGAGATGTGTATGGTGATTTTAATTTTCAATATAGTTTTTTGTTAGTGAGAAGTGATTTTTTTGTTTTGATGGTATTTTTAGTTAACTTTTTATACATGGGTTGTCTCTTAGGTTGAATTTTGTTAGTTTTCACACTTAACCATAAAATATTTTTAAAAAAATATACAAAAATATGGATTTTTTGTTCTCACTGAGATATGCTATAGCGACCTGAGTTTTTATTAAATAGATATTACATCATTTTATAGATAAAAACATAAAAGAGTTATAAAACCATGATCCTAGGGTTTAGTGTATTTGGAATATTAGGACCGTATATAACATTTACATAATAAAAAATATACATTTATTTAGTTCTTTATTCCCTAGCTTCTTATTGTCCCTCGGGTTCTCCTTATTACAATTATTCTCCAGAGGATATACATCAAATGAAGGTGTGATATAAAATCCCATTAAGAAGATGAATAAGAGACATGAAGCATGGGTGAGCATAATAACCATCAAAATAATATGATTAAATGATCATAATTATAATCATGAGAGAAAATATATGATAAAGGGAAGGAATGTGGAAATGCATAAAAATGAAACATCATGTCTTTATGGTGAACTACCACATATAGTTGTGAAAAAATATATAATCATGATCACATATATTTCACATTATCTCATGAGATTCATCACATTACCCAATTCATTTGAGCACTATATAATTCTAGGTACACCCATCACATCATACTATTTACATGTGTTATATAATTCCTACCGCACTTGTCACGTCATAACATTTACATTATCATGTATGAAACATTGAACATATATCAATCACAGAAGTAAAGTATCCCATGGAAAGGAATGGGTATCATTTCATAAATATTACCTTCATAAACTTTTGAGTTTCAAGGATAAAAATGGAATATGATTCTTGATATCAATTTTTATTGAAGAAGAAATAATATTAAGGGAAGTAAAAAATATGATTTTTTTAAATAATATTTCTTTTGGAATAATATTTTAATTTTTCATAAAACCCTATTGGAAAGATTTATATCCCATAAAATTAAAGGGAAGTAAAACAAATGATATTTATATAAAATAAAGTAACATCCATACTAAAAATGGAGTGATAGAGGGAAAACCCAATAAAATATAGTTGGGTTCGAGAATCCCTATACCTTATATTTTAATGGTTTCTTCCCTTTAATATGATGGACAATCAAATTAAATTCATTAATTAACAAAAAACATTTTATACATTAATTTTATTCATTATAGTTTTATTGAGATTATTTGAGAAATTTTCAATGAGTTATATAGTTCAATTTTATTGTTTGAGAGTGTTTGTTTTCTTGGTTTTCATGATCTGCTCACTTGTACATGAGTATAAAAGTTCATGTAAATTGGGAATAATTCTAAAAAATTGAAATTATATGCTCTTAATAAAAATAAATATGTTTAGTTGGTATTATATTATATTTTTTTTATTTTTTATTAGGATTAATCATTAGATAAAAAGTTAATGAAAATGATTTAATTTTTTAGCAGATTTTACAACCATTATGAGGTTGTATCATTTTATATATCATCATGATTATATAATAGTTCTAGAACATTATATAACTTATAAATTTATAATAAAATATTATTTAAATAAAATAATAATTTTATAACCATCATTTATGTTTCAAGTGAAAAATAAAAATGTATCCTCCATGGTGGCAGTAAATTGACACACCGCATACGATATTTTCATTTTAAAATAAAAAGAAAAGGGAAGAGATTCGAAGATGAATTATTAAATTAACATTATTATATTATAATATATAAAATATACTTGTATTATAATTCTTCTTGTATAGGTGGACATTAGTATAGGATAAAAAATAAGTGAAATTGGAATAAAATTAAAAGGAAAATGAAGAAGGTTTTACCACTTGAATTTATCATCCTTGAAAACCTCCACAGGTAAAAGGGTTTGGTATTTTGATGAGAAGAGATCATGAACATGGGTGAGGTGTATTGTATGGTTTTTGGGAAGATATTATATATGTTTCAAAGATTTAAAGGCGTGAGGAGAGGAGGTGGTGATGGGTAGTATTTATAAGGGAGGAGAAGGGTGTTTTCTCATTATTTTATTCATTAGTTTATAATTTTGGATAAATACTATAAATAGTTTGAGTCTTATCACAAAATATATTAATATAATGAATCATATATAGATATTTTGTCTTTAATTATCCTTAAATCATCTATAACTCATTAATTATTGTATTTAGCTTTTATCGTAAATTATCGTATTTTACTATTTACTAAAAAATCATGTTTTTTTGAAAAATCCCAAAAATTCACCCAAACCATTTTCTGATTTGTAGAATTAAAAAAATTTATCTCTATTTTATGAAAATAATTTTATAAATATGAATAATTTTTTATTTATTTAAAATTATCATTTTCTCGGTAAATAAATAATTTAAAATTATAACTAATTTTATAACACATTGAATAATTAATTAATGATAAATAAAATTATCCTATAATCATAAGATACTAAAATATAATTTTATGAACACATTTTATGAAAATAAATGTTCCTTTTAATTACTAATTTAGTCATAAAATTTAAATTAAAAATTTATGACTTACAAAAGTACCAACAATTAATGTTTTTCAATTTTTGAAACATTTATTTACTTATTCCGTGAAATAAATATTTCATATTTTCATTCATAAGATAATTGAATTTTATTTATAATTTCATCTGTGATGTTACAGTTCTATTAGTCTAATTACTATTCCTAAGGGTTATATTACTATTCCAAATGTCAAGTTACAATTTCCTCGGTATAGGTTACGTAACATCTATAAATAAATCTCATTTCATTCATTCTTAATTTATAATGTTTTTATTATATTATCTATGTGACAATCTGTTTTATACTCTATGATATAATTATATGAAGGGAAATTTTATCAATAAAATTATGGGTTGTTAAATTCATTCCTCCTTTTGAAATTTCCCCCTTATGTGGTTTGTATTCATTCTTTATTTATGTGTTTTGTGTTATGCTTTGTTATATTATAGTTTTTTACATAAAAAGATAAGGGTATTTATCCCTCATATCTTCCTCTAGTTCCCATGTTTCCTCTTAGTAATTATGGTTCCACCATAGTACATTGACCGGGTGAGTACTCTTATTGTGTATAACCTTATCTGTATGGTCCAAAGTCATCACTAGCTACACCTCATAAGAGAGATAATTTTCCATATGTACAACCTCTAGATTAAGTACATGTGAGGGATCTGTTATGTACTTCCTCAAGAGGGATACATGGAAGACATCATGTACTTGATACATGGTTCATGGAAGTTCTATTTGATAGTCCACTACTTCAACTCAATAAAGAATATCGAAGGGAACGATGTACCTCAGACACAACATTCCTTTCTTCCCAAATCTCATGATCCCATTCCATGAAGATATGTAGAGGATTACCATGTCTCCAAAATTAAACTAATTTTCTCATCTATGATTATATTTACAACTCTTCTGTTGAATTTTGGATTCCTTTATGTTTTACTGAATGGTTTTCACCTTTTCCACCACTTCTTCCACCATTTTAGGTCCTAGAAGATTATGTTCTCTAAATTCATCTGAGCATGTTAGTATTATGCATCTTTTCCCATAAAGGGCTTTATATGGATCAATTTCGATGCTCTAGTGAAAATTAGTGTTGTAAGGGAATTCAACTTGTGGCATATATTGGTCCCATCCTCATTTGAAGTAAATAAAATATTCTCTCAACATGTTTTGTAGTGTTATAATAATTGGTTTAGAATAGCCATCAGTTTGAGGATGATATGATGTACTAAATTTCATCTCATTTTTTTGATCATGTTGGAGAATTTTACAAAACAAGGAGTTTAATCACATATATTGATTTTATATAATCGATAATGGTTATCTATGAAACCTTACCAATTATCTAATGTATATCTATGCAAGTTGATCGAGTGGTAATTCCTCTTGTATTGCAATAAAGTGAGCAATACTTGTAATACAATTCACAAAAAAACATATAGCATTGTTTCATAAATATTTCTTCTGAAGTCCAGGGACAAATTCTATAGTGATATTTTCCCATTTCCATGTTGGTATGGGTAATGGTTGCGTTATCTCCATATAATTTACTCTTTAACCCTTAAATTTCTAACATACAATTAACTTTTATATATATTTATCAATATAATTTCTCATATTTTCCCACCAATATTTCTCTTAGAGATATTGATATGAAATTGTAATACCTATGTGAATAGAGACGGTTGAGCTATGTGCATCATTTAGAAGCTCCTTCTTTATCTATAGACCAGATGGTACATATGGTAATGAACCAAATATTATAACTCATTCCTCATCAATTTTAATCTCTATGGATTTCCCCTTTCTTATATATTCCACATTATTCTGAATTCCCACATCATTCCTTTTAGAATCCTTTATGTTATCCATAAAGGATGGATGAGAAATAATTTAAGAAAGGATTAATGATGGTCCTTCCATAATTATTCCCATTTCTATCCTTTTCAAATATAAGAATATCATTCTCGATTATCATCCTTGATAATGTTGTAGGATCATTTCTACTTAGATTATTCACCACTTTATTTACCTTTCCATGATGAAAGTGGATTTAGCAATCATAATCGATAATGAGATGTAACCATATTTTACAGAACATATTATTCAACTTATGTCTGAATATATATTTTAGGCTCTTATGATCAGTATATATTTCACACTTCTCCCTATAAATTTAATACTGACAAATTTTTTACACAAAGACTACAACTTCCAACTCTATATCGTGTGTGGGATAGTTTTTCCACGTGAATTTTTAACTTCATTGAGTCATAGGCTATCATTTTATAATTTTTCATTATTAAAAATCATAATCCCTTATTTTAAAAATTGATGTATACCAAATAGATTTCCTCACTAATCGGAAGTGTGAGTACCGATGTAGTGATATACTTCTTTTTCAACACATTGAAGTAGTCTTCACAATCACTAGTCCAGTAAAACTTTTCTCCCTTCCAAGTCAACATGGTTAGTGGGTTTGAAAATTATTATATGTTCTCACAAATTGTCTATAATACCTAGATAGAGAAAGGAAACTATATATATCCATTAAAAATGTTGTCCTCGAGGACTCTTTGATTTCCTTTGTCTTGGATGGGTCCACATATATTTCTTTTCTAGTGAAAACATTCCATAATAATGATACTGTTTTTGTAAAGAAATCATATTTATTATACATTTTATAAATTTTATCCCTTAATAAATACATTATCATAATATTAAAATTCTCCTCATGTTCCTCATTCTTCTTAGATTATATCATATTATCATTAATAAAGACTACCACAAATTTTTCAAGGAAATATCTAATGAATCTATTCATTAAGTCCATGAATATTTCTAGAGAATTAGTGAGTCTGAAAGTCATCACAATGTACTCATAGATTTAATACTTCATTTTAAAAATATTATTAGGAATATCTTCAATAATCACCTTTAATTGGTGATATCCTGGCCGAAGGATCACCTTAGAAAACTACTTGGCCCCACACAGTTGATTGAAGAAGTCGTCTATTTGTAGAAGGGGATACTTATTCTTTTTTGTGATTTTTTTGATCCCACAATAATCAATATATAGGTGAATTGATCCATCCTTCTTCTCAATGAATAGGATTAGTGCACCCCATGGTGAGGAACTCCAGTGTATAGAAACCTTTCCTAGATTCTCTTGTAACTACTTTGTCTGTTCCCCTAACTCAATGGTGTCCATTATATATAGTTTTTTTTATATAGTCAGAGATCTAAGAATAATTTAAACGGGAACTCAACCTATCGTTCAAGTGGAAGACCAAGAAAATCTTCAGGGAAGACATAAATTTAGTCCCTTATAATGGAAAAGTCTTTTATAATGATTCTATCCTTTTTCTAACTCATTTGAGCTACATATTCTTACTTATAGGGTAATAATATTTAGACTTGATACAAGGGATTTGAATAATATTCACCATAATCTTTTCACATTTATAGAATTGGATTCAAAATTTTAAGAGTGATATCCCTTTCCTGATATTTGTTGTTGGATTTTTATACATATATCCAATCCATCCATAAAATAGTATAAAACTACACCAAAGGAAGTAATAAAAGATTTAATGGGTGGTTTGGTCCAAAAACATTAACTGGGAGAGTAATATAATTTCTATACAATAATTTCCAATTTACTATTCTCAAAGATAAATAAAACTCCATATTTTAAGGTGGTGTTTGAATAGTACTACTAAACCTGGAAGATATGAAAGAATAAATAGAACTAGAATCAAATTTTATATTTTCTATTCTTGAATGAATAACCAGTGTATCTGTCATCACATCATTGTTAGGATCCACCTCAGCAGTATTTATGGAATAATCCTTCCCTTTATCATTTGGATTGGGTGGATAAAAACACTAATTACCCTTGAGGGATTCAGGTTTAGTGCACAAGCTTTCATAGTGTCCTTTCTCTCTATAGTTGAATCATTAGACCATTGGTGGTTCTCTCCTTCATTCCACCACATTGTATTTCTTCCTCATGACTTTTCTACATTATTAAGCTTGGTGGCATTTTCGCACATACATATAGCATTAACTCATACCTTTGAGGCAATTACTTTGAAGATTCTTCCCACATTTTTTGACAAGTTTGTGGTTTTTTTCTTCCACTTTATCATTAGATCCTTCATATTGAAACACAATCATTCATTTCATATAACCATATCCATGGGTCCATTCTCCAAACTCTATCTCCATTTTGAGAGAACATCGAACAACTTCTTCATAACTCCCAAAGTAATTAATTTCTAGAGCGTTTTGAAGTTACGGTTTTATGCCACTAAATAATCTATCAATTTTTTTATCATTATTGATAAGAAAACCTGAAATTTACCATTCAATCCATGTGAAATTTGAATCATAGGTCTTGATAGATTCTCCTTACTTTTTCTTTATATCTATTAATTATCTCTAAATCTTTATATGATGATTTTGATTGAAATAATTGTTATGAAACATTATCATAAAGTCTTCCCACACTATCTCGTCAATTTTTATCCTTTCACTTGGTGTTCTCAATCAACACCTACCATTCTTTTCCATCTCTATCTATACGATAAACATCCAGAGGAATCTTCTCTATCTATGGAAATTGAAGAAAAGAAATGATCCTCTTTATTGAGTTGATCCACTATTCTATGATGAGTGGATCAAAATATCTACTAAAGGTTGGTGTTTGTTGATGTATAAAAGTCTCGATATCTAGTTTCTCCCTCTTAGTTGAATTAGTAGATTCCATATTATTTAGGTTATTGTTTATAGCTGGATACAACTTGGTAATCATCACCATAAAATTTTAAAGACTACATCCCTAGTCATAAAGGATTTCATTTGGGAATCTCTGAATTGTACCTTGCAGGGGTTGTTATCTTGGTTTCTCCTAGTTACCATATTTTTATAAAATGTAAAATCTAAGAACAAAACATAATTAAACAATCCATGAATAATTTATTCCTATGTACAATTAAATCTATGGTCATATCTTGTGGGATCCTAATGTTTATCATTTTTAAAAACAAATATTTTTGGGTTATTACATATACTTAGTCTCATACTAAGGGTTTTAACTAAGGTTATCTATTCTTAATTCAAAAATTAACTAAACTATGATCTGATATCAACTATAGTGACCTGAGTTTTTCTTACATCACATGAATGATAAAAAACATAAAATATTTACACAAGTGTAATCCAAAGGTTTAGTGTCTTAGTAAAATTATGAACATACTTAACTTTTACATAATAAAACATTAACATTTATTTAATTATATCTTATATGGAGTCTTATTATCCCTCATGTTCTCCTTACTACAAGTGTTCAACTAAGGATATAAATAAAAGGAATGGGTGAGATAAAATCCCAGTAAGATGATGAATAAGAGATATGAAACATGGGTGACATAATAATAATCATCATAATATAATAAAAGTATCATAATCATAATATTTATAGGAAACATAAGATAAAGGAATGGAATGTGGTAATTATTAAAAAAGAAGCATCATGTCTTAGTGGTGAATTACCATACATAGTTGTGAAAAAATATAGCATCATCTTCAGGAAAATTTCACTTTATCTCATGAAATTTAATTCATTAACCAATTCATTGGAGAGCTATGTAATTTTTAACACCCATCACATCATAACATTTTCATGCATTATATAATTTCAGGTGCACCTATTACATAATAACATTTACATAATCATGCATACCAGATAGAACATATATTTATATTGGACATAAATAAACCCATGGAAGGTAATGGTACTCATTTAATAAATAATAAATTCATAATATTTTTAGTTCCCATGACAAAAATTGAATAAGATTCTTGGTATAAATCTTCATTGAAGAAGAAACAATCTCAGGATAAGTAAAAGATGTGTTTTTTTAAGAATAGTTTTTTTGGAAAAATATTTTCATTTTTCACAAAAAAAAATTAGAAACAATTATATCCTATAAAATAAAAGTAAAGGAAAAAAATAAATTAAATTTATATAAAAATTAGGGAATATCCATACTTAAAATGGAGTGAAAAAATGGAAAACGCAAAGAAAGAGAGTTTGGTGCAAGAATCCCCTTTCTTTGTGTATGGATGGTTTCTTCAAATTAAAGTCCTATATATTAAAATAATTTCATTAATTAAAAAATAAAATACCTTTTAAACACTCACTTTATTTGTTATTTCTTATTATGTTTATTTTTGGGATTTTCTATGAGTTATATAGTTCAATTTTATTGTTCTTGAGTGTTTGTTTTCTTAGTTATCTTGATCAGTTTTCTTGTATATGAGTATGCAGATTAATTTTAAATGGGGATGATTCTATATAATTGAAATTATATGTTAGTAATAAAAATACATAATTTTATCTGGTATTATATGTCATTTGGTTATATGGTATGAGGATGAATCATTAGATAAAAAGTTAAGGAAAATGATTTAATTAATTTGGTAGAATTTATGAACATTATGAGCATGTATCATTTTATTTAAAATCATGATTATAAAATGATTATAGAACATTATATAACATATAATACGTATAATGAATTTTTATTTAAAAATAATAATGGTTTTTTATCATCCTTGAAAGTGTTAGTGAAAAATTAAAATGCATCCTCCATGGTGGCAGTAAATCGACACAACAAGGAAGATATTTTCATTCTTAGAATAAAAGGAAAAGGGAATATATTAGAAGATTAATTATTACATTAACTTAATAAAATTACAGTATATAAAAGATACAGTAGTTATTATTCTTCTTGGATATGTGTATAAGAGTAGATGATAATAAAAGAAACCAAATTGAAAGGAAATTAAAAGGAAAATAAAGAGGGTTTTACCACTAGACTTTCTCCTCATTGAGAACCTCCTAAAAGAAATGGTTTTGGTATTTTTAATGATAGCATGATTTCATAAACATGTGGTAGGTGTTTGGGAATATTATTTGGATGAACATAGACAATTTTGAAATCTTTAAATGTACCAGTAGAAGAAGTGGCGAGGGTGGTATTTTTATGGGAGGAGAGGGGTGTTTTCTCATTATTGTATTCATTAGTTTGTTATTTTAGATCAAGAATATGAATAGTATAATACTTATCACTAAATTTGTTAAACTAATGATTATTTGTTTTATATTTTGGTCTTATATTATCCTAACATCATCTATGAATCAATAATTCATGTATTTAGTTTTTATCGTAAATTATCGTATTTTACTATTCTCCAAAAATTCAAATTTTGTAGAAAAATCCCAAAAATTAACACTTAACATTTATTGATTTTTAGAATTCGAATATGATCTCCATTTTATGAAAATAATTTTCTAAATATGTGGAATTAATTTTTAATTAAATTTATCATAAATTGAAAAATACAAATTTTAAAATTATAACTGATTTTATAACACTTTGAAAAATTAATTAAGGTAACATAATATTGTCTTATAATCATAAGACAACAAAATATTAATTTATGAATGAATTTTATAAAATAAATTTTATTTTTAATTATTAATTTAATCTTAAAATAAATATTTATAAATTACAAAAGTTACATCACTTAATTTTTTTCATTATTAAAATATTTATTTACATATTCCTTGAAATAAATACAAGATATTTTCATTCATAAGAAATCTAAATTTTATTTTACTTTAATAAGTGAGTTTTATATTCTACTGATCTAAATACTATTCATAAGGGTTATATTACTATTCAAAAGGGCGACTTACAATTTCATCAGGATAGGTTTTTTAACTTATTGAAATACCTCTCATTTGATTCATTCTGCATTTATAAATTTTTTATTGTGTTATCTATGTGGTTTATACTATATGAAATAATTATAATAAGTAAAATTCAATTGATAAAATGAATGGTTTGTTACAAATAGTGATCATATATGTCCATCTCTTCCACCGATATGGAGGGATTGTAATAAATCCATAAGTGGAGATTTATGAGATCTCTATTAATGAAGATCAACATTCTAATACTTATAGAAAACTACATAATCTTGGAAATGTGTTGTTTCAGTTCCAAAAACAATTATAGTAGTGTTATCCATTTCCACCTTGTGGGAGAGGAATTACATCATTACCATGGATCCTAATCCACGTGTATTACATATTTTCATTGAGATCATTGAGGTAGAGGGTTCCTAAATCTGTCCCCTAGCACTAGAATCCTTTTGGAATGCGATTTTGAACTAGCCAAAAAAATATTTGAGTGAGATCTTGTAAACAATCTATAAGAGGGAGTGACTAGGATGAGAGGAGTTTGGGGATCAACCACCATAGGTAGAGAGAAATATTGGATAGTCCCCTCAGCCAAAGGCAGAAGAGACATATTTTCCTACACCTCAAATAATACACTCTACCTATTAGAGAGTAAAATTAGGGAGCTCTAAGATGGACCAAGGTCCTGTTGGATGTGGCAGAATTGCAGAGAATCAGTGTGAGATATATATTTACCTTTGTAATCCCTCCTTTCACGAAATGTGGATTTAGTTGGGGTGATAAATATTGGGGAATAATACTTTTAAAGGTAGGGGATAAAGGTATTTCATGGAGAATTAAAAGAGATAGCTACCACCTAAGTCCCGATTAGAGAGAAAACGTGATTTTTAATAAAGGACGCGAGGAAAAATCACACACCTCACCAGTTTCAAATGCCATACCATTAGAAATATGAGAGTATGGGTGATGTGATGGATTCCTTTTATGGGGATTAAAATTTAAAGGTTTCCAAATTTGTAATAGATTAATGATTCAATCTCATTTTAATTGTGATTATTTACGCTTTAGTTTCTATTGAAATAAATTATTAGATCATTGTCTCATAAACTCCTTTCATTTTCCACTACATTGATTATTCATGATGTTTTCATGTCATTTATTCATTTTTCTGTCTTTTTTACTCAATGTTATTGATAAATTGTTTTGAATAAAATTATACTTCATATCTATTTCCAATAAATATCCTTTTACACTAAATCAATGTTTTTAAAAAATACTTCCAGAAAAAAAATTACTATGATTGTTTAAAGTCATTTTTTTCCATAATTTTATTTTAAAAAAATTAAAATTAATCTTCTTATAATTTTCTATGAAATTTACAGTTGAATTTTTATTCCAAAATGTGAAAGGAATATTTGTTTTATGGTAAAAAACAACAATGGAACATTCCCACCATCCTAAAAACCCATTTCTTTTATGCTTCATTTACAATTTTAAATGGTTTATTTTTTATAAAAAATGGTTTCCCTTATAATTTTTAAACATAAATTTTTTTTAAAGGGATCTTTATAGTTAAAAGTATATTTTATTCTAGAATTTTTCTAATGATCTTTTTATGGTAGTTATATTTGTTAACAATAATACAATATTATTTTACATATAATCCACATGGAATATATTGAAATGAAACCTTCATAATTATTTTTTTGGATGTTATATGATCATTTTGACCAAGGAAAGTATTTATATACTCTTTCATGGTTAATTTTTGTAATCATAAACTTTTCCATGAAATATTCATTTTCTTATGGTTATTGGACATTAAATTTATCCTAAATTTCAATATTATTTATCATGGATGTGCCTATTACCTAAACTATAAATCATTCCTACATACAATGTTTTACCTTAAATGTTATGTTATTTACTAGGGAAATATTGATATTTTGTATTCAATATTCTATAAGGTAATCTATTGATAAGGTATTTTGATTCATAAATTAAATAAATAATTTGATATATGATGAATGTGTTAGATGCAAAGAAGGATGGGGCCTGAAATTATATATCCCTTAAAGTCATCAGTGGGTCACATTAGGTAAATTATTAAGCTACCATTAAATGGGTTTTTAACTATACTTTTAAACTATCATGTGAAAGGTCATGGAAATATAGATTTCATGATTTTTAATATCATGGAATCTAATATTAATCATTTTCTTCATTAAGAATTCAGTTATTAATATCCATTATATTATTGTATTTATATTATCTGTGGATGTATTTTTTTGATGTTATTCGTTAAATGGAATGATTGTTCAGTTATTTTCCATTCCATATTGAATACTACTTATCTAATCCTGATAGTAAAGTTATTGATCAAATTTCATGTGTTGTCATATATTTACCTTTCAGTATTTATTATAATTTAATGGTTATTCTTTATATATGAAAGGTAGATTTGGTTTTACATAATTCATTATGATCAAATGAGCTCACCCTTGTTTTATTTTATTCCAAAATATATGAATAAGTAATTTCTAAATGAGTTCAAGGATGCATTATTTTTTAAATTCACTATGTTTTATTCCATACTATCAAATTTAATTTCAGATTTAATTCTATATAAAGTATAAAAATACTATTAAACTATTATTTTCTATGGGATTCTATATCCTATATCTTATTGCATTGTAATAAAATAGCCTCCATCTATGGATGGAAAATTAACTTTTTATTATTAGAACACTTTTATGGTAAAAGTGAGTAACCATAAGGTTCAAACACCAAAATAAATCATAGAACCATTGAAAAACAACTTTATCCTAATAGAAACATTCTACCTATATGATTTCTAAGAGAAATAGTATACCTGTATATATAAATCATCCATTTAAAGGTATTAAAAATAAAATTCAAACTTGTCCCAAGTCTGCATGTACTTCTCCTAGTTGATCTTCCCTTGGTTGAATCCCCTAATTTGTATAATATCTTTCAATTCAATCCATTCACCCTTCTGAACATTTGTATTAATTTTTAATGGCCTTTTCATCATCCTGTTAGCTTACTCTTCCATGTAATTAATAACCAAAAATACTTCAATTATTTTTTCTTCTGAATTCATAAGAAACCACAAAGATAGATCATGGGTTGCACCTGTCTCCTGGTTCTCAATAGAAGCATTAGATAGGGATTCATCCCCATGAGCCAAAACCTCATCCCAGAGTATCATTATCCTTGTAATCAACTTCAATCATATTTATTTTTCACTTTTTATCGAATCCGGTTTCCATTGGTAGTTTTAAATAATAATAGTCCATTTTCCCTTTACTATTGTCTCTCTTACTTTCCCCCCTCCTTGGACTGGGTAGCCCTCTACCTTGAAAATATTAAGAAGTATCACTAGAAAAATTACTATAATACTTATCCTAGAATCATTCATAGGTACCCACTCCTCATCATTAGAGTGCATTGCCCAATCTACTAAAAACTCCTGAACCGGTTATTCATTCATCAATCCTTTAAAGTGATTTCCATGATTAATTATTATAAACTCCCTTCATGGTCATGATATAATAAAATTCACACCCCCTATATCCTACATCTAATCATTTCCCCCTAATGTGTCACTATCCCTTATCACATTAGGATCCATAGCCTATCCTAGTAGTGGCTAAATCATTTGTGGTCCCCTACTTCCATTAGTTCCATTCCCAGAGCACACATACTCTATATAACATGAAGCTATGAATGTCATACAGCCTCCCTCAAATTCCTTATTTATACCCAATTAATGTTTTTTTCACTATCGCATTGTACACCCCCCCCCCCCTCGAGTGGACTCTCTAAATATTTTCCAGAATAAGGATCACCCAGATCCCTTCCTAGGTAATTATAAATTTTGGATACCATTGGTTTTCCCTCTTATGTAATGCATTTCACATCTTTTACAACATTCTGTTTCAGCTAATTTTTTCTTTCCATACAAGCGTTAATAAAATCAAGACCCCTAACCCTAACTATTACCAACCTCCACTACCTTATTATGATTGAATATCTTAATACCATGCCTACAACCTTCCATTGTATGGACCAAATTTTTATAGGAGGAACAAAAATCAAACCATGATTCATAAAAAATAGGTTATCTATAGAGGAACTCTTTTCAACTGAATTCTAAACATACTCAGTGGTAATTCTTGAGACATCATCATCCACATAGATTTGGGGATAAATAGGGTGACAAAAAACTCTAGTTATATTGTTAGAACATAAATATCTTCTAATGTGTTTCCCAAACATTATAAAAATTGATGTTTTTTAAAATGGAAAAGGAAGTTGAGGAATAATAACCCAAATTTCCACTATTGGGGTTTCATGCTTCATATGGAATTCATAAGTCCATCTGATCAGGTTGACTCAGAGTCTGTTGCATCTACAGGGTGCACTGGACTAAGTCCTTACTAGATATTCCTCTGATGTGAAACGAATGAAAATATGTATGGAATCAAGAAAACCTACCATTACTCTACCCCCATAAACCCCATGACCCAAATATTAACCTATCAAATAAATCCACCAATGTAATCCTATAATGAAACTGAGAAATCAATGATAGAATCAAAATGGTTGAGTATTTATTGGAATCTGAGTTTGAAATTGAATGATTCGGAAAGTTATCAAGTAGATCTAGGACATTATGGATATGATATATCTAAGAGAAAGGGGGAATAAATTCATTTTTAGAGAATGGGGAGAAAATTTTTGATTCCACTCCCTTGAAGGACGTCGGAGGTCCCTCCCCCACCGAGGGGGCATGTTTTCCACCACCACCATAAAAGGGGAGCTAACATCATGAACCCCTTTGACTCTAAAACCCCTCTTGTCAACCACAAACTATGGGAAATTAGGGTTAGTATCCTTATAACAAACCCATATTGTTGTATCATAAAAACATATTCTGAATGTTTCATGTTAAGGAATTATGTTTTGACATAAATCATCCAAATATCATATTCATGGTATACTATTATAGAATATATAATTCTAATGGACTTAAAATGGAAACTAGAGAAAATTATTTATAAATGTCTATCCCTTAACCTTTTTAAACCATTATCCACTAGTCATGGTTTGATGGTGTTTACCTTACCTTCCATGTCCCATTTTCTCTTGAATACCAATTTACCCCCAATAATAATTACATAGATTACTTGATTGACCATAACCCAAACATGGTACTGATAAAAGTAATCCATCGTAGAGTTAATGGTGGTATAGAATATGGAAATTAAAAAATGTTTACTACCTATTTATATGAGGTAGGTTCATTATTATCAATCAATCATATGTGACCTTCTTTGGTGACTAGAAAACCATATCATTTTTTCTCTCTTACCTCACTGGTGACCGTATACTATACTTGTGTTTCAAGAAAAATTTATTCCATGAGGAACTGTGAAATAAATTACAATACTAACTCTTATGAATCTTAGTATCAAAATTATGAAATTAAATATTTCTCCCAATATCATTGTAGATGATGTTCTACCTCTCAAGAATCTTTATTTGTCTTGTGATAGTAACTTTATTATCTAAGATTTTATATATATTGTATCCATTACTTTTTTTAGGATACCCTACATATATACACTTCATACCTCAAGGATATAGTCTGTTTCAAAACATGGCATTAACAAATTCCTCACATCTCTATACACATGTATGTGATAGAATGAGTCTCTTTCTACTCTATAACATAATGGTTCCCCCTCATCCCTTGAAAGGGGGGTTATCAAAAATCAATAAAAAATTAAGGCCTTCAGGCCATTTAGGCGATTAATTAATATCCCCAAAAGGATAATGGAAGATCCAAATGAATCATCATCAAACAACTATGTATATAAAGGTTCAGGTCCAATATTCACTAACACCATTCCATTATGGGGTATAATGTATATTTAGTTGAGATAGAATCTCAATATCCTTTATAATGTTGATAAAATCATGGTTAATATATTCACCATTATGATCATATCAAATCTTCTTTATCTTCTTTGCATGTTTATTTTATAATTAATTTTATGAAATTCATTTATGGGTCATATGATTCAAAAGATACTGATGTGGTAATGGTTTTATGGTACAATCCAATTTTTTATTAGGATTTTTTATGATTATGTTTGGATGATGACATATTATTATCTATATACCAAGAAACTCGTGTATTCTTCTATCCTACGGTTATTTTATGAGGATATTTATTTTCCATTCATTTTACTTCTATCAATTATTAATGAGACAGAAAGAATATTTTTAAGAAAAATCATATTAATTTCTCTCCTTGGTCGTAAATAATTTTTATTCCATATCTATTTTTTCTTTAATCATTTTCAAAATTATTTTTGAATTGTCCAAGGATATATTAAATAAATTCTTACCCATTTTTAATTTTTTTTCAAAGTTTTTTAAAAGGAATCTCTATGTTTATTTTTCAAACAATGTATATTTAGCCTTTACCTATAATGTGGAAGGAATACTTGTTTTAACATGTATGAAATGAATAGAATTTCCCAGTTTAATGATAATTATTTTCATTAAAACATCCTTTATATTTATTCAAGGATATATTAAATCAAAATTATTATCAAAATATTTTATAATTTTTTAATTTTAAAAAATCATGATTTTAAATAAAGGTTATTTTCGTTAATTATATGTTCCAAGTGATTTTTTATTCAAAATAATTTTCCATATATTATGACATAATTTGATATTACTTAATTGATAATTCATATATGATTCAATGATATAATATTTTTTTATTATATGGAAGTTTTATGTTTATTATGAAAATATGTTTATTAAAACTATTTCATTACTACGAGTTATTTTATGAGGAAATATTTTTCAAAACCCATTTATTTTTATAGATTATCATATTATGAATTCCTTTTCATCTTGAGGAAAACATATTTAATATTTAATTATTTTGTGAGTGGGACCTATATACCCCTCCAATTAATTGGGTAAACCTTTATAACTCATGAAGAAATAATGGGAAACCAGATGATGGGATTAATGTAAAATAGATAACATGTCAATTTTCTTTATCTATAATGGTAAACAGGATAACGAGATTGATCCACAATGGGAAATAGATGATAATTCATGACCCACTATGTTGTATGGTCTTGGTAGTTATCCTTTAAAAATGAAATGGTTTCTATAACTACAATGGTACAAAACAATTATGACATGGGCTTATTTTTCAGGAATTATGATGATTTTACAAACTTATGAATTATGAATTTTTAAATGATATTGATTAATTACATGACACATGTTTATTAAATATGAATATCTGGGTATGTACATTATAAGTTATGTTCATGATCTCAAACCCTTATTATTAGCTTATGCTTCTATATGATTACTAAATTTTTTCTCTATTGTTTTCCCTTACTGAGCATCTGAGATCACCCATTATTATGCTTCCTTTCTATAGGTTACGATGAATGGTTTTAAGAAGGGTATGTTTATGAAGAATAAAAAGGGTAATTTCTTTATGTGATATGTTTAAGATATTTTATTAAATATGAATATTACTTACCTAGTATCCAAATACACTAAACCATTACTATCCTTGGGTGTTTATTTATCGAATGTATTGAATATACATCTTTTGTGATTTGATATTTATGTATGAATTTACTGGGTAGTTTGGGGTTATCCCTATACATATATCCAAAACATTGGGTGAAGTTATAGAGTTTTGATGATAGGATAATCTTAAAAGATATGATAGTTATTAGGTTAGGTGATTCCATTATAAGGGTTTTATAAGTGTCAATTTATTGATAACATCCTAAGGTACCATCGTGATATTCTTGAAATGGTTTGTATATAATATATTTAATTTTAGATTTACTATAAATGGTACTATGTTTTTAATGAATGATTATGTAATTGTTTAATAAAGTTTAAAGTATTTTTTTAGGAAAGGTATTCATGTGTATTCAAGTTTCCTAAAAAATCACCATGATTGTTATTTTTCATATGTTATTTCATATTAAATGCTTCATGAAATATATTTATCAATTATTTTTTAATATAAATTTTAATCAATATTTATAGTGATATTTTTATTTTGAAAAATTAAAACATTTTATGAGCTTTTATGATTATAAATGGAATAATTAGTTTCATTAAATTTATAGCCCTTACTGGGATTATTTATCACATGTTTTCAAGTGATCTTAAACTCGTATTATAGATTATTATAAATGTAAATAAATTCAGATTTATATAATGTGTGTTAATTGGAAAAGTAAGCATACCTTTTTAGTGAACATTTTTATGGTAAAATTGAAACTATGTTGTTATATATACATTTTTATATAATTTTTTATCTAATTCTGTAAAACTATAAACTAAAAAGATCATAGAAATATGATAATGTGAAGAAATATTTTTATAAACCATGTATTTATGGATTTGAAATGGTACGAGGCATTATACAATACTTGGATCAATGAGGAACCCATATACATTGTGTGATGTCTCAATCCAATTCAATATTACCTAGAGAGGAAATGATCATAACACTATATCCATATGGATAAATAACACTAAACACTACTATTAATGTATATGGTGCTTACCATATATGTATACAAATAATATCAAATTATCATAATGTGTCCTATCTAGTCTTCCTCAACAAAAATCATAGTAATTGAAGTGATTCCACAGAATCTAATGGAAATATTCTAAAATAATGACATATAATACAACACTAATTAGAAATTTTACCAATATTACTCTATGGACTAAAAAAATAATAACTATTATACCTCAAACATAATATAATGGGTGAGAAATAAGACTACACACTATGTCCAATGTCACTAAAAGGTAAATATCAATCTTACTAATTTCAATTAGAATAAATTTAATAATCATCAAAAAAATAAATTAAAAATCCCTTTACCAATATAAATATATCAAAAAACAATAAACATTTAAATGAATCTTTCGTTTTCATTCAATCCAGTAAAAAAATGTAAATGAATTTAATCAATGAAAAAAACACAACCTATGAATTAATCATAGTTATTTATCATATGAAATCACAACACCCAATCTTGGATTTCACCTCAAAAAATATCATAAAAAAATTTCACATCATCAATATGAAAATTATAATTCATCACCACAATAGGTACACATAGTTTCCATGAAATATGTACATCATTACTATATGAGGTCGGCATTATAAATATGAGAAAGTTTAGTTTAACTCAATTTTTACTAATCTATATAATCATATTTTATAGATTTAGAAATGTATGAAAATAATTTTCATCTCTTGACACACTGAAGGATCGCATAATAGTGAACCTATCGAAGGACCCTCACTATTAATCGCAGCCAAATAGTCTACAAAAATATCGTTTTAATTAATTAAACCATTATAGAATAGAATTTAAAAAATATACTCATCAATAAATATAATGGAATAGAAATAGATACTTATTTATTATGATAATTTAACTCAATGTCATGAAAAAATCAAGATAAAAAAACCACCCAATTGTTAAATTTATTAATCCTTGGAATAAAAAGAAGAAGAAACTTAGTTATCTATATTTTATCTACCATTAAAACTTTTAATAACTGAAAATAATGGATAAATATCAATTATGTAATAAAAATGTTGGTAAATTAAAAATATCATTGGTTGTGTTATGATAATGCGTCATTCAAGGATGTAAAATTTAACGTTACCATATGACACATCCTTAAAATTTGACATGAAATAAGACCATCGATTAAATCCATTTTGGAATATTATAATATTGGAAATCAACCAGTTTAATCCCAATATAAGAGATCTTCTAATAAAAAATGGGTCAAATAAACTAATCCCAACCAATGATATCTTTATGATATGTGAAATTATTTATACCCTCCAAACACCACCCTCCATTTTCATGGATATAGTTATCAATAATTAGAGGAAATATAGATTTTGCCATTTTATGAATAATAATAACAATGTTGTGGAACAAAAACATATATAATAATTAATAAAAAATATAAGATCAAATATATATATATATATGTTTTGAATCTTGAATTGTAAACTATATTCAATAATACAAAAATATCAATCAAATAAAGTCGAATTGATAGGAAATAAAACTCAAAATCTGTTTATCATAGGAAAAATTTATATCAACCAGATACAGAAAACAATTACCACTCATACTCTTGATATTTTAGTGATAATTATTTTATCATAATAAACAAACACTATATTTTTACAAATTATACATAAATATGATCACATATAAGTTCAATAATTTATATACTCAATGAAATTTTTTATTATTTATATACGAATTTAAATTTGAAGTAAACATAGTGGATAAAAAGTACATGGATAAGTTGAATAAAGAATAATTATAACATCTAAACGAATTTATTTACATTAAATTTATTTTGGTATATAATATTTAGTGATATATATATTATTAATTAGTCATTAAATAATTTTTCAGAATTAAGATAGTAAAAAATAGTGTTTTATATTAAAAAATAATACATTCATGGTGTCAAGAAAACAAGAGGGTGGTAATGATGGTTAAGAATAATGGGTATGATTCTAGTTAACAATTCGATTTATAAATAATACATATATTTATGTTGGAAATACAAGTTATGAATAATAGTAATGTTTTTTACTTATGGTTATGGTTGTGAATATTGGCGAGGATTTATTTTTAATAATTATACTATATTAGAAATATATAAATCATCATATATAAAATATTTAATATATTGGTTAAGAAGTATGATCAATATTTTAAAACTATTAATGGGGAGAATTTTAAACTATGAAATTAAATGTTTACATAACTTCGTTGGTTTTCCTATATTATTTAAGGAAGGCCTTGGGGTATAGTAAAGGTGGATGTAATGGAAACATTGAGAAGATTTTTAGGCATTGGTGTTATATAGATTTCATAGATCAAAGAGATAAAAGAAATATATGTTTTATTATCTATCAAACAAATGTTATTTGACTTATAATGATACCACATCAATGTTACCATTGTATGGATTTACAAAATAACCTTATATTTTTTTGGAAAAATTTTTCGATTTTATTTTAATTTTTATTTATTTATTTGAGTGTGTCATATTTCATCTAGGTCAATGTGAAATTCTAGTGACTCAATATCTAAAAAAATGAAAATATTTGGTGGGTTATTACCATATGGTTAATTAATCCAAACATAATAGATTTGGTGGGATGTGATGCACAATAAAAAATTCACATAAGCTCAATGAAATGGTCTTAAATCCTTTAATAGTGTCATCACCCATAATTTTAAAATTATTTATCTATTGAGAACCCTATGAAACAAATATAATATGTAGAGAATCCTATTTTTAGCCCACTCAAGATGATCTTGTTATGTCTAGTATCCTATAAAAAACCTCCACACTCGACTATACAACATGATATGTTAGAAACAAAAATGTGGTGACCTACCATTGGATCTCCATACATAAGCCTCCAATTAATTTATTGTCTAAGCCTCCTCTTTTGGTAATTGTCATAAAGACTGTTGGAAAAGGATTCTAAAATGGATCTCAAATATATACATACTACGACTCTAAGGTTTATGGGTAAGAATATCCTAATGACTATCCTTCCTTTTAATGGAATAAAGAATCCCATCTCGAAACTGATCGCTAAACAACTAACACGAAACATCTGAATCATCATGATCTCCAAATAATAAGAACCAAATCTTCTTTTCTAATCCAAACTTCATCATCTATGACTAAAAAACATTGTAATATTTTTTACAAGTAATCAAAAAGATTTATTCTTGACTTACACTTACCATCACTTCATCAATAAATCTAAAACTAATCCCTCGTATATTTATATTCTATGGTGTGGAAACACATAGTTTTTCATCTAATTGTCATTATTGTCAGCCACAACACTATAAAAACTGTAACGCCCCGACCCCAGCTACCCAGAGTCGGTGCATTACTTCGTAACATTGGCATGATCACAAAAGATCAGGTCTCGAAAGACCGATTAGTTTAGTAGCCTTAGAAACACTAGATACATTCATAAGTCTTACATTACATCATAAAGTGAAAAACTAATAACAAAGTCTTCATAGTCCACACCCATATCCTCTTCTGACTATCCCTACAGGTCATTCATAAAATACTTCTTCACATCCTGGAAAATATTATAACATTGAAAGGGGTGAGCTCAGATGCTTAGTAAGGATAACAATATTGCGGAAGCTTTCATAAATAAACATAAACATTTAAGGCAATGTATAACTAAAACAAAAGCCTTTTAAACTTGAACATCAACATAATATGGAAAATGTAAAATGAGATAATTCCATTTACTTCTTCACATGGATATTCTACTGGTCGAATAATCACATGAAATATCATTAACCACTTTCATAATGATGGAATGCATAATGCCAGACTATCATAACCACGTAGCCAAGGCCTCGTGCCAAGACCACAAATAAGATTTTGTCAAGGCCTCGTGCCAAGACACTAGTTTGTCTCATGAGACCTGCTGATGCATCGAGGAGTTGTAGCGGGCTCCACCCGTCACTTATTAAGTCCAATTCATTCCACATATGAATAGGTTTAAACATATCATAAACCATAACATAATCGTATCACATAAAACATGCATAAAGGAAACATAACATTTCCACATTTCAATCACAAGATATCAGTACAACACAATGATATAATAAAAACGCTTTCAAAACCATTTTCAATACCAAAATAAAAGAAATTTAAAACTTTGTATTTATTTTTCATTAAAAAAATGATGGCTTGTAGAGGAAGATGAAACTCAAATAATGGTCACGGTGGCGGAGAAGTCATTGTCGCCGCATAAGTACGGAAAGAAAAACATTCCCTTTTTGTCGTTTAGTAAAACACTTCATATAAAAAAGATTCTTTTTGAATAAACGTAAAAGTAAAAGGGGTTTATACACCATATAAAAGAAAGTTGTGTATAAAACCAAATATGGCTCAATGAAAGGAGATTGCGACGAAGTCCTTAAAAAGATAATTTTTGAAATATAATAGATCTATTATGTGTATTCATTATAGTTACACATAAATAAAGTAAAAATACAAAATAGGACATAATAACATCATGACATAATTTGAAAGTAGGAGATTAACCCAAAGAATGGAAGTTGGGTTAAAAAGTTCCCTTACATTGCGTCCTGTCCTGACTCGACCGTTCTTTAACCTCCTGAATAATAAACTAGAGTTAATTTATATTTACTTAAGAACCTTTTTCAT
Source organism: Viscum album (assembly GCA_963277665.1). NCBI lineage: Eukaryota > Viridiplantae > Streptophyta > Magnoliopsida > Santalales > Viscaceae > Viscum > Viscum album. The sequence goes on along the minus strand of OY728153.1, from coordinate 689,205,214 downwards.
GTTCATTATTCCTTTTATATCCCTTATTACAATGTTATGAACATTATGTAATTATTTAAGTTTATAACGGTCATTTTGTCGATCTTAGGTACTTGAGTCAAAAATAAAATTCTTATAATTACAAGTTGTTCATGTGGTGATATATCCATTATATCCAGAATTATGTTCATGATTTACATATCATATATATCATATATATCCAGTATATAAATGTATTTATAATATTATATAACATTTAGAGGTAAGAAATGAAATTCACCGTTCATGGAGATGGTAAGCCGTACGTACGCATGAACGCTACTTTCATTTCTATTTCGTATTTAATGGAATGAAATCATACTTATATAAAGTTATAATATAGTTCCAGTATAATATCATATATAATATCATTTACTCCATCCTTTATACATCCCACATATGGCATTAACGATTCACATCACTTTGAGAGGGCGGTAGTCCACACTTTCTAAAATGAAATTATCACGTTTACCCATAATGGAAATCATAAAGTGTGCCATAAATGAGAAATACAGAAGCATAAGTAAAACATAAACATATTATATATCCTATATAAATATAGTTACATCTTAATGTCCACCTTTGAAGGTGTTATATGAGTGTTGAACAATCATCATTTTGGGAGGTAGAAATTCGCCATCCACAGAAACTGTATGTTCTTTAACCATTAGATGTAGGTGTGTGTAAGTGTTGCTTGAATCCTTGTCATAACAACATCCTAGTATATTGAGGATACTGGTGTTGTTACAAAAGAAATGAAAAAAAAAGATTTTAGGGGGTTGGAGAAGAAAAATAAAACAAAACAACATTAGAGAAGACATTACCTCAAAATCGGGTAACTCTTTTTGATTTGAGTCAAAGGCTTCCTTGGGAAGAGTTCTGCCCAATGTGAGGCTTCTAGGAGTAAGAGGGGGAAGTTGGGAGAGTATTTGGGCAGACGTTTTCCGAGCCAAATAGTTTGAAAGTGTGAATGAGGTGGTAGAGGTGGGGGCCTTTTATAAGATGAGAGGAGGGGCACTCTTGGAAATTAAGGAAATTTTACATTATTATACAATGCTTTTCGGATTCTAAAGGTCCCACACTTATATAATTCGTGTATAAGGTGATAGGGGTTCTAAATATACCCATCCAATATTCTTTGGACAAGTGTAAGCATTTTATTGTACATTATCTTTTCATTTTATTAAAATCGTTAAATAATGAGGACATCGCTGCATCATAATTATGTCATAAATAATTTAATTTATTTAATGTCTAAAAATTATAAAAAAAATACTATGTTGTAGGAAATCCTTTTATATTTCCAATGACTTTTTATAGTCAAAAATATGACTTGTATAACCCCATGTAAAAATTGTTTTAGTAAAACATTTCATGTTTGTGTCATTTTTTACTTTAACATTAAATAAAATGTATTTATGTCATTTTCCAACTAAAGTGGCTCCATGGGGACCCCAAGTTGACCCATGGATTTTCTGGGTCGTCCATGGAACATCCAATGAGGGTAGGACATGTTTCAAGCTCATCTCTTATTATTAAAACATTATTTTTACCTTAAACTACACTAATTACCTCTAATCGCGATTAAGAACTTAAAAGTTACTATTCACCAAAAAATATTTAAATCCCATTGAACGACATTTTACTTCCTAATGAAAACCATGTATGTTGGATTTTTTAAATTCAAATCACAAAAGTGGTAATGTTTCATTTAAACAAAAAATTAGTTTTTTTAACTACCACTTAGTGGTTTCACTATTCATCAAAAATTGAAGTTTTTCAGAATAATGCCAAAATTTCACCCTAAGCTATAATTGATATTCCAAATTAAAAAATGATGTCTATTTTAAAAAATTCCAAACATATAAGTTTCATTAATTAATTTTATAATTAATTCCCGTTGTCACAACGAATTGCTTGTTTTTAAGATACAATTTATATCAAAAGATTGGCAATTGTTCATGCCCAATTTCAAAGTGAAATTAATTCTAATGAAAACCATTGGATAAAATGGTAAAAATATATTCTAATTATACTTTAAAACCAGTAAATAGTATAACTTATCACTATAAATTATTTTGATTAAAAAGGTTGTTTTAAGTATTTTTCGCTATTCATAAAAATTTGGAAGTTCTTAGAAAATTACAAAAAATTCAATATAGGATAATTTCAATGTTACAAATACAAAAATGAAGTCCATTTTGAAATATTAAATTTCTATAATTTTAAAAATTGTTTATTACTATTCATAATGGCTACTTTGATTAGTCACGGTGTTTTAGAACTCGAAGTTGCGTACAATGCAAGCTATTGCATTATTGAATGAGAAGCGTATCGTGGAAGCTTGGGGTGTTACATTCTCCCCTCCTTCAATAAATTGCGTCCTCGCAATTTGATATTTTTCTTTGAAAATAAAAGGATGAAAATAAAAAATACCTTTGTGGAAAACCCACATCAGAAATAAGATTAATAAAATTTAGCCTTAATAAGAGGGAAAGGGAAATGAAAAAGTCACCACCCAATTATGATCTCGATTAGGAGAACATTGGTGGAAATTAGAGACATATAATTGGAGGAAAAACAAAAATATTTGTAGGGAGTGATTGAGGTCATCAATCACAATCAACTGTCAAATTGAGGGCCTCAAAGCCTTCAATCTATGTTGATTTAAAATATCATCAGTTCAACAAGACATAAGGTATTAGGATAACACATTTTTTTGTTTTAATATCCCTTTACTAAAGTTTAAGAATTAATTTATTCATTTAATAAGAGATAGGTATATATATATTTATGCTTGATAATTAGAGTTTCAACCTTCAACTCATCTTTCACTCAAAAAGATAATAGAACTCAAAAATATTATAGTTATCCTAATTGTATAAGGTTCCAAATGTTAACACATACCATTTAGATTAGTAAAATTATTTTGTAATAACTAGGGACTTCCTGTAGACTAGTGGTAGGAAATAAAGGTCTGTCGCGCTATGGTTGTGGGTTCGATTCCTGAAGCTTTGTCCGGGTTATGCCCCACCCTTCAGGTTGTCCTCTTCCTAAAACTATAGTAGTATAATATTCCAAAAATAATCTTCATAAATTTTTTAACCTTAAACAATACTATCCAAAGATCAACTTAATCCACTCCAACCTTTATAGTTATCCAAAATCCCTCTGTCCAGACTTTCTCTAAAAGGTCTCTTAATTCCAAAATCAATTTATCAGATTCCCCAAACAAAGTAAAGTTTCTCTTATTGTCACATACTAAAAATATGATTACCTTCATCATATTAAAACCTTACTGAAACAACAAGTACTGCAGTACAATCCTTATATATATATCACATTATTCTAATAACCAGAATATAATCCATGAGTCCAAAAGCACCAATACATTAATTATTCCGCTTCAATTGTAGTAAAAACATAAGATTGTCTTTGATCCCTTGGCCTTTTCTGAGGTAAGTTTCCCTAACGCTTAGGACATTCATTTTCATAATGACCCATTTCCCTACAATTGTAGCATTCAACATTGATAGCCTCTTTCTTTCCCTTACAATCACGCACTTGGTGACCTTTTTCTCCACATTTATAACAAACTCCCATTCCTTTTAGGCAATTACAAGGGTGATTCTTCCCACAATTATCACATAATGGAAAATACTTCTTTCCCTTTTTCCCTTTATCTGTATCTTGTTCCACCGCTCTCTTCTTCTCTTGCTTTACTTTGTTGTCATAAGACTTAGAGAATTCCTTTTCTGTCTTGATAGCACATGAGACAATATCTTCGTATGTTGAGAAAGATTATGATACTAAAGGTCTACGGAGAAATGGTTTTAACCCATCAAAGAAACGATCAATCTTACCTCTTGGGTTACATATATAATCTGCAGTATACCTCGCCAACCTTGTAAAGTTGGCCTCATACTTTGCGACATTCTCATCCTCCTTTTGTCTCAGACTCAGAAATTGCCTTTCCATATCTGCTCGATGGTCATGAGGAAAGTATTTTTCTATGAAAAGCTCTTTAAACTCCCTCCATTCCATATTCGATACGTCATCATATTCCTTTGTATTTTGAATCAATGACCACCATTGATCGACATCTCCAGTGAGGCGGTAAACTGCCATGATAACCTTCTCCTTTTCGCTACTCCCCAAGGCGTGGAATATTTTCTCTAAGGAGTTTATCCATTGCTCAGCTACTAACGGATTTGTACCCCCATTAAATGTTGGTGGTTATTGCCTCATGAAGCGGTCTAACATTGATCCTCCACGTTGCGGATCAGGGTGCTCCATACGAGTAAGGTTATTATTCATAACCTGAGTGAGTTGTCCCAGTATGGTAATAAGTTGATCAGCACTAGTTGTATCTCCAGATCCACAATAATTATCTTGAGCAGGAGGGAAATCCCTACACGGAGTGCGTGCATTGATACAGTTTCCATTCCTTCCACTAGGCACCATTTCTAAACAATGGCATAAACTAGATTAGTTTATGAATTAAAATACATAATTCCATATTTGTAAAACACTTGACATAAATTGAACTATTTATGGATATAATCCATAATCATAAAAAAGAATGTTTTCTTTGAGGAAGTATATAATCATAACCCTTCATAGTGGTTTGTAATGAAAATGAGAATTATCCTAAGCATATCCCCTGGGAGTGTCGTAACCAAGAGTGCAGCAAGGCCCGTTGTCGTGCACCAGTTCCCATTCGAGTCTAGCTCAAAGCGGTGTTTTCGGGTTTTACCCCTAGGTACATCTGTGCCAGAGCCGCCTCTACCTACTCGTATCCAGACAGGGATGTATTGCTCGGAAAACTCACAAAATCTCTATAATACCAAAATTCTAGGAAGTTCTTCTATACTAATCCTTAAAGTCTATCTTCGGGATATGTGCTATAATCAAGGTTTATCTAAATCTAGCTTCCAAGGTTAGTACTAAACTGCCTCTGATACCAACTGTAACGCCCCGACCCCAACTACCCAGAGTCGGTGAATTAGTTTGTAATATTGGCATGATCACAAAAGATCAAGTCTCGAAAGATCGATTAGTTTAGTAGCCTTGGAAACACTAGATACATTCATAAGTCTTACATTACATCATAAAGTGAAAAACTAATAACAAAGTCTTCATATTCCACACTCATATCCTCTTCTGACTATCCCTGCAGATCATTTATAAAATACTTCTTCACAACCTGGAAAATATTAAAACATTGAAAGGGGTGAGATCAGATGCTCAGAAAGGATAACAATATTGCGGAAGCTTTCATAAATAAACATAAACATTTAAGGCAACGTATAACTAAAACAAAAGCCTTTTAAATTTGAACATCAACATAATATGGCAAAAGTAAAATGAGATAATTCCATTTACTTCTTCACATGGATATTCTACTGGTCGAATAATCACCTGAAATATCATTAACCACTTTCATAATGATGGAATTCATAATGCCAGACTATCATAACCACGTAGCCAAGGCCTTGTGCCAAGACCACAAATAAGATTTTGTCAAGGCCTCGTGCCAAAACACTAGTTTGTCTCATGAGACCTGCCGATGCATCGAGGAGCTGTAGCAGGCTCCACTCGTCACTTATTAAGTCCAATGCATTCCTCATATGAATAGGTTTAAACATATCATAAACCATAACATAATCATATCACATAAAACATGCATAAAGAAAACATAACATTTCCATATTTCAATCACAAGATATCAATACAACACAATGATATAATAAAAACGCTTTCAATACCATTTTCAATACCAAAATAAAATAAAGTTAAAACTTTGTATTTATTTTTCATTAAAAAATGATGGCTTGTAGAGGAAGCCGAAACTCAAATAATGGTCACGGCGGTGGAGAAGTCGTTGTCGTCGCATAAGTACGGAAAGAAAAACATTCCCTTTTTGTCGTTTAGTAAAACGCTTCGTATAAAAAAGATTCCTTTTGAATAAACGTAAAAGTAAAAGGGGTTTATACACCGTATAAAAGAAAGTTGTGTATAAAACCAAATATGCCTCAATGAAAGGAGATTGAGACGAAGTCCTTAAAAAGAACATTTTAAAATAAAATAGATCTATTATGTGTATTCACTATAGGTACACATAAAGAAATTAAAAATACAAAATAGGACATAATAACATCATGACATAATTTGAAAGTAGGAGATTAACCCAAAGAATGGAAGTTGGGTTAAAAAGTTCCCTTACCTTGCGTCCTGTCCTGACTCGACCATTCTTTAACCTCCTGAATAACAAACTAGAGTTAATTTCTATTTACTTAAGAACCTTTTTCTTGTTAATTATTCCTTCTATATCCCTTATTACCATGTTATGAACATTATGTAATTATTTAAGTTTATAACGGTCATTTTGTCGATCTTAGGTACTTGAGTCAAAAATAAAATTCTTATAATTACAAGTTGTTCATGTGGTGATATATCCATTATATAAAGAATTATTTTCATGATGTAGATATCATATATATCATATATATCCAGTATATACATGTATTTATAATATTACATAACATTTAGAGGTAGGAAATGAAATTCACCATTCATGGAGACGGTAAGCCGTACGTACGCATGAACGCTGCTTTCATTTCTATTTTGTATTTAATGGAATGAAATCATAATTATATAAAGGTATAATATAGTTCCAGTATAATATCATATATAATATCATTTACTCCATCCTTTATACATCCCACATATGGCATTAACGATTCACATCACTTTGAGGGGGCGGTAGTCTGCACTTCCTAAAATGAAATTATCGCGTTTACCCATAATGGAAATCAAAAAGTATGACATAAATGAGAAATAAAGAAGCATAAGTAAAACATAAACATATTATATATCCTATATAAATATAGTGACATCTTAATGGCCACCTTTGAAGGTGTTATATGAGTATTGAACAATCATCGTTTTGTGAGGCAGAAATTCGTCATCCACAGAAACCGTATGTTCTTTAACCATTAGATGTAGGTGTGTGTAAGTGTAGCTCGAATCCTTATTATAACAACATCCTAGTATATTGAGGATACTGGTTTTGTTACAAAAGAAATTAATAAAAAGAGTTTAGGGGGTTGGAGAAGAAAAATAAAACAAAACAACATTAGAGAAGACATTACCTCAAAATCAGGTAACTCTTTTTGATTTGAGGCAAAGGCTTCCTTGGGAAGCGTTCTGCCCAAAGTGAGGCTTCTAGGAGTAAGAGTGGAAAGTTGGGAGAGTATTTGGGCAGAGGTTGGCCGAGAAAAATGGTTTGAAAGTGTGAATGAGGTGGTAGAGGTGGGGGCCTTTTATAAGAGGAGAGGAGGGGCACTCTTGGAAATTAAGGAAATCTTACATTATTATACAATGTTTTTCGGATTCTAAAGTTCCCACACTCATATAATTCGTGTCTAAGGTGTTAGGGGTTCTAAATATACTCATACAATAGTCTTTGGACAAGTGTAAGCCTTGTATTGTACATTATCTTTTCATTTTATTAAAATCGTTAAATAATGAGGTCATTGATGCATCATAATGATGTCATAAATAATTTAATTTATTTAATGTCTAAAAATTATAAAAAAAACTACTATGTTGTAGGAAATCTTTTTAGCTTTCCAATGACTATTTATAGTCAAAAATATGAATTGTATAACCCTATGTAAAAATTGTTTTAGTAAAACATTTCATGTTTGTGTCATTTTTTACTTTAACATTATATAAAAGGTATTTATGTCATTTTCCAACTAAAGTGGCTCCATGGGGTCCCCAAGTTGACCCATGGATTGTATTGGTCGGCCATGGCACATCCAATGAGGGTAGGACCTGTGTAAAGCTCATCTCATATTATTAAAACATTATTTTTTCCTTCAACTACACTAATTACCTCTAATCACGATTAAGAACTTAAAAGTTACTATTCACCAAAAATTATTTTAATCCCATTGAACCACATTTTACTTCTTAATGAAAACCATGTATGTCGTATTTTTGAAATTCAAATCACAGAAGTGGTAATGTTTCATTTAAACGAAAAAATAGTTTTTTTAACTACCACTTAGTGGTTTCACTATTCATCAAAAATTGATGTTTTTTAGAATAATGCCAAAATTTCACCCTAAGCTATAATTGATATTCCGAATTCAAAAATGATGTCTATTTTAAAAAATTCCAAACATATAAGTTTCATTAATTAATTTTATAATTAATTCCCGCTGTCACAACAAATAGCGTGTTTTTAAGAAACAATTTATATCAAAAGATTGGCAATTGTTCATGCCCAATCTCAAAGTGAAATTAATTCTAATGAAAACGATTGGATAAAATGGTAAAAATATATTTTAATTATACTTTAAAACCTCTAAATAGTATAACTTATCACTATAAATTATTTTGATTAAAAAAGTTGTTTTAAGTATTTTTCACTATTCATAAAAATTTGGAAGTTCTCAGAAAATTACAAAAAATTCAACATAGGATAATTTCAATGTTACGAATACAAAAATGAAGTCCATTTTGAAATATTAAATTTCTATAATTTTAAAAATTGGTTATTACTATTCATAACGACTACTTTGATTAGTCGCGGTGTTTTAGAACTCGAATTTGCGTACAATGCAAGCTATTGCATTATTGAATGAGAAGCGTATCGTGGAAGCTCGGGTTGTTACAAAAACCTAGTACAGTATCCTAATAAATATCTTTGAACTAAACCTAATTGGGATTCTAGAAGAGATATATTCCTAAAAATTAACAATATGTTTGGGAATCCTAAACATAGAATATATAATGTTTAAGATTAACTAATTAGGTTTTGACTTACACCCAAAATCTACACAATTAAAACACATGATAAAAAAATAATTATGAATGATACTTTCTTAAGAATCCACTATGAAAGTATTATTTATCTTAGTGTGATCTATAAACATTTATTCCCTCTCATAGTATCATACGGGGATCTAATAACTCGTGTCATTACTGGGATAACTTTTTTATATTTTACACTCAACTCAGCTGAAGTTGTTTCCATATCAGACCTTCATGTCCTAACTGGTTCCTTCCTCCAATCTCTAGCATATCCTTAAATTATTATATGATACCACTCTATCATGAACCTCTCAAACCAAAGGTATCGATAATAGTATGAAAATGTGGGGTTGAGAGATAATGAAGTTAAAATCTTCCCTCCTATAGCCCAGGAGTTTTCAACTAGCAATGAGGGTAAATAGTACACAAAAATGGGAGGCATTACCCTATATGAAGAATATGAAGAATGTGGGATATGAAGATACCACCATATAACTCTTTCTCATGATTAAAAAAATATCCCATAAGATGCGTGTAATTTTATGAAATTTGAACAATTGAAAAATTAAGACTACAAGTACCAAAAATAAAATCCTTGGTAGTGACCTTGGGGCCCAAACGGTTTCAAAATGACTCTATGAGCTAGTAAAGTCAATACAAATCACCATCCATCTCATTGTTTCCACAAAAATACTTTATGTATATTTGGATGAGCATAGTTTTTATACTCAGTAGGTTATTTCTTGAAACCTCTTTTGAAAATGTTATGAAGGAATACACTAGCCTGATAAATAAGAAATGAAACTAACTTATCACTCCATTAGGTGTTATAAGTTCTCAACCTAACCATGGATCTATCATAAATTATCATATATATGTAATAATATAATATCCAATATTATATAAAAATTAAGGTAACCTACTACTACTTATTCAATTGTTTTCCACTTTTCCCCAACATCGCAAGTCCTCGGTCTTCTCTCTCGAATAATCTACATGCATTAAAAGTCATTGTATGATAACTAACACCCTATTAAAAAAATAATATAATCATCAACAACCTCATACCTAGATAGTAACTAATAATTATTTGTTAGTGTCCACTTCCCATACATAGTGATATACACCTCAATACGACATATCTCATACATAGTATACCTATTTTGGTCCTTAGGAAACTATATCTATAGATTCATGTGTGTATTAAAAAACAAGAAAATAGAACCCTCAATCCACATATATAGAAAAGTAACCCTCATGAATAATGTAATATAATAATACTAGGAGAATAGAGGTGGTGGGGGAAGTCAAGGATCTGTCCTTGCCAACATGGATGTTGGTTAACACACAACCAGAGTCCATTATGTGTCGGTCACTCTTCTAAAATTAGCGGGATAGTGTATTAAATAAAATAAAATAAAAATTTATATATATATCAAATACTAAAATATGTGTCAAGATATCATCCCTAGTATCCTATATCCTGTGGATACCTTATTACGTTGATACTAAATATTAATGATCATTTCTCAAAGGATTGAATCATTTAGTATACTTTTTAAACTAGATTAAAACACAATTTCCATATTATATTGGAAATATAAAAGCATAGTATAATAAATTTTCTTAGATTAAGGAAAACCATCAAAATATCATTCTTCTTATCATTCAAAAAGGAATAAAAATAATGGTTGATCTTAGATGTGTAGTAAGGGCTTCTTGTAGTGGATTCTCTGTGTGAATAAATAAGGAAATATAAATATGGTAAGTTAAATAAATAAAAACTCATTTTATTTGGTCAATAACATTATCCTAAATAATAATAGGGTAGAAATAAATGGTGATAAAATAATTCTCTATAAATTATCACAAGTTCATGAAACTTATACCAATTCATAAAATCTTAGGGAAAATGATAATTAATTCATAATAATGGAATGTGTAATACATGAAATATGAATAATTCTGTTAAGGCCTCATGAAAATACATCCCAAAAATATTTTCAATTCCATGTGTTAATACGTCATACATAAATGGGTATTACATTATCCAAATACCCAAAAATATATATATATATTATATGAAATATCTATGCTTTAAGGGGATACGTAATTCTAATTTCAACATGTCACACAATATTTCTAATTCATTAATCATATGAATAAAAAATACATCTTACTAGGAATGCATTATTAAAGAATTTTCTGTATAAGAATAACATTTATATGAAATTTCAATGCTTTACCTATTCAAACTAATGATAAACCACCCTTAGATAGAATAAGGATGGTATCGGTGTAATATATCCATTTTAGATAATAAAAGTATTGGATTCATTTATGTATATAAAAACTATAAAAATATCATAAAAATATTATTAGGGAAAATACCCATTTCACATTGAAATTTAATTTTTGAAACTAAAAAATTCCAAACTATTTGGAAAAAAAACAATATTTGAAAAAAATCATAGAAATTTGTAGTTGAATAATTATAAAGTCTATTGGTCATGATGGTAGGAAATTTTTTTCATTTAGAGTATGTTAAAATAAATATTCCATCCACATTTCTGGTAAAAGGTAAAAAAGCTTCATGTTTGGGAAATGAAAAGAATATATTTTTTAAATAATTTTTTATAAATTCCAAAATGAGAAAAAAAATTCTTTAATTAAACATTATAGAATAATTAAAACATTATTTAAAACATTTTATAGAAAATATATACATTGAAGAAAAATATTCTTGATCAAGTAGAAACAATGACATTTTTCTTTATGAAATATTTTCCTGTATCAATAGTACATAAAGTGAGGAAAATGAAAAGAAAAAATTTTAATATATTTAAATAAACATAGGATATTAAACTAAATTTGGTTTAAGATATAAAACCCAAATAATTATCCATGATAGACTTAAACATAAGCAATCTTGTGTAATGATGATATTTTTAAATAAACCCCTACTACGTTGGTAACTATTGAATCATCTTCATCCTAAAATAAATAAAAGAAAATAAAACATTTAAATTAAATTAATATTAATTTCATAATTATATATCATATTAATGTGGAATTATACACACCAAGTGAAGGAAACATGTTGTTAATATGGAATATATCTCATAGAATCAAAATGGTGATGAGAAAACGCATACCTCATGTTAGACTTATATCTTATGTGTTAAAAAACATGCACAATAAAAAATATATCTTATAAATATATTACATGACCATAATCATCTATATCATAAGACATATGATTTAATTGTTACCATTTATTACTAGTTTATTATCAATTCATTATAAAATTCATTATTCTGTGTGATGACAGCTTCCTTTATCATTTATGTTTTTATATGGTATATTTTTTCATTGTACATTGATCATAGTTACATAGTATCTATAATGTTTTTCAGGATATAAATATCATATATATTCATTATATACATTTTTTTATTCATCCATAATAGATAGAAATAAAAAATAATATTTACATCATTTATGGCGACGGTAGGTATTACGTGTGCATAAACACTCTTTTAACATTTTGAAAGATGAAATTAAATAAAGGTAAATAAAAATTAACCTTTAAATAATAATTATTATATAATATATATCATATATATTCAGTAAATTTTCATAAAATACACTTTAAGGAAATATAAATGAAGAAACACATCACAACACTTCATGAAGGTGGTAGTTCACATGTATAAATGAGAAATGTTATCATATTCTAATAGATCAAAAGGTAAGAATATAGATATGATATTATAATTATAGATGAATAATTATTTCTTAAATATAATATATTTTCATTATATACATCATTATAATTATCCAAGTAATGTGGTGATGAAATGTGAATTTTCCCACTATGTGGAGATGGTTAGCCTTACATACACACGAGTTATGTTATTACATTTCCTAGGATGGAAAAGAGATTGAAAATTCTTATCCCATAAAATAATAATATAATAGTTATCATTATATTGTTATTATTCTAGAATGGGTACAAAATATTTAGAGGAAGTAAAATAGAATGAAATTTTAAGGGTCTGTTAAGATGATTACCACTTCTTCAATAGACTTCATTTATATTTCATATTAAGGAACCTTGGAAAAGAAATTTATGAATTACTTAATCTATAAATAGTCTATACAGATGTCACGACCCGTCCTCAGGGCCCGTTCCGTGACTACCCCAAGCCCGCCTCCCATAGGACTGGGGCTGGCAACTATCACCAAAGGCATAAATCCTGATAAAAGGGAAGGCATTAACTTTTTATAAGAAAAGAAACACCACAGAGTACACAAACTGAAGTAAACAATAAGTAAACTGAGTAAAAAAGTAAGTGCTTAAAGTAAATGGGCCATAATACAAACCCAACTGAAAGTACAGTACAACTGAAAGAAAGGTACAGCAACAGAAAAATTAAATCAGCAACCACCAAGTCGTCCTCCAGAATTCCCACCTGAAGGGTGGGTACAGATAGTCTCGTCGACTCCTCGGGTCCGTCCGTCCGCTCTGTGTACGTCCCGCCTGATAGTCCACCTACGGGTTCCATTCTGCTCCACAAGCCTCAACCATGATCAGCGATGTCCATTTTCTGCAACCAACACAACGTAGTGTGGGCATAGCCTTTGCATGGGTTAGTATACGATACTCAGCAGGGACCCCGAGACCCCTGAAAGTATCCTAGAATCCACAAAGGATAAACCACAAAGGAAAGATACAAAAACAAGTATCAACAAACTCTACTTAGGTATATGCCCATATATATACCTAAGTTAACAATTCCAGTTCGGCTCCAACTCACGAGCCCAAGTACAACCCAGTCCACATATAAAAGCACAACCCAGTCCACACAGGAAAGAACAACCCAGTCCACACAAGAAATCAAGTCAATCATGTAGAAGATAATGATTGAAAATCAAGACTCAACTTACAAAGGTATACTACTCACGAAGAGGGGTGGAGATAATAGATGTATCCTCTGAATCATATTCCCTACCGAACTCATGTAGGATCCAAGTACAGAATTCGTTGCTGCCAGACCCACGTAGGATCCATGTACAGTAACCATCACTGCCGAACCCATGTAGGATCCAAGTACAGTCATCATCACTTTCGAACCCACAAATGATCCAAGTATAGTCGTCCTCACTGCTGAACCCACGTAGGATCCATGTACAGTCATCATCGTCGTCGCAGTCGCAGCCAGCTCTAGGGTTCACGCACACAGCATGCTCGATTCTGGGAGGGTCCGCTCCACGAGCTAAGGGGTTGATAAATCAACTGTCACGAATTCCATATTTGATGTATCACAAATTTCCATCTCGTCAATAGGAACTCAACGCGACAGACGGTGGGTCAATCGGACACCTGGTCTGAGAGTTATTTGCTTTTTTGTTCCAGGGGCCCGGTTGGTTTTTAAGTTAAAACCAACCCGACTGTACTCCAGCTGCATCCAAGCCTCAAGACGATTAGGATAAAATAATTATATCACTAATAGAAAACCAACATGATCGACGGCACGTCATTCGGACGTCCGGTCGTTAAGTTATAAGCGTTTCCTCTCCTAGGGCCCAGTTGGTTTCGAGTTCGAACCAACCCGACCATACCCAAACTTTACCGAAATCTTGAGTGTAATATTCCAAAATGACCGTCTCGATCCAAGGATCCCAACGCAACTAATGGTGGGTCAATCAGAGGTCCGTATCCAAATATATGGGCATTTGACCGAATTTTTTCGAGAATAGGGGGTTCAGGCCCGGTCCGACCAGGCCCGATACCCCCTAGGTCAGACCGAACCGGGTCGACCCGACCCAGGTCTGAATCCAGCCCGGCTGGTGTGGCCCGGCCCGCCTAGGCACTACCGGGGCCGCGGCTGGGTACGACCTACGGCTCGGCTTGGAGCTGGCCGCGGGGTGCGAAGGGGGGGGCACCCCCTTGATACCGAAACGGTGGACCCAGGTGGGGTCCGCCCTAGGCGCTGGCCGGGGGTTTCAAACCCCGTTTATTCTTGAAACGGCCGGCCATTAAGTCTGGTCGTTTGAGCTTCTGCAGGACCCTTCACAGTCCCGCCTCCTAGAGCGTCGGCGGCCGGCTGAGCCCGACCGCCCCCTACTGAAGACCATTGCGGCCATAGGCCGTGGCTCTCATCCAACCGGCGCGGCGCAACGGTGCCGCGCCCCTCCGCCACAGAATTCCCCAGCCGCGGCCTCCCTCGGGTTCTCCATCGGGGTGCGACAGTGCCGCGCACCTCCACCGCGGCCCTCTCCGGCCACGGTTCACTTCGATCCAGTGCGATGATACTGCACCGTGCCACCTTTGCCAAAATCATCAACAAAGATCAACAATAAAAAGGGGGGGAGGATCGGCTGTGTTTGTGCAGTCTGATCTTCTCCCGTTATGAAGATAACAAGCGTTCATAATTTAATCCACGAAAATTGATAAATAAACTTTTTCGATGTTAACCCCTACCTCAATCAAACGATGACGAAAGTCAGCATCGCGGTTGACGGTGTCACGTGGTGTGGTTTTGTAGACATTGACGGAGAGCATTCAAGGAGGAAACGGCATCTCCTCTTTTAATCACGGTGTGAATGAAGCGTGACGTCGTTGGAAAATTCCCGCGTCGTTGCTTCCTTCCTTGCTGCGGAGGAGGAAAAGGAGGAAGAATCTGGGGTCATCATGTCGATGTTCTTCGTCAGAGGGTGTCGTTCTTCGCGGGATGATGAGTTCTTCAAAGGGTTAAAGCTCTTCTCCACAAAGTCTCAACACAACAATCCCAAACCCAAATAAAATAAGAATTACTCCTATTTTATTATAACAACTCATGCCTTCAAAACATAAAATTCAAACTCTTAGTTAAATTAATTGAATAGGTTCAATCAATTAATTTAATGTGAGTTGGCATGAAATAAAGAGGGAGAGAGGGTGAGTTACTTAATTAAAGGGATAAAAAAATTGAATGGGGAGTTTCCAACATTAAGAGGGGGTTTAGAGGAGTTAATGAAATGTGAAGGGGTGGGGATCATGTGGGCCCCACCTCACAAATATACTAACATGGGTAGTTAGGCGCTTCTGGGTCCCACCCTAACTACCCCATGTAGGATATAACCATTAAATAAAGAAAATAAAATTGTACCATAATTTTATTTACTTCACATTTAATCCTCAATTATTAATAATTTCTCCCAAGAAAATTAACCATCAGGAAAGTTCATCTTAAGCAATTACCACTGCTGCGGTTTCATCGGTGCCCTCGAATTTCGATTCCGAGCACCGGTTCAAAAGATAGAGAAACCCGCTCATTCGTTCACTGAACGTACTCGAGCTAAACTTTGGAAATTGATTTTAGACACACCGGGTCTCAGAATCAAGTTCCTTCAGAAACTCCGTACTCATAAAATCTCAAAGAATTTAAGAAAAAAATTTCCTTGAAATAGATGGGTCTTTACATTACTCCGACCTCAGGGCTTTATGTCCCTATAAAGCTATATCATAAACTAGGGAAACAAATGAGGGTACTGTGCATGCATATGAGCCTCCCACTCCCATGTTCTCTCCTGGAGGTTCTCATGCTGCCATCTGATGCACACTAGAGGAATTAACCATCCATGTAGGACTCGCTCATTTCGATCCTTGATCTCCACTAGGATCTCCGCAAAAGTCGTCATGTCATTGATGTCCAGCTCTCCATGATCAATGATATGCATCGGGTCATGTACAAATCTCCTCAGCTAAGATACATGGGAAACGTCGTGCACCCGGTGCAACTAAGGTGGAAGAGTCAAGAGATAAGCCACCTCGCCTATCCTACTGATAACCTGGAATGGTCCGATGAAGCACAGAGATAACTTGACACCCAGGCCAAATCTCTGTAATCCACATCGAGGTGAGACCCATAATAAAATGTGGTCGCCATCCTAGAACTCTTGTGGTCTCCGTCTTCTATCAGCATAGGACTACTGTCAGCTCTATGCAGTCCTCATCCACTCCTGGATGATTTGTACCTCCTCTGTCATGTCCTAGACCATCTCTGGTCCTACAAGTGCTGACTCCCCAGGGTTTGTCTAGCACAGAGGTGATCTGTGTGGTTGGCCGTACAATGGCTCGTATGGTGCCATCCCGATGGTGGAGTGGTAGCTGTTGTTGTACGCAAACTCCACCAAGGGTAGGTGATCCTCCCAGCTACGACCAAAGTAAAGGACACATGCACGGAGCATGTCCTTGAGAGTCTGAATGATCCTCTCCATCTGGCCATCCTTCTGAGGATGGAAGGCAATGGTCAGGCATTGCTGCATCCTAAATGCCTCCTGTAACCTCTTCCAAATCCAGGAAGTAAAGCGATCATCTCGATCGGAGACAATAGTCGATGGAACACTGTGAAGCTGTACGATCTCTTGAACGTAGAGGTGTCCCAAGATCTCCAAAGAGCCCTGATCTCTGAGGGGTAAGAGGTGGACCGACTTGGTGAGTCGGTCGACAATCACCCAAATAGAGTTGTTACCTCTAGAATTACGTGGAAGCCCTATCACGAAATCTATAGATATCCCGTCCCACTTCAACTCTGGGACCTCCAAGGGCTCTACCAAGCCTGCAGGTACCTGGTGCTCCACATTCACCTACTGGCAGGTGAGGCATCATGAAACGAACTCTGCCACAGCCTTCTTCATACCTGGAAACCAGTGTTGTCGTCTTAGATCCTGGTACATCTTTGCTACTCCATGATGTACCTCTAGAGGGGAAGTGTGAAACTCCCTCATCACCACCTCTCGTAATGCAACCGGTTCCATGGTACGTCCCCTGAAAAGGATGACGTGATCTCCTCCTACAGAAAATCCTTTAGGTGCATGTCCTGAGGATTTCTGTGCACGTCGCATCTCACAGTCAACGTCCCCACGCTATGCCTCTCTGACCCGCTGAAATAATGGAGGAGTGAAGGTGAGTGACTGTAGAAAGTCTACTCCATCTCTATCCACGAAGTATATCTGTAATGAGGCTAACTGCTATATCGCCTCTCCAAGTAGCTGAATAACTGTCATCCTACTGAGAGAATTTTCTACTACATTCCCCTTTCCAAGATTATAGACTATTTAAAAGTCATAGTCCTAGAGGAACTCAAGACATCGTAGTTGTCTCAGGTTCAGTTCTTTCTGCAAGAAGATGTACCTGAGACTCTGGTGGTCAGATTAGACTGTAAAGAACTCACCCATCAGATAGTGCCACCACATCTTCAAGGCGAAGACCACTGCTTCTTACTCCATGTCATGGGTAGCAGAGTTTTGCTCGTGCTACCTCAACTGTCGTGAACCGTAAGCGATCACAAACTGCTCCTACATCAGGACACACCCGAGTCCGGTCCCTGATGCGTCGCAGTAAACTATGTACCTTATTCCCTCCTCAGGTATCCTCATGATGGGTGCACTGGTCAATCTCTATCTCAGCTCTTGGAAGCTCTGCTGACATCTATCCGACCACACGAAGGGTTTCCCCTTCTTCGTCAAAACTGAAAGTGGTGAAGCAACTCTGGAGAAGTCTGACACAAATCTCTGATAGTACCCAGCCAGACCTAGGAAACTCTGCAACTCTGTCACACTCCTAGGTGGCTCCCAAGCTAGTACTGCCTCGATCTTCACAGGATCCACCGCAACTCCCACCTCAGAGATGACGTGCCACAAGAAGTGGACTTCTCAAATCTAGAACTGACACTTAGAGAGCTTACCATAAAGTTGGTGCTCTCAGAGTGTGTCCAGTACAACCTGCAAGTGGTAGGTGTGCTCCCCCTTAGTAGTCGAGTAAATCAATATACCATCGATGAAGACTATGACAAATCGATCGAGGTAAGGCTAGAAGATCCTTTTAATGAGACTCATGAACACTATTAGAGCATTGGTTACACCGAAAGGCATAACCAAGAACTCATAGTGGCCATACTGACACCTGAAGGTTTTCTTCTACACATCCTCGTCTCAAACTCTGAGATGATCATAGCCTAATAGGAGGTCTATCTTCGAGAACAAGCATGCTCCCTTGAGCTGATCAAAGATTCATCAATCCTCGAAATTGGATACTTGTTCTTCACGGTCACCTGATTCAGGTGACGGTAGTCCACACATAGTTGCAAGCTCCCATCCGCCCTCTTGGAAAACAAAATCGGGGAAGCCCATGGTGAAACACTGGGTCAGATAAATCCCTTTCCCTACAAGTCCTCCAACTATACCTATAGCTCTCGATTCTCAGTGGGAGCCATCCGATATTCTGGAGTAGATATTTGGGTTTTCCCGGGGTATAGGTCAATCTAGATGTCTACCTCTCTACGAGGAGGTAGCCCTGGAACGTTGTCAGGAAAAACATCTGTATAATGATCCACCACAATAGGAAAACTCGGACTCTGCACATCAACTGCTCCTAGGATGAGACTAGACAACTGATGAGTGATCGGTTTTCATCTCCTCTGTGTGAGTCCATCATGTGCTGCAAAGGATCTCTTCTTTCCGGTGAAGGTGAACCTACTCCCATCGGTGCGGACACACCGCACCTTGCGCCAAATACATTCGATATAAGCATGGATTGTAGATAACCAATCCATACCCAAGATGACATCGTAAGGCCTCGACGCTGCTACAAGAAGATCCCAGCCGAAGCTCTCGCCTCATACAGTAAGCTCACAATGTCGGCACTAGTGCGTGATCATCGAGTCTGCTCCCGTAGGAGTCTCTAGCTGTAAGGATCGAGCCAACAGCTCTATCGGAATCTCCGAGATCTGAACAAAGGCAGTGGCAATGAAAGTATGACTCGCACATATGTCTATAAGAACTGCATCAAGGGTTGAGTAGACACAGGTAGTACCTCGAATCATCTCAGGTGCGCTGTGGTCATAGGCCCCCACTGCCTGAAGCTGAGCCTGTCTCTGTTCGCCATCTCTCTATGGATGGGGTGGACCTCCTGGTGGTGGTGGTGGTAGAGCCTCAAAGCATCGCCCACCACCTCCTGATCGGCCATCACCTCTGCCTCGTCTTCCTGCTCCTTGCGGACCGCCATAGTCAAACCTCTACCTCTGCCTGGGTGGTCCCTCAACCGTCTGATGCTCCTCTGCATTGTGGGTTGGGTAGTCAAGGGCCATGTGGCCCTGCCCGCCGCATGCGAAGCACTGTCTGCCTCTCGAATGACTGGCTCTACTGCATGTTCCCCGCACCTCCAAAACGGTATATTGAGGTCGTCCACCTGATGGTCTACTCCTCTTGAACCTCTGAGACATCTGTCTACTGTCGGCTGTAGATGACTCCGCTACGTGCCGCCCTATGGTATGTCTCGCTGCTGGTGAAGGCTCAACAAGAAATATCCCCACAAGAAGGGATTGCTCCAATACTCCTGCATGTGTCAGAATACTGAGGGAGATCATCGATGCCCTGATCTCATGCCTCAGTCCCTACTCAAATGTTCGGTCCTGGAAGAATGGGTCTCATACCATGTCCGTGGAGTAGTGCGAGAGATCAGAAAACCTCGCCAAGTACGGGGCTACTATAATGATGCCCTGCCGGAGCTGTAGCAACTCATGAATGCGCACCACACATAGGGTGGATGGAACGAACTCCGAGAGGTAGAGGCTCTCAAAGTCTGGCCAAATAAGAGTTGCCTCACCGTGCACCTAGAGCATCAGGCTCCACCATCTACCTGCTGCTACGTGCAGGAGACTCGCCACAAGGATCACCTTGAGGTCAGCTGGTGTCCCCACTAATTTAAAACTCGAACAACTGCCTCCAGCAAGTCCTCGACAGCTATCTAGGGTTCCGAGATTCGTGAGAAATGGCAGCCCACCGAGTGATGAGGCCTCGGTGTAGGGCCCCATTACAGCGGAGGCACCGGCGGTACCTCTACCCACCGAGCCACCGATGCCACCAGCCCCAGCACGTAGAAGAAATTATCAGAGTCCTAAGTTCTACGGTAGAACCGACTCCTCTGATACCAATTTGTCAGGACCCATCCTCGGGGCCCATGTCGTGACTACCCCAAGCCCGCCTCCCATAGGCCAGGGGCTGGCGACTAGCACCAAAGGCGTAAATCCTGATAAAAGGGAAGAAATTACCTTTTTATAAGAAAACAAACACCACATAGTACACAAGATGAAGTAAACACTATGTAAACTGAGTACAAAAGTAAGTGATTAAAGTAAATGGGCCAGGATACAAACTCAACTAAAAGTACACTACAACTGAAAGAAAAGTACGACAACAGTAAAGTAAATCAGCAACCACCATGTCGTCCTTCGGAATTCCCACCTGATGGGTGGGTACAGATAGTCTCATCAACTCCTCGGGTCTGTCCGTCCTCTCCGTGTACGTCCCACCTGATAGTCCACCTTAGGGTACCATTCCACTCCAAAAGCCTCAACCATGATCAGTGTTGTCCGTCGTCTACAACCTTCACAACATAGTGCAGGCATAGCTCGTGTAGGGGTGAGTATACGATACTCAGTAGGGACCCCGAGACCCTTGAATGTCTTCCAAAATCCACAAAGGATAAACCAAAAAGGAAAGATAAAAACATGAATTATCAACCAACTCTACTTAGGTATATGCCCATACATATACCTAAGTTAACAATTCCAGTTCGGCTCCATCTCACGAGCCCAGGTACAACCCAGTCCACACAGGAATCCACAACCCAGTCCACACAGGAAAGCACAACCCATTCCACACAGGAAACCAAGTCAATCATATCGAAGATAATGATTGAAAATCAAGACTTAGCTCACACAGGTATAGTACTCACAAAGAGGGGTGGTGATGATAGAACTAGCCTTTGATCCATCTCCCTATCGAACCCATGTAGGATCTAAGTATAGAAGTCATCGTTCCCGGACCCACGTAGGATCCAAGTACAGTAACCATCGCTGCCAAACCCACGTAGGATCCAAGTACAGTCATCATGGCTGCCGAACCCACGGAGGATCCAAGTACAGTCTTCCTCCCAGCCGAACCCACATAGGATCCAAGTACAGTCGTCATCGTCGTCGCAATCGCATCCAGCTCTAGGATTCACGCACACAGCATGCTCAATTCTGGGAGGGTCCACTCCACGAGCCAAGGGTTCGATACATCAACTGTCATGAAGTCTAGAGTTGTTGTATCACAATGTTCCATCATGACAATAGGAACTCAACATGACAGACGCTGCGTCAATCGGACGCCCGGTCTGAGAGTTATTGGTTTTTTCATCCCAGGGGCCCGGTTGGTTTTTAAGTTAAAACCAACCTGACCGTACTCCAGTTGCATCCAAACCTCATGTAGAGTAATCCAAAAGGACTTTCTCACTAAGAGGAAAACAATGTGATTGACGACACGTTATTCAGACGTCCGGTCGTTACGTTATAAGCGTTTCCGCTCAAAGGGCCCGGCTGGTTTCTGGTTCGAACCAACCTGTCCGTACCCATTATTTACCAAACTCTTGAGTTTAATATTCCAAAACGACCGTATCGATCCAAGGATCCCAACGCAACTGACGGTGCATCGATCGGAGGTCTGTAGCCCAAGATATGGGCATTTGAACGAATCTGTCTGAGAATAGGGGGTTCGGGCCCAGTCCGACCCGGCCCGATACACCCTGGGTCGGCTCGAACTGGGTCGAACCAACCCAGGTCTAGGTTCGGCCCACTTGGGTAAGGCCTGGCCCAGCTAGCACGGCCCGGCCTAGCTGGGCGCGGCCCGACCCGTGGCTGGGCGCGGCCTGCGGCTCGGCTCGGAGCCTGGCGCAGGGTGCGAGGTGGGGGGGCACCACCCCCTTGATACTGAAATGGCGGACCCAGGTGGGGTCCTCCCTAGGCGCTGGCCAGGGGTTTCAACCCCCTGTTTATTCTAAAAACGTCCGGCCATTGAGGCTGGCTGGTTGACCTTCCGCGGGACCCTTCGGGGTCCCGCCTCCCGGAGCGCCGGCAGTTGGGACGGGCGTGGCGTGACGGCGCCGCGCCCCACCGCCGCGGTCCACCCTAGACACGGCCTCCCTCGGGTTCTCTGGCTCGACGCGATGGTGTCGCACACCTCTGTCGTGGCCTACTCCAGCCGTGTTTCTCTTCGATCCCACGTGGTGTTACGACACCACACTGCCTTCGCCAAAATCGTCAACAAAGATCAACAATAAAAGGGGAGGAGGATCCGTCGTATTTGTGCGGCCCGATCTCCTCCCGTTATGACGATAACAAGCGGTCATAATTTAATCCAAAAAAATTGATAAATTAACTTGTTCGAAGGTAACCCCTACCTCAATCAAATGATGACGAAAGTTGGTGTCGCAGTTGACTGCGTCAGGTGGTGTGGTTTTATAGACGTCGACAGAGTGCGTCCGAGGAGGAAACGGTGTATCCTCTTTTAATTACGGTGTGAACGAAGCGTGACGTCATTGGCGAATTCTCGTGTTGTTTCTTCCTTCCTTGTCGCAGAGGAGGAAAAGGAGGAAGAATCCAGGGTCACTGTGTCTATTTTTTTCATCGGAGGGTGTCGTTCTTCGCGGGAGGATGAGTTCTTCAAAGGGTTAGATCTCTTCTCCCCAAAGTCTCAACACAACAATCCCAACCCCAAATAAAATAAGACTTACTTTTATATTATTATAACATGCCATGCCTTCAAAACATAAAATTCAAACTCTTTGTTAAATTAATTGAATAGGTTCAATCAATTAATTTAATGTGAGTTGGCATAAAATAAATAGGGAGAGAGGGTGAGTAACTTAATTAAAGGGATACCAAAATTAAATGGGGAGTTTCCAACTTTAAGTGGGGGTTTAGAGGAGTTAAAGAAATGTGAAGGGGTGGGGATCATGTGGGCCCCACCCACAAATATCCTAACATGGATAGTTAGGGGCTTGTGGGTCCCACCCCAACTACCCCATGTAGGATATAACCATTAGATAAAAAAATAAAATTGTACCACAATTTTATTTACTTCACATTTAATCTTCATTTTTTAACAACTCCTCCCGAGAAAACACACCTTTGGGAAAGGTCATCTTAACAAATTACTGCCACTACGGTTTCGCATGTGCCCTCGGATTTCGATTCCGAGCACCGGTTTAAAAGATATAAAAACACACTCGTTCATTCACTGAATGTACCCGAGCTAAACTTGGGAAATTGATTCTGGACACCCCGTGCCTCGGAATCAAGTGTCGTCAAAAACTGCATACTCATAAAATCCCAAAGAATTTATGAAAAAAATTTCCTTGAAATTTGAGGGACTTTACTTAAAATTTTGATAAGATAAATGGATAACATTTTTTGAAGAAATATGGACCAATTTGGCATGAAAATTTGAAATAAATGGGTTCCCTTTTGTATGGGATGGAAAAGTAACACTTCGAATTTCAAAAAATAGTAAAAAATAATAAATTAATTTTCAATAAAAATGCATCAAAATGGATATATATTCAATGAAAAAGAGTATAATAATGAAATATCCTCAGATAATTAAATTTATTCATGTTTTAGTGTTATTATATTCCTTATATTTTTTATTTAACACCTTAGTTAATCAATTTTAATAATAACCATAGTAACATTTTTTTCAACGTTAAAGGGTTATAATTTTTAATATAAGGTTAATATTTTCACATAAATGATAAAAATAATGATATATTAGGTCATTAATCTTCCCTATTCTCCCCTATAAATGCATTACTTATTTTAAATAATTTGATAAAATATTTCTATCATAAAGTATTATTAATGTCAATTATGAAATTTTAAAAAACATTAAATTTGAAAAACACATCAGAGAAATGGAATTCAATTATAATTCTTTAGAAGATCTATAATTTTTTTAGTCTAAAAAATTTATTGAACATAATAATTCACCAAAATTTTATTATATGTAAAAATTTTAATATAATTTTTTTTATACTTATATTAATTGAATAAGTACTATATTAGTATTGTATAGTCATTTAAAGTAGATATTTAATGCCTTAAAAGTAGAAATAAATTTAAATTAAAAAAATAATTTATATTTCAAATAAACTTTATATCAAAACTTCCCTATTATTTTTCATTTTAAAAAAATTGTGTTATTAAATATAGGTAGTAACATTTTTCATTGATTCCTTACAAAAAATAATATAAAGTCTATACTAAGGAAAAAAGGAACTTAATGGACATATATTAGATATTTGGATTGAAATGTATGAACTACACACATTTAACATGATAATGGAATGTGTTGGGTGGATTCTGAGACCTTATCTCGTCGTTTTATCCATATTTTACACATTTTACCCTTGTCGAGGTAACAAATGTTTTCCATGGTTAATATTCATAATAAAAAAACAAAAATTGTTAGATTTAAAAAAATTTAACCTCCAAATTCAATATATAGAATTGATATATCATGACCCAATCTCTATATGTGGTAAAAATAATTTTTAATAAATATGAGTAAAACACAATGACAATTTTCTTTTTATAAATGTGCTTTACATATAAAAACTAACTACTATAAAAATCATTTATATTACTAATGAAATTAATTATATTATTCTACCTTAAATCGATCATATTTAACACATATATCAAATCCAAAATATAATGTAAATTTCAAATTATTTTAAGTAAAGAAAAGATTTTTTAATAAAATTTATTTTCAAAATTCTTGAAAAAGGAATCCTTTCATAAAAAACCCAAAATTTCACCATAACGTAATTATGATATTCTGATTACATTGAAAAATTTATTTTTCATTATAATTTTTTTAAAATTATAAAAACTTGTTTATACTATTTTCTCAAAATAAATAATAAAAATCATATTTACAAAAAAAATATTTTGCTGAATAATTTGGATTTACTAAAAACGTGTATGATTATTTCTTAATAATAATTAAGTAAATTTGTATTGAATAGGTCTTATATATATTTATATATATTTCATAATATTTTTAATCTAATTCATACATACCAATTCAATATCTAGGTCATAATGGTCATATTTTAATAATAATATTTCATAGTCCATTTATGCTCGTTGTTTTCGGTTGTATACACTATCAAATATAGAGTTATTTTAAAATCATGGGGTGTAACATTCCCCCTCCCTCAATATAATATATTTTACCCTTTAAATACTAACATGTGAAAAAAATAATGATTTTGGAATTTAAAAGTACCATGTTTAAAAACCCAGATCATAAAAGGTTTAATAAAACTACTTCTTAATAGATGTAAAGAGAAATATAAAGTTTATCTTGAATTACACATATTTAGGATTAAAAATATGAAAAAATAATGGTAAGATAATATATTGAAATGGATGTAAATAAATTTCATAATTATGATAGAGATTGATAGAGAACATTTATCACAAGAAATTGAATGATCATTAGAATATTTATGATCATAGAACCATAAATCAATAAGGTGTGAAAAGACAAGAAATTCATTTAGAATACATGAAATTAGACAGTTTTTTTATTCAAGATCCTTTTCCTAGATTCAAGGAATTACTTTACCATATAGATTATAATATAAGTAAATATACATTCTTGAATAGTATAATTTCATTCATTAATCAATTTCTACCAACATCACATCTTTTATTTAAAACAACGATTATTAAACACAATTTTTTCATACCTCAAGTACTAAAATCATCTTATAAAGTATCAAATAATCCAAAATAATATGATACGTTATTCTTACTATCATCAAATATTAATGAAAAAATAGTTACCACAAGGTAAGATAAAATCCAAAAAACCATCATATGAAAAAAAAATTATGCCAAATTTTCCTCTATAAAACCAATATTTCAAATTATATTTTCCCACAAATAAATAACCCTAAATATAAATTCACCTCAATAACCATAACTTCAAATAATTATTTAACCTCAAAAGTGATATCACACATTTTAACAACAATACCCAAATATATAATTAATAATAATGATAAATCATTATATAATCATATAATGTATTGAAATTGACATAAAAATATCATCAATAAAATTTAAATAATAACCTCAAAGTTAATTCATAACTTAACCATTAATAAGTTCAAAAATGTAACCTTTTCAATGAATCTATTTTATAACCTCAATATTATCTATATATCACTATACAATGGATCATAATTATATTAACATCATGAAATATATTAACCCAATGGGTTATTTAATCAATAATTCAGTATCCATCCTAAAAAATAATAGACATTTCAAATCACCACAAAATACCATCATTTAAAACATAAAAATTGGGTATCTCTGCCTTTTAACATGTAACAATCCATAAACATATAAACTCATGATGGTATCAATAACTCTTAATTTAACACCACATGAAAACATATATATTCATCAAAAAAATTAAGAAACCATTATTCCAAAAAAAATCACATAATATTTCAATAAATAAAAAAATGAAATAAAAAACATAAAAGGTGACCTAAATAAAATTGTATTAAAATAAATAAAAAATTTCAAGTTCACCGTTACTATCTCTTTTAAATCATAAATTACATCCATCTACTTATACCAACATATAATTATCACTATACCACAAAATCAAATTTCTTTACAATTGGTACCTTTGAACATATTATTTCTAATCCTTAAATAAAAACTAATCTCTACTTATCCTTATAATTTTTTTGATGCATATATCTAGAGTGTCATTTATATACACCTCTACAACATAATTATTGAATCCAATTTCATAAACACTTCAATCCTTACACTTTAATTATTGGCATAGCATTTTACATTCATTGGTATGGGAGTTAACCCTTGGATTAAGTCAATGGAATAGATAATGTAACACCCCAAGATTTCATAGTGTGTTATTTCTTCAAAATAATTCAATAACTTTCACTACATGCAACACCATGTTCAAGCACACCATGACTTACCAAACAAGCCGTTCAAAAGAGGTTATGAATAGTATTAGATAAATTTTAATGTTTATATAATCCTTATAATTTTAGAATCCATATTATGAGTTTCTTAGATATAATGTAAGAACAAATTCATTTTCAGTATTGCACTTTTATCAACTTTAATAGTGAACCCTTTTTAAATACTATATTTTAAACTTTTTGACTAAATGGGGAAATCAAAAATTTAAAATGAAACATCTCAAGCTTCCACGGTACGCTTTCTTTGAATAATACAGTAGCGTGTGTTGTACGCAACCTTGAGTTTTAACACACACCACAACCAATCAAACTAGCCGTTATGAATAGTAATACCTAATTTTTGAAATTATATATATTTTATATTTAAAAATGGACTTCATTTTTGGATTCGGAATATCGAAATTATCCTAGGGTGAAATTTTGGTACTTTTCGGATAACTTTTATATTTTGATGAATAGTGAAAATTACTAAATTTTAATTAAAAACAACTTTTTTAATCAAAATAATTAATAGTGATAAATTATGAATTTGAGTGGTTTTAAAGTATATTTAGAATATATTTTTACCATTTAATATAATTTTGGTCATTGGACATAATTTTACAATTAAACCAAACATAAACGAGTGTCAATCTTTTGATAGTTATTATCTCTTAAAAACACGCTTTTTGTTTTGACAGCGGGATTTAATTTTAAATTAATTTCTGCCACTTCTGTGTTTTGAATTTAGGAAAATGGATTCCATATTTGGAATCAGGATGTTAAAATTGTGTAAATAGGTAACTTTTATTTTTAGAAATTTTGAATAATTACTGCGGTAAATATTTTATTTACCATGGTTAAGGGTAAATCCGGTAAATAAGGGTTAAAAAAAATAATATTATAATAATACTAAATTACCCTAAAACGTGTCTTAACCCTATTGGTTGATACATGGTCGACCATGGGAATCTTTGGGTCTATTTTGGGACCCCATGGATCCACTTGTAAGTGATAATGACACTTTATTTTAATTTAGTTAAAATGAATACAAAAATGACACAAGCATATATCTTTTAGAACAACAATTGTTACATAGGGTTATATATGTTGGATTTTAGATTATAAATATTCATTAGAAAGCTAAAAAGATTTTATACATAATGATATTTTATTTATAATTTTTAGACATTAAATAATTTATTTTATTTATGACACAATGATGATGCAGTAATTACTATAATAGTGAAAAATTAAAATAATTGATATTATAAACACCCAAATAAATATAATATGAAACTTTTAATGAATTAAACTAATTTTATAGGATAATAGGATATATTAGGATTGATTTAATTGACTTTGTTCGAAGTAATCAATCTGTTATGAGTTTCAAAAAAATCAACTATTGAATAGTGTCAAAATTGACATAAAAGAGTTCTTAAAACAAATATTATATTATTAATTGATATTAAATTCCTAAAAATCTAAGGTTCGGCCAAGAGACTTATATTATGATAGTATAATCATTAATGGACCACTTGGGGGTCGCTTGGATGTATATAGTATGTTTATTAACCATATTATATAAAAATACAAAGAGACATTGTAAAAGTGAAACTAATTAACTGAGAGTTAATACTTAAAGATAAGGTTAATATAAGTACCCAAACCTGTCTAAATTCTATTGGATGAGTTGTTTTCGACCTATCCCCACCTCATCCTTTGAATAGTCAACTTTGGGGCCTTTGGAAACCGAATATGAATTTATTATAAATTAATATTTCTAGCTTTTCCAAAGGTGCCCCTCACCCCTCTTATAAAAGGGCACTCCTCCTTCTCATTTCCTCACACCTCTCAAGCCACTTGGCTCGTCCAAACTCTGCCCAACTAAGCTCCCCACATCCCTCTACTCCTCCTTGAAGCTTCCCCTTAGGCAGAAAGAATTTCAAGAAGTCCTTTGGTTCCAACCAAAGTGAGTTACCTAAATTAAAGGTAACAATTTCTCTTAAAGTATTTTCATTTATTTTGCTTCTCCAACCCCCAAAATCTTTTTATTTCCTTTATTTTATAACAACACCAGTATCCTCAATATACTAGGATGTTGTTATAAGAAGGATTCAAACTACACATTCACACAACTCCATCTAATGGATGATGAACATAATGTTTCTGTGGATGGCAAACTAACGACTCACGAAACGATGATTGTTCAAATACATCTTACCGCCTCTCATGGTGGCCATTAGGATGGCACTGTAATTAAATATGATATTAATGATATATATTTTATATATAAGCTTCTGTAATTCCATTTTATTTCATACCATTATTCTTTTCATGTTGTATATACATACGATAATTTCATTTGAGGAAGTGCGGACTACCGCCCCCTTAAAATGATATGACTCGTTCATACCACACATGGAACGTATAAAGGATGGTGTAAATGAACTTAAGTAACATATATAAAATATTATATTATACTGTAATAGTAATATACCTATGTATAATTTGGATTCGATTCTTTTAAAATAAAAATTAAATGGAAGTAGCGTTCGTGCGTACGTACGGACTACCGTCTCCACGAACGCGATGAGATTCATTCTCCATCGTATAATTTGATGATTTAAAAATGATGCTTAATAACTTGATACCATTCTGGATATGAATAATATACATCCCATTAATAACGAATATGTCTCACATAACAAAGAATATAAAGTAAAATGAACCCGTTAACACCCGAAATGACGATAATTCTAAAATATTATTAACAAATCAATGATAAAAGATCATATATGATATCATATTAAAGTAAATGATTCTTTTATTATTCAATAACAATTATTTCACCATTATACAGGAGGTAAACCTACCATCGACCAAGGAAAAAGTACAATGTAAGGGTTTTCTTATCTCACTTTTAATTCCGTGAGAATTCCATTGATCACCACTTAATTATTGCATGTGGTGTATGTGTACTGCCAATGATCGTATTCATTGTGTAATATACTTTAATTTATGGGTATTTACATCATCATGGTATGATACTTCTTTCATGGGTGTATGTTTCGTAAGTTACCTAATCGATAAGGGAATTTGAGATTTCAATTTCCACTCATTTGGCTTTACACATATTTCATTGATTATATTACCCCAAGATTATGTGTGGAATCACTATTCATTTGATTATGTCATAATTTCCACTCCCCTTCCTGTGGATATAAGTTTGATACACATAATCACTCCATTGATAATTCTCAAGTCACTGATATGAATTTGATAAGAGTAATTTTAACTCATTCTCCATTTGTTGAGTTAAACATCCAATTCGTTGGTATTGTTTTTTTTACAAGAATATGTGTGAATGTCCTTTGATTGTTTTACACTGAATATCCAATCATATTTAGTGTATTTATATTTGTCACACATAATTATGTCATTGATTTATCCTTAACCTAAGGATACAACCTTTTTGAGAAATTTCATCTCAATTTACATTCCATTGAGACTTCTTTGATGATATACACCAAATCACTTCTATGTGGTGTATATAATGTACTTTGACATAGTATATCATGAATTCCTTTATTCTCATGATATTACAATGTTTTGATTACCTCAATTATTTGTATTCAAGTGTCTCTCTTTTGGTTAGAAACTCTAACCAAAATACCATTTTAAAATGTTTTAAAGAATTATTCTTCTAAATCATGCTCATTAATGTCCATATTTTAAAAATGGTTTTAAGGATTTATTTATATGGACATTAAAGTTTTAAAATTAAAACTCCTTTTAAAAGTTTCAAAGTGGTATGGGACACTTTGATTCAAAAATATACTTTTAAATGGCTTCTTGACAAATAGTGTGACTTTTAAATGTTTTCAAGAAAAGGGGGATATTTCTCTCAAATAGTTTTGATGATTATTCTCATCTATGTCAACATCCTTCATTATTATTGATTGAGGTTAATGTGATACAATACAATCTTCCATATTGTATCGAATGAATTATGTTTGACTGTGGATGTGCTATTTTTATACCATTCATGGTTTGTGGTGAAAGTATTGACATTTCGTATGCTAGTTTAATACGAATGTTTACGTTATGTTTAAACCTTTTCATATGGGAATGCATTGGACTTAATAAGTGACGGGTGGAGCCCGCTATAGCTCCTCGATGCATCGGTAGGTCTCATGAGACAAACTAGTGTCTTGGCACAAGGCCTTGGCAAAATCTTATTTGTAGTCTTGGCACGAGGCCTTGGCTATGTGGTTATGATAGTCTGGCATTATGCATTCCATCATTATGAAAGTGGTTATTGATATTGCATGTGATCATTCGACTAGTAGAATATCCATGTGAGTAAGTAAATGGCATTATTTCATTTTACCTTTGCCATTTTATGCTGAAGTTCAAGTTTAAAAGGCTTTTGTTTTAGTTATAAATTGCCTTAAGTGTTTATGCTCATTTATGAAAGCTTCTGCTATAATGTTATCCTTACTGAGCATCCGAGCTCACCCCTTTCAATGTTTTATTTTTTTTTCCCAGGATTATGAAGAAGTAATTTATGAATGACCTGCAGGGATAGTATGAGGGGATATGAAGACAAGATGTTTTTTTTATGATGTAATGTAAAAATTTATGGATGTATCTAGTTATTCCAAGGCTACTAAACTAATCGGTCTTTTGAGACTTGATCTTTCTCGTGATCATGCCAATGTTATGTAATTAATGCACCGACTCTGGGTAGCTGGGGTCGGGGCGTTACAGTTGGTATCAGAGGAAGTTTAGTACAAACCTTGGTAGCTAGATTTAGATAAACTCTGATTAGAGCACGTAGACCTAAGATGAACTTTGAGGATTAGTATAAAAAACTTCCTAGAATTTTGGTATTGTAAAGATTTTGTGAGTTTTCCGAGAAATACATCCCTGTCTGGATACGAGCAGGTAGAGGTGGCTCTGGCACAGATGTACCTAGGGATAAAACCCGAAAACACCGCTTTGAGCTAGACTCGAACGGGAACTGGTGCACGACAACGGGCCTTGCTGCACTCTTGGTTACGACACTCCCGGGGGATATGCTTAGGATAATTTACATTTTCTTTACAAACCGATTTAAGTAATATATACATAAGATGAGAGAAAATGACCTTGGTTAATCCTAATATGTTTCAAATTGAGAATATGGTGACATTTTAATCTCTAAATGATTTTACGACTACTATTACTCACACAATGCCTTCTGGTTTTAGTCAATGGCTGGATTCCAAGGAAGTCATAGTGACTTTGAGAATGATGTACAAGTTGGGAACAGTGGTGGCAATGAGCAACAAAATGGAATGTTGATAGGCGTGAAAGATATCGTCTTTATGCCAAATCAGTTTTCCAAAAATATGATCAACAACATATATATTAACCAACTCCCAGACTCAACAAGGAAGAGAAAGGTGATAAATGATAAGATCTCCAGCAATGGAGACCATGGAGAAAAGAAACCTCAATTTTCATCATGCAGGAATTGTGGAAAGAGACACCCAGGAAAGTGTCTCAATGGGACAACGAAATGTTTTACGTGCGGGAAGGAAGGACATAAAGTGAAGAATTGCCGAAGAAAAATGAAGAGTACTATGGAAGAAGATAAAAATGGTCCCAAGAGTCCATTTACAGTCATTTGTCGTAAATGTAGGGGACCTGGCCATTACCCGAGTGAATGTCCTATTTTATAGGATATTTTCTTGGTCAAAGAAGAAGCTATGTGGAAATAAATGGCTGGAGAAAAATTTTAAAAGTATTAGCACTCCTTGTTGATGGGTTTGCTTTGGAATAATTTTCTCTTGTATTTGTAACCCCGCAGTTTGCCATGTGAGAATGATATTTGAGGAAGAATTGTCTCTTCTCTTGTGGATATAGGTATAAATAACCATTTGGTTTTATATGATCATTGGGGTTTGAGAAAATGATAAGTTATTATAATTTGGGATGAAAATGCAAAGTATGATATAACATTTGTGGTTAAATTATGTTATTTTGAGGAATTTATCTCATTTTGGTAATATTATAAAATATAGTTTTTGAAAAAGGACAACACGTAGACCGTGTGACAACCCATCGCGTCGGACAAAGCCGTGGGAATCGAACCCACAACCAAAGTGCGATTGGGATTTATCGCCTACCACTGGACTACGTAAAGTCCCTGGTTAGTGTGACTATTTTTTTTTTGTTAAATGATTTTATTGATCAATAATAAGATGATTTGGGTTCTTATGTCTTATCAAATGAATACCCTTGGTATAGGAAAATGATTTGGTGATTAAGTGATAAATGTTATTTTGGAAGATGTTCGTTTTGTTAGGAACACTATATGCCCAAGGAAAATAGAATACAATGAGGTTTCATTTGTAGAGTAATGGTGGATTTTTATCTACATTTTTATTGTTGATAGTGATTTGGGTTATTTATGGAAATGATTAACCTATAACAGAGAATATGTGATGATTAATTTTATGTATGTGACTTTAAGAGTATTTGATGTAATTTGGAGATACAATGTAACATGGGAGACTACATAATCAAATTCTTCTATGTTTTGGGTTTCAATATTAGTTTGGATTATATTAAAGGATTTTAAGGACAATTGGTTATTGAATGGTATCTATTTAACTTTGGGGTATTGTTGGTTTAATTTTAGAAATTAAGATTAGTGCATATTTATCTCAATGAATATCCTTTTGGGGGATCATTAGATCATTCAATAACCATTTTGGTTTTGATTAATATATGGTTTATCCTGCATGGATCATGTGATTCTATAGAAGTTTATTCTAGCTCTTCCAGTGTGACCAAGCCTTCTTGAATACTCATCGTTTAAAAAAAAAATTGAGTTAGTGGTGGAAATTTATTAAAGAATGAAAATCTACTTAAAATTTAAGTATATCTCATAATGTTCTTAGCCAATCTCATAAATAAAATCCCCAACATTAATAAAAGAAACATAGAACAAAAATGTTGTCCTAGATGGTACCTTAAATCATCACATATTTATGGCTTTGGGATTTTTGGCCTTTTCATAGCCATGTTCTCTACCACTCTCCATCAGATAATTGATGGTTAGATTTCTCCTCCATATCCATATCTTCCTTCATGGAACCCTAGTTTGTGTTATTTTCGGTAATCTTTATACTTTCGACTCTTTATTTTAAATAGAGGCCTCATTAATTCATTTTTCGATGTGGGATTTCAACTAAGATATTTTGAAACGTCAAAAATATGTTATCCTAATACCCTATGTTTTGTTGAACCGATGGTATTTCAAATCATCATAGATTGATGATTATAAGGACCTCAATTTTACACTTGTTTGTGATTGATGACCTCAATCACCACCTATAAATATTTACGTTTTTCCTCCAATTATATGTCTCTAGTTGCCACCAATGTTCTCCTAATCGAGATCATAATTTGGTGGTGACCCTTTGATTTCTCTTTTTCTCATAATAAGACTAAATTTTAGTAACCCAATTTCCGATGTGGGTTTTCCCACAAATATATTATCTATTTTCAACCTTTTTTTTTTGCGAAGAACAATTTCAAATTGCGAGGACGCAATTTATTGAAGGAGGGGAGAATGTAACACCCCAAGATTTCATAGTGTGTTATTTCTTCAAAATAATTCAATAACTTTCACTACATGCAACACCATGTTCAAGCACACCATGACTTACCAAACAAGCCGTTCAAAAGAGGTTATGAATAGTATTAGATAAATTTTAATGTTTATATAATCCTTATAATTTTAGAATCCATATTATGAGTTTCTTAGATATAATGCAAGAACAAATTCATTTTCAGTATTGCACTTTTATCAACTTTAATAGTGAACCCTTTTTAAATACTATATTTTAAACTTTTTGACTAAATGGGGAAATCAAAAATTTAAAATGAAACATCCCAAGCTTCCACGGTACGCTTTCTTTGAATAATACAGTAGCGTGTGTTGTACGCAACCTTGAGTTTTAACACACACCACAACCAATCAAACTAGCCGTTATGAATAGTAATACCTAATTTTTGAAATTATATATATTTTATATTTAAAAATGGACTTCATTTTTGGATTCGGAATATCGAAATTATCCTAGGGTGAAATTTTGGTACTTTTCGGATAACTTTTATATTTTGATGAATAGCGAAAATTACTAAATTTTAATTAAAAACAACTTTTTTAATCAAAATAATTAATAGTGATAAAATATGAATTTGAGTGGTTTTAAAGTATATTTAGAATATATTTTTACCATTTAATATAATTTTGGTCATTGGACATAATTTTACAATTAAACCAAACATAAACGAGTGTCAATCTTTTGATAGTTATTATCTCTTAAAAACACGCTTTTTGTTTTGACAGCGGGATTTAATTTTAAATTAATTTCTGCCACTTCTGTGTTTTGAATTTAGGAAAATTGATTCCATATTTGGAATCAGGATGTTAAAATTGTGTAAATAGGTAACTTTTATTTTTAGACATTTTGAATAATTACTGCGGTAAATATTTTATTTACCATGGTTAAGGGTAAATCCGGTAAATAAGGGTTAAAAAAATAATATTACAATAATACTAAATTACCCTAAAACGTGTATTAACCCTATTGGTTGATACATGGTCGACCATGGGAATCTTTGGGTCTATTTTGGGACCCCATGGATCCACTTGTAAGTGATAATGACACTTTATTTTAATTTAGTTAAAATGAATACAAAAATGACACAAGCATATATCTTTTAGAACAACAATTGTTACATAGGGTTATATATGTTGGATTTTAGATTATAAATATTCATTAGAAAGATAAAAAGATTTTCTACATAATGATATTTTATTTATAATTTTTAGACATTAAATAATTTATTTTATTTATGACACAATGATGATGCAGTAATTACTATAATAGTGAAAAATTAAAATAATTGATATTATAAACACCCAAATAAATATAATATGAAACTTTTAATGAATTAAACTAATTTTCTAGGATAATATGATATATTAGGATTGATTTAATTGAATTTGTTCGAAGTAATCAATCTGTTATGAGTTTCAAAAAAATCAACTATTGAATAGTGTCAAAATTGACATAAAAGAGTTCTTAAAACAAATATTATATTATTAATTGATATTAAATTCCTAAAAATCTAAGGTTCGGCCAAGAGACTTATATTATGATAGGTTAATCATTAATGGACCACTTGGGGGTCTCTTGGATGTATATAGTATGTTTAGTAACCATATTATATAAAAATACAAAGAGACATTGTAAAAGTGAAACTAATTAACTTAGAGTTAATACTTAAAGATAAGGTTAATATAAGTACCCAAACCTGTCTAAATTCTATTGGATGAGTTGTTTTCGACCTATCCCCACATCATCCTTTGAATAGTCAACTTTGGAGCCTTTGGAAACCGAATATGAATTTATTATAAATTAATATTTCTAGCTTTTCCAAAGGTGCCCCTCACCCCTCTTATAAAAGGGCACTCCTCCTTCTCATTTCCTCACACCTCTCAAGCCACTTGGCTCGTCCAAACTCTGCCCAACTAAGCTCCCCACATCCCTCTCCTCCTCCTTGAAGCTTCCCCTTAGGCAGAAAGAATTTCAAGAAGTCCTTTGGTTCGAACCAAAGTGAGTTACCTAAATTAAAGGTAACAATTTCTCTTAAAGTATTTTCATTTATTTTGCTTCTCCAACCCCCAAAATCTTTTTATTTCCTTTATTTTATAACAACACCAGTATCCTCAATATACTAGGATGTTGTTATAAGAAGGATTCAAACTACACATTCACACAACTCCATCTAATGGATGATGAACATAATGTTTCTGTGGATGGCAAACTAACGCCTCACGAAACGATGATTGTTCAAATACATCTTACCGCCTCTCATGGTGGCCATTAGGATGGCACTGTAATTAAATATGATATTAATGATATATATTTTATATATAAGCTTCTGTAATTCCATTTTATTTCATACCATTATTCGTTTCATGTTGTATATACATACGATAATTTCATTTGAGGAAGTGCGGACTACCGCCCCCTTAAAATGATATGACTCGTTCATACCACACATGGAACGTATAAAGGATGGTGTAAATGAACTTAAGTAACATATATAAAATATTATATTATACTGGAATAGTAATATACCTATGTATAATTTGGATTCGATTCTTTTAAAATAAAAATTAAATGGAAGTAGCGTTCGTGCGTACGTACGGACTACCGTCTCCACGAACGCGATGAGATTCATTCTCCATCGTATAATTTGATGATTTAAAAATGATGCTTAAGAACTTGATACCATTCTGGATATGAATAATATACATCCCATTAATAACGAATATGTCTCACATAACAAAGAATATAAAGTAAAATGAACCCGTTAACACCCGAAATGACGATAATTCTAAAATATTATTAACAAATCAATGATAAAAGATCATATATGATATCATATTAAAGTAAATGATTCTTTTATTATTCAATAACAATTATTTCACCATTATACAGGAGGTAAACCTACCATCGACCAAGGAAAAAGTACAATGTAAGGGTTTTCTTATCTCACTTTTAATTCCGTGAGAATTCCATTGATCACCACTTAATTATTGCATGTGGTGTATGTGTACTGCCCATGATCGTATTCATTGTGTAATATACTTTAATTTATGGGTATTTACATCATCATGGTATGATACTTCTTTCATGGGTGTATGTTTCGTAAGTTACCTAATCGATAAGGGAATTTGAGATTTCAATTTCCACTCATTTGGCTTTACACATATTTCATTGATTATATTACCCCAAGATTATGTGTGGAATCACTATTCATTTGATTATGTCATAATTTCCACTCCCCTTCCTGTGGATATAAGTTTGATACACATAATCACTCCATTGATAATTCTCAAGTCATTGATATGAATTTGATAAGAGTAATTTTAACTCATTCTCCATTTGTTGAGTTAAACATCCAATTCGTTGGTATTGTTTTTTTTACAAGAATATGTGTGAATGTCCTTTGATTGTTTTA
This sequence comes from Viscum album, assembly GCA_963277665.1. Taxonomy (NCBI): domain Eukaryota; kingdom Viridiplantae; phylum Streptophyta; class Magnoliopsida; order Santalales; family Viscaceae; genus Viscum; species Viscum album. The sequence goes on along the minus strand of OY728153.1, from coordinate 689,166,384 downwards.
CACTGAATATCCAATCATATTTAGTGTATTTATATTTGTCACACATAATTATGTCATTGATTTATCCTTAACCTAAGGATACAACCTTTTTGAGAAATTTCATCTCAATTTACATTCCATTGAGACTTCTTTGATGATATACACCAAATCACTTCTATGTGGTGTATATAATGTACTTTGAAATAGTATATCATGAATTCCTTTATTCTCATGATATTACAATGTTTTGATTACCTCAATTATTTGTATTCAAGTGTCTCTCTTTTGGTTAGAAACTCTAACCAAAATACCATTTTAAAATGTTTTAAAGAATTATTCTTCTAAATCATGCTCATTAATGTCCATATTTTAAAAATGGTTTTAAGGATTTATTTATATGGACATTAAAGTTTTAAAATTAAAACTCCTTTTAAAAGTTTCAAAGTGGTATGGGACACTTTGATTCAAAAATATACTTTTAAATGGCTTCTTGACAAATAGTGTGACTTATAAATGTTTTCAAGAAAAGGGGGATATTTCTCTCAAATAGTTTTGATGATTATTCTCATCTATTTCAACATCCTTCATTATTATTGATTGAGGTTAATGTGATAAAATACAATCTTCCATATTGTATCGAATAAATTATGTTTGACTGTGGATGTGCTATTTTTATACCATTCATGGTTTGTGGTGAAAGTATTGACATTTCGTATGCTAGTTTAATACGAATGTTTACGTTATGTTTAAACCTTTTCATATGGGAATGCATTGGACTTAATAAGTGACGGGTGGAGCCCGCTATAGCTCCTCGATGCATCGGTAGGTCTCATGAGACAAACTAGTGTCTTGGCACAAGGCCTTGGCAAAATCTTATTTGTAGTCTTGGCACGAGGCCTTGGCTATGTGGTTATGATAGTCTGGCATTATGCATTCCATCATTATGAAAGTGGTTATTGATATTGCATGTGATCATTCGACCAGTAGAATATCCATGTGAGTAATTAAATGGCATTATTTCATTTTACCTTTGCCATTTTATGCTGAAGTTCAAGTTTAAAAGGCTTTTGTTTTAGTTATAAATTGCCTTAAGTGTTTATGCTCATTTATGAAAGCTTCTGCTATAATGTTATCCTTACTGAGCATCCGAGCTCACCCCTTTCAATGTTTTATTTTTTTTTTCCCAGGATTATGAAGAAGTAATTTATGAATGACCTGCAGGGATAGTATGAGGGGATATGAAGACAAGATGTTTTTTTTATGATGTAATGTAAAAATTTATGGATGTATCTAGTTATTCCAAGGCTACTAAACTAATTGGTCTTTCGAGACTTGATCTTTCTCGTGATCATGCCAATGTTATGTAATTAATGCACCGACTCTGGGTAGCTGGGGTCGGGGCGTTACAGATAATGCCCATATAACCCATATATAAGACATTAAACTATAAATTTTACCTTCTAATAAACTTCACATACAACTATCTATGTTTTCATTTTTTCATGAATATTTTTTTATCTATAACCTTATTTTACACACATAAAACATTTTTCCATTTCATTGATGCATTATTTAAAATGTTTTATTCCACATTTCTAACATGGAGGAAATTTAGCCTTATTTATAACATTTTTTCTACCTCATATACACTCCAAAAACTATATAATTCTCTATTATGGTGATTATAATAGTTTCTTAAGGTGTAGGTTATTAATCATATATTATGATAACTGATTAAAAATAATCCCAATGTCTTTCACTCCAGATATCATCAAATTTAGTTGTTTATAATCACCACATGGTCTATCATAATTAGTTTCAACATGTTTTCTCCCATTTAAATCCATTTAATAAACCTTGATTGAATATTATGATAAATAAAAATCATAATGGGAAACCAAATAATCATGAAAATAATTTTTATTATTTCTAAATAATGAGACCCTCTTTTCAATCAAATACACTTTAGGTTTAAACTAGTTTATTCATGGTTATAGTCTATTCAACTCCTATATAATTGTAAATAATTAAAATTTTAATTAACCCAATAATATCCCCTAGGATTTTAAAATTTGGTTTCTAGTAAGGGTATACTCACTTTTTACCACAATTATGTCCAAGATATACTCGACCAAATATTTTAGGTTAATTACCTCAACATGCATCTTTGTCAAAACCACATCGAATTATAGTATATAAATAGGGATATATTTATATTAAAACAATATGATATCTTCCTTAGTAAATCTTTATGATGATATCCTATATATATATTTATCTTCAACGTCAATCAAAATTTTATAGTCCATAATAGATTTTTTCCTGGATCTTGTTCACATGGTTTATAATAAACATTCTCTAATACTAACTATAAAGACCTCTATCCTAGTTGCTCAAATTAGTGTTTACATTTGTACAATATTAATTGATTAAAGTCATCATATCCTAATGGGATAAATAGTTTTGTTTCTTTGTTAAACTAGATTCATATATGATTTCTATGTTATAGCAGAAATATAAAAACCTAGAAAATATGCTTTATTGCATCCTTGATATCTTTCACAGTATCCTTTTACATATTATGGGGAATGGTAAAAAAGTGTGACATAATATTCTTAGTAAGGGTTGTGTGGAGAAAAATCTACAACTGAAAAAAATATAGAGTAAAAAATATATAATTTTAAATAACTTAAAACACATTTAATTTTATCAATATAATGAGAAAAATTTAAAAAATTAATGGAATAAATGATGATAAAATAAAATTGTATAAACAATATTTTGATCTTGAAACATATACTTGGATATCATAGATATTCAAATAATCACATGGAAATCAATAACTGATTTCATAATGATGGAATTCATAATGTATGATATCTAAAATACATCTTTATGTCCTCATTCCATGAAAAATAAAACATACCATCAAGACATTGTTCCAAGACATCATATATAAATACGTATAGACTCAGTAAAATAACCAAAAAAACTATAATATGGCCTATTGATGAATCATGGGGATATATATTTCTATTCCCCACCCATAATATAATAATTCTAATTAATTAATCATATAAACAAACAAAAAAACTTAATCCACATTCCTTATTAAAAAATTTCCATAAAATAAGAATTAGCATATGAAATTTCAGTACATTACAAAATAAAACTAATCATAAACCATAAAAATACTTATTTTGGATGTAATAATTATAATATATCCCATATGAATAATAACGTTTTTTATTTTAGGAATATAAATATAATAAATTTATCATTCAAACATTTTGGAGTGTAATAACATTTTCACCTTGAAATTCACTTTTAAAAACTAAATTTTCTAAAAAATATTAGAGGGGAATTTTTATATTGAAAATGATCATGTAAAAATTAAATGGAATATTCATATCATTAAATTTTCATGATGGTGTGAAATTTCATTCCTAGAAAGTATAAAAGAACAATGATTCCTTTAACATTTTCTATAAATAGTTAAAATGTACCTCATTCAAAAAATGAGAGGAAGATTTTTTTGAAACTATTTCATAAAATTTAAAACATGTGAAAAAATGTATTTTTAAAATCCTTGGATAATAGTAGAAACATTCTTTAAAAAAAATTAAATAATATAGATATGAAATAAAATAACTCCTGGAGGAGTAGAAAAACAATGTTGGTTTTCCTTTGAAAAAATTATTTCTTTATCTTGAGTACATATAGATAAGAGAATAAAAAATAGAACTTGTAATTTACATATTTTAATAGATTTAAAATATAGATTTAGTTTCATATATAAATGTAAAATAATTCCACTAATGAAGACTTAAACGTAAACAATCCTTAATAATGATAAGATTGTGAAATAAACTCTTACTGCTTCGGTAATTGTTGCATAATCACCCCATAAAATAAATAAATTATAATTAAAAATTAAATAACATGAGTATTGATGAAATCATGATATATCATATAAAATTTTATCTTTAGACACCATATTAAAGAAATGTGTTTTAAATATGATATGTGTCTCATTGAAAAAAAGTGAGATGAGGAAACCATTAAATTATGCCCAAATTCCTCCATATGTGTTCAAACCTCATATATAAAAAATATATGTTAATTATAAATATATTAAAGAACAATAATCATATATATATATATATCCATATATTATATTATAATAACATTTTATAACCAGTTTAATAATAATTCATTATTAAAATACTATCCACTGTGATTTTTGTTTGGTTTTTCATAAATGATTTTGTTCAGTGGGTTTGGTACTTGTATCTTGATCATAGTTCCATAATATATATATATTTTATTATTGTTGATGCTCATTTCCATCACAGAGTCTAAATTAATGAAAAGGGAAATACCATGAACCCAAAGGAATTCATCCTTTGAAGAAACATCAAAAATTAACAAAGGCATGAACAAGGATTCATTTGCACTTGGGTTGTGCAAGTTCCACCAAGGTCGCACAAGTATACGTGTGTGCCGCCCAATGGTCGCATAGGTGACTGGCGCGCCCTCTTTGAATTTTTACTAGGGTCTTCACCAGCCTATAAATACCCCTGGTGGGCCCCCCATTTCAAGAATGAAAAATTCCAGAAACTTAGATTTGAGCTCGTATTGCCTTAGTCTCTTCTCAATGCTTCCAAACACTTATAAGGTAATTTCTTACCTAGAATGTAAGATCTAAATATGGTTAGTAATACCTAAGTGTTGAAACTCATCAACACTTGAGAGCCTAAGTGGCCAGCCCTTAAGGGAAATAGCTACACTTGCACGCCGCCTTACCCCTTCAACCAAACTTGCGTGCCACCCTTCTGGAAGCCCCTATGGATAATACTAAAGGCTTCAGCCAATTATCGCCCATGTATTACCTTAAGGGTTGACCGTCGTGTAGGTACCTATGTGTCGCACAGGTACACCTTCATGACCATGACTTGCATGCCCACGCAGAACTTGTTCGCCCCTCTCTTTTTGGGTGCCTCTCCTGCCTATTTCACCACTCTTATGTCTATCCACCTCTCCTATTCAAGATTTAGTCTTCAATACATTCCACAAATCCATTTATTTTGGAATGGATTCCTTGTTGGGTTCCTTATTTAAAATTAATTCTATGTAACATGTCTTAAAACCTAGTGATTTATATGTCACTATCTCCCTAAGGTTAAAGATTTCATTCATTTAACCTCATCCTTTATGATGAGTGGATCCTTAACCCGGGCCTCCTTTTCAGGAGTAAGCCCCATTCCATGTTTTCTTAATTTGGGCATCCTCTTTAGGAGTAATCCCCAAGTCCCCTAACCTGGGAATCCTTATCAAGAGTAATCCCCAGTCATAATTTCCCAAATCTGGGCATCCTCCTCAGGAGTAATCCCCGACCATAATTTCCTTAACCTAGGCCTCCTTTTCAAGAGTAAGCCCCAGTCTTCAAAGTTCCAAAATTTGGTCATCGTCCTCAGGAATAAGCTCTAGATTCCAAATCCCTTTAACCTAGGCCTCCTTCTCAAGAATAAGCCCCAGATTCCAAATCCCTTAAGACTCGGCCTCCTTCTCACAAAAAATCCACAGATTCCAAATCCCTTTAACTTGGGCCTCCTTATTTGGAATAAGCCCCATAATCCAAAACCCTTTAACCCGGGCCCCCTTCTTAGGAATAATCCCCAGATTCCAAATACCTTTAACCTAGGCCTCCTTCTTAGGAATAAGCCCTATATTCAAAATCCCTTTAATCTAGGCCTCCTTCTTAGGAGTAAAACCCAATCATAAGTCCCATCCAAATTTGGGAACCTTCCTCAAGGGTAAGCCCCATGTTAGAATATCCAAATATCCATAAAGTACATATACATTTATGGGACTTATTCCTGGGTTTCTTCCCTGAAGTGAAACCTAATCTTTACCTATTTGGGAAGTCATATATACGTAAGCCCCACATCATTTTTTATGATGGAACAATTTTCTGGTTTCACCTATACCTCTTGTTTCTCACACCAAGCATGACTCACATGAGCTTAGAGTGTAAAAGTAATTATGACATCTTTCTTTGAGCCATAAATCATACATACACCTCATACTTCTTTACTAGAACTACGTGGGTTCTGATTCCTTTTCCAAAACAAAGGATACGTAGGTAGCCCATCTTCAGGTATGATACTAACTATGAAATAATTCATGTCCTTCTGAATGACAATAAACATCAAGTGCCCCACTGAGTGGCTTTAAAACCATTATGGTTATCATAATAACCAAGATATTTCTATATAATGTGTCGAAGGATACCATTGACCAAGAATCTCTAAAAAATACAGATGATTCTCTATCTATGAAGAACCTTGACTACATATAAAAGATTCTATAAATATCATACATACTAATCATTTATTGTCAGATCTAAAGGAAAGCTCGTTTTCATACTTGGTAATATAATAAGGATTCATGAACATAACATAAATCTATAAAGAGAGTCCCAGAGTAGACAATAATTCCATTCAAAAAGGTGTGATGAGTCCGACCTCCCATCCTCTCGACAAATTCAAATTCTGAAGACTCATCAGTTCACAACTATTGAGCACTACCTTTGGAAAGTAGGTCCCAATGGATATGGAATCATTGGATGTTTCCGGTTCTATGAACAAACCCGTTAGAAACCGCTTGGAACGTTTTAACCTTAAATCAATGAGGTCATCCCGAATTCCAGAGGAAACAAAAAACGGTGAACCCGATGTGAATCCTTAACCAAGTTAAAATGATGTTTTACATATTTTTTTAGGCCCATATTTAAACTCAATGAGAGGGCCAACAGAACAATCAATAACATATGTGCTCATCCAAAAGATGTAGCAACCAAACTTATCTTGATTATGTTTTTTATATCAAAAATGGTAATATTTTCCAAGATATTCTGCATTACAAAAATGGATTTTCTTATGTTCATGTTTTTGAATTCCTCTGATGTGAAAACCTCTGCTGTGAATGCATCTATCGCTACTCCTACTGGATCGTTGTCTGCTCTGAGGGCGACATTAGGTACTCCGCATCTTCAACACTGGGTATCGAATGCACTGGTTAAGGATTACCATCAACATGGTACCATTCCAACTCTGGAGGCTGCTCGACAAGCCCTCCAAGTGAACAACTCACCCTGGTCATCCGAACAATGACGACCAGCAATCAAGAAGCAGGCGGTACTAACCACCATTTCAGGTTGTTTTCCCCGGAATGCAACAACCATTCCCTCTCATATTCTGAGGAGGTGAATGAGAGGGCCACTCAAGGCCTTAATTCAAGGAAACATTAGTACTTCCCAAGGGATCCCACCAACAATCGCCACCAGACTCATGCGGCAGTGTTCCATAAACATGATGAGGGTGCCATATCCAGGCGTTCAGCTCAGGTTCCTCGAACCCAAGCAGGCAAGACGAACCACCAGAGGCTACGATCGATTAACAGTAAGAAGATTCTTATATCTACCATTTCTGGATAATTCCACCAACCTAACTTGGTGGAAAGAAACTAGTGGGCACACACACACGTCCGTTTTAATTACGTTGTCCAGCAGACTCATCTGGAAGCAACACACCAATCCCGCCAAGATATTTCGGCGAAGTACTATAGACAGGAACATACACCCATTTATAAATTATGATCTAGTTAGTATGATCGTCTGACTACATATGATGGAGCCCTCCAACCCAATGTGTTGACAACTGGTAAACTGGCACATACACCTGCTCACACTCATCAATCCTGCCAGCAGCCTCGTCTGTCAGTATTGAAGGAAGTTCGTCAACCACGTTCGGTGGAGTGCAATCAGAAGGCACATACACTTACTAGTATTGATCAAGCCTTCCAATAGTCTTGTTTGGTAGCATTTAGAGAAGTTGGTCAGAAAGCTCCGATGACAAACAAGAGGCAGACTCAACTCTCTTCCCCCACACGTGAGTAATGTCAGAATTCACTGACAGGAAAAGGAGGATAGGAGCAGGAACACACACCTACTCCACCCATGGAATGGACGTATATTCCTGTTCTAGTAGCTGAAGTCACCAAGCACATTCTATCAATGGTGAAGGAGCAGAAGAAAATCCATGCTCATATTCTGGATGCCTGCCAAGATATTATAACAGCTTCAGCAGCATCTCAGGAAAAGACACATAAATATATCCCTACCATTGGAGTGACATATCAATAGTTAACTCCGGAATAGACACACACCTCTGTTCCAATCCAAGAGGGTTGTGGGGAATACTCCCCCATATCATACGGACATCCAAGTCAGGCACATATGCTTGATTTAAGTAGATATAATCAGCCTAACCTGATCATTTCTCCTGAGCAGGCACATACACCTTCTCATAATGACTACTTTCATCAACAAGTGGTTCCTAAAGTGAGTAATAAGGCATATAAAAATGAGACCCGCCCAGCATAGTCAAGAAATAAAGGGACAACATGTAACACGGCCCTGCTTGATGCTGGATTTCTTGATGCACTCGGACAATTATCTGTTGCAACTCAAGATTCTACTCTCTTAGATTATAATAGTGGGAACATTAATTCTGAAGGTCTGAATTAGATACTTCTTCATGAAGGTTTGCTTCATGACAATCCGGTTGATCTCGAAGTTTCATCTTCAAATGAGAGCCATAGGAACCCACTTTGTGGTCAGAAGACCAAGGAGAAACATGTTTCATCTTTTGTTGTAACCCACCATGGTGGTCCTCCCCATGATGATGAATTTAGTTGCGAAAGTACTCTCCACAGTAATAATGAACATTTCCTGGAAAATGCTCCAATGGATAATGTAGTGATGAGAAAACCCTCTTGTCTTGAGGTGCATTCAAATGTGAATCCATTCATGTCGGATGATTTACCACTAGCAGGTGAAACACATTCTCAATCAGAAGATATCCTGGGGTGTAGGTCATTCTCCGAACTTCCCTTGGGTCGTTCATCTTCTTGTTTGATCAGTGAATTCTCTACCAATCTTGTTGAATCTGATGAAGCAAAAAAGGAAGCACCATCTTTGGTCTAATTAGGTAGAATAATCTTCATTGAATGATAAAGAGGAAATACTGAATATGAGAAAACAACTGGTGAAATGTGAAGTGCCAGTTATTTTTTGGCCTTTGGCTGATTCTCAATATGACATTCCAAAGATGTTGACAGAAGATGGAATTCATGATATTCGTCTCAACATATGGAAAACTCTTTGTTAGTTGAAAAAGAAAATATTATCTTATGATGAATATGAAAATCATGTCAAGATAATAGAAGGTTTACAACTCCAAATTGATTTTTCATATCTCTCAGTTTCTCGATATCCAAAGGCTGAAAAGCAGCAAAGAGCCCCTCAGCATTCATGCCTTGGCGCACTAAGAAGATTGTGCCAGATAATTTGCAATTCTCCATCTGGTATTCACATCTGGGGAAGGGGTGTTCATGGAGAACTATATTTCACTATGCTCTCTAGTCAGCAAATCCTGCCGAAAATGATTTAATCCAATGTTATTGCCCATGGCCATTCACAGTCAATTGGTTTTGTTTGTAATCAAGATCTTCCCCAAGAATAGGATTCAACTAGTTCCTCTCAAAATCAGGCATACAGAGAAAAAGTTGCTGAATTACTCTTGCATCAAGCAAACGAGAATATTGAACAGGCCTCTCGTTTGGAGCAAGTGCATCATCAAGTGACAGAAGTGTCAGAAATCATCCAATGGTCTTTTGATCCGGGTGATAAGAGTGGATTTAGGATGATATATCCAGCCAATTTCCGGACTAAAGTCCGTAAGATTAGGAGAGATTTTAAGAAGGTCTCAGATATAGAAACTCAAGAACCACCCCAGCTTGCCATACTGAGGACTCTTTTAACCCAACCCTAAGAATCAATAAATAGATTCAGGGATTTGAGCAGAAATAGCAGGAATAACCCCAGTCCACACGACTGGAGACTTTTTCAAATCATCAATCTATCCCTCAGAGAAAGTCAGTCTTCTCTCGATTAGGGAAGAAGCCACAAGAGGAACGAAGAGCCTAATTATCAGGAGATTCCATCCACATTACGGTTCGTCAATAATTTCATGAGGTATCAAATAAACAAAAGGCAATGTCTCATCAAGGACATGGAAGAAGACAATATCGCAGAAATGCTGACAGAAGGGATGCAATGAGTTATACATCAATCAATGTCATCAATCCCATTGTTGTTGATCCTTCAGATGAGGCACACTCATAGGGATCAGATGAAGAGGTTCCTGCTCAAGAGGTTGTACGCACAGACACAAATGAAGGTGTGCATACACGAAATCAATGGATTACCCCGAATCTAGGTAATCATTCAAGTGACCCACTTCCCCCTCTCCAAAAGGTGTCCAATAAGGGGAAAGGAAAGAATCAGGTTATATACCCTTCCTCTGGAGAAGGACAATAACTCTCACTAGAGCAAAGATTTGTACAACAAGAGGAAGAGATGAAGGAATTAAGGAGGTTGAGTGCAGAACTACCTCAATGTAGTCTTCCTCCTAAGCGTACTAGAGTCAGTAAACCAAAGGAATTTGTTGCGGCTATTGAGATGGATAAAGATTATATTCCTTTACCAGTACACCCTCAGAGGTCTAATCTTATGGGTCAAGTGCAAAAACAACTAGCAATACTACCATCAGTGGTAGTCCCGGTTGCCACACGTATCCTTGCTCCAGTCATTTCACCTGTTCAGATCCAAGCTCAACCGGATGTTTCTCAAAAGTTAATAACTAATATTGAGTCATTAACAACATAGTTAGAAGCTATAGAGGGAAATCATGCTCAAATTCAACCAGAAAAGAGATATTACCCTAAATGGGTTGATGTAATTCCTCCCCTATCAAATTTTTCAAGTACCACATTCTCAATCTTTAATGGTTTGGGAGACCCAGAGCAACACTTAACACATTTGGTTTCTTGTTGTGATCCTATGGTGGGAATCCCTCAGCAATAGGAAGTAGTTAAGCTCAAGTGTTTTGTACAGTCATTACAAGGACATGCTTTTATCTGGTACACAATCTTGCAATCCCTATCAATTACCAGATGGGAGGATCTCCGCTAACGATTCCTTCTTCAATTCAGCTCAACATTGCCAAATACAACAGTTTTTGATCTTACAATCTGTTAGAAAAGGGAGAATGAAAGTGTTTTGGATTTCATTGCTCGCTGGAACGGATTAACATATTCCTTGAGCATAGCACTCCCTCAAGAGGAATTGTTTCCAATATTTGTGGAAAATTTACATGATGAGTTGCGCACACCATTGTTCCCTATGAAATACATTGGAGGGTTTTCAGACCTTACTTCAATCACTCGACAGATTGAAGATTCCCTTATGAAGACTAAGGATACAGATCATGTAATTCCATCAGCTCAAGGAAGAAGAATGGGTAAAGTAGAGACTGCTACAGTTATGCTTAAACAAGCACCTGTACCTACTTCTACTTCAAAACCTTCATCTTCTCAAAGGGATCCACCTCCTAATCACCAACAATAGAGGTTGTTTCATCAAGTTGATCAAAGAGATCAAAGACAAAAACAATTTGAGTATTTGAAAAGCAAAGTTTACTCTTTCCAAAATGAATAGGTTCATGGTTACTTAATTTCAGCTTTGGAAAATAATTTGTTTCAATTTCCAATGCCCAAGAGGCCGAACAAGGATGTAGATGAAGACCGTCCCAATTATTTCCCATTTCATCACATTTTGGGGCATCCCATTCAGGTGTGTTTTGTCTTCAAGGACCTCCTACAAAAAATGGTTGACTTGGGACAAGTCAAACTGAATGGTTCTTCAGCTCAGGTAGCATGTGTTACTGCTACAGATCCAGAGGAAGAAGGCGAGTGGCAAGAAGTCAAGAACAAAAATGTGAAAACTTATGATGATTAGATGGTCAGAATAACGATCAACCAAAATCATGCCATTTTGTGAATGTAATTGAAGAAACCAATTGTGTCTTCTACCATGAATGCCACAGTAAAACCCTCTTCATCAGAGAGAAAATCCTCAAAGGGGCGGCATAATTCAAAGAAAAAGTAACAATCGGATGAAGATGAAATCATGTCAAAGCCTAAGTTGTCTTTGACTATGGAAGATTTTATGCCATCTACTTCGATTCCATGGGCACCGCCCCATCAAACGGCATAGCCTAAATTGGTAAGTCAGGCAGGGTCTTCATTGGATGAAGAGTTAATCTTCAGTTCTGTTAATATGATTCACTTAACATATCCTTATGTCAATCACAGTTTTGAACTCAATCAACCGGGGTTCTCTATATCAAACAGAGGAATCAGAGGATGTTCCAGAGGCTCAGGGTATAGGGGATGAAGTGGGTCTTTCAGAGGCCACTATTCCAATTCTACCCCTGCTAGAACTGTGTATGCAGCAGAAACTCATGGCAGAGCCCTTCAACAAGCTCAACAAGAACAAGCAAGTTCTTCTACACAGGGCAGATTCAGTCCTGACATAGTTACTCTGGAAGATTGGTTGGAGGTTCCACATTATTCTTCTCAGCAAGTAAATAGACCTAATCGGTCTAATATTCCAAATCCATGAGTATTACCTACTCCTATCCTGGTACAAGATTCATCAACTTCCAAAGAATCAACTTCCAAGGAACCTGTGAAACCACATGTTTCTGTTGGGAAACGCAGACCTTTGGATCAAAAGTATGATGTATTGAAAACAGGGCCCAAATACTAGCCAAGTTATAAATTCTTGGATGCTTTGAATTTATCAAAGGATCTTCGGGAGGCACTCATCAAGTATTTGTCGAGCCCTCGGGAGTTTGAAACTAAAATTGTTGTAGCTAAAGTCTACCATGTAGAGAATAATCCTACAGAATATCATGCAGTGATATCTTTTACTGATGAAGATGAAGATGATGTTGTGCATGGACACATTAGACCTTTGTAATTATCTGGCAAGTTAAATGGAGTATACGTCCGAAGAGTTTTCATTGATAATGGTTTAGGAGTCAACCTCATCCCCATTCGTACACTTCGTCGATTAGGCCTCACAGAATCTGATTTATCTCTTTCTACTTTGATGTTACAAGGATATGATAAAAATGAACAAGAACAACAGGGAGATATTACACTCAGAACTCGGTTTGGAGATCTCGTATCCAATTCAGATTTCATGGTTGTTGATCAAGACTCAGCCTTCAACATCTTGAATGGAAGACCCTGGCTACTTAAACATGCTACTATCCCTTCATCATACCATCACTGTCTCAAATATTGTTTCGATGGTCAAATTGGGACATTGTATGGTGATAAGTCCCCTTTCAAAACATGTGAATCTCAATACATTGAGGCAGAATTCTATCACATGAAGGGAAAGGAGAAATCCACAACAAGGGAGATTACCAAATTTAATGCTCCATATGGTTTGGAAAAGATTCCAGTAAACCCATTTACACATGTGAGTACAGATTATGTGTTGCCTATCAGTCAAATTGACAAGATAGACGCAAATCAAAATAATCTTATGGAAACTTCCGTAATGTCAATTAAGACAATCAATCTAGATAGCATGGGATAAATTGGGGATCCACCAAGCAATGATGAAAGCTCAAATGGGGATGTCTTTATTTCATCTGTTGAAATCCAGTAAGTCTATACTTCACCAACTAGATCAGAAGAATTTATAGCAATGTTAGAGGTAAATGATGATATTGATTATCAATCCATCATCTCCTCTATATTACTCAGGGAAGACCCTTTACCATCAATTAGGTCGGAAATGGAAGCTTCTTCTTCAAGATGTTCAAATTTTAACATCTCTTCTGATCATGGAAATTCTGCTTCTTTATCTACTATGAAAATAGGAACAGAAGAAATAACACATGTTGAAGAAGAAGAGGAAGATCTTAGGGATGATCCTCCATCATTTTAAGAGGGTATCTCTACCACCGTGGATGAACTCAGAGAAATAAATCTGGTTACAAAAGAAGATCCACACCGAACTTTAATTAGTGTGGCCATGACTCTTGAAGAGCAAGAGATGTATATTTCTTTTTTAAAGAAAAGTCAAGATATATTTTCTTGGAACTATACAAAGATGCCAGGGATTGATCTTGATGTTGCCACTAATCATTTGGGTTTTCTAGAAGAACATCGAGGATTCAAGCAAGCCGCTAGAAGAACACACCCAACCTATGCTTCAAAAATTGAGGCTGAAGCGGATAAGCTTATCAAAGCTAACTTCGTCAGAGAAGTCCAATATCCCAAATGGTTGGATAATATTTTCCCAGTGAAAAATAAGAATGGGGAAATTAGAGTTTGCATTGATTTCAGAGATATTAATTGGAATTGTCCTAAGGATGATTTTCTAGTACCAATTACAGAACTCTTAATTGACGTAACAGCTGGCTACGAAGAACTTTCCTTCATTGATGAATATTCAAGATATAATCAAATCTGAATGTCTCAAGAAGATGAAGAATCTACAGCCTTCAGAGCCCCTCAGGGTGTGTTTTCCTATCGGGTAATACCCTTTGGCCTGAAGAATGCAGGCGCAATGTATCAGTGTGCCATGCATCTTATCTTCAAACCCTTTTTAGAGAAGTTTGTTCAATTTTATGTGGAAAATTTGGTGGTCAAATCCAAACAAAGTTCTAATCAATTGGCTGATTTGGAAATCATATTCCACAAACTTCAGCAACATAATTTGAAGAATAACCCCTTAAAATGTGCTTTTGGGGTAACCTCAGGAAAATTTCTCAACTTTGTTGTATGCCATCGTGGTATCGAAGTTGATCCTGAGAAGACAAAGTCAATCCTTGGTATGTCACCTCCTCGAAATTTAAAATAATTGAGAGTACTTCAAGGACACTGAGCCTATATTCAGAGTTTCATTGCCAATTTGGTAGGCAAAAGATTACCCTTCACCAAATTGATGAAGAAGGTAGTCACTTACATGTAGACCGAGGAATGTCAAGAAGCATTCGATATTCAGAAGAAGTATCTCGTGAGTCCACCAGTGTTAATTCCACTTGTTGAAGGAAGGCCACTTATCCTCTATGTGACAGCTTTAGAGTGATCTTTAGGTCCCTCTCTTGCTCAAAAGAATGATGCTGGGAATGAAAACAGCCTCTATTATCTCAGTCAGACACTGATTGAAGCAGAAACCCAATAATCAAATATTGATAATTGTTTCCTAGCATTAATCTTTGCAGTTCAGAAGTTGAGACACTACCTGCATCATCACGAGGTCTAATTGGTATCTCACAATAACCCGCTCAAATTCATCCTTACTCGTCCAATGCTTACAGGACGTCTTGTGAGGTGGGCAGTTATTTTGTAGCAATTTGTTATTCAGTATGTGTCTCAAAAGGCAATAAAGGGCCAAGCTCTGGCTGATTTCCTAGCTGAACATCCTTTAGTATAAGATACATCTTCAGATATTGAACTTCCTGATGAGGAAGTGTTCTTTATTCAAGATAGTCTTCAAACATAGGAATTTTATTTTGATGGTTCTTCCGGAAGTCCAACAGGAAAGAAAATGGAACATCCTAAATTCAACAAAGTTGGATTAGTAATTGTACTATTTTCCCCAGAAAAGGTAGTTCTACCTTATTTCTTCTCATTATTGGGAGGCGGTACAAATAATGAAGCAGAATACCAAGATCTTATCACAAGATTGGAGTTGGAGCTTCAAGCACAAGAGAATCACTTAAAGGTGGAAGGTTATTCAGACCTGGTAATCAAACAAGTAAATGGGGATTATGCAATCAGAAAAGAAGAACTAATACCTTTGTATGATTACATCAGAGATTTAAGGGAATAATTTCCTTCAGAAGCGACATTTTCTTATGTTCTGAGATCACAAAATTCCCAAGATGATGCACTGGCTAATATAGCTACAGATCTGGAAGATCCAAATCGGGACAAGACAACCATTAGTATTGCCCACTGTCATACAATTTCACCTTATGTTCAAATCAAAATAGAGGAAATCAATGAAATTAGTCCCATCTATGAACCATATGGCCAAACTATAGGATGGATAACAACTATCAGGGAATACCTTCAAAATGAAACACTTCCACTTGATAGAGCTGGTAAAGAACAAGTCTGGATATGTGTGGTCAATTTTACTCTTTATTATAGCCCTGATCACCTAGGAAAAATTCTCTACAAAAGAAGTTTTGAGGGAATTCTCTTCAGATGCATTGATGGTGAAGAAACAATGGCTATCATGAAAGAAGTGCATGCAGGAGTCTGTGGTGCCCATCAGTCTGGAAATAGACTATCTGATCAAATTTGAAGGCTTGGATACTTTTGGCCTTCAATGATACAAGATTGTATTGATTTCACAAAAAAATGTCATTCTTTCCAAGTACATTCCAAATTCATTCATCAACCCCCAGAGTTGCTTCATACAGCCAAATACTCGTGTCCATTTGCCACATGGGGAATGGATGTAGTGGGACCTTATCCTTCAACTACAGCCAAGAAGTTGAAGTATATTCTTACTGCTACTAACTTCTTTTCCAAATGGGAAGAGGAAATAACCCTCAAAGAATCCAGTTCTAAATGCATTGTTAGCTTCATCAAGTCTAACATCATTACCAGATTTGGTGTCCCTCATACCATACTGACGGACAATGTCCCCAACATCTGTTCATCTGAGGTAAGGAAGTTGAATCGAGACTAAAACATCAAATCCAGTCATTCATCTCAATATCATGCAGCGCCCAATGTCCAGATAGAAGTTTTCAACAATACTCTTTCAATCATACTGCAAAAATGGTGGATAAAGATAAGAAATCATGGCCTGATAAACTCTCTCATGCTTTATGGGCTTATCGAACCACCACCTGCACTGCAACGTGGTCAACTCCATATTCATTGGTATATGGAATGGAAGTAGTATTGCCTATTGAGGTTAAATTACCCTCTCTCAGAGTATCCATTTGTGGTCATTCATCTACAGTTGAACAATCTCAAAAGCGATTGGATGAATTGGAACGTTTAGATGAGAAAAGATTATGCACCCTCCAGCACTTTGAAGTCTATTAGAATCAAATAGAACGAGATTTCAACAAAAAAGTTCATCTTCGTTCATTCGTTTAGGGAGAATTGTTATTAGTTCTCAGAACTCTAATGATACCAGGAAAGAAACCCCCCAAGCTAGAGCCAAAATGGAAAGGGCCTTATTCAATACATAAGGTCTACTCCAATAGAGCATATTCTTTAATCTCAATGGATGGAGAACTCCTCACTACTCCAACCAATGATAGATTTCTGATGAATTATTTTGTGTAACACAAATACATTATCATCCAGTAAGACGTTAAAATGCACCATCATCGGTCCATGCATACGACATTAAACTATTTGCATCCCTTTTGTTCAGCAAGACGTTAAACTACAACATCAATAGTCCAAGCATATGACCTTAAACTATGTTCACCTCCTCCCAACATGATGTTAAACTGTGACATCCTAGATACATGACGCTAAAATATATATAAGTCCCTTATGTCCAACAAGATATTAAACTGCATAATCTATGGTCCATGCATATGACCTTAAACTGTTCGCACCATCGTCCAACATGATGTTAAACTATCCCATCATCAAACATGACATTAAACTATGAAAAAGTATTTAATATGTCCAACATGATGTTATACTATGTCCTCTTTTGTTCTTACTGCATAAAATTAAACTGAACAGTCCCCCTTTCGTCCAAGATGACGTTAAACTGTATTTTCCTCATATCATAGCTGCAGGACACTAAACTATACAACACCCTTACATCCAACATGATGTTAAACTGTGTCCATATATTTGTCCTACATGATGTTAAACTGTATTTCTCATTCATCCTATATGATGTAAAGCTGAACGAAGTCCCTTAATATGTACTACATGATGTTAAACTATATTTTGTCCCTGCTACATGACACTAAACTGTACAACACCAATATTCCTCACTACAATACTTTACTGCATAGTTCCTTCATATGTCCTACATGACATTAAACTGTGCATCATTAAGGTTTTTACTACCTCTTGTTTCTCACACCGAGTATGACTCACATGAGATTAGAGTAAATTTCAACCATAACACCCTCTCTGGGATGCTAACCATGCGTAAGTCCCAACACCATTTTTTTAGGTCGTTGTCCACAAGAACAACATGATCAATAATTCATTATTTAATTGAACTACGCTGACTTTGATCCTTGTCCTCTAGGCTAGGTACGTAGGAAACCTCCTGAGGTTTCTAGCCCAAAACCAATCTCTTCACATTAGTTCACCTTTGTCCTTTCTAGATGACATTAAATTGTACTTTACCTTTTGTCCTGTATGACAATAAACTACAACATTCATTGATACCCTCACCTGAGAGGGAATAATTATTTACATTGATCTCCAATCATGTTATATTCTAAAGACTACATGAATACAAGGCAATACCCAAGCCTTTTATCTTGGGTCAAACCATCATTTCACTAAATTCCCCTTCACCCTTCACTTGTAAAACCAAATCTGTACAGAGGGTATTTCTAGAACTACGTGCGTCTTGATTCCCATATTTATGGGATACATAGGAACGTTCGAGCATCCCTCCAATCTAGCCCCAAGTATTTGGGCCTATCCCCAAATTTTACTTTCAATCCCTAACTGAAAAGTCCCTGTGAAAACACACATTGTGTATTCATTATTATGGTCTGAGTTCTATGACCCTAAAATAAGATTTCCCATACTTTCATCCCACATGACGTTAAACTGTATTTCAAGAACTATGTATGGATTGATTCCCATCCTTATGGGATACGTAGTGAAGTTGGGCATCTCAATTTTGGACCCAGCCACAACATGATTATGGTTAGCATTGATATATGTATCTCTTTCATGCAATGGACAATACCCATTTTCATGTGTCATACTCCTAACCGTAAATACTTCCAGATATCCATAAACCTTTTCTTGACTTATGGTCACAAAATGTCCAATTTCTGAGAGTTCTTTTTCCTGACTATGTCGCACGTTCCCTTAGGTGGCCTTGCATAAACAATCTACATAACTGACTTGTCAACCAAAGGATACTATTATTTGAGTATGCAGCTGATTCCCTTAGGTGGCACTATATAATTCAACCCCCTAACAGGTTTTTTAAATAATGGTAACTTCATTCTCGGAAGGAAAACCTATTTTGTCCTTAGTTGTCTTAACAACAATTTGTAGGGATCCGCAAAAAAATATCCATCCTTAACATATTTGTCCCATACTCTTTTTCATGACCTGAAAGTATTCAAGTCTATGGTTTATATTCCCCTTCCCTATGTTTGGGTCAAACCTTCGTAGGAGTGACATTCATCCAGTTCTTAGACAATCTTGTTTGGAAATATCTTCTTTATATTCAAGTACTTCTCTCCATACAACATACTCTATGCTTTGGAAAATTTGAATCCCCATATACATTCACTGGCTTTTTAGCAGTAGAAAAGTAAATTTCTGAGAGTTCTTTTTCTTGACTATGCAGCATGTGCCCTTAGGCGGCCTTGCATAAGTAGTCTACATAATGGACATGTCAGCCAAAAGATGCTATTATTTGACTATGCAGCCAATTCCCTTAGGTGGACCTGCATAATTCAACCCCCTAATGGGTTTCTTAAATAGTGGTAACTTCATTCTAGGGAACTACATCTTCTAATTCCTTTTAGAAATTTTTCATATCATTCCTCAGATTCAAAATTTATTAAGTCATCATCTACATATTTTCCCTCATACTTGAACATGGTAATATGTTTTCAGATAAATTATCAAGGAATTGAGTCGATGTTAATCTATTTGTTCAAAGATATTTCGAGCTTAAACATTAGCCTTTCTTATGTCCGACATGCCTGACTTTAAACTTACAATAGAAATAGAGACCCCTGGTTTTTCTTTTTTTCTTCAGAGTCAAATCCTCTTTTCACTCCAGATCCAACTCTGAGGGGGGACTTTTGTTGACGCTCCTCTCCATCACAAAGTCTAACAACTAAAAAAGGGAAATACCTTAGTCCAAAGTGATTCATCCTTTGAAGAAACATCAAAAATAAACAAAGGAATGAAGAAGGATTTCTTCCCACTTGGGTCGCACAAGTTTCATCATGGTCACACAAGAATACTTGCGTGCCACATAGTGGTTTCACAGGTGACTTGCATGCCCTCTTGGACATTCTACTAAGGTCTTCCCTAGCCTATAAATACCCCTTGTGGGCCCCCGATTTCAGGACGAAAAATTCCAGAAACTCAGATTTGAGCTCCCGGTGCCCTAGTCTCTTCTCAAAGCTTCCAAAAACTTATAAGGTAATTTATTACCTAGAACGTAAGATCTAAAGAGGGGGAGTAAGGCCTAAGTTTTGAAACTCATCAAAACATGCACACCTAAGTGGCCATCCCTTAAGGGAAATGGCTACACTTGCACGCCGCCTTACCCCTTCAATAGAACTTGTGCGCCACCCTTCTGGAATCCCCTAGGGATAATACTAAAGGATTGATCTAAGTCTCTCACAAGTATTACCTTAATGGTTGACCATCACGCACATACCCATGTGTCGTGCAGGTACACATGCGTGACAATGACTTGCTCTCCCACGCAGAACATACACGCCCCTCTCTTTTTGGGTGCCTCTTCTGCCTATTTCACCACTCTTATGCCTAACACCTCTCCTATTCAAGATTTAGTCTTCAAGACATTCTTCAAAGACATTTCTTTTGGCATGGATCCCTTGTTGGATTCCTTATCTGAAAGGAATTCTATGGAACATGTCTTAAAACCTAGTGATTTATATGTCTTTTTGTCACTAAGTTTAATGATTTCATTAATTTAACCTCATCCATTAAGATGAGAGGATCACTAACCTGGGCCTCCTTTTCATGATTAACCCCCACTCCAAGTTCTCTTAATTTGGGAATCCTCATCAGGAGTAAGCCCCAAGTCCCCTAACCTGGGCATCCTTCTCAGGAGTAATCCCCATTCATAATTTCCCAAATCTGGGCATCCTCTTCAGAAGTAAGCCCCAACCATAATTTCCTAAACCTGGGCCTCCTTTTCAAGAGTAAACCCCAGACTTCAAAGTTCCCAAATCTGGGCATCCTTCTCAGGAATAAGCCTCAGATTCCAAATACCTTTAACCTGAGCCTCCTTCTCAAGAATAATCCCCAGATTCCAATTCCCTTTAACCTGGGCTTCATTCTCAAAAATAAGCCCCAGATTCCAAATCCCTTTAACCTGGGCCTCCTTTTCAGGAATAATCCCCAGACTCCAAATCCCTTTAACATGGGCCTCCTTCTTAGGAATAAGCCCCAGTCATAATTTCTCTTAACCAGTCTTAATATAATTTTGATTTGGGCTTCCTTATCAGGAGTAAAACCCAATCATAAGTCCCCTCCTAATTTGGCCACCTTCCTCAAGAGTAAGCCCCAAGTTAGAATATCCAAATCTCCATAAAGTACATATATTTTTATGGACCTTGTTCCTGGGTTTCTTCCCTGAATTGAAACCTAATATTTATATATTTGGGAGGTAATATATAATTAATCCCCACATCATTTTTATGATGTCACAATTGTCTGGTTTTACCAATACCTCTCGTTTCTCACACCGAGCATGACTCACGTGAGCTTAGTGTGTAAAAGTAATTATGACATCTTTCTTTGAGCCATCAATCATACATAAAACTCATACTTCTTTACTCAAACTACATGGGTTCTATTTCCTTTTCCAAAACAAGGGATACGTAGTTTGCCCATCAACGGGTACGATCCCAACTATGAAATAATTCACGTCCTTACGAATGACAATAAACTTCAAGTGCCCCATTGAGTGGATTTAAAACTAGTATCGTTATCACAATAACCAAGAGATTTATATATAATGTGTCTATGGATACCATTGACCAAGAATCTCTATCAAATACAGATGATTCTCTACCGATGAAGAACCCAGAATACATATAAAAGATTCTCAAAATCTCAAACATACTAATCGTTGATTGTAAGATCTAAATGAAATCTCATTTTCATACATGGTAATATAATAAAGATTAATTGAAAAAATGCCCATTTTTATGTGTTATACTCCTAAAAATAAATACTTCCAGATATTTATAACCCTTTTCCTGACTTCTGGTCACAAAATGTCCAATTTCTGAGAGTTCTTTTGCCTGACTATGCAGCACGTGCCCTTAGGTGGCCTTGCATAAACAGTCTACATAACATACTTTTCATCCCAAAGATACTATCATTTGACTATGAAGCCAATTCCCTTAGGTGGCCCTTCATAATTAAACCCTCTAACAGGTTTGTAAAATAATGGTAACTTCATTCTTGGGAAGAAAACCTCTTTTGTCCTTATTGGTCTTATCAACAATATGTAAGGATCTGCAAAAAATAGCCATCCTTAACATATTAGTCCCATGTTCTTTTTCATGATCTGAAAGTATTCAAGTCTATGGTTTATATTTCTCTTCCCTACGTTTGGGTCAGACCTTTATAGGATTGATGTTCATCCAGTTCTTAGACGATCTTGCTTGGAAATATCTTCTCCATATTCAAGTACCTCTCTTCATACAGCAAACTCTATGCTTTGGAAAATTTGAATCTCCATAAACTTCCACTGGATTTTTAGCACTAGAAAATTAAATTTTTGAGAGTTCCTTTTCCTGACTATGCAGCATGTGCCCTTAGGCGGGCTTGCATAAACAGTCTACATAATAGACTTTTCAGGCAAAAGATTCTATTATTTGACTATGCAGCCAATTCCCTTAGGTGGCCCTGCATAATTCAACCCCCTAACGGGTTTGTTAAGTAATGGTAACTTCATTCTTGGGAAATACTTATTCTAATGGCTTTTATCCATTTTTCATATCATTCCTCAGATTCAAAATTTCTTAAGTCATCGTTTACATATTTTCCCTCATACTTGAACATGGTAATATGTTTTCAGATGAATTATCAAGGAATTGATTCAATGTTAATCCACTCGGTCAAAGTTATTTCGACCCTAAACATTAGCCTTTTTATGTCCAACGTGCATGACTTTAAACTACACACAAAAGACAAGGGAAATCTGAATAAAAGTCAAGTCCTATCTCACTAAACATACATTTTGTATGATTTTAGGTAATATTGAGAAATTAATAGATTCAAAGTTTGAAGGGTTATTTATAATAATTCTAGAAAAAAATCAAACTATGTTTACTATGACCATTAGCTTAGGTAAAAATTTAAAGCAGATATCAAAAGAAAGCATGCACAAATGATTCAAGATGAAAGTGTTTTTCATTGATAAACAAGAGTTAGAAGGACATCCACAGATTGGATTCTCTTCTCTTATTCAGGAATTACAAAAGGCTTTCAACATAACTCTTCATTTGATTTACGGCATCCCAAGATTAATCATCAACCACATGGAATTCATTCATTCAACTGGATACAATAAGAGATGCAGTGATACCAACTCTTCTTGGAACAATTGTAAAAGACTGTTCTTGAGTGCGGTTTGAGAAAATTTTCTACTGATCAAACAATGACTCTATTTCCATCCAAGAGTCTTGGAGGATGGATACATGGATTTGATAATGGATAATTGGAAGTAAAGAGCCATTTGGAAAGAGTACTCTTTTTAGATATTGTTTCTAATGTCATGATAGTCTTCTCTCCGTCAATTGGTAGAGGAAAACATATTAACCCATGGTATTCCATTTTCTTATTTGCAAGGAAATGGTTTTAAGGAAAATTTTGAAATTTCACACCATTGTTGATGTTCTTAATGCACAGTATAACCAAAATAGAGGATTAACAGTGTAGCTTTATCTTGGGAATATAATTCTTTGCATCTGGAATGTCGAATCCTGGCAGATGACCATGACCATACAGAGGCAAGTAGATGCTCTGTGGAAAATTAAGATGATAATTATTCAAGTACTTAGCCAAAAATTGGAGAGTGTTGTCATAGATATCATAATAATCATGGCCAAAGATGCTCATCATATCATCAATTCACTTTGTATCCAGTTCATCAACCATTCCGATTCTATTGGGAGCCATTTAATCTGCCCAAAAGATGAATAATTAACTCTTAAGTATGTTGATTTTTCATAAAATTTGTTCAGAAAAGTGAAAAAATGGCTAAGGAATTAAAGCACACAAGTCCCAAAATTGGCACTCAAGTATCATTGTGTCGCGAATGTTTTGGCATGTAGGTATCACCGTGCAAGTCCAAATACCTCTATAGTAGCACGACATCAAAGAAAAAGTGGAAAACAGAGCAACTTATGCAGCAAAGGCAACTGGCACGGCAAGAGCTTGAAAGTTTGAAATCCGAGTGCTTTGCGCAAGGAATGAACACATATATATATAGGCCAGGCCTCAGCCCTACGTGCCTGAAGTAAGCACGTGCAACCCTGTGCGAATCGCACCAGTGCGACGCCATCTGTGCGTTCAACACTTGATCACCGCATGTTCCTTGGTTTTCTTCGTTACCTCAGAGTCACATCCTTATTTATTTCGGATCCAACTCTGAGGGGGGACTTTTGGTGACTCTACTTTCCATCATAGAGTCTAAATGAATGAAAAGGGAAATAACTTGAACCCAAAGTAATTCATCCATTGAAGAAACATCAAAAATTAACAAAGGCATGAACAAGGATTCATTTTCACTTGGGTCGTGCAAGTTCCACCAAGGTCACACAAGTATACTTGCGCACCGCCCAATGGTCACGTAGGTGACTTGTGTGCTCTCTTTGAATTTCTCCCAGGGTCTTCACCAGCCTATAAATACCCCTGGTGGGCCCCTCATTTTAGGAACAAAAAATTCCAGAAACTCATATTTGAGCTCCGGGCGCACTAGTCTCTTCTCAAAGATTTCGAACAGTTATAAGTTAATTTCTTACCTATAACGGAAGATCTAATGAGGGGGAGTAATTCCGAAGTGTTTAAACTCATCAAAACTTGCGCGCCTAAGTGGCCAGCCCTTAAGGGAAATGGCTACACTTGTACGCTGCCTTACCCATTCAATAAAACTTGCGCTCCATCCTTCCGGAAGCCCCTAGGGATAATACTAAAGGCTTGATCCAAGTCTCTCCCAATTATTACCTTATGGGTTGACTATCACGCAAGTACCCATGTGTCGCACAGGTACACCTGCGTGGCCATGACTTGTGCGCCCACGCAGAACTTGTGTGCCCCTCTCTTTTTGGGTGCCTCTCCTACCTCTTTCACCACTCTTATGCCTATCCACCTCTCCTATTCAAGATTTAGTCTTCAAGACATTCTTCAAAGCCATTTCTTTTGGAATGGATCCCTTGTTGGATTCCTTATCTGAAAGGAAATCTGTAGAACATGGCTTAAAACCTGGTGATTTATATGTCCTTATGTCACTAAGGTTAACGATTTCATTCATTTAACCTCATCCTTTAAGATGAGAGGATACCTAACCTGGGCCTCCTTTTCATGAGTAAGCCCCAGTCCAAGTTCTCTTAATTTGGGAATCCTCATCAGGAGTAATCCCCAAGTCCCATAGCCTGGGCATCCGTCTCAGGAGTAAGCCCCAGTCATAATTTCCAAAATCGGGTCATCCTCCTCAGGAGTAACCCCAACCATAATTTCCTTAACCTGGGCCTCCTTTTCAGGAGTAAACCCCAGTCTTAAATGTTCCCAAATCTGGGCATCCTCCTCAGCAATAATCCCCAGAATCCAAATCCCTTTAACCTGGGCCTCCTTCTCAAGAATAAACCCCAGATTCCAAGTCCCTTTAACGTGGGCCTCCTTCTCAAGAATAAACCCCAGATTCCAAATCCCTTTAACCTGGGACTCCTTCTCAAGAATAAGCCCCATTTTCCAAATCCCTTTAACCTGGGCCTCCTTCTCAGGAATAAGCCACAGATTCCAAATCCCTTTAACCTAGGACTCCTTCTTAGGATTAAAACCCAATCATAAGTCCCCTCCTAATTTGGGAACATTCCTCAGGAGTATGCACCAAGTTAGAATATCCAAAGCTCCATAAAGTACATATAGCTTTATGGACCTTGTTCCTGGGTTTCTTCCCTGTAGTGAAACCTAATATTTACCTATTTGAGAAGTCATATATACATAAGCCCCACATCATTTGTTATGATGGCACAATTGTCTGGTTTTACCAATACCTCTTGTTTGTCACACCGAGCATGACTCACGTGATCTTAGAGTGTAAAATTAATTATGACATCTTTCTTTGAGACATCAATCATTCATAAACCTCATACTTCTTTACTCGATCTATGTGGGTTCTGATTCCTTTTCCAAAACAAAGGATATGTAGGTAGCCCGTCTGTGGGTATGATCCCAACTATGAAATAATTCATGTCCTTCTGAATGAAAATAAACTTCAAGTTCCCCACTGGGTGGCTTTAAAACCAGTATGGTTATCATAATAACCAAGAGATTTCTATATAAGGTGTCGAAGGATACCATTGACCAAGAATATCTAACAAATACAGATGATTATCTATTGATGAAGAACCTTGAATACATATAAAAGATTCTCTAAATCTCATACATACTAATTATTGATTCTCAGATCTAAAGGAAAGCTCATTTTCATACTTGGTAATATAATAAGGATTCACGAATATAACTTAAATCTATAAAGAGAGTCCCGGAGTAGACAATAATTTCCCTCAAAAAGGTGTGATGAGTCTGAACTCCCATCCTCTCGACCAATGAAAATTCTTAAGTCTCATTAGTTCAGAACTAATGAGCACCTAACTTTGGAAAGTAGGTCCCACTGGATATGGAATCATTGGATGTTTCCGATTCTATGAACAAACCCTTTAGAAACCGCTTGGAATGATTGAACCATAAATCAATGAGGTCATCCTCAATTCCAGAGGAAACAATCATTATATAAATTTAATATATATTCATTATGGATACAATTATAATCATCCTTAAATGGTAGATATGGAAAATAGATCTACACCATTAATTGAGACTGTCGGGCATACGTATGCATGAACATTTTTTCCACTTTTTGATGGAATGAATGAAAGGAATTTAAATAATAATTAAACTTTAAAGAATAATAATTATGTAATATATATCATATATGTACATTTATTATATATTTATTACCATTCATGTGAATAGGAAAATAAAAAAAGGATCACTTCGCTTTATTTAGGTGGTAGTCCATATGTACTCACGAGTGATGTTATCATGTTCCAATAGAATGAAAGAAAATAAGGTGTTATGATATTATAATAAAAAATTGATAATTATTTAATATATATCATATATATTATTTATTTATATCTTTATAATCCTTTTATTAAATTGGCGATGAATGATTGATTACTCCTCTATGTGAATACGTAATGTTGTACATACAAACGAGCGATATTTTCACCGTTCATAGGATAGAAAAAAGAAGAAAAATGGTTTTTCAATAAACATAATAAAATTTTAGTGTATTAATGATACTATATTTTTAATTTTAGTATGGGTAAAAAATATATGAATAAGAAAAGTAATGAAATTTTAAATAGTTGGAAAAGATGATGACCTCTTCATTAGTAGACACACGTTAGATTTCACCACAAGGACCCTTAGAATGCTGTTTTAAGAAGATCATGACATATAATTAGTGTATAGGGAATCTAGGAGTGGAACTAGTAAGGATTTGGTCAATATATAATGCACAAAGTGGTGTGAATAATATATAGAATAGGGGTTCCTTTATAAATGAAGGAAATTACACTTTTAAATTGCAAAAAAAAAAATAACATATAATTAAGTAATTCTCAAGAAAAATTATTCCACTTGGTTAGAGATTCAAATATAGATGATAATGTTTTTTATAATCATAAAATGAGATTTATATATATTTTTGTTTCATTTTAAACATTATCATTTTTTAAACCCTTAGTTAACTAATAATAATCATACACATAGTAAAGCATATATCAATATTATATGGTAATAATTTTAATTATATGGTAATAATTTCATCATTAATTACTAAGGTATGGATTTTTTTTAAAAATTTATCATCCTACATATACAATTTCAAGATTATCTCCATTTCAAAAATAATTTAATAAAACATTTTTGAATAATGTTTTCTTATTATTATTTAGGAACTATTCATATATTTTAATTATGAAAACAACATGAAAACAATAAAATAAGATATAAACCATTAAAAATTTATATTATTTAATTTTTTTATATAATTATTTTTAATATAATAATTAAAGAAAAATTTATTACTTTTCATATTATTAAAATCAATTATTCTATTTATCTATTAATTAAATAAATACTATATCAGCATTGTGTAAGCATTTAAGGTGATTATATAATCACTAAATTTATTAAATAATTTAGGATGATAAAATATTGAATTTAACTTTTAAATATCTATTTATAACAAAACTTATCCTCCTTCTTATCCTTATGTGAAAATTATAGATATATTAAAATCAAAAAGTGAAATTTTTTATTCATTCACTCCATAAATTAATATAATGGTCATAATCAAAGAAACTTATAACCAATTTTCCATATATTCAACAAATGAATGAAAATTTACAAACTCCATGCATCCAAGAGGATAAAAACATGTTTTTGGTTGATTTAGATACCTTGTCTCCTTGCATTAACTCTATTTTTACCATTTTACACTTTTTGAGGTGAAAAATATTTATCATGATTACTATACATAAGGTCAATAAAATAAAAGTATTATATTCAACAAAATTTTACCTCTTAATTTCAAATATAGTATCAATTTTTAATTATACAATCGATTTAAGTGGAAGAAACCAATTTTCATATAAATTTGCAAAATGCAACTAAACAACATATTTTTAATGAATTTTTTTATGATAAAACGTATCAAATATAAATATGATAAATATTATTATTTCAATTAATTAAATTAATCTAAATAAATTGGATACTATTTCACATCGAAATAAAATAAAAAATATATAGTGTAACTTTGAAATTACTCCATGTAGTGATACTATTTGTGAAATATATATTTTCACTATTAATTGAAAAATAAATCATTCCAAAGTATTAAAAAGAATTACACTATGTTAATTTTTATATTGTTATTTAAATAATGATGTATATTTAAAAAACAAATTTAAAATTGGAAAAAATTATTATTTTATCTTTTCACAAATAGAAAAAAAATCATTTCTGTATAAAACATATTTTAAAGAAGAAATAACCTTTATTAAAATTTATGTTCTTATTTCCTAAGAATAAAACAATACATTTTTATTGAGTTGGTCCTACATATCTATTTCATAATTTGTTTAATCATATTCATATTTCAATATTCAATGAATAAGTTATATTGTTCATATTTAAATAATAATATTTAGTGGTTTGTTTATGCTCGGTGTTGCGTGTTATATATGTTATCCAATAAATTTTTCTTTTAAAATATATGGGTTTCAAAATAAGTAAAACTACATATCCATAAGCTCAAGTTAATCAATCATCTCTTAGAAACCCATTTTACAATGCTACGATATATATCTAATAGGAACACAAACATTTCAATGAGTATTTCAAATTATTTTTTTGTTGAATGTTAAATAATTATATAACTACTAACTAATTATACAAGTCAGCCATTGAATCCCAACACAATTGGTAAAACCATTTTATACTAAATATCACTCCATAATTTGATGTTCTATATGACATGTCCCAATCTAAAATAAAAAAGTTTTATCCAAAGTAAAAACATTTGTATTATGTAATGGGGAAAGTAATATAGAAAAAAGAACCATTAACATCCAACCTACAATGTAAATTCATTAACAAGCATGCATGCTAGATTCTAACAAAACAAACTACAGGATATTCCAACTTGAATATGCTCTATCAGTCCATATTCCATCCCGAACACCACTATTAATATCATTTTCTATCTCTCCACCACTAGTTATAACTACTGTCACAACCATGAGCACCAAAACCATTTAATTCTAATCCATCATCCATCCCAATATCACTTCATGTAAAACAATAATATCAATATATAGATAAAACACACAAGGTAGTGAGAAAGCAACAAATAGTTTTCAGGGAATGTAGGCCCAGGAATGATGGAATCTAGTATTAATAATTAAATAGGTCCACTCAACCCCAATAAAAACTCTTTATCGCAAAACCAATTCTTTAATATCTTGAACTAATCAATTCGTCTAACAAATTTTCAGACCACATACATCTAATGGAATCAGCTATCAACAATTATGATTTATATAAACATTCTTGATGCATAAATGTAATTTCTGTCATTTATATGGTATACTTATAATTATTAAAAATTATCCATTATTGTGTAATAATTAATCATTACCATAATTAGTGTTTTTATTCAATTTCAGGGATTAATAAAAATTCCACATCATCAGAAAGAGATAGAACAATTTATTGAAAAATGAGAGGAAATCCTTCAATATGATCTAAACACATTTGATCTCTTCAACCAAAAAATAAAATCCATTATTTATTTCTTATTTAATTTTATTATGATAAATCCCACCATTTCCTAATAAGATATAGAATTATGACTTCACAATTTCCCTTAAAGGATTGGATAAGTAATGAATATTCTACCTTCATAGTTTCCTCAAAGGGAATCATTATCAGAATAGAAAAACCAAGTGTTCCAAATCTACCAAGATCGACTAGAAAACCATTTTTACTTAATAACATAAAGAAACACAAAACCATACTAGAACATATCCCAAAATAGAGTGTTTTTACACATTTAACATCTAGAAAAAATGGATGAATGAAAGGGAGATAAATGAGGGGAGTGTAGCATTACTCAAGAGAACCATATTCTCTATGATCTAAGAGGTAATAATCCTCAAAGAATTCTATGTTTTTCTGGATTCAAAAAATGCTCAAATGAGATAAATGTGAAAAATGAAAAGGGGGTTTGAGAACTCTATTTGTTGGGGAAACCTGAATATCCTAATTAAGGCATAAAGATAGCTCACTACATATTTTTATCCCTCATTCAAAGTATATATGAATCTCACATGTCCATTTCCCCTTTTATCCTGTGTTTTAAAAAATAAATTGAGCATTACCCCATCCTGGGGATGAAATTATCCAAGTTATGGTGGATACTCTAATTCCCCCATGACCAACCACTATCTAATTGCACAAACGGATCAGTTGGTTTTCATCACCATGTGAAGGACCCTAATGTGAAGACCTCCATCTCTCCATTTAACACAATAGGTTCCCTATAATTCCATGACCATATCCACACCATATAATATAAATTTCAAAGATTATCATTTCATATAGATGACAACCTATAATCCATCCCAAAATTTTGGAAAACTATGTCATTTCACTCACAATGGTGCCTCCTTGCACTACACAACCATCCAAAAAGTACCCAAAACCAAAAATAGAAACCACCACACCATCCACTATAGTATTATGACCCTATATATTGATAGAACATTTCCCCACCCTCTATAACACTTCTAAACACATCTTCATCACTGTCATTCCTTGGAATATTTAAAGTGAAGGTACTTAGGATTCCAAGCCATCATAGCCATGCTTATGATGTGACAAATCTAAATTGCCTGAACCATTCACTATTAGTACACTACAAGAAAAGTCATGGAATAAAGAATTTGAACATTATATACACTCAAACTATGTATCAACATCATTCTGGGAACCCAATATTATTACAACGCACTATAAAACATCCTTAAATGCTTTAATAGTTTCTTAATATTCATAGAGGTAGAAAAAATAATCAGATGAGTCTATTTACACATTAAATGGTGGATTGTAGAAAAATATCATGATGACATGACTTAGAATCATGAAAACCCATGTGATATTAAAATACATGAGTGATGACGTCATATCTGGATACTCTGTACATGCCTCACATAAGATAAATAGTACCTATGTTAAATTGTCCCATATTGGATATGTTCTTGGGAGGGTGATTCTTTATCATACAATCCATAACCTTATCACTCATTTATATCCATAAATTTTTTTCCCAATGTTAAAATAACAATTATTATAGTGCTTCTTGAAGCCTATTCTACCTTCTCTACTCTATGCCTCCTACTGATTAGTTTCATTCGATCATGGTCATCTATCTCACAATGGTCTGCTTAGTTCATATGGTGTTAGGTCAGGATAACCCATTTTTTCACTTTAAACCCCTTATTTTCCGTTTTAAAAATTTCATTCTGCATCAATATTCTTCAAATGACTCAAAATTACCTCCTTTTACCAAATATTAATTTCAAATGTCTTGTTCCAAAAATAATGTAAAAATAAATATAGTTATTTCAAATGGTCAATTTAGTAAATAAAAACATTTAATTCAATCATTAAATCATGTGAATGATTTATATTTATCATATCCCTAAAACAAAAACATTTTATTTTAACCGATTATAAAAACTAAATATATCAATAATTAACCCCATCCGATAAATATTTATACAACAACGTAATCAAAATCAAACAATGACCAGTAAGGCATAAAATTTTAATCCCCCTACAAGAAATATAATTTCAACACCTCATTTGTTAATAAAACTAACTTAATCATGAGTTTTACCTATCTCATTTAGAGTATGATACATTATTTCACCTTCATTTTCATATTTAATTTCATTTGTGTTACAAATTCCACTTTTTCATCTACCTCACCATAAAAATATTTCCTCTCATCACTTAGTACACATCTTACTAGAGATATAGCTTGAATACCATTATTCTAACCACTATCTTGTAAAGAGTAAAAGCTCTCAAACTCATAAATAAAAATATCCTAAATAATCATTTCATATTTAAAACACATATAAATTATTTTTATGCTAAGGATCAGTCAGTAATTGATGTGAAAAACATTAATACAAAATATTATGATAACTCTAAAAGAAAATTCATAATAAACTATAGAAAAATTTAAAAATATACCTTCTCTAAAAATGAATTCTACCAATAATCCAAACAAAAATTATATACCCCCAAAATTTTAAGAAAAAATTATAAATAATTAAATCCTTTTTTCAATAGTTCTTTTTTCAATTATTTTTCAAATTATTTTACATCACAGATTTTTGTTTTTACGTATTTTTAATCATTTATTTTTTTCCTTCTTTAGAAAGTAAATAATGATTCCTAATGATTTATAATTCATGATCTATTTACCTTTCTAATGATAATTCCCTCGATCTATCCTTTAGAAATCAAAGAATCGCCTTAAAACCATGAAAAAACTCTTTCGATACACTTAATCCACTGTATATCATGAAAAAACCAAGTGTATGGTATTAATAATAAAATATTATTATAGTGTATATTCCCTAAATGGTATTTCATTTATTATATAGGATAAAAATATAAACTTTTTAGGTAGGTATCGAGGGATAAATAGTAACAAAAAATACCTCAACCATATTATTGTTACATTTTTCTTTTATAACATCGATAAGATATTTATAAATGTTCCAGTAGGTCTACATTCCCAAAGTCTCTCTCAATAAATCGGTTATAATAATTAATATGAAAAAAAATTAAATCCTTAAATGAATTTAAAAAATAAAAAAAAATAAAGAAATCACTCATGGTAGGAATAATAATAAGAAATTAATCAATAGAAACTTTATAAAATTAATAAATGAAAAATGAGAGAGTAATTTAATCTACCTAAATAAATTAATATCTTTGACACATGATTCATTATATTAATACATCCATGTTCAACATTACACATTTATCACCCATCTTACTCAGACAACCCTATTTAAAATCATATGAAGAATTGAATAAGTGTATTCCTAAAAAATATTTTCATCATAGACAAAAATAGTCACAATATATTGAAAAGTGGTATGAATATTCAATAAAAAACCTAAACATGAAAAATCATATGGGTAAAATATAAGGATGAAAAAAACCTAATGAATTAAAAACAATACTCTCATATCCTTCTGATCTCTACCCATTTCACATTCATCTTTTATTCCTTCATCATCATGGACCTTAAAATTTAGAATTCTAGTGTTAAATTACTATTTCTATACAATAATATTGAAATATATCATGGGGGATCAAACTGATATCTAAAACATTTCTTTAACTGGGCCCAAAATATTAATTCATAAGATTGAATAAAACAAATAGGGGTTCTAACCCAAATATCATTATTTATGGTCTTCAATATAGACCTTACCTCTTGTACCGCACAATAAGAGTATGAAATAATGTTACCCTACTAATATTAATCCATGTTTGACATTTTTTATCCCTTACTATATCACTTCTATTCCACATCCATGACTGCATCATGAAAAATTATGTTTTAAAATATCATAATTTGTAAAAACAATAATGATTGTAAAAGTATTAATTGTTTTTTCAAGACATAATAATACTCATAATTCACTTATCATTGCTTCCCTTTTTTAAATTCATCAATGTTTCTCTTTTATTCAACAACGATCACCTATTGTTCTGAATTTTATTATTCTTCTAATTATTTTTTATCTTCTTATTCATCCTCCAAACTAGAATGGGTGAGGTTTCCATTCATGAAAACATTATATTCATCTTTATCCTTAAAGGATACATTAGATCAAACCTCACACTCAACATTATACTCAAATTTATACTCAATAATTTTATGGATTTTGGATTACTTCATGGTTTACTACATGTATTCCTTAGTTTACTTTGATAGCCATTCAATTTTATGATACAAATTAGGGAGAAACTATTCTCATCTATAAATCAGTGCCTCATCATTTCATAGATATTTTTTCACTTCATTCTTTTCTTTGGAGCCTTTTATTATGTTTATCAATTTTGTGTGGAATATCTATGAATTGTTTGAAAATGTGGAGGTGTTCCCTCATTATGAAATATACTCCTTCCATCACAACCATAAATAAAAAATCATAAAAGAACAAAAAATAATAACATATTCTAAAATTTAAATAATGTAAAAAGGGTTTGAAAATCCATGTTCTATACTAATAATGTAATGGTATCAAACACCATTTCCATAAATATGGTTCCAAATACAGGTTCTCTATTTGAGAATCATTAATTCCAATGGGGTAACAAGTTTATAAATTTGTAATTCTTGAAACACAATATGATAAAAATACTAAATCATAATATAATTATTTGAGTATCAAGGAAAAATCAAAGATAAAAGGAAGTGGACATATT